>OX377621.1:145906859-148709359 GCA_947397865.1 Polietes domitor | reverse complement strand
AAAAGTAATTCCCCTGTACTATAGTGCTCTGGAGGGTGTATAAACCAATGTGAAGCTTAAATTTATATTTGTATTCTCAGGTTGTCCATCATCCAAACATTTATATTTCTTCCTTTAATTTTTTCCCAAATCTGATCCCTTAATTAATTTTTCCTCTGCCTTCTCTATATCTTTCCAGCTAGTCTCATCGGCATCGATACCATACACCATCAGACGCTCTCTGGCCAGGAGATCGACCAACTGAACGATCATCAATTGGACAAGGTGTGCAATAATGTCAGCGTATTCTATCGGGTTACACCGCGTCACAAGCTGTCCATTGTCAAGTCGCTACAACGCACGGGCAACATTGTGGGCATGACCGGTGATGGAGTCAATGATGGCGTGGCCCTCAAGAAGGCAGACATTGGCATAGCCATGGGTAAAAATGGCACAGATGTGTGTAAGGAGGCGGCCGATATGATCTTGGTCAATGATGATTTTCATACAATAATGTAAGTTAGAAGAGGAGAGGGAATGATCTTATCTTGGTGTACTCATATTGACATTTTTCTGTCTCCCTTTCAGAGCTGCCATTGAGGAGGGCAAGGCTATCTTCTATAACATTCGCAACTTTGTACGTTTCCAGCTGAGTACTTCTATAGCGGCTCTGTCGCTGATCGCTTTGGCCACTCTCATGGGCATTGCCAACCCCTTGAATGCCATGCAAATTTTGTGGATCAACATTATCATGGACGGTCCGCCGGCCCAGAGTTTGGGTGTGGAGCCCGTCGACCATGATGTGCTCAAGCAGAAACCGCGTAATGTCAAACAGCCCATGATCACCAAGTCCGTGATTGTCAACGTCCTGCTGAGTGCCAGTATTATCATATTGGGCACGCTGTGGGTGTTCCAGCGTGAAATGGTCGATGGCTCGTTGGGCAAGACCAAGCGCGACACCACCATGACCTTCACCTGTTTCGTGTTCTTCGACATGTTCAACGCTCTCTCCTGCCGCTCACAAACGAAAAGTGTTTTCACCATCGGCCTGACCTCGAATCGCATGTTCCTAATGGCCGTGGCCTTCTCAATAATCGGCCAGATGTTGGTCATCTATTTCCCACCCCTTCAGATGGTATTCCAGACGGAGGCGCTGTCCGCCTACGACATACTCTTCCTGATCTCGCTGACCTCGTCGGTGCTGATCGTGCAGGAGATCAAAAAATGGTTCGAACGCACCATGGAACGCAAAATGTACAAGACACGCTCCGAGTTGGATTTTGTATGACAAAACGAAAGCGCTGGAAGATTGTTGACCAAAAAATCGAATTGAATTTTTCTTTTTCATGAAATGAAATGAAAAGAGAAATTTTGAATAATTTTTGAAAATCACAAATTTTGAGTTCTTAACGAAAACAATGATTGTATGTCTAAGGTTTGTTTGTAATTGTTTAAGGAAGAAAGTGAAAGAGAGAGAGAAAAGAGAGAGAACGAGAGAGTAAAAGAAAACGAAGCAAAAAAACTGTGTAAAGAGCAAAGCAAATGAGAGGTCTTTTTTCTATAGAGAGCGGCAAGCAAAGAACGAGAGCAAGCGTGAGCGAGCGTTCAAGCATTTATGTTCCATTTCAGTTTTAGTTTAGTCCAAGTTAAGTAAAAGACCAAAAAAAAACAAAAGAAAATCCCACAAAAAAAAACAAGATACACACAACAAAAACTATTGCTGAGCAAATCACTGAGAGTGAGGCTCAAAGCAACAGAGTGAGTGAGTGACAGCAGAAAGAGCATAATTTTCTTTTAATTCTCGTCTCGTATTTTTTAAGTATGATTTTAATTATTTTCATAAGGCTATGTATGTATATGTAAATCACAAACTAGTTAAAGCGCTTAAGCTGGACGGATGATATTTAATTTTTTTCTTTGTATTGATTTCATTATTTATTGGCGTCGTTTGTTTACTTCCTCCACCCATTTAGATTTTATTTTTGTAATTTTATGTTCGTTTTTTTTGCTTATGCTTTTTTATTTAAGTTTATTATTTTGTAAGTAGGACAATTTTTCGTAATTCGAAATCTGTAAAATAAAATAAAAGCAAGTGTTTTTTTACAAAAAAAATAAAAAATGAGAGTCAATACCAAAATAAATGAGTGGTTTTTTGATTTAATGTTTCCATATTGTATTTATATTTCAGAATATTCCGAAAAACTCTACTTTAATGAAGTAGAAGTGAGTAAATTACGTGTGCATTTAAAAAAATTTTATCACGATTGCTTTGCGATATATTTCGATTTGCAATATTGAAAAAGGCCGACCCAGTTTTTGGCCTAAATTATACTTTTCATAACCCCCCATATGAAACCAGTCGAAGTTGGGTATTTTCTTTTTCAGAGTATTTAAATTCTATAATGAAAGACTGTCTCTGTTCGGGTGTCAAATTAGAGTTAGTTGTTGACCAATTGTGATGGATGATCCTCTCGCAAGACTATAGAAATATTGCCATGGAATCTATTAAATGGTGGGATTTTCATGAAATTTGCCGGATTATGGACCTAAACCGAAATAAATTTAAGAGCATTAAAATTCTATTATTAAAATTACTGTGAAAGCTCTCATAAGCGGACACTTACCGCCGGCGAAGTTTTTGTCCGTAAAGTGCAGATGTCCTTTTAGTAGAGCGAAATGAGCCTTTAGAATGGGCCTTTGAAAACCAAATTTGTCCGCACAAGGGAGATGTCCGCTCACGGGAGCTCTCCGCAAGCAGAGCTTTCACTGTATATTATTCTATTAATTTGACATATATTTCACAATAATAACAGAGCTTGGTCTTCATCATCCCAAAAGAAGCCCAGTGTTTGGCCCAGTGATTTCTTCGGCCCGCAGCTACAGAAAATTTTTTACATATTTTTTATTGACACCTAACACCAGCAGAATTGCTTTAGTAAATTCTCTACAAAAAATTCCCATTGTGTATTATTTAAACTGTGATATTAGTTTACAATTCTAAAAACCTCAACTCAACAAAAAAAAGTATTAAAAAAGTTGGTTTATTTTCCGCTTTTTTTGCTGTCTAACAACAATTTATCTTTAGGGCCACTAAACAATAAAAATGAAATAAAAATATTAATTGCAATTAATAAAAATTATAAGCACCACGCATTACGTGCCATACTTATACTTGTATTGTTTGTTTGTGCAGTTTTATGGCATTCAGTGGTTTTTTTGCTTTTATTTTGTGTTTTTCTGTTATTAAAATGTTTAATTTCCTGTGTGTATAATTTATTACAATTTATTTATGTTAGTAATTATTAATGTTTCATATAGAAAGGGTGGATGCATTTTACATCAGTATTGTTGGGGGGGGGAGGGATTAAACACGGGCGTTAATTATGAATAGAGCTGGGGATTATTTGTGATGATTTGTGGCATGATTTTACAGATTTGCCAGAAATTGATGGCTTTGTTGACTGGGGAGGTGGGTGGATGGGCATGTTATGCAATTAAAATGAAAACATGACAAAGTGCGAAAATTATTGGTGGTGTTGAAAAATATACATAATGTATGTTAGGGTATCCCGAAGAAAAAAATAAAAGTTATTTTTTGCAATGCATATCTATGAATGGTGTCAAAACAATCGCAAATATAGTTGGATGCACTTAGGAACACGGCAACTCGTGCTGACTTCTATCGAAATAAGTATGAAAGTTGTTCGTTGTAGGGTATCCCAAAAAAATTAATTTTGGCTGGATGGGCATATTATGCAATTAAAATGAAAACATGAAAAAGTGCGAAAATTATTGGTGGTGTTGAAAAATATACATAATGTATGTTAGGGTGTTCCGAGTTATTTTTTGCAATGCATATTTTTGAAAGGTGTCAAAACTATCGCAAATATAGTTGGATGCTGTTAGGAACACGGCAACTCGTGCTGACTTCTATCGAAACAAGTATGCAAATTGTTCGTTGTAGGGTGTCCCAAAAAAAAATAAATTTATTTTTTGCAATTCATACTTTTGAATCAGATATAATGAACGTAATTTCAAGGCAACCTGTGACGACTTCCATCGAAACTTGTCACTATTTCCAGAGAAGGCTTTCGGAGAAAAATTTTCGAGTATTTTTCGACTGGTGAAATTTGATAAACGCGTTTGTTATATGTCGAAGAATTTTGGCATTTTTTTGGGGTCATATCTTTTGTTCTATGAAAGATATTGCAACATTTTTATACCCTCCACCTCCAGGATGGGGGTATACTAACTTTGCCATTCCGTTTGTAACTCCTTGAAATATCGACCTGAGACCCTATAAAGTATATATATTCTTGATCGTCATAAAATTCTAAGACGACCTAGCCATGTCCGTCCGTCCGTCTGTTAAAAGCACGCTAGCATCTAAACGAAAGGAGCTAGAACATTCAAATTTTCCATAAATGCGTCTTATAGTCGTAGATCGGTTGGGATTGAAAAGGGGCGAAATCGGCCCAAAGGGAAACATTTTTCGCTCACAACGACTATAAATACCCATAATAATCCCTAATATTTTAGAGTATTTAAGCATACTTTTTCAATATGTCTACTTGTACTTACTTGATATTGGGTATGCGCATTCCCCCGATAAGAAAAACGTGCACCATAAAGTGCACGTGTAGGGGGTGAAAATGGGGCAAAAAAAGGTTTAAAATGGTACATATTAAACGACAACAGCTAGAAACACGAAATTCGCTGTGTACATTCCTCTAATAGAGTAGATACAAAATATAAAAGCATTTTTTTCCAAATTAGTACTTTTAAGGGGTAAAATGGGAATAGAGTGATACAAATGGTACCAACCGGCTGCCCCTAGAATAATCAAATTCGGTGTATACATTCCTCTGATTGCGTAGATACGTAAAGTAAATAGATTTTTCAAAATTCGTACTTTTTGGGGTTAAAGTGGAAAAAGGGGAAGTACATTCCTCTGACTGTGTAGACCCGGAAAATTCGAAATTCGTACTTTTTGGGGACAAAATGGGAAAAGGGGATAACATGAAATTCGGAGTATACATTCCTCTGATTGTGTAGACACGGAAAATAAACGGATTTGTCGAAATTCGCACGTTTTGGGGTCAAAATGGAAAAATTGGATTCGAAATTCGTACTTTCAAATAGTACAGAGTGATAAAAATAGTACTAATACTAATAGTATAATTGGGTAGAAACTTCAAATAAAAAGATTTTAGATAGTCGTATTCTTAAGGGGTAAAAATGGTACCAACCAAATGGCCACAGCTGGAATCATGGAATTCGGTGTATACATTCTTCTGACTGCATAGACACACAATAAAAAGTTTTTTTTTCCAAATTCGTACTTTTTCTTTTACGGCAAAAAATGGATGAATCATGAAGTTTAAATATTTTTTTTTTTAATAATTAAAAATTTATTTCTAAATTCTGGCTGATATATCCAAATCTTCTGGAATCACACTCACACTCACTACACTCAACCAGTGATAACATTTGTTCTATGAAAGATATTGAAACAATTTTTTACAGAAGAATTGTTGATTGTTGAGAACAAAAATTTCAATTAAAAACAATAATTTTTAGAAAAACACCGATTTTTTAAATATTGATTTTTGATTTTTCAAAAATGTAAATTTTTTCAAACGATATAGTTAAAAAAACTATTTCTAAATTCTGACTGATATATCGGAAACTTCTCAGAAACGCACTTACGTTCTCTTTACTCAGTCCAGTATAATTTCAATAATTAAAAAAGTTATTTCTAAATTCTGGCTGATATATCATCAGAATCTTCTGAGAAACACATTCATACTCTCTTTACTCAACCAGTCATAACTTTTGATATTGAAACAATTTCTTAACGAAGATTTGAGGATTTTTAGTGAAAAAAAATTAAAAAAAATAGTTTTTGATATTTTTTTCCAAAAAAAAATATTAAAATTTATTTTTTCAAATAATAAATAATTAATATTAAATATTTAATAATAAAAATTAAAAAATAAATACACCTGAGTATTTCGAAATTCTGGCTGGTATAGCAGAAACTTCTGAGAAATTTACAGAGTATTTAGAAGTTATTTCTAAATTCTGGCTGATATATCATCAGAATCTGCTGAGAAACACATTCATACTCACTTTACTCAACCAGTCATGACTTTTGTTCTGTGAATGATATTGAAACAATTTTTGAAAAAAAAATAAAAAAATAATTTTTGATATTTTTTTCCAAAAAAATATTAAAATTTATTTTTTTCAAATAATAAATAATTAATAATAAATAATAATAATCAAAAAATAAATACACCTGAGTATATCGAAATTTTGGCTGGTATATCAGAAACTTCTGAGAAATTTACGGAGTATTTAGAAGACATACATTTGCTCAGACAAAATCAATAAAAATATCCTCTATAACAATTTTAATATTCATAAAGTCAAGGCAAGGGTTTTCGTTAGCCGATTGAATTAATATTTGTCATTTGAAATGTTAGCGTCAGCTAGAAAAAAAGTAATAGACATGGGTTTTCTCAATTTGAAAAAAAATCTCCTTAGTAGCCATGGCCACTCTATTGTATGTATATTACATATTTAGAAGGGGTCATAAAAAATCTCCTTAAGAGCCTGCGACACCCTAATGTATGTATTTTTAATATTTAGAAGGGGTCATATTCCTATTGTAGCATATTTTTTGGATTTGCACTAATAAATATTTGAAAACAATATTTAAGCGCTTTTTTTCAGAGAGAAACCACCACAGAGAGTGGAAAATTTACTCCTATCATGATACATGCTGGAGCAACATCAGCAAAACAGCTAGTATGTTAAGTGAAATATTTAAAAATCATGTCGTTTCCAACGTTCCCTGCCCGAGCGCCATTAAAATTATTTTGTAGTTCTCAATATTAGTCAAAGTAATGAACTGCAGGTTGTGGTCCGCAATATATAGAGTCATTGAATATTTTTTTGGAACAAGATGAAATCATCATCATAGGCGAAGTGCATCCTAATTCTAAAATGCGGCCTATATCTGAAACTATTTTTGTGTTTATTTTGATTCAAGCAAATCTCTCCGTTCACAAAAAATATTTCCTCAACTCAATCGGATTCTGGCGATTTTTTCGAGGGGTTCCTGCTCGGGCGCCAATGCCATAATATTTAATGATAACTTAAAAGATGAATTCCATGTAAACCCAATGATTCAAGCAAATCTCTCTCGTCGACCAAAAATGTTTGCTCAACTCAATCGGATTCTGTCGATTTTCAAGGGGTTCCTGCTCGGGCGCCAATGCCATAATATTTAATGATAACTTACAAGATGATTTCCTTGTAAACCCAATGATTCAAGCAAATCTCTCTCGTCGACCAAAAATGTTTGCTCAACTCAATCGGATTCTGTCGACTTTCAAGGGGTTCCTGCTCGGGCGCCAATGCCATAATATTTAATGATAACTTAAAAGATGAATTCCATGTAAACCGAATGATTCAAGCAAATTTCTCTCGTCGACCAAAAATGTTTCCTCAACTCAATCGGATTCTATCGATTTTCAAGGGGTTCCTGCACGGGCGCCAATGCCATAATATTTAATGATAACTTAAAAGATGATTTCCATGTAAACGCAATGAACAACTTTCGAATGTCTTTCGATTTTGATTAAATTTTACGTCTAGGCCTGCCCAACTGGCTGTTCGCCTGGTAGTGCCTTCTGGCTGTGCTGTGTATTTTGGCAAGCTCGCCAGCTTCACAGTTTCCTGATTGCTCATGCTCGGGCGCCAGATACAATTATACAATAATACTTCCAGTTTCCTACTTCCAGTTTCATGCAGAGTAGCCCGCCTACCATGTTGTTATGTCTGAGAGAAGACCCAAAACATAAGGACTTCAAAACAACTTCCATGCTCGGGCGCCAGATATTTGAAATTAAAATACACATTTTCGCTACCGAAGTTTGCTTAAGCATTTCATCTGCTCAAGGTGGTTTACGAAGAAAAAATGGGTTTCCTTAAAGGTGTTTTCAAAAAACAAAATAAAGATTTTCCATTTTTTTAATTTTTAAAACTTTTTTACATTTATCATTTTTGACTGCGAGAATTAATGAAATTTTTAATATATTTTATTTCTATGTTTGATTGCGACAATAAATGAATTTTTTTATTATTATATTAGATTGCGAGAATAAATTTTGTCTTTTCAGAAAAAAAAAAACAAAATAAAGATTTTCTTTTTTTTTAATTTGTAAAAATTTTGACTCTTATCATTTTTGACTGCGAGAATTAATGAAATTTTTAATATATTTTATTTCTATGTTTGCGATAAATGAATTTTTTATTATTATATAAATAAATTTTGACTTTTCAGAAAAAAAAAACGAAATAAAGATTTTCTTTTTTTAATTTGTAAAAATTTTGACTTTTATCATTTTTTATATTTTTTTATTGCGACAATAACTGAATTTTTATTTTTGATTGCGAGAATAAATTACATATTTTTTATTATTTGTTATTATTTTATTTTTATTTTTTTGTTTTTCAGTTTTGATTGCTGCCAATGTATGTATGTGCGATTGTTTAAGTTATCGAATCGGCCAACTGGAAATTGTTTATGTATGAGACACGATGGAAAACATAAGAGACTCAAAAGATTATCATTTAAAAAAATATATTCAAAAATTTTAGAACAGAAATCAACAATGTAATCTTCTAGCGCTAAAAACGAGACAAGAAAAAACCAAAAAAACGAAAATTTATTTGTGGAATACTTTGGGCAAATACACCAAGATACCAAAAAGAAACTACAACAACAACAATTTGAACAATGAAATACCAAAAACAATAAATAAAATAAAGAAATTAACAACTTGTTTGTTTGGTACACAATATGTTAACCATAATATTTTGAAGACGACATTTGAGAAAAGTCAAACTCAATCAAGAATTATAACATTTTGAAATTAATTAGAAATTTTTTGCAAATCATCTTACACAATATTCAACGTAATGTTGTTAGTTTAAATTAAGTCCTTGGGATTTAGTTATTTTTATTAATAAAAACAAAACATACACCACTCCCTTACAGCACTTTCCACAAAAAAAAATAAATCAAATACGGAAAAATTGTTTTTGAAAATAGAAAATATTGAGCACAATAATAATAATATATGCAAAAACACCAATTTACACAGCAAAACAAACCTAAAGCATAAAGGGAAATATTCAAAAAATCCGAAAAAAACGAGAAATAAATAAAATGGTTTTCAAATGCTACAGATAAATAAACTAAACATTACTTTAGTCAAGAATGAAGTGCTTCAAATATTTTTTCAAATATAGTCAAACGAAATATTTTTTTCTAAACATTTTCTTAGAGTAATCTTGAACATCTTAAAAGAAATTTCCGAAAAAAATACATTTTCACAAAAAAATCCTTAAATAAAAAATTTTTAAAACAAAATTCCAAAGAAAAAAAAACAAACCTAAACCGAAATCTTCATAGATTAAATGGCAAGTAAACCTAAAATCCATCCCTACAACTAGACTTAAACTTGACATCTTTTTGACTTTTTAAATGTTATAGTTGAACATTTTTTGAAAGAAAATAAAAAAACATATTTCTGAAAGAAAAAGACATTAAAAAGGAAAATAGTTTTAAAATTTAAAAAACAATAATTAGATTTATTGAAATAAGAAAAGAAAACTAAAAACCATCGGCCGATACAACCTTATTCCCAAGGAAGGGATGGACGCTAAACAGTTTCTTTAAATCAATGAGTTTACTTGACTAATTTAATATTTATATATAAAATATCAAGAGCAAATATATTGTGTTGGAAAAAATTGGCAGCTAATTCCTCTGCGGGAATATATGAAATTCGCCAATACTGGCACTTTGTCGAACGGTGTAATTGAATATTTTAAAATCCATAAATTGAAAGCAAACCAATCTTATTAAAACCAAAAGACAACACATTCGTAATAATTTCTCAAATATAAAATAAGTCAAATAAGTTAAGGAAGATCTTGTTAAAACCAACCCCAGATATATGTGGGAAACTTGCAGTTAACCAAGATAATTTTATTCAAATTCACTTTTAATAAATAAGAAAAAATTATTCACTTACAAGATAAGATAAAGAGACAACTAACTCATTACATCACACCACACAATTTCTTCGAGATTTCATTGAAATTCGCTTTTTCGACTGTAACTCTTTTTTAATCATTCACCAAATGCAAATTTCTTAACATTTCACTTATTGTTGTTGTTTATTTGATGGCTGATGTTAAATCATCACTCAAAACGAACATATCACTCATGAACAATCACTTGATTAATAATCACATCCAAGAGGTGCGAGAGATGAAAATGGTGGACCGCAAAATTTCATACGTATTAGTAATAATAATTGGCAGTAAGAGGAACAAAGAGAGAGATTCTGGAACATGGTACGTATAATTTATATTAATTTGTCAGAATCACTAGTACGTATGAGTAATATTTAATGTATGTAACGAAAGCGAGAAAGACTGAGCCCGTAAACCGGAATATATAAGAAATAATAACACTGTGGAGCAAAATGAAAACAAGGCTTTGATAACGGGTTCTGATAGAGGGGGTCAAACAAGAAAATACGTGTTTCGGCCTTTTTAAATATTACACATGGTGGTCATTTTATATGTGGTGAATATTTCCACGTTTTATGGCAAAGGAAACCTTGTGATCCTTAGATTTCAAGTATAGAATATGTTCGGCAATATTACTTAAAACTATATGAGGAACATTTTTGTAGAATATTTTAACCCTCTAGCTCCTCAATATAGAGACCTTTTTGGGTCCTTTTGTGCAAAAGGGTAAAAACACCTAAAACAGTGGTTCAACAGAAATAGTGTTCTACGAAAATATTTGCCATGAAATTCTACTACAAGTCTCCGAAAAAAAAACCTCAGCTTAAAAGCTAGAAATAAGTATAAACTTAAAATTCATTTTAGGTAATTTCTTTCTTTTTCCGACTCGGTATAGGAAACCATGTGAATCTTACATTTTAGGTATAGGATGTGTTCAGCAATATAAGATGAAACACTACGAGGAATATTTTTGTGGAACATTTTAACCCTCTAGCTCCTCATTATAGCGGTCTTTTTGGTACCTTTTGTAACAAGAGTAAAAAACACCTCTAAAACTGGGCTTTAATGGGTCAAAATATTCTACAGTAAAAAAAATAAATAAAATTCTACGATAAGTCCCTGAATACACCAAAATTCAATACTAAACTTAAATGCAAGAAATAAGATAAAATATAAATTTATTGATTTCTTTCCGAATTGTTGCTAAACTGTCCCACAGGAAGATGGTGTAATTCCCTTGATATAACCCGGTTATTTTTTGTGTTCCACAGTGTAATTGGCAATAGCATAAAAGACAGAGAGAGTTTCGGAACGTTGCACGTATGACTAATATTAATTTGTCATGAATGCTAGTACGTATGAGTAATATTAATTGAACGTATGATTAATATTAATTGTCAATTACACAAATAACAGAGAATCGGTAACACAAAACGTATGACCAATATTAATTTGTCATGAATGAGTTGTCAAAGGCATAGTTGACATTTTAAACAAAATTGTAACGTGAGTAATGCTTTCAATTGGTTTACTTATGGACCGGGTAATAATACTTATTCATAACAATTATTGCCTTATTTCAAGGAAACCCAGGAATGGAGCCTTAATTACAATTATTTTAGTTTAAAGACTGAAACTTTGAGCCCATAGGCAGTAGACTTTGGAAACAAGCTTTAATTATTGTTTAGCTCTATCCGTAGGATAACAACACTTTCTGGAAATGGGTGTAAGTCAAAGTCACTGAAATAATGGTTTTTGGTCCATCATGGTCTGAACAGGCGCCACTGTCAGGAATATACTAATTTGCTGAAACTATTTTCCCTTTGAGAAGGATTTGGAAATTGGATGCGCATGATTGTCTTTATCTAGACAATTTTCTGTTAGCCATCTCCAGCTCCAGTGCCTGAGGAAGCAAGTTCTTGAGGAGTCTTTTGAGGATATTAAAAATCTTAGATGAAATGACGGAGAAAAAGTCTTTGTGTTCTCTTTTGAATATGAGGTTCCTTGATTGAATAAGATCAATTCCTTGGAGACGGAAGAATATTTTACAATGTCAAGACGAATGTATTTGAATATTTGAATGTCAAAGCAATGATTATTCTAAAATTTTCATACGAATCGCAACAGTTATTCCATCTTATGTTTGATACATAAATATTGCTCATCCGCCTTGTGGATTTAAAATGACAAACACGTATGAGGCCCCAGGAACTTCTTGGCAATATGTACGTGTCTTTTAACAAATACCTTCAATATTCTTGGGAGAAATACAGTTTTATGATATTCAATTTGTTTGTACTTCTATGTACATAAAATATACAAATATTTTGCGCTATTGCATTCTTTCTATTAGCCTGTTAGATTTTCTCGCGAACAATCATTAGAATTTTATTAGGATTAGCGTAATTACTTGCAATGATAAAAAGCAGAACTTTCATTTTAAGCCTGATCATCAAATCGGACATAAAAATATAACTCATACGCCTATGTTGCCTCTTTCGTTATCAGTTTAATATCACTTCTACACATCAATGAAGAGTTGATATCGAGTTTTAGTCATTTCACTTAGTTATATATTTCACAAAAATATGAATTTATCATATATGTTCTGCTCGTCCTTTAATGTTTAGACAAGCCTTCTACTTAAAAGTAAATAAAACGAAGGATAATGAGTAATTTAATGTACTTTTTGTTGTTATCATTATTTTTATATGGCGTATAAATTGCAACGTTTTATTTGAAATTTTCAATATGGATATTTACATCGACATACATTTCTGTAAAATCCAACATGAAAACTAACAAGTAAGAAGGAGTTAAGTTCGACCGGGCCGAATCTTATATTCCCTCCACCACGGAGTGCAATCCACAGTATTACCAGCAGATTAAAGGATGTCGACTTTACATAGAAGTGCAGTACCATATTACGAAAATTGTGATATTTTTATGCACATTACTATATTTGTTTACTATTTCAAACTATAATGTATACTTATGCGCACTGTTTAAAATCGACTATCAGTCGCCATTAGAAAGAAGCATTTTCAGATTCAGACAAAGTGATAAAAAAATATAAATTTTAAAGATATCCCATTCGCCCCATTCTCCGTCCAAATGTACAAATTTCGAAAAAACCTTTTTTCGAGTATTCATAGTCAGAATGTATACACCGAATTTCATGATTTCAACTTCAGCGGTTTGGTAGGTCAAATTTGTATCCCTCTTTTTAATTATATCCTTTAAATGTACGAATTTCGAAAAATCCCTCTATTTTACGTGTCTATGCAATTAGAGGGATGTACACACCGAATTTCATGATTCTAGCTGTTGTCGTATCATTGGTACCATATTTTATCCCTTTTTGTCCCATTTCGCCCGCTAAAACTTTTATTTTTTTTGTGGTGCTTCCAAGCTACAAGAGGAATGTCCGCAACAAATTTTAACTGTATGAAAATAAGAAATTTAATTAATAAGCCAAGGCTACCAATATTTGTATACTATATATATAATGGATATAATACTTCATAAAGTAAATATAAGGGAGCAATCATAAATACCCTAAATATTGGGGGATAGAGAGTGTATTTTCAGCTACAGTCGTTCGGTTGGTGTACTTCCATCCTATTTTAATTTCAAAAGTATAAATTTTGAAAATACCTTATCTCTCACGTACGCAGTATAAGACAACTTCATGATTCTACCATTTTTTGTCGTAAAAGCAACAAAATAAAGTACGAATTTGAAAAAAAATATTTTACGTGGCTATGCAGTCAGAGGAATGTATACACCGAATTCCATGATTCTATCAGCGGCCATTTTATCCCCATTTGTATCCCCTTTTTCCAACTTTGCCCCCTCAAGAGTACGACTACCTAAAATCTCTTTATTTTACGTATCTACGCAATTAGAGGGACGTACTCACTGAATTTCATCATTCTAGCTGTATTCGTTTAGTTGGTACTATTTTTATCCCCTGTAGCCATTGTATCCCTTGAAAGTACGAATTTGGAAAAAACGTTTTATTTTTCGTGTCTACGCAGTCAGAGGAATGTCTACTCCGAATTTCATGATTCTAGCTGCTGTCATCTGGTAGGTACTATTTTTATCCCCTTTTTCCATTTGAACCCCAAAAAGTACGAATTTTGGAAAGTTCTTTTATTTTACGTGTCTACGCAATCAGAGGAATGTATATATCGAATTTCACTATTCTAGGTGCAGCCGTTATGTTGGTACTATTTTTATCCCTCTATCCCCATTTAACCCCTTAAAAGTACGAATTTTAAAAAAATACTTTAATATTATGTATCTACTCTATAGAGGAATGTACACGCCAAATTTCGTGTTTCTATCTGTTGTCGTTTGAAAGGTACCATTTTTATCCCTATTTGTCCCATTTCGCCCCCTACAAATAAAAATCACTCTATGGTGGCCTTTTATGCTATAAAGGGAATGCGCATTGCGAATATCAAGTAAATACAAGCTAATATGTTCAAAAAACATGCTGAAATACACAAAATATTAGGGGTATTTTCAGTCCTTGTGAGGGAAAAATTTTTCCCTCTGGGCCGATTTCGTCCACTTTCAATCCCAACCGATCTACAACCATAAGACACATTTAGCAAAAATTTGAACCTCCTAGCTCATTTCGTTCGGCCGCTATCGTGCTTTCAACAGACAGACGGACAGACGGACAGACGGACAGACGGACAGACGGACATGGCTATATCGTCTTAGAATTTTACCACGACCCAGAATATATATACTTTATGGGGTCTCCGATGAATATTTCGAGGTGTTACAAACGGAATGACAAAGTGAATATACCCCCATCCTGGAGGTGGAGGGTATAAAAACTGAATAAACTGATTTTATATATTTCATCCAATAGTCTTTTTGTGAGTGTAATATTAATACCATCCTCAAAGTTCATTAGATATTATAAAATGCAATGCAAGAGGTTGGCCTCATTCCTTGACAAGGATTATATAAAAAGTCTAAACTAAATATGTAATTTATCGGGCATGCTGTGAGTTCAACTATTCCAGATTATTATACACTCACTCTACATTTTTAATGTTCAAATAACAACAACATTATACCAATTTTAGTATTTACATATTTAAAGATGAAATTTTATTTAAATTTTTTATTAAAATTGACTATGACTTCTTCAAGATCTAATTAATATTAATCATACGTACAGCTGTTAGACTGACATAGTTTTGTGGAAATAATTACAATATATTTTGAAATCGATAATGTGACTATTTTAGACTTCATTATATTTATTTATCTCTTGCTTAATCTAAAGTCTAACAAATACGAAATTAACGGGGTAACCTGTGAGTTGAACTAATCCAATTTTATTTATTTTTATGTTTATTTATTTTAATATTCAGTTTCGAGACGGAGATTAAGCATGATGAATTTGTATATAACATTGCTCATTCGTCATGTCGAATTATTCCAGTGAATTGACTAGTTCAATTTTAATTTTTAATATTCAGTTTTTTAATATTCAGTTTCAACCATTGATGATGAATTTGTACATAACATTGCTCATTCAACATGTCGACCCCTCGATACGAAATTAATATAATTTGTCATCGGGATCAAATTAATATTAATCATGCGTACCGTTGCCAGGTTGAGACAAGAAGTTTTTTCAAATCGGCAATATCGGTGTTTTAGAATATTGTTATGGATCGATTCGTTTCGCCACAGTGATAATTGCCACTGTAGATTGAAACCACTGCTTGAAGAAGTCTGATTTTGTCGCCTAGTCTCTTCATTTACATGATTTTAGAATAATTCGAAGCCTAATTCCATATTTAATAACACGAATCCACGGATAAAACTGTGGTTTTAAATCACCACGCAACACATTTCGGGGTTGTCTAACTCAGTTTTGTAGAACATACAATAATAAAGTCCTAAATAATCAGACAATCTGTGAGTTGAACTGTCCCAGTTTATTTTTAATGCCAAATTTCCTCATTACAACTTGGTATTTGTAGAATTCATAAAGTTAGTGATGGATTTATATTTAACATTGCTCATTCGCCATGTCGACTCCTCGCTATAAAATTAATATAAAGCATACGCCTTAGTGTAGCCAAATATCACTCATACGCCCTGGTTAACTTCAATTATTACTCATACGCTGCGTTACCATTGTTAAATTGAGGCATTTAGTTTTAATATTTTAATTAGATTTTTATGTTTCTTGCGCATATTTCTAAATGTTCATTAAATTTTTCGCCATCAAATTACCAAATCGTAAATATGGATATTTTTAGACTATTTTATGAATCGATTTGTTTATCCCAATTTTGTGGTCCACACAAAGAATTGAAATTCACACCTCTATTTCCATTTCGAAGGAATATGTTGTTCTGAAATTCTCCGTTTTTTCATCTCTCCCGCACACTTCACCAAATAAATCAAAGTATTTATCCACAAAAATCCACACTGGCACCTGATCGATCACCAGCACCCCACAAGCGCTTACGAGTCATTAACACCCACACTCAGCAACATCATCACGACACAAAACCAAGAGTCGATACTATTAAGCATTTTCCTAAAGAAAGAAAGAACGAATAAACCACAATGATTATGCAAACCAATCATTGCTACGATTGCAAAAAGGGCATTATTAAAAACAAATATTGAAAAGCCTCATCTATTAACCACATACATATATAAATAAATTACTTTTATTTAATTTCTGTTTAATTACATTTGTCACAAAAACAACTATATGCTCTACAAATTTATGGAATAACGTACATATATACCAAAAACTAAAAGCACATACACTCACATACACTGAACAAACACACGTACACACAAACACACACAAAGTGAAAACCTATATCATTAAATCTTATATCATAATGCATAAATAAAATAAAATAAATGACAAACAAAAACTGAAAACATTTTGAACAAAAACAAAACCACAACTTATTTTTATTACAAAACAAAAAGAAAAAAAAACGAAACTCAAACACTCACCAAAAAAGAAATAATAAATATTATGAAATGAAAAACCAAATGCATAGCTAAAATTAAAATGGCAAGAGAAGAATTTTTTAAATTAAAACGATAAACATTAAATACACACACACAAAAACCTTTAGCGAAATGTTGTGAAATGGCAAATGTTTCGAGTTCATATCACACAAATTACTCTGAACCCTTTATCATCAACATCATCATCATCAGTGACATTATTAATATCACCATTATTATCGAGAAGTTAATACCCAACCAGCCATCATCATCATCATCACCTTACACCTCATCAGAACAAATGATACGAATATAATAATAATAAATAATATTAATAAATAAATAATCGCTCGCATTATTGCCCTGATTTTATTGAACTTATACCGCCTCATCACACCTAAAAACATACAAAAAACACACATTCATGCATACATCCAGTCATACATACATCTCATCCACAAAGGTAACAATAATTAGTAATTTAAGTAATATTTACATAATAATTGCAGAGCAGAGAAGAGCAGAACAGAATACAACACAAAAACATAAAATGAAAAAATGGAAAAAACTGCAAAATAAATTCAATAAAAAATTACAACTAATTAAGTTAAATGTGTGAAAACAAACAAATAAATTGCATATAAATTACACAAACGAAAAGAACAAACAAAATGCCCTCCTCCGCATCATATAGTTTCATTTGGATTGCGTTAAAAATAGAACGAGGGTGGTGGTGGGGAAAAGTTCTTGGCTGTTTGGTTTTTATTTAAAAAATTAAATTTAAAGTAAAAGTTCTCTATATATTTTCTAATGCACTGAGTGAGTGCGTGATATACGGAAATTTTAGTCGATTTCATGTTTATAAAATTATTTTCAATACTAATTTCATATTAAATATTACTCATCCGCCATGTAGCACTTTCGGCATCAATTTAATGCAACTCATACGCCCCATGTGTCAAGTCTTTATACCTTTAATGTTCCTCATACGCACCATTGGTCAAGTTTATGGTGTTTTCATATAAAATATTGCTCATCCGCCATGTTGAGCTTTCGGTATCAATTTAAAATAACTCATACGTTCCGTGTGCCTATTCTCTATCCGTTTAACCCACATAGATCTGGATTTTTCTTTTCGAAAATGTTAAAAGACCGCCGGGATCTAAAATGGGTTAATATTCCTTATTCATTTATATGTATTTTCCGCTATTACTGTCCTCATACGCACCATTGGTAAATTTTATGGTGTTTTCATATAAAATATTGCTCATCCGCTATGTTGCGCTTTCGGTATCAATTTAATGTAACTCATACGCCCCATATGTCAAGTCTTTATACCTTTAATGTTCCTCATACGCACCATTGGTCATGTTTATGGTGTTTTCATATAAAATATTGCTCATCCGCCATGTTGAGCTTTCGGTATCAATTTAAAATAACTCATACGCTCAGTGTGCCTATCTAGAGCTGTGTTTTTCTTTTTGAAAATGTTAAAAGACCGCCGTGACCGTCCTTTTAAAAAGACGGTGGGCTAAAGCGGGTTTATGTTCCTCATATTAGGTTCTATTCCTTTATATATAAAGAGTGATTTTTTTGAGGTTAGGATTTTCATGCATTAGTATTTGACAGATCACGTGGGATTTCAGACATGGTGTCAAAGAGAAAGATGCTCAGTATGCTTTGACATTTCATCATGAATAGACTTACTAACGAGCAACGCTTGCAAATCATTGAATTTTATTATCAAAATGCGTGCTCTGTTAAGAAAGTTCATCGCACGCTTCCATTTTATGGTCAGTTTAATCGACCCACTGAAGCGGCTATTCGGGCTATTGTGACTAAATTTCGCACCAAATTTACATTGTTGGACATTAAACCACCAAGACGCTTACGTAGAGTACGAACTGAAGAAAATATCGCAGCTGTATCGGCCAATGTTAATGATGACCATCAATTATCGATTCGTCGCCGTTCGCAGCAATTGGGCCTCTGTTACTCAAAAACGTGGAAATGCCAAAATTGGACTAAGCGGATGGACCACTTGAGGCGCAGCCGCGGTCAACATTTAAATGAAATTATCTTCAAAAAGTAAATGTCATGGACCAATCTAACGTTTCAAATAAAGAACCGATGAGATTTTGCAAATTTTATGCGTTTTTTTTAAAAAAAAGTTATCAAGCTCTTAAAAAATCACCCTTTATTTTCCGCTATTACTGTAGTAATATAGTACTGCCCTAATTTTTTTAAGAGAATTTCGAATTATTGGAAAAAATTATATTTTTATATTTTATCATTCTCTATGATATAACGATTTGTTGGAACTATTCCTGTGAAATATATATATGTGCCAGTTAGAATGATAGTGGTCTAAGTCACACTTTATCCTAAGTTCTAAGATATGCAATGGTTGGAAAAAGACAAAAAGTCGAAATCGACTTTACAATTGCCAAAAGTAGAAAAGTCGACTTTTGTTTTCGACTTTGTGCATCAATGAATGAAGTTATTGAATACCGTTTTTCTTCAAATTTGGCATAACAACTAGAAACATCTATGCAATAATTTGGTAAGATCGGTTCAGATTTATATATCCAATATAAATGTCTCTCGATTTGGTTTTGATTTGGTCTATTAGTCTTTTCATTCATTTGCACTGTCGTCTTTTTATTTATTTGCAACAGTCCAAAAGTCGAATTTTCAGAAGTCGAGATTCAAAAGTCGAAAAATCGACTTTTTGCTCCAACTATACATCCCTATGGTTTATGTTTGAGTCAATTAAAAATTGTTTTCTTAGAATATCCTACTACTACATCCAACTCTTATAAAAAAATCGACAACGTTGGTTCTTCTAAGTTAACCACTACTTGCAGAGGGTACACTGACTTAGATCACTTTCGTTCTTCTAAAAATTAAAAAATTGAACAAACAAAATTTTTTATATTTTTTTTCGCAAAAGTAATATTTCCTTATAAAAATGAAAGAAAAAAAATATTAAAAAAAATATTTATAAATATTTTCAGGTTGTTCGTCTAGAAACTTTATATTGAAATTATTATTCTGTGATTTAGACTACTTTCAAGCTAACACTAAAGACAATTTTGGTGTGCATAAAATGAGAAATGTCATTGCAAGGGTACATTGTTTATATATGTCAAAAATAAAATTAAATTAGAGATCTGATCAAAGTGAAGAGAACTAGTAAATCAAAAAAAAATTTTTTTCAAATCCATGCTTTATGCAAGCAGAATTCTATTGGGCCTAGAAATTCTTTTTTAGTTATCTTTTGTAGAAGGAAAAATTACTGCGTTATCAGGAGCAGAAATAATAGATTTTTAATTTGTGGTTTGTATGGGAGGTACCACGCCCCTTTGTACAATCCCGCCCATATTTGCAGCAGCACTTAAAAAATCGACACCAAACCGACGTACCAAATTTTGTTCAAATACCGTTATCAGGAGCAGAAATAATAGATTTTTAATTTGTGGTTTGTATGGGAGGTACCACGCCCCTTTGTCCAATTAGTCAAATTTTTCCATTTCCTTGTATTGTCATCGAAAATGATTAAGTGTGCAAAATTTGAGCAAAATTGGTTGAGAAAAAAGCTTTCAAAAATTGATTTCAAATTTTGTGGCACACAAACATATATAGAAAGTAACCTTATATAAAGCATGGAAAAATTGGTCTATATCATTTTTTTTTGGATTTTTGACTTAGACCATTATCATTCTAACTGGCACATATTCATATACAGTAAACAGTGAATTTGGCCTTAGTTTCCAGTGAACGACATGCACTTGTACTTGCCGATTTTGGAATAATCGGAACATTTTCGAAACCTTCCATCATTTTAAATTAGCAATCTCAGAAAATTTCCACAAAAAAAAAATACTTCGCTTAGTCTCAGAAATAAAAATTAATGAGAAAACTAAGGGGCAGAACCAGTCACCAACTCAGCTCTGGTACTTCGGCAGAATTTTTCAAGATTTTTTTCTTATAGTTACGGCCAAGTTCATTTCAAATACTACTCATATGCTATGTAAACTCGTTAGAATCTAATTAATATTTATCATACGTACCGTTGCCACAAAAGAGTTATATATTTTGAACGGGTTAACCCACTTAGACCGTCGTTCTTTTAAAAGTACGGGCTTTTAGCATCTTCAAAAAGAACAAGATAGTAATATTATTCTTTTGTGGGTTAATGGTTAGTTTTGATGTTGCTCGCCCATTGTGGAAATCTGTAAATTGATTTTTTTCGGCATCATATTTTCACATCACAAATATGGATATTTTAAGATGTCATGACCGGCAGAATCTACAGATTTTTTTAAGATTTTATCTTATAGTTATCATCCCATATTCCTTTCAAGTATTACTCATACGCAATGCAACACCAAAATCTAATAAATATTTATCATATATACCGTTGTCAGATAGTTACATATAGTTTTAATTAATATAAGTTTCGATGCCTTTCGTCCATCGTGGCAATATGTATATTGAATTTGTGATCCTCATATTTACATATGGAAAATATGGATATTTTCAAATTATTTTCTACGGGTCGATTTTTGCACGAAGGAGTGCAAACAAATTTTCCGGCTAGATTTTCCTTCAGGAGGAAAATGTATTCTGAGAGTTTCCACCTTTTTCATATCTTCGCCAACTCAAGTTCGGTAGTTTGACAGATTTTTCATATTTTTTATTATTACCATGACACATACGTATAATATGAGAGCTATTTGAAATAAGTAGTTTATGGTCGCAACACTCTAATATACAATAATAAGATGCAATTTTTACAACTATGTCTTCCTTTAGTTTTCTGCTGGATTTGATATTTTCAAAATAAAAATGTAAATGTTAGCATAGCTGAGTTGATTTCGCGCTTATGTATGAAAGTTGAGGAGGCCTTTTCCACCATTGTGCATCATTACAGCACTGAGGCACTCTGCTCCGTTTCAAGGACAAAAAATCAGAAAACTGACTTGATTCGATTCGTTGTTGATGTCGTCCAAAGCTTTTTTTAAACAGTTTTTTGGGTCCCAGAGACTGGGCGATTTGTAATGAAAATAAATTGATTTCGATGTTTCGTTCGCGAGTAGTTGAAAAATAATATAAAGTCATAAATAAATTTTTAGACGGAATTGAATACTCTTATAATACTTTCTGTGTATCTGAAGAGTGGTACACATTTTGAGTTTTTCTAAATCTTTAAAATATTGTTTTTAATTAATTTTTATATATTTATTTTTTAAAGATGAATTTTGGAAATTTTCTAATTTTTGCGGTAAATAAACATTGAAAAATTCATAGCTGAGAACTGATAAGAATTTTTTTTCTAAAAATATTATTTTTAATTAATTTTTATATATTTATTTTTTAAAGATGAATATTTGAAAAATTACCAATTTTTGATTGCCTAAAAACATCATAATATTCGGAGAATTGTTTCTAATAATAATTAAGATTGAATTTTATTACAAAAAATCGTCTCCGATTTTTTCCGATTCTTTTTTATTTTAATTTTTAAAAGTGTCTCAAATATCATTTTAACTCCTTATGAATTACTGCAATTTGAATCTACTTTCCTACTAAAAATATTTTCTACTATTTTGATCTGAATAAATAATCGAGCTTAGGGTCTAAGTTATATTGAATAATTGAAATATAAATAAATATATCCCAATATTTCGTCCTTAGTCTAAGAACATCTTCAGGGGATGAACAATATAAATACAAATAAAAACACAAAAAAGAAATATTAAAAAGTCACAACTGTGGTCTGTGCGCTCAGTGCAGAAGAAATTGGCGAAGACTCCAGCCCGCTGTTGTGTCTTTTTAATATTTTTGTTGTGTGTGTTTTTTTTTGTATTTACATTTGTCATCCCCTGAAGTAGTTCTTGGACTAAGAACGAAATCTTGGGAAATTTCTATTTATGTTTCAATAATATTTCAATTATTCAATAGAACTTAGACCTTGAGCTCGATTATTTATTCAGACCCAGATATATTAAAGGAAGGTCGATTGCATAACTACAAATTGATAAAAAAATCATTTATTTCTATTACTTTTTCGGAGAAATTTTCTGAAAGTAGCTCTAGTTGATAAGCCAACTGATTCATTAAAAAACACAACCAAAAACGATTTACAAAAAACCCGCAAATGCTATATAAAAATACATAATATTTTTTAATTCAGTGCATTATGATCCATCGAGAAATGATGTTTAATTTATTCTGTCTACTCCTTCTAATTTTGTCCAATGTTAGTATTTGGAAGGAGCAGTGTGCGACGGGACTAACTAAAAATCTCTTCGTTTAGAAGCAAATCGTTATTTCCTAAACTTTTATATCCTTTGTCTACTCGCGACATCAATTGTTATTCAATAAATTCCAATGGTATATTCCAATGACGATATTATCATTTCATAAGTGGCCATGTTAATGTACATTGTTTTTTAATTCCAATTTCAGTCAATTGATATCGAATTCTAAATGAATTATATATCTTTTGACTCTCAAATGAATAAATATTCATTTCATAGAATTTTAGCAGATGTCCATAGACTTTTAAATGATTTTTTTTTTCAAATTGCATCTTTTTGAATGATGATCTTTGGCTCTCATATGGGAACATTTGAATAACATTCCATTGATTGCTTTCAGTGATCTTTTTGGGACTTCCTTATTTTTTTTAAAAAGACTTAATGGCATAATCCTTCATAGGATTCAAATAAAAACGTTGTTTTAAAGGAAATATGACCTCGTATCGAACTACATGAAATGCTGTAATTACTTAAAACCTACACAAGAACTTTCACCATCATTCTCGTATATTATCATTAAATCGACTTTTTTTATTTAATAATTTACAAAATTTAAGTTAAATTATATTACAGAAAATAAAACGCTTGCCTCTATCTTGTTTTGCTTTGCCTTCCACTATAAATTATAAGTTAGCGAATTGAGATAATGAAGAACTAAACACCAACTTTATTTCTGAAATTATAAAATGACAAACGCTGGCATTTTGGCTCAAGGGAGTATCTAATTTGATAACTAAAAATTTTCCAATTTTAATTTGAATTGTCCAAATTTTTAAATGCAAAACCTAAGTCCAATGGAACTTGTCCTCAAATTAGAATTATTTCAATTTTTATTGTAATTTTTTCACTCACAAATTGTATTGTGATTTGGAATTTTAAATGCCAAACCTAAGTTCAATGGACCTTGTCCTCAAATTCGAATTATCGGAATTTTTATTGGATTTTTTTTCTGTCACAAATCGGAATATAATTTGGATTTTAATCAATTTCCAATGCAATTTAATATAGGCACCGTGATTTTAAGCAAAAGATGGAGACTACGTAAATTCTCAAACGTTTGTCTGCGAGAGCTCTCGCATTACTGTGTTAACACACGGACTTACGGTGTCCATACTATTTCTAGGTTAAAATAGGCTTTCTCCATTTACTTAAATATAATTTGCAGAAAAAAGTTGTTGTTTAGTTTCGGAATTGGTCGGCTATGGCCGACTTTAAACTTCACACTTGTTTTTGCAGCAATTTTGCGATTATTCGATCTTTTGTTTTCTTTGCAAATAGACAAACATTAATTTTAACAAAACTCTAACAAAAAACTGTGCTATTACTATATAAGCTTTCTATTCTAATATATAATATATGTATATGAATGTACTCAGAATATCTATATGCAGACCTATATTTTTATGTTGTTATAACCATTTGTATATTATTTATCCCCCCACAAAAAATTCAATAATTTATTAACTTAAGAAAATTTACTAAGCAGAAAACTCTGTAATTTATTTTAAAATTTCCCAAAAAAAACTTTGTAAAATTAATACCCTTTTTAAACAAAATTTTCTTTCGAAATTTCCAAAAAAATAATTACCATTTTTTTCGCCAACATTCTTTATCGCGTTTTTGAACTAGAAACGATAACCGAAGTAAATACACAAAAATAAATAAATTACAATAATAATGAAACTCTCCATAATATAAATGTCTTTACTATATTCATACATATACACACACACACTTACAATACCTACTAACTGACTACACTGTGGCTACAAATACCAAAAACCCAAATCATACCAATCATCAACCGAAACAAATTACAAGAAAAAAATCACAACTCAGAATGAGAATCATAAATAAATTTATGAAATATTGTACTATTTATACTAAAATACAAATAACTAATTATATTATAAAATAATGATAATAACGATGATAAGCATATTTCAATTGATGGATAAATAAATAAATATATACATAAATAAATGAATTTTATGTAGTAATAGAAATACAACAACAAAAAAAAAAAAAAACAAATAATCTGGCAAATGTGTTTTATTGCCATCATTGTATGATGGCTTGAAAGGCTTAAATAGACCATGGAAGGTAAGTGGTACTTGTAAGTCTAAATACACATAAACCATAAATAATTGAAGTCAGTTTTTTAAACAATGCTGCTTTAAAAAACTGCGTCGGAAATGTTTTTTTCCAACAATGCGTGGTTTCAATAAGATGACGCAACTTGTCGAATAGTCAAGTCACGTTACGACAGGATTTCAGCAAATATTTTCCAAAAAACTGATTTTAAAAATCTCTGGTGCATCTGATTTTTTCTTGTGGGGTTATTGCAAACACCAAGTTTACAAAACAAAACCAACAAATTTGGAAGAATGAACACAATGCATTCCAACATTTCCACGTTTGGGGCAATTGAGTAATGAATGTCACACATGCTTCACTGAGCATGGAGTTCATTTAAATACTATTATCTAAAAAATAATCAGATTTAATAAATATTTATTAGTTTTCAAATAAAGAAATATAAAATAATTTATATGAATTAAAAACAAGTAAAAACCGTGCAAAGTTCGGTCGGGCCGAATTTTATATACCCTCCACCATCTATTGCATTCCACAGAGGTCGTCGATTTTCGTAGAAGAGCAGTAATATTACAGGAAAATATGTTTTTGTTTTTAATATAGCCAAACCAAAACAAATATTGAAAAAATAATTTTATAGACAAATATAGGGTCCGCCAAATAACTTTTTTTTGAAAATTCTATAAAAAAAACTACTGAATATTTTCTCAAATTTCTTTTTTTATTTGAAAGTACAATCCTTCCGGTTAATAATGGAAAATAATTTCATTCAAATGGCTGCTGAGGGCACCCCACAAATAATAGTCCAACGGTTGAATAGCTGCAAAAAAAAAAAACGTTAGATGGCGGACCCTATATAATATTTTTATTATTTCAAACCACTTTTATAAGGCAAGGCTACACTATATATCGTTCATTCCATATCAAACCGAACGATTTTCGTAAAAAAAATACGACCACCACGATTTAACGATTTTTCGCAGACATATTCTACTGTTAAAAATATTTTACACGTATTAAAAAAAACTGAAAATTGTTTTCAAAAGATAGGACCATTTGAAATTTAAAAAAATCAAGAAAAAAGTGCCGAGGTATGAACATTGAAAATGGTGTAGTGAGAAAACGCGTGGGCACAATTCAAAGAATGATGGCTTATTTTAAAGGTAATTACAAGTACCTTTCGCCAGCGTTCTTGGCTATTGACTGCTACTGACAACATTTTTTTTTTGTGTATTTCTGATTTTTCTTCTTCTTTTGTATTTGAACTATGAAAACGCCAACCTCACTATGAAAACACCAACCCAGAAAAAATATAGGCATATTCCTTGATCGATTCTAAACAAACCCTGAAAAATTCAGCTTGGAGAAATAACGGGTTGTATTTTTAAAAGAACATTTACCAAATGTAGTCGCCCGAAAAAAGTATTTTCTGAACGATTGTTCATAAAATAACATACACACACGTAGTTTGTGTATGCTTAGCTAACGGGAGTACACTAGATACACGCAAAAATAGTTTATTGATGTTTTGAAGAAAAACAAACGCCGGCGAAAAGTACTTGTAATTACCTTTAAAATAAGCACTCACTACTCCATTTTCAGTGTTCATACCTCGGCGCGTTTTTCTTGATTTTCGCAATTTTCAATTGGTCATATATTTTGAAAAAAAATTTCGGTTTTTTTTCGTCTTCTACGAATCAAATATTTTATAAAGTTTAGTTATCGTACAAAGTTTCAACGAAATCGGAAATGGTGATGTAAAAAAGGTGTTCGGTTTGACATGGAATGATCGATATATCGAAATAATACTTCAAGTCAATTCAAAAAATAAATATTCTTATATTTACATTTTCAAAAAGCTTAAATACCATAAAAATTGGTAGATATTGGGTGCTAAAGTTGGGTGTATTTCCATTCTATTTTAATTCCAAAACTACAAATTTTGTAAATCCATTATCTCACGTACATAGTGCAAAATAACCTAACTTCATGATTCAACCAATTTTTGCCTTAAAAGTAAAAAGTACGAATTTGAAAAATCTTTTAAGTTTGCGTGTCTATGCAGCCAGATGAATTTGTATCCCCCTTTTTCCTATATATATGGGTGTTTTTAGTGGAAAATTAAGATATTTTATCAAATTTGAAGAAGATCTGTTAACAAATGTGGTTTCTAGAGTGAAAAGAGTTAAATCGGGAGTGAAATTCGTAAGGGGGCTATATCTAAATCTGAACCGATTTTCTTCAAATTAAATAGCGTTCGTCCTTGTCCCGAAAAACTTCGTTGTGCAATGTTTCATTTGGTTCTGACTACAATTGTGACCTGTACTTTGATTACAGAATAGATGGACAGACATACGGATTGGTCTATCTCGCTTCCTTTTTGGAGTGTATAAAAATACTGGTTTTAAACTGGGTGCTTATGAATAAATAATTGTATGATGTGTGGGTTTCGTCTGTGCTAAGGGCGGGGATATAATCTCACCAACTCACCACAACCAATCGGATAATGGTTTGTGTTTCCGCTAAATGTCGATAACTTAAAATAGTCGATAAGTGTGTAACAATCATAAATCATACGAGGATTTTGTAAAGCCCAAAGCGAATCTCCGTGTTTTTTGAATATTTGTTGTTTTATTTGTTGTTTAAAATAAAGAGATTACATAATTTTAAATTGGAAATTGTCTTTCTCAGAAAGACTGTTTTTCTTTAAGACTGCATCTATCTAAATGAATGAATCTAAATAAAATGTTAAAATTTCACTCAAAATAAAAAATTCTTTTTTAAAATTGTCGCCAAAAGCAATATCAATGTGTTTGTGAAAACAAATTTTGAAAAAATAATTTTGTGTTAAAAATGTTTGACTTAGCCTGGATAATTATCCAGTGTAAGTCAAAATGCTGGATATCGAGGCTAAGTCCAATAAAGTCGACATAAAATATTTTTTTTGAAAATTTCTTTTGATACATATATTTATTTATATTGTAGTTGGCGACAATGGGAAAAAATAATTTTTTATTTTGAGCAAAAAAATAAATTTTTAAATTTATTTTTTTTATTATTTAAATTTTTATTCTATCGTTAGTCTATTCATGATTACATAACAAACGAAACTGAGCATTATTGATGATACTGTTGCCAGATCTTAACAATTTGTGGCTGTTTAATCGTTATCGTTGCACAGAACATATGGGACAATTTAAAAATATCGCATAGGTGTCATGACATGGGGCTACCATCTGAAAATATTTGTATGATAACATCTCTAGAGAAAATTAGTTTTTTGAATACAATTTTTGAAATGTAAGAAAAAACAAGAAAGTTTCAGCCGGTTAAAAGACTTATATATAAATTCACTCTCAGAGAAAGTGACTATGGAAGGACGTAAAGTTTTACGTAGCGTCGGATAATTGTAAAAACGTGATCATATATGAAGTTATAGTGGATTTCATGAGAGGTTTAAATTGAGACTTGAATTTTGTGGAAGGTAAAAACATTTCAAAATATCAAATTGCAACAGATTTCGACTACCCGAATGGAAGTTATATCGGTTTTAGTTTAACCAAGGCTTATGACACTTTTTGTGGGAGAAGGGTTGTGGTAATATCGCCAATACAGGTGAATGCAACGTTTACAAAAACCAGTATGAGGGACTTGGCAAAACCCACCATATTAAAGTGATCAATTCCCAAAATATGACTGATTCCGAATAATATTTCGCCATCTTCGAACTTAAACAAACTTCTTTCGAGAGTTTTCGTGTACACCAGCCAGCCAGACATATAGACGGTCGGACATGTCATGGCTCAAACAACTTAAAAGTCGTGAAACAAATTTGGTCCAAACATACGTAGGGTCTTAACTCATTTTAACCCAGTGTTCGATTAATCGAACAGCAAACAGTAAGAAAAAGCGAAAAATGAATTTGGCTGGGCTTTAATGGGTTAAGACACTCCTTCAATGCGTTACAGTTTTTATACACTCCAGGAGAGTATTATGTCTTTGTGCATTTGTTTGTAACACCCAAAAGGAAACGAGATAGACCCATTGTTAATTATACCGATCGACTTAGAATCACTTTTTGAGTCGATTTAGCAATGTCCGTCTGTCTGTCTGTCCGTCCGTCCATCTATTCTTGTAATCACGATACAGGTCGCAATTGTAGTCAGAACCAAATGAAAATTTGCACAACGAAGTTTTTCGGGACAAGGACGAACGCTATTTAATTTGAAGAAAATCGGTTCAGATTTAGATATAGCCCTCATACGAATTTCACTCCCGATTTGACTCTTTTCACTCTAGATACCACATATTACAACAGATTTTCTTTAAAATTGGCAAACATCTTATATTTGAACTAGAAACACCTGTGGTAAAAATGTGTTGGATCGGTTCAGATTTATATATAGCTCCCATACAAATTTCGCTCCCGATTTGACTTTTTCAGCTCTGGAAACCACATATTGTATCAGATTGTCTTCAGATTTGCCAAAACATCTTATATTTAAACTAGGAACACCTATGGTGAAAATAGGTCAGATCGGTTCAGATTTCTATATAGCTCCCATACAAATTTCGCTCCCGATTTTACTTTTTCTGCTCCAGAAGCCACATATTTTAACAGGTCCTCATCAAATTAGGCGAAATATCTCATATTTGTTCTATAAACAGCCATGGCGCAAATGGGTCAGATCGGTTCAGATTTATATATAGCTCCCACACAAATTTCATTCCCGATTTCTCTTTTTCCACTCTATAAACCACATACGTTAACAGATCTTCTTCAAATCTTTCAAATTATCTTATATTTCAACTGGAAACACCCATGGTGAAAATGCGTTATCGGTTCAGATTTATATATAGCTCCCATACAAATTTCGGATAGACTTTTTCCGCACCAGAAAGCACGAATTTTCACAAAATGAGCTTAACACGTTATATTTGATCTGGATGAACTATTTGTGAAAGTTAGTCACTATATTCCATGTCTGGATATAGCACCGATATAAATATTTCCGATTTGACAAATTGGACCAGGTAATATTAGCCTATGATTAGGAAACATACAAAAATTCTTCCCGTTTTCACTTTTTTACCGAGTATAATTGTTGTCGGATAGAAAGTGGAGTGTATCATATAGTCGGCCCCGCCCGACTTTAGCCTTTCCTTACTTGTTTTTTTTTTCAAATGATTTATATCCTCCTACTCTGTAGAGTGAGGGTATAAAAATATATATGAAAAACATATATTTTCGTAATTTCCGTTCGAATTGTCCTGAAACCATGTCTCGTATTGGAACTTCATCTAATTTGTAGAAAACAGGAGCTCTTGAGATGTTCTTTTGCATTTAGATATGTATAATTATGTTTTCGACTTCCTTTTCAGGCAGTGTTCTGCCTGATGTTAGAATTTATTTAGTATGATTAATTTTGTAAAGTATGAAACTATATTCGCGAGACCGATCCCTCGGCATTTACAAATATTGTTTAGCTATAGTCTTATTTATTCATTTTAAAAATAATATTCTTCTTATAGCTGCAAACATCGATTTGTTTACTGAAATGGTAGTCTGCAGCCAAGTAATAAATGTCACCATGCCATTTGTAAATAAATTTGCATTCTATTAAATATAGATGCAAAATGGTCTTGAGCCAGGACAATATCCCAGTTCAAATCAAATATTGACTACAGGCCAAAAAATACAAACGAAAAAAACTAAAACAAATATATCTATTATTTTGTTTACTTCAACAACAGACCTTCTGCGAATCCAAGCAATTCCGTGTTAGCGAATCACCGGAAATTTATTTTGAAAATAAAAGACCAATAATTATTTCTCACAGCCATCATCAAAACGATTAATGTCATTTCAAGCGAACAAAGCAAATTTTATTGACTTCATCATGGAAAACTCAGCCACCACATCATCAGTTCTGCGTTGAAAATGTTATTAATAACATCGAAATTCTTGCCCTTGGCTTGTCTTTTGTGCCTTTCACAGCCGCTCTTAATTGAGGCCGGTGCATATAGACTTACACGCTTTGAGTGTGATGTTTTGGATAGCGGTTTTTGCATTTTCAAAAAGTGCAATTTGGAGAAAAGTCCTGCTGGTCTGATGACATTGAACACTCAAATGCAGCCCTTGCAGCCGTTCGAGAATATTACAGTAAGATGTCTGATGTCTTGAAACTCTCAATGAACATTCAATCACATAATTTTTCCTGTTAGTTGAGGTTGAATCTTTTGCGAAAATCCAAAAATACCTACCGCCCGTTCAACTATGAGGCTTTGATAGACGCCTGTGAATTTCTGAAGAATTACAACCATCAAGTTCCCTGGGGCCTTATGTACAAGGGCTTGCTCAAATATACAAATATCAATCATTCGTGTCCCTATCAGGTGATTATATCTGAATTGATGTTTTAACATTTTTATATTGATTTTAATATTTCAGCATGACATGATAGTGGCAAATTTTGCACCGACCGGCCCAGCCTTTGACGTGACTCCCGTACCTAAAGGCGACTATATGATACAGATAATGGTGCTATGGAATAAGGTACAGAAAATAAAACTTCAACTATATTTTATACGACAGTAATTAAATTGTATTGTTCTACGAATTGGAATTAATAAAGTTTGTGATCATAGGAGATTAGCGATTAATAGATGGAGAAGGTGGCGAAGCTACTCCGAAAATAAACGAATTATGCATTGGGCACCCCAAGGCGTCAAGCGTAAAAAGACAATTCAACTTTTAAGTTTAAACTCACCTATAAGTGTAAACACCACTATTTATAATAGTTGCGTCAAGACTGCAGTGTTTTGAAATGATGATTTTAGATTTTATGGGTAGTTTCTAGTCTAGTCATATACGTTCATATATAATAAAGTTTGGAAAAGTATTCGAGTTAATTTTGATTTTATGTTTGGCCACAGATCCACGCAATGTTAAATCTACAGGGTGTCTTAGAATATATATATTTAGGAATGGATGGTTAATGTCTTTGCTAATTTGTAACTACAAAATTTTTAGTTAGGGCGTAGATACACCTGAAAAAGTAGGTTAGTAATTAAGTGCTAAAAAGAGAAGAAAAACAATAGAATACGCATTTGTATGTGACAGCGCGCAATACAGCTGTGTGGAGTATACTTAGCAATTTTGCTTCAGGCGAATACTTGATGGTCGCTTTTCTTATTGACTGTCAGCTGTCATGATGACAATATTTTTGCAAAATCAACCAGAATTTCAGTGAAAATTCATCAGAATGATAATTTTTTCATTAGTTTATTAAAATGCGAATTTTGACATAAATGTGTCTTATAGTTTTAGGTCGGTTGGGATTCAAAGTGGGCGAAATCGGTCCAGAGGGAAAATTTTTTTCCCTCACAAGGACTGAAAATACCCCTAATTTAAGCATCCTTTTCTCAATATGTCTGCTTATAAATGGGTGATTTTTTAAGAGCTTGATAACTTTTTTTTTTTTAAAAAACGCATAAAATTTGCAAAATCTCATCGGTTCTTTATTTGAAACGTTAGATTGGTCCATGACATTTACTTTTTGAAGATAATTTCATTTAAATGTTGACCGCGGCTGCGTCTTAGGTGGTCCATTCGGAAAGTCCAATTTTGGGCAACTTTTTCGAGCATTTCGGCCGGAATAGCCCGAATTTCTTCGGAAATGTTGTCTTCCAAAGCTGGAATAGTTGCTGGCTTATTTCTGTAGACTTTAGACTTGACGTAGCCCCACAAAAAATAGTCTAAAGGCGTCAAATCGCATGATCTTGGTGGCCAACTTACCGGTCCATTTCTTGAGATGAATTGTTCCCCGAAGTTTTCCCTCAAAATGGCCATAGAATCGCGAGCTGTGTGGCATGTAGCGCCATCTTGTTGAAACCACATGTCAACCAAGTTCAGTTCTTCCATTTTGGGCAAAAAAAAGTTGGATATCATCTCACGGTAGCGCTCACCATTCACAGTTACGTTACGATTCGCATCATCTTTGAAGAAGTACGGTCCAATGATGCCACCAGCCCATAAACCGCACCAAACTGTGACTTTTTCTGGATGCATTGGTAGCTCTTGCAATGCTTCTGGCTGATATTCACTCCAAAATCGACAATTCTGCCTATTTACGTACCCATTGAGCCAAAAATGAGCTTCGTCGCTGAACACAATTTCTTTCTTTCTGAACTTTCTTAACAGAGCACGCATTTTGATAATAAAATTCAATGATTTGCAAGCGTTGCTCGTTAGTAAGTCTATTCATGATGAAATGTCAAAGCATACTGAGCATCTTTCTCTTTGACACCATGTCTGAAATCCCACGTGATCTGTCAAATACTAATGCATGAAAATCCTAACCTCAAAAAAATCACTCTTTATATACTCGATATTGGGTATGTGCATTCCCCTTATAGCAAAAACGTGCAACATAAAGCGATTCTTATTTGTAGGGGGTGAAATGGGTCAAAAAGGGTTGGAAATTGTACCTATCAAACGACAGCAGCTAGAAACACTAATTGAGTGGATACATATTATAAAATATTTTTTCCAAATTCGTACTTTTATGAGATAAAATGGGAATAGAGGAATAAAAATGGTACCAACCAAACGACTGCATCTAGAATAATGAAATTCGGTGTACACATTGCTCTAATTGCGTAGACAAGTAAAATAAAAGGATTTTTGGAAATTCGCACTTTTAGGGGCTAACATGGAAAAAGGGTCGGCATCTGGTACCAACTAAACGGCGTTAAATTTTGCCCATCTTCGAATTTAAACTAAGTTTGTTTCGAACTACTTTGAAAAATATTTAGTATTTGATTTTCATTGGCGATGCAAATTCTATATCTATATATATATAAATATTTTCAAGTTAATTACTTGGCTGCTCACTACCTTCATAATAATCTTCCCCTGGTCAGAAATTAAATTATATAAAAAGATATTAAAAGGGAAAATGTCGTCGAAAAAAGAAGCAAATTAATTTGTTAATTTGTTAATTTGATGATCAAAATATTCCCAGATTGTTGATGAATCAATCTATATATATAAAAGAGTTGCGTTACTGACTGACTGACTTATCATTGACCAGCCCTCAGACCAAACGGCTGAAGCCAGGGTCATGCAATTTTCAGGGTAGTTCCCAAATATGACGTAGACGTCGACTAAGAAAGGGTTTTACGAAATTCGTACTTTTAGGGGGTAAAATGGCCCAAAAAGGGATAAACATCGAACCTTCGTCCTGTCTAAACGGCAGTAGCTAGAAACATGAAATTCGGTGAGTTCCTTGCAATGACCGTGCAGATGAGCTACAAATAGGGATTTTTCGAAATTTGTACTTTTAAGGGGCGAGCGGGATAAAAAGGGATAAAAATGGTACCAACTAAAGTATTACAGCTAGAATCGTGAAATTTGGTATGTAAATTCCTCTGACCATATAGAAGCGCAATAAAATTGGATTTTTCGAAATTTGTACTTTTAGGGGCTGCGCGGCACAAAGGGATAAAAGTTGTACCAATTTAAGTATTGCAGCTATAGTCGCGCCATGTAGGCGCACAACATAAATGGATTTTTCGAAATTTGTACATTTAAGGGATGAGTGGGTCCAAAAGGGATAAAAATGGTACCAACTAAAGTATTACAGCTAGAATCGTGAAATTGGGTATGTAAATTCCTCTGACCATGTAGAAGCGCAGTATAATTGAATTGTTCGAAATTTGTACTTTTTAGGGAGTAGCCGGGACAAAAAGTGTTCCAATTTAAGAATTGCAGTTACAGTTGGGAAATTTGGAGTGTAAATTGTGTGTAAAGCGCAATCTAAATGGATTTTTTCGAAATTTTCTTATAGGGGGAGAGCAACAAGGGATAAAAGTAGTACCAACTAATGTATTGGAGCTATAGTCGTGAAATGCGGTGTGTAAGTTCCTCTGACAACGAGAATAGCAAATCTAAACGAATTTTTTAATTATAAACAATGAGCGTGATGAAAATAGTACCAACTATAATATTTCAGCTATAGTCGTGAAATTTTGTGTTTAAATTTCTCTGACAACGTAGACTTGCAACATAAATGGATTTCTCGAAATTTTTACTTTTAAGGGGCGAGCGGGACAGCTAGAATCGTGAAATTTAGTATGTAAATTCCTTTGACCATATAGAAGCGCAGTAGTTTGATTTTTCGAAATTTGTACTTTTAATGGATACAAATGCTGTACAATCCTTTAATTACGTAAACGCGGAACATAAATGGATATTTCAAAATTTGTACTTAAAAGGGGGATACGGGACAACAAGGAATAAATGTGTTACCAAATAAAGTATATATTTTTAGGGGAAGCAAAAACACACCTATACTGATTTTTCAAAATGTGTACTTTTTGGGAAAGAAGTGCAAAAAGTTATAAACTGGCTGGCTGAATCTAGAAACATGAGATCGAGGATATAAATGGTTGTAATACTTTGTTCAAAACTTGGTAGAAAATTATAAAAATTATACATACGAAGTAGTTCAGCTAAAATAGTGCATATCGATAAGCACATTCCTTTGACTGTGTGTGAGTTCTAGCTAATAGGAGGTTTCCAAATTACTATTTTAGATTTATCTATATCAGAGCTGTTAAGTAATGATTAGTAATCGTAATCATTAGTAATTAGATTACTTTTTTTAAAGTAGAAGTAATGATTACAATACGATTACATTCAGTTTTATACGATTAGTAATTGATTACGATTACAAGTAATCAAAAAATAATCAGGATTACTTGCGAGCAGAGTTTTGGATACTCTGTACAGTTTTTACGTCGTTTACAAGATTCCTTTAAAAATAATCTAAAGTAATCAAAAATAGTCAAAAGTAATCTTTTAAAGTAGTCGAACTCATTTTTGATTACTTTTGATTATTTTTCAGTAATCGCAAGTAATCCTGATTATTTTTTGATTATTTGTAATCGTAATCAATTAGTAATCAGAAATTGTTGGATAGTGGATTATATAATCATTACGATTCTTTTTAAAGAGTAATGTAATTGATTACTAATCGTAATCGAAATTTAACAGCTCTGATCTATATGCACCAAAAGAAAATTAAATAAATACTATCCAAAAACAGAGACGGATAAAATTAACAAATAAGTGGCTTTTTTCGCGTGCGAAGCAGCGGGTACTGCTAGTAAATCTATATATATATATAAAAGAGTTGCGTTACTGACTTATCATTGACCAGCCCACAGACCAAATGGTACCAATTTGAGAATTGCAGCTAGAATCGTGAAAATCGGTATTTACATTTCTGTGACAAACGTAGACTAACAATATAAATTGATTTTTCGAAATTTGTACTTATAAGGGGTGAGCGGGACAAAAAGGGATGCAAATGGTATTAATTTAAGTATTGCAGCTATAGTCGCGAAATTTGGTGTGTAAATTCCTCTCACCACATAGAAGCGGAATATAAATGCATTTTGCACTTTTAAGGGTTGCGCGGGACAAAAAGGGATAAAGATGGTACCAACTAAAGTATCGCAGCTAGAATCTTGAAATTTCATATGTAAGTTCTTCTGCCCATGTAGAAGCGCAGTAAAATTGGATTTTTCGAAATTTATACTTATAAGAGGTGAGCGGGACAAAAAGGGATAAAAATAGTACCAACTAAATTATTATAGCAAGAATCGTGAAATTTGGTATGTAAATTCTTCTGACCATGTATAAGCGCATTAAAATTGGATTTTCCAAAATTTTTACTTTTAATGGCTACGAGGGACAAAAAGGTATAATAATGGTAATAATTCAAGTATTGCACCTATAGTCGTGAAATTTGGTGTGTAAGTTCCTCTGACAAGGTAGAAGCGCAAATCCTAATGGTTTTTTTTCGAAATGTATACCTATATGGTGTGAGCGGGACGAAAAGGGATAAAAATAGTACCAACTAAAATATTGCTGCTGTAGTCGTAAAATTTGGTGCGTAAATTCCTCTGACAACGTAGATTTGCAACATAAATGGATTTTTCGAAATTTTTACTTTTAAGGGGAGAGCGGGACCAAAAGGGATAAAAATGGTACCAGCTTTAGGATTACAGCTAGAATCATGAAATTTAGTATGTAAATTCCTCTGACCATATAGAAGCGCCATCAAAATGGGTTTTTTCGAATAAGCGGTTGTAATTTTTTGTTAAAAACTGGGTAGAAAATGATAAAAAATATATATATGAAGGGAGTTCAGCTAAAACAGTGCACATCGATAAGCACATTCCTTTGACTGTATATGAGTGCTATGTTTCCAATTTACTATTTTAGAAAAGAAAATCAAATAAATACTATCCTCAAACAGAGACGGATAAAACTAATAACAAGTACCTGGATTTTTAGCGTGCGAAACACCGGGTACTGCTAGTCATTCCTAAATTATTTTTGCTTTGATTGAATTCTTACAAAACAACTTTTTTATAATGGAAATTGCTCATGCATATATCATATTAGAATCGGATATACAAAAAGCACTTACTTTTTTTTCAATTTCTGGTTTTATTAGAATAACATACATTTGACCACCACGACTTTTTCATAAAATTAATGAAGTTTCTTTATAAAATCTATGAAAATTTTCATAAATTATATTATAAAAAATGATGAGCTTGTATGACAAAAGTTCATCGAATGAAGTGCTGCATTTCATAGTTTCTATGAAATGTTTCACAAATTCTATGATTTGTGCGACTTTTTGGTGAAAATTTCACTGATGTTAAGACAAAATCATAAATAGTATGAAGATAATTCTTTCAGTGTATAGTTAACAGCATAGTTTCCTCATGGCACTGTTGTTAACAGCACAGTTTCTTTATGGATATCTGTAGGGTCTGCCATTGAAAACATTAAATTAGAATCGGCTATAAAAAAGTACTGATTATTTTTTCAAATTTATGGTTTTATTGGAAAGGTTGAACTTTGTCATTTAATAATCGAACACAATATCATTCGTATGACGACCACTACTGGCTCGGCAGTACCTCATCCGATCAATCCAACTTTTCAGTACAGCGCAAAATCCACACCAATCAGTGACTTGTTGTGGACGCATTGGCTTCTCAATAGAGGGTTCTCTGAACCACATATACGGCAATTTCGCTTATTGACATAGCCACGGAGTTGAAAATGAAATTCATGAAGGCTGAACTGAAAAAAAAATTTCACGTAAATTTCTTACAGTTTGCGTTAAAGACTCACTTCCCAATTTCCCAAAAATGAATGTTATTCTACATTTCATGGCCCACCCCATACTTACTAGTCTTTAACCACTTTAAATAAAAAATCCTTCCGCGTTTTTTTATATTACAAGATTCACTTTATTTTTGCAATTTCTCTTCGGATTTTTTATATTTTTTTTTGGTTTTCTTGTATAATAATATAATTTTTAATTTTTATTTCATTTTTGGTTTTGGAATTTGCAAGTAATATGCCATACATATTTGTTTCGGGGGAGATTTCAAAAAGTTGAGAGTACTTAGTGTGTATATTCAAAAATTGTTGATTTTCGGTATATTTTCTAAATATGCCGCCAGCTTTATGTTAAATTTTGGTTGGCGGTTCTTTTATGGCCGGGGACATTGGAAGGGGGTGGGGGGTGTGTGTTGTGTTGAAATTTTTCCATGTTCATGTTTTTGCTTCTTCGTCTTTATTTTAATATTCATTATTAATAATTATTACAAAAAAAGTTTAAAAAATGTTTACGACATTAAACTAGATGTATATGATTTTGTTTGATGTTTGTTTTTTTGCTTTTTGGGGGGTTTTTCTTGCTTTATATTATAATAAGTGTTTTTTTGGTTTTTGTTTAGATTAATTTTTGGGGAGTTTTTTTTTTGTAATTTTCTTTTTTTTGGTTTTCATAAAAATTTCGGAATTTGAAATTTGGACAAAATATTCGTGTTTCTTCTTCATCTTCTTCTTCGCCTTAAATGTTTAAATACTTGTTAGTGTTTTATTTCTGGGGTTTGTTTTGTGTTTAACAAAATTTTTGTTTAAAAGTAATTTTTGTTGATCTTGTTTTTGCTTAAAATCTAAACCAATGGAAATTCGATGCCGAGTCCTGTGTTAGGACTAGACATTGCTGTTGCTGTTGCTTTTGCATAGAAATTGAAGTTTTGATGTTTTCTGTTTTTTAGTTTATTACAACAAATGTGGAAATTTTGAATTTAGTTTTAATGGTTTTTGCAAAATATTCGGTGTTTTACTGTGTGGGGGGATTTCTTTATATAAATATTTATGAATTTTGTGGTTTTGTTTTAGATTTTAAGTCCTAAACTAGAAATGGGCTTTTTGATATAATTTTTTGTATTTTTTTTCTGGGTAATATAATTTTTTTTCATTTTTGGTTGTGGGTAATATAAAATGATGCTTATGTTTATTTCTAAATATTTATATGTTTTTTTGTTAATAAAATTTTATATAATTTTTTTGGGGGTTGAATTTTTGTTGTTGTTTTATTTTTAGCTCCAAAAATTATTTGGTTTTTTGTGTTTTTTTGGTGAATTTTGAATATCCAGTAGTTGGTTTTGTCATTTTGGGACAGTTTTTGGGTTTGTCATAGCCGAGACGTTGTTGGTTTTTTGGTGTGTGTTTTCAAAGTTTTTTTTTTTTAATTTTGATTTGACACGAGTTTTTCAATTCGAGGAGAGGATAATTGCCCTACATTACCATCTATGTATCATTTCATTCTATTGAGTCGTAGATATTTACAACCAGTCTTGCCGATTGTATATTATTTGTAGAAAGCGACGTAATAGAATCTTCTCTGTTGAAATTATTGACAAATTTTAATTCAGACTTGATTTATTGCACCGAAGCATATAGAATCATAAATAAGCTAGACTGTTTCCATGTTTTGGACTATTTTGAACTCTGAAATAAGCATATTCCAGATAGTTACTATTGCTTACGTAGACCTCGGTTATTTTCATATTCCTAAAAATTTTGATTGTTTAAGATTCCGGGAACTTAGATTTTTTCTAAATTCCAGTAACTCGATTACATCCAAATTTAGAAGTACGTCGAAGCTTTAAATAAACCACGATTGCATTATTAATTTTTGTGCTGTTTGATTAGTGATCGATTTGAATGATTTTCTTTATGCTTACATCAAGATTGAGAAGTACTTCGTAGCATTTAGCATTCTACGATTACTTCCACATTCTTTAGTACTCCAAAGCCTTAAAAACACAATTTCTTGCAATTTCCTAAGTATTTCGGTGCCTAACTGATCCTTGTTTACTTCAAAACTTCTTGAGATCTTATAAGACTTTCACTAATCATCGATTGATTTCGGAATCTAGAAGCTTTGAAAGACTTCAGACTATTTACAGATTTCGGAATACTTCGAAGCCTTTAATAACTCTCCTTTACTTCAACAATCTACAGATCTTGGAAGGCTTAATTAAAGATAGTTGGCTTCCTGATTCCAGAAGTCCTAGTAAACCCTTGATTGCCTCGGAATGGCAAAATACATTTAAGCTTTCAATAACCCACGTATACTTCCATATTCTAGAGATCTCTGCAGGTTTAATTAATCATTGTTTGCTTCCCGATTCTAGAGAACTTCGGAGACCTAAATAACACTGGTAAGTAATCCTCGATTGATTTCAGATTCTGGAGTATTCCAAACGCTTAAATAACCCAAGATTGATTCCCGAGATCTTTGATTCTAAAGTCTTTGAAGCCTTAACTAACCCTCGATTGATTCCAGATTCTGAAGAATTCCAAACACTCGATTGATTCCGGATTCTAGAGATCTTTGAAGACTTAATTTACCATCGATTGCGTCCCTAGGCCTGAATTCGTCGACGAATTAAATAACCCCCGATTTTTTCGAAGTGACTTAAAGCCTTACCCTCGATGGATTCCAGAGTACTGTTATAGCTTAAATAATTGATAATCGATTGATTCCCGATTTTGGAGATCTTTGAAGACTTAATTTACCATCGATTGCGTCCACAGTCCTGAGTTCGTCGAAGAATTAAATAACCCCCGATTTTTTCGAAGTGACAAAGTGACTCAAAGCCTTACCCTCGATGGATTCCAGAGTACTGTTATAGCTTAAATAATTGATAATCGATTGATTCCCGATTCTAGAGATCTTTGAAGACTTAATTTACCATCGATTGCGTCCACAGTCCTGAGTTCGTCGAAGAATTAAATAACCCCCGATTTTTTCGAAGTGACAAAGTGACTCAAAGCCTTACCCTCGATGGACTCCAGAGTACTGTTATAGCTTAAATAATTGCTTCCAGATTCTAGAGATATTTGAAGGTTTAATAACCAATCGCTTGCTTCAAGATTCTAGAGTACTTTGAAGATATAAATAACTTCGAGGCTTTAGGTAGCCCTTCGAAGCCTTCAGTAGTCTTCGATTGATGTCATTCCAGAGTACTTCAATAGTTAGAATACAAGAAGAGCTTTAAATATCTCTCGGTTACCAAACCCTCGATTGATTCCATATTCCAGTTGTTATAGATCTTTGAAACCCTAATTAACCCTCGATTCCTTCCAGAGTACTGCGAAGCCATAAAGAATTCTCGATTGTTTCCACATACCAAGATATTTCGAAAACTTAAATAACTTCGAGGCTTTAAGTAGCTCTTCGAAGCCTTAAGTAGATTCTAGAGTACTTCAAAGATATAAATAACTTCGAGGCTTTAGGTAGCCCTTCGAAACCTTCAGTAGTCTTCGATTGATGTCATTCCACAGTACTTCAATAGTTAGAATACAAGAAGAACTTTAAATTTCTCTCGGTTACTCCCAACCTACCAAACCCTCGATTGATTCCAAATTCCAGATGTTATAGATCTTTGAAGGCCTAATTAGCCCTCGATTCCTTCCAGAGTACTGCGAAGCCATAAAGAATTCTCGATTGTTTCCACATACCAAGGTATTTCGAAGACTTAAATAACTTTGAGGTTTTAAGTAGCTTCTACGAAGCCTTAAGTAGATTCTAGAGTACTTCAAAGATATAAATAACTTCGAGGCTTTAGGTAGCCCTTGGAAACCTTAAGTAGTCTTCGATGGATGTCATTCCACAGTACTTCAATAGTTAGAATACAAGAAGAACTTTAAATTTCTCTCGGTTACTTCCAACCTACCAAACCCTCGATTGATTCCAAATTCCAGATGTTAAGAGATCTTTGAAGGCCTAATTAACCCTCGATTCCTTCCAGAGTATTGCGAAGCCATAAATAATTCTCGATTGTTTCCACATACCAAGATATTTCGAAGACTTAAATAACTTCGAGGCTTTAAGTAGCTCTTCGAAGCCTTAAGTAGATTCTAGAGTACTTCGAAGATATAAATAATTTCGAGGCTTTAGGTAGCCCTTCGAAACCTTCAGTAGTCTTCGATTGATGTCATTCCAGAGTACTTCAATAGTTAGAATACAAGAAGAACTTTAAATATCTCTCGGTCACTCCCAATCTACCAAAAACCCTCGATTGATTCCAAATTCCAGATATTATAGATCTTTGAAGGCCTTATTAACCCTCGATTCCTTCCAGAGTACTTCGCAGCCATAAAGAATTCTCGATTGTTTCCACATACCAAGGTATTTCGAAGACTTAAATAACTTCGAGGCTTTAAGTAGCTCTTCGAAGCCGTACTTCAATAGTTTATCATTTCATAGAATCAAGAATACAAGAAGAACTTTAAATAGCTCTCGCTTATTCCAAAATGCCATAGTACTCTAAACCATCCTACCAAATCCTCGATTGACTCTAAATTCCAGATGTTATGGATCATTGAAGTCTTAATTAAACATCGATTGCTTCCACATGCCCTTCGAAGACTTAAATAAATTCGAAGCTTTAAGTAGCACTCAATTCAGGCTAGATTCCAGGGTACTTCAATAGTTACTCCCAGATGCTATAGTACTCTAAAACCCACGATTGAATCCAAATCCCAGATGTTATGGATCTTTGAAGTCTTAATTAACCATCGATTGTTTCCAGAAGCCATAACGAATCCTAGATTGTTTCGAAATACCAAAGTTCTTCCAGTTTCTGGAACATTTCAAACTCTTAAATAAGCCTGGATTGCATCCAGATTCTAGAGATCTGGGAAAACCTAATTAGCCATCGATTGCTTCGAAGACCCAAAAACCCTCGAATGTTGGCCGAGTTTTCAAAAGGCTTAAATAACTCTCGATTGATTGTATGTTCCAGAATACATCAAATGCTTAAAAAGATTGCTTCTAGAGTACTTGAAAACCTGAAATAAACCTCGTTTGTTTCCAAATTCAAAACAAAATGTAATCCAACCTTTTCCCTCTTCCAGATATCCACAAAACTCTTCTCAAAGCAATTCGTTCCTAAACAAAGTCATGGCTATTCTCAGCTCTAAATTCACTGTTCACCAATCAAACATGAAGATTGGTTATTCATGACCTTAAGGATAACAGGGCACGGTGTTTGTCGTAGTTTCAAATATATTATGTTCAGGTTCTTGATCTGGGAAACCATATATAACACCGTGCGACAATTTTACATTTTTCCATTGGACCTGATCAAGATCATAGACATATGAAAATAGAGTTTTCCATTTGGAGAACTTTTCTCTTTTTTACAAGACTTTTAATTCCCAAAGGATACATATGTTTTAATAATTTATTTTGCTAGTTTTGCGAACCATATAAAGGTGACATGGATATCAAATGAAGGAGAAGAGTAGCTGTTAAAAATACTTCAAACTGCATGGCTCTATCGCTAGTACTTTAGCATTTCTATTTTTTTTAAATTGCCCCCTTATTTTATTTAGTTATTCAAGTTTTACTTTTTAAGGGGGTTTCCCCCTAAAAATGATTGTTAATGCTAAACTAATGGGGATAGAGGCATGATATTCAGAGTATTTTTAACAAACGTTCTACTCTTTCATTTGGTACCCATAACGTATTTGTATTTTTCGCAAAAGTCTGAAAATAAATTATTAAGACAACTATATTCTTTGGAAATTATAAGCCCTGTAAAAAGGAGAAAAGATCACCAAATGAAAAACTGAGTACACAGTTTTTCTACATACGACCTTTAGTTTGATATGTATATGGTCTTCCACTTCCTTCTGCTTGTCTTCCACAATTTTTAGGTTCGAGACTTTATCGAAGTTGTAATATTTGAAAGTCTTGGCAAATTTTAAATTTTTAGATTTTTTGAAGCAGTGAACTGGATTTGTTTTCGAGTTCTGGATCGAGTTCCTTCCGCGGAGTCTTAAATCAACCGCTCTAGATTCCACCGATCCTCTGGATACACAATGGAAATAATTATTATTACAAAGTGTACAGCTACAGCTTCTCTAAATGATCTATTCGGCCATATTCATAGTCCTCTTAAATTAAATAAATAAATATTGATGTGCTTCAACTTACAATCGTTTGAGTAATCAGCTTTGTTGGTTTCTTGGTAATGTAGGGCAATACAATTCGGTCCATGCCGACATCCTTCTTCGCATACTTTCGAGAGAGTGATTTTTCTTCAAAGTGTGTTTTTTTAATTTTAGACATAAGTCATCATTTTGGTTAGCCATACGTTTTTGTGGGTTTCCTTTAAGATTAAAAAATCTTTTCAAAAATTTCTTGATTACATTTGATTTGGGTTTTCAAGTACCAAAAAAGTATGTTTTGTTTTGGAAATCGTGTTGTTGTGGTTGTCTTCTAGTTTTGCTTAAATTTTACGCTTTTTTAAAAATGTGTTTTGTTATCTTTTCTTTATTTCTTGGTTTGGTTAAATTTCTAATAAGTATAAATCTTAATATTTAAATAAGAGTTATTAATGATTTTTGTTTGTTTGTTTGGTTGAAATGGTTTTTGTGTTTTTATTCTTGATTTCCTTCATATATTCTCAATTTTGAGAGGATCATGGTTCATTTCTTTTCTTTCTTTTTGAATGTTTCCAAGAGTTCGAAATTTAAGTTTTTTTCTGCCATAAATATGGAATTTTGTTTCTGTGTGTGATTGTGTGTGTGTTTAATATTTTGTTTTTAATATGCCTTGAATTTGTTAAATTTTTGCTTGTTGTGGTGATTTGTTGTTCTTTGTTTATCTGTTTTTGGATTGTTGTAATATTCATGAAAGAACTGAAAAAATGCTTTGAATAAATCCTGTTTCTTGATGTTGTGTCTTCAAAGAAAAAATTGTAAAAAATTGGTTTAGATTTCTGAAACTCAAAACAATTTAAATTTGAACGCTTTAACGAAAATGTTTTCCAAAATATTCTGTTATTGTTGTTGTAGTTGTTTTCAGCCTAAACTATTGTTGTTTGTGAAGTTGGGGAGGGGGGCGCAGGAGTAGGTTTTGTTAGGGATTGGTTTGTTTTTGTGATACAAAGAAAGAAAAAAAAACCAAAAAATTGTGTTATTTTTTTATTGTTTACAAAACAGAAAAGGATCAGTTTGTTACCAGTAAAGTGAGATTTGGTTGTTGTAAGTTTTCAGCTTGCTGTTCTTGTTGTTTATTGTAATTCTTGTAATATAAAATTTTATTGCTTTTTTATATATATGTCAATTGGTTTTAATATATTTTCAATACAAAAGAAAATGACGAAAAGCACAAGTCCTTGGAAACCCAACGGCGAAGAGGCAATGAAACAATCTGCGCGTGACCTTTGTAAATTGATTGCTTTGGTGGTAAAATTTACTTATTTATTTATTTAAATTTATAAAAAAAGTATTGTTGCAAAATTTTGAAAATGATCTATGGTCTGATATATATATACCCTGTAACATGAAGTGATATCCACCATAACCTCGACCTTACTCTCTTCTACTGCTGACAAGAAGACTTCAGAACACTTGGATATGAAAATGGGCGAAATAACCTCAACATCCGCATGGGGAAATTCCACTGCTATACGCCTGTCTGGAGGCTAAAGCTGGCATTCCCGACACCAGACTCGGATGCGGCAGCCCAATCAGCTGCTCATCTTGAACGCTATGATTACTGAAACCACATCATGAACTTTATATCAAAGGAACAATGTGATAACGACTTTTGGAATGAAAACAAGGACACGAATTGGTACATGAAACGTTAGGACGCTTATGTAAAAAACATGATTATCACAAATTACCATCAGATACTGGAGATCACTGCAGAGTTATCTAATAGTACGTGGTACCTCATATTGAACTGACGCATATTGTTTGGTGTTCTTAAAATATTTCGTTTTCTTCACTTAGTTATGATTATTCTCAGTTTCGAATACCTTGTTTTCACAATTCTGTAATATGTGTGACCTTAAGCAACCATGGCCTTAAATTTCCATTTTAAATATTCCAAATTAAATTACTCTCTTCTACTGCTGACAAAAAGTAGTCATGGCTTTTCAGAAAAAAAAAATCTTGTCTCAATTTGTAGCAAATATTGAAATTCAACTGTGAACTCCATATCTTATTCCAAAAACTAAGCAGATTGTGAAATGGGGTTTTAATTTATTGCTCACATCTCCGTCTGTCTTTCACGAGGCAGGGAGCTCGCTACATGTCTGGTCCGATACTATCTAACCTGATGGGTTAAGATGGGCGCCATATTTATATATACTTTGTTTAAGCTGCCACATATATGCAGTAACGACCACGCAACCGTTTTGCTTTTAAAAACTGATCTTTAAAATTAGATGACATTTTCTGAATGCAATTGAGGAACAGTACAAACGTTGGGTGCCATATTTTTTATTCGGTCTAGTTGTAACAAGTATGTCTTCATTCAGTTGTTTTACTGATCAAAACTGAACTTTAAATTAAAAGACAAGTAAGGAAAGGCTAAAGTCGGGCGGGGCCGACTATATGATACACTCCACTTTCTATCGGAATACAACTCAATTCAGTACAAAAGTGAAAACGGGAAAAATTTTTGTATGTTTCCTAATCACAGGTTAATATGACCTGGTCCAATTTGTCAAATGGAGAATAATATTTGTTTCGGGCTATATCCAAACATGGAATGAAGTGACTAACTTTCACAATAAGTTCTTCCAGTTGAAGTATAACGTGTTATGCTCAATTTTGAGAAATTCTCTGAAAATACGAGGTTTCTGAGGGAACGAAATTTGTATGAGAGCTATATGTAAATCTGAACCAATGTGACCCATTTTCACCGTGGGTATTTCTATTGAAATATAAGATATTTTGCAAGACTTGAAGAAGATCTGTTAAAATATGTGGATTCTAGAGCGGAAAAATTCAAATTGGGAGCGAAATTTGTATGGGAGCTATATATAAATCTGAACCGATCTAACATATTTTTACCACAGGTGTTTCTAGTTGAACTATAAGATGTTTTGCCAATTTTGAAGAAAATCTTTTGAAAAATGTGGTATCTAGAGTGAAAAGAGTCAAATCGGGAGTGAAATTCGTATTGGGGCTATATCTAAATCTGAGCCGATTTTCTCCAAATTAAATAGCGTTCGTCTTTGTCCCGAAAAACTTCGTTGTGCAAAGTTTCGTTTAGTTCTGGCTACAATTGCGATCTGTGTCGTAATTACAACAATAGATGGACATTTCTAAATAGACTCAGATTCTAAGCCGATCGGTATAATTAACAATCAGTCTATCACCCTTCCTTTTGGGAGTTACAAACAAATGCACATGCAGCTGTTCTGCATGTTAAATTTGATTTTTGAATTTAAATGGAATGTGACTCCTACGTCTCCTTGGTTGCAAATATGCATATAGCTGGGCACCATATTTTTCTACCCTCCACCTAAGGATGGATCACTTTGTCATTCCGTTTGTAACACCTTGAAATATTCGTCGGAGACACCATAAAGTCTATATATATTCTGGGTCGTGGTAAAATTGTAAGACCATCTAGCCATGCCCGTCTGTCTGTTGAAAACACGTTAGCAAACGAACAAGTTCAAATTTCTTCAAATGTGTCTTATGGTTGTAGATCGTTTGGGATTGAAAGTGGGCGAAATCGGACAAGTGGACTGAAAATACCCCTTAATATTTAAACTAATATTTATACGTAAAATAGAGGAATTTTTCGAAATTCGCACTTTTGGGACAAAAAGGATACAAATGGTACCAATGATACCAATGATACGACAACAGATAAAATCATGAAATTCGGTGTGTACATCCCTTTAATTGCGTAGACACGTAAAACAGAAGGATTTTGCGAAATTCGGACTTTTAAGGGGTACAATTGAAAAAGATGGATAAAAATGGAAACAACCAAATCGTTGAAGTTGAAATCATGAAATTCGATGTATACATTCATCTGACTGTGTAGACGCGAAATATAAAGGAATTTTTCGAAATTTGTGCTTTTAGGCGGAAAATGGGGCGAATGAGACAAAAATAGTACCAACCAAACGGCAGCGGTGTGTACATTGCTCTGACGCAAAAAGTGTAGAGGTCTTTCGTTATTCTGGATCTAAATGGGACCAATCAATCATGATATTCGTCTCACTGCGTAGACGCAGAAAATAAGAAGACTTTTCACAAAACTTTTTAGGGTCTGGTATCAAGCAAACAGCTGAAGCTAAACTAGTGAAATTAGGTGTGTACATTTTACTTATATATCAGTACTTTTCCTATCAAAATGGTACGGGCTGAATCAAAAAATTGAAAATTGCGAAAATCGTTCCTTGGGGAAATTGTTCCTACCCAATAACAGTACACATTTTTAAAAATCACTATAAGTAACATGTGTTTTTGTTTCTCCTAAAAACGTGTACTTTATATGGTACCACGTTTATCCCTTTTCGTCCTACGTCCACCTTATAAGTACAAATTTTGAAATATCCAGTTATGTTCCGCGTTTACGTAACTAAAGGACTGTACACCATTTTTCGTCAAACGCAACCCTTAAAAGCACATATGTACTGCGAAAAATCCAATCTTACGGCGCTTTTAACTAACCTGAAGGTTTGGAATTAAATTAAAATTGGTTGAATACCAAGAGCAGCGTCAGCGTTGGGCGCCATATTTTTAAAATAATTATAAAAATCGGTGTTGACATTAAATACCGCACCTTATATTTATATTTATTCCAGAAATTCCTGTAAGGAACGTGGGACCATTAATTAATCAATACCACACACCATAGTTAAAGAGAAATTGTTTATCACCGACAACTTCTCCAATGGAGGGCTACAAATTGAGCTTGGAGTCTTTTCATAATTTTTTCAATTAAAGTTTCTCTCCTGAAGATTAAGCTGTAATATTTATTTTAAAGGGTGTACGGAGAATATTTGAATATTTCACAAGCATTAGAAATAGGCATGGTTAGATGTTTTTTTACTTCATCTTTTTTGTTTTTCGTAATTTCTTAAGATTCTATAGTAACGACATGAGTCTAAGATGTTTTAGAATGATTGTAATAAAATGTTTTACCTTGTCAAGTTCCCTTTTTGAACTCTTTGTCACTTTCGCATCCGTTTCATTGGCAATGTCACCATTGAGTTTCCAATTATTGGCCTTTCACCTTCTTCTTCATTTCTATTTTTTTTGTTTTCTTTTTAGAATATGGTCTATTTTTATGTTTTTCCTTTTTTATTTTTATTGTAAAAATCTATTGTTTTGTTGTTGTTGTTGTATATGGTTTCATTGTAAAAAATATATGCTGTTGTTGTAAAAAAAATTCATTTTGATTTTTCTGTTGTTGTTGTTGCTGGTTGTGGTTTTAGCTTGGCTATTGTTTTTGTATAGAAGGTTCTTTTGTGGTAGTTGTTGTTATTGTAGAAAATAAAATATTTTTTAGTTAAATTAAATTAAAAATCAGTTGTTTGTTGTTGTTGTTTTTGTATATTTCAATTATTGTACTATTGTTTGCAGTTGTGGTTGTTTTGTTGTTGTTGTATTTCATTTGAGGCTATTGTTAAATTGAAATAAAAAAATGAGACGTGGTAACAGAAAATTTTAAAAACTATTTGTTTTGTATAAAGAAAATCAAAACTCATTTGTTTAAAACTGGTTTCCTTAAGAGTACAGTAGGAAGAGAGGGAGAAAATGATTTGAAGTTGAAGAAATTATCTTGCATAGATTTTGGAAATCAAATTTTATGAAACCCCTTTAAAAATAGTTAATTGAGAGGGTTGAGATAGCCCATGAGCGCCACTTTAGATGTTTCATGTGTAAAGTCTACATTTATTTCATTTATGACTTCAATGGTCCTAACGTTGGGCACCTTAATTTCATGGACTCCAAGCATTTAAATTTGCAGTCAAAGGGTTTTGAATTCCAACGATATTAGTTGGTTTTTATTAAAATCAATTTATTTCGAGAATGTAGAACAGTTTCAACGTTGGGCGCCATTCTAGCTGACATTATTTTGGCTTTGAAGAGCCAACAAATGAAGAAAATTGAAATTTGTATTATTTTGCCATATGTTGAGCAATAAATAGGACTCTTGTCAAGACAACAATTTCGCCAAATTGAACTTCAAATATCCCCTCTTTCTACCCACTGTACTCTGCATTTTTGGAATTTTCACTTTATTTTGCACTCGTTGCATATTGTCCGAGCTAATTGTTTAAGCTCAAACATAATTTTCGGAAAATATTTTTATATATTTTTTATTTTATTTCTCACTTTCTGATGTAAAAAAAACACAAAAACATCCTATTTATATTAGAAAAAAATGCAAAAGAATAAAAAATAAAACAAAACAAATTCGTAACAGAAAATAAGTATATTTCATATAATATTGTATTGTTTGTATATACGTAAATATTTATGTATAAAAATTGATATTTACTTATATATTGTGGTATTCTCTTTTTGTTTTGAGTGTGTTTATTTGGTGGTGGATATGTAAGACAAAAATGTATAAAAAATTAGAACTATTTCCATTTGATTAAGGCTGAATTCATGATATAATTGAACGAATAAAAAGTGATTATATTTTCAAGAAAAATTAAAAATATGTAATTCGAAATTAAGATGACAACAAATGTTAGTTCTTTGTTCATATTTATACATATGTTAATCATGGTACTATTTGTTTGTTTGTTCGGTTTGGTTTGGTTTGTATTTTGTTCTTCTCAATTAATTGTTTAATTAAATAATATCATTTTGTTGTTGTTGTGTTATTTTTTACATTATGTAATTAGATTCGTTTGATTTGTGGTCTGTGGACTAGGGATTTTTGTTGGTGCGGGGTTATTAATTTGGTTGGTTGGATGGTTTGGGGATTGGTGGTGTTTGAAAATAAATATTTGATTGGCTTTTGTTTTGCTATAAAACATTTACATGTTTTAAATATATAGGAAAGACTATATAGAAATGCGAGGAAATAGTATGGGGTTTGATTTACATCTTAACATGTCTTTCCCTCGACCTAAAGTTTTCACAATTATCGAAATTTATTTACGAAGGAAATTCGCCCATCTTTTTTTGTATTAGTTTGTAATACAGTTTTTTATTTAGGGAAAGAAAGAAAACATGATTAGTTCATAGAATTAATACGTTGGGTGCCATTTATCGACATGCTTTGCTATTGTCTGCAAAAATATCCAAATTTTTTATGAAATTCACTAAAACTAACCCAAAAAGCCTGTTTTTAATTTAGGAAACTTTTCTAAATCGAAAGAAAATATGATTAGTTCATAGAATTCATACGTTGGGTGCCATTTATCAACATGCATTGCTATTGTCTACACAAATGTCTATTTTTTTTAATTTTATGAAATTCACTAAAACCAGCAGGCATCAATATTTAACCCAAAAATTCCTGTTTTTAAGATTGGGATATATTTTCTAAATACTTCATTAAATAAATTGCAATTGATAACTTGTGTAAGTGTCTTTTGTTAATTACTTTTTTAGTTAGCTTTGCTCATGTTTTAGAAAAGGCTGTCGTTCTATCCGAATTTTGACTTATGATGATGTCCCATTAGAAATATGTTTCGATCTCGTTGGATGTCATTTTCAAAATAATAGATAAGTTTTTATTAAATTGGTGACCTTATCATAGTTATTACTCCATATTCCAAATTGAAAGAAATGATGCACTTTAATACATGTATTGGACCCCATTTTCTAATTTCCTTCCTCTAAGCTTAATATTCAAAATAAACTGGTTTGACTAAACCCGTAGTCACATTTCAATCTACTTCGCAGAATTCTCGTGGTTGAACTTCGTACATAAGCGATAAATATGGTTTATGCAACTCTCAATGAGTTGAGTATGACTAATGTGGGTATCGGGAAGTAAGCCGGCTAACTAGGAAGCAGGGATCAGATCTCCCATTAAGTGATATATATATAAGAGTTCATTCAAAAATCTCATAGAATCGATTCTTACAAATTCTATAGTCAATAGATGGAAACATGTCTGAAGATCATAAGCGTCCATGCATCTATCAATCATCCCCAAGGAAAGAATAGGTGGAGCAACAGTGGTTTATATAGGCTCGAAAAGCCCATATAAAAATCTTGATCATTCCTTTGGATGATCAACATATGTAGGGGTTATATCGAGGTAAGATCGTAAATTCAGTTAGACGAATCCAGTACAATATCCTCGACGGCAAGTTTTGAGTAAGGTTTTCGATGTGCTGCCATAGTGAAATTAGGACAGCCGTTTACAATCTAACATAACCTCACATATACTTCGTTTATATTCAGCAATGTACTACATATTTTAATATGTTTCACTCTAATTGGAAAAGTTACAATGTTTATTTGAAAAGCATCTCTTCAACATTTGAACTGCGGAGACTGTTGTAATTATCTCTGAAGAAGATGTCGACGTCATATATGGATTTGGATGGTTTGACGCTGTAGCATTCTGATCCCACATTGGGCGCCAAAATTTCCTTTATTATATCTGAACCTGTCAGTCTCTGAAGAAGATTTCGACATCATATATGGATTTGGATGGTTTGCAGCTGTAGCATCCTGATCCCACATTGGGCGCCAACATTTCCCTTATTATATCTGAACCTGTCAATGGCGGCATATATGAGAGACAGTATAAATGCTGTAAATGATTAGAACGGACATTAGAGGCAATTTCATTTGATTTTCGATTTTGATCTCGGGCATGTCTCTACTCATTCAGAATACAGCTATGGAATACGACTAACATAACTATTAGAGCCAACACGATATATCTACCTTTGACTTCTGCGTTATATCTGAACTTAATTATATAGAAGGAACATCGTAACTCTGCTCATTCGGAATATCTTCGTCATTTAGATGAACTTCATACGCAAATACCAGTGCTATCTACTAGTCTTGTTACTATTAGTTCGAACATTGGTCGCCAGTTGTAATCAGAATTTCGTATAAATATAATGTTTGTTTGTGCAGGGCTATTAGTTTCCAAAGTATTTCTTGCTATGATTATGATAGAGGGATATAAATGATATCTTAACTGAACTTCACATACAAATATTATTTATGTGGAAAATTCCCTTTGAATTGAGAATTTCCATTTCATAGTGAGATATTCAAAAGTTGAGAAAATTCCAATTGAAATTTAGAATTTCCATTTCAAATTATTAATATTGAAATTAAATTTATGAATTTCCTTTTCATAATGAGAAAATTCCAATTCAATTCATTTGAATTTGAGAACTCCAATTGAAACTGAGAATTTCCATTCCACAGTGAGAAAATTCCAATTGAAATTGAGAACGCCGATTTGATATTGGGAAAATTCTATTTGAAATTAAAAAAGTTCATTTCATATGGAGAACATTCCAATCGAATTTAAGAATGAAATAGGAATTACATTTCAAACCCTGCCTTGGTATAAAACGTATACAGTGTGAAATGATTGATATTATTTACTTGAAGATCCTAACAGGCTGTTCCTTCATCACGTGTCTCAAACATGTAACTGCAGCTCCTAGAGTTATTATACGGGATAGAAGAATGGTTTCATTCAAAACATTAAAAATAACTCCTTAAGAAATGTGCAATTCAAATGAATTTGTTGGGGTATGTGATAACGTAGCTGACAGTAACAAGTCACTGAAAATTTAAAGAACTAGTTTCAACATTGGTCACCAGTTTTAATTGTCTCTTGAAAGACTTAAACATATTATTGAATTCAAATGAATTTGCGTTTGATTTCATCGGCAATTCAACACCAAATTGGATATAAAAACATTCCTTTATTATGTCTGAATCTGCCAATGAAGAGGCATCTTAGTTTACCATTTTCAATTTATACTCTTCTGCTCAACCATATTTCACTGCGAGCTAAAAGTGAATTTTTGTTATATCTGAAAGTGATTTACACCAGCACCTGGCTGATCATATTTGAAACCGTGTTTTAAAAAATGGCGCCCACCATTTAACAATGAGGGAATTGTGAATCTGCCAATGAAATGATAAAGGACTGAATATATAAATAATATCTTAGTACCATGACTAGTACTTTCCGCATTGGGCGCCAATTGTCTCTTAGAAGATTTACACATATTATTAAATTTAAACGAATGAGTGTTTGGTTTCTATGGCAATCCAGCACCATATTGGGTGTCAAAAGTTTCCGTTGTAATGTGATGTTAGATTTTCATATCATATCTGAAAATCATAGCAATCAGGACCAAAAGCTTTTGCTTTTTGTATCCGAAATGATTATTTCACTGGATATGAATCCTCATATTTTTAATTTGTTTTCTAAAATATCTCTATTCTATCAGAATATTTTTATAGAATTGTTTATTTATGTCTAATATGATTATTAGATTCAACGTTGGGCGCCAGTTGTTAATCATAAGAATTTCTCATCATCGGATGTTTATGTGTATATGTTTGATCGCATATGTTAATTTGACCCACGTAGGGCGCCAAAAGCTTCCTTATTACATGTGAACCTATCAATGAAATGATAGAATACTAAAGTTATAAGTGACATCATTGTTGATAACAGTGGACATTGGGCGCCATTTGTTTAATTTGTTCTCAAAAATACCTTTGCTCTGTACTTCTGGCGTACATGATTGGACGTTTCCACTGCCATGTCAAGTTAGAGCCAGCATTGGGAGCCATTTTTTTTTAATTTAATGTCAATAAGTCAATCGCAAAGGAGTTTCGAGAAACCAGGATATTTGATGTCAATATTTTGGAGGCAAATTTGTATTCATATTTTAATGAATTTGAAGAAAAATTAACTTCAGTTGAATTGTGAAAACTTTTGGTTGAAACTAAAATAATTAAAAATAATAAATAAAATCCAAACTGTGGAACTATATCCTTGCTATTTCATTTATCAGTGTAGGAAAGGAGGGATATCATTATGGATCTTGGTATCTTGTGAAAAATAAAAATAATTAACAAAAATAACTCATGTGTTGTTATATCATAAAAGGTTTTAAGCTATTGTTTTGTTTGGTTTTGTTCTGCATTTAAAGAGTATATTGTTGTTTGTTTGCTTGTTTTGTTTTGCGGTTTGTTTTACTTTTTTTATTATATTTTCATATAATCCCTGTCAATTGATATTGTTTTTAAAAAACAAAAATATAACAAATTCACTGTGTTTTAAATCTATTTTCTATTTTCTTATGTGATTTTCATATGGTTTTCTCTCGCTCTCGCCTTCTTTTACTTTCTTACTTACTTCGTTCATATTCATCAGTTTGTGTGTTTTCTGTTTTCTTTTTGTTTTGTTTTTCTATGTAGATCAGTTAAAAAGATGTAAACTAAGATCTTCTTGCGAACATTCATTTAAATTATAATAGAATTGTTATCAATAAATTAGTGTGTGTTGTGGTAGTTAATTTTTCTTTAATTTTTACGTATACTTTTAATTATAAATTAATTATAATTTACCATTTATGTATGTATATTATTTATAGTTAGTTATATATTTATGTATATATATGCGTGTGTGTATATTATAAAAAATGGTTAATCTTAAACTAAAAAATTCAGTTTAGTTTCAGTTTTCGTCCTTCCAAAAAAAAAATACGCACACAAATCCTTATAACTTAAAAGTGACGTACAGAACTTAGGGGAATCGTTACTATTTCATCGGTTTGGGATTTGATTTTTTTATGTCTGCAATTGTTAGTTTTTGGTGGTAATTTTTTTGGGTTGTTGCATTCAATTTTACTATTTTTTTGTTTTGTGTTTTAGTTTTTCGGCGTCTTCTTTTAACTATTTAATGGGGGATTTTTATTTGTATTTTGTTTTTTTTTGCATTTAACTATGTGGTTTCATTTCATATTCATATTTTTATTTTGCTTTCCATATTTTCATATTCATATTTTTCCACTTTTCTTAAGTCATTTTGATTGTAAATCTATTTGGTTTATTCTTCTTTGTTGGGGGGAGAGGGGGTCTATTTGTTCTTGTTTGTTGTGTATATTGTAAATATTTCTATGTTTAATAAAAAAACCTAATCATTCGTTAGAAAGCGAACAATCAACTGTTGTTTGTTCGTTTGTTATTTCAACGGAAAAAATGTTTGCTATTTTGTAAAAAAATAATTATTCAGTTTCTATTTTGTTGTTGTTTTGTCTATTTCAAGTTTATTGGGCACATTGTTCGTAAGTTTTACCAAAATTGTTGTTTTTTCTTTTTTGCCATATAAAAATATCTTCAAGAGTTCGTAACTAATTAACATATTCTAGAATTAGGAACAACCAATTGTAACGGAAATAGTATGTGGAGATTGGAATCTATTAATAATATAAACATAAAATTAATAAGAAAAATAAAATCAAAATCAAAGGAACAGATCAAAGGCGATGAATTAAGAAACAGCTATATAAGGATAGCAAGATAACGGATCCATAAATCCATCGTAAATGGGAGACTTAAGATCTCTGCTAAATTTACTATTAGAATTTAGCGTTGGTGCTTCTATGGTAACTATATTACGATTGGGCGCCATATTTCATTAGGCTCAATCAAAAAATGTCTCAAAAGACAAAACATTTATCATATCATAGAAATGTCTCAGCCCATCATTGTCATATCTTAGCCGATAGTTGCTTACAAATGTCAGTGCTCATGTACTGCTAAAATGACTATTGGACCCAACATTGGGCGCAAATTCTGAGAATTCAGAAAATTTTCTTATCACATCTGAATTTAATATTTAAATCATAACTGGTTCCAAAAGTGTCCCTTATTATATCCGAAGTTATCAATCAAGTAATAGATTACTTATAGGTAAGTGATATTTTAATTGATTACTCTGGACATTGGGCGCCATTATTTTCTTAATTTGTTTCTCCTCCTTATTTTCTCTCTATTGTCCCAAAATTATACCCAAAATTGGATGCAATTTGCAATCGTCTGTGAGAATTCAGAAGATTTCCATAACATACTCGAATTTCTTTTATAAATGATGGCTATCAGACACCACATTGGGCGCTAGATGCGGCTCTTATTATATACTGTCAGTGAAATGGAAGTATAATTGCAGCCATTTTTGTAATTTGTTCTTCCTCTTTAATCAGAATATAGAATATCTATCAGAATATTTTTATAGTATATATGAATCAGTACTCATATATATATATTAAATAACTTTTAAACCCAACATGGGGCGCCAGTTGCAATTGTGTCTGAGAATTCAGAAGATTTTCATATCATATCTGAATTATGTATTTAAATTATGCATTTAAATTAATATATCTGAAGCTATCAATTAAATGGTAGAGTATTTAAAGTAGTTACAATGTACGTTGGTCGGCATTTTTTTATTTATTTTCTCTCTCTTTTCAAAATTGTCTCTATTCTGTCAGAATATTTGTAATTTTAAATTTATTGAGGCTTTACAATTAAAATTACAAATATTTGTACAACATTACTCATGTAGCCATACAGAAGATTTTCATATCATATCTGAATTATGTATTTAAATCATGGCAATCAGACCACCAATTGGGCGCCAAAATCTTCTCTCCTTAATATATCTGAAGCTATCAATTAAATGGTAGAGTATTTAAAGTAGTTACAATGTACGTTGGTCGCCATTTTTATTTATTTTCTCTCTCTTTTCAAAATTGTCTCTATTCTGAAAGAATATTTGTAATTTGTAATTTTAAATTTATTGAGGCTTTAAAATTAAAATTACAAATATTACTCATGTATGGCTAATAAGACTATTAGACCCAACATTGGGCGTCAGTCATAATTGTCTCTAAGAATTCAGAAGATTTCTATATCATATCTGAATTATAAATACATAATCATGGCTATCAGACACCACATTGGGCGCTAGATGCGGCTCTTATTATATATATGAAACTGTCAGTGAAATGGAAGTATAATTGCAGCCATTTTTGTAATTTTTTTTCCTCTTTAAAAAATCTATCAGAATATTTTTATAGTATATATGAACAGTACTCATATATATATATATATTAAATAACTTTTAAACCCAACATTGGGCGCCAGTTGCAATTGTGTCTGAGAATTCAGAAGATTTCCATATCATATCTGAATTATGTATTTAAATCATGGCAATCAGACCACCAATTGGGCGCCAAAATCGTCTCTTAATATAGCTGAAGCTATCAATTAATTGGTAGAGTATTTAAAGTAGTTACAATGTACGTTGGTCGCCATTTTTTATTTATTTTCTCTCTCTCTCTTTTCAAAATTGTCTCTATTCTGGCAAAATATTTGTAATTTGTAATTTTAAATTTATTGAGGCTTTAAAATTAAAATTACAAATAATATTGTATAACATTACTCATGTATGCCTAATAAGACTATTAGACCCAACATTGGGCGTCCGTCAGAATTGTCTCTAAGAATTCAGAAGATTTCTATAGCATATCTGAATTATGTATTTAAATCATGGCAATCTGAAGCTAAAAATTAAATGACATATAACCATTTTTTGAATTTGTTATCACTCTCATTTCAAAAATGTCTCTATTTCGTCAGTATATTTGTTTAGCCTTACTCATGTATGGCTAATAAGACTAGTAGACCCAAAATTGGGTGTCACTTATAATTGTTTCTAATAATTTCATAAGAATTTTTCATTTTATCTGAATTTCGTATTTAAAGCATGACAACTGTGGCCACCAGTTGTAATTGTCGCTGAAAATTCGGAAGATTTCCAAATCATATCTGAATGGTAAATCGTCTCTAATTATATCTGAAGCTATCTTCAAATGATAGACTTCTGCTTAAAGTAGTTGCAATGCACATTGGGCTTTATTTTGTTTTTTTTTCTGAAGTGTGTCAGAATATTTTTATAACAATGCTCAATTTTGCCTAATATAACGTTGGGCGCCAGTTGTAACTGTCTCTGAACATTCATACGGGTTTCTCATCATATCAGTATTTCGTATTTAATTGTATATGGACGCTATATATATGTATGTTCACATATGGCAATTCGACCCCACGTTGGGCGCCAAAAACGTCCCTTATTACATCTGATGTCATCATAGAGCACTAAATATATAAGTGATATCTTAGTTGAGGCAATTTATTGGCACTCGCCAATAACGTAGTCGGATTTTTGCAAATTGAATTGAATTCGATTTAATTTATAGAAAACTACCAACTAAGGTCATTTGAAATAATTTTGTTTGAAAATATAAAACGACTATAATGTTTTCTAGCGTATATTGTATTGTGCTCACACTCGTATGTAGATAGAATAGAACCAACATTGGGTGTAATTTGGAATTGTCTCTGAGAAGCCACATTGGGTGCCATTATATTTTTCCATAGACTAAATAAAAAAAATAACTAAATTGACATTGGGCGCCATTTTTTAATTGTGTCTCCGTTTTATTCTAAAAACTACCCTCATTAAGTTAGTTAAAGTTAGTTTCCAGATGGGTAATGACTAAGAAGACTATTAAATCAAGCCAGTTCTAATTATCCCTAAGTATTAAGAATATTCAAATATTATATTTGGATTTCGTATTTAAACTGTTGCTCTAACTTTACCAATCCAATCGAAAGGGCATTGGGCAACATTTTTTATTCCAGAACATTTACATAAAATATATGAACGTCAAATGCCAAGAGGAGGGAATAGTAAACAATGTGAACTCAATATAAAGTCGGGCTTCCACACATTGGGATAGTAGATATCCTTCTCTGGTTTTAAATAAAAGGATACTGAGACGACATTGGAGGCCATTATTTGCTCTTGAGCTTAAGTATATCTCCGTTCAATTAGAATATCTCCATAACATATCACGTGGTAAAATCAAAGATATGCCGAACGAGACTATTAGTTGGTTCGTTGGGCGCCAGTTTTTATTGAATATTTTCTGAATATTCGCATGATTTTCATGAAAAATATCTGTGGCTTGCTGCTAATAGGGCCAATGTCAAAATATTCACTTTTGAGAAAATGGAATTGAAGGTTTTATCGATGATCGGTTTTATAAACGAGTTCATAGTGACAGTGGCCAAGATTACATTTATAAAAGATGTTCTGGTTTAAATGCGACATTGGCTGTTTTTTAGTATTATGAAAGAGAACATCTAATGCAAATATTAATATAAATAAAAATATTTATATTGACTAAAATAGAGCAAAAATCTGGATAAATAGAAAATAATCATTTCTTTTAATTTTCTTCCTGAAAAATCAGTAAAAATAGTAAAAAATATTTAGTTTTGTATCCAAGTTACGCATGCAAAAACTACTGCTATGGCTGACAAGGCTATTAGTTGGATGGTTGGGCGCTAGTTTTAATTGTCTCTGCGCAATCACATGATTTCCACGCAAAATATCTAATTTAAGGCCTTATTTCATGATATGCAAAAATTAGTGTCATGGCTGACAAGGCTTATACTTGGATCGATGGTCACCATTTTTAATAGTTTCTAAGCATTTACACGCAATATATTGTATGTTTTCCACGCACTTAAAGGCTTAATTTCAAGATATCGATGTGGGCAACATATTTTTGTCTGCAAACATTATATATTTGGTACAGGCTCAACCATTACATATAGAAACAACTTTACACAAATTCTTAAAATACTTAAATGCAAAACATTTCCATCTCAGTAATTAATATTTGAAAATCACTGTTGCTAAAAAAAGGTTGAGTCGATCCCAAATATAGTGTGATTTAAGCAAATTATTGAGTTTCTGCAGATGTTTCAGAAAATGTAAGAATTTTTAAATTTCATTTTCTTTGGACATTACAGCTGTTCCAAACTTTCGATTTTGATCTGTTGTAAATAAAGTAAAAGAGGTAATAATTGATATAATTTTAATAGAAAACAATAACTATAACAGTTTTCTTTATAAATATCGAGGTAGAGGAGCGATATTCATCCTTATACATTTTCATTTTCACATAATTTATGTTCGTTTTCAGTTTTCTGTCTTTTGTTTTCTTTATTTTTATAAGGTAATTGTTACTATTTCAATATAAATATAATAAATATACAATCGATTATTGCTTTAAAGCCTATTTAACTATTTATATGTTTGTTTGTTGGTGTGTTGTAAAAAATGTTGTTGTTTTTTTTTCTTTCTTTTTTGTTGTTTCAATAAATAAAAGCTGGTTTTATTTCAATCTCTGATTCAATATTGTTTATAGGCGCTTTTGTGTGAGTTTACATTTGGTAATAAGAAGAAAAATGAAAAAAAAAAAACTGGACAAAAAATAATTAATTCTATACAATTATAAAAAGATTGTTATATATTTTTGTTTTTTTCTTTAAGATTGTTATAGTTATATCTCTATATAAATATAGTTTATGTATGTATATATTTATGTGAGTTTTTCTTTCTTGTTTGTTATTACCATGTATAACAACAGTTAAGGAACCTTATTTTGATTATAAGACAAATAATAAACGAATGAAAAGGAACGTGATATTTTTTTAAAATAATTATTCAAAAAAATAAGAATAAGAATAATTACACTAGTTTACAAATTTTTGTTGAAGATGGTTTTTACTTGGGTACTAAGGCCTGCCGTGAACGAAAGGAAAGATATTTCTGAACTTTCTTAAGAATTTAATTTCTGTAAGAGGTTATTCCACAAGTTTGACTATATATTTAGAAACAAGAGCAGCAATTTTTAAATATTTTAAAATATCTGTGAGGATTATAACTATTTGAAGAGCGATTTTACAATCGGTTCACTACAATTTATTTTATTTTAATTTTGGTTGAAAAATACTCTTTCTCCACAAGTTTTTTAGCTATAACTTTTTAACTATTGGTCAGATTAAATAGTAATATTTGAGAGAATTGGAGCTAATTCGATTTCCTTTTTTTTCTGATATTTTTATGAAAATATGGAATTTATGGATCATTTGAAAAATTTGCTTTAAAGGCTATTTGAACTACATAATTCAATTTCGTATTTTTATGAAAGAAGTGCAAAATATGGTTTGATTTGGAGATTAAGATTTTTGATATTTATATGAAAAAAAAAAATCGGATAAATTAACAAAAAATTTGCTAATATAGAGAATTTTTAGAATTTGAAAAATAAGTTTTTTTATCTTTTTCTTAAAATTTTGGCTGAAAATATTTTTTTGTCGCAAGTCGGATAAATTTACAAGAAATTTACTAATATAGACAATTTTTAGAATTTGAATAGAAAGTTGTTAAAGGCTCTTTGAACTAAATACATAATTCAATTTCGAAATTTAATGAAAAAAGTCGAAAATGTGAATCAGTTTGGTTTTAAGATTTTAGATATCTATATGCAAAAAAGTCGGATAAATTTGCAAGAAATTTACTAATATTAACAATTTTTAGAATTAGAATAGGAAGTTTTTTTCTTTAAATTTTGCTTGATAAAATATTTTTTCGACAGAAGTATTTTAGCCATAATTTCTTAACTATTGATCAGATTAAAAAGTAAAGTAAAGTAAAGACTTGGGGCTGATTCGATTTTCTTTTTTAATTATTTTTATGAAAAAAATCGAAATTATGGATCAGTCTAAAAAGCATTGTTAAATACTCTCAGAGCTAATTTAATTTCGGTTTTTTGATATTTTTATGAAAAAATGTCGAAAATATCGATCAGTTTGGTTTTAAGATTTTTGATATTTATATGAAAAAAGTAAAAGAAATCTATTAATATTGTGAATTTTTGGAATTTGAATAAAAAGTATTTTTTTAAATTTTTTTCTTTAAATTTTGGCTGAAAAAAATATTTTTCGCCACAAGTACTTTACCTATAAATTCTTAACTATTGATCAGATTTTAAAAGTAATTATTGATATACAAGGAGCTGAATCGATTTCCTTTTTTGATATTTTTATAAAAAAAAAATCGAAATTATGCTTCATTTTAAAAAGTTGTGTTAAAGACTCTGCGAACTAATTCAATTTCGGATTTTTTATTCGATATTTTTATCAGATTTTTGGTATTTATATGAAAAAAGTTTAAAAAATTGTGTTAAAGTCTCGTGGAGCTAATTCAATTTTGGATTTTTTTTCGAAAGTATGGGGCCGTTTGGTTTTAAGTTTTTTGGCAAAAAATTAAAATTCAAGGAATTTTTAAAGAGTTCTGCTAATATTGAAAATTTTTAGAATTTGAATTTTCAGCAATTTAAGTATTTAACGGCCCATTCTATATGAAAACAAGTAAGGAAAGGCTAAAGTCGGGCGGAGCCGACTATATGATACCCTCCACCTTTTTCCCCATTACAGTTGAATTCGGGGAAAAAAGTGATATCGGGAACCATTGTTGTATGGATACTATTATGTGGTCTATAGAGCGGAAAAAGTCAAATTGAAAGCGAAAATTGTACGGGAGCTATATCTAAATCTGAACCGATCTTACCCACTTTCACAACAGACGTTTCTAGTTGAATAAGAAATTTGAATTTAAAATTGAGAATTTGTAATTTTAATTTTCAACAATTTAACTATTCGACGGCCCACTATATATGAAATATATTTTCATATATAGTGGTAACTGAAAAATATATTTTTGAATATGGTGTTAGTAGTGGCTCAATATATAGTGAAAATGGTTAAAATTACTCCGCCGAAAAATTAAAATTCAGAGAATTTTGAGAATTTGGATTTTCAGCAATTTTTGTATTTTACTGCTCATTTTATAGCGAAATATATCAACCACACATTTGAAACACATTTTGTTAGTTGAATGGTGTTAGTAGTAGCTCAATATATGGCCAAAATGATGAAAATATCACCGACGTAAAATTAAAAATTTTAATTTTAATTTTTTATATTTTTATCTAGTTTCCCACAATATTTTTTGGCAATCTCATGACAATATATTTGTAAACTAGTGGTTTTTAAAAAATATGAATTAAAATATTTTTATTAAATAAAAAAGTTGATAAAAATTTTCCCTTAAAAATATTTTTATATGTTTTATTAACAAACTTTTGGTAAAACTATACGTTTGGGGTTTTCTCTCTCTTTTGATTGAGTTATGGTCTATTGGTCTATTTGTTATGATTATGGCTAATGAGGCTATTGTTGTTGCTATTGATTTGTGGTTGTGGTGGTGGTGGTGATGGTTTGAAGAAGAAAAAATCGTAAATAAATCTTTGGTTTGAAAATATGGGTTTTGTAAATAGAAACATTTTTGTTGGGTTTATTATTTTCTGTTCTTCTGTGGGGGAGGGGGAGGAGAGACTTTTACAATCAGTTCGGATTCATTTACATCCTGGGTTTTCTCTTTAATTATTTGACTATTTCTTGTTCAAGGGGGTGGGGGGCGAGGATTATTTATGCGGTTTTCAATCATACAACACTTATAGTTTAATAATTCATATGTGGTTTTGTTGTTGGTTTTTTTAATAATAATCATAAATAGTATTTTTATATTAATAATTAATATACGTTGTGGTTATTTTCTGCTTTGAGTTTTCCCATATGTTTATGTATGTATATGTAGAAGAGACAGTGTGTGTATTTTCCGGTTTATTATATTACATTGTTGGGAAAGTAATGAAATTATTTTTGTGGGAGGCCAACTCTAGCCTGTATTTTCAACAAACTTAAAAAAGTTGGAGTTTGTTTGATTTTAAGGTTTTACAAATTTAATACTGTTTTTTCTCTTTTTAATTAATTATAAATTAAAGAAATCATGCCTTTTTCGCTTAACAGCTATTGCTTTTGCTTCATTTGATTTCTTTTTTAAATTTAATTTTAAATTAATTTAACTGAATTGGCTTTTTTCTGTGGTTTGTGTTGTTTTATTTATTTTCTTTTTTTGTTGTTTGTTTGTTTATTATTTCAATAGACTTAAAAACTATTATCACTATTGCAGAAAGCGGCTATTTTTTCTTTTCGGTTGAGTTGTTGTTGTTTTTTTGCTTGTTGTTGTTGTTGATGTTGTGTTGTTCTTGTTTATTAGTTTTCATTTTCATTTAGTTTTATTGTTGTTTTGTTTTTAGGCAAATTGAATTGTAATTTTGTTGTAATGCCGAAATATAGTGACTTGGTTGGTTTTGAATTTTTGGATTTAGAGTGATTTGGAAGTAGTTGAAACATAAAATGTGAACCAAAATTATGTTTTTAGTGGTTTTCTTTTTTGTTTTAATTACCATAAAGACATTCTAAACACTAAATACGTATACATTTTGTTTTAGGTTTTTGTTGTTTTTAAGTTTTTTAAGTATTTTTCACTTTTATATTTAAAAGAAGAAAGGATTTTTCTGTTTTTTCGTTAGTTGTAATTTTGTTGGTTGTTGTTCGAAAGTTATGAATAAGAGTGCTGTGCAGTTTAATGCTTCAAACTATGATGAAAACAAAAGACTTAAGACACAAACTCGAATGTATATTCGAAATGGGAAATGAAAGTGTCTTCTCATATTAGTCAAACTTGTCAGACCTCTTGTCAGAAACTTAAGAGGGTTTTGATAAATGCTACAAGCTTATTTATATGCATTATTTTCCATCACCATAGCATAAAGAGTCGGAAACAACGAGGCTTCGTTTTATTGGCAGTTTAATCCATACTTGGAATTTATAGAAAATACCATGGTGGCGTATGATTAATGTTAAAAAGGAATTTAGGCTAGACGACAATCTGAAGTCATGTCGTAAGTCTTGTCTTAGTTGTCTCAGTTAAAAATATTCAAAAAGAGAAATAACTAAATTTTCTGAAAACCCTAAAAAATAGAAAAAACTATAATATTTAATTTTTTTGCGAGGGCTATACATATTTCAAGCGCGCTATAACAATCGGTTCACTAGAAAGATTATTTATTTATTTATTATTATTATTATTTTCTTTAAATTTTGTTCGTCACAAGTTTTTAGCTGTAATTTCGAAACTATTGGTCTGATTAAAAAGTAATGTCAGACCTCAGAATAGTTTTAAAACTTAAGAGGGTTTTGCTAAATGCTTAAACAACGGAAACAACGAGGTATACTCATGATGACCCTTCGTTTTATTGGCAATTTAATCCATACTTGGAATTTATACAAAATACCATGGTGGCGTATGATTAATGTTAAAAAGGAATTTAGGCTGGACTTTTTTTATGAAAAAAAAAGTCGAAATTATGGATCAATTTAAAATATAGTGTTATAGACTCTTGAAGCTAATCCAATTTCAGTTTTTTTTGATATTTTTATGAACACTGTCGAAAATATGGGTGAGTTAAGGTCTCTTATTGGACTGATTGATATTTGATATTTGCATGAAACAAATCGTACAAATCATGCTAGAGTTCTTATAAAATGTGTGTAAAAACTTTTTAAAAAAATCCTAAAATTTAAAATTTGAATTTTCAACTATTTGTGTATTTTACGGGCCATAATATTTTTTTGGCTATTTATAGTCATTTGATAGTTCTCATGATTAATTTAAGATAATCAAATTCGGTTGATGCAGCCAGAAGTTATGACTAATTGAACGGCTTTGACACAGTCCGAAGTTATGAATACTTGAACATAATGCATTTTTTGCGTTCGAGCCCTAAAAGTTTGTGTTGAGTTACACTGATTCATAAAATAAACACAAAAAATATTTTATGGATATTTTTTTCTTAATTTTTTTTTACTTACATTCCAATTTTCTTTAATGTGTGAACACTTATTTTGGAAATATAAGTCCGGTTATGTGTCAAATTCAATGTAGTTGTAGTGGCTACAAATATTGCAAATTTCAATTTTACATAGGAACAGTGCTTTAGGAACAGTCGCTAATTCATATAGTTAGAATTCTAACGAAAAAAACAAAAATTTGAAAAATGTATATGGAATAATGTAAATGTTATGAACAGTTTTTTTAAATCCTTGTTTAAGAAGAGTAAAAATGATTAAAAAAATAATATATATTTATAATCTAACAGCTGGCATCCTATGATGAAGACAAGCCCAAGTTTAAGAAAATTTAATTACTTTAAAGTTAACCTATGACTAAATGTAGAAATTAAGGAAGTTTCAAAAAATGGTGTGTCATATTTTCGTTTACAAATTAAGTTTTTGCTTAAATTGACTGATGAAACAGAGCAACTCACAAAAAGTTACCCGTCATAAAATGTGGATTCATGATTATTCCTAAAATATTTCGGCTCTATCATCAACCACTGGTGAGGTAAACCGTTTTCAAAGTACTACTAAATGTAGCGTTTTTACTCAATATTGAATCGTTTTAACATATTTAGGCCCACAAGAGTTGCATACGTTATAGAATTATCTATATTTATAAAAATCAATGTGTGGCTGTATGTTCCGTATTGGATGACAAACCGAATTTCAAATAACAAGTTCTGATTTTCAATTGATGAGTTCTGAATTTCAATTGATGAGTTCTGAATTTGAAATGGAATTTCTGAATATCAAGTGATGAGTTCTGAATTTGAAATGGAATTTCTGAATATCAAGTGATGAGTTCTGAATTTCAAATGGAATTTCTGAATTTCAATTGATGAGTTCTGAATTTCAAATGGAATTTCTGAATATCAAGTGATGAGTTCTGAATTTCAAATGGAATTTCTGAATTTCAATTGATGAGTTCTGAATTTCAAATGGAATTTCTGAATATCAAGTGATGAGTTCTGAATTTCAAATGGAATTTCTGAATTTCAATTGAAGAGTTCTTAATTTCAAATGGAATTTCTGAATATCAAGTGATGAGTTCTGAATTTGAAATGGAATTTCTGAATATCAAGTGATGAGTTCTGAATTTGAAATGGAATTTCTGAATATCAAGTGATAAGTTCTGAATTTCAAATGGAATTTCTGAATATCAAGTGACGAGTTCTGAATTTCAAATGGAATTTCTGAATTTCAATTGATGAATTCTGAATTTCAAATGGAATTTCTGAATATCAAGTGACGAGTTCTGAATTTGAAATGGAATTTCTGAATATCAAGTTATGAGTTCTGAATTTGAAATGGAATTTCTGAATATCAAGTGATGAGTTCTGAATTTCAAATGGAATTTCTGAATTTCAATTGAAGAGTTCTTAATTTCAAATGGAATTTCTGAATATCAAGTGATGAGTTCTGAATTTGAAATGGAATTTCTGAATATCAAGTGATGAGTTCTGAATTTCAAATGGAATTTCTGAATTTCAATTGATGAGTTCTGAATTTCAAATGGAATTTCTGAATATCAAGTGATGAGTTCTGAATTTCAAATGGAATTTCTGAATATCAAGTGATAAGTTCTGAATTTCAAACGGAATTTCTGAATATCAAGTGACGAGTTCTGAATTTCAAATGGAATTTCTGAATTTCAATTGATGAATTCTGAATTTCAAATGGAATTTCTGAATATCAAGTGACGAGTTCTGAATTTGAAATGGAATTTCTGAATATCAAGTTATGAGTTCTGAATTTGAAATGGAATTTCTGAATATCAAGTGATGAGTTCTGAATTTCAAATGGAATTTCTGAATATCAAGTGATGAGTTCTGAATTTCAAATGGAATTTCTGAATATCAAGTGATGAGTTCTGAATTTCAAATGGAATTTCTGAATATCAAGTGATGAGTTCTGAATTTCAATTGATGAGTTCTGAATTTCAATTGATGAATTCTGAATTTCAAATGGAATTTCTGAATATCAAGTGACGAGTTCTGAATTTGAAATGGAATTTCTGAATATCAAGTTATGAGTTCTGAATTTGAAATGGAATTTCTGAATATCAAGTGATGAGTTCTGAATTTCAAATGGAATTTCTGAATATCAAGTGACGAGTTCTGAATTTGTAATGGAATTTCTGAATATCAAGTGATGAGTTCTGATTTTCAAATGGAATTTCTGAATATCAAGTGATGAGTTCTGAATTTCAATTGATGAGTTCTGAATTTCAAATGGAATTTCTGAATTTCAATTGATAAGTTCTGAATTTCAAATGGAATTTCTGAATATCAAGTGACGAGTTCTGAATTTCAAATGTAACTTCTGAATATCAAGTGATGAGTTCTGAATTTCAAATGGAATTTCTGAATATCAAGTGACGAGTTCTGAATTTCAAATGTAACTTCTGAATATCAAGTGATGAGTTCTGAATTTCAAATGGAATGTCTGAATATCAATTGATGAGTTCTGAATTTCAAATGGAATTTCTGAATTTCAATTGATGAGTTCTGAATTTCAAATGGAATTTCTGAATATCAAGTGACGAGTTCTGAATTTGAAATGGAATTTCTGAATATCAAGTGATGAGTTCTGAATTTCAAATGGAATTTCTGATTTTCAATTGATGAGTTCTGAATTTCAAATGGAATTTCTGAATTTCAATTGATGAGTTCTGAATTCAATTGACGAGTTCTGAATTGCAACTGATCTTTTCTGAATTACACTTGGAAATGGTGTAGTAAAATATAAAATTGACAGTTTTTCTTAAATATATTTGAATATCTCCTATATTCATTGACTGAGATTTTTACAATATTTAAAACGTTAGGTTAATCGGAATATTATTTCAAATATAAAAAGTCTTTGCGTTTTAAATATTGGCAAAATAGAACGTTACAGGTGTTTGAAGAAAATCTTGCGGTTTTACTTATTTTCTTGAATTCTTTAATGTTCTTCCATTACATGACTTTATTAACTTTTGTTAATCTAAAGAGAAGTTCATACACTTTCTTCGAAAGTATTCGTTACCGACAGCTCTTTATCAATATAGGAAATATAAGGAATTTAAATTGTAACCGACATGACATTTTGACAGAAAATCTGTTAAGACACCAGCCTATATCTGATAAATGAAATGATCGGACCTATTGTTGCCATTAGTTTTTTTATAAATTGTTTTTGAAATTTGATCGAAAAAGGTTCACTTTACGTGGAATCACCCTGCTTTAAGATTCTAGCTAAAAATATAAAATATTTAAACAGAATTTAAACTAAAATTGAAAATAACCTTAATAAATTCTCTTACGTCTTCACAGCTCTGTAGAGCTTTTACAAATAGTCGAATGACCTGTTTTATTTTACACAACGAAAAATAAGCCAACATGAATTTAAATATTTTTGTGCACAATTTAATTTTTTGCTTAATCAGATTAATTAATTATTTTAAACATGTTTATACAAAAATTTTAAATTTCAGGTTGACTTATTTATCGCGGCGTCAAACAAAACAAAAATGTTAAAAATAAATCCATCAATTTATTTGCTTTCCAGTGGTCAAATTTTGTTTGCTTTCTAATAGTCTAAGATGTTGCCAGTATGATCTTAAAAGCAAAATAGTAATTATTATTTAAAATAAAAATTTTATGGCGTAGAATCGGGTATTATGGCTTATCCAGAATATAGGAAACTGAGCAGTGAAATCCCTTAAATCCCATTATTTAGCTCTTATCTTAATCAGTCTAATGTCACGGCCATATAATTGACTATTCCATGCATTTTACCGAATTTACAAAATTGTTCATTTTTAAATCATTTCAGCTCAATTTGAAATCACAACTATGGCGAATGAATAATATTAATTATATAATAATAAGCATACGCCTACGTTAAATTAAATAACCATAAATTAAAAACAATCATACGTCACAGGGTCTATTAATCACAATATTTCCGACTATTTATGAAATGGTATGTCATTTTAACTCTTAAAAATTTAATGCTTCACTGAAATGAGATTCTTTTCAGAATTTATAATTAATTTTAAGGGCATTGTCATTTCTTGGACTAGGGTATGTGAACTTTTTTACTAAAGTAAAAATCATAGATGTTTGAAGTTTAGCTCTTACGCGTCAGTTCATCTTATTCATAACTTTTTGTTTTAACAATTTTTCTTTTTCATTTCGTAATTTTCATATTTGGCCAGACCGTGAATTGAAATTTCATTGAATTAGTTTTTTTAGACATGTTCGAAAACTGGTATCAGTTTGCCTTTGTTTTTGTGTTTTTTCTTGTTTTGTTTTCAATATTGTTTGATTATTACAAAACATTGTTATGATCATCAGTGTTATTACTAATATTATTATTATGGGTTTTACAAATATTATTATCGTTATTAATGTGTTTTAATATTATTCTGAGTTTAGTTGTGGTATTATGGCTTTCAGACTGCAATTTTAAAATCTTGTTAAAAATTATTTGTACTTTTGGTTCATAAATTGGGCTATTGTAGATTTGTTAGGTTTTCTTTCTTTGTTAGTTTGTTTATTTCTTTTTACATCGTTTGCTGTAGTTGTTGTTGTTTTGTTCACTGTACTAATTAATTAATAATTGTTAATGCTTCTTTGTCAACTGTTATCAAGTATACCTTGTGTTTTTCTCTTTTCAGTTTTTTTTGTTCGGTTTCATCTGTAAAATCTGTGATTTTTTTAGTGGTTCAATTGCTGTTAATGTTAGATTTTCGTTTGTGTTTTGTTTTTGTGCTGACCCAATTAAAACAATTCTCTTGTTGGGCCTTTTGCTTTCTTTCAATTATTTAATCATTATTTCAGGTCTGATCTGGGTTTGTATTCTTGATTTATGTTTGTTGTTGTTGGTGGTGGTTGTTGTTGTGGTTGTGTTGAACGTAAATATGGCCAAAAGTTTTTTTATATATGCGAAAAAGTTTTGAAACTTGTTCTTATTCAAAATTGCGGTCCGTAAATGTTTTTATGTTTTTTTTTTTTATCAAATTTTATTATTTTTTTAAATTTAAATTTTATTTTAGTTAATTTTTAGTTTTTTCTTTTATAAATTCTTTTATGTTATCTTTTTTTCTGCGAAAAGATCATTTTTGAAGATCTTAGCTATTCATTAAAAGAGTCAACCCCTTTGTCTGTGTCTGGGAAACTGTTCTCGGGAACAGTTTTAATGGTTCTTGAGAGTAGTACAATCCGGTTACTTTTAAATTTCTACCTTGGTAAGAAATGTCTTGGTCAGTGTTGGTTGGTTTTGTTGTTGTTTCTTTGAGTATAATTGTGAATATAATTTCTTCTTTATAGATCGTACACCATAGCGGACTGATAAGAGTAAACATGTAGCAAAATTGAGAATATTCTTTCAAACTTCAATATTATGTGTTTGTTCTCAAACTTTTGTTTGATTTTATCAAAGTTGAGTATAAGTTTACAATATTAAATATTTCAGCTTTTTATAACATTGTAGTTGGAATATGTCAGAATTGGATAAAATATTATTTATTTGCGAAAAATGAATTCAACTTTAGATAACGCGCTGCTGAATAAGACGTTTTTAAATAATAAAATAAATTATTGCATAGTTTCGCCTTTTATTCCGGCAGATTTTTATATTTTATGAAATCCTTCTACACCATTGCTTTTAGAATTAGTTGGCTAAAAACCTAAATGGTTTTTTTAAATGATTTTATAGAACAACACTTGAATAGAGAATATCTCGAATATTTATTCGAATATCTCGAAAAAAATAAAGCTAATTGAAATCTTGAAAATAAAAAAAACTTTAATATAGAATAAATCGAAATTTTCGAAAACAAGAGCTAATTCAAATCTTGAAAATATGATATCTAGAATATTTCGAAAACTAAATCTAATTCAAATCCAATGATAAATTCACGACCAGTTACCTCGGTTTATTCAAAAGTATATAATCAATATTTGGGGGCAGATTTATATTGACCTATTCTTGCAAAACAAAGGACTTAGAACACAAACTTGCGGCGCCCCAAGGAAGTATTTATTTCGCGCTTTAAGACCTTTTAAGGGAAAACCTAACTAACCCAATAGAAACTGGTTCAAGATATTATTTTTTTAATTCTGCTGTTTTTGCGAACTGTTATCTATAAAAAGGCCAGTTAGTTGATTAAAACCCAAAAATAGATAAAATTTGTGTTTCATCCAATTAGACAGTTCCCACATAGACTTCATATAGAATGAATATTTGAGAAGTTGTTGAATAATCGAAAGTAAAACTCAGTTTTTATTCGAATACTTTAAGGAGATTGGGAAACATTTTGTGTCGTATAATTATGGAGTTAAACAAATCATTTTCCATTCTCAGAAAATTATCTTTCATTGGAAGTTACCTTTTTGGATTCATTGTGATTCCCTTCGATTTGTTTATTTCTTGTCGAACATACAAAGAATCAAATAGGGGCGAAGAAAGACAGAAAAAGGACAGGTGTAAAAATAAAATTTAGATTTAGACAAAGAACCTTCTTCTTTTCTATGAGTATGGACTCGTCTCAAAAATGTAGACGGCTCACACCAGGATACTACTGGAAAGGGGCTTTCAAGGATGAGGCAATAATCATCATACAGTCTTTTGAAAACTGTATTTTATATGACACGCCCAGGAGAAAATCCAGAAAGGGATGGTTGATTACAATCCGACTGACTGTACAGAGCAGGTTTCAAAATATATCAAATACGAGCATTAGAAAATCATCAAGGCTCAAAGATGAAGTGGTTTTTCTGGCGACTGAATTAACCCATTTCGACCCAGTATTCGATTAATCGAACAGTGCACAGTAAGAGACGTCAACAAATAATTTGGCTGGGCTCTAATGGGTTAATAATGAGCAACATAGTTATAGGTAGTAATATATGTATGTTGAAGTCAAGTTGTCTTAAAAACTATTGAAAGTCGGCAGGTAAATTTCAAACAGACTTGATCTATATACATTAGGCTGGGTAAAGAAAAATTGAAGTTTTCACCAACCAGCTATAAGATTTAGACAGTTTACCGCAGATTTGTTAATTATTTACTCCCTGCGACAATCCACCACCTGTCACCTAAACGATCCTGAAAACATCCATAAAGGCCATGTTTTTCAGTGTAATTGCACTTTTATTCAATTAATAGACCCTTGGAAGCACTTTAAATATCAATTTTTATTCTTGACTTCACGTCACTGACTCCAATTTGTTAAAATAATTTAATAAGAAGATGGTTTTGGAGAGCCAACATTTTCAAACTCTTTTTACAAGAACGAGCGCTGCAGCGTCTATTTCCTTCCGATGTACATCATTTGAAAAGTATTTTATAAAATATTACCAGAAATTACGAAAAAGTTTTCAATTAGAACTTTGAAAAACAAAAAAAAGACACAAAAATACTATAAACATACAATAATTCGATCAATTAGTTACTCTCCGATATGAGTAAAAATTTATATTTAAAGTCTTTTCAAAGGTAATTCAGAGAAAATGACAAAATTGCTACATTGGAAATCATGGTTTTAGAGTTGTTTTGAGGAGTGTTTAGCACACTGACGACTTGACCTAGGTACAAAATGTTTTACAAATCATCATTAAACAGCACAAAACTTTACTTAATTGGAAACTATTTTTATAATTTATATGAAACACGACACAGCCTAATATACATATGCTAATAGGGCAAATTAGATAGCAGATGACCTGGCCAGAAAAGGACAAAGAAATTATCGGACAACCGAATAAAACAGGTTTACATCGTCGCCATTAAATTAAGTCAACCTGAAATTAATCGGGTAATCGTTAAATTTGTAAAATTATTTGTTCATATCTTCATTTTGCCAATGAAAAATTATTGTCGGGCAATCATCCACGCTAAATACGGTATGGACGCTTTCCCTCTGAAAAATAGTCAGGTAGCCGAATAAAATCCGATTTTGTATGTGTAAAGTTGAATATTTTCCAAATGAATGTTGCCCTTAAATTTATCCTAAATTGGGCACTGGTTATCAAAACTAATCAGGAAATCGAATAAAACCGGGTTTCAATTTTAGAAAAATATATTTTTCAGCTATTACATATTTATACATTTTGCTATTATTTTAATTTCAAGACTTTGATACACAAATATTAGTCGGGATACCGATTCCTATTCGTCTTCGGTTTATATTAATCAGTATTAGCCCTGTGTTTGAATTCTTTCCAAGCTATTAAAATTATAATTAATTTTATTTAAATTTTAATTTTTTACAAGACTATTGTGAGAAACCCAATAAAAACCGTTTTTGTATTTACTATTGCATTTTAATGCTATTCTTGTAATTTAAATGATATACCAGAAATTTTCATTTCAATCCGTCTAAACACAGATATAGTACGCGAACTTTACCTGTTGGCATTTTACAGGTAGCCATATTAAACCCGGTTTATGCCTTTACAATCGAATAAAGATTGGTTTCCAATTTTAAAACTTTGCCAATGAGTAATCAGTTCTTTAAATTAATTTATTTCATTTTAATTTATTTTGTAATATTAATTGGCGGTAGCCCGATCAAACCCTCAGTTTATTTTAAAATTTCAGTTTTAATTTTGTACGAGACTATTGAGTCCTTGTGCAAACGAATAAAAGCGTTTATTTGTTATGTTATCCTTGTAATTGAAAGGAGGTTAAGGTAGAAAAAATTGTCTGGTAACCGATATGTTTTGTGAAATCTCTAATTGTCCTGAATATGTATAGTTCCTCTCATTGTCCTGAATCTATATTTATATTTTATATGTGAATATGTATTCATTGCAATGAATATGTTGGCTAAAGTTAAGTAATCGAATTTGTTGAAGAAAATTTGTTTCGGCCTATTTTGGTTTTGTGAAATCTATCATTGTTCTGAATCTGTATGTTTTCCATGAAATTTAAAATATAATGGGTTAATCAAATTCACAAAAAACTTTTTGAGGATAAAATATTTAAGGCAATTTTATACTTTTGAGATATTCTAAATACTTCTGAGATATTATCCTTACACTTACACAATGGTGCAGCAGACTTTTGTTGTAGAAAAATTATCCGATTAACCGATTCAGTTTGTAACAAAATGGGCTCTAAAAAATTACCCCATATTTTTCTATATTATCTTTTCAGCGGGTAATCGAATAAAAATAATTTTAAATGACCAAAATAAAAAATATTTCGAAATATTCATGATGGCCTTACAATATATTCGAGTAACTGGTTCTCATATAATTTTTTGCTATATTTTTTTATTTTCCTTATAGCCCAAATGGTGTACGGCGCTACTGAGTCGTATATTACGAGTTCTTTCCCCTCATTGTCATGAGGTTTTGTTGGTTCAGTCAGTGTTTGTTTGTTTGTTGTGATGTGTTGGTGATAAATTTTTGGAGCCATTTGTTTGTGTTAATGAGAAATATGAGGTTAATAATAAATATGATAATTTCATGAGAATATTCTTTTACTTTTGATATATATATATATACATTTAAAAGAAAGAATTAAAATAAATCCAAAATTAAATTAACTCAAATTGAAATTGAAATTTTCCAACAAAAAGGAGAAACCAAAAAAATAATTTTTCATTAAAATGGAGTAATAAATTTTGATAATTTTGCATAAAAATTTTGATATACGTACATATACATATAAGTGTATGTATGTATATATGTTGTTACTTGTTCTGCCATTGTTTCGTTAAACTCTTTTTTTACACAAAAAATTTTGATTAATTTATTTTTTTGTTCGATTTTTCGATTAGGGCCTAAAATTTCGTATTTTCCTTTTTACGATGTGATAAATGTACAAAAGTTTTATATAGTTTTAAGTTTTTGTTTGTTTGTATGTTAAAGTTTGTCATTATGTCGTTCTACGTCGTCTTCTATAATACAGTTGTTGTTGTTGTTTTTAATTAATTTTCATTTTTTGTTTTGTTTTTTCTTTAAAGGAGTATCACAGAGATATTCAGTCTAAATTTAGTTTTGCTTTCATTAGAATCATAGTATTTAAGTATTTAATTAATTTTCGCGGTTATGGGTTGTCTAAGTTAAGGTATGTATATAATTTTTATAAAAAAATTAGGTTTATTCTAAAGCCAAAAAGATGGAGAGGGTCGGGGGTTTTTAATTTACAATTTCGTAAAAGTGTTTAAGCCAAAATCATTTGATCTGTATCATTATTTTAATTGATTTAGTTTATAATTCTAATAAAAGCTAATGTTCTTTGTCCAATATGTTTTCAGTTACTGCCAAAAAGTTGTTGTTGTTGTGTTGTTGGTCTTTGACTTGTTGAGTGTTTTTTGTCCAAAAATCTATGCCGAAACTTGAATTTTGTTTTGTTTGATTTCTTTTTGTTTTCATTCGTATGTAGCTTTAGTAATTTCGTTAATGATATGGGCCTAAATAAAATAATTTTCGTTTTTTGTTTTTTTTTTTTTCAATAAAATTTTGACTAATTTAAAAACAACAGTTTCATAAATACCAAACAAATAATTTTGATAAATTTCGTTTTCGTTTCATTCATTTTTTGTCGTCGTCATCGTCTGCTTCTGCTTTTCGATCCGTGATTTTCCACTTCTTTAAAATTCCGTTTTTTCCATTTTCAAACTATAAAACTTTTGTATATTTTTGTCTATAATTTTTACTCGTTCTACTTAAATACACTGGCGATTTAGTTTTGTTCTTTTTGTTTGTAATATGTAAGTAAACTTCCAAAAGGTTGTGTGAACTTCATGTTGCATAACTGGTCCAAGTGGGGGTGGGGTGAAGTTTTCAGAGAAGTAAAAGAATGAATGTGTGTTTGGGGGAATCTTTAGCTTGAATGCCTAATTTAAATTTTCAATTAGATAAGAACTTTCAGAGATCGAACGTCCGATCTATTATGGAAATCCTTAATATGTTCAAAAATATTTTTTTAATTGATTAGAATGCTCGTCTAGCTTCGCACACATGGAAGACCTCAATATGGTCTAAAAGAGGCCTTAATGATAAGCACACCGTGGGTCTCAGTTTTTCCAGATCAATTCGGATTTTCATTTAAAATGAAAATTAATGTTTGTGATAATTTGATAATTTTAATTAAAATATTAAGTAATCTTTTGCATTCATTTGCATTTTAAATACGTAAACGAATTGATATAGAAAAACTGGCGGTTAGAAATTTTATATTTTGAACCCTTCTTTCAAAATATTTTGGATCTGCTCATGTGTGCAAAAAAATTGAAAAAAAATTGGAATGACTTAATTAAAAGAATTGAATGACTAACATACATGATTCCGTGAAATTTTCATACACAATTATTGATATGCATTTTAAACGAGTACGCGTTTTCCACGACTAATTAGTATATTCCTTGAAAATAAAGATTTTTAAATTTTGGATTGGTCACAGCGCTGAAATAACTTTGCACACACGGAAGACTTCGGTGTGGTCCAAAAGAAGCATTAAATATGAACATATCTTGGCTTACAATTTTTACAGATCAATTCGTGTTTTCCTTTTAAATGAAAATTAATATTTATTAATTCAAAAAAATGATTAGAATATCATGAGATGTCTGTGTATTTTTTTAATTTAATATAATCATTTACATTAATTTGCATTTTAATCGAGTAAACGAATTGATGTGGAAAAACTGGAGGATGGAGATTTTATGTTTTGAACTCTTCTTTCTGAATATTTTGGGGTTCCTCTTGTGTGCAACTAAATTTTTTTAATGGCTGAAAAAACGCGATTCCGAGAAATTTTCGTTTATAATTATAGATCTGATTTTTAAAAGATTAGCTGTTTTTCACGATCACTTCGCGTATTATTCAAAAACAACGATTTTTAAATTTTGAATTGATCACAGCGCTCGAATAGCTCTGCACACATGGAAGAGCTTAATGTGGTCTGAACGAAGCCTTAAAGATAAACATATCGTGGTTCCCAGTTTTTCCAGATCAATTCGGGGTTTCATTTAAAATGAAAATAAATATATATTTATGGAAAAAGGGTATTGTAAACATTTTAGTTTAAATTAAAAAAACACGACGATCGCCTTATTCATTGCACAATAAAAATATAATTTGCATTTTAAAGGAGTAAACGAATTGATATGAAAAAACTGGAGGATGGAGATTTTATGTTTTGAACTCTTCTTTCTGAATATTTTTGAGTTTCTCATGTGTGCAACTAAAAAATTTTCTAATGGCTGAAATAATATGATTCCTTGAATTTTCCATACTTAACTATAGGTTTGCTTTTTAAATGAGTAGCTGTTTTCCACGATCGCTTCGTGTATTATTCCAAAATATCGATTTTTAAATTTTGAATTGATCACAGCGCTCGAATAACTTTGCACACATGGAAGAGCTTAATATGGTCTGAACGAAGCCTTAAAGAAAAACATATAGTGGTTCCCAGTTTTTCCAGATCAATTCGTGTTTTCATATAAAATGCAAATCAATATTTACATAAACATTTTTATTCTTTGTACAATATAAAAAGTATTAATTTCAACTTCAGAGTAGTAAACGAATTGATAAGGAAAAACTGATGATTATAGATCTTATATCCTGAACTATTCTTTCTGAATATTTTGGATTTTCTCATGTGTGCAACTAAAAAATTTTTAATTGCTAAAAAATGGTTCCGTAAAATTTCCATAAAAAATTATTAATTTTCATTTTTTATGTTCCTAGAAAATGATGTTTTTAATTGATCACTGTGCTCGACTAACTTTGCACACATGGAAGAACTCAATGTGGCCTAAAAGAAGCCTTAAATGTAAACATTTCGTTGTTCCCAGATTTTCCAGATCAATTCGGAAAATTGTTTTTTTTTATTCCTCGAAAATGATGTTTTTAATTGATCACTGTGCTCGACTAACATTTCGTTGTTCCCAAATTTTCCAGATCAAATTTTCCGGGTTTTCAATGAAAATGAAAATTAAGATATATTTTTCTGGAATATAGGTGATTTAAACACAAAATGAACAATACAAATTTATTACTTTGAAATTTAGAGGAGTAAACGAATTGATATGGAAAAACTGGTGGATAGATTCTTTATGTTTTGAATCCTTGTTTCTGAAAATTTTGGGTTTTCTCATGTGTGCAACGAAAAAAGTGATTAATGACTGAAAAAATTGATTCCGTGAAATTTCCATAAAAATTTATTAATTTTCATTTTGAACTAGTAGCCATTTTCAACGATCACTTATTATATTCCTCGAAAATATTTGTTAAAAAATATTTTTTTTAATATTTTATAAAATTTCAAATTCATGCGATGCGCTCGATTAACTTTGCACACATGGAAGTGCTCAATATGATCTAATAGAAGCCTTGGAGGAAAATATATCGTGGATCTTTCAGATCAATTCGTGTTCTACTTTAAAATGCAAATTAATATTTATAATATGAAAACATGAGGGATATGAAGATTTTAATTAAACTTTAAAGTACACATAACAACAAGTTGATATTGATAATTTTTGGGATAGAGACCTTTTTTTCCATGCGTGCAAATATATAAATTTTTTTGAGTTTAATTATAATTTTTAATATGCATGTTAAATGAGTAAACGAATTGATATAGAAAAACTGAGAAACACGTATCCTATATTCTGATCTTGTCTTATGGAATATATTGGATTTCCTCATGTGTGCAAATAAATAAATGTTATTGTGGTGCTGTAATGCTGGAGAACTATGATGAAATTTTTGTGTATGGCTATTTTTAAGGTTCCACGAATAGAAAGCCATTAGGGGTACCTGATAAAGCGATATTTGTTTCTAAATCAAATTACAATAAATATTTATTTGCATTTTAAACGTGTAAGCGAATTGATATAGCAAATCTGGCAGACAGGTATATTTTCTTATTAGATCTTCTTTATGAATATATACGATTTTCCATGTGTGCAAGAAAAACATGTTGGGGAGGAACAAACACGATTTTATCGAGTGATTTAACTGGAGAAAAACACAATTACTTGAAAGTCTCTATTCATGCTTACATGAATGGATGTTCAGTAAATATTGCATGAATAGTTGTAATTTACATTTATTTCAATGTAATAATTTCAATATTAAACGAATTGATATTGATATTTTGAACTCTTCTTTCGGAATATAGTTGATTTCTACATGTGTGCAACTAACTAATTTTTCTTAGTACTGTACACCTGTACAATAATTGCTGCAATTACATCGAATTACTTATGTGAAAACTTATTTGGTTTATAAATATTTATACTTTTATCTTTGGGTGAAATTGGTTTTATGTATGATGCTTGTACCAAATATATAAATTTTTGCAGGTTACTATATAAGAAACTATTTTTTCTCCGTATACAAGGAGAAAGCTTTAGATGAGGACGTTTTCACTATTTTCCGCATTAGGAGAAATATGATTTCACAGTGAAATTCCCATATATAGATATTAATTTGAATTTTAAACGAGTAAACGAGTTGATATTGAAAAAGTGGAAGTTGGGGGTTCTGCATTTTGAACTCTTATCCTGGAAAATATTAGATCTTCCCATGTGTGCAACTAAAAAATTTTATCGAGGGCTAGAATAGAATAGAAAAATAGCTTAATTTACGGAGATTTTCCAGTTTCTATTCTAAATAAGATAAGGTAGAATTTACTTCTAAATTATATTTTCATTTTGAACGGTTAAACGAATTCATATAGAAAATCTGGGAGATATGAGTCCTAAATTTGTGTAAAACTTCTAAAGAAATTGATCGAACTAGGAGTTTCTAGTCTTATCCATTTAAACCCTCTTTCGGAAAATATTAGATTTTATTAGATGGGCAACTATCGAGTCCCGAAATGGCAGGAAAAAAAGGATTCCGAAAAATGAATTTATATTTATGGATATTTTCAATTTAAAAGAATATATATAGAATAAGTTGGAATCAGATTTTAATTTAAATTTCCATATTTAGAAAAGTAATTTTATATGGAGAAGATGTAAGGCAGAGGTCTCATATTGTTAATCCTCCTATCAGAAAATATTAGATTTTCTTTTGTGATCAATCAAATTGATTTTGTCGAGTTATAAAATCGTTAAAGAAAATTATAATTTCATAAAATATTTCTTTTTGGCGTATTTGGGGTAAAATCGAGTGAATTAAAGATTTCCTGAAAATGTGAAACTTAGTTTAAATTGAATGTTTATAGCTTTTTTGTCCTGATTTTATATATAAATATTAATTCAATTCAGAATTCATTACGAATTTATATTATTGGTTGAAAGACTCTGACCTTATCGAAAACCTTCTTAAGCTGGATGAAAATTAATTGTATTTATGGAGTCAGGGCTGAAAACGACAATCAAGATTTAAGTGTTCGAAGTTTTTAGCACAAAATTTTCTAATAATATTTTATATATATTTCTTATTTATATAAAAATTATGAAATTATAGTTGACAATGCGGAACAAATTGTCCTTTTTAGAACTAGTTTGAAGTCCTTAATTTTGTAAATTTTGAAGATCAGTTATTGAAATTTTCATTAGTTATTGCAATTTCTAGCATTTTTTCAGGCAGAAAGTTCAAGAGTAATCCGTCCTTTTATTTTTAAGGTCAGATTAGTGTCATGCTCTGAAAGATATATAAAATTGTACAATGCAATATCTAAGACGAGAGAAATTCTTATTCGACTTGTTATGACTCAGGATATGTTGGAAATATTTTCATATTTAGACCATCATATCCCTAATTGTAGATTTTCTTAGATATATTAATCTCGAATGGGTACGGTGTAGTGTTCTACAACCAGCAATTCTTATATCTCCAAAATAGTATAAATATGTCTGCTCTAGGTCAACACATATTCGTAATTCAGGTTGAACTCCGGCGAAACCTCGCAGTCAACGTAAGGTGCTGCATAAAAGCATCCCATCTTCATTTAATATTTGTTTCTGCAGAAGTTTTCCACAGATGCTACGACTAAACATTTTAACCTAATGTTTCAATCCTCTCTTCACACAAATTTCATTCTTTTACATTTCTGTTTCCATCCCTAAGCTTGGCCAGTTTTTTTTTTAATTTTCACGGTAGTTATAATGCCAAAAATTTTTTTCGTTAATCATTCAAAAAAATTGTATGCTTTGCCAAAAATGTTAAGATGATACCCCATTTTATTGTTGTTGTTGTTCTTGTAAAGTTTTGTTTCTAAATATGAAAACAATAATTGAAAACAAATGAAAAAAAAAGTAAAAAACAAAAAGTAAACAAAAATAAAATTTTTCAAAACATTTCTTTTATTTCATAAATTATAATTCATTGTGTTGTTTTTATTATTTCATGTGAATAAAAAACATAGGAAATTAAATAATAAACTTATAAAATACGACAATATATGTATATATAGTTATATTTATAAAAAAGTGGTGTTTATAATTATTAATTTTTTAAATAAGAGAAAAAGGAAACAAAAAAAATATATATAATGAAAAAGGACTTCTTTGAAGAAAAACGAGATGAAAACAAACAAAAAAATAATAAATATTTTTAATTTTTAAAATTTTAAAATTTTAACACAGGCCAAAGCACTACATGTTCAGAAACGAGGTTTGAAGATAAATTAGTTGAGGCTGTCAGTTTCCTAGGTCGTATTCCTTAATATTTGTCTACTTCAGGGAATGGGGGTGGTATGAGCAATTTTAATTGTAATTAATATTACTTATACCACCACTTTACCACTCGCATGGCCTTGACAAATATTAATTTGCATTTTAAACGAGCCAACGAATTGATCTGGAAAATGTGGTAGCTACAAGTATTTTGCTTTTAATCCCGCTTTCGGAATATATAGGATTTGGCCATGTGTGCAACTACAAAATTTTCATTGAGTGGTGTATGGGAAGGAGAGAAAATATGATTCCATTAAACAATTTTTAGGACTATTTCGCATGTTTCCCATAAACAGAAAGATATGTAGACCACATGGAAAAAATCGATCTGATGGGTGACATATAAAGTACCTCAAAAGAAATTCTTTAAAGGGGAAAACTGAAATAAAATTATCTTCTCAAAAATAATTAATTTTTAGGCCTCTGTATTCCGATTCTGTTGGATTTATTTTTCTCAAAGGAGAATTGATTTATTGCACAAAGCCTGTAGTTTCGAATAACAAAAAATATTCGAATTGAAACACAAAAAAAAAAAACTATGAAAAAGTATAACATTATGGCAACTTTATAAAAATTATGTCTATGATAACTATTGTAATATAGTCTAGTCTATTTTATTTTAACATTCTATGACCAACAGAATCAAGAGTTTCCCTCACAAAATTCCCCCGCAAATGGAATCATATTTCTGCCCCCTACAAAATGAAAATCGCGAAATAAATGCTTTTCTTACTTGTTTTCAAGAGTCCTGGCAAATATTTCGCGGGTTTCTTTTCAAATAAAAACCAAAAAAATATAAAAACAAAATCCACACCGTTAGAAATGAAATCAGGACTTTTGCGGAGTTATTTTGAGTTACATATATAAATTTCTATAGGAATCCATAATCTTTGTTGCGATTTACTTTTAAATATGGCACAGTGGAGTTGGAAGATGAGTTGATTAGGTTTGCTGAAATGCTTAATATTCACTCCCAAAGGTGTGGATTGAGTTTACTACAAAGGAAAAAAAACAAAAGAAATTTCAAAATAAAAAAATCGAAAATAAAAAGTATATAACTGGGAAGACTTTCTTTAGGATATTTTTTGTTTTTCGTTTTTTTTTTTAATTAAAAATCAAACTCAAATATAAATAATCACAATTGGTAGTAAATAATAATAATAATGATAATAATAAAAAAGTGTTTAAAATTATTTAAAAATAAATTTTCATTATCTTATATAGAAAGAAAAAAAAACACTACAAAATAAGGATTAGTAACAAAAAAAAATAATAATAATAATGATAATATTATAATAATAGTTATATTAATTTTTGATGTCTTAACTAAATAACGAAAACATTAAATAATAAGTTTTGTTTTTCTTTTCCTTCTTCTTCGCTAAATTATATTTCTTCTTTTTAAACAATAGAAAATTAGAGTTTAGTAAATGATAACTTTTGTAAGAGGAAAATATTGTATTTATATGAAAATAAAGTATACCTTTTTTGTTTGTCGCAAAAAACAGCTGCTCTTGCTTTTGCACTTAATGTGTACGTACTTATGAATGGGAATAGATTAAATAGTTTTTTTAACAGTGTACTAGGGGTAGAGAAACATTGGTAAGAAACGATTTTCTTCATCAGCATATCAAAGTAAATTTGTATATAGGGCCGTATGAGTAATTTAAATTAATATTGCTCATACATCCACTCCGTAATTTATATTACTTATAGAACCCAGTGTACTTTAAAATGATTTGGCATTTTAAAAGCGTACGCGAATTGATATAGAAAAACTGAGTAGTACGAGCACTTCATTTATAACTCTTCTTTCGAAATATATGGAATTTACCCATGTGTGCATCTATTAAATTTGCACAGTCTCATAGATTTCAAAGAAATGTCAAAAGATGAATTTCATTGGTATTATATATTTAACAGTAAATAGAAAACATCCGTTTAATTGCGTAAACGAATTGATATCGAGAAACTGAGAAGGACGGGTACTTCATTTAGAACTCTTCTTTCAAAATATAAGGGATATTGTCATGTGTGCACCTCTGAATTTTTACCATATTCATAGATTTCAAAGAAATGCCCAAAGATGAATTTTATCAAGTACTCTAGAGCCAAGGAAACATAATATCATTAGGAATTTATCAATAAATATTAAAAATCAGTTTAATTAAGCAAACGAATTGATATAGAAAAACTGAGTAGCTCGGGTGCTTCATCTAGAACTCTTCTTTCAAAATATAAGGCATTTTGTCATGTGTGCATCTCCGAATTTTTACAGTAGCTCCATGTGAACAGATTTCAAAGAAATGCCCAAAGAAGACTATTATCGAATAATCTAGCAGGGAAACATAATGTCATTTGAAATTATCAATAAATATTTGAAAACAGTTTAATTGGATAAACGAATTCATATAGAAATACTGAGTGGTACGGATACTTAATGTAGAACTCTTCTTTCAAAATATAAGGCATTTTGTTATGTGTGCATCTCCGAATTTTTACAGTAGCTCCTTTTTTACAGATTTCAAAGAAATGCCCAAAGATGACTATTATATAATATTTGAAAACAGTTTAATTGGATAAACGAATTCATATAGAAATACTGAGTAGTACGGATACTTAATGTAGAACTCTTCTTTCAAAATATAAGGTATTTTATCATGTGTGCATCTCCGAATTTTTACAGTAGCTTCATATTCATAGATTTTTATGAAAGGATAGATAATGTCATTAGGAATTTGTCAATAAATATTAAAATGCATTTTAATCGAGTGATCGAATTGATAGGGAAAAACTGAGCAGCACGAGTATTTAATATTCAATCCATTTTCAGAATATATTGGAATTTTTCATGTGTGCACCTGGTGGAAATCCACTAACTGTTCGCATTTATAGATTTCAAAGAAAATATCAAAAGTTGAATTGTATCGCGAATTCTGATGACAGGAAAATAATATTCTTTAAACAAATTATCTATAAATTTGAAATTTCATTTTAAACGAGTAAACGAATTGATAAAACTGAGTAACACGTGTTCTTTATTTTTCACTCACATTTCAGAATATATGGAATATTTCCATGTGTGCATCTGCTGAAATAAAACAGTCTTTCAAGCGCTTAGGTTTCAGAGAAATATTCAATGTTGAATTTTATCAAGTGATCTGAAGGTAGGGAAGAAATGGCTTCCTTTTGGAAATTCATCGATAAATATCAAAAAACATTTTAAACGAGTGAACGAATTGATACGGAAAATCTGAGCGACATTTGTATTTGATATTTAATCCTTCTTTCAGAATATAATGGATTTGTTCATGTGTGCAACTGGTGAAATTGATAAAATTCAAAAGCTTAATTGCATCCTGAATTCTGATGTTAGGAAAAACATGATTCTTCAAACAATTTATTTACAATTTAATTTTAAATGATTTAACGATTTGATACTTACTGTAAAAGCATTTTAAACGAGTAAAAGAATTGATATGGAAAATCTGACTGGCACGGATATTTTATTTGACACCCTTCTTTTATAATGTATTGGATTTTATCATGAGTGCATTTGATGAACTACCAATGACTGTCCACATTTAAAGATTTCAAAGAAAATGATTTGAAAGACATTATTATTTTCCGAAGTTGCCTATAAATACAAAATTTGTATTTTAAACGAATTGATATGGAAAATCTGAGTGACTTGGGTGTTATATTTTCAATCCCTTTTTCAGAATATATTGAATTTTTTCATGTGTGAAAATGGTTTGAAAAACCCGATTCTTTTCCGAATTTATCCATAAATACAAAATTTGTATTTTAAAAGAATTTATATGGAAAATCTTTTTTTCAAATATATTGAATTTTTTCATGTCTGCAGCTGGTTAACTTCCACTGAGTGTGCGCATTTAAAGATTTCAAAGAAAATTGCTTTATAAACATGATTCTTTTGTAAATTTTTCTATAAATGCAAAATTTGTATTTGAAACAAGTAAACGAATTGATAGAGCAGATCTCAGTAATAGCTGTATTTTATTTTCAATCCATTTTTGAGAATATATCAGACTTGTCCATGTGTGTATCTGATGATGAACTGACTGTCAATATTTAAAGATTTAAAAGGAAATGGCTTGAAAAACATGAATCTTTTAACAATCTATAAATAAAATGTTTTTCATTTTAAACGATTAAACGAATTGATATGGGAAAACTGATCGATTCGGTTTATTTATGTTCAATTCTTCTTTCAAAATATATTATACATATTCATGTGTGCATGCAAAAAATCATATTCATAAATTGAAAAATAATCGCAAAAGTTGAATTTTAGATCTAATCGATCCTAATGGTTGCATTAAACATTTTTCTTTAAATTTTAATTTGTATTTTAAACCAGCAAACGAATTGATATAGAAATACTGTGCCACACAATTATTCTATTAAAGACCCATCTTTCAGAATATAGTGAAATTTTCCATGTGTGCATTTGGTGAACTTTCCCTGAAGGGAAATGGTTTGAAAAACATGAATCTTTTAAAAGTTTATCAATAAATCAATTTGAAAGAGTAAACGAATTGATAGAGAAAATCGGAGCGACACGAATATTTTATTTTCAATCCATCTTTCAATATATATTTATTATTGTGTGCGCGTAAATTTGCACTATCCATATTCACAAACTTCAAAACAATCGCAAAAGTTGAATTTCATCAATTGTTCTAATGGAATCTAATGTTTGCATTTTAAAATTATATATTTATTTCTGTCGTTCCAATGTGGAGCATAGGACCATTTTAAAATTTAATTACAATTTATCTTAAACTATTAAATAAATCGAGAAAACAAATTGATATAGAAAAACTGTGCTACACAATTATTCTATTGCACACATGCCTTTCAGAATATATGAAAAATGTCCATGTGTGCAGGCTGATTTTTATGATTTGTGACATTTAAGTTTTATTCCGATAATAATTTTTCTGGTTAAATTTTGCTGTCTGCCTTAAGATTTTATCTTTAAATGCTAAATTGCATTTTAAAAGAGCAAACGAATTGATATGGAAAAACTGCGTAACACAATTACTTTATTATACATTCATCTTTCAGAAGATTTTGAAATTTTCCATGTGTGCATGCTAATATTTATGGATTTCGAAATTTAAATTTTATTATTTAATTTTAGTTAAATTTTTTTGTTTTCTTGGAGTAATTTTAAACTTGTATTTTAGCCGGGAAAACGAATTGATACATAAAAGTTGATAATTACCGATAACTCGTTTTTAATCAAGTTTTCAGAAAATATGGCACCGAATTATGTGTGCAAAGCTTTTTAAGCGTAACATCAGATTTTCTAAAAATTTCGAAAAAAAATCTTCTCTATTTCCTTGACAAATTTTAAAACATTAAAATTACGTGTTTTCAGAATATATTGCACTGCATCATGTGTGAAAAGTTGCCTGAGCATAATTGAAAATTTTCTAGAAATTTCGAAATAAATTTCTATCATAAGAGCATTTCCTTGACTATTTTGTAAATTTTAAATTTGTATTTTAGTGTTTAAACGAATTGATACACAAAAGAGGATAATTACGGATTATTTGTTTTAAATCCTGTTTTCAGAGAATATTGCACTTCATCATGTGTGCAAAGTTTTCTAGGCGTAACTAAAAATTTTCTAGAAACTTCGAAACAAATTCCTATTTTAAGGTCATTTCCTTGCCTGTTTGGTAAAATTTAAATTTGTATTTTAGACGTTTAAGCAAATTGATACACAAAAAAGGAAATTACGGATTATTTGTTTTTAATCCTGTGTTCAGAAAATATTGCACTTCATCATGTGTGCAAATTTTTCTGAGAGTAACAACAGATTTTCTAGAAATTTCGAATCAAATTTCTATCATAAGGGCATTTATTTGACTATTTTGTAAAAATTAAATTTGTATTTTAAACGTGTAAGCGAATTGATACACAAAAGAGAATAATTACGTATAATATGTATTCAATCAAGTTTTTGGAAAATATTACACTTCAGCATGTGTGCAAAGTTTTCTGAGCGTAATAACAAATTTCCTAAAAAAATTCCAAAAAATTCTATCATAAAAATTCTATTGGCTATTTTGTAAAAATTGTCAATCATTTAACTACAGTAATTTCTCTCAATCATAGAACACACTGTGAAAAGGTAGTTTTTTGATACTCTTCAATACTTTACAGTGTAAAAAATGGGTTTCGTATTTAATTTAAAAATTATTTAAAAAAAATCTTTAACATTTTGTGATTCATAATGAACACTGTGAAAATATAGGTAAAAAGTTGGACTAAGCAAGTTGAATTTTCACTAATATTAATATTAGTAAATAAATTTAATAATATTATTATATAAAGTACACCGTGAAAAAATTGGGTTCTACTTTTTCATAAAGAACACTGTTTATGATGAAGCCTTTTCTGTTTCTGTGGAAAATTGATTACCTTCCTTTTGCTTTCTCTTAAGTACACTGTGAAAAAAATCTGTTTTAAAAAAATCATAAAATTCTCACCATTCATAAAGTACACTGTGAAAAAATCATATTGGGAGTTTAATAAAAAAATTCAAAACAAAGTCTTTGTAAAGTTTAACCGAAACCGAAAATGTTTCATTATTTCGCATGATTCCCATGTTGTCACAAAAAAGTAAAGTGTTTTTGTTGTGGATGTGGATGTTGATGTTGTTTTTGTTTGTTTTTCGTTTTCCGTCATTTGTCTTCCATTAAAGTTTACCAAGTTTAGAGTCCTTTTCGAAAAGACTAGTTGCTCTTTTGTTGAAACACTTTTGCTATACAAAAAAGATACATATCTCCAAGTGTATATGTATGTACGCGTGTGTGTATGTGTGTTATTCATAATTGTAATAATAATTAAAAAGAAAAACTTATCTCAAAAAGTAGCAGATCTAACTAACGTTGGCTGTGGGGTTAGTTAAACCGCGCATTGTAAAAGGATAACTTAATTCTCATATATTTTTTTAGGTATGATGGGTGGTGGTGGTGTGTATAAAGTGTGAGTGAGTGAAATTAATGATGATGATCGTGTTGCAACATGTTGTTTGCTTTACCACAAAATTTAGCTGTTGCCATGTAAATTTTTTTCTCTCAGTGTTGTCTACTTGTTTAGCAATGCTTAAAAAGGACTCTTTGTTTGGAAAGAGTTCTCACCAACAAAATGATAATAATATTCTTATAAAATTTTTCTTTTGTTTTGTTGTATACTTAAGTTTGTTGTGGTTATTGTTGTTCTTGCTATTGCTGTTGCTGCTACTGTAGTTGTGGGTGTTGTTGGTACTGTTATTGATGTTGATACTATCATAGAGATCCGAATATTGAGTGTATATGAGGATGTATGGGAATCGCGTGAGACAGTGTGGGTGGCGGCCCCGAGGGCGGCGGCGGTGCTGCTGGCGGCTGCGTATGGGCATGCGACGTATTCACCACATGGCCCGGATGATGATGGGCCGCAGCCGCTGCTGCTGCGGCGGCCGCAGCCGAGGGCGGCAAAGCGCCCACCGGCGGCAGCGTTATGGACAGGGTAACCGTTTGTGGTGCTTGACTATGGGCTGCCGCCGCTGCTGCTGCAGCCGCCGATGTGGCATGCTGCTGTTGCTGCTGCTGCTGTTGTTGCTGCTGTTGTTGGTGAGCACTGTGTGAGTTGACGGCTGCTGTGGTTATGCCTCCGGCGCCATTGCCCGCTGATGCTGCTGCTGCCGATTGTTGTACCGTTGCTCCCGTTGTGGGGGGATGTCACTGGGCCACAACCGAGGTGGGTGCATTCTGCTGGACGACAACTCCCGGCGCCACGGAATTGGCCACACTTACCGTTACGGCTGGCTGGCCACCCGGCCCATTGGCATGTGCCGCCGAGGGCTGTTGCGTCTGGAACGGATGTTGGAATGGTGGTCCATAGCATTGTGGGAAGTAGAGTTCGTTTTTCACCTGCGATCCAGGATTGGGTCCAATCATTGAACGCGGCAGGATATTATTCTTATTGTCACCCGCAGGATTGTTGTTGTTCAGAAATTGCTGAGCGGCAGCTACATTTTTGGTTTCGTTTATCAGATGATTGGCGGCGGCCGCAGCCACGGAGGCTGCTGTGGCGGCCACATGTGAATTGTTGTTGTTGTTGCTGTTGTTGTTATTGTTGGCGGTGTTGTTGGCCTGACGGCTGCGCTTGGTTGTGGGATTCATGTGGTTGTCAATGTGTTTGGTGACTTCGTTTTCGGTGGCGAAGCGTCTTCGACAATTCGGCATGGGACAACAGAAGGGGCGATCACCCTAATGGACGTAATTGGTGGAGAAAGAAAAGGAAATTAATTAGTAATAAATAATACAATTTATATATGTATATATAATTTTTGTAGAGTAAGTACTAGGCTCCATTATGAAACTTATCAAGCGTTTTACTATTATAAATTAGTAAAAAAAAATTAAAAAAAATCGAAGAGGTACTTTATAGATTATTAAAAACTGTACTGGGATTTAATAAAAAAAATGTTTTAATATTTCATAAATTCGTCAAAAAGTTATTTTTAGCAGAAAAAAGTTACGTTTTTTTAATTTCCTTATGATAAAATTTCTGATTTTCGATCCACCCTAGTGTCTATAACTTCATATTTTTTGAAAATCGGGAAAAACAGTTCTATTTCCCTTATTCAGATGTACAAATTACAAATTTTCAATAAAATCGGAGAACCTGAAGAAAATTTAGGTATTAGTCATTTCCATAAAAATTTAATTAATTTTGAATAAAAAATTCATGTTTCGTATGCAGCAGGATTGTATCTAACGATGCGGTAACCCCAGGACAACATCATAAGAAATTAAACCTAGAAAACATGGCATTATAGCTACCCAAACGAATCTATTGCCAAAGCCATACAGATGGATTGTCAGAGGAAAGACTTTCAACAGAACGGACGAGCAAACGACTAGTTCTATTCCCGACGCAGTTGTAAAATTTAACATCAACAAATTTACAATTTCCATCATCAAATATGGTTTTCTGCAGCAAATTTTCTTATCCGAGCAGACTTTTGCATAAAAATTGTCATTTCGATTGCTTCAAGGTCGAGAGAAGGCAAAAATAGTCATGAAAGGTATCTATCATGACTATTAAAACCAATGCAATACCGTATACCAAAGTGAAGTGATATAGAATTCCATTAAAATACCATTCCCTTAACATTAACATCAACATTGGGGAACATACATCTACGTACTACATGAGAATGATGATACAAAGGTTCCCACGATAATCAGCTACATGTCGGAATGAAGTCTATTACAATTCAGACTTAAGGATTATCAACCCAACTCAACCCTCTAAATATGTTACAAGAAGAAAACTAGCCAAAATGATCTTATTGACGCCGGATCGAAAGATGTACGATGTATGTTGTAGTCTTCAAAGAATAGTTGGCGTTTTTTCGATCTAAAGTGCGTGAGGACATACAATTAGTTGCCGCTTTTTAGATCTGTAGCGCAGTGATGAGATAAAATATAGGAATTCTAGATATAAAGGAGTTTATCTTCGGAATTAAACCTGAGACAACGAAATTTTATTTGTGTTTGCGATGGTGATAGATATTAGAAAGATAGATATTTGGTTGTACATTTGTACAAGACGACACATCAGATTCTCGGACAGCCAGGCAAATAACATTATAGGAAAGGCTGCTGACTTTCGGAAGAGATATAGGGTTGAAAGAAGTAGAATCCAGGCAACGGATAAAACAAACAGAAAGTAATGTTAAATGATTAAAGACAGAGAATAATAGACTCTAATTCATATGCATTGCATCTGAAACTAGTGATCTTAAGGACTGTGATAACAAGACAGAGAAGTCGATTTTCGTTTTCAGATAAAAGTATTTCTATGTATCTGCATAGACAGCAGGTCTAGTTTCGAACTAAAAGAGAGTGTCAACAAATATGAGGAACCGACTTTTCATATTGCGAATTGCCATAATAAGTGAAATAAGGATTTCATAGGTACCCATATAAACCGCAGATCAAATAAATGGCAGACAAAATTGAAGGCGTAAAGACGGTTGGAATAATCGGAGCTCTATCGAAAGGAAGCACTGTTCTAACAAGACTGAGAAAATGATTTTCGAAATGGAAGTATATATTGAAGTTGCCAGATAAGAGCTTCCTAGCTCTCCACATAGATATCAGACATAGACATCAGGATGGAAAACAACGCTAAAGAAATACATCCGAACGAAATAAAAATAACCTAAAAAATTTGCAGCAAGTGAATCTACTTCCAATATTAAAAACTGTGATAACAAGATTGAGTTGTTGATTTTGATAAGAACTTCATATCTCTCTGCATAGACATCAGTCCAAATTAATTGAAACTCCAAGTTTGAAATTGAGGAGTTGATCTTTGAAATTGATGTATAGAAGGACTGAGAGTTGAAAGACGTCGAATACCGATAAGGCTGTGCAGATAGAAGAAAAAAGGAAGAAATATATCTTACGGTGTTGTATATAAAGAGTGATTTTTTTGAGGTTAGGATTTTCATGCATTAGTATTTGACAGATCACGTGGGATTTCAGACATGGTGTCAAAGAGAAAGATGCTCAGTATGCTTTGACATTTCATCATGAATCATCTTACAAACGAACAACGCTTGCAAATTATTGAATTTTATTATCAAAATGCGTGCTCTGTTAAGAAAGTTCATTGCGCGCTTCCATTTTATGGTCAGTTTAATCGACCCACTGAAGCGGCTATTCGGGCTATTGTGACTAAATTTCGCACCAAATTTACATTGTTGGACATTAAACCACCAACACGCTTACGTAGAGTGCGAACTGAAGAAAATATCGCAGCTGTATCGGCCAGTGTTAATGATGACCACCAATTTTCGATTCGTCGCCGTTCGCACCAATTGGGTCTCTGTTACTCAAAAACGTGGAAATGCCAAAATTGGACTAAGCGGATGGACCACCTAAGACGCAGCCGCGGTCAACATTTAAATGAAATTATCTTCAAAAAGTAAATGTCATGGACCAATCTAACGTTTCAAATAAAGAACCGATGAGATTTTGCAAATTTTATGCGTTTTTTTTTAAAAAAAAGTTATCAAGCTCTTAAAAAATCACCCTTTACAATAAGTGAATGTGTTGTTGATCTGATGGGCAATGGTAACAAGATTTGATTTTCGAAATTGATGGTGGATGGAGAGCTCCATAGCTCTCTTCATAGAAATAAAATCAAATGAATTTTATCTCCAACTTGTTGATATGGTTTCGAAGGACTGTGCTAATAAATTTGAAGAGTTGATTTTCGAAATTGATGTACAGAAGGCTTTAGAGTTGAAAGACATAGAAGCTCAATAAGGAATTCATAGACAACGCTAAGATGTATAAATTTAGGAAAAGAGGAAAATAAAAATACTTATAATTCATCAAAATAGATAAAATTGTTAAAAAACATTTAATAACTAGTAAATCAAAAAATTTTTTTTTCCAAATCCATGCTTTATGCAAGCAGAATTCTATTGGGCCTAGAAATTCTTTTTTAGTTATCTTTTGTAGAAGGAAAAATTACTGCAAAATTTCAGTTTTTTATCTGCCATAGAACGGCATATATTCGAAAATGGGTTTTAACTTCGTATGGGAGGTGCCACGCCCACATTTCCATTACCGCCCATTTTTGTCACAACTACGCACATTAATGCTAGATGCACTTACACAAAATTACAGTAGGTGTAATTTTGGTTTTAACTTCATATGGGAGGTGCCACGCCCACTTTTGAATTACCGCCCATTTTAGGCGCAACTACGCACATTGATGCTAGATGCACTTACACAAAATTTGAGCACTATACGTGTCATAGAACTGACACTATTCGATAATATGTTTTAACTTCGTATGGGAGGTGGTACGCCCACTATTCCAATACCGCCCATTTTTGGCAGAACTACGCACATTGATGGTAGATGCACTTACACAAAATTTCAGCACTCTAGGTGTCATAGAACTGACAATATTCAATAATAGGTTTTAACTTCGTATGGGAGGTGCCACGCCCACTTTTCCAATACCGCCCATTTTTGGCACAACTATGCGAATTGATGCTAGATGCACTTAAACAAAATTTCAGCACTCTAGGTGTCATAGAACTGACAATATTCAATAATAGGTTTTAACTTCGTATGGGAGGTGCCACGCCCACTTTTCCAATACCGCCCCTTTTTGGCACAACTATGCGAATTGATGCTAGATGCACTTACACAAAATTTCAGCACTCTAGGTGTCATAGAACTGACAATATTCAATAATAGGTTTTAACTTCGTATGGGAGATGCCACGCCCACTTTTCCAAAACCGCCCATTTTTGGCACAACTATGCGAATTGATGCTAGATGCACTTACACAAAATTTCAGCCCTCTAGGTGTCATAGAACTGACAATATTCAATAATAGGTTTTAACTTCGTATGGGAGGTGCCACGCCCACTTTTCCAATACCGCCCCTTTTTGGCACAACTATGCACATTGATTGGGTGTCATAGAACTGACAATATTCAATAATAGGTTTTAACTTCGTATGGGAGATGCCACGCCCACTTTTCCAATACCGCCCATTTTTGGCACAACTATGCGAATTGATGCTAGATGCACTTACACAAAATTTCACCATTCTAGGTGTCATAGAACTGACAATATTCAATAATAGGTTTTAACTTCGTATGGGAGGTGCCACGCCCCTTTGTCCAATTGGTCAAATTTTTCCATTTCCTTGTATTGTCATCGAAAATGATTAAGTGTGCAAAATTTGAGCAAAATTGGTTGAGAAAAAAACTTTCAAAAATTGATTTCAAATTTTGTGGCACACAAACATATATAGAAAGTAACCTTATATAAAGCATGGAAAAAATCCCCAATTTTGGAACACATTTTACTCATTTTCGGAATTCGGGCATTTCTTTTGAAAAAAGTGGGAAGTCTAGTAATATTTTCAATTTTTTTTATCATTTTGGCAAATTTAAAGTATTTTTATTGGACTTCAATTCGTAAAACATTGAGAGATATGAACTGGAAAACTTGTATTTTTGCAAAAATTTGGTATTTATAAAAACTTCAATAACTCAGTCAATTACTGGCGTTTTTTTTAAGACAAAGCGACATTTTACTCCTTACTAAATGTCTTACTTAAATAAATGTACTTGTGCAACGGTTACCAAACAAAATAATGTGCAAAAACATTGCCTAAGATGAAAAATGGTTAAAAATTACTTAAAAGGGGTTTTTGCTGCCCAAAAGTACACAGATTTCTTAAGTTTTCTTAATTATGCTATATATCTGCTCCAGGTTTCTTCTTTTCAAATCCGGAGAGAAAGTTAAAATCGGTTGATAACCAAATAAGTTACAGGCTTATAAGAGTACAACGGTACGAAAAACCGACTTTTTACCCGTAACTCAAGATTTTGGGGTTGTCAAATATAGATTCCTGTTCCACTCGACAATACCAACCAGAAAAATATTATTTCTCCCTTGAGTTTTCTACTCCATTCTTTTTTGTACAAGATATTAAAAGACGAACGTAAGAACATGGTTGGATAGAGGTTTGGTAGAAGTGGCTGCCATTACTGACACATTTAAGAGAACTCATATCCCATCCTTGTCTCGTCTTAATAAATTCTAACGTAGCTGCGACAAAAGTCCTTATCGAATTAATTCGAGACATAAAGAGAGGTCTATACCACATAATGATATTCTCTTGACATCTGTTAAATCCCAGAAGAAGTACGAGTCTTAATGTCAAATGTCTTCCTACGCGCATTACGGATATTATTCCACAAATCATTCCCCCATCAATATAGCTTCAGCAGAAAACTATAACTGTCAAACTGTGATTAGTGAAAACAACCACAAACATGGAAATATGTCCTCTGCTAATAGATTTTGGATACTTCGACATGGAAATATTCCTTCTGATGATAGATATTGTTTGCTTTAAACGATATATATAATCTACAGTGGCTATTCATCGCTCGCCTGAGAGCATAAGGCATAAATGCGGGTAAAAGTCCAAGTCTCACCAGACCAACCACTCTTAAGATTTTTATGAAGACTGACGTAGTCCCAGAGTGTCTTACTTAAACTCAAAGTTTGTTTATACAATGGCTACTTTAAAAATATACCAGCGAACTGGGTTGGAAGCTTAGATTATGGAGAAAACGAGTAAAGAACAAAGATATATTAAAGTCATCAAATATTGAACCTTCCCCAAATGTCGAAACCTTTGCTTTAGATCGAAAACTTGGGACCATACAAATTAGATATGTAACCCCAATATACTCCCTTAATATACCACTACCTGGTGAGTCCTTGTGTGCTGATCCAAAATGGCCTTCTGGCGGAAATCTTTTCCACATTGACCACATTTATAGGGCTTCTCGCCGGTATGGATGCGAACATGCTGCAAAATAAAACAAATCAAAAATATATGTCAATAAATATCTATATCAATGTCCCCCCTCCCTCAACCCACCTGATTCAATATGGTCCTCTGACGGAAGAAACGCGGACAATACAAACAGCCGAATGGCTTCTCATTCGTGTGTATGCGCAAATGTTGCGTCAAATGCGACTGCTGACGGAAACGTTTGCCACATTCGGGACATGGATACGGACGCGATTCGATATGTATGCAACCATGTTGCAGCAGAGTGGTCTTCTGTTTGAATTCCTTATCACAAATGGGGCATCGTACATACAGGGGCATATTCGCCGGACGGATACCAATGTGTGACAGAACATCGGGTAGGATTTTCTGGCCTGCAGGTGGCAGCCACAGGGTGGAAGAGAAAAAAGAAAACAATCAATGCAATGGTTGTTGTGTGGTCCAACCTGGGGTTACCTTTACCATCCTTAAAGTAGGCGGGATAATGTATACCTCCATCCTGGCCATTCTGGGAGTCATCGTCGTTGTAACCATCACCGGCAATGCCATTCTTCGTATCAGTCTCATCGCCCGGATAGGGCACATCCTGGGGCCACAGAGTGGGATGCGGTCCATTTTTGAATATAAGATGCGGTGAGACATCTATGGAACGCGAGAGAGACAGAGAGAGATAATATTAATATCTGAGACCCTGTAAGGCAAATAAGAGAAATGTGACTAAGCTAAACTACGGGGAGATGGTGGTTTTGAAAGAGAGCCGGCACAGTGCTTCAGCACTCTCCCGGCTATAGTTTAGAGAATAGTAGGTATTGAGAGACTTACAGTTAATAAAATAATTTTGAAAGGTTTTGCCAGATTCTTTGCTTAAATAAGAGACTTTCCATTATAATGACCTTAAAGGATGCTGCCAATCTAAGAAATTTTGAAAGAAAAATGCCAAAATCTTGAGCGAGTTATTTTTCACATGGATTTCGTAAGACCCTCTAAAGCCATTATTGGAAAATCAGCCAATTCCTTGATAACAAAGTGCTTCACACACAAAAATATTGGTTCAGTCTACGTTTGTGTTTTTATCCAGATCTCAAAGTAGAATTTTGTTTGTTTTGTATGATGGCCGAAAGGTTGCCCTAAACTGTAACTCTCGGTTAACGGTTATATATGTATGTATATATAGATATATATATAATTTCAATCTGTTCTAATTTTTCTTTTTTTGGTTTTTTGGAATTTATTCAAGAACTGTCGCTCGCCTTGGTGGGTTCGCACATGTTGATTAAGGATGGCCTTCTGGCGAAAGTGCTTGCCGCACTCGGGACACGCAAAGGGCTTCTCACCCGAATGGATGCGAACGTGCTGATTCAGTATCGCCCTCTGGCGAAAGCCTCGATTGCAATAGCCGCACGTGAAGGGCTTCTCGTTGGCATGGATGCGCAGATGTTGCGTGAGATGCGACTGCTGGCGGAAACGCTTGCCGCACTCCGAGCAGGGATACGGTCGGGCATCGGTGTGTATGCGATCGTGCTGCAGCAGGGTACTTTTCTGCTTGAAATCTTTGCCGCAGGTCAGACACTTGAACAGTCTCAGATCGCTGTGGGGCTTGGGAGGTTTATGACTGCCCGTGGAATTATTGTTGCCACTGGCCGAGGGATGTCGTCCGCCCGCGCCATTGGCCGTCGATGAATTGTGGCTGGGACCGTTCTGTTGATTGTTGGCATTCGCCGAGCCATTCTGACCCGGTAACAGTTCGGGCAAGGCATAAGCCTCCAGGCCGTTGCTCGGTCCATTGGCGGAGCCCTGATCCATGGAGCCATTCAAGCCCGGCAGAACAGGTTTGTTGAGATAGTGCAGAGGTGGGAAACCGGGTGGCGCCATCAGGCCACCTTGTGCGCCTGGATGTCGCGGAGCATAATAGCTCGACAGCTCGCCGTTCTGAGATCCCGGAAAGCCATTGGCATGATCGTTGCTTTGGCCATTCTGCTGCTGCACATGTTGGGGATTATTCCCCGCCGGATTATTGTCGGAGGAAGCCGCAGCATTGCCGTTCTGTTGCTGCTGCTGATGCTGTTGCTGGGGATCGTTTGAGCTTTGGTTTGGATTCGATTGTGGATTGGAATTTGGTTGTTGATTTTGTAAGCCATTGACCTGAGAGGGAAGAAATTGGAAGAATGATTAATAATGTTGGTTGAAAACAAGAAAACGTGGTATAAAATAAATTAAAAAATTCCAAACCCTACATCTAAATTGGGAATCTTTAGCGATTGTATCAAGGGTCTCTGTGGATTCCCGCACATTTATGCGTTTGGAATCGAATCTGTGTTCCTTGGAAAACCGTGGAATTTATTAGAACGTTCGATGCTTTGATAATGTGCTTGAGGGGTTTTTCGAAATCCGCTTGTGGATTCATTAGAATGTCAAGGAACCAAAGTTCCTTTGGGAAATTAGTTGTGGCTTTTATGACATTAAAACTATGGATGGGATTATTCCTATGGATTCTTTGGGAATTTTGATATTTTGGGGAATATTGGATATTTTGGGGAATATTTGGAACTGCCCAAGTGGTTTCATTAGGAATCCAAACATAACACTTAAGAAATCCAAACCTGGCCATTAAAACATGATTCTCTTTGGGAAGTGAAAAATAGCTTCAAATTATGGATACATGGATGGGTTTACAATTGGATTATTTCTAAATTAAAGTTGATTCTTTTGGAATCCACTCTTGGATTTTATTACTTGTGGGGTTTTTGGAAAACCGGTTTGGAAATCCTTGTTTTTTTTTCGGAATTTATCTGTGGATTTCATGATATGCGAACTATAGATTCGTGGCTGGGTTTCAGCGGATTCTTGAGAATCGAGTCGTGATATTTTGGGGTATATTTGGAATTCATTTGGAACTTGTTGTTCTGTGTCGTACGCAGTCGTACATTGGAATTTGGAATAGGATTTCACTTGAGGTTTCTTGGGAGTTCAACCATGATATTGGGAAGTATTTGTAACTATCCAGGTATATGCATTAGGAAGTCAAACATAACTCTTAAGGAATCCAAATATGACAATTAAAACTTGTTTCTTTAATTAGGCTCGATTTACGGATTCATGGATAGACTTGTGGTTTCGAGGAAAATCAAGTATGGTAATGGATTACTTCTAAACTATGAGTCTTTAGTTGATTATTTCCACTTGTGGATTCAATATGAAGTCAATCGTGGTTTCTTTAGAATATTTCCTGTAGATTTCATGGCATTCAAACTATGGATTACACAATCCTACCATGATATTTTGGGGAATATTTGGAACTCGTGGATTCATGAGGAATCTAACCACGACTTTTTTGACAATTAAACTTGTAGACTTCAATATAGAACTATGGATCGGTTTACAATTGACGATTTGTGGAATCAGATAATGGTAAATTTTGCCAGGGATTCATTGGATATATGTCTATTAGTTTTCGGGAATTCAATCACACATTTGTATCAAATTGAACAATAGATTCTTTGGCAATGAACTTTTCGGAACTTTGGGTGTCCTTCTGGATTCCAAATGCAACCATGATTTCTTTAGGAACTTTGTTATATGTTAATTCGTATTTTATCTATTTTCTAATGCTTGTATATTAAGCAAAAAGTACTCCGTTTCTTCTGTAGAATCACAAATTGGATTCTGGAACTCGAAAGTGGATTTTTTATGAGATTCCATCTATGATTCCTTTAGAATTCTATTTGTGGACTCTTTGTAAAATGAAACATGATTATCTATAGAGTCTTGAGTCTATAGATCTCTTGGCATATGGGAACTCTATAAAGTACTTTATTTGCAAACTCTCTGGTAAACTACTTGTAGAGTAACTGGGAATCCCATCTGGGTATCTGGATTTCATATCTTTGAGAATTTAACCTAGGATTCTAAGGACATTCTAAGTGTGCATGTTTCGGAATTTCATATATGCGGACTTTTGTAACATACGAAACGTGACTTCTTTGGTATTCCACTTGTTGAGACTTTAAGGAATAATCCACTATTTCTTTGGTAATATTGTCAAGGATACTTTGAAGATCTATTTCTGGAATCTCTGGGATTCCGTTTGAGTAATCTTAGATATTCCAACTATAAGTTCTTTGGGACAATTCTTTGAAAATTCACTTAAGGGAGAGAAAATTAATGTCTTCCCTCTAGGTGTGAATAGGGGACAGTTTTGGGACATTCCTTCATAAAAAATGAAGATTGATGGTAGGTACATTCTGAGAAAATATTGGGGCTGAAAAAATATTGGGGGTTGGTCATACATTCGACTCCCTTGGGGCCTCCTTGGGTCAGTTATAGTAGCGGGAGCAAATTTTATAAAAAATTGTTTTTGGATGGGAGCTCCATTAAAGAGTGGGGATAGGGGGTAAGTTTGTTTGGAAAAAATGTTGGAGAGAGAAAATTAATGGAGGCCGGTCTTACATTTAACTCAGCTAGGGACGACTCCGGGCAGTTTTGGACCTTACTGTCATAAAAAATAAATAATAATTCGGATAATATGCGGGGTTGCAAAAATATTGTGAGTCGGTCATACATTTGAGTCCTCTAGCGGCCTCTTTGGGCCAGTAAGAGCGGTGGAGAAAAAAATTTCCCTCCCCAACATTTGTTTCGGGGGTCGGCCTTACATTTAACCCATTTGGGGACGACTCCGATGCAATTTTTGGTATTTTTGGGGCCTTTCCTTCACCTTTGACCCTGATGAGTGAATTCCATGGAATTGGAATTGCGTATTATTTGCAAATCTTCTGTGCAGTTCTTGGGAATACACTTCTATTTCAGTTGGTAATCCATTGATTAGGCATCTTGTCTGGATTCTTTGGATATCTGTATGTGGATTCTTTTGTATCCAACTATGTATGAATTCATAGAAAAATATGGGAACCTAAGCTCGGTCTCTTTGACAACGAGTTGTTTGGAAATCAAATATTCGGTAATCTTTGAGAATACTACCATGCTTTCTCCGGGAAACCTTATTCTTTAGATATCTAACCATGAGATCTTTGGGGATTTAATGAAATTCGAACAGCGTATTATTTGTGGACTCGCAAATATTTCTTTGGCAACCCTCTTGAAGATTCGCAAGGAATCCGACAATGACTTCGGGATTGTTTGAAAATCGTTGCATGTACCAACGGTTTATCAGCGAAATAGTAGTCCCAAACGATGTACAATGGGGTCAATGGTCTTTTAGAAAAAATGTCGGGAGATGCTTTTATCAGGTTAGAAACCACAAATTGCAGAATTAACCACGTGCTGGTTAAATACTAAATATCTTTAGAGAAACACAAAGATTCATACGAATGGAAATTGGATAATTCCAAATACATGTATCTCAGGAAAATATAGAGATTCGATGCAAGACAGACAAATGATCGGAAATATGGATCGATCTGTCTTCTGCTTCCATGGATTGATTACATTATATTCATGACGGTAATGAAGAAAGGGTCGGAGACAAAAGTTTTTTGTTAAGTTGGAAGAATATTCGGCTAGGCGTCTTGAAGAGCGGGCTTAACTAAGAATCGAAGCAAATTTGTATACGACAACTTCGACAGATTCAGAGCAAACTGATCCGCTTAGAAAAATGTACTATGTCTTTGGAGGGAATCTGATCTTTTCATTCTCATCTTCCTCCCTACATTTCATTCATTTCCCCTCACTTCCACTCACCTGATTCATATTCACATCATCTTCGTTCGTTCCATTCGTCCGTTGCTGTTGCTGCTGTGGCGGGTACGGACTGGTCGACGGCGAACCCTGCTGTCGCACTCCACCGCCCGGTCCACCTCCACCCGCTCCACCGCCCGCATCGCCACCATTCTCTCGGGCATGCGGATCTCCGTTGGGCGAATGCGATGTGGGACCATTCGAGGCGGCCGCTTGGCCATTTGCTGTTATGGCATTTTGACTTTGTTGTTGTGCGCTTAAATGCTGTTGCTGAATGCCGGGATACATTTCGGTGCCCCATTGTGTGGGTGTGCCGCCAATGGCGGCCGCATTACGTTCGGCTTCCTGTGAATCCTTGTAGAGGACATAGGGCTGGCCCGTGTCCTGGGTGATGCAGTACATTATCTGTCGCGGCACTTTGAGGCCGGCAGCTATACATGCCGCAAATGAAGCGGAAAAGTTTATAGCCATGTTGTGTGTTGGCGTGTGTGTGTGTGTATGGGGGGTGGGGTGGGTGAGTGTTTTTGGTTTGTGTCTTAGCTATATGATGAATGTGTGTGTGTGCGTGAGCGTTGCTAACGCGCGTTCTGTAGATATGCTATGACTGTCTCTTTACTCTCTCTCTCTTGCTCTCCCAGGGAGAGTTTCAGTGATAACTGTTTATATGCATCGTTGTGGTGCAGTTGCTGGTGGTGTTCATAATTCTCGTTCTCTCGATCTCGATCTCTATACTTTTCTTCTTCTCTCTCTCTTTTGTTTAGTCCTCTCTTTTTTCTTATGTTGGTTCTGTTAGACGTTTCGTGTTGTGATTGTTCTCCTTAAAGGTTTTGGTTGCTCTTTTAATAAATTCTTCTTCTCGTGTTTGCCGTTTTCTGTGTTGTTTAGTTGTTGTTGTTGTCTTTTGTGGTTGTTTTTTATTTATTATTCCTTTCTTCTTGTTGGGTTTTATTATTTCTTAGTTTTCTTTTGTTAGTTTGTTTAAATAATTTGTTTAAAATATTGATATTTTTGTTAATTTGCTTCACCAAAAGGGATTTTTGTTGTTGTTTAAAATTGTGTTTATTATGCCAAGTGGTGTCTAGACGAAAAAGTATGCTCTCTCTCTCAGCTAATCGCTCAACTACTGTTAAATGTCGTTGCTCCGGTGGTGCTTCAGGTGTCAACTGAAAAGAGGGAGAGAGAGAAAATTTTTTAATAAATTCTTTATAAACTAAATGTAAAAATTATATAAATACACAACTAAAAATTGCCCTCCTACTCTTCGTTGGCTCCTTTTCGGTTTTGCCACGTTTTTAAAGTGAATTTATTAAATCGATTTAAATCCATCGCTTCTGCTCTGTTCAAGTTCATTGCTAAGGAAAGACATTTTAATATGCAAACAGTGTTTTCTGAATTAATAAGGCTCAAGGTAATCGAAAAAAACTTCCATGACTTCACAGACAGCAGAAAAAAGTGATGGACTTAACCCTCATTTGGCAATAAGGAGTCAGAGTGGGACATGTGCATTTTTGTAATATCTAATTAAAATGTGGCCAATTTTGTCACCATTTAAATATCCGAATATTCGAATTCCACCTCCTCAGCCGTATAGGTTTTTCTTCCGCTGTCATTGATGTGTAGGTGGCGCTGCAGTTCAAGACAATCATCAACGGAAGTGTTATACTAAATTATCCCATTTCAATTAATTCGTGCACAATTATTGATTAGATATAGGAATAAAATATTTATGTAAATTTGAGCTGATCATATTTTCTATATCTTTCACTACCTGCCGGTACACATCAGAAGTGGGATATTTCTCACATTCTTCTGTGGATGGCCGATACTTTATTCTATAAAATATTCTCTGTGTATGGAGATCGATGAAAAGATATGAAAATATTCTAACCGATGATCACACAAACATATCAACTATGGATGGCCGACAAAAAATGTATAGAAACCAAAATTTGTTCCCGCGGAAAATTTTTACTTTCACTTTAAGTTTTTTAAGTCTGCGTCGTCAATATATTTCAGAGGATATTTGAATTATAATTAAAAATAAAAAATTTCTGTTTTTAGCTCTCATAAACATTGGAGAAATTTAGCTTTTCCAAGTGCACTATGGTTAGTTTGTAGAGAAAATTGGAAAAAATTCATTCGACTCACTTAGACTAGAAGAGATCTATTGTGGTACCCTCATCTGAACCAACCTGCCTGACTTACGCAACATTTTATATACAATAGAAGCCTACCCTAAAGACAGAGGAAGTGTTTAATATTCTCAAGAACGTCGGAAATAAAGCATCCACTGTGGTGGCCTCATCGGAACAAATCTGCACGACTCATGAAACATTTCTTCCTGCCGACTTCGGCACTGATCTTGTTGAGACATTCAAAGAAAACATATTCTAACAGCCGAGTCGATAACTCGGGCCGGGTTTTTTATCTACTAATTAGTGTATAAAAGTTAGAGGATGGGGACCAGTACGCTAAACTGTAGGACCTCTGCTATTATTCCCGACTATTGCTCACACTTGACTCTTAATCGACATACTGGAAGTATGAATTATAAAGACTGTGAGTGTGTTCTGGTAGATATTTATGACCCAAGGAATATAGCACAGAAGTATTCTTTTATTCTCAAAAAAGTTTCTTATTTTATTGGTAAATCTATTTACCTGCTCAAAAGTGTTGTGGCCTTCGCTAAATTCAAATTGGAGATACGGAATCACGAGGAGAAGCGTATAACGCTTCTGAAGACAAAATTTTCCAAAAAGCTCCCAACATGTCGCTATTTCTTCCTGCAGGTGCAAATTTATTTTTTATGAAGAATAATTTGAATTATTTGGAGCTTCCCGGTCATCACCAAAATATCGTCCCGAAAATGCCCAATTTTTCAAAAAAGGCAAAAATTCTTAAATCTTATGCAAAACATCGATTAGATAATATTAATTATATTTTGTAAATCCATATGTTGACTTCATACTCAGAAAGTATTACCACATTCCGGCGGTAAACAATGAAAAATTCCATATTTTGGAATATATTTTCCCCACTTTAAGGTATTTTCTTAAAGAACGATTCAAAAAATTGTTAGCCATTATTTTTGGAGACACTTTTGCTATATAATTCAATTAAATTTTATTAATTTTAATTAAATAAACATCCCTCCAACAAGTCGCTAAAAAACAAACCGAACTAAAAAATGTATCAAAATATCACTAAAACAAGTAAGAAAGCTTCAGTCGGCTAAACCGATTTATATATACCCTCAAGGAATTAAATTTAACGTAGGGCATGATAAATTGGTTGGAAGGTACTAAGAGGTTCGTATCACATTTATACAACAATTGTAAAAAGATGATCAAATATCAAGTCATACTGGATCACATGCACCAGTATAGAAGTTATGAAGAATATAATATTACCTAGGATAGAGACAATTGTGTGGGAGGTACCAGAAGGGGTGTGACAATATCGCCCATATTTCACGTGAATGTATCTTCTATAAAATCATTGTCAAATATTAAATTTCACAGTATTCCGATTATCTGTATAGAAGTTATAACTGTTTTAATTTTATGTAGTTTAGGGTGATTTGTGTAGGAGGTACTAGAAGGGGCGTGTCAAAACCCGTCATACTTAGTAAACTTAAAGTGATTATAAAACCATTATCCAATACCAAAACATAGTAGATTCCGAATATCCGTGTGAAAGTTACAGTGGTTTCAATTTAACATTGGAATATAGGCTATTTGTGTGGGAGGTACCAGAAGGGGCGTGGAAATTTCGGCCATCTTCGAACTTAAACTAAGTTTGGGGAAAATATTACCATGTGCAAAGTTTGAATTGATTCCTTAACTCCTTTCGAGAGTTATCGTGTACACCAGCCAGCCAGCCAGACGGACGGACATGGCTCAAACACCTTAAAATGTTGTGAAACGGATTTGGACCAAACATACTTAGGGTCTTAAGTCACTCTTTCAATACGTTACACTTTTTTGCTGTCTCAAATACTCTGAAGAGTGAGGATATACAAATTTAAAGATATAAAAATTAATTATAAATAAGTTTTTAAGATTTAGAAAAAAACAGCTATTCAGTAAGTAGAAAAATATATTATTCAAAATTAAAAAATATATAACTTGTTATCAATATTTTCCTTCAACTACTCAGGAACGAAGATACAAAATTATATTTTTTTACATACACATGAAATAACGTTTAACTTTAAAAATATATCAGAAAATTGAATTCTAAGCAGAACAGTTTTCCTTTAAACGGAGAAGTGTGCGACGCACAGAGGGTTGAAATCGCCAAAAATGGAGATTAATTCAAAATTAAAAAAATAATTTTTTGAAAATTGTTTATTATACGATTAAAGAATATAAAATTCTACATCACTACCGAAAATATCAATGACATGTGTTGTTAACTTTTAAAGTTGCACTGCCTTAAAGTGAAGCATGTTTTGAGTTTTACACGAACAGTTCTGAAAATTGCCAATTGACATAGTTGAAAGGTTAATATCTTTTTCTCCATTGTAAAAAGTGGCACTTTGATTATAGAATCTTTAAGTTCAGGTATTTTAGAACCATTTTACAAAAAATGTTTTAACGAAAGTATTTCAGAAATATTTTTAAAAAATTGTTGAAAATATGTCTAAATTTAAAGTATTTTTAAAATATATGTGGAGTTTTAAATGTGAATTCTGTAATATAGCGCCAGATGGTGAATTTCCAATTAAATTACAATGTGTTAGCTTCAATATTCCGCAATTACATGTTGCGCGTTTTTGCGCCAATTTATTTTATTAAATAAATTGTTAAAATAGTCATTCTTTATGGGTGCCAATACATTAAGTTTTATTGTACAACTGGAATTTAGAATATGACGTAAACTTAATATTTAAATATTTTGTAATGAAAAATAAGTCTTTTTATTTATTTTACACTTAAATGAAACAATTATTTCTAATGAAAAGCATTCACAGAAGCAGAATGAGATTCCAAGTTGCACAATAAATCTTAATCTTATAAACATCCCTATATAAAAACGAAGTGGTGTAGGGTATAACAAGTACGGAAAGACTACAGTCGGGTGATGCCGGCTATATGATACCCTGCATATTCTATGCTATTTAAAGTAATTTACTACCAATTCAAAATGTATTAAAATATCTGTGACAGTTTAATGCCGGACACATTCGAAACATTGTCCTTTATGAGCAACAGATCTGGTGGGACATTGGTATGGGGGCTTTATCAAACAATGGACCGATGTCACCAAATTTAACTACAGCTGTTTGTACGTGCAATATAACGTTATGTGCCAAATGCGAACAAAATTGGGTAAACAATTTTGTTACTAGAGGGAAAAGTCAAATCTGGAACGACATTTGTATGGGAGCTATACCTAAATCTAAACCGATGTGACCCACTTTCACCATAAATGTTTCTAGCTGAAAAATAACGTGTTGTGCCAAATTTGAACAATATCGGTTAAAACATGTGGTATTTAGAGCGAAAAAAAGTCAAATCGGAAGTGACATTTTTATGGAAGATATATCTAAATCTGAACTGATTTGCTTCAAATTTAATAGCGTCCGTCATTGATGCGAAAAAATTAGCTGTACCAAGTTCTGTTGAGATTGGATAATAATTGCGACCTGTACTTCGATAACAAGAATATATACACAGACGGATTATTAATTTATTTTCAGGAAATCCATTTTTTCCACTAAATTGTACTCAAATTGTGTTTTCTTTTGCCGGAAGGCTTCCCCGAATTAATCTCCATTTTTGGCGATTTTGCAATAGCTTGTATGACAATATTCCACTGTGCGACCCCTTCTTCCTTGTTTTAAGATTTATTTGAGCTTATTTAGGCTGCCATAAATATCGTCCTCATTTTCAATAGTGTCCTCGAAATCGCACGTGGCTGCTGACGTATTTTTGCAAATTAAACAGTTAGTGCTACAATTATTAATTCCCTTCGTTAATGAGAATAGTTACAGGTGAGCGGTCCAACGACAAGTCGGGGCAAATTTGTGAGGGAAAATTGTGTTTTTATTCCCTGTAGTGGCCAAAAAAAATCACACGTTCCGATAATACCGGTCAGTGTATGATATTCTGAGCAAAATATATTTTTTTTTTAAATCTACATAAAACAGATTGCCATGTTACTGTCCTAATTTTTGATTGTTCCAGTAAATTTAGAAGCAAAAATCGATACAAGGCCTGTATGTGTGTATAAATAATTATCAATATGTTGTGTTTCAAAATAAATGGCATCAAATTCATTAAAACAGATCTCTCATCCATCAGTGTAAATTTAATGATGATGACGACGACGGCGGCGGCGGCGATGATGATGACATCATCTGCAATCGACAAAAAATCTGCTGGAATATTTAACAACATCAAGAATAATAAAAATTAAAGATCACTTATAAATGAGCCCCCCTCCCAGAACATACATAAGAAAAACTGGGTGGTGGAGGTGAGGAGAAATTTACAAAAACCCAAAATCATATATATATATTTATAAAATAATCGGGAATATCTGTATATATAAAAATATTTAGCAAAGAAACAAAAAAGAGACAACGAATTAAGTACGAAATTTAACAGAAAGACCTTGATCCCGCATTAAAAAAATGTGCAGAACACATTTAAAAGCAACAAAAAACAGAAAAAAGTTCAGCACTGTCATGCTTTAATGTGATATTAAAGGAGTTGGTGGCCGGACAAGGGGGGATGGTTTCCCCCCGAAAAAAAAACACTCAAGCCAGGGGGCTGGAGGAGTAGTGGCGAGCAAAGGCTGTGCCATTTCGTATTCCAGTTGAGGCATGTCTTGTGTGGAGGCACTCCTTAAAATACAGAATACTAAAGCTACAGCAACACCAAGAACAAGAACAACAACGTCGATGACGACGACAACGACGATGTTATGGTCTCGGGCAGAGTAACAGATGATCATGACTTTGTTTCGCTTCAGTCATGGCATTGGCAACGGGTGGAATTAATTGTTGCCATTGCTGCTGCCGCTGCTGGTCGATGTTGTTGGTGTGGTTGTTGTTTTTTTTCGAATGAATCTCTGCAATCGATTTGATATACTGGCGGTGATCTTGTCCCCCATTTTTTGTGCCAAATGATGAATATAAAGCGAGAATACAGAGTGAAGAACCAAACAAAAAATACAATTTAATGGAGTGTTTTGTGGTTGTGGAATAAGAATGAGCATGAGAATGACTGACTACATTTCAAGTGATTTGCTATGGAAGTTAACCCTAAAATGGACTGGGGGAAAATGTTCGAACCAAATGAGTGAACCCAAAAAAAGAAGTCCAGAAATTATAAAAAACTAGTAACAACAATTTTGTCTTGTTGAAATAAGATAGTCATTCTGAAGAAATTCCGAAATTTTTAGTAGTTATCTTGTAGAGAATAAAATAGGCAAAAATATAAAAAGAATCGAGATAAGAACCTTCGTTTTCTGGTATATTCAAAGATCAAGAATATTTTTAATTTAATCTGAAGTGGGTTTTCAAAGTTATAGCATATTTAATGAAGGACTCTCCTCACAAAAACGACCAAAAACCCCAACTTTGGACCACTGTTAAAGTCGAACCTCGTAAAACCTAAGACCAATAACAAACGCTATATTACCCAGAAGAACGATTAGAATGCTCATCAAAAGCGGAGACGATAAGTATATTTTTTGGTCGTTTTATGGGGAGAGAGGCCACAAGATCTGCCTATATATTTGGATAGAGGACATCAAAATACTAAAAAAAATGTTCGACAGGTTATCGATATCTCGCTTCAGTAACTGAATAATTAAAAAAAAAATATTTTTTTGTAAAATGAGGTCAATATTAAAAAAATGGGCAAAAATTCGATAACTAAGTTATCGAAATCAAACATAAAATCGATTTTTTTATTTTTTTAATTATTTTTACTTCATTTGCATGCAAAAAAGCGAAACAATTGGGTAAACATTTTCGATAATTCATTTCACAAAAAAAAAATTTGTTTTTGATTTTTCCAAACTTTAACGATAACTCCAAAAGGTGCCTATATTTTTGGATAGGGGACCTCAAATTAAAAAAATTTTAGGCATGTTATCGATATCTCGCTTAGTTATTGAATTATCAGACGTTAAATTTTGAAAAATCTAAAAAAAATATTTTTTTTATAAAATGAGTTCAAAAAAGAAAAAAAATCGGGAAAAATATAAATTTTTATAAAAATTTTTGATAACTAAACGAAATAGAGAATAAAAAACTACTTTATATTTTTTCTATCTATTTGGAAAAAATCAAGTTAACATATTCGATAACTTTCGATTTTGTCTTTATTTTACAAAAAATGTTTCCGATTTTTCCAAACTTTAACGTCCGATAACTTGATAACCTGCCTATATTTTTGGATAGAGGACCTCAAAATAAAGAAAATTGGTCGACATGATATCGATATCTGGTTTAGTTATTGAGTTATCAGACGTTAAAGTTTGAAAAAAATTGGAAAAAGATATTTCTTGTAAAATGAGGTCAAAATAAAAAACGAAAATATATATACAATTTCTCGATAACTAAGCTATCGAAATCAAAATTTAAAAAATTTATGTTTTTATTATTTTTAGATCATTTGAATGAAAAAATGGAGAAAACATTTTTCGATAACTTTCGAAAAAGTATCATTTTGAAAAAGTAATTTGTTTACGAATTTTCCAAACTTTGATGTCTTATAACTCGACAACCTAACTATATTTTTTGAAAAGATGACCTCAAAATAAAGAAAATTGATTGTCGTTATCTGGCTTAGTTATAGAGTTGTCAGACTTTAACGTTTGAAAAAATCGAGAAAAAATTATTTCTCGTAAAATGAAGTCAAAATAAAAAAAAATCGAAAAATATATATATAAAATTTCGATAACTAAGCTATCGAAATCAAAATTAAAAAAATCTATGTTTTTATTATTTTTAGATATTTTGAGAAAAAATCGGATAAAATTTTTTCGATAACTTTCGAAAAAGTCTCATTTTGAAAAAGTAAATTTGTTTACGAATTTTCCAAAATTTGATGTCTTATAACTCGAAAACCTGCCTATATTTTTGAAAAGATGACCTCAAAATAAAGAAAATTGGTTGTCGATATCTGGCTTAGTTATTGAATTGTCAGACTTTAAAGTTTGAAAAAAATAAAGAAAAAAATATTTCTCGTAAAATGAAGTCAAAATAAAGAAATATATATAAAATTTCGATAACTATGCTATCGAAATCAAAATTAAAAAAATCTATGTTTTTATTATTTTTAGATCTTTTGAGAAAAAATCGGATAAAAATTTGTCGATAACTTTCGAAAAAGTATCATTTTGAAAAAGTAAATTTGTTTACGAATTTTCCAAACTTTGATGTCTTATAACTCGATAACCAAGCCTATATTTTTGAAATGATGACCTCAAAATAAAGAAAATTGATCGACATGTTATCAATATCTGACTTAGACGATAAAGTTTGAAAAAAGTCGAAAAAAAGAGATTTCTCGTAAAATGAGGTAAAAATAATAATAAAAAACGAACAAATATATTCATTTTATAAAGTATATTCAATATTTATTATTTTTAGATCATTTGAATAAAAAAAGGAGAAAAATCGGGTACACAATTTTCGATAACTTTCATTTTCCCATCATATTCCAAAAAAGTAAATTTGTTTTTGAATTTTCCAAGCTATGATGTCTTATAACTCGATAGCCTGCCTGTATTTTTGATAAACTACTTCAAAATAAAAAATAGTCCGCATGTTATCGATATCTCGAATCAAAAAAGAAATATTTTTTATAAAATGAGATCAAAATGAAAAAAAAACGATAACTAAGTTATCGAAATCGAAAATTAAAAAAGAGGTTCTTTAATTTTCTTATTATTCTTAACCAATTTGAATGAATTTTCGATAACTTACGAGTTATCGTTTTGATCTGATTTTACAAGAAAATGTTTAAGATTTTTCCAAAGTTTAGCGCCTGATAACTAAGCGTAATATCGATAAAATGCCACCAATTTGTATCCAATTTTGAGGTCATATTTCCAAAATTATAGTCAGATCTTGGGCCTCTACACCAACGCTTGACATTTTTTAAATTAATTAAATTAAAATATCTATCAATGTAAGGCAGAAATCTTCACAAATCTAGGAATTATTATTAAAAGATAGAAAGTACCTCTACTTTCTGGAAAATGCCAACACCGTTGAAAACACCAATGTTTCCAAATTGATTTTTTTAAATTAATTCTGTAACTATTGAACAGAAAAAATATTTCGACGAAATTTCACATGCTGAGAGAGCAGGTGTTTTCCATAAGCCACCTGACGAAGGCTTTCACGTGCCAGAAATCATAATAGTGTGCAGCCAAGTAATAAATGTCAACATGCCATTTGTAAATAAATTTCTGAAAAATCCGTACCACTCCTCAGTTATTCAGAAAATAGTAGATTATTCAATTCCGTTTAAAAACTTTTTGAGCAATATTTTATTTTAACTACTCAGGAATGAAAGTACTAAATCAATTTATTTTTCTTACAAATCGCCCATTCTCTGGAGACAAATAAAAACTATTTCTGAGAAAAAATCTTAATGAATTTTTATTGAATTTCTTTGTTGGATTATTACCTTTGAAACAAGATCAAAAAATTGAAGCAAGTAAATAAATGGCATGCCAGGTCGACTGACAGAGGAACAGATTCTGCAAAGTTTTTAACTTTTAAAAATGTGCTCGGAAATCGCAAGCATTTCCTGTAAATATTTCTGTGAACCTATTCAATTTAATTTTTTCTCGGTAATCATTGAATTCATTCATCATGCAAAACTCAGTGGGAAATTCAATATTGCGGTTAAGAGAAGAGACAAAACAAACGAATATCCATTACGATGGAAACCACAAATACAAATAAAGATGTAAAATCATTTAGTTCGCTAATGAATGATGTTCGTAGTAGTACAAGCTCACAAAGTTCACCAAACAAACTTTGAAAACAGAAATACTGAATGGAGAGCATCAGGAACATGGAACAAAAATTGGTGATATGAATTCAACCTCATCAGTTTTTTAAAATCAAAAGTTTTTTATTTATTGTGATTGACGATATACATCACAGGAACTAACATTCACTTCCCATGCCCGTCCCACTTCCGTGCCACTATCCTGTTATCAGCACCATTCCCCTGATAACAGCGCCAAAAGTTCAACGAGCAACCAACCAACCAGTCAGGCAACCAAAAACCCGATAACAGCCACATGACCTTGACTGTTGATTTACCGGCAATTGCCAAAAACATAAAGCCATCAGCGAACGGCGGACACGAAATCGTCATTTCACTTAGTTTCTTTCTATTTCCATGTTTGTTTATAATTCAGTTAAAAATGTTTGCTTTGCGCGGTGTTTTCCATTTCTAAGATTTATTACTGCCGCCAGATAATGTGGAACTAAGATAAATAGAGAGGGAATCACTTTTGTTTTGTGTTTGTTTTTCGAAACAGCACGAGCTTATTTTTTTGTCTTGAAAAATAAACAAAATTTTGGCGCCACGCCAGTTAAGGGGAGAGTATGATAGCCGAGAACCCAAGATCTGTGCAATATTTGGGTAGAGAACCTTAAAATAATAAAATAAATGGTTGGAATGTTATCGCTAAGTTATCGAGTTATTGGACCATAAAATTAGAAAAATCGATTTTGATTTCACTGTGCAACATTTTTGAAGTCATTTCAAAATAACCATATACGGACACCGCTACATGATAAAAGACCAAAAAAAAAAAGACCCGTGTTTTTTTGTTTCCCCCAAAGTCATGCACTTTTTTTTTATGGGCCCCCAGAACTTTGCCTCAGAGAGTAAATCAAAATTCCGAACGGTTTGCAAGATATGAGCCTGAGAATATGATCACTTTTTTCCAAAAATTACACCGAGGCCTCAAATCTCTGGGGGCCCATAAAAAAAAAGTGCATGACTTTGGGGGAAACAAAAAAACACGGGTCTTTTTTTTTTTGGTCTTTTATCATGTAGCGGTGTCCGTATATGGTTATTTTTTTTCGTGTTGCACTGTGTTTTCGTTCCAATGAACTCAAAAATTAGAAGAAGAAAATCGATAACTTTTTTGGTTACCGATAACTGCCTTAGTAATCGACAATTTCCCTAGTTATCGATAGTGAAAATTCCATTAAAATGATGTGTATTTTTATTTAAAGCAAAAATTTAAAGAAAGATATCGAAAATGTTTAACCCGATTTTTTTGCTTTTTAAAATTAATTTTTAATTAATTTTTTAATTTACAGTTTCGATAACTAAGATAGTTATATTGTTAGATAGTTATTTGCAAAATCGAATTTGTTTTTCGTTGCAATGGACTCAAAATCGAAAATTAGAAAAAATAAAAATTTCGATAACATTTTTAGTTAGCGATAACTGCCTTATTATGGAATTTCTATAAAAATTATGTGTATTTTTAAAGCAAATACATAAATTATAAAGAAATTCAATAACAAAAATATTTATTACATGCATTTTTGGTTTCGATAACTCCAAAGTTATCAAAAATGATTACCGGATTCTTTAGCTTTTTAAAGACATCAAAAAATTAAAGAATATCGTTTTTTTAAATTTACAATTTCGATAAGTATGATAGATATCGAAAAATTTTATTTTTCTAAAAAAAGTAAAGAAATAAAATTAACTAAAAAATAAAAAATCGATTTTTATAATTTACAATTTCGATAACTAATGTAGTTATCGATTTTTTACTTTTAGGTTTTTTCATTTGATTGCATTTTATAGATTTGTTCGATTTTACCAAACTTTAACAACCGATAACTCGATAACTAGCGACTTGTCGATAACATTTAGATATATTTTTATTTTTAGTTCCTATTTCCAAAAATATATTCAGATTTTGGAAAATAATTTAATATATTTTTAAATATTTAAATAAATGAATAAATAATTTATTTTTCGGGAACATTGTAAAATCTCTCGATAACTACGCCAGTTTTTGAGTTTTCTATTAAAGTAAGCATTTTACGATATTTGGTTTCGATAACTCGAAAGTTTTTTGCTTTTTTTCAAATGAACTAAACATAGTAAAAAATTAAAAAAAAAAAAAAAACATTTTTTAATTTAAAATTTCGATAACTATGATAGTTATCGATTTTTTTATATATATTTTTCTATTTTTTCTTTAGTTATGTTTTACAGATTTTGTTTCGATTTTTTCAAACTTTAACATCCGATAACTCGATAACTGTGCGAGTTATCGATAACTTATAGATATTTTTTAGTTTTAGTTCCTCTTCGGAAAAATATATGAACTCTTGGGAAACAATTTAATAATTGAATATATTTTTAAATAATTAAATTAATAATTTATTTTTCGGGAAGATTATAAAAACTCTCGATAACTAATTTAATTGTAAATTAAAAAATTTAAGTATTCCCAAGATCTGAATACATTTTTGTGAAGAGGACCTCAAAATAAGACAAAAATTTGTGTACAACAAATAAAATAAAAAATTTCGATAACTATATTAGCTAAATTATAAAAAAATATTATTTTAGATTATTTTTTTATCATTTTTTAACTAATATAATTATCGATTTTTTTATTTTATTTGTTATACACCAATTTTTGTCTTATTTTGAGGTCCTCTTCACAAAAATGTATTCAGATCTTGGGGAATAATTAAATTTTTTAATTTACAATTTATATAGTTATCGATTTTTTTTATTTTTCCTTTTATTTTACAGATTTTTTTTTATTTTTCCAAACTTTAACATCCGATAACTATGCGAGTTATTGATAATATGAAGATATTTTGTTATTCTTTAGCCCTCTTTCCAAAAATATATTCATATTAAATAAATGAAAAAATAATTTAATAAATTAAAAACTTGCGATCACCCTGAATTCCTACCACTTTTTATCCATTTTAGTTTTCTTCTTCATCTAGAATTTTCAGCATACTTCAGAAAAGAAAACCCAACAAATTCAACAAATTTCTAATAATTACTGTTTTACGATATTTTTGGTTTCGATAACATAAAAGTTATCGAATATGTTTATATATTTTTTCCAAATGAACTAAAAAATATAAAATCGATTTTTTTAATTTACAATTTCGATATCTAAGTTATCGAAAGTCTTTATTATATTTTTTGCTTTTTTTTCTCGTTTGATTATATTTTACAGATTTTTTCTCGTTTTTTATTCTAATCTTTAAAATCCGATAACTTGATGAGTTATCGAAACAAGAAATGTTGTAAAAAGCTGACTTTTATCTGAAACTGGCATAGTTATAGAGAGATTTTACAATGTTCCCGAAAAATAAATAATAAAAACAATTAAAAAATTATTTTTTCAGTTAAAAATTTCGATAACTATAGTTATCGAATTTTTTTTCGTTTTTTTTATTTTACTACATTTTACACCAAAAATATTTTTTCAATTTTTCGAAAATTAACGTCTGATAACTCGATAACTATATAACTATATAGTTATCGAAATTTTTTTCGTTTTTTTTTTCATTTTACTACATTTTACACCAAAAATATTTTTTCTAAATATAACGTCTGATAACTCGATAACTGTGCGAGTGATAACATGTAGATATTTTTTATTTGTAGGTCCTCTTTCCAATACAAAAATATATTCAGGTCTTGGAGGCGCGGACATAATATTCTTGCCCAGTTAAGAGTGAATAATTGAATATTTATATAAATAATTAAGTAAATTAAATAAATGAATAAATAATTAATAATAAATTATAAATATTACAATATAGTAAATAACAACAAATAAATGAATAACTCGTGATCACCCTGAATTCCTACCACTCACTTTGTATACATTTTAGTTTCCTTCTTCTTCTAGAATTTTCTCCATACTTACATGTTTTAGTAAATTAAATACTTTTCAACAAATCTCTGTTAATTTACACTTTTTTAAATATCCTGCACGCGCACGCGTAAAATTCTGATTAACTGCCAATTTTAAACTAATTAACAAAATCTTTTTTTAGAACAAAAACCTTCCTAAGAACTGGTGCTGGTCTAACGCACTCCGAGTGCAATATAATATTAGATATAACATTTGCATTGCTGGCCTCGACATTTCTAGGCCAGTAAGATCAGCCGCCTTCTGAATGCTTAGCAATGCTAGCTACAAAACCGTCGGTAAGTTGTTGTTGATGGAAACATGATCTCGCCGCTCAGCCATCAACAATAGCTTCTTCGCTTTGATGTTTTGAGCATGAGTTCCGTCAGCATTCAAGCCGCCGTGTTGCTATTAACACTAAAAAACAATGCTTAGCGTTGTGGAAAACTCCACCCACTTTTGTTGCCTTCCCGTGCCGTGCGGCATTCAATTCAAAATATGCGCTCACACGAAACGAACAGTAGGCACAAGCGGCACAAAATATGTGGCAAACTGATGCCAGCGATTCATTCATTCATTCAGTCGTTCATTCGGCCCAACACCGTCGCGAATGGCGGCTATCAAGTTTTGCTTCTTTTTCGTTTCGTTTAACCAAAATCGTAGTATTAACGTTTTTATTGGTTGAAATGGGCAGCAGTAAAAATTGTTGTTACTGCCAAAGCATGGCAAAGTAACAAATAACACGATAAATTCATTAGATGGGGACAGGCTGACAGAGGGAGGGACGGACGCGCGGACGGTCGGCCGGAGGTACAGATAGTTACATTAAAAGTGTTGTTACAATTGTCGTAGAAACAACAAACAGACGCAGTGCCATGCCACAGACAGACAGGCGGGCAGGCAGGACGGACAGTGAGACAAGTGCTTGCAACTTTCACCTAAAAATTCAAGACGAAAACTGAGGCAAAGAAACAATTATTTTCGCTGTTATTTTTAGTTATGATGACAAAACGAGATCATATCTCGCAAACAGACGCCAACAGATTTCACAAATTAACAAATACTCGTAAATACCTACTCGCTGGCAAGAAAGCGCAGCGCAGCGCGTACACAGAGCGCGCTGGCCGACCTGCCGAGTGCCATGATTGGAAATGTGTCAGAAATATTTTCTGCCGAGAAGTGGAAAACGTGTGAGTCGTGTTGTCAGTGTAAACCGGCCCTTTCTCAACGTGCCTACCTCATTCTTTCCATTTCAATGCGGAGTATTGAAAAGAAGGGAAATGAGTTGATTGGTTAGGATACTTTAAATAAAAATATCAAATGTTTTCATTTCACCGGAATGATAAAAACTATTTAAACTTAATAACTACTTAACTTAATTGTTAAATGGATCCCTTTGCCTTATACTATTTATTGGGTGATTACTCCAGTTTTTCATTGGCGAGGAAACTGAGTTTCACATACACTGCATTACCGACTTGTAAACAGCTGCTAAAAAAATATTATTTGTTCTGGTCTTCGATCAAAATTAAGTAATGGCTTTTTTATTTTTTGGGATTTATTTTCCCCGTTTTTGCAATTGTGGGATTTGTATGTGATGTATGCTTTTTCCAACAAAATACCAAAACTCCCAAAGTGGGAAAAATATGTTCCAAAATTTGCGATTCCAGTTTTTCATTGGCGAGGAAACTGAGTTTCACATACACTGCATTACCGACTTGTAAACAGCTGCTAAAAAAAATATTATTTGTTCTGGTCTTCGATCAAAATTAAGTAATGGCCTTTTTATTTTTTTTTGGGATTTATTTTCCCCGTTTTAGCAATTGTGGGATTTGTATGTGACGTATCTTTTTCCCAACAAAATACCAAAACTCTCAAAGTGGGGAAAATATGTTCAAAAATTTGCGATTTTTAACTAAAATTCGCACAAACACATTGCTTTGCTGACTTGTAAATAGTTGCTAAAAAATATGTTCTTCTGGTCCTCAATCCAATTTTAAAAAATCGGGTTTTTGGGATTTATTTTCCCCGCTTAGGAATGGGGAAAATATGTTCCAAAATCTGGTATTATTTAACACCATTTCACTAACACAGCTTTACCGACTTGTAAATAGCTGCTTAATAAATATTTTCTTCTGAACCTCAATCGAATTTAAAAAAATCGGGTTTTTGATTTTCCCCGTTTTAGGAATTGTGGGATTGTTATGGGATGCATCTTTTTTCGTACAAAATAACCAACATCCCAATGTGGGTAAAATATGGATTTCGATTTATTTAACAAAATTTCTTTAACACAGCTTTACCGACTTATAGATAGTAGCTAAAATAAATTTTCTTCTGATCTTCAATGGGATTTAAAGAAAAAATTGAATTTTTGGGATTTATTTTTCCCGTTTTAGGAATTGTGGGACTTTTTTCCAACAAAATTTCAAAACTCCCAAAGTGTATTTTTGTGATTTATTTTCCCCGTTTTAGGAATTGTGTGACTTTTTCCAACAAAATTTCAAAACTCCCAAAGTGGGGAGATTTTTTTTGGGATTTTTAACAAAATTTAACACACACTGCTTTACCGACTTGCAAATAGCTGCTAAAAATATTTTCTTCTGTTCTTCAATCAAATTTAAAAAATAGGGCTTTTGGGATTTATTTTCCCCATTTTAGGTTGAGGGATTTTTATGGGAGGCGTCTTTTTTTCCAACAAAATAACCAACCTCCCAATGTGGGGAAAATATGTTCCAAAATGTAGGATTTTTAAACAAAATTTCGCACACACACTGCTTTACTGACTTGCAAAGCTGCTAAAAAATATTTTCTTTTGATCCTCAATCGAATTTAAAAAAATCGGGTTTTGGGATTTATTTTTTCCCGAGTTAGGAATTCAGGAAATTTTATATGAGTAACCTTTTTTTCCAACAAAATACCCAAATTCCCCACTTTGGGAATATGTTCCAAAAATTAGGAATTAAAAAAATCACAGACACTGCTTTACCGAATTGTAAATAGCTGCCGAAAAAAATATTTTTTTCTTCAGATCCTCGATGCAAATTTAGAAATATCTTTGTTTTCCTAGAAATCACATTTTTGGGATTTGTTTTCCCCATTTTTAGGAATTGTGGGTTTTTAATATGAGCTCTACTTTCTAAAAAATACGCAAATTCTCAAAATGAGGAAAATATGTTTATTTTCTAAAATTGTCGCAATTTCTGAATTTAGCGCAGGTATGTGGCAATACTTTCTGAGTAGGAAGTAAACACATGAGGCTAATAATTATTCTAAAATGTTTCTAATTTAAATACAGGGATTTGAGAATTTTTGAAAATATAAAAATGTTTGGCTTACATTTCTGATGAGAACATGGCAACAATTCGACTTAAATTCTTTCACCTTGATTAGAGCCATTTTTGTCGGCGTGGCTTCTATCTGGTTCGCCGTCGCCGTCTAATTATTCTTTATTTTTGGTATTTATTTTTCCCCTTTAAAGAATTGTGAGATCTTTATTTCCAATAAAATATATGAGTTATCTTTTTTTTCAACAATTTACCAAAATTCCCGAAGTGGGGAAATTTTTTGAGATTTATTTTCCCCATTTTAGGAATTATTGGATTTTTAATATGAGGTATCTTATTTTCAACAAAATACTCAAATTCCCAAAATGGGGAAAATATGTTCCAAAATTTGGGATTGTTATAAAATGGTCGCCGTTACATTGTTTACCACAGGGTAATTCTGCCAATTTTGCAGAGAATATTCGGGGGAGTCCATTAAGCAAAATGAGTCAGGAAGGACATTAAGTGCATCCAAATTATGTCTTCTTCACAAAAAATAATAGAAATTTACATCTGCAGGAAGAAACAAACAATTGCAAGGGAAATGATGTTGTCGCTTTTTTGAAAAAAAAGAAGATTGAAGATTGTGATTGAATTTTGTTACGATCTCTCTATTATTTTACAAAAGATTTTTAAAAGCTTGATAACAGTAGCGCTATTCCTCTTAAAAGCGGCATAACAAACTGCGATAATAAAGACTTGTTTTTAATGAAAATGAAAAATTATTTTTCACATTGTTGCCAACTATTTAGTAGATGCTTGTATTAGAACAAATTTGCGAAAAAATCGTTTAAATTGTTTTGATTTATCCATATATCCCACTCATAGCGCATAGTTATCCAACTTAAATTTGGTTCTATAGTTGCTCCAGACAGTTTGTTGTTCCCTTTTTTGGAAAATTACCATTTTATTTACGTTTTTGTTATCGCACCTAATTCTCCCAGCATAAAGAAAAACACCACTATTAAATGTATAATTTTAAAGGCTGATATAAACATAAAGAGATAGCAGGACAATTGGTTCAGAAATTATACTTGTTTTCGAAATGATTACCTGTTTCATCAAGGCAAAATTTTAATTTTTACGATTAATCTGCTGATTTTTCTAAATATTCAATTGCAAGATCTGAATACAACATTGCGAACAGAAGTGCATACAAGAATTACATAATCACCATGAAAAATCAATTGAGAAATAACCCTAAATCTTTCTATAAGTTTGTAAATTCCAAACGCCGATCACGTAGTTTCCCTAACGCATTCAAATTTGGTTCAATTTTAGCAGATGATGATTTATCAATTATCAACTTATTTGCAGACTTTTTCTCATCGACCTACTCAAATAAAAAATTTGATCGTTCTATTCCTTATCCTTATAATATTGTTGAAGCTTCACCTATAAATGTTTCAATTATAAGCAGGTTTTGTTTTATTTTCTAAAATAAAATAAAATTCCCGCAGTGAGGAAATTTTATTCATGCAAGTATAAACGCAGGCTTTTTCTAAATTCTCTTCCGATTATGTTTGTACATTTATAGTTTTCAACTCGTTCGTTAGAATGCTAGCTCTAACAAAAACAAACGATTTTTTCAGATTTTTATAGGATTTTCGACTAAAAATTTTTTTTTTTAATTGTTTTTGATTTTTTAAATTGTTTTTGTATATTAAATAAAAAATATTTTATCCGACTTTTTTCATTTTTCTGCTTTTTTCTGCCAACATTTTTTTTTCAAAAAAAAAAAAAAAAACAATTTTGTTCTATTTTTTTAAACAAAATATTTTTCCGTTTTTCTTTTTTTGATTTTTATGCAACAAATTTATTTTGTCATAGAATTTGGAAAAATTTACAAAAAATTACTTTGTTGCTGTTTTCATGACAAAAAAAGAAAAACAATTATTTTTAAAACAAAATATTTTAGTTTGAATGCCCTTTTATCGTGTCAGCAAATTAAGGAAAACAATAAAAAAATATATATTTTTTTTAATTCCCTTAAGTTTACAAACAGGCTACATTTAGAGAAAAATAGTTTTCAAAAACAAAAGAAAATACAAAATGAAAGAAAACATTTTTGCCGATTTTTCTGTTTTTATTGTTTTTTGAGCAAACATTTTTTTCGATTTTTAAATAGTATTTTTGTTGCCATAAAATGAAAAACCTTTACAAAAAGATTAACAAAATATTGTGTTTATCGGGCCAGCAAAAAACGCTATTTAAGAAAAAAATAAAAAACTTGTTTTTTTTAATACCCCTACATTTACGAAGAGGGTAATAACTAGAGTTTCTCTTTTCCCGGACTTTTTCATTTCCCGGGAAACCGGGAAAATTTTTAGCATTTCCCGGGATTCCCGGGAATTCCCGGGAATTTCCACACAACAGAAAAATAAAGCAAATCATGTTAATTTTGCAGTATGTATATATTTATTTTTTTAGTTCATGAGATCAACTATAATTCAAGCTGCTGTTAAAACAAAAACATAACAAACAAAAGCATAAGTAAATAATAAAAACTTAAGTTATATCTAAAAAGTTAATTAAATTCATTTTGAAAATATGTTTTTAGAACTGAAAGAGCATTAATGGAATCATCATTCTAATTTTATTTACAAATTGTCCAGTTGTAGAAAATATTCTTTCGCTTTCCACAGATGTTGGTCTTATTGTCAGAAGAGCATTAAATAAATTGCTGACGTTTTCCGTTGGTTTTCCACTTGCTTCATAAAACTTTAAATCCTTTTTTATTGAGTAATTTGGTCGATTTTTATTCGATGAAACATTTTCATTTGCGTTATGCGCATATTGCATATTGCGTTATGGCATCACTTAAAATATCCTCAAATGATCTCTCGTAGGAAGGTCACTAATAGAAATAACATCCAATTCTGCAACTTCATCGATGTCGTTGTCATCTTTAAAAATCCGAGTGTAAATGGTTTCAGTGTACGCCACCACATTTTGTTTTGAAGCGTTTTGAATTAAATTATTGACATTTTTGTTAAATGTTGTTGGATCTTTAAGGTACTTTAGTAAAGTATAAAGACGCTTATCTCTTCTTTCTTCGATATAAAATAAATAATAAATTCATATTTCGCCGGCTAACATTGGCACTATATCAAATTCGAGAGATATTTCTTTATTGTGTTCTGCTACAACATATTTTTGAAGAATGCAATTTTTCGTTGGGCTTTTTTTGAAAATTTTTATTATTTGTCGGGTGTTTGCCAATACTACTTTATAATTGTCTTGGATCTATAAGTTTTCAATATTATCAGTATCGACTACAATCACATCTTCGTAGTCTTCTCCATCTGAGAGTTCTATTTTTTCATCAACTGGTACTTTTGCTTTTTTATAGAAAATTTCGACAACTGTCAAATGGATGCCATGACTGAGACAAAATATACCTTCAACTGGGTTTTCTCGGACAAATTTTTTCATTACGTTCGGCCCGTCTGTAATGGTGCTTACGATGTGCTTTTCAAAACTAATATTAAAATCAGTTAAACGTGACTCCAACAATGCTCTAATTTCTATAGCACCGCATTTACCAGGTATATAAACCATACCCAGATTATGAAAAAACCTTTCCTTCTCCTCCTATATCTCCTATTTCTTATACTTGTCCATTCTTCAATCACAAGGGAAGGGAATTTATTACACTGATCATTTCTAATTTTACCCTTCTGAATTGCTCAATTATAATGTCTTTAACGTGCGATTCATTTTTCGGCAAATTGTAGCCTCGAAGTTTCATGGATTCTTGTATGAATACGCTTCTGGTAATTCCTCTGATTGTGAAACCATCGATTGTGGTCAGCTTTGAAACCAAAGTTCCCAAATTTGTGACGAAGCACCTGATGGGTTCTGACGAAAGGAATAAGCTGACAAATAGCTGCGATACAAATTTATTTCACTAAACCTGATGACATAAATATGGAAAGAAAAAATAAAGAATTTCCCGGGAATCCCGGATGAATTTCCCGGGATACCGGGAGTGCAAAATAACCGGGATTCCCGGGAAATCCCGGGCGGGAATTCCCGGGAGAGAAACTCTAATAATAACGTCTACCATTTTTCGTTAGAATTATACATGTTACAAAAATAAAATAAAATATTGTTTCCGTTCTTCTATATGGTATAAAATATGAGAAAAATATTAGTATTGTTATTATTTTTATGGTTTTTTAATTTTATGTTTTTTTCCTGCCAATTTTTTTTTTAATTTTTTATTTTTGGCATAAAATATAGGAAAAACTTTAACAAAAAGAAATATTTTGTTAAACAAAATATTTTAGATTATTGCGACAGCTATTAAGCAAAAATAAAAAAAATAAATTTTTAAAATTCTCTTCCATTTACAATGAAGGTTATAACTTACAAAAATTAAGTAAAATATGTCCCCGATTTTTTCTACGGTTTTTGAGTTGAAAACGTCAGCAAGTGTTATTTATAAACTTTCCTTCGAAAGAATGATTCTAAACTATTGATATTTATGAGCTTTCCTTTATCGCTTATAATTACTGCCTAATTGCAAAATATAAATCATTTAAAGGTATCTCATCTGACTTACCTCTCTTTTCGAGATATTTCCACATTTTAATTGAATATTTTTGTTCTGCCGAAATTTACAACGTTAATTTCTGCTACTGTTTCTTTCGCTGTAAATACACACAAAAAGTGAAGGCGGAGAGAGGCATGAGAAACCGAACAGGAACAATAACAAATTATTTATAAACAATTTACAATAATCATCAAAATTGTGCTGTTTATAAGATTTCACATCTGAATCACACAAATTCAATGCGTTTATTTAAATAACACCATAAGTAACGCCGCCGCCGCCGTCGCGCAAGCACATACCGCCGCGACATACCGCTCAACAAATGCCCGACGAAAAAATAACAACATTTCGTTTCATTCATTTCGATTGCGATTATCACAATTCAATGAATACTAATTATATTCATTTATTTATTTATTATTATTTTTATTCATAATTGCATTTCTTCGCATTTTAATTATTTTTTGGCTTTTGTGTTACAATTTTGTAAACAAAAAATACGTTGCGGCCGATGAAAAAATTCAGTCAATTACATAATTGGTATTTTCTTTTATTTTGTTTTTAATTTTTTTAGCTTTGTACTTTTGGTTGTTGTTGTTGTTGTTAATCACAAAAATAACTTTTGCTTGAGTGTAAGTACCCCGTCAGTGCCGATGATAATTCAAATGCATTCTATATATACATGTATGTTCGAATGTATGTATGTATACTGTATATGGTGGTGGTCTTATAAATAAAATAAGGTAAATAATAATAAAAACAAAAGTAAATTGAAGACAACAAAAATAACAATAACAATAACGACGGCAGCAGCAGAGGCAGAGCAACGAGTTGATTGAACGTAAAGGTAATGTAATGGAATAAATGAAAAGTAAACATTTACACTCGAGGAAAAATGTGAGCAAAGTTTCATTTGAAAGAAGACAAATTTTAATCAGAAGATTATATATTGGGCATAGGAATTAGGCCCAAACCTTAATTATTCTTTGGTTTTTCTAGAACATTATTTAGACTTGAATATGCTCTTTGTGAAATACAATTTTGCTGCTTCGCACGCGTAAATTTAGTTTCTTTATTTTGTTTTACTCAATATTTCATGATTTTTGATGATCGGAGGCTATTAACTTATATTTTGTTGTAAAATAATATTTCTCAATATAATCGGTTTTATTTTTATTTATTTTTTAGATTTTTTTTCTTTTTTTGAAAAATTTATAATTTTTAAAGCAATCAATTTTATTTAGTATTTAGATTGAGGGCCTCGAAATAGAAGCAATAAATTGATGGGCATATTATGGATTGTAATCCATAGGAAGTTAAAGTTTGAAGAAAAATCATTTTTTTCTTTTCAATGGCCTCAAAATCGAAAATTAGAAGATAAAATTAAATATACGATATTATTTGTTATCGATAGTTCCATAGTATGATTGTGAAAATTTATTAAAAAATATTATTTCTTAAATTTATTTTATTTAATGTTGTACATATATACCTAACGGAAAATTATTTTAAACTAGTAAATCAAAAAAATTTTTTTTTCAAATCCATGCTTTATGCAAGCAGAATTCTATTGGGCCTAGAAATTATTTTTTAGTTATCTTTTGTAGAAGGAAAAATTACTGCAAAATTTCAGTTTTTTATCTGCCATAGAACGGCATATATTCGAAAATGGGTTTTAACTTCGTATGGGAGGTGCCACGCCCACATTTCCATTACCGCCCATTTTTGTCACAACTACGCACATTAATGCTAGATGCACTTACACAAAATTACAGTAGGTGTAATTTTGGTTTTAACTTCATATGGGAGGTGCCACGCCCACTTTTGCATTACCGCCCATTTTAGGCGCAACTACGCACATTGATGCTAGATGCACTTACACAAAATTTCAGCACTCTAGGTGTCATAGAACTGACAATATTCAATAATAGGTTTTAACTTCGTATGGGAGGTGCCACGCCCACTTTTCCAATACCGCCCATTTTTGGCACAACTATGCGAGTTGATGCTAGATGCACTTACACAAAATTACAGCACTCTAGGTGTCATAGAACTGACTATATTCAATAATAGGTTTTAACTTCGTATGGGAGGTGCCACGCCCACTTTTCCAATACCGCCCATTTTTGGCACAACTATGCACATTGATGCTAGATGCACTTACACAAAATTTCAGCACTCTAGGTGTCATAGAACTGACAATATTCAATAATAGGTTTTTACTTCGTATGGGAGGTGCCACGCCCACTTTTCCAATACCGCCCCTTTTTGGCACAACTATGCGAATTGATGCTAGATGCACTTACACAAAATTTCAGCACTCTAGGTGTCATAGAACTGACAATATTCAATAATAGGTTTTAACTTCGTATGGGAGGTGCCACGCCCACTTTTCCAATACCGCCCCTTTTTGGCACAACTATGCGAATTGATGCTAGATGCACTTACACAAAATTTCAGCACTCTAGGTGTCATAGAACTGACAATATTCAATAATAGGTTTTAACTTCGTATGGGAGGTGCCACGCCCCTTTGTCCAATTGGTCAAATTTTTCCATTTCCTTGTATTGTCATCGAAAATGATTAAGTGTGCAAAATTTGAGCAAAATTGGTTGAGAAAAAAGCTTTCAAAAATTGATTTCAAATTTTGTGGCACACAAACATATATAGAAAGTAACCTTATATAAAGCATGGAAAAAAATCGCACGATTTTTTATTTAATATTTAAATTTTTTGAAAATTCAATAATTTTCCAAAACGATCTGGAATGTCGTGTATGGTGACTGTTTTGAGGAGAGTAAGTTATCCGAAGACCCAAACTCTGACCACATTTTTAAAGAGATGACTTCAAAATACAATGACATTTTGTGGACATTTTATCGATATAGAGTTATGGGACGTTAACGTTTGAAAAAATCGTTTCGATAGGCTCAAAATCGTAGCTTAGAAGAAGAAAAATCGCCAAAAAAATACGATATATTTTTTTTGTTATTGAAGCTCCATAGTTATCGATTGTGTAAATTCTTAAAATTTATTTATATTTTTATTTATGGATGCCAATACCTACAAAGGAGGTCAATAAAAAATTAATTATTGCTTGTACTTCATAAAAAAAATTAAAAAAAATATTAAAACATTTTGCGTTTCTTTCCAACTAATTTTTTAGATTTTTTTAATTTAGTTTTTTTCGTTTGTATTTTTTTGGTCTGTAATCAATATTTGATTTGAACTGGGATATTGTCCTGGCTCAAGACCATTTTGCATCTATATTTAATAGAATGCAAATTTATTTACAAATGGCATGGTAACATTTATTACTTGGCTGCAGACTACCACTATCATGATTTCCACCCAGTCTAAAGGTTTCATTCAGGTGGCTTCGCAGCGACTTTTCAACATCAAACCCGGCCTCTATAAGGAGATGATTCTCACAAACGAACGAGAATCTCAACTCACTTGCCTAATTTGCGTTTAAAAAATCGCACCAAGTAATAAAGTACACATGCCATCTTACAAGCATCTCATTGAATTGCATATGTAAGTATGTGTATATGCAGGTACAGTTACCCAGCAATACTTCTGCCGTGCCAACGCTCATTTGTTTTAGTTTTTTTTTTCGTTTGTATTTTTTTGGTCTGTAATCAATATTTGATTTGAACTGGGATATTGTCCTGGTCTTGAGCCAGGACAATATCCCAGTTCATTTGTTTTAGTTTTTTTCTGAATATTGATTACAGACCAAAAAAATACAAACGAAAAAAACTAAAACAAATGAGCGTTGGCACGGCAGAAGTATTGCTGGGTAACTATACCTGCATATACACATACTTACATATGCAACTCAATGAGATGCTTGTAAGATGGCATGTGTACTTTATTACTTGGTGCGATTTTTTAAACGCAAATTAGGCAAGTGAGTTGAGATTCTCGTTCGTTTGTGAGAATCATCTCCTTATAGAGGCCGGGTTTGATGTTGAAAAGTCGCTGCGAAGCCACCTGAATTAAACCTTTAGACAGGGTGGAAATCATGATAGTGGTAGTCTGCAGCCAAGTAATAAATGTTACCATGCCATTTGTAAATAATTTTGCATTCTATTAAATATAGATGCAAAATGGTCTTGATCCAGGACAATATCCCAGTTCAAATCAAAGATTTTTTTTAATTTCATAAGATTTTCAAAACGATAGGCAATATCGTATATCAAAAATAGAATAGAATAAATAGAAGAACACAATACGATAATTTGTTTATCGATAACTGCTTTAGTAATCGATAACTTCCATACTTCTCGATTGTGGAAATTCGTTAAAAATTATATGTATGTTTGCTAATTAATTTTTATTTTCAAAGAAAACTAAAAAGGACAAGTTAGAAAATTGCTCAATTTTTCGGGACTATTTTCGGGTTATTAAATATATCGTTAACTAATAACACACTTCCGGCGTTTATTAAGTTTTCTGCAACTCAGTTTTTTCCCGATATTTTTAATTTCGATAACTCGAAAAATATCGAAATGTTTTACAATATTTTTTCGCTTTTTCACACAAATGAGCTCATAATAATAAAAAATTTAAAAAGTGATTTTTTCAATATTCGATAACTAAGATTTTTGTCGAACAATTCTATTTTAGTTTCAAGTTTTCATATGGAATGGTTTATATGATAAAGGTATTGGTCAGCCAAGTACTAAATGTTACCTAAATGCCATTAGTAAATAATTCTACAAAATATAGATGCAAAAATGTCTTACACCGAAAAAGCGAGATATCGATAACATGCCACAAATTAAAATTAGTTTTTTCTCAAAATACTATGTTTCATGAGGTTTCAGTTTTTCTTTTAAATTTTATTATTATTTATTTTAATATGTTCCATTTCCATTTAATATTTTTCAATTTTTCTAAAGGGGCGGTGCAGTTTATCAGATACTTGTAGTTTTTTCAATTTTATGATTCGTCAATATTTTCTATTTAAATTTCATGATTTTTCTTTTTTGTTCCGAAATGGCTGATTTTTCATATGAAAAATGGCCCATTTTTGGTGGATTTTTCATTTGGATTTTGCATTTATTTTTGAGCATAATTTTTATAAAAATAATTTTTATAATAATAATTTTCATAATAATATATAAATTTTTTTGCAACTTCACTTTTACGAAACTGGTTTAAAGTTGAGAAAAAATTATTTTGAGACACTTCTTTCCGATTTTGATGAAATTTTCCAATTATGTACGTTTCTTTAAGGCGAATAAAGGTGTTTTCAAAATGTAAAGAATTGTAGACACCATAAATAAAGTATTTTTTGCTATAAGGTATTTTTAAAAATTGTTTGTGGCATGAGATACATGTATAATGTTCTTTACTATTTTCAAGCAAATTTCTTCTAGTTTTATAGATAATTGTCAAATCTTTTAAAAAATACTTATTTAACCTTTTCTATTAATTTTGTATTTATTTTATAAACAAAAAAATATACCTTCAATTTTTGTAATATAATACCTTTATATTTTATATTGATAACGCTAAAAATATTTACTATAATAAATAATTAAAATAGCTTAGTTTAAGCTGGCTTCAAAAATATAGTACATATGCACGACTATAATGAATCTTTGGTTAGTTGTCCCAAAATATTTCGACATTCGTCGCCATTAATTATTTAGATTAAATTTATTTAAATTTCGACAGCAGGATAAACATGATTTTTTAGAGTAGAGTAAGTATCGTTAATAAAAATTGTTTTACAAAATTCGAAGTTATATTTCTTGTTTTTAAACTAAAGAAGAAAAAATATAAAAAATGAAGATTTGATAATTTATATATATATATATATATAAATAAAACAGTTTATATATATAAATATATATAAATAAAACAGTTTATATATATAAATATATATAAATAAAATAATATAAATAAATAAATAAATAAAACAGTTTATATATAACTGTTTTATTTTTTAATAACTAGCATTTTAACTAAGAAAACTAATCTATAGATGAATGTACTTTATAAGGGCTTATGGGATTTTTCTGCCGGCTGAAATAAATCGTGATTTTTTAAATTCACTAAATTCTACAAATAGGATTATATCTTTTACTGTCATACATAGTTTTTCATATCATATTTTCATAGAGAAATAAACAAATTTAACTAATGTAAACTTATTTTACATTAATTCATATCCTATCTTGAGATATTCGAATGTAATGTCGAGCATGTGCAACATTACTCGTATGAATATTTCTTTCGCATGTTTTGTTTTGATCGAAGTTCTTGAATAGAGGCATTACGCATTGACTTTTGGTGTCTAAAATCTTTCAAGGAGTACAAAGATTGCTTATTTTTATTATTTCAATCCAGATGAGCATAAACGCAGGCCAAAAAAGTAAAGAAAGTTAAAAATCGCAGTGAAAGTTAAAAGAAGATCAGCTAAAATTACAAAACAATAAATAAAAATAAAAACAAAAACAAAACGGTATTGTTTACTCTTATTATGTGAGAATAAATACATTAAATACATTAATTATAATTTCGTAAAAAGTACAACAAAAACAACATAAATACCACGATGGAAAAAAATGTCACGTTCGACCGGGCTTAAAATTAAATTACAAAAAAGTATTAATTATTTTTGGATAAAATCAAAGCCATTTTGAAGAGACATCAGTGCACAACGTTCTAAAATTGGTCACATTGAAATATTGCCACAGGATTCGCTAAAATCGGCGTTTGAATGGATGGCCGCGAAAACGACTTCTGTTTTGGTCACGTGCGAATGCCTTGGTTTTTTTTTAAATTATCTTGAAAACGAAAAATTACCCAAAATTCACATTAGCACCAATTAAACAGCTAATTAAGAGCTATAAGTTAAGCATATGGTCAAAATAAAAAACTGTTTTATTTTGACTTTTTCGTCACTTTAAATGTGTACGACGGTCACGTTCGACATCATGGAAATGCCCATATGTATTTATAAAATATAAAGTGGTCATACATATAAAAAAGGTCTCAAAAATATTTTTGATGCATATCCGGTAAATTTATGACTATCGAGGCAAATTCGAAATATTGTTTAAAGCGGCCGTAATATACATAATAGGACTGTTTTTCATTATTTTTATATTATATTTTTATAAAATATAAATTGGTCATAAATATAAAAAATGCCCCAAAACATTTTTTTGTTGCATATCCGGTGAATTTATGACTATCGAGGCAAAATATTGTTCGAAGCGGGTTATTGTGCAAATAGTTTGTGTGCGTCTAAAAAGGCGTAAATATACATAATAGGGCTGTTTTTCTTTAAGACTGAATAACATACAGTTGCGGTCAAAATAATAGCAGCGCACCACAGCTTAATAAACATTTTCATATAATCATTTGTCTGGTAATTTTATTATTGATACTTCTGCATTAAGTGTTGCGTTATGAGGTTACAAACACAAAATAATTGTTTATTGGGTGATATGATTTTATTTACTTAAGAAATGTCACATTTTTTGGATTATTCGTCATTTTGGAGCGGCCAAAATAATAGCAGCGTTCAAAAAATCTCAAGAAAAATGAACTTTATCTCAATTTTTCAATTCGATTTGATGTTATAAGTAAGACATTATGAAATTTACCCTACTTCTGAAATGTTATTGTATTATTTTTCTTCATAAGTAGGGCAAGGAGAGCATTGTGGAGAAGAAAATCGAGTTCATATAAAAAGGTTGAAATCTGAAGGAAAATCATATAGTGAAGTACGACATTTATTCCAGTGTTCTATTAAAATGATCAGAAATACGATATTATAAGAAGAAAAATCAAAAACACGTGAAAAAATCCGTTTATATCACATACAACCATTCGCCGAATAATAATGTCTGGTACAAACAACCCACTTACGCCCGCCACCGAAATCAAAAACAATGTATGTCCATCTTGGAGAGTTTAAAATGTTCGTAGAATACTACTAGAAAACATAATCTGTAAGCCAGAAGTCCGAAAAAAGTCCCACTTTTAAAAATAAAAGACATGGCACAAAAAAATTGCAATTGGCAAAAACACACCTGGTGTAGCCAACCAAGAAGTGGGTGAACGTTTTATGGTCAGTTGAATCAAAAATTGTTTTGTATGGTGGGACAGTCCCTCGATAGTTTGTAAGACGTCCACAGAACACGGAGTACATCTCCAGGTATAGTATCAAAACTGTCAAATAGGGAGGATCAAGTGTACTGGCTTGGGCGATTTTTTCATATTGTGGAGTTGGGTCAATACATTGGCCCAGAACTACCATGGACTCTGTCCAGTACACCTAATACCGCATAATATTATGCTTATATATACAGAATACGTAATGCCCCTTAAATGGGTCTTCTATCAGGTCAATTATCCCGAAAACACCCGTCGACTCGCAAAAAGGTAGTTTGAAGTCATTAATATCAATGTTATGGAATGGTTCAGGCAGACACCGTACCTAAATATAATCAAAAATTTTAAGTGTGATGACTAAAATGAGGTCTCACTAGCAATACTGAAAAACAATATCGAGCTTTGACACGATATAATAGTGGTATGGGCAAAAATATCGGGTAAAAGTTGTAAAAGACTACTCTAATCAATGAAACGGCGTTATGTAGCAGTAATAAGCCATAAAGTCAGTAAAAGTAAGTTTTACATTCAAGAAAATTCCTTATTTAACTTATTACTCAAAAAAGTTTTCAATTAAAGTGAATTGAAACAAAATATTTTTAGTTGTTATTAGCGCTGGTATTTTTTTACTGGTCTCATTTTTGACATAAATGGTTCTAAAGGCCTAATCTCAAAATTATAAAAACTTATTTTTTTATTTAAAGCCAGATTAAGAATTGCACAATACCACCTTTCAATCACCGTAAAAACTTTTAGGATTTTTGAAGTAAAACTGATATTTTTCTTTTTCGACATTTTTTTACCTCGTCGCTGCTTTTTTTTTGACCTCAGCTGTAGCTGTGATAACGAAAACCTAAATAAAAAATTAAAATTTCACTATAAAAAGATTCTTTTTCCAAATTGTCGCCAACAGCAATGTCAATTTGTGTGTGCGAAAACAAATTTTGAAAACATTATTTTGTGTTAAAAATGTATAATTATCCAGTGTAAGTAACACGCTTATCGAGGCTAAGTCCAAAGAAGTCAACACAAAATATTTTTTTGAAAATTTGTTTTGCTACAAATATTTATAGTGTAGAGCAATAAATTCATTTTTTAACGTTTTTGTTATCGCAGACTTAAAATCCAGGCTTAAGAAAAGGCCTAATATTATAGGCATAAACACAAGATTTTGTGCAAAGCAATTTTTTGAGCAAATAATGGGTAATTAGTCTAAACCCCCCACAAAGGTGAGTTGGCCGCTGGATAAATTCAACTGCACTCCTTCCGCCCACAATATGAAACACATGTGTTCGTGTGTTTCGAACTTGTCGTTGGCAAACATTTCTTTTAGGGAACAAGTCACACTTGTGTGAGTGTGTAACGGGGCAGAAATTCTAGAGAGATCACACCGAACTGAACCGAACCTGCTTAATACCTACTTAGTACACTCAAGCAATAGTTTTAGTTAATTTGCAGCTATTTTAAGTCAAAAAGTGATGCTAGACGAATTTTACATATTGAAAAACAAACACAAAAAATCGTGGGTATTTAGTTGTTGCTGTTCATGCTTCATTCATGTTCTTCTAATTGCTGCGAGCAATGACGTTGATGTGTCAAAATGACGGGAGAGGAAAGCAAAAAAAAACGGCAAAAACACTGATTGAACATTCGCACAGAACATGTTTGAATGGGTGGGTGGCGGAGGGGCGGCCGGCAACCCCTTCACTGCTCTGCCGAGTGGCTAAAGACAACACACAGCCACAAACATTTGGCGTTTCGATTTTTTTTCGCCGTTTCGATGTTTTCCATTTCTATACGTTGTTTGTTGGCTTGTTTTTTTATTACATATCTACACATATTTCAATTTTATCGTTTGTTTTTTTGATGTATAGATTTTTTGCGATACATTTTGTATGATTTCGGCTATTTTTTTTTTGGCCACTTCTAACGATAGTGACGCGCCATCTCGCAGACGTGCGACGTGCCAGGCATGGCATGGCATTTCGTTGGCATGGTGGGCTCGCTCGCTCGGGTGCGAGTGTGGGTCTGGGTGAGTGTATCCGCCGTTACGTTGTTACTTTATTTTCGGTTGAATTTGTTGTTGATATTTTTTTTCCATTACGCTCGATTTCTTTTTCTTTTCGAAATATTTATTTATACCGGCAAAAGTCCAACAACAATGTTTAGCGCTAAGAATCGTGAATGTGAGAAAAATGAAATGAAACGAAATCAAAAAAGAAAAGAAGAAAAAAAAAACTGGTGTGTTGCACTTTTTTTCGGCGTGTGTATATATACACATATTTTTAAAAATGATATTGTTGTAGATATAGATACGTAGCTGCGTACAAACATACATACATTCATCCAAATGTATGTACGTGTGTCTCTGTATCTGTATATATTTTTACTACATATTTGTATAACGATTTGTTTTGATTACGATTCCGCCGTTCGCAATTTTTTTCGTCGTCGTCGTCGTCTTCTTCTTCTTCGTTTGTTTCCCTCTTGCGCGCTCGCTGACGTTTATTGCAAATAATAATAAAAGCACACACAACAACCACAACACTATAGCGATTTTTTCGGTTTTATTATTTTCTCAAATTTGTATTGGAAGTATAGAAAGATAGGAAAGAAGAAGCAACCGTAGCAGCAGAGAAGCAAACAGCTGCAGAAAAAAAGTCCAAATCCAAATGTGTAACTACCGCACGAGTTAATATCGCAACATACGTTGTTCGTACGCCAAAAATAAAAAAGTATCTCAATCTAAAAAGTTCACAACAAACACTAACTACACAACCTAAGTTTGCAGCCACAGCAGAGCCACATACATTCGTTTCTTTTTTCTTCTCGTTGTTGTTTTTGGTGTGTGTGTGTGTGTGTGCGGGCCCCAACAATTCAGTTGTTTTGAGCACACACACGCATACAGGCAAACACGCACACGACAGACATCGGCACTTCGTCATGTGCTCCCCAAAAATTTCGTCGTTTTAGTTTCCGAGCTCTCTCTCTCTATGCCACTCTCTCGAATTCACACACATATATGCCAGACACGTTACAAATGTATCTGAACAAGTGCATATTGAAATTCTAAAAACACCACACACACGCACTCACACAGCTACTCTCCCAATATTTCTCCCCAATCAAACGTGTTTGTGTGTGTGTTTGTTATTGGGTCTTCCCCCAAACGTGCTTTGCCACGAAATGAGTAACTTAGAGCAAAATGAGCTAACTGAGCGAGACTATAAATTTTTGAATTAGACAAAAAAATACGAAAGAGTCAGAGCGAGAGAGGAATCATTTCAGATAGAGCTGCAAATTTTAGATAATCAGTGATGCCAATGTTAGTAAGATCTCCCCTTTGATCAAATTATAAAGGGTGATTTTTTAAAAGCTATAGGAAAGTTGTTAAAAAAAAACACATAAAATTCAGAAAAATGCATGGAATCTTTATTTGAATCGATAGTACGGTCCATATAATTTAATGTTTGAAGATTATTTCATGCCAATGTTGACCTTGACTGCGCCTCAAATAGTCCAATTTTGGCATTTCCACGTTTTTGAGTAACAGAGGCCCAATTGCAGCGAACGGCGACGAATCGATAAATGATGGTCATCATTAACACTGGTCGATACGCACTCTACGTAAGCGTGTTGGTGGTTTAATGTCCAACAATGTAAATTTGGTGCGAAATTTAGTCACAATAGCCCGAATTGCCGCTTCAGTGGGTCGATTAAACTGACCATAATATGGAAGCGCTTTCTTAACAGAGCACGCATTTTGATAATAAAATTCAATAATTTGCAAGCGTTGTTCGTTTGTAAGACGATTCATGGTTAAATTATAGACCAAACTGAAGATGTTTGACAGTGAAATCACCCTTTACAAACCTTATATGAGCTATTAGGACCATTTTTATGTAAGGTGGGATAACTAAGCTGCGATAACAAAAATCTAAATAAAATATTAAAATTTCACTCAAAATAAAAAAAAAATATTTTTTAAATTTATTTATTTTATTTTGCCTAACCAACTGAGTTTTGTTAATAAAAAAGCATGCCGATTTTTTCGCATCCAAACAAATTCTTCGTTCTGAAACTATGGATCCAGCTTTGCTGACCTTTTCAGTTTCCGTTGATGCACAAATGAAAAATATTTCCGACAGTAAAAAAAATATTTTTTGTGTGCATTGAGGCATATTGATTCATAAAATTTGCATAACTTATACATTTATCCAAATAGGCCTTGTCTACTTCGTTAAGATGACAGATATTATAAAATAAAGCAAACTATTGTTATTTATACAGAGGTTTTCAAACATTTTAACAAGAAGTAAGAAAATCATGATTTTTTTAATTTGAAACAAATACAATTTTTAAATAAAAATAAAAAGGCATGATATTTTTAATAAAAAAATAAATAAATTTAAATAAAAAAATAAAATTTTTTCGAAAAAATAAAATTTATTTTTTTGAGACTGTTCATCTACGTGAAATTCACAACTTTTGTAGCCATCAGAATTTTCTTTAATTGAACATATAAGTGGGTATGATAAGACTTATATTTCCAAAATCAGGGTACAAATTCGAAGAAATTTAAATTTTAGTATTTTTTAAAATATCCATAATATTTTTTAATACCGCTTTTGAGTTTAGAAAGCCAATAGTTTTTAAAATGGTGTTATCGAGACTATGTCCGAGCATATTATCATATTTTTTAAAAATACAAAATTGAGTTTTTGATAACTTCAAAATATACATACTCACAAAATATTCGAGTTCTGTTGCCAAAAAAGGCAACATTATTTATGAAATTCAAAAAGTCCCAACAACGAATTTATTTGAAAAATGTAACTATTACTGACACAGTAAGTCCATTTTTTCGGGCAAATAATCCTACTTTATTATATAATTGCAGTTTTGTATTTTGAAAGTATCATGAAATATCGCTAATAAGGCTGCTTTTCTTTAAGTCAGAATAATAAGATGTGATAAAATAAACTTAAATAAAGACTAGACTAGTTAATCAAAATAAAAAATCTTTTTTTCACATTATCGCCAACTACAATAAAAAATATTTGTATCAAAACAAATTTTCAAAAAAAAATATTTTATGTCGTAATTTTTTGATTTAGCCATAAATTCCACTTAGACTGAATAATTATCCAAGCTAAGTCAAAAAAAATTAAACACATTTTTTTGTTTTCAAAATTTCCTTTGGTACAAATAAATTGTTTTTGTAATTTTTAGTTATCTATTTTAACCGCAATGGCTGTCATATTATTAAGATTTATCTGTAAATTTATGAAAGTGAGGGTTGCGTCTTTCGGTATTTCCGGTGATGATCGACAATGTTAAAAATATTTTATACTGAGTGAAAATTAGTTATTTTCGTTTTTGTTATTGACACTTAGATATCCGATCTTAACTATTTTCATATCAATAAACAGTCCATTCGCTTCAATCAATATGACTGAGCTATTTCCATCTCGCGTTCAGCAATAAGCGTTTCTTCAATAAGTTGAACAGAATATTCTAAAAAAACAGTGAGTGAGTTCCACCTGATTTTGTGTCTATTGACCGAATATACGCTTTAATGGTCGTTATAGAAAAATGAAGCTTCTCAAAACCACTGGTATCATGAATAATTTCGAAAATTCTTTATTGTGGGATTTTTAGACAAAAGTGTTCAGTTATACAATTAAAACTATTTAAAAAGAAGCTATTTTATAACTTTTATCTACGTGTTAATGTGAAATCACTTTTAAGTAATTATACAAAATTTCATCTTGGCTTTTAAATCGTCAAAACATTGATATACCATAAAACATGACAACATCGTAGATAAGAAGTAACCGAGAGAAAGAGAGTGAGCACAAGTGCCCACATATAAATCTCATTAAAACAAATCGCATATGCTCCAAATTTCTCCCCCACCCAAACAAAAAATAAATAAATCTAAACTCTCACTCTCTCATCGCGTATTCTTCTCAGTCCCCAACATTTTCTCTGCACTAATACTCTAAAACAAGCTCTCCATACGAGTACATACTTTGAACTTGCATTCTATTACTTTGCTCGCCCTCAATGTGATTGTTGTTGTACCTTATGATTCCTACTATTTCAGTTTCTATATATCCCCCATTCCATGGTTCGTGGTACATATACCTACTCATGGATGTATGTACTCACGTGTAAGTAAGGTTGTATATATTGCCTAAATAATGCATTTTGTTGCAGGAAGGCAGGCGGCAATGGGTAGGTACATTTTTGGGGGATATTCGCCCATTTAAGTGTACACACACATTTTTGGTGGTCATTTACTGTAACCTTAACAAGAGAGCGAGGGAGAGTGAGAGAGTGAACGGGTATTAGTTGTGCAAAAAAAGGCTAAAGTTCTTTTCGGTCGATAGACGACGAATGAATATGATGGATTAAGAAGAAGACAACACAAAAAACATCAGATGTATCTCAGCACAAATTTTAAATTCAATCTATATGGAGACACAATATTTTTCTGGAAATTTATTTATTGTGGGAGAAAACTAAAATTAGCAGGGAGATTATTTTGAAGAAAATTCATTTAGAGAAACTTGCAACGAATTTATGGAAGTGACTGGATATTATATAAAAATGCAGGTAGCCGTTAGGGGAGTATTTCATGTGATAATTTTTTGTTTTTATTTATAAAGTAAGAAAATGCTGTAAAAGCGTTGAAAAAAGCGAAATGCAGCCCAACGGATTAGGTTCCTATATTTCAAAGCACATTTCTCGTTTTTTAAAGAACAGCATGTTTGGCTTTATAAAAAGGCATGTAATTCATATCCTTTGTCAGCTCAACCGTTGGAGCAAAACTAAATTTTCTCAACCAAAATTAAAGTCGAATGGAACATTGGTATGGAGACTATATGAAAACATTGACCTATGTGGTTCATATTTATTGTAGATGTTGACAGGTAGAATTTAATATCGTGCAACAAATTTGACGCAAATTGGTTGTCAATTGTGGTTTCTAGAAAGGTAAGAAATCAATTCGGAAAGGAACATTTGTAAGTAGGCTATTATAAAAAACATGAACTTACGTGGTTCACATTTAGTGTAGTTGGTGTTAGGTAGAATACAATGCCGTGCAACAAATTTGATGCAAATCGGTTGTCGTTTGTGGTTTCCAGAAAGGAGAATATAAATAGAAGTCAAATCGGAAGGGACATTTATATAGGGGCTATATCAAAACATAATAAATATGAACCTATGTGGTTCATATTTGCTACAGATGTTGGCAGCTGGAAAACAATGTTATTCAAAAAATTTGACGCAAATTGGTTGTCATTTGTGGGTTCTAAAGGGTGATTTTTTAAAAGCTATAGGAAATTAAAAAAAACACTTAAAACTCAGAAAAATGAATGATATCATTATTTGAATCGATAGTACGGTCCATATAATTTAATGTTTGAAGATTATTTCATGCAAATGTTGACCTTGACTGCGCCTCAAATGGTCCATCCGCTTAGTATTTCAACGTTTTTGAGTAACAGAGGCCCAATTGCTGCGAACGGCGACGAATCGATAATTGATGGTCATCATTAACACTGGCCGTACAGCTGCGATATTTTCTTCAGTTCGCACTCTACGCAAGCGTCTTGGTGGTTTAATGTCCAACAATGTAAATTTGGTGCGAAATTTAGTCACAATAGCCCGAATAGCCGCTTCAGTGTGTCGATTAAACTGACCATAAAATGAAAGCGCGCGATGAACTTTCTTAACAGAGCACGCATTTTGATAATAAAATTCAATAATTTGCAAGCGTTGTTCGTTTGTAAGACGATTCATGGTTAAATTATAGACCAAACTGAAGATGTTTGACAGTGAAACAAAACACGAAACGTGCGTCACCTGTTTAAACCAGTGTTGCCAAAAAGATAATAGCTAAAAAATCACCCTTTAGAAGGGTAAGAAGTCAATTCGGGTAGACAGACCACAGTGTTATCAGTTAAATTTTAAGAAAATTGATTGCCATTTGTGGTTTATAGAGCGATAAGAATTCTAATCAACGAGAATAGCTTTGGACTGGAATCCATAAGGACTAATAAGACTAGGCCAAAACACGGAAGAGAACGTTCTGAAAGCACCTTAAGAAAATAAATGTATCATGGAATGATGGAATGTTCCCACGAGCTACAAATAAAGGAAAACAAAAAAAGAAGTCTAATCAGAAGGGGTACTGATATCAAAAGAAGAATCTATGTGGTTCACATTTGCTGTAGATGTTCACAGAAGAAATATAAGGTGATTTGACCAAAATTTATTGTAATGTGTGACTTCCATGTTGGGAGAATCGACAACAAAAATGAACGAACGAATTTTATGGGCAAGTGTGTGAACTTATTTTAAACAAAATAAAAAATTATAGCAGATCGAAAACTGTTATTGTATTTATTACTGCAAATGATCTAAGCTCTTTTAAAAAATAAAGATTCCCCTTCCTAATTCCCCTTCATAGCTTATGATTCTATTGCGTGTCCTTCTTTTCTGTAAAATAAAATAAAAATGACAAGAGCTGAAAAAGGGATGACAAATAAGCACTTTTTCATATCTAGCTAATCTGATAATATCCACAACTGAAACAATAAACATCGTTGGTCTCAAAGTCGGCTCTGTAATTCAAACAGCGAACTCCAGATCTAAAGCAGATAAAATCAAACTGACCAAATTAATGAGAATTAAGTAAGCACTTTTTAATCTCTTGTACTTTCTATAGATTTAAGAACTTTTGATTTTTTGCAATAAAAAAAACAAATTTTGTGTCCTGACCTAAAAATTCATTTCAGTTGGCATTAAGGCATATTGTGTCACAAAATCAATATGAAAAATATTTATGGATACATTTTTTAAATAAACAGTTTAAAATTTTATCGAATGTACATTAAATATGTGTATTATAATTTTGGGAGTGTAAGTCCTATCAAGCACGGTTATACGTAAAATTGAAGATAACACTCTGTAGCAAAAAAATGTGCCCGAGACCTAATTTTTTGTGTGCATAGTGTACTTACTGATTCATAAAATCAAAACAAAAAATTTTTATGAATATTTTTCAATGTTTTTTTTTGTCCAATAAAAGTTAATTATGATTGCTACACAAAAAAAATCAAAAAAAGTAGAATTAAAATTGGAAAAAATATTTGTTCTATTTTTTAATAACTACCATTATAACGAAGAAAACAGTCTATATGTAAGATATCTATGGATAAAAGTAGACTCTTTGTAGACGCAACAGAAAAAAAACAATTGTTACATTTGTAGAAGTAAGGTAATTTTTTACGAAGCTTTTGCTTAGTCATGCGTGATGAATTTAGTCTACAAGAATTTAGTTCCACAGATTATCTTCAAATAGAATTTTTTCTTTGTTTCTTTCATATAAAAACAGTGGTTCATGAACAATTTCCAAAAAAAAATAAATGTATTAAAAAAACTTTTTTTGCCACGAAAAATCCCAGAAAAATAGAAATAAATTTGGAAAAAAATGTGTTGTTCTATCTTTTAATAACTAAACTATAACGAAAAAACACGTCTACACGAAAACCCGCAAATATAAAAAAATATTATTTTTATTTTATTATTCTTTCGTATATTATTATTACCCTCGCATTTATATACTCCACGAAAGTATTATGTCTTTGTGCATTTGTTTGTAACACCCAAAAGGAAGAGTGATGACCCATTGTTAATTATACCGATCGGCTTAGAATCACTTTCTGAGTCGATTTAGCAACGTCCGTCTGTCCATCTATTTTTGTAATCACGATACAGGTCGCAATTGTAGCCAGAACTAAACGAAACTTTGCACAACAAAGTTTTTCGGGACAAGGACGAACGCTATTTAATTTGAAGAAAATCGGTCCAGATTTAGATATAGCCCCCATACGAATTTCACTCCCGATACCAATTTCGAATTTCACTCTAGATACCACATATTTCAACAGATTTTCTTCAAAATTCGCACCTTATATTTAAACTAGAACCATCTGTGGTAAAAATGTGTTAGATCGGTTCAGATTTATATATAGCTGCCATACAAATTTCGCTCCCAGTTTGAATTTTTCCGCTCTAGAATCCACATATTTTAATAGATTTTCTTCAAAATTCGCAAAACATCTTATATTTAAAATAGGAACACCTATGGTGAAAATAAGTCAGATCGGTTAAGATTTATATATAGCTCCCATACAAAATTCGCTGGGTGTCCCAAGAAGAGCGCAATTTTTTAATTTTAAATAAAACACAGATATTTAAGAAAAAATCGTGAAACTTTATTATATCGTAAAGTAGACAGAATGAGGTTATGTATGGAACAATATATCGTGCAGATGGCCGCCGCGGCTTTGCTGGCATGCACGCGATCTTTTAATGAAATTTTCAATGACCGTTTTGCATGAATGCCTCGGTATTTCATTAATGCAGCGTCCAATTTCGTCTTTTAAGGCTTGAGTCGTCGTCGGCTTATTCGCGTAAACCATCGACTTCAAAAAACCCCAAAGAAAAAAATCTAATGGTGTTAAGTCGCACGATCTAGGCGGCCAATTCTGATCTCCAAAACGCGAAATAACACGACCGGGAAATGACTGATGCTGCAATTGAATTGTTTCTCTGGCTGTATGACATGTGGCGCCGTCATGTTGGAACCACATGCCCTCCACATTCATTTCTTCAATTCTAGGCAAGAAAAAACTGGTTATCATTTCACGATACCGAACACCATTGACTGTTTGCGCTTGGCCTGCCTCATTTTCATAAAAAAAGGTCCAATGATTCCTCCAGCCCAAAAACCACACCACACAGTGACACGTTGAGGATGCATTTGCTTCTCGTGAATCACTCGAGGATTTTCCGCACCCCAAATGCGACAATTCTGCCTATTGACGAAGCCATCAAGATGAAAATGGGTCTCGTCACTGAAGATGATTTTATCGGCAAAATCAGCATTTTCATGTTGTCTCTCCAATACCCAATTAACGAACTCCCTTCGCTGTCCATGGTCAGTTGGCTTCAGTTCCTGAGTCAATTGAACTTTGTATGCATGAAGATGCAAATCTTTCGTCAAAATTCGCTGCAAAGTGGATTTGGAGACACCAATTTGCTGAGCTCGGTGTCGAATTGAGGTGGATGGAGTTTGAGAGACATCATCACGTACAGCTGCGACATTTTCGGTCGATCGACCTGGTCGATGGCGCGTTGTTGTCTTTACATCACTAACAGACCCAGTTTCGGCAAATTTATCCATTAATCTCTTTACAGTTGACTCTTTTGGAGCATTATTGTGACCCCAAATTGATCGCAATTTGCGAACTGTAGCCGCAAAACTTTCACCATTTTGGTAAAACAATTTCACAATGAGAATGCGTTGTTCATTCGTGTAGCGCTCCATTTTTACTAACCTCGTACCTTCTACTAACAAACAATAACAATTGTTCAAATGTCAAACAATGACACTTCGAATGTTGCCAGATTTAAAAATTGCGTTCTTCTTGGGACACCCGTTATATAGCTCCCATTCAAATTTCGCCCAGATTTACATATAGCTCTCATACAGAAACCGCGTATTTTCAGAGAATTTCTTAAAATTGAGCATAACACGTTATACTTCAACTGGAAGAACTTATTGTGAAAGTTAGTCACTTCATTCCATGTTTGGATATAGTCCCGAAACAAATATTATTCTCGATTTGACAAATTGGAGCATGTCATATTAACCTGTGATTAGGAAACATACAAAATTTTTTCCCGTTTTCACTTTTTTACTGAATTGAATTGTATTCCGATAGAAAGTCCGATAGTCGGCCCCGCCCGACTTTCCTTACTTGTTTTTATTGTAATTTTTAAGCTGGGACCCGAAGAACTTGCTGCGATCCCCCTCCCCCCAGAAATAAAGATTGAATTAATTTAATGCTGACCTACAAAAAATGTTATCGCTGGTTTAAGCCGCCTGTGAGCTAAGTGCTCCCGAAACCACTTCTAAAAATCATGTTTTTCCCGTGTAATATTTTATATTTTATATTTTTGTTCAATCATGTTTTCCCGTGGATATTTGGTCCAATTTTTTTCTGAATTAACAGACCCTTGAATTGAAAATTGGGTTGATTGGAAGAGGTACTGTCAAGCCATTCATATGAATGATATTCAACCCTTCCAATAAAACTGGAAATTTGAAAAAATAATCAGTACTTGTCTTTTTTAGTCGATTCTAATTTATACAATCTAAATTTTATTTCTGTGGCGAGACTGAAAATTATTTTTTATTTGTATTTATATATATTTTTTGGTCCAGACACAATTTTTTTGTTGCATAGTGCTTCATTGTTCTAATGAAGAGATTTGGTCTATAACGGGGCGTATGATTTATATTTATTACAGATAATATTACTCATTCGCTCAATTATGGGATCAACAGGGAAATAAAATTTTCATGAAAATAGGATTGAACAGTACTAATTTGCTCTCAACTACTTTCTATTTAATCTGTAAAATATATTTATTTGTTATTAAACGATTGGAAGACATTAAATGACAGAGAAAAAAAAAAACAAAAAAGAGAAAAATATATTTTTGTTGAAGATGGTCCTTGAAACAATATTTCAATTATAATATGTATTTCGAATTTTGTATGTACTATGAATTTGTACTATGCAGTACATGACTTAAAGATTTGGCAAAATATTGTCCTTAAAGCCACAAAACGCATCCTGCGAGGCCATCCACCAAGACAACTATGACGACGACTGATGGTGATGCTACCGTGTGTTGTGTGTGACCCAATTTCTACCACAGAATGTGGAGTATACGCGCAGTATGTAACTTTTCGAGTGCATAAATTACAAAATGGAACAATTTCCTGCTGCTTGTTCTTCTTGCGTTCTAAACACAACAAAAGTTTCAAAAATCGCTTCAGTTCATCCTTTTGCGGGATGTTATTTAGAATGATGGCAAAAATGGCGAATTTGCATGACGATATTTTTAGATATACATGCCAGGAAGCCAGCCCATGTCTGTCTGATATAAATATACATACATCTATATATGGTATGTTTGTGTCTGTGTCTATCTATCTATGTCTGTAGGTGTGTACGTGGTTGTGTTTTACTATTTACAAATTTTAAATCCTTTTTGTCTCGTCGCTGTCTGTGCAACTTTTGTGTGTATATTTTGTGTGGGTGTGTGTGTGTTTTTTTTGTTTTGGTGGGGAGGAAACGGATATTTGTTAACAACAGCAAACACACCAACTTCCGCCCGCCCCAAAAGACTATGATGGCGTTAAAATATGAAAAACAAAAATCTAAAAATCTCGAAAATAGTTTTTCTATAGCCAATTTTATCCGCAGACAGAAAGGACAGACACACACGCAAACGAACGGGAACAAAAACAAAACAAACTTCACAGTGCTAGGGACAGGTGAACATTTTCATTACCATTCGTGGCCGCGCACAGTGGAGCAGGATATTTTATGGTAGTTGTTTTAATAAGGCTTGGAATTCAAAAAATCTAAGGCCCACATTTTATTATGTCCAGCCCTTTCCATAGTGGGTTGTTTCGAACTAGAACAGAAAATTTTCAAGTGACCTATGATAAAATTGACAAACGCTGAAAAAATTCTGACATGTAAGCTCGTTTTCAGCACTAATATATTTACTATTGAAAGAGAAGGAAATATTTTGAAGAGGAATTATGTCTATCCCTTCTTTGCAAAATTAAATTCATTGAACAAATATTTGTCCAAGGACTGTGTATTTTGGCGTTCCAAACCAGAAAATATATTAAAAAAGATTTATGTGCAATTTTTCTTTATTTTTTACTGAAATTCCAATTTTTTCAGTTCATCTTTTAAATACCCCCTTCACATGAAAGTAGTGAATTACGTTCAAACGTCAAAAAATGAGAAAAAAAATAATTTTGTGAACAAAATATGTTTGTAAGCACACACAAATAGAAAAAAATCGCAAAAAAATATTTTGTTATATATTCTAAAGAAGAAAACAGTGTTTATTTGAGATAATTAAAAAATAAGTTTTTTAATTCTTTAATATATTATAAATCAAGCCGTCCTTGAACAAACAACCGCCCGTAACAGCTAGAACTATTTTCTAACCAAACATAATCAAAATGTGCAGTCGATAAAAACGTGCTGAAAAAAGAAGTGCTTTCTCATCTCTTGTAAATTATTAATTTTAATGAACTGTCAATTGATAAAATGCAACAAATGTAATAACTTCCTTTCTTTCTTTAATTTCAATAATAAATTGGTTTTTATCTCACTTGGAACAATACCTGGATCACAAACATGCTCAAATTGACTAGCAATGAAAACCTGCTGAAAAAGAAGCTTGTAAATTTTTGATGAAAATTAACTAACTATTGTTCAAATGCACGTGCAACCCTCCTGTGACAATTTCTAGTAAATTTCATTGGCTGCGACCTCATTTGGAAAAATATTGCAATTTTTAGAAGGCGACTATTTGAAAAATTTTGAGATGAAAAAAAAATTTTGATCAATTATTTTATTTGCAAAATAAATTTTGTGAGACCTAAAAATTTGTTGTGTGCACTGAGAGATCCAGATTCATAAAATCAACACAAATTTGTTTATGGATAATTTAAAAAATAAAAAAATGGATAAATTAAAAAAATGTTTTTTAAAAAAATTACTAAATTCATAAATTTTCATCAAAGTACCATATCACGGGTACGGTTTTTGTGATCTCAATTTCGAAATATAAATCCGAATACCACTTATATGTTCAATGCAACGAAATTATGGTGGCAATAAAAGTTCACTTTCACATAGAAAGATGAATTTGGGAGGCGTCTCCAAAATATAAATGCAATTTTTTTTTTAATTTTTTTCTGGCACGAAAAAATATAAATATTTAGCTTTATTTTTTATTAATTACTATTTTAATTCAGAACAATGTCTATATGTAAAAGATCGAGTGATAAATATTGTCGCAAATCTTATCATTCATAAAATTCACAAAAAATAATTTTTATTAAATTCCAATTTTCGTCAAAGGTAATATTTATACTATTTATACTATTTAGCTGCGATCGCTCCCGTTTACATGTTTAATTAAACAAATTTTCACTTTCACCTACAAAAAGTTTTATAGGAAATAGAAAAAAAAAGATTTTTTTTAAAAAAAATTTAAAAAATTTTAAATTAAAAAAAAAAAACTAATAAAAATAGAAAAAAACGGAAAAAATATTTTGTATTATTTTATTATAGCTAAAATTCTAACTAAGAAAACAATATCTAAATGTAAAAGATCTATGGATAAATTTAGAAGTTATGAACCTCTTTGTAGACGTAAATTTTGTATTCATAAAATCAACCCAGGATGGGGGTATACTAACTTTGTCATTCCGTTTGTAACACCTTGAAATATCGACCTAAGACCCTATAAAGTATATATATTATTGATCGTCATAAAATTCTATGACGATCTGGCCATCCGTCTGTCAGTCTGTTGAAAGCACGCTAGCATCTAAACGAAAAGAGCTAAGACGTCCAAATTTTCCATAAATGCGTCTTATAGCCGTAGTTCGGTTGGGTCCAGAGGGAACAATTTTTCCCTCACAAGGACTGAAAATACCCATAATAACTCCTAATATTTTAGAGTATTTAAGCTTGTTTTTTTTCACTCTGTCTGCATGTACTTATTTGATTATGGGTATGCGCATTCCCCTATAACAAAAACGTGAAGCATAATGTGATTCTTATTCGTAGGGGCTGAAATGGGGCAAAAAGGGATACAAATTTTACCAATCAAACGACAACAGCTAGAAACACGAAATTCGGTGTGTACATTCCTCTAATTGAGTAGATACATAATATAAAATCATTTTTTTCCAAATTTGTACTCTCAAGGGATACAATGGGTACAGAGGTATAAAAATGGTACCAACTAAACGGCTACAGCTTGAATAATGAAATTCGGTGTGGACATCCCTCTAAGTCCGTAGACACTTAAAATAAAGAGATTTTAGAAAGTCGAAAGTTTAAGGGGGTTAACTGAGAAAAAGGAGATAAAAATGAAACCAACCAAATGGCCGAAGCTAGAATCATGGAATTCGGTGTATGTATTCTTCTGACTGCGTAGGTGCGCAAAATAAAAAGATTTTTTCCAAATTCGTATATTTAACTTTTACTGCAAAAATTGGTTGAATATCCCCCTAACTTAGGTTATCTTGCACTATGTACGTGAGATATTGAATTTTCAAAATTTCGTGCTTTTGGAATTAAAATAGAATGGAAATACAACCAACTGTTGTACCCAGTATCTACCAATATTTATGGTGTGGTTTGAAATAACAAAAATATTAGATTTATTTATAAAATTATTTTTTCAATATTTGTATTTGGTGTGGCTATATAAAAAGAATTATATTTCCCTGTTATATTGCTGTACTTGCGCGAAAATCGACAGCCTCTGTGGAATGCAATCCATGGTGGAGGGCATATAAAGTTCGTCCCGGCCGAACTTAACGCCATTTTTACTTGTTCCTTTTGGTTTAAAAGCTCGAAAAAACGCCCTACGAATCAGATAACTGAACATTATATATGAACCTTAACGAAGAAAACTAGGCCCATATGAAGAAAATGTATTAACAATTATGGGCGCGAAAAGACAGATATTTGTTAAATAACTGGATACAGATAAAATGGTAATTTGAAAACCTCATATTATATAGCACTCATACACAGTCAAACGAATGTGCTTGTCGAATTGCACTATTTTAGCTGAAGTCACTTCGTATGTATAACTTTTATCATTTTCTACCCAGTTTAGAACAAAAAAATACAATCGCAGAGCTTTTATATCTTCGATCTGATGTTTTAGATGCACCCCGCCATTTTATAAATTTGTGCGCCTCTTTCCCAAACAGTTATATGGTACCACGTTTATCCCTTTTCGTCCCGCATCCTCCTAATAAGTACACATTTTGAAATATACATTTAAGTTCGGCGTTTACGCAATTAAAGGCCTGTACACCATTTTTCGTCCCACGCAACCCTTAGAAGTACAAATGTACTGCGAAAAATCCAATTTTACTGCGCTTGCATGGTCAGAGGAGTTTACATACCAAATTTCACGATTCAAGCTGTAATACTTTAGTTGGTAAAATTTTTTCCCCTTTTGTCCCGCTCACGCATTAAGAGTACACATTGCAAAAAATCGATTTATGCTGCCAGTCTACGTGGTCGGAGGAATTTGCGCACCAAATTTCACGACTATAGCTGCAATACTTAAAATGCCACCATTTGTAACCCTTTTTGTCCCGCGCAACCCTTAAAAGTACAAATTTCCAAAAATCAAATTGCACTGTGCTTCTACATCGTCAGAGAAATTTACATACCAAACTTCTAGCTGTAATACTTTACTTTTTGTCCCGCTCACCCCTCATAAGTACAAATTCCGAAGAAATCCAATCTTACTGCGCTTTTACGTTGTCAAAGGTAGTTTGTACCATTTGTATCTCTTTTTGTTACGCTCACCCCTAGTAAGTACAAATTTCGAAAAATCCATTTAGATTTGTGCTTCTACGTTGTCAGAGGAATTTACACACTAAATTTCACGACTATAGCTGCAATACTTAAATTGGTACCATTTTTATCCCTTTTTGTCTCTTTCCTCCCTTAAAAGTACAAATTTCGAAAAATGCCATTTGTAGCTCTTCTGCATGGTCAGTGCAAGGAACACACCGAATTTCATGTTTCTAGCTACTGTCGTTTAGTCAGGACGTTTGAGGTTTGATGTTTATCCCTTTTTGTCCCATTTTACCCCCTAAAAGTACGAATATCGTAAAGCCCTTTCTTAGTCGACGTCTACGTCATATTTGGGAAAATTTCATGAGCCTGGCTTCAGCCGTTTGGTCTGTGGGCTGGTCAATGATAAGTCAGTCTGTAACGCAACTCTTTTATATATAGATTAAAATTAAAAAATTCTTTTGTGTCTATATACCATCCAATAAAAAAATGTCAACATTATCGATTTTCCTTATATTTGCCCTGCTACAAATCGAGAAAATTTGAAGTACTTCGGCTGGTAAGGTGTCCGCTTTGCACCCACAAGGAGTTCGAATGATGGCTTGGGAAAAATCTTGTTTTGTTTTTTATTACTTTTATTCATATTTATTCACAATAATTTTATTAATTCAATTAGTTTTGTTTAACATAAGAGTTGTTTTCTTTTAGACGAAATAACAAGCTGCGACAACAAAAACGTTAAAAAGTTAATTTTTAAAACAAAATAAAAAATATTTTTTTCGCATTGGCGACAATGTAAACTGCAATACAAATATTTGTATCAAAATAAAATAAAAAATAAATAAAAACAGTCACACAATATCAATAACATTAAATAGTGTTAACTAATTTAATGTACATAATATTTATTTGCATTGTAAAGGGTGATTTTTTAGTTATTATCTTTTTGGCAACACTGGTTTAAACAGCTGACGCACGCGTCGTGTTTTGTTTCACTGTCAAACATCTTCAGTTTGGTCTATAATTTAACCATGAAAGGAACAACGCTTGAAAATTATTGCATTTTATTATCAAAATGCGTGCTCTGTTAAGAAAGTTCATCGCGCGCTTCGTCCATGATCGACGAAGCTCATTTTTGGCTCAATGGGTACGTAAATAGGCAGAATTGTCGATTTTGGAGTGAATATCAGCCAGAAGCATTGCAAGAGCTACCAATGCATCCAGAAAAAGTCACAGTTTGGTGCGGTTTATGGGCTGGTGGCATCATTGGACCGTACTTCGTAACGTAACTGTGAATTGTGAGCTCTACCGTGAGACGATATCCAACTTTTTTTGCCCAAAATATGTGGTTTCAACAAGACGGTGCCACATGCCACACAGCACGCGCAACAATGAACTTATTGAGAGGCGAGTTCGGTGAACATTTTATTTCACGTTCGGGACCGGTCAATTGGTCGCCTAGATCGTGCGATTTAACGCCTTTAGACTATTTTTTGTGGGGCTATGTTAAAGCCCATGTCTATACAGACAAGCCCGCTTCAATTGACGCATTGGAAGACAACATTGAAGCATTTATTCGTGGGATACCGGTCGAAATGTTGGAAAGAGTATGCCAAAATTGGACTAAGCGGATGCACCATTTGAGGCGCAGTCAAGGTCAACATTTGCATTAAATAATCTTCAAACATTAAATTATATGGACCGTACTATCGATTCAAATAAAGATTTCATGAATTTTTCTGAATTTTATGTGTTTTTTTTTTTTGAAAAACTTTCCTATAGCTTTTGAAAAATCACCCTTTACATTATTTCACATTAACCAATTTCCTATTTTCAATTCTACTTAAAAGTTATTCCCACTTATTAGCAATCACAAGGTCTGCTGTTCCACCCCAGCAGTAGCGGATTTTTCGAAAAATAGAAATAGAAAGTGGATCCTGAAAAATCACTTTCTAGCCTTTCAAAATGAAGGACAACTCCATGTTAAATTCTTTGATTGAGAACCCAATTTTCACAACTTCTGAATCACAAGTTGAGTATTTTTTTCTCGCTTCTTCGAATGCTCTCCTTTTGTTGGGGATAGGTTTTTCTAAACTTAAAATATGATGTGATAGTTAAATTACTTTTTGAAAATTCATGTTTACACAACCCCAATAGTTGCACTGCCAGTGTTGCCACTTTTATGGTTGGGTACAAATCCTTTGCCCTGGATAGGTATTAGTAACGAGGGGGTTTAAAAACGAGACATCAAAGTTTTCCCTGTAAACTCTAAACTATTATTAAGTGAAAAACGATTGAGCGAGAAAAACACCCGTCTGCCGGGGATTTAAAAAAGAAACACTGGGATACCACCTCTCCACTTTGAGCCATGTGGATAGGATGGCGCTGCTACAATATCGCAGGTACGGCTATATATATGTTTCGTCTGTTCTGGCAAAATGCAAAAGAAAAACATAAACATTTTCCAACATCGTCGTCGTTGCCGTCATAGTTTGTTTTCCTCGATTCCGTTTTTTTCCTGTAGCGCTTTTCACTTTCATGCAAAAATTCCAGGGGAAAAAAGAGTACAAAACACCGAAAAAAAAATTTGCTCACAAAACTCTAACAAAACAGAAATTCCTGTCTACTTCAACAAATATGCAGCGGCAGCGGGCAACAACAACGACACAACATCCACGGCCATCCACATGCCACCACAGCACGTCGAACGAAAAAGACGGAGGAAAAAAACGGCCACAACAAAAACTTTATTCAAAAACAAACATCATCTCTGCAAAATTGTAAAATTGTTGTGTATGGCACACGTTTTTCCGTTTAGGTTTTAGTGTACGATTTTTCCCTTTACCCGTGCACCATTCCCGTGCCCGTACCCACTCCTGAAGCAGTAGTTCGTTCAAGCGTTTTACCGGCCAAGAGGACACAATTCACGTTTTCTGTGTTGTCTGGCCAAGAAAGTACCGACGTCGCTTGTTTCATTGGTCATTGTTCTTCCTTTTTTCCACAAAACATTTGCTTTTTGGGATTTACTACTTCTCTTCGTTTCATTTCATTTCGTTTCGCTTTTGCCTCGCTTTGGCTTTTTCTGCTGCCACACCTCCTCCTCTTCCTTCTTTTTTGGGTGTAAAGAAGTTTTGTAAATTAATTTTTCTGTTGCTTTGATTATTTGCTTGTTTGTTTGCGTTTTTTTTCGCCCTACTCTTAGTTTTGTTTATTACAATCAGCATTGTTATCCCTTCTGTTCGGTTAGTGCTGCTTGAGTCGCCGTCCTTCAAAAGGATCTTCTGGAGTATTCAGTCAAGTTTATGTGGAACAGTTTTGCGTATTTGGGTTAAGGTCTTAAGAATGGAAATGTAGAGAGTGGGAAGGGCAAGGGAAAATTAACAACACTTATGTTTTCACATAAATTTAAAAATGGAAGGAAGGAAAGTGGTATTCCACATAAAGGGTCACGGGATTTAATGGAAATATTAAGTAGGAAATTTATTAAAATCATTTGAAAGACTTTTAAGTTATTATTTGATTAACCAAAAACATGAGTAGCAAAAATTTAAATCACTAGGCAACAACAATTTTGCCAAAGGGCTATTTATATAGCCCTATATAGAGTTCTAAAATGGAAAAGGATATTAAACAATTTTAATGGATAATATTTTTTGTTTTTTTTTTTTTTACTAAAATTCCGAAAATACTTTTAAGATTTTTGCTCTCATTTTGGAAATATAGGTCCGATTACACTCGCTTATATGTTCCATTAAGTGTATTTATGATTGGCTAAAAATTGTACTTTTACATGAAGACTTTGGAGCTTTTCATGAAGCACTGTCTTCATGTGACTTTTTTGCAAAAAAAAAAATAAAATATAAAAAAATGGAGAAAAAATGGTTGTGTTCTATTTTTTAATAGCTAACTTTCTAAAGCAGAAAACAATATCTAGATCTATGAATAAAAATAAAAGTAAAATGATATTTTTTATAAATAACACTAAAAATCCTTTGCAAATCCTCATATTCTTCACTAGGGTATTATGTCCTTTTGCATTCGTTTGTAACACCCAAAAGGATACAGATCGGCATAGTATCTCTTTTTTAAATCGATTTGGTCAGGTCATGTCTTTATGTCTGTCTGTACATAAGGATGGGTTGCGAAAATAAATTGCAGCGGTCACCCCCGCCCCCCCCCCCCTGAAATGAAGATTGGATTGTTTAATGATGATCTGCAAAATATTTCTTCACTAGGTCAAGGCATCAAGGTGAGCTAAACGCTTCGGAAAACACCTCTAAAAATCATGTTTTTCGCGTTATTTTTGTCCAAATTTTTTCTGAATTAATAGACCCTTGGAAGCACATAATAAAAAACATAATAAAAATTTTGTATTCTTCGAATTCTTCTTCGACTAACTCATTAGATACACGTTTATATTGATTTTTTGTGGTTTTTGTGGCTTGGAAACATTTTGTAAGAGGTTATGAGAAATAAATAGCAGGAATCAATACCTTTTGAATGATGCCTAAATGATGAATAACGGACGAAAAATGACGCCACCGGCTCCATATTTGTAAAATAATTTAATACAAGAGATGGATTTTTAGAGCCAAAATTTTCAAATTCGTTTTACAAAAATGAGCGCTGCGACGTGAATTTCCTTCCGATGTTCATCATTTAGGCATCATTCTTAAGGTACTGCCGCTATTTATTATTTATAAAACAATCAAATACGAAAACAAATAAAAACGAAGTTAAGTTCGGCCGGGCCGAACTTTATATACCCTCCACCATGGATTGCATTCCGCAGAGGTTGTCGGTTTTCGTAGAAGTGCAGTAATATTACAAGAAAATATAAATTTTTTAATATAGCCAAACCAAAACAAATACAAATATTGAAAAAACCACGCTTATAAGGCAAGGCTACCAATACGTCAATTTAAAAAATAAATATTCTTATATTTATATTTTCAAAAAGCTTAAATACCATAAATATTGGTAGATAGTGGGTGCTACAGGTGGTTGTATTTCCATTCTATTTTAATTCCAAAAGTACAAATTTTGAAAATCCATTATCAGACGTACATAGTGCAAAATAACCTAATTCAACAAATTGTTGCTGTAAAAGAGAAAGTACGAATTTGGAAAAAAAAACTTTTTATTTTGCGTGTCTATGCAGTCAGAGGAATGTATACACCGAATTCCATGATTCCAGCTGCGCTCATTTGGTGGGTACCATTTTTACCCCCTTAAAAGTACGACTATCTAAAATCTCTTTATTTGACGTTTCTACGCAATTAGAATTTCATCATTCTAGCTGTAGTCGTTTAGTTGGTACTATTTTTATCCCTCTGCACCATTGTATCCCTTGAAAGTACGAATTGCGAAAAATTCGTCTATTTTCCGTGTCTACGCAGTCAGAAGTACGTATACTCCGAATTTCATGACTCTAGCTGCGATCATTTCATTGGTACTATTTTTATCCCTTTTTCATTTTAACCCCAAAAAGTATGAATTTCGAATTTAAGTGTCTACGCAATCAGAGGAATGAATACACCGAATTTTATTATTCTAAGTGTAGCCGTTTGGTTGGTACCATTTTTATCCCTCCGTACCTATTGTATCCCTTGAAAGTACGACTTGCGAAAAATCAGTTTATTTTCCGTGTCTACGCAGTCAGAGGAATGTATATTCCGAATTTAATGACTCTAGCTGTGGTTATTTGATTGGTACTATTTTTATCCCCTTTTTTCATTTTAACCCCAAAAAGTACAAATTTTGAAAAATCCGTGTATTTTACTTGTCTATGCAATCAGAGGAATGTATACACGGAATTTCATTATTCTAGGTACAGCAGTTTGGTTGGTACCATTTTTATCCCTCTATTCCCATTTTACCCCTTAAAAGTACGAATTTGGAAAAATACTTTTATATTATGTATCTACTCAATTAGGGGAATGTACACACCGAATTTCGTGTTTCTAGCTGTTATCGTTTAATGTGTACCATTTTTATCCCTTTTTGCCCCATTTCACCCCTAGAAATAAGAATCACTTTATGGTGCACGTTTTTGCTATAAGGGGAATGCGCATACCAAAAATGAAGCAAATAGAAACAGACATATTCAAAAACCATGGTTAAATACGCTAAAATATTAGGGATTGTTATGGGTATTTTTAGTCCTTGTGAGGGAATAATTTTTCCCTTTGGTCCGATTTCGCCCCGTTTCAATACCAACCGATCTACGACTATAAGACGCATTTTTGGAAAATTTGAACGTTCTAGCTCCTTTCGGTTAGAGGCTAGCGTGCTTTCAACAGACGGACGGACGGACATGGCTATATCGTCTTAGAATTTTATGACGATCAAGAATATATATACTTTATAAGGCCTCAGCTCGATATTTCAAGGTGTTACAAACGGAATGACAAAATTTCAGTTGTCACTATGAAAAAACACAAAAAATGCTATAAAGGTCAAATAAATCAACCAATAAGTTACTCCAAGACAAGAATCAAAATTTATATTTGAAGTGATTTCATAGGTCAATTATTTCAGAAGAAAATTTGACAAAAATGCCGCACAAAAAAAATACACGAGAAAAATATGATTTTAGGGGTATTTTCAGGAGCGCTTAGCTCACATACGGCTTGTTATAGGAACGAAGTATTTCACAATTTTTTAATTTGTATGAACCGCTACACAGCCTAATGTACGCAGCAAAAAGAGAGCACCCAAAAAAGTGAAAAAGAAGTTCATCTTGTGATTCGGAAAGAGAGAAAATTGAGATCTTCATCAATGAATTTAACATGGAGTTGTCATAGGAGGGATGTCCTTTATTTTTAAAGACTTAAAAGTTATTTTAAAGTGTTGTACCGCTTTTTCACTAGTTTCCATTTCTACCGGGGTTATAACAGCGGATCTTCTGGTTGCTACTACGGCACTCTAACCATCTCGGCTATCCTCTGTTGTGGGTGCTGAATAACTAAAGCAATCCATTTTGTTCGTTAGAGATGGCAATTGGAAACTTAACAAACTATTTATTTAGTATGAATTAATATATAACACAAATTAATATTAAATTAAATTAGCATTAAATAAATTAACACTACTTAATTTTAGTAATATTATGTAGTATTAGTATTAATAAAAAATGAAATATTTGAAGTACATTAATAAAGCAATAAATGTATTTTTTAAGCAAAAATTATTAAATTGTTAAAATTATAAAAAATTAAACATTGTTTATTTATAAATGTAATAAAAAAAAAACAAAAAAAGTTTTTTTCCCGAGCCACGATATGAACCCGAGACCTTCTAGGTGCAAAGCGGAAACCTTACCATCGTGACCCCATACTAAAAATTCATTCCCATTCACTTGTGATAATGTTATTCGTCAATTGTTGCGCGATATTAACATATTATCGACCCTTTTGGAAGTTGTTGAAAAGAACTTCCTTAAAAGCAGGGAAAATTCGCATTTCGATTTTGAGATGCTTGATTAAAATGTAAATGCTGGGTACATGGCTATATACAGAAATTTTAGATAACTTCGGTACTGTTATATTTATAAATAATTTCGTCAATATTTTTATTTTTCGAAGATTTTCATCGAAATTTTACATTTAAAAAAAATTATTTATATATAATTTGGTGTTGAAATTTTATATTTATATCAATTTTGTCTAAATTCCAACAATTTCCACTTACATTAAATTTCGTCGAATTTTTAGAGTGATAATATCTTCGGACTTTTACATTTACAAATATAAATTTTTGAAAATCTCTCTCAAAATTTTATTTATTGAAAAATTCTCGAATTTTTAAAAACATAGTAACTTTTACTTTTATATGATTTTTTGTTGATATTTTAATTTATGGAAATTTTATATTTACTGAAAATTTCGTATAATTTTCGTCAAATATTGATATATTGAGAATCTAATTGAAATGCAACATTTGTAGAGATTTTCGTAGATATCGTATTTATTGAAAAGCTCGTTGATTTTTTTCATTTCTAGAGAATTTCGTTGCAATTTTATATTTATGGAAAATTGTTGCCTTTATTTTATACCTACAGAAAAAAAATTAAGATATTATTTTTACATATATAAAAATAAATCATCTTCATATCAAACTTTTACAATCATACAGAATTTCGACGAATTTTGTGAAAATATTCCCTTTGGAACATGTTTTGAGTATGAAATCGACTGACTTTATTCTCACGAATAGCAATTTTTACACATTGAAAATTTACACATCAAATGGATATAACTCATATTTTTGGTTTTGTTGGTTAGTCCGCTCTTGCTTTAAGCGCGTCAAATTACATCAGTCGCTTTCTAGCGGAAATTCCTCTCAGATGATCGAATATAAATTAATGATCTGTGGAAGGCATTTTGAAAAGCCTTCTATTATCGAATGGTCAAGATTAGACTCAAGAAAAATCGCCTTCTATGCTGCAAAATATACCTTTACCAAAAAAAAATGTCAACCGCCGCTATAGCCAGCGATCGAAAAAGGCCATAGAATCCTCACTCTAGAAATCTTTTCATACAGAAAATATCCCAATGTTTGCTTCTGACGGAAAATTTCTGATGAAAAGACCGGCAAATGGTGAATATATCTATTCATTAAAGAAAAACCATAATTTTATAAAAGAAAGAAGGACTGAGACCTCCTCAGATGCAGTTATGATATTATTTCCGCAATCAATATATGACGCTAATTTGTGCTTTCATATCAAATATGAGTAATGAAGCTGGATATAATAGGATTTACATTTATTAATCTCGCCAGCGAAATATTATCTTAAAAAATATTCAATTAAACCAGTGGAATAAAAGCTACATCCAGCACCTCCTTGGTTTAAGTATTAAAATAGTTTTCCTATTTCATGTTTTAAAGTTTATAAATTTAAGAGTTGTTGTGTCAAACTTCGCATAGAGTCATATAAAATTAAATTATAAAAAATGACATTTCACATACACATCTGAAACCCTACGTACTTCGTACTCCTACTCCTTTGTTTTTTTATTCTCGGGAAAAATAACAGAAATATATCGTCATTCATCGTATAAACAAAAGAATAAATTATATGTAATATATCCTTGTTTGTTGATGCATCCCACATACACACACACAGAAAAAGAAAACAACAAAAGAAGAGGTTGAGTATTTTTCACATTTGTATGAAAAATCATGCAGTCAGTACTTCGAATGAGGATGATGATGATTATTTTGGCATGACAGAAAATGGAAAATCGATTAATGATATTGTGGAAAACTATTATTCCCGAAATTTGAGCAGGGTTTCTGAGCCAAATTTGATTATCCTTCACCCCAAAACTGCTGTCGCCTTTTACATGCATTCGCTTAAAATACAGCATCAACATCAACGGCAGCAGCATCATCACCATCATCTATTATTTAGTTCTGTTTTGTTTTACTACTGTTTTTATTCCTCTTTTTGCTTTTAACAAATAAAAAAAAGTAACTTGTTTTTTTGTTTTTCACTGTACTTCTCGGCACTATGTGCAGTAGCTTGGAGTAAATGAAGCCATCTCCAATGGCGGAGGCCCTGCCGGCAGGTCCTGCGAGTTTTACTGTAACATTATGTTTTGTTTGGCGTGTAGAGTGAGTGTAGCTGTTACAATTCTTTCGAGGACTGCTAGCGAGCGAGCTCTAGGGGAGGGTTTGTCCCGCTTTTCTTTTGTATTGTCGTAGGTTTGAAGCGTTTTAGTAGAACACTGCCTGCCTGCCACATGGATGTGTGCCCGAAAAACATTTCCAGTAATATTTTATTCTTTTCTTAGAGAAATATAAAAATATGTAAGTGAATGCATGCATATGCCAGTTACTTACATATTTTATAGTACGAAAATATAAAAATATATAAAAAAAACTGACACAATATTTTTGTAAGTTTAATGCTCTATGAATGAGACGAACAACAGAGTACATGACTAAGGGGCCATAGTGCAGAATTTTGTATGCAGTGATCCTGAGGCGAGGTAAAAGGCTGAGAGAAGAAAAACCATTGAATGGAGAGAATGAGTTATAATCTGGGTGGATGGGCGTCCAATATTTTTAGGAAATATAGATATAAACCTTCGACGAAATTAGATATATATAATTTCGACGAGATTTTCTATAAAATAAAGCTTTGACTAGATTTTATATAAACATAAAATTTCGACGAGATTTTCTATAAACATAAATTTTCGATGAAATTATCTACAACTATAAAATTTCGACGAGAATTTTTATAAACATAAAATTTCAACGAGCTTTTCTATTGGTATTTATAGGGAATTTCTGGTCGACATTTGGTATTTATAGGAAATTTCTGGTCGAAATTTGGTATTTATAGGAAATTTCTGGTCGAAATTTGGTATTTATAGGAAATTTCTGGTCGAAATTTGGTACTTATAGGAAATTTCTGGTCGAAATTTGGTATTTATAGGAAATTTCTGGTTGAAATTTGGTATTTATAGGAAATTTCTGGTCGAATTTTGGTATTTATAGGAAATTTCTGGTCGAATTTTGGTATTTATAGGAAATTTCTGGTCGAATTTTGGTATTTATAGGAAATTTCTGGTCGAATTTTGGTATTTATAGGAAATTTCTGGTCGAATTTTGGTATTTATAGGAAATTTCTGGTCGAAATTTGGTATTTATAGGAAATTTCTGGTCGAAATTTGGTATTTATAGGAAATTTCGTCGAAATTTGGTATTTATAGGAAATTTTGTCGAAATTTGGTATTTATAGGAAATTTCGTCGAAATTTGGTATTTATAGGAAATTTCGTCGAAATTTGGTATTTATAGGAAATTTCGTCGAAATTTGGTATTTATAGGAAATTTCGTCGAAATTTGGTATTTATAGGAAATTTCGTCGAAATTTGGTATTTATAGGAAATTTCGTCGAAATTTGGTATTTATAGGAAATTTCGTCGAAATTTGGTATTTATAGGAAATTTCGTCGAAATTTGGTATTTATAGGAAATTTCGTCGAAATTTGGTATTTATAGGAAATTTCGTCGAAATTTGGTATTTATAGGAAATTTCGTCGAAATTTGGTATTTATAGGAAATTTCGTCGAAATTTGGTATTTATAGGAAATTTCGTCGAAATTTGGTATTTATAGGAAATTTCGTCGAAATTTGGTATTTATAGGAAATTTCGTCGAAATTTTAGATTTATAGGAAATTTCGTCGAAATTTTAGATTTATAGGAAATTTCGTCGAAATTTTAGATTTATAGGAAATTTCGTCGAAATTTTATATTTATAGGAAATTTCGTCGAAATTTTATATTTATAAGAAATTTCGTCGAAATTTTATATTTATAGGAAATTTTGCCGACGTTTTTGTATTTATGGGAAACCTCGTCGAAATTTTATATTTTTATAGAAAAGCTCATCGAAATTTTATATTTATAAAAATTCTCGTCGAAATTTTATAGTTGTAGATAATTTCGTCGAAAATTTATGTTTATAGAAAATTCCGTTGAAATTTTATGTTTATAGAAAATCTCGTCGAAATTTTATTTTTAAAGAAAATCTTGTCGAAATTTATTCTTTTAGAAAATTTTGTCAAATTTTTATGTTTATAGAAAATCTCGTTGAAATTTTATGTTTATTTAAAATCTAGTCAAATCTTTATTTTATAGAAAATCTCGTCGAAATTTTATGTTTATAGAAAATTGTATCGAAATTTTATATTTAAATGAAATTTCGTCGAAAATTTTGTATTCTTATAAAATCTCGTTGAAATTTTATGGCATTTCATTGACAATTTCTTCCACATCTTTTATTTATAGAGCTTCTCGTAAATATTTTAGTTATTTATAATCTATCCGAATTATTTTATTTAGAGAGCACCACGTCTAATTTTATTTATAGAGAATTTTATCTTCTTCCTTAAAATGTTGACGACTGTAAAATATCCTTAATATTTTTAATAATAAAAATGTAGTTTAATAATAATTACTTTATAAAAATTGAAGGAAGTGACGACATGATGGACTGGATGCAGCCCAAGGCAACCAAAATTGCCTGTTGACTACCAAAAATAAACTTAGAATTTTATAAAGCTATCTCTAAAACCTCCCTCCCAGAATTCTTCATTTAACCTGGCGGGCCGCGTGGGAGCCATACCTGATTACTCCTGGTCTTATATTATATCTTTCTTTCCCCTCGCATGTTTGTGTATGCTTTCAAATCAAACATACTATGATAAGTACTCATCTTTTTTCTCCTAACCATATAGTTTATTTTTGCCCAATGTTCCGAGCGCATAATGAAATAAAAACATTAATGTTTTATATGATGTAGAAGGAGGAAGAGCTTGCAATAAAACAACAAGAATTGTTAAAATTATAATTAATGCACAATTTCTTTGGAATAACAAGAAATAAACTAAACAGAAGAGAGCCAGATGATTTTTTCAGGAGGGGACTATTTTCGTAACAATAAAACAAATAAAAAGAGACTGTCACAGATTTCCAAGCAATGAAATTCAGCACATGTTGAACTCGGAAATATCAGGAGTCATCATTAAGTGAAGCACAACACAGCACAATGACATATGATAAATTGTTTTAGGTTTAATGACGCTTCTGAATATAGATCTCAACTACTATAAAATAAAACTGCTGAAAATCCAGTTATTTCAATAAAAATTCAAAACGAGGGCTGCTTTCAAAATTTGGACTTGGTGACGTATGATTGTTATTAATATGGAGATTATTATGGAAAATTATTAATAACTTCATCTGTATTTGAAGAAAAGAAATTTTAAAAATTACAAATTGAAGCTAATAAATAGGAGCTTATCCGTTTTAAATGTTATTTAGGTCATCAGATCAAAGTAGTGCTAATTCTTGGTAATTAATTAGGCAAAAAAATTCCTTGTCCAAACAAATTAAAAACACACGATGAGCATATTGCGGCTTTAAAATTCGTACTTTAAAGACATAAATCTAATAAAAATCGTCAATATATGACAGTTTATATTGTGGAGAACAAAAAAGTAGAAACTGAATTGAAGGTATCATTTAAAAATTTAATCTTAATATAGTACGATGTCTTCAATATAACAAATCTTAGAATCCAATTGCTCCAATAAAATATCAAAACGAGAACGGCAAAGCAGTAAAGTTAAATATTTCTTATGTTGAACGAGGTGACGTATGATAATATGGAGATTATATGGAAAATCCCTAATAACTTCCTTAATATTCGAAAGAAGGAAATTTTTAAAAGTACAAATCACTTTAAAGTACTTCTATTCTTGGTAGTAATTACATTAGATAAAATCTCATTCCTTTCTCAATAATTTAAGAAAAACAGGTAAATAACACTGCTGAGAATCCAATCATTTAAATACAATTTCAAAACGAGGGCGGCAAATCAGTATAGATAGATATTTCTAATATTGAACGCGGTGGCGTATGATTATTATTAATTGGAGGTTATTACCGAATATCATTAATAACTTCCTTAATATTCGAAGGAAAGACACTTTTAAAACTAAAAATGAAAGCCAATACATAGGAAATTATTCCCTTTAAATATTATTTAGGTCATCACTTTAAAGTACGTATAATTCTTGGTAGTAATTACATTAGACAAATACACTTCCCTTGTCCTAACATATTAAAAACGCATCAAGAGCACATTGCGGCTTTAAAATTCGTATCTAAAAGATATAAATCTCATAAAAATCTTCAAAATATGGATGTTTCTATTGGCAATTATAGCGGAATATTTATAGTTTGAAGAGCAAACAAACAGAAACTGAATTGAATGAATCATTTAAAAATGTAATAATATAACAAAATCTTAGAATTCAATTGTTCCAATAAAATATAAAAACGAGAGTGGCGAAGCAGTAAAGTTGCATATTTCTTATGGTGAACGAGGTGACGTATGAATATTATTAATATGGAGATTATATGGAGAATCCCTAATAACTTCCTTAATATTCGAAGCAATGGAATTTTTAAAAGTACAAATTGAAGTTAATAAACAAGAGATTATTCGCTTTAAATATCATTTATGTCATCACTTTAAAGTACTTATATTCTTGGTGGTAATTACATTATACAAAATCTCTTTCCTTTCTTAATAATTAAGTTTAAGAAAAACTCTATTTCTATAAGTGCAATATACAGGTGAATACTTTAGTTCTCCAAAATAACACTGCTGAGAATCCAATTTTTTAATAAAATATCAAAACAATGGCATCAAAGCAGTAAAGTTAAATATTTATAATTTTGAAAGCGGTGGCGTATGATTGTTATTAATTGGAGGTTGTTGCGGAAAATCGTTAATAACTTCCTTAATATTCGAACGAAAGACATTTTTAATAGTACAAATGAAAGCCAATACATACGAGATTATTCGCTTTAAATATTATTTAGGTCATCAGCTCAAAGTAAGGCATATTCTTGGTGGCAGTTACATTTGACAAAATCTCTTTCCTCCTAACAAATTAAAAATACATCAAGAGCACATTGCGACTTCGTACCTAAAAGATATAAATCTCATAAAAATCTTCAAAATGTAAATATTTATATTAGAAATTATAGCAGAATGTATATATTTTGAGGAACAAAAAAGAGAAAATTGAATTCAAGCAATCGTTTTAAAAATGTATCCTAATATGGTATATTGGACAATATTTCCCAATATTTAAATTAAACAAAATCGCTATTTTATTTTAATACAACACTTATGAGAATCCATTTGTTTTTATAAAATATCAAAACGACGGCTGCAAAACTGTAAAATTAATTATATCTAAAATTGGACTCGGTGACGTATGATTGTTATTAATATGCGGATTATTACGTTTAATCATTAATAACTTCCTAAGTATTTGAAGGAACGATATTTTTAAAATCACAAATTGAAGCTAATAAATCAGAGATTATCCGTTTTAAATGTTGTTGAGGTCACCACATTTAATATATTTAAAAAGGTAGACCTAAAGTGCAAAGTATGGTAAAGCTATATTAGAAAAAAAAAACTCTTTTCTTTTCCCAACAACTTTTTAAAATAAAAACACTTAAAGAACACATAGCGGCTACACAGTTCATACTCAAACAAATAAAAACTCTCATGAAAGTCTTCAAAATGAAATTGCTACATTAATAACAATCATATGCCTCTAACCCTTCCAAAAAAGATTTTTCTATTTTTTAATTCCCAGGGTTAGCTTATTGTTATCAAAAATTTGATAACTTATTGTTATCAAAAATATTAATTGTTGAACAATTTTTCATAGTATAAAGGGTTTCCTATATATAAAGGGTTTCCAACAGTGTTAATATCAATCATACGTCCACAAGTCCAATGAAAGAAAACCCCGTTTGTTGCTATGCCTTCCACAATTTTAGAACCCTGTCATTAAATACTTCTAGTGATTATTCATTGGAGTAGAAAAAATAAAAGAAAACAACTCCCAAAAATAATTTCTTAAGCAGATTGCCATCAACAACAGTTCCGAGTAAGGAATTTCCAATTTAACACAATTTTCTTTCATTTATTTTACAAATCGCCAAGTCTTTCTTTGGTTTCTGTTGCTGTTTATTTAGATTTATTTTGTTTTCAGTTTCATGATGAAAATCTCTTGTAATCATCACCTGCAAATGACCCTTAATACTTTAATAGCCACTATTACTGAGACAGCAGCAGTAGCAAATGTGTTGGCTTGAGTTGGCTGTGCTTTTTTCCACCACATAATGTCTAAGGCGATTAGTAAAACGTTGTGGAGGTTTTTTCACTTTCCTTTCTTCCTCTCTCGGTGTGGGGTTCCTAAGTTCAACATAGCTTGAGTTCAATGTTTATGGAGATTGTGACGTCGTTTTGGCTGGCTTGTCGCTACCACTATCAATTATAATTTATCGCCTTTTCGTTAACGCATTATGTGTGTACGCTTCTTGGGTGTTATAAATGCGTTTCGGCGGTGTTTTCCTTGAAGATTTTCACACATTTTTTAAAAGCTTTTCTTTTGTTTTTCTTTTTTCACGTTCATTTGCCATACGCACGGTTAAATGTTAAGCGTTTCGTGCAAAAATATTGTTTATTTGTCAACAAATGCATTTGGTTGTTTCTTGTTGCCTTAAGTTAAGTCCCTACATATGTAGAGACAAATGTTTACACAAAAGTTTACAAAATGCATAATTGCATTAGTCTCGTTTTTTGCATTTCTTCGCTGCAGTTTTTTTCCATTTCTGGCCGTTTATTAATTATGGGCCAAAGTTCTCGTTTATGTGGATACCGACTTTGAAGTGATATCGTATTTCATGCATGCCAAGAAGTGTAAAAAATAGCAAATAATATTCAGTCATATGTTTTTTGCGATTGTAAAGCGGAAGAAAATCACAAACGCTTTTAGTCGCGAAAAAACGTGCTTACTTAAAAAATGACATCAAGTGGAACTTTGTGAGCGATGGCGGTTTGGTGTGATACCAAAATAGTCCATATTTGGTGGATACTTTGAAAGCGAAGACACCCTTTGAAAAGTCACCGCATCTTGTGTTGCATTAAAATAGTAACCAAATATTTGATAAAAAGAAAACAAATGAACAGTGGGTTGTGTTTAAGAAAATTATAAGAAATATACTAATGAATACTATAAATTTTGAAAATAACATGATCGAGAAATAATTAGTATCCTTAAACTGGCAGTAAACTGAGTGTAGTAGTAGCAAATTTAATTTAAAAATTTCGAAATAATATTGAGATTCTTGATTTATTTACAACATCAAGATCAAAATAATTTAAAATCGTCTATTTCAAACAGTACAAAAATTTTATAAACAAAAAATTAAGTGTTGATATTCATTGTATATCTTTAAATGGTCTCACCATTTTAAAAATATATGAACACTATATTTTGCAAAAGAAATTTTATATTGATAGGAAATTTCGTCGAAATTTGGTATTTATAGGAAATTTCGTCGAAATGTGGTATTTATAGGAAATCTCGCGAAATTTGGTATTTATAGGAAATTTCGTCGAAATTTGGTATTTATAGGAAATTTCGTCGAAATTTGGTATTTATAGGAAATTTCGTCGAAATTTGGTATTTATAGGAAATTTCGTCGAAATTTGGTATTTATAGGAAATTTCGTCGAAATTTGGTATTTATAGGAAATTTCGTCGAAATTTGGTATTTATAGGAAATTTCGTCGAAATTTGGTATTTATAGGAAATTTCGTCGAAATTTGGTATTTATAGGAAATTTCGTCGAAATTTGGTATTTATAGGAAATTTCGTCGAAATTTGGTATTTATAGGAAATTTCGTCGAAATTTGGTATTTATAGGAAATTTCGTCGAAATTTGGTATTTATAGGAAATTTCGTCGAAATTTGGTATTTATAGGAAATTTCGTCGAAATTTGGTATTTATAGGAAATTTCGTCGAAATTTGGTATTTATAGGAAATTTCGTCGAAATTTGGTATTTATAGGAAATTTCGTCGAAATGTGGTATTTATAGGAAATCTCGCGAAATTTGGTATTTATAGGAAATTTCGTCGAAATGTGGTATTTATAGGAAATTTTGTCGAAATGTGGTATTTATAGGAAATCTCGCGAAATTTGGTATTTATAGGAAATTTCGTCGAAATTTGGTATTTATAGGAAATTTCGTCGAAATTTGGTATTTATAGGAAATTTCGTCGAAATTTGGTATTTATAGGAAATTTCGTCGAAATTTGGTATTTATAGGAAATTTCGTCGAAATTTGGTATTTATAGGAAATTTCGTCGAAATTTGGTATTTATAGGAAATTTCGTCGAAATGTGGTATTTATAGGAAATCTCGCGAAATTTGGTATTTATAGGAAATTTCGTCGAAATTTGGTATTTATTGGAAATTTCGTCGAAATTTGGTATTTATAGAAAATTTCGTCAAAATTTGGTATTTATGGGAAATTTCGTCGAAATTTGGTATTTATGGGAAATTTCGTCGAAATTTGGTATTTATGGGAAATTTCGTCGAAATTTGGTATTTATAGGAAATTTCGTCGAAATTTGGTATTTATAGGAAATTTCGTCGAAATTTGGTATTTATAGGAAATTTCGTCGAAATTTGGTATTTATAGGAAATTTCGTCGAAATTTGGTATTTATAGGAAATTTCGTCGAAATTTGGTATTTATAGGAAATTTCGTCGAAATTTGGTATTTATAGGAAATTTCGTCGAAATTTGGTATTTATAGGAAATTTCGTCGAAATTTGGTATTTATAGGAAATTTCGTCGAAATTTGGTATTTATAGGAAATTTCGTCGAAATTTGGTATTTATAGGAAATTTCGTCGAAATTTTATGTTTATAGAAAATTGTATCGAAATTTGGTATTTATAGGAAATTTCGTCGAAATTTGGTATTTATAGGAAATTTCGTCGAAATTTGGTATTTATAGGAAATTTCGTCGAAATTTGGTATTTATAGGAAATTTCGTCGAAATTTGGTATTTATAGGAAATTTCGTCGAAATTTGGTATTTATAGGAAATTTCGTCGAAATTTGGTATTTATAGGCAATTTCGTCGAAATTTGGTATTTATAGGCAATTTCGTCGAAATTTGGTATTTATAGAAATTTTGTCGAAATTTGGTACTTATAGAAAATATCGAGGAAATTTTATATTTATAGCATGCATCATATAGAGTCCACTGTCTTATTATTATAAAATGCAAAATATATCGCAGATAGATTTTTGGAGTCTAATGCCTCATAAGTAAAATTTTATTGATGTCCTCAAATATATACAATTAGTTAAGGTATCAAACAAATCAAAAGACAACAGTATTGGATTTCGTACAAGTTCACATCGAGGATTGTGAAAGACAATAGTCATGGATTTAGAAAAATTTTCAATGTGGAGCCCAATTTTGGATTGTTTAGGACCATTGTCATGGACATTGTAATACTACCCTTCGATGCACAAGAGCCAAGATTTATTTTAAGGATTACAACCAAAAGTTTTGAAATGTATCAAATTGGTAAATCAGCCGTTAAATATTGAAGACATCGGTTAAGTGTTGTTCTTTGACTAATTTTAGAAATAAAAACTTGAAAAAGTATTTATGGTGAATATTATAAAATATATAAAATGAAATTTATGATGTATAACATGTGAAACTAGACGTTATATATACTGTATACTCACTATTCCATTTGGTTTTCTCATTTGTACATGACTTTTAATTTCCAAAGGATATAGATATTTTAAAAAATTATTTTCACACTATTCCGAGTCATGCAAAGACGATATGGGTATCAAATGAAGCAAAACAATATCTGATAAAAATACAGCAAATTTCATATTTCTATCTGTATAAGTTTAGCATCAATAACCATTTCAAATTTCCCCCTTAAAAATAGATCTAAATAAACTTTTAATCAACATTATTTATTTTCTTCCATATTCCTTCCAAACGTGGACATTATTTGATATTAAATGGAGCGTTCTTTGAGTCAGTCAGAGCCTCGTTTTCAAAAGTTGATTTAGTTTTGATTCGCTTGGTATGCCTGCTCCTCCCAAAATCATCTGCTTATCATTTGTTAGTTTAGAATGCTCTGGATTACAATCTTTTATTTGCGCTATTCAGGTTTCGCATAATGTCAGTAATTCTATATTTACGAAGCATTTATTAAAATAGCCCAAAATTAAAATCAATCATACGCCATATTGTCCATGAGAAAATCTTTATTGAAACCTGTATGTGCGGGAATACTTATTTTTTTTTTGTTGTATCATAAAACTACAGGAACGTATAAGGATTTTTAGAATATTCATTTGATTAATTTTATTCTTAATTTTTTTTGAAGACGTGGTTCACCATTGCCGTATAGAAAAGCCAGGACATAAAAGGTTGCATAAATTTACGCTCAAATATTATGAAGTTATGTTTCAGTAGGAGTCCATTTTTGATAGCGAACAATTTGCTTTTCTTGGAAAGAGTAGTTATACATATTTTTGTTGGGTATCAGATTTTAATTACAATCTAAATTATCTAATAATTACAATCTAAATTAAATAATAAATTTATCTGGTTTTTTAACGATAGCCAAAAATAGTCCTAATCTTAGTGATGGAGAGTATTTTTTCCCAAATTACATTTAATAATAATAATAAAACTAAAATATATATATTAAAAAATATATATTATATTTGTCAGCACATATAATTTCAGATTTACCTCCAAGTTTATAATAAGCTGCCTGTAGAAAGTTTTCATTCAAAATATAATTTCATGTTTATGATAAAACTAAGATGACTTAGAAAATGCAGTACTATCTGCACAATTTATGTTTCTATTAAAATTAAGACGATTTAGTAAATTCCGTTCGATTTTTTATCGTTTCAAACATTTCCAAATACTGCCCAGCCTCCATAGAAAGTGAAAATTGTCACTCAAAAAAAAAAACACACCAAAGTCAACAACAACAACCACCACACTAGGCAAAAAGAAAGCGAAGTAGAAAACGCCAACATACCGAATCTAAGTCAATCGTACGCTCTCAAAAGATGCGATGCCAAAAAATATCTTTCAATGGTTTATTTTTAGACCATCAACAAAACGGCTAACAACACGGCCAAAACTAGACGCACATACGTGTAGTATGCATGTCTGTATATACATACAGACATACATATATGTACGAGTGCATACTATGCAAACGAAAAGGTTAGTGAACCGTAATGCAATAAATATAGGTAATACGGAGAAATAACAAATGAAATCAAGCAAATATTGAAAAGGAGTCGGGTTGAATTGTTATTTTAAGACACTTAAATATAAGAAACCGATATTAAACAATTAGCAATTTGGGGCGAAATTCCAGGTTGAAATTAAAAAAATGGTTTCAAAATGTCATAAAAGCGAATGTAAATGTTGTACTATTTGCTTTTTCTAAATGTACCAGGTAACGTATGATTAATATTAATATACGGGTGATTCAAAGAAATTCCTTTTAGCTACGGTTTTAGTTCGTCGATTTTTAACTTTTATAGCGAAATCTGTAGACAAGAATATAAAGATTTGATCCGGATCGTTAATATCTTACTCTGCATGTTGTTTCTTGGATGAAAATGTATGCTCTTTTCGTGGACTGAAAAACCAAAATAAGAGTGTTGACTTTAAATGTAATAAAGGTGTAATGATTTTCTTTCAAATGGGCCATAAATAATATTATTAAAGGAAATTCCTTAAAACTCAGACACTAGTTCATTAGATTTTAAAATTTTTAGTTGAATATACAAACAAGAATATAGAGATTTGTTCAGGATCCTGGATCATTATATATGTTGTGGTTGACTTCTAGGTAGAAGGCGGTCGCCAAGAATCGCACTTTGGTTTGAAAGGCTGCGATATTGGTATATTTACTAAAACATTCTGGATTATTGGTTGAAATTGACAAATAAAGAAATATGAAATAATATCTAGACTAATTTTTAGGATTAAAAATTGTACAGAATTTGAGGTAAAATGTTTTGCAAATTCTTAAATATTCCAAAGTATGGTAAAATTTGCATTTTTAAACATTGACATCAGGTTAAGATTGTCATATCGTCTTAAAATATTTAAACCCCTATTATATCTAATTGCTCTGGGTTGTAATCTTCAAAATATAGTAATATAATTTTGGTTATTGACAATATTGCTATATTTATTAAGAATTTCTCGTAATAATAACAAAATTAATATCAATCATACGACACAATGGCCAGTAGAAAGAAATAACCATTCCTATAATCTCCACCATAGAATGGAGTGTATGCAAAGATTGACATCCATTCTTTAACATGTAGAAATAGATATCTGAAATTATATATAGAGTATATTTGCCGCGAACACGGAGTTCAAATCATACATTAACCATGCTAGGTACTTTCGATGTCTGCTAGGTATTTAATGTTCCAAAGAATGGAAAAAATTTCATATGTATGTGTTAACATCAGATTATGCTTGGTACGTTGCCTAGAAATAATTAAAACTCTATTATATATAATTGCTCTGGATTGTAATCTTCAAAATGTAGTATTAGATTTTTAAGAAGGATTTCTTGTAATAATCACATAATTCATATCAATCTACGATAGGGTGGTAGTTAGAAAGAAATACAATACAATGACTGCAAGGTATTTAATTTTCCAAAAAATGCAAAATTCCTTTTTTATGTGTTAACATCAGATTATGCTTGGCAGGTTGCCTAAAAATAATTAAAATTCTGTTATATATAATTGCTCTGGATTGTAATCTTCAAAATGTAGTATGAGACTTTTAGATAGCGTCTATATTGCTATATTTGAGAAGGACTTTTTGTAATATTCACATTATTAATATCAATCATACGACACAGTGGTCGTTAGAAAGAAATACCCTTTTCTATGTTCTCCACAATAGAATGCAGTATATACTAAGATTGTCATCCATTCTTTAGCTCGTTGAAATAGCTGTCTGAAACCCTATATTGAATATATTTGTCGAGAACACAGACTTCAAATATTTTTTAGCAAAATGAATGCTATGTGAGTAATTTAATATTTCAAAGTATTGTAAAATTTGCATTTTTATGCGTTAACATCAGGATAAGATTATCATACCGCCTTAAAATATTTAATATACAATTATATCTAATTGCTCTGTATTGTAATTTGCAAAATATATTATTACATTTTTAGATAGTGACAATAATTTTATATTTATGAAATATTTCTTGTAATAATCCATAATTAATATAAATCATACGACCATTAGAAAGCAATGCAATTTTCTATACTTTCCACAATAAAATGGAGGGTATGCTAAGTTTCGCATCCATTCGTTAACATAGAGTATATTCGACCGGTGAGTAATTTAATATTCCAAAATATGGTAAAATTTTCACTTTTATGCTTTAACATCAGGTTACGATCGTCATACCAACTTAAAATATTTAAACCCCTAATATATCTAATTGCTCTATACTGTAATCTTTAAAATGCGGTATTCGAACTTTAGATAGTGACTATATTGCTATATTTATGATGGTTTTTTGTAAGAATCACATAATTAATATTAATCTTACGGCACATTGGCCAGTAGAAGGAAATGCCGTTTTCCTTACTCTCCACCATACAATGCAGTGTATGCTAAGTTTGCCATACATTCTTTAACATCTAAAAATTATGATCTGAGATCCTAGATTCATAGTTAAAAAAAAATAAATTATTAAACATGTTTATTTTGAGAAGTTGAACATAAAAGCATTGCCATTTTTGGGAAAAAAGTATTAAGACATAGATATTAGCTTTATCTGGTGGAAAATGGCAAAACATCGTTTGATTGCCGTGAAAACTATAAATTTCCCGTTATATATATATTCCAGAAAAGCATTTTACTTTTATAGGAATTCTGCAAAAACAATCACTTCATTGTAAATACATGTTTGGTCTAGAGGAAAAAATGTGTTTGTGTTTCTCCTGAAAACTATTTTATCTTTAACACTATTTTCACATTTATCATCAGTTTCAATCACCCACAAAAATGGCTGAACTAAATCTCCTCTTTCAACGCTTCAATTTTCCCAAAAAACATTACCAAGGCCATCGCAACTCATGCCGCTTTGGCTGCATCAGTGGTCAATTTGTGATAGCTAAAAAAGCGGGCAAAAAATACATTTTATCCTTAGACACAGACACACATTCGGGCAAAAAGAAAACATGCAAACATAGACAAGCGAAACTCCCGCCTGTGGTAGGCGCAACGAACTAACAGTGGGTGGTGAACTCAAGCGGCTCTTCAACGGCATCCATCCTCCCACGCCACTCCATGGCGGGGTTTTTTCTTTTATTTTTTCAACGTTTTTAGTTACTACCAGACACAACACAACATGTGCGTTGGCCAAACGAAACGAAAGAAAAAACTTGAACAAACAAATGCTGCTGTTGTCATTTGAAAAACACCGGTGTTGCTGTGCCACTCGATTGTCTAGCTGCCTCCCACCTCCTCTCCTTGCCACTCTGCAAACGATACACACAGCGTAGTTTTAGCCAAATTTTCGATTTTCGGTTTTTTTTCGTAATGCATCTAAACGTTACACATTTGGTTAGAGCTTGTTTTTTGTTATCAAAAAGTGTTGTGTTTTTTATGCTTTATTTTTTTCCTGTTGTCATTTCTAACTCCACTTTCACTAGTCGGCGAAGTTGGAAAAGGTAAAACAAAAATGTGGCAGGAGATATTTTTGGCCGCTGATAATGTTTTTTTTTTGTCGGGAGATTTAGACAAGTTTAGAGAGTGTTATTAGATGTTGTCGATTGCTAACTGAAACTGAAAGGACACAATTTAAAGGAAGGCTGTACAGACGAGGCAACATGAAAACATAATTCAAATGAAATTTTTATATCACAACAGCCTTTCTCATGACTGGAAATATTTTTGGAGCCATTATTTTGGGAAGGTTTTGGAAGGATAACTGCAGAAAAATATCACCGTATTGAGTCGATATATGAAAAGTATAATTTCACGCTTTAAATTTGAGTAAATGTCTTCGGAGACATAAAATGAATTAATTCGGCCATTTTTGAAGAGTTTATAGTTATACATTGTCTACACCACTTTCCAATTAATTTTCAAATTCGATTTCTCAAATTAGATTTTTTATAATGGTATTATTGCTATATTTATGAAAGATTTCTCATAATAATAACATAATTGATATTAATCATACGACACAGTGGCCACGAGAAAGAACTATCCTTTTATATAATTACCACTACAGAATATAGAATGGAGTGTAAGCTAATTTTGTTATTAATTTTTTAACTTGTTGAAATAGTTATCTTAAATCGTATATAGAGTATATTTGACAGGAGTTTTGTTTAGAATAATTAATGCTACTCGAGTAATTTAAAATGTTCACCTTTATGTGATACAACCTTAAAATATTTTATAGTTTTAGTCCAATTGTTTTATATCAAATTGCTCTGGATTGTATCCCTCAAAATGTATTATTAGAATTTTAGACAAAGACAATATTGCTATATTTATAAATGATTTCTTATAATAATCGCAATATTTTTAAAACTATCTTAAGAATATAACAGATAATGTTATAGAAATATATCACACTCTAAATTTTAGTAAAAAAATTATATATTATCTACACCACTTATAATTGATGTTGTGAAAATACATTTTGAAAATCAAAATCGATTTTCATTTCTCAATATCAACTTAATTTCCTCAATTTTGAATTAGTTTTCTCATTTTAAATTTATATATTCTTAAATTCCAATCCATTTCTAAAATTAGAATTTTTTATAATTGCAATATTGCAATATTTATGAAGGATTTCTCATAATAATAACATAATTAATGTTAATCATACGGCACCATGAACATGAGAAAGAACCTCCCCTTGAAATATGATTTCCACTACAGAATGAATTGTATGCTAAATTTGTCATCCATTCTTTAACATGTTGAAATAGATATCTGAAATCCTATATAGAGTATATTCCACAGGAACCCGGAATCTCCGTTTTTTTTTTAGAAAAAATAATGCTATTTGAGAAATTTAAATTTTCATTTTTATGTAATACAACCTTAAAATATTTAAAACTATTTTATATCCAATTCTCCTGTATTGTAATCTTAAAAATGTATTATTAGAATTTTGGCTGAAGACAATATTTTTATATTTATAAAGGATTTCTTGTAATAATCTCAATATTTTTTAAACGTATCTCAAGAATTTACTGAAAATTTTATAAAAAGATATCACGCTCTAAATTTTAGTAAATGTCTTCGAAGACATGAAACTCGATATATCATATTTTTTAAACGTATCTCAAGAATTTACTGAAAATTTTATAAAAAGATATCACGCTCTAAATTTTAGTAAATGTCTTCGAAGACATGAAACTCGATATATCCAAATTGCAAGAATCCTTTTGGTCCTTTTTGAAAAGTGTATAGTTATGTGTTAAGAAAAAAAGTTAAATGTTAAGAAAATACAAATTGAAAATCATCAGCATCAATTTTCATTTCTCAATTTCAAATTACTTTTCTCATTTTAAATGTATATATGATTCCAGTTCGATTTATCAAATTAGAATTTTTTAAAAATGGCATTATTGCTATATTTATGAAGTATTTCACGTAATAATCACATAATTGATATTAATCATACGACACAGTGGCCACGAGAAAGAACTATCCCTTTTTATATCATTTTCACTATAGAATGGACATTCTATAGTGGAAATTATATTCATTCATGTTTTAACATGTTGAAATAGTTATCTTAAATCCTATTTATAAAGTATATTCAACAGGAACCCGGAGATAAAATAGGTTAAAAAATAATGCTACGAGAGTACTTTAAAATTGTCACTTTTATGTGATACCACCTTAAAATATTTAAAACTATATTATATCCAATTGCTCTGAATTGTAATCTTGAAAATGTATTATTAGAATTTTAGATAAAGACAACATTGCTTTATTTAGCATTTCTTGTAATAATCACAATATTTTTTACCATATCTTGAGAATTTACCGAAAATGTTGTAGAAAGATATGCATTTGATATTGAGAAAATACAATTTGAAAATCGATTTCAATTTTCAATTTTAATTTATTTTTTCTCAATTTCAATTACATTTCTTATTCTCAATTTTAAATTCTATTTTTCAACTTCTGTTTGTATTTTTCCAATTTCAATTGTTATTTCTGAATTGCAATATGTATTTTCTCAATTTTAATTGGAAATGGTGTATAACATTTCATTATAATGCCGAGCATTTCTGAGAGAATCTAAAAGGGGCCTGATTTTTATTCGACGGAGTGAAAGAAGTAGAAATTATGATTTTTAGTATCCCACTTCTGACCTCCTGTCAAATCACTGAATTATATTTTTTGACGAAATATTTTGCAATGACCTAAAAACTACTTAAATCATGTTTTAAGCTGAGCAAAATGAACCTTTATTTATACGAATCCTACTTCTGAACTCCTCACAGGTTCCTTTTGTATAGGCCTGTGGACATAAAATATAATTAAATCGCGTTTTATTGTAAGTAAAATGAGCTTTCATTTATATAAATTGAAAATTGTTAATGTTATGACACTTTCTGAAGATATTTTCTTATTTAAAATGATTGAAAATTGTCAAAGCTATGACACTTTGTGAGTAAAATGAACATTCATTTATACAAAACAGTTGAATATGGTCTAATATTCTAAAAATTCCTCTTAATGTAGGCGTTATTATGACTGTGACTTATTATTTAAATCGATTGAAAATTGTCAGATTTCCTAACAAGCCCCTGATGTATTACTTGGTGGTATATTTTGCAATGTTTCATTGGAGATAATGAAAAGAATGAGCCTTCGAGTCGTTTTAATATTGTCAAACTTGTGGTATCCCTTAATATCCCACTTCTGAACTCCTGACATTACTACACTATGTTGAAGTACAGATTTAAAATCAGTTTTATTCTGAGTAGAATGATCTTTCATTAGAGTGAATCGTCTGAAAATTGTCAAAGGTATTTTTCTTATTTTAATATCCCACTTCTGATCGGTTGACAAGACCTTGATGTACCTGCGTGTTGCTATAAAATAAGTGTAAATCTAATGAATACCATTCGTAAAAATAGATTCGTGTGCTCCTTTTTGCCAATTATAACTAAATTATTGAACTTTTCCACTTCTGAAGTTACTAAAAATCCCAATGGAATAGAATAGATAAGCACCGAAATGGTTTAAGAACATGTTTGATGCCTCTTTTTCATTTATACGAATCGTTTGAAAAATGTCAATGTCAAGGTGCTGTTTTAATATCCCATTAAATACCATTTTGGAAGAATACTTTCCTATTATGTTTGTCCTCTTCGTGTTAAATTTCAACTAAATAAATTGAATTGTTCTCAAGTTAGTAAGAATTCCAATATAAATATATCTTTAGACAAAGTAAGAAGACAATAGGAACCGAAATGGTTTAATAATATGTTTAATGCTCATTTTATACGGAGTAGAATGATTTTTCATTTCTACAAATTCTTTTAAAATTGTGAAAGTTATGGTGCTCTTTTCAATACACCACTTCTGAAGACTTTGAGTTGACGAAATTGCTACACAATATATTGAAGGATCAATTATACAAATCAGTTAAAAATTGCCCTAGTTATGGTATTCTTTCCAACGTCCCACTTCTGAACTCCTGACAAGACCTTGATGTACCTGCGAGCATTTATAAAATAATTGTAAATATAGTGAATGTGGTATTGGAAAAATATTTTCCTAAATTATTGGACTATCGCACTTCTGAAGTTATTTAGAATCTCCAGATAAAGTGAAGATATTGAAGGTACCGAAATCGACTAAGGACATACTTAATGCTCCTTTTATTCGGAGTAGAATGCATTTTCTTGTATACAAATCCTTTTAAATTTTTCTGAATTCCTGACAAGATCTTGATGTATCCGCGTGTAAGTATAAAATAATTGTAAATCTAAACAACACTTTGAAAAACATTTTCTTACTGTGGTAAATTGAAAATAAATTAATTGACTATCTCTAAAGAATCTCCAGTTAACGTGAAGAGACTGTATTGAATTAATAAACTATCCCACTTCTGAAGTTAATAAGAAACCCAGAAATATATATATATATATCCAGATAAAGAACTAGCAAGATTTTAATTTTCTACATCGATTTCCGTAGTGACGGGGCACTGCTTGGACATAGGCCCAAGCGACTTTAGTGAAAGACGCGAGGACGGGAAAGAGGTTGAGAGTGTCGAATGTATTTTCTGGTCTCTGTCCGGTTATATCTAGGAAACGTTTGGTGCCTTTGGAGTTCAGTATTATTTGAAGGCCAGAACGTCTTTAGCAGTAATGTGGTTGCATGGAGCATAAAATGTTTCTTGAGACTCAAAGGTCGGTTCCCAAAAAGGGCGTAAATGTTTATGATATCACAATGGACTCTTCTGGTATTATTGGGTTGGATTCTTACTTTCTGACTGTCACAAAAAAAAACTTTTTAGTCTTACAAACTTCAGAAGTGGGATCGTTATGTTAAGTTAATCCCACTTCTGAAGTTTTTAAGACTTAATAATATGATATCATCTATAATCTGTTGAACGAATCGAGGTACATTCTGTCACCCGAATAATTTGATCAGTGGGATAGTAATGTTAAGTTTATCCCACTTCTGAAGTGTAGACTAAAGATATCAAGCGAATGATTTGCAGTGTCTACATAGGTTTCTAGCGTAGACTTGGTCAAAAGATTTGTACGGGCTTTACTGTCTCCTCGAGGAGACATTTGGAGACACTGGATTCAATTCTCTCTAACGGATTGAGCGACTTTGCCTGTATAGACGTCTCAAGAATCGGTTCCGATGAGAGACATATTTCATGACTATTTCTGGTCTGCTTTCTTTCTGATTGAAAACTTTCAATTAAATCGTATTATCCTGCTCTTTAATCACCCACAACTGTACGGCATGCGGGCAGCCAGCACAACTGATAACCGACCAGCAACACTTCCCTGGACATTTTCCTTCGCTGTAGTTCATGTTTATCGCTGTTTTTTCCTGGCGTTTTATTTCATTTTTCTTTTTGATGCTGCTGCTGCTGTCACATGACGCTATCCATGTGTGATGGGTGCCCTAACAAAACAAGAAGAAGAGAAAAAAACGCAGAAAGCCTTCTGCATTCAAACGGTCATGTTTGCGATGGCGGCAACGATGACGAAAACGACCACTGTCGTGTCGCTGTTTACCTTCCATGCTGGTCCTCCTACTACTGGTGCTCGTGGTCCTGGTGCTCCTGCTGGTGTTTATTTTGTTTCTTCTTTGTTGGCAAAGGCTTTCCCGTTTTTTATCATTGAACTGCGTTTGTTGTTTCACATGTTTCTTTTTATGGGTTATTTTTTGTTTTTCAATTTCTTTGCTTTTTGTTGTTGAAGTTTCCCACCAAGTTGCTGTGCATCAGCGAGCCAGGCAGCCAGCCAGCCGGTCAGTCATCCATCGTATGAGGAGGACGTGTCTGCGTTTCTCGGTTGTTGTTGTCTTTTTTGCGTTTGTTGCCATTTACTTCTCCGTATTGCGTGTTATTTAAAAATTTTCATATAAAAATCATTTTTGTTTAATTTGTCCTTTTTTCAATTTTCAGTTAAATTTTCTCAATTTTTATTGCAACTTCGCCATTGGAGGCTGTTTGGTATTGGCCAAATTTTGGCAGTTTTTCTTGCCTGTTTTTTTTTTTTTTTTGGCCAAGGACTTGCTTTTCGCCCCCAAAAAGAGGGGAAATTGCTTGTTGTTTTTTAATGTTCTGCGAAATATTTATTCTTTTTGGTCAAGTAGACGGTGACTGAGACTGATGACTGGGAGGTGAGAGGAGCCTGTGTGGAATGTTAAAGGAGTGTTTACCAAGAAATATTTGCACACGCAGTGCAAATATTGCAAATGTCCTCTTATGTAAGTGAATGTGTACGTGGTGGGGGGGGGTGAGGTTTATCGAAGTTTCTTGGGAGCTGAGAAGGTGGAAGATCACCGATGAGTTCGGCTCGTTATTAAAATAAATGTGTCTGTCACTGTCGAATAAATCCTCTAAAGTCTTAGTCAGCGAAAATTATAATTCACTGAACCTGTTTTCTTCTTGACAGACTATCACAGAACTGAGTTCATTCAAATAAAATGCTGGGCATAAAGAGCACCAAGGAGATGGCTGACAACTTACAAATAAACTAAATAAAGTTTTTTTGTTTGAAGTTGGATATTTTTCACATCTTTCCAGGATTTCTATTGTATTTCGAAATTTTAACATTTTAAATGTAATAGTTTCTAAAATGACTTCAAATTTTCTCAGATTCTATTGAAATTTTCCAATATGTGTACACTGTTTTTATGGAACGATAAATAATAATTCGATTCTTGACACGGCATTTTTAAAGGGATTATAGTCATGGTGTGATATTGGAGAAAACAGTAAAAAGCTATAACTTTTGAACAAGCAAATTCATCCTGATACGATATTTTTGTTGTATAAATCAAAACAAAATATTTCTTAAATTAATATATTGAAAAGAACAAAATATATTAAAATATTTAAGACGCTTGACTTAAAATGTAATCTTACAAAACGAAAAAATACTGAGTAAATTATTTATTAAACATCTCTAACTGCGTTATGTCTATTGAAATTGTTTTTACGTATATTTTTAGCTTCGTTTGAAAAAATAGTTTTAATGTATTTTTATTTTTTTAATATTTTTGTAAATCGGTACGATTTTTGGCAAAAAAATATATAAATGGAATTTTTGTGATTTAGCCAAATATATAAATTAAAAACTGTTATTTATTTTAAATAAAAAATAAAAATTACATTAAAAGCATTTTTTATTGACAATTACACTGTGCGTCAGTCCAAAACCTCTGGGAAGTTATGCTATTTTTCTTGTAGGCGTTGTCGACTAAAACAGAAGTCTGTGTGAAATTTACCAGACACCCGTAAAATCTTGTCTTACTTGACTTCATTTTATCACCGTTTTTAAATATTGGCAATGGTTTTACACATTAATTTTGTGCTGTAACATACCATTCGCGAATTCATTTATAAAAGACGTATCGAGTAAAAGGCCATTGACTGAGTTATTGGAGTTGTCACTAAAAATATTTGTTTGTAAAATAAAAGTTTTGGTCAAAGCACACAAAATTTTAAGAAATTTGAGATCAAAAAATAAATAAAATATAATAATTTTAAAAACCATGAAAATGATGGAAAAAATGCTTATTTGCAGATTTTACTTTCATTAAAAAAGGGGGAAAATGTGCTTTAAAAAGAGCGTGTTGTTATTTATTGCATTTTACAAACAATCCCATTGTAAAAAAATAAAAATTAAATTTGAAATAAAAATCGGTTAAATTCGAAATTTCTGATTTTACTAGAATTTTCCCATTAAATAAATAAAGAAACTCTTATTTTCCATTTTTATTTTTGATCAAAAATTTATTTTGAAATTCATATTGAAAATTTAAACTAAAAAAATATATTATTTTAAATGTTTTTATTTTTTTTTAATGTATTTAAAAAATCTTTGAAAAAAATGCTATAACTAAAAAATACTTTATTTGCAGATATTGCTTTCATTAAAAAAACGAATTCCCAAAGTGGTTTAAAAAATGTTTAATTTTTATAAATTTTATATTTAAAAAATCTGATTTTCCCATTAAATATCAAAAAAGTAATTTTTCTTAATTTTTTCAAATGTTTTTAATTACTTTTTATATTTTGATTTTTTGTTTTTTTTCAAAACATAGAAACGGATACGGCAAATTGCTTCTTAATGGCATTTAAAACAAAAAATATATATTTGTTAAATGTTTTTATTTTAGTTCTTTGAACAAATACTTTTTAAACGAAATTTTAAACCCATAGATTGTGTACATTTGTACTCAGCGATAAATTAAAATTATATTTTTTACTATATGCTTTTTAATATTTTAATATTATATTTAAACAGTTGTTACACATTTTTTGACGAAATTTCCTTTTAAAACGACAAAATGTGTATAAATAATTTATTTTTTGACAAATAATCTACACATTTTATCTAATATTAAATTAACAAAAAATTTTATTTTCTTATAATTAATAATAATATTTTTTATTTCATTATTTTTCAAGCCAATTTTTAAGAATTATTTTTTTTGTAATTTATAAAATTTAAAAAATATATTTTAATATTTTCGTATTTTCTAAAGCTATTTTCCTATTTTTTAAACTAATAAAATAAAAAATATTTTCATATTTTTTCAATGAAATTTAATTTTAACCCCAAAGTGTATGTTTATGAAGACAATTTTTTGTAATTTATATAATTTAAAAAAATATTTTTTTATTTTAGTAATTTTAAAGTTATTTTCCTATATTTATATAATTAAAATAAAAAAATATTTTCATATTTTTTAACAATGAAATTTAATTTTAACCCCAAAGAGTACTTAAGGACTTAAGAATTATTTTTTAATTTAAATATTAAAAAATATATTTTTATATTTTAGCATTTTCTAAAGTTATTTTCCTATTTTTTGAAGTAGTAAAATAAAAAATATTTTTAAAACGAAATCTAATTTTAACCCCAAAGAGTATTTTTATGAAGCCAATTTTTTAGATTTATTATTATTATTATTTTTTATTTTTAATACTTTAAAAAATATATTTTTATATTTCAGTAATTTCTGAAGTTATTTTTCTATTTTTTAAACTAAAAAAAATAAAAAATATTTTCATATTTTTTACAATGAAATTTAATTTTAACCCCAAAGAGTACTTTAATGAAGGCAATTTTTTAAAATTATTTTTTTTTAATTTAAATATTAAAAAAATATATTTTTATATTTCAGCATTTTCTAATGTTATTTTCCTATTTTTTGGAGAATTATTTATTTATATATTTTTTAAGGCGATATCTAATATTAACCCCAAAGTGTATTTTGATGAAGCCAATTTTTAGATTTATTATTATTTTTCAATTTTAATAATTTAAAAAAATATATTTTTATATATCAGTAATTTCTAAAGTTAATTTTCTAAATTAATAAAATAAAAAAATACGAGATCTAATTTTAATCTTAAAGAGAGCGGTGTGAATGATATTTTTTTTTTAAGTTAAAAGTTGAATACATTGTATTTTTATGAAGCCAATTTTAAAGAATTTCATAAATTATAAAAAAATAATTTAAAACAATATTTCATATTTTTAAATATATATTTTTTTGTATTTTCTAAGGTTTATTTCTTTTTCTTGGTTACAACATATTATATGTATTATATGTATATATAATAACAATAGTAAATATAAATACGGACATTTTTTGAATTACATTTTTGCGAATTGTATACAGCATAAGTATGTATGAGGCTAAATGGCTTCGTTAGTGATCAAAATTGCTATCTTTGGCTTTGAGAAATGCCACAAATGCTTGCTGAGAAGAAGATGTTTTCACAATGTGGCACTGCTTGCCATAGTTTTTGAACGGAGAGACATTATCCGATCATTTTACTTCGAAAATAGACATTAACGGATCATTTTACTTCGAAAATAGGTTGTGATAATCCCGTTTTACCGTCCCAAAATTGCATGATATGAATGTGAAATGACAAGGCGTCGAAATATGCCAAAACCTATACCCCAGACGAATTGTTATCCGATCTTTTTATCTGGTATCTTTTAATTGTTTATCGGACAACAAATTGGATAACAAATCTCATAAAATATCAGTTTCAACTTTGACTCTAATCAACATACTTGGGTTTTGTTAAGGAAGACTTAGGAATTTTTACTTTTGAAATCAAAATTTTGTGAAATATAACGAACTTTTTCCAACTGGCATGTACTTATCGACAATTAATGATTCAACCATTTATTTAAAATTATTATTTTTATAAAATAAAAAATTTTGTGTAATTACATGGATTTAAAATAATATTTTCATTAATTAATTTAATACGAATAAATAATTATAAAGATAATCCAAATGAAATTATGCTGAATAGATTAAACCGAAGAAAAAAAACGAATAAATTATGTGCACATTAATGGCAAATGAGATGAAAAAAGGGGGGTGGACGCTCCACTCTTACCACATAACAAATAAATATTATTCAAGAGCATTAATGAGGCGGCAGCAGGGAGAAAACAACAGAAAAAACAAAACGGAAATGAAATTATGACCAGAATGACACTCACAAACTTCAATTTACTCACACACAAGCACATATACATTTAAATGAGATTATGCCAGCATATACACACATGGAGGGTAATCTATGTAAATCTATGATAGGTAGGCCCTGAACACTCCAAGCGGATGTCCTCGCACATTTCAATGAAATGCATGTACATCAAGTAAATTATAATGTATCTATATATTTGTATATATATTTACATATACATATGTAGGTGTGTATTATATTCATCCATATGTGTGTATATATCTGTTTGGGTGTGCGGAGGTCCTTCTGTGAGTTTGCTGTCCATATGTGTGTATACATATCGAGACCAATTGTTTTAAAACAAATATTTCGCATAAAAAAGTACAGTTGTGTTGTCAATGATGATTTGGTTTTGGTTTGTTTGTTTGCTGTTGATCCTGGAAGGAGCTGGGCAGCTGGATATTTCGGCGGCTGTAATAAGGCAATTTCAAATTTTTCAATTGCAATGGCCAGCATCAGCAACAGCATCCATCCTTTGAAAACTTCAGCCACATCACAGTCAGCGACAGAGAGAGAGTGAATGAGTGTGAGAGAGAGAGAGGTGGAGAAGTTTGGTCCTTTTGACCACCATTACGCGAACAATTCAATGTTCAAGGTACTGCCCGATGTCCTTCCATGTCCAACTCTGAGAAAAAAAAACTCATTAACCCCCCTTTAATTTTCGCCAAAAAATTTTCAGGATTTTACGCTTTTCCCAAAAAGGAAGGCCAGGGAAGTTGGAGGGGTTTTTAACTGAAACCCCACCAACTTTATTTAGTCCTCCCTCCTTCCGCCATGATGCCCTTCACATAAATCCTGTGGCCGCCACACCGCATGCATTGTGTCTGTCAGTTGAAAGCAAACAACAGCCTTATATGGTTATGGACAGCGCCATTAATGGCATGTGACCACCACCCCTTGAGGACCTCCAACTCTTTTCCCAAAAAATTTCCTTTTTTTGCAGCTCGCCATTCTCCCCCCCCCCCCCACACACACACAATTTTCCCATCCACTGCAAATTACGAATGGTTGGGTGGCCAGTTGATAAGCCTACGCGCCATCTAAGGCAACAACAATACATATGTGACAGCAACAAAAAAGTCCGGGCGAACAATTGGGCGCCGGTTGCATATGTGAAGACAACAACTCCAAAGGACACAGCAGCAATAGCTACAGAGCCGAGCGAGCAGCCACTGAGCCGCAGCAGCCTTGTGCATCCTTTGGCTGCATGTTGCATCAGCTCGATGTGCATCAGTAATAGGCCCAGCCGAGGGTGGCTGTTGCAACCGATAACAACGGCCCAACAGTCCAATCACCCAAACTCCTTGCCAGAGCCAACCACTCTTCGCGGGTTAATATAAATCGCTGTATATACAATTGTATATATAAATAATGTACAAGTACATACATATGTATGCAATGCATTTTTTCGGCGGCATTTATGCTGCCGCATCTACGAAATCATGTAAAACGGAAACTGCCTCCCCCCGTATGGCAGGCATCGGGTGCTGTTGCCAACAACTACTAGGCACAGACTCTTATATACCAATATCTATCGTACATATGTACATATACTATGTATATAACACTGTATACAATAATGAGAACAAAAAAATGCAGTCATGTTGCTGCTCATCATTAATGACAACAACAGCAACAACAATTTCTGTTTAATTTGAATTTTTAATTTCCGTTTCCAGTATGAGTTTGCCTGACTGCCAGCCTCCCTGCCTGCCTCAGCCAATTTTTATTTATATTATTTGGGTGTTAATGTTAATGTTCATATTTATGTGTTCATGCAATCGTCATTAAAATATATGCCCGTAAATGTATATAATAAATAAATAAATAAATATATATATATATATATATATATATATATATATATATATATATATATATATATATATATATATATATATATGCATATTCATATATACTTATTTAAAATTTAGTATGTATTTATATTTATATTGTATATCATCAAATGTACGCACTTAATTCTGAAGTACAGTTTATTTTCAATTAAAACGCGTTCGACTCGACTCGACCCAACCCAATCCGACCCTTTCTCTCGCTGACAATATTAATAATACGGCAAGAAATATTCACATATTGCCATCGTGCGTTAATGAGGGTATTTATTGTGGCCCCTGCAATCTCCCACGCCACCCTGTATTTAATTAACACTGTTCTAAAATAAACGCATTTGCGAGGATGTAGTGGGCTGCATTGATACAGGAAAATGGAAACCAGAATTAATATTAATATCGATAATATAAACAAGTAAGAAGGCGTTAAGTTCGGCCGGGCCGAATCTTATATACCCTCCACCAAGGAGTGCATTCCACAGTATTATCAGCAGATTAAAGGATGTCGACTTTACATAGAAGTACAGTACCATATTACGAAAATTGTGATATTTGTATGCACATTACTATATTTGTTTACTATTTCAAACTATAATGTATACTTGTGCGCACTGTTTAAAATCTACTACTATATATAAATAAAATGCTGTAATTGTGAAAGTGAACATGCCTAAATATTAGGCGATTGTCAGTCGCCATTAGAAAGAAGTATACATTTTAGTAGAAGTATAAATTTTAAAGATATCCCCAGACTCGCCCCATTTCCCGACAAATAAAAAAATATTTTACGTGGCTATGCAGCATACACCGAAATCCATGATTCTATCAGCGGCCATTCTGTTGGTAACATTTTTATCCCCTTTTTCCAATTTTGCCCCCTCAAGAGTACGACTATGACGTTTAGTTGGTACTATTTTTATCCCCTGTAGCCGTTGTATCCCTTGAAAGTACGAATTTGGAAAAAAACATTTTATTTTTCGTGTCTACGCAGTCAGAGGAATGTATGTATACTCCGAATTTTTTGATTTTAGCTGCGGTCATCTGGTAGGTACTATTTTTATCCCCTTTTTCCATTTGAACCCCAAAAAGTACGAATTTTGGAAAGTTCTTTTATGTTACGTGTCTACGCAATCAGCGGAATGTAAAGGGTGATTTTTTAAGAGCTTGATAACTTTTTTAAAAAAAAACGCATAAAATTTGCAAAATCTCATCGGTTCTTTATTTGAAACGTTAGATTGGTCCATGACATTTACTTTTTGAAGATAATTTCATTTAAATGTTGACCGCGGCTGCGTCTTAGGTGGTCCATCCGCTTAGTCCAATTTTGGCATTTCCACGTTTTTGAGTAACAGAGACCCAATTGGTGCGAACGGCGACGAATCGAAAATTGGTGGTCATCATTAACACTGGCCGATACAGCTGCGATATTTTCTTCAGTTCGCACTCTACGTAAGCGTGTTGGTGGTTTAATGTCCAACAATGTAAATTTGGTGCGAAATTTAGTCACAATAGCCCGAATAGCCGCTTCAGTGGGTCGATTAAACTGACCATAAAATGGAAGCGCGCAATGAACTTTCTTAACAGAGCACGCATTTTGATAATAAAATTCAATAATTTGCAAGCGTTGTTCGTTTGTAAGACGATTCATGATGAAATGTCAAAGCATACTGAGCATCTTTCTCTTTGACACCATGTCTGAAATCCCACGTGATCTGTCAAATACTAATGCATGAAAATCCTAACCTCAAAAAAATCACTCTTTATATATCGAATTTCAGTATTCTGGGTGCAGCCGTTAGGTTGGTACTATTTTTATCCCTCTATCCCCATTTAACCCCTTAAAAGTACGAATTTAGAAAAAATACTCTTATATTATGTATCTACTCTATTAGAGGAATGTACACGCCAAATTTCGTGTTTCTATCTGTTGTCGTTTGGTAGGTACCATTTTTATCCCTTTTTGTCCCATTTCGCCCCCTACAAATAAAAATCATTCTATGGTGCCCTTTTATGCTATAAAGGGAATGCGCATTGCAAATATCAAGTAAATACAAGCTAATATGTTCAAAAAACATGCTGAAATACTCTAAATATTAGGGGTATTTCCAGTCCTTGTGAGGAAAAATTTTTTCCCTCTGGGCCGATTTCGTCCACTTTCAATCCCAACCGATCTACAACCATAAGACACACTTAGGAAAAAATTGAACCTCCTAGCTTATTTCGTTCGGCCGCTATCGTGCTTTCAACAGACAGACAGCCAGACGGACATGGCTATATCGTCTTAGAATTTTACCACGACCAAGAATATATATACTTTATGGGGTCATGACAAAGTGAATATTCCTCCATCCTGGAGGTGGAGGGTATAAAAATGTAAAACACAATTTTGTTTAAACTCACTTGCTTCTTAGTTCTGTTTTTCAAAAATCTATGACTCTAGGAACAAAATTTTATTTTCCACTGTTTTCCTATTTTATGGGTATTATCGTGACCACAAAAAATGACTTAAATTTAAATTTTTCATTTTTATTTTCAGGTTTATGTTTGACATTTTCCAAATGGGACGCTATACGGTCGAACAAAATTGGGAAATATTAAAAACTTACTTCCAAAGTAGCAAACTGTAAGAAATTTACGTGAAAAATTTCGTGTTTTCCGATGAAGCTCATTTTCATCTCGGTGGCTATGTCCATGAGCAAAATTGCCGCACATGGGGTTCAGACAACCCACACGTGGCTATTGAGAAGCCAATGCCAATTGTCTACTATCAGTTTTCTACAGAACTCAAAAGTGTTAAATACAAATTTTTGAATTTGGCTGATGTGTTTTGTTACTGAACAACTGTGCAACGAGATTCTACCATTTCGACAGATTTGCTATTTTATGAATTTGATGTGGTGTTTGGGAAATTTCACATACAGATACTTGTTGTACCCGACAAAACCTACGAAGTATTTTGGACTGTCGCACAGTGTAATCAATTTAAAAACAATACAAAATCCTTGATGATTTCCTACTTAACAATTTTTTTAAGAACATTTCTTGTATTTTTTTAATGTTTTTAATTTTTTTTTTTAGTTTTTTTCGTTTGTTTTTTGGGTCTGTAATCAATCAATATTTGATTTGTTTTTTAATTTTTCCAAAAAATAATTCTTATTAATAATTTAAATAATTTGTGATACAATTTTGTGAACTAGCCTGAAAATACAAATTAATTTTTTTATTTTTTAATGATTTTTGAAAATGCTAAATTTTATTTCGAAAAGAAATTTTTCAGTGAAAAGCATTATTCCATTGTAAAAAAATCAAAAAATAAATATTCTCATATTTATATTTTCAAAAAGCTTAAATACCATAAATATTGGTAGATAGTGGTTGCTACAGTTGTTTGTATTTCCATTCTATTTTACTTCCAAAAGTACAAATTTTGAAAATCCATTATCAGACATACATAGTGCAAAATAACCTAACTTCATGATTCAATCAATTTTTGCCGTAAAAGAAAAATTAGGAATTTGGAAAAAAACTTTTTATTTTGAGTGTATATGCAGTCAGAGGAATGTATACACCGAATTCCATGATTCCAGCTGCGCCCAATTGGTTGGTACCATTACTACCCCCCTCAATTAGAATTTCATCATTCTAGCTGTAGTCGTTTAGTTGGTACTATTTTTATCCCTCTGTACCCTTGAAAAATCCGTTTATTTTCCGTGTCTACGCAGTCAAAGGAATGTATACTCCGAATTTCATGAGTCTAGCTGCGGTCATTTGGTTGGTACTATTTTTATCCCCTTTTTCTATTTTGACCTCAAAAAGTACGAATTTCGAAAAATCAGCTTATTTTCCGTGTCTACATACTCAGAGGAATGTATACTCCGAATTTCATGACTCTAGCTGCGGTCAGTTGGTTGGTACTATTTGTATCCCCTTTTTTCATGTTAACCCCAAAAAGTACGAATTTTAAAAAATCCGTGTATTTGACGTGTCTATGCAATCAGAGGAATGTATACACCGAATTTCATTATTCTAGGTACAGCCGTTTGGTTGGTACCATTTTTATCCCTCTATTCCCATTTCACCCCTTAAAAGTATGAATGTGGAAAAATACTTTTATATTATGTATCTACTCAATTAGAGGAATGTACACACCGAATTTCGTGTTTCTAGCTGTTGTCGTTTAATATGTACCATTTGTATCCCTTTTTTGCCCCATTTCACCCCCTACAAATAAGAATCACTTTATGGTGCACGTTTTTGTTATCGGGGGAATGTATGAAAAAAAATGAAAAAATGCGCTTAAATACTCTAAAATATTAGGGATTATTATGGGTATTTATAGTCCTTGTGAGGGAAAATTTTTTCTCTTTGGGCCGATTTCGCCTTGTTTCAATCCCAACCGATCTACGACTATAAGACGCATTTATGGCAAATTTGAATGTTCTATCTCGTTTCGTTTAGATGCTAGCGTGCTTTCAACAGACGGACAGACGGACGGACGGACATGGCTAGATCGTCTTAGATTTTTATGACGATCATATTCTATATAGGGTCTCAGGTCGATATTTCAAGGCGTTATAAACGGAATGACAAAGTTAGTATACCCCCGTCCTGGAGGTGGAGGGTATAAAAATATAAAAAGGTCTCACGGTGTAATCGTCTAAAAATAATATTGTCGTGTTTTCGTGAATAACAGCCAATTTTACGGGAAATTGACCAATTTAAAGCCGATAATTTCGACTTGGTATTCTCATTTGTCTATTATGTTTTTATTCTTCACAAATTTATACAAATTTTCCACAGAATATACATATATATTTGTGCTGTAAAAAAAACAAAAACGGTTCACCAGAGAAGCGTAAATCTTACCTAAAAACCGATAATATTTTTGATGCACTGAATATCATAATCCATTTAGAAATTAAATTTCATTGTATTCTGACAACTCCTTCTAATTTTTTTCAATGCTAGTATGGGGACGAGCCAGTGTAAGGCCTATTGCTTACAAAGTTAGGGCTACACGGTGGATGACCCATTATTTCGATGTCTTGATAATCCACATAACAAACATTTGCACAAGTTCATTCCATTTTTTGCTGACATAACAACGAGTTTTGAATAAGATTATCCCTTCCCTATTAATATTATAAAACCTTAGTGTAAGTCTGTCTGTCTGTTTGTTTGTTCCGCAATCACGTGTAAACGGCTGAACCGATGTTGTTGAAATTTTCAGTACAGATAGATGTAGGTCTGGAAGGAACTATAGGCTAAAGAATTTTTAAAAATTTGCTCTGTGGGCGGAGGCAATAGTTTTTTTGAGAGCTAGAAGGCTGAAAATTGGTACATATATATTACTGACCACGAGAATGATAAATATGATGCCGAAATTTGGATTTTCATTTTGTGGGCGGAGTGGGCGTGGCAATAGTGTTTTTTTTTTTTTAGCTAGATGGCTGAAAATTCGTATATATATATTACTGACCACGAAAATGATAAATATGATGCAGAAATTTGGATTTTCATTTTGTGGGCGGAGTGGGCGTGGCAAAAGTGTTTTTGAGAGCTAGATGGCTGAAAATTGGTACATATATATTACTGACCAGGAGAAAGATCAAGTTGTTTTTTTGAGCTAGATGGCTGAAAATTGGTACATGTATATTACTGACCAGGAGAAAGATCACGTTGATGCGGAAATTTGGATTTTCATTTTGTGGGCGGAGTGGGCGTGGCAATAGTGTTTTTTTTAGCTAGATGGCTGAAAATTCGTATATATATATTACTGACCACGAAAATGATAAATATGATGCAGAAATTTGGATTTTCATTTTGTGGCCGGAGTGGGCGTGGCAAAAGTGTTTTTGAGAGCTAGATGGCTGAAAATTGGTACATATATATTACTGACCAGGAGAAAGATCAAGTTGATGCGGAAATTTGGATTTTCGTTTTGTGGGCGGAGTGGGCGTGGCAAAAGTGTGGCAAAAGGCTGAAAATTGGTATATATATATTACTGACCACAATAAATATCAATCTGATGCCGAAATTTGGATTTTCGTTTAGTGGGCGTGGCTATAATGTTTTTAAGCAAGAAGGCTGAAAATTGGAACGTATATATTACTGACCAAGGGAAAAAAGTGTTTTTTTAGCTAGATGGCTGAAAATTGGAACGTATATATCACAAACCACGATAATATCAATATGATAAGTTCAATATGAAACCTGCTTTTAATTTTACAATTTGTTTTTTTGCCTGGCGAAGCGGGCGGGGTGCAGCTAGTGATAAAAATAAATATGAAACCATCAGCTGGCACCTAATAAGATTTTGGGAAAACATCTTCATTAGCCATAAAAACATTACATTACAAATATTAAAAAAATTTCCGTAAACAAATTATTTTAAAATTAAAATAATTTTCTGAGCCCGTTTTAATTAAGTTGTTTTTAAACAAAACACGAAACTCTAACCAGACAGCTGATTGCAACGATCAGCTTTTCTCTAGGGCTCAACCTAATAGAAAGCCAAGAGCCAACACCAATACGCCGAGCCCTAATGTGTTCGTTCGTCTTTAACCGACATCTTCGTTGGTGTAAATAAATGAAGCTAAATTTGAAATATCAGCTGACATCTAACACCATTTATGGTGGCCAAAGCTAACATTATAAAAAGTGGAAAATTTCGTGAATATTTTGACACTTATTTAAACGAATAGTTTAAAAGGTAAGAGATCGGTCTTATTATTGCAATTTATGAAGTGAGATATCTGAGACACAGAATAAAATACATATATGCTATGAGAGCCTGAGAAATACAAAAATATAAATATTTAACCCAAGTCAAAAAAGTTTCTATTTGAAAACCAATTCAAGCCAATTTATGTTCTCGTCCAGCGGGTTACACTGCATGGTGACTGCGCCGACAAGAGAGAGCAACAATAACAACAACAACACATCAACGTGCATAGACCACATCTTCGTACGATGTAACTTAGCGACAGCGAGCACACACGCAGCTATCATAAAAACAACAATCTCTGATCATTACGCTCTGTTTGGATGCATAAAGGAGGAGAACAAAACAAATGAAAACACACAAAGAAATAAGGGCATGGATTTATATGTCAAAATAAATAATGCAAAAGTAAATCGCCAAATTAATGAAATGAATTGGAATGAATTAATTAATAAATCAACTAACTCTAATGATTTGTTTAACAACATTTATAATACTTTTAATAAAATTTATAAAAATTCGACAGAATTAAAAAGTAATATAAAAAAAGAAACCCACATCCGTGGCTTAGTGCGGAATTATTACAATTATGTAATATTCGTGACAGACTACACAAAAAATGGCAAAAGAATAAAAATAATGAATTAAATGAAAAAATATACAAAACTTATAGTAATAAGTTAAACAAAAAAATAATACAAGCTAGGAATACGTACAACATGAAACAGTTTATGTGTAACAGAAATGATTTAAGGGCAACATGGCAGCTTATAAATAATATAACGGGCAAAAAAATCGATGATATTGACAGAACAATTAAACTCAATTTCTATAATAAAACCACACAAAATTTAACAGAAGAGTTCGCAACTAAATTTAAACAAAATGTTCAACAAATAATACACGAATGTAACCTAAAAACAAATATAAATATTCAAACAAACATACAAAACTCAATATATTTAAATTATACAAACGAAGATGAAATATACAACATTCTACAAAAAATAAATATCAGAAAAAGCGCTGGAGTTGATGGTATTAGGGCAATAGATCTTAAAAATAATGCCCGTTGTCTAACTCCAATAATATCGAAATTAATAAACTCTAGCCTGGGTGAGTCAATAATCCCAGATATACTGAAAAAGTCCATAATACGACCAATTTTCAAAAACGGCAGCAAAACGGACTTTAATAACTACAGGCCAATATCGATATTATCAGTGGTAGAAAAAGTCCTTGAAGATGTATTGGTAAGGAGACTGAACGATTTTCTCCTTAAATATAAAATCATTCACGGAAGCCAGTACGGATTCCAAAAAGGGAAAAATATTAACCAACTGCTTGGCTTATTTTCTGACCACATAAACCGAAATCTTGATAATCATGTACAAAGCCTGGTGCTGTTCATTGATTTCAGTAAAGCTTTTGACACTCTTTCACATGGTAGATTAATTGAAATATTAGAAAGGAATGGAATACGAGGTCAACCCCTAGAATTGTTCAGGAACTACCTACAATGCAGAACATTCCAAGTAAAAATCGAAAACAAACTTAGTAACAGCCAGAACATAACGCATGGAGTGCCACAAGGCTCTAAACTAGGCCCAATTCTGTACATCATCTACGCTAACGAAATGCTAAATCAACTCAAAGACAGTACACCTTTTGCTTATGCAGATGATACTGCAATAGTAGTATCAAATGTATGTGTAAATAAAGCGACTGAAATAATGCAGAGAGAACTTAATGCAATAACGAGATGGTGCCATGACAATGGGCTCATAATAAATGCTTCAAAAACAAAGATCATGCACATTAAACCCCGACACATCCTTCACACTGCTATACCATTGATTTTCCACAATAACGACTGTTTACACAAAACCAATAACAACATCGACATTGCTGACACCTGTACTACAAGCATCGAACTAGTGAATACATATAAGTACCTAGGAATACATCTGGATAGCACATTCAAATGGAAAACACAAATCGAACACTTACAGAAAAAACTAAGCAAAACATTATACGCACTGTATCATCTCAGCAAATGCTCTCCGTACAGTGTTATGAAACAAGCCTATTTCTCACTGGCAGAAACATACCTAAGGCATGGTATTACTGCATGGGGAAGAGCGGTGTACTGTAGAACATTGCAGCACACTCAAGATAGACTGCTGAAACTATTATGGAGAAATCACCAATACACAACTAAAATAAACCCATTAACCAATACAACAAGTCAACATAACGGCAGAAGCCACAATCAAATTTCGCACAATCCACATCAATTATACAAGGAACTTCAAATACTAGATATCGACGGAATTTATAAAACAACAATTATATCCGAATTCTACAATGATCCGAGATTTCTAGTGCACATCAACCATCGACAGAACACAAGAAGCAGGGCACAAAAGCGCTATAAAGTACCCAGTTTCAAAAATGATTATGGAAAAAACTCCCTATCCGTTACGCTGTCTACGACATTAAATAGGATGCCAAATGAAATGCAAAATATCCAACATAAATTAAGAAGAAAAAAACTAATTAAAAATTATTTCCTACATTAAACTAAGGTTAATTTAAATTAAATTAAATTACATTTGAACTTATACTGTGAATTTAATATACAGCTGAGCTGAAGTACAATTACTTTACTATGTAACTATTTTTTATATATTTTTATATATTTTTATATATTTTTCTGCAGACAAGCCAATAGGCTTCGCGGGATTAATAATGTAACTTGTAAGAAAATGATACTGCTCAATAAAGGAATTAAAAAAAAAAAAAAAAAAAAAATACTGACAAACGTGGTTTACAGCTTTTTAATTTGATATTGACAGTTTTGAAAGTTATTTTTCAATAATCAACTTTTGAACATATTTTTGCATAAAAAATGTGATAAATATCGAATTTTCTTTCAAATTCAAATACTCCGCGAATTTTAGTTAATTGGAGTATTTTTGCGTATTTTATATTGCCAATTAATTTAGTCCTAAGTTAATCCAGACAGTTTCGATTAAGTATCCTTAAAATAAAGGGAATAATAAAGGGTGTCCCAAGAAGAGCGCAATTTTTTAATTTTAAATAAAACACAGATATTTAAGAAAAAATCGTGAACTTTAATATATCGTAAAGTGGACAGAATGAGGTTATGTATGGAACAATATATCGTGCAGATGGCCGCCGCGGCTTTGCTGGCATGCACGCGATCTTTTCATGAAATTTTCAATGACCGTTTTGCATGAATGCTGCGGTATTTCATTAATGCAGCGTCCAATTTCGTCTTTTAAGGCTTGAGTCGTCGTCGGCTTATTCGCGTAAACCATCGACTTCAAAAAACCCCAAAGAAAAAAATCTAATGGTGTTAAATCGCACGATCTAGGCGGCCAATTCTGATCTCCAAAACGCGAAATAACACGACCGGGAAATGACTGATGCAGCAATTGAATTGTTTCTCTGGCTGTATGACATGTGGCGCCGTCTTGTTGGAACCACATGCCCTCCACATTCATTTCTTCAATTCTAGGCAAGAAAAAACTGGTTATCATTTCACGATACCGAACACCATTGACTGTTTGCGCTTGACCTGCCTCATTTTCATAAAAAAAGGTCCAATGATTCCTCCAGCCCAAAAACCACACCACACAGTGACACGTTGAGGATGCATTTGCTTCTCGTGAATCACTCGAGGATTTTCCGCACCCCAAATGCGACAATTCTGCCTATTGACGAAGCCATCAAGATGAAAATGGGCCTCGTCACTGAAGATGATTTTATCCGCAAAATCAGCATTTTCATGTTGTCTCTCCAATACCCAATTAACGAACTCCCTTCGCTGTCCAAGGTCAGTTGGCTTCAGTTCCTGAGTCAATTGAACTTTGTGTGCGTGAAGATGCAAATCTTTCGTCAAAATTGCAAAGTGGATTTGGAGACACCAATTTGCTGAGCTCGGTGTCGAATTGAGGTGGATGGAGTTTGAGCGACATTATCACGTACAGCTGCGACATTTTCGGTCGATCGACCTGGTCGATGGCGCGTTGTTGTCTTTACATCACTAACAGACCTAGTTTCGGCAAATTTATCCATTAATCTCTTTACAGTTGACTCTTTGGAGCATTATTGTGACCCCAAATTGATCGCAATTTGCGAACTGTAGCCGCAAAACTTTCACCATTTTGGTAAAACAATTTCACAATGAGAATGCGTTGTTCATTCGTGTAGCGCTCCATTATTACTAACCTCGTACCTTCTACTAACAAACAATAACAATTGTTCAAATGTCAAACAATGACACTTCGAATGTTGCCAGATTTAAAAATTGCGTTCTTCTTGGGACACCCTTTATAAGACTTCGAACACTAGTTTCAAGTCTTTTACATTATCAAAATTAGAAAAAAAAAACAGTTTCATTTGATGTTGTATTCCAATAGCAATCCGCATAGTTTTTTTTTGAAAGATTATCAGATTTTCGGGTCACATGAGATAAATGAATCAATTACGATCCCTTAAAAATATAATAAATAATTTTGAAAAAAGTACTCACCTTTTGCTGAACTTTTCCGAAACGGTAATAATTTCGATTTTCCAAAAGTGTCAAATGTTGCAATTCAATTATCCAGAAAGAAGTTGCTTGTTCAGACAGTGTTTTTGAGTTGATTTCGGGCACGAATTGATTTCGGGCACGCCGAGTTGTTGATGCCAGACAATTTGCTAACAGCAACTGATGATCGAACGATAATCGAGTGCTTTTGGCCAAAAAGAAATTTTGAGTTTCTCTTTTTTTTTAAGATGATTTTGTATTTAGTTAATTTTGTTTTTGCGGTTTCTTTTTGTTTAATTTAATGCAGTAAAATGTTTATTTTTGTTTAAGACATTCATTTGTTTGTTATTAGTTTAGTTTAGATTTTTTTCTTTTTCTTGTGGTGGTTGTAATAATTAATACCTTAGAATATGTTTTCTTTTTGTTTAATGATAATTTATGATTTTTTGAGTTTTCTTTTTGCACATACACACAAAATTGTTAAATTTTTAGATTTTTTGGAGATATTCTTTTCAAAATGTTTTTTTTTTTCTTTTTGATAAGACCAAAATTGCTAAATTTTGGTTAATTTGGAGTTTATTTTTTGTTTTCGGAAAATGCCGGGCGGGGTGTCTTCAGTTTTCCCCCTTGTTTTCGGTTGTTTGGAATACTTCTTCTTTTCAAAAATTTATTGTTTTTCTTCTTCTTCTTTTTATGAAAATTGTTTTTTTTTTTTCAGTTGATTTGACTGATTGTTTCTTTGTTTTCGGTTGTTTTTTTTCTTTCTACGCGTTTAACGATTTTCAAAACGGTCTTTTCGCTTTCGAGTGTTTCAGTTCAGAACATTGTGCTGTGATTTTGACGTGTTTTTTGGATATTTAAAGAAACATTTTTTTTGGTTTTGATAAAAAATCACGAACTTATAGTGGTTAGAACACAAAAATTATACGAAATTTTGCTGTTTTCTTCTTTTCCGCGTTTGTCTGGGGGTCTTTGGGGGGTGGTGGGGCAAAATTGAATTTTTGGCGATTTTGGTTTTTCTCTTGAAAATTTAACAAATTTTGGCTATTTTTGTTGGTTTGAATTTTGACGGTTTTTTTCTTCTTGGTTTCCGGGGGGAATTTCAGGAGTGCTGCGGGGGGGCTTTTGAGACTTGGTTTCTTTAACTATTTTCTTGGTATTATTGTTAACTATTTTACTGCATAAAATTTTGTCGTTGTTGTTGTTTGGAGAGAGGGGTCCGAAATTGTTTTTTGAATTTTTGATTTTTTTACTATTTTTTTCTCTGAGTGTAATGTTGAATTTTTGCTGTTGCTGTTGTTGTGGTTGCTTTTTTATTACTTGTGTTTTGTTGTTGTGTTGTTAGTTGCTTTGATTTGATTTGAGAGAGGTTTTGACGAGGGGGGATTGATTGGTTGGTTGTTGTTGTTTGCTTTATTAGTTGTGTTTTATTATTTGTTTTATTTTTGGGGGTTTTGTGGTTGCTTCTGTTTTTTTAAGTTATTTCGTTTTTATGTTACTTTGTTATTTGCTTTTTTATTATTGTTACGGTTTATTGTTGTATTTTTTGTTATTGTTGTTGTTGTTGTTGGTTGTTGTAGTTGCTGGGGGTTCCTTATTTCCTCTTGTTGTTGTTGTTGTTGTTGTAGTTTGTTATTATTTCTTTTTTGTTGATTTTTGTTTGTTGTTGGTTTCCAAATTTTGTGTTTTGAATTTTGTTTGTTAAATTTTGAGAAATTAAACTTAAAATTCTTTTTTGCTTGTTAGAACTAAAAATGTTTACTATTTTTTTGATTTTGTTGTTACGCTTTTGTTCTATTTTGTTTTTCTTTTTGTTTTTTTGTAACTTAACTTAACGGTAATTATAAATTATAGTTGAACTTAAATTAAACGTAAAAAATTGCACTTTCTTTCAAACGTGGGGGGATTAGGAGAGTTTTTTTGTTTTTGTTTTGACAGGGGGATTTGTTTGAGGTCGGTTAGGTGGTGGTTTTGTGTTGTGACTTTATTTTTACTTTTTTTTTTGAATAAAACAAAACAAATATTAATAAGTATCAACAACGTTTTAACGTAAGTTTTTAAAAAATGTTCCAAACAGTCAAAAAGCACCTGGAAAGAGAGAGAGAGAGAGAAAAAAACATAGAGAAATTATTCAATTGAACAGGCTTGAATTTGTTGAGTGTAAAATAATAAAAATAACAACTTCATTAACTAAAGAAAGGATCAACAAAATTATAAGCTCCATAAACATCTCGGGACCGCTCTATTAACAATCACTTGCTAAGATTAAAACAACTTCCCCTAAAAATTCTTCTCTATTTAAAATCACCTTCAAAACCTAATTTGCAGTTCAGAAAAACGAAAAAAATATGTAAAGCGGATCAACCAGCTGATCAACGATCAGCTGTTCCAAATCAAATTATTTCCAAGGCAGAAGAATTTTCGTAGTTGAATTTGAAGCTTTAAAATACAAGAGAAAACAAAGCAACATAGACCAGACGGCTGATTACAACGATCAGCTGAGCTCAACCTAATAGAAAGCGAAGCGCCAGCACCAATACGCCCAGCCCTAAAGTGATCGTCATTAAAGGAACATAGCATTGTTTGATGAAATGTCAGCTGACACTTAACAACATTCAGTGTTGCCAAGGCCAACAATATTAATAGTGGTAAAAAATAAATCAAAGACAAGTAGAACTATCAGCTGATTCAAGGGCTCAACCTTATGGAAAGCGGCGACGCACCTGCAATAAAACGCCGGGCAATCAAGTGTTCGTCATGAAGAAAAGATAGAACTTAGAACTATTTGATGAGTAAATGAAACTTGACATTCACTGGAACAGATATAATCATGCAAGATCCACCCTAAGAAATAACAATCAGTATATGACTGCTAGAGTTTATTTATACGATGCACTGTGGGATTTAAAGTAATATGAGGTTAATAATGAAGTCTCTCCTGCATGGCTGGGCGGACACACAAATAACTGAAATGTTGATGAGCTAAACTTCGAGGGGTCTAGGGCCGCACAATGGGGTACCTCAAAAAATATTTTTGAGTTGATAACATTTAATTTGTTTAATTTTTGTAGAAGTAAAAGAAATTCAGAAATCATGCTATGATCATAATTACTACAGTTATTCATAGATTTTCTTCAACATTCTGGTTTTGTGAAAACTTTTCATATATATAAACTTGAGATCCAACATAGCGAACTTGACCAGAAAAGTAAAATCTGAATACACATCATTGTTAGGTTGGATCTTAAGTTCAATAAAAATATAGATTTTTTTTGGTGATCAGTAATTAATTTTATAATGGGAAATTTTAAGGATATGTAAAAAAGCCTGCAGTAAATATATAAGATAGCCTTGAAAATTAAACAAATCGATGTAGAAAGATGAAATTTGGATATGTGTTGCAGAGAAGTAAGGCCAATAGAATATATTTTTTCGGAAATTTTCTACCATATTCCTTAAAAGATTAAATTGTGAAATGATATTTTTTGGCGTTTTGGTTCGAATTCCCAAGGCCACAAAAATTATTTCAACTGTCCAAAATGCCTTTTTTGACCAATATCGCCTTTCTAGGACGAGCAGAAAAAAATAATTATAATTATATCCGTAAAATGTCTTGTCTTGCAAAAAGCAAACTCGACCAGAGTATGAAAAACTAAGTCAATTTTCAGAATTATATATTAGCATGGGTCACGGAAATAAATTGATGCGGTCACCCCCCAAAAAAGTGAAGATCGGATTGTTTAATGATGATCTACAAAACGCTCCTGTAAACTTCTCTAAAAATCACGTTTTCCCGTGCATTTTTTTATTTTGGATTTTTGTCCAAATTTTTTTTTCTGAATTAATAAAGTCTTGCAGCACTTTAAATAAAAATTTGGATTCTTGTCTTAAAATAACTCGTTGGTCGTATTATTGGACGTTTACAATGATTTTTTGTGGTTTTTAAAGGTGACAGCTAAAAACTCATGTCTCTTGGAAACATTTTGTTATGAAAAATAAATAGAAGATAATAAATTGGTAGATAATGAATATTGTACGAAAATTGACGTCACTGACTCAATGTTTGTTAAATAATTTAATACATGTGATGGATTTTCTAAGCCAAAATTTTCAAACTTTTTTTTAAAAAAATGAGCACTGCCGCCTCAATTTCCTTCCGATTTTCATCATTTAGGCATCATTCGAAAGGTACTAACTGCCGCTATTTATTTTCTATAGAACACTTGCACCAAAATTCATATGAAATAACCCAAAAAATACTATAAAGGTCCAATAATATATAATTCGACCAATAAGTAACTCTAAGGTAAGAATCAAAATTTTTATTGAAAGTGCTTTCAAGGGTCTATTATTTCAGAAAAAAAAAATTGAAAAAGAAACTGTTATACACTATATATATCCTTTACACTATATATATCGAAATAGTACTTCAAGTCAATTCAAAAAATAAATATTCGTATATTCATATTTTCAAAAAAGCTTACATACCATAAATATTGGTAGGCAGTGGGTGCTACAGTCGGTTGTATTTCCATTCTATTTTAATTCCAAAAGTATAAATTTTGAAACTCCATTATCTCACGTACATAGTGCAAAATAACTTAACTTCATGATTCAACCAATTTTTGCCGTAAAGTACGAATTTGAAAAAATATTTTTATTTTGCGTGTCTATGCAGTCAGTATACACCGAATTCTATGATTCTAGCTGCAGCCACCGGTACCATTTTTATCCTCTTTTTCCAATTTTACCCTCTCAAGAAAGAGTACGACTATCTAAAATCTCTTTATTTTACCTGTCTACGCTGTATTCGTTTAGTTGCTACTATTTTTATACCCAGTACCCATTGTATCCTTTGAAAGTACGAAATTGAAAAAAAACTTTTATTTTTCGTGCCTTCGCATTCAGAGGAATTCATACTCCGAATTTCATGACTCTAGCTGCGGTCATTTGGTTGGTACTATTTTGTATCCCCTTTTTCCATTTAAACCCCAAAAAGTACGGATTTCGAAAAATCCTTCTATTTTACGTGTCTACGCACTCAGAGGAATGTATACACCGAATTTCATTATTCTAGGGCCAGTCGTTTGGTTGGTACCATTTTTATCCCTCTATCCCCATTTACCCCTTAAAAGTACGAATTTGAAAAAAATAATTTCATATTATGTATCTACTCAATTAGAGGAATGTACATACCGAATTTCGTGTTTCTAGTTGTTGTCGTTTAATATGTACCATTTTTATCCCTTTTTTGCCCCCATTTCACCCCCTACAAATAATAATCACTTTATGGTGCACGTTTTTGCTATAAGGGGAATGCGCATACCAAATATCAAGCAAATATAAACAGACATATTCAAAGACATGCTTAAATACGCTAAAATATTAGGGATTATTATGGGTATTTTTAGTCCTTGTGAGGGAAAAATTTTTCCCTTAGGGCCGATTTCTCCCCATTTCAATCCCAACCGATCTACGACTATAAGACGCATTTATGGAAAATTTGAACGTTCTAGCTCCTTTCGTTTAGATGCTAGCGTGCTTTCAACAGCCGGACAGACGGACGGACATGGCTAGATCGTCGTTTATGACGATCAAGAATATATATACTTTATAGGGTCTCAGGTCGATATTTCAAGGTGTTACAAACGGAATGACAAAGTTAGTATACCCCCATCCTGGAGGTGGAGGGTATAAAAATACAAAAGCTTGTATAATATTCTAAGTGGGAGGTGCCACGCCCACTTTTACAATACCACCCATTATTGTGCAAATACGGACATTAATACTCCATGAACTCACACAAGACGCAAGGCCCTTGTTGTCATACAATGGAAGATATATATCCATTGTTTTATGGCAGTAGGTTGTTGTGCCACGGTGCCACGCCCATATTTCAAATCCCGCCCATTATTATATTGTCTTCAAAGGATAAACTTTACGAACTCATATAAAAGGTCGAGACTTTCGGTGTCATATAAATTAATATATTTGAGTATATGTTTTTATTTCGTTAGGAAATGACACGCCCACATTTCCAATACTGCTAATTTTTTGCATTTGCTGATATTAATATTGAAATGTACTCAAACTCTCGGTGTTAAAAAATTATCCATAATTTGTATGTTGATTTTATGAATCAGTATGCCTCAATGCACACAATAAATACATCTTTAGATATTTTATTTCTTTGTTGCATAGTGTAATCAGGCTGCTACTCTCCTATGACCATACACTTTTAGTATGGGAGCTCGTTCAGCCAAGTGAGATGAGAAAGGACGTCTTGGGTCTTTGGTCTGGCACTTAGGCATGAAGTGGGTACCGAGGTATTCTCGTCCGGAATGCTATGAACTTCTATGTATGGGTTAAGTTTTGAGTGCAAGGCTTAATTGAATTTAATTAAAGAATAAAAATATTTATCTGCTATCGATAAACTAAATAATATATTTTTTTGTAATTTAATATAATTGAACAGTTTCTAAATGAATAAACTTATTTCTTTTCGGTTCGGATATACGCCCAAAATCCCATATTTTCGGATTTTGGATGGAGATTGATAGTCGACACCCGTGTAAAGTGGATTTTGGGTGCATATCCGAAAGCAGTAATAAACAAAATTATTCGCTAAGTGGATGTGTGAAGGTTTTCTGGAGAGCCCAGAAAGGAGGACATTTTTGCTGACTGAGTTTTCTCAGTGATTAATTATAAAAATAATAATTCCTGAGTTGCAATTTTGATTTTTTGTGAATTATTTAGGATTTTTCATATTCATAAAATTCCTCCAATAAAACATACATAAATGTTGATTGACTCATCTTCCTTGATTGGCTTCACAGAGAGAGTGATATATGTAGAGTGCATATTTATGTAGGTAACATAGACGTAACCACGAACCAACACTCATCATCCTCGTGTTGTGTACACGAGGTGTATGTTTAGTTGTTGTTGGTACGCGCGCACGTATGTATGTGTGCATGTGAGGTACGTTCAATGAACGTAGTACGAGCATCTAAATAAATCTAATTCGCCCTCACGTGTAAGCTTTCGCAGCATATTGTATACGAAGTAGACGTGTCTGTCCGACCGTCCGTCTGTCCGTACATTCATCTGGCTGAGTGTGCGTGCCGGTGTGTGTGTTTGGCTACAGCAAAGTTTGCGTCTATGCCATGGTGTGTTTGTGTGTGTATGCCGTCTGTTCCGTCTGTTGTTTGTTTGTATTTGTGTATCTATGAAAAAGTTTTTTGTTTGTTTCTTTGTTGTGTGTTGCCTGCTGCCTGCCACATATGATGTTATCGTCGTCATCGTCATTCCATATCCACATCCTCTACTCCCCCTAGCCATGCTCTTCGGCCGAGGGCAGGGGATAGAGGTTTTGTTATACATTTTTGTTGTTGGCGTTGTTGCTTTGAGTTCGCAAATTTTGCCTCTATTTATTCCTGTGTCTGGCTGGCGGCGTTTTGAACTTGAAAACATTTATTGCTGCCACCGCTGCTGCTGCCGCTACTGCCTGCTGTTGTTGCTGTTTGTTGTTTCTTATTTTATTTTCTAAATTCTCCACGAGTTTTGCTGCCACTGCGGTTGCCATTGTTTCGCGCCTTTGTTTAGATGATTTGATTTCGGCGGAAAATACAAGTCCAGAAAAAGAGCAGAGAGAAGAAGGTCGTGAACTAATCCCACATACGAAACTCGTCGTCGCCGTCGTTGGGCATACAAATCAGCAGTTTTATTGGAGTGTTGATTTTTTCCCAAAAGTAAAGCGTCTTTTTTCTCGTGCTCTGTCATCACAGCAGGTAAATTGACATAGTTTCTGGTGCCAAAAAGGCAATCCTGTGAAGTTCTAACAAATAGGAGAGTATGCCAGACTGTGGGTAGATAGCCGCCTTTAGGGACTTTATTTACCATTAGAAGTTTAATAGCAAATATGCATTCATTCATTTTCATTCCTTTTTGCAAAAAAAAAAAAAAACAAGTAAGGAAAGGCTAAAGTCGGCCGGGGTCTACTATATGATACACTCCACTTTCTAACCGAATACAATTCAATTTGGTAAAAAAGTGAAAACTGGAAGAATTTTTTTATGTTTCCTAATCATAGGCTAATATGACCTGATACAATTTCTCAATTCGATAAGAATATTTGTATCGGGTCTATATCCAAACATGGAATAAAGTGACCCACTAGTTCAATAGGTTATTCCAGTTCAACTATAACGTGTTATGTTCAATTTGAAGAAATTCGGTGAAAACATGTGGTTTCTGGGGACGGAAAAAGTCAAGCGGTTGCGAAATTTGTATGAGCAGTTATGTATAAATCTGAACCGATCTGACCCATTTTCATCATGAGTTTTTCTAGTTAAAATATAAGATATTTAGCAAGATTTGAAGAAGATCTGTTAAAATATGTGGTTTCTAGAGCAGAAAAAGTCATATTGGGAGTGAAATTTGTGTGCGAGCTATATACAAATCTGAACCGATCTGACCCATTTTCACAAAATATAAGATATTTTGCCAAATTTGAAGAAGATCTGTGGAAATATGTGGTTTCTAGAGCAGAAAAAATCAAATCGGGAGCGAAATTTTAATGGGAGCTATATATAAATCTGAACCGATCTGACCTATTTTCACCATAGGTGTTCCTAGTTTAAATATAAGATGTTTTGCCAAACTTGAAGATAATCTGATAAAATATGTGAATTCTGAACCGATCTAACACATTTTCACCACAGCTGTTTCTAATTGAAATATAAGATGTTTTGTCAATTTTCAAGGACATCTGTTAAAATATGTGGTATCTAGAGTGAAAAGAGACAAATCAGGATTCGTATGGAGCCATATCTAAATCTGAACCGATTTTCTTCAAATTAAATAGCGTTCGTACTAATACCGAAAAACTGCCTTGTGCAAAGTTTCATTTGCGACCTGCACTGTGAGTACATGAATAGATGGAGAGACAGACTGACAGACGGACATTGCTAAATCGATTCAAAAAGTGCTTCTAGTTCGATCGGTATAATTAACAATGGATCTATCTCGATTCCTTTTGGGTGTTACAAACAAATACACAAAGACATCATGCTCTCGTGGAGTGTATAAAAAAAATAATAACATACATTGTAAATGAGAGTACAAAATTTACAAAAAATATATATCATAACTATTTTTTGATATCGTGTTCGAGTTTAGAAAGCCAAAATTCATCAGAAAATAAATGGATCTTCGAAAATATTGTTATCTACAGTAATAGACGATGATTCACGAAGATGACACATTGAGGACATCTTCCTTTTTCACCGAATGCAACACTGACTGTAGTCGTGTGGTTTCATTGCCACACAGAGTTTCCCCATAGCCTGTTGGAAATCGTGGTCAGTGTATCATTTCATCAATCGCTTTAACGAAATATCAACTTCTGAACGTTATTGAAAAATCAAAATATAGCTTAGAAATACACTGGGTGTATTTTTTAGGTCACGGAAATGTAACCATACACGAACACCACTAATTGATCAAATACCAAAAAACACCCGTGTCTCCCAGTTTTGCCCAAAGTCATGCATTTTTTATGGGTCCCCAAAGATTTGGGGCCTCGGTGTCATTTTTGCAAAAAATGATCATTTTCTCAGGCTCATATTTTACAAACCGTTTGGAATTTAGATTTCCTCTTTTTGGAAAAGTTGTATAGAACAAAAATTGTGAACATATTAAATCAAAAAAAAAACTTCATCTACATCGTATAGGCTGCAGTGTGTATAGGTAGCGTATACGTGCTGTTGATTAAGGATAATATCACTCATACGCACTGTAGTCGGACTGACCATTAACAGCAACAGTCTTGCAGTATATATATTTTCCTACTTAAACGGTGTTAAGAATCATTCCTACGAAGTTCATATGTTCTAGAGATCTTAGGTATATTTTTGTAGTTGATTGTTTCCTTCCATTTTGAACGGTTTGCTACCTACGGACCTGAACAGGGGAAAAATTAAAAAAATCAATGTTTTTAAGTTTTTTTTTTATTTTATATGTTTACAATTTTTGTTTTTTTTTTTTTTTTTTTTTATGACAAGAGCTACAATTTTACCTCAGAGAGCAAATCAAAATTCGAAACGGTTTGCAAAATATGAGCAAATGATCACTTTTTTGCAAAAATGACACCGAGGCCCCAAATCATTGGGGTCACATAAAAAAGTGCATGACTTTGGGCAAAACTGGGAGACTCAGGTCTTTTTTGGTCTTTTATCACGTATTGGTGTCCGTATATGGTTCTATTTTTATACCCTCCACCTCCAGGATGGGGTATACTAACTTTGTCATTCCGTTTGTAACACCTTGAAATATCGACCTGAGACCCTATAAAGTATATATATTCTTGATCGTCATAAAATTCTAAGACGATCTAACCATGTCCGTCTGTCCGTCTGTTGAAAGCACTCTAGCATCTAAACGAAAGGAGCTAGAACGTTCAAATTTTCCATAAATGCGTCTTATTCATCGATTGGGATTGAGACGGGGCGAAATCGGCCCAAAGGGAAAAAAATTCCCTCACAAGGACTAACAATACCCATAATAATCCCTAATATTTTAGCGTATTTAAGCATGATTTTTGAATATGTATGTTTATATTTGCTTCATATTTGGTATGCGCACTAGGGCGTACCTCAAAAAAAAAGTTCGCCGTACACCTTCGAATATGAAGTATTATTGAAAGGTAGTTTCAAAAAAAAAATTTTTATTTTTTTATGCCGAACGTAGGGGTCGCGCTTTTTTGTCTCGACGAGGCCGATTTTTTTGTCTTTGAAGTCATTGAGCTCAAGCACCCCCTTCTGGTACTTACCCATCATTTCTCAGTTGCTACTACCCTAATGTACCACTCTAATAATCGAAAATTAAAGCTCGCATAAAATCATGAATCATGTTTGAGCTCAATGACTTCAAAGACAAAAAAATCGGACAAAAACATCGATGTATCACACTTTAAAATCCGTTTATAAATGCAGAAGTTATATAGAAAAATGTAAAAGCGCGACCCCTACGTTCGGCATAAAAAAATAAAAAAAAATTTTTTGAAACTACCTTTCAATAATACTTCATATTCGAAGGTGTACGGCGAACTTTTTTTTTTTACTTGTAACCTGGTACGCTCTAATGCGCACTCCACTTATAGTAAAAACGTGCACCATAAAGTTATTCTTATTTGTAGGGGGTGAAATGGGGCAAAAAAGGGATAAAAATGGTACATGTTAAACGACAACAGCTAGAAACACGAAATTCGTTTTTTACATTCCTCTAAATGAGAAGATAATGAGTAGACATAATATAAAAGAATTTTTTTCAAATTCGTACTTTTAAGGGGTAAAATTAGAATAGAGGGATAAAAATGGTAACAACCAAACGGCTGTACCTAGAATAAGGAAATTCGGTGTATACATTCCTCTGATTGCATAGACAAGTAAAATACACGGATTTGTACTCTTTGGGGTTAAAATGAAAAAAGGGGTTAAAAATAGTACCAACCAAATGACCGCAGCTAGAGTCATGAAATTCGGAGTGTACATTCCTCTGACTGTGTAGACACGGAAAATAAACTGATTTTTCGAAATTCTTACTTTTTGGGGTCCGAATAGAAAAAGGGGATAAAAATAGTACCAACCAAATGACCGCAGCTAGAGTCATGAAATTCGGAGTATACATTCCTTTGACTACGTAGACATGGAAAATAAAAGGTTTTTTCCAAATTCGCACTTTCAAGGGATACAATGGGTACGGAGGGATAAAAATGGTACCAACCAAACGGCTACACCTAGAATAATGAAATTCAGTGTATACATTCCTCTGATTGCGTAGACGCTTAAAATAAGCAGATTTTTCGAAATTCGTACTTTTTGGGGTTAAAATATAAAAATAAAATATAAATGATAAAAGGGGATAAAAATAGTACCAATCAAATGACCGCAGCTAGAGTCATGAAATTCGCAGTATACATTCCTCTGACTGCGTAGACACGGAAAATAGACGAATTTTTCGAAATTCCTACTTTCAAGGGATACAATGGTACAGAGGGATAAAAATAGTACCAACTAAACGACTACAGCTAGAATGATGAAATTCTAATTGCGTAGAAACGTCAAGGCAGTAAAAATGGTACCAACCAAATGGTCGCAACTGGAATCATGGAATTCGGTGTATACATTCCTCTGACTGCATAGACACTCAAAATAAAAAGTTTTTTTTTCAAATTCGTACTTTTTCTTTTCAACCAAATGTAGCACCCACTATCTACCAATATTTATGGTATTTAAGCTTTTTGAAAATATAAATATAAGAATATTTATTTTTTGAATTGACGTATTGGTAGTCTTGCCTTATAAGCGAGGTTTGAAATTGAAATTAAAATATTTATTTATAAAATTATTTTTTCAATATTTATATTTGGTTTGGCTATACTAAAAATATTTATATTTTCCTGTAATATTACTGCACTTCTACGATAACCGACAACCTCTGTGGAATGCAATCTATGGTCGAGGGTATATAAAGATCGGCCCGGCCGAACTTAACGCCGTTTTTACTTGTTTCGTTTTGCACTGTGATATTCTACTTGACACTGCAATTTAAATAACTAATTTTTAATAATTTAAAAAAAAGTGAAGTGATATTATATACCATTCTAAAGGTACTTTCAATAGCTGAAAAATAAGTTCTTGATGAGTTTCGTTCACAAAACTGATTCAGTGATATGATCAAATGTGTCAACGATGGCTAGTCGAAAATTGTGCTAAAATAAAATAACAATTGTGGGAGTTAGCCGAAAAATGCTGAAGAGATAGTAATTCCACTACGAACTACACACCCAAACGAAGAGGTACATAATATATCTCAATATGTAGTCAAGCTGAGCTGAGAGCACATATAACTTTTTGTCCACGAAATTTAAAGATTATTATATTACTAAATATAATTTATAAACCTTGTCTTACATTTTTATCTTTTTTTCTTTTCACGCCTTGATTTTAATTTATTTGTATAACTGCTTTAGTTTTACAATCCCTGAATTTGAACCTCTAACTGTAAAGTACCATTCAAGCTTGTGGTGTTGCCACATAATTTCCCCCCAAAACATTTTCTTCATTGCTTGGAGTATTTCCAGAGTTACACTGTATTCACATTTAACAACAATAAGAATAAAGTTTATTCTTTCGGATTTCTGCCCAAAATGGTTTGAGATCAGTGAGAACTGATCTGAACTTGATCAGGCAGAAGACAATAAAAAATAAAATCTTGTGAAAGTATTTTTGAAATATTGACAAGTCTTGCTAAGCGAATATCTTCTTGAATATTTTTTTTACAATTTTTGAGATATATTTTGTATTTTTTTAGAAATTCAAAATTTAAATGATTGCATGATTAATAATAAAATATTGGTTTTCTTTTTGTTTTGGAATCTCCCCGCTACATTTCAAATATATTAAAATGACACTGTTTTTTACGAAAACCGTCCCACTTCAATATTTCTTTAATAAATGCATCTTTTTTATTGATTTTTTTTTTTCATTATTTTTAATTTTATTTTCTGCAGATTTTGTTGAATTACTTTTGATTCGAGCATTTTTTCTATTGAAGTTTAAAGTGATATTTTCTAAACAATTTTTATTTCAAATATATTTTTTAAAGAAAGTTATTTTCAAATTATTTTGGATTTCAGCCAAGTTTTTTCCAAAAGTATCTTACATATACCAGAGCATCCTTAAAAGGGAGAGCGTCACTCACTTTATGAAAACATGTTTCATATTTTATTGTGTTTTCTTTTTTCTTAACATTGAATTGATCGTTCGGTGATTTTTCATTAATGTTTTTGCCAAGAAATGTTGCACCACTATTATTTTTGGTATTTGTTATTTTCAACAATGTTTGTGAAATTTAAAATTTTTGCAGTTATTTTGTTGTATATAATATTGTTTTTAAGCACAATTGAATTTTCACCGGAAGCATTAAATATCTAACAATGTCAACATATTGTTTTCGATTTTTTTGTATATTAATTTGTCCATGGTTTTTAAAATATCACCCAAGATTTTTATATTGTTATTGATTACTTTCTTTTAAAGAAAGTTAAAATTTCGCTTAGTTTTATTTGCTATAACAATTTCTTTATCACTTTTATCTTTATGTTTACTAAAGCATCACTTAAGACACCCACCCCAGCATTTTTAGGTAGATTTAGGCACTTCATGTAGATTTTTTTGGAAATAATGTTTTTTTTTAATTTAAAAATAGTCCCATAAATAGTCGTCCCTATGCAGATATTATATCTTCCTTTAGTTTCTTTCATATTATAGTTTTCTTCTTAAGAAAGCATTATTAATGTTGTTCTCTTAATTTTTTAATGAAATTGAAACGTTTCTTATTTACTTATTGTTTTTATTTTTAATTTGCAATGTTTTTAAATTTCACAATATATTTAAGGGGAATTTCGTACATCATGTAAATATTTTTGTACTATTTTATTTTTAATGATTATTAGATTAAATTGTTTTGCATTATTTTCAATCCTAATTTTTGACTTTAATCTCTTGTGAAAACACCACAGAAAATACCCGGATGTAAACTCACATTTCGTGTAGATAATTTTTCATATTATACTGGCCTCCTTAGAAAAAAGTCACATCTCCATTTTACTAATTTTAAGATATTAAGTTATTTATCTAGGTTCTTACCTAGACAAAAAAAAAACTTAAAAGCTTAAATGGGAGCTATATGGTCATTTTGCTTAACGTTTTTCAGTAATTTTATGTTGAAAATGGGTCTTCCAAGTTTAACACAAAAATCAGAAATTTGATTTGAACTGGAATATTGTCCTGGCTCAAGTCCATTTTGCTTCTATATTTAATAGAATGCAAATTTATTTACAAAATATTAAATATAGAAGCAAAATGGTCTTGAGCCAGGACAATATCCCAGTTCAAATCAAATATTGATTACAGACCAAAAAATGCAAACGAAAAAACTAAAAAAATCAGAAACTTATTCACGGTTCCGAATCTGGCTTATCTCAATTTTGGAATTTTGGCACTTGTGACTTAATTACTTAGGACGGCAGTATGCCTATGTATGCCTCATCATCTCTAAGCCTAATTTTGACACAATATTTTTTAATATTAGTATTTCTTAATGTTGTTTCTGATGAAATTTTCACAGAGAAATATTTATAACATTATCACAGTTTTTTTATTAATTCACATTTTTTGATTTCTTCCTTCTACTTGATTACTTATTGAGTTTTACTACATTTTGTGGATATTAAGTTTCTGAAGAAGGCTAAAATTGTCACATCACTCAGAGGGTTTTTTACATTAGACTACTGTTATTATTTTTTGTAATGTATATTAAGTTAATATTAGCTTTTAAATCTTTTTGGTACAAAAACATGTTTTTTTTTTGCGGAGATATTTTGCATTTTACATTTTAATCTGTATGTTTCTGTAGAGATTTATATTATTTTTATAATTTTACACTTTTCTAGCTAATTTTATATTTTTAATCTTTATATTTTGATTTCTATTTATTTTGATTTATTTTTCTATATTTATATTGTTATATTTTTAAAATTGCTATATTTCGGCATTGTACTTTTTTCGTTTCTTCAAACATGTGGTATGCATTTTTTCTGATTTCTGATTTTTCATTTTCGGTTTTCTGTTTCATTTCTATCCTTTCTCTTTGATACATCATCACTTGACTTATATATTTGCTTTGCGTGGTTCTAATATTGCACTTTTTCTGGTTTGTTTGTATTGTCATACGGCACGCAAATCGACGTCACGTTTATTTTGCCGGTTAGAAGATAGATATAGAGAAAAATACAACGACGACGGCGGCGGTGGCGGCGAAATAGCAACAACATCATATCAGAGAAATTTCTATACACAATAACAAATCATAAACAAATGCAGAAGAAAAAAATTGCAAACAATCACGAACAACCTCCACCCCCTCACAATTCTAAAACACATGGATATACGGTTATACACCAAGATGCTCGCTCACCAACTCATACAGCCATTGAGTTGGGGTTTTTGTGTTCAAAGTTCAGTTTCTTGAGGCACAAAATCAGCCAAAATAACTTTAGATACCTACGACAGCGACGACGACAACATGTAAACGAACACACACTGAAGTCTCTAAATATCGGTACAACTGCAACTATTTCCTTGTATTTGTTGTATCTCTATGTCTCACACTCAAACACACACACACTTTCAAATCACACAGCCAACCATCCATGCAAACAAACACTACTACTGCCTTGCCAACCCAACCATTATTATCTCTCACAACCCGAACGAAGACGTTTTGTTTTTGTCAAGGTTTTTGGTGGATTTGTTTCTTTCTTTTCCCCCCAAACAAAACATCTTAAAAGAACAAAAGAAAAATCGAAGAAAAAGGAGCCAAAAAACCCAAGAAGATGGATGGTTGGATGGAGCCCCAATTCAAGAAAGAAACGAAAAAAACACACACTCGCACACACTCGGAAAAGAATTGCTGAACAAGAAATGAACTGAAATGAAGTTGTATATTTTTGTGCCGAAAACGGAGAATTGGCAAAAATATATTTTTAAAATGCTTAACCAACAAGCGCCACGCGAAACGCACCGAAAACGGCCAAAAAGATGAATATAAGCAAAAATCTTTTGTAAATGTTCAAGAACCACACAAAACTGCTCGGAGATACGTTGTACGTATGGGAACGTACATATGCAACCACTCGTATGCATGGATGTGCATGGGTGTGTGTGAGTGTGATCAGACAAATAAAAAACCAAGCACAACCTCACAACACCACACGAACAAAAACAAAAAGACTCGCAAGCAAAACGACTACAACGGCGACGGCAACGGCAACGATGACGATGACTCTACGACCATCCCATGATAAGGATGGGGGTGGTGGGGTTCGTGTACAAGCAGCGTGTTTTTTGCGAGTGTTTTGTCGGAAGAGATGATGGTTGGTGTTGGATCAGCAGCAAACATTTCATTTGTTGGGCAAGAGTGCAGAAATTCTCTAGGTGAAGGTGGTCTTCGCGGGGAGGGGCAAGGGGAACGCAGGTGGGGGAGGACAAGTCATGACTCGTGATGATGATGACGATGATGTTAATTTTTTAAGAATGTGTATAGCACCAGCAGCGGAAGCTCAACGTTCCACTTCTATGCCCCCCACAAAAACACACACACCCACAACACAAATTGAGTATACACACCCCTACTCTAGCCAGCCGAGCCGAGCAGCACACAAAATGCCGGTCTCCCGAAGGGAGAAATAGCTCGTTGCATTTGGCCAACGCCATTACCCTCACCATCACCCTGAACGCGTTAAGGAAACCCCCAAAAATTTAATTGAACCTCTCGGCCACCATCACAAAAAGAAAACACTGAATCCACACGATTTTCTCGCGCCCATTAAATCAAAAAGTACGAAAAAAACACCACATGAAAAGAAATCAAAAGAAATGTAAACACAAAACGTCAAACAGTAAAAAGAAGAAGAAGAAGAACAACGAAAAAATAAAAAAAAACACAAAAGAAAACAGCGGCGACGTAAAGCTACGTAACGACGTAACAACTAACGCCAGGCGGCCCTACCGAACAGTTGAAATGTGAGCGACGTACTAACCGAAAAATCAAGCAAAAAAGTTGCATATTGCCCGCGCAAAGTGGACGCAGCAGCAAGACAAAAAGTAACAACAACAACGACGACAACTACAATATCTTCATGGCCTTACACTCTGCACGAGTGCCAACAACGACAACCAGGGGAAACGAAAACGAAACGAAACTGTTCGTCTCCAAAAGATACACTCACACACACGCACACATATCCCCAAAAGTGCATACTTGAGATGGATGCAATGCAACGCAACGCAGGAGTAACTGCTGCACATCGAAAGAAAGAAAAAGACCAAAAAATCACACTCACACACACTCTCTCTCTGTCTCTTATTGAAAGTTTCACAGGCTCCTGTGACTCTCTCTCTCTCAATGTTCGTGCTCCAGCTCTCTCACACACAGCCCCAATACTCTTTCTCTATATCACTTGAATACTTTCATGGCAACCAAGAGTTGCAGGCACAGACCGACACACATACCGTACGACCAGAGAGACTTTGCGAGAGTCTCATACAATAGCAATATTGATTGCATTTGTTATGCCGGTAAAAAAAAGCGCCAACAAAGACAAAATCTCCCCCCATTTACTGCACACGCACACACAAAGAAACCAACAAAAACTCTTGTATACAGAGGTGCACACACACCCAACAAAAACCAAATTCGTAACGCATACATACATTGGCAATCAGCGCACGCGCCTCTCAGTGCCAAACATTACTTTTGTATTGTTTCGAACCATAGTGCACTTTTTGGTTAAGTCAGAACAGAAAAAACCGAACAGCAACAACAATAGCACAAACTTTACGAACTTACGAACAACAACCACAATGCCTCTCATCATTTAATAAAGCAACAAGGACTACAAAGATGCGCTACACTAAAGTCAATAAATGATAAACGAAAAAAATTAATTAATTAAATAATTAAATATTTGAAATATTTAAAATATTTAAATATTTGAAATAATGAAATATTTGCAATATTAAATATGTGAAATAATTAAATATGTGAAATAATTAAATATGTGAAATAATTAAATATTTATCATTAAATAATTAAATAATTAAATAATTAAATAATTAAATAATTAAATAATTAAATAATTAAATAATAATTAAATAATGGTGGGGCCGAGCTCAGGCTACCACCGGGGTCGCAGGTGGCGGATAGCGAACTTGCTGCAATCAGAGCAGCCCCCGACCAAGAGCGACAGGAATGGAGGGTATGTCTTAAAAAGAATATTAAAGGCCCCACGAAGTTCTTGTGACAGAGCGAGTGAACACCGCTCTTAAACTAAGTGATCCTACGCAAAAAGAAGAATAAAAACGCGAAAGAAGGCCTAATTACGACTACGATGACGACCCATTGGAAAGTGACCCGGATTAATGCTCTATCAACTGATTACGAGAAGTACGCTCATGGGCTGACAGCTGTCGCATTCTGTCACCTTACTACATGGGAGTGACATCCCCTGGAAACGGCTGGCGGGCTAATGCTGCAGCTGCCTCCGTCCCGTTTAAACCTTTGGCAGGGCTTTAAGTACGTTCGACGTTCGTAGCCATTAAGTTGGCCATGCAGGTTCAGTTGAGTTTACTCCTGATTAATGCCTAACCCGGCTCTGAACACAAACTCCCATAAGGATTTGTGTCAACCCTCGCGAGGACCTCACTGCTTGCAAAGGGACCCTCGGGGTTCATTGGAAAAAGGCGACTGCATGACGACCCGAGATAGCGGCTTAAAGATGGGACCCATAAGAATAATGATGACCCCAAATGAAAACAAACAAACAGAAACACCAAAAAACGACGAGAACATGATGGATGAAATGGCATTCAAAAAAAGTGCGAAGATTCAGCGATCACCGGTAATAACACCACGTGCGACCGTTAAGCTGCCCCAGCCAACTATTAGCAGGGATGTTGAAGAGATATTCCACACCCCACAAAATGCACAACAGAAACCACCAGACTCAGAGAGCCGCATACAGGAAACGCCATCAGCGTATAACTCACCTCGACAAGAGTACATAAAGAAGATGAGAAATATGGAAGAGGAAAGCCTTGCAAAATGCCAAGACGTCATACGGAAAATAAGACAGGCGATAATCAGGCAAAAAAACGTAAACAGAGACGTTCAAAATGGTGTGTCTGAGCTGGAGGAACTCCTCGACATAATCAGCAACTATCGCAGACACTGGAAAACTGCAGAAACTGAGAAGAGAGAAAGCCAAGCCGCAGTTGGAAAGCAGGAAAGTGCAAAAAAAAGTGACGCCACGCCAACCACATCACATAAAAAGCGAAATGCATCAAGCCCGGCTGCAAACAGACCCGAAAAGAGGATGAGGGAAAGAGTGCTCACAAATGTACAAGCCGCAACCAAGGATCGCCCGAAATCTGACGAAAACAGTCAAAACGCGAACAAAACGCCGAAAAAAGGAGACGAACGGAAAACGCGCATTAAAAAGCGAAAGGAGCGCCCTGAAGCTGTAATAATCCGGCCAACAGAAGGTCATAGCTATGCCGAGGTGCTAAAAAATCTGCGGAGCAACGTGAAGCCAGAAGAAGCTGACGTGGCAGTTCGTTGTATACGAAAAACTAAAACGGGCGCCATTCTCCTCGAATTAGGAAAGGGTGGTAAGAAGGCGGAATTCTGTGATGCCATTAAGGGCGTCCTGAAAGAAGCAGCGGATGTAAAAGACGTTAAACCCAGGGATGCAATAGAGATTCGTGATCTTGACGCCCTAACTACTAAGGAGGAAGTAATCGCTGCTATCACTAAGGTGACCAAGCTGCCAGAAGATGACATCGTGGTAAATGTCACAGAAAGAAACAGCCGAGAACAACGAAGGGCTTTTGTAATGCTACCAGCGATAGGAGCTTGCGAACTCATGAAGTCGGAGCGCATAATAATCGGATGGACAAGATGCAGAATTAAGTACCACAAAGAGGTAGAACGGTGTTTCAGATGTTTTGGAATAGGACATAAACAGTGGGACTGCGAGGGACCGGACAGAAAAGGCAGTGGAATATGTATCCGATGCGGTGAAAAAGGGCATAAGATGAAAGAATGCAAAAACCCACCGAAATGCTGTCTCTGCTCACAAGATGGCATCAACTCGGTAAGTCACTTGCCTGGATCAAAAAGTTGTTCATCAAGAAATCAAAAATCGCGGTGAAAATACTGCAGCTAAATATGCACAGAGGTAAGGTGGCAGATTCGCTTCTGTCCCAGATAGTCAGAGAACAGGAAGCCGATATATCCATCATCAGTGAGCAATACACTAGGAAATCCAGTGGACGATGGCTAGAAGACGATACAGCAACAGCGGCAATGTGGATACCAAACACGAGCAAAGTGAGACCCAAGAAATTGTTTTGTCTGGATGCAGTTCGATGACATCACGATTATCAGCTGCTACCTCACCCCCAGTGACAACATTGGTGAATTCGAAGAGAAACTGGAAGAGATCGAAGATAAGATCCGGGAAATCGATGGGCATTTCATTGTTGCAGGAGATTTTAACGCCAGAGCATCAGCATGGGGAATGCCAACTACAAATTCAAGAGGTACAAAAATACTGGAAATGGCAGCTAGGACAGGCCTCACTGTTGCAAATGTGGGAAATGTGCCAACATTTAGACGACCCGGATGCGAGGGAACTATACCAGACGTAACCCTGGTATCAGAAAGAATCGCTCATAAAATAGCAAACTGGAAAGTATTGGAGATATACACGGGCAGCGATCACCAGTACATCTCATACTCTTTGGAAGCAGAGAATATAAGAAACATTGCCAGGAATAGATCCACTCGTAGATGGAACGTGCACAAACTGGACACAACCGCACTGATAACAGAGATCGATAGAAGGCTAGAAGAATTGGAAATATCGGGCGATTCCAGAATGGTAACAGAAAGGGTCATGAATATCATCAAACACGGGTGCAATAAATCGATGCCAAATATGAAATACCCAAGGGGAAACAAAAAAGCAGCCTACTGGTGGAACGAAGAGATCGCGGATCTTAGACGCACTTGCCTTCGATGTAGACGAAAGGCGACAAGGGCAAGACGCAGAGGTATTTCTGAACTCGAAGCCCAAGAATACAAGGAGGCAAAGAAAAATCTCGGCGGAGCCATATCCAAAAGCAAGAAGAAACTGTGGGAAGAACTACGCCAGAACATAAACAATGATCCTTGGGGCCTTGGCTACAAGGTAGTTATGAAGAAGCTCGGATCAAAAAACCCAGCACCTGAGATGGAAGACGACATAATGGAAAAAATCGTAGATACTCTCTTTCCGACACACGAAATCAGAGACGATAACACATACGAAGGAAACACCACTGGGTTTACACCGTTCACAATCCAGGAACTGAAGACAGCAGCACGCAAACTAAAAAATAAAAGAGCACCAGGTCCGGACGGAATCCCAGCGGAGGTGATAAAAGAGATTGCAAACAAAAGACCCGAGCTGCTACTAAACGTTTACAATAGTTGTCTTAGAGAAGGAGTATTCCCGGAGATATGGAAGAAACAGAAATTGGTGCTCATTAGTAAAGGAAAGGGAGACCCTGTTTCGCCGTCATCCTACAGACCGCTCTGCATGCTGGATACGGCAGGGAAACTACTGGAGAGATTAATAAAGCCACGTTTAAGTGAAGCCATTTACGCTAGCGGGGGTCTATCAAACAGGCAACATGGTTTCAGACCAGGTAGAAGCACTATTGGAGCTCTAAGAAACGTAGCAGAAGTGTTTGAAGCCGCACAACTAGAGACTCATTATACCAGACCAGTGGTTCTCCTCGCAACCCTAGATGTAAAAAATGCGTTCAATAGTCTTAGGTGGTCAGATGTGCTAGTTGCTCTTAAAAACCACTTCGCAGTACCGGATTATCTGATGAAAATTATAGGGAATTACTTGAAAGACAGAGAGCTTTTGTATAGTACAACAACCGGATCGAGGACTAAACAGATAACGTCAGGAGCTGCGCAGGGATCCATCCTTGGACCGGATCTGTGGAACGCGAGCTACGACGAAATTTTGAAAATTCAAATGCCAGAAGAGACCTTTCTAGTCGGGTACGCGGATGACATTGCAGCCGTTATCAAAGCCAGAAACACGGATGATGCACAGCGCAAATTGAGACAAGTAATGCTTCGATCTCAAGCATGGCTCGACTCCCATGGACTACAGCTGGCCACACATAAAACAGAGGTACTTTTACTCACCAGGCGTCATATACCCGTGGAGATAGAGATGCACATAGGCGACATACAAATACTCACAAAAAAGGTTGTGAAGTACCTTGGCATAAGACTGGACACAAAACTAACATATTGGGCCCAGATAAAATATGCAACCAATAAAGCAGCGCAAACCACAGCACAGCTAAGCCGACTAATGGCAAACATTGGAGGACCACTCCCCAATAAACGGAGACTGCTTATGGAAGCTAGCAACAGTATCCTTCTTTACGGATGTGAAATTTGGGCTGAAACACTAACGGTGAAGACAAGGGCAAAAGCCCTCATGGTGGTGCAACGAAAGACGGCACTACGGATTACCTCAGCATATCGCACTGTATCTGCAGCTGCAGTGCTGGTAATAGCAAGCACAGTTCCAATAGACCTGCAAGCGCGAGATTAAGAAGGAAAATATGGTCACTAAAGACGAACAATCAAATACAATCGATAGATGCCATTAAACAAGAGACCCTCGCGAAATGGCAAGAACGATGGAACAATGACACTGATGGTAGGTGGACAGCAAGACTCATACCGAATGTCGAGAAATGGTTCAAGAGACAATCTGGGGAGGTCAACTACTATATAACGCAGATGTTGTCAGGGCATGGATATTTTACGAAATATCTCCACAGAATTGGAAAATCAGCCACACCTTATTGTGTATACGAACGAGCAGGAATAGTAGATGACCCTGAGCCACACTTTCTTCACGTGCACTCGCTGGGCGGAGCACCGCCGACAATTAGAAGAACGCATAGGCGCTATAACACCAGAAACCTTAATTGACGTTATGATTGCAATGATGAGAATTGGAACGCGATTGCAAAATATAGCGAATACATCTTGAGATGTAAGAAAAAAGATCTGGAAAGAGTAGATCCTTAATAGAGCGGGGGCCTGGACGCAGGCCAGAAAAAAGACGGAGGCGAAATGGCCAAACAGGGAACCACCTCGAAGTAATGCGAAAGCGGTTCCGAGGTGGAAACACTTCCCACAGATATAAGGGGGTTTTTTTGTCGGTATGCCGAATTGGAGAGCCCGACATTTCACGCTAAGTGACGGCTTCCCGTGAATGCAGTAATGCAGTTTTCCCCCCTTACCCGCAAAAAAAAAAAAAAAAAAAAAAAAAAAAATAATTAAATAATTAAATAATTAAATAATTAAATAATTAAATAATTAAATAATTAAATAATTAAATAATTAAATAATTAAATAATTAAATAATTAAATAATTAAATAATTAAATAATTAAATAATTAAATAATTAAATAATTAAATAATTAAATAATTAAATAATTAAATAATTAAATAATTAAATAATTAAATAATTAAATAATTAAATAATTAAATAATTAAATAATTAAATAATTAAATAATTAAATAATTAAATAATTAAATAATTAAATAATTAAATAATTAAATAATTAAAATAATTAAATAATTAAATAATTAAATAATTAAATAATTAAATAATTAAATAATTAAATAATTAAATAATTAAATAATTAAATAATTAAATAATTAAATAATTAAATAATTAAATAATTAAATAATTAAATAATTAAATAATTAAATAATTAAATAATTAAATAATTAAATAATTAAATAATTAAATAATTAAATAATTAAATAATTAAATAATTAAATAATTAAATAATTAAATAATTAAATAATTAAATAATTAAATAATTAAATAATTAAATAATTAAATAATTAAATAATTAAATAATTAAATAATTAAATAATTAAATAATTAAATAATTAAATAATTAAATAATTAAATAATTAAATAATTAAATAATTAAATAATTAAATAATTAAATAATTAAATAATTAAATAATTAAATAATTAATAATTAAATAATTAAATAATTAAATAATTAAATAATTAAATAATTAAATAATTAAATAATTAAATAATTAAATAATTAAATAATTAAATAATTAAATAATTAAATAATTAAATAATTAAATAATTAAATAATTAAATAATTAAATAATTAAATAATTAAATAATTAAATAATTAAATAATTAAATAATTAAATAATTAAATAATTAAATAATTAAATAATTAAATAATTAAATAATTAAATAATTAAATAATTAAATAATTAAATAATTAAATAATTAAATAATTAAATAATTAAATAATTAAATAATTAAATAATTAAATAATTAAATAATTAAATAATTAAATAATTAAATAATTAAATAATTAAATAATTAAATAATTAAATAATTAAATAATTAAATAATTAAATAATTAAATAATTAAATAATTAAATAATTAAATAATTAAATAATTAAATAATTAAATAATTAAATAATTAAATAATTAAATAATTAAATAATTAATAATTAAATAATTAAATAATTAAATAATTAAATAATTAAATAATTAAATAATTAAATAATTAAATAATTAAATAATTAAATAATTAAATAATTAAATAATTAAATAATTAAATAATTAAATAATTAAATAATTAAATAATTAAATAATTAAATAATTAAATAATTAAATAATTAAATAATTAAATAATTAAATAATTAAATAATTAAATAATTAAATAATTAAATAATTAAATAATTAAATAATTAAATAATTAAATAATTAAATAATTAAATAATTAAATAATTAAATAATTAAATAATTAAATAATTAAATAATTAAATAATTTAATAATTTAATAATTTAATAATTAAATAATTAAATAATTAAATAATTGAATAATTAAATAATTAAATAATTAAATAATTAAATAATTTAATAATTTAATAATTTAATAATTAAATAATTAAATAATTAAATAATTAAATAATTAAATAATTTAATAATTAAATAATTAAATAATTAAATAATTAAATAATTAAATAATTAAATAATTAAATAATTAAATAATTAAATAATTAAATAATTAAATAATTAAATAATTAAATAATTAAATAATTAAATAATTAAATAATTAAATAATTAAATAATTAAATAATTAAATAATTAAATTGATTAAATAATTAAATAATTAAATGATTAAATAATTAAATAATTAAATAATTAAATAATTAAATAATTAAATAATTAAATAATTAAATAATTAAATAATTAAATAATTAAATAATTAAATAATTAAATAATTAAATAATTAAATAATTAAATAATTAAATAATTAAATAATTAAATAATTAAATAATTAAATAATTAAATAATTAAATAATTAAATAATTAAATAATTAAATAATTAAATAATTAAATAATTAAATAATTAAATAATTAAATAATTAAATAATTAAATAATTAAATAATTAATTAAATAATTAAATAATTAAATAATTAAATAATTAAATAATTAAATAATTAAATAATTAAATAATTAAATAATTAAATAATTAAATAATTAAATAATTAAATAATTAAATAATTAAATAATTAAATAATTAAATAATTAAATAATTAAATAATTAAATAATTAAATAATTAAATAATTAAATAATTAAATAATTAAATAATTAAATAATTAAATAATTAAATAATTAAATAATTAAATAATTAAATAATTAAATAATTAAATAATTAAATAATTAAATAATTAAATAATTAAATAATTAAATAATTAAATAATTAAATAATTAAATAATTAAATAATTAAATAATTAAATAATTAAATAATTAAATAATTAAATAATTAAATAATTAAATAATTAAATAATTAAATAATTAAATAATTAAATAATTAAATAATTAAATAATTAAATAATTAAATAATTAAATAATTAAATAATTAAATAATTAAATAATTAAATAATTAAATAATTAAATAATTAAATAATTAAATAATTAAATAATTAAATAATTAAATAATTAAATAATTAAATAATTAAATAATTAAATAATTAAATAATTAAATAATTAAATAATTAAATAATTAAATAATTAAATAATTAAATAATTAAATAATTAAATAATTAAATAATTAAATAATTAAATAATTAAATAATTAAATAATTAAATAATTAAATAATTAAATAATTAAATAATTAAATAATTAAATAATTAAATAATTAAATAATTAAATAATTAAATAATTAAATAATTAAATAATTAAATAATTAAATAATTAAATAATTAAATAATTAAATAATTAAATAATTAAATAATTAAATAATTAAATAATTAAATAATTAAATAATTAAATAATTAAATAATTAAATAATTAAATAATTAAATAATTAAATAATTAAATAATTAAATAATTAAATAATTAAATAATTAAATAATTAAATAATTAAATAATTAAATAATTAAATAATTAAATAATTAAATAATTAAATAATTAAATAATTAAATAATTAAATAATTAAATAATTAAATAATTAAATAATTAAATAATTAAATAATTAAATAATTAAATAATTAAATAATTAAATAATTAAATAATTAAATAATTAAATAATTAAATAATTAAATAATTAAATAATTAAATAATTAAATAATTAAATAATTAAATAATTAAATAATTAAATAATTAAATAATTAAATAATTAAATAATTAAATAATTAAATAATTAAATAATTAAATAATTAAATAATTAAATAATTAAATAATTAAATAATTAAATAATTAAATAATTAAATAATTAAATAATTAAATAATTAAATAATTAAATAATTAAATAATTAAATAATTAAATAATTAAATAATTAAATAATTAAATAATTAAATAATTAAATAATTAAATAATTAAATAATTAAATAATTAAATAATTAAATAATTAAATAATTAAATAATTAAATAATTAAATAATTAAATAATTAAATAATTAAATGATTAAATAATTAAATAATTAAATGATTAAATAATTAAATAATTAAATAATTAAATAATTAAATAATTAAATAATTAAATAATTAAATAATTAAATAATTAAATAATTAAATAATTAAATAATTAAATAATTAAATAATTAAATAATTAAATAATTAAATAATTAAATAATTAAATAATTAAATAATTAAATAATTAAATAATTAAATAATTAAATAATTAAATAATTAAATAATTAAATAATTAAATAATTAAATAATTAAATAATTAAATAATTAAATAATTAAATAATTAAATAATTAAATAATTAAATAATTAAATAATTAAATAATTAAATAATTAAATAATTAAATAATTAAATAATTAAATAATTAAATAATTAAATAATTAAATAATTAAATAATTAAATAATTAAATAATTAAATAATTAAATAATTAAATAATTAAATAATTAAATAATTAAATAATTAAATAATTAAATAATTAAATAATTAAATAATTAAATAATTAAATAATTAAATAATTAAATAATTAAATAATTAAATAATTAAATAATTAAATAATTAAATAATTAAATAATTAAATAATTAAATAATTAAATAATTAAATAATTAAATAATTAAATAATTAAATAATTAAATAATTAAATAATTAAATAATTAAATAATTAAATAATTAAATAATTAAATAATTAAATAATTAAATAATTAAATAATTAAATAATTAAATAATTAAATAATTAAATAATTAAATAATTAAATAATTAAATAATTAAATAATTAAATAATTAAATAATTAAATAATTAAATAATTAAATAATTAAATAATTAAATAATTAAATAATTAAATAATTAAATAATTAAATAATTAAATAATTAAATAATTAAATAATTAAATAATTAAATAATTAAATAATTAAATAATTAAATAATTAAATAATTAAATAATTAAATAATTAAATAATTAAATAATTAAATAATTAAATAATTAAATAATTAAATAATTAAATAATTAAATAATTAAATAATTAAATAATTAAATAATTAAATAATTAAATAATTAAATAATTAAATAATTAAATAATTAAATAATTAAATAATTAAATAATTAAATAATTAAATAATTAAATAATTAAATAATTAAATAATTAAATAATTAAATAATTAAATAATTAAATAATTAAATAATTAAATAATTAAATAATTAAATAATTAAATAATTAAATAATTAAATAATTAAATAATTAAATAATTAAATAATTAAATAATTAAATAATTAAATAATTAAATAATTAAATAATTAAATAATTAAATAATTAAATAATTAAATAATTAAATAATTAAATAATTAAATAATTAAATAATTAAATAATTAAATAATTAAATAATTAAATAATTAAATAATTAAATAATTAAATAATTAAATAATTAAATAATTAAATAATTAAATAATTAAATAATTAAATAATTAAATAATTAAATAATTAAATAATTAAATAATTAAATAATTAAATAATTAAATAATTAAATAATTAAATAATTAAATAATTAAATAATTAAATAATTAAATAATTAAATAATTAAATAATTAAATAATTAAATAATTAAATAATTAAATAATTAAATAATTAAATAATTAAATAATTAAATAATTAAATAATTAAATAATTAAATAATTAAATAATTAAATAATTAAATAATTAAATAATTAAATAATTAAATAATTAAATAATTAAATAATTAAATAATTAAATAATTAAATAATTAAATAATTAAATAATTAAATAATTAAATAATTAAATAATTAAATAATTAAATAATTAAATAATTAAATAATTAAATAATTAAATAATTAAATAATTAAATAATTAAATAATTAAATAATTAAATAATTAAATAATTAAATAATTAAATAATTAAATAATTAAATAATTAAATAATTAAATAATTAAATAATTAAATAATTAAATAATTAAATAATTAAATAATTAAATAATTAAATAATTAAATAATTAAATAATTAAATAATTAAATAATTAAATAATTAAATAATTAAATAATTAGATAATTAAATAATTAAATAATTAAATAATTAAATAATTAAATAATTAAATAATTAAATAATTAAATAATTAAATAATTAAATAATTAAATAATTAAATAATTAAATAATTAAATAATTAAATAATTAAATAATTAAATAATTAAATAATTAAATAATTAAATAATTAAATAATTAAATAATTAAATAATTAAATAATTAAATAATTAAATAATTAAATAATTAAATAATTAAATAATTAAATAATTAAATAATTAAATAATTAAATAATTAAATAATTAAATAATTAAATAATTAAATAATTAAATAATTAAATAATTAAATAATTAAATAATTAAATAATTAAATAATTAAATAATTAAATAATTAAATAATTAAATAATTAAATAATTAAATAATTAAATAATTAAATAATTAAATAATTAAATAATTAAATAATTAAATAATTAAATAATTAAATAATTAAATAATTAAATAATTAAATAATTAAATAATTAAATAATTAAATAATTAAATAATTAAATAATTAAATAATTAAATAATTAAATAATTAAATAATTAAATAATTAAATAATTAAATAATTAAATAATTAAATAATTAAATAATTAAATAATTAAATAATTAAATAATTAAATAATTAAATAATTAAATAATTAAATAATTAAATAATTAAATAATTAAATAATTAAATAATTAAATAATTAAATAATTAAATAATTAAATAATTAAATAATTAAATAATTAAATAATTAAATAATTAAATAATTAAATAATTAAATAATTAAATAATTAAATAATTAAATAATTAAATAATTAAATAATTAAATAATTAAATAATTAAATAATTAAATAATTAAATAATTAAATAATTAAATAATTAAATAATTAAATAATTAAATAATTAAATAATTAAATAATTAAATAATTAAATAATTAAATCACATATAACAAATAAACCTTATAAATTCTCAACTACCAGTCCTCTTCGTGGAGGGCATAACAGTTTCCTCACACACACTTGCATACGAGTATGATTGCCCGTCCATCCGTGTATGATGCGGCGAAATATTACTCCCAACACATTTTTTGGGAGCACAAGACGTGAGTTGTTTGTTGTTGTTTTTGCTTTTGGTGGCTGTGTTGTGTTGGCAGAGTGAAGGTGTTTGTTTCGTTCGTGGTGTTCATGTTCATGTTCATGGAGTACATTAAGATTCCTCGTAATTTCACATACTTATGTGTGTGCATATGTAGATATGTACTTATGTATCTGTTTTTTATATATATTGTGGCTCTATTTATTTGTGTGTTTATAGCGTGTATATAGTGCATATTTATATCATTCGTATATTTATTCCTTTTACAGTTTTTTTATTACTTTTCGTTGATTCCTTTTTGTGTGGAATAAATGGAATACGATGTGCAGAATATCTATAAATATTTTCTTGCCAAATACATTTCATTTCATTACATTTGGAGCGATTTTTTCCTTCAGAAATTTCACTAATGTGGGATCCATGATGGAACCGTCGAGAAAGAAAGATAGCTGCCATTGGAACAAAGGAAATAGTTTGTGGGGTTTTCGTATGTATGTGTGCTTAGAATAAATCACGTTTTTCACGTAAATCGCTTTTAAAAAATCGAGGTAAAAATTTAGAATTGAGATTAACTTCGTAACCGTAAAGTTGTTGCAAAAATAGATTTTATAATGTTTTTAATTAGTGGAAAAAATAATAAAAAATTTGAATTGAAAAAAATATCTAATATTATTTTTTGTAAAAATCATTTTTTCAAAAAATAGAAAAAATAATAAAAACATTAATAAAAAATTGAATTGCACAAAAAATATCTAATATTATTTTAATATTATTTTTTGTAAAAAAAAAAAACAATTTTTTTTAAATAGAAAAAATAATAAAAAAATCTAATATATATTATTTTTGTAAAAAAACATTTTTTCAAACAAAATTTAATAAACTACATTGAATCGATAAAATCTATCCATTTTTCGATTCTTTTTTTTTGAAAAAAAGTTATTTATCAAAAAAACATGAATACACTATATGAGAAAGTATTTTTGATTTAATTTCTTAATTATTATTTTTTAGTTAGTTAACAATCTTGAATATTTTTTCTACGTATTTTTATTTGAAATAATGTTTTTTAATTTTTTTAATTATTATTTACAATTAAATACTAGATTCATAGTTTGTTATAAAAAATATAGAAGTTTACTGAATTCTCTTTTCTATATTTTTATAAGAAACTATGAATCTACTTTTTAATTTTTTACCTCCATATCGAAAAAATGTTGTTCTTAGGCTTTTTTTAAATAATGTTTTTTACAATTTTTAATTATTTTAATAATTCGTATTTGTATATTTAATAAATAGTTTTTATCAGGTGGAAAAATAATAAAAACAAAAAATAATCCCTGATATAATTTTTTGTAAAAAATATTTTTTCAAACTAAATTTAAGAAAAAATTAATTCATTGAAACTTTGAAATAGAACCTATCGATAAAATCGATATTTTTTCCGATTCAATGTAATTTCAGTATTCTTAATATTTTGTTAAATAACAAATAACATGAATATAATATCAGGAATTATTTATTCAATTTCTATTTTTTAACCATTTATTCAGTTTATAAAAAACGCTTTTTCCAAATCAAATTTAATTCAATTTGTACTTTTAATTTTCTTTTTATATTATTTTTAGTTAGTTAACAACAAATTTTACAAGTCAGAATACTTCTATATTTTTATAAAAAATTATGAATTTTAATTTTTAATTTTTTACCTCCATTTCGAAAAGAAATATTTTTTTCTTACGCATATTTTTGAAAGAATGTTTTTTATTATTATTTCATATTATTTTTTACACAAAATTTAAGAAAAAATTAAATTACATTGAAAAAACTTTTTTAAGGCTTCATCGATTTCGAAAAAAACGTCAAAATTTGTTCCGATAAAAATTTATTTCAAAAAAATTAAATTAGGAATATTTGTGTTTGGTAATGGAAAGGAGGAGGAGAACCACATTCAACTAGACACATCTTGGTCATACACGTATTGTGTGGGGATAAATCATCAGTGGAACTTCTGTATAGAGTGCTTGCTTTACCATGTTGCCCTCAGCAAATATACATATGGGTAATTTAATGTGAAGTGATCACACACACACATTTTGGATCTTCTCTCCGAATTTGATGAAATGTTCAAGTATAAAAACTGCATTTCCCTATTTTCAAAAAATAAGAAATAGTAGACACTAGGGTGGATCGCAAATAAAGTATTTTTTGCTATAAAGTAATTTAAAAAAATATTTTTCTTATGTGATAATTTACAAGTACAATGTTTCTTCTATTTTTATAGAAAATTTTCATATCTTAAAAAATAACTTCTTTATATTTATTTTTTATTTATTTTAAAAACAAAAAAATAAATTTGATTTTTGTAAAATAAATTCTATTAATACTTAATAGTGTTACTTAGACGACCCATAATATTCCTGATGGTCTTCCTGGTACTTACTCTCAAAAACAATTATAAACGTGATGGCTGTCGAAGTTAAAAATATTTAATATAAATAAATAATTAATGGATGCAAGTTAATTGACAGTAGGTAAAAATGCCGAAATATTTTGGGGCAACGTATTAAACTAATCAAAGGATACTTTTTTTAAAATTACCTTATGATAAATACAATAAAATACAATATCAATACAAATACAATATTTTTCTGATTTACTGTTATAATTTAATAATTTTTTATTAATTTTATAAACAAAAAATATCTTCGATTTTTATAAAATAAATTTTATTAATAGTTAATAGTATCAGTAAGACACTGATGGTATTACTGCTCTAAAACGCTCCAAAACAATTATAAACGTGATGGATGTCGAACTCAAATATTTTGGGACAATGAATTAAGCGATCCCAAGATTCATTTTAGTCGGGACAATTAGAACATTTTTTTGAAGCCAGCTAAAGCATTCTATTTTAATTATTTATATTAAATATTTTTAATTTTATAATCATCACGTTTATAACTGTTTTGGAGTGAGTACGAGGAACACCATTAATAAAAATTAGTTTTACAAAAATCGAAATTATATTCTTTTAGTTTTCTGTAGGACTAGAAGAAAAATGTTTGAAATCTGAAAAACATAATATTTGTAAATCTTACTACAAAAAGTTGCATTTGTTTAAATTGCCTTTTAAAACAATAAATATATAATAATAAAATATTTTATTTTGGTCCGCTACACACTGTTAGCTATTACAAAATTTTATGTTTCGAAAATCAAAGGCATGTTTTTTTGTTTATAAAATAAATATGAAAAATAATAAAAAAATATATTTTCTAAGATTTGACAGTTTTCTTAATACTAGAAGAAGTTTGCTTGAAATTAGAAGAAAAAAATATTTGTATCTAAAATTAACAATTGCAAAAAATTTATTTTATACAAATCGAATGTATATTTTTTGTTTATAAAATAAATAAAAATTAACAAAAAATATTTTATGTATATTTTTTGTTTATATTTATAAAAATTAACAAAAAAAAATATTTTTTAATTTGACATTTATTTTATTTTGACAATTTTCATTAAAACAAGAATAAATTTGCTTGAAATTAGAACAAAATATAAAAAGATACTTATGACAAAAATACTTTATTTTGGACCAAATCTAGGGACAACAGTTTCTTATTTTTTGAAAATCGGGAAATTCTGTTTTATTTTCCGCATAGAAAAGTAAATATTTGATAAATTTCAATAAAATCGATTATTTTTTAATGCAAATAAATAAAATAAATTTTGTGTGATCGCTTCTCATGTAATTACCCATATGCGTTATATATTCACACGAAAACCTCGCCACAAGGCGCTTTTTTATTTTTTATATTTCGCCGAAGTTTGTAATTTTGTAAAAACAACGCTTTTCACTTAAAAAAATCCGCCAAATTTCACATAAAAATCCCCCAAAAAGGGAATTTTACCATCTTCTTTTATAAAAATATTTTTTAAAAATCGAACTTTTCGAATGAAAAATCATGTAAATAGAGAAATTGCCTATGGTGTTCTAAAAAATGGGAGCTATAAAATGCAATCCTCTTAAAATGACATCATTGGGCTGATGGCCCCAAATTGGGCCCTGCCTCAAGCATGCTTCCACACTTGAATATATGTGGGTGGGCCCATTCCCAAATATATGCATGGAAATTTCTTGAAGATGGCTCATGTACGGACCTAGTCGATAACAGATGCCAAAAAAGAAATAAAATTAATTAATTAATTTTTTCGGTCTGTAATAAATATTTGATTTGAACTGGGATACTGGCCACTTGAAAAGACTTTTGACATGGTCGAAATCATGATCGTGGTAGTCTGCAGCCAATTAATAAATGCCATTTGTAAATAAATTTGCACTCTATTGAATATAGATGCAAAATGGTCTTGAGCCAGGACAATATCCCACTTCAAATCAAATATTAATTAATTAAATTAAAAATGATGAAAAAATATTTGCTTCCCAGATTGTTTAAGCTGTATTAGGGAAACGAAAAAAATATTTATTTGTTTTAATTAAAATCAATATTTTTGATATCTTAATATATTACAATTTTGTTCGTTTTGTAAACACTGTGCGCTGATAATTATGTAATGGATCACTGTCCAACTATTGCCTTGAGAGATTATGTTCTAACCTTTGGTTCTGAAACTTAAAAATGTATGTGAATATGTATGTATGTAATAGCGGGCAGGGCATCATGTTCAAGTTTGTCTGTCTGAGTTGACTGTAAAAACTAGATGTGTGTGTGGAGATGTTATCACAGGCTTTGGTTTTCAAACTGCATTTGCCGAGTGACATGTTACAACCTTACAACCACCAACCAACCTCCTGTTTGCATTGAAAACAAATTCGGGCAACAACAAACATTTGTAACAACACACCTACCTATCTAATAAAGAGTAAATTAAATTGAACACTAAACTAAATTGTTGAAATAGGAACTACGTGTGTGTGTGTGGACATGTCCATTTGAAAATATTTCACAAAACATCTCTGGCAAACATCCACCTCCAACCCTCGCACCACCCGAAACAAACCAACCAGCCAGTCAGCCGACCAACTACAACCCCACCCTAAAATTGCAAGTGAGTGAGAGAAAATGCACACAAACAAACAACCTCGAACCGAACTGAACTGAACACTGATAACAGAGAAAATAAAAGTGGGGGGGGAATAAACCCCCACCACCAGCATTGTAACAAAAACCAGGCACTGTTTAAAGGGCTCTCGATGGGAGGAATGAGGGGAGCTATTTGCAAAAACAAAAATTGATGGGAAATTAAATTAAATACAACGACAGATACAATAGTTTTTGTTGGATTTTTGGTTTTGGAAAGAACAAAACAATACAACGGAATGGCAGAAACACCACTGGGGGTAGTGAGTTCTTAACCTATACCACACAAAATGCCATTGAACACAGCGTAAGGTATGTACGGACGTACGTAGCAGCACATACCCCAGTCAACAATACAATATTGTGGGATCATTCTGGAGTGTGGGGTGGAGAGAGCCCCGCAAAAAAACGAGAACAAAGAAACTTACCAACACAACAAACACACACTTACATCCATACACACAATCACACCCATACAACTGTTGTTGTTGCGAAACAAAAGAAAGCAAAACGAAGAAGAAGAAGAAGCAGCAAAAATAAAACAGAACACCAGCACTACATAAAGTTTTTCACTTTTTGAATGCCGAGGCCAAAAGGTAATCGTACCGAAAACTCTCGGCAACAATAACAAAGGCAAACTGATGCAGCAACAATAACAACTACAACAAAGAACACTGTCGCAGCAGCAGCGCCAGCCAAGCAGCCAGCACTACTACATTATGACAACAACACTACAAATTCAAAACACAACAATCGCAATCAATAAAAAAGGCACTGGGCTGGCTGCCTCACTGCCGCTCTTACAATACAATAAAGTAATAATAATGACCGTCGTCGTCATCATCATCATCTCCGCCATCAACAATACGAAACACCGTTCTCTATTGTATGTTTGTGTGTGTGTTCGAATGTGTTATCTATGGCTGAGTACATAAACACTAAACACACTCACTCAATTGCCCCCAACCAACCAGTGTTGACAACACTGCCAAATTACAATTACATTACATTAGTTAATCATCAGAAATAAAGCACCAATTCAAACTGGTAAGGTTGACCAATGTAAATTTTATTGGTTTTTGAACGACTTGCACAGTTTAGCTTAAGATATATTTAGACACGCAAAATATTTGCGCAAAATACCGATTTGCATAAATTTCTGTAATTGTGGGGTAGCTTCAACTTAAAGGTGCTATCCTATAAATATGCGGTTTAAGCACAGAAAATAGTTGCACAAAAAATAACCTCCCATTTTAAAGGCCACTTTTAACACACAAAATATTTGCGCAAAATGCAGCGTTGCAAAAAATTTTGTATTTGTGGGGCATGTAAATAGCATTGTCTTACATTTTGTGCAACACGTTCTTGCCCAAATATTTTGTATGTCTAAACCTCCGTTTAAAATCATGAACCACCACTTATACGCCCCAATGTTCCTCATAGCAGGAAAAATAATAAAAATATACATATATATAAACCCATTCTCTATAGTATCTAGTAAAATAGATATATCTAAAGCAGGGTGTCCCACTAAAAGTACAAAAATTAATAAATTTTTTTGGTCCACAGTGAGTAACAAAAGTATTTTGTCTTCATCGACTAACTATACTTTTTCAGAAGAAAACAAGTAAAAACAGCATTAAGTTCGGCCGGGCCGAACTTTATATACCCTCCACCATGAATTGCATTCCACAGAGGATGTCGATTTTCGTAGAAGTGGAGTAATATTGCAGGAAAATATATAGTTTTTTAATATAGCCAAACCAACACAAATACAAATATTGAAAAAATAATTTTATAAATAAATATAATACTTTTTGTTGTAACTCTAATCTATATATATAAAAGAGTTGCGTTACTGACTGACTGACTGACTGACTGACTGACTGACTGACTGACTGACTTATCATTGACCAGCCCCCAGACCAAACGGCTGAAGCCAGGGTCATGAAATTTTCAGGGTAGTTCCCAAATATGACGTAGACGTCGACTAAGAAAGGGTTTTACGAAATTCGTACTTTTAGGGGATAAAATGGCCCAAAAAGGGATAAACATCGAACCTTCGTCCTGACTAAACGGCAGTAGCTATAAACATGAAATTCGGTGAGTTCCTTGCAATGACCATGCAGACGAGCTACAAATAGGGATTTTTCGAAATTTGTACTTTTAAGGGACGAGAGGGAGAAAAAGGGATAAAAATGGTACCAACTAAAGTATTACAGCTAGAAATGTGAAATTTGGTATGTAAATTCCTCTGACCATATAGAAACGAAGTAAAATTGGATTTTTCGAAATTTGTACTTTTAAGGGACGAGCGGGACAAAAAGGGATAAAAATGGTACCAACTAAAGTATTACAGCTAGAAACGTGAAATTTGGTATGTAAATTCCTCTGACCATATAGAAACGAAGTAAAATTGGATTTTTCGAAATTTGTACTTTTAAGGGACGAGCGGGACAAAAGGGGATAAAAATGGTACCAACTAAAGTATTACAGCTAGAAACGTGAAATTTGGTATGTAAATTCCTCTGACCATATAGAAACGAAGTAAAATTGGATTTTTCGAAATTTGTACTTTTAAGGACGAGCGGGACAAAAAGGGATAAAAATGGTACCAACTAAAGTATTACAGCTAGAAATGTGAAATTTGGTATGTAAATTCCTCTGACCATATAGAAACGAAGTAAAATTGGATTTTTCGAAATTTGTACTTTTAAGGGACGAGCGGGACAAAAAGGGATAAAAATGGTACCAACTAAAGTATTACAGCTAGAAACGTGAAATTTGGTATGTAAATTCCTCTGACCATATAGAAACGAAGTAAAATTGGATTTTTCGAAATTTGTACTTTTAAGGGACGAGCGGGACAAAAGGGGATAAAAATGGTACCAACTAAAGTATTACAGCTAGAAACGTGAAATTTGGTATGTAAATTCCTCTGACCATATAGAAACGAAGTAAAATTGGATTTTTCGAAATTTGTACTTTTAAGGGACGAGCGGGACAAAAAGGGATAAAAATAGTACCAACTAAAGTATTACAGCTGGAAACGTGAAATTTGGTATGTAGATTCCTCTGACCATATAGAAACAAAGTAAAATTGGATTTTTCGAAATTTGTACTTTTAAGGGACGAGCGGGACAAAAAGGGATAAAAATGGTACCAACTAAAGTATTACAGCTAGAAACGTGAAATTTGGAATGTAAATTCCTCTGACCATATAGAAACGAAGTAAAATTGGATTTTTCGAAATTTGTACTTTTAAGGGACGAGCGGGACAAAAGGGGATAAAAATGGTACCAACTAAAGTATTACAGCTAGAAACGTGAAATTTGGTATGTAAATTCCTCTGGCCATATAGAAACGAAGTAAAATTGGATTTTTCGAAATTTGTACTTTTAAAGGGACAAAAAGGGATAAAAATGGTACCAACTAAAGTATTACAGCTAGAAACGTGAAATTTGGTATGTAAATTCCTCTGACCATATAAAGAGTGATTTTTTTGAGGTTAGGATTTTCATGCATTAGTATTTGACAGATCACGTGGGATTTCAGACATGGTGTCAAAGAGAAAGATGCTCAGTATGCTTTGACATTTCATCATGAATAGACTTACTAACGAGCAACGCTTGCAAATCATTGAATTTTATTATCAAAATGCGTGCTCTGTTAAGAAAGTTCATCGCACGCTTCCATTTTATGGTCAGTTTAATCGACCCACTGAAGCGGCTATTCGGGCTATTGTGACTAAATTTCGCACCAAATTTACATTGTTGGACATTAAACCACCAAGACGCTTACGTAGAGTACGAACTGAAGAAAATATCGCAGCTGTATCGGCCAATGTTAATGATGACCATCAATTATCGATTCGTCGCCGTTCGCAGCAATTGGGCCTCTGTTACTCAAAAACGTGGAAATGCCAAAATTGGACTAAGCGGATGGACCACTTGAGGCGCAGCCGCGGTCAACATTTAAATGAAATTATCTTCAAAAAGTAAATGTCATGGACCAATCTAACGTTTCAAATAAAGAACCGATGAGATTTTGCAAATTTTATGCGTTTTTTTTTAAAAAAAAGTTATCAAGCTCTTAAAAAATCACCCTTTAGAAACGAAGTAAAATTGGATTTTTCGAAATTTGTACTTTTAAAGGGACAAAAAGGGATAAAAATGGTACCAACTAAAGTATTACAGCTAGAAACGTGAAATTTGGAATGTAAATTCCTCTGACCATATAGAAACGAAGTAAAATTGGATTTTTCGAAATTTGTACTTTTAAGGGACGAGCGGGACAAAAGGGGATAAAAATGGTACCAACTAAAGTATTACAGCTAGAAACGTGAAATTTGGTATGTAAATTCCTCTGGCCATATAGAAACGAAGTAAAATTGGATTTTTCGAAATTTGTACTTTTAAAGGGACAAAAAGGGATAAAAATGGTACCAACTAAAGTATTACAGCTAGAAACCTTAAATGTTGGTATGTAAATACCTCTGACCATATAGAAACGAAGTAAAATTGGATTTTTCGAAATTTGTACTTTTAAAGGGATAAAAAGGGATAAAAATGGTACCAACTAAAGTATTACAGCTAGAAACGTGAAATTTGGTATGTAAATTCCTCTGACCATATAGAAACGAAGTAAAATTGGATTTTTCGAAATTTGTACTTTTAAGGGACGAGCGGGACAAAAAGGGATAAAAATGGTACCAACTAAAGTATTACAGCTAGAAACGTGAAATTTGGTATGTAAATTCCTCTGACCATATAGAAACGAAGTAAAATTGGATTTTTCGAAATTTGTACTTTTAAGGGACGAGCGGGACAAAAAGGGATAAAAATGGCACCAACTAAAGTATTACAGCTAGAAACGTGAAATTTGGTATGTCAATTCCTCTGACCATATAGAAACGAAGTAAAATTGGATTTTTCGAAATTTGTACTTTTAAAGGGACAAAAAGGGATAAAAATGGTACCAACTAAAGTATTACAGCTAGAAACGTTAAATTTGGTATGTAAATTCCTCTGACCATATAGAAACGAAGTAAAATTGGATTTTTCGAAATTTGTACTTTTAAGGTACGAGCGGGACAAAAAGGGATAAAAATAGTACCAACTAAAGTATTACAGCTAGAAACGTGAAATTTGGTATGTAAATTCCTCTGACCATATAGAAACGAAGTAAAATTGGATTTTTCGAAATTTGTACTTTTAAAGGGACAAAAAGGGATACAAATGGTACCAACTAAAGTATTATAGCTAGAAACTGGAAATTTGGTATGTAAATTCCTCTGACCATATAGAAACGAATTAAAATTGGATTTTTCGAAATTTGTACTTTTAAGGGACGAGCGGGACAAAAAGGGATACAAATAGTACCAACTAAAGTATTACAGCTAGAATCGTGAAATTTGGTATGTAAATTCCTCTGACCATATAGAAACGAAGTAAAATTGGATTTTTCGAAAATTTGTACTTTTAAGGGACGAGAGGGACAATAAGGGATAAAAATAGTACCAACTAAAGTATTACAGCTAGAAACGTGAAATTTGGTATGTAAATTCCTCTGACCATATAGAAACGAAGTAAAATTGGATTTTTCGAAATTTGTACTTTTAAGGGACGAGCGGGACAAAAAGGGATAAAAATGGTACCAACTAAAGTATTACAGCTAGAAACGTGAAATTTTGTATGTAAATTCCTCTGACCATATAGAAACGAAGTAAAATTGGATTTTTCGAAATTTGTACTTTTAAAGGGACAAAAAGGGATAAAAATGGTACCAACTAAAGTATTACAGCTAGAAACGTGAAATTTTGGTATGTAAATACCTCTGACCATATAGAAACGAAGTAAAATTGGATTTTTCGAAATTTGTACTTTTAAAGGGACAAAAAGGGATAAAAATGGTACCAACTAAAGTATTACAGCTAGAAACGTGAAATTTGGTATGTAAATTCCTCTGACCATATAGAAACGAAGTAAAATTGGATTTTTCGAAATTTGTACTTTTAAGAGACGAGCGGGACAAAAAGGGATAAAAATGGTACCAACTAAAGTAGTACAGCTAGAAACGTGAAATTTGGTATGTAAATTCCTCTGACCATATAGAAACGAAGTAAAATTGGATTTCTCCAAATTTGTACTTTTAAAGGGACAAAAAGGGATAAAAATGGTACCAACTAAAGTATTACAGCTAGAAACCTTAAATGTTGGTATGTAAATACCTCTGACCATATAGAAACGAAGTAAAATTGGATTTTTCGAAATTTGTACTTTTAAAGGGATAAAAATGGTACCAACTAAAGTATTACAGCTAGAAACGTGAAATTTGGTATGTAAATTCCTCTGACCATATAGAAACGAAGTAAAATTGGATTTTTCGAAATTTGTACTTTTAAGGGACGAGCGGGACAAAAAGGGATAAAAATGGTACCAACTAAAGTATTACAGCTAGAAACGTGAAATTTGGTATGTAAATTCCTCTGACCATATAGAAACGAAGTAAAATTGGATTTTTCGAAATTTGTATTTTTAAGGGACGAGCGGGACAAAAAGGGATAAAAATGGCACCAACTAAAGTATTACAGCTAGAAACGTGAAATTTGGTATGTCAATTCCTCTGACCATATAGAAACGAAGTAAAATTGGATTTTTCGAAATTTGTACTTTTAAAGGGACAAAAAGGGATAAAAATGGTACCAACTAAAGTATTACAGCTAGAAACGTTAAATTTGGTATGTAAATACCTCTGACCATATAGAAACGAAGTAAAATTGGATTTTTCGAAATTTGTACTTTTAAAGGGATAAAAAGGGATAAAAATGGTACCAACTAAAGTATTACAGCTAGAAACGTGAAATTTGGTATGTAAATTCCTCTGACCATATAGAAACGAAGTAAAATTGGATTTTTCGAAATTTGTACTTTTAAGGGACGAGCGGGACAAAAAGGGATAAAAATGGTACCAACTAAAGTATTACAGCTAGAAACGTGAAATTTGGTATGTAAATTCCTCTGACCATATAGAAACGAAGTAAAATTGGATTTTTCGAAATTTGTACTTTTAAGGGACGAGCGGGACAAAAAGGGATAAAAATGGCACCAACTAAAGTATTACAGCTAGAAACGTGAAATTTGGTATGTCAATTCCTCTGACCATATAGAAACGAAGTAAAATTGGATTTTTCGAAATTTGTACTTTTAAAGGGACAAAAAGGGATAAAAATGGTACCAACTAAAGTATTACAGCTAGAAACGTTAAATTTGGTATGTAAATTCCTCTGACCATATAGAAACGAAGTAAAATTGGATTTTTCGAAATTTGTACTTTTAAGGTACGAGCGGGACAAAAAGGGATAAAAATAGTACCAACTAAAGTATTACAGCTAGAAACGTGAAATTTGGTATGTAAATTCCTCTGACCATATAGAAACGAAGTAAAATTGGATTTTTCGAAATTTGTACTTTTAAAGGGACAAAAAGGGATACAAATGGTACCAACTAAAGTATTATAGCTAGAAACTGGAAATTTGGTATGTAAATTCCTCTGACCATATAGAAACGAATTAAAATTGGATTTTTCGAAATTTGTACTTTTAAGGGACGAGCGGGACAAAAAGGGATACAAATAGTACCAACTAAAGTATTACAGCTAGAATCGTGAAATTTGGTATGTAAATTCCTCTGACCATATAGAAACGAAGTAAAATTGGATTTTTCGAAAATTTGTACTTTTAAGGGACGAGAGGGACAATAAGGGATAAAAATAGTACCAACTAAAGTATTACAGCTAGAAACGTGAAATTTGGTATGTAAATTCCTCTGACCATATAGAAACGAAGTAAAATTGGATTTTTCGAAATTTGTACTTTTAAGGGACGAGCGGGACAAAAAGGGATAAAAATGGTACCAACTAAAGTATTACAGCTAGAAACGTGAAATTTTGTATGTAAATTCCTCTGACCATATAGAAACGAAGTAAAATTGGATTTTTCGAAATTTGTACTTTTAAAGGGACAAAAAGGGATAAAAATGGTACCAACTAAAGTATTACAGCTAGAAACGTGAAATTTTGGTATGTAAATACCTCTGACCATATAGAAACGAAGTAAAATTGGATTTTTCGAAATTTGTACTTTTAAAGGGACAAAAAGGGATAAAAATGGTACCAACTAAAGTATTACAGCTAGAAACGTGAAATTTGGTATGTAAATTCCTCTGACCATATAGAAACGAAGTAAAATTGGATTTTTCGAAATTTGTACTTTTAAGAGACGAGCGGGACAAAAAGGGATAAAAATGGTACCAACTAAAGTAGTACAGCTAGAAACGTGAAATTTGGTATGTAAATTCCTCTGACCATATAGAAACGAAGTAAAATTGGATTTCTCCAAATTTGTACTTTTAAAGGGACAAAAAGGGATAAAAATGGTACCAACTAAAGTATTACAGCTAGAAACGTTAAATTTGGTATGTAAATTCCTCTGACCATATAGAAACGAAGTAAAATTGGATTTTTCGAAATTTGTACTTTTAAGGTACGAGCGGGACAAAAAGGGATAAAAATAGTACCAACTAAAGTATTACAGCTAGAAACGTGAAATTTGGTATGTAAATTCCTCTGACCATATAGAAACGAAGTAAAATTGGATTTTTCGAAATTTGTACTTTTAAAGGGACAAAAAGGGATACAAATGGTACCAACTAAAGTATTATAGCTAGAAACTGGAAATTTGGTATGTAAATTCCTCTGACCATATAGAAACGAATTAAAATTGGATTTTTCGAAATTTGTACTTTTAAGGGACGAGCGGGACAAAAAGGGATACAAATAGTACCAACTAAAGTATTACAGCTAGAATCGTGAAATTTGGTATGTAAATTCCTCTGACCATATAGAAACGAAGTAAAATTGGATTTTTCGAAAATTTGTACTTTTAAGGGACGAGAGGGACAAAAAGGGATAAAAATAGTACCAACTAAAGTATTACAGCTAGAAACGTGAAATTTGGTATGTAAATTCCTCTGACCATATAGAAACGAAGTAAAATTGGATTTCTCGAAATTTGTACTTTTAAGGGACGAGCGGGACAAAAAGGGATAAAAATGGTACCAACTAAAATAGTACAGCTAGAAACGTGAAATTTGGTATGTAAATTCCTCTGACCATATAGAAACGAAGTAAAATTGGATTTCTCCAAATTTGTAGTTTTAAGTGGCGAGCGGGACAAAAAGGGATAAAACTTTTACCAATTTTACTATTACAGCTAGAATCGTGAAATTTAGTGTGTAAATTCCACTGATCATATAGCAGCGCAGTAGTTTGATTTTTCGAAATTTGTATTTGGGGTGCGCGGGACGAAAAGGGATAAAAATGCTGTACAATCCTGTGTTACCAAATAAAGTGCATATTTTTAGGGGAGCAAAAACACATGTTACCTATAGTGATTTTTCAAAATGTGTACTTTTTGGCAAAGAGTTATAAACTGGCTGGCTGAATCTAGAAACATGAGATCGAGGATATAAATGGTTCTAATTTGTTGTTCAAAACTTAGTAGAAAACTATACATACGAAGTAGTTCAGCTAAAATAGTGCATATCGACAAGGACATTCCTTTGACTGTGTGTGAGTGCTAGCTAATAGGAGCTTACCAAATTACTATTTTAGATTTATCTATATCCACCAAAAGAAAATTAAATAAATACTATCCAAAAACAGAGACGGATAAAAATAACGAATAACTTGCTTTTTCGCGTGCGAAGCAGCGGGTACTGCTAGTAAATATATATTTTAATTTCAAACCACGCTTATAAGGCAATACGTCAATTCAAAAAATTAAAAAAAAAAAAAAAATATATATATATATATATATATATATATATATATATATATATATATGAATAAAAATTTATAATCTTAGTGATTGCTAAAAGGGCCATAGTAGACATTGGCCCTTTTAGCATTAAGTTTTATAGATGAGTTCATAATGACATTGGCCAGCTTTACGCTTATTTAACCCCTTCTGGGTAAAATTTAAGATTGACTGTTTTATAATTATGAAAGAGAGCAAAAAAAGAAATCTAATGCAATGATTAACTCAAAACAGCAAAATATTGACATTGGCCCTTTTAGCACCAAGCCACAGAAATATTGGTAGATAGTGGGTGCAACATTTGGTTGTATTTCCATTCTATTTTAATTCCACATAGTAAGAACAAAGTGCAAAATAAGCTAACTTCATGATTCAACCAATTTCTCCGTAAAAGAAAAAGTACGAATTTGGAAAAAAAAAACTTTTTTATTTGCGTGTCTATGCAGTCAGAGAAATGTATACACCAAATTTCATGATTCCAGTTGCGGCCACTTGGTTGGTACCATTTTTACCCCCTTAAGAGTACGACTATCTAAAATCTCTTTATTTGACGATTCTACGCAATTAGAATTTCATCATTCTAGCTGTAGTCGTTAAGTTGGTACTATTTTTATCCCTCTGTACCATTGTATCCCTTGAAAGTACGAATTTGGAAAAAAACCTTTTATTTTCCATGTCTACGTAGACAAAGGAATGTATACTCCGAATTTCATGACTCTAGCTGCCGTCATTTGGATGGTACTATTTTTATCCCCTTTTTCCATTTTGACCCCAAAAAGTACGAATTTCGAAAAATCAGTTTATTTTCCCTGTCTACACAGTCAGAGGAATGTATACTCCGAATTGCATGTCTCTAGCTGCGGTCATTTGATTGGTACTATTTTTATCCCTTTTTTCATTTTAACTCCATAAAGTACGAATTTTGAAAAATCTGTGTATTTTACTTGTCTATGCAATCAGAGGAATACATACACCGAATTTGATTATTCTAGGGGCAGCCGTTTGATTGGTACCATTTTTATCCCTCTATTCCCATTTTATCCCTTAAAAGTACGAATTTGGAAAAAATACTTTTATATTATGTATCTACTCAATTAGAGGAATGTATATACTGAATTTCGTGCTTCTAGCTGTTGTCGTTTAATATGTACCATTTTTATCCCTTTTTGGCCTCATTTCACCCCCTACCCTATAAGGGGAATTCGCATACCAAATATCAAGCAAATATAAACAGACATATTCAAAAAACATGCTTAAATACGCTAAAATATTAGGGATTATTATGGGTATTTTTAGTCCTTGTGAGGGAAAAATTTTTCCCTCTGGGCCGATTTCGCCCACTTTCTATCCCAACCGATCTACGACGATAAGACGCATTTATGGAAAATTTGAACGTTCTAGCTCCTTTCGCTTAGATTCTAGCGTGCTTTCAACGGACGGACATGGCTAGATCGTCTTAGAATTTTATGACGATCAAGAATATATATACTTTATAGGGTCTCAGGTCGATTTTTCAAGGTGTTACAAACGGAATGACAAAGTTAGTATACCCCCATCCTGGAGGTGGAGGGTATAAAAACGTAAATATTAATAAATATTTCCAAAAAACAAAATTATTGTTCATAACATCATACGACAGTACTATTTGGACCAGAACAAGGCACGTGATACTAGACGTTGCACAGTGGTTCTGAAACAAATTTCATCGATAACTTTAGCTCTAGTAAATATTTTTGTAAAAAGTTGAAAAAAGACCCAATATTTGTTTGAGATATTAACATTGAAAATCTGGCAATTTTCTGTTTCTATGGCATATTTTTATAATTTTTTTGTATTACACATCTTTACCTTTTTCAGATTTGGAAAATTGAAAAAATTAATTTATTTTTTCAACTTTGTCGAAAGAGATTTTGCACTCAAATGTGTTTTATTAGAAATAAATAAAGTTTGTTTGCAATAAACATTTTAAAATATCATTTTTAAAAAATGTATGACTTTGGAACAAAATAACTTTTTTCCTTTTAAAGCCTTTTTGGTCATTTGCTTTCTTCTACTTAGGAAGAAAACTAAAATTTTTAAAGAAAACAAAATACTTTGGGAAATTACCATTAACACAAAAACGTCATTTTACAAAGTTTTGCTGTATGTTCCTAGTCGGCTGGACAAAATAGGGATTTTATTTAATGCCGATTTTCGACCTGGCTTAAAGATTTTCTCCTCTGGGTATGTCCAAAGCAACGCAGAGTAAAGATTTCGAACATATGACCGTCTTCGGCCAGGGTTTACGATTTTCTCTTGGGTATATCAATAATAATTTATATTATTAAATGTGCTGTAGTGGAGAATCGCCAAAAATTCTGGGCGATTGTTTTTTATTTCATTTTGGGTTATTGTTCGTACTTTTTGGTTAATTGGGTACCCTTTTTAGATAATTTTCATAACCACGAATCGCCCAAAATGTTGGGGTGATTTTGCACTTTTGTTTTTTTTCGATTTTTATTGAAGCTGTTAGTCATACAACTTAACAAAATTATTATAAATGTAATATTATAAGTATATATACAAATTAGGTTCATACCTATATTAATTTATATTTAGGTTCACTTCTGATCCATACCGGGTCAATTTTACAGCTGAGCAACTAACTGTTTCAGCTCTGTTTCCTGGTGCTAATACCAATACCTAATTAACCTCTGAGGGATTTTATACCCGTTTGGCTATCAGTGAAAATGTTGTCTGCAAACTATTGAAAAAATCACAAAATTGGTATTTAAAAGCCTTAAAAGACAATTTAAAAAGTCTCTCCCTTCAAAAATACCGACGTTGTTGCCAAATATTTCTGCTAAGAAATTTTTGGATATATTTCTTTAGCAAAATTTATTTATTTTAGACTTCTACAATCTAGTATACAGTAGAATCTGGATAAGCGGGACCTGGGTAAGTGAGAATCCTGGATAAATGGGATTTTTGGCGGTCCCTGCATACTTCTAATAAAAAAACCTATATGGGAATGTAAACCTCTTTAAGCCGAAATTGTATTTTTGATTTTGCCTCTATAAGTGTGGATAAGTGGAAAACGTTTATAAATGGGAAAAGCCCTTCAGTTTAGAATTATAAGTTGACGTAGTAAACACATTGCGTATGAGTATCACGTTACTTATACGCATAAATTAGAGTGGAAGTATATTGAGTAATTTCTATTTACGATTTTTGTAAAATATTTTTTTTAATGGCTAATAGTGTCAGTAGGGCGCTCCATAAGTTTCAAGATGGATGGATTCATTATCTTACTCTAAAACAATTATAACTGTGATTGCTGCCGAAATTAAAAATATTTAATATAAAAAACTAACGAACACGAATAAACAGTGATAATATCGAAATATTATCACAGTTTATTCAGTAAACTAACCAAAGAATCATTTAAGTCGAGAATATCCACAACTTTTTTGAAGCGAGCTAATATAAGTTATTTTAATTATTTATATCAAATATTTTCAATTTCTTTTAGCTTTTTTCGTTTGTATTTTTTTGGTCTGTAATCAATATTTGATTTGAACTGGGATATTGTCCTGGCTCAAGACCATTTTGCATCTATATTTAATAGAATGCAAATTTATTTACAAATGGCATGGTGACATTTATTACTTGGCTGCAGACTACCACTATCATGATTTCCACCCTGTCTAAAGGTTTCATTCAGGTGGCTTCGCAGCGACTTTTCAACATCAAACCCGGCCTCTATAAGGAGATGATTTTCACAAACGAACGAGAATCACAACTCACTTGCTATGCCAACGCTCATTTGTTTTAGTTTTAGTTTAGACCGAAGCCACCTGAATGAAACCTTTAGACAGGGTGGAAATCATGATAGTGGTAGTCTGCAGCCAAGTAATAAATGTCACCATGCCATTTGTAAATAAATTTGCATTCTATTAAATATAGATGCAAAATGGTCTTGAGCCAAGACAATATCCCAGTTCAAATCAAATATTGATTACAGACCAAAAAAATACAAACGAAAAAACTAAAACAAATGAGCGTTGGCACGGCAGAAGTATTGCTGGGTAACTATACCTGCACATACACATACTTACATATGCAACTCAATGAGATGCTTGTAAGATGGCATGCGTACTTTATTACTTGGTGCGATTTTTTAAACGCAAATTCGGCAAGTGAGTTGTGATTCTCGTTCGTTTGTGAAAATCATCTCCTTATAGAGGCCGGGTTTGATGTTGAAAAGTCGCTGCGAAGCCACCTGAATGAAACCTTTAGACAGGGTGGAAATCATGATAGTGGTAGTCTGCAGCCAAGTAATAAATGTCACCATGCCATTTGTAAATAAATTTGCATTCTATTAAATATAGATGCAAAATGGTCTTGAGCCAGGACAATATCCCAGTTCAAATCAAATATTTTCAATTTCGACAAAAATCACGTTGATAATTGTTATAGAGTAAGTACCGGGAACACCATCATGAAACTTATGGAGCACCTTACTGACACTATTTTCTATTAATAAAATTTATTTAACAAAGATCGAAGGAATATTTTTTAATTTATAAAATAAATGAAAATAAAAAAATTAAGATTTGACACTTTTGTGGAAAACTAGAATAAATTTGCTTGAAACTAGAAAAATATATATATGTATGTCATACCACAAAAATTAAAAAAAATTACCTTATGACAGAACTACTGTATTTTCTATCCACCCTAGTGTCTAAAATTTCTTTTTTTTTACATCAAAAAATACAGCTTTTTTCGCTTTATAGAAGAGATGGACAGAAGAGCCAAAATGTGGGTGAGATCACTTCACATGAAATTATTCTTTCCGGGTTTTGCAATCAGTTTCTTTTCCACCAATCTGGTCTGGGCTAAATATGACATGGAGCAGCGGGAGAAATCCTTTTATTTGGATTTAATGTATTCACAAAATAACAGTAGGTTAGAAAGTAAATTAGAAATATTGGCAACACTTTCAAATACTAACCCACACATGAGTATGTGAATGCACTACTGAGAAGAGCATATGTTCTTCTCCGCCCAACTACTCGTGCTCACACGTATTCCAAAACAATGCAGCAATTACATGAGAGTGTGGTAACGCCACATTTTGGCGCGCTAGTATGCGTGGGAGTAAGCACACGACTAATTCCAATGCCTCTCTAAACACTAAACCGGCTTACTAAACGCCGATGTAAACACACATCCAGAGAGAGAGAGAGAGAGAGAGTGAGAGTTCGTGCACGGGAGAGAGATTCACAAAACATCAAACACACACACAGTACTTCTCGTTGAATCTCTTCATTGCTTTATCTCGTCGTCTGTGCTCTGATGTTTTTGTACACCATGCCTATCTATACTCGATGCCCGCACAATGGAGACTTTGTTGTTTAAGCTTCGTGTCGTGTGTGTGTGTGTGAATGGTGTGCTGCTGTGTTGTTGTGGTCGTATGTCCAACACCGCACACACTTTTGTTGACCGAAAACAACTACACACACTAAACATCATTGCGGTGTGGTGTTGTCATTGTCGTCGGGGTTCTCGTCGTTGCCGTCGTCGTCTTTGTTGTCAGTATATTCCATCCATTCTCATAGTGTTTGATTGAGATTATAATGGTGTTTAAGTGTTTCTGTGGCCATCTAATGTATTCCAATATTTCACATCATCATCATCGGCATCATTGGTGCCATCGTCATCATCATTCATCCGTCCATACTCATACTCACTCATCTAGGCACTCGTTCATCTCAGGCTTCTTCTTCCCGCCTCGCCTTCGTCCTCGTCTGCTTTCCTTTGGATGGCTGGACGGATGGATGTATGGATGGTCTGTGTGTGCTGTGTTGTCAAATTTCATCTTTTTTACTTTCATTCGCTTGTTGTTACTTAAGCGTTTCTGTAGTTGTTGTTTTCGGTGTGTGTGTGGATAGATAGTTTTCCATTATTTCGGGTGACTTGTGGGTGTCAGATTTTTTTTGCCAGATTTTAGTTCAATGAAGGCAACTTGCTGTTCTATGTGCTTCCGTCACAGTGCGTCCTTCCTCCCATGGATGGCCTGGGTGTATGTTGTGTCTATTGGCATTTGGTTATGATGTCAAAGGGGATTTCTCTGGTACATATTTAATCAGCTTTGGCAAGATGTCGGATAATTGCTTTCAATTCTTTACGGTCAAATTAACTTAGAAAAGATTGAACAAAAATTTTCGTACACTTCCGTTATGTGGACTCAAACCTTTAATCCATGACGCTTATCTGTGTAACTCTTGGAAGTTGTCGACCTGCCATAAGCTAATCAGAGACAACAACCTCCTCACTCATGTCTCACCCCATTAAGTTATCAATAGGATATCAATTTTGTCTGAACTTCCTACTAGGGAAGGATTGAAAGGATTCACTAGGAAACTGACATGAGTAATATTCTAGAAGTGCGTGTCTGCAGTAGTAAATCACCTCTTTGGTATGAAATGGAACCGGAAATGGAAGGGCCAAGGGATAAAATCGTATCAAACATTGAAATGATGCCCCCTTGGCTTCGGAATGAACGCAATAATTGCACTCAAAGAATTGCTGCAACAGCCATTTAATCCTAACCCACTTATGAAGAATCAGATTCTTATGATGCTTCAGAGACGAACAATAAGTGTCCCAACAATATTGTCATTTCCCATTGACTTGACGAAGTTATTACTCTGCATTATTTATAGGTTCTATCGATGTATTAACTTTGGGTAGGACTTAAAAATACTTGGAATTCAAAACCAAGAAAGCGAGAAGAATTTACCGAATCCCCAATGGAACTTTCCTGAAAGTTAATAAAATCTCTAAAAATTATTAACCCACAGATCTTTTAGAAGTCGTTTGGAATCATTCGACTGTCTTCGATCGCCATAGCAACAGCTATCAGAAGAAGCTCGCAGATCTTCTAGAAGTACCCTATAAGGTCTAATTGATCTTTGGACATTTAAAAGTCCAACGATTCTAGATATTTTCCAACATCAAAACTGAAAATCTTCTGGATTTTTTTTTGACTTCGTAGATATTCCAGATAATCTGTACAACTCCATATCTTAAAAAATATAGATGGACTTTAATATTGCAGATCTCCTAGAATATATCCTAAGACTACTAAATCTTCCAGAAAATATGTAGACTTCAAACCTCCACATCTTGTAGAACATCCTTAAATCTCCTAGATTATATCCTGAAACTTCTTCTTTCTTCCAGTAAGTCCGTTGACTTCGAAACTGTGTATGTTATGGAATGTCTGTGAACTTTGAAATAACAGATCTTTTAGAATATATTCTTTATAGGAGGTACTAAGTTTTCAAAGCTGCAGGTCTTTCAATCCCTCGATCTTCTAGAAGTTTTTATGTAAGAGTTAGTTTTCAAAGACTTAGATCTTCTTCAACAGTAGATCTTCTAAACCGTACATCTTATAGACGCTGTTCTTAAGCGTAGATCCTCTAAACCGTAGATATTACAGAAGTTGTTCTCAAACGTAGCTGTTTTGAATCGTAGATCTTATAAACTCAGTAGTTCTCAACCGTAGTTGTTCTAACCCATAGATCTTACAGAAGATGTTCTCAACCGTAGGTCTTCTTCATCGTAGATCCTACAGAAAATGTTCTCCATCTCCTCATCCGTATGTCTTATAAACCGTAGATCCTGCAGAAGATGTTCTCCATCTTCTCATCCGTAGGTCTTATAAACCGTAGATCTTACGGAAGATGTTCTCAACCGTTGGTGTTCGCAACCGTAGATCTAACGGAAGATGTTCTCAACCGTAGTTGTTCTAACCTATAGATCTTACAGAAGATGTTCTCAAACAAAGGCCTTCTTAACCGTAGATCTTACAGAAGATGTTCTCAACCAAAGGCCTTCTTAATCGTAGATCTTACAGAAGATGTTCTCAACCAAATGCCTTCTGAACAGTAGATCTTACAGAAGATGTTCTCAACCAAAGGCCTTCTGGACAGTAGATCTTACAGAAGATGTTATCCACCGTAGGTCTTCTAAATCGTATATCTTACAGAAGATGTTCCCAACCGTAGGTCTTCTAAACCGAAGACCTCAGAATCAACAGAAGGTGCTCTTAAACGTAGGTCCTCTAAACCGTAGATCTTACAGAAGAGGTTCCCAACCGTAGGTCTTCTAAACCGAACACCTCAGAATCAACAGAAGTTGCTCTAAAACGTAGGTCCTCTAAACCGTAGATCTTACAGAAGATGTTCTCAACCGTAGGTCTTCTTCATCGTAGATCCTACAGAAAATGTTCTCCATCTCTTCATCCGTAGGTCTTATAAACCGTAGATCTTACGGAAGATGTTCTCCATCTTCTCAACCGTACATCTTGCGGAAGATGTTCTCAAGCGTAGATCTTACAAAAGTAGTTCTCAACCGTAGATCTTCTAACCCATAGATCTTACAGAAGATGTTCTCAACCGTAGGTCTTCTTCATCGTAGATCCTACAGAAAATGTTCTCCATCTCCTCATCCGTAGGTCTTATAAACCGTAGATCCTACAGAAGAAGTTCTCCATCTTCTCAACCGTAGGTCTTCTAAACCGTAGATCTTACAGAAGATGTTCTCCACCTTAGGTCTTCTAAATCGTAGATCTTACAGAAGAAGTTCTCCATCTTCTCAACCGTAGGTCTTCTAAACCGTAGATCTTACAGAAGATGTTCTCAACCGTAGGTGTTTCAACTTCTTCTTCATCGTAGATCCTACAGAAGATGTTCTGCACCGTAGGTCTTCTAAATCGTAGATCTTACAGAAGATGTTCTCAACCAAAGGCCTTCTTAACCGTAGATCTTACAGAAGATGTTCTCACCCAAAGGCCTTCTTAACCGTAGATCTTACAGAAGATGTTCTCCACCGTAAGTCCTCTAAACCGTAGATCTTACAGAAGAGGTTCCCAACCGTAGGTCTTCTAAACCGAACACCTCAGAATCAACAGAAGTTGCTCTTAAACGTAAGTCCTCTAAATCGTAGATCTTACAGAAGAGGTTCCCAACCGAACACCTCAGAATGAACAGAAGTTGGTCTTAAACGTAGGTCCTCTAAACCGTATATCTTACAGATTATTTTTTCAACCGTAGGTCTTATAAACCTTAGATCTTACCAAAGTTGTAGATCTTACTGAACTCTCTTAAATAGTAAATCTAACCAATGGTCTATTAAACCGAAGACTATTACAGAAAGTCTCCTAAACTGTAGATCTTATAGAAGGCCTCCTAAACCTTAGGTATTACAGAAGGACTACTAAACCTTAGATATTACAGAAGGTTTCATTAACCGTAGATCTTATAGAAGGTTCCTAAGCAGAGAATCTCCTAAGCAGTAGATTTTACAGAGGGTCTCATAAACCGTAGATGTGACAGAAGGTCTCCTAAACCCTAGATCTTACAGAAGGTCTCATAAAGCGTAAATCTGACAGAACGTATTCTAACCAGAAGGTCTCCTAAGCAGTAGATTTTACAGAAGGTCTCCGAAATCGTGCATGTTGTTCTCAACTGTAGATTTCACCGAAGTGTTCACATATTTTATGTTTGTCCTTTGAAATTTAAAGCTTAAACTTCTAAAAGGTCGTACTCAAAAACGTTAGATCCTTCGGGGGGTTTTGAACTACAAACTGCAAGAATGTCATTGGACTTCTCAACCTCACATCATCGAAGGACTCCAAGAACATAGATCTTTGGACTTCTACATCCATATCATTGAATGTCTTTATTCTTCTAAAGCGCTGATCTTCTGTGGACTTTGGACTCCAACTTTCGTAGATCTTCCAGAAGGTCGTTAGACTCCAGGACTGCTACCCTTCTAAAGTGTTTTAACTTATCATCTAGAGGATCGATGGACTCCAAAACCATAGATCTATTATTGGTTTTTAAAACCGCATAGCTTCTAGATGTCTTCTACATCCATTTCATAGTGCTTTCCTTCTTCTAAAAGGCAGATCTTCTGCTAGTGCTTTGGAGCGTTGATCCTTTGAAGGTCTTCGCACTCCAAACTATACAACCGGTATTTCTACAGTCTCTTTGGACTTCTAAGACTTAGGTTTTCTAAAAAGTCTATGGACTTCTAAGACTAAAATCTCCTAGAAGGTATTTGGACTTCAGAACCGTTGAGTTTTTTACTCTTCGGACGGATCTTCTCGAAGGTTTTGGATTTTAAAACCCCTTAGTTTCTAGATGATCTTTGAACTTCTAAATCGCAGATTGTCTAGAATATTTTCGGATACTTCGTTGATACTTCGGAAGAAGACTCCAAGAGTTCTGTCGAGTTCTACATCCATTTCTTCTAAAATGCAGATCTTTTGCTTCTGGTTTTAGAGCGTTGATCCTGTGGAAGGTCTTAGGACTCCAAGTTTTCCGTCGAGTTCTACATCCATTTCTTCTAAAATGCAGATCTTCTGCTTCTGGTATTAGAGCGTTGATCCTTTCGAAGGTCTTAGGACTCCAAGCCCATAGATTTTCTACAGGTTCTTTGGACTTCTGAGACTTAAGTTTTCTAAAAACTCTATGGACTTCTAAAAATTAAATCTTCTAGAAGATCTTTGGACTTCAGAACCGTAGGGTTTTTTTTGACTTTTCGGGCGAAGATCATCTAAAAGGTCATTGGACTTCAATACTGTATGAACTTTGGACTTCTAAATCGCAGATCTACTAGAATATCTTTGGACTTCTATATCCATTTCATAGAATGTCTTTCTTCTTCTGAAACGCAGATATTTCTGAGGGCTTTGGAGCGTTGATCTGTTGGAATGATGTCGGACTTCAAACACTGTGATTTCTACAGGTTATTGGGACTTCTAAGACTTTTAAAGATTATCTAGAACGTCGTTCGACTCCAAGACTGTAGATCTTAAACCGTATGTCTTATAAACCTTAGATCTTATAAAAGTTGTTATCAACTGTAGATCTTACTAAACTCTCTTAAATCGTAAATCTAACCGTTGGTCTATTAAACCGAAGACTATTACAGAAGGTCTCCTAAACCGTAGATCTTATAGAAGGCCTCCTAAACCTTAGGTATTACAGAAGGACTACTAAACCTTAGGTATTACAGAAGGTTTCATTAACCGTAGATCTAATAGAAGGTCTCCTAAGCAGTAGATGTTCACATATTTTATGTTTGTCCTTCGAAGTTTAAAGCTTAAACTTTTAAAAGGTCGTACTCAAAAACGTTAGATCAAATTTTTGAGGACTTTGGAGCGTTGCTCTGTTGGAATGATGTTGGACTTCAAACACTGTGATTTCTACAGGTTCTTTGGACTTCTAAGACTTTTAAAGATTATCGAGTGAGTAACAGATACCTAAGGATGGACTGAAATCCGCGCCATATTTCATTTTGCCAGGTAATCTAATTAACTTAAAATCTGAGATAAACCGAAGTTAGACTCCCAAAAAAAAACTCCCTTCTATAGTACATCTGATTCTATCTGCTAGACAGGGTTTAGTCTTTTCCAACAAAATCTTAGATCTTACATAGGGGAAGTTTCAAAGGTGATGCGGACATTACCCTGATGTAAAGACTTTATTGCGTTGCAAGGACTAGAATGGGAAGTGACTTATCTCCTGGACAACATCATCCTCTATCATTGTGTACCTGATTATAATCGTCGTTGTTGTATTTTGTAATCAATTCTCTTTGTTGCCGTAGAGCTTTTGGTCTCATTTACTCCAGCGTACAGATAACAACGCCGCACGTCGAACGCAATCGCCAGAAATAAACAAGGACGCATCCTCATCATCACCATCAAACTTATAAAAATGTAACATCAAAGGAAATGAATTTTCATTAATCATAGCAAAACAAAAAACCAACCATAGGTAGACAGACATATACTTATGTATACAAATACATACATATATAGATGTATGGATGGATGGATTGGTATATAGTATACACAGGATATGAAGGAGGACGACATCGCCATTCAAATGTGGTGAATGTGCTCAAATGTATGTGAGCAAAAAAATCGGAAATGAGACGGAATAAATAACAAACTGCACCTGTCGTTTGGAGTATTCCTAGCCTGCTACACACGCCGACGGAGAATGCATGTACCTACTATGACCAGCACACACTCTCGCTGCTGTGGCTGTCCCTGCCTGCTATACCCCGTCTAGCCAACAACGCATGAAGTTAGCTCTAATGGCTGGCTGGCTGGCCCGAACACGGCAACTACTTAATTTTCTGCCATCAGCCAGCTTGTGGACCGCCAAAGGATTCAAGGAGGGGGGTGGGTGGAGTGCTTGTATGTTGGCAGCGGAGTTTGGATGAGCTTGCTCGCAGTGTGAAAATTCTGAAAGAGATTAACAATATGCTGCTGCTCCTTGGTGCTTGGAGCTCGGTGCTCGTCATTGTTGCAGTTTCCACTTGACATGTGCAGTGAGTAGATTTTGAGCAGCCTCACCATGCACACACACACACACACGCAATAACATACGCAAATTATTAACCGAAATACATACCACCCCCCGTGGAAGCAAAAAAAAAAACTTCCTGCCCACCCAACAATTCCCTCATTATCCTTACCCTGCCTCGTTCAATGAATATGTGGAGATTTTTCTTTTATATAAAAGTGGGCGACTGCATATGTATGCGTGCCAAAGGATGAGTAAATATCTGTACTCAGCAGCTCCGGCGAGACCTCGTGCATTCAACCCAGCCGTCCACCCTAACTAACGGCCGCACATATATCCTTGTTGTCATTTATATACGAATTCCAACACCCTACCCCAACTGTACGCTATGGTTTTTCCTGACATCCTCGCACCTTTCCCTCTGCTCTCACAGTTCCATTTGCATTCTGCCAGATACAAACTCGTGTTCGCATAGATACAGAAATCATGTTGTTCGAGTGAAAGAAATAAAAACAGGACGAAAAAAGGACACTGAAAAACTATTCGCTGCATTAAACGCTGACGTTGTGTGTGGCGTGTGTAAGTGAATGTTTTCGCTGTTGTTGTTGTTGCGTTCGTTACCTTATCAAAGTTTTGGGTTAATGTTTTGTTGGTTGTTTCCTTTGAATCTTATTGATTCATTTCATGTAGTACTAGATGCTCGCACTAGATATAGTACAAAACCCAAAGGACGAGAGGTCTAAGGAAAGGACTTGGAAAATTGGATAGATTGAAAGTGGAACAAACACTGAACTCATGGAATCACTAGATCATTCTTGTAGATTTTTAGAAGGCTTTGGATTTCTTGAAATTAAAACCAGCCAAGTTCTCCTAGAAGTCCTTAAAGGTCTTGGATTTCAATATCATGGATACCTTTGACTTCAACATCGCAGATCTACTAGAATATCTTTGGATCTTCTAGTAGCTCGCAGTAGATATAGCACAAAAACAAAGGAGGAGAGATCTATGGAAAGGACTTGGGAATTGGATAGATGGACAATGGAACAATCATTGAAACATTAAAGTCAAGGAATCATTAAATCATTCTCGTAGAACTTTAGAAGGCGTTGGAATTCTTAATTTTAAAACCAGAAGTTCTTGGATTTCGAGATCTTGGATACTTTGCACTTCTACATCGCAGATCTTCTAGAATATCTTGGGTTTTTCTAGTAGCTCGCATTAGATATAGCACAAAAACAAAGGACGAGAGATCTATGGAAAGGACTTGGATAGGAAGGAAGTGGATAGATGGAAAATGGAACAATCATTGAGTCATGAACTCAAGGAATCATTAAATCATACTCGTAGATATTTACAAAGTGAAGCTCTTGGAATTAAAACCAGCCAAGTTCTACAAACCCTAGATCTCCTAGAAGTCCCAGAAGAACATGGATTTCAAGATCTGTATACTTTTGACTTCTACATAGCTGATCTTCTAGAATATCATTGGACTTCTAAACCCATTTCATAGGTTATCGTTCTTCTTCTGAAATGCAGATCTTGAGTGGACTTTGAATTCCAATTTTTTGTGGACACCAAATTTCGTAGATCTTCAAGAAGTTCGCTGGACTACAGGATGGACTCCAAAACCATAGATCTTTTTTTGGTTTTTAAAACCGCCTATCTTCTAGTTGACTTCTACATCTATTTCAAAAGATATCGTTCTTCTTTCAAACCGCAGATCTTCTGCTAGGGTTTTGAAGCGTTGAACCTTTGAAAGGTCGGGTTCTTTGGACTTCTAAGACTTAGATTTTTTAAAAACTCTATTGTCTTCTAAGTCTTAAATCTTTTAGTTGACTTCTATATCCATTTCATATGATGTCGTTCTTACTTCAAACCACAGATCTTCTACGATTTTCTACAGGTTCTTTGGACTTCTAAGACTTAGGTTTTTTAAAAACTCTATGGACTTCTAGGAGTTAAATTTTGTAGATGACTTCCACATCCATATCATAGAATGATGTTCTTCTTTGAAGCCGCAGATCTTCTGCTAGAGTTTTGGAGCGTTGATCATTTGGAAGGACATTGGACTTCAAACTCGGATTCTTTGGACTTCTAAGACTTAGATTTTTTTAAAAACTCTATGGTCTTCTAAGTCTTAAATCTTCTAGATGACTTCTACATCCATTTCATAGGATGTCGTTCTTATTTAAAACCGCAGATCTTCCACAGGTTCTTTGGACTTCTAAGATTTAGGATTTTTAAAAACTCTATGGACTTCTAGGACTTAAATCTTCTGGATTACTTCTACATCCATTTCATAGGACGTCGTTCTTCTTCCAAACCGCAGATCTTCTGCTAGGGTTTTGGAGCGTTGATCCTTTGGATGGTCGTTGGACTTCAAAATCGGTGATATTCTACAGGTTCCGTGGACTTCTAAGACTTAGGTTTTTTTTTTAAAACTCTATGGACTTGTACTTAAATCTTTTAGAAGGTTTTTGGACTTCAGAACCGTAATTTTCTTGACTTTTCGGATGAAGATCGTCTAGAAGGTCATTGGACCGCACGTCTGTAGATCTTATCGAAGGTTTAGGATTTTAAAACGGCACAGCTTCTAGATAATCTTTGGTCTTCTAAATCGTATATCTTTTAGAATATGTTTGGATTTCTAAACTCATTTCATAGAATGTCTATAAACGTCTTTTGACTTAGAACCCAAGAGATTTGCTAGAAAAGACCTTAAAGCTTTCGAACTGCCGATCTTCTAGCTATGCGGGATTTAAAAGGTGGAGCCTTAGTAAATATCAATTGTACAGGAATATACACAGTCGTCATACAGAGCCTAATTGGATTTAAAACCCGCTAATCATCAACAAGCTCTACAAAACCTTCGATATTCTAGAAGATCTCTAATTAGAAATCCTTAGATAATCTTTTTTTGGGATTGGAATTAAAACCAGCAAATTTTTTACAAAACCTCAGATCTATTAGAAGTCCTAAGACTTAAAATCCTTCTTCTAGAAGTTCTATAGTACATCTTCCACACATTCTAGAAAATCTTTGATTCCAAATCTTTGGATCATCTAAAGGGTTTTGGATTTCAAGAAGATCTTGAATTTAGAACTAGCTAATCTTCTAAAAATTCTATAAAATCGCAGATCTTCTAGAAGATCTTGGATTTCAAATCTTCAGATCATATAGAAGGTTTTGGATTTCAAGAAGTTCGTGGATTTCGAACCCGCTGATCTTCTACAAATTCTAGACATTCCATACATTCTAGAAGGTCTTTGATTTGAAATTCTTAGAGCATCTAGAAGGTTTTGGATTTCAAGAAAATCTTGGATTTCGAACTCGCTGATCTTCTACTAGTTCTATAAAGCCGCACATCTTCTAGAAGATCTTGGATTCATAACCTAATATGTTTTATCAAGTCATGGATTTTAAGAAGATCCTTGATTTTATAACCTGCAGATCTTCAACAGTATTTAAAAACCTAGATCTATTATAAGATCTTCTAAAAGATCTAGGATTAAACCTTAGATCTTCGAGAAAGTATTTGATTTCAAGAAGATCTTGGATTTTAAACCCGCAGTTCCTCAACAAGTTCTACAAAACCGCAGATTTTCAATTTTGGATTTCAAAGCCTGAGATCATCTAGTAGGTCTTGGACCCCAGATCTATACAAAACAGTAGATCTTGTAGAAGATCTTGGATTCAATACCATAGATTTTAAACATTTCGATGTTGGATTTTAAACCGGTAAATCTTCTATAATCCCTACAAGATCGAGATCTTCTGGATGATCATATATTTCAAAATCGCAGATCTTTTATAAGGCCTTGGATACAAAAAACTCGCAGATCTTCAACAAGATATTTAAACCCAAGCTCCACAAAATTGTAGATCGCCTGGAAGATCGTGGATTTCAAAGCTGCAGATCTTCGAAAAGATCTTACATTCGATGCAGAATCTTCTGTAAACTTGCAGATCTTCTGCAAGTTTTTGTTTTTCAAACCCACAGATCTTCCGCAAGGTCTTGGATTTCAAACTCGCAGATCTTCAACAAGGTCTTGGATTATATGAGGATCTTGGATTTTAAACCCGCAGATTTTCAATAAGGTCTTGGATTTCATGAAGATCTTGAATCATAAACCACCAGATCTTCTACAAGCTCCTCAAAGCCGTTCATCTCCTGAAAGATCTTGGATTTGAAACCCGCACAACTTCTACAAGATTTTGAATTTCATGAAGATCTTGGGTTTTAAACATATCTACTACAAGATCCTAAAACCGTCTATCCTCTACAAGGTCTTAAATTTCACACCCGCAGATCATCTACAAGCCCTTGGATTTCATGAGGATCATGGATTTTAAACCCACAGATCATTTCTAGAATTTCATGAAGATCTACAATCTTAAACCAACAGATCTTCTACAAGTTATATAAAGCCGTTCATCTTCTGCCCTAAAATCAGAGGATGTATTCCTCGTCCTCACAGCACCTACAAAATTTCCCAGCAAAAAATGGCAGTACATGCAGCAGCATCCCAAAATCCAAATTTTCATATTTCCCGCAATTTAGCAGGTTCTTTTGAACAACGTCCCAAGGAGCTGATAATATTTTAAAATCAAGCCTATTCCATTCGTCCTCTCTGCCATAAGCCCGCCAAATTGTCAACGACCTTAGCAACTTCTGCTCGGCTCCCACGCATCATCATCAGCATCCCGTATCAGTCTATCGCGCTCTATGGATTGTCTTCCCTTTGTTTGCTTTCCATTTCCACAGAGTTTATTTTTGCACAGCGTTTTGTTTATTTTTCCAGCCAAAGTTTTTCTTTTTTTGTTCTGCTTCTTCTTCTTTTTTCTGCATACGTTTTGTTTTGTATTCATTTTTGTGTGTTGTTCTGTTCTGTTTTGTTTTTGTTGTTTGAAGTTTTAGCTATATTTTACTTTGACTTTCATTCAAGACATACATCCCAGGCCGCCCATGTGCTGGCGTTCGCCGGTTCACAAAATTGTGGCGCAAAATGTATCCAAAACAACAACGACAATAAAAGCGGCAGCAGCAGCGCCAGCTCCACCATCATTCGTCCGCCACCATGTGAAACCGTGTTGAGGGAAAATATTACAACAAAGCAAATGAAAAATATAGAACCATGACAACAACAAAAGAAAAACAAAACTCTGGCACACACACACTCATACACATACCGAAGAGAAAGATATTCTAATAAAAATTATGAAGAAGCAAAAAAGAAAAATATGCACAACATTTCCCGCCAAAAACCGTGCAAAACTTTAAATGGCTGGGATATGGGGGTTGAGTTGGTGTTTTCCTGTTTCTGTGGCACGGAAGGAAGGAATTCTTCGAAGGTAGTGAGTGAGTGTGTGTGTGTGTGAATGGTAAATTTAGATAAACTACATATATTAAGGAGTTCAGTGGCCCAGTAAATCTTTGTGGGTTATGGGAAATCGTTACAGCAGGGGTGAAATTTCTGGGGAATCCCAGAAAATTTGAAACACTTTTTACTTGTTTATTTTGAGATGCAAATGTGGATCCTTGGAGATCTTACTTGGAGCAGGTAGCTAGAAGAGCAGAAGACCGCAACAGGTGAGGAGGTCAAGCAAAGGCTACATGGAATATATATATATATATATATATATATATATATATATATATATATATATATATATATATATATATATATATACATATCACAAAAGTCTCTTCTTTGCATGATAATATCGATGGATGGTATCTCAAATCGTACTCATCCATCGATGGAAAATTATTTGCCTTGTGGCATTACTCAAAATGAGTTTTATTTATTCATTTTAACTACGAATGTATTTAAATTGAGTCCATTTCTGAGAATCAATTTTAGTATGCTGCATGTATCAATTTTTTTTTTCAGTGTTCCAACTGGAATTGACTCCAACACTGCTGCTCTGTGTTCTGTCCAATCGGGCCACTTTTCCGGATAATTCTACTTTACTGGTTAATCCTAAAAGCTTACATTTCCAAACGGCGCCCAACGTGAAGGCAATCATCATGACACAAAGATGACGAGCCCATCTTTCACATATTATGCGTATGCGTTGGTAGCCATCATTACTGCGCAACTCTTCATTCTTCCCCCAAGACTATGGATTACTGTTCCAGGCGATATAAATCACTGGAATATATAAACATAATGTCGTCCAACATCGCCACCACTAATCTCGGATTAAGAGTCTCATACTTAATCCTCATAAATTAAATTAAAAATATTTCGACTTCAAGTTCTTGCCATAGAAGTGTTGCATTTACTTTTGGGCCCCATTATTGGTACACAACTATTCCTTCATCCCCTTGAAAGTAGTCAAAACTGAATCGGCCTAACACTCTCAGATTCAGTATATCATGCTTTATCTACTGAGTTGGCTGGGACATATCAAATGATTCTAGATGCAGCCGTTTGGTTGGTACCATTTGTATCCCTCTATTCCCATTTAACCCCTTAAAAGTACTAATTTGGAAAAATAACTTTTATATTTTGTATCTACTCAATTTGAGGAATGTACACACCGAATTCCTCCGATTCCGCAGACACGTAAAATAAACGGATTTTTCGAAATTCCGACTTATTGGGGTTAAAATGGAAAAAGGGGATAAAAATAGTGCCAACCAAATGACCGCATCTAGAGTAATGAAATTCGGACTATAGATACCTCTGACCGCGTAGACACAAAATTTTTCCAAAATCGTACTTTCAAGGGATCAAATGGGTACAGAGGGATAAAAATAGTACCAACTAAACGATTACAGCTAGAGTGATGAAATTCGTTGCGTACATCCCTCTAATTACGTAGACACGTAAAATAAATAATTTTTTGAAAGTAGTACTCTTAAGTGGGTACACTAAGAAAAGGGGATAGAAATGGTACCAACCAAATGACCGCAGCTAGAATCATGGAATTCAGTGTATACATTCCTCTGACTGCATAGACACGCAAAATAAAAAGATTTTTCAAATTTTTACCCACTTGACGTTTCTACGCAATAAGAATTTCATCATTCTAGCTGTAGTCGTTTAGTTGGTACTATTTTTATCTCTCTCTACCATTGTATCCCTTGAAAGTACTAATATCGAAAAATTCGTCTATTTTCCATGTCTACGCAGTCAGAGGAATGTATACTCCGAATTTTATGACTCTAGCTGCGGTTATTTGATTGATACTATTTTTATCCCCTTTTTTCATTTAAACCCCAAAAAGTACGAATTTCGAAAAATCAGTTTATTTTCCGTGTCTACACACTCAGAGTAATATATACTCCGAATTTCATGACTCTAGCTGCGGTCATTAGATTGGTACTATTTGTAACCCCTTTTTTCATTTTAACCCCAAAAAGTACGAATTTTGAAATATCCGTGTATTTTACTTGTCTATGCAATGAGAGGAATGTATACACCGAATTTCATTATTCTAGATACAACAGTTTGGTTGGTACCATTTTAATCCCTCTATTCCCATTTTACCCCTTAAAAGTACGAATTTGGAAAAAATACTTTTATATTATATATCTACTTAATTAGAGGAATGTACACACCGAATTTCGTGTTTCTTGCTGTTGTAGCTTAATATGTACCATTTTTATCCCTTTTTTGCCCCAATTCACCCCCTACAAATAAGAATCACTTTATGGTGCACGTTTTTGCTATAAAGGGAATGCGCATACCCATTATCAAGTCAGTACAAGCAGACATATTCAAAAAACATGGGTATTTTTAGTCCTTGTGAGGGAAAAATTTTTCCCTTTGGGCCGATTTCGCCCCATTTCAATCCCAACCGATCTACGACTATAAGACGCATTTATGGAAAATTTGGACGTCCTAGCTCCTTTCATTTAGAAGCTAGCGTGCTTTCAACGGACAGACGGACGGACATGGCTAGATCGTCTTAGAATTTTATGACGATCAAGAATATATATACTTTGTAGGGTCTCAGGTCGATATTTCAAGGTGTTACAAACGGAATGACAAAGTTAGTATACCCCCATCCTGGAGATGGAGGGTATAAAAATATTTTTTATAGCTAACATTCTAGCAAAGAAAACAGAGTCCAAATTTAAAAGAAAACGATATTATTTCTTTTTAATGGATATTTTTTATTAAAAATCTAATTTTCGTCGAAGATATACTTAATACACTGAATGAATTTTCCTTCACAATATTTATGAAGCGATTTTATAAAAGGTTTTATTTTCATAAATGTAGTGAATTTGTTCTTAATACGTAAGAACAAATCATAAATAAAATGATTTTGTTCTTGAGCATTTCATAATTCATAAAATAAAATTGTTAAATTAGTTTCATATGATCAATGAAAAATGAAATTATATTAAATAAAAAAGTGCAATAACAGCGACGGACGAAAGTGATCTTCAGCGAGTTTTTAATGAAATTTTCCCTGAAAATATAACAAAATCATTAATGTTATGAAGATAATTCTTTCAGTGTACTTGTACCATAATTATGGGAATATAAACCTGATCATGACCACTATAAGTATGACAGCTACAAATGTTCCGACTATCACTTTCACGTAGAAGCAGTGGTTTGGGGAAAAGTAGCCAAACAATTGATTTTTTAATAGTTTTTTGCTGGGTCAAACAAAAAAACATGAAATGTTGCAAATCTTGCTAAAATTACTTGCATAATTTCGTATTTATTCGAGATTCCGCACAGTTTTTTAACGAACAGACAATAACTAAAATTGAATATAATATGACATGAAGGTGGCGTGTGATCGATATTCCATATTTTTTTCGGTTGTAAACGTTTTAATAGGGTTTTTTAGCTTATAGTTTTGGGGACGAATTAGACTGGTTGTGCTTTTAAACCCGAACTTCTAATCCTAAAGCTTTTTGAAGGAAATATCGATTAACCCAAATATAGCGCCCTCTATAGGTCAATATAGTATCACGCAAAGGTATCGTAGGGCCGATATTCCTCAAAATTCTTGCTGCTATATAATTTTTAGGGGAATTTTTTAGTAGTTGATTAAGCCATTAGCAGCGCCCTCTTTATGTCACTACAGTTCCACACAGAGGGTCGGTATTCAACAAGACTATTGCTGCTACATAGTTTTTAAGGGATTTCTTAGCAAATCAAAGACCTGCTAAGTACATAAAGACTTAACATTGAATTCGAAAACATTATATGTAGATGGCGCAAAACATTCTTCATCTCAACATCCAATAAATATTCAAATTTTCAAATAAAACTCAGACTTATTTTCAGTATTGTCAGACAAAGGTAGGGTAGGAACGATATTCAACAAAATTCTTACTGCCACATAATTTTCGAGAGGATTTCTTTAGTAGCTGAAGAGTTGTAACTGAACAAATAATCAAAAACCTAAAAAGCATGGAGCACGAAAAATGACACTTGACACTGCCAAATGACGATTCTCCATCTCATCATATTCAATGACTAAATATTCCAATTTTCCAATAATTCGTTGATATAACTTGTGATCTTTGTGTTTTTGGTCCACATGCAGAGTCCTCTACATGTCAATATAATATCACTTGAAGATGGTGTACCATCGAATACATATTTTTATTGTTTTTATTTTAGATGGTGTGACTTTAAAAAGGAAAACGAAAACGTTTAGTTAATTTAACATTTATAATCCATTTTTTGAAATCATCGCCTCCCCGTTTGCCTTTTAAACGAACACAAAAAATGTTAATCCTTTTTGGCACACTTTAACTTTTTTTCGCAAATCCTTTTCAAGTTGTTTTGTTTTTCATTTTCTTTTCAAACACATTACCTTCACATTTTTTTCTATTCTGAATACACTCGAGAAAATTTTTGTTGCCACCAAAAATTTCCGAGAAATCCTTTTTCGTTTTGAATTGAAATCCTTTCGATAAATCGCGCCGTGGTGTGTTTCTACATTTTCGGTTTTTTGTTCTTTTTTTTGGTTAGATTGGAAAAACAAATTAATGTTGCAACACTAACGGATATTTCTAAACTAAATTTTGTGTTAATCATTTGGCTAACATATACTAACAAAAAAAAAAAAAAACAAACAAAAAAGCAAAAAATGAGCCAAAGCATACAACAAAAACCAACAACTACAATAACAAATGCTCACACAAACACTCAGGCATAAAAGCCAAAAAAGCAACACTAACACATTCAAACAGAGAGGGCGGGCGAGGATGGGTTGAAATCAATGCAGAGAATCCTAGCGCCCAGACATATACTATGCTTCCTCCATGCATGCATACATAAGCATAGAAACAACAATAGCCACAACAACAATAACACCCAACACTACCAACAATTACAACAATGATAAAGGATACAACAGGATAACAACAACAGCCACAGCCAGGACAGCATCAACAACATTAAAATATGCAATATTGTCCAATACACATATGGATGGATGGATGGGTGCATGCATTAATGCATCCATATTTATTACATTGTTAATGACGGCGATGACAATGCCAGGGAGTGGGTCTGATGGACGGGGTGCTTGGCTGTTTGTTAATAACTGGGATGTGTGTGCTTTGCTGGAGAAGGCTCAAGCCCCAACTAGAGGTGATGCTTGTGTAGACAAGTGCATAAACATATGGATATGGGTTGTGGTATGATGGCAACTGACCCTCACGCAAAAAATTATGAATAATATTAGCAAGAAATAGTTGACAGCAATCAAAATATAATTTTCATATATTCATAGGATGGGGAAGGGGGGTTAGAAATAACTATGGAGTATATAACAGAACAGAAAAAAATCGCTTAAAGAGGAGGGCAACATTTGTGGCATGATATCAATTAAGCCTGTTCCAAAAGAGGACATTAATCGCCAGTTTTTTATTTTTATTTTTTATTCCCCCCACCTTAGTATGGAGTGTATATTCATTTTGTCAAATGAAATAGTCATCGGAGATGACTATATATATTTGTGGGTCGTGGTAAAATTCTAAAACAATAGCTATGTCCGTCCGTCTAACTACCGAACAACATGAGCTAGGGGTTCAAGTTTTCAATATATGATTATCTAATAGTTGCAGATCGGTTGGGCTTGAAAATGGGAGAAATCGGTGTAGAGGGAAGAATTGTTTCCTCACTAGGACTGAACCTGTCCATCTAAGCTTGTTCGCACTCTACAGGTCGCAATTATTGTCCGATTGTCATGAAACTTGGCAGAAGTTATTTTTTCTCGGTATTGAATTTGGAGTAAATCGGTTCAGATTTAGATATACAAATGTCGTTCCCGATTTGACTTTTTCCGCACTATAAAGCACATATAGTACCCGAATTTCTTGAAATTTGGCATAACACCTTATAACCAAACTAGAAACACCTATGCTGAAAGTGGGTAAGATCGGTTCAGATTTAGATATAGCCCCTATACAAATGTCGCTCCCTATTTCACTTTTAGAAACCACATATTGTACCCGATTTCTTTAAAATTGTCACAACATTTTATAATCGAACTAGAAAAACCTATGGTGAAAGTGGGTAAGATTGGTTCAGATTTAGATATAGCCCCCATACAAATGTCGCCCCGATTTGACTTTTTCCGCTCTAAAATCCCCACCTTGTACCCGATTTTCTTTAAATTTGGTACAACATCTTATAATCCAACTAGAAACGCGTATGCGGAATTTGGGTAAGATCGGTTCAGATTTAGATATAGCCTCCATTCAAATGTCGCTCCCGATTTGACTTTTTCCGCTCTAGAAACCACATATTTTACCCGATTTTCTTTAAATTTGGAACAACATATTATAATACAACTAGAAACACCTATCCAGAATTTGAGTAAGATCGGCTGAGATTTAGATATAGCCCCCATACAAATGTCGATCCCTATTTCACTTTCTCCACTTTAAAAACAACATATTGTACCTGATTTTCTTTAAAATTGGCACAACATCTTATAATCCAACTACAAACACCTATGCAGAATTTGAGTAAGATCGGTTCAGATTTAGATATAGCCCCCATACAAATGTCGCTCCCTATTTGACTTTCTCCGCTTTAGAAACCTGATTTTCTTTAAATTTGGTACAACATCTTATAATACAACTAGAAACACCTATCCAGAATTTGAGTAAGATCGGTTCAGATTTAGATATAGCCCATCTTATGTCAAATGTCACTCCCTATTTCACTTTTTCCGCTTTAGAAACCACATATTGTACCCGATTTTCTTTAAAATTGGCACAACACTTTATAATCGAACTAGAAACAGCTATGGTGAAAGTGGGTAAGATCGGTTCAGATTTCGATATAGCCCTCATACAAATGTCACTCCCGATTTGACTTTTTCCGCTCTAAAATCCACATATTGTACCCGTTTTTCTTTAAAATTGGCACAACATCTTATAATCTAACTTAAAACACCAATGGTGAAAGTGGGTAAGATCGGGTCAAATTTAGATACAAATGTTGCTCCCGAATGTTAAACCGATTTTGGCCAAACTTTACATATTATATTTCACCAATAAACATACATGGTGAAAGCGGGTCACATCGTTCCAGGTTTCAATATACCCCCATACAAATGTCCTCTCCGATTTAACATTTTTTGTGAAACACATACATTTACAGGATGCAAAAATCCTTCCCGATTTTACTTTTCTTACCGAATTGAATTGTAATGAGATAGAAAGTCCGTCCGTCTTTAGCCTTTTCTTACTTGTTTGGGAGATGCACATATGTCCATACTTTGGTATAACCCAAATGGGGCCCCATTCTGATCTATTACAGCTCTAGAAACTACATCTTACATCGGATCTTCACATTTGCAGATCACGATATTTTTCAACTAGGAATACCTACCGTGAATGAGAAATATATAGGCCCATGTTTTGGACCAGGCCCAAAATGTTGTTATAGGCTCCATTTTGAAATGTCGGTCCGATTCATCCTATTACTACTGTATAATTTGTATTTGTCTGTCGGATAATTGGATCAATTACCATATTATTAACCATATTCGTTAAATATGACTAAAGATGAATTTATAGTAACTGTATAATTTATATGAACTACATAAAATTGCTCCCATGATTGCACCTGTAATCAAAGCGAGGTACATACGCAGGAAGTGGTGTTGGGTATTATATAGTCGGCCCCGTCCGACTTTAGCCTTTCCTTACTTGTTTTCATCTCGATGTTCTTGACAATAAGCAAAATTGCCGCATATGGGGTTCAGAGAACCTACACGTGACTATTGAGAAGTCAACGTGCCACTGTTTGGCGTGGATATTGGGCTGTACTGAAAAATTTGGTTGATCGGATGAGGTACTGTCGCGAATTATAGATTTTCATCAATAAAACGAAGATCAAAAATGGCGGTGCTTAGGTTTTTTTTTTCCAAATATGAATATTAATTGATTTTGAGCAAATAAATTCAATTCAATTAAAATTCAATTCAATTGTTATATAATTATTTAATAATTATAGATCTAACAAGTAATTCTCCGCCCAAATGTACAAATTTCGAAAAAACCCTTTTTCAAGTCTTCATAGTCAGAATGTATACACCGAATTTCATGATTTCAACTTCAGCGGTTTGGTAGGTCCCATTTTTATCCCTCTTTTTAATTATATCCCTTAAAATTACAAATTTCGAAAAATCCCTCTATTTTACGTGTCTATGCAATTAGAGGGATGTACACACCGAATTTCATGATTCTAGCTGTTGTCGTATCATTGGTACCATATTTTATCCCTTTTTGTCCCATTTCGCCAGCTAAAACTTTTATTTTCTTTGTGGTGCTTCCAAGCTACAAGAGAAATGTCCGCAACAAATTTCAAATATATGAAAATCAGAAATTTAATTAATAAGCCAAGCTACCAATATTTTTTGTATACTTATATATAATGGATATAATACTTCAATTCATAAAGTAAATATAAGGGAGCAATCATAAATACCCTTAATATTGGGGGATAGAGAGTGTATTTTCAGCTACAGTCGTTTGGTTGGTTGTATTTCCATCCTATTTTAATTTCAAAAGTATAAATTTTGAAAATACCTTATCTCTCACGTACGCAGTATAAGACAACTTCATGATTCTACCATTTTTTTGTCGTAAAAGCAACAAACGAATTTGGGAAAAAAATATTTTACGTGGCTATGCAGTCAGAGGAATGTACACACCGAATTCCATGATTCTATCAGCGGTCATTTTGTTGGTACCATTTTTATCCCCTTTTTCCAATTTTGCCCCCTCAAGAGTACGACTATCTAAAATCTCTTTATTTTACGCATCTACACAATTAGAGGGATGTACACACTGAATTTCATCATTTTCATCATAGCTGTATTCGTTTAGTTGGTACTATTTTTACCCCTGTAGCCGTTGCATCCTTTGAAAGTACGAATTTGGAAAAAACGTTTTATTTTTCGTGTCTACGCAGTCAGAGGAATGTATACTCCGAATTTCATGATTCTAGCTGCTGTCATTTGGTAGGTACTATTTTTATCCCCTTTTTCCATTTGAACCCCAAAAAGTACGAATTTTGGAAAGTTCTTTTATTTTACGTGTCTACGCAATCAGAGGAATGTATATATCGAATTTCACTATTCTAGGTGCAGCCGTTATGTTGGTACTATTTTTATCCCTCTATCCCCATTTAACCCCTTAAAAGTACGAATTTTAAGAAAATACTTTAATATTATGTATCTACTCTATTAGAGGAATGTACACGCCAAATTTCGTGTTTCTATCTGTTGTCGTTTGAAAGGTACCATTTTTATCCCTATTTGTCCCATTTCGCCCCCTACAAATAAAAATCACTCTATGGTGGCCTTTTATGCTATAAAGGGAATGCGCATTGCGAATATCAAGTAAATACAAGCTAATATGTTCAAAAAACATGCTGAAATACACAAAATATTAGGGGTATTTTCAGTCCTTGTGAGGGAAAAATTTTTCCCTCTGGGCCGATTTCGTCCACTTTCAATCCCAACCGATCTACAACCATAAGACACATTTAGGAAAAATTTGAACCTCCTAGCTCATTTCGTTCGGCCGCTATCGTGCTTTCAACAGACAGACGGACAGACGGACATGGCTATATCGTCTTAGAATTTTACCACGACCCAGAATATATATACTTTATGGGGTCTCCGATGAATATTTCGAGGTGTTACAAACGGAATGACAAAGTGAATATACCCCCATCCTGGAGGTGGAGGGTATAAAAATCGATTTAATGTAAAAATGAAGAACATTGCTATGTCTACAAGGTGTCATAGTCAAATAAATTCATTTTCGCATTTAACATTCAAACTGAGATAAATGAGTTTCAAATTTGATTGATTTTCTTTCCACCCTATGTTAAGTTAATTAGACTAATTATCTTATTTGATAAGATCTTGGGCCACTGTTTCATTTAATATAATGAATATTTCTGTAGCTGCTGAGCTTAAATGTGCTATCACACAACGAAATATGTCAAGGAACCCCGCCAATGTGTTTTCGTCCCCTCTATGTGATCGACTACTACGTGTAGACCAGCGTTCTCTATGGATTTACAGATACGAAAATCTCCTAAGAAACAGTACATTAATAAATTAAAATTATATTTTATCTAAATAGTTCCCGTTTTTACTTGTATTGCATTCCACAGATGTTGTCGGTTTTCGTAGAAGTGCAGTAATATTACAGGAAAATTTTTAATATAATTTTTTAATATAGCCAAACCAAAACAAATACAAATATTGAAAAAATGATTTTATAAATAAATATAATATTTTAATTACTTATTTCAAACCAAAAAATAAATATTCTGCTATTTATATTTTCAAAAAGCTTAAATACCATAAATATTGGTAGATAGTGGGTGCTACAGTTGGTTGTATTTCCATTCTATTTTAATTCCAATTCATGATTCAACCAATTTTTGCCGTAAAAGAAAAATTACGAATTTGGAAAAAAACTTTTTATTTTGCGTGTATATGCAGTATACACCGAATTCCATGATTCCAGCTGCGCCCATTTGGTTGGTACCATTTTTACCCCCTTGACATTTCTACACAATTAGAATTTCATCATTCTAGCTGTAGTCGTTTAGTTGGTACTATTTTTATCCCTCCGTACCCATTGTATCCCTTGAAAATCCGTTTATTTTCCGTGTCTACACAGTCAGAGGAATGTATACTCCAAATTGCATGACTCTATCTGCGGTCATTTGATTGGTACTATTTTTATTCCCTTTTTTCATTTTAACCCCAACAAGTACGAATATGGAAAAATCCGTTTATTTTACTTTTATATTATGTATCTACTCTATTAGAGGAATGTACACACCGAATTTCGTGTTTCTAGCTGTTGTCGTTTAATATGTACCATTTTTATCCCTTTTTGCCCCATTTAACCCCATACAAATAAGAATCACTTTATGGTGCACGTTTTTGTTATCGAAGGATTGCGCATACCAAATATCAAACAAATATAAACAGACATATTCAACATACCAAATATCAAACAAATATAAACAGAAATATTCAACAAAACTGCTTAAATACGCTAAAATATTAGAGATTATTATGGGTATTTTTAGTCCTTGTGAGGGAAAAATGTTTCCCTTTGGGCCGATTTCGAACCGTTTCAATCCCAACCGATCTACGACTATAAGACGCATTTATGGAAAATTTGAACATTGTAGCTCCTTTCGTTTAGATGCTAGCGTGCTTTCAACAGACGGACGGACATGGCTAGATCGTCTTAGAATTTTATGACGATCAATAATATATATACTTTATAGGGTCTCAGGTCGATATTTCAAGGTGTTACAAACGGTATGACAAAGTTAGTATACCCCCATCCTGGTGGTGGAGGGTATAAAAAGACAACTCGTCCTAGAGTGGATATTTATCGAATGCTATTATCGGCTCTTTACGATTACAGTGTTGCCATATGTTTAGTGAGGTGGACGAAAGTGAGTTAACATCTGCTGTTTCAGCCCATCTGATTGAAGTATTTTTTATTATTAGGGCATTAAATTTTTCGACGAATTTTTAAAACGAATATCATTACTAATGATAATTACACCAAATATAAAGATAAAGAACACTAAAATAACAGTGCGATTTGATCTTAAAAACACAGTAACACACACAATATTTCAAATACAAAATTAATTAATATAACAAATGTCAAAGGCACAGATGGCTATATTAAAATTTTGTTCTAGGTTCCAGGTACAATAACTAGATCACCGACATATTAATAAACAATCGTTGATACTGAAGAGGAAACTGAAGACACAGCATATGCTTTCTTCCAAGCAAGGGAAGGCTGGTACAGGGATCTTACTTGCTAAGAATGCCTTAATTTTACTAGAAATTATCGATGTATATTTTGTTAGTGTAAATCTTGGTGCTTCCTTTGTTAGTATAATGCTATATAAATTATAAAAACAATTTCCAGATGTAGGACACAGTCACATTCATTTTGTTGACTTCAATAAGTCCTTTAGAGGAATTTTGTATTACTAATCTATTTCAATGAACATTTACGTTGCACCCAAAGCACGATAAACATTTAAACACAAAATAATATTTTAACTACAAATATATATTTGCAATAGTTCACACTTCAATTATGTATTTACTTCAAAATGCTTTCAAATTTTATTCCCTCAAACCGCAATCCCAATTTCACACTTCTTAAACATGGCTGCACCATATTTTCTATTTCGTTGTTTACACATTCATCATTTCAAAACTCACTCACTTGTTGTCGTCGTCAACCGTTAAATTTGAATTTGAATTTTGGACGCATTTTCTATGTTGTGCCACCACTGCCGCTTCCGTTTGTTACCCGTTTCTATGCTGCACGACGCTTCATTTCATACCGAACGGAAAAAAGTGCTCTCTGTTGTTGTTGCGTTTTTTATTTATTTATTATATATATTAATTTTGTTTTGTTTTGTTGGAACTAAAATACAAACTAAGTTTTTTGTTTGAAACCTTGCAATGGACTAAATGTTGATTATGTAAAAATTATCCCACACATTTGGTTTTGTGTGCAACGAAAACATATTTTTTGTTGCTTTTGGTTTGAAAATAACGAGCAAAAAAACCGAAAATATATTGTTTTGGTGTTGTTGTTGCAGTTGACAATGCATTATGGTAACTGCTAGTGCAACATTTTGTTGCATTAACTCATCAAAATGTGAGTGGACAAAAAAAAATGTATTGAAAATCATCCGCACCGCCAGCATCATCACCACCAGCATCGTCATGGCAGTCCTTACGCTCTCTGTTTGTTTAATTGAGAAAAAATCACTCCCAGAATCATAGGCCGGGGAAAGCTGTTGCTGTGGGTGGGCTTCGCTGGCAGTGGGGTGCTCAATGGTGGCATGGCGGCTAATTATCACCGTCAAATGTAATTATTGAAAACAGCGATGTTGCTGTTAAAACATTTTTTTATTTGAATATGTTTTATATTTTTTAGTTATTTATAGTCCGAGCGCTATAGTAGGTATTATGAGAAGCTTGGAAATGGTTGAATTTAATTTATTAATTTTTGTTATTTTATTAATTTTTGTTATTTTATTAATTATTGTTAATTTGTTAATTTATTAATTTTTGTTAATTTATTAATTTTTGTTAATTTATTAATTTTTGTTAATTTATTAATTTTTGTTAATTTATTAATTTTTGTTAATTTATTAATTTTTGTTAATTTATTAATTTTTGTTAATTTATTAATTTTTGTTAATTTATTAATTTTTGTTAATTTATTAATTTTTGTTAATTTATTAATTTTTGTTAATTTATTAATTTTTGTTAATTTATTAATTTTTGTTAATTTATTAATTTTTGTTAATTTATTAATTTTTGTTAATTTATTAATTTTTGTTAATTTATTAATTTTTGTTAATTTATTAATTTTTGTTAATTTATTAATTTTTGTTAATTTATTAATTTTTGTTAATTTATTAATTTTTGTTAATTTATTAATTTTTGTTAATTTATTAATTTTTGTTAATTTATTAATTTTTGTTAATTTATTAATTTTTGTTAATTTATTAATTTTTGTTAATTATTAATTTTTGTTAATTTATTAATTTTTGTTAATTTATTAATTTTTGTTAATTTATTAATTTTTATTAATTTATTAATTTATTAATTTTTGTTAATTTATTAATTTTTGTTAATTTATTAATTTTTGTTAATTTATTAATTTTTATTAATTTATTAATTTATTAATTTTTGTTAATTTATTAATTTATTAATTTATTAATTTATTAATTTATTAATTTATTAATTTATTAATTTATTAATTTATTAATTTATTAATTTATTAATTTATTAATTTATTAATTTATTAATTTATTAATTTATTAATTTATTAATTTATTAATTTATTAATTTATTAATTTATTAATTTATTAATTTATTAATTTATTAATTTATTAATTTATTAATTTATTAATTTATTAATTTATTAATTTATTAATTTATTAATTTATTAATTTATTAATTTATTAATTTATTAATTTATTAATTTATTAATTTATTAATTTATTAATTTATTAATTTATTAATTTATTAATTTATTAATTTATTAATTTATTAATTTATTAATTTATTAATTTATTAATTTATTAATTTATTAATTTATTAATTTATTAATTTATTAATTTATTAATTTATTAATTTATTAATTTATTAATTTATTAATTTATTAATTTATTAATTTATTAATTTATTAATTTATTAATTTATTAATTTATTAATTTATTAATTTATTAATTTATTAATTTATTAATTTATTAATTTATTAATTTATTAATTTATTAATTTATTAATTTATTAATTTATTAATTTATTAATTTATTAATTTATTAATTTATTAATTTATTAATTTATTAATTTATTAATTTATTAATTTATTAATTTATTAATTTATTAATTTATTAATTTATTAATTTATTAATTTATTAATTTATTAATTTATTAATTTATTAATTTATTAATTTGTTAATTTATTAATTTATCAAGCCATTATACAGTCGTTTCTGACTAACAAATATTTTTTCAGTTTTTTTTTGTTATTGGTAATACATTATATTGACTGTAATAACTTTTTAATCATTGCATGTAAGACCATCCCAGCCAGTATTAACCTTAGTTGGCCAATGCCACCCAAAGTATGCGATTAAGCTGTATTTTTTCGGATGCTGGTACATATGTATCCTGGAAACAGGATATGCATATAGTGGACACATATGTACGTATATAGTTAAGTGTATTATATATATACATTTACATATTTGTCTGCACATATATATCATGTGTTTATGTTTTGTGGTTTTGCATTATCATGTATTTTTTCATGTTTTTTTTTTTTTGCGACTTTCTATTCGTTTTTTTTTGTTTTGCGTAAATATGAATTTTCGCCTCGCCTTTCTCCATTTGCACGCCTCCTTCTCAGCGACAAAAAATCGAATGCCTTGCATTTCATTATGCTGGGTTTGGGTTTATTGCTTTTTTTGCCATTTCGACAATTTTCGTATATTGATTATGTTTTTATTTTATTTTTGGGCGGATGTCAACTAGGGTGGTTGTTGTTAATTGTCCTTTTTTCGTCTATTGTGTACGTGTACGTGCTGCTGTAGTTGTTGTTGTTTTTGTTATTTTTTTAATTAACCACCAACAGCATTTTTAATAAATGTTATTATTATTATTTTTTTCTCTTGATATTGTCATTGTGCGCAAACATACACGCACATGCTGTGTAGTCCTGGGGATATGTCCTGCACATACTTTGCAGTCCGCGTTGCATGTACTTACATACATACATGTCGAACTATGTTGCATGTCCATGTAGAGGTTTTAAAGTGCAACAAAAAATGAAGCAGCGGCAGCAGCATCATCCAACATCACAAAGTGTTCGGTTGCCGAGATAATTTCCATGTCGCTGCGGTTCACTGAAATTGAATGCAACTGTAGGGCTATGGAAAGGATATCAGAGAGAAAGAATTGAACTGATTTTTGTCCATCGGCCTGCTGAAGTTGATGATATTGTGTAGCCCATTCGGATCCTGAGAACTTAGGGAACTATCCCAGAGGGAAAAATAGTATTTTTCAAATCGAAAATCAGTAGCAAATTTTCATGTCTTTTCCCCAAAAAAAAGAAATGATAAAAATATGAACTGGATTGAATTTGTATTTATTATTTTTTCGAGAATATTTAACACGAATAATTCCTCGAAAATATTTTCGGATCGGATTTTGAGAACCCCTTCTTTCAATATTTGAAACAGGGTTTCTCGCGAGAGATGCAAATATTTGTAATAAAAAGATAATAAATAAAAATTAATTGCCATTCTTGAATGGACATTTGTTTCATGGTTTTAGGTCAGTTTTTATTAGCTCTTCATGGATGATATTTTTTCCAGGTTTGTGATCAGTTTTCAGGGAAATACTCCTTCTTTCAATATTTGAAACAGGTGTAAACATTTGTGACCAGATTCGTGTTCTCCGCTGGAAAGTTAATAAATAAAAATTCATTGACATTCTTGGATGGACATTGGAGATGTAAACATTTGTGGCCAGATTCGTGTTCTCCGATGAAAAGTTAATAAATAAAAATTCATTGACATTCTTGGATGGACATTGGTTTAGTCAGTTTTTTACAAGGTCTTCATGGATGACAATTATTTTTCTGTTCTTTTTTTCAGTTTTCATGGAAAATACTGAATTGTGTGATAATTCGTTCGGAACGACCAAAAAATATTTTCCAAACTCAAACTAGGCCTATGCAAATCTGAGATTGGCTCCCAATATCATGAAAATATAACTCTTTCTCTATAATCCGCTACAATTGTCAAGGCAGGCTCTAAAGCCCAATCTCTCCCAACAGCGCCTTTTAAAAAATAAACAATTCCACCAAAAATATAAATCATTAAAATGAGATTAATTATAAGCTCCACACCCAAGCCAGCACTATAATATTCCCAACAAAGAGGGAGTGAGGAGAGATAGGGGGCATTGGCCAACAAACAAACCATAGCAAAGACATAGACTGCACAACAACAACAAAAATCAGGCGATTTATATATTTTTTAAAATATAAATTCCCATCAAAAACCGATGAATAACGCATTTGCATTTGCTTTTCATTGCTGATATTCAATTCTTGTTTTTTTTTTCATTTTTTGGCTCTCATCCTTTTTTCCCCGGTTCCTGTTCACTACACTTTATTAACCACATTGGTGTCTGACAATAGCACTTCGGACACAGGACATTGAACACACACATTCACACACACACTCACAATGCCATGTCATGCCCCAGACCCAGCCCCATGTGTGTGTGCCTGTGTGTATGATGAGGAGGCTTTCCGACCAACCAACAAAATGGCCAGGGACATTTCATTTCCGCTCAAACGATGGCTGGAAAAAACTGTACTTTTGCTCGGCTATACAACACGCAACGCACTTTAACAGCACAACAACAACAAATATTTTTTACAATAGCTTTACTATATATATGTACATATATATGCATATGTATATGGAACTCCGATTTTGGGTATTTTTAATTGTTGCCATACATAAAAAATATTTAGACAGAGACAGAGATATAGCTGAAAAAGCCACTCGCAAAATGTGACAAAAAAGCAGTCAAAAGTAGGCAATGAAACGCATTTTTTGCGGCACAGGTTGGGGAGTCAAAACAGACAGTGGTTGGAAGACTACAAAAGGGGAGAAGCAATGGTATCAACAATAGTACAGAATACTGAGTGCCTCTCTGGCCTCTTGCAAGGGAACGAAGGAAGCTGGAGTCTTGCATTAGAATAATAAAACCTTGAATATCTTCAAGGAAAACAAGAATATTCAAGAAAGTACAAAGTTGACCTATTCCTTGAACTTATACAACTTTTAAAGAAGACCCCTAGTCCTGGAGCCTATGCAAATAATACCTGATGTCATTTCGACAAAATATGAAAAGATGACAAAAGCAGACCGTCATAGTGTCTGTAGTCTCCTATTTAGAGAGCGAGTATCTCTGAGGTCTCTTAGATGAATCTATCTGATTGTATATGTCAAAAAGATCAACCTAATCAACTAAGAAAAGAACAGGCACGCATGAAAAGAAAATAGAAAGGACATATATAATGTATCTTAAAGACTAGATGAATAAGTTATTGTGCATAAATAAAAAGGTCAGTGTGGAAATGAATTTGAAAATTCCAAACATCTTCCGTAAAAAAGTCTGAAGACTTCAAAATGACAAGGAAGGCCTCTAAAAAAGATGATACAGGAAGTATTCACTATGAAAATTAGACCATCTGAAGATCTCCAAGTTCTTCTATCTAATAATAAAACATATGGGATTAAATTAAGAAGGCCCTAATATATTCTGTAAAAAATAAGTTTACAATATCTTCAAAATTACATCATGGAATTCTTCCATAGCTCTGAGCTATTACAAAAGCCGAGGTATTTTGCATGAAATAAAAAGACTCACGTGGTTTTCTAACTACAGTGCTGCCAGACGTTAGAATATTATATCATTTTGATTTTTTTGTGACAGAATTGAACAAAATGAAACTATGTACATTTTGAACATTTTCTGACATTTGTATACCCTCCACTTTAAAATGGGGGTATATATTGAAATATTCATCGGAGACTCCATAAAGTAATATATTCTGGGTCGTGGTAAAATTCTAAGACGATCTGACCGTCTGTACATGAATATAACTTATGGTTGCAGATCGGTTGGTATTGAAAGTGGGCGAAATCGGCGTAGAGGAAAAAATATCACTAACAAAGACTGAAAATTCACCCTATTTATTTATTTATTTAGGTTACTTGAGCTTTTTTATACCCTCCACCTCCAGGATGGGGGTATACTAACTTTGTCATTCCGTTTGTAACACCTTTAAATATAGACCTGAGACCTTATAAAGTATATATTTATATTCTTGATCGTCATAAAATTCTAAGACGATCTAGCCATGTCCGTCCGTCCGTCTGTCCGTCTGTTGAAAGCACGCTAGCTTCTAAACGAAAGGAGCTAGGACGTCCAATTTTCCATAAATGTGTCTTATAGTCGTAGATCGGTTGGGATTGAAATGGGGCGAAATCGGCCCAAAGGGAAAAAATTTTTCCTCACAAGGACTAAAAATACCCATAATAATCCCTAATCTTTTAGCGTATTTAAGCATGTTTTTTGAATATGTCTGTTTATATTTGCTTGATATTTGGTATGCGCATTCCCCTTACAGCAAAAACGTACACCATAAAGTGATTCTTATTTGTAGGGGGTGAAATGGGTCAAAAAAGGGATAAAAATGGTACATATTAAACGACAACAGCTAGAAACACGAAATTCGGTGTGTACATTCCTCTAATTGAGTAGATACATAATATAAAAGTATTTTTTCCAAATTCGTACTTTTAAGGGGTAAAATGGGAATAGAGGGATAAAAATGGTACCAATCAAACGGCTGTACCTAGAATAATGAAATTCGGTGTATACATTCTTCTGATTGCATAAACAAGTAAAATACACGGATTTTTCAAAATTCGTACTTTTTGGGGTTAAAATGGAAAAAGGGGACAAAATAGTACCAATCGAATGACCGCAGCTAGAGTCATGAAATTCGGAGTATACATTCCTCTGACTGTGTAGACACGGAAAATGAACTGATTTTTCGAAATTCGTACTTTTTGGGGTCAAAATAGAAAAAGGGAATAAAAATAGTACCACACAAATGACCGCAACTAGAGTCATGAAATTCGGAGTATACATTCCTCTAATTCAGTAGATACATAATATAAAAGTATTTTTGCCAAATTCGTACTTTTAAGGGGTAAAATGGGAATAGAGGGATAAAAATGGTGCCAACCAAACGGCTGTACCTCGAATAATGAAATTCGGTGTATGCATTCATGTATGATTGCATAGACAAGTAAAATACAAAGTTTTTTTCCAAATTCGTACTTTTTCTTTTACGAAAAAAATGGTTGAATCATAAAGTTAGGTTATATTGCACTATGTACGTCTGATAATGGATTTTCAAAATTTGTACTTTTTACTTGTTTTAATTTTTGTTTTATATTCAAAGTACATAAAAAGAATATTTTAAATTTTTGGATTTCTTAAACCACAAGGGCATACCATTCCTAAAGTGGGGGAGAAAATGTTTCAGAAAGAAATTGGCGTGGCAAAAGTGTTTTTGAGAACTAGAAGCCTGAAAATTTGTACATATATGAATATTACTGGCCACACGAAAGATCAATTTGATGCCGAAATATGGTTTATTTTCGTTTTGTGGGCAGTGGGGGCGTGGCAAAGGTGTTTTTGTGAGCTAGAAGGCTGAAAATTGGTACAGATATATTACTGATCACGATAGAAATCAATATGAAACCTGATTTTAATTTTACCTATTTTATATTTATATTTTTTTTTGCCTGGCGAAGCAGGCAGGGTTCAGATAGTATAAATATAATATTTGATTGAAAAATCGGACATCACACCAATAACTTTATTGGGCAGAATACGTTTCACAATCGTATCGCAGCGCAAGACATAAGAAGCACGGTGAACATGTCCTGAGGAGTTCCACTTAAGGAAAAACAGGTATGAGATTTATTTATCAGCAAAACAACTGTTTTGTCTTCTGTCTACTATTCTACGATACAAAGTTTTGTGTCAAATTTGAAGAAAATTGGTAAAAATATGTGATCTTTAGAGCGCAAAAAGTTAAATGGAGAACGAAATTTGTATGGGAGCTATATCTAAATCTGAACCGATCTGACCCATATTCAGCACAAATGTTTCCAATTGGATTATAAGTTACTGTGCCAAATTTTAAGCAAATCGAGTAAAATATGTGGTTTCTAGAGCGGAAAAAGTCAAATCGGGAGCGACATCTGTATGGGGCCTATATCAAAATCTGAACCGATTTCCTTTAAATTAATAGGATCGTCCTTGGACCGCAAAAATTTTTTTTTGCTATCGGACTATAGTTGCGACCTGTACTTTGATTACAAGAATAGATGGACGGTCATTGCTAAATCGATTCAAAAAGTGATTCTAAATCGATCGGTATATTTAACAATGGGTCTAGCTCGCTTCCTTTTGGAAGTTACAAACAAATGCACAAAGACATAATACCCTAGTGGAGGGTATAAAAAGAGAGCCACTGAGAACTTCTCTATCAATAAGAAGATCAATGGTACGTTCCATTTAAAAGAAGAGTCCCCTATATAAGTAAGAAAGCAAAATAGTTTTCTTAATGAAAATTTAGGTGTTCCGCATGGCGTCTACTGTCAGAGGAATGTATACTCCGAATTGCATGACTCTAGCTGCGGTCATTTGATTGGTACTATTTTTATCCCCTTTTTTCATTTAAACCCCAAAAAGTACGAATTTCGAAAAATCTGTTTATTTTAAGTGTCTAGGCAATCAGAGGAATGTATACACCGAATTTCATTATTCTAGGTGTAGCCGTTTTTGGTACCATTTTATCCCTCCGTACCAATTGTATCCCTTGAAAGTACGAATTTGGAAAAAAAACCTTTATTTTACATGTCTACGTAGCCAAAGGAACGTATACTCGGAATTTCATGACTCTAGCTGCGGTCATTCGGTTGGTACTATTTTTATCCCCTTTTTCTATTTTGACACGAAAAAGTACGAATTTCGAAAAATCAGTTTATTTTCCGTGTCTACACAGTCAGAGGAATGTATACTCCGAATTTCATAACTCTAGCTGCGGTCATTTGATTTCATTTTAACCCCAAAAAGTACGAATTTTGAAAAATCCGTATATTTTACTTGTCTATGCAATCAGAGGAATGTATACACCGAATTTCAGTATTTTAGGTACAGCTGTTTGGTCGGTACCATTTTTATCCCTCTATTCCCATTTTACCCCTTAAAAGTACGAATTTGGAAAAAATACTTTTATATTATGTATCTACTCAATTAGAGGAATGTACACACCGAATTTCGTGTTTCTAGATGTTGTCGTTTAATATGTACCATTTTTATCCCTTTTGTGCCCCATTTCACCACCTACAAATAAGAATCACTTTATGGTGCACGTTTTTGCTATAAGGGGAATGCGCATGCCAAGCAAATATATGCTTATTTAAAAAACATGCTTTAATACAGTTAAAATATTAGGGATTATTATGGGTATTTTTAGTCCTTGTGAGGGAAAAAATTTTCCCTTTGGGCCGATTTCGCCTCGTTTCAATCCCAACCGATCTACGACTATAATACGCATTTATGGAAAATTTGAACGTTCTAGCTCCTTTCGTTTAGATGCTAGCGTGCTTTCAACAGACGGATGGACGGACCTGGCTAGATCGTCTTAGAATTTTATGACGATCAAGAATATATGTACTTTATAGGGTCTCAGGTCAATATTTCAAGCTGTTACAAACGGAATGACTAAGTTAGTATACCCCCATCCTGGAGGTGGAGGGTATAAAAATTAACCTTAAATGTGAGAAAGACCTGAAAGTTTATATGGAAGAAATAAGACATTCAAGATATTTATTTGAATATAAAATTCTTCTTGAATAAGGTTCCTCTTAAATAATAATAGGATCCGTTTATAGAAAAGTCAGCACGGTCCACTTTCTAGACCACTGTGCAAATATTCACTTTAAGGTTGATGAAAAAGTGCGTAGTACAAGGGGATGCAATGCAAATATTTCGAATTTCATATTATCTCTTCGTATGTATTTTTCCAACGACCTCCCCCCACCCCGACCACTTCTGCAACGAACTCTTTTCGGATGTTGTGTATTCACAAAATTGAAAATGAATCGATGGCCAGGACTTTTTTTGGCTTCAACTGTTCGTTTGCTCTGCCGGCTATTAAAGCAGCATCGCACCACCACCGCCATCACACCTTTTCCACACAGGGTCTGGCAGGCTGACTGGATGGCTGGCTGGTTGCATCAGGACTCAAATAAAGAGCATGATGACACTGATAATATTATGTTCACTCGACAATATTTTTAATCGAACTTGTTTTACAATTTGACCACCACCATATGGGTGGTGGCAACGAGAGAGCCAGCAATGCAATGCATTGATGCTATGGTGAGGATGTGGAAATGTGGCTTTCAGGACGACACATCACCCGCAAAAGTACGTTGCATGACATTTTATGTTTTGGTTTATTTATTTTTTATTATTGGATGCTTTTTGTAAACGGTCATGCGCCCTATTCGGAAATAAAAATTACTTGTAAGTGCTTCATTTTGTCGAAATATACAATATTTTTTTTTATTTAATTTTATTAACAGATAAACATTTTGCTGTTCTTCAATGTGTGTGCGTATGTGTATGCGGTCAGACACGATACGAGGATATTGAGCACATACATAAATACATATGCCTATATGTATTGCCTGTTTTGCATTATGGCTGATGATGGTGGCCAGGACTGTCATTGTTGTTGTTATTTTGTGAAAATGTTTAACTTTTACAATAGTTTTGCACTCTGAGATCATGTGCTGATTTGCTATATAGAATTGATCCAGGATAGTTTGTCGTTATCGGGATTATGTTGCATTTGAAACAAATCATCTTGAAAAAAAACTTCTGAGCTCATCTTCTATCTGAGGTAGAAGAAGTAGGCGATAATCTATATCAACAAGAAAACCAATTGGGAATGAAATGGCCAACGAGATATTCAATATGATAATTAAAATCGCAAAGAAATGAAAACTGAGTTCTATATAGAATAGAAACCCCTCTGAGATTTCCCGCACGAAAAAATAAAAATCTCACTTCCTATCAAAAGAAGATTTTATATATCAATAAGAAAATTGATTGGTATCTCCGAAAACTTCTTCGTTAATTAAAATACCTATGAATCTTTTTGGAAAAAATTTTTCTGAGATCTTTTTCTATCTGAGGGAGAAGACGTTTGAGATCATCTATGGGGTAAGAAGACCTCTTAGATGTTATATGTAAAGAGAATGCCTCTTAGATCTTTCAAGTAAAGACTAAGGCTTCTGAGACTTTCTGTGATAAAAACCTCTAAAATCTTCTATGTGGAAAAAATTCTCTGAGATCATTCATGTGAAGAAGAACTCGGAGATCTTCTATGTGAATAAGAAGACCTCAGAGATCTTATTCTCTCGGAAGAAGAAGACCTCTGAGATCCTCTATGTGAATAAAAATACCTCTTAGATGTTATATGATGAAGAGGAAGATATTTGTGATATTATATGTGAAGAGGAAGATCTCGGAGATCTTCTATGTTAAGATGACCTCGGGGATCTTCTATGTCTTCCTTTTCAGATAAAAAAATTCAAAATTTATCTTATTCACATTGACTGTGTGATGAAGAATACCTCCTCTATGTGAAGAGAAAGACCATGGACATCTTCTACGTGAAAATAAGGCCTCGGAGATCATCTATGCGAAGAATAAGTCATCAGAAATCTTCTATGTGAATAATAAGATCCATTCTGAATAAGAAGACCTCTTAGATGTTATATGTGAAGAGGAAATTCTAGTGAAGAAGAACTCGGAGATCTTCTATGTGAATAAGAAGACCTCAGAGATCTTATTCTCTCGGAAGAAGAAGACCTCTGAGATCTTCTATGTGAATAAAAATACCTCTTAGATGTTATATGATGAAGAGGAAGATATTTGTGATATTATATGTGAAGAGGAAGATCTCGGAGATCTTCTATGTTAAGATGACCTCGGGAATCTTCTATGTCTTCCTTTTCAGATAAAAAAAATCAAAGTTTATCTTATTCACATTGACTGTGTGATGAAGAATACCTCCTCTATGTGAAGAGAAAGACAATGGGCATCTTCTACGTGAAAAATAAGGCCTCGGAGATCATCTATGTGAAGAAAAAGTCATCAGAAATCTTCTATGTGAATAATAAGATCCATTCTGAATAAGAAGACCTCTTAGATGTTATATGTGAAGAGGAAAATCTCGGAGATCTTCTAGTGAAGAAGAACTCGGAGATCTTCTATGTGAATAAGAAGACCTCAGAGATCTTATTCTCTCGGAAGAAGAAGACCTCTGAGATCCTCTATGTGAATAAAAATACCTCTTAGAAGTTATATGATGAAGAGGAAGATATTTGTGATATTATATGTGAAGAGGAAGATCTCGGAGATCTTCTATGTTAAGATGGCCTCGGAGATCTTCTATGTTAAGAAGACCTCTGAGATCTTCTATTAGAAGAAGGAGTCTTCGGAGATCTTCTATGTGAATAAGAAGACCCCAGAGATCTTTTTCTTTCAGAAGAAGAAGACCTCTGAGATCCTCTATGTGGATAAGAAGGCATCTTAGATATTATATGTGAAGAGGAAGATCTCTGTGATATTATATATGAAGTGTAAGATCTCGGAGATCTTCTATGTTAAGAAGACTTCGGGGATCGTCTATGCTAAGAAGACCACTAAGATATTCTATATGAAAAATAAATCCTTGGATATCTTCTAAGTGAAGAAGAAAACATCTGGGACATTTTAACTGACAAAGATATTTTCTAAGTGAAGAAGAAAACATCTGGGACATTTTAACTGACAAAGATATTTTAGATGTTATACGTGAAGTAAAGACTACTGTGATCTTCTATGTGAAGAAGGAGTCTAAAATATGAATATATGTGAATATTCTATGTGTGAAGAAGAAAATATCTGACATATTCTATGTAAAGAAGAAGAAGACTTCAAAGACTTTTATGTGAAGTAGAAGGCCTCTTCTATGTGAAGAAGACCTCAGAAATATTTTATGCGGATAATAAGAACTCTGTAATATTATATTTGAAGAAGAACATCCTTGAAATCCTCATATATTTGAAAAGAAGACCTCTGAAATTTTCAATGTGAAGAAGTGAAACTCTCAGATCTTATATGTGAAGAAAAAGGCAACAGAGGTGTTCTGGGAAAATGTGATCAAAAGACATATTCTAAGTAAAACCTACACACATTTCTGCCCAGAATTTTTATATCTTTTTATCTATGACAAAACCAATTATCTTCAGCTGTGAATTGTTTGGTTCCAACAGGAAAATTATGTCCCATTTCTAAACTCCGAATAAGAAATCTCCATATCCCAATTTTTCATTTCAAATCAATGTTGAAAATGGAAACATTTCTCCTGACATGACTTCATCAAAAGGAAAATCTATGGAATTAGCGCCCAACGTGCCTAATAAATGCTTTAATAAAACGATACATTGTGTTTTAATCACATCCTATTTGTAATTTATTTATTATTCATTTTTGTCAACCTTTTCTCAAACCGATTATACTAATCTTTCTGTGATTCTTTATTTATATCATCTATCACTTTTCGCAACCTTCCCGATTATACCACCCTCGTTTGGTTTTATAAAATATTACACAATGGCACCTCATTTAACCACAGTTCTTTCTTTCTCCCTCTCTCTCTCTTTGTCTCACCCTCTTGTCGTATTTACACATTCAATCCCAATGTAATTTCCATAAAGCCATTTGCAAAGAGGACACGAGTGTGTGTATGCCGGATATTCAGGATATTGTTAACTCTATTAGTATCTCAAATTTAAATTGTTTTTTGTCATTGTTATTTAAGTAATACGCGTTATTCAATTAATTTATCCCGAGACTCTGTGTAGCCAGAGTTTTACACAAAAGTTCTCTCTCTCTCCCTGTAACTCCCTTTTTTGCATTCATGGTAGATTGTATCACATTTCATTTGGGAGTTGTTTCCTCTTTTTTGCGCATTGTTGTCATCTGCTCTGTGGCATAATTGAGTTTCAAACTTAAATTTCAATGAACATTTAAGTGTAATCAACATATTGTTGTTGATGTATGCAAAGGATCGGGGGACTATTTACAATTTTCAAATATTGCGTGGTTCTTGGAATCCTCGAAGAATGCACTCAGATTTTGTGACAGTTGGCGGCTTTATAAGCTCGATTGCGTCCCATTTTTCCTCTTTTCAATTACATCTTCCAGGTTCAATATCTTTGTCGATTCAGGATTTTGTCTACCACAATTCCAAAGGAAGAAAATAAATCCAAAAAATTTAATTTCTTTTCAAAAATGGCCACCTTTCCTTCATTTCAATCGTGAATTTGTAGAAAAAGATGAAATGAAATTGATTTAAATTCAGAAGAAAAAAATATTACCAACTATGCCCGTGGATAAAATTAAATTTTTACATTTGTAATCGGTGTTTGGCGGTACGAGAGTTAATTGACGAAATAAATTATTTTCTATCAAAATTGGCTATATTCGAAAGTATTATTGTATATATCTTAATAAAGGTAGGTAAGTACTACCAAAGACAAAGCCTGTTGAAATATAAGGAAAATTAGAAAATCTTACCGTTAAAATTAATTTATCGCGTTAAAAATCACATTTTTCAACCGATCTTAATAAAATTTGGACCAAATATGCAGAAATAGGACAGATCGGTTTAATTTTGATATAGTCTGCATATGACACATATGCATACCATGATATGTGGTGTTTTCAATGGGGAAACAAATATTATAATCATTATCAAGCCGGAAAGTACACTCTTTATAAAAAACTTATACCATTTTGGAAAGTTCAGATTTTAATAATATGTAATAGGCAATCATTTTTTGTGCTTAATTACACTTATAACTTAAAATTTCATAAAAAAGTCACCTTTTGAGAAAAACAAATTCACAATGAACATTGCGTATAATCTACAACTATTGAGATATAATATTTCTTCACAGCAACATATTTCAGAAATAAAAAATCCCAAAGTGGGGAAATATATTCTAAAATGTACAGGGTGCGGCTAAAGTTACTATATGATGTAAAACAATTGTAACTTCTTTGCTTGCGAGTATTTAACTTTTTCTTTTTTCCTATTACAGAAATTAAACTTGGGAGAATATTTAAAAATGGAACGCTATACAATTGCGCAATTGCGCTTGGAATTTGCTAGAGCACTTTAAAATCTCGTTGATCAAAATGAAATTTTTTTGTCAAATCTAATGATGACCGACGAAGCGCATTTTCACTTGAACGGTTTCGTAAATAAACAAAACAACAGATTTTGGGGAAAAATCTTCATCAGAAATCTTTACAACTAAAGGACAACATTCAAGAAGAAATTGATCGTATACCACAAGAAACACTCAACAAAGTTATGGAAAATGCCATAAAAAGAGCAAATTTTTGCGTTAGAGAAAACGGTTCTCATTTAACTGATATTATTTTTCATAATTAATGTAAAAAAATAACATAAAATAAACTTTCTTTTTATCATATTTTTTTTTGTTTTTTTTTTCGTTCCATTCAATAGTTATTTAAAAAACAAATCATATAGTTACTTTAGCCGCACCCTGTAGTATTTTTTACTAGAATGGTCGTCATTTCTTTATTTACCGCCTTTACTTCTTGAGTAAGAAGTCAATATAACATATAAAGTTCGGCTCTGTCGAAATTTATATATCCTTCACGATGGATTGTATTCCACAGATGCTGTCCATTTTCGAAGAAGTGCAGTAAGTGCTAATTTATCTTACGATAGCCAAACCAAAACAAATAAATATTTAAAAAAAAATAATTTTATAAATAAATATAAAATATTTATTATTTTAAACTACGATTTTAAGGCAAGCCTACCAATATGTGTATACTATATATTGCAATAACACTTCAAGTCATTTGAAAAAGTAACTATAAGGCAGCAATCTTCAAAAAATCTTAAATCCAATATCTCTCACATACACTTTGCAAGATAACCTAACTTCATGATTCTACCCATAAAAGTCAAAAAGTAAAAATCTTTTTATTTTGCGAGTCTATACAGTCAGAGGAATGCATACATTGAATTCCATGATTCCAGCTGAGGCCATTAGGTTGGTACCATTTTTATCCCATTTAACCCCCTTAAAAGTACGACTTTCGAAAATCTTTTTATTTTACATGTTCACGCAATTTGATTTTTATCCCCTTTTTCCATTTTAACCCCAAAAAGTACGAATTTGGGAAAATCCGTTTATTTTACGTGTCTACGCAACATTATTCTAGGTGCAGCCGTTTGGTTGGTACCATTTTTATCCCTCTATTCCCACATTATCCCTTAAAATTACGAATTTGGAAAAAATAATTTCATATTATGTATCTGCTCAACTAGAGGAATGTACACAGACGTATTTATACAAAATTTGGACCTCCTAGCTCCTTTCGTTTAGATGCTAGCGTGACGGACGGACGTATATGGCTAGATCGTCTTAGAATTTTATATCGATCAAGAATATATATACTTTATAGGCTTTCAGGTCGATATTTCAAGGTTTTCCACCTGGAGGTGGAGGGTATAAAAACAAACCTCATATAAAAATCCCACAATTCCTGAAACGGGGAAATCAATAAAAGTATGTGGACATCATACTTGATAGGAAGATCAAGATCTACTTCAAAGAAATGTAGAGCTGCTACCATCGCCCTATATATCTGCAGAATGACTATCGGAGCCCGCTGGAGGCTCTCGCCAAAAAAATCGTTCGCGGGATATACACAGCAGTGGTTCGTCCGATTCTGCTGTTCGGAGTCTTGGTTTGGTGGACGTCCATTGAGAAGTCGATGACCTGCATTAGTATTAGCGGAACAATTAGGACAACTGCATCTCATTTTTAGAGAGTCAACGAATCCACCACCACATTTTTTTCGAACACATATACCCCCTATCTCCACACGTTAGGGGAGCTCCCACACAAAAATTAATTTTTTATAAAATTTATTCCCACCGCTCTTACTGGCCCAAGGAGGCCGCTAGTGGAGTTAAATGTATGACCGACCCCCAATATTTTTTCAACCCCCATATTTTCTCTGAACATACTTACCTCCTATCGCCAACCCTTAGGGTGGTCCCCATACGAATTTTTTATTTTTTATAATTTTTGTTATGACAGTAAGGCCCAAAACTGCCCTGGAACCGCCTCAAGCTGGGTTAAATGTAAGACCTACACTAATTTATTCTCCCCAACAATTTTTCCGAACAAACTTATACCCTATCCCCACTCCTTAATGGGGCTCCCGTACAAAAACTATTTTTATCAAATTTTACTCCCACCACTCTAACTGCTCCAAGGAGTCAAATGTATGACCAACCCCCAATATTTTTTCAGCCCCAATATTTTCTCAGAACATACATACCTACCCTCTATCTTCAACCCTTAAGGTGGTCCCCACACATATTTTTTCATTTTTTATATTTTTTTTAATGAAGGAAACGCTCAAAACTGCTCCCTAGTCACCCCTAGTGAGAAGACATCTAAGACTGGCCCCATTAATTGCCTCTCTCCAACATTTTCCCCAAACATACCTGTTCCCTATCTCCATTCCATAATGGGGCTCCCACAAAAACTCGATTTTTATAAAATTTGCTCCCACCACTCTAACTGCCCCAAGGAGGCCCCTAGTGGAGTCAAATGTATGACTGTCCTCCAATGTTTTTTAGCCCCAATATTTTCTCTGAACACACCAACCCTCCAACTTAAGGTGGCCCCCTGCTTAAGGGAAAATTTGATATACTTCTTATAACCCTTAAGGGGTGATAGTGAGAATTTTGGAATTTTTGTCCATTAATCGAATGGTTGTAATTTCGACAAAACAAACTCAGCTTATTTGTTGATAGTGTTGCCAGATTTGACCAACCTCGAAAACCAGCCTTGAAAAAGTGCTATACTGATACTATTTCTGACGTCCTAAGTTGATTTCTGTCATACATTTTAAGGGCCATTCCCATACCTCGTTTTATCATTATTCCTCAGCCGCAAAAAGCCACCCTTTTGATTTTATGCCACCCCCACTTCAACAACTCACAGAAGCACTTCCAATTTCCTTTTTGCTACATTTAATTTCATCACATCGAGTTTATTTTTTACGTTTTTCTGTCCATTTTAAAGCAAAGGTAACCTGGAAAAAAGAATCATTTACAAAACAAAAACCAATGCCACGATGGCTGTCAACGGCTTTGCCGTGCATCTCGCACGCTCGAGAGCGAGAGGCAGTGGCAATGGCGAAAGGAGGCAAACGTCGAGATGTGTGGTTTTTTGAGTGGCAACTTGCAATGAGTTTCCAGGCGATAAGAAAGCGAATACATGCAAATGCATTAAAATACATTATTGCCCATTGCAATAAAAAAAACGGTGAACAGTATTTATGGATATTGTTTATATATGTATATAAAGGGTGATTTTTTAAGAGCTTGATAACTTTTTTTTTAAAAAAAAACGCATAAAATTTGCAAAATCTCATCGGTTTTTTATTTGAAACGTTAGATTGGTGCATGACATTTACTTTTTGAAGATAATTTCATTTAAATGTTGACCGCGGCTGCGTCTTAGGTGGTCCATCCGCTTAGTCCAATTTTGGCATTTCCACGTTTTTGAGTAACAGAGACCCAATTGGTGCGAACGGCGACGAATCGAAAATTGGTGGTCATCATTAACACTGGCCGATACAGCTGCGATATTTTCTTCAGTTCGCACTCTACGTAAGCGTGTTGGTGGTTTAATGTCCAACAATGTAAATTTGGTGCGAAATTTAGTCACAATAGCCCGAATAGCCGCTTCAGTGGGTCGATTAAACTGACCATAAAATGGAAGCGCGCAATGAACTTTCTTAACAGAGCACGCATTTTGATAATAAAATTCAATAATTTGCAAGCGTTGTTCGTTTGTAAGACGATTCATGATGAAATGTCAAAGCATACTGAGCATCTTTCTCTTTGACACCATGTCTGAAATCCCACGTGATCTGTTAAATACTAATGCATGAAAATCCTAACCTCAAAAAAATCACTCTTTATATGGATATACGTGCATATCCTTTGGTTGCAGCATCATTTGAGGTTCGTCCTTACTCTCGAGGCTTTTTGTTTTTTTTTGAGGGATAACAACTGGGAAAGGTAAAGGGAATGTTTGAGTATCCAGGTGGGCAAAGATTTGTAGGAGTGGTTCGAAGTTAACTTCGCTTAAGGACCCTGTATATGTGTGGGGGGAGGACATTTGTGGTACAAGTAATTGACTCCGTCGAGAACCTCAATGTATTGCTAAATATTTACAGGGCACTTTAGTGGGAAATTTCGTTCAGGAAAGGTTTTTCGTTAAAGAAAAACCCTGAAGTACTCGAAAAGCGGGAGAGACGAAGGAGAATTTCGTCCACGAAAGATTTTTGTGAACTAAAATCCTGAAGTACTCGAAAAGAGGGAGAGATGATAATATTTTTTATCAATTTAACAAAGTTAAAAATATTTATACGTTTTTGGAATCCCCTATGCCCTCCAAAGGCTTAGATCAATCCCAAAGGATATTGGCCAAGTTTAAGGTAATATTGAAGAATTATTGAATTTGTTGTCGTAACGAAGCAGATCCTCTATCTCCGTCCCTTAATTTTAATTTGTACAATAACTTCTAATTACAGTCCTTTCAGAGCCTCATTTGTGTTACCCCTCGCCAGGGATTTCAACGCCAAAAAAATCCAACATCCAACCAACTGGTCGACTACGAGAACAAACGACATATTGTTGAAGCTTAATCGAATAATGTATGGTTAACATGATAACAAAACAGGATATGTATTTACATACGTGCAGACATCCTTCCGGCAGACAATAGGTTCGTTCGCTCGCTCGCTCACTCACTCACACATCAACCTGGAACACATGTCAATTTTTGCGATTCGCAAAAACAAAAAACAAAAGCAACAAATGAATAAATGAATGCAACAATAAGCATCAACAGTGTTGACGGCCAGGACGACAAAGGCCAGGATGGCAGGGACGGAAATGATGTGATGCTGCGACGGCAAAAATGAAAACCACTTCACCAAAAAATGTGAAGTATATTAATTAAAAAATATTTTTGCCTTGTTGTTGCTGCTGCCGTTGTTCTTCACAAGTACGAGTGCATATATTTCCCAAAAAGTTAATGTGAACAGCAACAACAACAGCAGTCCTGGTCCCGGTCCTGCTGCTGGCCCGAACCCTTTGCAAATGGAGAGTAATGCCAACAATGCACTCACTGTATGATGCATAATGTTGCTGCATCATGCGGTTGAACATGGCTTGTTGGGGGAGGGGTAAAAAAGGGTGGCAGTTCGTTTAAGGATCATTTGCAACCACCAGCCTAAAGGGGGCGAAAGCTGTTGCACACTCAGGGATGTTAAAAGAGCAACGAAGGATTTTGGCACATATGTCTCTCCCACTTTTCTCTTCAAACCGCTGGTTTTTTGTATTTTTAAATTTGAGATTTGACTTCAAGACGTCTGGTTTGCATACCCTTCCTCCTCCAGGAATTTATGTCTTTGTGAATTTGAAGCTAGAAAAATACATCGTTTATGCCGATCGACTTGGAATCACTTTCTCAGGAATTGAAAGCAAGCCGGTTCAGATTAAGAATAAACTTAAATTCTAAATGGATTATGAAGCTAACATATTATAGGTTTTTATGTAGCTTTTATGGTTTTCTTGTAAACCGTTTGTGGTTGTTTTTTACTGAACCAATGGCCATATCAACAAAAAACTGCATAAAAGTAATTCATATTTAACTAATGAGTAAACAATTTAATTTTATTTTTAATTAAAAAAAAAAATAAAAAATAAATCAGTGAAGATTTTGCTTTTTTCTAATAGAATAAAGTCGAAACTAAATTTTTTCGAAAAAAACCCACCTGATTTTATATTTATTTCTTCTTGGGAATTTTTCAAATATTCATCTTTATTTCTTTTTAAATATATAAATATTAATTAAAAAATATTTTTAAAATTTAGAAATAACAAAATTCGAAATAACCCCTCGGTATTTCAAAAAATATAATAATATGCAATACCGTCTAAAAATGAATTTGTATACCCTCCATTAGAGTATTATGTCTTTGTGTATTTGTTTGTAACACAAAAAAGGAAACGAGATAGACTCATCGTTTATTATATGACTTATGGTTCGATTTAGCAATATCCGTCTGTATTCAAAGTATGTATAGTAACATGTATTTTCGGATCCTAACAAAAATTGGCACAAGTAAGTTTTGCGGGCGTTCACAAGGTATCCAAAGTAACAAAGTTCCAACTACCAATATTTAGTAAACAACTAGAACCAACTCGAACCTTGCGTATCTAAACAGCAAAAAATGATACAATAATCCAGTTAAAAAATGTCAAATCCTAAAAAAAAGTTTTTTTTTTTTTAATTTTTATAGTTATTTAATTTATTTATTTAATTTATTTTATTTATTTTTTATTTATTTTATTTATTTTTTTATTTTATTTAATTTATTTATTTTATTAATTTTTATTTTATTTATTTTATATATTTTATTTATTTTATTTATTATACCCTACACCACATCGTGGACTAGGGTATTATAAGTTAGTTTCGCGCCAAATGTTTGTAACACCAAGAAATAATCGAGCCAGACCCACCTTTAAGTATACCGATTGGCATAGAATCACCAGCTGAATCGATTTACCGATGTATGTCTGTCCGTCTGTCTGTCTGTCTGTCTGTCTGTCCGTCCGTCCGTCCGTCTGCTGTCCATCTAAGCTTGTTCGCACTCTACAGGTCGCAATTGTAGTCCGATTGTCATGAAACTTGGCAGAAGTTATTTTTTCTGGCCAAGTACCATCGGTATTGAATTTAGAGGAAATCGGTTCAGATTTAGATATAGCCCCCATACAAATGTCGCTCCCGTTTTGACATTTTCCGCTCTAGAAACCACATATTGTACCCGATTTTCTTTAAAATTGGCACAACATCTTATAATCCAACTAGAAACACCTATGCAGAAATTGGGTAAGATCGGTTCAGATTTAGATATAGCCCCCATACAAATGTCGCTCCCGATTTGACATTTTCCGTTCTAGAAACGACATATTGTACCCGATTTTCTTTAAATTTGGCAGAACATCTTATAATCGAACTAGAAACACCTATGCTGAAAGTGGGTATGATCGGTTCAGATTTAGATATAGCCCCCATACAAATGTCGCTCCCGATTTGACTTTTTCCGCTCTAAAATCCACATATTGTACCAGTTTTTCTTTAAAATTGGCACAACATCTTATAATCCAACTTAAAAACCGATGGTGAAAGTGTGTAAGATCGGTTCAGATTTAGATATAGCCCTCATACAAATGTTGCTCCCGAATGTTTAACCGACTTTGGTCAAATTTTACATATATTTCACCAATAAACAGACATGGTGAAAGCGCGTCACATCGTTCCAGGTTTTAATATACCCCCATACAAATGTCCTTTCCGATTTAACATTTTTTGTCAAACACATACATTTACAGGATGCAAAAATCCTTCCCGATTTCAATTTTTTACCGAATTGAATTGCAATGAGAATTGTTTGGGTGATGCCCATATGTCCATACTTTGATATGACTTTGGTATACTACTGTATAATTTGTATTTGTTTGTCGGACAATAGGATCAATTACCATATTATTTACCATATTCGTTAAATTTGACTAAAGATGAATTTATAGCATATAAAATATATGAATATAATTTGTATGAACTACATAAAATTGCTCCCATGAAATACCTGGGTTTAGTAATCAAAGCGAGGTACATACGCAGGGAGTGGTATAGGGTATTATATAGTCGGCCCCGCCCGACTTTAGCCTTTCCTTACTTGTTATCTATTAGGATGGGTCACGAAAATAAATGGAAGCGGGGCGAAATCGGCACAAAGGGAAAAGTTTTTCCCTCACAAGGACTAAAAATACCCATAATAATCCCTAATATTTTAGCGTATTTAAGCATGTTTTTTCAATATGTCTCTTTATTTTTGCTTGATATTTGGTATGCGCATTCCCCTTATAACATAAACGTGCACCATAAAGTGATTCTTATTTGTAGGGAGTGAAATGGGGCAAGAAAGGGATAAAAATGGTACATATTAAACGACAACAGCGTAATTTTTTCAAATTCGTACTTTTAAGGGGTAAAATGAGAATAGAGGGATAACGATGGTACCAACCAAACGGCTGTACCTAGAATAATGAAATTCGGTGTATACATTCCTCTGACACCATAGACAAGTAAAATACACGGATTTTTCAAAATTCGTACTTTTTGGGGTTAAAATTAAAAAAGGGGATAAAATTAGTACCAATAATATGACCGCAGCTAGAGTCATGAAATTTGGAGTATACATTTCTTTGACTGTGTAGACACGGAAAATAAACTGATTTTTCGAAATTCGTACTTTTTGGGGTCAAAATAGAAGAAGGGGATAAAAATAGTACCAACCAAATGACCGCAGCTAGAGTCATGAAATTCGGAGAATACATTCCATTGACTACGTAGACATGAAAAATAAAAGGTTTTTTCCAAATTCGTACTTTCAAGGGATACAATGGGTCGGAGGGATAAAAATGGTACCAACCAAACGGCTGTACCTAGAATAATGAAATTCGGCGTATACATTCCTCTGACTGCGTAGACATAAACGGATTTTTCGAAATTTGGATACAATGGTACAAAGGGATAAAAATAGTACCAACTAAACGACTACAGCTAGAATGATGAAATTCGAATTGCGTAGAAACGTCAAGGGGGTAAAAATGGTACCAACCAAATGGAATCATGGAATTCGGTATACATTCCTCTGACTGCATAGACACGCAAAATAAAAAGTTTTTTTTCCTAATTCGTAATTTTTCTTTTACGGCACTATCTACCAATATTTATGATATTTAAGCTTTTTGAAAATATAAATATAAGAATATTTATTTCTTGATTTGAAATAAATAATGGGTTGAAATAATTAAAACATTAAAATTATTTATAAAATTATTTTTTCAATATTTGTTTTGGTTTGGCTATATTAAAAAATTTATATTTTCCTGTAATATTACTGCACTTCTACGAAAACCGACAACCTCTGTGGAATGCAATCCATGGCGGAGGGTATATAAAGTTCGGCCCGGCCGAACTCAACGCCTTTTTACTTGTTTTATGTTGAATTTTCGTCCAATATTTTTTCTGAATTAATAGACACTTCGAAGCACTTTAAATAAAGAAAAAAATATTATTGTCCTAGAATAACCCATTGGTCATATTATTGGATGTTTATACTGATTTTTTGTGCTTTTTCAAGGTGACAGCTAATAACTCCGTTTTCTTGGAAACATTTTGTAAGATGTGTTAAGTTAAAATAAGTAGAAGGAATTTCATTCCGATGTTCATCATTAAGGCATCATTCGAATGGTATTGACTGCAGCTATTTATTTTTATAAAATACCACCACCAAATACGAAAAACATTATCAGATGTCACTGTGAAATACACAAAAAAAATACTATAAAGGTCCAATAATTCGACCAATAAGTTACTCTTAGACAAGAAGCAGAATTTATATTTAAAGTGCTTTCAAGGGTCTATTATTTCAGAAAAATGTTGACAAAAATACAGCACAAAAAAATTACACGGGAAAAACATGATTTTTAGAGGTATTTTCAGTAGCGTTTAGATCACAGACGGCTTGATCTAGAAACTAAATATTTTGCAAATCATTATTAAACTATCCAAACTCTATTTTATTTTTTTGGGGTGGCTGGCAATTGTTTTTCCATTTGTATGAATCACGACCCAGCCTAATATACATACACCTTCACCGTAAGGCGTACATAAAACCTCATCGTAAGGCGTTTTTGTGAAGAGTGTTGTGATCTACTTGAAACCTTTGGCAATATACACTTTTAGCTCAGTAGAAGCCTGCTATTTCACCACAAAAGTGTGCTATATTTGTTCGCCAGTCTGTTGTTGTCTTGGTCACAAGTCCAAAAATAATGCATTAGCAGGATTTTATTGAATCGTACACCCGAAAATATTGTGATGGCCAGCCATGAGTGGTTGGATGGCTGGGCAAATATTAAATTCAGTTCATTTTTTTTTCAGTTTTTCCAGCAAAAGTTTAATATGCACTTCCAAGCGAATGAGAAGCATCATCGAAGCATAACAACCATATTTTAATAAAAACGATGATGTTGCTGTTTGCTCCACTTCATTTGGCCGCGATGTCGACTGATGATGTTGCCTGTCACAACTATTTGTTCAAAGAATCCATTACGAAACGAATGATTTCCTCATTCTCTCTCTCGCATAATCAGGCAGTATCACTCGCGCGTGCATATTATCAGCTACATTATGGGATAGCGGGGGGGAGCAAAAAATCATCTATGCAAACATGTTTGTCCAAGTCCAAGTTATGCATCTATTTTATCATTTCCCAACCAAACACAGTGGTTGGAATCTGGTCATGTAAGTTTGTCGTTGACCTGGGGAATGGGGGGGGGGGAATCAACATTTGCTCCTGCTACAATATTTACAGTCATTTATCATCAATATTAATTATGAATCTCAAGTGGTTGCTTGGCTGATGATGAATGGTGAGCAACTTCATATTTGAGAATAAATGCAGTGCAAGTGCAACATCAAAATGAATCGAAATGGACTAGAAATTCAAACTCAATTATTACACTCTGGAATTCAAAAAAATTAACAAGGGATACTGTTAGAGGGGATAAAAATGAATATACGTCCACAGTGGTTTTGAAAGGGGTCATTTTACAGGGGAGTAAATTTTTCATTCTTTTATTACATTTTAAGTATATGATGTGTTAAGCAATATTATTTAGAACACTATGAGCGACATTATTGTGGAACATTTTAAACCTCTAACTCCTCAATCTAGGGGTCTTTTTGGTACCTTTTGTGTAAAAGGTAAAAGAACACCCCTAACACAGGGCTTTAAAGGGTCAAAATGTTCTATGTAAATGTTTGGTATAAAATTCTATTATAAGTCTCTGAATACACCAAAACTTAAAACTCAACTTAGAAACTAGTCAGAAATAAGTCCGAGCACAAAATTCATTTTAGGGTTAATTTCGTTCCTTTTCCGAATTTTTGCTAAACTCTCCCACAAAACTGAATTTTAGGGGAGTTTTGCGAATGGAAAAAATATTCTACATGAAATTTCACTATAAGTCACCGAACAAATGGAATCTGTTGACATAATGTATAGAAATAAAATATCAGTAAAAGTTTGGACATTTAAACAAGAAATTGTTTATTAAAATAAATACGCTAATTGGTACTGTTAATTTAGTTATATATTTTATAGCTACAGCTTTCTTTTGTTTGGCGACTTATAGTGAAATTTGACGTAGAATATTTTTTCCATCCACATCATCCCCCTAAAATTCAGTTTTGTGGGACATTTTTTACGAAATTCAGAAAAAGTATTAAATTAACCCTAAAATTAATTTAAAGTTTTTAAATATTTATGGCATTTATGTTGAGTATGAGTTTTAGTGTGTTCAGAGACTTATGGTGGAATTTTATGGTCAATATTTTTAGAGAACATTTTGACCCGTTAAATCCCTATTTTAGGTATGTTTTTTACCCTTTTGCACAAAAGGGACCAAAAAGACCCCTATATTGAGCCGCTAGAGTGTTAACATTTTCCACAAAAATATCGCTCGTAGTGTTTAGAATAATATTGTCTAACACATGTCATACTTTAAATCTAAGGATCACAAGGTTTCCTATGGAGATTCACTACGAAAATATGCAAAAATAATAATAACAAATTTCTTGTTCAAATACACAAATGGGTGCTGATATTTTATTTATATATACAATATCTACAGCTTTCTCTTCTTCAGTGACTTATAGTGAAATTTGATGTAGAGTATTTTCTCCATTCACACCATCCACCTAAAATTCAGTTTTGTGGAACATTTTATTACGAAATTGAGAAAAAGAACGAAATTGACTCTAAAATGAATTTTAAGTTTTTACTTATTCCTGGAATTTAAGTTGAGATTTTAGATTTTTGCTGCAGTTAGCAATTTTTAGTATAATTTGATGCCAAATATTTTTGTGGAACATTTGGACCCTTGAAACCTCTGTTTTAAAGGTGTTTTTACCTTTTTGCAAAAGAGGGACCAAAAATACCCCTAATTTGCGGAGTTAGAGGGTTAAACGTTTCCACAAAAATATCGCTCGCAGTGTTTTAAGTAATATTGTTGTACACATCCTGTACATAAAATGTAAGGATCACAAGGTTTCCTATGCCGATTCATCTTAAGAATGTGCAAAAAACATTAATAAATAATTTATTTTTTAAATACACAAATATTTTAGATATTTTACTTATAGTGAAATTTTTTCCATTCACACCATCCTCTTAAATTCGGGTTTGTGGCACATTTTATCGCGAAATTCAGAAAAAGTATGAAATTAGCCCCAAAATGAATTTTAAGTTTTGACTTATTTCTGGCATTTAAGTTGAGTTTTGAGTGTTGATATATTCAGAGACTTATGGTGGAATTTTATGGCAAATATTTTTGTAAAACATTTGGACCCTTGAAACCTCCGATTTAAGGGTGTTTTGACCCTTTTGCACAAAGGGGACCAAAACGACCCCTAAATTGAGTAGCTAGAGGGTTAAATGTTCCACAAAAATGTCGCTCGTAGTGTTTAGAATAATATTGTCTAACACATGCCATACTTAAAATCTAAGGATCACAAGGTTTCCTATGGAGATTCAACACGAATATGTGCAAAAATAATAATAAAAAATTTCTTGTTCAAATACACAAATTGGTGCTGATATTTTATTTATATATATAATATCTACAGCTTTCTTTTGTTCGGTGACTTATAGTGAAATTTGATATAGAATATTTTTTCCATTCACACCATTCCCCTAAAATTCGGTTTTGTGAGACATTTTATCACAAAGTTCGGAAAAAGTACAAAATTAACCCTAAAATGAATTTTACGTTTTAATTTATTTCTGACATTTGAACTGAATTTTGAGTTTTGCTGTAGTTAGAGATTTTTAGTATAATTTAATGTCAAATATTTTTGTGGAACATTTGGACCCTTGAAATCTCTGTTTTTGAAGGTGTTTTTTACCCTTTTGCACAAAAGGGATCTAAAAGACACCTATTTTGCGGACTTAGAGGGTTAAAATGTTCAACAAAAATGTCGTTCATAGAGTTTTAAGTAATATTGCTCAACCCATGATATATTTAAAATGCAAGTATTACAAGGTACCAATTCATCATAAGAATTAATAAAAAAAAATATTTGTTTGTTCAAATACCCAAATTGGTACTGATATTTTATTTATATTTTATCTACAGCTTACCTTTGTTCGGTGACTTATAGTGAAATTTGATGTGAAATATTTTTCCATTCACACCATCCCCCTAAAATTCAGTTTTGTGGGAAATTTTATTTCGAAATTCAGAAAAAGTACGAAATTAACCCTAAAATGAATTTTAAGTTTTTACTTATTTCTGGCATTCAAGATGTGTTTCGGTTTATTCAGAGACTTCTGGCTTAATTTTAAATAAAATTATATATTATATATAATACCCAATTATAATTAAATTTTGTAAAACATTTGGACCCTTGAAACCTCTGTTTTAAGGGGTTTTTTACCCCTTTTCCAGAAGGGACCAAAACGACCCCTAAATTGAGTAACTAGAGGGTTAACATGTTCCACAAAAATTTCGCTCGTAGTGTTTAGAATAATATTGCCGAAAACATGCCATACTTAAAATGTAAGGTTCACAAGGTTATTTATGCCGATTCTGCATAAGAATATGCAAAATAAAATAATAAATAATTTCCTCTTTAAATAATCAAATTGGTATTGATATTTTATTTATATGTATTATATCCACAGCTTTCTTTTGTTCGGTGACTTATAGTGAAATTTGATATAGAATATTTTTTCCATTCAAACCAATCCCCTAGAGTTTACTTTTGTGGTACATTTATCATGAAATTCGAAAAAGTACTAAATTAACCCCAAAATGAATTTTAAGATTTGAATTATTTCTGGCAGTTGAGTTCTGTCTAGAATTTTGGTATATTCAGAGACTTATAGTAGAATTTTATGGCAAATATTTTTGTAGAACATTTTGACCCTTGAAACCTATGTTTTAGGGGTGTTTTTATCCATTTTACACAAAATGGACCAAAAAGACCCCTATATGGAGGAGCTAGAGGGTTAATATGTTGCACAAAAATGTCCTTCGTAGTGTTTTAAATAATATTTCTGAACACGTGCTATACTTAAAATGGCAGATTCATCATAACAATAGGGGGGAAATTGACCTCCTCTAAAATGACCTTCATACTGGAACTTTCAAAACGCCGATACACGTATATTCTTTTTTTCACACCTCTATTAGAATCCGTTGTCAGAATCTTGTTTTTTTTGAAAATTTTTAATTTTTTTAATTTTATTTAAATTATTATTTTTTACATTTTAATTCTAAGCTTTTTTTATATTCTCTCTGTAACAAATATTAATTTGAACTCTTAAATTATAGTGGTTCAAGACCAATTTGCCCCTATACAAAAAAGCAGTGAGTATATATTTAACAAAATGGTCTGGAAAAACTAGTCTCTTTAAAAAAAAAGATTTTTTATCACCCTTCTGTTGTGAACATTCTATAAATAAATCATTTGAAATCCGCGGACAAAAACAGATTGACACATCTGTGAGCCAGCGTTCAATGACCACAAAAACAAATTCATTCATTCTGGATTCACTCAATTGCGACCAACATTTTTCCTTTTTTTTGCATCCAAATCGCCCCATTACTTTTTGCCTCCGTTTTTGTGCAAACTATGAAAAACAAGAGAGAAGTAGAAGAAAAACAAAAAAAAACGACACAGAATATCCAGCACAAGTTCGAGGTCATTGGATGGATGCAACGCTGTGAATGATGCTGTGCTGATGCTTCAGCCATCGTTGGTCGTTGCAGCAACAAAAGTTGGACTTTAGCAAAAATTGCACTAAAACAAAAAGCAACAACCACATCAACAGCACGAAAAACAACGAGTAAGAGACAGAAAAAGAGAAAAAATGAACAAGAAAATCCCTGAAAAACGAAACTTCTAAGTGTACTGAAAATAAAGCGGCGAAATCGGGCCGAAAAAAGAACACACACAAAATGAACTTCTCAACAATGGAGGAGCGGGCAGCGCGAAGAAAAGAAAAATGTGGTGGTGCACAAGGCACTCGAAAGTCTTAGACAGCAGCCGTCCGTCCGTCCGTACCCAAGTGGCGGGCAGTGGGGCAGATGATGCTGCTGCCGATGATGATGATTGAAATAGACGAAGCAAGAAATTTTCTTCTTTTTGTGTTGCAGCCTACTCATTGACTTACTGACTGTATTTGGCAGAGAGGGAGAAAGAGCCCTGACAAAAGTAAGGAGGGTGGGGGGAGGGTTAGTGAGTTCATCTCTCCACATAACAAACCAAGTCGATTTGCTGTGCCCCACTGTAGTGGGACGGCGCGAGGTAGCATCACGTGCAAAATAGAGATGTTGCAAAGAAAAAAGAACCTCAACTAAGGCGAGGCTGCTTTAGACTCCGGACGAAAGAAAGAAAGACAGAACGGCAATCACAACAACAGAAGTCAACACTGTTGCAGTGGCACAAACAAAACCAGCAGCAGCAGCACAAGATTAATGATCTCGTTCAAGGATGTTTGTTACTGGCAGTAACAATTCAGTTTTGCTAAAATGCAAGACAATCAAAGGAAGAAGTGAAGGATGGATGGACAGAGTGCAAGAAAACATATGCAAAGTACACCAAGATGAAGAGATGGAGAAGATTGGAAAGGGATTGGGAATATTTGGAACAATTAACATTATGAAAAAAATAAAATTTTAAGTCCGAGACCAAAAAAAAATTATTTAAAACACAAAAAATATGGAATTTTTTTTATCTTTTTGCTAAAAATTTCAATTTTCGTTGAAGGTACCTTTAATATTTGAACTCTCAGCCATAAAATTCTATTATAAGTCTCTGAATACACCAAAACTCAACTCAGATGCCAAAAATAAGACAAAACTTAAAATTCATTTTAGGGTTAATTTCGTACTTTTTCCCAATTGATTCTAAACTGTCTCACAAAACTGAATTTCAGGCGGTTGGTGTGCATGGGAAAAAATATTCTACGTCAAATTTCAGTATTAGTCAACGAACAAACGAAAGCTGTACCTCAAATAAATATAAATAAATTAACAGCACCAATTTGGGTATTTGGGTAAAACATCCATAAAACCGGGGTTTAACGTCTTCAAAACTTCAGATACTTTCTTTTTAAATGTAATAGCATTACTTAAAACACTACAAGCGACATTTTTGTGTAACATTTTAACCCTCTAACTCTTCAATATACAGGCCTTTTGGGACCCTTTTTAGAAAAAGGGTAAAAAAACATCCATAAAATAGGGGTTTAACAGGCCAAAATGTCTACAAAAATATTTGCCATGAAATTCTGCTATAAGTCTCTGAATACAGCCAAACTCAAAACTCTACTTAAATGCCAGAAATAAGTAAAAACTTAAAATTCATTTTAGGGTTAATTTCGTTCTTTTTCTGAATTTCGTAATAAAATGTCCCACAAAACTGAATTTTGGGGGGATGGTGTGAATGGAAAAAATACTCTACATTAAATTTCACTATAAATCACCGAAGAAGAGAAAGCTGTAGATGTTATATATATAAATAAAATATCAGCACTAATGTGTGTATTTGACAAAGAAATTTTTTATTATTATTTTTGCACATTTTCGTGGTTGATCTCCATAGGAAACCTTGTGATCCTTAGATTTTAAGTATGTCATGTATTAGACAATATTATTCTAAACACTACGAGCGACATTTTTGTGGAACATGTTAACACTCTAGCGGCTCAATATAGGGGTCTTTTTGTACCTTTTTATGAAAAAGGGTAAAAAACAACCCCAAAACCGGGTTTTAACGAGTCAAAATGTTCTACAAAAATATTTGCCATAAAATTATACTAACGGTCTCTGAATACACCAAACCTCAGAACTCAACTCATGTACCAGAAATAATTAAAACGTAAAATTCATTTTGGGTTAATTTCGTACTTTTTCTGAATTTCGTGATAAAATGTCCCCGAAACCCGATATCCTTTCATTTTAAGCATAGGATGTGTACAGCAATTTTACTTACAACACTACGAGTAACATTTTTCATGAACATTTTAAGCCTCTAGCTCCTCAATATAGGGGTCTTTTAGATCCCTTTTGTGAAAAGGGCAAAAATCACCCATAAAGCTGGAGTTTAGAAGGTCAAAATATTCTACAAAATATTTGCCATAATATTGTGGTATAAGTCTCTGCATACACCAAAACTCAGCTCAGATTCCATAAATAAGACAATACTTAAAATCCATTTCGTACTTTTTCCGAATTTCGTGATAAAATGTCCCTCAAAAATTAATTTTAAGTTAGGTGTGAATGGGAAAAATATTCTACGTCAAATTTCACTATAAGTCACCGAACAAAAGAAAGATGTTGATCCGATATATATAAATAAAATATCAGTACTAATATATTTAGCAACATTACTTAAAACACTACGAGCGACATGTTCTACAAAAATATTTGCCATGAAATTCTCCGAATACACCAAAACTGAAATCTCAATTTTAATGCCAGAAATATGCATTAAAAGGGTTAATTTCGTGATAAAATATCCCACAAAACTGTAATTAAGAAGGTTGGTGTGAATGGACAAACCACTCTATGTCATATTTCACTATAAGTCACCGAACAAAAGAAAGTTGTAGCTCAAATATATATATAAATTAAATTTCAGTTTGAAAAAAATTGGTGTTTAAAAAAATTTATAAATTATTTTTATAAAATTAATTAAATGTTTAGCTTTTTTATATTTTATATATAGACATTTTTTCTTCGTTAAAATGTCAGACAAAAAATATAAAACTAAATATATATTTTTTTCATTTTTTACTATTTTCTATGGGTTCTTTCATGCCATGTTCTATCAATCCACTGTTTAGAGAAAATAAAACTCATTACATTTGCAGCCATCACAAGTACCTTTTATTTAACATATTAGCAAGTCTTATCGTATTTATATTTCCAATATGGGAGTACAAATATTAAAGGTAAAATAGGAATTTTAGTAAAAAACAAATCTATCCATTAAACAAGTAAGGAAAGGCTAAAGTCGGGCGGGCCGACTATGTAATACCCTACACCACTCCCTGCGTATATACCTCGCTTTGATTACTAAACCCAGGTATTTCATGGGACCAATTTTATGTAGTTCATATAAATTATACAGTTACTATAAATTCATCTTAAGTCAAAGTTAATGAATATGGTAAATAAGAAAGTAATCCAGCAGATATTCCGAGTAAATTAAATATAACATGATATGTATAAATTGATCTAGATCCAATGATAAATACAGATTATACAGCGGTAATAGGATGAATCGGACGGACATTTGAAGGGGGACTATAACAACAATTGAGGCCTGTGCCAAAATATGCGCCTATATATTTCTCATTCACGGTAGGTATTCGTAGTTGAAACATATAATGATCTGCAAAATTTGATGAAGATCCGATGTAAGATGTGGTTTCTAGAGCTGTAATAGAGAAGAATGGGGCCCTCTTGGGTTATACCAAAGTATGGGCATCTTCCAAACAAGGCTAAAGACGGACGGATCCGACTATATGATGCACCCCACTTTCTATCTCACTACAATTCAATTCGGTAAAAAAGTGAAATCGGGAAGGTTTTTTGAATCCTGTAAATGTAAGTGTTTGACAAAAAATGTTAAATCGGAAAGGTCATTTGTATGGGGGTATATTGAAACCTGGAACGATGTGACCCGCTTTCACGATGTATGGTTATTGGTGAAATATAATACGTAAAGGGAGCAACATTTGTATTGGGGCTATATCTAAGTCTGAAACGATCTTACCCACTTTCACCATAGGCGTTTTTAGTTGGATTATAAGATGTTGTGCAAATTTTAAAGAAATTCGGGAACAATATACGGTTTCTACAGCGGAAAAAGTGAAATCGGGAGCGACATTTGTATGTGGACTATATCTTAATCTGAACCGATCTTACCTACTTTCAGCGTTGGTGTTTCTAGTTCGATTATAAAATGTTGTGCCAATTTCAAAAAAAATCGGGTACAATATGTGGATTTTAGAGTGGAAAAAGTCAAAACGGTAGCGACATTTGTATGGGGGCTATATCTAAATCTGAACCGATCTAACCCGCCTTCGCCACAGGTATTTCTAGATTGATTATAAGGTGCTAAGCCAAATTTTAAGAAAATCGGGTACTATATGTGCTTTATAGGGCGGAAAAAGTCAAATCGGGAGCGACATTTGTTTGGGGGCTATATCTAAATCTGAACCGATTTCCTCCAAATTCAATACCGATGGTCCTTGTCCAGAAAAAATAACTTCTGCCAAGTTTCATGACAATCGGACAACAATTGCGACCTGTAGAGTGCGAACAAGCTTAGATGGACAGCATGGATAAATCGATTCAGCTGGTGATTCTAAGCCGATCCGTATACATAAAGGTGGGTCTAGCTCAATTATTTCTTGGTGTTACAAATCCTAGTCCACGAAGTGGTGTAGGGTATAAAAATTAATATTGTCTGGAAACCAAACGAAATACACCAGGAAAGGTTATATATGGTCCATTGAATTGTTTTTGAATAGTGTAAACAAATAATTAAATAATTGTAATAATTAAATAGGCAAATAATTAAATAAATAATTAATTAAAAAGTAAATAATTAAATAATTGAATTGATTAAACTGAATATTTGAATCGTTGAATACTTTTCAATTCAATTACTTGTGTCTGCCTGCCTTCATCTGCTATTTATACTTTTTTAGCCGATTCATTTCTTTTGTCTCTTCGCGTGTCTGCCCTTTTAACCCATCTCCCAGTCAGTTCGAATTTGACACATTTGTGCCTGAAATAAAACAAGTTTTATTTTCGACGTGCCAGCGTGCAACGTATACTCTCTAAATCTGTTTTACACTTTTTGCCTTCACTTTTGTATTTTCTTTGTACTCTTCGTTGCCAGGCATAAAGCTTTTTTTGAAAAGCCATTAATTTGCCATGGAGTGCGTATTAATTCAACAATTGATGCAGCACAACACAATACACGCCACCACAGCTCACATCATGCCACAGACACAATGTTGAAGTAGATATGCAAACATTCGGGCACACACCAGGCGAACCAACCCTCAAGTCTGGCAAACCGAACAGACGGATGCATATGGCACGCGCCTTGTACCGGCACCAGTGCCAGTATCATCGTCATCGACATACAATTGCCTGGTTTTGTTGTCCGGCCGGCCGGCCATACCTTCCTTTCCTCCCCCCGCCACCAGTGCGTTCCCCTTTATTACTGCGCCTCGTTTTGGATACTCCAAAATCTAAATTTTTCAAGTTCGTCTGAGGTTTTTGTTGCCACTGCATGCAACGTATTTGCTTTTTGTTTGTTGCGATTTCCTCTTTTTGCTATTATTTCGCGTTTTTTGTCTCGCTTTAAGCAAATAATGGAAAAAGGTGATTGTAGCAGTGAAAATATTTGGATTTTGGGTTGAAAGCGAAACTGGATTTTTTGGGAACGGCATTTATTTAAAGTTGTTTTTCTTTTGAACTTTGTACTCTAGTTGCCTTTCAGGATATTTATTCGAATTTATGCTTTCGGACAGGCTCACAAACATGGCCGGACAACGGCCACATTTAAATATACCGATGGAAAATGAGGTTTTGTCTATTTGTAGTACTCAGAGTTGTCTTTCAATTGAGGCTTTACTAGGGCCTGGTGGGTTATGTGTATGATGTTGCAGTCGAAATAGTGACACTACCTTCGGCGAAAAATTAAAAATAAAACAATTAAGGAAGATTAAAGTCGGGCGTGGCCGACTATATGATACCCTACATCTAGTCAATATACTCTGTGGTGTAGGGTATACAAAGGTCGTTACATTTGAAACGGGTATATATATACTACAAATTTTATATTTCTATCTGTATTTGTAAAAAAATTGAACACAAACTTTGAATGAGAGCTATATATAAATCTGAACCGATCTGACACATTTTTAGCATAGGTTTTCTGAAATATAAGACGATTTCTCAAATTTGATGGAAATCTATTAAATATGTGTTTGCTGGAGCGGAAAGAATTAGATCGGGAGATTTTTTTATATGGGAGCTACATACAAATCTGAACCGATTTGACCGATTTTTACCAGAGTTGTTTCTAGTTGAAATGTAAGTAGTTCTGCCAAAATATGTGGTTTCTAGAGCGGAAAGAGTCAAATCATAGGAGACATTTGTATGTCTCCTATGATCTGAACCGATCTGGTCTATTTTTACCAGAGCTATTTCTAGTTTTTTCACTGAACCAACACTCAGGGGATGTCCCCTATAAATGCAGTGCATTGCGTTGGTAGAAGGAAGATAAGGTATTGGAAGGAGGAAGGAGGGAGTAGTGTCTGTTGACATCTGTTTTGAATCTCTGAATGTCGTAATTGGAGGGAAAGATATTTGCCGGAAGTCGATTCCACATACGGATAGTACGGGCGAAGAACGAATTTATTCTGTAATGTGTAGTGCGGCCGGTTGTCCAATCGACAACAAATGGGTGAGCGTTCCTGGAGAGTCGCGTATCTCTACCAAACGTTCTCACGGGCGGTATAAGATCACGAATTTCCGAAGAACAAACACCATGAAAGTATCGATAGAACAATGACACACAACCAACACTACGACGGTGTTCAAGGGAGACAACAGAATTGGATATCCTACCATCACCTATCAACACCATCGCCCTCCTCTGGACACGGTCAAGTAGCTCCAGTGATGAAGCTGGAGCACCCGACCATATATGGGAGTTGTATTCCATCTTTGGTCTGATGTAGTTAGTGTAGATATTGAGAAGATCAGAGGGTGTGAAATATTTCTTACGTCTTTTTAAAAAGCCTAAACATTTGAAGGCATCTTTCGACACATCAAATACATGTTTTGTCCAACGAACATCACATTGTATTTTTATGCCAAGAACAACGAGAGCATCTGATTGCTCAATATCTACACCGTTCATTAAAATCGACGACAGTGAATCGCTTGTGAGACAACAAGGAGCACTGGGTCTTACGTGCATTAAAATCTACTCTATTCTCTCGACCCCATTCAGAAATGGCCATCAAATCCTGGCTAAGTGACTCATCCATCAATCGCCTTTTATCCTCAATTTCTTGACGACTTGGTCTATGATCGAATGAGTATGAATGACAGAGGTTGTTGTCATCCGCGAATGAGTATATTGGATTCACAGTCCGATCCAAGAGGTCGTCGATGAAAATAAGAAAAAGGGATAGTGCGATCTCTGAGGAAGCTCGATATAAATCGAGAGAAGTCACTACCAACACCAAAAGCGATAAGCTTTGATATGAGTGCGCCGTGCCAAACTCTATCAAAGGCCTTGGAGATATCTAGAGCAACGACCTTACTCTCACCAAGCTTGTGAATAGATCGATTCCACTTTTCGGATAGCAGTAGCATCAGGTCTCCCGTAGATCGATTCCTACGGAAGCCATACTGTCGATCATTAAGTAAGTCATTAGTTTCTAAATACCTCATAAGATGGTGGTTAACCATACTCTCCATAACCTTCTAAAGCGCTGAGCAAATCGCGATCGGTCGATAGTTAGCTGGATTATTAGCCTCACCTTTTTTAGGGATGGGCTGGATGTTCGCAATCTTCCAACGCACTGGGAAAACCCCTGCACGGTATGCAAGGTTGAAAAGATTACGAAGGGGACGGGCAAGCGTCGAAGAGCACTTACATAGGACAAGTGCTGAAATGCCATTGGAATAAATGACTTCATTCCAATCAAGATAATATTTTCAATCATTTCAGCCGCAGCATCTATATCGCCATTTAGAAAACAAAGTTTCCAATTGAAATGCTGGAAAAAGTTGTTGAGCTCGGCCCAACGTGCCTTTTCGTATATATAGAGTGATTTTTTTGAGGTTAGGATTTTCATGCATTAGTATTTGACAGATCACGTGGGATTTCAGACATGGTGTCAAAGAGAAAGATGCTCAGTATGCTTTGACATTTCATCATGAATCGTCTTACAAACGAACAACGCTTGCAAATTATTGAATTTTATTATCAAAATGCGTGCTCTGTTAAGAAAGTTCATTGCGCGCTTCCATTTTATGGTCAGTTTAATCGACCCACTGAAGCGGCTATTCGGGCTATTGTGACTAAATTTCGCACCAAATTTACATTGTTGGACATTAAACCACCAACACGCTTACGTAGAGTGCGAACTGAAGAAAATATCGCAGCTGTATCGGCCAGTGTTAATGATGACCACCAATTTTCGATTCGTCGCCGTTCGCACCAATTGGGTCTCTGTTACTCAAAAACGTGGAAATGCCAAAATTGGACTAAGCGGATGGACCACCTAAGACGCAGCCGCGGTCAACATTTAAATGAAATTATCTTCAAAAAGTAAATGTCATGGACCAATCTAACGTTTCAAATAAAGAACCGATGAGATTTTGCAAATTTTATGCGTTTTTTTAAAAAAAAAGTTATCAAGCTCTTAAAAAATCACCCTGTATATAATGTCCGCTTTGGGGCTGCGGTCGAAGCTACACGAAGAGCGGAATACGAAAAGGATGCTGAAACAATGCAGTGATCCGAATTACCAAGAGGTACTAGAACGTTAACTTCATACTTTTCAGGGTGTGATGTTAAGAAAAGATCAAGAATATTAGAGTGTTGCCCTTGGACACACGGAATGTGAGTCGGTTCATTCACTAGTTGCGTCAAATCATTATGCGCGGCAAAAAGCTCGGCGTATTGACCCTCCGGTGTTGAGTGACTCGAATGGGCAAGCCAAGCGCTTCTCATTTGTCATATGTGACCGTTGGTACTAATATGAACCCTGATTTAAGTCAAAGACATACATTCGTTGTGAAAGTTCTGACGAGATGGGGTAGCGCCCATCGAAACTGCGCAGTCAACTTTTAGCTGCAACATAAAGGTCTCACTTTGCCTTTTTGCTAATTTTGGGTTAAATGACAACACAAATTAAAAAACATAGTAATTTTCATGGCCCCACTGTGTTTCGCTTTCAAAATTAATTGGTGATTTTTATATTTTTTAAGATCTCAATTTTACCTAGGCATGTCTAGATAATTTACACTAACCCCAAGTTTGCATAAAAATCCTTTTCTTCACACCCTCCTTAAACCACCCTCGTATATGACATCTTAGCGTCCACATATGCCTTGGGCTTGCCCATTTAAATTAATGCCTTTTTTATATGGACATATTAAAAAGCACAAAACGCCAACCAGTGAAAAGTGACGTTCTATGCCGTTTAACTTCGGGCTTTGTCTCACTCAATCCACCATCACAAGGCACAGTGGACAAATGAAAACAAAATTACCACACAAATGCTAGATGTCTATAAAACTACGAAAACAGTAAATGTAATATTTATATAGTGATTGCAGACTGGAAACTCCAAATGAATTATTTTTTTAATAGAGACAAATATTTTTTATTGAGAACGGCTTTTCATACTTTCTGGGCACATGTGGTCGTATCGATTTGAAATTTTCTCATTATATTAACCACAAATTTAAATCAAGTTTGAAAAAGCCAAGCCGTATATGCACATATTTTGTTGAAACTAAACCATATTGGTTCTTGTTTTGATTCATGGCACCATTCGAAAATCATCTTGATTTGTTTTCACTCTCGAAAAAAAATAAATTAAATTAAATTTTATGAAAAAATAAATTAAATTAAATGAAATCGGAAATCATCTTGATTTGTTTTCACTCTCGAAATAAAAAAAATAAATTAAATTTGATGCAAAACTATTGTTGCATTAGTTCAGCATAGATTTTGTGTATTTGACGCCACTTTGCCTCACCGTAGCCGATAACCAACAAAAAACTGCCGCCGCCACCAACAACAACCACCACCCGAAGCATTTTCGTTTGAGTTGTTTGCTTTTATGCGACGTCTACTCTTTTGCGTGGTTACCTGGCAGTGCTGACAACAACAACAACAGCAAGAAAGAAATACCGAACACCTCCTTCAACGTCAGTTATGACCAGAAGCTGTTTGGGAAGAATATTCACAAAAGCCTCGACAGATCCAAGGAAATGTAATCATCATAATCACAATCGTAGTCATAAAATTGTTTGAGTTAAATGTGCGCTACGTTCTGGCCCGCCGGGGGCAATAAAATGCACTTACAGTGGCAGTGACGGCATTTGGGAAAATCCTAAAAGTGGAGAAATTTAGCTACCGGATTTTTCAAGATGATAAAAATTTATGTAATTATAGGTGTAAAAACTTAAGTGTTTTTTGGGGGTGGGGCGGTGGTTAGATGAAAGAAACTCGGAGAATAATTACAAATATAGTTGTCAAAAAAAGCGCAAAATTTTAAAAGAGTCAAAGGAAATGGAAACAGTCTATGGAGAGGAAAAAATAGTAGTTATTGAAATTTCCATATAAATCTACATAGAAAATGTAAACATAAAAAATATTTGAAAGAAATAGTTAAAAAAACAAGTAAGAAGGTGTTAAGTTCGGCCGGGCCGAATCTTATATACCCTCCACCACAGAGTGCATTCCACAGTATTACCAGCATATTAAAGGATGTCGACTTTACATAGAAGCACAGTGCCATATTACGAAAATTGTGATATTTTTATGCACATTTACTATAATTGTTTACTGTTTCAAACTATAATATATAATATAATATATACTATATATAAATAAAATGCTGTAATTGTGAAAGTGAACATGCCTAAATATTAGGCGATTGCCAGTCGCCATTAGAAAGAAGCATTTTCAGATACAGACAAAGTGATAAGAAAAGTATAAATTTTAAAAATATCCCCATTCCCCGACCAAATGTACAATTTTCGAAAAAACCCTTTTTCGAGTCTTCATAGTCAGAATGTATACACCGAATTTCATGATTTCAACTTCAGCGGTTTGGTAGGTCCCATTTTTATCCCTCTTTTCAATTATATCCCTTAAAAGTACGAATTTCGACAAATCCCTCTATTTGACATGTCTATGCAATTAGAGGGATGTACACGCCGAATTTCATGATTCTAGCTGTTGTCGTATCATTGGTACCATATTTTATCCCTTTTTGTCCCATTTCGCAAGCTAAAACTTTTATTTTCTTTGTGCTGCTTCCAAGCTAGAAGAGGAATGTCCGCAACAAATTTCAAATGTATGAAAATCAGAAATTTAATTAATAAGCCAAGGCTACCAATCTTTGTATACTATGTATATATATCAAGGAAATAATATTTCAATTCATAAAGTAAATATAAAGGAGCAATCATAAATACCCTAAATATTGGGGGATAGAGAGTGTATTTTCAGCTGCAGTCGTTTGGTTGGTTGTGTTTCCATCCTATTTTAATTTCAAAAGTATAAATTTTGAAAATACCTTATCTCTCACGAACGCAGTATAAGACATCTTCATGATTCTACCATTTTTTGTCGTAAAGGCAACAAAATAAAGTACGAATTTGTAAAAAAATATTTTACGTGGCTATGCAATCAGAGGAATGTATACACCGACTTCCATGATTCTATCAGCGGCCATATTGTTGGTACCATTTTTATCCCCTTTTTCCAATTTTGCCCCCTCAAGAGTACGACTATATAAAGTCTGTTTATTTTACGTATCTACATAATTAGAGGGATGTATACCCCGAATTTCATCATTCTAGCTGTATTCTTTCAGTTGGTACTATTTTTATCCCCTGTAGCCATTGTATCCCTTGAAAGTACGAATTTGGAAAAAAACGTTTTATTTTTCGTGTCTACGCAGTCAGAGGAATGTATACTCCGAATTTTATGATTTTAGCTGCGGTCATTTGGTAGGTACTATTTGTATCCCCTTTTTCCATTTGAACCCCAAAAAGTACGAATTTTGGAAAGTTCTTTTATTTTACGTGTCTAAGCAATCAGAGGAATGTATACATCGAATTTCATTATTCTAGGTGCATTCGTTAGGTTGGTACTATTTTTATCCCTCTATCCCCATTTAACCCCTTAAAAATACGAATTTCGAAAAACTAATTTTATATTATGTATCTACTCTATTAGAGGAATGTACACGCCAAATTTCGTGTTTCTATCTGTTGTCGTTTGATAGGTAACATATTTATCCCTTTTTGTCCCATTTCGCTCCCTACAAATAAAAAACACTCTATGGTGCCCTTTTATGCTATAAAGGGAAGCTAATATGTTCAAAAAACATGCTGAAATACTCTAAATATTAGGGGTATTTTCAGTCAATGTGAGGGAAAAATTTTTCCCTCTGGGCCGATTTCGCCCACTTTCAATCCCAACCGATCTACAACCATAAGACACATTTAGGAAAAATTTGAACCTCCTAGCTCATTTCGTTCGGCCGCTATCGTGCTTTCAACAGGCAGACAGACGGACATGGCTATATCATCTTAGAATTTTACCACGACCCAGAATATATATACTTTATGGGGTCTCCGATGAATATTTTAAGGTGTTACAAAAGGAATGATAAAGTGAATATAACCCCGTCCTGGAGGTGGAGGGTATAAAAAATGTAAAGAATGAGAACCATATTCTAAAACATTTATCACAGTTTTATAAGACGAATTTTCAATGGAAAGGCATTCTTTAAACATTTGATAATTTTTTAGGATATGACAGTAAATCTTTTGTATGCTAATAAAGATTACAAAATATATATACAAATATGTTTGTATATATTGCCGGCTATATAAATCGATCAATATTGACCCCACAGTTTCTATGCGACATTATTTTCAATTATCACCATTTTCATATCATTTACAAATTTTCTGTGTCATATTGAAGCAAAGAAATATACATATGTATAGGAAAATATGGGGTGTATATTGCGGACCGAAAATCAAAACAGAAATAATTTTGCAGAAAAATAAATTTGTGTACATTACGGCCAAATATACTGCAAAATCAAAATAAAATAAATTTTACAATTTATAGTTTCGTCTATAATTTGAGTTAGAAAAATCCGATCATGATCAACCTGGTCTCAATTTCAAGTTAAACATGTGGACTGCAATTGTTCCGAACATAGTTTCGAACTTTGGTGTAGTAATTTAAGTACAGTGGGCAAAAATCTGTATATAAAGGGTGATTTTTTAAGAGCTTGATAACTTTTTTTTAAAAAAACGCATAAAATTTGCAAAATCTCATCGGTTCTTTATTTGAAACGTTAGATTGGTCCATGACATTTACTTTTTGAAGATAATTTCATTTAAATGTTGACCGCGGCTGCGTCTTAGGTGGTCCATTCGGAAAGTCCAATTTTGGGCAACTTTTTCGAGCATTTCGGCCGGAATAGCCCGAATTTCTTCGGAAATGTTGTCTTCCAAAGCTGGAATAGTTGCTGGCTTATTTCTGTAGACTTTAGACTTGACGTAGCCCCACAAAAAATAGTCTAAAGGCGTCAAATCGCATGATCTTGGTGGCCAACTTACCGGTCCATTTCTTGAGATGAATTGTTCTCCGAAGTTTTCCCTCAAAATGGCCATAGAATCGCGAGCTGTGTGGCATGTAGCGCCATCTTGTTGAAACCACATGTCAACCAAGTTCAGTTCTTCCATTTTGGGCAAAAAAAAGTTGGATATCATCTCACGGTAGCGCTCACCATTCACAGTTACGTTACGATTCGCATCATCTTTGAAGAAGTACGGTCCAATGATGCCACCAGCCCATAAACCGCACCAAACTGTGACTTTTTCTGGATGCATTGGTAGCTCTTGCAATGCTTCTGGCTGATATTCACTCCAAAATCGACAATTCTGCCTATTTACGTACCCATTGAGCCAAAAATGAGCTTCGTCGCTGAACACAATTTCTTTCTTTCTGAACTTTCTTAACAGAGCACGCATTTTGATAATAAAATTCAATGATTTGCAAGCGTTGCTCGTTAGTAAGTCTATTCATGATGAAATGTCAAAGCATACTGAGCATCTTTCTCTTTGACACCATGTCTGAAATCCCACGTGATCTGTCAAATACTAATGCATGAAAATCCTAACCTCAAAAAAATCACTCTTTATTACCTTTTTGGACACCATGTGGTATGATTAATATTAATTTGGCTGTTGTAAGAAATCCTTTGCAGTTAGCACAATTTTTGTATTATTTACAAGATTTCTGTGTCATATTGAAGCTAAGAAATATACATATAGGAAAATATGGTGTATGTATTACGAACCGAAAATCAAAACAGAAATATTTTATGTTTTCGTCGGTCAATATATCTATAATTTGAGCTACAAATATTCATTTATGTCCAATATTACCTCAATTTAATGATAATTATGGGTGGACAGCTATAAAATATGCAGAAAAATAAATTTGTGTACATTACAGCCACATATACTCCAAATTCAAAATGAAAGAAATTTTACGTTTTCTTCGGTCATTATAGTTTCGTCTATAATTTGCGTTAGAAATATCCGATCGTGATCAGTATTTTCTCCATTTCAAGTTAAGCTTGTGGACTGCAATTGTTCCAAACATAGTCTGCAAATTGGTGCAGTAATTTAAGTGCAGTGGATCTAACTTTTGTTTCTTTATTAGATTGAAGCTAAGACTTTGGCAGACATTGCGGTATATTGACATTTTAAATAAATTTGTGTTTTCTCTGAGAAAAAGAGAAGACAAATTATATTTATAAATTTTTAAAGATAATCAACTACAAATCGATGGCTTCATTCCATAGTTTTTATATGAAATTCTTTGCAATTATCACAATTTTCGTATTAATTTAAATGTTTCTGCAATAGATTAAAGCTAAAAATATGTAGAAAATATATTTTAATTTTAGAAGTAGGTTACTATTGTTTTGTCTACAATTTTACATATATTTCATCACGCTCACTATTGTCTCAATTTCAAGACTAGTATGTGATCTGCATTTGTTCTGAACATAGTCTGCAAATTGGTACAGTATTTTAAGTATAGTGAGCAAAAATCTTTATACCATCTTTTTGGACATCGTGTTGTATGATTAATATTAATTTAGCTGTTGTTATAAGAAATTCTTAGCAACTATCACAATTTATGCACTATTTAAAATTTCTATGTAGAAGAATGAAGCTAAGGCTTCGACAGACATTGTGGTATACTGATATTTTTAAAAAGTTCCCTTTTCCCTAACATAAAGTGACAAAAAAGACAAATATATAAGTTTAACGACTTTTAAAAATAACTTCAAATCGATCGCTTCATTCCATAGTTATTACCAGAGATTCTTTGCAATTATCACAATTTTCGTATTATTTACAAGTTTTCTGTGTCATATTGAAGCTAAAAATATCTTGGAAGCTAAAAATGTCTTGGACCCGAAAATCAAAATAGAAAAAAATTTACGTTTTCTGCGGTCATTATAGTTTTGTCTATAATGCATTTATTATACACATAGTCTGCAAATTGGAAGAGTAATTTAATTACTGTGGGCAAAAATCTGTATATCTTATTTTTGGACATTCAGTTGTATGGTTAATATTAATTTGACTGTTCCTGTAAGAAAGCCTTTATAATTATCACAAATTATGTATTATTTACAATATGTCTGTGTTAGAGAATTTAGCAGACATTGTAGTGTTTTGATATATTTAAAAAGTTTGCGTAATCTCTAAGAAAATAGAGGACAAATTATATTTAACTACATTTGTAGCCTATAAATCGATGGATTTAATCCATAGTTGTTATAAGAAATCCATTGCAATTATAACAATTATTTATTACAAGTGTTCTGTATAATATTGAAGCTAAAAATGTCTAGGCAAATAGTTTTGTGGGTACGGCTACATTAAAATCTAAAATCAAAATGGAATAAATTTTAATTTTTCGTCTGTCATTATAATTTTGTCTTTAATTTGGGCTATGCCATCGTGTCCACTAATGTCTCAATTTCAAGGTAAATATGTTGGCTGCAGTTGTTCTGAATTACGGCCCTATGTTCCTCTTAGGAACAACGGTAAAATATATATAAAGAGTGATTTTTTTGAGGTTAGGATTTTCATGCATTAGTATTTGACAGATCACGTGGGATTTCAGACATGGTGTCAAAGAGAAAGATGCTCAGTATGCTTTGACATTTCATCATGAATCGTCTTACAAACGAACAACGCTTGCAAATTATTGAATTTTATTATCAAAATGCGTGCTCTGTTAAGAAAGTTCATTGCGCGCTTCCATTTTATGGTCAGTTTAATCGACCCACTGAAGCGGCTATTCGGGCTATTGTGACTAAATTTCGCACCAAATTTACATTGTTGGACATTAAACCACCAACACGCTTACGTAGAGTGCGAACTGAAGAAAATATCGCAGCTGTATCGGCCAGTGTTAATGATGACCACCAATTTTCGATTCGTCGCCGTTCGCACCAATTGGGTCTCTGTTACTCAAAAACGTGGAAATGCCAAAATTGGACTAAGCGGATGGACCACCTAAGACGCAGCCGCGGTCAACATTTAAATGAAATTATCTTCAAAAAGTAAATGTCATGGACCAATCTAACGTTTCAAATAAAGAACCGATGAGATTTTGCAAATTTTATGCGTTTTTTTTAAAAAAAAAGTTATCAAGCTCTTAAAAAATCACCCTTTATATATAGGGTCCGCCATCTAACGTTTTTTTTTCAATTATTCAACCGTTGGACTATTATCTGTGTATTTTCCATTATTAACCGGAAGGATTGTACTTTCAAATAAAAAAAGAAATTTGAGAAAATATTCAGTAGTTTTTTTATAGCATTGTAGTTATTTGGCGGACCCTATAATTTGTTCTGAACATAGTAATATAAGTACTGTTGGCAAAAATATTCATGCCAACTTTGTTGGACACCGTGTTGTATGATTAATATAATTTGGCTGTTGTTACCAGAAATCTTTTGAACAATTTATATGCTATTTAATTTTTTCCGTACAAAATTAAAGTAATGATTTATTGTGAGTAATTTCTTAAAATTTATATATTTTAAATTTATTATAATTCCAAACTCGTAGATTATGTTTGCATTATTTAGTTAATTTCGAAATATATATTTAATTTTGACAGCTTTGAATTATGCTATGCAATCATGACATACTCATATTAAGTAAATTTATTTTCTTTTATGTCCAAATAAAGAAAATTTTAGGGTTTCATGTGACACTAAAATAGAGCAAATACAATAAGGCGTTCGGAAAGTATGGCCCATTAAATATATAAAATTTTTCTGGACACCCTGTTGTATGATTGATATTAATTTAGGTGCTGTTTTGATAAATCTTTTATAATTGTGCCTAACTTTGGTTTTATTTAAAAATTTCGGCAACAATTTGAAGCTAAGAATTTAATGATCATTGTGGTATATTAATATAGGGTGGGACATTTAAAATTTTAAATTTTAACTACCTATTACTTTGACTTTGAAAAGTAGAATAACATTAATTTTATTTTTATTTTCAGGTTAATGTTTGACATTTGCAAAATGGGACGCTATTCGCTCGAACAAAACTGGGAAATATATAAAAACTTAATTCCAAAGTAGAGAGTCTTTAACGCAGACTGTAAGAAATTTACGTGGGACATTGTCGTGTTGTCAGATAAAGCTCATTTTCATCTCGGTGGCTATGTCAATTAGCAAAATTGCCGCATATGGGGTTCAAAGAACCCACACGTGACTATTGGGAAGCCAATGTGTCCACGGCGAGTCACTGTTTGGTGTGGATTTTTAGCTGGGTTTATCGGATTAGGTAGAAAATAAAATATATTTTTTAGACTCTCAAATTCTCAATATTGAGATATACAAGAAGGCGTTCAGAAAATATGATCCATTATATATACAATATTTTTTTCGACACCTTGTTAATTTAGCTTTTGTTATGAGAAATCCTTCACAGTTGTCGCAATTTTCGTAATATTTAAAAATATGTTCACAATTTCTACACTATTTAAAATTTTGTAGCAGATTGAACGTAAGAATTCGACGGACATTGTGGTGTATTGATATTTTTTTAAAAGGTTCCCCTTTTCTCTAAAGAAAATGAGGAAAATGATATGGATCGCAATTAGAAGATTATTATGGTATTTAAAAATAATTATGGCGGACAAATACTATGAACATAGTTTATTAATCGCTACTGAGGTTAAAGAGCATACAAATTGTTTCCTATAATAAGAAAATTTAACACAAAGATCCAAACACGAAAATTAAGAAAAAAAATAAGAAACGAGTAAAAACGGCGTTAAGTTCGGCCGGGCCGAACTTTATATACCCTCCACCATGGATTGAATTCCACAGAGGTTGTCGGTTTTCGTATAACTGCAGTAATATTACAGGAAAATATAATTTTTTTAATTTAGTCAAACCAAAACAAATACAAATAAGGAAAAAATAATTTTATAAATAAATCTAATATTTTAATTATTTCAAACCATTATTTATTCCAAATCAAAAAATAAATATTCTTATATTTATATTTTCAAAAGCTCATGATTCAACCAATTTTTGCCGTAAAAGAAAAATTAAGAATTTGGAAAAAACTTTTTATTTTGCGTGTCTATGCAGTCAGAGGAATGTATACACCGAATTCCATGATTCCAGCTGCGGCCATTAGGTTGGTACCATTTTTACCCCCTTAAAAGTACGACTATCTAAAATCTCTTTATTTGACGTTTCTACCAAATTAGAATTATTATACTATTTTTATCCCTCTGTACCATTGTATCCCTTGAAAGTACGAATTTCGAAAAATTCGTTTATTTTCCGTGTCTACGCAGTCAGAGGAATGTTTGAAAAATTCGCAGCTAGTGTCATGAAATTCGGAGTATTTTTATCCCCTTTTTTCATTTTAACCCCAAAAAGTACAAATTTCGAAAAATCTGTTTATTTTAAGAGAGGGAAAAATTTTTCCCTTTGGGCCGATTTCGCCCCATTTCAATCCCAACCGATCTACGACTATAAGACGCATTTAAGGAAAATTTGAACGTTCCAGCTCCTTTCGTTTAGTTGCTAGCGTGCTTTCAACAGACGGACGGACGTATATGGCATCTTAGAATTTTATGACGATCAAGAATATAAATACTTTATAGGGTCTCAGGGCGATATTTCAAGGTGTTACAAACGGAATGACAAAGTTAGTATACCCCCATCCTGGAGGTGGAGGGTATACAAATGAGCACATTTTTCCAATTTTTCATCGTAACGAAGAACACTAATCCTATGTTAAGAAAATTCGTGGGTAAATATAAACATTATGATATGTTAGGTGGGAATAGTTGTAAAGTGTTATTACTATTTTGCCTATAACTTGAAACAGAAACAAACAATTGAGTTCAATGTATCATCACCTTAATTATAAAAGGCATAACGGACCATTTTTTCGAAGTCGTAATTTTTACATATTCCAATTTTTCCCACCATATTCTATCGAAAATTAAAAAAAAACGCGATTTCGAAAAATATATCATTTACGTCTTTTTAGAATTAAGGTGGTGATTTATTCAATACCAAGTTAAATGTGTGATCAACAAATGTTCCCAACATTGTTTTCAATCGTACAGTTGTTTAACTATAGCGGACACAAAAAACCCACCTAATATTAAATAGCTATAGGCAATCATGACCTCTTTGCTTACCACATAACTTTGCGTTCATTTTAAATTCAGTCACATACAATAACCATAGGGTTTGCTGATTTTGCTTCGCACACCTTTCGTTTTTACAAAAACTTTTTTTGACTAGCGTATGCACGAAATTTATTAATTTTCGTTTTGATTATTGTCACCACACACTGGTCATTAGCACTGATATACTGTCATCACATTTCGTAAACTTGCAAGTGGTGATTTCGCTTGTTTTTCAAACGAATATTATCAACATCAATCGAATCTATTATACATAACAGATCGCTTCCATGACTATAAAACGAACTAAAAATTGTATAGAAGACAGCATATATTGTGGACAGGCACCACGGAAGGCATGTCTTGTATTTCGACATTGTAGTACCTGCTCCTGATTATATCCATGGCGCAGGACAAGCAGAAATTCAAGTGGAGACGGTATACAGTGGACGGTATACAGTGGGCGTACCTCAAAAAAAAAGTTCGTCGTACACCTTCGAATATGAAGTATTATTGAAAGGTAGTTTCAAAATTTTTTTTTTTATTTTTGTATGCCGAACGTAGGGGTCGCGCTTTTACATTTTTCTATACAACTGAGATATGATGGGTAATTACCAGAAGGGGGTGCTTGAGCTCAATGACTTCAAAGACAAAAAAATCGTCCTCGTCGAGACAAAAACATCGATGTATCACACTTTAAAATCCGTTTATAAATGCAGAAGTTATATAGAAAAATGTAAAAGCGCGACCCTTACGTTCGGCATAAAAAAATAAAAAAAAAAATTTTGAACTATCGGGTGATTTTTTAAGAGCTTGATAACTTTTTTTAAAAAAAAATCGCATAAAATTTGCAAAATCTCATCGGTTCTTTATTTGAAACGTTAGATTGGTCCATGACATTTACTTTTTGAAGATAATTTCATTTAAATGTTGACCGCGGCTGCGTCTTAGGTGGTCCATCCGCTTAGTCCAATTTTGGCATTTCCACGTTTTTGAGTAACAGAGACCCAATTGGTGCGAACGGCGACGAATCGAAAATTGGTGGTCATCATTAACACTGGCCGATACAGCTGCGATATTTTCTTCAGTTCGCACTCTACGTAAGCGTGTTGGTGGTTTAATGTCCAACAATGTAAATTTGGTGCGAAATTTAGTCACAATAGCCCGAATAGCCGCTTCAGTGGGTCAATTAAACTGACCATAAAATGGAAGCGCGCAATGAACTTTCTTAACAGAGCACGCATTTTGATAATAAAATTCAATAATTTGCAAGCGTTGTTCGTTTGTAAGACGATTCATGATGAAATGTCAAAGCATACTGAGCATCTTTCTCTTTGACACCATGTCTGAAATCCCACGTGATCTGTCAAATACTAATGCATGAAAATCCTAACCTCAAAAAAATCACTCTTTACCTTTCAATAATACTTCATATTCGAAGGTGTACGGCGAACTTTTTTTTTACTTGTAACCTGGTACGCTCTAGTATACACCCCTGGCAGATATCAGTGAAGATGGCTGGAAAATGTAGTTTTTCCACGATGAAAATTTCCATACAATTTCAGTTTCTATTAATTTTTATTAAAGTGAAATGAAATGACGAAACAAAGTCTCAAGAAAATAAAAAACAATTTCCCATACCGGGAATCGAACCCGGGCCTCCCGGGTGAGAGCCGGGTATCCTAACCACTAGACAATATGGGATGTTGTAGATAAATTATAGACATACATACACATACGTAGAAAGACTCGGCATTGGTGTACCGACTCTTGATTATATGAAAAGCGAATGGGATAAGCAGAATTAGGAATGGAGAGACGTAGATTCCATTGCCAATTCTTATGCATTTCATTCAATATGTGTATAGGATTTCTCCAAATACACTTTAATCATTTCTTTTATGTCATCAAACGAACACTTTAACGTTTCATGTGACACTAAAATAATGAAAATACATAAAATATGACCAAATAAATATATTATATTTTTAGGGACACCCTGTGGTATGATTGATATTAATTTAGACGCTGTTTTGAAAAATCCTTTGTAATTATGATAAATTTCGGTTTTAATTAAAAATTTCTGCAGCAATTTGAAGCTAAGAATTGATAAATGTTTTAAAAAGGTTTTCGTTTACTCTAAGAAAAAAAGAGGACAGCTATATTTAACGATTTTTAAAGAATGCTACATATGTGTATTACAAATCGATGGCATTATTCAATAGATTTTATAAGAAATCACAATTTTCTTATTATTTACTAGCTAAAAATGCCTAGGAAAATATTTTACGTTTATATTACGTTTTACAAATCGAAGGCATCATTCAATAGATTTTATAAGAAATCACAATTTTCTTATTATTTACTAGCTAAAAATGTCTAGGAAAATATTTTACGTTTTCGTAGACATTTTAGTTTTGAATATAATTTGCGCTGCAAATATCTAATCATGACCAATATTGCCTCAATTTAAAGATAATTATAAAGGGTGATTTTTTAAGAGCTTGATAACTTTTTTTTTAAAAAAACGCATAAAATTTGCAAAATCTCATCGGTTCTTTATTTGAAACGTTAGATTGGTCCATGACATTTACTTTTTGAAGATAATTTCATTTAAATGTTGACCGCGGCTGCGTCTTAGGTTGTCCATTCGGAAAGTCCAATTTTGGGCAACTTTTTCGAGCATTTCGGCCGGAATAGCCCGAATTTCTTCGGAAATGTTGTCTTCCAAAGCTGGAATAGTTGCTGGCTTATTTCTGTAGACTTTAGACTTGACGTAGCCCCACAAAAAATAGTCTAAAGGCGTCAAATCGCATGATCTTGGTGGCCAACTTACCGGTCCATTTCTTGAGATGAATTGTTCTCCGAAGTTTTCCCTCAAAATGGCCATAGAATCGCGAGCTGTGTGGCATGTAGCGCCATCTTGTTGAAACCACATGTCAACCAAGTTCAGTTCTTCCATTTTTGGCAACAAAAAGTTTGTTAGCATCGAACGATAGCGATCGCCATTCACCGTAACGTTGCGTCCAACAGCATCTTTGAAAAAATACGGTCCAATGATTCCACCAGCGTACAAACCACACCAAACAGTGCATTTTTCGGGATGCATGGGCAGTTCTTGAACGGCTTCTGGTTGCTCTTCACTCCAAATGCGGCAATTTTGTTTAAATGAGAAATGAGCCTCATCGCTGAACAAAATTTGTCGATAAAAAATTTCGAACCGAACACTGATTTTGGTAATAAAATTCAATGATTTGCAAGCGTTGCTCGTTAGTAAGTCTATTCATGATGAAATGTCAAAGCATACTGAGCATCTTTCTCTTTGACACCATGTCTGAAATCCCACGTGATCTGTCAAATACTAATGCATGAAAATCCTAACCTCAAAAAAATCACTCTTTAGGAGCGGATACAGTATCCATCCGGACAGATTCCAATGGCAACTATTACGCATATCATTTGACTAATAAATAAATTGTATATTACGTTCTCGAGATATTCCATATTTTATATATGACATGTCTTCAATGACACTGTACTCATTTATTTTCTATTTATGTATAACGAACATTTCCACCTATCATATAACATTAAAAAAATGAAAATACACCAAGACGTTCAGAAAATAAGCATACTTTATACATTATATATATATATATATATATATATATATATATATATATATATTTATATATATATATTTTATTTATTTATATTTATATATATTAGACCGGTTCTTATTTATATGGACAAATTTATTTTCTCCAATATATGTTACGGCAAGCGCTAAAAAAAAGCATAAAAAAAATTTGACGATTGGATAATTTTTAGCCGTGACCCAAGCACCTTTTTGTTTTTATTATGAGAAATAAGGCAAAAATATATATATTTTTTATTTTATTTACATTTATTTGAAAATTAAGAATAAACTTAAATATTTTTATTAATTACATACTCATAGTAACATTAATATTATTTTAATTTAATAGTGAAGTCTTTTTAAAAGTGGGATAATTCATGTTATATTCTTTAACCACCTGAAAAAGGAATTGTTTCTCCTCTTCGTTGTGGGTTAATTTATTATTATAATCTGTAATGAATTTGGCGCCTCTTTCAGCTGCATCATTCACTACAGATAGGTTTTTACAAATTTGTGATCCATGAGCGTAGTCAAATCTTTCAATCCAATCCGATGGATCGACTTGCAAAAATTCTTTTGAAATTTCTAAACGATGAAGAATGCGTGTGTATTGGAATTTACAAAATCGCTTAAATCTTTTTGCGCAAATGTGCCGATATTTGTTGGATTAGTTATTATTCGCTTGCATTTTTCTGTATTTGCTTCAACATTAATTGCCTGAACCATTTTTTTTTTTGAATTGCAACACTTACATTAGGATCGAAGAATGAAAGACCGACTGCTTCTTCCGACAAATACCACAAATGATTGCTGATTTTTTGTAGCAAAGCAAGAGCTATATCCCTTTCAGGATAAGCCATAATATTTTTAATTAAATTTAAGTCTTGATTTGGTGCTTCAAATGCTTTAGTGCATCCAAACCAGGCTTTTACATAAATACGAACTACGAACAGACAGACACTACGTATACCGTTTAACTCTTGGTTGGTCATATTGAATTCATTACGAAACAAATACATTTTAAGTGCATAAATACATTTTGACATCCATCGAGCATGAGAAGTTGCACCAGGTATACGAAAGGTGTTAAAATTCGGCACCGTACCACCAGAAAAGTGACAACTAATTGCAATAATTCTTTGTAGTCGCGTCTGCTATGAGCTTGTTTTAAGTTATCTAGACAGTAATTTAAAATTGTTCCACGTTCTTCAGCAGTCAATACTGTAATAATGTGTTCATCTTCTAAACAACTCTTGTAATTTAATTTGTCAATATTAATCCAGTATTTGCTAAAGCGATTAAAAATTAGCACTTCTGGACCGGCTGTAGTAGCCACTCTAATTTCAAACACTTTACGGATCAACAACTCGTAAATATGGTGTCTGCAGGGAAAATATAATAAATCGCGACCTAGTTTTCCTTCAAGCAGAGCAGCAGCACCGCTTTGAACTCCTGTATTATGAGCAGTTGTGTCGAAGCAGATTATTTGAACTAGATCAAGCATTTCATATTCATTTATTGAATTAAACACGGCATCTGATATTTCTTTTCCACTCGAAGATTTTAACTTTGAAATGCCAAGTAGTTTATCGATACCTTGAGATGAGACTATGATTGGCAAGCGGTCAACTTTTTCCCTGCCACTAATTTCTGGTAACATTGTACCATCCCAGTGCAAAACAAAACTACGTGGAATCTGGAAATAAAAACTCAAGTTTCTTAATTTATACTCAAAACATAAAAAAAGAAGCATAGGGAAAACCCACATTACAGTACTTACATCAAAGTTTGCTGCAATGTTTTGTGCTGTTGTTGCACGATGCTTCTGACGCATTCGACGAATTGATGATCTATTTAGTATAAGATCTTCGATATCATAGCCCAACGCGTCAGCAGTTGCGCTTAGGATATGAACTGCAGCACCATCATTGATTTTCCACTTATCCAAAGTTGAAAGCAGTCTTGGTGTAAAAAAAATTGTTTTACCTCTGGAGATACCTGATATACCTGGATTTGGATTTGATACAGATGTTGATGTTGATGCTACAACTTCAATATCGTTTTCGTCGTCAATGTCAATCATACCTGTTTTACAACAATAATTCTGATTTGCTTAAAAGATAGAATATTTAATTGTATACCTCTTTGAATCTGTTGTTCATATAACTCTTTTCGTTCATCTTCTTTTATTCGACGCTGGTTTTCTTGTTCTTTCTGGACTGCCTTTCGCTTTTCTTTCTGCATTACAATTTTATCCGTCTTCTTGTATTTTAATTAATTCAAACGCGTTTGCATGTGCGATATCGAATAAATCATCTAATTTATCTTGAAATTCAGTTTCTTTCCTGTTTTGACATTCTGTTTTTCGACCATGATGCTTTGTAATATCTCTCCACTTGTTGTATAATTTTTCCAGCTTCTCAATGCAGAGTTTTTCATGGTGTGTTGGAATTCGTGCTTTTTGCCAAAACGTGCTGACCTCAGCAACAACTAATCTAGAACTTTCTCTTAAATTTAAGCCAACTATTCTTAAATTATAAAATAAAACTTGTAGCACTTGTTTTCTTCCTGGTAATTTAGCTCCAGTAATTTGGTGGTCCATTACGCCAATTAACATAATGTCATCATCCGATCGAAGTCTTTTGGTTGTCATAGCTTTAGATTTTTAATTTTAAAATGTATTTGTTCGTTTTGGATTTTCTATGAATTTAAAAAATAAAAAATATTAATATTTTAGGCAAAAAATATTTATTTTCTTCATACATTTATTTTTACCGGCTAAACTGTTGATTATATAGAAAAACGCTATATATACATTTCAAAGGAATTCTAATTCTTAATTATTTTTCAATTTATTTAAACAAAATCGGACTAGTGGTTCTCGAGTTATGTCAAAAAAAGAGCACCAAAGGTGATAATTTCCCCTATATGATAGTAACTAACTTTAATGACAAACAATTGTTGACAAACAAGCTTGTGTATTTTTAGGTTCAAATAGAGTAGTTTTAGCGCTTGCCGTCATACGAATTAAAAAAAAAAAAGAAATAAGGACCGGTCTAATATATATATTTTATGTACACCCTGTCGAATGATTAATATTAATTTAGCTGTTGTTTTAAGAAATCCTTTAAAATTATGATAAATTTTGGGTTTATTTAAAAGTTTTGTGTACCAACTTAAAGCTAAGAATTTAGCGATCATTGTAGTATCTTGACATGTTTAATAATTTCGCGTTTTCTCTGAAAAAACGAGGTTGAAATATATTCATCGATTTTTAAATTTTCAATATTGAGATCATTCCAAAGATCACTCCAAGATTTTATGTACTCGAAAGGTAAATAGCCAGTCGATATTAATAGGGAGTTCCACACTCAAAGATTCAAATGCATTTTGATATCATTGTCTTATGCTAAGCAATGAGAAAATTTATTTTCATTTATGTCCTAAAAACATATTTACGTTTCCTTAGACAGTAACAAAATGAAAATATGACCAAATAAAAATCTTATATTTTTAGGGGCACACCGTAGTATGATTTACATTAATTTAGCTGTCATTTATAGAAATCTTTAATAAGTATGACAAATTTTGGTTCTAACTAAAAATTTCTGCGCCAATTTGAAGCTATGTATTGACAAACATTGTGGTGAATTGAGATTTTAAATAAGTTTGATTTTACTCTAAGAAAAAAGAGGACAAACTATATTTAACGATTTTTAAAGATAACTACATATGTGGACTAAAAATCGATGCCATAATTCCATAGTTTTTATAAGAATTTCTTTACAATTATCATAATTTTCGTACTATTTACTAGTTTTCAGTGTTAGGTTGATACTAAAAATGTCTAGGAAATTATTTTTGTATGTATTATGACCATCTGTAACCAAAAATCAAAACAGAAATAATTTTACGTTTTCGTTCGTCATTATAGTTTTGTCTATAATTTAGGCTACAAATATCCCTTCATGACCAATATTGCCTCAATTTAAAGATAATTATAGGAGCGGAGACAGTATATATTTCGGAAAGACTCCATTGGCAATTATGACGTATTTCATTTGAATATCAATTAATAAATAATTTGTATATATAGTTCTTAAGATTATCCATTTTTGAAGGATTTCTTCAAAGACACTTCACTCCTTTCATTTATTTGCTAAAAAAGAACATATTGACGTTTCATTTGACTTTACAATAAAAAGAAACTACACCAGGGCATTCAGAAAATTTAACCAATTAAATAAATCATTTTTTTTGTACACTCTGTCGTATGATTGATATTAATTTAGCTGTTGCTATGATAAATCCTTTAAAATTATGAAAAATTTTGGTATTATTTAAAAATGTACCAATTTGAAGCTAAGAATTTATTGACCATTGTGGTATTTTGATATGTTAAGTACTTTGGAGTTTACTCTAAGAAAAAAGGATGAAATATGGTATGATTGATATTAATTAAGAAGTTGTTTTGAGAAATCTTATATAATTTTTGTTTGTATGTATTGTTGGTCTGTTGTATGTGTTTGTCATTTATTTTGGTTCAAGACCAAAGGTTGTGCTGAAGTCTTCAGCAGAACCCAAAATTAGAAAAAGGGCAAAGTGAGACCTTTATTGTTGCAGCTAAAAGTTGACTGCGCAGTTTCGATAAGCGCTACCCCATCTCGTCAGAACTTTCGCAACGAATGTATGTCTTTGACTTAAATTGGGATCTATTATAATTATTACCAATTTTGGTATTATTTAAAATTTTCTGCATATTCTTGAAGCTAATTTAATAATCATTGTGTTATCTTGATAATATTTTGTGTTTTGTGTATGAGAAACAAGGATGAAATATATTTTTCGATTTTTTTTCGTAGATTCATGCAATTATGTTCGAAATATATATATTCAGTTGGGTTTTGCTATATCATATTGAGAAAATGTATATTCTTATATAAAGGGTGATTTTTTAAGAGCTTGATAACTTTTTTTTTAAAAAAAACGCATAAAATTTGCAAAATCTCATCGGTTCTTTATTTGAAACGTTAGATTGGTCCATGACATTTACTTTTTGAAGATAATTTCATTTAAATGTTGACCGCGGCTGCGCCTCAAGTGGTCCATCCGCTTAGTCCAATTTTGGCATTTCCACGTTTTTGAGTAACAGAGGCCCAATTGCTGCGAACGGCGACGAATCGATAATTGATGGTCATCATTAACATTGGCCGATACAGCTGCGATATTTTCTTCAGTTCGTACTCTACGTAAGCGTCTTGGTGGTTTAATGTCCAACAATGTAAATTTGGTGCGAAATTTAGTCACAATAGCCCGAATAGCCGCTTCAGTGGGTCGATTAAACTGACCATAAAATGGAAGCGTGCGTTGAACTTTCTTAACAGAGCACGCATTTTGATAATAAAATTCAATGATTTGCAAGCGTTGCTCGTTAGTAAGTCTATTCATGATGAAATGTCAAAGCATACTGAGCATCTTTCTCTTTGACACCATGTCTGAAATCCCACGTGATCTGTCAAATACTAATGCATGAAAATCCTAACCTCAAAAAAATCACTCTTTATTTTAAAAGAGAACATTTTAAGGTTTCATGTGACACTAAAATAATGGAAATGTACCAAGGCGCTTAGAAGTTATGACCCATTAAATATACAATAATTTTTGGACACCCTGTTGTATGATTAATATTAATATAGGTTTTTGTTATAATAAATACTTTATAACTATGACAACTTTTGGCATTATTTAAAATTTTCTGCGCTAATTTGAAACTAATAATTTAGTGATCATTATGACATCTTGATATGGTTAATGATTGGGCGATATCTCTAAGAAAAAACGAGGATGAAATATATTTTTAAATTTTAAAATTTTCAATATTGATATAGTTCGGGAGTTGTTCAACTCTTTTGGCTATAACTTTTTCAGCATAAGAGAAAATCATTCTGATCTTTTTGTGGATGATAGTAATGATGTTGCGGAATCTTCTATATGTTGAAAAGGGCGTGTGCCATCACTGAGGAATAAATGGTAGCTCTTCAAAATCTGTCACTCTGTTTTTGCATAAAACAAAAATTGATACAATTTTCTTTTTTGCGCTTTCAGCGTGAACGTAATTGCAAATTTTTTAATATTGGATTATAAACGACAGAGATACTAACAAAAGGCGACCGGACGATTTGGTGTGCCTTCAGCGACAAGGAGATTATGACAGTACGAACATCATCAGGTCGATACGTGCAGATCATGAAATTTCATATTTTTTGAAGAGCACATCCGCAGTTTGAAAAATAACTGGTGGCAACCCTGTGTGATCGGTGAATATGGGTACTACTAATAATGTGTGTAAGTGCTAAATAGATCGAATTATTATTTTGGTACCGAGAGCCATTTTAGGTTAAATTTTGTTGATTTTCATAGGGTTTTCAGGCTTAACTTGCAATAGAACCAAAAGGGACAATCCGATTATAACTTCTTCAGCACTTGATGCACGCGAGCACATTATTTATATTTAATGTATTTTTAACAAGTTGACGCTAAAATGAAACGTGTGCCTCTAATTTGAAATTTTTAATTTTTCAAAATTGAAATCGGACTATTTTGTAGATTTTCCCATATACATTCAATTTTGACATCATTGATTATGCAATAAATTGAGACAATTTAATTTCTTACATGTCCTAAAAGAGAATATTTTGAGCTTTCATGTGACACTAAAAAAGTAAAAAAAACTTAATGGCGTTCAGAAATTATAACCCATTAAATATGCAGTATATTTTGGACACCTTGTTGTATGATTAATATTAATTTCATTATTTTTATGATAAATCCATTACAGTAATCCCAATTTTGGTACTATTTAAAAAGTTTAGGTGGCAGTTTTAAGCTAAGAATTGGTATGGTTGGTATGTTGTTATTTTAGCAAATACTTTCTCTTCTCTATGAAAAAATAGGTTCAACTAAATTTTATTATTTGAAGAGTATTCTCATATTGTTAGGTAGACCTGACATATGCTATGCAATAATGCTTTACTCAGATGGAGGAAATTTATTTTCTTATATGTTCTAATGGAGAACATTTTAAGGTTTCATGTGTTACTAAAATAATAAAAATACACCAAGGCGTTCATAAAATATGACCTATTAAATTAACAATATTTTTGGACGCCTTTAAAAATACTATTACTATTTAAAAATATTTAGATGACAGTTTGAAGCTAAGATTTTAGAGGCCATTCTGATATTTTGATATTTCAAATAATATTGCATCTTCTCTAAGAAAAATAGGTTAAATTAACAGATTAAAATTGAAGAATATTCTTATGTTGGTAGGTAGACCCGATATATGCTATGCAATAGTGCTTTACTCAGATTGATGAAATTTCTTTTCTTAAAAGTTCTACAGGAGAACATTTTAAGGTTTAATTGAAATTGGGAAAATACAATAAGGCATTCATAAAATATAACCCATTAAATATACAATATTTTTGGACACCTTGCTGTATGATTAATATTAATTTAATAGTTGGAATTATAACAATTTTTGCAGAATTTAAAAAGTTTGGGTGGCAGTTAAAATCTAATAATTGCGAAATCAATGTGATATTTAAATTACTATTGCCTCTTCTCTATGAAAAAATAAGTTAAATTAAAATCAGAATATTTTCATGTTGGTAAGAAGATGCTATGCAATAATGTTATATTCATATTGAGGAAATTTATTTTCTTATACGTCCTAAAAGAAGACATTTTAAGGTTTCATGTGTCACTAAATTAAAAAATATATACCAAGGCGTTCAGCAAATAGGACCCATTAAATATACAATATTTGTTGGACACTGTGTTGTATGATTAATATTAATTTAATGGTTGATATGAGAAACCCTTTGGAATTATAACAATTTTTGCAGAATTTAAAAAGTTTGGTTGGCAGTTAAAAGCTAGTAATTGCGAAATCATTGTGATATTTCAATTAATATTGCCTCTTCTCTATGAAAAAATAGGTTAAATTAAAAACAGAATATTTTCATGTTGGTAGGTAGATGCTATGCAATCATGTTATATTCATATTGAGGAAATTTTTTTTCTTATACGTCCTAAAAGAAGACATTTTAAGGTTTCATGTGTCACTAAAATAATAAAAATATACCAAGGCGTTCAGAAAATAGGACCCATTAAATATACAATATTTATTGTACACCGTGTTGTATGATTAATATTAATTTTATTGTTGTTATGCTAAACCCTTTGTAATTATCACAATATTGGCACTATTTAAAAAGTTAAGGTGGCAGTTTGAAGCTAAGAATTGGGAGATCACGGTGGTATTGTAATATTTAAAAGAAAAAAATTTAAGTTACATTTTTATATTTTAAATTTTGAAATCTTGGCAATTTTCTTAGAAAGAAACCTCCTTTTTTCCTTTGGAGCTACAATATTTTAGTGTGTGAAAATCCATATTTAAATAACTGGTTTCACGGCTTTCTGAAATGTCTCCGAATCTAAATTTCTTAAAAAATTTATTCTGCCACTTTTTCCCATGCTTGTGTTGCCTTAACTTTGTTGGTGCTAATCATATTGATTTTGATTCCAGGGCTCCAGAGAAGAAGAAAATACACGGGGCGAGAGAAGCGACATGACAAAATTTATCGCTGACGTTATTCAATTTAAGCAAATTTGTTGTCTTTATTACCGGTTTTAATGGAAATATTCAGACATAGAGTTTGTTGGCAATGTACCTTTGAGATGACGACGACGACAACAACACGACGAACGGCAATGCCTTAAATATCTTGTCAGCTAATCACCAATAAATCAAATGATGCTTTTAGGCCTTTTTCATGGCTGTATGTTGGTTGTTTGCCTGGTTGGTTGGTCGTTCCCCATCACCTTAATGTTCTGGCCGAATGTTTCACTACTATGCAAAGAAGCAAAAGAAACCAAGGAGAACCAAACCCAGAGTAGAGATTGACTTTCATAAATTTCAATGATGATCCCAAAGCAATGCACCAGAGCACAGACAGATGGGCGGACGGACGGACGGACATTCATAAGGAGTCGTCAACAACATAGTTGCAACAATGTTGCTAATTGTTACAACCTGTAATTGAAACTTAACTTTGAACACTTCAAAGATGTGTACGAGTGGAGTTATGTTGTCGATGGCCATGGCCAGGGCGCAATACCAACAACGTTTGGCGGAGATAATGTCTGTGTCTGTTCGACTATTCTGCTGGGAAATGACACTGGATAACGAGTGTGGCTGACTGGTAAATGGAGTTTTTTTTTCACGATGAAAATGTATGGGCTAATTTTAATTTCAATTAATTTTTATTAAAGTGATAAATTTTAATATACTGATGAGTAGTAGTTGCCATGGAAAACTGAGAGATTCAAGAAATTAAAAAAAAAAAAACAAATTTCCCATACCGGGAATCGAACCCGGGCCTCCCGGGTGAGAGCCGGGTATCCTAACCACTAGACAATATGGGATGTTGTAGACACACACACACGGAAGATGTTCCGCACGCAATCATTGCACTCTCATATAGTATCCGGAAAACACATAGTACCCCGGATATGCTATAAATAGATACACAAGTGTGGTGAAAGATGCAGATACATACGCAGATACTTTAATGAAAATGTATATGTTTTTGGCTGTACCCATCACCATGGGAAGTGCAGGGAGTATACACTGTATACATGAAAAATAAAGTAAACATTTTGCCAAATATGCAACCATTAAAAACAATAAAATAATAATGGTGAAAACGTTATTACTCCAATGCTGAAAATGAGCTGAGCATTGATAACAATATGATTCAATTAAGAATATTGTTAGGATCAGAAGTTGTGGTCCTGCCAATAGATGAAAAAGTTATTACTTTTTACTTCTAAAGGGTTTGACTTCATATAAATCGCACTGTCTATAAGAAAATAATATTGAGACAACAATCATATATTACAATTTATATATTAAAATTTTTTGTCGATATACCCAATATTTCTCTAAGATGGAAAAGGTATGATATGACAAAATATAATTTTGATTATTTTCCTCATAAAATATAAAATGTTTTAATTCCGCCATAACCAACGAATTATTATTAAAAATTTATCATTTGTTTACATCATACGGTACTTTTGGCGCTTGCGATACAAATATTGTACTGGCGGCTACAAATACTGAAAAAACTTTGACGCTTACGATATAATTTTTTTTCCATTAAACATCGAAATTTTAGTAAAAACACACTTTTTATTATAAAAAAATTATTAAAACAATAAATAGATAACACTACTATTATAAAGGGAAAATGAAAAGTAAAGTAATTCAAATCGTTAATAACAAACTATTTTAGACACATTTGAATTCCTATGATTATTAGTTAAATTTTTCTTTGTACGAATAATTAAATTAATATTCATTTCATCCACACTACTATCTGCAAAATATCCATATTCAATTGTGCGAAAAATCCCAGTTTTTCAAAATGTGCCGATCTCAAACAATTAAATTTTATTTTAATGTTTGGCGATATAAATGCTGTAGAAAATGAATTCCAGTCCTTAAAATCTAAATGAATTAGTAAAATGCTTTCATAACACTTCGCTATCGTGTTCTCCAAAAACGACAAGAATTTAGAGCTACTTTCAGTTCTTGTAACTAAATTTGTTTCTTTTGGATCGATAAAAAAATATATAAATCAAATATCTGGGAACTTCGAACCTCTTAGCATAGTTCGTTCGTAACCTATCGTACTTTCAACCAACAGACGAACAGTTCATTCTATGGCCGAGGGTATAAAAATACACGTATTATTGCTTCAATATATTGATAGACCTATCTAAAACATTTATAAATATCTCTTACATTATCTGACAGTTTTTGCCTAAATTCATAAAATGTCGCTTACGATAAAATTGCGTTCTTTGAAAATGTGAACAGCGACTTACGATAAAATCTTAGCCCCAATTTTTTATATAAACGTTAACAATTTTGACATTTTGACAATTTTTATTTATATATCAGCCCATAAAATTTTAAATTCAATAATAAAAAATATTTTCAGAAAATGTCGCTTACGATAATTCCGCGCTAAGGGCTCGATATGTTGTGGCATTTTGATAATTTAAATAATAGTGTGTCTTCTCTAAGAAAAATTAAGTTGAATTAAAAAATTTTTGAATTTGGAGAGTATTCGTATGCTGTTAGGTAAGCCTGACATATGATATGCAATAATGGTTTACTCATATTGAGGAAATTTATTTTCTTATATGTCATAAAAGAGAACATCTTAAGCTTTCATGTGACACTATAATAATTAAAATACACCAAGGTATTCGGAAAATATTACCCATTACATATATAATATATTTTGGACACCCTGTTGTATGATTAATATTAATTTATCTGTTATAATAAAGAGTGATTTTTTTGAGGTTAGGATTTTCATGCATTAGTATTTGACAGATCACGTGGGATTTCAGACATGGTGTCAAAGAGAAAGATGCTCAGTATGCTTTGACATTTCATCATTAATAGACTTACTAACGAGCAACGCTTGCAAATCATTGAATTTTATTATCAAAATGCGTGCTCTGTTAAGAAAGTTCAGAAAGAAAGAAATTGTGTTCAGCGACGAAGCTCATTTTTGGCTCAATGGGTACGTAAATAGGCAGAATTGTCGATTTTGGAGTGAATATCAGCCAGAAGCATTGCAAGAGCTACCAATGCATCCAGAAAAAGTCACAGTTTGGTGCGGTTTATGGGCTGGTGGCATCATTGGACCGTACTTCTTCAAAGATGATGCGAATCGTAACGTAACTGTGAATGGTGAGCGCTACCGTGAGATGATATCCAACTTTTTTTTGCCCAAAATGGAAGAACTGAACTTGGTTGACATGTGGTTTCAACAAGATGGCGCTACATGCCACACAGCTCGCGATTCTATGGCCATTTTGAGGGAAAACTTCGGAGAACAATTCATCTCAAGAAATGGACCGGTAAGTTGGCCACCAAGATCATGCGATTTGACGCCTTTAGACTATTTTTTGTGGGGCTACGTCAAGTCTAAAGTCTACAGAAATAAGCCAGCAACTATTCCAGCTTTGGAAGACAACATTTCCGAAGAAATTCGGGCTATTCCGGCCGAAATGCTCGAAAAAGTTGCCCAAAATTGGACTTTCCGAATGGACCACCTAAGACGCAGCCGCGGTCAACATTTAAATGAAATTATCTTCAAAAAGTAAATGTCATGGACCAATCTAACGTTTCAAATAAAGAACCGATGAGATTTTGCAAATTTTATGAGTTTTTTTTTTTTAAAAAAGTTATCAAGCTCTTAAAAAATCACCCTTTATATGAATTTCATATAATTATGAAAAATTTTGGCTTTAGTTAAAAAATTTCTTGATATGTTAAAAAATTTGTTCGTTTTTTTAAAGAAAAATAATAATAAAATATATATGTATTTCACTTTATAAATTTTCCGTTTTTTAAAGAAAAAATATAATAAAATATATATTTCACTTTATATATATTTTTTAAAGAAAAATTAAAATAAAATATATATTTCACTTTATAAATTTTCAATGGGAATTTGGAAAGCTTTTTGGTATCTAGATATTTGTAAAAAGAGAGAAATTTCTTAATTTGTATGTAGCTATTTTAAATTTACAATAGGTATTTCCGGACTGAAATATTATGTGTGTATTATTTAAATAAGTTCGAAATATATATTTAATTTTGACATCTTTGAAGTATGTTATACAATAATAATAATTGAGGATATTTATTTTCTTAAAAAGAACATTTCACAGTTTCATGTACTACTAGAATAATGAAAATATACCGAGGCATTCAGTAAATAATGCCCATTAAATATACAATATTTTTTGGACACCTTGTTGTATGATTAATATTAATTTAGCTGTTGTTGTGATAAATCCTTTATTTCAGTGACAATTTTGGTACTATTAAAAAACTTTATGTGGCAGTTTGCATCTAAGAATTAGGGAATTGAAAAATGTAGATGATATCGCCAAAATATTATCTGGAAGATAAAAATGGAATAACGCAATTTAAAACTTCATTTTTCTTACCACAAATCATTTACTTGTCTGTCGCCTTATAGCGTGGAAGTTCATTTTAGTACTTAACAATGAAAGTTCAAAATATACACCGGTTTCCAATAAAAATACAATTTTTCCATATTGTTTTGCAAAGCATTAACATGAAATTTGGCATCAAAATCAATTTATATATTACAATCTTTGTCAATATCCCCAATATTTCTCTAAGATTAAAAAGAGATGATATGACAAAATATAATTCTGATTATTTTCTTCATATTACGCAATATTTTCTTGGAGATATACCATCCAAATGTTTGTACGTATTATCATCACTTTATTTTATTTAGTTTTTTGAATATAATTTGAAGTATGTGGCTGGCTCGGATGTCTCACATTCGGGAAGTTTAACCTTTAAGTATGGATGTGAAAATTTTGGACAGAGTCATGGACGGGGATACATTTTTCCCCATTTAATTTTATTAAATATTATTTATAGAAACAACTTTTGGAGCATATTTGTTGCTGGGAATTATATTACTATAATTTTAACTAAAATAATGAGAAAATTAATTAGTAACAAAAAATTGAAAAATCGCCAAAACACTTGTCCACTTCCAAGGCGTCCAAAGTTTCGGTTCGTTCGCACAAGCCAATGACTTTACCTCTTCGAAGTACATTTTATGCTAACTTTCTGATTCTCCACAAAATAATAATTCCACCGACAGTTTTACTTATTGACATATGTACTGAACCAAAAATGGGTCTCATCACTGAACATAATATTGCGATAAAACAATGGGTTGCCTAGTAGTTGTAGATCAGTTGTAAAAGCAAATAGGCAAAATCGATCCAAAGGCATAATATTTTCCCCCCACATAGTTAGACCGACTAACCCTGTCTACAATGTTATTTACGGAACATATTGCCGAGGAGCGTTCTATATCCAAGCTAATACTTAGATGTACTTCCGTAGTGACGAATTCCCTTCGAACAACTTCCAAAAAAAGTTGGTAGCAAACTAATATTTGTAACATTTTCACAAGTGAATGCGAACAAAATTTTTCATATGGAGTCACTGAGAAAATGTGACACCTTTGTACCTAGAAGGTCTCGGGTTCCAATAGCATCTCGGCCGATTAATTAATACAGTCTGACCTAGCTTAACCGAATCAATTTTTATCAGGCTAAATTTTCGGAGCTCAAATAGAAATGCTTACTTCCAACAATTATATTTTGAAGTTAAATACAAATATATTAAATACAAATAAAGAGTGATTTTTTTGAGGTTAGGATTTTCATGCATTAGTATTTGACAGATCACGTGGGATTTCAGACATGGTGTCAAAGAGAAAGATGCTCAGTATGCTTTGACATTTCATCATGAATCGTCTTACAAACGAACAACGCTTGCAAATTATTGAATTTTATTATCAAAATGCGTGCTCTGTTAAGAAAGTTCATTGCGCGCTTCCATTTTATGGTCAGTTTAATTGACCCACTGAAGCGGCTATTCGGGCTATTGTGACTAAATTTCGCACCAAATTTACATTGTTGGACATTAAACCACCAACACGCTTACGTAGAGTGCGAACTGAAGAAAATATCGCAGCTGTATCGGCCAGTGTTAATGATGACCACCAATTTTCGATTCGTCGCCGTTCGCACCAATTGGGTCTCTGTTACTCAAAAACGTGGAAATGCCAAAATTGGACTAAGCGGATGGACCACCTAAGACGCAGCCGCGGTCAACATTTAAATGAAATTATCTTCAAAAAGTAAATGTCATGGACCAATCTAACGTTTCAAATAAAGAACCGATGAGATTTTGCAAATTTTATGCGTTTTTTTTTAAAAAAAAGTTATCAAGCTCTTAAAAAATCACCCTTTATATACTGAAGTATAAAGTTAGACTATTAGTTTTTCATCATCCAACATCGAAATATGGGAAAAGAATAAATAAATCATTTAAAAAAAACTAAATATCAGTTTTTTGATTTGTTCATGACCTCAAGTCAGACTATCCGGAAAAATATTTTTTACAATTTTATCGATTAAAACCATTTTGCTTAAATATTATATAAATTTATTGTTTTATTATTTTAATTCAAAAGGCTTATTTTTTAATAATATCAATAAATATGAGCCGGTTTTTATAATAACCTCATTACAAGACAGGGATATTTAGAGCTACTTCGGATGCTCTAATTTTGATGGATAACCCTTAATAATGAGTATTTAAATCTAAGAAGGACATATCAATTGAATGTTAGATTTTTGCGGAGAGTGTAATCTATATTTCCCAAGAAAACTATGCACGTTAATTAATTTAATCGTTATTAGGATCTCATTGATATATTATTTTCATAAGAATACTGAGTTTGAAGAATTACGTCAACTAACCTACTTTAGAGAAGTTCCAACTTCAATAAAAACTTTGAGATCGCAGTCGGTAGGATTCGAACCTACGCTCCCAGAGGGAATCTGATTTCTAGTCAGACGCCTTAACCGCTCGGCCACGACTGCTACGTTAAATATAAACAATAAAAAACTTAAACTCAAATCGATAACGAAAATAGGTTTAAAAAACATCAACATAAATGCAAGCGATTTAATAACAAGTTCAAAATATGCATTTAATTGTTGTGTAAAAATTGCAATTCGAAAATGCTATGAATGTTATTATCTTCTTTTGAGAATTATCCAAAACTTGACTACATTTTATAATCCCAAATCATTCTGAGAAGAAATTGGAACTGGTTTTGGTGGAGATAACATATTAAGTTCAGTAGAAACCTGAATTATTTTCGAAAAAGTATTTTTCGATCGCAGTCGGTAGGATTCGAACCTACGCTCCCAGAGGGAATCTGATTTCTAGTCAGACGCCTTAACCGCTCGGCCACGACTGCACATAGTTGGAGTATGTATCAAACCGAGACAATTTATTCGTGTATATTCGAATACAGCGAGACCTTTGGGTAGTTAAAACTCCCAAATGAAATTGTAGAAATAAAAATCTGAAGTTGTACTAATATTTACACAACCTCAGCAAAAATGTTTTAATATTAACAACAAAATGTTGTTACCAATTCAGCAATAAAAAATGAGAACTTTTTTCTGTTTGTAAAATATATTGGGTTCACTAACTTAAAACGAGGCTATATATATCAAAAAACTTCAATAGTCAAACTGACAAGAAAGTTTTGCAAAATGCTTATTTACGCGTTGATTTTAAATAAATCTTATCAATATTGTTTAGCTATGAAATATCTACTCTCATATTAATTTAGTTTTCTAATCGTAGATCATTCGATGTAGATTCTCTGAACCAGTTCCATAGGAGGGAACACAAACATTAGAAGTTTGCCATTGCATTTAGTCACTAAAACTACTCTAACTGAGTAAAGGTATAAAAATATTTTTCGCAGTCGGTAGGATTCGAACCTACGCTCCCAGAGGGAATCTGATTTCTAGTCAGACGCCTTAACCGCTCGGCCACGACTGCTGATATATAAAAATAATAAGTATCAGAGCTTGTAGTTCTAATCGGAACACAACAGAAATCGAAGAGCTTTAATATTACATACAACTATGATTATTTAAATAGTTCGCCACTAGTGTCCGCTAGAGGGTGAGAAACTATTTTCTTTACTAAAATTACTCTAAAACTAGGTTTAGGACATAGGCTCTCAGAGATAATGCTATTTAAAGCGAGGCGCTATTAATATTGAAGACTAATCTATTTATATATTTCGCCACAATCCTCCACTAGAGGGTGATATAAACAATTAATTTTCTTCAGTAAAATTCCTCTTTAAGCTGTTTATAACCATTTTTCCAAGAAGAAAGTTTCTTGCGCAGTCGGTAGGATTCGAAGCTACGCTCCCAGAGGTAGTCTGATTTCCAGTCAGATGCCTTAACCGCTGACATATAAAACTAATAAATATCGGAATAGAACAGAAATCCAAAGAGGTTTAATATTACGGGCACCTATGATTTTTTTAAATAGTTCGCCACTAGAGTCCGCTAGAGGGTGAAAAACACAACTAATTAATTCACTAAAACTACTTTAAAACTGGGATTACAACCTAGGGCACCAATGATAATGCAATCTATTGCGAGACGCTATTAATATTGAGGACAAATTTGTCAATTTAAATATTTCGCCACTATCCTCCACTAGAGGGCACCATACATAATTTAAGTTCTTCACTAAAACCACTCTTTATGTTGTTTATAAACATTTTTTCCAAAAAGGAAGTTTCTTGCGCAGTCGGTAGGACTCGAACCTACGCTCCCAGAGGGATTCTGATTTCAAGTCAGACGCCTTAACCGCTCGACCACGATTGCTGAGATATGAAAATAATTAATATTATTAATATTAAATAATATTAATGGCGACTATGATTATTTATATATTTCACCACTATCGTCCGCTAGAGGGTGCTAATCATAATAAATTAATCTATTAAAACTAGGATTTTAACCTAGGCTCCCAGAAATTTTATAGGTAGACGCCGTTAATATTGAGGGAAAATGTGTCAATTTATTTCGCCACTATCCGCTACTAGAGGGTGCTATAGATTAGTCACTCCAACTACTTTTAAAAATGGTCTTAAAAAATTCCAAAAAGAAAATTTCTTGCGAACCTACGGGAATCTGATTTCTAATCAGACGCCTTATCCGCTCTGCCACGACTGCTGAGATATAAATATTATTAATAAATATTATTAATATTAATATTAAATAATACTAAGTTCGACTATGATTATTTATATATTTCACCACTATCGTCCGCTAGAGAGCGCGAAACATAATTAATTCACTGAAACTAGGATTTGAACCTAGGCTCCCAAAGATATTATAGGGTGACGTCGTTAATATTGAGGGAAAATGTGTCACTTCATTTCGCCACTATCCTCCACTAGAGGGTGCTATAGATTATTCACTAAAATTACTCTTACAAGAATTTTCCAAAAAGTAACTTTCTTACGCAGTCGGTAGGATTCGAACCTACGCTCCCAGAGGGAATCTGATTTCTAGTCAGACGCCTTAACCGCTCGGCCACGACTGCCGATAAGTGTCATAAAAATGTCACAGCTCTGCCACAGATTTATGGTTGTCTCTTTTGCTTAATTAATTAAAACGACAACATATGTATTGATGGGAGTTATCGCTAAGTTTTGTACAAAATTAAAATGTGAAGATAAGATAATTGTCGCCTCTATAAAAAGCCAAACATATAAATCAAAACACTTTTCAAATTGCGATAATAAAAAATCGTTTAATTGCCAAAGATATCATAAAAGAGTTGGTCATTAATAAATGGACAGAATCAAAGGTTTGTTTTTATTGAGAAACCAAAGCCAAGTGAAATTGAAAATTGACGTCAGTCGACGTGCAAAAAGAAGTTTGACTTCTAGACCAACTGGTCTTGGGGATTCTCCTAAGTGTACGGCACTGTGGCACTTGTGTGTGATGTTATGCCGCATGACCAACACACACACACTCAGTATCATGGCCAAGCCAAAGTCTCACTCGGCAAGAATGTATGTTATCGATAATATTGTTAAAAGGGGAAGAAGAAGGATGAGTTATACTCAAACCACAAAAAAATGTTAAGTTTTCCTGTCAATATGATTTAAAAAATCCTAAGACATCCATTGATATTTGCCGGCCGGCCCGGCCCACAACCTTTGAAGTGCCTGCCCCATGGATGGAGTGTGAGGTGTTGAGCATTGCATTGCCAGCGAAACTCACATTCAATTCATACTTTGCGAAATGTTTCGAGTGGCAATATGATGTGGCCGCTGCCGTTGTCTGATGAAGTGCTAAAATACCAGTAATAGTAGCAGCAAGTTGCGACTTAAGGTTGTTGCATGTTGCGGCCAAATGGATTTGTACGTGCAATGGTCATTCTGCTGCTGCCAATAACAGCCATTATCAAATCAGAAAGAAAAAAACTATAAAAGTAAAATAATTGCAAAGAGAAAAGGAATATGGTTATTCACTAGACGTAGGTAAATGTTAGGAAGAGATCGTGGACGAGTATACTCAGAGGTCATACTAATTAAATTCCAATTAGAAAAATTGCTAGAAACTAGTTCCAATAGAATAGAAGTCTGTCTCAGATTCGGTTTAGAATTAGGTTAGGTCGTGGTGGCAGTCAGAATGTCAGCATTTGACTCACTTAGACCAGAAGAGGTCCATTGCACAGTGGTTCCGAATCGATTATGAACGGAAACAGATATCTGGACAAAATTTTAAATGCATGATTTTCAAGTTTCAAAATTCAAGTTTTCGAAAAATTTCCAAAGGTCCGTTTATAGCATTTGCTGACGCATTTTTGCTTTCTAAAATCGAAAACGATTAAAACAAATTTTTAGCGACCAATTTTTTACTAATATTTTCGTCGAAGGTACCTTTAATATTTTTACTCTCTTTTTCTCAAAATATTAGTCCGACAACAGCCAAATAAATGTTCAAAAGTACTTAAGTTGCAAGTTTCAGTTTCACATAGAAACTGTGGTTTAGGAACAGTCTCTAAAAAAAATCAGAAAAAATTAAATTTTCCGCAGAACACCACAAAAAAATAGAAAACAATCGGAAAACAAGTAAAAACGGCGTTAAGTTCGGCCGGGCCGAACTTTATATACCTTCCACCATGGATTGCATTCCACAGAGGCTTTCGAGTTTCGTAGAAGTGCAGTAATATTACAGGAAAATATATTTTTTTAATATAAGCAAATCAAAACAAATATTGACAAAATAATAAAATTATTTTTATACCCTACACCACTTCGTGGAATAGGGTATTATAAGTTAGTTTTCCGCCAAATGTTTGTAACACCAATAAATAATAGAGCTAGACCCACCTTTAAGTATACGGATCGACTTAGAATCACCAGCTGAATCGATTTAACGATGTCTGTCTGTCCGTCCGTCTGTCCGTCTGCTGACCATCTAAGCTTGTTCGCACTCTACAGGTCGCAATTGTTGCCCGATTATCATGAAATTTGGCACAAGTTACTTTTTGGGGCCAAGGACGATCGGTATTGAATTTGGAGGAAATCGGTTCAGATTTAGATATAGCCCCCATACAAATGTCGCTTCCGAATTTACTTTTTACGCTCTAAAATCCACATATTGTACCCGATTTTCTTTAAAATTGGCACAACATTTTATAATCGAACTAGAAACACCTATGGTGAAAGTGGGTAAGATCGGTTCAGATTTAGATATAGTCCCCATACAAATGTCGCTCCGGATTTGACTTTTTTGCGCTCTAGAAACCACATATTGTACCCGATTTTCTTCCAAATTGGCACAACATCTTATAATCCAACTAGAAACACCTATGCAAAAAGTGGATAAGATCGGTTCAGATTTAGATATAGCCCCCATACAAATGTCGCTACCGATTTGACATTTTCCGCTCTAGAAACGACATATTGTACCCGATTTTCTTTAAATTTGACACAACATCTTACAATCCAACTAGAAACACCTATGCAGAAACTCGGTAAGATCTGTTCAGATTTAGATATAGCCCCCATACAAATGTCGCTGCCGATTTGACTTTTGCCGCTTTAGAAACCACTTATTGTACTCGATTTTCTTTAAATTTGGCACAACAGCTTATAAACCAAGTAAAAAACCTATGGTGAAAGTGACTAAGATCGGTTCAGATTTAGATATATCGCAAATAAAAATGTTGTTTAACCGATTTTGGCCAAACTATACATATTATATTTCACCTATTTCGTTCCAGATTTCAATATTCCCCCATACAAATGTCCTTTTCGATTTAACATTTTTTGTCAAACACATACATTTACAGGATACAAAAATCCTTCCCGTTTTCACTTTTTCACCGAATAAAATTGTATTCGGATTGAAAGTGGAGTGTATCATAGAGTCGGCCCCGCCCGACTTTAGCCTTTCCTTACTTGTTTTACTCTCATTTTCTCAAAACATTAGTCCGACAACAGACATTTAAATGTTCAATTAAAAGTACTTAAAATGACTACACATTGCAAGTTTCACTTTCATATAGAAACTGTGGTTTAGGGACAGTCTCTAAAAAAAATCAGAAAATATTAATTTTTCTCATCCTTTAGCTCTCAAATTGTTGCTGGCTTATCGACGTACACCTTTTCTTTCAAACAACCCCAAAGAAAAAAGTCCAACCGTGTCAAATCGCGTGATCTTGGCGGCCAATTGACATCGCCACCACGTGAGATAACACGGCCGGCCATTGAATTTGTTGCGCAAAAGAGCCATTCTTTCGTTAGCTGTGTGGTAAGTGGCACCGTCCTGTTGAAATCACATATCGTTCACATCCATATCTTCCAATTCGGGCCATAAAATGTTCGTTATCATCTCACGATAGCGAAGACCATTCACAGTAACTGCCTGACCAGCCTCATTTTGGAAAAAATAAGGCTCGCCAGCCCATAAACCGCACCAAACAGTCACTCTTTGTGGGTGCATTGGTTTTTCGACCAAATTCGCCCAAATACGGCAATTCTGCTTATTGACGAATCCACTGAGGTGAAAATGTGTCTCATCACTGAAGATAAAAAAATCACGAAGTGCACAATATGCGTTTTGATTTGAACGCCAATTTACATAATAGGCCTGAATACATTTAACGCGTTGCTCGATTGTGTATCTTTCCATTATTCAAATTGAGTTAGTCTGAAATTGAGAAATGTTGGAATAAAAACAATGAAAAATCCAAGATATAAATGCAAGTGTCTTAATGAAAATATTAAAAATTGTTACTGAACTGACTCAATTCTGTCAATATAGATACCATACTGAGGATCCCACACTATACGGAACCATATTCCAGAATAGGTCTGACAAGTGATGTAAATAGCTGCTTCGTTACGTAAGGATCGGAGAACTCCTTAGCCCATCGCTTAATGAAGCCAAGAACACCATATGCTTTGGTAACCATAGTAATAATATGATTGTTGAATACATTAGAATACCAAGGTCTACAAAAGAATCAACTAACTCTAACTCAGTTCCTCTAATATTATATCTGACACATCTTGGATTCGATCTAAAGAAACGCATGTGTCTGCATTTCTTAGGTTGAGTTCCATACAATTCATGTGACACCAGCGTCCAAAACTATCTAAGTCATCCTGCAATGGATTCGAAAAATCTGGCCAATTATAGGAACAAAATATGTTTACATCATCTGCATACATTAGAAGTCGAGAATTGATGATAGACCCCGGAAGGTCACTTATGAATAACTAGCAGTACCCGCTGCTTCGCACGCGAAAAAGCAAGTTATTCGTTAATTTTATCCGTCTCTGTTTTTGGATAGTATTTATTTAATTTTCTTTTGGTGGATATAGATAAATCTAAAATAGTAATTTGGTAAGCTCCTATTAGCTAGTACTCACACACAGTCAAAGGAATGTGCTTGTCGATATGCACTATTTTAGCTGAACTACTTCGTATGTATAGTTTTCTACTAAGTTTTGAACAAAAAATGACAACCATTTATATCCTCGATCTCATGTTTCTAGATTCAGCCAGCCAGTTTATAACTTTTTGCACCTCTTTCCCAAAAAGTACACATTTTGAAAAATCACTATAGGTAACATGTGTTTTTGCTCCCCTAAAAATATGTACTTTATTTGTTAACACAGGATTGTACAGCATTTGTATCCCTTTTCGTTCCGCGCACCCCTTAGAAGTACAAATTTCGAAAAATCAAACTACTGCGCTGCTATATGATCAGTGGAATTTACACACTAAATTTCACGATTCTAGCTGTAATAGTAAAATTGGTAAGATTTTTATCCCTTTTGTCTCGCTCGTCCCTTAAAGTACAAATTTCGAAAAATCCAATTTTACTTCGTTTCTATATGGTCAGAGGAATTTACATACCAAAATTCACGTTTCTAGCTGTAATACGTTAGTTGGTACCATTTTTATCCCTTTTTGTCCCGCTCGTCCCTTAAAAGTACAAATTTCGAAAAATACCTATTTGTAGCTCGTCTGCATGGTCATTGCAAGGAACTCACCGAATTTCATGTTTATAGCTACTGCCGTTTAGTCAGGATGAAGGTTCTATGTTTATCCCTTTTTGGGCCATTTGATCCCCTAAAAGTACGAATTTCGTAAAACCCTTTCTTAGTCGACGTCTACGTCATATTTTGGAACTACCCTGAAAATTTCATGACCCTGGCTTCAGCCGTTTGGTCTGGGGCTCGTCAATGATAAGTCAGTCAGTCAGTCAGTCAGTCAGTAACGCAACTCTTTTATATATATAGATAGGCGTCACTCGACCCATAAGATCGCTCTGAGTATGTCGTCGCAAAAACATTTGCAAAGCAATCAGCAATCGCCTGATCATCACCAAACTCTAAGTCATCCATTCTAATCCTTGTCGGCTTATTTACCCCGAAAGTATGAATTTTGGAAAAAATATCAAAATTTCTTTATCTTTCACGTCTAACTCAGATTAAGAATATTTATACCGATTTTAATGATTCTACCTACAGGCATTTAATTTGTCCCATTTTTATCCCCTTTCAGTCAGTTTTCCCCCTAAAAGTACAAATTGAGAGAAATTCCTTTACGTTGCAAGTCTATGTAGTCAGAGGAATGTATACAAAGAATTTCATTACTTCAACTTCAGCTGTTTAGTTGGTACCATTTTGTATCTCTCTTTCCCATTTAACCCTTAAAAGTATGAATTTCGAAATATTCATTTATTTTACAAGTCTACGCAATAAGAGATGGATTATATGTACACTCCAAATATTTGTCTACTTGTTAACTTTTGATTCGTAACATTTTTATCCTTTTTTCATTCCTAAAGGGTGATTTTTTAAGAGCTTGATAACTTTTTAAAAAAAAAAAACGCATAAAATTTGCAAAATCTCATCGGTTCTTTATTTGAAACGTTAGATTGGTCCATGACATTTACTTTTTGAAGATAATTTCATTTAAATGTTGACCGCGGCTGCGTCTTAGGTGGTCCATTCGGAAAGTCCAATTTTGGGCAACTTTTTCGAGCATTTCGGCCGGAATAGCCCGAATTTCTTCGGAAATGTTGTCTTCCAAAGCTGGAATAGTTGCTGGCTTATTTCTGTAGACTTTAGACTTGACGTAGCCCCACAAAAAATAGTCTAAAGGCGTCAAATCGCATGATCTTGGTGGCCAACTTACCGGTCCATTTCTTGAGATGAATTGTTCTCCGAAGTTTTCCCTCGAAATGGCCATAGAATCGCGAGCTGTGTGGCATGTAGCGCCATCTTGTTGAAACCACATGTCAACCAAGTTCAGTTCTTCCATTTTGGGCAAAAAAAAGTTGGATATCATCTCACGGTAGCGCTCACCATTCACAGTTACGTTACGATTCGCATCATCTTTGAAGAAGTACGGTCCAATGATGCCACCAGCCCATAAACCGCACCAAACTGTGACTTTTTCTGGATGCATTGGTAGCTCTTGCAATGCTTCTGGCTGATATTCACTCCAAAATCGACAATTCTGCCTATTTACGTACCCATTGAGCCAAAAATGAGCTTCGTCGCTGAACACAATTTCTTTCTTTCTGAACTTTCTTAACAGAGCACGCATTTTGATAATAAAATTCAATGATTTGCAAGCGTTGCTCGTTAGTAAGTCTATTCATGATGAAATGTCAAAGCATACTGAGCATCTTTCTCTTTGACACCATGTCTGAAATCCCACGTGATCTGTCAAATACTAATGCATGAAAATCCTAACCTCAAAAAATCACTCTTTATTTCACTCACCAAAAGTAAGAATTTTAAAAAAAAAAGTTTTTTTGACGCGACTTCAGGTTTTAAGGGAAATGTATATACCAAATTTAGAAACTTTTTAAATGTGTTTAGTTACTCCAAATATTAGGGTGTAGTTTCAGTCTTTGTTAGGGGAAAAATGGTTCGTTCTGGTCCGATTTTAATCCAACAGTCAATCCCAACAGATCTGCAATAAATAGATGCTTTATTCTGATATTTCAAGGTGTTGTAGACGGAATGACAAAATTGATCCACACTTCACCCTATGGTGAAGCAGCCACCTTACCACGAATACCCTTACTACAGTGCCTTGATTAAGGTGACCATATAAAAAGTGGCAATTGAAAGTTTTTGTTCGTCCTTTTTTGTCGAAACACGCAGACGCACACACTCACACACCTCTTGGTATTCAATGCACGCATTTCTTAGGCATGTTGGACATTTATGAAACGTTGGTAATTGTAATGAAGAAAAACATGATTGTCCATGTCTTTCTTTCTTCAGTCACATATGTACATGCATACCTCGAATACCAACAACAACAATTGCGAAAAGAAAGAAAAAACGATTTTAATTTGTTTTTTTTTTCCTGGCATCGTTCATGCCACACCGCCACAATTCATGGGCCGCTCAAAACGCCCGGGCGAGCACAGACGCAGCCACAATTTATGATGTGTGCGGCCAACACTTACAAGGCAGTCAGTTTGTCAGTCCAGGGACGGACGGCATTTCTTTCATTCCTGGTTAAGCCTTGCTTCGACGACGTCGTTGTCGTCGTGGTCATGGACAACAATGCCAGCCATTTGTTCCTCTAAGTGTCAATTTACAGTACGTTGCTAATTAGTTGGCCATTGTTTGTTGGAGGCAGCACGATGTGTGAGTGTGTGTGTGTACATACCAGGTGACTGACTTAGGTAACAGGCTGCTGCATCTTTGCTCTGAATGTGTGAATGTGATTAATGTCATCAATTGATTTCTGTGTGGGTTTGCGAGAGAAAATATCGATTATACAATTACTACACGTTGTTGCAAGTTAGACTTGCCACTAGCAAGGCATTGTGGAGGTGGAAGGTTTTTGGAAATGTTCTTTTTTAGGCCACATAAATTTTTGAATTAATATTTTGTTGCTGGCTGGCTGCTGTTATAACAGCAGTCGTGGCCGAGCGGTTAAGGCGTCTGACTAGAAATCAGATTCCCTCTGGGAGCGTAGGTTCGAATCCTACCGACTGCGGCACATATTTTTTAAATAAAATTTTATATATTTCGAAACTTTTTGTTTATAGAACTGGATTCATATGGTTCTTCGAAAGGTTTATGATTTAAAAATTATTGCCAAATCTGAGTAATTATCAGAATTACGCAATCACAATACGTGACATTATACAAAACTTGTTACCGCAACACTGTGCAACAACAAAGAAATAGAAATGTTGTGATGTGATCTGAAAATTTCGTTTTTTCTGTTCACTGAGGCATACTGATTCATAAAATCAACGCAAAAAAATTATGGATAATTTTTTATTATTTTTTTTACTAAAATTCCAATTTTCTCCGAAGGTACCTTTAATATGTTTACTGTCATTTTGGATATACAATTCCAATCACAACCGCTTATATTTTCAATTAAAGGTAATTATGGTGGCTATAAATGTTGCGAATTTTACTATCACATACAAACTGTGGTTTTCAAACAGTCTCATAATTTTCAAAAAATTTGATTTAAAAAAAAAAAAAAATATTTTTTTGGTGGAACGAAAAAAGCCATAAAAATTAGAAATAAAAATTTAAAAATTATTCTGTTTCATTTTCTAAATAGCTAACATTATAACGAAGAAAACAATGTCTATGTGGAAAATATCCAGATGCAAAAGATTTTTTCTTAAATTTTCCTTGAAGATACCTTTAATATTTGTACTCTCATTGTGGAAGTATTTGTCCAATCACCACCACTTAGATGTCCAATTAATGTTAATTATGATGGCTACACATGTTACGAACTTCACTTTCACATACAAACTGTGGGTTTCGAACAGTCTCATAAAATTGAAAAAATAAAATTGGCTTTTTTTCAAAAAAAATATGTTTTGGTGTGACGAAAAAAGCCATAAAAATTAGAAATACAATTTTAAAAATTATTTTGTTTCATTTTCTAAATAGCTAACATTATAACGAAGAACACAATGTCTACGTAGAAAATATCCATGGATAAATGTAGAAGTTATCACCCTCTTTCTAGACGCAAAAGAATTTTTTCTTGAATTTTTCCTTGAAGATACCTTTAATATTTGTACTGTCATTTTGGAAGTATTTGTCCAATCACCACCACTTAGATGTCCAATTAAAGTTAATTATGATGGCTACACATGTTACGAACTTCACTTTCACATACAAACTGTGGTTTTCGAACAGTCCCCTAAAATTGAAAAAAAAATTGATTTAAAAAAGAAAAAAATTTGGTGTTACGAAAAAACCATAAAAAATAGAAATACAAATTTAAAAATTGTTGTTTCATTTTATGAATAGCTAATATTATAATGAAGAAAACGATGTCTATGTGGAAAAGATCAATGGATAAATGTAGAAGTTTTTGTCCTCTTTTTAGGTGCAAAAGATTTTTTCAAAAATCATGATTTTTAAAATTTTTGGTTAAATAACGCGAAACCTTCCATTACTAGTACTCGAACACAGAAGTATTTGAAGAAAATCTATGGATAAAAGTAGAAGTTATGACCTTATTTAAAAAAAATTGCGTAATTACAAAGTTTTTACAAAGTTTTGGCTTAAATTGATTTAATCATGCATGAAGGCGTCATGTACTCCTACAAGAGGGACCATAGCTTCTACATCTATTATATATTTAGAAGTTATGACCCTTACTGTAGCAGTAACAGAATTTCAAAAATCATGTGTAAATCACACACAAAGTTAAGAAGGTTTTTGCTTAGATTGATTTACTCAGATGTGAAGACGATGTGTTTCAAAAAGAAGCTTCTACATTTATCCACAGATTTTCAGCTGATAGACCTTGTTTTGTTCGGTTTAATGTCAGATATTAAAACAAAATATTCTGTTATTTAATTATTTTCGCGCCATTTAAACAAAACACAAAAAAGAAGATTTTTTAATCTTTTTGGCATCATAACTTATACATTAATATATAGATCATATATGCCAGTCAGAATGATAGTGGTCTAAATCACACTTTATCCGTTAAGATATATGCAATTGTTTATGTTTGAGTCAATGTTTTAGTTGGATATTATAAGATGCTGTACCCAATTTAAATATGTGGTGCAATATGTGATTTCTAAAGCGGAAAAAGTCAAATCGGAAGTGACATTTGTATGGGGGCTATATCTAAATCTGAACCGATCTCGCCCGCTTTAGTCACAGGTGATTCTAGTTAGATTATAAGATGTTGTGCCAAATTTAAAGAAAATCGAGTACAATATGTGGTTTCTAGAGCGACAAAAGTCAAATCGGGAGCGACATTTGTATGGGGGCTATATCTAAATCTGAACCGATCTTATCCACTTTCTGCATAGGTGTTCCTAGTTGGATTATAAGATGTTGTGCCAAATTTAAAGAAAATCGGGTACAATATGTGGTTTCTAGAGCGGAAAATGTCAAATCGGGAGCGACTTTTATATGGGGGCTATATATAAATCTGAACCGATATGCCTCAAATTAAATAACGTTCGTGCTTGATCGAAAAAACTTTCTTGTGCCAATTTTTGTTAAGATCGGACTATAATTACGACCTGTAATTTAGACGGACATTGCTAAATCGATTCAAAAAGTTATTATAAGTCGATCGGTATAATTAACAATGGGTCTATATCGCTTCCATTTGGGGTTACAAACAAATGCACAAAGACAACACTCTCGTGGAGTGTACAAATATTTTTCCACCGAAGCACACATTTTTTTAGAATATTCTACTATTATATCGATCTTTTATAAAAAAAATCGACCACGTTGGTACCTCTAATGGAACCACTACGTTCAGAGGATGTACTGACTTAGAAAAAATTGAAAAAATTAAACAAAAAATAATAATAATTGTATTCGCAAAAGAATCTTTTCATCCAAAAAAGAAAGAAAAAAATTGACTATAAAAAACTACTGAATATTTTCTCAAATTTCTTTTTTATTTAAAAGTACAATCCTTCCGGTTAATAATGGAAAATAATTTCATTCAAATGGCTGCCTCGGGCACCCCACAAATAATAGTCCAACTGTTGAATAGTTGAAAAAAAAAACGTTAGATGGCGGACCCTAAAAAATTATTATATACTTTTCAAATAATTTCATTTTATATGTTATTCAATTTATCTGAATCACTTAAAGTGGACTTTATAAATAAAAAATGTTTGTGTGCAACGTCACACATCAATAGATATAGTGGATATAGTGCGACTTAGACCACTTTCAAACTAACACTAAAAACATTTTTTGTGTGCATAAAATGAAAAATGTCATTTTAACAGTACATGTTTTATAAATGTTTTTTTTTTATTTTTCGAAAATGTCAGTTCTTTCTCAATTTTTATGAGACTTTTCCTAATCCACTGTATGAAAGGTTGTCATCGGACCAATATTTCCAAAATGAGAGTATAAATATTAAAGGTACCTTCGGCGAAAATAGGAATTTTATTCAAAAAATATAAAATATATCATTTTTTTTAATATCATTTTCGAGTTCAGAAAGCCAAAAAATGTTATATGTAACCATTCGGAAAATTGTTGTTGCATAGTGTAATGATGCATTTGCCACTCTAGTTTTAAATTAATATAATTAAAGTATTATAGCCTTAGTGGCTTCATAACAGCAGTCGTGGCCGAGCGGTTAAGGCGTCTGACTAGAAATCAGATTCCCTCTGGGAGCGTAGGTTCGAATCCTACCGACTGCGATCACAAAATTCTTTTTCGAAAATAATTCAGGTTTCTATAGAACTTAATATGTGTTCCTTCTCTCCGCTAAAACTAGCTCTGATTTCTTCTCAGAATGATATAGTATTATAGAATGAAGTCAAGTTTCGGATAATTCTCATAAGAAAAAAATAACATTCATAGTATTCTCGAATTGCATTTTTTGCACAATAATTAAATGCAGATTTGGAACTCGCTTGCATTTATGCTAATAGTTTTTAAAACCTATTTCTGTTATCGATTTGAGTTTCAGTTTTTTGTTGTTTCTATTGAACGTAGCAGTCGTGGCCGAGCGGTTAAGGCGTCTGACTAGAAATCAGATTCCCTCTGGGAGCGTAGGTTCGAATCCTACCGACTGCGAAAGAAATTTTTGCCAGCGTTTAGAAATAAATTATATCAATGACAATAGTATGGCATACAGATGGCAATGCCATCTAGCAGGCGATAGTAGCGATATAATTCAATTATCATATTCAGCCAAACTGGAGACTAAAAAATGCTCTATCCTTCGGATTACATGAGTATGATAAGCTACACTAAGTTGACGGAATGAAGTCAGTTTTTTTTAAGTTGTGACAACAGCAAAAACCTGAAACTAGTACTACAACATTATTTAAACTAATATCTGATTCTTCGCAACGAGATTATATTATAATCTTTTCGAGTATCGTTGTGTTATCTAATGTATTTCTTCCTCAAGAATAATTGAAACTTTATATTAATATATTTAAAAATATATTAGTATAGTGTCAAACATCGGCTTTTTTCACGATCAGTAAGATATAATGAAAAAATCTTTTGGGGAAAAAACATATGCGAATTTCAAGAGGCAGACCACTTTGTCCGTAAAAAATGTGAAACTTTTCTAGCATTTCTTCTAAAGAGTGATTTTTTTGAGGTTAGGATTTTCATGCATTAGTATTTGACAGATCACGTGGGATTTCAGACATGGTGTCAAAGAGAAAGATGCTCAGTATGCTTTGACATTTCATCATGAATCGTCTTACAAACGAACAACGCTTGCAAATTATTGAATTTTATTATCAAAATGCGTGCTCTGTTAAGAAAGTTCATTGCGCGCTTCCATTTTATGGTCAGTTTAATCGACCCACTGAAGCGGCTATTCGGGCTATTGTGACTAAATTTCGTACCAAATTTACATTGTTGGACATTAAACCACCAACACGCTTACGTAGAGTGCGAACTGAAGAAAATATCGCAGCTGTATCGGCCAGTGTTAATGATGACCACCAATTTTCGATTCGTCGCCGTTCGCACCAATTGGGTCTCTGTTACTCAAAAACGTGGAAATGCCAAAATTGGACTAAGCGGATGGACCACCTAAGACGCAGCCGCGGTCAACATTTAAATGAAATTATCTTCAAAAAGTAAATGTCATGGACCAATCTAACGTTTCAAATAAAGAACCGATGAGATTTTGCAAATTTTATGCGTTTTTTTTTAAAAAAGTTATCAAGCTCTTAAAAAATCACCCTTTATTATAGTCGAATATTTGCCTGCTTTTGGTACGAACTCCTTTAAGAGCAGTCGTGGCCGAGCGGTTAAGGCGTCTGACTAGAAATCAGATTCCCTCTGGGAGCGTAGGTTCGAATCCTACCGACTGCGAAGGAAACTTTTTCCAAGATCATTGGAGGTAGTTTTACAGAAGAGGTGAAATTATATATTTGAATATGTGCAGCAACCCTCTAGCGGACGATAGTAGCGAAGTATTTATTCAAAATATCAAATTTGCCCTTAAAATTAAAAACAATCTATAGACATTACATGAGGATGATAAGACACAAAAGCAGTTAGAAATATTATTATTCTTTATAGGTGCTACAATAACAAAAATCCGAAACTAGTACCATGTCATTTGTGTCGTATAATTATAATATCTGAAATCGCCTCTCTATACACAAATTCCTTCTGATTATCATTGAAAATTACCTGGCGTTTTTTAACTCAAAACTGAATATAGTTTTGTATTTATGTATCTACAAAACATATTTATAAATGGTCAAAAATCTATTTCTATAAAATTTCCGATAGATAATTTTTCATTATTGATAACAAACCTCTTCAAATTTTCAAGATACTTAGATGATAACGATACAATTTCAAAATTGATTTGTTTATGTTGTATTTACCTTTTTGGTAGTTTAAATTTCTTTTTAGTTGGTTTAGCTTGAGGCCAAAAAAACTGGTTGTGCTATTGCTTTATTATTAAATATCATTCTCAATATTTCGGTTGTCTTCGTCAACCATCATCAGGTGATAAACAATTAAAAATTAATTGGTGTCGTCTTGATGTTTGCACAAGTCATTGTCAAAAAAATCCACATGAGAATTTTAACACGCTACCAACATTGAAACTAAAATGAAAGGAACATGAAATGAAAGAAACAAGCCCTACGAGAAAATTTTTGTTTAATGTACTCAGATGATGCATTTGCAAAACTAGTCTTAAAATAATATAATTAAAGTTTTATGATTTTAGTGTCTTCATAACAGCAGTCGTGGCCGAGCGGTTAAGGCGTCTGACTAGAAATCAGATTCCCTCTGGGAGCGTAGGTTCGAATCCTACCGACTGCGAAACTCTTTTTTTTTTTGAAATATTTGTATTTGTATTATTAGGGCTGGTCTAATATCATGAGCTGAAAGTAGTTGTTTAAAATTTCAAAAAATAACCGCATATCGCACCTATTCCACAAAAAAATAACAGCTAAAAATTTAAAATATTTCCTTTCTTGTCAAAAATCAACACACAGTGGTCATATCTACCCACTGTAAAGATAGCCCACAGTTTTGTCTTCTCCTTCGAAAAAAACAATCTGTGCTTTCAGAGTATCTTCTTCAGACTCAATTATTGAGTTACATTTTTAGTTGTTTAATTCAATTTTTAGTTTTTGAGTTGCGGAATACAAACGTGCGATATAAAAACGAAAATAAAATTTCAAATATATTTTACAGATATTTTTTGTAATTTTCTGAATCAGAAGTGTTCGATCCAGTAGTCATTTATAATTTGTAAAAGAAATCAAAAAAACTTTTCGCTAATATTAAATTTGCAAAATATAAAACGAACTAAAGTAATAGTTTTATAGTTTCTAAACTTATGCCTATGGAATGAGAATTGTGAGAATACGTTGTCACAACTCTCAAAGAAAAAATCCACGATTGTTCAAACCATTTCATTTACATACATTTATTATACCTTGGGAGTGTAAATATATCTATCTAATACAAATTAATTTATTCGGAATGTAAGAGGCTGGTAAAGACGATTTTGATTATTGTGATTTTTTCGATTTATACTATGGTTGGCTATTTTCTCTTAAATAACTACCACATTTGAGCCAAATTTATTTGTAATGTATTTGTAGCAGTATAAACAAGTAAACACGGCGTTAAGTTCGGCCGGGCCGAACTTTATATACCATCCACCATGGATTGCATTCACACAGAGGTTGTCGGTTTTCGTAGAAGTGCAGTAATATTACAGGAAAATATAATTTTTTTAATATAGCCAAAACAAATACAAATATTGAAAAATTAATTTTGTAAATAAATATAATATTTTAATTATTTCAAACCACGCTTATAAGGTAATGCTACCAATACGTCAATTCAAAAAATAAATATTCTTATATTTATATTTTCAAAAATATTTTCAAAGGCATAAATATTGGTAGATAGTGGGTGCTACAGTTGGTTGTATTTCCATTCTATTTGAATTCCAAAAGTACAAATTCTGAAAATCCATTATCAGACGTATATAGTACAAAATAAGCTAACTTCATGATTCAACCAATTTTTGCCGTAAAAGAAAAAGTACGAATTTGGAAAAAAACTTTTTATTTTGCGTGTCTATGCAGTCAGAGGAATGTATACACCGAATTCCATGATTCCATTTGGTTGATACCATTTTGACTCCCTTGACGTTTCTACGCAATTAGAATGTTATCATTCTAGCTGCAGGCGTTTAGTTGGTACTATTTTTATCCCTCTGTACCATTGTATCCCTTCAAAGTACTAATTTCGAAAAATTCGTCTATTTTCCGTGTCTACGCAGTCAGAGGAATGTATACTCCGAATTTCATGACTCTAGCTGCGGTCATTAAATTGGTACTATTTTTATCCCCTTTTTTCATTTTAACCCCAAAAAGTACGAATTTTGAAAAATCCGTGTATTTTACTTAGGGTTTGGGGTCCGGGAATTCCCGAATCGTTTTTCCCGGGAATTCCCGGAAAATTTTGGACGGGAATTCCCGGGAATAAATTTTGGATTTCCCGGGAATACGGGAAATATTAAATAAATATTTTATTGATTATTTTAAGCATTAATTCACATTTACTATATAAATTAGAAATTTTAGATATATTTCAAATTCATATATTTACATTACTGACAATAATAATGGGTGTTTGTTTATTACTACAAATAGAACATTTTAAATTCGCTAAGTACCCATTTTTTGCGAAACCCAGCTAGGAGAATAGAAACTTTTTGTGAGTATATTTGCATGATCTTTATTGTGAAACAAAAATATCATACCGACAATACTATGACTGACATAATGTCAATACTTAAACCCTCGTGCTGGTTATACTTTAAATTTCTTGTTTTCCTAGAAGAATCGACAAAATAAGAGGTGAAAATCTTCTTAAATAACGATTAACTTTACATATGCAACCAGTAAAAAATTGTTAAAAATTCGGATACATTCAAAATTTTTCACCTGGAAACTTTCAAGAGAAATCAAATATGAATAGAAATATATCCTACGGTATTTTTAAATAAACCTACGGTATTTTTAAAGAACTAATTATTCATTTAATATTAATTATTTATTTAATATTAATTTTTTTATATTACTTTCACATTTTAGAATATTTTACTTTGTTTCTGTAAATTTTTTATATGAATCTTGTAAATTAATTACGTCATAACATTCTCCGAGTTATTTTTTTCCTTAATCATTTCTAAATTTTGAATCTAGTGTAGTCACTTGTGACTGCGATTTAAATGTCCAATTTTATGACGCCCTTAATTCTGACGATTAGTCTAGAGTAAAATATTGTAAAATGAAAAATAATCTGTAAAATATTTTGACAAAAACAATCGTCTAATTTGTAATATGTCAGTATTTTAACCTATTTTTTATTTATTACTACAATAATAAAAAGTATTTATTTATTTTTTATATTTTTTATTTTATATATTGTCCTTCTCGATCACTTACAGTTAAGAGACTTGATAAGGTGGCAACATTTTTATCCATTGTTTTTTCTTAAATTTATCAACAAGAAAAATCTGACAGCAACATTATGAAAGTAGTAAATTCCATACAAAAAATAAGCTAGTAAGCCCATCCGAACAGGCCTATAATTTAATTATCAGGAATTACATTCATATTAAAAGCTATCAAAAAAGTACGAAAACCTTGAAATAGTGTACACGGACGTATATGGTGGGCGTTAATAGGTTAAAATAACACACCAGTTACTAAATGTTGACATTTTAAATCATATTGGACATACCTAAAATAAATTATATTTTTCCCGGGAATGAAACTTACCATTCCCGTTTTCCCGGGAAATGAAAAAAGTCCGGGAAACCCCAAACCCTAATTTTACTTATCTATGCAATCACAGGAATGTATACACCGTATTTCATTATTCCAGGTGTAGCCGTTTGGTTGGTACCATTTTTATCCCTCTATTCCTATTTTACCCCTTAAAAGTACGAATTTGGAAAAAATGATTACATATATTATGTATCTATTCAATTAGAGGAATGTACACACCGAATTTTGTGTTTCTAGCTGTTGTCATTTAATGTGTACCATTTTTATCCCTTTTTTGCCCCATTTCACCCCCTACAAATAAGAATCTCGTTTTTGCTATAAGGGGAATGCGCATACCAAATATCAAGCAAATATAAACAGACATATTCAAAAAACATGCATAAATACACTAAAATATTAGGGATTATTATGGGTATTTTTAGTCCTTGTGAGGGAAAAATGTTTCCGTTTGGGCCAATTTCGCCCCATTTCAATCCCAACCGATCTACGACTATAAGACGCATTTATAGAAAATTTGAACGTTCTAACTCCTTTCGTTTAGATGCTAGCGTGCTTTCAACAGACGGACGGACGGACGGACGGACATGGCTAGATCGTCTTAGAATTTTATGACGATCAAGAATATATATACTTTATAGGGCCTCAGGTCGATATTTCAAGGTGTTACAAACAGAATGACAAAGTTAGTATACCCCCCCCCCATCCTGGTGGTGGAGGGTGTAAAAACAATAAAAACAATTAGAGAGTTTTAATAACATTTTAGATTCCCAAAATATTTTTTTTTATTTCATTCCAAAGTCTCGTACAGATTCCAAAGTCTCGACTGAATTCGAAATAGTAAAATTAAAATTCCAAGGATTGATTTGAACTGGGATATTGTCCTGGCTCAAGACCCTTTTGCTTCTATATTTAATAGAATGCAAATTTATTTATAAATGGCATGGTGACATTTATTACTTGGCCGCAGACTACCACGATCATGATTTCGACCATGTCAAAAGTCTTTTCAAGTGGCTTCGCAGCGACTTTTCAACATCAAACCCGGCCTCTATAAGGAGATGATTCTCACAAACGAACGAGAATCACAACTCACTTGCCGAATTTGCGTTTAATAAATCGCTCCAAGTAATAAAGTACACATGCCATCTTACAAGCATCTCATTGAGTTGCATATGTAAGTAAAGGGTGATTTTTTAAGAGCTTGATAACTTTTTTTTTAAAAAAAACGCATAAAATTTGCAAAATCTCATCGGTTCTTTATTTGAAACGTTAGATTGGTCCATGACATTTACTTTTTGAAGATAATTTCATTTAAATGTTGACCGCGGCTGCGTCTTAGGTGGTCCATCCGCTTAGTCCAATTTTGGCATTTCCACGTTTTTGAGTAACAGAGACCCAATTGGTGCGAACGGCGACGAATCGAAAATTGGTGGTCATCATTAACACTGGCCGATACAGCTGCGATATTTTCTTCAGTTCGCACTCTACGTAAGCGTGTTGGTGGTTTAATGTCCAACAATGTAAATTTGGTGCGAAATTTAGTCACAATAGCCCGAATAGCCGCTTCAGTGGGTCGATTAAACTGACCATAAAATGGAAGCTCGCAATGAACTTTCTTAACAGAGCACGCATTTTGATAATAAAATTCAATAATTTGCAAGCGTTGTTCGTTTGTAAGACGATTCATGATGAAATGTCAAAGCATACTGAGCATCTTTCTCTTTGACACCATGTCTGAAATCCCACGTGATCTGTCAAATACTAATGCATGAAAATCCTAACCTCAAAAAAATCACTCTTTATGTGTATATGCAGGTATAGTTACCCAGCAATACTTCTGCCGTGCCAACGCTCATTTGTTTTAGTTTTTTCGTTTGCATTTTTTTGGTCTGTAATCAATATTTGATTTGAACTGGGATATTGTCCTGGCTCAAGACCAAGGATTATTAAAATTATTTAAGAAAAATTATACAAATTGAAAAGTAGAAGTTATGACCCTTCTTCTTTGACTAGATTAATTTAAGCGAAAACTTTGTAAAAAATAAAAAAAAAACTACTTTTGACATTCCCTTACTAACTTCATAGCCATAAGTTCAATATTTATCTATAGATTTTCTTCGAAAAGAACTTATTTTAATCGTTTTGATGCCAGCTATTAAAAAACAAAACAAAATATATAATTTGTATAGCATTATTTAAGAAACAATTTAAACAAATCATGATTTTTTAATTCTTTTGCGTCAGCAAAGAGGTTCATAACTTCAACATCTGTCCATAGATATTTTACATATACTTATTGTTTTCTTCGTTAGAATGCTAATTAAACAATAAAACAAAAAATATATTTTTCCCTTTCTTTCTATTTTTTTATGTTTTTTTTCGTGTCAGCAAAAAAATAGTTTTTTTAGAGAAAATTCGTTTTTCTCAATTCGTTGGAGACTCTTCCTAAAACACTGTTTCTATGTGCATGACCTTTATTTCAACATATAAGCGTGTGTTAGCAAACCTATATTTCCAAAATGAGAGTGCCAATATTTAAGGTAGCTTCGCCGAAAATTATTTAAATTTAAATTTAGTTTAAAAAAAAATATCCATAAAATTATTTTTAATATATTTTCGAGTTTAAAAAGTCAAAATACGAAAAAATTTTGTTGTATAGTGTTAATAATTATGCAAGGCAAGTAGTGAAAACCTTCACAAAATCTCTCATAAAAATTTAGATTATCAAAAACTGTATCGAATTCAGAAGAATTTTAGGAATTATTAAAAAACATATTTTTATATTGCTAAGAACAAGATTAACAACTAGTTTTCGTTCAATATTTGGTCGCATCATTATAATAATTGCATTTTATATATTTGTTTACAAAATACCATATGAGAATTATAACACACTAAGGCCCACTCAAACTACAATGATAAATTGTTATACATACCTTCAATGTTGCTAGTTTTAGCACAGCAGTCGTGGCCGAGCGGTTAAGGCGTCTGACTAGAAATCAGATTCCCTCTGGGAGCGTAGGTTCGAATCCTACCGACTGCGATCGACTATATTTTGACAATAAATATGCAGTTTCAAGAGAAATCTTGCACTTCTTATGATTTACTCTTCTGGAACCGGTTCCGAATAATTTATGATTAAAGAAACTTAATTAAAATCGGACCTAACTGTTTCACAGCTATAACCAGTATTGATAACTCGATGCAAAACTCGTTTCAATTATCATTGATGCATGAAGACGATGCATTTTGTCAAAACTTATTGTCAGTTTGATTATTGAAGATTTGGCTACGTTTGCATTCTCTAACGTAGCAGTCGTGGCCGAGCGGTTAAGGCGTCTGACTCGAAATCAGATTCCCTCTGGGAGCGTAGGTTCGAATCCTACCGGCTGCGAAGAGTATTTTTTGAATTGGCTGATTTTTAGTATCAAAAATCCTCAATTGGAAATTGATTTTGTTTGGAAATAAATTTTGTTTGGCACAGTATGTTTGTATTCTTATAAAATCATTGATCGATTTCTCATATCAAGAATGATGTGTTGATGTTTTGAAATTGATATTGTTTAGAAATTATTCCAATGATTTCTTAATAAAAATTAATTCCGGACTAAGTTGAGTTATGAGTTTCTTCAGCTACTATAATTGATCTCTTAATTAATTTACAATTTTGCTAACTAAGTTCCTGAAAATTTTAATATCAATAGAAGATATTGCATAATCTTTTCGATTTCCTAAAAATCTCATATGAGAATTATATCACTTATATTTTCATTAAAATTTAAAACTATTTATATGTTCAATGTTATCCATAGAACACGCAGCAGTCGTGGCCGAGCGGTTAAGGCGTCTGACTAGAAATCAGATTCCCTCTGGGAGCGTAGGTTCGAATCCTACCGACTGCGATCGAGAATTATTTTTGTGGACTAAAAATATATTATATCTTATATTTTTTCTCCGGAAATGGTTCATATATCTACATGAATAGGTTTATTAAAAACTAAATAATGAATTGTGATTTATATAATGATTCTTTTAAAGTGGCCATGAACTATGAATTTTTCGAAACGTGTTTTGATATTCATTCAATCGTGCTCACCCATAATAATGACGAGTTTTGTTTCATAACTTGTTTTCAGATTTGTTTTAGATGTTATTATGCTATTGTATCTTATTGTCTCTTCTGCTAAGTGGACTCTTGCAAACACTTTTCACTGCGTATGTTATTTAAAACGTTCACCCTTACCTCTTGTGAGTTGTTTTCACCATTAAAAATAACCCAAAACTATTTCTTAATTCCACTCCAACTAAAATTCGAACTCGCAACCTTGCGTTTTGAAATCAGCGGCACTGCCACTGTGCCTAAAAGTGCCAGAAGAATAAGAGAGAAAACAAATAAGCAATTAAGAAGAGATAAACTCACGAAATTGATTGTGAATAACGCACGAGCTGAACAGTGATTGTTGTTTCACTACAACGCCAAAGCGAAGTGAAAGAAGAAGCCATGAGCTGATGATGTCGACATGTGTGAAGCAGTCGTGGCCGAGCGGTTAAGGCGTCTGACTAGAAATCAGATTCCCTCTGGGAGCGTAGGTTCGAATCCTACCGACTGCGAACGAAAAATAAATTTTATAAAAAAATGAAGAAAAAATAAATAAATATAAATTTCAAAAAATTCAAAAACCGCTGAAGTATTTCGGTGAAATGATAACTCCAAGCCACACGATAAAAAATGTGGAAAAAATCAAAAGAAGTTTGCTTTATATTCTGAAGTCCCAAATAATTCCTCCATTAATATTAAAAATATAAAACAAAATTTCGAATATTTTTCTTCAGAGTTTATTATAAATTTTTTGTTTGTGAAATCTTTGCTAATATAATTTTGTCATAAATGTCTATTTCTCGGCCCACTCTATTGCATCTGCATCATTAGAAAGAACTGGAATGTGTTAAGAAAAGCAGTGCATGTTAAAATCCAATAAAGTTTATAAATAATTACACTTAAACAGCCCAAAAAATTATTTGTAGTATTTGATTAAAATACTAATTTGTGATGCTTGTAAAATAATGAGTGGCAAAAACGCGATAAAAATCAAATAAAGAACCAAAACCAGCCACAAATTGCAACAGACAGACAGAGGCAAGCGAACACTTTGAATGCTGCAGCAACTGGTGTGGTTGTGGCAGCAGGTCCACCAATTACAACTTTCCGGGTGTAGGGAAATCAACCAAGTGTAGAGGCAAAGAAAAAGCTAAAGAAAAAATCATGAGGAATAATAAGAGACAAAAATAAAAGAAAGAGGTGGAGAATGCTTAACCCGTGAGGAACGAGGGAACTCTTAATATTTCTCCCAGGAAATTATAATATTTTTCTTCAATTAGTAAATTATTCAACTATTCAACTATTCAACTATTCAACTATTCAACTATTCAACTATTCAACTATTCAACTATTCAACTATTCAACTATTCAACTATTCAACTATTCAACTATTCAACTATTCAACTATTCAACTATTCAACTATTCAACTATTCAACTATTCAACTATTCAACTATTCAACTATTCAACTATTCAACTATTCAACTATTCAACTATTCAACTATTCAACTATTCAACTATTCAACTATTTAACTATTCAACTATTCAACTATTCAACTATTCAACTATTCAACTATTCAACTATTCAACTATTCAACTATTCAACTATTCAACTATTCAACTATTCAACTATTCAACTATTCAACTATTCAACTATTCAACTATTCAACTATTCAACTATTCAACTATTCAACTATTCAACTATTCAACTATTCAACTATTCAACTATTCAACTATTCAACTATTCAACTATTCAACTATTCAACTATTCAACTATTCAACTATTCAACTATTCAACTATTCAACTATTCAACTATTCAACTATTCAACTATTCAACTATACAACTATTCAACTATACAACTATTCAACAAAAACTTTTCCGATGGGCAAATTTCAGCAGTATTTTGGCTTTCTAAGTTCGTGAGCCTAAGTGAGAGGACAAATATTAAAGGTACCATAAACGAAAATTGGAATTTTAGAAAAAAAATAATCATAAAAAATGTTTGTCTTGATTTTATGAACACAAGAAATATGGTTTAGGTCTCGTTTTTTGTTTTTCTCCTGCCTCTTCCCTACATGGGTTAATTTGTAGGGGGAGTGTCTATGATTCATGCTCTCCAGGCAGTTCAAGTTGGTTATTCCACTGCTTGATGAATTGCTGTAACGGTTGTCAGCCACAGGTTGCATTACTGCCAACCATTAGTGCGATACCCATAATTTCGGAATTATATAGACGTCGAAAATTTTGTTAACTTAATTCTAGAGTCTGTTAAGAAGCAACATCTAACATTATTGCTTTGCTGAGAGAAGAACATAAACAATGAAACTGACTTTCAAAGTCATGTTTATATCTTCCTAATTCAGATTCACACTCAAACATATATAATTCATTCAATTCCATGGAGAGAATTTAGAATTAAATTGTGATGTTAACTGCTAAAACGAGGGCAGGGAGGTAATTGGAGTTAAATATGGAAAATACAACATTTTGTCTCATGACGATCAATCTATCTTTCATGTTGGAGTAGGTCATTATATTTCAGGAATTTTAATTACATATTTGCTAATTGTTTAATTTTGTTTTCGTTGGCAATCAAACCACCACCACCTCGTTATTATGACGAGCAACACTTGTCAACGACACCCTATTCTTTCGGTTTATATTTCCTTGCTGTCTTCTCGCTGCAAGTTTAGCAACCTCTCGAAGGGGTTCCTTTGTCTGGTGTTGTTTTCCCCCCGTTCACCATTTTTTGTGGTATTTTTTTTTTGTTGAGTTCACAAAAGAGCATATTTTCAAGTTTTCAACGAAATGAATGTCACGTGTCATAATGCAATTGTCATTAACTCGGTGTGTGGTGTGTGTGTTAACTCAAGTGTTGTGTACATTTTGCTTCGTTGCACCTCAACCGAATTTGGGGTGGGTTGACAAAGAGCTGCTGTAATTAAAAGCAAAGAAAGAAAAAAACAATGCGGTGACTGAAGAATAATGCAACGAATGCTTGTCAGGGGAACTCACAGACACAGTGGGTCAGATGCAATACAGAGATATGGATTTCGGAACGTATTCAAAATTTTCACAGAGTGAGAGAAAATTTCCGTCTTTGAGAGTCTCAGCCTCTATTATTTGAACGGTGTTCATTTTTTCAAAAAAAAAAAATGTTTGGGATTTATTTTCCCCGTTTTGGGAATTATGAGATATTTATATGACATATAATTGAATACGATTAGAGACTTGTGTTTGCAACAAACTTGCAGAGTTTTTTAACATTGGAGCCTCAGACTCTCGTTTATTTTTATACGACATATAATTGAATTCGATCAGAGACTAAAAGAAAAATATTCACATAATATATCGATTTGTGGTCCATTTTGGGGTTCCTAATATACAAATCCCACAACTGGGGAAAACCAATCCCAAAATTGTTCGATCGCGGATCAGAGAAAAATATTTTCAAATCGTTTTTTATAATAATCCCATAATTCATAAAACGGGGAAAATAAATCCCAAAACGTTTTTTAGAATAATTACAGTAATTAAATTCAATTTGATTCACGAACAAGAAGATAAATATTTAAAAAAAAATCGATTTGGATACGATTCGTCATATAAAATTCCTACATTCTTTATTGTGAGAAAGAAAATAACATACTTGGGATTTATTTTCCCCGTTTTGGGAATCATGAGATTTTTATATGACATATAATTGAATTCGATCAGAGACTAAAAAAAAAACAATTTCACATAATACATCGATTTGAGGTCCATTTTTGGGATTCCTAATATACAAATCCCACAACTGGGGAAAACCAATCCCAAAAATTTGTTTTTTTTTAGAAAAATTACCACTTTCGATCTTTTCGATCGCGTATCAGAGAAAAATATTTTCAAATCGTTTTTTATAATAATCCCATAATTCCTAAAACGGGGAAAATAAATCCCAAAACGTTTTTTAGAATAATTACAGTAATTAAATTCAATTTGATTCACGAACAAGAAGATAAATATTTTCCAAAAAATCGATTTGGATACGATTCGTAATATAAAAAATCCTACATTCTTTATTGAGCGAAAGAAAAGAACATTCTTGGGATTTATTTTCCCCGTTTTGGGAATTATGAGATTTTTATATGATATATAATTGAATTCGATCAGAGACTAAAATAATTATCGATTTGTGATCGATTTTTGGATTCCTAATATAAAAATCCCACAACGGGGAAAAACAAATCCCAAAAATGTGATTTTTTAAGAAGAATTACCACTTGTGTTTGCAACAAACTTGCAGAGGGAGAACATTTTTCGCCTTTAGAGTCTCAGACTCTCGTTTCTTCTATTAGAAATGTGTCGAAATTTTCAAAATTTTCTAAAATAATAACATTTTTGGGATTTATTTTCCCCGTTTTGGGAATTATGAGATTTTTATACGAAATATAATTCAATTTGATCAGAGATCAACAGCAAAATATTTAGATAATATATTGATTTGTGATCGAATTCTGGGATTCCTAATATAAAAATCCCACAACGGGAAACCCCAATCACAAAAATGTTATATTTTTTTTTAGAAAAATTACCACTTTCTATCACTTCGATGGCGGATCGGAGGAAAAATAATTCCAAATCGGTTTTTATAAGAATACAATAATTCCGAAAACGGGGAAAATAAATCCCAAACATTTTTTAAAAAAATTACAGCAATTAAATTCAAATTGATTCACAGACGAGAAGATAAATATTTCCAAAAAACATTGATTTGGAGACGATTATTGGGATTCCTAATATAAAAATCCCACAAATGGGGAAAAATCAATCCCAAAAATGTAATTTTTTAGAATGATATACCACTTTCAATCACTTAAACGCGGATCAGAGAACACATATTTTCAAATCGATTTTTATAAGAATCCCATAATTAAAATCCCAAACTTTTTTTTGAAAAATTAAAGCAATTAAATCCAATTTGATTCCCGGACAAGAAGATAAATATTTTCAAAAAATTCAATTAGTTATCTTTTCCAAAATTTTCTAAAAAAAATCAAAATTTTTGGGATTTATTTCCCCGTTCTGGGAATTATGAGATTTTTATTTGTACAATTCAATTTGTTCAGAGATAAAAATATATACATAATATATCGATTTGTGATAGATTTTTGGGATTCCTAGTATAAAAATCCCACAACTGGGCAAAACCAATCCCAAAAATTTATTTTTTTAGAAAAATTACCATTTTCGATCGCGTATGAGAGGAAAAATATTTCCAGATAGATTTTTTATAAGAATCCCATAATTCCTAAAATGGGGAAAATAAATCCCAAACTTTTTTTAGAAAAATTACAGCAATTAAATTCAATTTGATTCACGGGCGAGAAGATAAATGTTTCCAAAAAAATGTTTTGGAGACAATTTTTGGGATTACTCATATACAAAATCCTAAATTATTTATTGACAGAACTTGTCTTACTTTGAGACAGAGACTCTCATTTTGTCTATTTGAATTGTGTTAATTTTTTTAAAATATAACTCACTGTGCACCACAGTCTCTCATTAGCCCATTATTCACTTTGCGGTTTAGTCTTGGCCTAAGACCACATCCTTCTTTTGCTTCCGAGCTTTTGATTTCAAACACCTATAATAGCAATAGCCAAAGTCTGTCAATTTCGTTAGTCTCTTCCTCTCCAACAAGATTTTTAAATGTAATTGAAGCCGAAACACACAAACTTCATTAAAAATGTTTCATTGTTTCAATGGTTGGTAAATGGATGGAATAAATTAAATAACTCAAATTTCCAATCCAACCAACAACTATTGTAAAGAAAAAACTGTATTTAATGCCATCAGAGTTTTCAACAATTAATAGCCACAGGATGGAAAAAACAGAGTTATAAAAATGTATTAATTTTACAATAGGAGGCCACAACATAATGTTGGAATGTAAATAATTTAAATTAAATATGCACTGAACATCTACAACATCACTGCACGAAAATATAGCAAGGGTTTAAAGGTGATTTGGGTAACAATGGCCAACAAAATGGAAAAAACAAGGTTCGAAAAATTACGAACTAGAGTTTAATGTTGAATTTAAATCAAACTAGAGATTTTAATTTTTATTACATTTTATTTACCTTTTTAATTGTTATTTTTATTTAAATATTTTTCGCTGTGATATCAATTTTTTTATATCAATATTTTAGAATTATTTTTTCGTTGTTTTTTTAAATTGGTCTGTAAACAATATTTGATTTTAGTAGGGATGTTGGGCCAAGGTCATTGTGTATATTTTTTATATTCGACCTTTAGTTTTAACTAAGAGTAGATATATATGCAAAATGGTCTCGAGCCAGGACATTATCCCATTACAAATCAATTTTTTTATTATTATTTTTATGACATTATTTACACTATGCAACAAAAATTTGTCCGAAGGACTATCTAAAGAGTGATTTTTTTGAGGTTAGGATTTTCATGCATTAGTATTTGACAGATCACGTGGGATTTCAGACATGGTGTCAAAGAGAAAGATGCTCAGTATGCTTTGACATTTCATCATGAATCGTCTTACAAACGAACAACGCTTGCAAATTATTGAATTTTATTATCAAAATGCGTGCTCTGTTAAGAAAGTTCATTGCGCGCTTCCATTTTATGGTCAGTTTAATCGACCCACTGAAGCGGCTATTCGGGCTATTGTGACTAAATTTCGCACCAAATTTACATTGTTGGACATTAAACCACCAACACGCTTACGTAGAGTGCGAACTGAAGAAAATATCGCAGCTGTATCGGCCAGTGTTAATGATGACCACCAATTTTCGATTCGTCGCCGTTCGCACCAATTGGGTCTCTGTTACTCAAAAACGTGGAAATGCCAAAATTGGACTAAGCGGATGGACCACCTAAGACGCAGCCGCGGTCAACATTTAAATGAAATTATCTTCAAAAAGTAAATGTCATGGACCAATCTAACGTTTCAAATAAAGAACCGATGAGATTTTGCAAATTTTATGCGTTTTTTTTTTAAAAAAAAGTTATCAAGCTCTTAAAAAATCACCCTTTATAACATTAAGACTGGATAACTAAGCTGCGATAACAAAAATCTAAATAAAATGTTAAATTTTCACTGAAAATAAAAAATTCTTTTTTAAAATTGTCGCCAAAAGCAATAGCAATGTTTGTGTGAAAACAAATTTTGAAAAAATAATTTTGTGTTAAAAATTTTGGACTTAGCCTGGATAATTATCCAGTGTAATTCAAAAAGATGGTTAACGAGGCTAAGTCCAATAAAGTCAACACAAAATATTTTTTGAAAAATTTGTTTTCACACACACATTGATATCGCTTTTGGCGGCAATTTTAAAAAAGAATTTTTTATTTTGAGCAAAAAATTAATTTTTGTTATCGCAGCTTGTTATCCCGGCTTAAAGAAAAACAGCCCTATTTTCTAATATATTTTGGATTTATAAACTCCAAACGATATTAACAATTATTTATTTTTTTAATTTTTACGAAAATTCCAATACACATATTTTGCTTTAATATGTGTACATACATATATGATTAATTAAAAATAATTATGATGGGTTCAAATATTGCGAAACAGTGGCTTAAAGACGCAAAAGATTAAAAAATATAGATTTTTAAAATTTTAAATAGCGCGAAAACCATCTGTTCATGCGAACACAAAATGTTTGCTGGGTGACAGCCTCTTTTCTACTGGCATCTTTCTCTCTTGCTATGCGATGCGATTGCAAGATCGACGTGGCTCTCTCATTTCTCTATGCGTGCTAGGATCAGTCGTCAACCCAACGTGAAGAAAAGAAGTTACGCCGCGACACTATCCCTTCACCCACGTACAGCATAAACAACCTACATACATACATACTTACATCTGTACGAATACAACCCAACAACAAAAGTGCACTCTACATTTAGTTTCATACCAACATAATTGAATTACACAATTCCATGTACCCAAATTCAAACATACAACAACAGTACACATAAATAAAATCCTAACTATTATAACGTGGAAAGAATAATAAGTGTTTTTGTTCCAAAAAGGATTTGATCTGATTTGAGAATTGGATCCATCTAACCCGTCAAAACATGGTCCATACGAACCTTTTGTGAATATTACAGCGATCCTATACAAACAAAAAATAATTATACAGTCCACTATAAACAATATTCGCTAGTGATACAATAAAAAAGTCTAACACTGTGCGTTAACAAAAACAAGTCATTGAATCTACCTCCAATAAAATAGACAAAAGGAAAATACAGTGAGCGTTAATAAAATTACAGAACATATAAACACAGTGCAAGTACAAAAACAAACATTTGCTGCCTTGAAAATTAAACTGTTCTTCACACGAACAAAGCGAGCCACACCACAGAGTCATAACCAACTCATTGCTGGTTCGTCTGACTTCAACTATTCAAAGCGGGAAGATTGCAGCAAAGAAGAATACGTAAAGCATACTTACAAACAAACATACCCATACTTACTCTCTCAACAGAGACTCACACTCGTCGTCAGCAAAGCTGGTCACGCTCATACACATACACACTCCCTCTCATTAGAGGTACGCTACATACTTTGAATCAGCCAGTTTAGTTTTATCGTTTAGTCAGACAGTGCCACACATTTGTTTATACGTAGACACACACATACACATACCCACTCGTGCTGAACAATAAGCAGGTACCCTACACACATTTGGTCAGTCAGTCGTATTCATCCATATGTTTGGTACAACATTTAAATAATTCTGTTAAACACATACACATCTATTTACGCTATAAACAATACGCAGGTGCGCGACACACAATTCATAAACCTACCTAATTCATTGATAAACTTGGAAAAATTTAAATACTTACCAGTTTTGGTTATACTTCTCGCAACTGAATCTATAGTTTTGAATACACACAAGTACATTGCAATGGCGAAGCTTATACATTTAGAATCAAGTTTATATCGATCAATTACCTTTGAATTAGAGGCATTCCAAAAAGAGTATAGTGCTTCAGGGAAGGAATCCAAATCCCTGTCATCTCTTAAGTTTCATAAAAATGAATTAGAAAAAATCTGGGAAAAGGTAAATAGCAAATATGATGCCATACTCGAGTCTGCTCTTTTGGATGACCCAGAAGAAGGAAAAACGGTAGATTTGAAGAAAATTCAGCTTAGGTTTTTGGATGCAAAGAAGTTTTACAGGCGTGCAATGATCTACTTTGTAGAATGTATAGATGATATTGAAGGTAACCAGAGGAATACCGCTACCCACGCAAGCAATGCCACTTCTACCACATCATACTTTACAGTCCCACCCTGTGATATTGACGTTTTTGATGGTGAATACTCGTCATGGCCTTCCTTTAGGGATTTATACCAAGCCATCTATGGCAACAATACACGATTGAGTAGTGTAGAGAAATTATTCTACTTAAAGCAGAAGACTCGGGGGGAGGCCAGAGAGGTAATTGAGAATACCCCACTTACGAATGAAGGGTTTGGAGTAGCTTGGGCAAATTTGACTGCCCAATATGAGAATAATAGAATGCAAGTCAATGCTCAACTGAAAACGCTCTTCAACTTACCCGTAGTAGAATTTGCATCTGGCGCAGCTGTCCGTAAATTACAACGAGCGGTAAACGGCTGTGTGAATACTCTTAAGACCCTTGCCATCAAGACTGAACACTGGGATCCAATTTTGATATACTTATGCTCATCCAAGCTGCCGGTAGATATCTTGACTAAGTTTGAAGATACGCTTTCCGATCAATCGGCTCTACCTGCTTGGAATGAATTGAATACCTTCCTAACCAGCACGTATAAAGGCTTAGATTCAGTAGCAGATATTAAGCACACAAACTTCAACCCTACACATACTTCACGGCCCCAATCTACCCTTTCTCCACCCCGCACTCTGAACAACCCACATACAACACATGGCAAAATTTGCAAGATATGTCAAGGCAGTCATGTCCTTCGTGACTGTCCATCGTTTTCAAACTTTTCTGTTAACGATAGAAGAAAATACGTAACGGATAATGGTTATTGTTACAATTGCTTAGCAATATCCCACACGGCTAACGATTGCAGGAGTACATTTACTTGTCGAAGCTGTGGCGGTCCACACCACACACTGTTGCACATACCCAACACGCATACTCAAGTCGATGAGCAGCCTTCTTTTGCTAGGACAACAATCGCTCAAACTTTTTCAACCCTTACCCAAACACAAACACTATTAGGCACGGCTGTTTTAAACGTTGACAAGCATGGGTCATTATTTCCAGCCAGGGCATTGATAGACCCTGCTTCTGACTTTTCTTTTATTTCTGAAAATTTAGCACAGAAGTTACGTTTACCCACTACCCACATCTCAGCCGAAGTATCAGGCTTGAATGAAATTGTATCTGCCAGAGCGAGCAAGATTTGCCAAGTTGTTTTAAGGTCAAATACACGACAAGATTTCAGTATTAAGATCAAAGCTATAGTCGTTAAAACCATTACCCAATCATTGCCAACACGAAAAGTCATGTCACCGCCTCCACAAGAGTTAGATGATCTCGAACTGGCTGATCCCAAATTTAACGAGAGCAGGCCCATTGATTTCATCATTGGAAGTGATGTTTACCCAGATATTTTACGTACAGGAGTAAAGAAAAATATTATGAACAGTTTGGTGGCGCAAGATACTCAATTTGGCTGGATTCTGACAGGACCTGCCAATGCAGAACACAACGAAACACATTTCCTGGAGGCTGCCCAACAAAATTAAATTTAATGCTATATTTTGAAAATACGCTCCGTTACACACAATACAAAATCATGATACCAGTAATTTACACTCAGTTGCTATTTATACCCACACATATACCCATATACATCCAACATTGCACTACCCGCTACGAACGTTAATGACGTCTTAGCATTTATATTTAATCTGATCAAAATCAGTTCTGCAGACTTTTAGTCTAATTCAAGAGAAGATCAGTTGTTGGATGCTGATCTGTCTGATAAGCGTCAAATATGGCAAATACACATTACAACCCAGTTACATTATGCAACAACGTAAATACAACACATAGAATATATGGTATCTAAACTACATTGGCCACAGATAAAGTCCAATCGCACTCATCAGCGCGTTACACTGAAATATCGTCAGAACATTAGATAAACGGATGCTTATTAAACTACACCACACGATAAGTATCACTTATTACCCAAATTTACACAAAACTGTTTAGATCCAACTCACAGACATTCCAACTGGTTTTCTTTTAATATTTATTTCTGTCTCTTATATAGATCCATCAAGGCGGGGGAGAATGTTCATGCGAACACAAAATGTTTGCTGGGTGACAGCCTCTTTTCTACTGGCATCTTTCTCTCTTGCTATGCGATGCGATTGCAAGATCGACGTGGCTCTCTCATTTCTCTATGCGTGCTAGGATCAGTCGTCAACCCAACGTGAAGAAAAGAAGTTACGCCGCGACACTATCCCTTCACCCACGTACAGCATAAACAACCTACATACATACATACTTACATCTGTACGAATACAACCCAACAACAAAAGTGCACTCTACATTTAGTTTCATACCAACATAATTGAATTACACAATTCCATGTACCCAAATTCAAACATACAACAACAGTACACATAAATAAAATCCTAACTATTATAACGTGGAAAGAATAATAAGTGTTTTTGTTCCAAAAAGGATTTGATCTGATTTGAGAATTGGATCCATCTAACCCGTCAAAACACCATCATTACTAATACTAATACTAATACTAATACTAATACTAATACTAATACTAATACTAATACTAATACTAATACTAATACTAATACTAATACTAATACTAATACTAATACTAATACTAATACTAATACTAATACTAATACTAATACTAATACTAATACTAATACTAATACTAATACTAATACTAATACTAATACTAATACTAATACTAATACTAATACTAATACTAATACTAATACTAATACTAATACTAATACTAATACTAATACTAATACTAATACTAATACTAATACTAATACTAATACTAATACTAATACTAATACTAATACTAATACTAATACTAATACTAATACTAATACTAATACTAATACTAATACTAATACTAATACTAATACTAATACTAATACTAATACTAATACTAATACTAATACTAATACTAATACTAATACTAATACTAATACTAATACTAATACTAATACTAATACTAATACTAATACTAATACTAATACTAATACTAATACTAATACTAATACTAATACTAATACTAATACTAATACTAATACTAATACTAATACTAATACTAATACTAATACTAATACTAATACTAATACTAATACTAATACTAATACTAATACTAATACTAATACTAATACTAATACTAATACTAATACTAATACTAATACTAATACTAATACTAATACTAATACTAATACTAATACTAATACTAATACTAATACTAATACTAATACTAATACTAATACTAATACTAATACTAATACTAATACTAATACTAATACTAATACTAATACTAATACTAATACTAATACTAATACTAATACTAATACTAATACTAATACTAATACTAATACTAATACTAATACTAATACTAATACTAATACTAATACTAATACTAATACTAATACTAATACTAATACTAATACTAATACTAATACTAATACTAATACTAATACTAATACTAATACTAATACTAATACTAATACTAATACTAATACTAATACTAATACTAATACTAATACTAATACTAATACTAATACTAATACTAATACTAATACTAATACTAATACTAATACTAATACTAATACTAATACTAATACTAATACTAATACTAATACTAATACTAATACTAATACTAATACTAATACTAATACTAATACTAATACTAATACTAATACTAATACTAATACTAATACTAATACTAATACTAATACTAATACTAATACTAATACTAATACTAATACTAATACTAATACTAATACTAATACTAATACTAATACTAATACTAATACTAATACTAATACTAATACTAATACTAATACTAATACTAATACTAATACTAATACTAATACTAATACTAATACTAATACTAATACTAATACTAATACTAATACTAATACTAATACTAATACTAATACTAATACTAATACTAATACTAATACTAATACTAATACTAATACTAATACTAATACTAATACTAATACTAATACTAATACTAATACTAATACTAATACTAATACTAATACTAATACTAATACTAATACTAATACTAATACTAATACTAATACTAATACTAATACTAATACTAATACTAATACTAATACTAATACTAATACTAATACTAATACTAATACTAATACTAATACTAATACTAATACTAATACTAATACTAATACTAATACTAATACTAATACTAATACTAATACTAATACTAATACTAATACTAATACTAATACTAATACTAATACTAATACTAATACTAATACTAATACTAATACTAATACTAATACTAATACTAATACTAATACTAATACTAATACTAATACTAATACTAATACTAATACTAATACTAATACTAATACTAATACTAATACTAATACTAATACTAATACTAATACTAATACTAATACTAATACTAATACTAATACTAATACTAATACTAATACTAATACTAATACTAATACTAATACTAATACTAATACTAATACTAATACTAATACTAATACTAATACTAATACTAATACTAATACTAATACTAATACTAATACTAAAAAAGGGAAAATAAATCCCTAAAATGTTAATTTTTTAGAAAAATGTCCGTCATTCCCTCAATTCGATCAGAGATGAAAAGAAAAATATTTCCAAAAAATATCGATTTGGAAATCCCAGAATTCCTAAAACCGGGTAAATAAATACCAACAATTCTATTATCTTAAAAAACTACCGTCATCTCTTCAATTTGGTTGCGGGTCAGAAGAAAAATGTTATCTAAAAATATTTCCCTTTATAAAAATCCCAACATCTTAAAACGCGCAAATAAATGCCAAAAATGAGATTTTTTAGAAAAGTTACCACCATTTTGTCAAAGGCTGGATTTGAAAAATGGTGTCTATTCTACAACAATACAATTGTTCACAATTAAATTTGAATATGTGTTTATTTTTGCCAACATATTATTGAAATTATGCTATAATTTAGCTCTAGACTGTTTGCCCATATAAATATTTGTTAATGCCACATGTAATCGCACGCGAACATACACTGGCTGCAAAACCAGCCAGCGCCCAGTTGTTGTGGTCTGCCACATGAGATGACATGATAAAAATTGTACAATTTTGCTGCTGCCGCTGCTGCTGTTTTGGTTTTGATCACTTTTTATTGATAATTAAAAATTAAAATTAAAACCAATTTATACAGACAACACATAGTATATAAAATGTATGCTTTTAAAATAACATTTATTATTTATGTGTGTGGTGGAATTTAAAACAATATTGGAAATTGCAGACAAATGGAAGTGGAAGAAGAATAAACAAAGGGCGATGAAAAGGTAGCAGTCAAACAGAACCAACAAAAAGTCTAAATGTTAATGCTTTAAATTATTTAAATATCAACAAATAAGTCAATAACACAAAAAATGGAAAGACTACATTCATAATCATTTTTCACAGGTTTATAAGACGAATTTTCAATGTAGAAGCAATCTTTGATAAATGTTTTTGAAATATATCTTCACTTTAAAAGTAAAAAGAATTGCATCGGCCGGGAATCGAACCCGGGCCGCCCGCGTGGCAGGCGAGCATTCTACCACTGAACCACCGATGCTTATACGAATTGCGGCTGATGTTTTTGTCATCGTGTTTCTTTTGGAGTTGAAATTAAAACTACTGAACGAACCATCAACAATGCCACTAGCTGAGTTGTTTTTGTTTCTTTTTTTGGAGATGAAAGTAGTTTTTAGTTTTTTTATTTATTTAGTTGTTTGTTTCGAGACTGTGCATCTGTGCATAGGCCATCAATCATCTGCAAGTCTCTAATTTATGTACGTAAAATTAAGAAAAAAACTATTGAAAATGCAACGACATTTAGTTGTGAATAACTTTATGGCAACTTGCCTTGTCATATGTATAAGCATCGGTGGTTCAGTGGTAGAATGCTCGCCTGCCACGCGGGCGGCCCGGGTTCGATTCCCGGCCGATGCAGATATCTATTTTTTACAAATTTGAAATCGAAGTTTGTTATCCAGTGTAGATGGGGTAGAGATATCTTCATTGTTTAATTAATATTTGATAATTTTTTTGCTTTTTATTATTTAGGTCCAAGATTGAAAAAATTTCGAAAATAGAAAACATTTTATTTACATATACATTTTACATACTATTTACTTTAAATCAATTTCTACCGGAGATGCGACGCCTCGACGACGCTGTCACAGTTTGAGTTTCACTATATTTGGAGACAGAAGCCACTGGCCAAATCCAATAAAGGGTTAACTTCAAGAAATCTATGGGTATCGACAGTTTCGAAATTAATTTTCCAATTAAACTAAAAGTTCGAAACATGTTCGAGGATAAATAAAAGGCTAAAGGTGGGCTGGCACGGCTATATCATACCTAATCCCGAATATCACGAGATTGTCTCGCTTTTTGATGACCCACTTAAAAAATTTCATCCCGCAAAAAATCCCTTTTTATTAAAGAGTCCGCTTTCCCGCTGTCTCGTTTTACATTATTTTTTGTTAAGCGAGAAAAATGTCTAAACTTTGGATTTACTTGTTAAATGAGCAGGCTGGATTATTAATAGTATTTAAAATTTTACGTTGCACAGTGGTTCAGAATAAAAATCCTTAAATAACTTTTGCTGTAGTAAAATTTTTTGACTTCTGTAAAAAATTAGTTAAAAGAGGAAACCATAATAAGATATAAAAAAAAATCACTTTCAATATTCAAATCGTGAAATTTTTTATGTATCGCTTATCTACAATGAAATGTAATTGTAAGCACAACATTTAAAGAGAAATAGTTTTAGATTGAAAATAACAACATTCTAACAACGAATTCTGATAGAGGGGATAAAAAACAATTTTGAGGGGGTCAATACATTTTGAAATATATTTCTGTTCTCATACCTGTTCGAATTGAAGGAATGGGGGTCATTAAAAAACCAATTTATGGGATATATGTACCCCGTTTTAGGAGTTGTGTAATTGAAAACTCGTCATAAGTAATTCAACAGACATCATTTGAAATTCAAAAGTTTTCATTTGAAATTCAAAAATTATTCCATTTGTAATTCAAAATTTATTCCATTTGCAATTCAAAAAGGGTAAAATTTACAGAAATAAATAAATGCTACCCCACCTAATGTATATTTTTCTTAAATAAGTTTGTTTACATTTTTGAAATTCAAATGGAATCCTTTGAATTTCAAATGGAATAATTTTTGAAACTCAGACCAGCTGGACTATAAGTTTATTCTACAAAAATGATCTACTCAACAAGCCCTTTCAGAATTATAGAGTCGCTATCCTGTTGCATTCAAAAAGTCTTCATTTGTTGCACAGTGTAGTTAACAATATCCGCAAGACGCTCTATAAGTTTCATAAAAGTAATTGCTGTCGACATTAATAACACGAAAAAGTTAAAAAAGTAGAATTGTCTTATGCCAAAAATACTTTATTTTCGATGTACCCTAGTGCTTACAATTTCTTATTTTTCGAAAATCGGTATATGTAAATTTATTCGCCATATAGACAATTTTATGAAAACCTTAGAGAACAGCAAAAATATGTGTGATCGTTTCAAGAGCATCTCTTTTATTTTTTTAGTTTTTGATCAATTTTGCAGTATTTACTTTATAGGGTCTCATGTCGATATTTCAAGGTATTACCAACGGAATGACAAACTTAGTATAAACCTATCTATTGGTGGAGGTTATAAAAATATAAGGAACAATTTAATATACATATAAAATGTACATATTTTTGTTTTTTATTTATTTAAAAAACAACTAAAAACAGGAAACAAAAGGCAAATAATAAAAATTGAACTATTTTGATATATTTTGTAGGCTAAAAAATCTCGCCAAACAACAAATTCTGCAAAGTGAATCACAATGCCTGCAGATTAAATCCAACCCAAAGGACAGACTAGTTTAATCTCTCTCCCATTTGAATTTCTCTTAATACCAACTCTTTTCGTGTAAATTCAAAATTAATAGCAAATTCTTGTAAGCAAATTCTAGTTATGTAGGCTTCTTTTTTTTGTAAAATATAGATGTAATCATATGTATGTCTTCTGTGCTTTCTCGCTTTGTGTCATAAAATTTAATTTAACATACAATTACTGCTGATAAATGATGTCATTAATAAGCCAATATAGTTTCTGTGAAACCAAGAACAACAAAATAAAAAACAAGAACAACAAGAACATCCATGTACAACAGACATATATTTAAGTTGAGATATATTTATTCTATTATAGCCTGTCAGAGGAGAAAACTTGTTCCGAAGTCTGGCGAAGAACAGCAGCCACTAAATAAATATGTCATTTGTCTGGAAGGAACGAGGGTAGTCCTGAGAGTTAAAGAATTGATCTGCAGACAACTATGGCGAAATTTTCCTTGATGACCCTTGTTGGCATAAATGTGATTGAATTTTTCTGCCCTGTTGGCATAAATCTTAGACTTCAAACAAACCCGCAGAGATGTCGCGTGTATATGTCGATATGGACTGTCAATTTTTTGACTTTATCGAAAGGCTGTACTTATAGGAATCTGAGAATGATTTGACCAAATAATTTGCATTTTTTTATCTATCCCCAAATGCGACAATTTTGTCGATGTACGAAGCCATAACTATGAAAATGGACCTGCAGTTGATTTTATTCAGATAATCAGCACAATTTCCCATATTATATCGTCTACCTCCACGATTGGGGTATACTAACTTTTGCATTCCGTTTGCAACACCTTGCACTATCGACCTGAGGGCCTATAAAGTATATATATTCTTGATCGTCATACAATTCTAAGACGATCTAACCATATCCGTCCATCCGTCTATTGCAAGCACGCTAGCATCTAAACGACAGGAGCTAGGATGTCCAATTTTTTCATAAATGCGTATTATAGTCGTAGATCGGTTGGGATAACAACTGGGCGTAAACGGTCAAAAGGGAAATTTTTTTCTCTCACAAGGACTGAGAATAACCATATAATCGTTAATACTTTAGAGTATTTAAGTGTGTTTCTCAAAATGTCTGCTTGTAAAGTGATGCTTAGTCGTAGGGGGTGAAATGGGGCAAAACGGGATAAAAATGGTACCTATCAAACGGCAATAGCTAGAAACACGAAATTTGCTTATACATTCTATAATTGAGTAGATACATAATATACAAGTATTTTTTCTAAATTCGTACTTTTAAGGGGTTAAATGGGGATAGAGGGATAAAAATAGTACCAACCTAACGGCTGCACCTAGAATAATGAAATTGGGTGTATACATTCCTCTGATTGTCTAGACACGTAAACTTAAGCTTTTTCGAAATTCGTACTTTTTGAGATGAAAAGGGAAAAAGGGGATAAAAATTGTACCAACCAAATGCTTTCAGCTAGAATCATGGAACTCGGTGTATACATTCTTCTGACTGCATAGACACGCAAAATAAAAAGATTATTCCAAATTCGTACTTTCTAGGGATACAGTGGGAACAGAGGGATAAAAATGGTACCTACTAAACAGCTACAGCTACGTGGACACGTAAAATAAAGAGATTTTTCGAAATACGTACTTTTTGGTGTTAAAATTGAAAAAGAGGATAAAAATTGTTCCAATCAGCTATAGTCATGAAATTCGGATTATGTATTTCTTTGACTGCGTAGCCGCGAAAAATAAACAGGTTTTTCCAAATTCGTACTTTCAAGGGATACAATGGGAACAGAGGGATAAAAATGGTACCAACAAAACAGGTGCAGCTAGAATGATGAAATTCTGTGTGTACATCCCTCAAATTGCGTGGACATGTAAAATAAAAAGATTTTCGAAATCATCACATCAAAGAGTTGATAATGGAAAAAGGGGATTCAAATTGTACCAACCAAATGGCAGCAGAATGAAATTCGGAGTATATATTCCTCTGTTTAGACACGAAAAATAAAAAGCTTTTCCAAATTCGTACTTTCAGGGGATATAATGGGAACAGAGGGATAAAAATGGTACCAACTAAACGGCTGCACCTAAAATAATGAAATTCTGTGTATACATTCATCTGATTGCCTAGACACGTAAAATAAAGGGATTTTTCGAAAGTTGTACTTTTAAAGGGGTAAAATGGAAAAAAGGGGTTAAAATAGTACCAACCCAATGGCCGCAACTAGAATCATGGAATTCGGTGTATACATTCCTCTGACTGCATAGACACTAGAGGGTGGATAGTGCACGATTTTATATGCTGGAATGCCTATTCTTGCGAGGTTCACAAAAAAATTCTTGAGCCAAAAATGGGGGTGGTGGGGTGAGTGTAAGTGGGCGCTTATCGGGGTTAAAAGTGAGGGAAAAGGGGTAAAAATACACAAAAAGCCCTAAAACTGCCTCGTAGTCGCTCCCAGATGTGTTAAATGTAAGACCGACCCCCATTCATTTTCCCTCCCCTACATAGATGGCTATAACAATTCGTTGTGCCATAGCATTTGGTACATTGGACTCCCCTAGAGTGGTGGGAGCAAATTTTATACGAATTTTGCTTTTATATGCTAGCCTTCTTAAGCATTATAGGAAGTCTGTCTATCAACTTTTCCCTTAAGGAGGGGTGATAATGGGGGTCAGTCTTACACTTCTCCCTCTACTTTGTATTTTATAAAAAAATATAAAAAATAGGCAAATCTATGGGAGTCATCTTAAGGGTTGCAGTTGGATCGTAGGTGTGTTCTGAGAAAATATTGGGACTGAAAAAATATTGGGGGGTTTAGTCTTCTCTCTAAGGGTGACTAGGCGGCAGTTTTGAGCCTTTCCTTCGTTGAAAAATAATAAAATATAAAAAACAAGTAAGGAAAGGCTAAAGTCGGGCGGGGCCGACTATATAATACCCTACACCACTCCCTGCGTATGTACCTCGCTTTGATTACTAAACCCAGGCATTTCATGGGATCAATTTTATGTAGTTCATACAAATTATATAAATTATATGAATATAATTTATATGCTATAAATTCATCTTTAGTCAAATTTAACGAATATGGTAAATAATATGGTAATTGATCCAATTGTCCGACAGACAAATACAAATTATACAGTAGTTAACCAAAGTCATACCAAAGTATGGACATATGGGCATCACCCAAACAATTTTCATTGCAATTCAATTCGGTAAAAAAGTGAAATCGGGAAGGGAATGTAAAATTTGGCCAAAATCGGTTAAACATTCGGAAGCAACATTTGTATGAGGACTATATCTAAATCTGAACCGATCTTACCCACTTTCACCATAGGTTTTTTAGTTGGATTATAAGATGTTGTGCCAATTTTAAAGAAAATATGTACAATATGTGGATTTTAGAGCACAAAAAATCAAATCGGGAGCGACATTTGTTTGGGGGCTATATCTAAATCTGAACCGATCATACCCACTTTCAGCATAGGTGTTTCTAGTTCGATTATAAAATGTTGTGCCAATTTTAAAGAAAATCGGGTACAATATGTGGTTCCTAAAGCCGAAAAAGTGAAATCGGGAGCGACATTTGTATGGGGGCTATATCTAAATCTGAACCGATCTTACCCTATTTTTGCACCCGTGTTTCTAGTTGGATTATAAGATGTTCTGCAAAATTTAAAGAAAATCGGGTACAATATGTCGTTCCTAGAGCGGAAAATGTCAAATCGGGAGCGACATTTGTATGGGGACTATATCTAACTCTGAACCGATCTTACCCAATTTTTGCATACGTGTTTCTAGTCGGATTATAAGATGTTCTGCCAAATTTAAAGAAAATCGGGTACAATATGTCCTTTCTAGAGCGGAAAATGTCAAATCGGGAGCGACATTTGTATGGGGGCTATATCTAAATCTGAACCGATTTCCTCCAAATTCAATACCGATGGTCCTTGGCCAGAAAAAATAACTTCTGCCAAGTTTTATGACAATCGGACAGCAATTGCGACCTGTAGAGTGCGAACAAGCTTAGATGGACAGCAGACGGACGGACGGACAGACAGACATCGTTAAATCGACTCAGCTGGTGATTCTAAGCCGATCGGTACACTTAAAAGTGGGTCTAGCTCGATTATTTCTTGGTGTTACAATCATTTGGCGCGAAACTAACTTATAATACCCTAGACCACGAAGTGGTGTAGGGTATAAAAATGTGTGGGGACCACCTTAAGGGTTGAAAATAGAGACTAAGTATGTTCTGACAAAATATTGGAGGTTGACTCCACTAGGGGCCTCCTTAGGAACAAATTTTATAAAAAATAATTTTTGTATGGTAGCCCCCCCTAACGAGTATAAATAGGGGGTATGTGTGTTCGACAAAAAAAAAATTAATGGGGGTCGCATAGTGGTCCAGTATCAAAATCCATTGGCCAAAATTCAATAACTTTTGTTTTAGTAGACAATTTTGAGTACTGTAAAAAATCAAAAAGGATTATTTGAAAGATATTAACATTAAAAATCAGGAAATCAGACATATTTTAGAAATCGGCCCAAAGTTTACTACTTTATTTTTCGATGTGAAAGAAAATTAAATTTTTTATTTTATTTATGTTTTTTTTTAACATATTTTACTTATGTTCATAATGCGAAGAAAAAAATATTTTTTTGTATTACAGATTTTCACATTTTTCAGATTTTGAAAATTAAAAAAAAACGTAATTTCTTTTTGGACTTTGTCGAACTGTTTCTGACACATTTGAAGAGATTTTTTATTAGAACTTAAGGTTTCTTACCTTTATTATGACGCCAAAACTATGTTTGTGCCAAATATAGTTTGGTTGTAATGAATATTGTAAAAAATATCTTTTTTGAACAAATTTCTGACTTTGGACCAACACAAGTTTTTTCCTTCAAAAGCCTTTAACGAAATATATACATATATGGAAAGGTTGAAGGGTTACCCGTTTTAACCCTTTTGCCTGCACGAAATTGCACTCTTGGAAGATAGGATACATTTAGTGCAAAAAGCCCGATTTTTTAGTTTCAAAACGCAATTTCCTCATTTTTCTCCCGCTAACTTCTGAAAAGTAGGTACGCAGATAAAAAGATGAGAAAATTTACTTTTCAGAAAATAATGAGCAGAAAATTAGTAAATTGCGTTTTGGAACTAAAAAAATTGACTTTTTGAACTATATGTCTGCTAAATCATGTATTATGTTGGCTTTTTTGGGCATATTTCCGGAAAAATGAACTCCAATTGTTACAAAATTTGGGATAAAGGAAATTTACTCACCTTTTTGTGTATTTTTACCCCTTTTCACTCAACTTTGACCCCGACGAGCGCCCTCTTACTCTCACCCCACCAACCCCCATTTTGGCTTATGATTTTTTTTCCAAACCTCACAAAATAGTATGTTCCAGCGTATCCTAGTCGAACTTCCAAAATTCCCATACAACACTATCCCACGCGTATTAGATTTTCCAAATTCGTACTTTTTTACTTTTATGACAAAAATTGGTTGAATCATGTAGTTAGGTTACCTTGCACTGTGTGCGTGAGAGATAATAGATTTTAAAAATTTGTATTTTTGGAATTAAAATAGGATGGAAATACAACCGACTGCAGCACCCACTATCTACCAATATTTGTGGTATTTAAGTTTTATTTTAAGATTGCTGTCTTATATTTACATTTTGAATAGACTTGAAGTATTATATCTATATTTATAAAAGAGAATGCCGTCCGTGTGAACACGCAAAACTTTATAACGGATCGTCTGATTTTCACGATTTTGGGCTTGATGAATTCGTGTTGGCCCAAGGAAGGACATAGGATGTAAAATTGGTACATAAATATTACTGACCACGAGAATGATAAATATGATGCCGAAATTTGGATTTTCATTTTATGTGTGTGGCAATAGTGTTTTTTTGAGCCAGAAGGCTGCAAATTGGAACGTATATATTACTGACCACAAGAAAGATAAATATGATGCTGGAGTTTGAATTTTCGTTTGGTGGGTAGTTGGGGCGTGGCAAAAGTGTCTTTTAGCTAGAAGGCTGAACATTGGAACGTATATATTACTGACCACGATAATATCAATATGATAAGATCAATATGAAACCTGATTTTAATTTTACCATTTGTGTTTTTGCCTGGCGAAGCGGGCGGGGTTCAGCTAGTCCATATATATAGTACTAGTACCAGCTTCGCCAGCCAAAAAAAGTGATAAAATTAAGTTGCAATTTTTAGCCTTCTAGCTCAACAAACTCTTTTGCCACGCCTCCAAAGCCCACTAAACGAAAATTCAAAATCCGGCATCATATTTTTCTTTCCTATGATCAGTACGCTTCAATTTTCAGTCTTCTGGCTAAAAAAACACTTTTGCCACGAAACGAAAATCCAAATTTCGGCATCATATTTATCTTTCTCGTGGTCAGCCATATATACATTAGGCTGGGTCGCCGTCCATACAAATGTAAAAACAAGTACCAGTCACCCCGCGAAAATAAAGTTTAGATTGTTTAATGATGATTTGCAAAATATTTCGTTCCTAGATGAAATGAAAAATAAATAGGAGGAATCAATACCTTTCGAATGATGCCAAAATGATGAACATCGGAATGAAAAAAGTATTTGAACATTTTGACTGTGATTAAATTATTTCACAAAAATGGAGTCAGTGACCTCATTTTTCGTCCGTTATGCATCATTCGAAAGGTATTGATTCCTCCTATCTATTTTTCATTCCACCTCTAACAAAATGTTTCGAAATAATATGTGTTTTTAGCTGTCACCTTGAAAACCCGCAAAAAATCTATAATTCTACCAATAAATTATTCTAAGACAAGAAAAACTATTTTTATTTATTTAAAGTGCTTCCAAGGGTCTATAAATTCCGGAAAAAAATTTGGGAAAAAATGCAACCTAAAACAAGTAAGGAAAGGCTAAAGTCGGGCGGAGCCGACTATATGATACACTCCACTTTCTATCCTATTACAATTCAATTCGGTAAAAAAAAAGTGAAATCGGTTAGGATTTTTTGTATCCTGTAAATGTATCTGTTTGACAAAAAATGTTAAATCGGAAAGAACATCTGTATGGGGGTATATTGAAACATGGAACGCTGTGACCCACTTGTATGTTTATAGGTGAAATATTTGGGAGCAAGATTTGTATAAATATAAATAAATGTATATATAAATCTGAACCGATCTTACTTACTTCCGATTTGCCTCAATTTAAATAGCGTTCGTCCTTGATTCACAAAACTTACTTGTGCCAATTTTTGTTAAGATCGGACTATAATTGCGACCTGTAATTTGATTACAACAATAGATGGACAGACAGGCGGACATTGCTAAATCGACTCAGAAAGTGATTCTAAGCCGATCTGTATAATAAACGATGGGTCTAACTCGTTTCCTTTTGGGTGTTACAAACAAATGCACAAAGACATAATACTCTCGTGGAGTGTATACAAATTACACGGGAAAAACATGATTTGTGGTGCTTTCAGGAGTGTTTAGCTCACAGATGGCTTGACCCAGTTACGAAATATTTTGTAGATCATCATTAAACAATCCAATCTTCATTTCTGGGTGGTGACCGCTGCAATTTATTTTCGTGACCCATTCTAATATACATATGTACCAATTTGCAGCCTTCTAGCTCTCAAAAACACTTCTCCAACGCCCACTCCGCCCACAAAACGAAAATCCAAAATTCACCATCAAATGCATCTTTGTCATGATCAGTAATATATACGTTCCAATTTTCAGCCTTTTACCACAAAAACAAACACTATTGCCACACCCACTCCGCCCACAAAACTAAATTCCAAATATCGGCATCGAATTGATGTTTCTCGTGCTCAGTCATATATATGTACCAATTTTCAGTATTCTAGCTCTAAAAAACACTATTGCCACGCCCCGTCAAATTTTTAAAAATTCTATAGCCTATAGTTCCTTTCAGATCTGTATTGAAAATTTCAACAACATCGGTTCATCGGCCATTTACGTGTAATTTCGGAACAAACAAAACAAACAGACAGACTTACACTAAGGTTTTATATTATTAATATGGATAAATTTAATAAACGTATTGGGAGCCTTGCCTTATAAGAGTGTTTTAAAATAATTAAAATTTTATATTTATTTATAAAAATATTTTTTTTAATATTTTTATTTGTTTTTGGTTTTATTAAAAAAATCGACATTTTCTTGTAGTCTTATTGTACTTCTACGAAAATTCAATTGTGGAATGCAAGCCATGGGTTTTTACCCGTTTTGAACTTTCAAAACCATCCTCGCATTTTGCGTGGACAATGAAAGTTTGTAAAAATAGTGATGATGAATAAACAGCTCTGAAGGAACCGGCTGCCATTTGTCATTGTTGAGGATGGCAGTGGCAGTGGAAGACTACCAGGTCTGCCAGCAGGAACCGAAAAACAAAATAATTTCGCGCATGCGCGTTACAAGATAATCACACAGAAATAAGTACGAGTACATACATATATGGGCATAGCTATAAGAAGTGGATCAAGTGAATGTAGTTCTATTTTCTCAAGATGGTTACAGCTGATAATGAATCTTGGATAATATGAAAGGATTTTTATTAGAGAAATTTTTATTTTTGTCCAAGTTCCTCCATTATTTGACTTGCCATTGAAAGTGAAAATTCTTGTTAAATTTGATATACGCAGCCACTATTCTATATTATGTATTTAAGTATGTTTGTATGTATATTCAAGTGATTTATTATTTGTTGACAGCCGAGTTTAATAGCCCCTTATGCGCACCGAACGGCACGGCACGGGCACATTCACATAATGTAACCTTGAAAAAGTTTAAACCGAACGAGGGGGAGAGGGAGAGAGAGAAAAAAGTTCACATTTGTGTGTTTTTCCCGTCCATAACGAAACGGCTGAGCGTTAAAACCACAATCCCACAATCCCAACAAACTGCACATAAACAAGACGTGCCGCCGATCGAGGCACAACAATCCCTCTGTGCGCATGCGCAACTCAATATATAAGTATATGCAATTTACGGTAATGCACGCCGCCGCCACCGCCTTCCATCATCACATCGGCCGCCGTAGTACTTACCACGAGCAGAGCATACCACAACAAATATTTTTATAAGCTTTACGTGACTTTTTCGCGACGATGCCGCAAAAACAAAACCTAACGAATGTTGTCAACCTATCGACCAACTTTACACCATCATCGTCATTCACTTTAATAGACCACAACAAAAGTATTTCGTTCCTTTTTGCTGTTGTTGTTCATTCTTTTAATGCGTCTTTGCCTGCTGCCCGCCGACCATATGCCAAAGTTCCAGTGTGTGTGCTCAGGCGGCCAGAGCCAGTGCGTTGCATGCTAATGAGCCTTAAATTAACAGCAAGAACAAGAAAAAGGGCTTTTTTCATGTTCAAAAGTGCCAGCGGCAGTAAAATAATCACGTACTGCTCAATGTTTGCAGTCGGCGCTTGCCGGCGCAAATCAACGTTCTTCGCAGGCATTGCAAATTTGCCACAGAGATACTGTTCATTGAACTGGGCACTCACAACGCAAATAATTGCAAAATAAACGAAATGAATAATTGTTTGAATTGAATAATTAAATAATTGAAAAAATTAAATATTTGAAATAATTAAATATTAATTATTGAAATAATTATATAACTGAATAATTTAATAATTAAAATAAAAATAATTAAAACCCTTGCTCGTGGTACGCATGTTTCCTTCATTGCATTGCAAATTTGTCAGAGATACTGTTCGTTGAACTGGGCACTCGCAACGCAATTGATTGCAAAATAAACGAAATGAATAATTCCATTAATTGAATAATTAAATAATTGAAAAAAAATAATTAAATATATGAAATATTTGAAAAATTAAATATTTGAAATAATTAAATATTTGAAATAATTAAATAAATTTTGAAATAATTAAATAAATATTGAAATAATTACATAATTGAATAATTTAATATTTAAAATAAAATTAATTAAAACCCTTGCTAGTTGTACGAAAAATTCGAACAATTTTTTTTTATTCAGGCTATGTCCATCGTAAAATTTTTTATTCTTTTTTGTAAAAATGGCAAAAAATTGCATAACTTTTGATGGACGATAGGCAATACTACAACGAATAAATAATAATTGAGCGAAATCGGTTCAGTAGATTCATAATATCTCCGAATCTACTGAACCAGCAAAATAAAAATATGTATATACTGCTTTCTACCGACTCTGTACCGCCAGTTTCTTAGCACTGTAACTGCGGAAAAAACTTGAGTTTCATTTAAGCGTCTTCTTTGAAGTATCGTTAAAACAAAAACAAGATCTAAAAAGTCCAGGTGGTGTAACCATTAACTATCCTTACGCTGCACGGTGGGGCAGATGATCAGTTTTAGAGGCAAACAAGTAAAAACGGTGTTAAGGTCGGCCGGGCCGAACTTTTTATATAAACCTCCAACATGGATTGCAATCCACAGAGGCTATCAACTTTCGTAGAAGTGTAGTAATATTACAGGAAAATATTCATTTATTATGAATTGCAATACAAAGTAAATTTATATTCTAATTTTGGATCCAGGGATTGAGCCGGGGTGACTAAGACCATTGTAGCTAGTTTTTGCAGCGACAGACCAGAGCCTCTGGTGGGAATCGAACCCACGACCCCCACGCTGATGGAAAATATATTTTTTAATATAGCCAAAGCAAACCAAATATTAAACAAGTAAAGAAGGTCGGGCGTGGCCGACTATATGATACCCTACACCTAGTCAATAAACCCTGTGGTGTAGGGTATAAAAAGGTCGTTACATTTGAACCGGGTATATAAAGAGTGATTTTTTTGAGGTTAGGATTTTCATGCATTAGTATTTGACAGATCACGTGGGATTTCAGACATGGTGTCAAAGAGAAAGATGCTCAGTATGCTTTGACATTTCATCATGAATCGTCTTACAAACGAACAACGCTTGCAAATTATTGAATTTTATTATCAAAATGCGTGCTCTGTTAAGAAAGTTCATTGCGCGCTTCCATTTTATGGTCAGTTTAATCGACCCACTGAAGCGGCTATTCGGGCTATTGTGACTAAATTTCGCACCAAATTTACATTGTTGGACATTAAACCACCAACACGCTTACGTAGAGTGCGAACTGAAGAAAATATCGCAGCTGTATCGGCCAGTGTTAATGATGACCACCAATTTTCGATTCGTCGCCGTTCGCACCAATTGGGTCTCTGTTACTCAAAAACGTGGAAATGCCAAAATTGGACTAAGCGGATGGACCACCTAAGACGCAGCCGCGGTCAACATTTAAATGAAATTATCTTCAAAAAGTAAATGTCATGGACCAATCTAACGTTTCAAATAAAGAACCGATGAGATTTTGCAAATTTTATGCGTTTTTTTAAAAAAAAAGTTATCAAGCTCTTAAAAAATCACCCTTTATATATACTACAAATTTCATACTTCTATCTGTATTTGTAAAAAAAATTGAACACAAAGTTTGAATGAGAGCTATATATAAATCTGAACCGATCTGACACATTTTTGGCATAGATTTTCTGAAATATAAGACGCTTTCCCAAATTTGATGGAAATCTATTAAATATGTGGTTTCTAGAACGGAAAGAATTATATCGGGGGAGTCATTTATATGGGAGCTATATATAAATCTGAACCGATTTGACCCACTTTCGACATGGAAGTTTGTAGTTGAAATATGAGCTGGTTTGCCAAATTTTAAGAAAATCTGTTTAAATATGCTATTTCTAGATTTGTGTAGCCCCAATATATATATATATATATATATATATATATCTGAACCGATCTGGCCCATTTTTACCAGAGCCATTTTTAGTTGAAATATAATTTGTTTTACCAAATTTGAAGAAAATCTGTTAAAATATGTGGTTTCTAGAGCGGAAATAATCAAATCGGGGGAGACATTTGTGTGGGAGCTATATATAAATCTGGACCGATATGACCTACTTTCGACATAGATGCTTATAGTTGAAATATGATCTGGTTTGCCAAATTTTAAGAAAATCTGTTAAAATATGTGGTTTATAGAGCGGAAATAATCAAATCGGGGGAGATATTTGTGTGGGAGCTATATATATCTGAACCGATCTGGCCCATTTTTGCCAGAGCTGTTTCTAGATAAAATATAAGTTGTTTTGCTAAATTGGAAGAAAAATCTGTTAAAATATGTAGTTTCTAGAGCGGAAAAAGTAAAATCGGGAGCAAAATTTGTATGGGAGCTACATCTAAATCTGAACCGATCTTACCCACTTTCACCATAGGTGTTTCTAGTTCGATTATAAAATTTTCTGCAAATTTTAAAGAAAATGGGGACCAATATGCGGTTTCTAAAACTATATCTAAATCTGAACCGATCTTATCCACTTACAGCATAGGATATTCTAGTTAGAATATAAGATGTTGTGCCAATTTTAAAGAAAATCGGGAACAATATGCGGTTTCTAGAGCGGAAAAAGTCAAATCGGGAGCGACATTTATATGGAGGCTATATCTAAATCTGAACCGATTTCCTCCAAATTCAATACCGATCGTCCTTGGCCATAAAAGTAACTTCTGCAAAATTTCATGATAATCGGACAGCAATTGCGACCTGTATAGTGCGAACAAGCTTAGATGGACAACAGATGGACAGACAGACATCGGTAAATCGATTCAGCTGGTGATTCTAAGCCGATCCGTATACTTAAAGGTTGGTCTTGCTCGATTATTTATTGGTGTTACAAACATTTGGCGACCTGTAGAGTGCGAACAAGCTTAGATGGACAGCAGACGGACAGACAGACATCGGTAAATCGATTCCGCTGGTGATTCTAAGCCGATCTACGGATCGGTTGGTATTGCTCGATTATTTATTGGTGTTACAAACATTTGGCGGAAAACTAACTTATAATACCCTAGTCCACGAAGTGGTGTAGGGTATAATAATGCCCAATAAAAATTACTTCAGCCTACAAATGTTTTTCGGGACGATTTTTTCTATAGAAAGTGAGTATGTTCGTAACAATGATTTTTCTAGACATCGAGTTCTACATGGCTACATTTACCTTGGCAAACTTTCTATTCATAATCTTTCCTTCATATTTTCTAGACAACTTCCTGTACAAAATCGGGTTTCGGCCATGTTCTGACAACCGCATATTTTTCATAGCGATTTCGAAAACTTCCTTCACGATTTTTGATATAGAAAATTGTGCACTGCGCCCACTTCTAAGCACTATAACTTCGGGAATAATTGGAATTTCAATATTAGAAATTGATTAAAATATTCCTTAAAGGATTTTTAGAAAATATAAAAAAAAAAACGAAAAATTTGTTCAGGGTGGTGTAAACTCTTACAAATTTTTCAAAAAATATTTCAAATTAAGAAGGAGAATATCTATAAACAATACTTCAAATTTAATCCTTCTATCTGTAGTATGTTAGCATTAAGAACCATTTCAATTTCCTCCTTTAGTTTATTTAGTTATATTTTATTATATTTTTATGATTCATATTATCTATATTTATAAAAGAGAATGCCGTCCGTGTGAACACGCAAAACTTTATAACGGATCGTCTGATTTTCACGATTTTGGGCTTGATGAATTCGTGTTGGCCCAAGGAAGGACATAGGATGTAGGACAATTTCCAGAAAAATATAAAATCCGGGAAGATTTTAACGAAAATTTTACTGTTTTTTTTGTGAGTTTAACAAAACCAAATAATATTTCGAATGTTTAAAATTTTTTTTCATGTCAATGTCATTTCTTTTGTGATTTCATATGTCGGTAATTATGAAACTCGATTAATTTCTTCTAATATTATTACATATTTTGGGTTTTCATTTTAGTGATCATGCCGCCAATAAGAAGGTCAAACCTTTCACGTCGCTGAAAATTGGAACCTATATATTACAAACCACGATAATATCAATATGATAAGATCAATATTAAACCTGATTTTAATTTTACCATTTGTATTTTGCCTGGCGAAGCGGGCGGGGTTCAGCTAGTATATATATATTTGAAATGGTTGTTAATTCTAACCTAATACAGATAGGGGGATGACATTTGAATTATTTTTTATAGATTTTCTCCTCTTTATTTCAACACTAACAACGTTTTTTTATTATAGTAATTATATTATTAATTAATTATTTAAGTATTTAAAACATTTAAAAAAAAGACTTTTTCCAAAAAAATCTTTTTTGTTGGCATGAAGAAAACAGTTAAAATGGAGTTTTAAAATCTTCCACAAAAATATTACTCGTAGTGTTTTAAGTTATACTACTGAACACATGCTATACTTAAAATCTAAGGGTCACAAGATTTCCTCTGCCGATTCATCATAAAAATGGGGGATATTCACCACACTCTAAAATGAGCATCTTATGTAAACTTTCAAATTATTTTTTATCACCTTTTCGTTATAAATAACCAATTATTATTATAACTAATTATTTGTAATGGTAGAATTCTTGAAGATGAACCTCGAAGGGGATCGTAATCTTGAATAAAAATAAAAACAAAATGTAAAAAAACTGACCTGGAGCTTAATTATTAAATAAACGAACGTCAAAATATATCCGAATAAACTTACTTAGGTGGCTATATTACAACCTTTTGGACTTTAGCCTGAATTAGAATAGAATTCGAAGCGTTTCAGTCGTATGCGCTGCTTCTCTAGTTTCTCACATCAAGTTTAGAGGGATGATCATCCTCAACATGTGTAACTACGTCGATGTCGTTATAAAGCTCATACAGCTCATGGTTCATTCGATGTCTGTACTCACCGCCAATGCAGATGAGTCCATATATCTTGCGACGTATTTTTCTCTCGAATAAAGGCCGAATACATATTCCGAACATCTATAATATATAATTTTATATATGTATATATTTTTTATAATTTAAAAATTAAAACTTTTATTCTGCAGAAAAGTCGGACCAATATCGGATGTGTGATTAGAATTCTTTCCGAAATCGGACTGACAAATCGAACAAATGGTCAGAAAATTAGGACCATTTTTGACTGTTTTTTCATACTTCAAGCCGAATTCACTAAGACTTGTCGAAAAGTCCATCAGATTTTTTACAGAAATCGACACAATCTTGCGAATTTATCCAAAACAAAGTTTTTTCAACCACCCATGCGATTTTTTCTGCAAGTTGTCTGACCGACATCGACAACTTGTGCAGAATTCTCGACCGACGAACTTCAGACGAAATTTTTTATAGGATATTTCCAAGGGTTGCTGTGTACGATTTGAATAGGAATATCCTTGTTACTTGAGTTGTTGTGAATTATATTATTGATAGATGTTACATAATTTTACATTGTTTTGCTTTTTCTACACTCCACGAGAGTATTATGTCTTTGTGCATTTGTTTGTAACACCCAAAAGGAAGAGAGATAGACCCATTGTTAATTATACCGATCGACTTAGAATCACTTTTTGAATCGATTTAGCAATGTCCGTCCGTCTGTCTGTCCGTCCATCTATTCTTGTAATCATGATACAGGTCGCAATTGTAGACAGAACCAAATGAAACTTTGCACAACGAAGTTTTTCAGGATAAGAACGAACGCTATGTAAATTGAAGTAAATCGGTTCAGATTTAGATATAGCCCCTTATACGAATTTCACTCCCGATTTGACTCTTTTCACTCTAGATGCCACATATTTTAACAGATTTTCTGCAAAATTGGCAAAACATCTTATAGTTCAACTAGAAACACCTGTGGTAAAAATGGGTCAGATCGGTTCAGATTTATATATAGCTCCCATACAAATTTCGCTCCCGATTTGACTTTTTCCGCTCTAGAGACCACATATTTCACTTGACCTTGCATTACCTTATAATTCTACTAGAAACATCTGTGTTGAAAATGGATTATATCGGTTCAGATTTAGATATAGTCCCCATACAAATTTCGCTCCAGATTTGACTTTTTCCGCTCTAAAAAACACATATTGTATCAGATTGTCTTCAGATTTGGCAACACATTTTATATTTAAACTAGAAACACCCATAGTGAAAATAGGTCAGATCGGTTCAGATTTATTTATAGCTCCCATACAAATGTCGCTCCCGCTTTGACTTTTCCCGCTCTAAAAAACACATATTGTATCAGATTGTCTTCAGATTTGGCAACACATCTTATATTTAAACTAGGAACATCTATGGTGAAAATAGGTCAAATCGGTTCAGATTTAGATATAGCCCCCATCTAAATGTCGCTCCCGATTTGACTTTTTCCGCTTTAAATGCCACATATTGCACTCGATTTTCTTTAAATTTGGCACAACATCTTATAATCTAACTAGAAACACCTGTGGCTAAAGCGGGCTAGATCGGTTCAGATTTAGATATAGCCCCCATACAAATGTCGCTCCCGATTTGACTTTTGCGGTATAGAAACCAATTTGTACCCGATTTTCTTTAAAATTGGCACAATATCTTATAGTCCAATTAACAAAACTATGGTGAAAGTGGGTAAGATCGGTTCAGATTTAGATATAGCCCAAATACAAATATTGCTCCCAAATGTTGATCGTTCCCTTTTTTCACCCAATTAAAATGTATTCGGATAGAAAGTGGAGTGTATCATAGAGTCGGCCTCGCCCGACTTTAGCCTTTCCTTACTTGTTTTATTTTTAATTAAGATAAAGTTGAATTTATTAATTGGATAATTTTATGCATTGAATAATGAAATATTGAATAATTTAATATTAATAATATAATAACATAATTATATTATTATATTATTATTAAATAATTATATAATTAATTATTAAATATTTAAGGTCATTAATAATTCTCCAATCTTTACAAATATATGTTCCACTTCTTTTATTATTATTCCCTAAATCTCACCAGAAAATCTCTGATTATATCGAAGTGATTGCATATTTTCCTTAGCATAAAATCTTCTGCCCAGGGAATACAGGCACTTGCATTGTATGCAATATTATTACATTTAACTTCATGTTTCTTTCCTGACCCTTGGCTGATGTTATGCCCAAAGTTCAGTGCCTTATCGGCAAATCAACCATACTAAAAATATGTCCACAACATTTATGGAGACATTTGCGCCGCCAAACTATAATTTATTGTCAATATGTCATCCCCAGGGCACGATAACAAAATGCTCGAACATAAAAAACACTAAATTCAACTACTGACAAACAGTCAACTGACTGACAATAAATATTATAAATGTTCGAATGAGAGAGAGACCATAAAAAACTATACAATAAAAATGACAATAACAGTCAAAGTCAATGAACGATCAATGAATTCACAATTAAAATGCAATGTAATGATGATGATGACGACGATGATGATGATGTTCTTCATCATCGCCATGATGCGTACAATGATCGTTCAAAAGTAAAGATTGTCATCATCATCGATCGTTGGCGGAGAAAACAGAAACAATAAAATTGCACAACAAAGAGTAGGATGTGCTGACTAAACACCAGCACTCAACTGCAATTCCCTTAACAGTGTGCGAGCGAGAGGGAGTGAGGGAGGGAGGGCGGATGTGACAGAAGTGTTGACCATTTGACAAGTTTGTTCATTGCCATAAATAAAGTATAGCATCGCTTGGACATCGATCATCAGCTTCATCAATGAATGAGAAGGAAAATATTTCGTAAAGTCTAGACAATATTGAGACAAATATACCAGTACCATTGTTATGCCCTCCATTACTAACGTCAATGTTCTCACCCAACATTGTGATATTTTTCAAAAAATTTCTAGAAAAATATATTTTACATTTTTAGTCAGCTCAGGTGATGGTGCAGTAGTTGCATCTCTTGTATTTGGAACTTTTATATTTATGGCGCCCAACGTGAAATTCTTTGTGGTATGGAAAGGAAATATTACATCCTGAATGGGTCTACAAAGTATACCTTTAATATATAGACATTGATTTCTTCGTTATAATATTAACTATTAAAAAATAGAAAAAACTATTTTTCTATTTTTTATGAATTTTTCGTGGCAATAAAAGATTTTTTTTTTCGAAAAAAGAAATATTTTTTTCTCAATTTATTGGAGACTGTTCCTAAAACAGTGTTTATATGTCAAAGTTTGTAGCCATCATAATTATCTTTAATTTGGCATATAAGCGGATCGTGCCTATATTTTTAAAACGAGAGTACAAATATTAAATGCAATTCGAAGAAAATCGGGTGGGCCATTTAAGATTTTAAATTTGAACTACCAATTACTTTGACTTTGAAAGGTATTTTAAGTAATATTGCTGAACACATCCTTTACATAAAATTTAATGATCAAAAGGTTTCCTATACCGATTCTTCATAAAAATGTGAAAAAAGTTTTGGGTTAATTTCGTACTTTCTCCGAATATGGTGATTTGAATGGAAACGTCAAATTTCACTATAAGTCAGCGAACAAAAGAAAGCCTTACATAAAATATATACAAAGAAAATATCAGTACCAATTTGGGTATTTAGAGAAGAAATTATTTATTAAATTTTTCTTTGAACACTAGGTATTTTTATACCATTATCAGACAATATCCGGCATATGTCAGATATAAGAGAATTAATACCATTGCCCTTATATGTACCTTATATTGTTTTAAGTAATATTGCTGAACACATACTATACTTAAAATGTAAGGATCACAAGGTTTTCTATGCCGATTCATCATAAGAATGTGGAAAAAACATTTCAGGATTAATTTTGTATTTTTTCTGAATTGGTGCTAAACTATTCCACAAAACTGAATTTTAGGGCAGTGGTGTAAATGGAAAACATTGACTCCGAGTCACCTAAAAAAGAAATCTGTGGATATCTATTAGGGTTTGCATACCGGGATTTCCCGCGGGAAAATTCCCGGCAATTCGCACATTTTTCATTTCCCGTATCCCGGGGAATTCAGTAGAAAATTTTACATATTTCTTCGCATATTTTTTCCCATTATTTCCACAATAAAATTAAAAATGTTGTATAACAATTTAGATCACATAGCTTTTTAATCAGGTATGTCAAATATAGCAGTTGGATGACAAAATAAGCTGCGTTCGTATGTAGACTCAAAATCCACTTTTTTGGATTTTTCCATGAAAAAAATTAAATTCCGGGAAAAATAGATTTTGTGCATGTATCCGAACGCCAAGAATAAAGAATTTAAAGTTTTCGAAGCGACAGGACAAAGAACTAACATTTCATTTAATGCTCTACTCACTATTAATGTGAACGATCGTTCTCCGTCGCGTCCACATTTTCCAATAAAATAAGAAATATCTGATCTTTAAATAATTTTGAAACTTGAAAAGATGTTTGAATTGATCTCACATTGCGCTTTATTATATGAATTCTGTAACAGGTTCGTTGCGGAATATATATTTATTTTACTTTAATAAAATGTGAATGTTTCATTGGAAAAAAATAAGCTTAACTCATGGTAAACAGTATGTTGACCCATGCTGTCCCAGGATCCCGGGAAATTGACAAAATTATTCCCGTTTCCAGGGAAATAAAAATTACGGGAAAATGCAAACCCTAATATCTATATACAGGGTGACTGATGAAAGCCGCTACCAAAAAAGAATTGAATAACTTTTTTTCTATTTAATGAATCTGGTTATTTTTTTTTTATTTTGCAGATTGACTTTTACATTTAACAAAAATGGATAACTGGGACACTGAAACAAGAATTTGGATTGTCCGCCGCTATCACGCACTGGAGTCCGTAGTTTCGGTTCAAAGAGAGTATAGGCGCACGTTTGGCGGCAATCCTCCGAGCAGATGGACCATAATGAGACTTGTAAACAATTTTGCCGAGCATGGGACAGTCAACAGAAGACCTTACCATCGAAACCCTTCAGTTCGAACGGAGCAAACAATCGCTGCTGTAGCTGCTGCCATACAAAACAATCCACGTGTTTCGACAAGAAGCTTATCTTCTCAAATGGGTATAAGCAGACAGTCATTACAGTCAATTATCCACAAAGATTTGGAGTTATTCCCATATAAAATTCAAATGGGCAGCAAACTGAACGCTGCAGACTTGCCGATTCGCTTGGAATTTTGCCAGAAGATGCTTCAAATGGTGGAAGAGGATGGAAACATGTTGAACTGTCTTTTCAGGTCTGGCGAGGCCCATTTCGATTTAAACGGCAACATAAACAAACAAAATTGTCGAATATGGAGTGCTTCCAACCCACAGATACTCCATGAGACGGAATTGCATCCACTTCGTGTCACAGTGTGGTGTGCAGTTTCATCACGCTGCATTGTCGGGCCCTACTTCTTCGAAGAAAACGAAATGAGCATGTTGAGAGAGTTTTTCTATCCAGAATTACGCCGAATGAGAATTTCTTTCAACTCTGTGTGGTTTCAGCAAGATGGTGCAGCTCCTCACATAGCCCAACCTGTTATGCCAGAATTGCGACGAAAATTTCCCAATAAGCTGATATCCAGAAACTCCACAGTCCGTTGCCACCAGGTCGCCTGACCTTACTGCACCTGACTTTTTCTTGTGGGGTTATTGCAAACAGGAAGTTTACAAAGCAAAACCAACAAATTTGAATGAACTAAGGCAATCCATTCGAGAAACAATTGCGGCTATTCCTGTCTCAACTCTCTAAGCAGTAATGAACAACTTTTTGGTAAGATGCCGCATATGCATCAACGAGCAGGGGGGGGGCATTTAAATTCCATTATTTTTAAAACTAATTAAGCTATATTTAATAAAATTGAATGAGCTTTGACATGAATAAAAGAAAAATGAATTCCATACACTGAAAAAAAATATTTGAGTTTCTTAATGTAGCAAAATTCATCAGCCACCCTGTATATAAAAATGAATCTGTGTTTGTGTGTTTGTTTGTTTGTTCTTTATAGCAGCTTAAACTACTGGGCCGATCTTCTTGAAATTTTTACAGTATGTTCATGCTGAATCGGTGGTGAAAATAGGCTATATAATATTTTGATATTTTCAGTGGGCGTGGCACCTCCCGCACAAATTGGGGTTTTATTCGTTTTTTTATAAATTAGTATATTCGGAGTAAGTTCACTAATCGTTAGTCTGCATAGTTGTGCCAAAAATGGGCGGTATTGGAAAAGAGGGTGTGGAACTTCCCATATTATTGAATATTGTCAGTTCTATGACACCTAGAGTGCTGTAATTTTGTGTAAGTGCATCTAGCATCAATGTACGTAGTTGTGCCTAAAATGGGCGGTATTGGAAAAGTGGGCGTGGCATTTCCCATACGAAGTTGAAACCTATTTTTGAATATTGTCAGTTCTATGACACCTAGAGTGCTGTAATTTTGTGTAAGTGCATCTAGCATCAATGTACATACTTGTGTCAAAAAGGGGCGATATTGGAAAAGTGGGCGTGGCACCTCCCATACGAAGTTAAAACCCAATTTTTAATATTGTCAGTTCTAGGACACCTAGAGTGCTGAAATTTTATGTAAGTGCATTTGGCATCAATGTTGGTAGTTGTGCCAAAATAAGGGGGTATTGGAAAACTGGGCGTGGTACCTCCATACTATGTTAAAACCTATTATCGAATATATTCAGTTCTATAACAGCTACAATGCTGAACTTTTGTGTGAGTGCGTTGTGCCAAATATAGTTGTGCCAAAAATAGGCGGTATTGGAAAAGTGGGCGTGGTATCTCACATACGAAGTTTAAACCTATTATCGAATATTGTCAGTTCTATAACACCTAGAGTGCTGAAAATTTGTGTTAGTAGATCCAGTGTAATAGTTATTCAACACAGAGATGGGCGGAAAATGGTCGTGACCCTTTCAATACGAAATTAAAACCTGTTGTTGAGTATATTCGTCACCGGGATTCCTATATTGTTGTATATTGTGTGAGTTAATTTTGTTGTAACCTGCTTAGACAATATACAAATGGGCGGGATTTGAAAGAAGGGACATTTTTGATTTGAATTTTGTAAAATTACACGTTTTCTTTGGAGTTTCTTAGCACAATAGTAAAGAAAGGTTATAAAAAGAGAAATATTCATTCGTCAACAGTCGATTTAAGTCAAGAAAACGGAAATTATATTAAGTTTTTAGTTTTTATGTTGTTTGATTAGTGAACAGTTTGATTGATTTTCAATGTTTTTTGAATGTAATGTAATGTAATTTCTTCTTACGAATGAAGTTGTTTGTTTAGGTAATGGAAAGGAGGAGAATCACACTTAACAAAAATTCAATTTGATTTTTAACATTTCATCCATTATTCGACGTAAACTAACGTTCTCCATGAAACATATCCATTTCTTTAGTATCTCAGGGAAGTACCTCGATTATAATTGGTACATATACTACCGATCAGGAGAAAAATCAATATGAAAGCTGATTTAAATTTTACCTTTTGTTTTTTTTTGCCTTGCGAAGTGGGCGGGGGTTCAGCTAGTAATAAAGAGTGATTTTTTTGAGGTTAGGATTTTCATGCATTAGTATTTGACAGATCACGTGGGATTTCAGACATGGTGTCAAAGAGAAAGATGCTCAGTATGCTTTGACATTTCATCATGAATCGTCTTACAAACGAACAACGCTTGCAAATTATTGAATTTTATTATCAAAATGCGTGCTCTGTTAAGAAAGTTCATTGCGCGCTTCCATTTTATGGTCAGTTTAATCGACCCACTGAAGCGGCTATTCGGGCTATTGTGACTAAATTTCGCACCAAATTTACATTGTTGGACATTAAACCAGCAACACGCTTACGTAGAGTGCGAACTGAAGAAAATATCGCAGCTGTATCGGCCAGTGTTAATGATGACCACCAATTTTCGATTCGTCGCCGTTCGCACCAATTGGGTCTCTGTTACTCAAAAACGTGGAAATGCCAAAATTGGACTAAGCGGATGGACCACCTAAGACGCAGCCGCGGTCAACATTTAAATGAAATTATCTTCAAAAAGTAAATGTCATGGACCAATCTAACGTTTCAAATAAAGAACCGATGAGATTTTGCAAATTTTATGCGTTTTTTTAAAAAAAAAAGTTATCAAGCTCTTAAAAAATCACCCTTTATATATATATAAATTAATGTCAGTACCAATTTGGGTATTTAAACAAAAAATTGTTTAATAAGTTTTTTTAGTTCTTGATCATTCTAAACAAGAACTTTATATTCTAGATCTAGAGCAATTGTTTATTGATACTAAAAATAAAAAAATGTCATAAATAAATTCCATCTAAATCTTAGCTATAATTGTGGATATTGCTCACACAGATAAATCTGGACCTGTTCAATTTTTGTATCCAATAAAAAAACCAGTAAGGAAAGGCTAAAGTCGGGCGGGGCCGACTATATGATACACTCCACTTTCTATCAGAATACAATTCAATTCGGAAAAAAGTGAAAACGGGAAGAATTTTTGTATGTCTCCTAATCATATGCTAATATGTCCTGCTTCAATTTGTCAAATCGAAAAGAATATTTGTATCACGGCTATATCCAAACATGGAATAAAGTGACCCATTTCACAATAGGTTCATCCAGTTCTCAATTTTAAAATACGTGTTTTCTGGGGCGGAAAAATCAAGTCGGGAGCGAAATTTGTATAGGAGCTATATATAAATCTGAACCGATCTGACTCATTTTCATCCTGGGTGTTTCTCATGCAAATATAAGATATTTTGCCAAATTTGAGGAAAATCTGTTAAAATATGTGGTTTCTGGAGCGGAAAACTCAAATCGGGAGTGAAATTCGTATGTGGGCTACATCTAAATCTGAACCGATCTGGCTCATTTGGTCTGTTTCGTGGGTGTTTCTAGTTGAAATATAAGATGTTTTGCCAATTTTGAAGAGCATCTGTTAAAACATGTGGTTTCTACAGCAGAAAAAGTCAAATCGGGAGTGAAATTCGTATGGGGGCTATATCTAAATCTGAACCGATCTGGCTCATTTTCACCGTGGGTGTTTCTAGTTGAAATATAAGATATTTTGCCAATTTTGAAGCACATCTGTTAAAATATGTGGTTTCTACAGCAGAAAAAGTCAAATCGGGAGTGAAATTCGTATGGGGGCTATATCTAAATCTGAACCAATCTGACCAATTTTCACCATAGGTGTTTCTAGTTGAAATGTGAGATGTTTTGCCAAGTTTGAGGAAAATCAGTTTTAATATGTGGTATATAGCGTGAAAAGAGTCAAATCGGGAGTGAAATTCGTATGGGGGCTATATCCAAATCTGAACCGATTTTCTTCAAATTAAATAGCGTTCGTCCTTATCCCGAAAAACTTTGTTGTGCAAAGTTTCATTTGGTTCTGGCCACAATTGCGACCTGTACTTTGATTACAAGAATAGATGGACAGACGGACGGACGGACATCGTTAAATCGATTCAAAAAGTCATTCTAAGTCGATCGGTATAATTAACAATGGGTCTATCTCGCTTCCTTTTGGGTGTTACAAACAAATGCACAAAGACATAATACTCTCGTGGAGTGTATAATAATGGCGAAGGGGACTTTAGAAAAATAAATATTATATTTGGATTTTTTGTTTATAAATAATGGCATTTGATCCAAGTACATATTTTTTGGGTTTTATTTTTATTTGGGCAGATATTTAAACTTTTCTTTGAATATATATTTTCATATTTTCTTGTAGCCTCTTAGAAAATCGTGTCGTTTGACCGAAGTATATTTTTTATTTGTGTATAAACATTAGAGTCATCTAAACTTTCCTTTGAATATAGATTTCCATAATCTGTTATACCCCCTAAGAAAATTACAAATGGTTTTGATTAAAGGAATTTTGTTTAGCAAATTTCTGATTTAATTTCTTTTCCGTTCCCTTGTCCTTCCCCCACAATTCACAAGTCATTTAATTCGTTTATAACTAACCATACTCAATATGAATGCAGTCGAGATAGACCGACACAACAGCAGGAATTCTCATAAAAAAGTAAATCATTTATTTGTTTAAAATTTATTGAAGCGTTTCTAGACAATGACCTTAACCAATCAGGCGCGAACCCACAACAATTGCGTTGATAAGTGTACGGGTAATATATACTACGACATACATACATGACAACACAACAGACGAACACATTAACCAGGCACCATGCAATTCAGCAAAAAAACTATCGGGTACTTTTTTCTGTGCTACACCCTACAACCATAGGTTAAATGGTGAAGCGATATGTTAAGTTGCACTTTCCTTTTGCGACAACTTCAAATATTAAATGTGGAATTTCAAGACGGCCATTGGGCTATTTATCATTCCATTCATCCACTCATCTCTTTGTCCTTGAATCAATCCACAAGTCCATCCTTCTTCAAAAGGGAAAGCTGCAGTAATGCCTGTGATCCGTCGATTTTAAGTATAGGATGTGTTCGGCAATATTACTTAAAATACTACGAGGAACATTTGTATGGAACTTTTTAACCCCTAACTCCTCAATATAGGGTTTGGCGTGTAAAAGTGATTATTATGGTTATTATTATAAATCCTTCGTCTATGCATTTCTTTTATAAATCCAGCAATTTTCTAACCTGTCAATTGGACAGTGTGCGATAGCGTATGATAGAGTCGACCTTGCTGCACATTTGTCATTTCTACTTGATTATTATTGTTGTAAATTGTCGCAGCTGTAAAATACTCGTAATATTAAAAGTATTTTTCCATAACCAGACGACGACAAATTGAAGGGTTACTCTGGGGAGATGCGAGATAACAAACATTCAGTTGAATAGTCAACATCCAGCGTTACAATGAAAGCGTCTGGCGATGACAACTCATGATGCTGGGCCGATAGAGTTTGAGAGAAAATGTATTTCCTTGAAAGAATAAAAATTAAGAAAATCCATTCCACAGATAACGAAGTTAGGAACGATTCCTATATGATGACGTTTAGAGGAAATGTTAACGTTCGAAGTTTATTCATCGATTTTTTTTAAATAACAAAAGACAATTGCTTTACTTTAATAAAAACTAGAGAACCAAAAATCTAATTTAATTATTTCGGAATTTTGGGTGTTTTTATGTATTTTTTGCCTTTGTATGTAACACCTAATAGACAGGGACCCAGCAAAAAACTATCATTATCCAGTAACGTTGGGAGCGTAACACAGTGCTCCGTCCCCATACTAACATTGGACAGAAATAGAAAGAGTTGTCAGAATACAATGATACTTCATTTCTAAATGGATTATGGCGTACTCAATTCAAAACTATTATCGATTTTTATGTAGCGTTTACTGATTTCTAGTTATACCCTCCACCTCCAGGATGGGGGTATATTCACTTTGTCATTCCGTTTGTAACACCTTGAAATATTCATCGGAGACCCCATAAAGTATATATATTCTGGGTCGTGGTAAAATTCTAAGACGATATAGCCATGTCCGTCTGTCTGTCTGTTGAAAGCACGATAGCGGCCGAACGAAATGAGCTAGGAGGTTCAAATTTTTCCTAAATGTGTCTTATGGTTGTAGATCGGTTGGGATTGAAAGTGGGCGAAATCGGCCCAGAGGGAAAAATTTTTCCCTCACAAGGACTGAAATTACCCCAAATATTTAGAGTATTTCAGCCTGTTTTTGAACATATTAGCTTGTATTTACTTGACATTTGCAATGCGCATTCCCTTTATAGCATAAATGGCACCATAGAGTGTTTTTTATTTGTATGGGGCGAAATGGGACTAAAAGGGATAAAAGTGGTACCTATCAAACGACAACAGATAGAAACACAAAATTTGGTGTGTACATTCCTCTAACAGAGTAGATACATAATATAAAAGTATTTTTTCTAATTTCGTACATTTAAGGGGTTAAATGGGGATAGGGGGATAAAAATAGTACCAACCTAACGACTGCACCTAGTAGTCTTTCCTTAATATATACATAGTATACAAATAGTGGTAGCCTTGGCTTATTAATTAAATTTCTGATTTTCATACAGTTAAAATTTGTTACGGACATTCCACTTGTAGCTTGGAAACACCACAAAGAAAATAAAAGTTCTAGCTTGCGAAATGGACAAAAAGGGATAAAATATAGTACCAATGATACGACAACAGCTACAATCATGAAATTCAGTGTGTACGTCCCAATAATTCGTAGACACGTAAAATAGAGAGATTTTTCGAAATTCGTACTTTTAAGGGATATAATTAAAAAGAGGGATAAAAATGGGGCCTACCAAACTGCTGCAGTTGAAATCATGAAATTCGGTGTATACATTCTGACTATGAAGACTCGAAAAAAGGTTTTTTTTCGAAATTTGTACATTTGGTCGGGGAATGGGGCGAATCTGGGGATATGGGGAATGGGGATATCTTTAAAATTTATACATTTCTTATCACTTTGTCTGTATCTGAAAATGTTTCTTTCTAATGGCGAATGACAATCGCCTAATATTTAGGCATGTTCACTTTCACAATTACAGCATTTTATTTATATATAGTAGTCGATTTTAAACAGTGCGCATAAGTATACATTATAGTTTGAAATAGTAAACAATTATAGTAATGTGCATAAATATATCAAATTTTCGCAATATGGTTCTGTGCTTCTATGTAAAGTCGACATCCTTTAATCTGCTGGTAATAACGCCTTTTTTACTTGTTTTTTTTTCACTATGATTTTTCGAAACGTGTCACGGAGGTATTTGTTCTACTGGGATCATTAAGCCATTCTTCTTCGAAAATATAACTGGGAATTGTACTAACTAATGGCAATAACTGGGAATGGTACTAACTATAGACAAAATCCAGAGATAACACTATGCAAAAACAAGTAAAGAAAGGCTAAAGTCGGGCGGGGCCGACTATATGATACACTCCACTGACTATCCGAATACAATTCAATTCGGTAATAAAGTGAAAACGGGAAGTATTTTTGTATCCTGAGTGTTTGAAAAAAAAATGTTAAATCGTAAAGGACATTTGCATGGGGGTATATCTAATCTGAACTGATCTTACTCACTTTCAGCATAGGTGTTTCAAATTGGATTATAACATGTTGTGTCCAATTTAAAGAAAATCAATCGTTTCTAAAGCGGAAAAAGTCAAATCGGGAGCGACATTTGTTTGGGGGCTATATCTAAATCTGAACCGATCTAGTCCAATTCATCCACAGGTGTTTCTAGTGAGATTATAAGATGTTGTGCCAAATTTAAAGAAAATCGGGTACAATAAAAGCGAAGATAGACCCATTGTTAATTATACCGATCGACTTAGAATCACTTTTTTAATCGATTTAGCAATGTCCGTCGGTCTGTCCGTCTATCCGCTGTCCGTCTGTCCATCTATTGTTGTAATCAAATTACAGGTCGCAGTTATAGTCCGATCTTAACAAAAATTGGTACAAGTAAGTTTTGTGGATCAAGGACGAACGATATTTAATTTGAGGCATATCGGTTCAGATTTAGATATATCCCCCACACAAAAGTCGCTCCCGATTTGACATTTTCCGCTCTAGAAACCACATATTGAGCCCGATAATCTTTAAATTTGGGAAAACATCTTATAATCCAACTATAAACACCTATGCAGAAAGTGGGTAAGATCGGTTCAGATTTAGATATAGCCCCCATACAAATGTCGCTCCCGATTTGACTTTTTCCGCCCTATAAAACACATATAGTACCCGATTTTCTTTAAATTTGGCACAACATCTTATAATCCAACTAGAAACACCTATGCAAAAATTGGGTAAGATAGGTTCAGATTTAGATATAGCCCCCACACAAATGTCGCTCCCTATTTCAATTTTTCCGCTTTAGAAACCACATATTGTACCCGATTTTCTTTAAAATTGGCACAGCATCTTATAATCCAACTAGAAATACCTGTGCAAAAATTGGGTAAGATCGGTTCAGATTTAGATATAGCCCCCATACAAATGTCGCTCCCGATTTAACATTTTCCGCTCTAGAAACGACATATTGTACCCGATTTTCTTTAAATTTGGCAGAACATCTTATAATCCAACTAGAAACACCTATTCAAAAATTGGGTAAGATCGGTTCAGATTTAGATATAGCCCCCATACAAATGTCGCTCCCGATTTGACATTTTCCGTTCTAGAAACGACATATTGTACCCGGTTTTCTTTAAATTTGGCACAACATCTTATAATCGAACTAGAAACATCTATGGTGAAAGTGGGTAAGATAGGTTCAGATTTAGATATAGCCCTCATACAAATGTTGCTCCCGAATGTTTAACCGATTTTGGCCAAATTTTACATATTATATTTCACCAATAAACAGACATGGTGAAAGCAGGTCACATCGTTCCAGGTTTCAATATACCCCCATACAAATGTCCTTTCCGATTTAACATTTTTTGTCAAACATTTACAGGATGCAAAAATCCTTCCCGATTTCACTTTTTTACCGAATTCAATTGCAATGAGAATTGTTTGGGTGATGTCCATATGTCCATACTTTGAAATGACTTTGGTATACTACTGTATAATTTGTATTTGTCTGTCGGACAATTAGATCAATTACCATATTATTTACCATACACGTTAAATTTGACTGAAGATGAATTTATAGCATATAAATTATATGAATATAATTTATATAATTTGTATGAACTACATAAAATTGCTCCTATGAAATACCTGGGTTTAGTAGTCAAAGCTAGGTACATACGCAGGGAGTGGTGTAGGGTATTATATAGTCGGCCCCGCCCGACTTTAGCCTTTCCTTACTTGTTAAATTTATATTTAAAAATATTTATTTTTTCTGGTACAATTTTTCACACAATTTTCTGACATCCTAACGAGGAAAAGAAGTCCTGGATTAAATTTAGAAATTTAAATTTAGAAATCAACATTTAATACGCTAAGTTTACCGAGTTTGTTCAAATTCATGTAGTTGTTCGATTGTGACGCTATTAAACTAACAGATTGTAATTTTAACATTGTTTCTCTTTTTGATAAAAATTTATTTAAATATTGTTTGTTAATAATGGAAATATAATGTATGTATTTTATAATTATACCCTACACCACAGGGTATAATGTCTTTGTGCATTTGTTTGTAACACCCAAAAGGAAACGAGATAGACCCATTGTTAATTATACCGATCGACTTAGAATCACTTTTTGAGTCTTGTAATCAAAGTCCAGGTCGCAGTTGTTGTTAGAACTAAATGAAACTTTGCACAACGAAGTTTTATGGGATAAGAACGAACGCTATTTAATTTGAAGCAAATCGGTTCAGATTTAGATATAGCTCCCATACAAATGTTGCTTTCGATTTAATTTTTCCGCTCTAGAAACCACATATTTCAACCGATTTTCCTCCAATTTGGCAAGACGCCATATATTTCAACTAGAAACAGCTCTGGTAAAAATATGATAGATCGGTTCAGATTTATATATACCTCCCATACAAATGTCTCCTCCGATTTGATTCTTTCCGCTCTAGAAACCACAAACTTTGACAGATTTTCTTCAAATTTGGCAAAACAGCTTATATTTGAACTAGAAACAGCTCTGGTAAAAATAGGATAGATCGGCTCAGATTTATATATAGCTCACATACAAATGTCTCCTCCGATTTGACTCTTTCCGTTCTAGAAACCACAAACTTTGACAGATTTTCTTCAAATTTGGCAAAACAAAAAAACTTATATTTCAACTAAAAACATCTCTGGTGAAAATGGGTCAGATGAGTTCAGATACATATATATATATATATATATATATAGCTCCAATACAAATTTCGCTACTGAATTGATTATTTCCGCTCTAGAAATAGCATTTTGAACAGATTGTCTTCTAATTCGACACATCAGCTAATGTTTCAAATAGAAACAACTAAGTGAAAGTGGGTCAGATCGATTCAGATTATATATAGCTCCCATACACTTTAAGCGAATTTGAGTTTTAAGCGAATCAAAAAAAACACAACTAATACGTATACCTTTTATATGATGAAAAATATTATATCTTTCATTAAAATCCCACAATTTCAATCAACACTTGTTCCGGTACAATTTTAGGGGCAAGAGGGAATTTTTTCCATAAGATTTAGGTAATTTGAGATATTCTTTCATAATTTCAAATGAACAGATTCCACTAAAGATATATTTGAATAAGAAAATATCTCCAAGCTTGTCTCGCTAGAGTCCAGCATGCTTTCAGCAGACATGGAACTCAAAACAGAACATCTTAAATTCGTAAAAATATCAGAAATATCGAGCAATGTAATGAAAACTCAGCATAAACTTGATAAGTACAACTCATTACCGTCTACAATACCAGTTACTTATAACACATTATAATCCCCCATACCAGGTAATGACGATATCATTAACCTCAAGATTACTTATAATTAATAAATAATTATTTACTAATGGGACAAAAAACTGAGTTTGAATTTATTCGTAAGTACTTATTTTTCAGCTTCCTAGCATGGCTACGAGCTTCACCCTAATGACAAAGCTTTTAAAAAATTTCGAAGAGCTAGTCGTGTATAAGGAATTTGTGATGAATAACAAGATGATAGTTTTTGCTGGAAAATTTGTTACATACTCCCCACCCTATGGTGGAGTATACACACATTGTGAAAAAAACTATGCGTCCGTCAGCTTGTATCGTCCGCTAATGCATATATCAGCCTTTACATCCAGCCGGATAGCCGTTCGTCCACCATTTCTCTATGAGTCCATCCACCTGTACATGCGTCCGACCGTCTGCCTCCCACCGATCCCAAACGACAGTATTTATTTGTGTAAAGTGTGGTGCGTCATTGCGAGCATTTTTTCTCCTGGAGTTCCAGCGCCTGTGAATGGTCATGACTGCTTACGGAGCAGACTGAATCTTTTTAAGATTTAATAATAACAAAAACATCCGTGGCAGCGACAACAACATCATCGCTTTATTATCCATAAAGGAATGGAATCACATATACGGGAATAAGGAATATGGAATATTTATCCGCACACACACACTCCTCTCTCTCTCTCCGTGTGTCCAACGGAGAGTGAGTGAATTCATTTAATAACAATTTTCAATTTGTCTCTGTAGTGTCGTCGTGTTCACATTCAATGCGTCATTAAGTTTTATATGAAAATATTGGAAATTAAATTGCAGGTAACGAGCAACTACATGTATCCAGAGATGGGTCATGGATGGATGGGAATGATGGGGTGTTTTGGTCTGAAAACGGAGGGGCCAAAGTAAATGTAGCATGGCATAACCAGAATGGGTGTATGAAGGTTACTTAACAAAAGTATTCCTTAGATGTCCCAAAGAAATAATTTTGACGATAAATACAACTTATTAAAAATTATTTTATTTTGAATGGATGGAGTCAGATTTCCATAAAGTATATTTATTCTGGGGCGTGGTAAAAGTCTAAGGCGATCTAGCCATGTGCGCCATTCTATAGAAATCAAGCTATGCTCCGAACGAAATGCGTTTCGGGGTTAAAGTTATCCACATAGGTGTATATAAAATATATGATTGTAGATCGGTTTGGATTGCAAATGTGCGAAATCGCCTCAAAGGGAAATTTTTTCTCTAACAAGGGCTTAAAATATTCCCTAAGGTTTAGAGTATTTACTTTATTCAATCTCTACAATTTACAGTATTTAAGCATATTTTTGGAGATTAGAGCTTTTAAAAACACTTGAAGCACAGATTAGATATACGCAACAAAAAATAGAAGTTCCTCCATAGGAATCATATTTAATCGCATCTCAGAATCAAAATGTGCAATTTTTCTCGCTTTTCAGGAAGTTCTTTTACACAAATTCCAAAAAGTCGATGATTTGTCAATATCCCTAACATTTTACTAATAGTATCTTCACAAGTAAAAGAAAATTATTAGTATGGGTTCACAGAGGTAAGTTGTCCTCTTTGCATACAGAAATCCGGTTCTACTCGTGGATTGGAAAGAAACTTTTTTTATTTTTTTATTATTTTTATAAATAAACAATACTTAATTTTGTATAATTTTAACAATGTAAACATTTTTGCCAAAAATATAACTTTATTGCTTTATGTATGTACTTCAAATATTTAATTTTGTATTAATTACACTGTCCAACAAATTAAGACTTCTTGATTGGAACATTCCGAAAGGGCATGTTGAGTAGAATGCCCTTTGCCATTTTTGTAGGATAAACTTATAGTCCAGCTGGTCTGAGTTTCTTTTTACAGTGGATCAAAGCTTTCATTTTTTGGTCGAAGGGATCTATATTCTAAGTGAGAAAGGTGTTATAAGTTAATGTCTGAGAGAATTCTTATTGTCGGAACTATATTGTGGAATTTTATGAGGATTATTTTTGTAAACGATCTTATCCCTCTAGCTCCTCTCTTTATGGGGCAATTTGACCATTTTTTCAGACTAAAATAGATTAAAAGTTTCCTGTAAAATCAACAAGTAAGGAAGGCTAAAGTCGGGCGTGGCCGACTATATGATACCCTACACTTAGTCATTATACCCTGGTGTAGTATATAAAAAGGTCATTACATTTGAACAGGGTGATATACGATGCAGCTATAAGAGGAGAATATACTACAAAATCCATACTTCTATCTGTATTTGTAAGAAAATTTGAACACCAACTTTGAATGGGAGCTATATACAAATCTGAACCGATGTGACCTATGTTTAGCAAAGGTTCTTTAGTTAAAATATAAGACGATTTCCCAAATTTTGTGGAGTGTTAAATATTTCGTTTCTAGAGCGGAAAGAATCCGATGTGACCCAACTTCGTAATTTCTATTTGAAACATTAGCTGATGTGCCGAATTAGAAGAAAATCTGTACAAAAATGCTATTTCTAGATAATTTAATCAAATTCAGTAGTCCAAAATTTCAAAATTTGTCATGGAGCTATATATATATATATATATATATATATATATATATATATATATATATATATATATATATATATATATATATATATATCGCAATTGTAGCCAGAACCAAACCAAACTTTGTACAACGAAGTTTTTCGGGATAAGGACGAACGCTATTTAATTTGAAGAAAATCGGTTCAGATTTTGATATATCCCCCATACGAATTTCACTCCCGATTTGACTCTTTTCACTCTAGATACCACATATTTCAACAGATTTTCTTCAAAATTGGCAAAACATCTTATATTTCAACTAGAAACATCTATGGTGAAAATAGGTCAGATCGGTTCAGATTTAGATTTGACTTTTTCCGGTCTAGAAACCACATATTTCACTCGATTTGCTTAAAATTTGGCACAGTACCCTATAATTGCACTGGAAAGAGCTATGGTGAAAATTGGTCGGATCGGTTCAGATTTAGATATAGCCCCCATACAAATGTCGCTCCCGATTTCACTTTTTCCGCTCTATAAAGCACCCGATTTTCTGAAAATTTGGCTTAACACCTTATAGTCTAACTAGAAACTCATGTGGCGAAAACGGGCTAGATCGGTTCAGATTTATATATAGTCCACACACAAATGTCGCTCCCGATTTGTCATTTTCCGCTCTAGAAACCACATATTGTACTCGATTTTCTTTAAATTTGGCACAACATCTTATAATCTAACTAGAAACGCCTGTGGCTGAATTGGACTAGATCGGTTCAGATTTAGATATAACCCCCATACAAATGTCGCTCCCGATTTGACTTTTTCCGCTTTAGAAACGATTTTCTTTAAATTGGGCACAACATCTTATAATCCAATTTGAAACACCTATGCTGAAAGTGGTTAAGATCAGTTCAGATTAGATATACCCCCATACAAATGTCCTTTCCGATTTAACATTTTTGTGAAACACATACATTAACAGGATACAGAAATACTTCCCGTTTTCACTTTATTACCGAATTGAATTGTATTCGGATAGACAGTGGAGTGTATCATATAGTCGGCCCCGCCCCACTTTAGCCTTTCCTTACTTGTTTCGCTTAGCATTATGCTCCCTTCGACCAAAAAATGAAATGTCAGACCAGGTGGACTATAAGTTTTTTTATTCTACAAAAATGAGCTACTCAACATGCCCTTTCTGAATTATAGTGTCGCTACTCGGTTCCAAAAAGCTGTTGGGCAGTGTTATTTTATTTGACTTACGTTATTCGTTTTATTTGTTTTCTTTATTTCACTTAGTTATTTACTTATTTTGTTCTCGTCCATTACTTTTAGTACATTTATTATATTTTTTATTTTTATTTTTGTTTTGATATTGCATTTATTTTTTGTATTTTATTTTTATTTATTTTTCCACAACTAAAGCAATTTTATTTAATTTTTGTATTTTATTTTTTTACTAGTGTTCTTTAATATATATATTTTGTGTATTTATTTTTTATTTTATTATTTCTATAATATATTTATTTTTTATTTTTAATTATTTTATTTGATTTATTTATTTTCTTTATTTTACTTTTGTCAATTATTTCATTTATGTTGGTTTAGTTATCTATTATATTTATTTTATTTGTTTGATTTGTTGTATTTTATTTTTATTTATTTGTTATGATATGTATATTTGACCTTTTAATTTTAATGTTTTGTATTATTGTCCGGCTTAAGGTCGCAAATAAATAAAATAAATTCATTTATCTTAGTTATTTTATTTATTTTATTTTTTTTTCAAATTATTTATTTTATTAATTATGTTTTTTATTTTATTCATTTTATTATTTTATTTGTGTCATTTTTTGTATTTTATTTATTTTTTTATTTTATTATATTAATTATTTAAGTATTCTATTTATTATTCTTTCCAAAAAAATTATTTGGCATATTCTAATAATTTTATGTATTTTTTATTTTAGTATTATTATTTTTGTAGTTTTTTTTATTTTAGTTATTTTTCATTTACTTAATTTGTTTATTTATTTTTTGTAATTTATTGATATTTTCTTTATTTTTGTTATTTTATTTATTTTTTGTATTCTATTTTTATTTATTTATTTCATAAATAAAGTAAATTTATTTACTTTTTTATTTTCTTTATTCCATTTAATTTTTGTATTTTATTTTTATTTTACTAGTATTATTTATAATATATACTTTGTATATTTATTCTTTAATTTATTATTTGTATTATATATTTATTTGTGTTATTTATTTTTCATTTTTAATTATTTTATTTGATAATTTAATCAATTAATTGCAACTATTTGTTTTCGATTATAGCATACAAAAAAAATACAAACAATTGTAGACAAAACCTGCATCCAAGTCGAATCCAGTTACGTATCTTGTAACTACACTCTTGTATCCTGGACTAAGTGAAGCAGAGCGGGGAGTCAGATTTATGTGGAAGTACTTTGAACAAGTTGAATGGAAGTATTAAATTAAAATTATTGTAAATTTATAAATTAATTAAAGAATTTTTTTCTGAAAATTTTACGAAGAAAAAACCCACATATTGTTCACATGTCCACATGAGTCATGCGCCCGAGCAGAAATTTCATTTCTATGCAATGAATGACTGCCATGAAGTGGAGTGAAGTGGCTTCCTTTATTTGTATTCACATATTGTAAGCTTCCCCCTCCACACTCCGCACTTCGCACCAACGGCAACACAGTAACAATTGATTGTTTAAACAATGATGAGACATGCCCCATGCTAAACCTGAACCCACCTCAACAAAGGAACACACGTCAATACAACACGTTGTTGGTTCTTTGAAGAAGAGAGTCTAAAGTAAACTTTAAATAAACAAAATACAAGCGATCGAACGGCGCATTTGGGCTGAGCAAATAAAGGTGGATGAGCAGAAATGTCAATAACTCGTAAACGTTGAGAGCAGTTGTTGAACTTTGTAATAGAGAGTTCAAGGCAATGAGTCCTCCTCAGTTCAATGCCCCTCCCCGGACCTAGGGGAAATAAATCGTCGATATATTTTAAGTCATTTTACAACACCATTCAGACTAGTTATCACCTCCATATGTCTAACAATTTATGACTATCAACAGATCAATAAATTGCTTTATAGCCTCTAATAAACACAACAACTAAACGGGTTAATTGAAGACAGCCTGCCTAACAGCCTGCCAGCAGGCCAGTGTGATGCGATTGCAATGGACGAGAATGCAGTGAATCACTCAAATTGACACTAACACTGCCAAGACCGATAAAATTGTGACAAAACAAATGTGTTGTTTATGAGCGGCATTAGGTGAAACGTGATTTACATTTATTTCAAATCTGAAAACAACAGTTGTCCAACGCTGTTATTAAAGCCCAGCCAGCGAACGAACGAAAAACCTGGCCAAAAGCCAAAAATTGAATTTGATAACAAACAGAATTCGAATACCAAATGGGAGACGATTTCTGAATTTTGATTTTTTGATTTTAATGGAGGTGCACTGCACTGAAATAAAAACTGAAAAAAATTAAAACTTACAACAGCAGTCAGCCAGCCCCCCCCCCCCCTCAAGTCAATATAATTTGCATTATTTTGTTACAATTTGTTGCCATTAAAACAAATGCAGACTAACTAACACATGACGATCGATCGGACGAATTGATAAAACACAGTTCGTTTTTATTGGCAGGCTACAGCGCCCTCTAACGTTCAACCGCAATAAGGGTCAATGTCAATAATGTAAGCGCGGAGGTCTCTGTCTCTCGCTCGTACGACGGGGCGGGCGACTGGTGGCCGTTCAGTCGGTGGCCGCGTGGTTGAGCTATTGCCAATCAACCAGCCAGCCAGTCAGGCAATGAGTCTGCAGACGTAGCCTGAATTCTAAATTGTTTTATTGTTTGTTTTTTTTCTTTCTTTGACGAAACTCAGCAACTTTTAATAATTATTTTGGTGCGCCTGGTTTTGGGGGTTTTCTTCAAAAGCTTCGTTTGTTCGAAACCATCAAAGTTTGCTATAAAATCGCACAAATTTTGAATTTAAATATTAGTTTTACATCTTCCACCTGTTGTAAACAATCGAACTAGCAAACGGTTAGCAAAGATGGTGTCCTATACTTCCACCGTGGCCATCCTGGCTTTGGCTCTGTGCGCCTCCTCCCTTGTCCAAGCTGATGTCTCCCATTTGGGCTACAATCGTTACAGTCGCCCGGCCTCGACACGCCTGCAGCGTTTGGAGAGCAATCCCACACCTTATCCGGCTGCCGGTTATCGTCCCAATCGGGAGTTCAATTTGCCCCGTGAACAGCCGCTCTTTCCTCAAGGCCAACAGCCAACTCAGCAAAACAAGCAGAACAACAACGGCGGCTTTGATTTTCTCTCCGAGCCTCAGCAACCTCAGCTGACCTATGGCGCTCCATCACGTTTCCCTCAGGGCAATCAGCAAGCTCAGGAGAACCAACAAAATAGCAACAACAACAACGGCGGTTTCGATGTTCTCTCCGAACCTCAACAGCCCCAGCTGACCTATGGTGCTCCCTCACGTTACAGACAAGCTCCCGTCCGCCTGCAGCAACAGCCTCAGCTAACCTATGGTGCTCCTCAGCAGGACCAAGGACAAGAGCAACTGTCGCAACCTCAGCCTCAACCTCAATCTCCCTCTCAGAACAACAACAACGCCGCCAGTTTCGATAATCAAGCTGAGCCACAACGTCCCAATGTACTCTATGGCGCTCCATCCCGTTTCAGACAAGCGCCAGCCCGCTTGCAACAACAACAACAACAACAACAACAGCTCCAACAATTCTATGCCGCTCCCCAAGCCGAACGTCTGACGGACAACCGTGAGGACAAAGAAGATGAGGATGATCAAAATGCCGAAACTTCTGCCGATATTGAGACCGACAATAAAAAGGAAGACGCCAAGAAAGTCGCCGCCCCACAAAATGTGGCCACAATTGCCTATTATCCGGCCGGAGCCTTTGGCTTTGTGCAACCGGTAAGTGCCAGATATGTGGCAGCTGCTCCCAATGCTGCCGCCTATGTAGCTGCTGCTCCCAGTGCCGCCTATGTGAATGCTGCTACCAGAGCTGCATTTGTGGCTGCTCCCAGCGCTGCTTATGTAGCTGCACCCAATGTTTACCAATCGCCGTTTTTGGCCACCGCTGCCGCCGCTTCGCCATTTGTGCAACAACCTTTGACTTTTGCCGCTCCCGCTCATTTGCGTGCTTGGTAGAAGGCCACAATTATTTATTTGTTTAATTTTTTATTTAAAAAACATTGTTAAGTTTTGTTATTCATTTGTTCGACATATCCACCAATCGGTTCATCTTCCCATCCAAGGATTATTTAAATAGAAATAAAATAGTTTCTCAAAAATACAAAAATACAAGACTTTTTCATAAAGCAGTCATGAAGAGCCTTAAGACACTACTTGACGCTCCCGTGAGAGCGGCCACGCAAACCATATATTCAGAGGTTATCCTCTATACTAGAGTCAACCTCATATGTCTTCCTCTATGCTAAAGTCGACCTCACAGGACTTCCTCTATGCTAAAGTCGACCTCACAGGACTTCCTCTATACTAGAGTCGACATCAGAGGTCTTCATCTATACTAGAGTCGACCTCAGAGGTATTGCTTTATACTAGAGTCGACCTCAGAGGTCTTCCTCTATACTAGAGTCGACCTCAGAGGTCTTCCTCTATACTAGAGTCGACCTCAGAGGACTTCCTCTATACTATAGTCGACCTCAGAGGTCTTCCTCTATACTAGAGTCGACCTCAGAGGTCTTCCTCTATACTAGAGTCGACCTCAGAGGTCTTCCTCTATACTAGAGTCGACCTCAGAGGTCTTCCTCTATACTAGAGTCGACCTCAGAGGTCTTCCTCTATACTAGAGTCGACCTCAGAGGTCTTCCTCTATACTAGAGTCGATCTCAGAGGTCTTCCTCTATACTAGAGTCGATCTCAGAGGTCTTCCTCTATACTAGAGTCGACCTAAGAGGTCTTCCTCTATACTAGAGTCGACCTAAGAGGTCTTCCTCTATACTAGAGTCGACCTAAGAGGTCTTCCTCTATACTAGAGTCGACCTAAGAGGTCTTCCTCTATACTAGAGTCGACCTCAGAGGTCATCCTTTATATTAGAGTCGAGCTCAGAGCTCTTCCCCTATACTAGAGTCGAGCTCAGAGCTCTTCCCCTATACTAGAGTCGAGCTCAGAGCTCTTCCTCTATACTAGAGTCGACCTCAGAGGTCTTCCTCTATACTAGAGTCGACCTCAGAGGACTTCCTCTATACTAGAGTCGACCTCATCGGTCTTCCTCTATACTAGAGTAGACCTCACCGGTCTTCCTCTATACTAGAGTAGACCTCAGAGGACTTCCTCTATACTAGAGTAGACCTCAGAGGACTTCCTCTATACTAGAGTCGACCTCAGAGGTCTTCCTCTATACTAGAGTCGACCTCTGAGTCTTCCTCTACACTAGAGTCGACCTCTGAGGTCTTCCTCTACACTAGAGTCGACCTCTGAGGTCTTCCTCTACACTAGAGTCGACCTCTGAGGTCTTCCTCTACACTAGAGTCGACCTCTGAGGTCTTCCTCTATACTAGAGTCGATATCTGAGGTCTTCCTTTATACTAGAGTCGACCTCTGAGGTCTTCCTCTATACTAGAGTCGACCTCTGAGGTCTTCGTCTATACTAGAGTCGACCTCTGAGGTCTTCCTCTATACTAGAGTCGACCTCTGAGTCTTCCTCTACACTAGAGTCGACCTCTGAGGTCTTCCTGAGTCCTGAGAGTCGACCTTTGAGGTCTACCTCTATACTAGAGTCGACCTCAGAGGTCTTCCTCTATACTAAAGTCAACCTCAGAGGTCTACCTCTATACTAGAGTCGACCTCAGAGGTCTTCCTCTATACTAGAGTCGACATCTGAGGTCTTCATCTATACTAGAGTCGACCTCTGAGGTCTTCCTCTATACTAGAGTCGACCTCTGAGGTCTTCCTCTATACTAGAGTCGACCTCTGAGTCTTCCTCTACACTAGAGTCGACCTCTGAGGTCTTCCTGAGTCCTGAGAGTCGACCTTTGAGGTCTACCTCTATACTAGAGTCGACCTCAGAGGTCTCCTCTATACTAAAGTCAACCTCAGAGGTCTACCTCTATACTAGAGTCGACCTCACTTTCACTCTCAGTGGAGCATAGGATCTTGACCCATGCCCTATTAAGTATTCTTTCAGCTTTGAAGAGAGTATACATTAGTGTGTTCTGCAAAAATTAGAATTCCATTATCATCCTCATACGAACGACAAAAACCCATACAAGAAGCTCGTTGGTCATATATTCCACCGCTACCCGGCTTCTTATCTTGATTCTAATACATCAATTCCTAGTCTCCGGCAAAGATTTAGGTATGTCCCATATAGCTAAATATTTGGCTAATCTGCAATCATGGCAGCATAACCTGCAAAACGCATACCGACATTTATTTATTGAGCTCTCGTCTCCGTAGCTGATGTCAGTAAAGTAGGAATGTGTGGTTCGACAAGCCATTCAAGGATTCCATGTAATTAAAAACTCAATATTAATGGAGATCTCAGAAGTGCTACCTACACGGATCAAAGATTGCTTCAGCTGTCCGGAGATTTCAGCTGTCCAGAGATTTCGATCGTCAAATCGTTGGCGACTCTGCTATCTTACCTGACCCTGGCGGAACGCAAGCCGTGATTTTTATTGAGCTTTTGACTCTGTATTCCATCCAAACCAAAACTCATAATGTTATTGGAAATTTCGTTTCTGTCTGTTGGCATCTATTCGTATATTATCTTCATTCTATAACAAATTTTAAGAGTATTGCATGAGATGGATCTCTAATCCTACCCATGATCGATTTACTTTCACTTCTGTCAATTTGAGAAGTCTGCAGATTAGAACTTCAGAACACTCTGATATCCATAGTCCAGACATCTGCAAGATCGTTGCCATAGACATGAGAATGTTCCTCTTGTATCCGCATCATAAGTGGAACTTCCGACCTCTCTGACAACCATAGACCACTCGCTCCTTAAGAGTGAACATTGTATGTCTCATCTGAGAGGTCTCTAATTCTGCAAAGTACTGTACATAAATTGCCTCAATGTTTTCCATCCTATATCCCTGAGTTTCTGCAACCTGTTGAAAGCGGAGCAATTAAGAGTTATACACCCTCTGCTCCACACATTCTGCACTGATCCGATCCGCCCAATACGGTGATGGATCACTTTGCTGGATTAAATAAAACCAATGAGATGTTTGTAAGATGACAATGTGTGTTTTGTTACTTGGTGCGGTTTTTTGACTGACGTGTGGTTCTCATTTGTTTGGTTGAATCATTTACTTAAAGAGTTGAAGCCACCTGAAGAAGGTCATCTTGGGCCGCAAATCATGATAATGACAGTGTGTAGCCAAGTACAATTTTATTTATGGCATGATGACATAAATAAATTTGGATTCTATAAAATATAGATTCAAAATGATCTTGAGCCAGTACAATATTCCAGTTCAAATAAAATTGTACTTAACCTCGAAAGACGTTTGGTTTCTCTTCAGATTGAAGTTCCCCTTAAGAGAAGTTCCATAATTCATATATATTTTATAAATACCAAATCTCCACAGTCATTTTATTTCGCTCTCGTTGGGGCCTTCCATAGATTAGGTTTAAAAAAGGAGTCCAGACAACCGGAAAGTTCGAGGGAGACTCTTGCCAGCCTGCTGTGCGCTCTAATTGAAAAACCCGAAGGGTGATGTATCGATCATAAACTTCGTTAACTTCCTGTGCCACTAAGGTGAACAAGGTCAGGTAATCTACCTCCATAGGCGGGCCACTGACAAAGGAAATGTTCCAACGTACGGTACGCCCAGTACTCATCCGAGTTCGATGATCCCATGCGGCGTAGATGCGCCCGTGTGTCCCGTGAGAAGTCTCATCGTGCAGCTGATTTCGACTTTACTCAACCTCATCAGCTGTGTCGTTCTCATTAGGCCAGCCCCATAAGGTTTGGCCGTGCCGCCCAGGTTATACTATGGGCTGACGTTGCCCGTTTTGTCATTTCAATTCTCGTCAATTCAATTCTTGGAAAGGTCTGGCGCCCTCCATGTTGACCGATTCGAGGGGTGATCCTCCTCTGGCCAGTTCATCAGCCCTCTCGTTACCTTCGGTCATAAAATTCTCTGACACCCATATGATCTCTAGTTGTCCTTTGATTCATTTTCCTTTTATTCATTTTTCCTCCTTACATTCCAATATGGTGTGGAACTTCGATGTGGGTTTAGTGATCACCTAGATCGCTGTGCCTTTAACCATTTCACACACTTTGTTATAGCTTGCACTTCTGCCTGAAAGATAGTGTTATGTTCTGGGAGACTGTAATTTTTCTATGGACTCTATATAGATCCCTAGACCTGGCAGTGTATCAATAGGTTATCTCTGCCTTGTCCATTTAACTATTTCACAAAATTCGTCATCGCTTGTACTTCTGTCAAAAAGATAGTGTTACGGCTGGGAGACGAAGATTTTTCTAAGAACTCTATATAGATTCCTAAACCTGGCAGCGTGTCCAGATGATATCTCTACCTAGGGAACCATTCACCCAAGAATCTCTGGACGGAATCTTTGGTATTACAGTTTGTGTGAACTGTTCTTTCTGAGATTTTGTCTGTTCGGTCACAGTCCTCCACAAACTTGGAGCAGATGAAGCTCTCTGTGCTGGCGAGGAATACTCTCAACCTCAAATGCGAGAGTTGGTTTTAAAACCATTGATCTGCAATTCAAAATATGTAACCTCAAGATCCTGAGAGGTCACTCCAAAATTTTCAGTAAATCAATACCATTGATATCTCCGTTACGAAGAAATCTACTTTTTGTTTAGTCCAGCTCATTAACCTACTACAATGTTGGAGACATCAGGGTATACGGAGAGTCTTCTGGGGCGATGAGGCTTCCTTAGTTTGTGTAGGCCTCTTGAAAGCCCGAATAAAAAACTCAACTATCCAGGATTGCAGCTGCAACCTTCAGAAACTTCCTGGTTCTCTAGATTTAATTTCAATCGACACGTTTCGAGTCCACTTTCTCAGAATTCCTCCAACGGAAATTGTCCTTAATGTAGCCCTGATGGCTACAATGTTGGAGCCATCAGGGTATACGGAGAGTCTTCTGGGGCGATGAGGCTTCCTTAGTTTGTGTAGACCTCTTGGAAGCCCGAATAAAAAACTCAAATATCCAGGATTGCAGCTGCAACCTTCAGAAACTTCCTGGTTCTCTAGATTTAATTTCAATCGACACGTTTCATGTCCACTTTCTCAGAATTCCTCCAACGGAAATTGTCCTTAATGTAGCCCTGATGGCTACAATGTTGGAGCCATCAGGGTATACGGAGAGTCTTCTGGGGCGATGAGGCTTCCTTAGTTTGTGTAGGCCTCTTGGAAGCCCGAATAAAAAACTCAACTATCCAGGATTGCAGCTGCAACCTTCAGAAACTTCCTGGTTCTCTAGATTTAATATCAATCGACACGTTTCATGTCCACTTTCGCAGAATTCCTCCAACGGAAATTGCCCTTAACTTTGTGTGACATAACACCTTCACTTCCGACTATGTCATGTCATGCCATTTTCCCAGGAAAATCTTTACCAAGTCGACGAGCTGTAATGCCGCTTGTTATCATCGGACTAAACATGAGCACATTTAATTGGAATCCAATTGTGGAAATTCCTATTAATATGCTAATGAGTCCCCGGCCAAACTGATTACAATCATCAAATAGATAAAGAACAGCCAGCAACAGGAACAACAACACCAACACAAGCCACCTCATCATGCCTCCGCCAACGACAACAACAATGAAGCTATTAACTTAAACCATAGCACTCGCAAGTGCATGTGGTTAGGAGCCATACAAAATGCTGGGTTGGCTTGTACATGCTACGGCGACCACATACGAGTACATGTGTGCCTCTTCCTCGGCCCCGTTTGCCTTTGTGGCAAGCTTACAATAGAGCCAAGCCGCTCGCCACTAATCCATGGCCAATCCGGCCAAACGGCAACACAAAAGTCACGCTTATGCCACACGACATTCTATCACACAACGAGCGAAAGACAAACGCAACGAATATGTGCAACGCCGCACTGCACTGCACTAGCTGCAACCTGATAGTGCCACAGCGAGCGGCGGCGCAACACAAAACACACACACGAGACAACAGCATTTGGAATGGGTCTAGTGGTGCCGGTGCTGGTGGTGCTGGTGGGGCTTTTGATATATAATGAATGCAACAATGGTAACTAACTAACATTAATCGAAAGCATTATGTTCAACTTATATCCTGTTACGCATGTTATGGCCATAAAGTAACCGGCCTATGGCCAACTACCAGAGTAACATGCAACCATCAGAGCACCAGAATTGAAATGCACGACTGCAGATTTGCTGGGCAAAGCCTACAAATGTTTGTTGGTTTTTTGTTTTTTTTTTCTTTACTCTCCTCCTTCTTCTCTTCTTCTTCGTTGCAGTTTGCCACGCCTCACCCAAAGCTGAATTGCGCTGGCACTCACAATGGCACACCATCAGCCTGCAAATCCATTTGGCTGTGGAATGTTATGGCTGGAGTTGGCCAAAGCCAAAGTGGGTACTTGTAATTTGACTCTAGAGTCTAGAGTCAAATAAAAAAGAAGAAAAAACTTTACGCATGTGTCGAATGGTGGTGCTCGTATATCTACGATCATCTCAATGTGGCGCGGTCATATCAACTGTATAAACAACTTGACGGCACAGTGGTGTGCAGAGTGTCAAATGCGGCATAGTGAAGGATATACGATCGATATTGGTTATTCTTAAGAGTGAGCAGGAGGACTAGCTATTGGCCAACAGTCATTGGAGGCAACAGTAGAATTCAAGAGACTGATCGATAATGTGGTAAGATAAGCCTCATTCCACAATCCACTTATAATCTGAGGGGATGTTAATGCATGGACAGTAGATTTGAGAAGCAGGAAGTCACAGGAAAGTTGGATATTTCTTATTCAAGTTTTCTCAAGGCTCGATGTTGTCCTCACAAACAAAGGAGTGAGGTTGTAGTTGGGAAAAGTTGGGAGTTTATAGTTCGATTGTCTGCGTAACATTTGTACCACCAAGGAAATGTACTCTGTATAGATTCCTAGAACGTCTCATTTCAATGTCCAGCGGTTACCTAGGAAACCATCCTCCCAAGAATATCTGGATGGAATCTTTTTATTATATTATATCCACCTAGGTCTAAAGATCGGCAGATTGTGCGCCGTCAATAAACAACCGAAAGGGGAAAGTGGAAAAAATCAATCCCCTATTTTAGGAATTCTGTGTCGACCATGAACCTCCTTAATTTCGACCATAAGGTGCCTCAAGGTTAGGTTATATCGATCTTGAAAGGTGTCGGGCTCTCAGCCTCGAAAAGGCGGGAAAGTGTTTCACCATTTCAGTGTCCTTAACGCACGCCCTGCACTCATTCCAGTCTGATCGCCCTATGCGTCGTAGATGCGCCCTTAGGAGTAAGTGTACCGTGAAAAGTCTCATCGTGCTGCAGAGTTCGATTTTACTCAACCTCATAAGCCGTCTGGTCTGGTCTCATTGGGCACGCCCCCTAAGAGTAAAACCAGATCAAGGAAAAGTACTCTAAATAGACCCCTAGACCTATTTTCCGTCCATTTTACATACTCAGATAGCAGTGTGTCCAGAGGTTATCTCTACCTAGAGGTTATCTCTACCCAAGAATATCTGGACTGAAACTTTGTATTACAGTTTATGTAAACTGGTATTTCAGGGATTCTGTCGGTCCTGTCACAACCCTCCACAAACTTGAAGCTATTAGAGTATATGAAGAGCACTCTGTGCCGGCGAGGAATATTCTCAGTTATTTGGTTACAACCATTCGTCATGTAATCTGAAGATCCTGAGAGCTCGCTCCAATGTGTTCCCCAATCTATGATCCGTTCCGTTATGAAGAAATTTACTTTTTACATAAAGTATATAACAGAGTACAGCGGAGGGCTTGTATTGCTTCCCGGGGATAAAGTTTCATCTCAACGATGGGCGAGGCACAAGCTTAACGTATAAACCTTCATAGAAGTATTCTCAAACCACCCTGAAGGATATGATACTTCTTAGAGTATAGCTTAAAGTAGCGGGGAAGCTCAGTAGGCCGCAGTCAAGGCTTACATGTCAAGATGAAAAATGAACCAAAGATGGAAACTTCTGGTGGAACGATTATATAGCAACATTACTTCAAAGCTAGGCGAAAATACCAGAGGAGCAGAACAAGCCTGTATTTTCATCGGCCGCAAACGTTAAGGACTTATTTCGATAGACAGCACAATTTTTTAAAGAGAAACAGCGATTTCTTCACCCAAAAGTGAGGAGGTATGTCCCTGACATCCGGATAGGAAATAGCAACATAGGACCTTGGATCCAATTAATTAACTTGGGGCTATTTTCCAAACCAATATTGAGTTCCATAGGCATACGGACCACATATTGGCTAAGGTTAAACGAATTTTCTACCTATATCATGCGACTTTACGACGTAGGAGGGGTCTTAGTAATGATGTTAGGCTACTGATCTATAAACAGATCATAAGACCTATCTTGTCCTATACTTTCCCCGTCTGGTTTGGAATCTCATTCGCCCAGTTGGAGAGACTTAGGAAGTGGGAAAGGCATATACTGGTATATTGCCTTTGTTTATGAGGGTGGCTGAGGAAGGAACTATAAGAAGACCTAGAACCATTTACAACACAGCCGGTTTCGACCGGATGAACGTTTTTCTAGTGAATGGGGCACTTCGGTTTCTAAAGAAGTGCGCCCCCGGTAACGCACTGGTTAGGGATAGTCTTCAGCTGGATACAAAACTGCTAAGACTACTGGAGGATAACTACCGACCTCCTGTCGGTCTTTTGACAATGGAAAGAGAGGGTATTCTGTACAGAGATGCTAAGCTGCTACTCTACCATAGATCTCGTACACAACACGTATCAATAATCGGAACAGATTTCGTATACAACACGTATCAATAATCGGAACAAAGGTTCAAGGTATCTCCCAAAGATAGTATAGCTTCCGAAAAGCAATGTGAACAATCGTTGGAATCAACTACAGTCGAAATCACTTATAACGACATCGCTTATAACGTCATGCCGGTTACAACGAGGTTCCAAGTCCTGAAAATATTATATTAAATACGATAATATCGTTTCTAACGACGATCGGTTATAAAGACCAGGGACCGGCGAGATTGGTCCCTTGAATGCCGTTTATATCGATTTCGAGTGATATAAATCCTATTCATGCAAAGGAGCTACCAGGAAATACTACGCTATTATCACATTGGACATATGAAATGCTATCATTTCGTATCGTACATAGAGGTGTCAGAATATCTGATGCAGATAGTCAATATCTACTTCTCAGATAGGACTCTATGATACGAAACTGATAGTCCTACCTCGCTACGGTCCTAGGTCCCCTACTGTAGAATGCTAACAGTTAACCAACCTAAACTCTAGGAGAACCTCTGTCGTATAGACCAATATGTCTTCTTAATAAAATAGGATTTATAACGATTTCAAGGTATCTACTGTCTTTGGGAGATTGTTGACGTTGCCTTTCGTTGGAATCAAGAATGTCCAAAATGATATTGAAGTCAGCTCCTCTGACAGGAATTACTGTACATAATAAATGCTTATAGCTCAGCGGTTTATAATTATTTATATCTCTGCGAAACATTAAGGTGTCAGAATTCCTTATACAGATAGTCCAATTCTTAGATAAGAATAGTTTCTTGGTAGGAGACTGATAGTCTTACCTCGTTACGGCAGACTTTTTCGCCAAAGACAGTATGGCTTCCGAAAGGCAAAGTCAACAATCGTTAGAATCAACTATGTATGACCAAAATGCTATTCTAGCCGGTGGATCTGCCTGGAAATACTGCGCTATTGAAATGCTTTCAACTCAGCGGCTTATATTTTCTTATCGTCTTTGCAGAAAATAAAGGCGTCAGAATACCTGATGTAAATAGTCAGAAACTACTTCGTAGATACGACTAAGATACGAAACACAAAAAGTCTTTCCTCATTACGGCCGGAGTTCCCTAATGTTCGGCCTTAGGTCTCCTACTAAATGCACCTAAAATGCAGAAAGAAGTGACCATAATGGGGTTTGCAGATGACGTTGCAGTAGCTGTACAAGCAAGATACCTAGGCGAGGTCCAGCTAAAGAAATGAAGGCATCAAGACAATTTAAATCTGGCTGGAGTCGATAAACCAGGACCTCGAAAAACCTGCACTTATTAGCGGGAAAATCAAGAAAGAGAATTCATAACAATCTAAGAAGACAGAAGCGAAATAATCCCATTGTATGCTATAAAGTATCTTGATATGATGACAGACGATCGGCTTAACTTTAACCTTCGCCTTACCAATACACTCCAAGGTGACCATTTCGGTTTGATTTTTTATGTGTAAACGATGTGCATAAAAACGTTTGGTAAGGAGAGACTACGTGTGAATTATGCCAAACGTAAGCTGACCCGGGAAGAGTAGACTATTGCTCTTATGCGTGACGAACTTAATACTACCCTACGGATCCCTAGTAGAAAAAACACAGCCAAGAAAGACATGTTATCCATTTTCAGAAGAACCGGTCTTAGAGTTTTTAGTGGATATCGCAAATTTTCTTTAGAGGCACCTAACTTTGCTGCAGGAATCATCGTAATCGATATTTCCGTAAAGAATCGTCGAAGATTTACAAGGAAAATATGATAAACCAGGTCTTCCGATATAGACCATCCGAAAAACAGAAAGATAGAGTCTGTGAGAAAGTGGCAAAGTACCCAAGAAATGATCCCAAACGTAGACAAGTGGATATACCGCAACATCGGATAGGTTAACAATAGGGTGTGTCATTTAAAATTTTAAATTTGAACTACCGTTTACTTTGACTTTGAAAGTTAGAACATTTATTTTTATTTTCAGGTTGATGTTTAACATTTGAAAAATGGGACGCTTTGCGGTCGAATAAAATTGGGAAGTATTAAAAACTTACATCCAAAGTAGTGAGTCTTTAACGCAAACTGTAAGAAATTTACGTGGAAAATTTTCGAGAAGAGATCGACCATCAGTTTAGTCTTCATGAAGCTCATTTTCATCTCGGTGGCTATGTCAATAAGCAAAATTGCCGTTCAGAGAAGCCACACGTGACTATGCATCCGGCTATACTGAAAAATTGGGTTGATCGGATGAGGTAAAGCCGAGCCAGTCGTGGTAGTCATATCAATGATATTGTGTTTCATTATTAAATGACAAAGTTCAACCTTTCCAATAAAACCAGAAATTTGAGCAAATAATCAGTACTTTTTTATAGCCAATTCTAATTTAATGTTTTCAATGGCAGACCCTACAGATATCCATAAAGAAACTTTGCTGTTAACAACAGTGCCATGAGGAAACTATGCTGTTAACTATACACTAAAAGAATTATCTTCATACTATTTATGATTTTGTCTTAACATCAGTGAACATTTTCACTAACAATTCGCACAAATCATAGAATTTGTGAAACATTTCTTAGAAACTATGAAATGCTGTCCTCCATTCGATGAACTTTTGTCATACAAGTTCATTATTTTTCATAATATGATTTATGAAAATTTTTATAGGTTTTATAAAGAAAGTTCATTAATTTTATGAAAAAGTTTCATAAATATTAATAATTTATACTAAAGTTTCCAATATAAACAAAAAAGGTCTGGCTTGTTGACTAAGCAATCAACACATATAAATTCATAAATATATGAAATCCTTCATTATATTTATGAAGACATTTTATAACACAAATATATTATTGGTTACGACATATTTCATAATCTTTAAGAATTGTTTCTTTAATACAATGAAATCTTTCTTTGATCTTATGAAACTAAGTTTCACTAATTTAACAATTTTGATTTATGAAATATGAAATGATTATAAAAAAAGATTGTATAAAAATATTATGAAGGGAAATTCTTTCAGTGTAGTTTCATGAAGAAACAGATCTATTAGCTATAGCTTCACGTTGAAACTTTGCTTTTAAGTTCAATTAACTTTCAAAAATGTTGCTGCTAATTTCATCTCCCCATACCACTGTTGGCCTTTCATTCCTACCTGCAGATAATCTGATTTCAAAAGAAGATCATTTTAGGATTGTTTTTTGGTATATTTGATTAAGTAACCAAACCGGCCAAAATCTGAACCCGTTTCTTTTTTTGCCTGTCTTTGTTCTGTTAACAAATACCCCACAAACTGTCCACTCCAAGCGATAGTTCCTGTTGAGAGGAATAGAACTGGTTTCCCCTACCCATGCAAGAGCCCATTCCAAAAGAAAAAAGTTTTCAATTAGTGGTGGCCAGTGGCAAACAAAAATTATGGTCAATTGATTGAAATTGTTGGCAATGTGGTAAATGGTGTAATGTCGTGGATGGCTGCTCCTCTTTTCGAGTGGCCACTGGTTGCGGTGCGAGTGTATTGTGGGCCCATAACTGTCACATTGACAAAGTGTAATTATTGCTAAGCGACACCCATTCGAGTGTCCGTCTGCTGCGTCCACTAATTAATTCGATTTTCTATGGCTCCATATTGGGCGCTCTCGTCTCCTTGTTTAGGTAGCGCTGGTCGTCTTGGAAGCTACCGCCCGCAAATGATTTTAGTTGAGCAAATAAGGCTTAGCTATGGATTCGTGGCTTAATTGGCAACGTTGACTTGGGAAATGTGGATTTTAATATGAAATTGTGTGAAACTGGAATGCAGGTAAACGGGTGTTCTAAATTTTGAAGATTCCTAAGCAGGCTGTTCGTTTTCCCCGGTCTTAACAATGTTGCCCATCTAATGTTCGTTATGAAATCATGGCCATCAAACATTTTTCTCCAGCGGATGAGTGATCACTCACTAGTCATTCCTCCCCTATGCTTGAGTGCATCTTTCAAACACAATTTCCTCCACAACAAATTTCAAAAGTTGTTTACCACGCAGGTGATTTGCTGTTGATCACTGCACGGAATGATGGATAACATTGTGGGGAATTTATTATGTTGTAGTTATCTTGTTTTGACCATTGTGATAAATGGCCATGCCATGCCGCCTGGCCGGCCATGTGAACTGAAAATCATTTTAGTTAATCGTCTTAATATTTAACGATTCACTGGGTAATCGGGTTGATTTACAATTAACAAAATGAAAAATCCGTAATTCTGGTTTGGGCGAAAAAATCTCTCCACGACATACGAATGACGGAATGTCTCTGGTTTAAGACTAGTTAGTACGCTTACACCACCCATAAATACAAACATACATATGTATGAGCATTACGATAACTTAACAAACTTTTATTGGCAACGGCAGACAGCGAGACAGCAGTCCGGACGGACGGGCAGAAGAAACGTTGCACATGCCATGTCTTTTAAGCCTTCTCAGTCATGTTTTTGCCTTAATAAGTTCATCCAAAGGTTAGGAGAAAATGTCGAGACTTTGGGTAAATGTGCCAATGGGTATACATAAGTTTTGGTTTGTTTTGATTTTCTTTTTCTTCAGAGTTTTTGTTTACATTTTTAATACTATTTGCCAAAGTTATTGTCTTAAGCGGACAGGGGGAACCAAAAGAAAATTAACCTACTTCAAGTTTAAAAGAGAAACAAATGTAGTCAATCAATAATTGAACAAGAATTAAAGAATTAAAGAATTAAAGAATTAAAGAATTAAAGAATTAAAGAATTAAAGAATTAAAGAATTAAAGAATTAAAGAATTAAAGAATTAAAGAATTAAAGAATTAAAGAATTAAAGAATTAAAGAATTAAAGAATTAAAGAATTAAAGAATTAAAGAATTAAAGAATTAAAGAATTAAAGAATTAAAGAATTAAAGAATTAAAGAATTAAAGAATTAAAGAATTAAAGAATTAAAGAATTAAAGAATTAAAGAATTAAAGAATTAAAGAATTAAAGAATTAAAGAATTAAAGAATTAAAGAATTAAAGAATTAAAGAATTAAAGAATTAAAGAATTAAAGAATTAAAGAATTAAAGAATTAAAGAATTAAAGAATTAAAGAATTAAAGAATTAAAGAATTAAAGAATTAAAGAATTAAAGAATTAAAGAATTAAAGAATTAAAGAATTAAAGAATTAAAGAATTAAAGAATTAAAGAATTAAAGAATTAAAGAATTAAAGAATTAAAGAATTAAAGAATTAAAGAATTAAAGAATTAAAGAATTAAAGAATTAAAGAATTAAAGAATTAAAGAATTAAAGAATTAAAGAATTAAAGAATTAAAGAATTAAAGAATTAAAGAATTAAAGAATTAAAGAATTAAAGAATTAAAGAATTAAAGAATTAAAGAATTAAAGAATTAAAGAATTAAAGAATTAAAGAATTAAAGAATTAAAGAATTAAAGAATTAAAGAATTAAAGAATTAAAGAATTAAAGAATTAAAGAATTAAAGAATTAAAGAATTAAAGAATTAAAGAATTAAAGAATTAAAGAATTAAAGAATTAAAGAATTAAAGAATTAAAGAATTAAAGAATTAAAGAATTAAAGAATTAAAGAATTAAAGAATTAAAGAATTAAAGAATTAAAGAATTAAAGAATTAAAGAATTAAAGAATTAAAGAATTAAAGAATTAAAGAATTAAAGAATTAAAGAATTAAAGAATTAAAGAATTAAAGAATTAAAGAATTAAAGAATTAAAGAATTAAAGAATTAAAGAATTAAAGAATTAAAGAATTAAAGAATTAAAGAATTAAAGAATTAAAGAATTAAAGAATTAAAGAATTAAAGAATTAAAGAATTAAAGAATTAAAGAATTAAAGAATTAAAGAATTAAAGAATTAAAGAATTAAAGAATTAAAGAATTAAAGAATTAAAGAATTAAAGAATTAAAGAATTAAAGAATTAAAGAATTAAAGAATTAAAGAATTAAAGAATTAAAGAATTAAAGAATTAAAGAATTAAAGAATTAAAGAATTAAAGAATTAAAGAATTAAAGAATTAAAGAATTAAAGAATTAAAGAATTAAAGAATTAAAGAATTAAAGAATTAAAGAATTAAAGAATTAAAGAATTAAAGAATTAAAGAATTAAAGAATTAAAGAATTAAAGAATTAAAGAATTAAAGAATTAAAGAATTAAAGAATTAAAGAATTAAAGAATTAAAGAATTAAAGAATTAAAGAATTAAAGAATTAAAGAATTAAAGAATTAAAGAATTAAAGAATTAAAGAATTAAAGAATTAAAGAATTAAAGAATTAAAGAATTAAAGAATTAAAGAATTAAAGAATTAAAGAATTAAAGAATTAAAGAATTAAAGAATTAAAGAATTAAAGAATTAAAGAATTAAAGAATTAAAGAATTAAAGAATTAAAGAATTAAAGAATTAAAGAATTAAAGAATTAAAGAATTAAAGAATTAAAGAATTAAAGAATTAAAGAATTAAAGAATTAAAGAATTAAAGAATTAAAGAATTAAAGAATTAAAGAATTAAAGAATTAAAGAATTAAAGAATTAAAGAATTAAAGAATTAAAGAATTAAAGAATTAAAGAATTAAAGAATTAAAGAATTAAAGAATTAAAGAATTAAAGAATTAAAGAATTAAAGAATTAAAGAATTAAAGAATTAAAGAATTAAAGAATTAAAGAATTAACTAACTAACTAACTAACTAACTAACTAACTAACTAACTAACTAACTAACTAACTAACTAACTAACTAACTAACTAACTAACTAACTAACTAACTAACTAACTAACTAACTAACTAACTAACTAACTAACTAACTAACTAACTAACTAACTAACTAACTAACTAACTAACTAACTAACTAACTAACTAACTAACTAACTAACTAACTAACTAACTAACTAACTAACTAACTAACTAACTAACTAACTAACTAACTAACTAACTAACTAACTAACTAACTAACTAACTAACTAACTAACTAACTAACTAACTAACTAACTAACTAACTAACTAACTAACTAACTAACTAACTAACTAACTAACTAACTAACTAACTAACTAACTAACTAACTAACTAACTAACTAACTAACTAACTAACTAACTAACTAACTAACTAACTAACTAACTAACTAACTAACTAACTAACTAACTAACTAACTAACTAACTAACTAACTAACTAACTAACTAACTAACTAACTAACTAACTAACTAACTAACTAACTAACTAACTAACTAACTAACTAACTAACTAACTAACTAACTAACTAACTAACTAACTAACTAACTAACTAACTAACTAACTAACTAACTAACTAACTAACTAACTAACTAACTAACTAACTAACTAACTAACTAACTAACTAACTAACTAACTAACTAACTAACTAACTAACTAACTAACTAACTAACTAACTAACTAACTAACTAACTAACTAACTAACTAACTAACTAACTAACTAACTAACTAACTAACTAACTAACTAACTAACTAACTAACTAACTAACTAACTAACTAACTAACTAACTAACTAACTAACTAACTAACTAACTAACTAACTAACTAACTAACTAACTAACTAACTAACTAACTAACTAACTAACTAACTAACTAACTAACTAACTAACTAACTAACTAACTAACTAACTAACTAACTAACTAACTAACTAACTAACTAACTAACTAACTAACTAACTAACTAACTAACTAACTAACTAACTAACTAACTAACTAACTAACTAACTAACTAACTAACTAACTAACTAACTAACTAACTAACTAACTAACTAACTAACTAACTAACTAACTAACTAACTAACTAACTAACTAACTACCTAACTACCTAACTAACTAACTAACTAACTAACTAACTAACTAACTAACTAACTAACTAACTAACTAACTAACTAACTAACTAACTAACTAACTAACTAACTAACTAACTAACTAACTAACTAACTAACTAACTAACTAACTAACTAACTAACTAACTAACTAACTAACTAACTAACTAACTAACTAACTAACTAACTAACTAACTAACTAACTAACTAACTAACTAACTAACTAACTAACTAACTAACTAACTAACTAACTAACTAACTAACTAACTAACTAACTAACTAACTAACTAACTAACTAACTAACTAACTAACTAACTAACTAACTAACTAACTAACTAACTAACTAACTAACTAACTAACTAACTAACTAACTAACTAACTAACTAACTAACTAACTAACTAACTAACTAACTAACTAACTAACTAACTAACTAACTAACTAACTAACTAACTAACTAACTAACTAACTAACTAACTAACTAACTAACTAACTAACTAACTAACTAACTAACTAACTAACTAACTAACTAACTAACTAACTAACTAACTAACTAACTAACTAACTAACTAACTAACTAACTAACTAACTAACTAACTAACTAACTAACTAACTAACTAACTGACTAACTAAGTAACTAACTAACTAACTAACTAACTAACTAACTAACTAACTAACTAACTAACTAACTGACTAACTAAGTAACTAACTAACTAACTAACTAACTAACTAACTAACTAACTAACTAACTAACTAACTAACTAACTAACAAACTAACTAACTAACTGACTAACTAACTAACTAACTAACTAACTAACTAACTAACTAACTAACTAACTAACTAACTAACTAACTAACTAACTAACTAACTGACTAACTAAGTAACTAATAAAATAAATAAAATAAATAAAATAAATAAAATAAATAAAATAAATAAAATAAATAAAATAAATAAAATAAATAAAATAAATAAAATAAATAAAATAAATAAAATAAATAAAATAAATAAAATAAATAAAATAAATAAAATAAATAAAATAAATAAAATAAATAAAATAAATAAAATAAATAAAATAAATAAAATAAATAAAATAAATAAAATAACTAATATAAATAAAATAAATAAAATAAATAAAATAAATAAAATAAATAAAATAAATAAAATAAATAAAATAAATAAAATAAATAAAATAAATAAAATAAATAAAATAAATAAAATAAATAAAATAAATAAAATAAATAAAATAAATAAAATAAATAAAATAAATAAAATAAATAAAATAAATAAAATAAATAAAATAAATAAAATAAATAAAATAAATAAAATAAATAAAATAAATAAAATAAATAAAATAAATAAAATAAATAAAATAAATAAAATAAATAAAATAAATAAAATAAATAAAATAAATAAAATAAATAAAATAAATAAAATAAATAAAATAAATAAAATAAATAAAATAAATAAAATAAATAAAATAAATAAAATAAATAAAATAAATAAAATAAATAAAATAAATAAAATAAATAAAATAAATAAAATAAATAAAATAAATAAAATAAATAAAATAAATAAAATAAATAAAATAAATAAAATAAATAAAATAAATAAAATAAATAAAATAAATAAAATAAATAAAATAAATAAAATAAATAAAATAAATAAAATAAATAAAATAAATAAAATAAATAAAATAAATAAAATAAATAAAATAAATAAAATAAATAAAATAAATAAAATAAATAAAATAAATAAAATAAATAAAATAAATAAAATAAATAAAATAAATAAAATAAATAAAATAAATAAAATAAATAAAATAAATAAAATAAATAAAATAAATAAAATAAATAAAATAAATAAAATAAATAAAATAAATAAAATAAGTAAAATAAAATAAATGAAATAAATAAAATAAATAAAATAAGTAAAATAAGTAAAATAAAATAAGTAAAATAAATAAAGTAAAAAATAAATAAAAAATTGAAAAATTGTCGCACGCACTGTCTTTTAATTAATTATGCTGCTAATTACTGTAACGCCGCCACCGTATGCCCAACATTCTTGACTACCAACACATTATAATCGAGGCAAAGACAATCGTGTGTAAATCACAGCCGGCCCATTAAATTACAGCGTTAGTAAATTACTATAACACCGATTGGCACTTGTTTTAACACATACATACAGACATTAATAAATACTTGGGTATTACGTGTAGCGCTCCTGTTGCCATCGCACCATTTACCAAATACCGTCACGCATGCGCAATAATTTGTCATACGGCGTACGTACGGACAACGCACACCACATATCTGGAACGGTTAGCATTTCATGCAATTATGACATGTTTAACCATGAAGAGACGACACTGGTGTGGCGTGGACAAAAAATGACAGACAGACAAATTGCAGCAAGAGTTTAATTATTTCATCAAATGTCGTATATAAAATATGTAACTTAAATTCTGGGTGATGTTTCAGCAGCATTAAAAAATAACTCATGATTTGTGATTTAAGGCAGAGTCTTAGCAACTGTTGCTCTGTCACCGAAGTAATTTGTTATAAAACACACATTTCCGCTTCCGGTGTCGTTTCCTTTTTGTCCCATTCCCATTTGTCATTTGTTGGTCTTTAATGTGACGTAAATAAACGTTGCTTGATTATTGCGATTCCTTGAATTTGTGTGGTTGTTGGTGTATTTTTCATTACTTGGCAATTGAGGGGAGCACAAAGGCAGCTTTCTCAAACTCCTGCTCAGCATGCTCATTATTATCATCCTTCCTCCTTTCAATATTATCCTTTCATTTTCTTTCTTGACTGAAAACACCCCATCCGGTCGCAAATATCTCCCAAGGATAGATTGCTGCTCGAAGGTTGCCTGAGAGGGGAGGACCTTTAAACATTATTATCTTTTTTCTGCCATAACATTTAAAGTCTTTTTCGAGTTTTCTCTGTTGGCTTTCCCATTCTTACATGCCCGTTCAGCTTTAAGCCTCTTTTGTGATTGCCGATGTTAATCATTCATTGTCTGGCCTGGGAGTTGCGGAAACAAAACGAAACGAACATACCTCTTGCTGGTGAACTTTTACCTTTAAAGACGGATTTTGTCCACTGAACATTCTTGTTGCGGATTCTCAGTTTCAACGAAAGAAAACAAATGAAGCAAGCAAGCAATGTAGCAAGGTGGTAGCATGCTGGGCAATAACGCTTAAGAAAAGAATTGTCTTTCTTTTCGATTGTTTTGGTTTTGAGAACGAAGAGAACGAACGATAACTTATATACAGGGTGGAGGATAAGAAAATATACAATATAAAAGACAACATATTTTCTTGATGCGTTATGATGCCCCAAACTCAAATATAGTTGACTAAACTTTGGAAAGGTTGCTCCACATATTTTTACATAAACCCAGAACGATTTGTCCGCCTTTATTTAGAAAAATATCAACAGGTCCACAATAGAATTATCTCCAAGTAATATAAGTTGAGCCATTTAAAACTTTAAATTAGAATCGGCTTTAAAAAGTGCTGATTATTTTTTCAAATTTCTGGTTTTATTGGTTCATATGACTACCAAGACTAGCTAAGCAGTACCTCATCAGATCAACCCAATTTTTCAGTATAGCCCAAAATCCGCACTAAACAGTGTGGAAACATAGTCTAGTGTGGGTTCTCTGAACACCATATGGGACAATTTTGTATGGCCCCATACATATTGAAGGCTGAACTGAAAGAGATCGGATCTCTTCTCGAAAAATTTCCACGTAAATTTCTTACAGTGTGCGTTAAAGACTCACTACTTTGGTAGTAAATTTTTAATATTTCCCATTTTTTTCGAGCGTATTGCGTCCCATTTTGCAAATGTCAAACATATACCTGAAAATAAAATAACTAGATGTCTGTAATATCCTCATCTAACTTTCTAACATCATTATACCAGAATTCAAATTCTTTTTAGAAAAAAGTGTGAGAGAAAGATAACTGAAACTATTTTCTTATAATAAAAGAAAAATTACCTGCAAAGCATAAAGAAATATTCTAATGAAACACATAATCCGAAAAAAGTCAAACGAAACTTACATCGGGAAATCGATATTAATTAATATATATTCCCTCTAAATCGAAGACATTTTCGGAATAATCATCAAATTTTTGGAATACAATCTAAAAAAAATCCAAAAAAAGGTTGTCGCAGAATTCGGATAAAGTCTTAGAACAGAAAGTATTCTGAGAAAATAAAATGTTCTTATCAAAATAGGAAGAAAATTCCTAAGATAACATCCTCAGAATGTATGGTAATTGGCTCGGAATCTCCAAAGATTTTTACAGAAACGCATAGAAACAAAGTGTCTTAAGAATATTCCATCGGAATTTTATTTACAATGTTATGATTTCCTAACTAATGTTGAGATTTTCTAATAAAATCTTTTCTCAGTAATCTCCTTCAGAACCCAAGCATGTTGTCAGCAGATTTGGAAGGATGTTCTTAAGAATTGTTAAAAAACTCCAATGTCGACTTAAAAGAAAACTATTAAAAAAATAAAAAAAATCAAAGGAATGTGAGAATGTTCCTTATTAATCAGAAGATATTTCTCAATGAATTCACTTCTCGAGGTGGTCTATGTCTAGATGTGATATATGTGAATACTAACTTTTGATCTGGATCTAAGCCAATATCAGTATCAGCCCATAAATTCAGTTTGGAATAATCACATGGACTTCACTTTAAAAAATGTATTCAATATATTCATTCAATGGCACACTAAATACGATAGTTAACTACAATAGTCACGGATTCACAATCTTTTTAAGTTTTCTCACGTCACTGCTATCTGTGATGAGATCAAGTCGCTAGTCGACATCATAAGAGACACCGACAAAGGCAGTTTGTTTGCTAGTGGTCGGCGAATGCGAGTGAAATGTAGGGCAGAAATATTTAGACCAGGTAGCGGCCAACTTCCATCAGGAGACACAACTTTATGTTGTCGAAGCTGTGTCTATGGAAGTCATCATATTCCCTATATATTCCCTAACAAGGGAGATCTTTATGATCTAGAGAGAGATAAAATTTGAAAAGAAATAGAGAAAGAAGGAGGGTAGATATCACAAAGATCTAGAGAGATCTAGATCTATAATTACAATATAATTCAAAACGAGCAGCTGTCTTCCCATTGCGTAGGAAGATTGCGAACGTTCTGCTCATCTATCATCGTTCTGCTAATAATCCTACAAACTACCGCTCGATTGAGATTTGCATTGCGCTCTAAAAGGTTGACTTAATGATCGACAGTATGGCTTCCGTAGGAATCGATCTACGAGGAACCTGGACCTGATGACGTTGCTGACAGAACAATGGAGTCGATCCATCCACCAGTTTGGTAAGATTATGGTGGTAGCTTTACACCATTTTCAATTGTAATTCAAAAGACGTCAGCCGAAATTCAAAAAATATCAATTGAAATTAAAAAATTCCATTTGAAATTCAAAAAATATCAATTGAAATTAAAAAAATACCATTTGAAATTCAAAACTCATCGTTTGTAATTCAAAATACACCATTTGAAATTCAAAAGTTTTAATTTGAAATTCAAAAGTTTTCATTTGAAATTCTCTTTTACTTATGACTAGTTTTGAATTGCAAATGGCTAGTTTTGAATTACTAATGACGGCTTTTAAATTACAAATGACGAGTTTTGAATTACAAATGATGAGTTTTGAATTTCAAATGATGTCTTTTGAATTTCAAATGAGGTCTTTTGAATTTCAAATGATGTTTTTTGAATTTCAAATTATGTCTTTTGAATTACAAATGACGACGTTTAAATTTCAAATATTGTCTTTTGAATTTCAAATGACGAGTTTTGAAATTCAATTGACATTTTTTGAATTTCAAGTGATCTTTTTGAATTGCAAATGGAATTTTTGAATTTCAACTGGTGTCTTTTGAATCGCATGTGATGTCTTTTGAATTACAATTGAAAAAGATGTAGTTTTATTTACATTTTTTAATTTCAAATGGAATCTTTGAATTTCAAATGACGAGTTTTGAATTTCAATTGATAATTTTTGAATTTGGCAATTTCAAATGGAATTTTTATACACTCCACGAGAGTATTATCTTTGTGCATTTGTTTGTAACACCCAAAAGGAAGAGAGATAGACCCATTGTTAATTATACCGATCGACTTAGAATCACTTTCTGAATCGATTTAGCAATGTCCGTCTGTCTGTCTGTCCGTCCGTCCATCTATTCTTGTAATCACGATACACGTCGCAATTGTAGACAGAACCAAATGAAACTTTTCACAACGAAGTTATTCGGGATAAGAACGAACGCTATTTAATTTGAAGAAAATCGGTTCATATTTAGATATAGCCCCCATACGAATTTCACTCCCGATTTGACACTTTTCACTCTAGATACCACATATTACAACAGATTTTCTTCAAAATTGGCAAAACATCTTATATTCCAACTAGAAACACCTGTGGTAAAAATGGGTCAGATCGGTTCAGATTTATATATAGCTCCCATACAAATTTCGCTCCCGATTTGACTTTTGTCCGCTCTAGAAACCACATATTGTATCATATTGTCTTCAGATTTGGCAAAACATCTTATATTTCAACTAGAAACACCTGTGGTAAAAATGGGTCAGATCGGTTCAGATTTATATATAGCTCCCATACAAATTTCGCTCCCGATTTTATTTTTTCCGCTCTAGAAACCACATATTTTAACAGATTATCTTCAAATTAGGCGAAATATATTATATTTGTCCTAGAAACACTCATAGTGAAAATGGGTCAGATCGGTTCAGATTTACATATATCTCACATACGAATTTTACTCCCAATTTTAATCTTTTCACTCTAGATACCACATATTACAAGAGATTTTCTTCAAAATTGGCAAAACATATTATATTTCAACTAGAAAAACTTGTGGTAAAAATGTGTTAGATCGGTTCAGTATTATATATAGCTTCCATACAAATTTCGCTCCCGATTTAACTTTTTCCGCCCAGAAACCACGAATTTTCACCGAATTTCTTCAAAGTGAGCATAACACCTTATATTTGAACTGGGAGAACTTATTGTGAAAGTTAGTCACATTTTTCCATGTTTGGATATAGCCCCGATACAAATATTCTTATCGATTTGACAAATCGTACCAGGTTGTGTTAGCCTGGTACGATATTAGGAAACATACAAAAATTCTTCCCGTTTTCACTTTTTTACCGAGTTGGACTGTATTCGGTTGGAAAGTGGAGTGTATCATATAGTCGGCCCCGCCCGACTTTAGCCTTTCCTTACTTGTTGAAATTAATTGATGTTTAATTTTATGAATAGTTGACCTTTTATTTTCTATTTTTCCGGATAGTCTGGCTTGAGGTCATGAACAAATCAAAAAACTGATGTTTAGTTTTTTTTTTTTTGTTTTTAAAAACTAAACATCAGTTTTTTGATTTGTTCATGACCTCAAGCCAGTCTATCCGGAAAAATAAAAATTAATTGATGTTTTTTGAATTGCAAAAGGAATTTTTGAATTTCAAATGGTGTCTTTTGAAATACAATTGAAAATGGTGTAGATATATCAAAGGCCTTAACGCTTTTGGCATAGGCTGTGACTTCTCTCGATTTATATCGAGCTTCCTCAGAGATCGGGTTCCCATCCGACGAGCATAGGTTGACCGCAAGAGTACCACATGGCTCTGGCATAAGCTGTGACTTCTCTCGATTTATATCGAGCTTCCTCAGAGATCGCACAACACTATAGGTTCTCATCCGACGAGCATAAGTTGACTTTTTATTTTCATTGACGACCTCTTGGATCGGACTTCGAATATTCATTCAATCATAGACCAAGTCCTCAAGAAATTAAGGAGAAAAGGCGATGAGTCTCTTAGTCAGGATTTACTGGCCATTTCAAGGGTCGAGTGAATAGAGTTGATTTTAATGCACATAAGAGGAAGATGACGTCAAGATGTAGAAAGAAAGGGAGGAGCGGAAAAATATGATCAAATCTAGGTAGAGAGGAAGGCATTTAGGTGTGAGAGAGGCAGGAAGATATCGTCAAGGTATAGAGAGAGAGGGAGGAAGATATCATCAAGATCTAGAGAGTGAGGGAGGAAGAAATCATCAAGATCTAGAGAGTGAGGGAGGAAGATATCGTCAAGATCTAGTGAGAGAGGAAGGAAGATATCGTGAAGATCTATAATGAGAAGGGTATGGATATCTAGAGAAAAATGTTTTCAATAGAGATATTTACAAAGAGAAATACCGTGAAGGTCTAGATCTAAAAGAAGATATATTGCCAACAACTAGAGAGAAATAGTAGTCAAACTCTTGGGAGATAAAAAATCTAAAGAGAGGGTTAAGATCTAGAGCAGCTGTCAGCAAACAAAAGTACACGAGCGCCTCTCTCACACTGACACGCTCTTCCACGATATTAGACGATCTCAGATCTAGAGGGTTACATAGAAATCAACCAATACAAAGTAAATCATTTAGGTCCTAGGTTCGGATTGCCAGTCACAGCGAAACTGGTACAATGACAGTTAAAAATCAGCACGTCTATGACAATCTCAGAGAAACCACTGTCCCTCTCTATCTCTCTGACAATTGCATTGTAAGAAGAGTGTCTGGGCGACAAACCACAACGATTGTGGCATAGCTGAGATCTGGATGGTGTATTGATCTCAAACGGAAAATCTTCGAAAAAAAGATTTCCGGAAACCTTAAGAGAATTTTTCTGAAAATTATCTATGAAACTGCGAGAAGATCCTATAAAACATTAGCCTTGGAGAAATTTACAATTTCGAAGAATTAAAGGAATTTTTGGCAGTTTCTCAAGAAACGCTTAATGCTTCCCTATCTTCCCAATCTAATAGAATGTAACAATCCCAACAAAATACTCCACGTTCTTCTTGGAAAAACTATTGAGCGATATTATTAAGATCCTTTTAAAGCTGCACCAACATAATAGGATGTTATCAAACTGATATGCCTTAGTTTGTGCCCAACATACAATCAAATTTGCCTCCATTCCTTTGCCATAAAAGTGCTGAAAACTGTTTCAGCTTCATAATCATGATGATGATTATGTTGATTTAACGAACTCTTGCTCAGTTTTGGCAATCTTCAGTTTCTTCAACTAATGGCCAGTTGCAATTTGACTTCCAAATAAATGCCATGCAAGGCAATGCAATCATGAATGCGTAACTAACAGCCTCCAAAGCACAAATCACTTGTTGCTGTAACTCCAGCGAACCGAAACTCTAGCGATTGACGGGCAGCTGGAGATGGGTGAGTAGCCAAAGACCACAGCAACCACCTCCCAACCACCATCTCAATAAATTCTTCTTCTACCCAAAAGCCTCAACCATCATGTTCATGCCACAAACTATGGCAACATGTTGCTTGCTTGCCTGCTTGTTGGCTTGCCACAATCATACAACCATTACCAATGACCACCTTAACTAACTGAGGTAGATTTTGTTATTTTGGGGCCAACCAACCAATACTTGTTACTTGTGGCAGGTACTGCTGCTGTTGTCGGTTGGCTATTTGGAATTGATACTCACGCTGGCAGTTCGTTCGGTGTTCGGTTCATACGCCTTTGGGGTCTAATTTCATTTATTACCATAAACGGCGACGGTGCCGTTTGCCATTTTGGGTCGTCGTCGTCATGGCTTATTTAGAAGACATTTTAGCCCGCAACCAACTGCGAGAGGAGTACACAAAAAGTAAGTGACTGCCTGTTGGCCCAAAGAACTTACAGTCGCGTGGTTGTTTGAACGGTTGCTGCTGCTGCTGTTCAATCACAGCGTCGTCGCCTCATCATTATCAATGTCCCAAAACATTATCATCGTTATCTCTATTACTAAATATGGTCTTTATCGAATTTAATTTTATTTTGTTATCGATGGCAAAAGGTTTTGCGATAATGACAGAATAAGTAGGGAGTGTGTAGTAAGTGGTAAGAGAAGACTTCGTTAGAGGTCTCTTTGGGAGGAAAAGGAAATGGAATTCACAGGAAATTTTCTTCAGAAAATATTCATCTTGGATTACGTCGCCATCAATTTATAGTTCAATTACAAAATTATATTGAGCGTCTTTCACGAAAAGCCACTCCACTCCATCCACTAAAAGTCTGCATTTACACCGGAAGTGCCATCGGGTCCTATTTTTTCGATGACTTAGGGGCTAACACGGACTGTGACTTCGTGGACGAGTTTATATTGGTGCGAATTTATGAATTGGAACGCCAAATGTCTTGGTTTGGTGACTTGCAGTGACCGCCAAACACCTCCGATTTGAACGCTCTCGTCTTCTTACTTAGTGGATTTTTGAAGCCATTTAGAGTCACATACCAATGCGAACAAGCCACAGATTCTGGAACCTCAGAAAAATAATATCCGACAAGAGTGCGAGAACTAATCGAAATTTTCGTCAAACCATTAAAAATGCAGTAAAAATATATAAAGTATATATATTCTTGACCGTCATAAAATTCTAAGACGATCTAGCCATGTCCGCCCGTCCGTCTGTTGAAAGCACGCTAGCATCTAAACGGAAGGAGCTAGAACGTTCAAATTTTCCATAAATGCGTCTTATAGTCGTAAATCGGTTGGGATTGAAATGGGGCGACATCGGCCCAAAGGGAAATTTTTTTCCCTCACAAGGACTAAAAATACCCACAATAATCCCTAATATATATTTTAGCGTATTTAAGCATGGTTTTTGAATATGTCTGTTTATATTTCGTGCACCGTAAAGTGATTCTTATTTGTAGGGGGTGAAATGGGGCAAAAAGGGATAAAAATGGTACATATTAAACGACAACAGCTAGAAACACGATATTCGGTGTGTAGATTCCTCTAATTGAGTAGATACATAATGTAAAAGCATTTATTCCAAATTAGTACTTTTAAGGGGTAAAATGGGAATAGAGGGATAAAAATGGTACCAACCAAACGGCTGTACCCAGAATAATGAAATTCGGAGTATACATTCCTCTGATTGCATAGACAAGTAAAATACACGGACTTTTCAAAATTCGTACTTTTTGGGGTCAAAATAGAAAAAGGGGATACAAATAGTACCAACCAAATGACCGCAGCTAGAGTCATGAAATTCGGAGTATACATTCCTCTGACTGTGTAGACACGGAAATAAACTGATTTTTCGAAATTCGTACTTTTTGGGATCAAAATAGAAAAAGGGGATAAAAATAGTACCAACCAAATGACTGCAGCTAGAGTCACGAAATTCGGAGTATACATTCCTTTGAATACGTAGACATGAAAAAAAGGTTTTTTTTTCAAATTCGTACTTTCAAGGGATACAATGGGTACGGAGGGATAAAAATGGTACCAACCAAACGGCTACACCTGGAATAATGAAATTCGGAGTATACATTCCTCTGACTGCGTAGACACTTAAAATAAACACGGAAAATAGACGAATTTTTCGAAATTCTTACTTTTTGGGGTTAAATGAAAAAGGGGATAGAAATAGTACCAATCAAATGACCTCAGCTAGAGTCATGAAATTCGGAGTATACATTCCTCTGACTGCGTAGACACGGAAAACAAACGGATTTTTCGAAATTCGTACTTTCAAGGGATACAATGGTACAGAGGGATAAAAATAGTACCAACTAAATGACTACAGCTAGAATGATGAAATTCTAATTGCGTGGAAACGTCAAGGTGGTAAAAATGGTACCAAACAAATGGACGCAGCTGGAATCATGGAATCAGGTGTATACATTCATAGACTGCATAGACACGCAAAATAAAAAGTTTTTTTTCCAAATTCGTAATTTTTCTTTTACGGCAAAGATCGGTTGAATCATGAAGTTAGGTTATTTTGCACTATGTACGCCTGAAAATGGATTTTCAAAATTTGTACTTTTGGAATTAACATAGAATGAAAATACAACCAACTGTAGCACCCACTATCTACCAATATTTATGGTATTTAAGCTTTTTGAAAATATAAATATAAGAATATTTATTGTTTGAATTGACGTATTAGTAGCCTTGCCTTATAAGCGTGGTTTGAAATAATTAAAATATTATATTTATTTATAAAATTATTTTTTCAATATTTGTATTTGTTTTGGTTTGGCTATATTAAAAAAATATATTTTCCTGTAATATTACTGCACTTCTACGAAAACCGACAACCTCTGTGGAATGCAATCCATGGTGGAGGGTATATAAAGTTCGGCCCGGAAGAACTTAACGCCGTTTTTACTTGTTCGATAATAAATTGTTCAACAAGAGACAGAAAGAAGTATGGTCATTTTTGAAAAGGAATGAATTTAGTTTTCTCTTGAGTTATTTAGAAACATTCCTTAATTCGAGTAAAATCCACTCTCAAATTTAGTTCAACAATTTTACTCCAGTTTAGTAAAAATTTCCTTAAAATAGTAAAGTTTCCTTATATCAAAGACATTGTAAATAGTTCATTTACTTGAAATAGGGTAGTAAATTTACTTAAAATCATTTCATTGGATCTAATAAAAAATTCTTACAATTGAGTAAATTCATACTTATGTGGAAGATAATTTCTAAGGTTTTAATTATGAAAATTCACTTAGGAAATTTTAACTAATAAATGGGATTTCTTAAAATGAAGTTAATGTGGCTACTAAAATGTATGCCGAGCTCTTCATACATTAAAGTACATATTAATCAACTTATAACAAACCGATTGAAATTGCTTAGAAAACTCTTGTATATTAAACTAAGAAGCAATTCTCGTTAGTTTGCAGAGACTTATTTCTTAAATACTTCAAGTATTATTCTACACAACCAGTGCGAAGGCGCCTATCTTGCCTTCGCCGTAATCATGGAGTAATAGCTCAACTCTTTATGGCAGAGGCATCATGAAACTTTTGAGAAATATTTCATGTAGTAATTTTTATACCCAACACCACATCGTGGACTAGGGTATTATAAGTTAGTTTCGCGCCAAATGTTTGTATCACCACGAAATAATCGTTATTGAATCGGTTCAGATTTAGATATAGCCTCCATACAAATATCCCTATAATGTACACTAATCATTTAGACTAAAAACACCTATTTTGAAAGCCAGCTATATAGGTCAATGTTTTGGTATAGCCCCCATACAAATGTGCCGCCAGTTCACACTGTTATCGCTCTAGAACCCACTCTTTACATTGGATCTTGACCAAATTTTGCAGATCATATTATATTTCAAGAAAGAATACATACTTTGAAAGTGACCTATAAGGGCCCACTTTCTAACTGAATAAATTAAGGGATAAATTTGAAATGATTGTTAATGCAGAACTAAGCATGATATTTGAAGTATTTTTAACAGATTTTCTCCTTTTTAATTTGAAACTAATGCCGTTATCATAGGCTGCGAATATGTATTTAAAATAATTTTTGAAACGGAAGGTAAATAAAGTTATTTTCAAAGGGAATTTTTATTCAGATAAGTTCCATAGGACATTTTCGATTTAAAACGAATTTGTTCAAAAAATTTGACTTGATTTTTAGGTTAGATTTTGTAAAATACTTCTCTTCTTTGATAACGTATATTTTTAGGAAAACTCGCAGAGAAGATTGTGAAAAGTCTTTACTTATTCGACAGAAAGTTTTCATAGGTCTGTACACATTAAGACAACCATTTTTGTAAACTTATCCCTTTGACTCTGGGGAAGGTCTCTTTCAAACATGAAATTATTTTTTTTTTTAGTTTTTTCGTTTGTATTTTTTTTTTGTCTGTAATCAATATTTGATTTGAACTGGGATATTTTCCCGGCTCAAGGCCCTTTTTGCATCCGAATAAAGGATGATTTTTTAAAAGCTATAGGAAAGTTTTTCAAAAAAACACATAAAATTCAGAAAAGGCATGAAATCTTTATTTGAATCGATAGTACGGTCCATATAATTTAATGTTTGAAGATTATTTCATGCAAATGTTGACCTTGACTGTGCCTCAAATGGTCCATCCGCTTAGTCCAATTTTGGCATACTCTTTCCAACATTTCGGCCGGTATCTCACGAGTAAATGCTTCAATGTTGTCTTTCAATGCGTCAATTGAAGCGGGCTTGTCTGTATAGACATGAGCTTTAACATAGCCCCACCAAAAATAGTCTAAAGACGTTAAATCGCACGATCTGGGCGGCCAATTGACCGTTCCCGAACGTGAAATAAAATGTTCATCGAACTCGACTCTCAATAATTCCATTGTTGCGCGTGCTGTGTGGCATGTGGCACCGTCTTGTTGAAACCACATGTCATGCAAGTCAAGCTCTTGCATTTTGGCGCTCACCATTCACAGTTACGTTACGATTCGCATCATCTTTGAAGAAGTACGATCCAATGATGTCACCAGCCCATAAACCGCACCAAACTGTGACTTTTTCTGGATGCATTAGTAGCTCTTGCAATGCTTCTGGCTGATATTCACTCCAAAATCGACAATTCTGCCTATTTACGTACCCATTGAGCCAAAAATGAGCTTCGTCGCTGAACACAATTTTTCGGTAAGTGAACTTTCTTAACAGAGCACGCATTTTGATAATAAAATTCAATAATTTGCAAGCGTTGTTCGTTTGTAAAACGATTCATGGTTAAATTATAGACCAAACTGAAGATGTTTGACAGTGAAACAAAACACGAAACGTGCGTCAGCTGTTTAAACCAGTGTTGCCAAAAAGATAATAGCTAAAAAATCACCCTTTATAATAGATTGCAAATTTATTTACAAATGGCATGGTGGGTGACATTTATTACTTGGCTGCAGGCTACCACTATCATGATATCGACCCTGTCAAAGGTTTTTTCAAGTGGCTTTGCTGCGACTTTTCAACATCAAAATCGGAATCTTTAAGGAAATGATTCTCACAAATGAACGAGAAGCACAACTCACTTGCCGAATTTGCGTTTAAAAATCGCACCAACTAAATATAGATGCAAAATGGTCGTGAGCCAGGACAATATCCCAGTTCAAATCAAATGCAATTATTTTCTGAAGAATCTTTATTCATCCATACATCCAGTTGAATTCACCCTATAATTTTCGTTAATCCAATACTTTCTCCATAACACGACCATGAAGTACTTTTTCCAAAGAAGCCAACCCACACTTTTTAACAAAGAACACAATAAATACACGTTAAAGCGTTGCGCTTGGCAGACCACAGACCAGAGAATCAATTCCAAATCCCTCTGCACTTAATTGAAATGATCGCTTATTTTCAGCGAAAAAATGTCGGTCTAACTATTTTGATAAACAAAGTCATAAATTACACAACGTACAACACGAAAATGATGTTGAGAATTAAATGCTACATTGGTAATAAAAAAAGAGTATTCCCTAATTAAAACTGAAGAGCTGCCAACAGATACGTTGAAAGTGTGTTCAGTTTGGGGAAGAAATAAATTAATAATAATATTCCATGCAATCAAATATTTCATATATTATCACAAAAGGCCGATTAGACATAAGCCCTGTTCTTTATACTAACTTCTATAGCTAGTCAATGATCTGTACTATCATTCCCAAATAAGTCACCCTTTCCAAATCCACAGCTTATACACGAACATCATCGGGGCTCTCCTCATAACAAACCAAACAAAAAAAAAGAATAGAGTCTCTAATAATTTAATGATCAGGTTGTGGTTGTAAGCAACTCCTATGAATCTCACTCTGAAGCCTTGCAGCTTGAAGGCATTCTTCTGCTGGTGCTGTAGCTACAGTGACCATTAAAGAAAAGAAATGAGTGTAGTGAAATTGACCAACGTCCAAGAACATAAACTGAAGACGTCTTTAACACACATACAACTAATTGTGGTGATTAATAAAACATTTGCGCCATTTGCTGACAACTGAATACAACAATCGTGGAATTTTATAGCACTCTTGTGAGGAGAGGGGTGAGGGAAGAGGTCTGAACAAAATATGAAGTCGTAAGTGCTTCTTTGGCTACTGTTTTTTCTAGTTTGCGTTGTAAACTTTACGATATTCGCTTTTTTCGTAATGGTGTCAGATGAGGTAATGTGGGTAGAAGTTGAAAAAAAGTTACAATTAGAAGGGGATTTTTCAAATGCAGACACAGATTTACAGTACAAAGATTTATGAAACGTTGTGATGAGGGATTTTTTCCAAGCACTCAGATCACTGACACTTGTTTAAATAGTATTTAGGAAATGTATGCGATTCAAAGTAAATTTTTCAGTTCCAAATTTTCTTTTAAGGAAAGATATTTAGTCATGATTTGAGTCAATAATGTTAAAATACGTACGGACGAGTCCTCTGATTCTCTACTACACTTTTCTAAATAGAAATTGAATTTATTTTCACAAAAAACGATTCCCTATCAGGACGAAATTTTTTCCATTTTCAAGTGAAGCGATCCGTGAGCCACACATAAAATAACATATGCAGAGGTTTGTTCTTTATAACTACAGTGTTCTATATAACCTCTGTAATCCATCGGTCTAACCAGCTACATTAGTCTTCCGATAAAATGCATGTAAGCTGATAAATCGCCCAGATCTTCGAGGAAGTGTCTACCGACGGACAGTGACATAGTCTATGCTCTAAAGTTTTATTTATATTCACTTGGACTTAATGCTTGGATTTGATTGATGTATCCCCCAATGACACTGGGATGCCAAATGAGTATTCTCTACTTGGGCCGTGAGGTTCTAGATAATCTAATTTCAACTCTTTGCAGTCAAAGATATTTAATCCTACTCTCGACCATGGATTCACCATCACGAACTCACTTGATATTTCTCTACCCAATATGCATTGCCCGAGAAACCAAAAAATTGTTTTCGTATAGCGTCTTAGGTGATCAAGACTTTCCACTGAACGGTATCTAACTGTCGAGATATCGACATTTAATATGATCAGCCCTCAGATACAGAGCTCCGACTCTATATCGTGCCAAATACACCCTAAACTACAATCATCAATCAGTGATATCTACAGGTTGATATCATTTAATTGGAAAAATAAATCCCAAAACAAAATTTTCTATATGAAAACTGCATCAAAATGACATCATGGGATTTTTATCTGTTAATCCTCTACCTTTAATCCTTAAAAAGTAGTAGGATTTCTCCCATATATGTAGTGCGAGTGAGACGAATATTAACACTACTTAAATACATTATTTTCAATTTACAAACGAATCCGTAGTAGAAGCATATATTTTATATTTTATGCCAGAGGCAGAGCTTCGACTATATAGCAAAATCAAATATAGCAAAATTGGAAAATCTTATAATTTGTTCACGTTGAAAGTATCCTGCAGGTCTATAATCAATTTCTTGTCTTAAAATTCCTTTTAAGCAGGGTAGTCAGATAATGTTTTCGTTAGACATAAATAATAGGCGAGTTTTATTAACTGCCGATTATGCACAAGCACAAGCACCCTTCTTTTATGTTTTATTTTAATTTTCATTCATCCCTAAAAAGAAGACAATTTTAAATGAATGAATATGGCAAGACACCAACAGAGAATCCATCGAAGGAAGCCATTAAAAAATCCTGATCTTGGTGATGAACTATATGTATGGTTCTTATTACCAAGGGAAGCAAACGCTAGATTTAAAAAATTCAAAAAACAACACGAAAAAATGGGCGCTTGACTCACTTTGACGCACGCTTACGAAGGATAAAAATTGAATCACGCACGAAGATATTTTCGTTCCTCACGCTCACGTGAGTGAAATAAATTTTGCGGAGGGAATGCATGCTTAAATAATAGAATAAGAATGTTATATTAAATTCGCTTCAAACTTTACTTCAACCTTAATTATAGAGAAATAATTATAGTCTCTTTTTGAAGGAAGTACAAATTTAAAAAATTTAGTAAACATTTGTATACATACATAGCCACTGTAAAATATATAAATATTCCCGATGCTTCCATTCCACGAAAAAGTATTTAATTTAATTTTTTTAATTTACTTCAAATGCCATTTTTTATGGCATAAAGTCGAAAAATAAAGATACAATCCTGTAAATAGACATAACATACTTAAAAAATGAAAAAATATATACTTTTGCATTTAAATATATACTTTTAATAATTTTCTATCATTTCTGTAAATATATCATCAAGTTCCAGAACCTGTTAACGGGGTTGACATCTAATGCTACTTATAAAGGGATCTGACGATAATAGAAGTTGATGAAAAACATCTGTATTTCTTGCAACTCTATCACACTTTCTGGAGAACCTTTATCTATAATTTCTATATTCTTTTATCTTTTTCCATATATTTTTGTATTTTTTTTAAATTAAAAATTTCATGAATTTGGGAACAAATTTTATGATTTTATAAAAGGTTATTAATTATTTAAACTTTTCATTTTTTTAATTGATAGTATGGTGTCTTACCTTTCATTTCATTATAGCGGGAGCACCCAGCACGACAGAGCAACCTTTTTTCTTCCAAGGAACTTTGCAATCACGACACACTATAGAACAAATTTTATTCCATCATATCTTTTAAACCATATGAGCGAACTTTATATATATTTTTTTTAATACACAGAAAAGGCTATATTTAAAAAAATTACTATTTAAGTCAGAGCAAGAAAATTATCTTATGTACAAACACTATAGAAGTGCGTAAATAGTTTTCAATATTTTGAACCAAAATTTACATGTGATTTTACTTCATTATTTCAAAGACAAATAAACGTGTTTTTTTGGATACAATTTATAGATTATTCATACTGAATCAATTTTCTACAAAACTGCATCATTATATTTTTAAATTTTATGTGTCGAAAAAATTACTTATTTCAATTATAATTTTAATAATAGGGCTGTTTTTCTTTAAGCCGGTATAACAAACTGCGATAACAAAAACGTTAATAATTTTTTTTTTGCTCAAAATTAAAAATATTTTTTCACATTGTTTCAAAAGCAATTTTCAAAAAATATTTTGTGTCGACTTTATTGGACTTAGCCTCGATATCCATCATTTTGACTTACACTGGATAAGTCAAAAATTTTTAACACAAAATTATTTTTTCAAAATATGTTTTCACACACACATTGATATTGTTTTTGGCGACAATTAAAAAAAAAGAATTTTTTATTTCGAGTGAAATTTTAACTTTTTATTTATATTTTTGTTATCGCAACTTAGTTATACAGTCTTAAAGAAAAACAGCCATTATATAGTCACTTCATTATTTTCTTTTTACGCCTTAATTTTAAGTATTTTGTATAAGTACTTTAGACCCGAATTAATCCCACTTGTTTCAACGGCAAACTTTAAATACTTCGCAGGCTTGCTGTGTTGCCACCTAGTATTCCTCAATACATTTTCTGGATTGCTTGGAGTGTTGCCAATAAGAAAATATATAGACATTTAACAATTTCCAATTTAAATTTTTTGAATTTCTGCCAAAAAATATGGACTTGGGACCATAGTGGCTATGTATATATACAATGTAAATTGAAAATATCCAACAAACTTAATGAAAAAATGTTATGGGTAACTCATGCGATTCACACACGAACATTTTTTCGTTCCTCACGTTCAATCACGTTCACGTAAGTTAATAAAAAATCACGTGATTCGCGCATTTCACGTGAAAATCGTACTTTTTGAAATAGAAGACTAAATAGCAAATGACGAGAGCATCGCGAACAATGCGGGTCATATGAAAATAGAGATCAGAATCAGCGTCGATATTCCTTCAACGACGCGGTAGAATGGACAGATCAAAATACTTAATATGTAAATAGTATTTTAACTAATAAAACTTTTTATTTATTTATAAGTTAGAAAACTGATTTATTTTAACATTTATACTCGTTTTTTTTAATGATTGAGATTAGTTGCTTGTATAGAATGTTTACTGTATTTTTAGTTAAATCTTCAAGATATTGGTATTATAAAAAAATATTTACGTTTTCATGAAAGTGCTGCTACTTTACTCCAGAAGCAATTAATTTTGTTATGTTACCATATTTTTTGAGCAAAATGTACCATCAAAGCAATTTTTTATTAAAATACCATCAATTCGGAATGAATTTCAAAACCTATGATTTAATTAACCTACAGTAAGTTTGTTCAGATTTTGACATTAATAAAAGTTGGTTATCTCTAACAATATATAAAGAAAATGGTGGTTATGAATTAAAAACTGTATTTCTCAATGGGAAAATGCGTCATTTTCAGTAACAAAACTAGACTAATGTCCAGTCCGAAAATTTTGTATACAATAATTGTCATAGTTCCCAGGAATCCGACATATTTTTCTTTTCATTTCGTTTCACTACATATCAGGTACTCTCCACATATGTATTATAGATGATTATGATTCTCTTTGAGGTAGTCTTTTTAATAAATTAATCAATAAAACTGATTTACTTACAGATGCGCTGCATGATGTGCTTAAACTGATGCTTGCCTTCTTTCCTTATCCTTATCGCCCGCCCATGTAATGGTATTGTAGCCAATTTTACGATTTGTCGCTGTATGATCGTCCTTCTCATCATCTTCAAAATACGCCATTACACACAGTTTGTTAACCATAACCGACAGTCGTACTTTGGCGACCAAATCTAATGCTTTAATTTTTGCATCGTTCAGCAAGATAACAACATGCGATGCATGATATTGTAAGGGATCACCAGGATAGATGAGAAAATCTGCACCAAAAGCATCACCACACGTTACATATTTCCCCCGCAACCAAAAGTCACGAAAAACCAAGTATTTGAGTGAGGTGTCAGGTTGCTCAAAGTCAACTTTGAGGGCATCTGGAGAAATGTGAAATAATTTTATAAAAATTTAAATTATTTGGAAGAAAAGGCCATACCATGACTGTCCGGATGAGCGCAGGGTATATCTAGCAAGGCATTTTTCCTCTCAAATGTTAAACCCTGTCTAATTTCTTTCAAAATCTCTTCAGCACTTAAATTGATTTCTAAGAGTGTAAAAGTTATAAGGTAAGTAAATGGAAAGTATAAATTGTTTTTATTTGCAGGTATTACCTTCTTCGGGTACTCCTTGTTTTAATAGCTTCTTTCTTTTTCCCATCATAATTTTGTCTATATTGCGTTCCGAGTCTTTTAGTTTTTCATCTTTCAAAGCTTCCTCTTGCTGGCTCAAACGTTGTTCGAGTTGATTCTGGTATATTTTTATTTCTTCTTCATTCTCTTCCTTTAATAATTGAGATTTCTTGGAGACCAGCACCGCCAAACCCTGTTCCACCAGCAGACGAGTTTCCCAAGGAGTCAGCTCCACAGGCATGGCTGAAGTGAGTTATTATGAGAAACTTTTGTACATCATCTTCTTGAATCTTCTTACCACAGTCATTTGCCGACCAGCCACGAGTTGAACATGTCCCCACTAGAGATCCAACAATGTGGTGTTCTCTCCTTATTTTCATATAATCTGTGGGAATAATCAAAAGAATTCTTGTGTTGAAAAATCCTAGACCATCTCCTCCATCATATCCAATTTCCACATACCTTCCAACTCAAATACATATCCAGTTCCATTCAATAAAGTCAAAACTATTTTATTTTCACATTCCATTGTTTATATTTATTTTTTATTTCTTCTTCTGTTGATACACGAACATATGATAGCACAGTGCTTTTCAAACTATCGCGAAACCATATGTTTGTCAAAGCATTTCAAACAGCAAAGGTTGTAAAATGTATACGGGGTGTTTACACTTAATGATTGATCATACAACTTGATAATATGGTGAACCAAGCACAACATGACGTTGTGAAAGCAAAATTTTATCACGGTTAAAAGAGGTAAAATTTTACATGTATAAATTTTATTATTTTTATTTATTTTTGACAAAAACATGTAAGTCTGCGTCTATAAATAACTTATCATATCTCTAGGAATACATACATTTATTTAAAAAAAAAATTTATGAAAGTCTGTCTTATGCTTTTAGCTTTTGATTGTTCTTCCAACAAATAAGTTTTTATGCGATATATTTGCATTTTATCTGGTTCTGAAATACTTGGACAATTAAAGTTAATGATTTCATCCAAGTCGTCCACAAACATCGTAGTAGACTCATAATCAGCACACTCATTTTCTCCCGTAGATTTCAGTCGACGGATTCCATGACGTTTTTTGAATTTATCCAACCAACCAAATGAATAAGTGCACTCTGAATTCATGTTTAACTTCAAATGGAACATTTTTGCCTTTTCGACAATCATTTCGCCTGAAGTTCAGAAGCAAATTTCAGTTTAAGTTCATACAATATCTCGATTTCAGTTAACTTACCTGAAATTGGAGTTCCCTTAAATATTTCTTGCCGAAACCATTCATATGTTGCGAAATCAACTTTTGGATTTTCGGATGTTTTTAGAGTATATCTGTGTTTAAGGCCAAGCATTGAATCAGTATCGGAGCAAAATTTTAAAATCCGATCTTTGTTTTTTATTAAATCGGATACAGTTTTAATGCCAACTCCATATTTTTCAGACAAAATTTTAAAAGGTACTTTACGTTTTGAGTATTCATTAATCAGCTCCATGTTTTCTTTAATTGAAAGAACCTTTCTTGCTCTTTTCGCGGATTTAGTTTTTGACGGTGGCATGATGTAAGGAAAACACGTCTTGACAGATCAAATTTCACGCTGATGAATGAATATGAAATTTGATATGAAAATTACACTTTCATGAAAAAGGGGAATCATCGAATTTTAATATGAGAGATGTGTGTGTATTATACGAAAAAAACAAACAAGCAGTCACATGGACTTGTGCATCACGGATAATAGAGGTAAATCACGGTTAATAGAGGTAAAAAATCAACCACTCAGCTTCACGGTTAATAGATAATCACGGTTAATAGAGTCACGGTTAATCGAAGTTCAACTGTATTACAAAATTATTTAAATTAATTTTACAATTTATTAAAAAAAAATCAAATTTAGTACTTTTTGTGCGTTTCAAAAGGTTATTGTTCCAGAGACGAGTACTATATATAATGAATTGAATTAAAATTTCAGGCTATTAAATATGTTATGTACAAATTCTATCTCCGTGGAAATTGTTGAAAATATCAGAATTTTGATACTCATTTTTCAAACTGTAACTAAAATTGAGAAAGGTTAATAAATCTCCATTTAGCGAATGAAAATATAGATGAATTTTTTCGATTGTATTTTTGGTCTGTAATTAATATTTGATTTGAACTGGGATATTGTCCTGGCTCAAAACCATTTTGCATCTATATTTTATAGAATGTAAATTTATTTACAAATGGCATGGTGACATTATTACTTGGCTGCAGACTATCACTATCATGATTTCCAACCTGTCAAAAGTGTGGCAAAAAAAGTGGCATAAGCTTTGATCATACGAAAACTAATATAACTTACATTCGAATTATCGAAATCAGTTGCAATTTGATATTTGAAAATGTTTCTAAGATCACTTTATACCTATTTACAAAATATTTATGCTTTTGTCCTATCCTTGGTAAAATTTAATTCTATATTATTTATATGCTGGTGACTGAAATCCACTATAACTTTATATTTGATCATGTTTTTACAATTTTTTTATAAACAAATTAGTAAAATTTAAGTCCTTATAATTTACATACATATGTTCTTGGTATATGCATATTAGAATGAGTCACGAAAACAAATTGTTTAATGATGATCTGCAAATGATTTTCTGAATTTATAAAAAAATTATTATTGTCTTAGAATAACTCTTTGTTCGTATTATTGGACGTTTATATTGTTTTTTTGTGGTTTTTCATAGTGACACCAAAAAACTCTTATTTCATGGAAATATTTTGTGAGAGGTGCTATGAAAAATAAATAGAATGAATCAATATCTTTCGCATGATGATGAATATCGGACGAAAAATGACGTCATTGACTCCATTTTTTGTGAAATAATTTGATACAGCAGATGGATTTTCAGAGCCATTTTCTCTTTTTACTAAAATGAGTGCTGCGATGCACAGTGGTTCAGATTCAAAATCCATCGGCCAAAATTCAATAACTTTTGTATGTATATATTTCGTTAAAGGCTTTTGAAGACAAATATTTGAGACAAATATAGTTTTAGCATCATAATAAAGCAAGGGAACCACAATTTCTAATAAAAAAATTGAATGCAAAATCTCTTAAAATGTGCGAGAAACAGTTGGACAAAGTCAAAAAAAGAAGTTACGTTTTTTCAATATTCAAAATCAGAAAAACGTGAAAATCTGTAATCCAAATTTTTTTTTCGTATTATGAACAAATACGTTAAAATGTGTTAAAAACATAAAAACAAAAAAATAATTTTCTTTTAAATCGAAAAATAGTCAACTTTGGGCCGATTTCTAAAATATATCCGATTTTTAATGTTAATATCTCAAAGTAATAAACTTGGGTCCTTGTCTAATTTGGTTTTTTACAGAACTCAAAAATATCTACTAGAACTATTAGTTATTGAATTTTAGCCAATGTATATTGAAGACGTCAATTTTCTGCCGATGTTCATCATTTAGGCATCATTCGAAAGGCACTAATTATTTTTCATAAAACACTAACTCCAAATACGAAAAAATTTTCAGTTATCACTATGAAGAAACACAAAAAAAAAATACTATAAAGGTCCAATAATTCGACAAATAAGTTACTCTAAGATAAGAATCAAAATTTTTATTTAGCTCACAGACGGCTTGATCTACGAAGGAGTTATTTTGCAAATTATCATTAAACAATCCAAACTTGACGTGGGTGACTGAAAATTGTTTTTTCCATTTGTATGAACCGCGACCCAGCCAGTCTGTTTAGCGGACTGACGCTTAGTTACCCAGCAAAAAATAACATGACGGAGATGTGGTTAAGCATGGGTTCAACTAGTGAGAAGATGATATGGAAGTTATTCTTTTTTGGGCGAATCATACATGATTTTAACATAGGATTGTCTTTGAGAGGAATGGACTCATTTACAGATCCCAGTCACTTCGTTAGAATGAGTGCTTAAAAGCACTACATGATTAATGCTTACATGACATTTTCTCATAGGTGAAAGTTATTCACTTTTGGATACATTATGAGAGTTTTTATGAATCATTTCTCTGAATTAATGAAAATGCAGTGAAAAAAAAATCTTTTTTAAAACAGATTTTGCATTACTTCGGTTTAATTTTAATAAAACTCCACTTGTGCAAGCGTATTAGACAATATTTCATTTTTTAACTTTTTAAAAATAAGAAATATTTTTGAAAATATATTTACTTTTAAGTTGTATACTTTTTTGAATACATACATGCTGTATTTTCTTTGAAAGAAGTCTCTCTGGAACATTCTTATCTGCGGCAGTTTTTGTTTCTCTTGTCGAATTCTTCGCAATTCTTAAGTTTTCTTCCCGATTTAAAATACTTTACAGTATATCCTTCTCAGTGTTTGCCCAAACTAAACTAAAAGTTTTTATTAAAAAGATTTAAAAAATATCACCAACATTTTATATTCTAAAAATGTTCTCAATTTATAACAATAGTTCCTTCTTCATCTACGAAAAATGGTTCCATTAGTACAGAATTTTTATAACACTCCAAAATTATCCAATAAAAAAGTATTTGAGATCAAAATTGAACAAATTAATATTTCTATCCTACCCATAAGACTCATATTAATTCTATTGAAAGAGAAATTCTAATTTATAACTTATTTATTTGAATTTGAGTAGCTATATAGAATGAATTATCTTGTACAGCTGCGGTCAAAAAAATAGCAGCGACGAGATAAAAAAATGTCGACAAAGACAAATATTAGTTTTACTTCGAAAATCCTAAAACTTTTTACGGTGATTGAAAGATGGTATTGTGCTATTCTTAATATGGCTTTAAATAAAAAATAAGTTTTTGTAATTTTGAAATTAGGCCTTTAGAACCATTTATGTCAAAATTTATTGATTATATTTAGGTGCGGACCATTCCATAACATCGATATTATTGACTTCAAACCACCTTTTTGCGAGTCGGCTGGTGCTTTCGGCATAATTGAAGACCCATTTGAGGGGCATTCCGTATTCTGTATACGTAAGCATAATATTATGCAGTATTTTGATGTACTGGGCAGAGTCCATGGTAGTTCTGGGCCATAATATAAAAAAAAACGCCCAAGACATTACGCTTGATCCTCCCTATTTGACTGTTTTGGTAATATACCTGGAGATGTACTCCGTGTTCTGTGGACGTCTTACAAACTATCGAGGGACTTTCCCACCATACAAAACAAGTCTTGATTCAACTGACCATAAAACGTGCACCCACTTCTTGATTGGCTACACCAGGTGTTTTTTTGCTAATTGCAGTTTTTTTGTGCCATGTCTTTTATTTTTAAGTGGGGCTTTTTTCGGACTTCTGGCTTACAGATTATGTTTTCTTAGTATTCTACGAACATTTTATTTCGGTGGCGGACGTAAGTGGGTTTTTTGTACTAGACATTATTATTCGAATGGTTGTAGGTGATATAAACGGATTTTTTTCACGAGTTTTTGATTTTTCTTTTAATAATATCGAATTTTTGATCATTTTAATATAACACTGGAATAAAAGTCGAACTTCACTATATGATTTTCCCTCAGATTTCAACCATTTTATATGAAATCGATTTTCTTCTCTACAATACTCTCCTCGCCCTACTTATGAAGAAAAATAATACAATAACATTTCAGAAGTAGTGTAAATTTTAAATTTGAAAAATTGAGATAAAATTCCTTTTTCTTGAGATTTTTGAACACTGCTATTATTTTGACCGGTCCAAAATGTCGAATAATCAAAAAAATTTGAAATATCTTAAGTAATTAAAATCATATCACCAAATAAACAATTATTTTGTGTTTGTAACCTCATAACACAATACTTAATGTAGAATTAGCAATAAAAAAACACAAATAAATATATAAAAATGTATATTAAGCTGTGGTGCGCTGCTATTATTTTGACCGCAACTGTATGTATGATTGAGGAGCAATGATAGTGTCGTACATTTGGATATACTTCAATTTCTAAACTATTTTTTGGGAGTGCTTTTAAAAGACTTAATTAGATGACAAATATATTTGCATTTGAGAAACTATTTAGAATGAATTTGCTTGGATGCATGATTTAGGAGTAATAATAATGTCATTTATTTTGAACCACTTCCAAAATTTTTTGCTGGGTACTTGTTTAATTAACAGAACATTTCAGTAATTTTTGTCATGCGCCACCTACCGGTCTACACGTCAAACACAACTTAATTGGACAAGGTAGACGGAATTTGAAGTTTGGTGCATGTCTTTGATAAGTAAACTAAGTTGTGACAAGTGACATACAGGTGGCACATACAAATTCCTAAGTAACAGCGACTTTCAAACTGTGATTCTCTTATTAATATTTAACAAGAACTATCGAAAGAAACACGACTCTTGTTGATTTAGTTTCATAATATATTTCAGTTTTTGAACGATTTAGTTAGAATTGAAATTTTGCATCATAAAAATGTTATTTTTTTATATTTCTTCCTATTACTCATATAAGGAACAATCATACATACATCTGAACCAAAATGATCAAATGTCGAAGATTTTAAAACGAAGTTGTCACTTACCTCATGCTGAGAAAACAGTAGTTTAGTGTGAGTTAACCACGACCGACATGCATAAAGCTTATATGGCAGCTTTAGCTGAAGCTTTTTATAGTTGGGGCGAGCTGGCGACATGACTGACTGAAAACTTGTTTATTGGTGCAAGCAATTTTGGCAAAAAGTTCGATTAGGAAATGCGCACACATTTGTACTCATAAATATGCACATAAATATATATGGATGTATGTATGTATGGGAATACATCATCAACATCGGAGATGTTTCGTTTCTTCTTTTTTATTGGCGGAAGGTAACACGTTTTTGTATTTTCAGCTAATGTAATGGGAGAGTAATGCCGACTACGATGAGAGCTACATTCAACAGTAGGATTTTAACATGTATGAACTAAATCCAAACATTATAGGATGGGCCATCTAAAATTTTAAATTAGAATCGGCTATAAAAAAGTACTGATTATTTTTTAAAATTTCTGGTATAACTATCAAATATTAAACACTTTAAAATACAAAATAAACCCGAATTTTTGACGAATGAATTGGAATTTATTTTATAATTTTATAAATATACGACTATACGATACACTCCACTTTCTATCCGAATACAATTCAACTCGGTAAAAAGTGAAAACGGGAAGAATTTTTGTATGTTTCCTTATCATAGGCTAATATGACCTGGTCCAATTTGTCAAATCGAAAAGAATATTTGTATCGGGGCTATATCCCAACATGGAATTTGTGGTTTCTGGGGCAGAAAAAGTCTATCCGGGAGCGAAATTTGTGTTAGATCTATATGTAAATCTGAACCGATCTGACTCATTTCCACCATGGGTGTTTCTAGTTGAAATATGAGATATTTTGAAAGATTTGAAAGAAATCTGTTAAAATATGTAGTTTATACAGTGGAAAAAGTGAAATCGGGAGAGAAATTTGTGTGGCAGCTATATATAAATCTCAACCGATCTGGCCCATTTCTACCACAGATGTTTCTAGTTGAACTATAAGATGTTTTGCCAATTTTGAAGAAAATCTGTTAAAATATGTGGTATCTAGAGCGGAATAAGTCAAATTGGGAGCGAAATTTGTATGGGAGCTATATATAAATCTCAACCGATCTGGCCCATTTTTACCACAGGTGTTTCTAGTTGAACTATAAGATAGTTTGCCAAATTTGAAGACAATCTGATACAATATGTGGTTTCTAGAGCGGAAAAAATCAAATCGGGAGCGAAATTTGTATGGGAGCTATATATAAATCTGAACCGATTTTCTTCAAATTAAGTAGCGTTCGTTCTTATCCCGAAAAACTTAGTTGTACAAAGTTTCATTTGGTTCTGTGTACAATTGCGACCTGTATCGTGATTACAAGAATAGATGGACAGACAGACAGACAGATGGACGGACATCGCTAAATCGATTCAAAAAGTGATTCTAAGTCGATCGGTATAATTAACAATGGGTCTATCGCTCTTCCTTTTGGGTGTTACAAACAAATGCACAAAGACATAATACTCTCGTGGAGTGTATAAAAACATTTAAATTATACTTCATATATTTTGGAGAGTTATTTTTATTAAAATTTAAAAAAATCATTTTAAATTCTCAACTAAATCATGATTTCTTCCAATTCCACATTATTTTTTAAACCACTCATTACCACCATCAAAACAACAACTTTGCTGTAGGGCACCCTCTACACGAGATGACGATGTCAATAATGATGATCGTTCGTGACGATGCGACGACTGCACGTGAGTGTGTATTTGGTCGTTAACACGCACACACACTCACACAGGCACGGCGAAAACACCAGCCATGACTGGCTGGTGTTTGTTAACAACAGAAATCAAAACAACAACAACAAAAACACTGCGTTACTGGAGTCATGGAACGCGCTTTGTGGCGGGTGGGGAGGCAGGTAAGTGTTGTGCAACCAGTGCAATGGGAAAAACCATTAAAAAATCACAAAACAACCGGCGAGAATTTCGGTTCTATGCGATCCGCCGTTCCATAGATTGTGGGACTGACGTATGCACGACGTACTCATAGCGGCAGTGGCAACAGCAGCAGCAATCGTATTTTGTGATCACAAACAATCACCAAAAGTTTTGTTGTTGTGTTTACTCTTGCTTTGGTTGATGTTGTTGTTGTTGTTGTTGCCGTCATCGTACCAAAAAATGCTGTGCTGCGCTGGTTGGTTGTGAGAGAAGAGTCCCCCAAATAACAGCAGCCAAACGAAATCTCAATAGCACCAACAGAGATTAGTTGAGGAACGGTCGGTATGCGACTATGTGAAAAGCACCCTACCCTACATAGTACGAAAAAATCTTTGGAATATGAACAAATTGTTGGAATTAATAGGGCTGTTTTTCTTTAAGATTGGATAACTAAGCTGCGATGACAAAACCTAAATAAAATGTTAAAATTCCACTAAAAATAAAAATACCTTTTTTATAATTGTTGACAACAGCATGTGTGTATGAAAACAAATTTTGAAAAAAAAATATTTTATTTTAAAATGATGTCCAGTGTAAGACTAATTTATAGTTATCGAGGCTAAGTCCAAAAAAGTCAACACAAAATATTTTTTTGAAAAAATTTCTTTGATACAAATATTTATAATATGGCTGTTTTTTCTTTAAGACTGGATAACTATGCGTAAACTGCGAAACAAATATTTAAATAAAATGTTAAAATTTCACTCAAAATAAAAAATTCCTTATTTTAATTATAATTAATTTTTGAAAAAAAAAAATATTTTATTTTAAAAATGTTGGACTTAGCCTGCATAATTATCAAGTAAAAGTTAAACTTATGGTTATCGAGGCTAAGACCTAAAAAGACAACATAAAATATTTTTTTTTTGAAAATTTTTATTTGATACAAAAATTTATATTGTTGTCGGCGACAATGTGAACAAATATTTGTTTGATGATGATTTGTTATCGTAGCTTTTTATCCCGACTTTAAGAAAACATTTCTAATACCAGGCCTGCTCGATTGGGCTTACTAGCTTACAATTAAAAGACTTGAAAAGTTGGAAACATTCTTAAACACTCCACGAGAATATGTTTTTTTTGTGCATTTGTTTGTAACACCCAAAAGGAAACGAGATAGACCCATTGTTAATTATACCGATCGACTTAGAATCACTTTTTGAGTCGATTTAGCAATGTCCGTCCGTCCGTCCGTTCGTCCATCTATTCTTGTAATCACGATACAGATCGCAATTGTAGACAGAACTAAATGAAACTTTGCACAACGAAGTTTTTCAGGATAAGAACGAACGCTATTTAATTTGAAGAAAATCGGTTCAGATTTAGATATAGCCCCCATACGAATTTCACTCCCGATTTGACTCTTTTCACTCTAGATACCACATATTACAACAGATTTTCTTTAAAATTGGCAAAACATCTTATATTTCAATTAGATCGGTTAGATTTATTTATAGCTCCCATACAAATTTCGCTCCCGATTTGACTTTTTCCGCTCTATAAACCACATATGGTATCAGATTGTCTTCAGATTTGGTAAAACATCTTATATTTCAACTAGAAACACCCATGGTGAATATAGGTCAGATAGGTTCAGATTTATATATAGCTCCCATACAAATTTCGCTCCCGATTTGACTTTTTCCGCTCTAGAAACCACATATTGTATCAGATTGTCTTCAGATTTGGCAAAACTTCTTATATTTAAACTAGGTACATCAACGGTGAAAATAGGTCAAATCAGTTCAGATTTAGATATAGCCCCCATACAAATATCGCTCCCGATTTGACATTTTCCGCTCTAGAAACCACATTTTGTACTCCATTTTCTTTAAATTTGGCACAACATCTTATAATCCAACTAGAAATACCTATGCTGAAATTGTGTAATATCGGTTCAGATTTAGATATAGCCCCCATACAAATGTCACTCTCGATTTGACATTTTCCGCTCTAGAAACCACATATTGTACTCGATTTTCTTTAAATTAAGCACAACATCTTATAATCCAACTAGAAACACCTGTGGCTAAAGCGGGCTAGATCGGTTCAGATTTAGATATAGCCCCCATACAAATGTCGCTCCCGATTTGACTTTTGCGCTATAGAAACCACATAATGTACCCGATTTTCTTTAAAATTTGCACAACATCTTATAGTCCAACTAAACAAACCTATGGTGAAAGTGGGTAAGATCTGTTCAGATTTATATATAGCCCAAATACAAATGTTGCTCCCAAAAGTTTAACCGATTTTGGCCAAACTATACACTTTATATTTCACCTATTTCGTTCCAGGTTTCATTATATCCTCATACAAATGTCCTTTCCGAGATAACACACATTCATTTACAGGATATAAAAAACTTCCCGTTTTCACTTTTTCACCGAATTGAATTGTATTCGGAGTGTATCATAGAGTCGGCCCCGCCCGACTTTAGCCTTTCCTTACTTGTTATCCAATGATTTTATTTAAATAAATCAGAGATAGAAATCTGACACCACCTTACTCGGTAAATAAGAGAGCACTAAGCTACTTTCTTGCTAAGCGAGTAAATTCCATACAAAAATTAAGCGTTTTCACTGTTGGTCGACAGATAAATTGCTTTTCCAGATTTTGGAGTAATTTTTTTCTAATCGCGAATCTGTCATTGAATCGCTGTCTCTTCTTTTTTCCGACACATTCGAATAGAGCGTTATTTTCTTTCTTTTTCGGAAAAGATGAACCTCAATTCGTTATTTCAATTCAATTTTGAAAGAAATATTTTCTTTAGTTATGTGGGAAAGTTTCAAATAGCATTTTCAATAATAGTGTATAATTTGCATAGTTATAGAATTAAAAAATCTCCCAATTTCTTTTTTCAAATAATTTTGCGATTGCGGCGCTCCTTTGAGTTTTAGAACTTATTTGAAAACATTGAATAAACCTTGACATTCTCTGCAAATTCTCTCTTCGATTTTAGATGCAAAAATACTTCAGATTCTCGGAGTATATAAAGGGTGATTTTTTAGCTACTATCTTTTTGGCAACACTGGTTTAAACAGCTGACGCACGTTTCGTGTTTTGTTTCACTGTCAAACATCTTTAGTTTGGTCTATAATTTAACCATGAATCGTCTTACAAACGAACAACGCTTGCAAATTATTGAATTTTATTATCAAAATGCGTGCTCTGTTAAGAAAGTTCATTTACCGAAAAATTGTGTTCAGCGACGAAGCTCATTTTTGGCTCAATGGGTACGTAAATAGGCAGAATTGTCGATTTTGGAGTGAATATCAGTCAGAAGCATTGCAAGAGCTACCAATGCATCCAGAAAAAGTCACAGTTTGTTGCGGTTTATGGGCTGGTGGCATCATTGGACCGTACTTCTTCAAAGATGATGCGAATCGTAACGTAACTGTGAATGGTGAGCGCTACCGTGAGATGATATCCAACTTTTTTTTTGTTCAAAATGCAAGAGCTTGACTTGCATGACATGTGGTTTCAACAAGACGGTGTCACATGCCGCACAGCACGCGCAACAATGGACTTATTGAGTGGTGAGTTCGGTGAACATTTTATTTCACGTTCGGGACCGGCCAATTGGCCGCCTAGATCGTGCGATTTAACGCCTTTAGACTATTTTTTGTGGGGCTATGTTAAAGCTCATGTCTATACTGATAAGGCCGCTTCAATTGACGCATTGAAAGACAACATTAAAGCATTTATTCGTGAGATACCGGCCGAAATGTTGGAAAGAGTATGCCAAAATTGGTCTAAGCGGATGGACCATTTGAGGCGCAGTCAAGGTCAACATTTGCATGAAATAATCTTCAAACATTAAATTATATGGACCGTACTATCGATTCTTGCATTTTTGAATTTTATGTGTTTTTTTTTTGAATAACTTTCCTATAGCTTTCCTTTAGCTTAGTTGGACCATTCAATGTAAATAGTTCCAAAAGCTTTCCACGGCTCCCATTCTTATATTAATTTATATCTTAATTTATAAATAGCAATTTTTCATATTTGAACTATATTGCAATTTTTACCCTTTATTTTCGAGTTTTCTATGAAAAAAATCAAACAATTTCCCATCTTTTTCGGGAACATTGACAATTTTCCAGTTTGGCATTACATTTCCCGATAACTACGCCAGTTATCGAAAAAATATGCCTTTTACAAGTTTCCATTTCGATTAATAAGACAGATATTGAACAATTTTTTGTTTTCTTTATATTGACCTCATTAGGTTTTCATCATGTCAGAAAAATATTATACAAAAAATTAAAAAAAAAACATTTTTAAATTTTTAAAACTGTCTACATTTATGTCATGGCACTACAGCAGGGGTAGTGTCGCTAGAACAGCTGATTAAAATTTTTGTCAAACTGTTTGTTTATATACCAAATTTTTGCTTACATTCATATGACAGTTTGAAATAAAAAAATAATAATTGTCGACAAAAATTTGAAAATATTGTAGTATTTTTTCGTTAAAAATGAGAACTAATTGCGAAAAGTGAGAAAATGCGTAAATGTTGTATCTGCAACAAATGGGACATTTATCTGTCGGTTGAATTTGACAATCAAAATGCTGAAACACACAGGGTAGTACCTGAATTTTAGTTGTTCTTGGGGAATTGCTTTTTGCTTCTTATTGTGCCATGACTTATCTACACAAATTTTTCAAATAAACATATTCTTTAGAGTACTATTTTATGTGCCAACAAAAAATATTTAAAAGAATAATTTTGTCTCAATTTTTGGCGACTATTCCTAAACCACAGCTTCTATGTTAAGATTTATAACCCTTACCCTAACCTACAGTTTAGCATATAATTGGGTATGATCGAACCCAACCATCCTTCCTACCCTCGACGAAAATTGAAATTTTAGTAGCAAAAAATCAAAAATATATATTTTTCTGTTGATTTCATGATCACACAAAACACAATTTTTAGGTCTCGAACGCAATACTATATATATCGAAATAATACTTTAAGTCAATTCAAAAAAAAACAAAATATAAGACAACAATCTTCAAAAAAGCTTAAATACCCTAAATATTGGGGAATAGTGAGTGCATTTTCAGCTACCAACCGTTTGGTTGATAGTATTTCCATCCCATTTTAATTTCAAAAGTACAAATTTTGTCGTAAAAGTTAAAAGAGGAATGTCTATTCCAAATTTCATGACTCTAGAAATTTGAAAAAACCCTTTATTTGTCGTGTCTACTCAGTCAGAGGAATGTATACACAAAAATGCATAATTCTAGGTGCAGCCGTTTGATTGGTACCGTTTTTATCCCTCTATTCCCATTTTAACCCCTTAATAGTACGAATTTGGTAAACATACTTTTATATTATGTATCCACTCAATTAAGGAAATGTACACACTGCATATTGTTTATTTATTTATTTATTATGAATTACAATATAAAGGAATTCCTCTAATTGAGTAGATACATAATATAAAAGTATTTTTTCCAAATTTGTACTTTTAAGGGGTAAAATGGGAATAGAGGGATAAAAATGGTACCAACCATACGGCTGCACCTAGAACAATGAAATTCGGTGTATACATTCCTCTGATTGCATAGACAAGTAAAATACACGGATTTTTCAAAATTCGTACTTTTTGGGGTTTAAATGAAAAAGGAGATAAAAATAGTACCAATCAAATGACCGCAGCTAGCGTCATGAAATTCGGAGTATACATTCCTTTGACTACGTAGACATGAAAAATAAAAGGTTTTTTTTTTTCAAAATTCGTATTTTCAAGGGATACAGTGGGTACGGAGGGATAAAAATGGTACCAACCAAACGGCTGCACCTGGAATAATGAAATTCGGTGTATACATTCCTCTGATTGCGTAGACACTTAAAATAGACAGATTTTTCGAAATTCGTACTTTTTGGGGTTAAAATGATAAAAAATTAAAGGATAAAAATAGTACCAATCAAATGACCGATAACATGTCGACCATTTCTTCTTATTTTGAGATCCTCTTGCCAAAAAATATTTTCAGATATTGGGGGCTTCAGACAGCATTCTATTGCCTTTCATTCAAATGAATTAAAAATAATAAAAAACGTTGTTTTTAATTCTCAATATCGATGTTCTTAACTAAGATAATTATGACAAAAATATATTTTTTGTTTTCATTTTGAGCTTGTTTTATAAAAAAAAAATATTTTTTTTTTGCGATTTTTCGATAACTAAGCGAGATATCGATAACATGGCGAGCACACTTTTCTTATTTTGATATTTTGAGGTTCTTTTTCGAAAAAATATTGTCAGATATTGGGGTCTCAGATAGCATACTATTGCCTTTCATTGAAATGAGCTAAGAAAATAATAAAATATCGATTTTTTTAATTTTCAATATCGAAGTTTCTCTAACTAATATAGTTATCTAAAAAATCTTTTTTTCTGTTTTTTATTTATTTTAATTTTGAGCTTATTTTAAAAAATATAATATTTTTTGCGATTTTTCAAATATTAATATCCGATAACTCGATAACTAAGCGAGTTATCGATAACAAGGCGAACACTCTTTTCTTATTTTGATATTTTGAAGTTCTTTTTCGAAAATATATTGTCAGATATTGGGGTCTCAGATAGCATACTATTGCCTTTCATTGAAATGAGCTAAGAAAATAATAAAATATCGTTTTTTTTTTAATTTTCAATATCGAAGTTTCTCTAACAAAGATTGTATTCGAAAAAAAATATTTTACTTTTTCTGGTTTTTATTTCCACTGAGCTTATTTTATAAAAAAATATTTTTTTGCGATTTTTCAAATATTAATATCCGATAACTCGATAACTTAGCGAGGTATCGATAACAAGGCGAACACTCTTTTCTTATTTTGATATTTTGAGGTTCTTTTTCGAAGAAATGTTGTCAGATATTGGGGTCTCAGATAGCATACTATTGCCTTTCATTGAAATGAGCTAAAAAATAATAAAATATCGATTTTTTTAATTTTCAATATCGAAGTTTCTCTAACGAAGATTGTTATCGAAAAAAATATTTTATTATTTCTGTTTTGTTTTTCTTTTTGACCTCATTTTATATAAAAAAAATATTTTTTTTTCGATTTTTCCACTCTTTAATCTCCCATAACTCAATAACTAAGCTAGATATTGATAATATTTTGTCGGCATCGCATGTTCATTCTTTTCTTATTTTGAGGACCTTCTTGCCTTTCATTCATTTCGTTTTCACTTTGATGTCATTTTATTTTTTTTTTTTTTTTGATTTTTCCAAATAATTATGTTCGTCAACTCTCTAAATGATAATATAATATAATAATATAAATAAATATCGATAACATATTTTGAGATTCCTTTTCGAAAAATAGTCTTTCATTCAAATGAGCTAAAATAATAAAAAGCAACTTTTTTATTTTCAATTTCTGTTTTTTTTTTATAACTAAGTTTGAAAAAATATTTTTTTTTTGTTTTCATTTTGGCCTCATTTTACAACAAAAAATATTTTTCTGGATTTCTTTTTTTTTTTAATTTTATTGTCCGATAATTTCAATTAATTTTTGTGTCGTATGAAAAACAGTTACTATTTAATTTATATTAATTTCGATTTGTTAAGAAATATTTATTTCATGTTATAAAGGGTGATTTTTTAAGAGCTTGATAACTTTTTTTAAAAAAAAACGCATAAAATTTGCAAAATCTCATCGGTTCTTTATTTGAAACGTTAGATTGGTCCATGACATTTACTTTTTGAAGATAATTTCATTTAAATGTTGACCGCGGCTGCGTCTTAGGTGGTCCATCCGCTTAGTCCAATTTTGGCATTTCCACGTTTTTGAGTAACAGAGACCCAATTGGTGCGAACGGCGACGAATCGAAAATTGGTGGTCATCATTAACACTGGCCGATACAGCTGCGATATTTTCTTCAGTTCGCACTCTACGTAAGCGTGTTGGTGGTTTAATGTCCAACAATGTAAATTTGGTGCGAAATTTAGTCACAATAGCCCGAATAGCCGCTTCAGTGGGTCGATTAAACTGACCATAAAATGGAAGCGCGCAATGAACTTTCTTAACAGAGCACGCATTTTGATAATAAAATTCAATAATTTGCAAGCGTTGTTCGTTTGTAAGACGATTCATGATGAAATGTCAAAGCATACTGAGCATCTTTCTCTTTGACACCATGTCTGAAATCCCACGTGATCTGTCAAATACTAATGCATGAAAATCCTAACCTCAAAAAAATCACTCTTTATAAATATTTAATTGATTTTTTCATATTATTTTCATTAAAGGACTGAAAAGTCGTAATTCTTTAATGAAAATAATATGAAAAAATCAATTAAGTCTTTCCATTAAATTATTATCTTGTATTAATTCTCTTTATCTCACTGTGCACCCAAATCATTGCCCGCCCTCATAATGCCTGCCCTGCATCTGTAGCTCAACACACAACACTTCCATGCCGGCTCTCCGCTCAAAGATCTGCAGCCAGCAGCCAAACACAACAACCAGCCGCTCGATCATATCGGCAGCAATGAGTTTTAGTGAGAATAGCGCCGAGCTCCATGCGAGACACTAGAAAAAAGTGTTACAAAATATATCAAAAAAAAAAATAATAAAATAAATTAATTGTATTTCTTGTGCTGTTGACTTTTTTACAATAACAACAAACCATCACCAAGCAGCCAGTAATTCACAAGAAACGTCGAACAAAAACAAAAAAAAAAACACCACAAGAGAAAAAAAGAAAATTTCACTTTCAGGTGAGATGATGATGATGATGGTGGTGATCCAAAGATGAAATAAACAAAAATGAATAAAAAATAACAAACCAACCACCAACAAATAAATAAAATATCTTAATTTCTCGAGAATGAATGTATTTATTATTTTACGCAAAACAACAACATGCTGCACAATAATAATACAATTCTAAATTATGCGCTATAAATTATCCCAAATGTTCCCAAAGGCGTTTAAATATTTGTGTTTTTGTTTTAACGAAAGAAAAGAGTATCCAAGAGATTGTTTGCAAACCAAATGAAAAAAATACATCCCTAAAATGTGTTAATCAAGGGAAAGTTTAAATGTGCCAATGCCAGCACTCCAATGGCGAAATAACCAAAGTTTTAAAAAAGTATTTGTGCAAATGTTAATTGTTTCAAGTTTTCTTATTTTAATGGCGCAAAGTGCAGTCATAGTTGTGTGTTCACCAGTTATTCAAGATTATCTTTGTTTAAATTTGTTGAAACAATTGAAAAATGCATCAGCAGAGATAGTGATTTTTACAAAGGAAAAAATAAAAAAGAAAAAAGAAATAAACAAACGAACGAATGTATCTCACAGTTTGTGAGATACATTTGTGTTTGATAAGCAAACGTTTCGATGTATAAGAGTGGGTCGGGCATAATTTAAATATATAAATTCTAAAATAACTAATAATACAGCCTGAATAAGTGAAATCAAAGAGAATATATGTATTTTATTTATTTATTTTTCGAAATGTTATAAAAAAATACCGTCGACATTTTTTTCGTGAAGGTGCAAAATTTTTAAATGCATTTCGGCATTTCGCAAAAATATATAAAAGAAAATATCATTACATTATGTATTTGTGTGTATAATGAAAAAATAATAAAAAAAATAATCATAATTTGAAATTTATAGTCAAATTTTCATAAAACAAAACAAAAAATTTAGAGTTTTTAAAAAGTTGTTCCAAAACATATGTAATTTGAAAACGATTTGTTCGTATTTATTCATAAAATATCCGAAATAGAATTATCTCCAAGTTTTATTAATATTCCCAGCAAAAAGAGAGCATCAGAAGAAGTGAAAAATATGCTAATCTTGTGATGCGGAAGTTTTGAAAATTGGGCTTCTCACCAATGAATTTAACATAATATATGTTAAATGCAAATAAATATTAAATTAAATTAATTACTACTATTGATATTATGAAGAAATAATAATTAATAAAATGCAATATTTGAAGTACAATATTAAAACATAAAATTGTTAAACAAAATTGCTTAACTTAAAAATATTATAATATTATTTGATTTGAACTGAATTATTACTTGGTGCGACATTTTTAAACGGATATTCGGCAAGTGAGTTGTGCTTCTCGTTTCGTTTGTGAGCATCATTTGCTTAAAGAGGCTGGGTATGTTGCTGAAAAATCGCTGCGAAGCTACCTGAGGAAACCATTCGCAGGATGGAAATAATGATAGTGGTAGTCTGCAGCCAAGTAATAAATGTCACCATGCCATTTGTAAATAAATTTGCATTCTATCAGTTCAAATCAAATATTGATAACAGACCAAAATAAAACAAACGAAAAAAACTAAATTATAAAATTATAAAAAAATTAAATACTATTTTATAAAAAAATAATAAAAATCACGAAACAAAATTTTCCCCGAGCCACGATTGGAACACCAGACCTTCTGAGTGCAAAGCCTCTGTAATCCCATACGAAAAATTCGTTTCCAGTCGCTTGTGAAAATGCAACTCTTAAATAGTTGCGGGATATTAACATATTTTCAACAATTTTGGAAACTGTTCAAAAGAACATGCTCATATGCGGCAAATATGCAAATTGGGATTTTGAGATGCGATTAAAAAGTGAAAGTACTTCCATTTTTTTGCTGGGGGTAGAACCTTCTGCTTGCTATTACAGCACTCTAACCATCTCAGCTATACTTTGTTGTGAGTGGTGAATAACTAAAAAAAAAAACATTTTTAAAACAGGAAAATTAAAAAATATTTGTTTAATATATAATGCAAATAATTACTAAATGAAATTGATTAATAATATTTAATTAATTACTAATAATTATTAAAAATTAAATATTTGATTGCAGTAATACAATAAATTTATAAAATTGTCAATTTTAAATTTATTAAAATTGCTGTTTATTTATTAAAAATAATAAAAACAGATTTTTCCCGAGCCACGATTCGAACATGAGACCTTTTGGGTGCAAATCGGACACATTACCTCTGTCACAACATACGAAAAATTCGTTCCCAGTCACTTATGAAAATACAATTCTTTAATTGTCACTGGATCGACTTTTTTAGAAATTCTTCAAAGGAATTTCCTCAAAAGGGGAAAATATGCTAAATGGGATTTTGGGATGTGACTAAAATTTGTTTCCAACTTCCAATTTTTTTGCTGGGTTATTACTTAACCTTATGCATAGTCTCGGAGCTATTGCAAAAAATATTTGTACTATCGAAAAATAAAAATCGAAAACTTTTAATAGTTTTCTGTTTTAGACAGTGAACGTAAAGTCAATTGCAAAATAGTAAAAATTTAAAATTCTATGAACAAAATATAAAAAATTGTAGATTTTTGAAAAAGTTCATAAAATATCAAAATCCGAAATTGAATTATCTACAAGTTTTATTAACAAACTTTTAACGCATTGGGAAAAAATACTTTTTACAGACAACACTTAAAGAAAATATGAAAACATCGTGAAAAATCGAAGTTTAAAGTTTTAAAACATTTTAGTTTAGCAGAGTGATGGTAAAGTCAAAAGTAAATAAATTGAAATTTTATGGATAAATTTTTTAAATAAAACAAGTAAAAAACGGCGTTAACCGTTCCTCCACTATGGATTGCATTCCACAGAGGCTGTCGATTTTCGTAGAAGTACAGTATTATTACCAAAACAAATATTGAAAAAAATAATTTTATAAATAAATAGGCTACCAATACGTTTACACTATATATATATATATATATATATATATATATATATATCGAAATAATACTTGAAGTCAATTCAATAAATAAATTCTTATACTTATATTTTCAAAAAAAAAAAAAAAACTTAAATAACATAAATATTGGTAGGTAGTGAGTGCTACAGTTGGTTGTATTTCCATTCTATTTTAATGCAATACTACTATACTACTATTTTTATCCCTCTGTACCATCGTATACCTTGAAAGTACGAATTTCGAAAAATCCGTCCATTTTCCGTGTCTACGCAATCAGAGGAATTCCATAACTCTAGCTGCGGTCATTTGGTTGGTACTATTTGTATCCCCTTTTTCCATTTTAACCCCAAAAAGAACGAATTTCGAAAAAGCCGTTTATTTTCCGTGTCTACACAGTCAGAGGAATGTATACTACGAATTTCAATACTCTAGCTTCGGTCATTTGGTTGGTATTATTTGTACCCCCTTTTTCATTTTGACCCCAAAAAGTACGAATTTTAAAAAATCCGTGTATTTTACGTGTCTATGCAATCAGAGGAATGTATACTCCGAATTTCATGACTCTAGCTGCGGTCATTTGATTGGTACTATTTTTATCCCCTTTTTCCATTTTAACCCCAAAAAGTACGAATTTCGAAAAAGCCGTTTATTTTCCGTGTCTACGCAGTCAGAGGAATGTATACTCTAAATTTCATGAATCTAGCTGCGGTCATTTGATTGTTACTATTTTTATCCCCTTTTTTCATTTTAACCCCAAAAAGTACGAATTTTGAAAAATCCGTGTATTTTACGTGTCTATGCAATCTAGGGTCAGCCGCTTGGTTGGAAAAAATACTTTTATATACATAATATAAATATAATACTCAATTAGAGGAATGTACACAACGAATTTAGTGTTTCTAATTGTTGTCGTTTGATAGGTACCATTTTTATCCCTTTCTGTCCAATTTCACCCCCCATGTATAAGAAACACTTTATGGCACACATTTCTGCTATGGAGCACGTTCATGCTTAAATACTATAAATATTAAATATCGCCCAATAATATTTATATTTTCATTACTTGTGAGGGAAAATTTTCTCCCATTGGACCCATTTCGCCCATTTGTAAACCCAACCGATCTATGACTATAAGATGCATTTATGGAAATTTTGGACCACCTAGCTCCTTTTGTTTAGATAAACTTTTGAATTTGAATTTTTTTAGATCTTAGAATTTTCTGCGAACCAGAATATATATACTTTAAAGAATACCACTATCCTGTAGTGGAGGGTATAAAAAGGGATGGCGAAAAAATATTTTATAATCAAAATTAAAAAAGCAAAGAAAATTCGAAAATGACTAAAAGTGTTGGGTTTAGCACAGTGTTCGTGAATGAAATAATGTATTTCTGAAGAAAATCGGCAGATACCTAAAATCGAGTTGTAAAATAGGTGTTTTAAAAACGTGGTACAAATATCCCTCATAGAATAAAAAATTGTGAGCTAGTCAATTTTTTAGATTTTATTACTATTTTAACGCATTTTTTTTTATAAAATTCACCTCATTTTTGGCCCGATTTATGTTTGAAAGGTCTCGCTGGGATAGGTACCGATCGCTAATTTTGATTTTTGGAATTTTATATTTGGAATATTATTACTATTAAGGACCGCGATTTTTATACCCTCCACCTCCAGGATGGGGGTATACTAACTTTGTCATTCCGTTTGTAACACCTTGAAATATTGACCTGAGACCCTATAAAGTATATATATTATTGATGGTCATAAAATTCTAAGACGATCTAGCCATGTCCGTCCGTCCGTCCGTCCGTCCGTCCGTCCGTCCGTCCGTCCGTCCGTCTGTCCGTCTGTTGAAAGCACGCTAGCATCTAAACGAAATGAGCTAGGACGTCCAAATTTTCCATAAATGCGTCTTATAGTCGTAGATCGGTTGGGATTGAAATGGGGCGAATTCGGCCCAAAGGGAAAAATTTTTCCCTCACAAGGACTAAAAATACCCATAATAATCCCTACTATTTTAGCGTATTTAAACATGTTTTTTGAATATGTCTGTTTATATTTGCTTGATATTTGGTATGCGTATTACCCTTATAGTAAAAAACTGCACCATAAAATGATTTTTATTTGTAGGGGGTGAAATGGGGCAAAAAAGGGATAAAAATGGTACACATTAAACGACAACAGCTAGAAACACGAAATTCGGTATGTACATTCCTCTAATTGAGTAAATACATGATATAAAAGTATTTTTTTCAAATTCGTACTTTTAAGGGGTAAAATGGAAAAAGAGGGATAAAAATGGTACCAACCTAACGGCTGTACCTAGAATAATGAAATTCGGTGTATACATTCCTCTGATTGCATAGACAAGTAAAATACACGGATTTTTCGAAATTCGTACTTTTTGGGGACAAAATAGAAAAAGGGGATAAAAATAGTACCAACCAAATGACCGCAGCTAGAGTCATGAAATTCGAAGTATACATTCCTTTGACTACGTAGACATGAAAAATAAAAGGTTTTTTTCCAAATTCGTACTTTCAAGGGATACAATGGGTACGGAGGGATAAAAATGGTACCAACCAAACGGCTACACCTGGAATAATGGAATTCGGTGTATGCAGTCCTCTGATTGCGTAGACACTTCAAATAAACAGGTTTTTCGAAATTCGTACTTTTTGTGCTTAAAATGAAAAAAAGGGGATAAAAATAGTACCAATTAAATGGCAGCAGCTAGAGTCATGAAATTCTGAGTATACATTCCTCTGACTGCGTAGACACGGAAAATAGACGAATTTTTCGAAATTCGTACATTTTGGGGTTAAAATTGAAAAAGGGGATACAAATAGTACCAACCAAATGACCGCAGCTAGAGTCATGCAATTCGGAGTATACATTCCTCTGATTGCGTAGGAATCGGAAAATAAACGAATTTTTCGAAATTCGTACTTTCAAGGGATGCAATGGTATAGAGGGATAAAAATAGTACCAACTAAATGACTACAGCTAGAATGATGATATTCTAATTGCGTAGAAACGTCAAGGGGGTGAAAATGGTACCACATGGTCGCAGCTGGAATTATGGAATTCGGTGTATACATTCCTCTGCCTGCATAGACACGCAAAATAAAAAGTTTTTTTTCCAAATTTGTACCTTTTCTATTATGGCAAAAATTGGTTGAATCATGAAGTTAGGTTATTTTGCACTATGTACGTCTGATAATGGATTTTTTTGTACTTTTGGAATTAAAATAGAATGAAAATACAACCAACTGTAGCTCCCACTATCTACCAATATTTATGGTATTTAAGCTTTTTGAAAATATAAATATAAGAATATTTATTTTTTGATTTGAAATAAATAATGGTTTGAAATAATTAAAATGTTATATTTATTTATAAAATTATTTTTTCAATATTTGTATTTGTTTTGATTTGCCTATATTAAAAAAAATATATTTTCCTGTAATATTACTGCACTTCTACGAAAACCGACAACCTCTGTGGAATGCAATCCATGGTGGAGGGTATATAAAGTTCGGCCCGGCCGAACTTAACGCCGTTTTTACTTGTTTTTAATTTGACAGGTTTTATAGAAAATTGTGAGCTATTTTCGGACAAACTCCAAATGGCGTTATGCAAGGTTAAAAAATAATTTTAAATTTCAATTCAACGTCCTTTTTCCACCAGGACATGGATAATTGTCTATACCATTTTAAAGCAGTCGTGAAGAGTGTTCCGATGATACCTATGGTTTTATAATCCGATAATGCATCATAAAGTAATGTATCTTTTTCAACAAACGTCTTTGTATGACTTGGAAAGTACGAAAATAAATTATTAAAACATCTATATCCTTTGGAATTTAAAAGTCCTGTAAAAAGGAGCAAAATCATAAAATGGAAAACTGAGCACACAGTTCTTCTATATCACGTATATATGGTCTTGTTCAGCTCCAAAAATTATTGTCGCACGGTGTATTGAATGGTTCATTCTGCCTCAAAATATAGTTGAAATAGTGAAACCAACACAGAAACTTCTGCATTTATCAAAATTCCATGATCAAAATTAAATTGTGTTCTTCAGTGCAATATGAGAGCCCTATATTCCAAAAATAGAAATTATTAAACAATATTTCTGGCATTTATTTATTAAAAGTTAATAATATCTCTATTTATTCATGTATTTTCATCAACATTTAATTACTGGTGCAGAAAATATGTTTATGCATTCGGGGAAAATATAAAAGAAATGTTCTCTACCTCTAGCCCACTGCACATAAACATTACCTATTGAGAAACTATGCTCAAAAGATTTGTAGCATACTAAGATATATTGCAGATGAGCCCATGTTACCTTAATCGCATGTTTCTGTCTCTAGTCACAGAGAAAATAGTGAAACTGCCACCGAGAGGATAAATGTGTGATTGGGATTTCCTTCAAAAATGTGTGTTGTTTTCTTCAAGACATATTTACCAAGAATAATTATGAAGTCAGACTAAATACTGGAAAAGAAAAAAAAAAACAAATAAGAAGGAAATGAAAAAGTAAAAAATAAATTTCCACAAAACAATTTTTAATGATTTTTTATTTTCATTCTTATATGCCCTCAAACAACAAAAATAGTCCCAACCTGTGAAAAAAATGACTGTTGCCAAGTACAAAATTACAAGGAAGCCCTGCGAATAATTCAAAATTGTCAAAGAATCCAAAACATATTAACACTACTTTAGAAACATTTCTAAATTTTCTTTTGTCTGAAGTAATATTTAAATTGTATCTACTGTTCGTTGGTTATAGTTTCTCTGTTCAAGAACAATATTTGTAGGTTAATTTTTAAGTACAGGAAAAATCGTTCTTTTTGTCTAAAAACATAGACACAAAAAATATAAAGATTTCAATTTTTCAAAGCAGTATTTTCTGCAAAAAAATAAAACTATAGAAATATTTTTTTCGCAAAAAAAAAAAATATCGAAAAAATAGAATCATATCTGAAGAAAATCGAAAATTTTTCAAAGTAATAACCCATAACTAGGCCGTCATATCTATATTTAACCATAAGTGATTTGTTTTCTTCACTAGATGGAAGTTATGTGAAAAAGAAATTGTATTTTATTCGTATTTATATATATTTGTAATAAATAAAGGGTGGTTAAATTTTAAGAGCCGATGTTGATTTTTAATAAAACACAAATTATTTAGGAAATTATTGTCATTTCTTTTTATAGAGATAACACGGCCGGCCATTGAATTTGTCCCGCATAAGAGCCATTGTTTCGTTAGCTGTGTGGCAAGTGGGAACCACCTATCGTCCACATCTATATCTTCCAATTCGGGCCATAAAAAGTATTGTTATCATCTCACGATAGCGAATACCATGCCTGACCGGCCGCATTTTGGAAAAAATACGGCCCGATGATGCAGCCAGCCCAAAAAACGGAACCAAACAGTTACTCTTTGTGGGTGCATTGGTTTTTCGACAATCACTCTTGGATTATCATTAACCCAAATGCGGCAATTCTGCGTATTGACGAATCCACTGAGGTGAAAATGTGCCTCATCAAATTGACCGAAAAAATCACGAAGTGCACGATATGCATTTTGATTTGAACGCCCATTTTCATAATAAGCCTGAATAACTTTAACGCGTTGCTCGTTTGTGTATCTTTCCATGGTTCAAATTCAATTAGTCTGAAATTGAGAAATGTCAAATGAAATGCAGAAAAAAACTTGCCGTTTAGGTGTGGTTCACATTCAACATCGGACCATACAATTTAACCATCCTTTTTTTTAAGTTCCAGTTCATTGTAAAAATTCTGTTTTTTTTTAAATGTCTGGGTGGTTTCTACGCGACAAAATTACTATATATTATTTAATATTTTTGTCTAAAACAAATTGTTGTATCTTTAGACATAATATTTGTTATTATTTATTTGTAAACCATTTCAACTCCAAGCGATATTTCAACAAACCAACACCGACAGGTGTCCAATATGACGTGGAATTACTCATGTGTGCGAATGTCTAATTTAAAGATAAATGTTTACATCACATGTATCCATAAATTTGCGATGACTACCACAAATGTATTCACACAATTTCGTGTTATGTCCGTCCGTCCGTCTGTCTATATGTTTGGCAAAAACACAATCTATTTGTGTGGAAATGAGCAACGATTCGGAAAATCATTGATAAACGTGATCGCAAAGAAAATCCAAAATGAATGGTGTACAGCAGCCGATAGAGTGTTGAAAACTGAAAAACCACTACGTCAGTGACCTTTGATATAAAACTATTTCGCGTTTTTTTTCTTTGAAGGCAACTAAGAAAAGCCATCTGTTCGAACGTAGCGCCGAAAACTACGACGAAGATCTGAAAACAAGAAATTAATTTTATTGTTTTCGGAAATAGAAATACGGGAATAAAAAATAAATAAAAATATCCACCTATAATTCAAGTGAAGCGTAGTGAAAAACGTCACACATGACTAATAAAGGTGACTGCGACACACGTTTCCAAAACAATAAAATAAAAACATAACCCGAATAAAAATAATCCTGTTTTTATTGAAATAAAATTATATATATGTATATATAAAAGAAGTACAAACAATTCATTAAAACAAGTCGATCATTTTTCGAATTTCTCAAACCTCCGCAAAAGAATACATTTGTTTACAGAATATTTTTTTGGGCAGAAAATAAGTAATATATTTAAATTATGTGTATAACAACAGTATAATTTTAGACTAAGATAATAAGCTTCAGTTGTCATCGACATGCTTTAATCTGAAATTTCAAGAATGTGTGCTTATTCATTTATGTCTCAATATAAGAAATGAAAGAATGTCAAATAAAAAGTAATTTTAATAATAATAATAAATTTAAAATAATAATAATAATAAATAAAATATAAAAAACTTAATAAATTAAAATTATTTTTTATTATTATTTTTATATTAAATAATAAATTAAAAATCGAAAAACAGTAAAAAAATAAATAAAAAAATAAATAAATTAAAAAAATAACAAAAAATCACAGTTTTGTATATAACATAAAAGAAAATATTTATTAATTTATTTTATTTTATGTTTATTTTTTTTCTTTTTTCAATATTTTTTATATTTTATTTATATTTTTTGTTGTTTTTCTTTTTTTAGTAGTATTGTTATTTTTTATTTTTATTAAGTCTGTAATTTTAATTTATTATTAGAAATTTATCAAATAAAAAGCATTACAAATGCCTTGAGTACAAAATTACTGTAAACTTGAGAAATTTTATTTCTATAAGAATGGAAATTAAAAAAAAAACACAAAACATAACAAAAATTAAAGAAATAATAATATAATAAGTAAAAAACAATTGCAAATATTAAAAATAAAATAAATAAAGAGATATAAATTAAAGCATAACAAATAATAAAAATTTTCATTAAAAACTTTTTTTAAAAATAAATTTAAAACCAAAATACAAATAAAAAAAATAAATTAAAAATAAAAAATAATAAAACTATTCACATTTTTATAATAAAAAAGATTAAAAAGCCAAAAATACAAATAAAAAAATAAAAATTATAAAAAAATAAAAAAACGCAAAAATTACAAAAATATTAAAAAATAAAACAATTAAAAGTATCCAAATTTTTGTAATAAAAAAACAAAATAAGTTATTAAAAATTAAAGAAAATAAGAAAGCAAAAAGAAAATTAAATAAAATAAATAATTAAATAATTTTTTATATCAAAATATTTTATTATAAGCATTAATCATTGGGTCAAACTGGCTGTAAACTGGAGAAATGTTACTTAATTTTTATTTTACAAAATGAACAGCAATTGATATTTTAATAATGCGTGTATTTTATCAAAAAAAAAACACAAAATTTACCTATTTAAAAAATAATAAATTGAATAGCAAAAATATAAAATAAGTAAAACCAAATAAATAAACATAACAAATAACAATGTCATACATATTTTTGATGTTGAAAAATAAATAAATAAATAAATAAAAAAGGAAAATTAATTAATAAAGCAAAAATAATAAAATCAAAAAATGGAATAATAAATATATACACAATTTTGTATATTAAAATATTTTTTATTGCATATTCGGTTCAAATGGTCTGTAAAGTAATGAAACTATATTTTATCATTATTATACAAAAGGAACAGGACTTGAAATTTTAAGAAGATGTGTTTTTTTATTAAAAAATATAAAAGACAAAAATAATAAAAAACGGCAAAATTTACAAAAATACAAAAAAAATCAAATTAAAAAAATAAAAAATAACAATCAATATTTGTATATAAAATAAATAATATGTAAAAAATAGTTAAAGAATAATAATAAAAAATAATAACAAATGAAAAGACAAGAAATATAAAAATATTGTACATAATTTTTAATATTAACATTTTTAACTGCATGAAAAAAATATTGCACCTTCGGTTGAAAATGTCTGTAGAACAGAAAAGTTTATTATTATTGAATTTTTTTTAAGAATGTGTTTTTTATTTAAAAAATTTAAAAGCATAAAAAGTTAAATTAAAAAATAAATAAAATAAATATTTAAAAAATAAAATAAAAAAACATTTAAATTAAAAAACAACTATCGATTTTTTAAACTATACACATGTTTTATAACGTCAAATAAATTAATAAAAAATAAAATAAAATCAAAAAAAGATAAATTCTTTTTTTGGTTTTAAAAAATAAAGAACTTATTAAAAAATAAAGAACCTTTGTGTCAAAATAGCTGCAATTTTTCTAAAATCGTTTTCATTTCATTTAGCATATATAAAAATACCCAAACCCTAAATAAACGAATAATATTAAAAACAAAAGAATAATTTTATGAACAAAAAAAAACAAAACTTGAGAAAGACTCACTTAATACAAAAATTATAAGTAATTAACTTCAACCAGCAAAAAAAAAAAAAACAACATTACCCCACTTCCCAGCGTAAACTAAAACACATTATTTGTTTTATCAGTTTCCAGTACAAAATAAAAACAACAACAAACAAGCTAAAAATAAATTGACAATGTTCGTGTAAAAACAAAACAAAAACACAAGCAGTACTAGCAAAATAAAATCAAACACAAAAAGTACAATTTAGAAATTACCACAGCAATTACTAGCACCGCAACCACCATTACCTCCCCGTCTTCATAGTCGCCGGTATATCTGAAATATAAGTTCTCTCGGCTGACCTATGAATAAATCACACTCGATCGATTGTCTACTCTGAGAACAGTTTCGAAATTGTTGGCGAACTTCGTTGCATTTTAGCGCGGCAAAGGTTAATGAAATCAAAAAATTATAGAAAAAACAATAAAAGAACATCAACGTTTTAAACACGCTTATCATCAACTACATGTGACTACAGACGGAGTGGATGTTTAAGAATTAACCCATTGCTGAACGATGCTGAGATTATAGGCATCAAATGTAAGTTTTAGTTTTAAAAAAAACATTTGCAAATTGTTCATTAAATTGGATAATTGTAGCAACAATGAAATAGATTAAAAATGATTAAAATTTTGAAAAATTCAGCAAACATGATTGAATTAGAAGACAAATAAAAAGGGTCTTAGTTTATGGAAAAGCTTTTACCTCTGAACCAATTTCTGAACCAATTTTGATCCTGAAAGTATGAAATTCGAAAATCCATTATCGTTCGCATTCACAGTGTAATGTACATACTTAATTTCATGATTGTAGTTACAGCAGCTTACTTCGTACCCAATTTTTGTCCCCATTTCACCATTTTGTCCCTAAAGTACGAATTTGAAAAACTCATTTTTTTCGTTTTTTCATTCAGAGGAATGTATAAACCAAATTTCAGGATATTGACTATAGCCTTTTGTTTGGTACAATTTTTTCCCCATTTTGTCCCGTTTTTCCCAAAAAGTTCAAAATTCGAAAATTTTCTAAATGCGGCGTGCCCACATAACCAGTGAATGCATTTTATTATTCTAGCTGCTGCCATTTGATCGGCACCAATTTTATCCCTTTTCCCCATTTGGTACCTAAAAGTACAAATATCGAAAGATCTTTATATGTTTCGCGTTTACGTAGCCTGAGCGAAGCATACAGCGAATTTCATTATTCTATTCATTGGTACCATTTTTATCCCCTTTAGCCCTGTTTTGCATTAAAGTACAAATTTTGAAAAATCCTTTATATTAGATGTCTACACAATCAGGGGAAGGTATAAACCTAATTTCAGGATTCTAGCTGTAGCCATTAGTTTGGTACCATTTTCATCCCCTTTCGCCGCGTTTTTTTTTTTTCAAAAAAGTACAAATTTCGAAACTTCCTTTCCTTTATGTTGCGGGTCTACACAATCAGTAAAAGCCGAATTTTATGATTATACCTGCAGTTATTTGGTCGATACCAAATTTATCCCCTTTTCCCCATTTTGTCTCCAGAAGTAGGGAGATCTCGCGTCTACACAGCCTGTACGAAATATCCAGCGAATTTCATTATTTTTGCCAGAGTCGTTAGATTTGTACAATTTGTATCCCACTTTGCCCCATTTATCCCAATAAAGCACCAATTTCGAAAAATTCCAATTCGTAAATTGGCAACAATTCGTAAATTGGTACCAAATTTATCCCTGTTTCCCCATTTCATCCCTTGAAGTGCGAATATTGAAAGATCTTTATATTTTTCGTATCTACACAGCCGGATCGAAATATACAGGGAATTTCATTATTTTAGCCGCAGTCGTTAGATTGGTACTATTTTTATCCCCTTTCTAAAAAGTTCTTTATATTGAGTGTCTAGACAGTCAGAGGAATGTATAAACGTAATTTCAGGTTATTAGCTGCAGTCATTTGCCTGGTACCATTTTTATCCCCTCCCTGTCTAGTTTGCTCGGGAAAGTACAAATTTCCAAAAATGCATTTATGTTACATGTCTACTCAATCAATAGAATGTACAAACCTATTTTTTATGATTCTAGGTGGTTGGTACCAAATTTATCCCTTTTTCCCCATTTCATCACCTGATGTATGATTATCGAAAGATCTCTATATTTTCGGGTCTACATAGCCTGATCGAAATATATAGCGAATTTCATTATTTTAGCCGCAGTCGTTAGATTGGTACTATTTTTATCACCTCTGGCCACGTTTCCCCAGGAAAGTACGAATTTCGAAAAAATCCTTTATGCAAGATGTCTACAAAATCAGTAGAATGTACAAATAAATGTTAAAGATTCAAACTGGTTGGTTCTAAGATTAGAAGATAAAGATTATAGCTGGTTGTTACCAAATTTATCCCTTTTTCCCCATTTTGTCCCTTGAAGTACCAATATTGCAAAATCTCTACATTTTTCGCGTCTACACAGCCTGATTGAAATATTCCGAGAATTTAATTATTTTAGCCGCATTCGTTAGATTGGTACAATTTTTATCCCCTTTGGCCCATTTTCTCAGGAAAGTACAAAATTCAAAAAATTCCTTTATCTTGGGTGTATGCACAGTCAGAGAAATAAATATAACCCAAAATTCTTCATATCAGTTGAAGCTTTTGATGGGTACCATTTTTATCCCCCTTTTGTCATTTCCTCCTTTAAAAGTACGGATTTCGAAAAATCTCTTTTTACGTGTCTACACAATTAAATAGAATTCGATCTGTACAGAATTAAATGTCTCCAGCTTTTGTCCTTTGATAGGTACCATTTTTATCCCTTTTTGTCCCACTTCACTCGCCAACGGTTGAATCACTTTATGGATTGAATTTACCAAATATGAAATAAACACAAGGCAGAAATCTTCCAAACAAGTGCTTAAAATGAGAGGAATTTTCTGTCCTGGTTAGGGGAAAAATATTTTCTCTGAACCGATTTCGCCCATTTGCAACCCAATCGATTTGTAACTATTAAATAGAAGCATTTTGGGACAATTTAGACCTCCTTGCTCAGAGGAATGTATAAATCAAATTTAAAGGTGCAACCGTTTAAATTGGTACTATTTTTATCCCCTTTCGTTCTTTGAAAGTTTCACGTCCACACAGTCAGAGGTATGTACTTGCCGAATTTTATTCTAGTCGGTACCATTCTTGGTCGTTACCAAATGCATCCCTTTCTCCCCATTTGTACCCTAAAAGTACGAATATGGAAAGAAATCTATATTTTCTATCATTTTTGCTACAGCCATTGGGTCGGTACCAATTTTATCCCATTTGTAACCTAAAAGTAAAACTATCGAAAGAGATTTATTTTTTTTTTCATCTACAGTCAGTCGAATTTCATTATGGGTTAAATAATAGGTTCTCTTCGACAAGGGTGCATTCGCATGTGATTGTTTTCATGATAATTAAGTTTCCATTTATTCTATCTCTAGCTCTCGCTTTTTGTCCCCCTACATTTGTATATAAATCGTAAACAGTGTTCGGCTCATTCTCTGCCAGACTCTCTGCGTATTTTTGTAAATTTCCTCCCCGCAAATCAAATCCAAAGCTGTCGGCAATTATTATTGTCAAATACTCTAATCGTATTTATTTTCAAATTTATTTGTAAACGTTGTCTTTCTATCATTTTTGTTTTGAATATCATCATCAGGCGGAACAATTTCGAACTCACTCGTGCCTAACCGAAGACGGCGGCATGTTTTGGAATTGTTTTATTTTATTTAATTTGTTTTTGTTGCGAACCGGTTTAATTGCCAAGGGGGGAAGTGGCGATTCGGAACTCATTGAGATTTTATAATGGTCGAGTATTAAATCTAGCGGATAAAGTGTTTTTATTTGTTTGTGTAGCCGGCATGAACCTATAAATAAAAGCATAAATCTTGGCCGGTTTGAAAAAACAAAAACGAAAGTGAGAATGAGTTTGTATTTACTTTTGTTTTGTACGTTTAATCTACGAGTATGGTTGGTATTTGATGAACTATATTTTATAGCAACTATATTGAGTTCTACTAGGCATTTGCAGTCAAGTCGATTAGAAAAATAGAAATAAAAATCAAGTAAGAAGGCGTTAAGTTCGGCCGGGCCGAATCTTATATACCCTCCACCACGGAGTGCATTCCACAGTATTACCAGCAGATTAAAGGATGTCGACTTTACATAGAAGCACAGTACCATATTACGAAAATTGTGATATTTTTATGCACATTTACTATAATTGTTTACTATTTCAAACTATAATGTATACTTATGCGCACTGTTTAAAATCGACTACTATATATAAATAAAATGCTGAAATTGTGAAAGTGAACATGACTAAATATTAGGCGATTGTCAGTTGCCATTAGAAAGAAGCATTTCCATTCGCCCCATTCTCCGCCCAAATGTACAAATTTCGAAAAACCCCTTTTTCGAGTCTTCATAGTCAGAATGTATCACCGAATTTCATGATTTCAACTTCAGTGGTTTGGTGGGACCTACCAACCCTCTTTTTAATTATATCCCTTAAAAGTACAAATTTCAAAAATCCCTCTATTTTACGTGTCTATGCAATTAGAGGGATGTACACTAGGGCGTACCTCAAAAAAAAGTTCGCCGTACACCTTCGAATATGAAGTATTATTGAAAGGTAGTTTCAAAAAAAATTTTTTTATTTTTTTATGCCGAACGAAATGCAGAAGTTATATAGAAAAATGTAAAAGCGCGACCCCTACGTTCGGCATAAAAAAATAAAAAAAAATTTTTTGAAACTACCTTTCAATAATACTTCATATTCGAAGGTGTACGGCGAACTTTTTTTTTACTTGTAACCTGGTACGCTCTAATGTACACACCGAATTTCATGATTCTAGCTGTTGTCGTATCATTGGTACCATATTTTATCCCTTTTTGTCCCATTTCGCCCGCTAAAACTTTATCTTATTTTCTTTGTGGTGCTTCCAAGCTACAAGAGGAATGTCCGCAACAAATTTTAACTGTATGAAAATAAGAAATTTAATTAATAAGCCAAGGCTACCAATATTTGTATACTATATAAATAATGGATATAATACTTCAATTCATAAAGTAAATATAAGGGAGCAATCATAAATACCCTAAATATTGGGGGATAGAGAGTGCATTTTCAGCTATAGTCGTTTGGTTGGTTGTATTTCCATCCTACTTTAATTTCAAAAGTATAAATTTTGAAAATACCTTATCTCTAACGTACGCAGTTAAGACAACTTCATGATTCTACCATTTTTTGTCGTAAAAGCAACAAAATAAAATACGAATATTTTACGTGGCTATGCAGTCAGAGGAATGTATACATCGAATTCCATGATTCTATCAGCGGTCATTTTGTTGGTACCATTTTTATCCCCTTTTTTCCAATTTTGCCCCCTCAAGAGTACGACTATCTAAAATCTCATTATTTTACGTATTTACACAATTAGAGGGATGTACACACTGAATTTCATCATTCTAGCTGTATTCGTTAAGTTGGTACTATTTTTATCTCCTGTAGCCATTGTATCCCTTGAAAGTACGAATTTGGAAAAAACGTTTTATTTTTCGTGTCTACGCAGTCAGAGGAATGTATACTCCGAATTTCATGATTCTAGCTGCTGTCATTTGGTAGGTAGTATTTTTATCCCCTTTTTCCATTTGAACCCCAAAAAGTACGAATTTTGGAAAGTTATTTTATTTTACGTGTCTACGCAATCAGAGGAATGTATATATCGAATTTCACTATTCTAGGTGCAGCCGTTAGGTTGGTACTATTTTTATCCCTTTAGCCCCATTTAACCCCTTAAAAGTACGAATTTAGAATACTTTTATATTATTTATCTACTCTACTAGAGGAATCTACACGCCAAATTTCATGTTTCTATCTGTTGTCGTTTGATAGGTACCATTTTTATCCCTTTTTGTCCCATTTCGCCCCCTACAAATAAAAATCACTCTATGGTGCCCTTTTATGCTATAAAGGGAATGCGCATTGCAAATATCAAGTCAATACAAGCTAATATGTTCAAAAACATGCTGAAATACTCTAAATATTAGGGGTATTTTCAGTCTTTGTGAGGAAAAATTCCCTCTGGGCGGATTTCGCCCACTTTCAATCCCAACCGATCTACAACCATAAGACACATTTAGGAAAAATTTGAACCTCCTAGCTCATTTCGTTCGGCCGCTATCGTGCTATCAACAGACAGACAGACGGACAGACGCACATGGCTATATCGTCTTAGAATTTTACCACGACCCAGAATATCCGATGAATATTTCATCCCCATCCTGGAGGTGGAGGGTATAAAAATACTACCAACCAAACGGCTGTACCTAGAATAATGAAATTCGGTGTATACATTCCTCTGATTGCATAGACAAGTAAAATACACGGATTTTTCGAAATTCGTACTTTTTGGGGCCAAAATAGAAAAAGGGGATAAAAATAGTACCAACCAAATGACCGCAGCTAGAGTCATGAAATTCGAAGTATACATTCCTTTGACTACGTAGACATGAAAAATAAAAGGTTTTTTTCCAAATTCGTACTTTCAAGGGATACAATGGGTACAGAGAGATAAAAATAGTACCAACTAAACGACTACAGCTAGAATGATGAAATTCTAATTGCATAGAAACATCAAGGGGGTAAAAATGGTCGCAGCTGGATTTATTGAATTCGGTGTATACATTCCTCTGCCTGCATAGACACGCAAAATAAAAAGTTTTTTTCCAAATTCGTACCTTTTCTATTACGGCACAAATTGGTTGAATCATGTTAGGTTATTTTGCACTATGTACGTCTGATAATGGATTTTCGAAATTTTTACTTTTGGAATTAAAATAGAATGGAAATACAACCAACTGTAGCACCCACTATCTACCAATATTTATGGTATTTAAGCTTTTTGAAACTATAAATATAAGAATATTTATTTTTTGATTTGAAATAAATAATGGTTTGAAATAATTAAAATATTATATTTATTTATAAAATAATTTTTTCAATATTTGTATTTGCTTGGTTTTAAAAAAATTTATTTTCCTGTAATATTACTGCACTTCTACGAAAATCGACATTCTCTGTGGAATGCAATCCATTGTGGAGGGTATATAAAGTTCGGCCGGGCCGAACTTAACTCCATTTTTACTTGTTTTTTTAAATTAACTTGGTTGCTATCATTTGCATCCCTTTTTCTCAAGATTGCCCCAAAAAGTAAACTTTGAAAATTTAAAAAAATAATTTTAAATGATTTCAACTATATTTGGTACCATTTGTATCCCCTTTTGTTCCCTTTACCCCTTAAACGTACGATTTTATAAAAGCCCTATATAGTCTGTACTTAAGTACATTCAGAGAACGTACTAAACTAATTTTATGATTGGTACCATTCTTATCCCTTTTTCCCAATTTTGCCCTTAAAAGTACGATTTTCAAAAAAATTTACGAAAATGATATTAAAAAAAATATATTTAAAACAAATTATAATAATTTATTTATTTTTTCTCCTTTTTCTCAAGATTGCCCTAAAAAGAACGAATTAAAAAAATCAAACTTGCTTGGTATCATTTTTATCCTGTTTTATCACAAAACAAATAAATGTAGAATTTATTAAACTAATTTGGTTGATACCATTTTTATTCCTTTTTTTCAATTTTTTTTATCGCAAAAATAAAATTTGAAATTAATAAAAATCAAAAAATATATATTCACAAATTTTTTTCTTAGCGAACACAAGATTTTTTTCTAAAATAGAGTCTTAACTTCCATTCGATATTGTGGCCGTACGGAAATGACTGCAACATTCATACTGAACTCAATCCAAATTGTGCTCAAAAGATAATCATAATAATAATCAAGTCATTCATTAACCGGTTTCTTCGATTCCAATATATTATAACTGACTATTAGTTTTTGTTTTCTTTCGTTTTCAATATTTGTTTTGTTTAAATCTTTTTGTTTTATTATAATTTCATTTTCATTTCTTAGAATATAAAAAATACAAAATATATCGACTAAATTTTTCGTGTGTATTTTTTTTTTTTTTTCTTAATATTCGGCAAAATAGTGCAATACCAATATATCTCTATCTGTGCGCCTATCAAATCATATCGCTTAACTAAGTTTCTGCGTGGTGGGCGGAGTGTTTGGTCTTCCTCCCATTTTAGAAATTCTCATCGCAAAAACAACCATCCCGGGAGTTTTCTGTAATCCAATCCAAGTATTTCGTGACACGGGTATAAACACCCGGATAATCGGGTCGGGCACAACCGTTGCCCCACGACACAATGCCAATCTGTTCGTAGCGTTTGTCGTCGGGTCTCAAACGGACCAAGGGGCCGCCGGAATCACCCTGACAACTGTCGCGTTCACCTTTGCTGAAATTGAAAATAAATTGGGAATTAAAATCTTAAAAATTCATAAACTAATTTCACAAAAATACTCACCCCGGATACCCGGCACACATCATATTCTTCGTGATCATCTTCTGCGTATAGTTGGTCTGGGCCACGCACGTCTCATTGTCCAGCACCGGCACTTCGACCTCCTGCAGCAGGCACGACGGCTTGCCATCCTCCTTCAGGGTGCCCCAACCGGTGGCTATGCCCTTGGTGCCCACAAACAGATCATGCCGCTCCTCGGTGCGCGGCAAACAGATGGGCCTTATGAAGCTGGTGATCGGTACACGGTCGTTCAAACGCAACAGCGCAATGTCATTGTCGAAATTCGAGAAACTGAACTTCTGTGTGAATGCTCGCAGCACGAAGCGTGTCTCCGGCCGTTCTTTGTCGTTGCAGCGATCGTGTTCGCCGAAGGTGACCTTGATCATGAACCACATGAAGCCCTTGACACAGTGGGCGGCCGTCAGCACATACCGATCGTTGATGAGGGTGCCACCGCAATAGAAGCGATTGAAATAGCTGAGGCGAGCCATCCAGGGGTACTCGCTGACACCGGTGGTGGTGCCGCCGACAATGCGAGATTCATCGTTGCGTTCGCCGCATCTGTGTTAGCAGGGGGAGAAAGGGAACAAATGATGATTGATGGATTAAAATTATGTTTTCTTTGTGTGTGTGGATGTAAAATTATGTAAATAAGGTTTCGATAGCTCCGCTTGGGAGCTTAAAAAAACTACAGGTAGCTGTCCCACAACACAGAACAAGAGGAATTCTAATATCACTCACCAAAATTAGTTTTATATTAAAATTAACCATATATGTGAATATGTTTTGATTGATTGGGATTAAAATCGGTCCAGAGGAAAAAAAGTAGTAGGGCAAATACCTCCAATAACCCCTAATATTTAGAGCTTTTAAGTTCACTTTTTAAAGATTTTTGCCTTGTATTTACTTTTACCCCTTTAAGGGGTAAAATGGTGCTAAAGGGGACACAAATTGTACCAATCAAACGACAGCTGCTAGAAATATGAAATTCCGTCTTAACATGCCTCTATATAAATTAAACACATTTCTCGAAATTCCTACTTTTAAGGGGTAAAATGGGAAGGTGAAATCATTAAATACTGTATATTTATTCCTGTTGCCATTATACGTTAATTAGAAAATATTTTTTCTAAATTTTTACTTTTAAGGGGTAAAATGGGAAAAGAGGGATAAAATGATACCAACCTAACAGCTGAAGGTAAAATCATTAAATTCGCTATATTTATTCCTGTCGGCACGTAGATGTTAATTATAAAATATTTTTACTAAATTTGTACTTTTAAGGGATAAAATGGGAAAAGAGGGATAAACATAGAACCAACCATATGACTGAAGGTCAAATCATGAAATTCGGTGCCTACGCGTGTTGACATAAAATATAAAAGAATTTTTCAAAAATTGTACTTTTAGGGGAAAAACGAGCCGAAAGGGGATAAAAATAGTACCAACAAAATGGATAGAGCTAGAATAATAAAAACCTTTGAATCACTCTGGCTAATTAGTGATTTTGGGGTTCAAATGGGAAAAGGATAAAATTGACAATTGGCTGTAGCTAGAATATATTTTAAAGTACATTTTCCTCTGTAGACATGCAAAATATAGGCAATCTTTGAAATTTGTAATTTTAGGATGCAACTGTGCAAAAGGGGATAAAAATGGTACCAACCAAACGGTTGCGGTTAGAATAAAGAAATTCGGTGTATACTACGCTCTGACTGCTTACACACGAAAAATAAAGAGATCTTTCCAAATTGGGACTTTTATGGTCAAAAGGGATAAAAATGGTACTAACCCAATGGCTGCAGCTAGAATAAAATTCGTTGTGTACTTTCCTGGATTTATAGATATGCAAAATGGGGGAAATTTTCAGAAAATGTTTCTATTAGGGGAGAAACGGCGAGAAAGGGATACAAATGGTACCAATCAAACGGATGCGGCTAGAATAATTAAATTCTGTGTATACTTCGCTCTGACTGCTGAGACACGAAAAATAAAGAGATCTTTCCATATTGGGACTTTTATGATCAAAATGGGAAAGGGATATAGTGGCTGTAGCTAGAATATAATTTGGGGAGTACTTTTCTCTGTCCCTATAGACATGCAACATAAAGACAACTTTCTACATTTGTACTTTTTGTCGAAATGAGGCGAAAGGGGATAAAAATAGTAACAACCAAACGGATCAACTAGAGTAAGAAAAATCGATGCATACATTGCAATGAAAAATTAGAGATTAGTACTTTTAACGTAAAAGTGGAAAAAAGGGATAAAATTGGTACCGGCAGCTTAATAATAAAATTCGTCGCGTAATTTCTTCTGACTGTATAGATGTACAAAATAAAAAAATTTTTTGAAATTTGTACTTTTAGGGGGAAACGGGTAGAAAGGGGATAAAAATGGAACAATGAAAATAGAATAATGAAACTGAATAAAGCGATATTATTATTTAGGATCAAAATAGGAAAAGAAGGATAAAATTTGTACCGACAAAATGGCTGCAGTTAGAATCATAAAGTTCGGTGTGTACATTCTTCTGCCCAGAAACAAAGAGAACATCTGAAGAAGTTAAAAAGATGCTCATCTTTTGATTCTGAAGGTGTGAAAAATGTGCTTTTCACTAATGAATCTATCAAGGGTTTTCTTAGGAGGCACGTTCTTTATTTTGAAAGACTTAAAAGTTAATTTTAAAGAATCCACTTTGTCATAATAATAATATTAATTATTATTATGTAGTACTAATAACATTTTCCAGTAGCATTTTTGGAAAATAGTAGCGACCCTTTATATCTTTATTTCTATTTTGGTCTTTTTTACAGTGGATCGAAGTTTTCATTTCTTGTCGAAGCTATACTAAGAGAAAAAAAATTGCATTTTAATGTCTGAGAGATTTTTTATTGTCAGACCTATATTGTGGAATTTTATGAGGATCATTTTTGTGGAAGATGTTAACCATCTAGCTCCTCTCTTTATGGGTCAAGTTGGCCCTTTTCGAGAAAATAAAAAAGTCATTTAAAAAAGGACATTTAAGGATTAAAATGTTTGCCGGACAATTTTAGTTTTAGGGTCACCAAAGACACGAAAGTTTTCGCTCTTCACGCTTAAATAGCTAAATTACACGCCAACTTAAACAAATAAAATACTGGGGTTAAAATTAGTGCATTTTTTAGAAGATCGGCAAAAAAATGTGGGTATTTCGGTAGAACACTGTAAACAAAAAATACAAATTGGATATTTTTGCAAAATTTTGATTTTAGCGGGAGATATGGCTAAAATGTGAATTTCTCGCGATCTATCCAACGGTTCCTGCTGATTTTTGCATAGATAACCAATGTCGTAACATTTAAGTAGTCAGTCGCGAAAAAACTGCAAATATTGCAAAAATCCACAATTCGCGGTTGCAATTGCATTTATTTCGGCTTTCTCTATCTGGCTTTCTGAAACTTTTCTGTCACAAATATTCCCTATTTAGTCAGCAATCATATGCCAAAAAATATTTTGGTATTCTCTATATGATAACAAGTTACGCAAGTTTTTCTAAAGACACTTTTCTCAATTTTTTTACTTTACTTACTTTTTATCAACTTTTTTGGAAGTTGTTCAAAAGAACTTAATCGAAAGCGAGAAATATGCTAATTGGGATTTTGGGAAGCGACTAAAATGTGATTGCTGCGGATGTATGTACTTATTATACCCTTCACCTCCAGGATGGTGGTATATTCACTTTGTCATTCCGTTTGTAACACCTTAAAATATTCATCGGAGACCCCGTAAAGTATATATATTCTGGGTCGTGGTAAAATTCTAAGTCGATATAGCCATGTCCGTCTGTCCGTCTGTCTGTTGAAAGCACGATAGCGGCCGAACGAAATGAGCTAGGAGGTTCAAATTTTTCCTAAATGTGTCTTATGGTTGTAGATCGGTTGGGATTGAAAGTGGGCGAAATCGGCCCAGAGGGAAAAGTTTTTCCCTCACAAGGACTGAAAATACCCATAATATTTAGAGTATTTCAGCATGTTTTTTTGAACATATTAGCCTGTATTCACTTGATATTTGCAATTCTCATTCCCTTTATAGCATAAAAGGGTACAATAGAGTGATTTTTATTTGTAGGTGGCGAAATGGGACAAAAAGGGATAAAAATGGTACATATCAAACGACAACAGATAGAAACACGAAATTTGGCGTGTACATTCCTCTAATAGTTCAGAAACATAATATAAAAGTATTTTTTCTAAATTCGTACTTTTAAGGGGTTAAATGGGGATAGAGGGATAAAAATAGTACCAACCAAACGGCTGCACCTAGAATAATGAAATTCGGCGTATACATTCCTCTGATTGCGTAGACACATAAAATAAAGGAAATTTTCGAAATTCGTACTTTTATGGTGTAAAATGGAAAAAGGGGATACAAATTGTACCAAACGAATGGATGCAGCTAGAACCATGAAATTCGCTGTAGACATTTCTGTTCAAAATTTATACTTTTGAAATTAAAATAGGATGGAAATACAACCAACAAAACAACTGTAGCTGAAAACACTCTCTCTGTCTTCCGATATTTAGGGTATTTATGATTGCTGCCTTATATTTACTTTATGAATTGAAGTATTATTTCCATTATATATAGTATACAAATATTGGTAGCCTTGGCTTTTTAATTAAATTTCTGATTTTCATACAGTTAAAATTTGTTGCGGACATTCCTCTTGTAGCTTGGAAGCAGCACAAAGAAAATAAAAGTTTTAGCGTGCGAAATGGGACAAAAGGGATAAAATATGATACCAATGATACGACAACAGCTAGAATCATGAAATTCGGTATGTACATCTAATTACATAGACACGTAAAATAGAGGGATTTTTCGAAATTCGTACTTTTAGGGGATATAATTGAAAAAAAGGGATAAAAATGGGACCTCCCAAACCACTGAAGTTGATATCATGAAATTCGGTGTATATATTCGGTGTGTATTCGGTGTACTGACTATGAAGACTCGAAAAAGGTTTTTTTTCGAAATTTGTATATTTGGGCGGAGAATGGGGCGAATGGGGAATCTTTAAAATTTGCACTTTTCTTATCAAAATAATGCAGTCACTTTGTCTGTATCTGAAAATGCTTCTCCCTAATGGCGACAGACAATCGCCTAATATTTAGGCATGTTTACTTTCACAATTACAGCATAGTATTTATTTATAGTAGTAGATTTTAAACATAAGTATACATTATAGTTTGAAATAGTAAACAAATATAGTAATGTGCATAAAAATATCACAATTTTCGTAATATGGTACTGTACTTCTATGTAAAGTCGACATCCTTTAATCTGCTGGTAATACTGTGGAATGCACTCCGTGGTGGAGGGTATATTTATAAGATTCGGCCCGGCCGAACTTAACGCCTTCTTACTTGTTTTTTATTTTTGCTGGTACTTTTATTATACCAATCGACTTAGATTAACTTTCAGAATCAATTTTTCTATTTCTGTTTGTCTATCTGTTCTATTGCACTGTCCGACATTCCATATTACACTTGGACCTACTGATATACGTCTGAAACTATATGTGAACGGCAGTTATTTGGCGTTTTTAGCTTTTCAGTTCCTCATCCTTTTGCCCTCTAACAGGACTACAAAGTTTAAAATATATATATATATATATATATATATATATATTCTTGTGAATATATATAGAAATTATGGTCCATTAGGTGGCAGTACAAATACAAAATAAATTTATTGTATTTGTTGGTTGATTAGTGATAGATTGTTATATACCATAATTCTATATTTAACGATAGGTTTTATGTATTTTGCTCAATTTGTTCTCACTCGAATAAATACCCCCTACAAACTATTTGGGCATTGTTCCTTTATTAATCGCCATGGATTGTTGCCACTACCTCCGATGAAATATAAAAAAATTGACTTAAACATGTTATCAATTATATTTTTGTAGACTAATGCAATCGCTGTGTTTTATGAGGCTTGCCTGTACCATTATCATATATTTAACTGTATTGGTCATTCATTCAGCTATGGCACTCTTCCAAATTTATTGTGTTTCTTTTGCGGATAACATCATAAATTTCGATTATAAATAGACCAACAGCATAATTGTCAATATGTGTCTTTGAAGTTATGTTCATCATAAATATTCCATTCCAATGATGTGGTGACATACATTCACACATTACATTAAAGTGGGTAGTGTTTCATAGAAAAAAAGATTTGACATTTCAGTACGTCAAAAGTAATGTGCAGATAACACTACGCAAGAAAGAAATAAACATTTTGAGTCCGAGACCTAATTTTTTGAGGCATACCAACAATTTTTTATGGATACATTTTTAATTGTTTTACTAAAATCTTAAACAATTGTACTCTCATTTTGGAAATATAGGCCCGATCCGCTTATATGTTTAATGAAAGGTAATTATAGTGGCTACAAATATTGCGAATTTCACTTTCACATAGAAAGAGTGGTTTATGAAGTGTTATGTGTACCCAACATATTTATCTGGAAATTGTGTTATAGTAGAGCTATACACAACAAAAAGTAAAATTAAATATGAATAAATCATTATGTTGGTCATAAACTTTCACAGTGGACAACTTTATACCCTCCACCTCCAGGATGGGGGTATACTAACTTTGTCATTCCGTTTGTAACACCTTGAAATATCGACCTGAGACTCTATAAAGTATATATATATTCTTGATCGTCATAAAATTCTAAGACGATCTAGTCATGTCCATCTGTCCGTCGGTCCGTCTGTTGAAAGCACTCTAGCATCTAAACGAAAGGAGCTAAGACTTCCAAATTTTCCATGAATGCGTTTTATAGTCGTAGATCGGTTGGGATTGAATGGGTCGAAATCGGCCCAAAGGGAAAAATTTTTCCCTCACAAGGACAAATACCCATAACATAACAATCCCTAATTTTTTAGCGTATTTAAGCATGTTTTTTGAATATGTCTGTTTATATTTGCTTGGTATTTGGTATGCGTATTCCCCTTATAGTAAAAACGTGCACCATAAAGTGATTTTTATTTTAGGGGGTAAAATGGGGCAAAAAAGGGATAAAAATGAGATAAAAATGGTACATATTAAACGACAACAGCTAGAAACACGAAATTCGGTGTGTACATTCCTCTAATTGAGTAGATACGTAATATAAAAGTATTTTTTCAAATTCGTACTTTTAAGGGGTGAAATGGGAATAGAGGGATAAAAATGGTACCAACCAAACGGCTATACCTAGAATAATGAAATTCGGTGTATACATTCCTCTGATTGCATAGACAAGTAAAATACACGGATTTTTCAAAATTCGTACTTTTTGGGGTTAAAATGAAAAAAGGGATAAAAATAGTACCAATCAAATGACCGCAGCTAGAGTCATGAAATTGGGAGTATACATTCCTCTGACTGTGTAGACACGGAAAATAAACTGATACAAATAGTACCAACCAAATGAGTGCAGCTAGAGTCATGAAATTCGGAGTATACATTCCTCTGGCTGCTTAGACACGGAAAATAAACGGATTTTTCGAAATTAGTACTTTCAAGGGATACAATGGTACAGAGGGATAAAAATAGTACCAACTAAACGACTACAGCTAGAATGATGAAATTCTTATTGCGTAGAAACGTCAAGGGGGTAAAAATGGTACCAACCAAATGGTCGCAGCTAGAATTATGGAATTCGGTGTATACATTCCTCTGCCTGCATACTCACGCAAAATAAAAAGCTTTTTACAAATTCCTACCTTTTCTATTACGGCAAAAATTGGTTGAATCATGAAGTTGGATTTTCAAAATTTGCACTTTTGGAATTAAAATAGAATGGAAATACAACCAACTGTAGCACCCACTATCTACCAATATTTGTGGTATTTAAGCTTTTTGAAAATATAATTATGAGAATATTTATTTTTTGATTTTAAATAAATAATGGTTTGAAATAATTAAAATATTATATTTATTTATAAAATTATTTTTCCGATATTTGTATTTGTTTTGGTTTGGCTATTTTCAAAAAATTATATTTTCCTGTAATATTACTGCACTTCTACGAAAACCGACAACTTCTGTGGAATGCAATCCATGGTGGAGGGTATATAAAGTTCGGCCGGCCGAACTTAACACCGTTTTTACTTGTTTAAATTTAAATATACCGTGAAGATGACACGAAATATTGGGCAAAATAAATAAATAAATTTGAAAAGAATATCACACTTTTTAAATAGCAAGGACCTTGAGCCGAACTAAACAATTCATAAACATTTCATTAATTACTTCTTCAACTTTAAAGGATACAATAAAAAATATATTACAGCTCCTGGGACTGTAAACAAAAGTATTTTGAATCTATGGTACTGAGGATGTTTTCTTTTCTTGGCATCAAAATTCTTTTCGATCAGAGATACAAGCCGACCGATTTTAAGCCGACAAGCCGCCGCCGCGCATGGATCACCACGAGCCTCGCCGCCGCCGATTTCGTCGACTCATATCGACTTCAACACGCCGCCGATTTCATCGACTCAAATCGACTTCAACACGCCGCCGATTTCATCGACTCATATCGACTTCAACCACGCCGCCGAGATTTGACGGAGTTCTAACTCAGTCAAATCTTACTACCAACATAGACAACCCACTTAAAATTACAAAAGAAAATATAACTGTCGACTTAGACAACCTACTACTGTGAAATATATTGACATTTCTCTGAATTTAGTATCCCACATATGATGACGTCTATAGAAAGTTGAATGATTGTATTTTGATTTGAAAGTCACATTTATATAAGTCAATTCTAGTACGTGGACTTGACTTAATGTGTTCCTATAAATAACAATAAGGCTGTTTTTCTTTGAGACTGGATAACTAAGCTGTGATAAGAATAAACCAAATAAAAAGTTAAAATTTAACTCAAAATAAAAATTTCTTTTTTAAAATTATCAGCAACAGCAATCCCAATGTGTGTATAAAAACAAATTTTAACAAAAATATTTTATGTTACAAATATTGGACTTAGCATGGATAATTATCCAGTGTAGGTCCAATGCGTTTCTTTAGTGTGTCCAAGTAGGTATAGTATTATCATTCATTGGAAAGATTGAAAAGATTGCCTCACACGAAAATCTGTAACTGCAAAAATATTTATTAAATTCATCCATATTATAAATTTTGGAATGGATTCCCACTTCCAAAAAATAATTGTATGGGATAATAATATTAAATGATGGCTAATATCAACGAATATTGAAGTATAATATATATATTGAATAAAAGAAAAGGTGTTAAAAACCAATACAAATTATTCCTTCCATTTTCCCAAAATTGTCAAATAAATAGGGGTGAGCGAATGACAGAACGAGCCGACAAATCAGCCGAAAGCCGCCGCCGCCGACCCATTTTGAACAGCGCCGCCGCCGCCGATAATTATGGTTCGGCTTGTAACTCTGTTTTCGATTCACCGGAGAAGTGGTTAATCCTATAATATTAAGAATTTATTTTTCAATCAAGGTCATCCGGCAAACCTTTCAACACAAACTTTCTACTATGTACCTAATATTGCCAATGAAACCCTTTATTTGTTAACAAACCGAAGAAAAAAAACAATCATAATCTAAACTTTCAATAAATTTCTAAAATTGTGCGCTAAACAAAGTTCGCAATCCAAGACAATATATTTTTTTTATTAATTAGCAAAAATAAAATAGAATTCTAACGTCTTCTGCTCACATCTACTGTTCACGATGCTGATGCTAATGATGATGTTGTTTTTAAAGATAATAGTAAAAGTTAATGGACAATGAAAGTTAATTCAAATCTCGGTGTTTTCTTCTTCTTCTTATTGTTGTTTTGTGTGTGTTTGGTTTTTGTCAACCGCCATAAAAATAAATTAACCTTTTAACCTGTTTCTGGCGAACGAACATATGTTCGCTGGTATTCATGTTTTTAGCATCCCAACACAAATAAGGTAGCAGTGGGCATATGGCAATTCTGTTTTTTTTTTTGTATTTTTGGCTAAAAATTATGATGGAAACCAGTTTCTCTTGCTGCTGTTGCCGCTGATAAGAAGCTTAAATTGACCAAAAAATATTAATACATTAAAAGTGTGTTAATTGGTGCCACAGAGTGTGCCCACATGGAGTGATGGGAGTGATGAAAACAATGCAAAACGATAAGATACAAAGATATATGACATAAATCTCATTTGTGGGGATTTTACCGCAGAGATGTTGGGAACAACGACTCCCAAAAGTAGGCAGCAATAATTTCAAATATTTGCTCTTCAAGGTATACCCCGTTAATATGAATTTGTAGCAGCGCTAATTATTACCCATCATCATTACAAGATAATTACTTTATTTTATGTTAACTACATTTTATGTTATTAATAATGTTATGTTACATGCTAATTTTACAGTGATAATTTTCAATAATAATGTTAATTTAAAAGACTGTAACTCTCCGTAAGAGTATACAAATGTATCACTCAAATCTATTTTACACACACACAATGATATGTTTATTGTCACAATGATGTTATTGTATTAAGATCGTTTTATTTGAGTTTGCTCATTCTTATTCTCATTTGCATTCTCTCTCTCTCTCTCTCTCTCTCTCTCAAATGAAGTAGTGAGTTGTTTTCCTATGCCTGCTGTGAACTAATAAAGTCAAAAACCGGATCAACACTTGTTTTCATCAAGGAAAAACCAATAAGGAATAAAAACATAAAATTACTAAGACACAAGAAGACCGTAAAGGACTATTGTGGCTAGTGATCTGAAGACGAGTACTGGTGAGAAACTGCCTTATTCGGTCTCGGTATAAAATAATAAACCCCTAAAATATTATTAAGGAGATTCGTCCCCTTACAAATTAAAGTAAATACTATGAACTTCTGAATTGGGATTGAAAATATAAAAACATTGAGTTGTTAAATATCAATCTTATGTACCCTCCGCCATAGACTGCATTCCACAGTATAAATGGTGCAGTAACATATTAGCAAAGTGAGTAATTCCATGTAAAACAATCATGAAGAAGACATGTACTTAAGATGAAGGGCCACAACATCTACATCTGGAAAATAACTCTGCTTTAAGCATGTGAAATATATTTTTCACTTCAAAAGTTGTTTCCAAAAAATCAATTTGAAACCACTGCGCCTCGTGTTTACCTGGAGGAATGTAATATTCCTTTGAGCGAAAGCTTATTTTTTTTTCTCTCCATTATATAGTTTAAGATGCCATCACCTCAAAATGAAACACCCTTCCCTTTAACATGTAAATTCGAAAAACGCACAAAATTGTGTTTCAATGGACGTGCAGAAAAAAATATATTGCAATTTTTTCATCTTGTTTTTTGTGGTTTTCTCCTTTTTTGACCGCAGGCTGAAAGAGATTGATGCAACAAAAAGAAATGATTTTTTGTGCAGCACAATAAAGTAATAAAAGACCCGACCCGAAAAACAGGTTACAACAAATTACAATATGTTAGGGTAGGGTTGCATTTTATGTACCCTTTAAAAAATTGGAATAAAAGCTTGAGGTCCTTCGAAAGATATCATGTATAGCAGGCAGACGAATAAGAGGACCGATGGACAGGTCTTGATAAGGATTTCATGCAAACATACCATGGGCTATATGATACTCCTTCGATGTTCTCTACTTTGTATTCGGTTAATATACCCTCACCTTGTAAATGTAAATTTACAAATTTTTGTTTGCAGAAAGATTGAACTAGAAAATAATTTATGACCTCATTTCGAGGAAATCTTTGGAATTCATATAATAAAATATTATTTTAGGCCTGAAATATATGTAAGTCAATCGAACTCATTTTGTAGCTCACTTTCTTTTGAGTGAAGTAGGGACGACATCCCACGAAAGGGAAATGGCGTATCCAAACCCTAAACCACTCCTCTGTCATATAATAATTATCGCCACAGTTTTGAACCGATAGTTTATGGTCCTCGTTATTTGCAAACCTTATGACAAAATGCAAATATCCCCCTGCAATGCGTAGCATATAGAGGAGGCTTGCTACACAAAGATGCACACACACTTTAAGTGGGATTTCCATAAAAGTAGCATGTGAACTTGTTGTCCATGTTCATGTTGTTAATGTAAAGGGTGATTTTTTTAAGAGCTTGATAACTTTTTTTTTAAAAAAAACGCATAAAATTTGCAAAATCTCATCGGTTCTTTATTTGTAACGTTAGATTGGTCCATGACATTTACTTTTTGAAGATAATTTCATTTAAATGTTGACCGCGGCTGCGTCTTAGGTGGTCCATCCGCTTAGTCCAATTTTGGCATTTCCACGTTTTTGAGTAACAGAGACCCAATTGGTGCGAACGGCGACGAATCGAAAATTGGTGGTCATCATTAACACTGGCCGATACAGCTGCGATATTTTCTTCAGTTCGCACTCTACGTAAGCGTGTTGGTGGTTTAATGTCCAACAATGTAAATTTGGTGCGAAATTTAGTCACAATAGCCCGAATAGCCGCTTCAGTGGGTCGATTAAACTGACCATAAAATGGAAGCGCGCAATGAACTTTCTTAACAGAGCACGCATTTTGATAATAAAATTCAATAATTTGCAAGCGTTGTTCGTTTGTAAGACGATTCATGATGAAATGTCAAAGCATACTGAGTATCTTTCTCTTTGACACCATGTCTGAAATCCCACGTGATCTGTCAAATACTAATGCATGAAAATCCTAACCTCAAAAAAATCACTCTTTATATGGGCTTTTGGTAAAAGATAACGGAAATATGAATGAGCGGTGAAGTATGATAATGAGGGGAAAAGGTTTATAACCTTATAAAAGAGATACTATTCAGATCTTTGTATTTGTCCGTGGGAGTTTAGACGAGAGATTAATTCTACCGTAAATAGATGAATATTTTTACATTTTGAGTCAAGTTAAGTCCTACATATAAATTTGTGTCCGCGAAATTCATATATTTGACAAGCCTGTATTTCGGCTAAAATTTGGATATTGGAAATTTGGTAAATGTTTGCTTTTTTAAATTTATGCCTAAATAATTTTTAATGTATTTTGAGTTTATAAATCCAAAATACATCAGAAAATGCTATACGTAATCCTTGGACATAATTTTGGTATACTAGTGTTATTCTATCTCTGATTTAGTTTTTTGAGTGTTATTCTCTCCATCAGACAGAGCCATATCCTCAAAGAGATCAACAGGTGCTCTTTACTGATTGAGACACGGGCACCAACTCCGAGAGAGAAACCAATGCATTGATAGCCGCCTAACTCAAACTCAAAATGCTGTCATGGTCTATTATCTGCTCTGTTCGTTCTGGTCCAAAATCTGTCCAATTTATATGTTCTCTGGCCCTTTTCCCATCTTTTATACTTTATCACTGATTTAATTCTCTGTTTTTTCCTAGATCTTATAATTATTTAATTTTATTTCTCCTTAACCGGCTTTTTTATTGTTAATTTTTTAAAGCCTCCCTAAACTAATTTTGTCATTCCGTTTGTAACACCTTGAAATGTCGAACTAGATCCTATACAGTATACTGAGGCTCTATATATTCTTAATCGTCATAAAATTCTAAGACGATATGTCCGTCCGTTCGTCTCGTGAAAGCACGCTAGCATCTAAACGAAAGGAGCTAAGACGTCCAAATTTTGCATGAATACTTCCTATGGTTGTAGATCGGTTGGGATTGCAATGGGCGAAATCGGTCCACAGGGAAAAATTTTTCCCTCCCTCAAAATATATTTATAATATATATAAATATAATATATTTATAGTATTTCAGCATTTTTTAATATATCTGCTTATATTTATTTGATATTTGGAATACGCGTTCCCCTTATAGCGTTAACGAGCACCATAAAATGATTTTTATTTGTAGGGGGTGAAATAGGGCCAATAGGGATAAAAATGGTACCTATCAAACGACAACAGCTAAAACTCGACATTTGATTTGTACATTCCTCTAAGTGAGTAGACACGTAAAATAAGGATTTTTTTAAATTTGGTAAAATGGTAATAGAGGGATAAAAATTAATATCAACAAAACGACTGGAGATAGAATAATGAAATGTATATCCCTCTAGTAGCATGTACACGTAAAGTAAAGGGATTTGCAAAATTCGTACTTTTAAGGGTGGAAATGTGGAAAAGGGATATAATGGTATGACCAAATGATTGCAGCTAGAATAACGAAGTTATATGTATATATATATAGATGTCAAAATCAAGGAAATTTTCAAAAAATTTACTTTTCTGGGAAAGCGGCGAGAAAAGGTAGAAAATTGGTACCAAATTAAACAACTGCAGCTAATATTAAAAATCGATGTATATTTCGCTCAGGTTGCGTAGATTTGGAATACAATGCGATCTCTAGATACTCGGAATTCATAGGCCAAAAAGGGATAAAATTGGTGCCGACCAAATGGCTGTAGATAGATAATCATAAAGTTCGGCTTGTGCATTCCTCTGATTTGTGAAGACGCGCAACATTAGGGATTTTTCGGTAATTTGTAGTTTTGGAGAAAACGGAGCAAAAGGGTGTAAAAATGGTACCAATCAAACGGCTGCAGCTAGAGTCATGAAATTCTATTTATAAATCTCTCTGACTTCGTAGACGGTGTAAAAGAGTTACAAGTGGTACCAAGCAAATGCCTGTAGCTAGAATAGTAAAATTAGGTGTATACACTCAGAAAAAAGTGTACTAAATTCCACCAACAATGTACTTAAATTAAGGAAATTGATATCTGTTTTGGATATGTTCAGCCATAATACATACACTATAAATGAAATAAATCATAAATTTGAAGGAAATCCAGAATGCATCATGAAGATAATATATGCTTAGATTATTATTAATTGCTATTATTAAAATACTCTAAAACGCAATTAGATATTTCCGTCGATAACTTAAAAATTGTGCTTTCATTATTTCGAAATGTATTTACACATGAATATGGAAAAGTAATGACTAACATTGAATTACATTTTTCTAGCTATTTGACCCTTATTTTTAATGAGTTGAGCAATTATTCGATTAAACTGTTAATCTAACAACTCTTCAGGCGTTTATTCGATTAATTGGAAATTCTTTGTTTTCGAATAAACGATCAATCGAATATCTTAAAAGTCCGAATAATTGGATACCCTAATAGCTACTATTTATAAGGAAAATACTACAGACCTTCGGTGCGTATGATTAACATTATTAACCTATCTAGTGGGAAATCGAAGCCTAAATGGGGACAATGTCAGAGGAAATTATATAAATACAGTTTTTTTCCTCCGACATATATCCAATGCAATGCTTCCGCACTTCCTAGAATTTAGAATTTCATATGCCAATTCGTGCGTATGATTAATATTAATATAATTCACGCTTAAAAAGGTCAGAAAAAAATGTACTAAATTTAAGGAAATTGGTATCTGTTTGGCACCCAGTATGCCTTTACTCAATTTAAGTTTATTTTCTACTTGAATGTAGTACGTTCGTACTCAAATCAAGTAAAATTTATTCAAAATGAGTTTTATTTACTCATTTTAACTACAAATGTACTTCGATTGAGTACATTTCTCAGACTCAATTTTAGTATGCTTCAGTATCAAACATTTTTTTCAGTGTACATTCTATTGTGAACCCAAAACATTATGGAATTTCGAATTTCGTACTTTCTGAAGAATTACTCTGATATTCATATATAGTCAAGGGCTATCAAGCTATAAAAACATAATTGTAGACACGCCCCCAAAGTGGATGTGGTGTTTAAATTAATTATTTTTTTTTTTCAAAATTATAAAAATGAAACATCACAATTTATTTAACAAATATCGCTATCAGAAAAAAATCATAATTTTTCTAATAATTTATTACACTTATGCGTGAAGTCGATAGTCTCTATTCTGCCGGTAATACTGAGGAGTGCAGTCTATGGTGGAGGGTAGGGAGATTCGGCCCTGCAGAATTTAACGACGTTTTACTTGTTTATATTTTAAAAGTTACATTTTAAATACATTTTTAAATTTTAAATATGGAAGAAGATTTATATATATATATAGATTTTTATCTATAACTGTTTTAATCCTCTACCTTTTCCCCGGACCTTTATCACTTTTTTTAAGATTTTTTTACTTTTCCATTCTTTGGCTCAACCTATCTTTGTATGTTTTTAGCATTCCTCTTTTCCCATCCTTCCGGATCTATTAACCCATATGTCGATCCCTGATTTTAGCTCTGATTTTGTCCTTTCATGGTCGATTTTTAAGGATTTCTGGCTCTTTTCATTCTTCTGGGAGTGCTTTAAAGGGTCGAAATAAGGCAAAAAGCGAGTAAAATGATACCGCTCAAACGACAATAGCTAGATGCCTGGAATTAGGAATTCGTAGACATGTCCAATAAAGGGATTTTTCGAATTCCGTACTTGTAAGGGCACAGTGGAAAAAGAGGGATAAAAATGGCTGACGGTGAAATCATGAAATTCCTCTGATTGTGTAAATTGAAAAAAGGAATTTTCGGAAAAAGTGCGAAAATGGTTAAAAATAGTACCAACCAAACGACTGCAGCTACAATCATGAAATTCGGTGTGTACGTTTCCAAATACGTGCTTTTAGTTTCGGAACCTGAAAAATGGATAAAAATTGTACCAATACGGTACTGTTCTTCTTCACACAGTTTCGGTCTCTTGACATTTTCTTCTAAAGCCTTTTGTATTGATCATACTAATTCCTATATTCCAATTGTTTTTCCTACCCATTCTGCCTGTCTTTCTTGACACAGTTTCCATTTCTTTGATAGGAATTCAACGTTTAGAAGTGGCATATTATAAGAATCGGGGTCGGATAATACTTTGTATGGGTGATTATTAAAAACTAACCTATTTCTGGTCTCATTCTTATCCCCACCCTAACTGATCATACTGCCTTCCTTAAATTCGCACAGTGGTTTATGCAAATTACTCCCATTTCTTTTACGTTTTTCTTTTTTTGTCTCTCGTCTTTTGGTTTCATTAATAAAATAACTTTTGTTTTGGTTTCTCTCGTTTTTTCGGTATAAAACGTTATTTCTTCTTCACCCATAATAATCAGTGACTTCTTTTGTATTGATTTGGATGGACGGACAATGTGGGGCTTGTTCCATTTCTGTTAGTGATTCACAAAAACTAACCGACCACAAAATAACCAAACTTTACATCCAAAAAAAGCAAAAACAAAACAACAACAAGAACAACAAATATTTATTTATGTCCACAACCTGAACCACAACCATAACGTGTCATTGGCCTTAAACGAATGACTTTTTTCGCCATAAAAAGAGTGTTTACATTTTTGCGCGGATAACACCTTCTTGTTTTATTGGCCGTTTTATTGTTACTGTGTGGCCTGATGGCCCGGCCTGGCCTACGCCCGTTCTGTGGTGGAGGTGTAGGACAGGAAAAAAGGTAAAAGTGGGTCATATCACATGATGCATACGCCGTCAGTCCATTAGGGATACGAAGAATAACCGTTACTGCTGGTTTTTATGGTCATTCGATCTGAAGATTTCTCTTGGAAAATTATTCTTTTGTTACAGATTAATGCTGGCCAAAAAGAACAGAAATGTTGTTGTTGTTGTTGTTGTGGCCAGGCTTGGGTAAAAGTAGGTGAAGTACAATGGTTGTGTTTTTTTTCGGGGTAGATGTTGATGATATACGAAAACTGGGAGATGTAGGGGTGCTCGGTTTCCATGGAGGTTTCATTGTCTAAAAATTCGTGAGTCCCAGTCTCTCCTATTGACAATACTTTCAATCTCCCATTGTTCTTCCGGCCTTCCACCGATTCATCTCTGCTTCTATCTTCTCTTCTATCTCTCGCTCGTACGATCTTCTTTTTATACCCTCCGCCACCAGGATGGGGGTATACTAAATTTGTCATTCAGTTTGTAACACCTTGAAATATCGACCTGGGACCCCATAAAGCATATATATTCTAAAATTCTAAGACGATCAACCATGTCCGTCTGCTGAAAGCTCGTAAGCACCTAAATGAAAGGAGCCAAATTTTCCAATAATGCGTCTTATAGTCGTAGATCGGTTGGGATTGCAACTGGGCGAAATCGGTCCACAGGGAAAATTTGTTCCCTCACAAGGACTGAAAATACCCATGAAACCTCTACTATTTTAGAGTATTTAAGAATGTTATTTTCGATATATTTGCTTGTACTTACTTGATATTGGGTATGCGCATTCCAAAACGTGCTTAAAGTTGTAGGGGGTGAAATGGGGCAAAAAGGGATAAAAATGGTACCTATCAAACGACAGCAGCTAGAAACACGAAATTCGGTGTGTACATTCCTCTAATTGAGTAGATAAATAATATAAAAGTATATTTAAAAAATTGTACTTTTAAGGGGTAAAATGGAAAAAGGGGATAAAAATGGTACCAATCAAACGGCTGAACCTAGAATAATGAAATTCGGTGTATACATTCCTCTGATTGTGTAGACAAGGCAAATAAAGTGATTTTTCGAAATTCGTACTTTTTGGGGTTAAAATGAAAAAAGGGGATAAAAATTGTACCAACCAAATGACCGCACCTAGAGTCATGAAATTATTACAATACATTCCTCAGACTGCGTAGACACGAAAAATAAACGATTTTTCCGATTTCGTACTTTCAAGGGATACAATGGGTACAGAGGGATAAAAATAGTACCAACTAAACGAATACAGCTAGAATGATGAAATTCGATGTGTACATCCCTCTAATTGCTTAGACACGTAAAATAAAGAGATTTTAGAAAGTCTTACTCTTAAGGGGGTAAAATGTAAAAAAGGGGATAAAAATGGTACCAACCAAACGGCTGTATCTAAAATACTGAAGACACGAAAAGTAAATGGATTTTTCGAAATTCGTACTTTTTGGGGTTAAAATGAAAAAAGGGGATGAAATTCAGACAATACATTCCTCAGACTGCATAGACACGGAAAATAAACGATTTTTCCAAATTCGTACATTCAAGCGATACAATGGGAATCAGAGGGATAAAATTGGTATCAACTAAACGGCTACAGCTAGAATGATGAAATTCGATGTGCACATCCCTCTAGTTGCGCAGACACGTAAAATAAAGAGATTTTAGAAAGTCGTACTCTTAAGGGGTAAAATGTGAAAAAGGGATAAAAATGGTACCAATCAAAATAAAAAGATTTTTTCAAAATCATACCTTTTTACTTTTACGGCAAAAATTGGTTGAATCATGAGTTATCCTGTACTGTGTACATACGTTCGGATTTTCAAAATTTGTACTTTCGGATTTAGAATAGCAGGGATATTCAACCAACTGTAGCACCCACTATCTACCAATATTTATGGCATTTAAGCTTTTTTTGAAGATTGCTGTCTTATATTTACTTTTTGAATTGACTTGGAGTATTATTTTGATATACATATGGGGCATTCCAAGACAAATTGGACAGTTAAAAAAATATTTTTGATTTCCTCCATTTTTTTCACAGTTTTTAGTACCCACTAAAACCCCCCCTGGTATACATTGACCTTTTTCAGATTACTCCCTAAAAAGATATAGCTTTTTAAAAATAGTTAAATAGTAGTTTTTTTTTTTCAGTCAATAACTTCGTCAATAATGGTCCGAATTTGATATTCTTTATACACTCCACGAGAGTATTATGTCTTTGTGCATTTGTTTGTAACACCCCATTGTTAAGTATACCGATCGACTTAGAATCACTTTCTAAGTAGATTTAGCAATGTCCGTCTACCTGTCCGTCCATCTATTGTTGTAATCAAATTACAGGTCGTAATTATAGTCCGATTTTAACAAAAATTGGCACAAATCAGTTTTGTGTATCAAGGACGAACGCTCGGTTCGGATTTAGATATAGCCCCCATACAAATCTCGCTCCCGATTTGACATTATCCGCTCTAGAAACCCCATATTGTACTCGATTTTCTTTAAATTTGACACAACATATTACAATCCAACTAGAAACACATATGCAGAAATTAGAAACAAATACAACTGTTGCTCCCAAATGTTGGCCAAACTATACATATTATATTTCGTTCCAGATTTCAATATACCCCCATACAAATGTCCTTTCCGATTTAACATTTTTTGTCAAACACGTACATTTACAGGATACAAAAATTCTTCCCGTTTTCACTTTTTCACCGAATTAAATTGTATTCGGATAGAAAGTGGAGTGTATCATAGAGTCGGCCCGCCCGACTTTAGCCTTTCTTTACTTGTTTTTATACCCTCCACCTCCAGGATGGGGGTATATTCACTTTGTCATTCCGTTTGTAACACCTTGAAATATTTATCGGAGACCCCATAAAGTATATATATTCTGGGTCGTGGTAAAATTCTAAGACGATATAGCCATGTCCGTCTGTCCGTCTGTCTGTTGAAAGCACGATAGCGACCGAACGAAAAGAGCTAGAAGGTTCAAATTTTTCCTAAATGTGTCTTATGGTTGTAGATCGCTTGGGATTGAAAGTGGACGAAATCGGTCCAGAGGGAAAAATTTTTCCCTCACAAGTACTGAAAATACCCCTAATATTTAGAGTATTTCAGCATGTTTTTTGAACATATTAGCTTGTATTTACTTGATATTTGCAATTCGCATTCCCTCGACATTCTTTAATCTACTGGTAATACTGTGGAATGCACTCCGTGGTGGAGGGTATATAAGATTCGGCCCGGCCGAACTTAACGCCTTCTTACTTGTTTTTAAATATTTTTGTTGTTTGAAGTACTTTTCAGAAAAAATATTCACAATGTTTTTGTATACAAATTTTAATTTTTTAAATTAAAACTTTAATTTTTAATTGTTTGTACTCTTCAATTTTCTCGTATTTTTTTTCTATTTGAACATCTATTTATTCTGTAAATTTTGAAGCTTGATTGAAAGTGGGCCTATAATAATTTTTTTAATTTTTTGGAAATTTTGAAAACCAAAAATAAATTTAAACTTTATTTTTTACTGTTTGTACTCTTCGAAAAAAAAAATATTTAAACATCTATGTACCCTGTAAAAATTATTTACTCCAATAAAAATTACTATGTTTTCTTTAATTTTTTCGTGTTTCCAAATCAAATCAAAAAATTAAAAAACATAGTAATTTTTATAGGCCCACTTTCAACCAAGCCTCAAAATTTACAGAGTAAATAGATGTTTAAATATATATATTTTTTTTTAGAAAATAAATAAATAAACAAAGTTTAAGTTTATTTTTTTTATTTATTTGAAATTTTCAAAAAATTTAAAAAATTATTAATTATTATAGGCCCACTTTCAAGCAATCATCAAAATTTACAGAATATATGGATGTTTATATAAAAAAGATTCGAGAAAATATTTTTTCTGAAAAGTACTTCAAAAAACAAAAATATTGAAAAAAAAGAATATCCAATTCGGACCATTATTGGCGAAGTTATGATTAAAAGACTGAAAAAGGAACTACTATTTAACGATTTTTGAAAAAGCTATATTTTTTAAAAAAATAATCAGAAAAAACTCAATGTATACCAGGAACTAAAAATGTAAAAAAATGGAGGAAATCAAAAATATTTTTTTTCAACTGTCCGATTTGTCGCGGAATGCCTCATATAGTGGGGTTTGAAATAATAAACATATTATATTTATTTATAAAATTATTTTTCAATACTTTTATTTGTTTTTGTCTTTTTCTTTTAATGTTACTGCACTTCTACGGAAATCGCCTCTGTGGAATGCAATCCATGGTGGAGGGTACATAAAGTTCGGTCCTTTTTTACTTGTTTCCGTTCATTTGGCCTGCCTTCTGGTAATTCATTCTATAGTGTTGCTCGCCTAACTTTACTTCTATCAGATTTTCCGTTCTTACTTTTATTGATCCTTTCTCCGTCACTCTGTTAATTCTCTCAATGTCCACTTTTTCGCCAGATAATATCCTGTTCTTCGCCCGCCTGTCCTTCCATCCCATTTAGGTTTCTTTATTTATTTTCTTATATTTATTTTCCGTCCACTCATCCTTGCCTCGGTGTTTAGATACATTTATCCCTCCGGGCAATTATTTCGATCGCCAATCCTTCCCATGTTCCATTCTAATTAGAATTCATCCTTTCTCCTATTTTCCCACCAGCCTTCCCGTCTCAATAATTTGACATTCTTCCCATAGATTGGGGGCACGTGGCTAATAAAATTTTCCCAAGATTTTCCATTCTTCATTATTTTCTTTTGGTAATTTTTCCCAGATAGAAAACATCCCAGTTCCCGTTATTAGTGCCCCACCACTTGCCATCCGATCACAATCTTTTGAACAATTTTGCATCAGCTTTAATTTGTCGGCCATTTGCCTTCAAGTGATCCAAGTGATTCCTGCAATCAATTTTGCTCGCAATCATGCCACGAAAAGAGGAGAAAATTATGCGGCATTAATAGGTGCTGGCATTCGCATAATTGTGGATGCCGCCACACAATCAATTGCTGTGTTGCACTAAACACCGAACACTGTTATTGCGCTGCACAACGCCTGGAACGACTAACAGCGACAAACGGGTCTTCAATGAAGCGCTCGCTCACAAAAACCAAAGACAAGACCAGACCAGACTAGAGCAGAATAAAGAAAATGTTGCGTAAGTCGAGTCGACTCTGCCATTGAAAGCCCATGAATGGGGTAGAAAAATGTTGTCGTAGAGCAGTTTGCTGCAACTGCAACTGCCTCTGCAGTTACTGTGCAGGTTGCAGCAGAGCTGATTGTATGGGCTGAGAAGGATGTTGCTGCAATTGTTGTTGTTGTTAGTTTTTCTTGCATAACTTTCAATAGTTGCTTTTGTAGACAGTTATGTTGACTATTTATGTAATCATGCCAAGAATCATGCAACAACAGCCACAACTGGATCATGATATGTATGTATGTATGGTTGGCGATGAAACAAAAATTCAGCCAAGAGGAATGGCTGGTGCGAGATGTGGGTAGTAAAAGTTTGGAAAATGTCAGGAATTCTAGGAATAGTTATAATAGATTCCAAGTCCATTCCAATCGAGTGGATTTCACAATCTTGGTTTTAGAAGCTCAAGATTGAACCACTTTAGGATCCCACAGAGTAGGATTCTTGATTGGAATTCCAAATATCGTGGAATAGTTATAAGCGACACCAAGTCTACTGGAATTCTCGATATCGAGGAATAGTTATAACCGATTCCAAATACACTCCAATCGAGTGGATTTCACAATCTTGGTTTTAGAAGAAAGCTCAAGTTTGAACCACTCTAGGACACCACAGTGAAGGATGTATTGCACTTCTTGGGATGATCTCGGTTTGCCTAGAAAGGTTTGGGAATTGAGTGGAATTCTAGATATCTAGGCAATTCCAAGTCTTCTCCAATCGAGAGCGTTTCACAATTATGGTTTTAGCAGAGAGCTCAAGCTTGAGCCACTTTGATCGGATGTGTTTGACTTGGGATGCTCTCGGTTTTCCGGTCGGAACCTCTACCAAAGTCCGAACTGTAGGTATTTATGGCGAGCTCTGACGTCAACATCTTTTCAATTCGCCGGATTTTCAACACAGCACAGAGTTTCAGGCTGAGTTTCATGGTCGAAAATAATTCTGAAGCTTTAAACTTTTGCAAATGTGAAATGACGAGCACAGGCGTCAGAATATTTTATATTGCCAGGTTGTCATCGAATTCATGGATTTGATGGAGTCTTTAACTTTTGCTATTGTGAAATAACGAGCATTAGTATTAACATCTGTTCAGCCTGCCATAGAATTCATAGATTCGATGGTCTTAAAGAACAAATCCATCTATTAGAAGGTCAGGCCAAGACTAAAGCAGATTGAAATTAGAAGTTGGTCTGCTTAAATGTGATTCGAAGAAGACGAGCTTCCATCTTTTACTTGAAAGGACCATGCGGACAAGGTAAAGATTGATAGTCTCGAGCACCGAGAGACGTGAGTATGAGGTTCAATCTCGAGCACCTTCTTTGACTCCCTCGGGGATTGATTGGCATAAGTCTAGAGAAACTACGTTCCCCTTTCGTCATGAGGGAACCGATGTTTGGGATCGATCATTTAAATGTTTCGTGACGTGAAATGTCTTCTGCAGGACTGGTGAAGATGAGTAGGAGGTTCGGTGCATTGAGTACTTGAGATATTTAGAACAGATTTCAGTATTGACAGAATACGAGGCTAAAAGTCTCTAACATAGAGACGTTGGACGTCGAGCCGTGGATGCGGTTAAAAGCCTCGAGTACCTGAAACAGAACAGATTTCAGTATTGACGAGGCAAGCTTGATCAGAGACTTTTCGTCGAACCTCGATAATGAAAGTAAACGACAGAAGTCTCGAACACCGAGAGGTCGATCGTCGGGGATATGAGGACGTGGATGCGGTTAAAAGTCTCGAGCACCTTCTTTGCCTCCCTCGGGCAATGACTGGTATAAGTTTGGAGAGACTAGGTTCAGCTTACAATTTGTCAGGTTTTGACAACCTTTGAGAAGGTGGAAAGTCTCGAGCACCGAGAGTTTTGTGGGATTTGTGGGGGGATGATGACGAATTGAACGGCTTATATCTCTCTGACCGATTTGTAGGAGTTATGAGGATGTAGTCAGTACTCTCAACCTCCTGAGAGTACTGACTACCTCTAACAGAACCGACATCGGTAAGCTAAAATGTTTGGTAAACGAATAGAAGCTTGATCACATCCTCTATCTCTGTCCGATTGGTAGGAGCTGTGGGGATTGTTGGGAGTACTGATTGTCTGAGACGGAACCTACATATGCAAAGATTTTTTTGAGATATGAGATTACTTTTATACGAGCTGCGGAGAAGAAAGAGAGTAGAAAGTTGGGAGTACTGACCTTCCGCTCTATCACTGCCCGATCATAACTAGAAGTAAATTGGATAAACTGTCATTTTTGACGGCTTGTGCGTTTTGAACTGAACCGACATCGGCAGAAAAAATAGACAAACTTCGGTTTGATAGGAATGACGATATGATTGAAAGTCTCTAATACCTAGAGGTTGGTCGTCGAACCGCGAGTATGAGGACGAGGATGCTGTTGAAAGTCTCGATCAGCTTCTTTTTCTCCCTCGGGCGATGGCTAGAATAATTTTAGAGAGCTGCGGGAAGAGGAAGAGTAGGGAGTTGGGTGTACTGGTCTTCTTCCCTATCTATGTCCGATCACCCGAGCATGACTAGAAATAATTTAGAGACACTGGATTTCACTGAAGGCTTGAGCAACTTGAAATGAACCAACTTCGGCAGACAAAAATGTACCGTATCCTGAAGCGACTATTGTTAAGAGATTATGGATGAGAACAGACAGATACTTGACAGGCTCCAACATTTTGTTTGCCTCCTGTTTGGTGTGGTTGAGAGACAAATGCTTCAACATTCTTTGTAGAAATTAGGACAAAACCTAGATAACACTTTGCAATCTACTCCTCTAACGCAGAAGTCACTGTGGATCTAAATCAAGGTAGATCGACGAAGCTGTTGGTCTGGCTAAAATATGATATGAAGAGATCGAGCTACCTTCGTTCACATGAAAATTTTTAATTATCTGTATTGCTATCAGCATTGATTGAACCGTGAGAGTGAGGACGAGGAGGAGCTTGAAAGTCTCCAGCAATCCACTCGGCCTTAGTCATGCTACAGATAGGAAACATTTAGAGAAAATGGTTTAAGCTTTCTAGAGGTCTTGGCCGATTTGGACTGGAAGTCGACAATCAAAAATACTTCCTGTCCTGAAAATATTTATGTAGGAGCTGTGAGGATGAAGATATAGCATGGCATGACTTTATTGAAATATTTTGCTGTTTCATTTGAAATATTTGAATTGTCTGTGTTGCTGTCTTCAATGGCGGAGCCGTGGGAGTGACGACATGGAGGAGTTTGAAAGTATCGAGTGTATTCTCTGCCTTAGTCAGGCAACGGATAGGAGAAGTTTGGAGATATTAGTTAAGCTTTCTTTGAAGGCTTGGCGATTTGTACTGCACCAACATCAGCAGGCTAAACTACTTCCTGTTCTGAAACTACTTCTGAATGCAGAAAACATAGAGATCATCCCATGACTTTCTTAGAATGTAAGAGATCGACCTAACTAGTTTCACTTAAAAGATTTGAATTGTTAGTGTTGCTCTCAGCATTAGCGGAGCCGTGATAGTGAGAACGAGGAGCGTCTTGAAAGTCTCGAGTACCTTCTCTGACTTAGTCTGGCTAGGGATAGGAGAAGTTTAGAGAGATTAGTTTAAGCTTTATTCGGGAGATTGGTTGATTCATATCCTGAAAATACTTCTGTACGATCTGTGAGGTTGCAGACGACGAGGAGTTCTTGGCATGACTTTCTTAGAACGTTTGCGATCATTTTTCCTTCTTTTACTTGAAAGATTATAATTGTCTGTGTTGACGGAGCCGTGAAAGTTTGACGAAGAGGAGCTACAATGCCTGAAATCGATCCATGCTTTTTGTCTTGAAAGATTGGAATTGTCCGAGTTGCTTCAAACAATGAGAATTAGAATTAGGAGGTGCTTAGAGATACTGGTTTATAAATTCTTCGACTTGGCTTGGTCGATTTGCACAAACGTCAGCAGGTTAGAATACTTCCTGTCCAGAAACTACTTCTGCAGACGATGAGGAGGTCATGGTATGACTTTCTTAGAATGTTAGAGATAGGCCTACCTTGTACGATGTGTATTGCTTTCAGCATTGACTGAGCCGCCAGGGTTAATGTGAAAGGGAGATTCAAAGTCTCGATCACCTTCTTAGGCTACGGATGTGAGAAGTTTAGAGAGAATGGATTTAACTTACTTGGACGAATGAAATGACATTAGCAGACTAAAATACTCCGTGCCCTTTAACTGATTATGTAGGAGCTGTAAAGGTGCAAGTGGTCATGACAAGGAGTCATTTAGAGACACTGGGTTTCTCTTTCTTAGAACGTTTGGGTGAAGGAGCATGTGTAGATTAAAATATTTCGTCAGTCTTGCCGGTTAGTTAAGATGAGGAACGTAAACGTCCGTAGTATTTCAAATGGTCTGACGCTTTTTTTTCTGATTTTCGCCATAACCTAAGCAAACCTTTTATATCTGTATCCGCCTATGGCGAGGACACGAAATTCTGGACAACCTTGTCAGTGGCGACATCGGCAGACTAAAAAGTGACTCCGGTAAGGCATTCGGATTATTTAGACCTCTTCAGTTCTAAATAATTCGGCTGCTTTCATTCTGTCTGCCAACATAACCACAACAACCTAACCATAGCCTGTTTCATCTCCTATCTAACTTTCCTTACACCCCTCGTAATCCACATACGTCTGTCTGCCTGCATGTATTGCCCAGCACATTTATGGGCCTGTTTATCCGCAAAGATGACACAATCCAGCAGGAAGATATTCGCACAGGAATCAGAACTGAAACGCACCAATGAATAGGCCGCCGATAAGATGCCACAAAACTTGTTTTCAACGCGCCAAGAAATGGGGAGACAAGACCGTTCGTCAAGGAATACGAAAACAAAACCTGAAATTGAAACGGTTGTTTCTTTGTGGTCTACACTGCGGCGAACAGTCAGTTTTAAGGTCAATGGTGACTTTACCACCGCCAAATGGCAATGGCAACGCAACAACAACTGGGCAAATTAATGGAATGCGCGAAATTGTTCACGTAAATGTAACAATTTTCGTTTTTGGGGGCGCAATAAAAATTGAAAATTGTGGAAGCCACAAATGGATTGATATTCGTCGACGACAACAGCAGCGACATCGCCATCGCAATCGACATTCGATTGGCATTATTATTATTGTGGTTAATTTGTTGTTGGCGGGGGGTAGGCAGGCAATTGAAATTCAATTGAGTTGGAATTAAATTGATTTTGTTCATTATTATTATTGCTGCTTGCGGTTGGTTTTGTGGTTGGTGGAAGGTGTTGACGACGCTGCCACTGGCACTACCACCAGCTCCACCTCCACATCCAGCCGTTTGATGTGACTGATAACAATTTTAATATGCACAGCACCATCAAATGGGTAAAAGCAGACGCAAATGGGTATGTCATTTATGTCGCATAAATTAATTTTGGAACTGTAAAAAAAGAAATAATAGCCATTCAATTCGATTATTGGGGAATTGGGATTACACTGAAAATATTTGAGGTGATCTCAATGATTGGTATCAGTTTCATTCATTCATGGCACATTCTCTGCAACAAAGAGTTTTTGGGGGGGAATAATAGGAACTATTCTATAAGACCTAGTTTAAAATCTACAAAAGTATTAAAACTTTGAAAGTCAGTTGACTATTATGCAAAATTATCAAAGCAGCATCATATTTTTAGTATTTATTTTTTATTTCTATATTTTTTAATATTTAAAAAATATTCGAAAAATAAAAATAATATAGTTAGAAAGAAAGAAGTATAATTTAAAATAATATTCGAAAAATAAAAAAATATAGTTAGAAAGAAAGTATAATTTGGAAATAGAAATTTAAATAATAATTTTGACTTTTAAAAATTCTTTAAAATTGTTTTTTTTTTAAGAAAAAGATTCGAATAGAAACATTTTTTTAGGAAGTGCATATGTAAAGAGCCATATTTTGAGATTAATGACACTTATTTTCAATTAATTTGTCCAAAAACTGTGACCAATATATTGTGATCATCAAAAATAATAAAAAAAATTATTATAACACTTTTTACACAGAAAAAATCAGAAAAATTGGGAAACAACAATTTACAAAATCTTCTTCTCATATTTTTCAATTATTACATGTATCTTTACGAAGATAACAAATCATAGCTGGATAAATTCCATGGCTACACATGAAAGTTATGATCTATTTAGTGAGAGCACCTAATTGGAGATTTTTGCAATGAAAAGTTTTGCGAAAGTTACTGGAAAAATTCAGAAACATTAGAAAATAAAATTGGGAAAACTATTTGCATAATTTTCAATTGTCACACGCATCTTTACGAAGAAACCAAATCATATTCGAAGATAATCCATCGTTAAATATAGAAGTTGTGGTATATTAAGTAGGATCACCCAATTGGGGAATTTGCTATGAAAAATTTTGCGAAAGTTACAAAAAAATATCAGAAACATTAGAAGACAAAATTTAGACAATTATTCTCATTCCTTTCAATTATCGCATGCATTTTTACGAAGAATATATATATCCATGGCTAAGTATGAATCTTATGGTATATTAAGTGAGAGCACCTAATTGGATAATTTTGTTATGAAAAATTTTGCGAATGCCACAAAAAATTGATAAACATTAGAAATGAGAAAACTAATTTTCATATTTTTTGAATATTGCAGAGATATTTACAAAGAAAATAAATCATATCTGAAGAAAATATATGGCTGAATATAGAAGTTGTGGTCTATTAAGTGAGAGCACCTAATTGGAGAATTTTGCTACGAAATTTTTTGCCAAAGTTACTAGAAAAAAATAGAAACATTAGAAAAGAAAATGGAGAAAATTCTTCTCATATTATTCAATTATTACATGCATATTTACGAAGAAAATAAATCATACCTGAAGAAAATCCATGACTGAATATAGAAGTTGTGGTCTATTAAGTGAGTGTATTTAAATGAAGATTTATGCATTGAAAAATTTGGCGAAAGTTACAAGAAAAAATTCAGCAACATAGAGAAGAAACATTTTCTTTTCATATTTTCCAATTATCACATGCATCTTTATGAAGAAAATTTATCACACCTAAAGAAAATTCATGTCTAAATATAGAAGTTGTGGTCTATGAAGTGAGAGCACCTAATTGGAGAATTTTGCTATGAAAAATTTGGCGAAAGTTATAAGAAAAATTTGAGAAACATTAGAAAACAAAATTGGGAAAATTATTTCATATTTTTCAAATATCACATGCATAGTTGCAAAGAAAACAATTCAACTCTGATGAAAATCCATGACGAAGTGCAGAACTTATGGTCTATTAAATGAGAGCACCTAATTGGATAATTTTGCTATGAAGAAGCCACAAAAAATTGATAATCATTAGAAATGAGAAAACAAAATTTCATGTTTTTCAAATATTGCAGGGATATCTACAAAGAAAACAAATCGCATCTGAAGAATGTCCATGGCTGAATATAGAAGTTGTGGTCTATTAAGTGAGTGTATTTAAATTAAGATTTTTGCAATGACAAATTTGGCTAAAGTTACAAGAAAAATTTCAGCAACATAGAGAAGAAACATTTTCTTTTCATATTTTCCAATTATAGCATGCATCTTTGTGAAGAAAATAAATCATATCTGAAGAAAATCCATGGCAAAATATAGAAGTTATGGTCTTTTCAGTGAGAGTGTCTTATTGGAAACTTTCCTATGAAAAAATTTTGCGAAAATTATAAGAAAAAAAGTCAGAAACATTAGCAAAAAATGATGAAATAATTTTCAGAGTTTTTAAATATTACATGCATCATTGCGAAGAAAACTAATCATATCTGAAGAAAATCTATGCTTAAATATAGAAGATATGATCTATTAAGTGGGAGCATCTAAATGGAAAATGTTACTATTAAGAAATTGGAGAAAAAGTCAGCCACATAAAAAAGGGGAAAAATATTTACATATTTTTCAATTACCACACATATTTTAGCAAATAAAACAAATGATATCTGAAGCAAATCCGTGGCTAAATATAGAAGTTATGGTCACTTAAATGAGGGTACCAATTAGAGAATTTTGCTATGAAAATTTGTAAAATTTTGATGTGGAAAATTTGGCGAAATTTATAAGAAAAAAATTCAGAAACATTAGCAATAAAAATTTAAAAAATATTTTCATATTTTTCAAATATCACAAACATCTCTTAGAAGGAAACAAAATCATATCTGAAGAAAATCCATGGCGAAATAAAGATGATATGTTCTGCTAAGTGAGAGCACCTTGGAGAATTTAGCTATGAAAAAATTTGCGAAAGCAAAAACTCAGAAACACTAGTAAGCAAAATTAAGAAAATTATTTTTATATTTTTCTAATATAATATGAATGTTTAAGAAGGAAACAAACCATATCTGAAGAAAATCAATGGCTGAATATAAAAATTGTGGTCTATTAAGGGAGAGCACTTAATTGGGAAATTTACTATGAAAACTTTTGCCATAGTTATCAGAAAAACTTCAAGAACACTAAAAAAGGAAATTGAGTAAATTATTTTCACATTTTTCATATATTACATGAAACTTTACAAAGAAAATAAATTGCACCTGATGAAAATCCATGGCTAAATATAGAAGTTGTGGCCTATTAAGTGAGAGAACATCTAACTGGATAATTTTGCTATGCAAATTTTGGTTACAAGTTACAAGAAAAAAGTCAGAAACTTTAGAAACTAAAATTGGGAATCGGATTTTCATATTTTTTGAATATAACATATATCATTACGGCAAAAACAAATCATATCTGAAGAAAACCCATGCCTAAATATGGAAGTTGTGGTATATTAAGTGAGAGCTGTCGATTGGAGAATGTCGCTATTAAACATTTCCCGAAAATTATAAGAGAAACCAGAAACATTAGAATTTTTTAGAAAGTTATGTTTATATTTTTAATTTTTGAATGCATATCTTTCAAGAAAACTAATCATGTCTGAAAAGTCAGGGCTAAATATAGAAGTTGTGGTCTATTAAGTTAGATTGGGGAATTTACTATGAAAAAATTTGGAAAATTTACTAGAAAAAAATCAGAAAATTTGAAAGAATTATTTCCATATTTTTAAATATTACATACATTTATAAGTATTGAACAATTTAAATCTGAAAATCCATAGCAAAGTATAAAAGCTTTGGTATATTTATTACTTGGTGCGATTTTTTAAAAACAGATATTCGGCAAGTGAGTTGTACTTCTCGTTCGTATGTGAGAATCATTTACTTAAAGAGGCCGGGTTTGATGTTGAAAAGTCGCTGCGACGCCACTTTACAAAACCTTTGACAGGGTGAAAATCATGATCATCAGCCAAGTAATAAATGCCACCATGCCATTTGTAAATAAATTTGCATTATATTAAATATAGATGCAAAATAGTCTTAAGCCAGCACAACATCCCAGTTCAAATCAAATATTGATTACAGACCAAAACAAGTAAAAACGGCGTTAAGTTCGGCCGGGCCGAACTTTATATACCCTCCACCATGGATTGCATTCCACAGAGGTTGTCGGTTTTCGTAGAAGTGCAGTAATATTACAGGAAAATATAATTTTTTTAATATAGCCAAACCAAAACAAATACAAATATTGGAAAATTAATGTTATAAATAAATATAATATTTTAATTATTTCAAACCACGCTTATAAGGTAATGCTACCAATACGTCAATTCAAAAAATAAATATTCTTATATTTATATTTTCAAAAATATTTTGAAAGCCATAAATATTGGTAGATAGTGAGTGCTACAGTTGGTTGTATTTCTATTCTATTTGAATTCCAAAAGTAAAAATTTTGAAAATCCATTATCAGACTATAGTGCAAAATAACCTAACTTCATGATTCAACCAATTTTTGCGTAAAAGAAAAAGTACAAATTTGGAAAAAACTTTTTATTTTGCGTGTCTATGCAGTCAGAGGAATGTATACACCGAATTCCATGATTCCAGCAGCGCCCATTTGGTTGGTACCATTTTTACCCCCTTGACGTTTCTACGCAATTAGAATTTTATCATTCTAGCTGTAGTCGTTTAGTTGGTACTATTTTTATCCCTCTGTACCATTGTATCCCTTGAAAGTACTAATTTCGAAAAATTCGTCTATTTTCCGTGTCTACGCAGTCAGAGGAATGTATACTCCGAATTTCATGACTCTAGCAGGAGTCATTAGATTGGTAATATTTTTATCCCCTCTTTTCATTTTAACCCCAAAAAGTACGAATTTTGAAAAATCGGTGTATTTTACTTATCTATGCAATCAGAGGAATGTATACACCGAATTTCATTATTCTAGGTACAGCCGTTTGGTTGGTACCATTTTTATCCCTCTATTCATATTTTGCCCCGTAAAAGTACGAATTTGGAAAAAATACTTTTATATTATGTATCTACTTAATTAGAGGAATGTACACACCGTGTACGTGTTTCTAGCTGTTGTCGTTTAATATGTACCATTTTTATCCCTTTTTGCCCCATTTCACCCCATACAAATAAGAATCACTTTATGGGACACGTTTTTGCTGTAAGGGGAATGCGTATACCAAATATCAAGCAAAGAGACATATTCAAAAAACATGCTTAAATACGCTAAAATATTAGGGATTATTATGGGTATTTTTAGTGCTTGTGAGGGAAAAATTTTTCCTTTTGGACCGATTTCGCCCCATTTCAATCCCAACCGATCTACGACTATAAGACGCATTTATTGAAAATTTGAACGTTCTAGCTCCTTTCGCTTAGATGCTAGCGTGCTTTCAACAGACGGACATGGCTAGATCGTCTTAGAATTTTATGGCGATCAAGAATATATATACTTTATATGATGATAACTTTTATTTAATTTTTTTTAATCCACCTATAACGACGGTCATATTTCAGAAAATAAGAAAAACTTTTACGACGATCTCCATCTTAGTTTTCAAATTGATACTAATCTTTGCATGCTATCATATTTGAGTTATCAACGATTACAGCATTTCTTTGATTTGTGAAATCACACATATTTTTGTAATAAAAGCATTTTTACTTTTTTCGAGGTGCTAATTAATAATTACAGCTAAATCAATAACCAACGCCTAATAAGCTGAACACAGTCAGTATCACAGCGACTTTTGTTAATTAAATAATCATTCAGAAACCCTAAAATAACCGTATTATCCGAAATCGAAAGGGCGAATTTATGGCTCCACCTTTTATAAATTACTTTCTATGATATCTCGAAGCTGGAGCTGACTCAAAAAACTTAAAACAATTTTTGTAATCAACATCTGTAATGTGTAGTGCGGACGACTGTCCGATCGACAATGAGTGATAGTTCCAGAAAAGAAGACTATCTATATTGATTGTTCTCACGCCCGGGACAAGATCGCGAATATCCGACCAACGAAGTGGAAGTATACTACAGTACGAAGGTGACCAAGAAAAACAACAGAATTAAGAGACATATATGGGAGTTTTATTCCATTTTAGGCCTGTTGTATATGGTGTATATAATGAGAAGATCACAGGGAGTATTTCTTACACCGCTTCAGAAATCAAATCAAATCAAATCAAATAGATGTTTTGTCCAACTAACAGCACATGTGTGAGAGTTCCTAGAAGGTCGCTTTTCTCTACCGAACGTCCTCACGTCCGAGATATGATCCCGAATATCCATGAACGTATCGACAGAGCACATCCAACATTATGACGTTGATAAAGATAGAGAATATAATTTAATATCATACCGCCATCTGAATCAACGTCACCACCCTACTCTGAACACGGTCAAGCAGCTTCAAGAAATAGATTGCCGCACTCGACCATGGTGGCTGTAGTCCATATTAGGTGATGTAGGTGGTGTACATATTGAAAAGATCAGATCAGAGAGACGTCTTTAGAATGTTTAGACACTTGAATAATTTTTTCGACAAGCAATCCAAGGAAGATCTTACACCACCAAATTCCATTTTAGGGGACTGAATTAGCCTAAATACTTGAATGCATATTTCGAAAAATTAAATACGTATTTTTTCTAACAAACATCACATTGTATCTTCATGTCAATGCGATCAATATCCTCACCGTTCATAGAAATCGGCGACACAACTGGATCAAGGAGCTCTTGGTCTTACGTACATTAAAATTTCGATTCATTCGACCCCAATCCAAAATGGCTAGTAAAACCTGTGTCTAATCCATTAAACGCTTTTTGTCATCAATTTCATCAATCATAGACTTGGTCTATGATCGATCGACTATAATCTAGGAGCTATGACTTTGACCGCTTGTGGAGCAACAAGGAGCTCTGGGGCTCATGTGCCTTCGAATTTTCGAAATTGCCAGTAAATTCTGATCGAGTGTCTCATCTATTAAACGCCTTTTGTCTTCAATTTCTTGAAGATTTGGTCTATGGCCATTAGATAAGGGAATCACTTGCGAGACAAACCTATTAAACATACTCTATTCACTCGACCTTATTCAGAAATTGCCAGTAAATTTTGGCCAAATGTCCCATGCACCAGTCGCCTTTTATTTTAAATTTCTTGAAGACTTGGTCAGTGATCGTCTCTGGACTGTGACCATTTGACTAGGGAATCACTTGCGAGACAATAAGGAGCACTGGGTTTTACTTGCCTACTATACCTACTATATTCTCTCGACCCGATTCGGAAACGACCAGTACATCTTGGCCAAGTGCCTCACACATCAGACGCCATACCTCTGTGTGGAGTAGATTGGATTCAAAAGGTCGCCCATGAAAATGAGAAAAAGAACACAATTCTGTGGTTCTGATGCGGTCAAATATGATTGACTCTATTCCAATCATATTTTGTCTATGATCCAATGACAGATCAGTAGATTGAATTCAAAAATCTAATTCAAAAGATCATCAGTGAAAATAAGGTAACGTGCGTGGTACTCCTGCTGTCATATATGATTGACCTCCAATCATATTTGGTCTACGATGAAATGAGGACGAATGACAGATGAGGTTGCTGCCAACCGCGAATCTGTAGATTTGATTCAAAAGGGCAGCAATTAAAGTAAGAGAATGAGAAGGAGAAAGAACTGAACAGAACCCTGTGGTACTCCTGTGGTCAAATATGATTGGCCTCCAATCATATTTGGTCTCTGATAGAATGACTGAGAAGTAGATTGAATTCAAAAGTTAAGCGAATGAGTCTGAGTCAAAAGTCGGATCCAAAAGGTCGGCCATGAAAATAAGAAAAGTTACAATGAAAATAATTTTAAGGAGTGTGAGAAATTACTTCTGCTGTCATATATGATAGACCTCCAATCATATTTGTCTAATATGGAATGAAGACGAATGCCACAGGTGATTACTGTCATCCGCGAATCTCTAGATTTTAGTCACAATGTCGCCAATAAAATAAAGAAAAGATTGGGAGAAATAAATGTCCCCTGCGGTACTCCTGCGGCCAAATATGATAGGTCGTCAAAGAAAATAAACAAAAGGGAGGAAGATAGAACAGAACTCTGTGGTACTCCTTCGGAAAAGTGCATGTTTCAATGAGACAATTTTCTATACATCTTTGGGATTAGAGCTAGAGCTGATTCAGAAAACCTGAAGCAACTTTTAGGAATCTGGAGAGCCGAGCAATCCATAATCTTATCACAAATTTCCAACATAACCTTTTCTGAATTCGTTTTTTTTTGACATTTTGATATCATGTTTCGTTTATGATCGAAAGACAGAACAGTAGTAGATTGAATTCAAAAGCTTAACCCAAAAGCTCATCAAGAGGTAAGGTAAAGAGAGAGAGAGAATGAAAAGAGCACTGTGGTACTCCTGCTGTCATATATGATTGACCTCCAATCATATTTGGTCTATAAAGTAATGGAGTCGAATGAGAGGGGAGTTTACTGTCATCCGCGAATGAGATTGAGTCAAAAGTCTGATTCAAAAGTTCGTCAATGAAAAGTGGAAAAAGAGAGGGAGAAAGAATAGAACTCCGTGGTACTCCTGCGGTAAAGTGTAGGTTTCCATGAGACATTTTTCTATACATCTTTGGAATCTAGCTCTAATTCCAGCTCAGAAAACCTAAAAACTTTTTTTGGAATCTAGAGTACTCCTTCAGTAAAGTGTATGTTTCCATTAGATTTTTATACACTCCACGAGAGTATTATGTCTTTGTGCATTTGTTTGTAACACCCAAAAGGAAGCGAGATAGACCCATTGTTAATTATACCGATCGACTTAGAATCACTTTTTGAATCGATTTAACAATGTCCGTCCGTCCGTCCGTCCGTCTGTCCATCTATTCTTGTAATCAAAGTACAGATCGCAATTGTAGCCAGAACCGAATGAAACTTTGCACAACAAAGTTTTTCTGGTTAAGGACGAACGCTATTTAATTTGAAGAAAATCGGTTCAGATTTAGATATAGCCCCCATATAAATTTCACTGCCGATTTGACTCTTTCACGCTAGATACCACATATTACAACAAATTTTCTTCAAACTTGGCAAAACATCTTACGTTTCAACTAGAAACACCTATGGTGAAAATTGGTCAGATCGGTTCAGATTTAGATATAGCCCCCATACGAATTTCACTCCCGATTTGACTTTTTCTGCTGTAGAAACCACATATTTTAACAGATGTGCTTCAAAATTGGCAAAACATATTATATTTCAACTAGAAACACCCACGGTGAAAATGAGACAGATCGGTTCAGATTTAGATATAGCCCCCATACGAATTTCACTCCCGATTTTACTTTTTCTGCTGTAGAAACCACATATTTTAACAGATGTGCTTCAAAATTGGCAAAACATATTATATTTCAACTAGAAACACCCACGGTGAAAATGAGCCAGATCGGTTCAGATTTAGATATAGCCCCCATACGAATTTCACTCCCGATTTTACTTTTTCTGCTGTAGAAACCACATATTTTAACAGATGTGCTTCAAAATTGGCAAAACATCTTATATTTCAACTAGAAACATCCACGGTGAAAATGAGCCAGATCGGTTCAGATTTAGATATAGCCCCCATACGAATTTCACTCCCGATTTTACTTTTTCTGCTGTAGAAACCACATATTTTAACAGATGTGCTTCAAAATTGGCAAAACATCTTATATTTCAACTAGAAACATCCACGGTGAAAATGAACCAGATCGGTTCAGATTTAGATATAGCCCCCATACGAATTTCACTCCCGATTTTACTTTTTCTGCTGTAGAAACCACATATTTTAACAGATGTGCTTCAAAATTGGCAAAACATATTATATTTCAACTAGAAACAACCACGGTGAAAATGAGCCAGATCGGTTCAGATTTAGATATAGCCCCCATACGAATTTCACTCCCGATTTTACTTTTTCTGCTGTAGAAACCACATATTTTAACAGATGTGCTTCAAAATTGGCAAAACATCTTATATTTCAATTAGAAACATCCACGGTGATAATGAGCCAGATCGGTTCAGATTTAGATATAGCCCCCATACGAATTTCACTCCCGATTTGAGTTATTCCGCTCCAGAAACCACACATTTTAACAGATTTTCTTCAAATTTGGTAAAATATCTTATATTTGCATGAGAAATACCCAGGATGAAGATGAGTCAGATCAGAAACCACGTATTTTCATCGAATTACTTAAAATTGAGAACTGGAAGAACCTATTGTGAAATGGGTCACTTCATTCCATGTTTGGATATAGCCCTGATACAAATATTCTTTTCGATTTGACAAATTGAACCAGGGCATATTATCCTATGATTAGGAAACATACAAAAATTCTTCCCGTTTTCACTTTTTTTCCGAATTGAATTGTATTCTGATAGAAAGTGGAGTGTATCATATAGTCGGCCCCGCCCGACTTTAGCCTTTCCTTACTGGTTCTATATATCTTTGAGATTTCTATTATCCGATTTAATCCATATTCTCATGCCGTCTTTGGGAAACAACAGTGAATAGCAAACCATAGCCCACATGCATGATATTGGGATCTCTTTTATTGTTTGAATTACAATACAAAGTAAATTTATATTCTAATTTTGGGTGCAGGGATTGAGCCGGGGTGACTAAGACCATTGTAGCTAGTTATTGCAGCGACAGACCAGAGCCTCTGCTGGGAATCGAACCAACGACGCCCACGCTGATAGCCGAGCACGCTACCAACTCGACTGCCGGGGCGCTCAAAATAGATATTGGGATTAATCTAATTACACGTAGAGAAAAAGTGTGTTCACAAGCAATCATATTTGAAGAGCCTCATATTACGATTTGCGATTTGTTGATCCTAGGTAATCATAGTACTATGATATAAACATATTATATATATGACTTCCACGATTTTTTCGTGGATTCATGTTTTTAAAATTGGATTTTGACTTCGCAACTTATCTTTTTAAAACGAATTTAAATTTAAATCAAAATCGATATAAGTGTAAATGATGATATTCGATTTTGAAGGCCTAACGATATCTTAAATTTAAAAACTCGAAACCACGAACAAAGCAGTTGGTTTGTACCGTACGATATGAGGAGCTACAACATTAAAGCCGCTCTTGATATTCAATTTATCAACTATCTCTCTGTATATGTTTCTGTTCTAATGTTACAATTATCCTATAATCTTTGAGTGTTTAATTGCAACTTCCATTTAATATTTACCTGCACGAACATGTTTGCGGGATAGTATCCTGAGCTATATTCGAAGTTGGCGTTGATGAATCGCTCGCCCCAAAGCCACCCGGCAGAGGGGGGCCCGAATGATTGCGATTGAAAGAACCCAGCCAATTTTTAATGGGATTCTGGCGCGTTGTTACCACGGCCATCATATTCAGGCCTTTGGCAGAGACTTGAGATTTTTTCTGAGGCACATGATAGGCCTCATGGAATTTCCCAGGCATTGATGATGGCAATGAAGATGTCCGCACGAGTGTTAAAGCGATGCAGGAAACGATTAGAAATGGCACAAACTGTGTTAAACGGGCCATTTTGTATGGTGTGTGGCACGTAACTGAGTGAATGATGATGGAGTGGCAGGCCACCACAAAGTCACACGCGATCTTGAGGGGAGGACGCACTGCTAATATAACTGACAACGTTTGGCCGGTTTGTAGATTTTTTATTATTATTTAAGAGCGGAAAAATTCAATTTTCCAGATGTCACGTTTAACGCTTTATTTTGAATGACGTTAGAAATAATCACCGGACAATTAAGAGCGGACATGCATGGAGAAAATACCGTTAAATTGGAGGCTAAACGTTTTTTTGAACGTGGGGATTTCGGGCGTTTTTTGGAAATTTTTATTTTATTTTCCGTTTTTAGATTTTTTGTTTTATTTTAGATTTTTTAGATTAACGTTCTAATTTAAATGTTGCTTAATTTCCATTTGCTGTGTTTGGGGGGGCCCTTGACATAAATATTCAATTTCACGCTGGTCAGCCACCTGATTCTTTTAATTTTTTTTGAAACGTATTCTTGTGTTTATCGTTTGTCGCTTGAATATGATTAAGAGTTTATGTCAACACCACAGCAAAGAAAGAAAAGAAGAACCGAAAAAGAAATTTGTTTAGAACTTTTTCTACGTCTTCTTCTTCTTCTGTTTCTTGAAGCGTTTAACTGGATATTCGGTACCGTTCACGCGAAAGTCTCGTTTGTAACTAAAAGTTAAATGGTTTTTGGTTAAGACAACATTGTGGGACTCTTCTTGGTTGGCGTCGTTGTCATAACGCCAAACCAAAATCATCATCATCATCACGATGATGATCATGATCATGTTCAGCGACATTACTGGTAAGACAAAGTCAACGCCAACGACGACGTCGACTTTATGATAAACGCTGAGCTTCACGCACGTCTCTGTGTAATTGATCTTTCACACATACACACAGCTAAAACGTTTGCGCATGCGCGACAGACTTAGCCTGATGCGTGGTGCGCTCAAGCCGCCAAGTGGTTCCAGCCTTTTATAAACACAACAGCGGGTTACGTGCCTCTTTCACACACGCACTCTTACCGCGAGCAAGTGTTTACATTTCCCATAAGTGACCCTCACTTGCAGGCAGTTATTCACCAAGAACAACAACAACAGCTACCACCCTACGCCTCCTTCTCCCCCTTCCCCTCCTCCCTCACCAACTCATAATATCGAAAGAAAGTCTCAGCCCAGTCGTACTTTGTCATTGCCATCGGTTTTGTTTTGGGTGTTCTTGATTTATTTGTTTTTGTTGTATTTGTTATTCTCTGCGCCACTCTTCGTGCTGGGTTTGTTTGCTTTTCTTAAGAAACCAAACATTCTTTAGTTTAGTAAGTTTCAACGCCAGTGAATGGACGCCAATGTGTGCGCCGCCGCTATGCTTTTGCGCATGCGCAGCGTCGCCTGCTGTTAAAATGCTAATAAGTGTTACTGTCGGTAGTCGTATAGTGTTTGTTGTTGTTCTGGTTCTTTGCTTTTGCCGTTTTGTTCTTTTTGCTTTAATTTGTGGTTGTTCTTGTAGTTGTCGTTGATGTTAAATAAACTCCATCCACTCCACTTGTTAGTTTGTGCTGCACTGAGAGAAATTTTTGGAACGGAATTTTTTCGAAAGAGGAAAAAAATCCAAAATATTTCTATGTAAGAGAATACAATATGGAGTTCTACTAAGGTTCAACACAATACTGAAGAGTACACTGCCAAGAGCTCCTTGATTTTGTGGAGAAAATGTCACCAAATACTGTCTTAATCCGTTCGTCTTAATGCTCTTGCTCAAGAAATCTATCCTTTGTTGTATTAACGAAACTTGTCAGCCGATAGCTGTCGAATAGTTAGTTATACATGTCCAGAGGCTCGACATCGAATTAAAAGACTGTTTTAGGAGCTTTGGGACTAGGAGGAGATTAAGAGTGCTCTTTCCATGTCTTTCTGCTTTCTTGAAAGCTTGGGTGACTTGACCAGTGTAGACGTCAATAAGATAAGATGTTTGGCGAGTCGCACATGTTGGTTTCGATGAGGAGTGTAAGAGCTCGTGGACCTCCTCTGGTCTAAGTGAGTCTGACGCTACGCCTCAATATTGTGAGCGAGTATGGTAGTTTCTTTCGATATATTCAAAGCCTTTGAACGAGTCTAACACGGCTCACTTATATTATAACTTATCGATTTCGGTGTGGGCTGTGACTTCTCTCGATTTATATCGAGTATTCTCAGAGATCGCACATTATGTACTGTTATAAATGGGTTTTCACTCGACGAGTTTAGGTTTACTGCGAACCACAGGGCTCTGTTTCTTCTCCCTTCTTCTCTTTTTCGTATTTTCATTGACGACCTGCTAGGTGAGACTTCAAATCCAAGCAATTACTACACAACATTGACCAGATATCGGAAACTGATATTACAGATCTAATCAAATATCTCAATATTTCAGGCTATATATAACATTTTTCTTTTCGAGTTGTGTGGTTCATTTGCAACGGTGTCTTAAGAGTACTGACCTTCTTCTCTATCTGGTCATAACTAGAAGTCATTTGAAAACAATAAGTCTTTGGCGACTTGGCCATGCTGAAATATTTCGTGAGTCCCCCGAAGATGAACATAACATCCCATGATATCAGAAATCGCCGCTTCTGGTCTAAATGTGTCGAATGCTTTCTTTCTGACCTCTACAAAAACCCAACCTGCTGTCTCTATGTATCGATATTGTAGGAGGTATTCTATATGGTACATGTTCCCTTGCATATGTGCAGTATGCTTACGTCGAACAGCTTATAAATCTTTGAAAAGTTTAAATTTAAATGTTAAATCAACTTTAAAGTTTAAATGTTAAATCAACTGATCAGTATAGATTTGGCTGCCACATTCCATCATGGCTGATTATGTCTTTCGAGCTCTGGTGTGTTTAGAAAATACAACGAAATATATCAGAGGATTGATTGATGCTAAGATCCATCCCAATAATAATAAATAATCCTTGAATAATAAATAAGACGTATTTTATTATTCCTTTAATAATAAAATATATTAAAAATCCTGGTCGGTGAAAAGGGCAGAGACACGATCACGCCTTTGCTGTATGTCTTGTGCCATGGCCCATGGTATTATTTTTCCTTTCGATCAACTTTCTGCACGTATGGATCTTATCCATGTAATAAAAATAGAAATGATTTTGAATCCATCATAATAAAGTATTTCGAAATTCGGAAACTTTGACAAGTTTGAAATGGAAACCATTTCTGGTTGGAGGTATCACATAACTGATATATTTCAATTTAAAATAAGCACTGACAATTCGTATCCGTTCATTTGCCCATCTGGAAATTAGCGTCCCTGACGTCCGGTAGTCTGATGATTATCATGATGTTCATCATAACACACTGAAAGTTATTTAGTGCATCGTTATCAATGTTAGTATGAATGTTATTAATATATTATATACTATTATTAAAGCTTATTGTTTTTCGCCGCTATCCTCCGCTAACTTCGTTACGGCAATCCAATGATTACGGAGGTGTTCTTCATAACACTCTGAATGTTAGTTAGTACATTGTTATCAGTGATTGTGTCAAGCTGATAATTGTTTTTCTCAACTATCCTCCGTTAGGAGCGGTACACAATGTGATTTTGTCTGTTTTATGTCAATAAGTGTAATTCTCCTTACAATCTACATGTTATTTAGTGGCATCTTTGGCTCAATGTTTATGTCAAGGGTACGGTTTAGGATAATTGCATTTCGCCTCTATCATCCACCAGGGGCGCTGCAACTATGTTACGCCTTTAACAAATGTTCTCCTTTAGTTCTTGGGCAATGTGATTCCCATTTGTGATTGAAAGTGTGTCGCAGCCGGGATTTTTATGTCTTCAGACTTTGCTATAAGAGCCATTCTATCGGTTTTAAAGCTGATTCACCCATATTTCTCCTTGTATCTACATATTCTATATGCACCCTACTAAAACTTTCACCACTCCTCTCGCATGTTTCTGCACTGGAGAACATTGCTCTTAAGTGAAAGGTTTTGATTGGAAAACATATCTCTCCGAAATGTCCCACAAGCTGTATGTATGTATGTATGTATGTAAGTGTTACAATGATTTTTCAAATTCTTCAATTTGAAAAATCATCAAAACATTCTCAGACATGACATATGCTTTTGCGTTCATGTTGCACACTGTAATTACTTTCAAATAATAAAAAAAAAACAAAATCTGTTCACACCTCAAAACCAAAAACAACAACTTGCAACACTTTTTCCAAATGACATACAAAAGAAAAAATTTGCCACAAAAAAAACAGTCCGACAGAAACAGAAATTTGTTGGAATTTTACAAAGTCATTTTAAGATTTGTGTGTTTTCGGTTCGAAAGAAAGCAAAACAAGCGGTGCAGCAAGAGCAGCCTTGGTGTAGTGCTGGGTGTGCAATTGCAATGGTTACAGTCTCAACTGTTGGTGTTGCATCGACATTTTTCAAAATAACATTTCATATGTTTTCTTGTGGTTTTGGGGGAGAATGTAGGCCTTCCAGCAAAGTGCCTGCTTATAAAGGGTGGTTAAATTGTAAGGACCGATGTTGAATGTGAACCACACCTTAACATCAAGTTTTTTCTGCATTTCATTTGTCATTTCTCAATTTCAGACTAACTCTATTTGAATCATGGAAAGATACACAATCGAACAACGCGTTAAAGTTATTCAGGCTTATTATGAAAATGGGCGTCCAAATCAAAATGCATATCGTGCAATTTCGAAGAAAATCATCTTCAGTGGCATGAGACACATATTCACCTCAGTGGATACGTCAATAAGCAGAATTGCCGCATTTGGGCGAATGATAATCCAAGAGTGACAGTTTGGTGCGGTTTATGGGCTGGCGGGCCGTATTTGTTCCAAAATGAGGCTGCCTGATCGGCCTCGTTACTGTGAATGGTCTTCGCTATCGAGAGATGATAACGAACTTTTTATGGCCCGAATTGGAAGATATGGAAGTGGACGATATGTGGTTTCAACAGGACGATGCCACTTGCCACACAGCTAACGAAACAATGACTATTTTGAGCGACAAATTCAATGGCCGTATTATCTCCTGTGGTGGCGATGTCAATTGGTGGCAAGATCATGTGATTTGACACCGTTGGGTTATTTGAAAGAAAAGGTGTACGTCGATAAGCCAGCAACAATTCAAGAGCTAATGGATGAGATAATTCGGCACATTAACGGCATAGAACCTCAATTATGCCTCAGAGTCATCGAAAAAAGGGTGACTCATACCCAGGGGTATACACCTATGACAGGATGTCCACCTTTTTAATAAAAAAATTTTTTTGAAAAAAAAATTGTATTAATAAAAGCTTCAATAATTTTATTAAAAATCCCTAATTTTGGAACACATTTTCCCCACTTTGGGAATTCGGATATGTTTCTTTAAAAATAAGTCTAGTAATTTTTCATCGTTTTTGATCATTTTGACGAATTTTAATAAATTTTATTGAGCCTCGTTTCTTAAAATGAAAAAAATGTATTAATAAAAACTTCAATAATTTTATTAAAACATCCCCAATTTTTGGAACACATTTTCTCCACTTCTGGAATTCGTATATTTTTTATTTAAAAAAAAGGGAAAATATTGTATTTTTTCATTGTTTTTGATCATTTTGACGAATTTTACGATTTTTTATTGGGCCTCGTTTCTTAAAATGTTCCCCACTTTGGGAATTCGTTTTTTTAAAGAATATTCATTGGGTCTCGTTTCTTAAAGTTTTGAGAGATATAAAGTGGAATGACCCTGTATTAATAAAAACTTCAATAATTTTATTAAAAAATCACCAATTTTTGGAACACATTTTCCCCACTTCTAGAATTAGTATATTTTTGATAAAAGAAAGAAGGAAAATCTAGTATTTTTCATCGTTTTTGATCATTTTGACGCATTTCAAAAATTTTTATTGAGCCTCGTTTCTTAAAATTTTAAGAGATGTGAACTGGAATGACCTTGTATTTTTTGAAAAAAAAACTTCAATAATTTTACTAAAAATCCCCAATTTTGGAACACATTTTTCCCATTTTGGGAATTCGGATATTTTATTTTTGAAAAAAAAGGAAATCTAGTAATTTTTTCATCGTTTTTATCATTTTAAGAATTTTCATTGGGCCTCTTATCTTACAATTTTAAGAGATATGAATTGGAATGACCTTGTATTTTTTGAAAAAAAATTGTATTAATAAAAACTTCAATAATTTTATTAAAAATCCCTAATTTTGGAACACATTTTCCCCACTTTGGGAATTCGGATATGTTTCTTTAAAAATAAGTCTAGTAATTTTTCATCGTTTTTGATCATTTTGACGAATTTTAATAAATTTTATTGAGCCTCGTTTCTTAAAATGAAAAAAAAATTTATTAATAAAAACTTCAATAATTTTATTAAAACATCCCCAATTTTTGGAACACATTTTCTCCACTTCTGGAATTCGTATATTTTTTTTAAAAAAAAAAGGGAAAATATTGTATTTTTTCATTGTTTTTGATCATTTTGACGAATTTTACGATTTTTTATTGGGCCTCGTTTCTTAAAATGTTCCCCACTTTGGGAATTCGTTTTTTTTTAAGAATATTCATTGGGTCTCGTTTCTTAAAGTTTTGAGAGATATAAAGTGGAATGACCCTGTATTAATAAAAACTTCAATAATTTTATTAAAAAATCACCAATTTTTGGAACACATTTTCCACACTTCTAGAATTCGTATATTTTTGATAAAAGAAAGAAGGAAAATCTAGTATTTTTCATCGTTTTTGATCATTTTGACGCATTTCAAAAATTTTTATTGAGCCTCGTTTCTTAAAATTTTAAGAGATGTGAACTGGAATGACCTTGTATTTTTTGAAAAAAAAAACTTCAATAATTTTACTAAAAATCCCCAATTTTGGAACACATTTTTCCCATTTTGGGAATTCGGATATTTTATTTTTGAAAAAAAAGGAAATCTAGTAATTTTTTCATCGTTTTTATCATTTTAAGAATTTTCATTGGGCCTCTTATCTTACAATTTTAAGAGATATGAATTGGAATGACCTTGTATTTTTTGAAAAAAAAAAATTGTATTAATAAAAACTTCAATAATTTTATTAAAAATCCCTAATTTTGGAACACATTTTCCCCACTTTGGGAATTCGGATATGTTTCTTTAAAAATAAGTCTAGTAATTTTTCATCGTTTTTGATCATTTTGACGAATTTTAATAAATTTTATTGAGCCTCGTTTCTTAAAATGAAAAAAAAATTTATTAATAAAAACTTCAATAATTTTATTAAAACATCCCCAATTTTTGGAACACATTTTCTCCACTTCTGGAATTCGTATATTTTTTTTTTTTAAAAAAAAGGGAAAATATTGTATTTTTTCATTGTTTTTGATCATTTTGACGAATTTTACGATTTTTTATTGGGCCTCGTTTCTTAAAATGTTCCCCACTTTGGGAATTCGTTTTTTTTTAAGAATATTCATTGGGTCTCGTTTCTTAAAGTTTTGAGAGATATAAAGTGGAATGACCTTGTATTTCCAATTTTGGAAAACATTTTCCCCACTTTGGTAATTCGGAAATTTTTTTTGAAGAAAAAAAGGAAAATCTAATAATTTTTCATCGCTTTTATCATTTGTATCAAAAATTTTTTATTAATAAAAACTTCAATAATTTTATTAAAAATCCCCAATTTTGGAACATATTTTCCCCATTTTGGGAATTTGGATATTTTTTTCAAAGGAAAATCTAGTAATTTTTTCATCGTTTTTTATCATTTTGACGAATTTTAAGAATTTTTATTTGGCGTCGATTCGTAAAATTTTATTAAATATCCCCAATTTTGGGACACATTTTCCCCACTTTGGGAATTCAGATATTTTATTTTTGAAGAAAAAATGAGAATCAAGCAATTTTCCATCGTTTTTATCATTTTAAGATTTTTTATTGGGCCTCGTTTCATAAAATTTTGAGAAATGTGAACTGGAATGATCAAAACTTGCATTTTTTTTTTAATTTTTTATTAATAAAAACTTCAATAACTCAGTCAATTATTAATGGATTTTTAAACCAAAAGCGGCGTATTACTCCTTACTAAATGTCGTATTTAAATTTAAAATTAATTTTAAATTAAATTGATTAAAAATTGTGCTTGCTGGGCCAAATCACACAGGTTTCTTAAGTTTTGTTAAATAAACTATATATTGATGGAAAGCTCCAGGTTTCTTCTGTTCAAATCCAATAAGAAAGTGAAATTAGTTGATTAGTTGAAACGAAGTTACAGGCTTTCAAACACAGAATTAGCACGATTTCCATTCCAACTTTCCCCCCCTTCAATTTCATGTTAAGCCAGTGAAGAAATGTTGCTGTTACTTTATTTAATATTTCCTTCATTTTGTCTTCTATTTGCAGCATTGTTCCTGTCCTACACCCACAGCATATATAATGATACATGAGACACCAACATATCCTTCAGTCACGTCTACAAAACCAATAACTGCAGTTTTTTGCAATTCCAAGTCAGAGTAGAATAAAAACAGAAAAAAAAACAAAACAAAACAAAGAAACAGAAACTTCCTTCAATAACTGTGAAGGAAAACCAGAAAAAAAAACAGAAAAAACCTTTGCTGATCTGCATGCGAGTACATCCCCCCCTGCAGGCGTCCCACACTTCCGCTCTTGCCAGACAAATACAAATACTATGAGTACCACTTGGATGGAGGCATTGCATGCAAAACATACAGAAACCTCAAATCCACATCAACCGAAAAACACGCGACATACACACGCTCGGAACGCTAATAGACGTCCTAAACGCCTCAGATCCCTCCAGAAAAGTGAAGACAAGTCATCGCCTATAGTAAGTGCCGCTGCTGCTTCCTCGCCTCCAGGTTTTCTACAGGCTTTATTCAATACCGACGACTCGATACGTTACGTAGCTCTCAATCAGACGGACATAGAGAAGGCTGATCGCATTCAGAGCCAACAGGGCGAGGAAGTTAGCGCTAATTGGGAATCGGGCAGTGATTTGGATTTGGGCGGCAGCGGTGACAGCGGCAGCAGCAGCAGTGTTGAGGATTTATTTGCCACACGCCCCAGACGTAAACTACGGCGCAAGATGGGTCGCAAGGGCGCCTATTCGATGCGGGAGACATTCGAAGATAGTAGACAGGTAAGTAGTATGTTATAGAGCAAATATATTTGTTAAATAACCCTTTGTGGGCGGGTGGAGGACTATGGACTATGGTTTTTATGGTATACCCCAAAAACAAATAAATTCCTTGAACATTTGAAGGATAAAAGTGACTGGATTGATAGAAGAATTATCGTAGAGAGTTCTCCAACCGAGCTTTATATCTAAGCTTATAATTTTTATATGTATATGTTCATGGTTCAAATTCGCTACTGGTCGCTTCCCAGCAAAAAGAAAGCAGCGGGATATGTGAAAATGATGCTCATCTTGTTATTTGGAAGTAGTGAAAATTGGAATTGAATTTAACATGGAGTTGTCATAGGAGGAATGTCCTTTATTTTGAAAGACTTAAAAGTTATTTTAAAGTGTTGCAAAGGAACCACTTTTTCACTAGTTTCCATTTGTGTTCTAAAAATCCGCCGCTACCGGGTGTAGAACAGTGGACCTTCTGGTTGCTACTACGGCGCTCTAACCATCTCAGATATCCTCTCTTGTGAGTTGTGAATAACCAAAGCAAACCATTTTGTTCATTAGAACTGACAATAGGAAACAAAACAATATATTTATTTTTTTAATACGAACTAATATACAATGGATAAAATATTAAATGAAATTAGTATTAAATTAATTAATACTATTTAAATTTATTTATATTATTTAGTATTAATAATTAATAAAAAATAAATATTTGAAGTACATTAACAAAACAATAAACAATAAAAGTTTTTTATTGTATTATAATGTTAAATTGTTAAAATTATACAAAATTAAACACTTTATATATATAAAAGTAATAAAAAAAGAACAAAAGTTTTTTTCCCGAGCCACGATTCGAACCCGAGGCCTGGGTGCAAAGCAGACACCTTACCTCTGTGACCACATACTAAAAATTCGTCCCCAATCACTTGTGAAGATGTTATTCGTAAAATGTTACGAGATATCAACATATTATCGACTTTTTTGAATGTTGTTTGAAAGAACTTCCTCAAAAGCAGGAAAAATTCACATTTGAATTTTCAGATGCGATTAAAATGTGCTTCCTACGGAAGTACTTTCATTTTTTTTGTTGGGTTCTAATTGGTTTATCTTCTGAGATGTTATGTTTACTTAACGACTTAGAGAGTTCTATTTGCTTTAATATATTTGCCAGCCTTGTTTTATATTTCAAATGAAAAATTCAAATTCAATTCAAACTTTAAATATTTAAACTAGAGGATTTGAGAAAAGTAGTGGTTTGAACCAACTATCATATATATACGATTATATTAAGGTATGGAAAATAAAAAAATTCGGTAGCACTGTCAATTCTACAATATTTTTCTTCTAAATGGTGTATTAATTTTCAGCTTATTCTAGTTAGCGTAAGTTAGGTTGAAAAGAGGAGTGGCTGAGCGCGACTCATACCCAGGGGCATACACCTAGGCCAGCAAGTCGGCCTGTTGTGTGCTTTAAATAAAAACTGAAGGGGGAAAATAGAATAAACTTTTTTGCTATTTTATGAATGAATCCAAAATAAAATTTTTTTATTTCAAAGAATTCAACAAAAACATTTTTTATACCCTTCACCACCAGGATGGGGGTATATTCACTTTGTCATTCCGTTTGTAACACCTTGAAATATTCATCGGAGACCCCATAAAGTATATATATTCTGGGTCGTGGTAAAATTCTAAGACGATATAGCCATGTCCGTCTGTCTGTCTGTCTGTCTGTTGAAAGCACGATAGCGGCCGAACGAAATGAGCTAGGAGGTTCTAATTTTTCCTAAATGTGTCTTATGGTTGTAGATCGGTTGGAATTGAAAGTGGACGAAATCGGCCCAGAGGGAAAAATTTTTCCCTCACAAGGACTGAAATGTTTTTTGAACATAATAGCTTGTATTTACTTGATATTTGCAATGCGCATTCCCTTTATAGCATAAAAGGGCACCATAGAGTGATTTTTATTTGTATGGGGCGAAATGGGACAAAAAGGGATAAAAATGGTACCTATCAAACGACAACAGATAAAAACACGAAATTTGGCGTGTACATTCCTCTAATAGAGTAGATACATGATATATAGAAGTATTTTTTCTAAATTCGTACTTTTAAGGGGTTAAATGGGGATAGGGGGATAAACCTAACGGCTGCACCTAGAATAATGAAATTCGATATATACATTCCTCTGATTGCGTAGACACGTAAAATAAAAGAACTTTCCAAAATTCGTACTTTTTGGGGTTCAAATGGAAAAAGGGGATAAAAATAGTACCTACCAAATGACCGCAGCTAAAATCATAAAATTCGGAGTATACATTCCTCTGACTGCGTAGACACGAAAAATAAAACGTTTTTTCCAAATTCGTACTTTCAATGGATACAATGGCTACAGGGGATAAAAATAGTACCAACTAAACGAATACAGCTAGAATCATGAAACAGTGAGTACGTCCATCTAATTGTGTAGATACGTAAAATAAAGAGATTTTATATAGTCGTACTCTTGAGGGGGCAAAATTGAAAAAGGATAAAAATGGTACCAACAAAATGGCCGCTGATAGAATCATGGAATTCGGTGTATACATTCCTCTGACTGCATAGCCACGTAAAATATTTGTTTTCCAAGTTCGTATTTTATTTTGTTGCTTTTACGACAAAAAATGGTAGAATCATGAAGTTGCCTTATACTGCTTACGTGAGAGATAAGGTAAAGGGTGATTTTTTAAGAGCTTGATAACTTTTTTTTTTTAAAAAACGCATAAAATTTGCAAAATCTCATCGGTTCTTTATTTGAAACGTTAGATTGGTCCATGACATTTACTTTTTGAAGATAATTTCATTTAAATGTTGACCGCGGCTGCGTCTTAGGTGGTCCATCCGCTTAGTCCAATTTTGGCATTTCCACGTTTTTGAGTAACAGAGACCCAATTGGTGCGAACGGCGACGAATCGAAAATTGGTGGTCATCGTTAACACTGGCCGATACAGCTGCGATATTTTCTTCAGTTCGCACTCTACGTAAGCGTGTTGGTGGTTTAATGTCCAACAATGTAAATTTGGTGCGAAATTTAGTCACAATAGCCCGAATAGCCGCTTCAGTGGGTCGATTAAACTGACCATAAAATGGAAGCGCGCAATGAACTTTCTTAACAGAGCACGCATTTTGATAATAAAATTCAATAATTTGCAAGCGTTGTTCGTTTGTAAGACGATTCATGATGAAATGTCAAAGCATACTGAGCATCTTTCTCTTTGACACCATGTCTGAAATCCCACGTGATCTGTCAAATACTAATGCATGAAAATCCTAACCTCAAAAAAATCACTCTTTATTTTCAAAATTTATACTTTTGAAATTAAAATAGGATGGAAATACAACCAACCAAACGACTGTAGCTGAAAGTACACTCTCTATCCCCCGATATTTAGGGTATTTTTGATTGCTCCCTTATATTTACTTTGTGAATTGAAGTATTATATCCATTATATATATAGTATACAAATATTGGTAGCCTTGGCTTATTAATTAAATTTCTTATTTTCATACAGTTAAATTTTGTTGCGGACATTCCTCTTGTAGCTTGGAAGCACCACAAAGAAAATAAAAGTTGTAGCGGGCGAAATGGGACAAAAATGGATAAAATATGGTACCAATTATACGACAACAGCTAGAATCATGAAATTCGGTGTGTACATCCCTCCAATTTCATAGACACGTAAAAAAGGGAATTTTTCGAAATTCGAACTTTTAAGGGATATAATTAAAAAGAGGGATAAAAATGGAACCTACCAAACCGCTGAAGTTGAAATCATGAAATTCGGTGTATACATTCCTCTGATTGCGTAGACACGTAAAATAAAGAACTTTGCAAAATTCGTACTTTTTGGGGTTCAAATGGAAAGAGGGGATAAAAAAAGTACCAACTAAACGACTACAGCTAGAATGATGAAATTCGATGTGTACATGCCTCTAATTGTGTAGATACGTAAAATAAAGAGATTTTAGATAGTCGTACTCTTGAGGGGGCAAATTTCAATAATGCACCATAAAACCCCTTAGTATACGTGCTACAGATGATATATTTTTGGGCGATTTTTTCATATTAAAAATTACTCAAATTTTTAGGCGATTTTTCGTAGGAAAAAAATGTTTGGGGTATTTATACACTCCACGAGAGTATTATGGCTTTGTGCATTTGTTTGTAACACCCAAAAGGAAGCGAGATAGACCCGTTGTTAAGTATACCGATCGACTTAGAATCACTTTCTGAGTCGATTTAGCAATGTCCGTCTGTCCGTCTGTCTGTCCATCTATTGTTGTAATCAAATTACAGGTCGCAATTATAGTCCGATCTTAACAAAAATTGGCACAAGTAAGTTTTGTGGATAAGGACGAACGCTATTTAATTTGAGGCAAATCGGTTCATATTTAGATATAGCCCCCATACAAATGTCGCTTCCGATTTGACATTTTCCGCTCTAGAAACGACATATTATACCCGATTTTCTTTAAATTTGGCACAACATCTTATAATCCAACTAGAAACACTTATGCAGAAAGTGGGTAAGATCGGTTCAGATTTAGATATAGCGCAAATACAAATGTTGCTCCCAAATGTTTAACCGATTTTGGCCAAACTATACATATTATATTTCACCTACTTCGTTCCAGATTTCAATATACCCCCATACAAATGTCCTTTCCAATTTAACATTTTTTGTCAAACACATACATTTACAGGATAAAAAAATCCTTCCCGTTTTCACTTTTTCACCGAATTAAATTGTATTCGGATTGAAAGTGGAGTGTATCATAGAGTCGGCCCGCCCGACTTTAGCCTTTCCTTACTTGTTTTTCATTTATGTTTGGACATAATTTCATTATGGGGTTTTTGGGTAATTTTTCATATTTTTGGGGCGATTTTCATTTTAAGTACACAAATAAAAAACCTTCTTCTCTTTAAACAGTATTAGTCCTTCCGAGGTGGCTCTAAACCATAGGTTACTTTTAGTGAGTATAAATTATATCGCACACAGCTCGTTGACTGAGATAAGGCCCGTATTTATTTATTCTGGAGTATTTGAGAGATTATTTGCAATAAAAAGAAGTATTATATTAGCTTGGGGTAAATAAGAATAAGTATAAGGCCCATCTCTATATCATATTCTACCCAAAACCTAGTATGTAAGTCAATGACAACTGCCGTACGATCTGATGTGGGTTAATGTTTACTGCTGTAACTTCATTACTTTTCAACTTTTTCCATGAATACAAAGCAGAGAGTAAATAAAGTTTCGTTTCCGTATCTTTAGTTACTGCAACTCGTGCGAAACTATTAAATATTATTTAAGGTTTTTTGCATTTGCTTCGCTGGTATGGAAAACAACGCTGCTTCTTATTCGGTTTGCACTCGAATAATGCAAATAAGTGGCAGTAAATCCATTGTTTGAATGCCCTACAACAAATGGAGGGGATGCTTTGCATTTAGCAATGCATTTGTAGCAACATTAATAAAAATTTAAAGGATTTAGGATCTTCTATATGTATAATGGAAGCTATGGATTATACTAGAGCAGGTAGATACTTGGTATTTTGGAAATATTTATTACTATGACGGCTTATACGGAATGTGGATTTGCAGAAGTTGTTCGAGATTAAATTTCAAAACGTGGCAAATACCTGATTCGCCAGGTACGATGTGCAATTCAAATACTGTTTTCTTTAGTTTCGAAAATTCAAATACTTTTTTCTTTAGTTTTGTAATCACATCCCTTCGAGGACGAAGGGTATCTAATATTCGCCCCGACTAAATCCACTGCCACTTTTGCTACTTTTGTCTTGTTTTCGTTTTTGATGTTATTATTTGATACATTTTTATTGTGTTTCTGTTTTGTTGCATATTCTGTTGTCTTCTTATTCCGAGCACACACACACACGCACACTTTTGTTGCAGAGTTCATTCATAAGTTTGGCACGAGTTTTCCGTGCATGGAGGGCGCGTGTGGGGGACTTGAGATGGTGGGTGTACTCGCGTATGCCTGGGCTGGGTTAGTGTTACGTATTCCGGCAAAGACAATGTTTGCATTGCAACTCATTATTTAACTTTTTTGTTTTGAGTGCTCTGAGTTACACATTTCTGTGGAACGTGACTTTGGGTTAGCAGTGAATTGTATTGCAAAATACAGCGAGTGGTGTATCGGAGCAGAAAATGCTGGATTAAATGATGAAAGTGCAAACAATTATTCAATTCGTGGAATTATTTCAATACTTACAATTCAATTCATAGAAATATTCAAATTTCCAATTATAAAATATGGGATGGAAGTTCCATTTCATGCTATGCTGACACCGAAGGGCAATTCCTACTCTCACCTCTAGTGTGGTGCATCCTGGAAGCTCGAACAACCTAATTGAAGTTGTGGTATCCAACCCGATTGGGACATCAGGTGGGATCTAACTAGATAAGGAGTTTCAATTGGGCAATACTGTCATAAACAATCTAATTCCAATAACGAATAACATGGATATTCTTTAGGAGTGGCAATCAGTTAAGATCACGTGGTACAGTGGCAGACGACCCACCTTAGGCGGTATATACTTCCCCAACTCTATATACTACTACTACTTATCTTAAGACTCCGGAAAAATTGCCTCCCCGCAAGGGTTTATCTTTTCCGGCAATCCAACTGCAGAAAATAGAGAAAGTGGTTTTGGGTTTCTCTTATCTCTGCATACAATGTAACGATACAATGGAAAACGCATAGAGACCGAATAATATAAATTAGACTCTTGCTCAAGAAATATTACCAAAGTCAAATGTTATGCCTCTACATACGTCAGTGAGGTGCCGAGCAGCCTCTGTGTTGAGATATTCAAAGACCCAAAAATTTCACCCAGATTTGGGGACTCCATCGGAACCTCTACACAGGCAGCGCGCTCCAATGATGCAGGTTGTCAACCCATTCGAGACAACTACATAAAATCGTTTGATACAGAGAGCTGTAGACAAAAGACTGGATCTACAATGCTACCGGGAATCTTATTAACGACAGGAAACAGCTAAAGAACGAGCTTAACTCTGCCTTCAGAATTTGTACTCCTCCGTCGACAGAATGGTAAAGAAGAGTGTCAGGAAAGATGGAATTGCAGCACAGATACAGGCGACAGCAGATACATATCGTAGCAAAGACCTGTGCAACTCTGTGCGAATTTCCCAAAAGAAAAAATCAAAATCTCTTGACAACAAGAACTGGGAGGACTACTACGCAGAACTTCTGCCAAAGACGCCAATATGTAGATGCACGTGCCACTAAGAAAGGCAAGATATAAACATATACCAGAAATCGTGACTGCTATTAAAGTACTTAAACCCAACAAAGCCCCGGAACCACTGAAGGCAGATCTCCTGGTTAGTGCACATATTCTCCACCCACTTATACGCGAATTTTGGGCAACTGAAACACTGTCACAAGAGTTAAACAAGTAAGGAAGGCTAAAGTCGGGCGTGACCGACTATTTGATACACTCCACTTTCTATCCGAATACAATTCAATTCGGTAATAAAGTGAAAACGGGAAGGATTTTTGTATCCTGTAAATGTATGTGTTTGACAAAAAAACTCTTAAATCGGAAACGACATTTGTATGGGGGTATATTGAAATCTGTTAGGAAATAGGTGAAATATAATATACCAAAATCGGTTAAACATTTGGGAGCAACATTTGTATTGGGGCTATATCTAAATCTTAACCGATCTTACCCACTTTCACCATAGACGTTTTTAGTTGGATTATAAAATGTTGTGTTGTGGTTTCTAGAGCGGCAAAAGTCAAATCGGGAGCGATATTTGTATGGGGGCTATATCAAAATCTGAACTGATCTTACCCATTTTCAGCATATGTGTTTCTAATTGGATTATACGATGTTGTGCCCAATTCAAAGCAAATCGGGTACAATATGTGGTTTCTAAAGTGGAAAAGGTCAAATCGGGAGCGGCTATATATAAATCGGAACCGATATAGCCCACTTTAACCACAGGTGTTTTTAATTAGATTATAAGACGTTGTTGTTAAAGAAAATCGGGTACAATATGTGTTTTGTAGAGCGGCAAAAGGCAAATCGGAACCGACATTTGTATGTGGGCTATATCTAAATCTGAACCGATCTTACCCACTTTCAGCATAGGAGTTTATAGTTGAATTATAAGATGTTGTGCCAAATTTAAAGAGCGACATTTGTATGGGGGCTATATCTAAATCTGAACCGATCTTACCCACTTTCTGCATAGGAGTTTATAGTTGGATTATAAGATGTTTTGCCAAATTTAAAGAAAATCGGGTACAATATGTGGTTTCTAGAGCGGAAAATTTCAAATCGGGAGCGACATTTGTATGGGGGCTATATCCAAATCTGAACCGATTTGCCTCAAATTAAATAGCGTTCGTCCTTGATCCACAAAACTTATTTGTGCCACTGTAACTGTAATTTGATTACAACAATAGATGGACAGACAGACAGACATTGCAAAATCGACTACGAAAGTGATTCTAAGCCGATCGGTATAACTAACAATGGGTCTATCTCGCTTCCTTTTAGGCGTTACAAACAAATGCACAAAGCCATAATACTCGCGTGGAGTGTATAAATACTATAAACTTCCAGAAATTCGACCAATATGTTACTCTAAGACAAATTTATTTTCAAGTTTATATTTAAAGTGCTTTGAAGGGCCTATTAATGCAGAGCAAAACTTTGTACAAAAGTGCAACATAAAAAATTCAATGAAAAAACATGATTTTTAGAGTTGTTTTCAGGAGCTTTTAGCTCACAGACGACTTGATCTAGGAACAAAATATTTTGCAAATCATCATTAAACAATCCAAACTTTATTTTCTTGTGGTGACGGGAAATTGTTTGTCCATTCGTATGGACCACGATCCAGCCTAATATATATAAAGGGTGATTTTTTAAAAGCTATAGGAAAATTTAAAAAACACATACAATTCAGAAAAATGCATGAAATCATTATTTGAATCGATAGTACGGTCCATATAATTTAATGTTTGAAGATTATTTCATGCAAATGTTGACCTTGGCTGCGCCTCAAATGGTCCATCTGCTTAGTCCAATTTTGGCATTTCCACGTTTTTGAGTAACAGAGGCCCAATTGATGGTCATCATTAACACTGGCCGATACAGCTGCGATATTTTCTTCAGTTCGCACTCTACATAAGCGTGTTGGTGGTTTAATGTCCAACAATGTAAATTTGGTGCGAAATTTGGTCACAATAGCCCCAATAGCCGCTTCAGTGGGTCGATTAAACTGACAATAAAATGGAAGAAGCGCGCGATGAACTTTCTTAACAGAGCACACATTTTGATAATAAAATTCAATAATTTGCATGCGTTGTTCGTTTGTAAGACGATTCATGGTTAAATTATAGACCAAACTGAAGATGTTTGACAGTGAAACAAAACACGAAACGTGCGTCAGCTTTTTAAACCAGTGTTGCCAAAAAGATAATAGCTAAAAAATCACCCTTTATATATATATATGTTACAAGCGACATTGGTTCTTCTTAAAATAATGCAGACATTGAGTTACAACATTTTATGCATTCAGTATAATTCTCCCTTCGACCAAAACATGAACATTTTGACCCAATGTAAAAAGAAACTCAGACCAGCTGGTCTATAAGTTTATTCTACAAAAATGATCTACTCAACGTGACCTTTCAGAATCATAGGGTTACTATTCTGTTCCAATCAAAAAGTCTTAATATGTTGGACTGTGTAATTAAAAAAAATATTCAATGAATCAATTCTTGCAATTATTCACTTTTCTCTGCCGGACACACCCTCCTCTTTTCGCTCGGGTTGCATATTTTGGTCATCCAATATTTTGGCTGTTTTCATTTACATGCCCCTTTTAAAACATAAATATCAGCGTGCGTGTCCGGGAGTGCTGTCCGTGGTCCGTGGCTCAGTTAGTGAATTTCGCTCTAATTTAGTGCGTAAATTATGCCAATGAAATTCGCATTTAATGGCCGCTACAAGTCACTGGCATGCGGCGACGACGACGACGGCCGGGTACAAGTGCACGAATTTAATGACCGGCAAATGAAATGATTGTGTAAAAATTTCACACAAATTTTACGATGATTTAGCAATTACTTTGTTTCAGTCATTAGATATGCATGGAGCACGAGAATGTGCATGATTTGCACTGGGCGGAAATTAATTTGTAGCGAACGGAAAAATGAAGATAAATTGGTTAATCAAAGTCAACGTAATTAGGCGTTATTTAAATATTTTTGAAATTTTGAAAAAATGAAATGCATTTTTTATAGATGGAGGTAGAGTATTTTTTGCGTTGAATCTTCCAATAATCATTTGATTTTTCTTTGTAGTTTTCACAAAATATTTATTATTTTTTAAAATGGCGAAGAACATAAAAAAATATTATTTTTATGTATTTGTAGGACGGGAGGTCCTGTTGAAATTTATATCTCCTCATTGTTTGTTTTCTCCTCGAGTGTATCACAGTTTTCACAAAATATTTATTATTTTTTAAAATGGCGAAGAAAATATTATTGTTTTGTATTTGTAGGACGGGAGGTTCTGTTGAAATTTATATCTCCCCATTGTTTGTTTTCTCCTCGAGTGTATCTCTCCCTGTATCGGCCTCCAGTTAATGTATATTTAATTTATATTTCTACCACAAGTTTAGTTAGCGACTGCACTTGAAGTGAAAGTGAAAATTGTAATAAATTATTGGCTCCGAAGGAAAGTTTGAACATCCTGACCGAGAAAAGGCCAGCGCCAGCTACAAGAGAGAGAGAGAATAAGATATTAAATTTCGTTTAAAATACGAAGCGAACAGAATACAAAAGTTTTCTTATTTTCCCGCTATTTTTTTTATGAACAAAATATTATGAATGTTAAATGGCCAATGTTGAATGTTTGAAAAGGTACTCCAACAAAAGCTGCAGCAGCAACAACGACAGTGGGAGTGGGAAAGAGCCTTGAACCAACCACTTGAGGAGGAACAGAAAAATCAAAGTTATGAAATGAATCAATGGCCAGAGAGAATGGAAAACGAGCGAGCGAGTGAGCAAAAGAGATGGAGATAGACTAGAAGGATAAACTCGAGTGGGAATTAAAGCGAATCATTGAAAAAGTTACGAAGGATTTTGAGCCTAACGAGAAGGCTAATGTCAGAAACAGTTTATTAACGGGTGGAGGGGGTAAGCATCAGCCTCAGCATTTGATGTTATTTTTTACATGGAAGCAAAGCTCTGTTGACCTTTAACCTTTCGTTTTAAACCTCCTTCAGATTTAGATGTCAAATGCCAAAGGCGGGAGTATCTTTCACTGCAAACAGTGATTAGTATAAAAAGAGAGTACTTCAAGTTTAGGAAAAAATCTGGGGTTTAAAATAGGATTTCCCGAAAATATTTATTAATAAATATAAATTAATTCCTATTCGTACCTGCCAAACATTTAGTGAATAATAAGCTTATAAAGACATCAACTGTTTCTGTGTGAAATTTCATCAAATCTTTGGTATTATAACTTCTTTCCTATCTCCCACTGTGCTTGCTATCTATATATCTTTCTATAGATAATTACCTACAAATTTTGCTGCATTTAATGTCCCTTAGGACCATTATTTCTGAAAACTTTAAACATTTTTCCCAACTTTACCTTGAATGTTTTAGGTAAAACGAAAACGGAAACGAAATCAATATTTCCTGTTTCCGTTGATGGCACACCACGGAGAGCTCGGCTACTCATCGTTATTTCTTTAGCACAGAAATGTTTAAAGTTTCCTTTCGTCCCATCTAACTCGCAGCTTCGCTTGCTGTGAAATCCTATCATTTATTTAAAAATGAAACGACCAAATTTTAAAACCACACTAACAAGAGCAAGTAGACTCTGGCATGTCCTTTGTGTTTGATGGGGGGGGGACAGGACATGAACATGTTTCGGTTTTGTATATGTGCTTGTGTGTGTGTGCTCATCACAATGTCATGTAATCGTTACAAATGACATCGTCTTAATGACATTGAAAACCCAAAAATGGGTGAATGTAATTAATTTGATTTTATAAACTGGCAACAGGACATAATAATGGCTACACTATGGGTACGAGAACACCGTGAGAAATGACCGTGCGAGTCACATAGTTGATGAAGTCACATTATATTTGCGACCTACTCAAGTCAGTAGTTCCCCAATATGACGAATACACGTACGATTTGTTAAATTAGTACTTTTAGCGGGTAAAATAGGGCAAAAAGGGATTTATATGCGTCATTCTGACCTAACGGCAGTAGCTATGAACGTGAAATTTGGTGCGTTCATTCCTCTTATCGGAAACATGATAAAAACTGGTATGCAGCAAAGTGATATGTGAAACTGAAAAAGTTAAAAATGCCAGGTTTGGGGAAAATATTAAGTAAGTAACTCTGACTACGTACGCGCATAAAATTAATGGCTTATTTTTAAGGGGGAAACAGCCGAAAAAGGGACACAAATCACAGAATTTCAAGTGTTGTTGTCTAAAATTTACAGATCTTTCGTAATTTGTACATTTAAGTGAGAAGCGGGACAAAAAGGGCTAACATTCGTACCAACTAAAATGTAGCTAAAGTCGTTAAATTTGGCGTGTAAGTACCTCTGACTGTGTCGACGCCAATGACATAAAAGGGGATAAAAATGGTACCAACCAAGATATGAAGTAAGAATCTTTAAATTCGGCGTGTACAGCCCCCTGACTACATAGACGCGTAAGAACACTATTTTTCGATATTAGTACTTTTAAAGGAGTAGCGGCACAAAAAGGGATAAAAAGTGTACCAACCCATGAGATGAAGTTAGAATCGTGAAATTCGGCGTGTACAGCACCTGACAATATAGACGCGTAAAAAATCGATTTTTAGAAATATGCACGGTGCAAAAAGGGATAAAAATGGTACCAACTAAAACGTAAGTGTAACTACCTCTAACTATGTAGACGCGTAACATAAAAAGATTTTTAAAAATGTGTAATTTAAGGAAAGAAATTACTTAAAAAGGGGATAAAAAGTAGTACCAACCTAAGAGATGATGTAAGAATTGTAAAATTCAATATGTACATACATAGTACTACATAGACGCGTGATATAAATGGATTTTTCGAAATTTGTACTTTATTACTACTTTGTACCAATCAATATCAATACTTTGTACCAATCAAGTGAATCTAAAATGGTACCAACCAAAGAGATGAAATTAGAATCATGAATTTCGGTGAGTACTCCCTGAGTACATAGATGTTGATTTTTACTTTATAGAGGGAACATGAAAAATGGGATAAAATTGTACCAACTAAGGACCGACATTTCAAAAGGGAGCCTATAACAACATTTTGGGCCTTTTCCAAAACATGGGCAGGTATTCCGTGTATTCATTCACGGTAGGTATTCCTAATTGAAAAATATCATGATCTGCAAAATTTGATGAAGATCCGATGTAAGATGTAGTTTCTGGAGCTGTAATGGATCATAATGGGGCCCCATTTGGGTTATACCAAAGTATGGACATAAAGAGTGATTTTTTTGAGGTTAGGATTTTCATGCATTAGTATTTGACAGATCACGTGGGATTTCAGACATGGTGTCAAAGAGAAAGATGCTCAGTATGCTTTGACATTTCATCATGAATCGTCTTACAAACGAACAACGCTTGCAAATTATTGAATTTTATTATCAAAATGCGTGCTCTGTTAAGAAAGTTCATTGCGCGCTTCCATTTTATGGTCAGTTTAATCGACCCACTGAAGCGGCTATTCGGGCTATTGTGACTAAATTTCGCACCAAATTTACATTGTTGGACATTAAACCACCAACACGCTTACGTAGAGTGCGAACTGAAGAAAATATCGCAGCTGTATCGGCCAGTGTTAATGATGACCACCAATTTTCGATTCGTCGCCGTTCGCACCAATTGGGTCTCTGTTACTCAAAAACGTGGAAATGCCAAAATTGGACTAAGCGGATGGACCACCTAAGACGCAGCCGCGGTCAACATTTAAATGAAATTATCTTCAAAAAGTAAATGTCATGGACCAATCTAACGTTTCAAATAAAGAACCGATGAGATTTTGCAAATTTTATGCGTTTTTTTTTAAAAAAAGTTATCAAGCTCTTAAAAAATCACCCTTTATGAGCATATGCCAAACAGGTAAGGAAAGGCTAAAGACGGGCGGACTTTCTATCTCATTACAATTCAATTCGGTAAAAAAGTGAAATCGGGAAGGATTTTTGCATCCTGTAAATGTATGTGTTTAAAAAAAAATGTTAAATCGGGAAGGACATTTGTATGGGGGTATATTGAAACCTGGAACGATGTGGCCCGATTTCACCATGTAAACATACATGATGAAATATAATATGTAAAGTTTGGCCAAAATCGGTTAAATATTCGGGAGCAACATTTGTATGAGGGCTATAACTAAATCAGAACCGATCGTACCCACTTTCACCATATGTTTTTTTAGTTGGATTATAAGATGTTGTGCCAATTTTAAAGAAAAACGGGTACAATATATCGATTTTAGAGCAGAAAAAGTCAAATCGGGAGCGACATTTGTATGGGGGCTATATCTAAATCTGAACCGATTATACCCACTTTCAGCATAGGTGTTTCTAGTTCGCTTATAAAATGTTGTGCCAATTTTGAAGAAAAACGGGTACAATATATGGATTTTAGAAAAAAAGGAAAAAGTGAAATAGGGAGCGACATTTGTATGGGGGCTATATCTAAATCTGAACCGATCTTACCCATTTTTTGCGTAGGTGTTTCTAGTTGGATTATAAGATGTTGTGCCAATTTTAAAGAAAATCGTGTACAAGATGTGGTTTCTAGAGCGGAAAATGTCAAATCGGGAGCGACATTTGTATGGGGGCTATATCTAAATCTGAACCGATCTTAACAACTTTCACCATAGGTGTTTTAAGTTAGATTATAAGATGTTGTGCCAATTTTAAAGAAAAACGGGTACAATATGAGGTTTCTAAAGCGGAAAAAGTGAAATCGGGAGCGACATTTGTATGGGGGCTATATCTGAATTTAATCCGATCTAACCCGCTTTCGCCACAGGTATTTCTAGTTTGATTATAAGGTGTTAAGCCAAATTTGAAGAAAATCGGGTACTATACGTGCTTTATAGGGCGGAAAAAGTCAAATCGGGAGTGACATATGTATGGGGGCTATATCTAAATCTGAACCGATTTCCACCGAATTTAATACCGATGGTCCTTGGTCAGAAAAAATATCTTCTGCCAAGTTTCATGACAATCGGATAACAATTGCGACCTGTAGAGTTCGAACAAGCTTAGATGGACAGCAGACGGACAGACGGACAGACAGACATTGTTAAATCGACTCAGCTGGTGATTCTAAGCTGATCGGTATACTTAAAGGTGGGTCTAGCTCGATTATTTCTTGGTGTTACAAATATTTGGCGCGAAACTAACTTATAATACCCTAGCCCACGAAGTGGTGTAGGGTATAAATATGAAATCGTAGAAACTAGGGTGTATAGGAAGTAAGTGAAGTATTTTTGGCATAAGGTAATTTTAAGGTAAAAATTTATTTAAAAATATAAAATTGAAGACACCACGGTGTATAAAAAATAAAGAATTTAGTCATAAGAAAACATTAAAAAATAAATTTTTTATTTTTTGAAACACAAAAATATTTTTTTGTCTAATTTCAAGCAAATTTCACCTAGTTTTACAGAAAATTGTCAAATCTTAAAAGGGTTATTTTTTCTTTGTTTACTTTTTAATCAAAAAGTACTTCATCGATTTTGCACGAATAACTTTTATAATTAGTTAATAGTATCTGTAGGATGCTCCATGAGTTTTGCGATGTAGGTACTGGTACTTATTCTATAACAATTATAAATGTGAATGCAGTCGATATTAAAATTGTATAGTAGAAATAATATCGTGCAAACAATTAATAAAAATTGTGTGATCGAGACGCAAAAAAAGGATAACATAATATTTTATTTTGTTATAGCTGTGATTTTATCGAAGAAAACAAGGAATAGTTGGAAATAAATATATATTATTTTATTTATAATTTTCACACTATTTACAAAAAGATCAAAAATCTTATTTTTTTAATTTTCATGTAGACATGCGTTAAAATGTTAGCTATATAAAAATAGAACAAATACTTTTTTTGATGATGTTTTTCTATTTTTAACGATTTTTTCATGGCAGCTAAATAAGATGTTTTTTTGATCACGGCCTCTATGTGAAAGTGAAATTCACAGAATTTTTTAATTGAACATATAAGTGATCGGACCTATATTTCCAAAATAATAGTACAAATCAATAGGTACATCGGCGAAAATTGGAATTTTAGTAAAAAGTGTTTAAAAATTTTTAATATCGTTTTTGTGTTTAAAAATCCAAAATATTTCAGAAAATATTATACATCGTTTTGATAGTGTAACTAAAGCAACATTCTTTAAGTTGATTTCAGCATCAAAATTAATCTAAATTTAATCTTTGGTTTTTTTAATGTATTGTCCAAAAATATTTCGACTTTTTCACTTTCCATTCGTATCCATTAATTTATTACTACCAATTGGTAACCATTTAACAGTTATCATAAAATGGAATCTCTTAGTAGAGTCTGTACCAAATCTATACCATGCATATATTTTTCGCACACAAAGAGAAAAATAAAAAGAAAAATAAAAAACAATTTTCTCCGTGTATGATGCATGCCACTAGTTCCGCCACGATTGTGGTAAGAAGTTAAGTTGCTTAAATTGGTGTTGTGCGTGGTCCCATGGCACAGTATACTCGCAATAGTGAAAGTGATAGGTGATTAACTCTGGTGAGGGAGGAAGCATAGGGAAATAGGAAAAATTAATAAATTTTATTTTATTCTATTTTGAGTATCAACGAAATTATATTTAAAGTCCATCCTAACTTGGAGTAAAAAACGAAAAGTGATGTTGTCTTTAAGGCGATGCCTTTAAATATAAAATATTTTAAAATATGCTGTCAATTATTTAATAATTTTCAATTATTTCTGATATGCTAAGGTTTTACCATTTATGCTGTAACAACGAATTCCAGTCAAAGTTTTTGCGAAATGATTAGCTAATATTCCAACTTTGTTGGCCAATACCATAGCCGAGTTAGTTATAATAGTCAACTAAAAACCAAAAATATTACTAAAATATCGAACATTTCTTTTAAATTCTCTGACATCTATGAAAAGAGTCCCCATTTCTACATTTAGCCAATATGCCTTGTTTCCTTCGTTAGGCTGTTAGAAAATAATATCCCCTCCAGGATGGGGATATACTAACTTTGTCATTCCGTTTGTAACACCTTGAAATATGGACCTGAGACCCTATAAAGTATATAAAGAGTGATTTTTTTGAGGTTAGGATTTTCATGCATTAGTATTTGACAGATCACGTGGGATTTCAGACATGGTGTCAAAGAGAAAGATGCTCAGTATGCTTTGACATTTCATCATGAATAGACTTACTAACGAGCAACGCTTGCAAATCATTGAATTTTATTATCAAAATGCGTGCTCTGTTAAGAAAGTTCAGAAAGAAAGAAATTGTGTTCAGCGACGAAGCTCATTTTTGGCTCAATGGGTACGTAAATAGGCAGAATTGTCGATTTTGGAGTGAATATCAGCCAGAAGCATTGCAAGAGCTACCAATGCATCCAGAAAAAGTCACAGTTTGGTGCGGTTTATGGGCTGGTGGCATCATTGGACCGTACTTCTTCAAAGATGATGCGAATCGTAACGTAACTGTGAATGGTGAGCGCTACCGTGAGATGATATCCAACTTTTTTTTGCCCAAAATGGAAGAACTGAACTTGGTTGACATGTGGTTTCAACAAGATGGCGCTACATGCCACACAGCTCGCGATTCTATGGCCATTTTGAGGGAAAACTTCGGAGAACAATTCATCTCAAGAAATGGACCGGTAAGTTGGCCACCAAGATCATGCGATTTGACGCCTTTAGACTATTTTTTGTGGGGCTACGTCAAGTCTAAAGTCTACAGAAATAAGCCAGCAACTATTCCAGCTTTGGAAGACAACATTTCCGAAGAAATTCGGGCTATTCCGGCCGAAATGCTCGAAAAAGTTGCCCAAAATTGGACTTTCCGAATGGACCACCTAAGACGCAGCCGCGGTCAACATTTAAATGAAATTATCTTCAAAAAGTAAATGTCATGGACCAATCTAACGTTTCAAATAAAGAACCGATGAGATTTTGCAAATTTTATGCGTTTTTTTTTAAAAAAAAAGTTATCAAGCTCTTAAAAAATCACCTTTTATATTCTTGATCGTCATAAAATTCTAAGACGATCTAGCCATGTCCGTCCGTCCGTCCGTCTGTTGAAAGCACGCTAGCATCTAAACGAAAAGAGCTAGAACGTTCAAATTTTCCATAAATACGTCTTATAGTCGTAGATCGGTTGGGATTGAAATGGGGCGAAATCGGCCCAAAGGGAAAAAATTTTCCCTCACAAGGACTAAAAATACCCATAATAATCCTTAATATTTTAGCGTATTTAAACATGTTTTTTGAATATGTCTGTTTATATTTGCTTGATATTTGGTACGCGTATTCCCCTTATAGCTAAAAACTGCACCATAAAATGATTCTTATTTGTAGGGAGTGAAATGGGGCAAAAAGGGATAAAAATTGTACATATTAAACGGCAACAGCTAGAAACACGAAATTTGGTGTGTACATTCTTCTCTAATTGAGTAGATACATAATATAAAAGTATTATTTTCAAATTCGTACTTTTAAGGGGTAAAATGGGAATAAAGGGATAAAAATGGTACCAACCAAACGGCTGTACCTAGAATAATGAAATTTGGTGTATACATTCCTCTGATTGCATAGACAAGTCAAATGCACGAATTTTGCAAATTTCGTACTTTTTGGGGTTAAAATGAAAAAAGGGGATAAAAATAGTACCAACCAAATGACCGCAGCTAGAGTCATGAAATTCGGAGTATACATTCCTTTGACTGTGTAGACACGGATTTTTCGAAATTCGTATATTTTGGGGTCAAAATAGAAAAAGGGGATAAAAATAGTACCAACCAAATGACCGCAGCTAGAGTCATGAAATTCGGAGTGTACATTCCTTTGACTACGTAGACATGAAAAATAAAAGGTTTTTTCCAAATTCGTACTTCCAAGGGATACAATGGGTACGGAGGGATAAAAATGATACCAACCAAATGGCTATACGTAGAATAATGAAATTCGGTGTATACATTTCTCTGATTGCATAGACAAGTAAAATACACGGATTTTTTTAAAATTCGTACTTTTTGGGGTTAAAATGAAAAAAGGGATAAAAATAGTACCAGTCAAATGACCGCAGCTATAGTCATGAAATTCGGAGTATACATTTCCCTGACTGTGTAGACACGGAAAATAAACTGATTTTTCGAAATTCGTACTTTTTGGGGTTAAAATGAAAAAAGGGGATAAAAATAGTACCAGTCTAATGACCGCACCTATAGTTATGAAATTCGGAGTATACATTCCTCTGACTGCATAGACACGCAAAATAAAAAGTTTTTTTTCCAAATTCGTAATATTTCTTTTACGGTAAAAAATGGTTGAATCATGAAGTTAGGTTATTTTGCACTATGTACGTCTGATAATGGATTTTCAAAATTTTTACTTTTGAAATTAAAATAGAATGGAAATACAACCAACTGTAGCACCCACTATCTACCAATAGTTATGGTATTTAAGTTTTTTGAAAATATAAATATAAGAATATTTATTTTTTTGATTTGAAATAAATAATGGTTTGAAATAATTAAAATATTACAATTATTTATAAAATTATTTTTTCAATATTTGTATTTGTTTTGGTTTGGCTATATTAAAAAATTTATATTTTCCTCTAAGATTACTGCACTTCTACGAAAACCGACAACCTCTGTGGAATGCAATCCATGGTGGAGGGTATAAAAAGTTCGGCACGGCCGAACTTAACGCCGTTTTTACTTGTTTTTTACTAATATTTTCGTGCCAATACAAATTATTTTTTTAATCCATTTTATCTCAATTTTTTTCTTAATCACTGATTCTACCTAAAATTGATGCTTGCAATATTTGTAGCCCTCATATTTATCTTATCTACGAATAATCGTCGAATGAAAAACGACCAAATGAAACACATAAAAAATGTGCGACATTTCAGGCAGGCAACTTATACTCTGGGTAGCCGACTTTGGACATACAACAGAAGAGAAAATCTTTAAGCCCGGACATTTTTGGAAAACTTTTCATATATCGTTTAGCTGATTTTGCATTTTTTGGGCATAATTTCATTTTGGATAATTTTTCATGTTTTTAGCCCATTTTTCGAGTTGGTCGATTTTTCATTATTTTTTGACAGATTTTCATGGGAACCATGTTTGTCCACTATTGGGCCATTTTTCCCATTTTAAAAGCACAAATTTCAAAAAATTATTCTATGATACACTTCTACACAGTCTGGAATGTATTTCATTATTCCATCAGCAAATTGGTTGGCACCATTTGTATCCCTCTTTTCAAATTTTACCTCTTGAAAGTACGAATTTTGAAAAATTTCTACAGTTTTATGTTTCTAGCTGTTGTCGTTTGTTTGGTACCATTTTTATCCCTTTTCGTCCATTTTCCCCTAAAAGTAAGAATATCGAAAAATCTCTTTGTTTTACATGACCACACAATTCGTATGATGTACACAGCGAATTTCCTTTTTCTATCTGTTGTCGTTTGATTTGTACCATTTTTATCCCCTTTCGTCCATTTTCGCCCAAAAATATAATTTTCAAAAATCCTTAATGTCGGTATCTACACGCCCAGAGGAATGTTTACATCGAATTTCCTTTTCCAGCTTCAGCCGTTTAGTTCGTACGATTTTATCCGACTTTTCCTTTTTTACTTATTAAAAGTACGAATTTTGAAAAATTCTTCTGTTTAAAAGAGCCACATTACACTGAATTTCATGTGTCGTTTGATTGGTACCAGTTTTATCCCCTTTCACATCGTTTTCTCCCTAAAAATAAAAGTTCCAAAAAAATTCTAAATTTTGGCAACTACATGGTCATAAGAATGTTAACACCGAATTTTATTATTCCAGCTTTAGCCATTTGGTTGGTACCATTTTTATCCCTAAAAGTACGAATTTGAGAGAAACCCTTTTTAAAAATTTCTTACAATTTGAGTGGCATCCCGAATTCCATGCTTCTAGCTGTTGTTGTTTAATTGGTTCCAATTTTATCCCCTTTCCATCCTCTTAAACGTGCAAATTAAAAAAAAAAATTATTTGTTTTAGTGTCTAGACGGTCAGAGAAATGTTTATATCGATTATAATTATTCCAGCTTCAGTCGTTTGCTTAGTACCATTTTTATCCCTTTTTTCCTTTCACCTCTTGAAAATGTTTACACGCCAAAATTCATGTTTCTAGCTGTTGTCGTTTTGTTGGTACCAAATTTATCCCATTTCCTCCGTTATCCCCCGAAAATTACAAATCTCCCGAAAATATATATTATATGTTTTCTTTTTATTCATATGATTTCATTATTCAGCCTTTTGGTTAGTACCATTTTTATCCCTGTTCGTCTGATTTTTTCCCTTAAATGTAAAAATTTCCAAAAATACCTTTTCGTTGGCGTCCACTCGGTCAGAGGAAAGTTAACATCGAATTTTATGTTTTCACCTTCAATCATTTGCTGGGTACCATTTTTATCCCTCCTTTTCCTTGAAAGGAATTTCAAAATTCGAATTTTGGAAAATTTTCTTTGTTTAAAATGTCTATACTATTAGAGAGATTTAAACACCGAAATTCATGTTTCAAGCTGTTGTCGTTTGGTTGGTACCATTTTTATCCCCTTTCGTCCGTTTTCCCTTAAAATTCAAAAAAATGGTTTTGTATTGACATCTAAACGGCCATAGGCCATAGTTTACATCGAATTTCCTTATTCCAGCTTTTGCAGGTTAGTTGGTACCTTTTTCATCCCAGTTTTTCCCTTTCGTACCTTGACCCCGAAAATTACAAATTTCAAAAAATATATATTAAATGTTTTCTTTTTGTTTATATGATTTCATTATTCAGCCTTTTGGTTAGTACCATTTTTATCCCTTTTCGTCTGATTTTTTTCCTTAATGTAATGTAAAAATTTCCAAAAATACCTTTACGTTGGCGTCCACTCGGTCAGAGGAAAGTTAACATCGAATTTTATGTTTTCACCTTCAATCATTTGCTGGGTACCATTTTTATCCCTCTTTTTCCCTTCCTTCCTTTCAAAATTCGAATTTTGGAAAATTGTCTTTGTTTAAAATGTCTACACTATTAGAGAGATTTAAACACCGAAATTCATGTTTCAAGCTGTTGTCGTTTGGTTGGTACCATTTTTATCCCCCTTTCGTCGGTTTTCCCCTAAAATTCAAAAAATGCTTTTGTATTGACATCTACACGGCCATAGGCCATAGTTTACATCGAATTTCCTTATTCCAGCTTTTGCAGGTTAGTTGGTACCTTTTTCATCCCATTTTTTCCCTTTCGTACGTTGACAGAACGAATTTCGGAAAAATCCCTTTATTGGACGTTGTCCACATCCAATTTTTGATGTTGCCGTTCGATGGGTACCATTTTTATCCCTTTTTGTCCCAGTTCACTCCCTAAAAGTATGAATCGATTTATGGAACGCTATGGGCTGATTGAATGTACTAAATATAGGGTGGGACATTTACAATTTTAAATTTGAACTACCGCTTACTTTGACTTGGAAAGGTAGAATTCATTTTTATTTTCAGGTTTATGTTTGACATTTGCAAAATGGAACGCTATACGCTCGAACAAAATTGGGAAATAATAAAAACTTACTTCCAAAATAGTGAGCCTTTGTCGCAAACTGTAAGAAATTTACATGAAAATTTTTCGAGAAGAGATCGGTCTTCAGTTTAGCCTTCATGAAGCCCATTTTCAACTCGGTGGCTATGTCAATAAGCAAAAATAGGTTCCATTATTAAAAACCTTTCCAATAAAACCAAAAAAATGAAAAAATAATCACTACTTTTTGTATAGCCGATTCTAATTTGAAGTTTTAAATGACCCAGCCTATGTTAAGTAAATGCAAGACAAAAGTTTTCATAAAATGGTTGTATATTTATTTAATTTCCTCTATTAAATTTGAATTTATATTTTTCTTTCATATTCCAAGTCCTCTATTCTTTTTTTGGCAAGGACATAACAAACAATTTCATTTAATATGAAATTTTTCATAGGCGACTATTTACTTTGTGTGCTCCCTCTTGCACCGCGGCAAGCATCAAGCATTACTCATCCACTCAAGTCCTCATCTATTACTTTGCCAAGTCGGAGCAGGACAATGGCTTTTAAAGTGATTTGTAAGAACACGGGCAAATCGCTAAAGTCCTTGTTCTAACAACCCTGTATGTTGTGTGTGACGGCGTGTGTGTGTGTGTTTGAGCGACGAGCACAAAACTTTCCCCTTCAGCATTTTGCATTTAACATAATTTCCTGCATATTTTCCCGGCTTCCCGGTGCAACTTTCATCTTTGAGCGCGTCGTACATTTTGAAAAAGTTCCTTGTTTTCCCATTTGCTTTACAACGTTTGAGCGTTTGTCCGTGTTTGTGTGTGTGTGTGTTGAGGAATCATTCATTACATTTTCACTTTTTAACAAGTTTGTGATGTGATTCTACGCCGCTCGAAACACTGAGTGCGAAGGAGAGAGAGGGAGGAGAGCAAGAGTGCTAAGTGTTAATTGCTTACATAAATTATCAGCATTCTTTTTTCTTGGCTTTTGCTGTTGTTTTATTTAACGCCAGAGAGAGAAAAAAAGAAATGCTTAAATGAAAGTTTATGGAAGTAATTAGCCGATATATGCCTTCCAAAAGAGAAGACAAGGAAGGAAGTTCAACAAATTTGCACGCTTTTCAAAATAATCAGGGACAAAATGAGAACAATTAAATCCAAGAAATTCGGGGGAGATTTTTGTCACAAATCGCAGGGATGTTTTTTAGAAGAAAAATTGTCTAAAAAAATTTAGTATTTTTTAATTTAAAGCTTCTCATCACAAGTCAACTCTAACGAGATTTTTACCTCAAGCTTTTATGTGCAGAAAAAATAGATCTGCAGTAGGGGAAATTCGCAAAATATTTGAAAAAAATCTGATATTTCCCAATTTGAATAAAATTTCATATGGGCCAAACAGGATCTTAGTTGTGATATTTTGAATTTGAAAAGCTCCCTTAACAGAAAATTCTCATTCCCAATTTTTTATATGTATATTAGGCTGGTTCACGAAAAAATGTATGTTTCCTTCCGCCCCTTTGGTTCGGTCTGACAATCCTGGACTTTATTTCAGCTGAAAAATCCTCTGCTTTATTAATCGTGTTCTTTATGCGAAAAAATCCTGCTGTTGCTGCCATACTTGAAATTGCCAAAAAATTGTTGGCTATTAACACTTGAACCCAAATAAATTGACTCTTTGTAGTGCTCGCCAACTGCTGATGTCGAAGTTAATTAAAACTTTACATTTCCCCGGCTCATTACAACGACTCGTATGCTCTGCGTATGTCTGCGAGAATATTTTTCCATTTATTACAGTTTCCTCTGCACTCACCCCCCCCCCCCCCACATCTCCACCAAAAAGACTTTCATCATCCACTAGGCCACACACACAAAATTGCTGTTAATCACCTGCACTTGCCCTAGGAAAAGTGCCCAGGTAAACTGGGTAGAGGTAGAGTTTTGATGATGAACAAGATGAACTTTTTTCATTTGCATGTTTTCTGTCAGCACACTACACTCAGTCAGCAGTGGAACTATCTCAGATGGTCGCTGAACGAGGTAGGGTGGGCGAGAAAATGGAAATAGTGTTGAAGGGTTAAATGAGATATTTAATTTTTAATCGAAAATATGATCATGGGAAAGGATTTTTTCACAATTTTATCTAGGACACTAGAATTTTACGATTTTTGCTGCAATATCTTGGTGGTACCATTTTTATCCCCTTTTGTCCCGTTATCCCCCTCAAAGTTTATGATTTTAAAAATCTCTTTATGAGGCCCGCTTTCACGTTTAGAGGGGAGTGTACACAGAATTTTACGATTTTGCTGCAACAATTCGGATGGTACCATTTTTATCCCTTTTTGCCCCTAAATCCCCCTAAAAGTTTAGATTTTGTTAAATTTCTTTTTATAGAAAAGTGTAAACAGTATTTAACGATGTTAGCTGCAATATCTCGAATGGTACCAATTTTATCCCTTTTTTGTCCCGGTTTCTCCTATAAGTAAATATTGTGAAAAAATATTTTCTGTGACTCGCCTACGGGCTTAGGGCGGAAGTGTACACAGCATTTAACGATTCTAGCCCCAACACCTAGGATGGTACCAAATTTATCCCTTTTAGCCCGCTTTTTCCGAAAAATAAAATTTTGCAAAATATTTCTTATGTTGCTGGTCTTAGCGATTAGAGGTAAATTAATCCAGAATTTCACGATTCTAGTTGCATTATCTTATATGGTACCAATTTTATCCCTTTTCATCGAAAAATAAAAAAGTTAATATTTTATTATGTTGCGCATGTACACGTTTAGTGGTAAATGCACACTGAATTTCACGATTTTAGCTGCAATACCTAGAATGGTACCGAATTTATCCCTTTTTGGCCGCTTTTTCCGAATTTTTTTTTAATATTTCTTATGTTGCTGGTCTATGCGATTAGAAGTAAATGCACACAGAATTTCCCTATTCTAGCTGCATTACCTTATATGGTACCAATGTTATCCCTATTTGTGCCGTTCGGCCCAAAAAGCACCAATTTTGAAAAATCACTTTAGATGAATCTGAGGAAATATACACCGAAAGTCACGATTCTGGTTGCAACACCTAGGATAGTACCAATTTTATCCCTTTTTATCCAGATTTGCCGAAAAATTATTTTTTTCAACTTACCAACTTAAGAAACGTCTTTGCGTTTAAAGATAACTGTACGCTGAATTTCACGATTCCAGTTGCAATACCTTGAATGGTACCAATTTTATCCCTTGCCTGCTTTTTCCGAAAAATATTTTTCTAAAAATATTTATTATGTTGCTGGTCTATGCGATTAGAAGTAAATGCACGCAGAATTTCCCGATTCTAGCTGCATTACCTTATATGGTACCAATTTTATCCCTATTTGTGCCGTTCAGCCCAAAAAGCACAAATTTTGAAAAATCACTTTAGATGAATAAGAGGAAATACACAACGAAAGTCACGATTCTGGTAGTACCAATTTTATCCCTTTTTGTCCAGATTTCCCGAAAAATTAATTTGTTCAACTTACCAACTTAAGAAACGTCTGTACGCTGAAATTCACGATTCCAGTTGCAATACCTTGAATGGTACCAATTTTATCCCTGCTTTTTCCGAAAAATATTTTTTTAAAAATATTTATTATGTTGCTGGTCTATGCGATTAGAAATGCACCCAGAATTTTACGATTTTAGCTGCAATACCTCGGATGGTACCAAATTTATCCCTTTTTGTACCGATTTCTCCAATAAGTAAATATTTTGAAAAATACCTTTCTGTGACTCGCTTCTGAATTTAGAGGTAAATTCGCGCTGAATTTCACTTTTCCTGCTGCTACACCTAAGATGGCTCCAATTTTATCCCTTTTATTCCCGAAAAATAAAAAAATACAATTTCTTTTATTTTGCACGTCTACGCAGTCAGATATAAGTACACGCAAGAATTCACTTTATTTCTAGATGAAACATATTTGGTACCATTTCTATCCCTTTTTGTCCCGTTTCCCAAAGCAATATTTCGCATTTATTTCGAATAATCCCTTTATATGGCTCGTCTACGCTTTTAGACTGAAGTATACACCGAATTTCATGATTATAGTTATTATACATTAGTTGGCACCAATTTTATCCCTTTTTTGTCCCTTTAGCCCCTACAAGTAAATATTTTGAAAAAAAAAATCTGTGACTCGCCTACTGATTTAAGGGGGTGTACACTAGAGCGTACCAGGTTACAAGTAAAAAAAGTTCGCCGTACACCTTCGAATATGAAGTATTATTGAAAGGTAGTTTAAAATTTTTTTTTTTTGAAAATTCATTTTATTTTGTACATCTGACTGTGTATTTGCACGACGGATTTTACGATTTTCCCTCCAACCCTTCGGTTGGTAAATTTTGTATCCCTTTTGGTCACATTTCCCTATAAAAGTATACATTTGGAAAATATCTTTAATATGGCTTGTTTAGGTTTTTAAAGGTATGTATTCACATTATTTCTAGATGAAACTTGGTTGGTACCATTTCTATCCCTTTTTTGTCCCGTTTCTCCATAAAAAAGCATATATTTTGAAAATTCCTTTTGTGTGGCGTTTAGGTCGAGGTACACATCGAAGTACACGATTCTAATTGCAACGTTTCGGTTGGTGCTATTTTTATCCCACGTGTGCCGTTCCTTCCAAAAAGAAACATTTTAGATAATTCCTTTAAGTGGCTCGTCTACACGTTTAGAGGTAAGTGCACAGAGAATTTCACGATTCTAGTTGGAACACCTTAAATGATACCATTTTTATCCGTTTTTGGCCGATATTCACCGAAAAGTACAAATTTTGAAAATTTTGCGCGACTTACATAGTCATAGGGTTCAAAGGGTTGTACTATTTTTGTCCCTTTTGTCCCGCTTTCACTCGAGAAGTACAAACTTTGAAAAATGTTCTTATGTTGTGCGTCTACGCAGTCAGACGGAGGTATATACCGAATTTTACGATTTTGCAGCAATACTTTGGATGGTACAATTTTTATCCCTCTTTATCTCATTTCCCCCTAAAAGTATACATTTTCTATATTTGCGTTTTCTACGCGTTTAAAGGGAAGTACACACTGAATTTTGAACATTGGTTGGTACCATTTTTATCCCTTTTTGTCCACTTTTCTGCGAAAAGTCGAAATTTTGAAAAATGTCCTTATGTTGTGTGTCTATGAATTCATGTGGTTGTTCACACTGCATTTCAAAATATAGTGCGTATGTTACTATTTTTATCCCTTTTTATACCGCTTTCACTCGAGAAGTAAAATTTCTACAAAACTTCGTTACGTTACGTGTCTATGTATTCAGGTAATATCACGATATACTTCGGTTGGTACTATTCTTATCCCTTTTGCCCCGCTTTCACCGAAATTTTGAAAATTTTCCGTACTTTGCACGTCTATGTATTCAGGGGCATGTACACACTGAATTTCACTATATTTTTCGATTGGTACTATTTTTATCACTCTTGTCCCGCTATCACTTGAAAAGTAAAGATTTTGAAAAATTTGCTTATATTGTGGGTCTACGCAGACGGGTATATGCCGAATTTTACGATTTTACTGCAATACATTTGATGGTACTATTTTTATCCCTCTTTATAGCATTTTGCCATATAAGTATAAATTTTGAAAAAAAAATCTCTTTATTTGAATTTTCTATGCGTTTACATGGATGTACACACTGAATTTCAGGATATAGCTGTCACACATTATTTGGTACTATTTCGATCCCTTTTGCCAGCTTTTCCCCGAAAAGTACAAATTTTGAAAAATCTACTTATATTGAACGTCTATCTATTCTAGTATTATTGGACGTCTATTCTATTCACTGAATTTCACTATATACTGAGGATGGTACTATTTTTATCACGTTTGTCCCGCTTTCACTCGAGTAGTACACATTTTGAAAATGTTGCTTATGTTGTGCATGTACGCAATCAGACGAAGGTAAATGCGAATTTTGCGATTTATATGCAAAACCTTGGGTGATACCAATGTTATCCCTTTTTGTCCCATTCCCCACAAAAATTATAAATTTTAAAAAATTCCTTTATTTAAGTTTTCTATGCATTTGCAAAGAATTACACACTGATACAACTGCAACATATTGGTCGGTACTATTTTTATCCCTTTTTGTGCACTTTTCTCCGAATAGTCCAAATATTGAAAATGTTCCTTATTTTGCTCGTCTATGTATTCAAGGGGTTGTACACACCGAATTTCACGAAATACTTCGGATGGTACTATTTTTATCCCTTTATCGCGTTTCCTTTCAAAAGGTAAAAATTAAAAAAAGTCCTTATTTTGCGCGTCTATGTATTCATGGGGTAGTACACACTGAATTTCACGATATACTTCGGATGGTACTATTTTTATCCCTTTTGGTCCCGATTCCCGAATAAAACTATAAAATTTGAAATATGTTTTTATTTGAAATCTCTTCACGTTTATTGGGAAGTACATATCGAATTTCACGTTTCTAGTTTTTGAATCGTTTACGCGTTTAGAGTTTTCAAATTTTCTCTCCGTATGGTACCAATTTTATCCCCTCTGTGCCGTTTCTACCCTAAAAGTGTAAATTTTGAAAAATCCTTCTATGTGTATCGTCTATGCGTTTGAAGTGAAGTGTACATCGAAATTTACGATTCTTCCTTTCGGTTGGTACTATTTTTATCCCTTGTCCAAAAAATATACATTTAGAAAAATCGTTTTCTGTAAATCGTAAAACCATTTAAAGCAAAGTACAAACACATTTTCACGATTCTATCTGCAACACTTTTGTTGGTACTATTTTTATCCCCTTTTGTCCCTTTTCTCCCTAAGAGTACAAAAAATCGCTAAAAAGTAAGCGATGTTATATTTTCTTTTATTTTTCGACTATTTCAATAATGTCACTGGAAATACTTTTCCCTTACTTCTCTTGCCTCCCTCGTATGACAAACATAAAAACACGGTTATTTTTTATGTATATTTTCTCCCTTTCTCGCATAAAACGCAACACATCAAACAAAAAATGAACTGCCCACAACAATTTGTGGCTCTTAAAAATTCACAAAATCCAGCTCACGCTGCAAACGCAAGGTCAACGTCAATTTTTCCAAGTCCTTGTTATACTTGGCCCTACATCGATCCACATTCACGGCGTGACTCAAAGGCAGCTTTAACCGGTACATGGGCGTTGCCAGATCTACTTCAGTGGCCGTAATCGATAAATCCATCTTATCAGCTGGTGTTGTATCGCCAGGCAGCAAAATCTCCACAATCATATCCTCACAACTGGCTGAGGCAGTGCTGCGATTGCCCATTTGCAGATATATGTCCTGGGTGCCCACAGCCTGGCGATAAGCCACAGAGTAGGCGGGACATTTGCGAGAGTCCAGCAAATCTGTGTCTTCTTGTTCCTGTTGCCGCTGCCATTCTTCAATGTTGGAGGGTTGTTTCTTGCTCTCGGTCCTGTCATTCTCCAGGGGAGCATAAGGGGATTGAAATGATTTTGCCGAGGATTTTTTGGTGTTTGTGCTAAGCTGGGGTCCTATAGAGCCAGGATCTGTTGTATATATTTAATAATGAACGATTATTAAATGTTTTCATTTCTCTTTCCATTTACTTACTGTAATTCTGTTTTGTGCCGATCTCCCCTTCATCTTCCAAATCCGATGCATCATCTGTTGGATCCGGAGGGCTTAGCAGATTTCGTAGTAGTTTTAAATTTTCCGCTGACTCGAACAAGGACATGTTTAGCTTTCACTTTGACTGCGGGTGAATGAGTGTCTTTGATTTTCCGACAATTTATTTTCGTACAAATCGTTTTGAAAGTTGTTGTTTCGCCTTTTGATTGAATATTTGTTTGCTTTTCCTTTGAAACATTGATTGAATGGGAATTTGTGTTTACTGGTTGCCCGGGTAACTGACGTTCCCAAGCATTTCCATGGCATGAAGTTATTCCGGCCAACAAACAGGTGAGATAAACAAATAAAACTAAACTTTATACAGGTTGTTTCTTAATCGGTATCTATCGGTCTATCCGCATTCTGTGTTTTTGAAAAGTTTTATAAAATGGAAATTTTGGGACATTGGAACATGGAGTTGGAAACATGACATTTTGTTCTTAGAAATCAAACCAACTCGTATATTTCACTTCTGACGATTCAACGGATTCTTTATGTAAATTCCGAAGCTTGTTATACAGCCTAACCTACTGTAAAAATGTGGAACGCAGTAAAACTGAAAAATAAATGCGTTATTTAAACAAATTCAAAAAAATTAATGTTTTTACACAAAAATAATATTAAAATTGAGGATTTAAATAACTAAACGAAAATATATACGATTTGCTATAGAACATTTATATTTCAAAACGAAATATAATTGAAATTTTGAAACATTAATTTACTATTAAAAAAAATAAATAAATAAAATATTTTTTGAATTTTATTTTATTATTTATTTTTAAAAATTACAAATGGAGTTATAAAGAAACATTTTTTATATATCGCCAAAAATATATATTTACAATTTTTTCAAAGATTCAAATCAAAAATATTAAAATTTTGTTAACAAATATTTATTTTGCAAAACAAAAAAATAAACTAAAAATTTAAAATTAAAAACCATCAAAAATTTTCTTTATTAAAATTAAATAATTTGCTATAATAAAAATCCTGAAATTTTTTTCCAAAGAATTTAATTAAATATTACTTAAGTTTATAAAAATTTAAATAAAAAAACACGCTAAAATTTATCGCTATACATACATACTTCATTTATTATCAAGAATTAAATTATTTGGGTAGAAAATTTTTTAACAAGAAAAATAAACTGGAAATATAGATTTTTTAACTGAAAAATATTTAAAGCTCGTCAAAAATATTTTTTACCAATAATTATTAATTTTTTTTTAATATATAATTTTTGTGAAGACGTAAATAAAAATATTTAATTTTTGTTTTTTTTTTCTAAAAAAAGACATTAAATAAAATTTGTTACTTTTTCAAATAACCAATAATTTATTTATTTTTATTTTTTAGGTATTAGTAAAATTTAATCTATTTTGCTATACATTTTTATGTGAAGACGTAAATAAAAATATTTAATTTTTGTTTTTTTTTCTAAAAAAAGACATTAAATTAAAAATTTCAAATTTTTGTTACTTTTTCAAATAACACAGTGCAACACGAAAAAAATAACCATATACGGACACCGCTACATGATAAAAGACCAAAAAAAGAAAGACCCGTGTTTTTTTTCCCCCAAAGTCATGCACTTTTTTTTATGGGCCCCCAGAGATTTGAGGCCTCGGTGTAATTTTTGGAAAAAAGTGATCATATTCTCAGGCTCATATCTTGCAAACCGTTCGGAATTTTGATTTACTCTCTGAGGCAAAGTTCTAGCTCTTGTCATAACAAAAATTGTGAACATATAAAATCAAAAAAACTTCATCTTCATCTTCGCAAAAAACTTAAAAAAATTCGATTTTTTTAACCTTTTTTCCCCTGTTCAGGTCCATAGGTAGCAAACCGCTGAAAATTCAGGGAAACAATCAACTACAAAAATGTACCTAAGATCTCAATAAACAACTTTCTAGAACATATGAACTTCCTAGGAATTATTCTTAACACCGTTTAGGTAGCGCTTAGGTAGCCGCAAAAGTGAAAAATTTTCCAAAAATTTTTTAATTTCATTTGTTTTTTCTTTACTTCAACATTGACATACTATGCTATCTAATACAAAAATAATAAAAAAATATTCGTATTATGTTTATAATGTTGATGGCCCTGGACTTGCATATCGCACTCTCTTAAGTTGTGGATCCAAATCGTCCTCCGAATCGTCCGAATCTGACTCTGATTCAGAACTTATGGTGTGCAGAGGCACGTTGCTTCCGAACGGTTTGCAAGATATGAGCCTGAGAATATGATCACTTTTTTCCAAAAATTACACCGAGGCCTCAAACCTCTGGGGGCCCATAAAAAAAAAGTGCATGACTTTGGGGGGAAAAAAAACACGGGTCTTTTTTTTTTGGTCTTTTATCATGTAGCGGTGTCCGTATATGGTTATTTTGAAATGACTTCAAAAATGTTGCACAGTGTAACCAATAAATAAATTATCTATTAGTAAAAATTAATCCATTTTGTAATAAATTTTTAATTAAAAAAGGCAAAAAAATAATAAATATTTACGTATATGTTTTTAAATAAAAAATTTTAATAAAATATTTATTTTTATTTTATTTGTAATGAATTTTTCTAAAAATTATTTATTTATTTGTATTTATTATCAATAATTAAAGTAATTTGCTATACATTTTTTAATTATATTTTTAAAAAAAATATTTTAAGTTCGGCAAAAAATATAAAATTTATTAAAAATTTAAAAATTATTAATTTTTGTTTAAAACATTTTCCAAAAAGACATTAAATTAAAATTTTAGTTATTTTTCAAAAAACCATTATATCTATATATACTTTTAGCTGAGTTTTTAAAAGATGCAATTTCATAAAAAAATATGTTTTAAGTAATTAAAAAAGTTGTAAAAAAATATATTTAATATATATATTTAATATATATTATATTTAAATATATTTAAATATAATAGATTTTGGATAGTTGCCCTTTTAATAAATTGTGTGTAGGTGTTTTTGTCCTTCTTGAGGTCGTGTAATTTAAAAAACAACGATATTGTGTTTTTATTAATTTTTATTTAAAAATTCCTAATATTTCGATTGACTTCGTCAATCATTCAAAATCAAATGTTTTTAAAACTAAAGTATAGAATAGATGTTTAAATAAATTAATGAAAGAAATGAATTTAAATAACTTAATGAATAATAGGAGTAGTTTGCAATTAAATTTAGTACAAAATTTAAATTTAATACAAATTTTTTTAACTTATATTAAGAATTTATATTTTTTACAAATATATTTATTTTTCTAACAAATAATTATATTAATTTGCTAAAAAAAACATTAAATATTATTTATATTTTTATTATTAAGAATTAGTTTTTTAATAAAAAATATAATTAAAAACTGAGGTATAAAGAAATAAATGAAAATATAATGAAAAAGTTTTTTTTTCACTTTTTTGTTTTCCAAAGTCTCAAGCAAGAACTTAAATTAATTTTATAAAGGAGATTGTTGTTTTATTATTAAGAAATTAAAAAGATCTAATTTTGTTAAAAAATAAACAAACTTATTAATGTAATATTTAAAATAATATTTTTATTACTAAAAATATAATAATATAATATAAAATAATATCTACCAAAAACAATATTTCTAATGTATACATATTCTTATAATTTATTATTAAAAAATTAATTACTTTTATCATTACTTTATTAACGCAAAAAAATAAAATATATAATTAAATAAATAAATGAAATATTTAAATAATTTGTCAAATTTTTTTAAATTAAATTTAGTAATAAAAATAAAATATTTTTTCGAAAACTTAAATTAATTATTTTTAAATTTTGTTAAAAATATATATTTATTTTTTCATTATTTCTGTTTTCTTTTTTGCAAAAAACATTAAATATTATTTTTTTTTTAGTTTTTTCGTTTGTATTTTTTGGTCTGTAATCAATATTTGATTTGAACTGGGATATTGTCCTGGCTCAAGACCATTTTGCATCTATATTTAATAGAATGCAAATTTATTTACAAATGGCGCGATTTTTTAAACGCAAATTCAGCAATTGAGTTGGGATTCTCGTTCGTTTGTGAGAATCATCTCCTTATAGAGGCCGGGTTTGATGTTGAAAAGTCGCTGCGAAGCCACCTGAACGAAACCTTTAGACAGGGTGGAAATCATGATAGTGGTAGTCTGCAGCCAAGTAATAAATGTCACCATGCCATTTGTAAATAAATTTGCATTCTATTAAATATAGATGCAAAATGGTCTTGAGCCAGGACAATATCCCAGTTCAAATCAAATATTATTTATTTTTTTATATTTTTTCTTAAGAATTAGGCTATATTTTTATAATTATTTATAAATCAAAAAAAATAAGTAAAATAAAAGATAGAAATATAAAGAATAAATGAAATAAAGAGATACATGAGAATATAGATTTCGTCAAAGAAAAATAAATAATAATTAAAAAATTTTTTTAAATTTGTTTAAAAAATATTTTTTTTCAAAGTCTCAAGTAAGAAAATATAACTAATTTTCCAACACAAAGTTGATAATTCTCAATTATTGATCGTCATAAAATTGTCCAGCCATTTGAAGAATCAAGAGAATGAAGTAGGTCCAGATTTCCAAACTGTATATGTATATAAAATTCTTGCGTGGCTGACTTACTGATTGACACATTGTTCAGTGTCCAGAACTAACTTTTCATAAGTGGTAATAAAATAAAAAATGACTCATTGTTCAGTGCCCAGAAACAATATATGTCTATATATATAAAGAGTGATTTTTTTGAGGTTAGGATTTTCATGCATTAGTATTTGACAGATCACGTGGGATTTCAGACATGGTGTCAAAGAGAAAGATGCTCAGTATGCTTTGACATTTCATCATGAATAGACTTACTAACGAGCAACGCTTGCAAATCATTGAATTTTATTATCAAAATGCGTGCTCTGTTAAGAAAGTTCAGAAAGAAAGAAATTGTGTTCAGCGACGAAGCTCATTTTTGGCTCAATGGGTACGTAAATAGACAGAATTGTCGATTTTGGAGTGAATATCAGCCAGAAGCATTGCAAGAGCTACCAATGCATCCAGAAAAAGTCACAGTTTGGTGCGGTTTATGGGCTGGTGGCATCATTGGACCGTACTTCTTCAAAGATGATGCGAATCGTAACGTAACTGTGAATGGTGAGCGCTACCGTGAGATGATATCCAACTTTTTTTTGCCCAAAATGGAAGAACTGAACTTGGTTGACATGTGGTTTCAACAAGATGGCGCTACATGCCACACAGCTCGCGATTCTATGGCCATTTTGAGGGAAAACTTCGGAGAACAATTCATCTCAAGAAATGGACCGGTAAGTTGGCCACCAAGATCATGCGATTTGACGCCTTTAGACTATTTTTTGTGGGGCTACGTCAAGTCTAAAGTCTACAGAAATAAGCCAGCAACTATTCCAGCTTTGGAAGACAACATTTCCGAAGAAATTCGGGCTATTCCGGCCGAAATGCTCGATAAAGTTGCCCAAAATTGGACTTTCCGAATGGACCACCTAAGACGCAGCCGCGGTCAACATTTAAATGAAATTATCTTCAAAAAGTAAATGTCATGGACCAATCTAACGTTTCAAATAAAGAACCGATGAGATTTTGCAAATTTTATGCGTTTTTAAAAAAAAAAAAAGTTATCAAGCTCTTAAAAAATCACCCGTTATAAGAGTTGAGTTACTGACTTATCATTGACCAGCCCCCAGACCAAGTCTAAAGTCTACAGAAATAAGCCAGCAACTATTCCAGCTTTGGAAGACAACATTTCCGAAGAAATTCGGGCTATTCCGGCCGAAATGCTCGATAAAGTTGCCCAAAATTGGACTTTCCGAATGGACCACCTAAGACGCAGCCGCGGTCAACATTTAAATGAAATTATCTTCAAAAAGTAAATGTCATGGACCAATCTAACGTTTCAAATAAAGAACCGATGAGATTTTGCAAATTTTATGCGTTTTTAAAAAAAAAAAAAGTTATCAAGCTCTTAAAAAATCACCCGTTATAAGAGTTGAGTTACTGACTTATCATTGACCAGCCCCCAGACCAAACGGCTGAAGCCATGGTCCAAAAATGACGTAGATGTCGACTAAGAAAGGGTTTTACGAAATTCGTACTTTTAGGGGGTAAAATGGGACAAAAAGGGATAAACATCGAACCTTCGTCCTGACTAAACGGCAGTAGCTAGAAACATGAAATTCGGTGTGTTCCTTGCAATGACAATGCAGACGAGCTACAAATAGGGATTTTTCGAGAGACAAAAAGGGATAAAAATGGTACCAATTTAAGAATTGCAGCGAGAATCGTGACAACGTAGACTTGCAATATAAATTGATTTTTCGAAATTTGTACTTATAAGGGGTGAGCGGAACAAAAAGGGATAAAAATGGTACCAACTAAAGTATTGTTGCTAGAACCGTGAAATTTGGTAGGTAAATTCCTCTGACCATGTAGAAGCGCGTTAAAATTGGATTTTTCAAAATTTGTACTTTTAGGGTTGCGAAGGACAAAAAGGGATGAAAATGGTACTAATTTAAGTATTGCAGCTATAGTCGCGAAATTTGGTGTGTAAATTCCTCTAACTACATTGAAGCGGAATATAAATGCATTTTGTACTTTTAAGGGTTGTGCGGGACAAAAAGGGATAAAAATGGTACCAACTAAAGTATTGCAGCTAGAATCTTGAAATTTGATATGCAAGTTCTTCTGACCATGTAGAAGCGCAGTAAAATTGGATTTTTCGAAATTTTTACTTATAAGAGGTGAGCGGGACAAAAAGGGATAAAAATAGTACCAACTAAATTATTATAACAAGAATCGTGAAATTTGGTATGTAAAGTCCTCTGACCATGTATAAGCGCATTAAAATTGGATTTTTCAAAGTTTGTACTTTTAAGGGTTACGAGGGATAAAATGGTAATTTAAGTGTTGCAGCTATAGTCGTGAAATTTGGTGTGTAAATTCTTCTGATAATGTAGACGCTCCTAATTTATTTTTCGAAACAAAAAGGGATAAAAATAGTACCAACTAAAATATTGCTGCTATAGTCGTGAAATTTGGTGCGTAAATTCCTCTGACAACGTAGACTTGCAACGTAAATGGATTTTTCGAAGTAAGTACTTTTAAGGGGAGAGCGGGCCCAAAAGGGATAAAAATGGTACCAACTTTAGGTTTACAGCTAGAATCATGAAATTTAGTATGTAAATTCCTCTGACCATGTAGAAGCGCCATCAAAATGGATTTTTTGTCGAATAAAAGGCTCTGCGGTTGTAATTTTTTGTGGGTAGAAAATGATAAAAAATATATATATACAAAGGGAATTCAGCTAAAACAGTGCACAACGACAAGCACATTCCTTTGACTGTATATGAGTGCTATGTTTCCAATTTACTATTTTAGAAAAGAAAATCAAATAAATATCCTAAAACAGAGACGGATAAAACAAATAACAAATACCTGGCTCTTTCGTATGCGAAGCAGCGGGCACTGCTAGTTTTTCATAAGTGGGAATAAATCCCAACAGCAGTAGCTAGAAACATGAAATTATTGGGTGTATTTTCCTTTCATAATTTTCGGCATTTGTACTTTTAAATGTAAAGCAGTACAAAAAGGGATAAAAATGGTACCAAACAATGTTTGCGGTTGGAATGGAGAAATTCGGTGTGCTCTTCCTGTCTGACAGCATAGACGTCCACTGTCTATGCTGTCAGAAATCGATTTTTCGAATCTTGAACTTTTAGTGGAAAGCAAGACAAAAGGGATAAAAATGGTACCAAACAAATTGTTGCAGCTAGAAGCGAAAACTTCGAGTTGCACGACCGAAATTTGTGCTTTAAGGTGAGAATGGACGAAATGGGGTAAAAATTGTACCAACCAAAGTGTTGCAACTGGTGTCTAGACACTCAGTTTATACATAACTCTGATTAAGCAACATTTTTTTCCAAATATAATTTTCTCATTTTTTCCAAACTTATTTCTTCTTCGTGCAATCTTATTGCATTTTTTCCGCCCAAGATGCAACTATTGTTCCATTTATCATGTCAGTGTTTCCAATTAGGTGCTCACTCCACTCTTCGTATTCGTACTTTTAACCCATTTTGTAGACTTGCACTTTTTACAGCTTTTATTTCATATTATTTGGGGTTTCTCGACATTTCGAGGGTTGTAAAATGGAACGTGTTTCGAATTTAAATAACACAACAATTTCGGTTACATGCGGCGGTTTCTATTGGAAGCCATTTCTCTGTTACAGCCAAAAAAAGGAGAAACAAAACCGACAATTTCGACAAATTCCCGTAACATTCACATTCGTTTCACACAAAAAAAAAAGACAAAAACAACAGTAAAGTATGAACAAATATTGCACAAATGGCCTGAAATGTATCCTTACGATACAAGAGTGTGTGAGTGTGTAAGGATATCGACATGAAGAACATGATGTCCTTTTGCTGGGTGTGTGTGTGCTGGATGTGTGTTGTTGCTAAGCCATATTTTACAATACACGATTGGTCAATAAAACCCACAATAAAATTGTCTAACTGAAAACATAACAATTCAAAATGGAATACAGTCGAACATATACGAGCGCACAGCCAAGTGACGAGGACAACAAACAATCCCAAGGATACAGATACCGCCGAAGATACATATGACTGGCCTGGCCTGGCCATACAGCTGAACGCCAAGCATGGCCGCAATTGAAATCCTAGAGATATTTTCGGAGTCTGGCGAACAATCGAATTTAAGTAATTTTGCTCAATAAAAGTGGACTTTGTTTGTCGTACAAAGGTCAATAGATTTCAAGTATTAACTTCAAACTAAAGCCTCTGACTCGAGCACATAATCGCAGGGAAACAAACAGAAATTCAACAATTTTGTTTGTATTTCCCTCTTTTGGCCTCTTGACCAAACAAAAGATTAACTCAAGAATAATGATGGGCCATAAACAAACTGTTTCGTCGTTTAGAAACGCCCTTCAAAAGAAAATCTGCTTCAAATTTAAATTTTTTCTCTGTTCTTTCATACTCGCAGTGGGGACGGAACGAAAGGCAAGGAAGGAAAATATGAAAAATGTATGTTTGTATTTAATCTTTGTTGCATGTACTTGCCAAAAATATTACAACATTAAGCACTCCACAACAACAACAATGACCTCTTAAACAGGCCAAAACGAAAATAAAAATAAGAGCTCATATTTAAAATTTAGCAGAAAAATGGCTTAAAGGCGTAACAAAGTAGGCAACTGCCGACAGACACTAAGATTTCAGCTACAAGGATGCGAGTTTAGAAATATTTTAAAAATATACATGCAAATCTTTGGGATTGGGCTATACTAGCAGCGTTCTTAGACTTAGAATACATAGAGCCAGAGGTAATAACGAAGAATGCGGACCTTATATTGAATCCTTAATGAATTTGAAAAAAAGATACTGGAATATAGTAGCCTAAACAGACGATTTCGCTATCTTGATAATCTTTTCTATAAAAAAAATTGTCGCCGATTTTTTTTCTATAAAAAAATTGTAGCCGATATTTTTTTCTATAAAAAAATTGTAGCCGATTTTTTTTCTATAAAAAATTGTTGCCGATTTTTTTTTTTCTATAAAAAAATTGTCGTCGATTTTTTTTCTATAAAAAAATTGTAGCCGATTTTTTTTTCTACAAAAAAATTGTAGCCGATTTTTTTTTTTCTGTAAAAAAATTGTCGCCATTTTTTCTATAAAAAAATTGTCACCGATTTTTTTTCTATAAAAAAATTGTCACCGATTTTTTTTCTATAAAAAAATTGTCACCGATTTTTTTTCTATAAAAAAATTGTCACCGATTTTTTTCTATAAAAAAATTGTCACCGATTTTTTTCTATAAAAAAATTGTCACCGATTTTTTTCTATAAAAAAATTGTCACCGATTTTTTTCTATAAAAAAATTGTCACCGATTTTTTTCTATAAAAAAGTTATCACAGACTCGTTCTAAAAAAAAATATCATTACAAATTACTACAGATTTTTCAATGAAAAAATATCACAGAATTATTTCTATAAAAAACAAATTATCAAAGAATTTTTCTATAAAAAATTTGTCGTCTATTTTTTTCTATAAAAAATTTGCCGTCTATTTTTTTCTATAAAAAATTTGCCGTCGATTTTTTTCTATAAAAAATTTGCCGTCGATTTTTTTCTATAAAAAAATGCCGTCGAATTCTTTCAACAAAAAATTTGTGCCGATTTTTTTTTATAAAAAAATTGTCGCCGATTTTTTTTCTACAAAAAATTTTCGCCGATTTTTTTTTCTATAAAAAAAATTGTCGCCGATTTTTTTTGTCTATAAAAAATTGTAGCCTATTTTTTTGTCTATAAAAAATTGTAGCCGATTTTTTTGTCTATAAAAAAATTGTCGCCATTTTTTTCTGTAAAAAAATTGTCGCCATTTTTTCTGTAAAAAATTGTCGCCATTTTTTTCTGTAAAAAAATTGTCGCCGATTTTTTTCTATAAAAAATTGTCGCCGATTTTTTTCTATAAAAAATTGTCGCAGATTTTTTTATAAAAAGAATATCGACGATTTTTTTTTTTTCTAAAAATATTATCACAGAACTTTTTCTATAAATTTATTTTCATAGAATTTGTATCACATTATATTTATAAAAAGAATTTGCTTTCTATAAAAATTCCTTTTCTATAAGAAATATTCTAGATTTCCTTTCTACAAAAATATCGCAGAATTGTTTGATATTTTTATAGAAACAAAAATATCAAACAATTTGTTGCTATTAAAATAAACAAACACTTTTTAATTGATTTAGAAATTCAGAGCTTTTTTAGTAATTTATAATTTTGTTATTGAAAAAATACGAGAAATTTCCTTTAAAAATATCATGGAATCATCTTCTATAAAAAGTATTATCAGATAAAAGTAACAATATTTTTTTATTTAACCATTTTTCTATAAAAACAAAAGAGAATTTTCGTAAAAATATTAAAATTTGTTTAAGTGTTTTGATTTGAACTGGGATATTGTCTTGGCTCGTTTGTGAGAATCATTTCCTTAAAGAGACCGGGCCTGATGTTGAAAAGTCGCTGCGAAGCCACTTGACAAATTCTTTGACAGGGTGGAAATCATGATAGTGGTACTGCAGCCAAGTAATAATTGTCACCATGCCATTTGTAAATAAATTGGTATTCTATTAAATATAGATGCAAAAAGGCCTTGAGCCCGGACAATTTCCCAGTTCAATATTAAATTTTTTTATCGTGATATTATCGTGATCTAAAAAAATGAGAATGTTTTTTTAAAATATCGAGATTTTTTCTAAAAATATCGAATTTTTCTAAACAAATATCCGAGATTTTTTTCTAAAAAAGATATTTGTTCCTAAAAAATTTTTTATCTTTAAAAAATATCAGACATTTTTTCTATAAAAAATATCAGATAATTTTTGACTATACAATAATTATCAGATAACTTAAATTTGCGTAAAATAATTATCAGCAAAATTTTATAAAAAATAACTACTTACTTAGAAATTGTATTACATTAAAAATATGTGAAAATGTGTTCCATTGAAAATATTTCTTAAAGAATTATAACAGAATTGCTTTCTGTAAAAAAAACTATCAAGGAAACATTTTCTAAAAAGAATATTATCAGAAAAACAAACAGACTATTTTTCTATAGAATATCAATTTTTTATAAAAGGAAAAGAGATTTTTTATAAAGAGCATTGAGATCTTTTTAATAAAAGAAATTCAAAGATTTTTTGTATAAAAAATAGTAGAGATTTTTTTTCTAAATAAATATGGCGTTTTTTTTTTGAAAAATGAGAATAAAATATCAGAGATATACAAAATAATCAGAGATTTTTTCTACTAAAAATTATCAAAGATATTGTCAGATTAAATAAAAAATAAATAAAAAAATAAATATCAGAGATTTTTTCCCTATATAACATAAGATGTTTTTCTAAGAAAAATATGGAAGTTTTTTCTAAAAAATTATTACAGATTTTTTCTAAAAAATATTAGAGAATATTTGACTATACAAAAATTGTATTAATTCTGTAAAAAATAAAAAAATATTATATTAAAAATTTTCAGAATTTTTTATATTGGAATGTTTCCTTAAAATTATAAGAAAATTGTTTTCTGTAAAAAAACTATCAAGAAAACATTTCCTAAAAAAAGCTCAAAATGATCAAATCATATTATTTTGCTATAAAAAATATTAAGGATTTTTGCAAAAAATATAAGGATTTTTTTTAAATGAGAATGTTTTCTAGAAGGTTATCAAAAGTTTTTTCCCGAAAATATCAGATTTATTTTTATAAAAAATTATCAGAGAATTAAATTATTTTTCTGTAAAAAGAAAAGAGAATTATTTTATATTACGGATTTTTTCTAAAAAAGATCGATATTTTTTTTTGAATATCAGATTTTTTATAAAAAATTATCAGAGAAGTAAAAAAATCAGAAAATTGTTCACTATAAGAAGTTGCCGGAGATATTTTTCTATAAAAAATATTTTTTAAATAATAATGGAAGAATTTTTCTTTAATTTTTTGTTAAATATTACTAAAGAGATTTTTTCAATTGATTTAGAAGTTCAGAGATTTTTAAATTATTTATAATTCTGTTATTTAATTTTCTTATTCTGTAAAAAATAGTTTTATAATTTTTATTCTATTAAAAGTATATCAGAGAATTGTATTTCTATTAAAATTTTATGATAATTTTTTGTTAAATATTACTAAAGAGATTTTTTCAATTGATTTAGAAGTTCAGAGATTTTTAAATTATTTATAATTCTGTTATTTAATTTTCTTATTCTGTAAAAAATAGTTTTATAATTTTTATTCTATTAAAAGTATATCAGAGAATTGTGTTTCTATTAAAATTTTATGATAATTGTTATTAGATTAAAAAATGTGTGAGAAGTTGTTCCATAACAAATTATGCAAGTCGATTCCATCCAATCAACGTTTTCACGGTCGCATGAAGCTCACTAAACTGAGAGTTTTTGTGGATGCTCCGTTACATCCACAAAAACTCTCAGTTCTTGAATATGTCGAGCCATTGAGCCAAAAATGAGCCACATCACTGAACATAATATTGCAATAAGAACGCGAACCACGATATTCGAAATATATTTGCACAATTTGCTAGGGTGGTTCCCTCTTAATTCTATTCAAGAGAACAATTGACAATAGCCTTGCCTTGGAATCTCTGAAAAAACATCCACTACATATCCTCCCACTTTACCCTAAATACCCTGAGTAGCATGCCACTGCGGAGACTAATTTGCAACGTTAAGTATCTGTTTAAGAGTCATCTATTAAAATAACCGCCTAACATGGAGAAATAACCCACAATGGCGAACATTCAACTTAAGTCGAGTGCTAAACAACTTAACACTTAACCCTGACCTTTCGAAGACCGAATGCAACAAAAGGTAGTCATTCATTCGCTGGTGCTGCAAAGATACTCTCCACGTACATACACATCCACGTGCTCGTTCGTGTAAACAACCACACACACACACAAGTGCGAACGCTTTGCACAATAAAGGCTGGCGATGAAGGAGTTAAAGCATCTCCCCACCCAGCTTCTTGAATATGATAATTAAACACAAACAAATTCCAAAAGATTTGTGAAATCATGAAAGAGTCTACTTAAACATGTAACTTTCAGTATTCTCGACTTGGCTTCTAGCGGCAAAACACGTGCGGGTAGCACACCTACCCACATGTTCCATGGCTCGGCACGGCACCACATAAATCTTGGCAAGGATCATACCTATATTTGGCCTTAAAGGATGAATTGCTGTGAATGGCCCACACGCAACGTTTGCTTTGCCATATTCCCACGAGGGTCTTTAAGATTTCTCTCATAAACATACTCACCCACCCCAAATTGTCTTAAATTGTCTACGAAATTTTCAATATAGCCGCCCCTTTTTCCCATAAAGAACGAGTCTTAAACGATGTTCGTTGTAATCGCATTTAAAGACTTAACAATAGGTTTTCCATTAGAATTCATAAACTTCAAAGCAATGTTGGACCACGATGGACAAACTGTTCGGAATGCGAGGGGTCGAGGCTGAAGTTTGACAAAATAAAACAAAACAAAATAATTACATAGACAAATAAAAATAAAAATAAAAATAAAAATAAAAATAAAAATAAAAATAAAAATAAAAATAAAAATAAAAATAAAAATAAAAATAAAAATAAAAATAAAAATAAAAATAAAAATAAAAATAAAAATAAAAATAAAAATAAAAATAAAAATAAAAATAAAAATAAAAATAAAAATAAAAATAAAAATAAAAATAAAAATAAAAATAAAAATAAAAATAAAAATAAAAATAAAAATAAAAATAAAAATAAAAATAAAAATAAAAATAACAAGTAAGAAGGCGTTAAGTTCGGCCGGGCCGAATCTTATATACCCTCCACCACGGAGTGCATTCCACAGTATTACCAGCAGATTAAAGGATGTCGACTTTACATAGAAGCACAGTACCATATTACGAAAGTTGTGATATTTTTATGCACATTACTATATTTGATTACTATTTCAAACTATAATGTATACTTATGCGCACTGTTTAAAATCGACTTCTATATAAATATAAATAAAATGATGAAATTGTGAAAGTGAACATGACTAAATATTAGGCGATTGTCAGTCGCCATTAGAAAGAAGCATTTTCAGATACAGACAAAGTGATAAGAAAAGTATAAATTTTAAAGATATCCCCATTCACCCCATTCTCCGCCCAAATGTACAAATTTCGAAAAAACCTTTTTTCAAGTCTTCATAGTCAGAATGTATACACCGAATTTCATGATTTCAACTTCAGCGGTTTGGTAGGTCCCATTTTTATCCCTCTTTTTAATTATATCCCTTAAAAGTACAAATTTCGAAAAATCCCTCTATTTTACGTGTCTATGCAATTAGAGGGATGTACACACCGAATTTCATGATTCTAGCTCTTGTCGTATCATTGGTACCATATTTTATCTCTTTTTGTCCCATTTCGCCCGCTAAACTTTTATTTTCTTTGTGGTGCTTCCAAGCTACAAGAGGAATGCCCGCAACAAATTTTAACTGTATGAAAATAAGAAATTTAATTAATAAGCCAAGCTATCAATATTTGTATACTATATATATAATGGATATAATACTTCAATTCATAAAGTAAATATAAGGGAGCAATCATAAATACCCTAAATATTGGGGGATAGAGAGTGTATTTTCAGCTACTGTCGTCTGGTTGGTTGTATTTCCATCCTATTTTAATTTCAAAAGTATAAATTTTGAAAATACCTTATCTCTCACGTACGCAGTACAAGACAACTTCATGATTCTACCATTTTTTGTCGTAAAAGCAACAAACGAATTGGAAAAAAATATTTTACGTGGCTATGCAGTCAGAGGAATGTATACACCGAATTCCATGATTCTATCAGCGGTCGTTGGTACCATTTGTATCCCCTTTTTCCAATTTTGCCCCCTCAAGAGTACGACTATCTAAAATCTCTTTATTTTACGTATCTACACAATTATAGGGATGTACACACTGAATTTCATCATTTTCATCATAGCTGTATTCGTTTAGTTGGTACTATTTTTATCCCCTGTAGAAATTGTATCCCTTGAAAGTACGAATTTGAAAAAAACGTTTTATTTTTCGTGTTTACGCAGTCAGAGGAATGTATACTCCGAATTTCATGATTCTAGCTGCTGTCATTTGGTAGGTACTATTTTTATCCCCTTTTTCCATTTGAACCCCAAAAAGTACGAATTTTGGAAAGTTATTTTATTTTACGTGTCTACGCAATCAGAGGAATGCATATATCGAATTTCTCTATTCTAGGTGCAGCCGTTATGTTGGTACTATTTTTATCCCTTTTGCCCATTTAACCCCTTTAAAGTACGAATTTAGCAAAAATACTTTTATATTATTTATCTACTCTATTAGAGGAATGTACACGCCAAATTTCGTGTTTCTATCTGTTGTCGTTTTAAAGGTACCATTTTTATCCATTTTTGTCCCGTTTCGCCCCCTACAAATAAAAATCACTCTATGGTGGCCTTTTATGCTATAAAGGGAATGCGCAGTGCGAATATCAAGCAAATACAAGCTAATATGTTCAAAAAACATGCTGAAATACACAAAATATTAGGGGTATTTTAAGTCCTTGTGAGGGAAAAATTTTTCCCTCTGGGCCGATTTCGTCCACTTTGAATCCCAACCGATCTACAACCATAAGACACATTTAGGAAAAATTTGAACCTCCTAGCTCATTTCGTTCGGCCGCTATCGTGCTTTCAACAGACAGACAGACAGACAGACAGACAGACGGACAGACGGACAGACGGACATGGCTATATCGTCTTAGAATTTTACCACGACCCAGAATATATATACTTTATGGGGTCTCCGATGAATATTTCGAGGTGTTACAAACGGAATGACAAAGTGAATATACCCCCATCCTGGAGGTGGAGGGTATAAAAATAAAAATAAAAATAAAAATAAAAATAAAAATAAAAATAAAAATAAAAATAAAAATAAAAATAAAAATAAAAATAAAAATAAAAATAAAAATAAAAATAAAAATAAAAATAAAAATAAAAATAAAAATAAAAATAAAAATAAAAATAAAAATAAAAATAAAAATAAAAATAAAAATAAAAATAAAAATAAAAATAAAAATAAAAATAAAAATAAAAATAAAAATAAAAATAAAAATAAAAATAAAAATAAAAATAAAAATAAAAATAAAAATAAAAATAAAAATAAAAATAAAAATAAAAATAAAAATAAAAATAAAAATAAAAATAAAAATAAAAATAAAAATAAAAATAAAAATAAAAATAAAAATAAAAATAAAAATAAAAATAAAAATAAAAATAAAAATAAAAATAAAAATAAAAATAAAAATAAAAATAAAAATAAAAATAAAAATAAAAATAAAAATAAAAATAAAAATAAAAATAAAAATAAAAATAAAAATAAAAATAAAAATAAAAATAAAAATAAAAATAAAAATAAAAATAAAAATAAAAATAAAAATAAAAATAAAAATAAAAATAAAAATAAAAATAAAAATAAAAATAAAAATAAAAATAAAAATAAAAATAAAAATAAAAATAAAAATAAAAATAAAAATAAAAATAAAAATAAAAATAAAAATAAAAATAAAAATAAAAATAAAAATAAAAATAAAAATAAAAATAAAAATAAAAATAAAAATAAAAATAAAAATAAAAATAAAAATAAAAATAAAAATAAAAATAAAAATAAAAATAAAAATAAAAATAAAAATAAAAATAAAAATAAAAATAAAAATAAAAATAAAAATAAAAATAAAAATAAAAATAAAAATAAAAATAAAAATAAAAATAAAAATAAAAATAAAAATAAAAATAAAAATAAAAATAAAAATAAAAATAAAAATAAAAATAAAAATAAAAATAAAAATAAAAATAAAAATAAAAATAAAAATAAAAATAAAAATAAAAATAAAAATAAAAATAAAAATAAAAATAAAAATAAAAATAAAAATAAAAATAAAAATAAAAATAAAAATAAAAATAAAAATAAAAATAAAAATAAAAATAAAAATAAAAATAAAAATAAAAATAAAAATAAAAATAAAAATAAAAATAAAAATAAAAATAAAAATAAAAATAAAAATAAAAATAAAAATAAAAATAAAAATAAAAATAAAAATAAAAATAAAAATAAAAATAAAAATAAAAATAAAAATAAAAATAAAAATAAAAATAAAAATAAAAATAAAAATAAAAATAAAAATAAAAATAAAAATAAAAATAAAAATAAAAATAAAAAAAGTGTGGCTGAAGCCACCTATTCTATAAAAAAGTGTGGCTGAGGCCACCTATTCTATAGAAAAGTGTGGCTGAGGCCACCTATTCTATAGATAAGAGTGGCTGAGGCCACCTATTCTATAGATAAGAGTGGCTGAGGCCACCTATTCTATAGAAAAGCGTGGCTGAGGCCACCTATTCTATAGAAAAGTGTGGCTGAGGCCACCTATTCGATAGAAAAGTGTGGCTGAGGCCACCTATTCGATAGAAAAGTGTGGCTGAGGCCACCTATTCGATAGTAAAGTGTGGCTGAGGCCACCTATTCGATAGAAAAGTGTGGCTGAGGCCACCTATTCTATAGAAAAGTGTGGCTGAGGCCACCTATTCTATAGAAAAGTGTGGCTGAGGCCACCTATTCTATAGAAAAGTGTGGCTGAGGCCACCTATTCTATAGAAAAGTGTGGCTGAGGCCACCTATTCTATAGAAAAGTGTGGCTGAGGCCACCTATTCTATAGAAAAGTGTGGCTGAGGCCACCTATTCTATAGAAAAGTGTGGCTGAGGCCACCTATTCTATAGAAAAGTGTGGCTGAGGCCACCTATTCTATAGAAAAGTGTGGCTGAGGCCACCTATTCTATAGAAAAGTGTGGCTGAGGCTACCTATTCTATAGAAAAGTGTGGCTGAGGCCACCTATTCTATAGAAAAGTGTGGCTGAGGCCACCTATTCGATAGAAAAGTGTGGCTTAGGCCATCTATTCTATAGAAAAGTGTGTCTGAGGCCACCTATTCTATAGAAAAGTGTGGCTTAGGCCATCTATTCTATAGAAAAGTGTGGCTGAGGCCACCTATTCGATAGAAAAGTGTGGCTGAGGCCACCTATTCGATAGAAAAGTGTGGCTGAGGCCACCTATTCGATAGAAAAGTGTGGCTGAGGCCACCTATTCGATAGAAAAGTGTGGCTGAGGCCACCTATTCTATAGAAAAGTGTGGCTGAGGCCACCTATTCTATAGAAAAGTGTGGCTGAGGCCACCTATTCTATAGAAAAGTGTGGCTGAGGCCACCTATTCTATAGAAAAGTGTGGCTGAGGCCACCTATTCTATAGAAAAGTGTGGCTGAGGCCACCTATTCGATAGAAAAGTGTGGCTTAGGCCATCTATTCTATAGAAAAGTGTGTCTGAGGCCACCTATTCTATAGAAAAGCGTGGCTGAGGCCACATATTCTATAGAAAAGTGTGGCTGAGGCCACCTATTCCATAGAAAAGTGTGGCTGAGGCCACCTATTCGATAGAAAAGTGTGGCTGAGGCCACCTATTTTTTTTTTTTTTTTTTTTTTTTTTCTGAACCAACACTCAGGGGATGTCCCCTATAAATGCAGTGCATTGCGTTGGTGGAAGGAAGATCAGGTATGGGAAGGAGGAAAGAGGGAGTAGTGTCTGTTGACATCTGTTTTGAATCTCTGAATGTCGTAATTGGAGGGAAAGATATTTGCCGGAAGTCGATTCCACATACGGATAGTACGGGCGAAGAACGAATTTATTCTGTAATGTGTGGTGCGGCCGGTTGTCCAATCGACAACAAATGGGTGAGCGTTTCTGGAGAGTCGCGTATCTCTACCGAACGTTCTCACGGGCGGTATGAGATCACGAATTTCCGAAGAACAAAAACCATGAAAGTATCGATAGAACAATGACACACAACCAACATTACGACGGTGTTCAAGGGAGACGATAGAATTGGATATCCTACCATCACCTATCAACACCATCGCCCTCCTTTGTACACGGTCAAGTAGCTCCAGTGATGAAGCTGGAGCACCCGACCATATATGGGAGTTGTATTCCATCTTTGGTCTGATGTAGGTAGTGTAGATATTGAGAAGATCAGAGGGTGTGAAATATTTCTTACATCTTTTTAGAAAGCCTAAACATTTGAAGGCATCTTTCGACACATCAAATACATGTTTTGTCCAACGAACATCACGTTGTATTTTCATGCCGAGAACATCGAGAGCATCTGATTGCTCAATATCTACACCGTTCATTAAAAGTGTGGCTTAGGCCATCTATTCTATAGAAAAGTGTGGCTTAGGCCACATATTCTATAGCAAAATGTGGCTAAGGCCACTTATTATAAAAATAATAAATAAATGATTAGGTCCAGATTTTTATGTGACTTGTCTTCCCTCTGAACTTTTGTTGTTACCCCACCTTAGCCTGAAAGGGTGTACTTTCGGTGCTTTTGTGTTTGTCTGTCTATGTCCATATTTAAGAGTCTAGAAATCATTGTCCCAGTTATGTATTGTTTAACTTTACATTTCTTGTTATTGCCAAGTATGAATGTCCTGTGAATATCCTTTTTGAGTGTGCTGCAGGACCATCAGTGTAGGCGAGTGTCACACAGTGTCTGGCAGTCCATCTCTCTGTGTGTGTGTATTTGAGTTAACACAATTTTTGCGTTATGACAACACGACAACTCTATTTGCTGGAATTCATCGTAGTTGTTGGAGTTGAAGTTCCGTTTTTTTTTCTATTTTTCCTGGGAATACACAGAATTTGGAGTGGAGAAAACAGATTAGAGTGTACTTTACATAAAATTCAATTATGGTCGTCGTCGCATGTGCTTTGTCAGATTCATTGTCTCCATGGTTACATACCATAAGGATTAACATTTGTTGGCCAGGACAAAGGCATAGACAGGAAAACAACACGCGCACACTCATGTACTCAAGCCCGGGAACAGAAAGAAGTGCTTGGCACTGCGACAAGCGTTGGCAGTGGTTAAGTCAGTGCTGTTGATAACTACCAGTTGGTAAAGCCCCTCAAGTATAACTAAATTGCAAACTGTTGAAACGGTGTGGTGCAGATAAATTGGGGAAAAAACTATTGTTAAAGGATTATGTGTAAACAAAACTAGTGTTAAGCGAAATTTTTATCTTTCGGGAATTCCAAAATTAATCCTCTCAAAAAAATAGGCAGGAAAAAAGTTAAGAAATAATTGGAACTCCAGTCATTCATCAATCACGTAACCTTACTGAAAAAATCTAAGTATAATATAAATATATTGCTTTGGTCCATTTAAGGCATTGCCTTAGTTAATACTTTCCGTGATGTCAAACCAAATCTATTACTGTACTTCCTCCTACTGCCGCCGTTTGGATGTTAGAATATTTCTTGGTTTTCTGTGGCGTATGATTGATATTAATTGTAGCTGCCCTTACGAAATCTTCCTTAACTACTTCAATCAAATCAAATAATAGTGAAAATTAAATGTAGCATCCAACACATGACAAATGCCTCTAATGATGTAATCCATTTGGAGCACACTTTAAATGAAAGAAAACGATTAGGTTCTCTGGTCTTTGTATTAAATGCTCGTTGAAGAAATTTTACGAGTCATATGAGGCGTATGATTAATATTAATTGCTAAGATGTTCGGTGAAAAATGACAGCTGTTTTAGATAATCCACTCTAAAATGTAAACATAATGTGGTATTATAAAGGTTGGTAAATGTATTTTTACACATAAACACATTGTTAAATGGGAAGGGATCTAACTCACTCTATCAGAAGTTGCTCTGGCAAACGAAATAAATGAAAAAATTAAAAAGAAAAACAAGTAAGGAAAGGCTCAAATCGGGCGGGGCCGACTATATGATACACTCCACTTTCTATCCGGATACAATTCAATTCGGTAAAAAAGTGAAAATTGGAAGAATTTTTGTATGTTTCCTAATCATAGGCTAATATGACCTGACCCAATTTGTTAAATCGAGAAGAATATTTGTATCGGGGCTATATCCAAACATGGAATGAAGTGACCCACTTACACAATAGGTTCTTCCAGTTCAAGTATAACGTGTTATGCTCAACTTGAAGAAATTCGGTGAAAATATGTGGTTTCTGGGACGGAAAAAATCAAGCTGGAAGCGAAATTTGTATGGGAGCTATATATAAATCTGAACCGATCTGACTCATTTTCACCCTGGGTTTTTCTAGTTGAAATATAAGATATTTTGCCAAATTTGAAGAAGATATAATAAAATTTGTGGTATCTAGAGTGAAAAGAGTCAAATCGGTAGTGAAATCCGTATGGGGACAATATATGTAAATCTGAACCGATCTGACATGTTTTTGCCATGGGTGTTTCTAGTTGAGATATAAGAAGTTTTGCCAATTTTAAAGAATATCTGTTAAAATATGTGGTTTTTATAGCAGAAAAAGTCAAATCGGGAGCGAAATTTGAATGGGCGCTATATGTAAATCTGAACCGATTTCACCTATTTTCATCACAGGTGTTCCTAGTGGAAAAATAAGATGTTTTGCCAAATCTGAAGACAATGTGATAAAATATGTGGTTTCTAGAGCGGAAAAACTCAAATTGAGAGTGAAATTTGTATGGGAGCTATATATAAATCTGAAACGATCTGACCTATTTTTACCATGGGTGTTTCCAGGTGAAATATAAGATGTTTTGCCAATTTTGAAGAAAATCTGTTAAAATATGTGGCTTCTAGAGTGAAAAGAATCAAATCGGGAGTGAAATTCGTATGGGGGCTTTATCTAAATCTGAACCGATTTTCCTCAAATTAAATAGCGTTCGTCCTTATTCCGAAAAACTTCGTTGTGCTAAGTTTCGTTTGGTTCTGGCTACAATTGCGACCAGTACTCTGATTACAAGAATAGAGGGACAGACAGACAGACGGATCGGAAGTCGATTCAAAAAGTGGTTCTAAGTCGATCGGTATAATTAACAATGGGTCTATCTCGCTTCTTTTTGGGCGTTACAAACAAATGCAAAAAGACATAATACTCTCGTGGAGTGTATAAAAATGGTTGCCGACAATCGAGACAAAATACAGGGTTTTCCAACAAGAGGTGTTATTTTGAATCACCCGCTATTACGGTAGCTGTCACTTTTGAAGCTTTTATTCTTTGACATTTGACAAGTAGAAACTATGCCGTTACTAAAAATGGAGCGATACACGCTTCAACAACGCATTGAACTTATTTCCATCGAAAAATCATCTTGATTGATGAGGCCAATTTCCACCTGGCGGCAACGTCAACAAGCAAAATTGTCGCATTCGGGGCTCGGAAAACCCAATAGTTATTGTTGAGAAGCCTCTCCATCCTCATCGTTTGACTGTTTGGCGGTTTATGGTCCGGCGGGGTCATTGGTCCTTACTTTTTCGAAAATGAGGTTGGATCAACAGCTACGGTGAATGGATTGCGCTACCGAGAGATGATTAATGATTTTTTATGGTCGGAGTTGGATGGTATTGATCTAGACAACGTTTACTTTTTAACAAGACGGCGCTACGTACCACACAAGCAACGAAACCGTGTTATCTCTCGAAGAGGTTGGATTGGACACCGAGATCTTGTGATTTAACACCTTGCGAGTTCTTCCTTTGGGGCCACGTGAAAGATAAGGTCTACGCCAACAGTCCAGCGTCGATTCAAGACCTCAAAGATAGAATTCGTGAGGCTATCAAGGACATAGGGCAGCCACTTTGCGATTTGGTTATGGGAAATTTCATGAAAAGGATATGGTCCTGTAAGCGTGGTCGTGGTGTTCTTTTTGGCTGTTTTTCATTATTAACGGGAAGGTATGCCTTTATTATGAAATAAACATCCGATCATTTGTCTCAAAAAATTACATTTTTCTTTTCAAAATAACACCTATTGTTGGAAAACCCTGTAAATATCGTATAATCCAAATCAGTTAGAAAGAATTTAATAAAAATCTATAATATATAAAACTAGTTTGTAGTTATTTTATAACGCAGGCATAATTTATAATGTCCAAGTGACGCTGAGGCAACTTTAATGTTGTATATATAATATATAAAAATGTACATATATTAAAAGTAGCATATCATATGGACTGTCGGACAGTATTATAAATGTTTCAAACAAATACTTTCTTTGTGCTGCAGAAGTTATGGTTTATGCTAGATGCACTCACACAAAAATTCAGTATTGTAGTTGTTATAGAACTGACAATATTCGATAAAAGGTTTTATCTTCGTGTGGAAGGTGCTACGCCCACTTTTCCAATACCGCCCGTTTTTGGCACAACTACGCACATTGATGCTAGATGCACTCACACAAAATTTCTGTATTGTATCTGTCATACAACTGAATATATTCGAAAATGGGTTATAACTTCGTATGAGAGGTGTCACACCCACTTTTGCAATGCCGTCCATTTTTGGCACAACTACGCACATCGATGCTAGATGCACTTACACAAAATTTCAACACTCTAAGTGTCATAGAACTGACAATATTCAATAATAGGTTTTAACTTCATATGGGAGGTGCCACGCCCACTTTTCCAATACCGCCCATTTTTTGCAAAACTGTGCAGACTAACAATTAGTGAACATTCACAAAAATTCAAGACACTAGCTGCAACAGTACTCTGAATATGCTAATTTATAAAAAAAAACGAATAAATCCCCAATTTGTGTGGGAGGTGCCACGCCCACTGTGAAAATTTCAAGAAGATCGGTACAGTAGTTTAGGCTGCTATAAAGAACAAACAAGCAAACAAACCCACAAACACAGATTCATTTTTATATCCTACACCACTTCGTGGTCTAGGGTATTATAAGTTAGTTTCGCGCCAAATGTTTGTAACACCAAGAAATAATCGAGCTAGACCCACCTTTAAGTATACCGATCGGCTTAGAATCACCAGCTGAGTCGATTTAACAATGTCTGTCTGTCCGTCTGCTGTCCATCTAAGCTTGTTCGCACTCTACAGGTCGCAATTGTTGTCCGATTGTCATGAAACTTGGCAGAATTTATTTTTTCTGGCCAAGGACCATCGGTATTGAATTTGGAGGAAATCGGTTCAGATTTAGATATAGCCCCCATACAAATGTCGCTCCCGATTTGACATTTTCCGCTCTAGAAACGACATATTGTACCCGATTTTCTTTAAATTTGGCAGAACATCTTATAATCCAACTAGAAACACGTCTGCAAAAATTGGGTAAGATCGGTTCAGATTTAGATATAGCCCCCATACAAATGTGGCTCCCGATTTGACATTTTCCGCTCTATAAACGACATATTGTACCCGATTTTCTTTAAATTTGGCAGAACATCTTATAATCCAACTAGAAACACCTATGCAAAAATTGGGTAAGATCGGTTCAGATTTAGATATAGCCCCCATACAAATGTCGCTCCCGATTTGACATTTTCCGCTCTAGAAACGACATATTGTACCCGATTTTCTTTAAATTTTGCAGAACATCTTATAATCCAACTAGAAACACCTATGCAAAAATTGAGTAAGATCGGTTCAGATTTGGATATACCCCCCATACAAATGTCGCTCCCGATTTGACGTTTTTCGCTCTAAAATCCACATAGTGTACCCGTTTTTCTTTAAAATTGGTACAACATCTTAGAATCCAACTAAAAAACCTATGGTGAAAGTGAGTAAGATCGGTTCAGATTTAGATATAGCCCTCATACAAATGTTGCTCCCAAATGTTTAACCGATTTTGGCCAAATTTTACTTATTATATTTCACCCATAAACAGACATGGTGAAAGCGGGTCACATCGTTCCAGGTTTCAATATGCCCCGTACAAATGTCCTTTCCGATTTAACATTTTTTGTCAAACACATACATTTACAGGATGCAAAAATCCTTCCCGATTTCAATTTTTTACCGAATTAAATTGCAATGAGAATTGTTTGGGTGATGCACATATGTCCATACTTTGGTATGACTTTGGTTAACTACTGTATAATTTGTATTTGTCTGTCGGACAATTGGATCAATTACCATATTATTTACCATACTCGTTAAATTTGACTGAAGATGAATTTATAGCATATAAATTATATGAATATTATTTATATAATTTGTATGAACTACATAAAATTGCTCCCATGAAATACCTGGGTTTAGTAATCAAAGCGAGGTACATACGCAGGGAGTGGTGTAGGGTATTATATAGTCGGCCCCGCCCGACTTTAGCCTTTCCTTACTTGTTATATATAAAGATGAAATAAGACTCACTACTTAGTCGGATATCCTTTATATTTTATTATATCGGGTAATCTCCTTGGCAAACTTTCTGCCAAAGTTAGATATCGTCAAGGTGGTACCTACTCCCAAACTTCCTTAATATTCAAAAAGTGTTCGTCGTTGTTTCCTGGAGTTTTCGTTGATTTCTACATTTGCCCAAAGATCGATGGGATTTAAGTCCGCAATATTATCCAAAAGTGAGACACTCAAATAGAAAGTTATGAGAAAATTCATAATTTTAGAGCAACGTTTCTAATTGTATGACCGCCACTGTAAATAAAAATCTAAACTGATTTACCTCAAATTAAACAGCATTCGTCCTCGGTCAAAGAAACCTACATGTGACTTTTTCCGCTCTATAGATCTCATGTATAGGTCACAACTTAATTTTTACTCCAAATTCAATTGTTATGGTGTAGAAAGTGAAGGGTATCATATGGTCGACCCCGCCCGACTTTAGCCTTTCTTACTTGTCTTATCTATGAAATCACCTTTTTCTGCTGGCCATCTATGCTGTCTGTCCGAATATCCTTAACTGTCATGGGAAAATACGAAGCGCTTTAATGAAATTGTTTATGATGGCACCATTTAGTGAATCAATATAATAAAATAAAAATTATCTTGTCGCAGTATAGCTGTAATATTATTATTAGACAGCGTATTTGAGACAAAATCCATTTTTACTCCGTTTTGAGAAATTCAAGTCCACTTTTTTTATAAGAATTATAGATTTTTTTCTTGCGGAATTAGGCTACGGTTTTGTTAAATTAATTAAATTTGAAATAGAACAAACATAGAAACAGAGGAACGATTTTCTTTTAAAAGCGTTGCCAAGGTCCTTTTTGAGTTTTTGCTTAGATTTGCAATGCCAAACATTTTCCAGATATGCCTTAGCATTCATAACATTCATACACACAATTGAGCTGTAAAGTAATACAGTGCAACACGAAAAAATATAACCACATACGGACACCACTAAGTGATAAATTACCAAAAAAAGACCCGTGTTTCCCAGTTTTGCCCAAAGTCATGTATTTTTTTTTTTGGAATTTTGTAAAGAACCGTTTGGAATTTTTCTGAGGCAAAGTTGTACCTCTTGTCATAAAGAACAAAATGTCGATTTTCGTAGAATTGCAGTTATATTACAGAAAAATATATATTTTTTAATATAGCCAAGCACAACAAATACAAATAGTGAAAAAATAATTTTATAAATAATATAATATTTTTATTATTTCGTACCAGGCAAGGTTACCAATACTTATACTCTATATATATCGAAATAATACTTCAAGTCAATTCAAAAAATAAATATTTTTATATTTATGTCTTCAAAAAAGCCAAATATTGGTAGATACCAAATATTGGTAGATAGCGGGTGCTACAACTGATTGTATTTCCATTCTATTTTAATTCTAAAAGTACAAATTTTGGACTTCCATTATCTCACGTACATAGTGCAAAATAACCAAAATAAGAGGGATGTACACACCTAATTTCATCATTAAAGTAAGTCGTTTAGTTGGTACCATTTTTATCCCTCTTTACCCATTACATCCCATGGAAGTACGAATTTGGAAAAAACCTCTTAATTTTTAAGTACGAATTTCGAAAAATCCGTATATTTTACGTGTCTACGCAATCAGAGGAATGTATACACCGAATTTCATTATTCTAGATGCAGCCGTTTGGTTTGCACCATTTTTATCCCTCTATTCCGATTTTACCCCGTAAAAGTACGAATTTGGACAAAAATACTTTTATATTATGTATCTACTCAATTAGAGAAATGTACACACCGAATTTCGTGTTTCTAGTTGTTGTCGTTTGATATGTACCATTTTTATCCCTCTTTGCCCCCATTTCACCCCTACGAATAAAAATCGTTTTATGGTGCACGTTTTTGTTATCGGGGGAATGCGCATACCCAGTATCAAGTAAGTACAAGCAGACATATTGAAAAATATGCTTAAATACTCTAACATTTTAGGTGTTATTATGGGTATTTTTAGTCATTGTGAGGGAAAATGTTTCACTTTGGGCCGATTTCGCCCAGTTTCAAACCCAGCCGATCTACGACTATATGACGCATTTTGTGGAAAATTTGGACGTCCTAGCTCCTTTCGTTTTGATGCTAGCTTGCTTTCAACAGACGAACAGACGGACGGACATTAGAGCGTACCAGGTTACAAGTAAAAAAAAAAAAGTTCGCCGTACACCTTCGAATATGAAGTATTATTGAAAGGTAGTTTCAAAAAAATTTTTTTTATTTTTTTATGCCGAACGTAGGGGTCGCGCTTTTACATTTTTCTATATAACTTCTGCATTTATAAACGGATTTTAAAGTGTGATACATCGATGTTTTTGTCCGATTTTTTTGTCTTTGAAGTCATTGAGCTCAAACATGATTCATGATTTTATGCGAGCTTTAATTTTCGATTATTAGAGTGGTACATTAGGGTAGTAGCAACTGAGAAATGATGGGTAAGTACCAGAAGGGGGTGCTTGAGCTCAATGACTTCAAAGACAAAAAAATCGGCCTCGTCGAGACAAAAACATCGATGTATCACACTTTAAAATCCGTTTATAAATACAAGTTATATAGAAAAATGTAAAAGCGCGACCCCTACGTTCGGCATAAAAAAATAAAAATTTTTTTTTTGAAACTACCTTTCAATAATACTTCATATTCGAAGGTGTACGGCGAACTTTTTTTTTGAGGTACGCCCTAACGGACATGGCTAGATCGTCTTAGAATTTTATGACGATGAAGAATATATATACTTTATAGGGTCTCAGGTCGATATTTCAAGGTGTTACAAACTGAATGACAAAGTTAATATACCCCCATCCTGAAGGTGGAGGGTATAAAAACTTCATCTTCAAGGTCAAAATCGCAAAAACAAACTTAAAAACGTGTTTTTAACCTTTTTCCCTGTTCAGGTGCATAGGCAGCAAGCCGTTCAAAATTTGTGGAAACAATCAACTACAGAAATGTGCCTAAGATCTCAATAATTTCCTAAGAATGATTTTTAAAACCGTTTAGTTGGGAAAAATATATCTTGCAGGACTGTTTCTGTTAATGGTCAGTCCGACTACAGTGCGTATGAGTGATATTATCCTTAATCAAAAACAAGTATACGCTACACCCTACAGCCTATAAGATTTGTTCGACGACCTTTGCGATTTTGATTATGTTCAAAATTTTTGTTCTTTATGACAAGAGCTACAACTTTGCCTCAGAGAGTAGATAAAAATTCCAAAGGGTTTTCAAGATATGAGCCTGAGAAAACGGTCACTTTTTTGCAAAAATTACACCGAGGCCCCAAATCTTTGGCGGCCCATAAAAAAGTCCATGACTTTGGGCAAAACTGGGAGACACGGGTCTCTTTTTTGGTCATTTATCACGTAGTGGTGTCTGTATATGGTTATATTTCCATGATGGTTATATTTCCTTCCTTAAGATTTCAATTTTTCAATAGCAGAATTCCTCGCCAAGGCATTGAGTTTGAGGAAAACTGCCCGTTTATGCAAATTTCAAGGCCCTATTCAGATTTAATCTAAGTAATTTAGTATCATTAGTGAGTAATTTATATCATTATGATACAAATGACGAATTTTTCTTCTAAAAACATTGCCAAGACCCCAATAGACATTTATTGACCTTTTTGCATTAGATTTTCCTGTCCCATAGCAATGTCAATCATTTTCCAAACATTCATAAAACTTTATTTAACGCAAACAACTCGTTGAAAAGATACTCCGAGCAAAAATGACTCAAAACTCATACGCACCAGTGCACTGTTCGAGTAATTTAAATTAAAATAAATCATACGCCCCATCTAACACCGAACGACCTCCAATGAAAAGCTGCATTAATGTCATAGTGTCAGGATTTGTAAAACTAAATTTAGTTCATGATATACACACACATATGCATACATATGCATATTGCAATATATCGGATATAATTTTAAAAATAAGTTCACTACTCGCATACATACATATGTACGTACATAAACGAACGCATAAGACTTCATAGTCGTTTTTCACAAAAATGGCAGAAAAAAACTTTTTAACATACATTTACATTTTGTTGCTGCCGTTGTTGGTTTTATTGTCGTCGTTGAGAATATGGATGGCGTTGCTGCTCTTGATGTTGTTGTTGTTGTTGATGTTCGTTATTTTGTCATAAAATGTCCAAAGTTTAACTCAGTGTAAAATCAACTTCGTATGTAGCACATTTGACACATGACACATGTAACACATTTTCATGTTCTTGTTCTCTTCCTTTTTCGGTGGGCGGAGTAGGAGGAGGGCAGTACTTTCTGAGAGCTCTTCTTTCTCTGCCTCCTCTGCCTTCCTCATCCTCTGCCCTTATCGGTTTTATGTAAATAGTATGGTGAGCAAGTTTATTTTTTGTTTAATTCTTTTTTCTTTTGGTTTTCCTGCATATCTGTACATACATATGTGTGCACAGTTCGTCTTCTTTTCGTTGTTGTTTTTGTATTGTTTTTAAAAAATTAAAATCTTTCATTATGTCATTTATTTCACAAAGAGTCATCAACAACATCATGGACATTATACACATCAACAGCAGCAGCAGCTCCAGCCTCAACAACATCACCAGTCGTCGCCATCATCACCATCACCGCCATCGTCGCTCTTGTCCTCGTCATATCTTGTCATATAGTCCTGTTATTGTTTTATGGTTTGGGCGAGGGGGTCTTCCCTTGTCTGTTACTTAATAGTCTGCATCCGGTTTCTGTTGTTCGCAACAATTTTTGTTTTCTTTTTGACAATAATTTCTTTTTTTTATGATTTGATGATGACAAGCTGCGAATATATAAAATAACGATTACACGACGTCATTTGATGGTGTGGGTATGAAACTTTCGCTACACCAACTGAACATTAATAAAAACTTGTAAGTCTCAAAAATTAAAAAAATGGAAATTAAAAAATCATTCATTGACCCCCCATTGATGCAGGAAGAATTAATGGATTGTTTAAAGGAAACCCGAGATTATAAGGGTCACAAAGAAGCAAAATACTTATAAATTATTGTACAGCATAATAACATAGATCATATTGTACAAGAAAATAACATAACGAATTTTTGTAGAGTGGACCAAAAATACTGTTGAAGTTTACGGCTGAAGCTATATAAAGTTGCAGTGCCTTTGCTCAGTTTTATGACATAGGGCTCCATGTTTTCGGTACATTTTAGATATAGGGAGTGTTCCGCACATTTATGTAATACATTACGAGAAATATATTTATTTTTATGAAGAAATTAAAAAAAACGGTTTTTAAAACCGAATTTTCCGAAAACCCGGTTTGAAATCTGAATTAAAAACAGTTTTAACAACTGGATATGAATCTGTGAATTATATAATTTATCAATCATGGCAAATTATGACAAAATTAAAAAAACCGGTTTCTAAAACCGAATTTTCCGAAAACCCGGTTTTGAAACCGGGTTAAAAACCTGGATTAAAAACAGTTTTAACAACTGAATATGAATCTGTGTATTATATAATTTATCAATCATGGCAAATTATGACAAAATTAAAAAAAAACGGTTTCTAAAACCGACTTTCCCGAAAACCGGGTTTGAAACCGGGTTAAAAACCCGGATTAAAAAACAGTTTTACAACTGGGTGTGAATCACATTATAGTATTATAATTTATCAATCATGGCAAATTATCTGAAAGCCTAGTGTGGAACCCGGATTTCTCAAAAAGCCGGATTTAAAAATTAAAAACTATTTTGAAAACATTTTTATTTTGAATACCAATTATGGAAAATTGACAATAAAAATAACATATAAAAAATAAAATTATAACCGGGTTTGAAACCCGGTAAAACTGGGTTTTGTAAAAAGGATTTTAAAACCCGGATTTTGAAAATAATTATTAAATAAATAAAAACTGTATACGAGTCAGCCTTAGAATTTATCTGATCAATCATAATTTAGCAATCATGGTAAATTATCAAAAACCGGTTTTGAAAACTGTACTTTTCATGACGGGTTTCTCGAAAATAGGATTGATTACAAATTCGTATGCAACGAAGAAAAATTGGTGGACAAATTACAAAAAAAAATCGTTTTGAAAACAGGATTTCTCATAAAACCGGGTTTGAAAACCGAATTTTTCGAAAGCCCAGGTTTAAAATCCAGATTTAAAAAAATGATTTGGTAAGCGAAAATGAAAACCGGATTTTAAAAAGCAGTTTTGGCAACCGTATTTTCAGAAAGTTAGTTTGGAAAACCAAATTTAAGAAAGCGGTTTTTAAACCCGGATTAAAAAATAAAACTTTTGTGGAAAACGATATTTTCTACACCGTGTTTCTCGAAAACTGAAAAATGATTGAGAATGTTTGATACCAAATTAGTATTCAGTGAAGAAAATTTACCTACAAATGTATCAAAAACAAAGATTTCTCAAAAAACTAGACTACTCAATCTGATTTAAAACCCGGATTTTCCATAACATCGGGTTTGAAACTGGATATGAATATGCTTCATATAATCATTGCAAATTACCAAAGAAAAAAAAAAAAGGATTTCTCAAAACCCCGATTCTTAACACAGGATTGCAGACCGTACTTTTCTACACTGGATTTCTAGAAAATTGGACATGATTGAAAATGTTTGAAATTAGTGCTCTGTGAAGAACAAGTAATAAAAAGTACTCAAAAACGATTTTAAAAACCGGTTTCGAAACCCGGATCTTCAAATAAATTGGCTTGTAAAGAGAACTTTTCTATAACGACTTTCTCTGAAATGATTACAAATGGTTGATACCAAATTCGTATTCATTGAAGAAAAATGTATTAAAAATTTCTAAAAAACAGATTTCTCAACAAACAGGATTTTCTGCTCTAGAACTTACCAAACGTGATAAATTATAAAAAAATGGATATGAAACCCGTATTTCTCATAAATCAAACTTTTTACAAGAAAAATATCAAGATTGGAAATATTTGTTACTAAATTAGTTTTCAGTGAAGAAAAAATAATAAAAAAATCTTCAAAAAAAACAGGTTTGTGAACCGAATTTTTTAACTTTTGTACATCTGTGATACCAAATTAGTATTCAGTGAAGAAAAATTAATTGAGAGTTTAGTAAAAATTAGTCCGGTTCATATATATTTTTCGATTTTTTATTTTATTCGGAGCTTTTTATGTGGGCGCCCTGAATCTAAGCAAGGTGTCCCAATAATAAATTTGTTGTAAAAATTTTAACAATTAATTAAAAAATAACTACTATTTATAAGGAAAATACTAGTCCCACTGTGCGTATGATTAATATAATAAACTTTCTATGGGAAAATCGAAGTATAAATGGGCACATTGTCAGAGGATATTCTATATATAAAGAGTGATTTTTTTGAGGTTAGGATTTTCATGCATTAGTATTTGACAGATCACGTGGGATTTCAGACATGGTGTCAAAGAGAAAGATGCTCAGTATGCTTTGACATTTCATCATGAATCGTCTTACAAACGAACAACGCTTGCAAATTATTGAATTTTATTATCAAAATGCGTGCTCTGTTAAGAAAGTTCATTGCGCGCTTCCATTTTATGGTCAGTTTAATCGACCCACTGAAGCGGCTATTCGGGCTATTGTGACTAAATTTCGCACCAAATTTACATTGTTGGACATTAAACCACCAACACGCTTACGTAGAGTGCGAACTGAAGAAAATATCGCAGCTGTATCGGCCAGTGTTAATGATGACCACCAATTTTCGATTCGTCGCCGTTCGCACCAATTGGGTCTCTGTTACTCAAAAACGTGGAAATGCCAAAATTGGACTAAGCGGATGGACCACCTAAGACGCAGCCGCGGTCAACATTTAAATGAAATTATCTTCAAAAAGTAAATGTCATGGACCAATCTAACGTTTCAAATAAAGAACCGATGAGATTTTGCAAATTTTATGCGTTTTTTAAAAAAAAAAGTTATCAAGCTCTTAAAAAATCACCCTTTACAACCAATACACAATCTGTCCACAATTTAGCATTTCAATAACGAGGTAGGAATCTCTTTGGGTCACTGTGTGTATAAGTAATATTAAATTCGTTCGCATTCAAAACGGTCATAATTTTGCCGTAATAAATGACCGATCAAAAGCTTACAAACTTCCTAGATTTTAGAATTTCAATTGGAAGTCATAAAAAATTGAAAACCCGTGGGGCGAGGTAAAAATCGCATTTGGTTACTTCTTGCGTATGTTTAATATTAAAGTTGTTTAGTTTCAAAGAGTTCGAGATAGATTTCGCAAGAAATGTTTGTAGCTAACAGACTTTTGGCCTTATGGCGATCTTTTAAATATTTTCTTCTCCGGAAAATGTGAAAATTAAAAAAACTTCTGGCGAGGAACGAAATACTTTGGAAGACATACGCACATATGATTAATATTAATGATGTTCACGTTCGAAAAGGTCGGCATAATTTCAGGAGAAATATATATTTTTGACCATTTAGAACAGTTTTCTGTGTACCAGGTAATGCAGAGTAGGGCGGAGTCAAAACAAAGTTTTGGGGCTATCTTTCATTAGAAATTATAAAAATAACAAAAAAAAAATAGAGGGAAAATGTTTTGGCTGAAAAAATATTGGTCAGTTACTGCTCTATAAACAGCAAATTTTATAAATACATAGTTTTTGTATGGCAACCCCCTTACGGAGTGGGGATATGGGGTAGGAGTGCTCGGAAAAAATGTTGACCCCTCTCGGGGCGGCTCCGTGGCAGTTTTGGGACTTTCTTTCATAAAAATATAAAACATAAAAATACAAAACATAAAAAAATCATATGTGGACCACCTTAAGGGTTGAAGATAAAGGATAGGTATGTTCTGTGAAAATGTGGGGGTTTGAAAAATATTGGTTGCCGGTGGGTCTTCCTTTGAAAAGTTAGAGCGGTGGGAGCAAAATTTTTGTATGGAAGCTTCCTTAGCAAATGGAGATAGGAGGTAGGTGTGCTCGGAAAAACAATGTTGGAAAGGGAAAATTAATGGGGGTCGTTCTTACATTTAACCCCTTTGAAAACCAGTTTTTAAAAAAACGACCACATTTTTTCAAAAAATAACAAGTTTGAACCCCCAAATTTCAAGAGGCTTTAAATTCTCTCAAGGCGACTCCGAGGCAGATTTGGGGCATTTTGTGTATTTTTTACCCCTTTTCTACTTCCTTTGATCACGATGAGGCGGCACCCCAATACGTGATGATAGATATTCAATATTTTACTAACGAACTTGTGGCAATATTGGGTAAAATTTTTCTGGCTATGTCGTTTTCAAATTCGAAGAAAATTTGTTTTCACTCCACCCTAATACACAGGCATCACAAAATCGAGTTTTTGGTTTGGACGATTTTTATATACTCTTTAGGTGATTTTTCGAGCGTCAAATTTCTACAACATTCATATCAAATTTATGGAAAAATTGTTTTTGATGAAGAAAAAAGAATTATCCACTATTTTTATGGGTTTTTTGCTAAAAAATACTTTTTTTTGCGTTGTGGAATAGAAGCAAAAAATGTATTAACAAAAATTACCATTTTTATATTTAAATTCAATATTGAAATTAAAATTTAAATATTAGCACAAAATGAAATATGCGTATGATTAATATTAATATAAGCATGACTTTTCAAGAGCAAATTCAAACCAAATGACTTGCGAAAAATGAAATTGAACAAATATTTCAAAGCAAAAAATCCACAATTTGCTAGTTAAATATGTAATTAAAAAGACTGACTAAACATTTCGTGGGAAAAGAGGCAAACGAATGATTAACATTGGTGTAGATAATTAATATTATTTTTCGAAAACATAAAAGGAAGAGAAAACTTTTTGTTAATAAAATATAAATTTTAATTTTAAGTTGAAAAATTATTCACCCAAAATTTCACACAAATTTGCAGAAAAAATAATAGTAAAGTAATAGAAAAAGTAATAGTAATTTTCTAAAATCATTAAAAGAAAAATTGTTTCTCGCCCTATGATGCGTATGATTAATAATGTTTGTTTCGGGCGATGCCATTGCTTTACCCCATTATGTTAATTGATTTTTTTGTGATATTTCTACCACAACATACCACCGATAGCTCTTCCCCAATAAGCCATAAGTACTATCATTTGTCCAAAAATCCTGCAAATCCACGAAAGAAAGAAATATATTGACTTAAATGTGACATATGGCAATTTAATTATGCTGCCGCCTCTCATACTCGCCCTATGGCGCAAATATGATTTAGTGTTTCTTTTTCTGGCCAAATGCTTTTAACTCTCTGTCCAGCACTCACTCACTCACTACAATAAGTCCATTGTTCGGTGCGTCCTATTTTTATGATTATTAGTGCAGTTTTTATGCGTGTCTGTCTGTCTAATTAATCTACAGAGTTGGCTTGGCCCAAAGCAATGCCACGTGTATGAGTTGGGCTTGTTGTGCGTTGCGTGTATTAAGTGTTGATTTGTTAAGTACTCACAAAAATGGGCATGTTTTACTTAACGAATGTCTGCTTTTGGCGCTGATTCCACGTTGGAATGTACAAGAATTAACGAGGGTGCTCTAGGTGGTAAGGGGGGGGGGGGGACGAGTAAGGGGAGCATTGCAGATTCGTTGGGAAACTATATCCATTATAAGAAAACATTTAAGAAATTTGTAAAGAAATAAAATTTGCGTCAAAATTATCTGCATAAAAAACGATTCTAAAAACCGGGTTACCTAAACCGGTTTTCTCGAAAATATGATGTGTTCAAGGACATTTTTTTATAAAATCGATGTAAAAACCCGGGTGTTTTTTAAAAAACCGATAAAACCGGTTCAAAAACCTGGCTGTTTTTAAATGTTTCTCCGGATTTATCCAAAATCCTTCAATCTTGTATGCACCTGAAGTGCTTAAAAAATGATCAATTAAAATAAGTCCATCAAAATATGTCGATATCTTCCAGATGAAATAAAATCATTTTAGAACCGGTTTTTTTCCAAACCGGTTTTCTGGAAAAACAAAACAGAAGAATATGTGAATATACGTCATTTTTTTATAAAATCGGTGTAAAAACCCGGATGTTTTTTTTTAATAAACCGGTTCAAAAACCTGGCTGTTTTTAAATGTTTCTCCGGATTTATCCAAAATTCTTCAATCTTGTATGCACCTGAAGTGCTTAAGAAATGATTAATTAAAATAAGTCAAACTAAATATGTCGGTAACTTCCAGATGAAATAAAATCATTTTAGAACCGGTTTTTTCCAAACCGGTTTTCTGGAAAAACAAAACAGAAGAAAATGTGTCATGTGAAATGATATAATATAGATATTTAAGAAATATAAAAATAAATTAAATATTAATAAATTAAATTAATTAATAAATTAAATAATTAACTAAAATTAATTCATATAAAACTAGTTTTTTCCAAACCAGTTTTTCTCGAAAATATGGTATGACAATTGTCCACCTTATGACGTTTTTGATAAAAAAGGCGGTGAAAAAACTAAAAATAAAAATAAAAAAACTAAAAAAAATACAACCACATTTTTTGCAAAATCGTTCAAAATCTATCAGTCTTTTATATATTTAAATAAAAGAAATACATATATAATGGAAAACGTGACATTTGCGAAAATCGAGCTTTCTACCATTTCAATTCGGGATTTCCAAAACATTTAAATTTTGGATAAATTTTATACATAATGTAATTGAGAAATGAAATGAATTTGCTTTAAAGTTTGGCCGTTTTTATAGAAATCGGATTTTTCTAAAATAATTTAAAATTGCGTTAAAATGTCGATGTTTTCTATTGAAACCGTTTTTATCGAATATCTGTAAAGAGAAATGATCTATTCGTCACATTTTGAGAAAACAAATATGAATTTTCATAATTTCGAACCACATTTTTATTAGCTTTTCGTTAATTTCTATAGAAATTGGGTTTTACAAACCGGTTTTATCGAGTATCTATCAAGAGAAATTTTCTATCTCGTCGCATTTTGAGAAAATCAATTACAGAAACTAATATTTTCACCATGTAAAACCCTGTTCATTCATTAAATCCGTAAAAACTCGAAGAATTTCATAAATTTCTAATTAAATTCGCTTCAAAAATGTACTGTATTCAATATAAAACTAGTGAAATATCTATTTCAGAACACGGGTCCAATCCGGTTTCTTGAATTTTTTTTTAGAGAAATGGTTATCTCATTACATATTTGAGGAAACCGGTCCTAAAACCCAGAATTTTTACACTTTCAAATCGGTTTTGGAGACGTTGGTATACAATTTGAGATTACGACTTCTACCAGGAATTCCTTTCTCCCAGTCATCCCTGGCTGGGATTTATTTGCTATAGCTCTTGTCAAATAGATCAACCAAACCATAACATCGGACGAACCACCGCATTGTAAAGAGTGATTTTTTTGAGGTTAGGATTTTCATGCATTAGTATTTGACAGATCACGTGGGATTTCAGACATGGTGTCAAAGAGAAAGATGCTCAGTATGCTTTGACATTTCATCATGAATCGTCTTACAAACGAACAACGCTTGCAAATTATTGAATTTTATTATCAAAATGCGTGCTCTGTTAAGAAAGTTCATTGCGCGCTTCCATTTTATGGTCAGTTTAATCACTGAAGCGGCTATTCGGGCTATTGTGACTAAATTTCGCACCAAATTTACATTGTTGGACATTAAACCACCAACACGCTTACGTAGAGTGCGAACTGAAGAAAATATCGCAGCTGTATCGGCCAGTGTTAATGATGACCACCAATTTTCGATTCGTCGCCGTTCGCACCAATTGGGTCTCTGTTACTCAAAAACGTGGAAATGCCAAAACAACATTTAAACAAATTACAACATTTAAATGAAATTATCTTCAAAAAGTAAATGTCATGGACCAATCTAACGTTTCAAATAAAGAACCGATGAGATTTTGCAAATTTTATGCGTTTTTTTTAAAAAAAAAGTTATCAAGCTCTTAAAAAATCACCCTTTATATCCAGTGAACGATGTTTGACTGGAGCCCATATTGGGCTCCGATTGTCGTTCTGCAAAAGTGAAGCTTTCCATCTGTGATTTCAAAGGGAATTTTTGTTGTCTTTTGAATTGCAAGTGATTTATTTGGAAACAACAGTCAAAAAGGCGTCCTTGCCCATTTCGAAAATATTATTTATATGTGCCAGTTAGTATGACTTCCTTCCTAATAATGTATTTAATTCTTCAAAGACATTTGTTCAAAAGAGCAGTTTTTTTAAATATTTATTACAAACAAACTTAATTTGGCATAAGCATATAATAAATCTAAAAAAACACAATTTCTAATAATGCTAATTTGAGTGCAAAATTTCTTATTTTTTTTTTTAATTTTCAAAACCGATTTAAATTTGGATATTGTTCTGGCTCAAGACCATTTCGTATCTACATTTTATAGAATGCAAATTTAGTTACAAATGAAATAGCTGCACACTAGTGGTAGGACAGGACAATATCCCAGTTCAAACCAACTATTAATTACAGATCGAAATAAAACAAACGAAAAATTAAAAAAAAAACACAAAATCTGTAACACGAAAAAAATATTTTTTGTACATTAGTCTATATTACACTTGAAACTATATAGAGTTATTTGGCGTTCTTATTTTCTCGTCCTGTTGCCCCTTAAATGTCCCTTAAATGCTACAAAGATGCAAAGGATACAATTCTTCATAAATATTTTTAATGTTTTTATAATAAACTAGAAAAACTAAGAGGTAAACTTGAAATAGATGTTAATGCTGAACTAATACAGATTGAAACATGATATTTGAAGTATATCATAGGGTGCGAACAAATATATAAAATATTTTTTGAAAAATTGTATCCTTTTGAACATTGTACTCAAGTTGTGAAGAGGCAACAGGATGAGGAAATGAATAACTAAAAACGCCAAGTAACTCCATTTTGCCTATAGTTTAATAAGTATATCATCCATATCATTCAAGTATAACGACTTTGTTTAATTGTCGTACGGTGTTCTAAACACATACAAAAAAATTAAAAAAATATATTTTACCCTACAAACATTTGGATGATATATCACCAAGAAAATATTGCGGCAATATCTTACATTAATCATTTTGAAGAAATTCATAAAAATTATTTTTTTCATATCATCCTTTTCTCATCTTGGAGAAATATTGGCAATATTGAAAAGAATTGATTCTGTTATCATATTTCGAAAGAATGTTTGGCAAACAATAAAGGAAAATTATCTTTTTTGTTGGAAATCCGTGCATATTTTATGGTTAAATACTGAAAATTGAATTCGTGCGATAAAAGCCGCCAGAAGATTTTCTTCAAGAACAATGATTTCGATAGGAAGTTTACAACTGATCTGATATCATACATTAATGTTTTGCTATTCTACAATGTTTTTTAAATTGGAACTGATGAAACTGACGTCTGTACTAGACACGCTCCAAAATGGATGTTATCTGACTTGTGTAATAAATTCGAAAATCAAAATAAAAGAATTTAAATTGCAAAAGCTTTAAAAAATCTAACCCTGCTATAACTCACCACATCAATATTTTAAAAGTAATTGAGATTACCTTCAAAACTGGATACAACACATTAAAAACGGTAAAGTATTTCAGGAGTTGCAGGCGATTGAATGAACACACCTTTTGAAAAAAAGTAGTATTTTTTTCACTGATAAATTGGCCATAACTCGTAAAAAATTTTTTTCAATTTTTTTCCAAAAATACGTATACAATATTTTTATGAGTAGAATACATACACAAACTTTCAAAACAATCGCAGCTATCGAGGTTAAAAACTATACCGCTTGACATTTTATTTTAAATTAAAAATGTGAAATGTAGTCAAATTTGGGCTAATTTCAAAAATATATTGCTCGATAATAATAATAATATAATATCTCAAAATAATCCAAAGTTTCTTGTCTAATTTAAATTTTTTACAAAACTCGAAAATGTTTAATACACCTTTTTTAATTGTAATTCAAAAGACATCACTTGAAATTCAAAAGACATCACTTGAAATTCAAAAGACACCAGTTGAAATTCAAAAAATATCACTTAAAATTCAAAAATTCCATTTGAAATTCAAAAAATGTCAATTGAATTTCAAAACTCGTCATTTGTAATTCAAAAGACAACATTTGAAATTTAAAAGTCGACATTTGTAATTCAAAAGACATCATTTGAAATTCAAAAGACATCACTTGAAAGTCAAAAAACATCATTTGAAATTCAAAATATATCATTTGCAATTCAAAACACTTCATTTGTAACTCAAAACTCGTCATTTGAAATTCAAAACTCAATTCAAAGGACGACTTTTGAATACTTTTGTAATTCAAAAGACATCATTTGAAATTCAAAAGACATCACTTGAAATTCAAAAGACATCATTTGAAATTCAAAATATATCATTTGCAATTCAAAACACTTCATTTGTAACTCAAAACTCGTCATTTGAAATTCAAAACTCAATTCAAAGGACGACTTTTGAATTTCAAAGGACGACTTTTGAATTTCAAATGACGAGTTTTGAATTTCAAACGATGAGTTTTGAATTTCATATGACGACTTTTGAATTACACTGACGAGTTCAAACGAGGAGTTTTGAATTTCAAATGATATTTTTTGAATTTCAATTGATATTTTTACACCCTCCACCTCCAGGATGGGGGTATACTAACTTTGTCATTCCGTTTGTAACACCTTGAAATATCGACCTGAGACCCTATAAAGTATATATATTCTTGATCGTCATAAAATTCTAAGACGATCTAGCCATGTCCGTCCGTCCGTCCGTCCGTCTGTTGAAAGCACGCTAGCATCTAAACGAAAGGAGCTAGAACGTTAAAATTTTCCATAAATGCGTCTTATAGTCGTAGATCGGTTGGGATTGAAATGGGGCGAAATCGGCCCAAAGGGAAAAATTTTTCCTTCACAAGGACTAAAAATACCCATAATAATCCCTAATATTTTAGGGTATTTAAGCATGTTTTTTGAATATGTCTGTTTATATTTGCTTCATATTTGGTATGCGCATTCCCCCTACAGCAAAAACGTGCACCATAAAGTGATTCTTATTTGTAGGGGGTAAAATGGGGCAAAAAAGGGATAAAAATGGTACATATTAAACGACAACAGCTAGAAACACGAAATTCGGTGTGTACAAATTCGGTAAAATGGGAATAGAGGGATAAAAATGGTACCAACCAAACGGCTGTACCTAGAATAATGAAATTCGGTGTACACATTCCTCTGATTGCATTGATAAGTAAAATACACGGATTTTTCAAAATTCGTACTTTTTGGGGTTAAAATGAAAAAAGGGGATAAAAATAGTACCAATCTAATGACCGCAGCTAGAGTCATGAAATTCGGAGTATACATTCCTCTGAGTGTGTAGACACGGAAAATAAACTGATTTTTCGAAATTCGTACTTTTTGGGGTTAAAATGAAAAAAGGGGATAAAAATAGTACCAATAAAATGGCCGCAGCTAGAGTCATAAAATTCGGAGTATACATTCCGCTGGCTGTGTAGACACGGAAAATAAACGGATTTTTCGAAATTCGTACTTTCAAGGGATACAGTGGTACAAAGGGATAAAAATACTACCAACTAAACGACTACAGCTAGAATGATGAAATTCTAATTGCGTAGAAACGTCAAGGGGTAAAACTGATACCAACCAAATGGGCGCAGCTGGAATCAAGGAATTCGGTGTATACATTCCTCTGACTGCATAGACAAGCAAAACAAAAAGTTTTTTTCCTAATTCGTACTTTTTCTTTTACGAAAAAAATTGGTTGAATCATAAAGTTATGTTATATTGCACTATGTACGTCTGATAATGGATTTTTAAAATTTTTACTTTTGGAATTAAAATAGAATGAAAATACAACCAACTGTAGCACCCACTATCTACCAATATTTATAGCATTTAAGCTTTTTGAAAATATAAATATAAAAATATTTATTTTTTGAATTGACGTATTGGTAGCCTTGCCTTATAAGCGTGGTTTGAAATAATTAAAATATTATATTTAATTATAAAATTAGTTTTTTCAATATTTGTTTTGGTTTGGCTATATTAAAAAATTTATTTTCCTGTAATATACTGCACTTCTACCAAAACCGACAACCTCTGTGGAATGCAATCCATGGTGGAGGGTATATAAAGTTCGGCCCGGCCGAACTTAACGCCGTTTTTACTTGTTTGAATTTCAATTGATATTTTTTGAATTTTAAATGGAATGAATTACACTTGAAGATGGTGTAGAACAAAATTTATTGAATTTTTACTAATGGATTATGATTCTGAACCACTGTTTCCTCAATTTTCAAGATTATGACTCGGAATTCATGCATTCCATCGTCATGGCTTATTGTTTTCGGGCAATCCTTCGTTATCTGTTCTTTCTGCTATAATTATCAGACCCTCTACCTTTCCAACTCCTCTTGTTTCCAGTAAGTAACTGACCAGACCACTACTTTTTCCACATGAACACCCCGAATAGATTTGTTCGGAGACATATTGCGTAGACAACGAAATAAAAATCACACGCACACATACACATAGTGGCAGACTACATCCGCATACTTATTACACAGACTCTCACAGACTTCCACATCCTCTCACCGGACAGTGGCACTCGCACACGCACATTGACCTAGTCACGTTAATGCAATTACTTTTACTGCGAACAACAGCCTCATACCCCGGGAAGCAACAGTAACCCCAGCAAGTGTGGCCGGTGTCGTAGCCATCTAACCAACCACATTTATATGCAGCTTTAAAGGACTTGCGGATGTTGGATGGCAGTTAGTAGAGTAGTCGGCGCTAAAGTTTATTAGGTTTGGGTGTAAGCCTGGCCAGCCCATGTGTGTGCATATTTTTCGGTTTGGGCCAGTGATGAATTTAGCGTCAAGCATTTGTGATATGGCCATTTTAAGGGTTTTGTTATGAATGTCCTTTGCGCACAGCCTTTGTTCCACCTCTCAATAATGTTGTCACACATTTATTAGGGCCGTTGATGCTGGGATGCTGTGCTGCTGTGCCGCTGTGTGAGCTGTTGTTTCCTTCAAATTGAGCCGAAATTTATGGGGATTTGTTTTGTGTGCGTTGCCTCTCCATTCCACACTTTAATTGGAATTCTTAACGAAACGAAATTGTTTATTCATTCTCTCTCTCCCTCTCTTTCGTTTCAGGTATGTAAGCAGGAGTGAATGTTTTATCATTTGGACATGGACATATTTTATAACATTTGTTTACGACCCGACAAGTGTATTCAAAGTACGTAAGTATGGCCAAGTAGTAGCTGATAAGTTATCGAGCGTGGCATGGAGATTCTGGCCAATATTTTTTTGGTTGAGTATTTATTGGCCATAAAAACAGGACTTTAATACTTTAAGAGGCGAAATATTTGTATAACTCACGCAAAGACAGCATAAAATTGCAACAAATTGAATATAAATGCGTATGAATGGCCAAAGGACGACCTTTGAAGTTCGAGTGGACTAAAGGAGGGATATTCATGGGAGATGTTTATGAAAAAGGTCATGAGTGTTAGACGTCGTCTGAGCTTTAAGGAGAAACTGAAGGAAGATGAACCCATAAATATTTTAATAAATATTGCCTCAAGTTATCGACCGTTGGCTAATGTATGTGTTACATTTTTCTCGTCGTTTTTTATTAACTTCCTATAAAAGGATCACAGCAGCCGATTAACTTGGCCATAAAATACCAAACATATTTGTGGCCAAAGTTCATGAAAATTGTGCGCTTGCATAGAACAAAAGGGACGAAATAACCCATAAAATTAAAAAAAGAAAACATTTAGGAAATTAATTGTTAAAAGAAGGCATTGCAAAAATCTTTGTTTCGCTAATAAATTGATTTTGGGGTAACGAAAAGTTTATTCTGCTTCAAATGCTTTACAATTTTAAAATGAAGAGATAAATAAATAAAAAAGAAACACAAAAAATAACGTGATATTGAAGCTAATAAATCATTGATTATATTATAAAAATAGCAAAGTGAAAATCTTTGAAACCATTTGTGCGAAAGAAAAGACGAAGAATTTAAAAAATCGACTTAGAAATTGATCAAAATGAAAAATTTAAGAAAGAATTCTGCCTTTTTGCGACGATTACACTATACAACAAAAATTTTGCCGAGAGATTAATATGCTTTAGCTATCTAAACTCGAAAACAATATTAAAAAATTATTGATACATTTTTTTTTATATTTTTCTTTTGCTAAAATTCTAATTTTCGCCGAAGGTACCTTTAATATTTGTACTGACATTTTGAAAACATAATTCAGTAAAAGATACTTATGATGGCTACAAATGTTACGAATTTCACATTCACTAGAAAGAGTGATTTAGGAACAGTCTCCAAAGAATTAATAAATAAAATTGCCGGCACAAAAAAATAATAAAAAATATATCGTTTTTTTATAGCTAACGAAACAAAGTTTTTTTGTAAAAGATCTATGGATAAATGTAGTTCCAATAGAATATAAGTTTTCTATATTATTTGACCTTTTGTTTAATCTTCATTGTATGTAATTTTTTAAGTCATATCTATCTATATATATAAAAGAGTTGCGTTACTGACTGACTTATCATTGACCAGTCCCCAGACAAAACGGCTGAAGCCAGGGTCAGATATTTTCAGGGTAGTTCCGAAATATGACGTAGACGTCGACTAAGAAAGGGTTTTACGAAATTCGAACTTTTAGGGGGTAAAATGGGACAAAAAGGGATAAACATCGAACCTTGGTCCTGACTAAACGGCAGTAGCTAGAAACATGAAATTCGGTATGTTCCTTGCAATGATCATGACGAGCTACAAATAGGGATTTTTCGAAATTTGTACTCTTAAGGGAGGAAAGAGACACAAAAGGGATAAAAATGGCACCAATTTAAGAATTGCAGCTAGAATCGTGAAAATCGGTATTTACATTTCTCTGTCGACGTAGACTTGTAATATAAATTGATTTTTCGAAATTTGTACTTATAAGGGGTGAGCGGGACAAAAAGGGATAAAAATGGTACCAACTAAAGTGGATTTTTCGAAATTTATAGTTATTAGAGGTTAGCGGGACAAAAAGGGATAAAAATGGTACCAACTAAAGTATTGTAGCTAGAATCGTGAAATGGATTTTTCGAAATTTATAGTTATTAGAGGTTAGCGGGACAAAAAGGGATAAAAATGGTACCAACTAAAGTAATACAGCTAGAATCTTGAAATTTGATGTGTAAGTTCTTCTGACCATGTAGAAGCGCAATAAAATTGCATCTTTCGAAAATTGTACTTATAAGAGGTGTGCGGGACAAAAGGGATAAAAATGGTACCAACTAAAGCATTGCAGCTAGAATTTTGAAGTTTGATGTGTAAGTTCTTCTGACCATGTAGAAGCGCAGTAAAATTTGATTTTTCAAAATTTGTATTCATAAGAGGTGAGCGGGACAAAAGGGATAAAAATAGTTGGTACTATTTTTGGTATTATTATAGCAAGTATCGTGAAATTTGGTATGTAAATTCCTCTGACCATGTAGAAGCGCGTTAAAATTGGATCTTTCAAAATTTGTACTTTTAAGGGTTGCGAGGGACAAAAAGGGATGAAAATGGTACTAATTTAAGTATTGCAGCTTTAGTCACGAAATTTGGTGTGTAAATTCCTTTGACAACGTAGAAGAGCAATCTAAATGATTTTTTTTTTGAAATTTGTACTTAAAGGGTTGAGTGGGACCAAAAGGGATACAAATGGTACCAACTAAAGTACTGTAACTATTGTCGCGAAATTTGGTGTGTAAATTCCTCTGGCAACGTAAAAGCGAAGCAGCGGGTACTGCTAGTAAAGGGTCCGCCAAATAACTTTTTTTGAAAATGCTATAAAAATCTACTGAATTTTTCTCAAATTTCTTTTTTTATTTGAAAATACAATCCTTTCGGCTAATAATGGAAAATAATTTCATTCAAATGGCTGCCTCGGCTCCCCACAAATAATAGTCCAACGGTTGAATAGTTGAAAAAAACGTTAGATGGCGGACCCTTACGTTACCAAATAAAGGGTCCTCCAAATAACTTTTTTTTAGAAATATAAAAAAACTACTGAATATTTTCTCAAATTTCTTTTTTATTTGAAAGTACAATCCTTCCGGTTATTAATGGAAAATAATTTCATTCAAATGGCTGCCTCGGCACCCCACAAATAATAGTTCAACGGTTGAATAGTTAAAAAAAAAACTTTAACCATATACGGACTCCACTGCGTGCTAAAGGATCGAAAAAAGACCCGTGACTCCCATTTTTGCCCAAAGTCATGCACTTTTTATGAGCCCCCAAAGACTTGGGCATCGATGTCATTTTCAGACTAATATCTTGCAAACCGTTTGGAATTTTGATTTACTCTCTGAGGGAAAGTTGAGCTCTTGTCATAAAGAACAAAAAACTTGTTTCCCCTGTTGAGGTCCATAGGTAGCAAACCATTCAATAATTCATGGAAACAATCAGCTACAAAAATGTACCTAAGATATTAATAAACAACTTTCTAGAACATATGATCAAATTCTCTCTGTGAAAGTGATTTGTAATAAATTGTAAATTGATTTATAAATTTATAGCCATCATAAATACAGATTTATATTCGCTCCCGGATAGACTTTTCCGCCCCAGAAACCACGAATTTTCACCGAATTCCTTCAGAGTGAGCATAACACGTTATATTTGAACTGGAAGAACTTATTGTGAATGTTAGTCATTTTATTCCATGTTTGGATATATCCCAGATACAATATTCTATTCGATTTGGCAAATTGGACCAGGTCATATTAGCCTATGATTAGGAAACATACAAAAATTCTTCCCGTTTTCACTTTTTTGCCGAGTTGAATTGTATTCGGATAGAAAGTGGAGTGTATCATAAGTCGGCCCCGCCCGACTTTAGTCTTTCCTTACTTGTTTTGAGTTGTAAAAGAAGAGTTGCAATCAATTTGTGTCACACAATTTAAAATTTACTCATGTTCGTTTTTTATGTGAGAAACACTCTGAAATTTGCTCAAATGTATTTATCTAATTTAAGCCGACTGAGACAAAGAGAAAGATACTTGTTTGGTTTCAAACATTTCAATTAAACTTTAAGCAGCATTGGCGAATGCAGGGAAATTGTAAAAAATAGATAAAAATTAAAAAATCAGCGAAACTGAATGAAAAATAGATTTGAACTGGGATATTGTCCTGGCTCAAGACCATTTTGCTTCTATATTTAATAGAACGCAAATTTATTTACAAATGACATGGTGACATTTATTACTTGGCTGCAGACTACCACTATCATGATTTCCACCCTGTCTAAAGGTTTCATTCAGGTGGCTTCGCAGCGACTTTTCAACATCAATCCCGGCCTCTATAAGGAGATGTTTCTCACAAACGAACGAGAAGCAAAACTCACTTGCCGAATTTGCGTTTAAAAAATCGCACCAAGTAATAAAGTACACATTCCATCTTACAAGCATCTCATTGAGATGCATATGTAAGTATATGATATATGCAGGTATAGTTACCCAGCAATACTTCTGCCGTGCCAACGCTCATTTGTTTTAGTTTTTTCGTTTGTATTTTTTTGGTCTGTAATCAATACAAACGAAAAAACCAAAAGAAAAATAGATTTTTAAATTTGAATATAACATTTCGAACAAATTAAAAATATTTAAAAAGTTCAAAAATTAAATCAAAAATTTAAAATTTTTAAATTTGTGATCAAATATAAAAAATCGTCATGTAAAAATGTATTAATTAAGTTTTAAAACAATCTTAAAAAAAATCAAAAAAAAATCTTTAAAAAATAACATTAAAAATAAATCTGTGTTTGTAAGTTTGTATGTTTGATCTTTATAGCAGCCTAAAGTACTGGACCTATCTTCTTGAAATTTCCACAGTATGTTTATGCTGAACCGGTGGTGAAAATAGGCTACATAAATTTTTGTTAATTTTGGTGGGCGTGGCACCTCCCACACATATTGGGGATTTATTTGTTTTTTTTTTATAAATTAGCATATTCGGAGTACTGTTGCAGCGAGAGTCTTGAATGAGTCTGCACAGTTATGCCGAAAATGGGCGGTATTAGAAAAGTGGACGGGCACCTCCCAAACGAAGTTGAAACCTATTATCGAATATATTCAGTTCTATGACAGCTACAATACTGAAATTTTGTGTGAGTGCGTAGTTGTGTCAAAAATGGGCGGTATTGGAAAAGTAGTCGTGGAAGTTAAAACCTATTATGGAATATAGTCACCTAAAGTGCTGAAATTTTGTGTGAGTAGATCCAGTGTAAATAGTTGTGCAAAGATGGGCGAAAAGTGGACGTGTCCCTTCCCATTTGAAATTAAAACCTGTTTTAGAGTATATTCGATACCGAGACTCCTAAATTGTTGTGTGAGTTAATGATGAGATGAGATGGGGGAAATTTCGATTTGAATTTTGTAAAATTGCACGTTTTCTTTGGAATTTCTTAGCATAATTGTAAAGAAAGGATACAAAAAGGGAATATCCATTCGTCAAATGCCGACTTAAGTCAAGAAAAGGGAAATTATATATATATATTTTTTTTATTTTTTGTGTTGTTTGATTAGTGAACGATTTAATTGATTTTCTATGTGTTTTGAATGTAGTACATTTGAATTCCAGCTATTCGATTAAGTAATTTCTTATTACGAATAAGGTTTTTTTTTGTTTTGGTAATGGAACGCAGGAGAATCACACTCAACTAAAAATTAGTTGGGTTTTTGACATTTCTTCCTTTATTCACCGCAAACTAACGTTCTGTTCTTCAACGTTTTCCATGGAACATATCCATTTCTTTAGTATCTCGAGAAAAATCAATATGAAAATTGATTTTAATATTTGTTTGTTTTTTTTTGGCCTGGCGAAGCGGGCGGGAGTTCATTATAAGAGAAATAAATATATTTATCAAAAAATAAAAATATAAATTAATAAAATAAAAATAAAAGTTTAGACTATTTTCTGCTAAACTAGAAGCAATTTTTAGTAAATTACTCGAAAATATATTTGTATCTCATACCACAAAAAGTTATTTTTATACCCTACACCACTTCGTGGTCTAGGGTATTATAAGTTAGTTTCGCGCCAAATGTTTGTAACACCAAGAAATAATCGAGCTAGACCCACCTTTAAGTATACCGATCGGCTTAGAATCACCAGCTGAGTCGATTTAACAATGTCTGTCTGTCCGTCTGCTGTCCATCTAAGCTTGTTCGCACTCTACAGGTCGCAATTGTTGTGCGATTGTCATGAAACTAGGCAGAATTTATTTTTTCTGGCCAAGGACCATCGGTATTGAATTTGGAGGAAATCGGTTCAGATATAGATATAGCCCCCATACAAATGTCGCTCCCGATTTGACATTTTCCGCTCTAGAAACGACATATTGTACCCGATTTTCTTTAAATTTAGCAGAACATCTTATAATCCAACTAGAAACACCTATGCAAAAATTGGGTAAGATCGGTTCAGATTTAGATATAGCCCCCATACAAATGTCGCTCCCGATTTGACATTTTCCGCTCTAGAAACGACATATTGTACCCGATTTTCTTTAAATTTTGCAGAACATCTTATAATCAAACTAGAAACACGTATGCAAAAATTGGGTAAGATCGGTTCAGATTTAGATATAGCCCCCATACAAATGTCGCTCCCGATTTGACGTTTTCCGCTCTAAAATCCACATAGTGTACCCGTTTTTCTTTAAAATTGGTACAACATCTTAGAATCCAACTAAAAAACCTATGGTGAAAGTGAGTAAGATCGGTTCAGATTTAGATATAGCCCTCATACAAATGTTGCTCCCGAATGTTTAACCGATTTTGGCCAAATTTTACATATTATATTTCACCCATAAACAGACATGAAAGCGGGTCACATCGTTCCAGGTTTCAATATACCCCCGTACAAATGTCCTTTCCGATTTAAAATTGTTTGTCAAACACATACATTTACAGGATGCAAAAATCCTTCCCGATTACAATTTTTTACCGAATTGAATTGCAGTGAGAATTGTTTGGGTGATGCCCATATGCCCATACTTTGGTATGACTTTGGTATACTACTGTCTAATTTGTATTTGCCTGTCGGACAATTGGATCAATTACCATATTATTTACCATATTCGTTAAATTTGACTAAAGTTTAATTTATAGCATATAAATTATATGAATATAATTTATATAATTTGTATGAACTACATAAAATTGCTCCCATGAAATACCTGGGTTTAGTAATCAAAACGAGGTACATACGCAGGGAGTGGTGTAGGGTATTATATAGTCGGCCCCGCCCGACTTTAGCCTTTCCTTACTTGTTTTTAATTATCTTATGACAAAAATACTATATTTTCGTTCATCGCTAGTATCTACAATTTTATATATTTTGAAAATCGGGAAATGTACCTTTACTCAATATTGGAAAATTTAATTAAACTCGGAGAGAAGATGCAAAATTTGTGAGATCGTTTCACACGGAATTAATCACATGTGAAAATCACGCATTTTTTATAAGTTTTCTGGGTTGAGTGGATGATTTTTCGCAGCCCCACGTTACACTTGTTTGTTTGCTTTTTTTTTTTGTCACTGATAGCATTGCTGCTATTTTGATGAACACCACTGCCTAGAATAACTCACGGGTAGTTACTCTTTTATATCACAATTTTCCAAGAGCATTTTGTTCTCTTTATGACGAATATTCACTCTTTTTCTCTCTCATGTTCCACAAAAACATCGCCGACAACGTGCTCGAGCAATGTGCCACACAAGAACTGAACGCCGTCCTCCCCTACACCACAGCCAACCATTTTCCAGTTGTGGCTGGCAACAAGTGTTTTCCAAGGGTGGTGTGGGGAGGGGGGTGGTTTGATTAAATTTTGCCGGTCATTCATTCATTCATGCGAGGCAGCATTATCTGTTCGTTTGTTTTGCTCGGCAAATTCGCATTCTTTTGTTTTGTTTGTTGGCAGCCGACTAGCCGGCAACTTGGGATGCGTGGCATGTGTTTTATGTGTTGTTGTGGGGAACGAAGGAAGGAACGAACGAACTACCGAATGAACGAACGTTCTAGGGAGCAAACGAACGAGCGAACAAGGATGTAGTAAAGTAAACAACTTAAAGTTGCTTCATGTATCTTTTTGCGGCAAACATGCCGCATGGTGTTGATGTTGATGTTGTCGTTGTTGTTGTCGTTGTTGCTATTACTACTATTGGGATGCTTGGTGTTCTTGTTGTTGTTACTGCTGGGCTTCTGATTGTTGTTGTTGTTTTAGCATTCGTCGTATCTCGCCTAATCGGCTGTTCTGTTTCTGTTTTTTGCGTTCGCCGAAGAGGAGTCAAGTGTGTGTGCGAGGGCGAGGGCAGCTTCGGTGGCGGGATGTATGAAGTCGGGAGTCGTTTGACTGTGTCTGGCAGGCACAACTGAAAATTCGGTGTGTGTGTGTGTGTCGCTTTACGAAATTGCACTCCATTCGGCAGCAGCAGCAGCACCAGACAGTCAAGTCAGTTGCCGCTAAGAGCTCATTGAAGACGGTCGGTACAATCTGCTCTCGGTTATTTTTTCCTTCGCCTGAACATTTGCCGTAACCCAAAAGGACTTCAAACGCCCGGAGTTGTGGTAGTTCATGCTCCTATTTGCGTTGACTGGAGCTGGGCCATATTCGGGTTAAATTGACTGGGTTTTTGTTGGCTTCCCAAAACTTAAGTTGTTCGTTTGTAAGAGTTCGAATAGTCGTGTGTGGCTGGCTCTTACCGGATTATCTTTGCGGAGGATACAACGCTTTTCGGCATTTTTTTCTTTTTTTTTTGCTTCATTTTCGGTCTGGTTTGTTTGTTTGCCTTGTCGGCACAGGACACGTGCGGTTTCGTTTGTGTTTTCGAAGCGTTGCGGCGCGGTGCGGTGCGTTAAAGGAAACAACGTTCGACGCCTTTTTGTCTGAGACAAGTGTTTGTGTATGCGAGCGTGTGTGTGTGTGACAACCGGAAAAAACGTCTACAACTAGTGCTGGTGCTAGTGCTGGCTGCAGCAACCACTAGTGTAGTTAAGCCCCCACTGTCCCCTCACGTGCACCCCTTACCCAACTACATACTTGGTAATATAGTCTAAGTTAATAAAATGCCTTTTTGGCACAAGCCAAGTGGGTGAATTGGGCCAGCACAGACCAGAAGGGAGACAGCGACAACGTGAACGACTCCTTATCTGGGGGGCACAAAAACGACATTTCAATTGTTCAGCTTTTGGGCTGTTTGGCATTTTATTGTCGGTCGTCTTACTCATAATCAGCGGAAATAAATGTTTTGCTGGCATTCGTTGTTGGCCTATCCGGTTGGTATTTCTCCCTTCCACCCCTCGGTCCCCGAAAAAAAGTGTGTTCGCCTTTCAATTCCAAGCGGAAATTATGCATAATCAATTTGTTTGGTCGACAATCATCATAAAAAAGAAAAGGCAACTCGCCGAAAAGGTCAATATGGCATCGATGTCATCGATGGCCTGTGAAATAAAGTGATATTACAAGTGAAGTCAGAAACCCCTTAAAGGACAGCCCTCTGGTGTCCTGCAAGTGTTTTATGTTTGAAATATGATTATTGGTGTTCGGTTTTCTTTTTAATGGTCCCTCGCCCTCAAAAAAAAAAGGACTGATGATTTAAATGATGGTAAATATTTAGGCTTAAGTACTTTTTATGGGTGTCTGTGGCTGTGTGTGTATGTGTTTGTGAATGTTTTATTTGTTTTCTCTTCTTCACGCCATTATTACTCAAGGAGGAAACGGCAGAGAGTCCTGCTGTCTTTTTAAATTTAAGTACTTTGCCGGGAATTGACGAAACTGAGATTTTTCCCGTGGGGGTTGTGGTCGCGGTCATGGTGGTGGCGTTGGCGGTGCCGGTTGAGCATCAGTCATAAATAAAAGTGGGAAAAAATCTTCAGATATATTACAAGACATTAGAGTGTACCGAAAACAAATATTTAACACCCAATTCTCTACAAAGAAAACGGCCAAAAAGGCCCAAAAATTATTGTCAACGATTAAAAAACTCTCAATCCAAAAGAAAACGAATACACGAGGCGACAATTTTACATTTATTTACTTGGACCTAAGACAATATATATGTCAAACTAGAGATCGTATGTAGCAAAACTGTGTACTCAATCTTTCATTTGGTGATCCTTTCTCTTTTTTTAAAGGACTTTTAATTTATAGAGATTTTTGAATAATTTATTTTCATATTTTAAGGAGCCATACAAATGTGATATCGGTTTTAAATGAAAGAGGAGAATATCTGTTAAAAATACTTTAATTATAATGTTTCTATCTCTATTAGTTTAGTAGTAGCAACCATTTAAAATTGTCCCCCTTATTTATTTAGTTTATTTAATAGTTTACTATTTAAAGGGGAAAACATGAAATGGTTGTTAATGCTAAACTAATATAGATAGATGCATGACATTTTTAATATTTTTAACAGATATTCTTCTCTTTCATTTGATACCCATATCGTCTATATATGGGTCACGAAAGTTTGATAATAAATTATTAAGACAAATATATTCTTTGGAAAATAAATGTTCTGTAACAGGGAGAAAAGATCACCAAATGATCTTTAGAAAATCTCGTCGAAATTTTGTGTCTTTAGCAAATTACTGCGACATTTAATTTGAGATTTAAAGTCTTTAAGACTTATTTTTGTATCTCTTTTTTCTATTGGACTTTATGAAGTAATTTTCATTATAATAAACCTATTATACAAAAAAGACGACGACAAACTTTCAACGGACTTAGTTTCTAATATTCCGATAAAGCCTCAAAGAACTCCACACTGCTAAGCTAATAAAGTTAGAGGCATGACATTTTTAGTATTTTTAATAGATATTCTTCTCTTTCATTTGATACCCATATCGTCTATGTATGGGCCACGAAAGTTTGAAAATAAATTATTAAGACAAATATATTCTTTGGAAAATAAAAGTTCTGTAACAGGGGGAAAGGATCATCAAATGAAAAACTACTGAAAAGACATTTTTTCTACACATTATCTCTAGTTTCATGGTCTTTTGGTCCGGTCCAAAAAGCACTGTCGCACGGTGATATAGTTGAAACTCTATTTTTTCATAAGAACGCTTTCTCGGGGTTACATTAAAATTAAAGATTTTCCAAAGAATTTCAAAATTGAAGGGCTCACTACATTATTTCCCTGCAAACAGAGTGATTCAAAATACACTGTCTCTAACTAAAATAAAAGATTTTTCGAAGAATTTCGAAATTTAAGTTATCGGAACTAAAAATCATGCTTCCATTTTAACCCTTAATATTCTTAATATCCAAGCAAAAGATCTATGGAAAAAGTCAAAGAACGAAAGTTGTCCAGAATGTAAACATATTTTTCAGCTCAAAAAAAGCAGGGTTAATTATTCTCTGTAAACAGGGTGATTCGTAATACAATTTCTTGGGGATTGGCTAAAATAAAAGATTTTTAGAAGATTTTCAAAATTGAAGCGGTCACATCAAAGCCATGCTTCCATTTTAATTATTTCCCTACGAATAAGGTGATTGAAAATTAATTTTCTATTAAAATTAAATTAAATTCAATGCTAAATTAGTCATAGAATCCGATTTTTGTAAGAATCAGAATAAAAAGCTGCAAAAAATCCACATACGGATAGTACAGACTTTGTAGGAGAAGAAATTATACAAAAAACAAGTAAGAAGGCATTAAGTTCGGCCGGGCCGAATCTTATATACCCTCCCCCACGGAGTGCATTCCACAGTAATACCAGCAGATTAAAGGATGTCGACTTTACATAGAAGCACAGTACCATATTACGAAAATTGTGATAATTTTATGGACATTACTATATTTGTTTACTATTTCAAACTATAATGTATACTTATGCGCACTGTTTAGAATCGACTACTATATATAAATAAAATGCTGAAATTGTGAAAGTGAACATGCCTAAATATTAGGCGATTGTCAGTCGCCATAAGAAAAGTATAAAATTTAAAGATATCCCCATTCTCCGTCCAAATGCACAAATTTCGAAAAAACCCCTTTTTTCGAGTGTTCATAGTCAGAATGTATACACCGAACTTCATGATTTCAACTTCAGCGGTTTGGTAGGTCCCATTTTGATTACTCTTTTTAATTATATCCCTTCAAAAGTACGAATTTCGAAAAATCCCTCTATTTTACGTGTTTATGCAATTAGAGGGATGTACACACCGAATTTCACGATTCTAGCTGTTGTCGTATCATTGGTACCATATTTTATCCCTCTTTGTCCCATTTCGCCCGTTAAAACTTTCATTTTCTTTGTGGTGATTCCAAGCTACAAGAGGAATGTCCGCAACAAATTTCAAATGAATGAAAATCAGAAATTTAATTAATAAGCCAAGGCTAACAATATTTTTATACTATGTATATATATATAATGGAAATAATACTTCAATTCATAAAGTAAATATAAGGTAGCAATCATAAATACCCTAAATATTGGGGGATAGAGATTGTATTTTCAGCTACAGTCGTTTGGTTGGTTGTATTTCCATCCTATTTTAATTTCAAAAGTATAAATTTTGAAAATACCTTATCTCTCACGTACGCAGTATAAGACAACTTCATGAATCTACCATTTTTTGACGTAAAAGCAAAAAAAATAAAGTACCAATTTGGTACCATTTTTAACCCTCTGCTTCCATTGAACGAATTTGGAAAACCTTTTTATTCTTCGTGTCTACTCAGTCAGAGGAATGTATACAGCGAATTTCATGGCTCTAGCTGCATCCATTTGTTTGGTACAATTTGTATCCCCTTTTTCCATTTTACACCCTAAAAGTACGAATTTCGAAAAATTCTTTTATTTTATGTGTTTACGCAATCAGAGGAATATATACACCGAATTTCATTATTCTAATATATACACCGAATTTCTATTCCATTTAACCCCTTTAAAGTGCGAATTTAGAAAAATTAATATTAAATTATGTATCTACTCTATTAGAGGAATGTACACGCCAAATTTCGTATTTCTTTCTGTTGTCGTTTGATAGGTACCATTTTTATCCCTTTTCGTCCCATTTCGCCCCCTATGCTATAAAGGGAATGCGCATTGCAAATATCAACTAAATACAAGCTAATATGTTCGAAAAACAGGCTGAAATACTCTAAATATTAGGGGTATTTTCAGTACTTGTGAGGGAAAAATGTTTCCCTCTGGGCCGATTTCGCCCACTTTCAATCCCAACCGATCTACAACCATAAGACACATTTAGGAAAAATTTGAACCTCCTAGCTCATTTCGTTCGGCCGCTATCGTGCTTTCAACAGACAGACGGACAGACGGACATGGCTATATCGTCTTAGAATTTTACCACGACCCAGAATATATATACTTTATGGGGTCTCCGATGAATATTTCAAGGTGTTACAAACGGAATGACAAAGTGAATATACCCCCATCCTGGAGGTGGAGGGTATAAAAATGTTTACATCACAATACATCAATGCCAGTGGATATAGAGTGACTTAGACCACTAAAGACAATGCAACAAGGTCTTGAGCCAGCCAAAATTTATTTCTGTTGAAATGAAAACAATTTTTCTCTGTCGATTACTATTTTTAATCGGATTTACAACATTAAATTGTTATAAACCGATGAAAAAGTATTTATGTTTATTTAAAGAATATATCTATGAATAGTAAATGTTTGATGAAGTCGTTCGTTGAACAATGACAAAGATCGACTATGAAGGGTTTAATAAAATCATAAATCTCCTAATTCTACCATCAGCGAGAGTACTCTGCTGTGCGGCTATGGAGACAAAAGTTACCTTAACAATGTCGTCTGTAGGTGTAATTCGCCAATGAATTTATTGCCTGCTTCCTGCACACCCTAATATACTGTCTTGTTTATGTAGCTGATGGCCATTCATCTGTTTAAAATGAATTTACACAACATCAAGATTAATCCAACATTTCGTTAATGCATTCTTGGAAAACATTAAAGTCATCTGGATGAATGATTATAGTATCAGATGGATGGATGAATGGACACACACACACAGATGTAAGAAAGGTTAAGTGGACTGCAGGAAGTCCCTACGCATATGGACAACGGGGGAAGGACAGAATAAAATGCCCAAAATGTAATTAGATAATAGTTCAGTGGTCGCCAGAAGAGATGACAAATGGAGGAAGGGATATGGTGGGCAGGAGCAACTGTATCACATATCACTGTCTACTAGAAAATAAGAATTTTTAGTACAAATAGTTTTTTATGTCTATAGAATATCTCGTCGAAACGTTTACGTCTATAGAAAATTTCGTGGAAATTTTTAATATTTTTAGAAATTTTCGTCGAAAATTTAAATGTCTATTCTTTGCTAATTTTGGGTTCTGCTGAAGACTTCGGCACAACCTATGGTCTCGAACCAAAATAAATGACAAGACATGTCTATTTAAATTTTAAATGTCTATTGAAGATCTGGTCGAAATTTTAACTGTCTATAGAAAATGCGGTCGAACTTTTTAATATCTATAGAAAATCTCGTCGACGATTTTGTAAGGTCTATAGAAAAGTTCTTCCAAATTTTTTAAGTCTATAGAAAATCTCGTCGAAATTTTTTGTGTCTATAGAAAATCTAGTCGCAATATTTTATGTTTAGAAAGTTTCGTCGAAAATTTTGTAAGTCTATAGAAAATTTCTTCGAAATTTTTTAGGTCTGAAAAGTTTCTCGTCGAAATTTAGTATATCTTGAAAATTTCTCGTCGAAATTTAGTATGTCTATTTTAATGTCTTTAGAAAATCTCGTCGAAATTTTTTATGTCTTTAGAAAATTTCGTCGAATTTTTGTAGTTCTATAGAAAATCTTGTCGAATTTTTTTGTCTTTGGAAAATTTCGTCGAAATTTTTTGTCTTTGGAAAATCTCGTCGAAAGGTTTTATGTCTTTAGAAAATTTCGTCGAAATTTCTTATGTCTTTAGAAAATCTCGTGGAAATTTTTCATGTCTATAGAAAATGTCGCCGAAATTTTTTATGTTTATAGAAAATTTCGTCGAAATTTTTTATGTCTTTGGGAAATCTCGCCGAAATTTTTTCTGTCTTTAGAAAATGTCGCCGAAATTTTTTATGTCTTTAGAAAATTTCGTCGAAAATTTTTATTTCTATAGAAACTTTCTCGTCGAAATTGTTTATGTCTAGAAAATTTCTCATCGAAATTTTGTATTTCTAGAAACTATCTCGTCGAAATTTTGTGTGTATAGAAAATTTTTCGTTCAAATTTTTTATGTCTAGAAAATTTCTCGTCGAAATTTTTTGTCTTTGGAAAATCTCGTCGAAATATTTTCTTTTTAGAAAATGTCGCCGAAATTTTGTATGTCTTTAGAAAATTTCGTCGAAAATTTTTATATCTATAGAAAATTTCTCGTCGAAATTTTTTATTTCTAAAAAATTTTTCATCGAAATTCTGTCTCAAAAATTTCTCATCGAAATTTTGTATGTCTAGAAACTATCTCGTCGAAATTTTGTGTCTATAGAAAAATTTTCGTTGAATTTTTTTATGTCTTTAGAATGTCTCGTCGAAAATTTTTATGTCTAAAAAATTTCTCGTCGAAATTTTGTATGTTTAGAAAATTTTTCGTCGAAATTTTTCAAAAAAAAATCACGTTGAAATTTTCATGTCTCTAGAAAATTTCAGAAGTCAGAATCAGAAATTTTTTCTCGTCGAAATTGTTTATGTCTTTAGAAAATCTCGTCGAAATTTTTTATTTCTGTAGAAAATCTCGTCGAAATTTTTTTGTCTTCGGAAAATCTCGTCGAAATTTTTTATTTCTGTAGAAAATCTCGTCGAAATTTTTATGCCTTTAGAATATCTCGAAGAATTTTTTTAGGTCTTTAGAAAATCTCATGGAAATTTATTGTCTTTAGAAAATTTCGTCGAAAAATTGTATGTCTTTTAAAAATCTCTTCGAAATTATTTATATCTGTAGAAAATTTCGTATGATTGATTTAGAGATTTAAAGTCCCTAAGTTACTGTTGTTGTTTTTAAAGTCCTGCCTATAGCCTCAAATATGTATTTATTTAATATTTTCACCATTGACTTATTTTTGTATCTCTCTTTTTTCTACTGAACTTTATCGGTTACACTCATGTAATTTTCATCATAATAAACCTATTACACACAAAAAACGACAACGACAAACTTTCAATGGACTACTTTTCTAATATTTACATAAAGCCTCAAAGAACTCCACACAGACTGGGCTCCATTGCCCACATTGCAGCCCATAAAATCAATAGACTTTAATAGCTTTCATATTGTGATTATCATAGCAATTCCTTAACTTTTTTCGGTCTATTTCCTCCACCTTCTGTACTTCCGGTTTGGTGTAGCCTTACTTCGCCTTGTGTGATGTAGCTCTGTCCATATCAGTTTCAATCAAGGATTACCTTTTTTAAAGAAAAAAAACATATTACAAGAAATTCGAAAGAAAGAAGTTTTTGTGCTCCTCCTCCCTCGACCCTCCTCCTGGCAACCCCCCTACAAAAGAGTTTAGCAAAGAGGGTTGTCCATATTTTTTTGGCGGGGAAATGTGAAAGGAATAAAATGACAAGTTTTGGTCTTTTTTGGGGCGGAGGGCTTCTTGTACATATTTTCATAATAGTCCACCACAAAAAAAGAAATGTTGTAAGAGACAGCAGCAGCAGCGGCGGCAGCATTAACATCATCAGTGGCAGTGCCTGTATCAGTTTCGCTATCGCCTGTATCAGTATCAGTGACAACAACAACTACAACTACAACAGAAATTAAACTAAAGCCTTGTTCTACTTAAAAGCCAACCAATCTGTGTGTGCGTTTTCTTCTTTTTTTTTGCTATTCGTCCTTTCTTTCTGTGAGTTTTTTGGGCGGAAATAGTCAAAGACAAAAAAACGCAAACCTCAAAATGAACGAACTTGATACTACATTGGGCCAATATAATGGGCTAAGGCAAGGAATGCAGGGTGCTCCGGTCAGGGGGTGTTAGAAAGATGAAAAAAAAATAAATCGTTAAAACAAGTCGCGAATCTCAAAAGCCATTGTTTAAATTTTCATTGCAAAATCGGAATGGATGAGTTTCCTAGATTGAGATTTTAGTCGCTGAAGCACAATTACTAAAATTGTTGGGAAGTTGATCAATTTTGATGTTTTTCTTCTAATTCGAAAAAAATAAAACCCTAAGGAATTTCGTTTAAGTCATGGACGAGAAATGTTCTAAGAGTTTTATATTGTATAAAACAAATTGTAGTTTGGTGGTCGTTTTCAATTTTTAAATAGGGATTTTACAGAAATTCAGTAGTTTTCATTTTGTGTACAGTATAAAGCTATTATAGTTAAGTCAAGGTAGGTCTTCGCCTTTACAGATAATGATATACTTGATGCTTAGTTAAATATTAAAAACAAAGTCGGTCGATATTCGTCCATTTCTTTTTAATAGCAACAATGGTGAAGCATTATGTGCTAGAAATAAATCAAAATTACAAAAAAAAAAAAAAACAAATAAAAAATGTAGTGCATATTTTTAGGATTAAATTATTTTTGGCATAAACATTAAATCTATTTAATCTTAATGGCTTGCATTTATCAGATAAACCGGTTGACATGTATTTTGAAAATATTACGAGAGATTTGAATTTTCTTTTCAAAGCTTTGAATTTCAATTTTAAATTTTCCAGAATTCCATCACTCCAAAATCTCTAAACGTATCGTAATCATAATATATGTTATGTATGTATGTTGGTATTTGTTTGTGCGAGTATGTATGTCAAATCGGCCTTTAAGCAGACACCAAATAAATTGCCAGAAAATATCTGCCAATGTCTATCTTTGTCCGTTAGTCCTTCCGTCTATGCGTCTGACTGTCTATTTATATATTTTTGAACAAAACTACACTGCCAAACATTTAAATAAGTAAAAGGAGTTCTAGTAAATTTTCGACGGCAGATAAAACACAAACAGAAGGCAGGCAAGAGACTGAGAGGATATTAATAGATAGACCGAAGATAGATAGAATATAAATAGAAGATAGACAGATGAAAAACAAACAAGAGAGAAGACAGAAAGAAGACAGATAGAAGACAGACAGAAGACTGGCAGAAGACAGACAGAAGACAGACAGAAGACAGACAGAAGACAGACAGACAGAAGACAGACAGAAGACAGACAGAAGACAGACAGAAGACAGACAGAAGACAGACAGAAGACAGACAGAAGACAGACAGAAGACAGACAGAAGACAGACAGAAGACAGACAGAAGACAGACAGAAGACAGACAGAAGACAGACAGAAGACAGACAGAAGACAGACAGAAGACAGACAGAAGACAGACAGAAGACAGACAGAAGACAGACAGAAGACAGACAGAAGACAGACAGAAGACAGACAGAAGACAGACAGAAGACAGACAGAAGACAGACAGAAGACAGACAGAAGACAGACAGAAGACAGACAGAAGACAGACAGAAGACAGACAGAAGACAGACAGAAGACAGACAGAAGACAGACAGAAGACAGACAGAAGACAGACAGAAGACAGACAGAAGACAGACAGAAGACAGACAGAAGACAGACAGAAGACAGACAGAAGACAGACAGAAGACAGACAGAAGACAGACAGAAGACAGACAGAAGACAGAGAGAAGACAGACAGAAGACAGACAGAAGACAGACAGAAGACAGACAGAAGACAGACAGAAGACAGACAGAAGACAGACAGAAGACAGACAGAAGACAGACAGAAGACAGACAGAAGACAGACAGAAGACAGACAGAAGACAGACAGAAGACAGACAGAAGACAGACAGAAGACAGACAGAAGACAGACAGAAGACAGACAGAAGACAGACAGAAGACAGACAGAAGACAGACAGAAGACAGACAGACAGACAGACAGACAGACAGAAGACAGACAGAAGACAAACAGAAGACAGACAGAAGACAAACAGAAGACAAACAGAAGACAGACAGAAGACAGACAGAAGACAGACAGAAGACAGACAGAAGACAGACAGAAGACAGACAGAAGACAGAGAGAAGACAGACAGAAGACAGACAGAAGACAGACAGAAGACAGACAGAAGACAGACAGAAGACAGACAGAAGACAGACAGAAGACAGACAGAAGACAGACAGAAGACAGACAGAAGACAGACAGAAGACAGACAGAAGACAGACAGAAGACAGACAGAAGACAGACAGAAGACAGACAGAAGACAGACAGAAGACAGACAGAAGACAGACAGAAGACAGACAGAAGACAGACAGAAAACAGACAGAAGACAGACAGAAGACAAACAGAAGACACACAGAAGACACACAGAATAAAAACGGATGACTGATAGACAGAAGATATATAGAAGACAGACCGAAGACGCATAGAAGAAAAACGTATGTCGGGCAGATAGAAGACAGACAGAAGACAAACGAGCCATATAGAAGACGGACAGGAAGCAGACAAACTACAGACAGAAGACAGATTGAAGGTGATTAAAAGATTGACAGAATGCAGAAGACACAGAGATGACAGACATTAAATAGACAGAAGTAGACAGAACATAGATAGCGGGCAAACAGAACACAAATAAAATATAAACAGGATTTGTACAAAATTTGCAGATAAACGGAAGGAACTTGACGCCGTTTTTACCTGTTTTGTATATGTTGGCGTGTAATTTTGCCAATTAATCGTAAAGAGCTTTATTTACAACAATGGTGTCTTTGGTGACCCCCACTGAAATTTTCCGGCAAACATTTTCGTAGAATATTTTAATCCTTAAATGTCCTTGTTTAAAGGATATTTTTTGATTTTCTCGAAAAAAGGGTCAAATTGACACATAAAGAGAGCAGTTAGAGGGTTAAGATCTTCCACAAAAATAATCCTCATACAATTCCACAATACAACTCTGATTATAAGATTTCTCTCAGACATTAACTTACAGCATTTTTTTCATATAGTATAATGCTCCCCTCGACCAAAAAATTAAAACTTTGACCCACTGTAAAAAAAAACTCAGACGTGCTGGACCATAAGTTTGTTCTACAAAAATGATCTACTCAACATACCCTTTCAGAATTATAGGGTCGCTATTCTGTTCCAAAAATGCTGTTGGACAGTGTAATTAGAACATTACTACCCAGCAAAAAAAGAAGTACTTCCAATGGAAGTGCATTTTAATCGCATCCTACGGTGCAGAATGAACATATTCTCAGAAATAAAATTGCACAAATGGTATTAAAATTTAAAATTATTCGAATTTTTTCTTTCTCAGAAGAATTTATTATGTCAGCTTTGCTGCTCTCGAACCCATATAATATTTTTTTATTTTGCATCTTTGACGTAGTTATAATGCGGTTCCTAATAATTAGGAATTATCTTAAAATTCATATAGGTTGGGTCATTAAAAACTTTAAATTTGAACTACCGATTGCATTGACTTTTAAAGGTAGAATAACATTAATTTTTATTTTTAATTTCATTAATTTTTATTTTTAATTTTAGATTTCAGATTTATGTTTGACATTTGCAAAATTTGACGCTATACGCTCGAACAAAATTGGGAAATATTAAATACACACTTCCAAAGTAGTGAATCTTTAAGGCCAACTGTACGAAATTTACGCGGAAATTTTTCGAAAATAGATCGGCCTTCATGAAACTCATTTTCTTCTCGGTGGCTATGTTAATAAGCAATATTGCCGTATATGGTGCTCAGAGAACCCACACGTGACTATTCAGAAGCCAATGCAACCACAAAGAGTGCTGTGGATTTTGGGCTGACGGCATCATTGGGTCATGTACTGAAAAATTGGGTTGATCGGATGAGGTACTGCCGAGCCAGTCGTGGTAGTCATATTGATGATATTGCGTTCCATTATCAAATGACAAAGTTCAACCTTTCCAATAAAACCAGAAATTTGAAAAAATAATCAGAACTTTTTATAGACGATTTTTATAATTTAAAATTTTAAATGGTCCATCCTATACTTTCGCAAGAAGTAAACTTTTACTACGCCCTCAGTTTTTATACAAATTGAACTGTTTCTATTTGAAAGTGTAAAAAAGTGAAATTGTTGTCATGAGTAGCTTGAATTTAACATTTTATTTTGTAAAATTATATCTGTGATGATTTTCTCAAATTTCCCATTTATTTCCTTTCAGGATTAAATAAACCTACAAATCCACAGAAATTTGAAAACAAAACGATTCTTTATTCAAATGCTCCGCAGTATTTCTTCCATTCGATTGTTGTCTATGTTTGGTTGCTTTGGCGTTACTAACTTGTTCTTGTTGTTGTTTGTGACTGTTCGAATGTCCTTTATTTGTCGAAATTGTCGTTGAATAATTTCGAAATTAACAATTTTTTTTGCTCCCAACTCTTGGAGTTTTTGTTTGGTTGGCTGCCCGTTGTAAAATATTCGAAATGTGTGATGATGCATAAAGTTTGGCTTTGTTTTGTTGGGATGGCCCTGTCAGCACGAGTAGAACGACGAACAATTTATATTCACTTAAAAACTTGGGCGATAAAAATAAAACTATTTAAAAATCAAACTATGCTACAAATTACTTAATCCCCCTACACAGCCATGGAGCAGGGGAAGGAGCAGGAAATGATAAAAGGTCAAAAGGTGGCCGCTTTTGGCGATTTGGATTTTGGTGTATGATCTACAGAGTGTTTTGGGGGAATGAGGGCTGGAGAATTTCCGAAAATAGCACAAAAATGTATTTGATTTATTTTTAGAGGAAATGTTGGAAAATTAATGGTAGCCCAAAAGGTTAACTGGAAATTGAGACTGATCGGCAGGCAAAAAAAAAAAACAGAAGATAAGCAGAATACAGAGAGAGGAAACAAAGACACTGAAGGTAGACAAAATATAGGCAGTAGATGGAAAAAAGACAGACGGAAGATAGTTAGAAGATATACAGAAGACAGACAAAAGACAGAGGAAGACAGACAGAAGACAGACAGAAGACAGACAGAAGACAGACAGAAGGCAGACAGAAGACAGACAGAAGACAGACAGAAGACAGACAGAAGACAGACAGAAGACAGACAGAATACAAGCAGAAGACAAGCAGAAGACAGACAGAAGACAGACAGAAGACAGACAGAAGACAGACAGAAGACAGACAGAAGACAGACAGAAGACAGACAGAAGACAGACAGAAGACAGACAGAAGACAGACAGAAGACAGACAGAAGACAGACAGAAGACAGACAGACAGACAGAAGACAGAAGACAGACAGACAGAAGACAGACAGAAGACAGACAAAGGACAGACAGAAGAAAAACAGAAGACAGACAGAAGAAAAACAGAAGACAGACAGAAGAAAAACAGAAGACAGACAGAAGACAGACAGAAGACAGACAGAAGACAGACAGAAGACAGACAGAAGACAGACAGAAGACAGACAGACAGAAGACAGACAGACAGAAGACAGACAGAAGACAGACAGAAGACAGACAAAAGACAGACAGAAGACAGACAGAAGACAGACAGACAGACAGAAGACAGACAGAAGACAGACAGAAGACAGACAGAAGACAGACAGAAGACAGACAGAAGACAGACAGAAGACAGATAGAAGACAGACAGAAGACAGGCAGAAGACAGACAGAAGACAGACAGAAGACAGACAGAATACAGACAGAAGACTGACAGAAGACAGACAGAAGACAGACAGAAGACAGACAGAAGACAGACAGAAGACAGACAGAAGACAGACAGAAGACAGACAGAAAACAGACACAAGACAGACAGAAGACAGACAGAAGACAGACAGAAGACAGACAGAAGACAGACAGAAGACAGACAGAAGACAGACAGAAAACAGACAGAAGACAGACAGAAGACAGATAGAACACAGACGGAAGACAGATAGAACACAGACAGAAGATAGACGGAAGACAGACAGAAGACAGACAGAAGACAGGCAGAAGACAGACAGAAGATAGACAGATAGAAGACATACAGAAGACAGATAGAATACAGACAAAAGACAGTCAGAACACAAAGAGAAGACTTACAGACGGAAGACAGGCAGACAGAGGAAATACAAAATACAGAAAAAACACAGACAAAAAACACAAGAAGAGGACGGAAAGAAGACAGGCGCAAGAAAGACAAAAGACTGACAGAAGTTAGACATATTGTAGACAAAGGCAGAGAGAATAGACAGTAGAGAGACAGTAGACAAAAGAGAAATAAGACAGACAGGGAAGAGACAGAAGACATACAGAAAGCAGATAAGATGGTTGGAAGACAACAGAAGAAAGAAAGACATCCAAAATGCATACAAAGGACAGACACAAGCCAGACAAAATACAGGCACAAGATAGAAAAAAGACAGACAAAAGACAGACAGACACATAGAAGACAGACAGAAGACAGGTAAAAGGCAGACAGAAGACAGAACGAAAACAAACAAAAAGAAAGAAAACAGACAGAAAGAAGACAGACAGAAAACAGACAGACAAACAGAAGACAGATATAAGATACACAAAAGATAGACAGAAGACATACTTAAGACAGACAAAATGCAGATGAAAGACAGGCAGAAGACAGACAGAGGACAGACAAAACAGACACAAGCCAGACACAAGACAGAGAGATAGACAGAGGACGGACAAAATACAAACACAAGACAGAGAGACAGACAAAATACAGACGAAAGACAGATAAAAGACAGACACAGACTGATCTCAGACAAAAGATAGACATAAGGCAGACAAAAGACAGACATAAGACAATCGATCGCCATATTACACCGATATTTGAGTCTTCAGTCTATAAGGATCACACTTTGCTCCTCAACTTATTGCATTCCCAGTGTCCTTTATAGCTCATTTTACAAAATCTATTTCTTTCTCCCACAATTCCCCCACTTTCCTCGTTTCCAAGCACCATGTTTCCAGCTGATTTTAACATTTATGTGATATGTTGCCCGAACTTGTTGTATCCACCCCGCCAAATAGCACTGCAGTAGTGAACCCATTGAAGCAAATTACAAAACATTCTATTATCCTTAAATAGATTTTATTTACTAAGGGCCAAAAGTTATTTTATTTTCACATTTTTCCCGTTCGTTCGTTTGTTTGTTTGTTTCAGTCCAGTGAAAAGGATGAAAGTTTTTAGTTTTTCATTTTCGCTATGGGGAACATTTTTGCAATCGTTTCGCCTACCCACGCCCCGGAAACAGCTCGACCAACGAGCCAAGCTACAGCAGCAGCAGCAGCAGCCCCATGAGCGGCAGTCTGACACACATACGAGTAGTTTTTAGTGATTTTGAGTGGAAAAAAGATAAAATCCTAAACACTTGGGCCATTGCCACTGCCATTGCCGTTGTTGCTGTTGCTCGTGCGGATGTTGTCGTCGCCATAGTTTCAGCAACTGTTTTTGGTGTTGCTGCTGCTGCTGTAGCTATAATTGTTTTTAAAAACCTTTTGTTAATTGCTAAACGATTTTAAAGGTTCCCATTGTGAAAGTTTTTCTATGTTTTTCCCTCGCCCGAAAAAAGTTAATTTTATTGAGTTTCGGATGTGCTTGCTCGCTAGCCATGATATGAGTTCGGGAATCCTTTTACGCTCGTTATTGTTCGTTTAATGGATATGGCAAAGTTTTCCGGCAGAATTTTTGTTTCGGTAAATCCTATTTGGAATTTTAAATGCTGCTGCTGCCGCTGTAACGCATTATTATACACACATACATACATACATCGTGGTTACCAAATTAACTAATGCCAACAAAATGTGTTGAGTTTGAGGAGGGGATTTTCAAATTAATGGCTTTTAAATTATTCATATATTCCCGTCATAATGGTTATGACATCCGCTCTTTGGGATTATAAAAATTAAGAACGCACGCACACACACTCATACACACATTTTCGATGTGAGGATATGTGTGGTGGATTTTGCCAACAACAAACAACTCCTCATCACATACATCTACCAAACGATGTGGAAATGGTTTTTATTAATTGTAATTAGCTGCAGCAGAGGTTTGTTGTTGGATAAACTAAAATTACACGAAACCATGTGGAGTTTTTGTGTTTGGAAAATGCTAATATAATTTGATACTGCTAATGACGGGAAGGACGGACATAGTCATTGGAAATAAAATCGGAAAAAACGATGGAGGGGCAGAGAGAAGGCAGACAGGATATGGGAGGAAGATCGACAATCAGAACGTAAATAGGAAATGGAAAGAATGCAGACAGACAGAAGATAGGAAGGCTGAAGGCAAGCAGGAAGAAGAAATACAGAAGACAGACAGAAGATAGGCAGAAGATAGACAGAAGATAGACAGAAGACAGACAGAAAATAGGCAGAAGATAGACAGAAGATAGACAGAAGACAGACAGAAGTCAGACAGAAGACAGACAGAAGACAGACAGAAGACAGACAGAAGATAGACAGAAGACAGACAGAAGACAGACAGAAGACAGACAGAAGACAGACAGAAGATAGACAGAAGACAGACAGAAGACAGACAGAAGACAGACAGAAGACAGACAGAAGACAGACAGAAGACAGACAGAAGACAGACAGAAGACAAACAGAAGACAAACAGAAGACAGACAGAAGACAGACAGAAGGCAGACAGAAGACAGACAGAAGACAGACAGAAGACAGACAGAAGACAGACAGAAGACAGACAGAAGACAAACAGAAGACAGACAGAAGACAGACAGAAGACAGACAGAAGACAGACAGAAGACAGACAGACAGAAGACAGACAGAAGACAGACAGAAGACAGACAGAAGACAGACAGAAGACAGACAGAAGACAGACAGAAGACAGACAGAAGACAGACAGAAGACAGACAGAAGACAGACAGAAGACAGACAGAAGACAGACAGAAGACAGACAGAAGACAGACAGAAGACAGACAGAAGACAGACAGAAGACAGACAGAAGACAGACAGAAGACAGACAGAAGACAGACAGAAGACAGACAGAAGACAGACAGAAGACAGACAGAAGACAGACAGAAGACAGACAGAAGACAGACAGAAGGCAGACAGACAGAAGACAGGCAGAAGACAGACAGAAGACAGACAGAAGACAGACAGAAGACAGACAGAAGACAGACAGAAGAAAGACAGAAGGCAGACAGAAGACAGACAGGCGGAAAGTTGACAGAAGAGAGTTAAAAGAGATATGAGTCTTTCCATGCCAAGCGGTATGATTTTTGTCACCGATAGCTTGGATTGTTTCAAAAATTGGTGTATGTATTCTTGACATAGAGATATTTTATACGTATTTCGGGAAAAAAATGTTTTTCACTGCCAATTTAATAGTGGCGAAATTATGATTTGTCAAAACCGTTATGTTTTTCAATCGCCTGTAATAATCGTCTGAAATACTTAACCGATTTCAATGTGCAATACTTTGTTTTGAAGGTAATTAAAATTACTTTTAAAATGTTTTTACAATTTTAGTTTCTTTTATTTTGATTTTCGAAATGATTACATTAATCGACTTTTTATACACTTCCCAAAAGGAAGGGTGATAGACCCATTGTTAATTATACCGATTAGAATCACTTTCTGAGTCGATTTAGCAATGTCCGTCTGTCTTTCCGTCTGTCTGTCCATCTATTGTTGTAATCACGATACAGGTCGCAATTGTAGCCAGAACCAAATGAAGCTTTACACAACAAAGTTTTTCGGGACAAGGATGAACGCTATTTAATTTGAAGAAAATCGGTTCAGATTTAGATATATCCCCCATACGAATTTCACTCCCGATATGACCCTTTTCACACTAGATACCACATATTTCAACAGATTTTCTTCAAAATTGGCAAAACATCTTATAGTGCAACTAGAAACACCTGTGGTAAAAATGAGTTAGATCGGTTCAGATTTATATATAGCTCCCATACAAATTTCGTTCCCAATTTGAATTTTTCCGCTTTAGAATCCACATATTTTAACAGATTTTCCTCTAAATTCGCAAAACACCTTATATTTCAAATGGAAACACTTGTGGCAAAAATGTGTTAGATCGGTTCAGATTTATATATAGCGCTCCCAATTTGATTTTTTCCGCTCCAGAATCCACATATTTTAACAGATTTTCTTCATAATTGACAAAACATCTTATATTTAAATAAACTAGGAACACCTATGGTTAAAATGGGTCACATCGGTTCAGATTTACATATAGCTCTCATACAAATTTCGTTCCCCCAGAAACCGCGTATTTTCAGAGAATTTCTTAAAATTGAGCAGCTATATCCATGAGCAGCTATATCCATGTTTGGATATAGCCCCGATACAAATATTATTCTCGATTTGACAAGTTGGGCCAGGGCATATTAGCATGTGATTAGGAAACATAAAAAAAAATTTCCCGTTTTTACTTTTTTACTGAAATGAATTGTATTCCGATAGAAAGTGGAGTGTATCATATATTCGGCCCCGCCCGACTTTAGCCTTTCCTTACTTGCTTAATTATAAAATAGTGTTCTTAAAAAAGTGAATCTGGAAGTGCTGAAATGATGGGTTCTATTTTTTACGAATTTTTTTCAAAAATATTTTTACAAAATCAATCAAAATTGCAGTGGAAAACCGCCAGAACTATGCATTTCTTCATTTTTTTATTAACACAATATATAAAAACAATAAAAATCAAAATAAAGTAGTTTAGGAAATAATACATTTTTTTATTATACTCTCACTCTGCAGAGTAGGTATATATCATTTGGGACAGAAAAAAATGTAACGCACTGAAGGAGTGGCTTATGACCCAAAGTATGTTTGGACCAAATCCGTTTCACGACTTTGTAAGGTGTGTGAACCATGTCCGTCCGTCTGGCTGGCTGGTGTACACGATAGCTCTCGAAAGAAGTTAATGGATCGATTCAAACTTGGCACATGGTAATATTTTTCTCAAACTTAGTTTAAGTTCGAAGATGGGCGAAATTTCTATTCAATTTCTATTCCCATATTCATGTTGAAACCCATATAACTTCCACACGGATATTCGGAATCAGCTATACCATCCACCTCCAGGATGGGGGTATACTAACTTTGTCATTCCATTTGTAACACCTTCAAATATCGACCACGCTAGCACGCTAGCATCTAAACGAAAGGAGCTAGAATGTTCAAATCTTCCATAAATGCGTCTTATAGTCGTAGATCGGTTGGGATTGAAACGGGGCAAAATCAGCCCAAAGGGAAAATTTTTTCCGCCACAAGGACTAAAAATACCCATAACAATCCCTAATATTTAACCGTATTTAAGCATGTTTTTTGAATATGTCTGTTTATATTTGCTTGATATTTGGTACGCGCATTCCCCTTTTAGCAAAAACGTGCACCATAAAGTGATTCTTATTTGTAGGGGGTGAAATCGGGCAAAAAAGGGATAAGAACGGTACATATGAAACGACAACAGTTAGAAACACGACAAATTCAGTGTGTACATTCCTCTAATAGAGTAGATACATAATATAAAAGTATTTTTCCGAAATTCGTACTCTAAAGGGGTAAAATGGGAATAGAGGATAAAAATGGTACCAACCAAACAGCTGTACCTAGAATAATGAAATTCGGTGTATACATTCCTCTGATTGCATAGACAAGTAAAATACACGGATTTTTCAAAATTCGTACTTTTTGGGGTTAAAAAGAAAAAAAGGGATAAAAATAGTACCAATCAAATGACTGCAGCTAGAGTCATGAAGTTCGGAGTATACATTCCTCTGACTGTGTAGACACGGGAAAATAAACTGATTTTTTGAAATTCGTACTTTTTGGGGCCAAAATAGAAAAAGGGGATAAAAATAGTACCAACCAAATGACCGCAGCTAGAGTCATGAAATTCGGAGTATCCATTCCTTTGACTACGTAGACATGAAAAATAAAAGGTTTTTTCCAAATTCGTTCTTTCAAGGGATACAATGGGTACGGAGGGATAAAAATGGTACCAACCAAACGGCTACACCTGGAATAATGAAATTCGGTGTATACATTCATCTGATTGCGTAGACACTTAAAATAAACAGATTTTTCGAACTTCGTATTTTTGGGGGTTAAAATGGAAAAAGGGGATACAAATAGTACCAATAAAATGACCGCAGGTAGAGTCATGTAATTCGGAGTATACATTCCTCTGACTTCGTAGACACGGAAAATAAATGGATTTTTCGAAATTTTTGCTTTCAAGGGATACAATGGTACAGAGGGATAAAAATAGTACCAACTAAACGACTACAGCTAGAATGATGAAATTCTAATTGCGTAGAAACGTCAAGGGGGTAAAAATGGTACCAACCAAATGGCCGCAGTTGGAATCATGGAATTCGGTGTATACATTCCTCTGACTGCATAGACACGCAAAATAAAAAGGTTTTTTTTTTCCAAATTCGTACTTTTTCTTTTACGGCAAAAATTGGTTGAATCATGAAGTTAGGTTATTTTGCACTATGTTCGTCTGATAATGGATTTTCAAAATTTGTACTTTTGGAATTAAAATAGAATGGAAATGCAACCAACTGTAGCACCCACTATCTACAAATGTTTATGGTATTTAAGCATTGTGAAAATATAAATATAAGAATATTTATTTTTTGAATTGACGTATTGGCAAAATATTATATTTATTTATAAAATTATTTTTTCAATATTTGTATTTGTTTTGGTTGGCTATATTAAAAAAATTATATTTTCCTGTAATATTACTGCACTTCTACGAAAACCGACAACCTCTGTGGAGTACAATACATAGTGGAGGGTATATAAAGTTCGGCCCGGCTGAACTTAACGCCGTTTTTACTTGTTTTGTTTCATAATGTTTTTGTAATCACTTAAAGTGTACAAAATATGACGGGTTTTGCCATGCCCCTTCCAGTACCTCCCACACAAATCACCGTAAACTACGAAAACTTAAAGCTGCTATAACTTCTATACTGATGATCGGAATACTGTGAAATTTGATATTTTGTAATGCTTTATAGTGCTTACATTTGCAAGGAATATGGGCGATATTGCCACACCCTTTGTGGTAGCTCCCACACAAAGTGGCATAAACTTTGATTTCCATAAAACCGATATAACATCCACACGGGTAGTCCAAATCATTTGCAATTTCATATATGAAAATGTTTTTGTAATTGCATTAAATCTAAAAAATATTTACGCTTTAGCCACGCCCCTTCTTTCTTTCTCACAATTGTCTATATCTTAGGTAAAATTAAATCCTTCTTAACTTCTATACTGATGCATGGAATCCACTCTGATTTGATATTTGATCATGTTTTTACAATTGTTTTATAAATGTGGAGACTGGAACCATGTGACGCGAATCTCCTAGTACCTTCCACACAAATTATCCTGCCCTATGTTAAATTCAATTCCTTATAACTTCCGTATATATGTTTCCTGAGAGTGAGGGTATATATAAGTCGTTTTAGCTGACTTACTTGTTTCAAAATTACCTTGTGACAAAAGTGTTTTATTTTCGATCCACGCTAGTGTCTACATGCTTCGAAAATTTTATCAAAATCGGAGAAAAAAAAAAACAAAATTTACGTGACAGTGTCAATTTTATTAAATTTTTATATTTAGAAGGGCGAACGAATTTATATTATCATTGAAAAAATCCAAGCTCCGTCCGAAAATATTTTTATCGATTTTTTTCCATTTTTTGTGATTTCCTAAATTTTTAGGAGTTTAGTTTAGGAACACTACTGTCTCTATGTGAAAAGTAAATTTGTAGCCAACATAATTACCTTTAATTGAACATATTGAAGTGGGTGTGATCGAAACTATATTTACAAAATGAGAGTACAAATATTAAAGGTGTCTTCAACAAAAATTGGAATTTTAGTAAAAAAAATATCCACTAGAAATTTTATGTCGTTTTCATTGTTTTGCATAGTGCTTCAGGTGAGTAGAAGGATGGCCAAAAAATCTGATAAATTGAAGGATGGCAATTAGATGGACTACTCTTTCAGCGACTGACAATTTTATGCCAACAAAAGAATGTCAGATGGACAGATAGGCGGTTAAAAGGATGGACAGACGAATGATGATAGATGAACAGGTTAATTGAAAAGCGGATGGACTGATGAATAATGAATACAAATACGCCGATGAAAGTGACAGAATGCCTAACAAACCAAACAAATTTCCTGCCCCACGACCGTGATCTGCCCCCAAATCCCAGCGGTAATCATTCACATAATTTGTCACCTCCATCCCGCCCACTTGTTCGGCGGCTGTCGTCTTTCGCACAAGGTGTATCCACTTGTTAATCAAAACTTTCATTAACGGGATAATGACGAATAATAATTCTTCACATTGTCATTGTTGTTGTTGTTGTTGTTGTTGTTGCTGCTGCTGTTGTTTGTTGTTCTCATTTGTTATTTTCATTGAAGATAAACGCAATAACACAAATAACAAAATGAAAACATTCATTCCATTCATTCATTCACTCATTCGTTCCTTTGCTCGTTCATGCATTCCCTCTTATCCCCGGTGTGAGGGTGTGTGTGTGTGTGTTTGTACGTTCGCAAACATTTAAATATCTCTCGTCTTATTTTAGGAGCGTGTACTTTTGCTTAATAAAATTTACAAATTGAATACATCGTAAAATACAATAAGAGCTGACAGTGCCGGGTACAGGCAACCTAAAGCGATATGGTGGGCCAAAAAACATTGAATTAAAGGGTTTGTCAAATTAAAGAGCAATGTAGTCGAAGACTGATACAACACAGTCAGAAGACAGAAAATACCAATTAAAATTAAAAATTCCTCATGGAATTAAGAAAATTCCAATTTAAATCGACAAAACTGCGATTGGGATCGAAAAAACAAATTGAACAAATTCCCATTAAAACTGAAAATGTTTTTTTCAATTTGAGGAAATCTTTTAAATTATTTTGAGAAAATATCATTTTAATTAAAAATTGAGAAAATTCCAAATAAATGGACGTTTTTAGTTTTTTTTTATTTCATCATCCAGTTGCCTCTCCTTACGGTCAGACGTATATAAAGGGTGATTTTTTAAGAGCTTGATAACTTTTTTTTAAAAAAAAACGCATAAAATTTTCAAAATCTCATCGGTTCTTTATTTGAAACGTTAGATTGGTCCATGACATTTACTTTTTGAAGATAATTTCATTTAAATGTTGACCGCGGCTGCGTCTTAGGTGGTCCATCTGCTTAGTCCAATTTTGGCATTTCCACGTTTTTGAGTAACAGAGACCCAATTGGTGCGAACGGCGACGAATCGAAAATTGGTGGTCATCATTAACACTGGCCGATACAGCTGCGATATTTTCTTCAGTTCGCACTCTACGTAAGCGTGTTGGTGGTTTAATGTCCAACAATGTAAATTTGGTGCGAAATTTAGTCACAATAGCCCGAATAGCCGCTTCAGTGGGTCGATTAAACTGACCATAAAATGGAAGCGCGCAATGAACTTTCTTAACAGAGCACGCATTTTGATAATAAAATTCAATAATTTGCAAGCGTTGTTCGTTTGTAAGACGATTCATGATGAAATGTCAAAGCATACTGAGCATCTTTCTCTTTGACACCATGTCTGAAATCCCACGTGATCTGTAAAATACTAATGCATGAAAATCCTAACCTCAAAAAAATCAATCAATCAATCCAGTTCAAGTTTAAAAAGTCTTTTCTTTTAAATATTGTCGTACGTTGAATATTCCATATGAAATTAAGAAAATCCCAGCAAAAACTTGGTAATGACACCTCATTATTTTTAGCATTACCTCGTAATGACAGCTCATTACGCCCTCCATTATTTTGAAGTATGAAATAATTACTTCCTAAGTAGTTATTGGTAAGTTAAATAGAACTTCACATTTTAAAAATTAATTTTCTACATTTTTGTGGTGAGACGGAGAATAGCATTGCTGTTATTATGGCACAAAAATTGATTTCAAATTATTGGCGTATCATTTGTATTTGATTACAAAGGCACTTCTAAGTATGGGGTGTTGTCATCACTTATTAAGCCCATTATTGATAATACATTATTTGGTAAGTTATCAAAAATGACTTATTTTGTATCTTCCTGAGGACACTTATTTTACCACTCGTTAAGAAGTACTTATTTCTCAAGTTTTTGTAAGCGTGCGTGGAAGTACTTATTTTTTTACAATCCCTTTATAAAAATAATTAGAAACGGATCCGAAAAAGTTGTAGTAGTGAAGGTTTTTGGTTTTGCCCCACATTACTTGGTAATGAGAGTTTTTGCTGGGCTGTAATATAGCTTGAGAAAATTTCATTAGAAATTGAGAAAATTGGAATTGAAATCGAGAAAATTTCATTTGATTAAAATTCTACATGGAAACAAAAAAATTAAATTTAATTTTAAGAGATTCCATTTCAACTGTTATGAAATTGAGAAGATCTCCTCGATATTTGAGAATGTTTTAATTTAAATTGAGAAATTTTTCTTAAAAATTGCGAAAAGTTTATATGAAATTTGGGATTTTCATTTGAAATAGAGAAAATTACATCTGCAATTGATAATTTTCCTTTGAAATTGAGAAAAATGCATTTTAAATTGAGAAAATTCCAAATAAAATTCAGAATATCCAATTCTCAATGTTAGAAATTAACAATTAAAATAAACAATCATAAAAAATTATGAAGATTCAAATTTCAATTGAGAAAACCCCAATTGAAAGTGAGAATTTAAAAAAAAACCTTTCAATTTGAGAAAAAATTAATTGAAATCGAAAAAAATTCACAACGATTGAAACTAAGTATAAATAAAACATCCATATGAAATTAGAAAAAAAAAAACAAGTAAAAACGATTTTTATTTCGGCATGGATTGCATTCCACAGAGGTTGTCGATTTTTCTATTCTTTTAATATAGCCAAACCAAAACAAATAAAAATATTGAAAAAAACTAATTTTATAAATAAAAAAATTAAACCACGCTTAGGCAAGGCTACCAATATGTCTATATATATATAAAAATCAAGTGTGTCTGTATGTCTATATGTTGCGTATGGGATGCCAAACCGGTGGACCGATTCGCCTGAAATTTTTACTGTTGCCCAGTTTCAATCCCGACTTTAAGACGCATTGATGGAAAATTTGGACGTCCTAGCTTCTTTTGTTTAATTGCTAACGTGCTTTCAACAGACGGACGGACATGGCTAGATCGTCTTTGAATTTTATGACGATCAAGAATATATATACTTTATAGGGTCTCAGGTCGATATTTCAAGGTGTTACAAACGGAATGACAAAGTTAGTATACCCCCATCCTGAAGGTGGTGGGTATAAAAATGTAAGAAAAATGTTTATTTAAAGTTATGATATATATATGATACAGCGTCCGCCATCTAACGTTTTTTGTTTCAACTATTCAACCGTTGGACTATTATTTGTGGGGTGCCCTCAGCAGCCATTTGAATGAAATTATTTTCCATTATTAACCGGAAGGATTGTACTTTCAAATAAAAAAAGAAATTTGAGAAAATATTCAGTAGTTTTTTTATAGCATTTTCAAAAAAAAAAGTTATTTTGCGGACCCTATAGTTCTCACGAAAAAAATCTCAAAAAAGTTCTATTTTCTGGAAGATTAACTCTTAAAATAAGACTTTTATTTTCCGAATTGCCAAGAATTCATATACATTTTAGATTTTCCACTTTAAATTGAGAATTTCCATTTGAAGTTGAAAATTTCCATTTGAAGTTGAAAATTTCCATTTGAAGTTGAAAATTTCCATTTGAAGTTGAAAATTTCCATTTCACTTTAAGAAAATTCGAAGAGAAATTGAGAATTTCCTACTAAAATTGATAATAGATAATTGAAATAGAACAGAGCTGTTAAATTTCGATTACGATTAGTAATCAATTATATTACTTTTTAAAAAGAATCGTAATGATTATATTATCCACTATTCAACAATTTCTGATTACTAATTGATTACGATTACAAATAATCAAAAATAATCAGGATTACTTGCGATTACCGTTACCTTTCGGTTTTAGCTGGCAAAAGAACGAGAACAGAAAAAATCAAAACTGACATATATTGAAAAGTCAAAAGTTTTGACAAACAGACTACTATGACTCTCATACCGATTTCGCGAGAATCAAAAGTAATCACAAAAAATCAAAAGTAATCAAAAGTAATCTAAAATAGTCAAAAGTAATCAAAAGTAATCTTTTAATGTAGTCAACTCATTTTTGATTGTTTTTCAGTAATCGCAAGTAATCCTGCTTATTTTTTGATTACTTGTAATCGTAATCAATTACTAATCGTATAAAACTGAATGTAATCGTATTGTAATCATTACTTCTACTTTAAAAAAAAAGTAATCTAATTACTAATGATTACGATTACTAATCATTACTTAACAGCTCTGAAATAGAATGACTGTTTTTTTTAAGCCGGGATAACAAGCAATACAATAATTTTAATTTGTTATTCAAAATAAACACGAAATTTGGCGTGTATTTTTCCAAATTCGAACTTTTTGGGGTTAAAATGGAAAAAGGGGATAAAAATAGTACCAACCAAATGACCGCAGCTAGAGTCATTAAATTCGGAGTATACATTCTCCTGACTGCGTAGACTTAAAAAATGAAAGTTTTTTTACAAATTCGTACTTTCAAGCGATACAGAGGGATAAAAATAGTACCAACTCAACGACTACAGCTAAAATTATGAAATTCGGTGTGAACATCCCCCTAATTGCGTGGACACATAAAATAAAAAGATTTTAGAATGTCGTACTTTTAAGGGGGTACAAGGGGATAAAAATGGTACCAACCAAATGGCCGCAGCTAGAATCATGGAATTCGGTGTATACATTCCTCTGACTGCATAGACACTCAAAATAAAAAAGATTTTTCCAAATTCGTACTTTTTTACTTTTACGCAAAAATTGGTAAACGTATTAGTAGCTTTGCCTTATAAGCGTGGTTTTAAATAATAAAAATATTATATTTATTTTAGTTTTTTCGTTTGTATTTTTTTGGTCTGTAATCAATATTTGATTTGAACTGGGATATTGTCCTGGCTCAAGACCATTTTGCATCTATATTCAATAGAATGCAAATTTATTTACAAATGGCATGGTGACATTTATTACTTGGCTGCAGACTACCGCGATCATGACTTCGACCATGCCAAAAGCCTTTTCAAATTGTCTTATATTTTACACCACTCGAAAGCTTAGGCACAAACGACCCACGTGGACCTTTGATAGATTCTAAAATATTTTGACCTCCAGCCAAAAAATATTGTCCAAAATTTTTCAAAATGGGTCCGCTGGACCAACATGGACCATTGCGGGTTAAAATTTCGAATTCATATAAAATTTAGAATTTCCATTTCAAACAAAAATTGAAAAATTCCAACTAAAATTGAGAATTTAAGATTTAATGGTTTGTTTTTCGAAGCCATGTAAGAGGCAGATTGAGTTGAATGACATCACTTACACAGCTTAGTCTGAATTTTCCCTATAGTTTCCTTGTTTCTATTGACATTTTCATGTTTGCCTTTTTCGACGTTGCCTTTCAGTTGTTTGCCATTTCCATCCAATCGGGCACCATTTTTGTTCGTCCCTTATGATGCAAAATTTTGGCATCACCTGGTTTGCTCATCTCTGGCCTAATGGTGCAAAAAATTAATTTACTGATGGAACAATAACAACAACAGCAGCAGCAGCAACGACAGCAACAGCAACGACACACATAAAACACCAAAAACAACGAGGAACCCCAAGATGATGACAACTCAACGCATATACGGCAACGGTAACGTAACGCAAAGAAATTCGCAATTCGCATAACAAAACGAAACGAAACGCTGGCAATAAATTGCAAAGCACAAGTACAAGTACGACTGACAACAGCAACAACAACAACAGCACACCTACTACTACTACAAATTCTCAAAATACAAATAGGCTAAATATCTGTCCTCTCATCCGCCATCATAAAATAACAGCAAATAACAATGAAAACCAGCAATGACAACAACAACAGCGGCGGCAACATTTAAACGTCACCAACAAACGCCAACGAGAATGTGAGAATAAAACAAAGACACAAGTAACCATAATTGAGAGGGGGTTTGAGAGGAAGTAGGCCCCCCCAAAAAACAGAAGGAGGAGGGTAGGCATAAACTGAGGCATAAAATGTAGGAACGCACATATTTTCGCGTTCGGGAGGGTGTAGAAGGCAACACGACAACATCAGCTCTACAGCAGCAACAGCCAACAGCCCATAAACAAAGGCGACGCCTGCCAGCAACACCAACAACCACACCAGCAGGAGGACGGCGACAACAGCGACACTATAGTAGCAACATTAAAGACACCACCAGCAACAACATCGGTGGCACGGCATCGTCGACATCAGCGGCATCGACATCGTCATCGGTGGTGGCAAAGGCAGTAGCACGAATTTTCGCGCTTTACAAATTAACAATTCAAACTGCTGATAGAACAGCAGAAACAAGAACAGCAACTACGAACATGACATCAAACACGGCACAGTGGCTGCAACTCAATACAAAAATATATAAATAATAATTATTTGCCCTTAAAATTAATGAAATGATGACAGGTCAGTGTCGGGTGTTTTTCCGATTAAAAGGGCCTTTTCGAAATTCGTACTTTTAAAGGAGTAAAATGGGAAAAGTGGGATAAAAAAGGTACCAACTAAACGAATGAAGTTAAAATCATAAAATTCGATTCATACAGTCCTCTGACAGTTATAATCGCAACATAAAATAAATTAAAAAATAAATATTTTTCAAAAAAAAAAGAATTTTTAATTTTAAAATAAAATTTTAATTGTGGATGTTTGTGGATTATTTATTCGACCTTTATTCTGATATATTTTGATGTTTCGTCTTTTTTATAATAGTTAAGCTCTAGGTCAGTGTTTCAAAAAATTACATAGATGCAGGTTGATTTTTCGCGTGTTTTTGTTTATTTATAATTCAATTCCTGAAGATGATCCTCGAAGGGGAACGAAATCTTAAATAAAAATAAAAACAAAAATATATAAAAAAAACTTACCTAGAGCTTAATTATTATAAAAAAAGACGAAACATCAAAAAATAAAATTTTAATTTTAAAATAAAATTTAAATTTTAAAATGAAATTTTAATTTTAAAATAAAATTTAAATTTTAAAATGAAATTTTAATTTTAAAATAAAATTTTAATTTTAAAATTTTTTTTATTTATTTATTATGAATTACAATACAAAGTAAATTTATATTCTAATTTTGGGTCCAGGGATTGAGCCGGGTGACTAAGACCATTGTAGCCAGTTATTGCAGCGACAGACCAGAGCCTCTGGTGGGAATCGAACCCACAACCCCCACGCTGATGGCCGAGCACGCTACCCACTCGACTAACGGGGCGCTCCAAATTTTAAAATAAAATTTAAATTTTAAAATGAAATTTTAATTTTAAAATAAAATTTTAATTTAAAAAAAATAATATTAAAATAAAATTTTAATTTTAAAAGAAAATTTTAATATTAAAATAAAATTTTAATTTTAAAATAAAATTTTAATTTTAAAATGAAATTTTAATTTTAAAATAAAATTTTAATTTTAAAAGAAAAATAAAATTTTAATTTTAAAACAAAATTTTAATTTTAAAATAAAAAACAGAAAACTTTGTCACAGGGCTTTGACTATAATTTTCTATTATTAGGACTTTTTGTTCCGGTTCCACCCACTGTGTTGTATTCATTGTGTGTGCGAGTGTGAGCGAGTAGAGGGAGGCACGGTCGGCGAACAAACATACAAGTAACAGCTGCGAATTGTATGCCTGCGATGGACGGACAGACGGACACTCAACACACAACATACAACTTCAAGAGCAACCGAATTGTATGGCAGTGAACGCACATAGAGCTATACATATGTATGTATGTGTGTGTTCATACAATATGGTAGCAGAGTAGCATCTCTCCAGAATAAATATGTTTGTGGTGAATATAAATATAAAGAAATATACATAGAAATATATACAAATACATACATGTGCCCAGCGAACAAATTCTTCTGCCGAATGCGATCAAAAATCGTATAGAAAGTAGCCGATTTCAGTCAGACATATTACAGAAAGTTCGTCTAGGTAAATTCGAAAGATTGTAGAGACAAATTTCTGTCAGAATTCCGTGCTAAATTCGGAAGGTAATTATGATAGATGCGGATAACATGAAATAGCCGAAAATGCTCAGACAATTCTGAAAATAATCTGCCAATCGACTCCTCAGCAAAATCAGCCATTGATGCTGAGATATTTCTTAAATAATTCTGAAGATTTTGTCGGAGTGGAGGGAACACTTTAGAATTTTTCTGAATATAATCTTTTAATTTATTATGAATCAGAAAAGAAAATACATTTATATTCTAATTTTAAGTACAGATTCTTTAGCATATTCTTTATTTGGAGCGCCAGTGTCAATAAGCGAAATTGTAGTCCTGGCCTAAATCTGAAAAAAAAGAAAAATGTTCGGCGTTTTTCTAAATCATTCGGCGGCTTTTCCCTCCCACTCCTCACAGATTTATGTCCGAAGTCAAATAAAAAACGAAGATTATCAGACTTTTTCTGAAATAATCTCTATGTCTTTTTCATTATGATAAAGAAATAAACACTATATTTTGGTTGTCAATATCGTTAATGTTAGTATTTTTGCAACGATAGACTGGCTTTGATAAAATTCTGAAATTCCGAAATTTCTCAGACTATTCCGAAATTTTTCATAGATGTGCAGTAATATTACAGGAAAATATAAATTTTTGTATATAGTCAAATAAAAACAAATACAAATATTAAACAAATATTTTTATAAATAAATACAACATTTTAATTATTTCAAACCATTCTTATAAGGCAAGGATACCAATACGTCAACCCAAAAAATAAATATTCTTATATTTATATTTTCAAAAAGCTTAAATACCATAAATATTGGTAGATAGTGGGTGCTACAGTTGGTTGGAAATAAAGGGTGATTTTTTAGCTATTATCTTTTTGGCAACACTGGTTTAAAAAGCTGACGCACGTTTCGTGTTTTGTTTCACTGTCAAACATCTTCAGTCTGGTCTATAATTTAACCATGAATCGTCTTATAAACGAACAACGCTTGCAAATTATTGAATTTTATTATCAAAATGCGTGCTCTGTTAAGAAAGTTCATCGCGCGCTTCCATTTTATGGTCAGTTTAATCGACCCACTGAAGCGGCTATTCGGGCGATTGTGACTAAATTTCGCACTAAATTTAAATTGTTGGACATTAAACCACCAACACGTTTACGTAGAGTGAGAACTGAAGAAAATATCGCAGCTGTATCGGCCAGTGTTAATGATGACCATCAATTATCGATTCGTCGCCGTTCGCAGCAATTGGGCCTCTGTTACTCAAAAACGTGGAAATGCCAAAATTGGACTAAGCGGATGGACCATTTGAGCCGCAGTCAAGGTCAACATTTGCATGAAACAATCTTCAAACATTAAATTATATGGACCGTACTATCGAGTCAAAGTAAAGATTTCATGCAATTTTCTGAATTTTATGTGTTTTTTTTTTTTGAAAAACTTTCCTATAGCTTTTCAAAAATCACCCTTTACAACCAAGAATGGTTGCCTTATAAGAATGGCTTCAATTTTAATTCCAAAAGTACAAATTTTGAAAATCCATTATCAAACGTACAGCAAAATAGCCATGTGGTTGGTACCATATTCCCCCCTTAAGAGTACGACTATCTAAAATCTCTTTATTTGACGTTTCTACCCAATTAGAATTTCATCATTCTAGCTGTAGTCATTTGGCTTGAAAGAACGAATTTCGAAAAATCCGTTTATTTTACGTGTCTACGCAATCAGAGGAATGTATACGCCGAATTTCAATATTCTAGGTGTAGTCGATGGTTGGTACCATTTTTATACCTCTGTACCCATTGTATCCCTTGAAAGTACGAGTTTGAAAAAAAAGCCTTTTATTTTCCATGTCTACGTAGTCAAAGGAATGTGTCCTTTGATCCTTTTCATGACTCTAGCTGCTGTCATTTGGTTGGTACTATTTTTATCCCCTTTCTTCCATTTGAACCCCAAAAAGTACGAATTTCGAAAAATCCGTTTATTTTCCGTGTGTACACAGTCAGAGGAATATATACACTGAATTAGATTACTCTAGGGGCAGCCGTTTGGTTGGTACCATTTTTATCCCTCTATTCCCATTTTACCCCTTAAAAGTACAAATTTAGAAAAAAAATACTTGTATATTATGTATCTACTCTATTAGAGGTACGTACACGCCAAATTTCGTGTTTCTATCTGTTGTCGTTTGATAGGTACAATTTTTATCCCTTTTTGTCCCATTTCGCCCCCTACAAATAAAGATCACTCTATTGCGCCCTTTTATGCTATAAATGGAATGCGAATTGCAAATATCAAGTAAATACAAGCTATTATGTTCAAAAAACATGCTGAAATACTCTAAATATTAGGGGTATTTTCAGTCCTTGTGAGGAAAAAATTTTTCCCTCTGGGCCGATTTCGCCCACTTTCAATCCCATGTGATCTGCAACCTTAAGACACATTTAGGAAAAATTTGAACCTCCTAGCTCATTTCGTTCGGCCGCTATTGTGCTTTCAACAGACAGACAGACGGACAGACGGACATGGCTATATCGTCTTAGAATTTTACCACGACCCAGAATATATATACTTTATGGGGTCTCCGATGAATATTTTAAGGTGTTACAAACGGAATGACAAAGTGAATATACCCCCATCCTGGAGGTGGAGGGTATAAAAAACGTCGTCAGAAAATATGGAGATATTATCGCATAATTCTCGCATTACAAATTCCGCAGCGAATGTCGCATATCTTTCATATGAAAACAATTCCCTTCCGATAATCACCAGACTATGGGATAAAAGTCTCATTCACAAATTCAGATAATGTGAGAACCGATTGACAAAAGTTCAGACAATGAGCAGAATAATCGTTTGAAAGTCTGAAGGCGTTACAGATATTTCGGCTGATTGCAACAAAGAAAGAAAAATTATGTGTCCATGACGAAAAAAAATATTTTGTATGTGTATTAAGGCGTGCTTCATAAAATCAACACAAACATTTTTTATGGATTTTTCTTAATTTTTTACTAAAATTAAAATTTTCTTTGTAGGTACCTTAAATATTTGTACTCTCATTCGAGTATAATGGTCCGATCTTATATGTTCACTTGAAGGCAATTATGATGTCTAGAAATGTTGTGAATTACACTTTCACAAAGAAACACTGGTTTAGGAACAGCAACCAAAAATTTGGGGGATTTTTTTTTTCGAAAAATAATATTTTTACTGGCACGAAAAAAAATCATAAAAAATAGAAAAAAGTCGGAAAAATATATTTTGTTTTATTTTTAACAGCTAACAACAATATTTATATGTAAACAAATCTATCGATATATGTAGAAGTTATGATACTCTTTGTAGGCGCAAAAGAATTTTAAAAAATATTTTTTTTAAATAGCGCGAATATTCCTTTACAAATTAGACAAGAGAATATTTTACTTCAGTTTGTGATAGCTGGCATGTTATCTAATGAAATTTAAGTGAAATTACAAACGTCCATGTCGAAAAAAAAGTTGTTCACTTGGTTTGTATGAATGTGTGAGCATACATACATACATTTACATAGTCACTCACTCACACACACGCTCACTCGCCGCCAGACACTTCACTTGCTTATTTTGCATTGTTTGCTGGCGGTATTACTGGAACTGTTTGTTTAGACAACATAAGCGACACACACATACACATACATACTCACACATTCTCACATAGATATCTGTAAGTGCTGCAGAGCCACACGTAGTACGCACTCATGCACGCACGCACACCTACTTACGCGTTGCGAGAAACAATGTGTGAAGATGATGTTGCTGAAATTAAACTCAATGTCAATTACATGCAAATGATGCACAATAAAGTGTTTTCTGCTCCCATCTTCCCCCTCCTCCTCCTCCTCATCTTCCACTTTACTTTTCTTTTCATTTCATGCTTTGTTGCTGGTTTTTTGTTTCATCTTTTTTTTTCTGCTTTTCACATGCCTCCCGGCAGGCAGGCAGTCAAGCAGTGTCGTGTTAATGGCAATTGTCATGGAGTGGAGTGGTGAGGAGCGTAGGCGGGTCATGCCAGTTGTCGGAACGCATACAAATCTCTAGGAGAGCTAGGAGATCTCATTAGGTGATGTGGCAACAAAGAAAAGCATAACAAACAGGTCCTTGAAGTCCCGCCAAGGCAGTGCCGACGTCACTTGAAGATTGTCAGGAATGCCACATGTAGTCACAGGCACGGCACAATCATGTCAAGTGGCAGGGCAACTAAACACGGGAAGTTAACAACCAAACCAGAAGGAAGCAAAAGCTTAACTACATTTACGAGTAGATATCCTTAAGATATCATAACTACTACTACTACTACTACTACTTCTGTGTATGTATGTTTGTGGTAAAAAAAAGTTTCAGTCTTCTGGGTGAACCAACATGTAAATATGCTCAGCTTCAAATGGTTTCTGTAGTAAAACAATTCTAAGAAATGTGTAGCTGGTTTGAGGGAGGAAGGCAATCTCTGATGCCGCCTAACCTCTTGGTGATATGACAAACTTTAGACATTTTTAGGCGATAGTTCACATTAGGCCATATCAGTTTTTTTTACTCCCCTATCTACTTTGTGGAGCACAATGAAGATTTAATTGGGTAATTCACTTACCACTATATTGGTGGCGTATGAGTTACATATTTTATATTTAAATATAATATTACGCATACGCTCAGCTATGGGAATGAAAACCATGCAGAAATCGTCTTAATCAATTATATTTGTTTGTGTACAGTTTGATTAATATTCATCGAATACAAGAATATTTTATATCGTGTCACTGAGGTAAGGCGTCTGCTTTGCACACTCGAGCTGCGAAGCGGGAATAATTTTTATTAATTTACAAAATTAATTTTTATAATTTTATCAATTTAAATTGTTTGCTTAATTTAAACTAAGACAATTCATACATTTAATTTTGTACTAATTACTCTAATTTAAAAACATTTTGTCGAAGGGTTATGTATAACCACCCACCTAAAAATTGAATTGTGTAAAAAGTTTTTTTTTTTTAAATCTTTTTTGCTGGCTTAAGAAATGAAAATCCAAAAAAAAATATTTTGTAAAATTTTTTCTATTTCCTCGTGCCAACAATATTTTTTTCTCAATTTTTATCGAATGAAATACCAATAAAAATAGAAAAAAAGAATTAATAGTTTATACGGCAAAAATAATAATAGAATATAATTTTCGTCTCTTCTTTTTCTCAAGAAAATATATTTTTACAAAAAATTGTAAAATAGAAAAAATCGGGGAAAAACTATTTTTTAATGTTTTTTTCAAAGTAAATTTTTTCTCAATTCTTTCCGAAAAAGCTACATCTTTTCACAGTAGCTACATCTTTTCACCCTTCACCTCCAGGATGTGGGTATTCTAACTTTGTCATTCCGTTTGTAACACCTTGAAATATCGACCTGAGACCCTATAAAGTATATATATTCTTGATCGTCTTAAATTCTAAGACGATCTAGCCATGTCCGTCCGTCCGTATGTCCGTCTGTTGAAAGCACGCTAGCATCTAAACGAAAGGAGCTAGGACATCCAAATTTTTCATAAATCCGTCTTATAGTCAAAGATCGGTTGGGATTGTAACTGGGCGAAATTGGCCCAAAGGAAAAATTTTTTCCCCCACAAGGACTAAAAATACCCATTATAATCCCTAATATTTTAGAGTATTTAAGCATATTTTTCAATATGTCCGCTTTTACTTACTTGATATTGGGTAAAGTAATTTTTATTCATAGGGGGTAAAAATGGGGCAAAAAGGTATAAAAATGGTACTTATTAAACAACAATGGCTAGAAACACGAAATTTGATGTGTACATTAGAGCGTACCAGGTTACAAGTAAAAAAAAAAAAGTTCGCCGTACACCTTCGAATATGAAGTATTATTCAAAGGTAGTTTCAAAAAAAATTTTTTTATTTTTTTATGCCGAACGTAGGGGTCGCGCTTTTACATTTTTCTATATAACTTCTGCATTTATAAACGGATTTTAAAGTGTGATACATCGATGTTTTTGTCCGATTTTTTTGTCTTTGAAGTCATTGAGCTCAAACATGATTCATGATTTTATGCGAGCTTTAATTTTCGATTATTAGAGTGGTACATTAGGGTAGTAGCAACTGAGAAATGATGGGTAAGTACCAGAAGGGGGTGCTTGAGCTCAATGACTTCAAAGACAAAAAAATCGGCCTCGTCGAGACAAAAACATCGATGTATCACACTTTAAAATCCGTTTATAAATACAAGTTATATAGAAAAATGTAAAAGCGCGACCCCTACGTTCGGCATAAAAAAATAAAATTTTTTTTTTTTGAAACTACCTTTCAATAATACTTCATATTCGAAGGTGTACGGCGAACTTTTTTTTTGAGGTACGCCCTAGTGTACATTCCTCTAATTGAGTAGATACATAATATAAAAGTATTTTTTCCAAATTATGTACTTTTAAGGGGTAATATGGGAATAGAGAGATTAAAATGGTACCAACAAAACGGCTACACATTCCTCTGATTGCGTAGACACGTAAAATAAACGGATTTTTCGAAAATCGCTTTTTTTGGGATTAAAATGAAAATGGGATAAAAATAGTACCAACCATATGACCGCAGCTAGAGTCATGAAATTCGTAGATACGAAAAATAAAAGGGGTTTTCCAAATTCATACTTTCAAGGGATACAATGAGTACAGAGTGATAAAAATAGTACCAACTAAACGAATACAACTTGAATGATGAATAATTGCGTAGATACGTAAAATAAAGATATTTTAGAAAGTCGTACTGAAGTTAAATGAAGTTAGGTTATTTTGCACTCTGTTCGATATGTAAATAGCCTTATACCACTCTTGAAATAATAAAAATATTATATTTTTTTATAAAATAATTTTTACAATATTTGTATTTGTTTTGGTTTGTCTATATTAAAAAACAACATTTTCTATGTTACTGTACTTCTACGAAAATCGACAGCCTCTGTGGAATGCAATCCATGGTAGAGGGTATAAAAAATTCGTCCCGGCAGAACTTAACGCCGTTTTTAATTGTTTTCTATTTTCTTGTATTTTTTGTTAGGGAAATTTTGTTCCTTCTGCGATAATTTCGTCCACTTTCAATATCAACCAATCTGCAACCATAAAACACTTTTAGAGAAAATTTTAACCTCCTAGCTCATTTCGTTCGACAGCTAGCGTGCTTTCAACAGACAGACGAATCGTGGCTAGATCGTCTTAGAATTTTACCACGAGCCAAAATATATATATACTTTATTGAGTCTCCGATGAATATTTCAAGTTGTTACAAACGGTATGACAAAGTGAATTTTCCCCCATACTTAGGTGGTGGGTATAAAAAGGGAAGAAAATATTTTGTTTTAGTTTTTTATTTTTCCGGTTTTTTTTCGAGAAAGTAGAATAGAATTTTTCAAAATAAAAACGAAAAAATATTATATTTTTTTCTCATGCCAGAAAAAAAATATTTTTCACAATTTTTTTGCAGACGAAATTTTAGAAAAATAACATTCCTTTGTGAGTTTCTTCAAACAGTTGTCGTCATTTGTCGAAATGGATTTATGGTCACTACAAACTCCCAAAAACATTTAGAACTAAAAGAGAGTCTTGTTGTTGTATTAGTTAAAAAAAGGTCACATCGATTCCGATTACTCCTGATTTTACCTTTTCCACTCTAGAAACCGCATAGTTTAAACAATTCTGTTCAAACTTCCTATTTCAATTTGAATATAATGGGATATAATTTATATTAGGGCGTACCTCAAAAAAAAAGTTCGCCGTACACCTTCGAATATGAAGTATTATTGAAAGGTAGTTTCAAAAAAAAAATTTTTATTTTTTTATGCCGAACGTAGGGGTCGCGCTTTTACATTTTTCTATATAACTTGTATTTATAAACGGATTTTAAAGTGTGATACATCGATGTTTTTGTCTCGACGAGGCCGATTTTTTTGTCTTTGAAGTCATTGAGCTCAAGCACCCCCTTCTGGTACTTACCCATCATTTCTCAGTTGCTACTACCCTAATGTACCACTCTAATAATCGAAAATTAAAGCTCGCATAAAATCATGAATCATGTTTGAGCTCAATGACTTCAAAGACAAAAAAATCGGACAAAAACATCGATGTATCACACTTTAAAATCCGTTTATAAATGCAGAAGTTATATAGAAAAATGTAAAAGCGCGACCCCTACGTTCGGCATAAAAAAATAAAAAAAATTTTTTTGAAACTACCTTTCAATAATACTTCATATTCGAAGGTGTACGGCGAACTTTTTTTTTTTTACTTGTAACCTGGTACGCTCTAATTTATATAGCTCCTTTTCGATTTGATTTTCACCGCTCTAGAAGTCAAGATCAGTTGTAGCACGTCCGATTTTGGTCAGAGATCCTATAGTACTTATATATTTCACCTAGAAGCATTTGTAGCAAAATAATATTTTTATTATTTTATTTATTTTTCCATATTTTTCCGTATTTTTGAAACAAAATTAGATTTATTTCACAATTATGACCAATTTAACAGTGAAAAAACCTTCCACCTCCAGGATGGGGTATACTAACTTTGTCATTCCGTTTGTAACTCCTTGAAATATCGACCTGAGACCCTATAAAGTATATATATTCTTCATAAAATTCTAAGACGATCTAGCCATGTCCGTCCGTCCGTCTGTTGAAAGCCCGCTACCATCTAAACGAAAGGAGCTAGAACGTTCAAATTTTCCATAAATGCGTCTTATAGTCGTAGATCGGTTGGGATTGAAACATGGCGAAATCGGCCCAAAGGGAAAATTTTTTGCCTCACAAGGACTAAAAATACCCATAATAATCCCTAATATTTTAACGTATTAAAGCATGTTTTTTGAATATGTCTGTTTATATTTGCTTAATATTTGGTATGCGCATTCCCTTCTTCTTATTTGCAGGGGGTGAAATGGGCCAAAAAAGGGATAAAAATGGTACATATTAAACGACAACAGCTAGAAACACGAAATTCGGTGTGTGCATTCCTCTAATTGAGTAGATACATAATATAAAAGTATTTTTTCCAAATTCGTACTTTTAAGGGGTAAAATGGAACTAGAGGGATAAAAATGGTACCAACCAAACGGCTGCACCTGGAATAATGAAATTCGGTATATACATTCCACTGCTTGCGAAGACACTTAAAATAAACAGATTTCTCGAAATTCGTACTTTTTGGAGTTAAAATGATATTTTTATCAGATAGAGGATAAAAATAGTACCAATCAAATGACCGTAGCTAGAGTTATCCTCTGACTGGCGTAGACACGGAAAATAGACGAATTTTTCGAAATTCGTACTTTTTGGGGTTAAAATGGAAAAAGGGGATACAAATAGTACCAACCCAATGACCGCAGATAGAGTCATGCAAGTCGGAGTATACATTCCTCTGACTGCGTAGACACGGAAAATAAACGGATTTTTCGAAATTGTTACTTTCAAGGGATACAATGGTACAGAGGGATAAAAGTAGTACCAACTAAACGACTACACCTAGAATGATGTATTTATAATTGCGTAGAAACGTCAAGGAGGTAAAAATGGTACCAACCAAATGGCCGCAGTTGGAATCATGGAATTCGGTGTATACATTCCTCTGACTGCATAGACACGCAAAATAAAAACTTTTTTTCCAAATTCGTTCTATTTCTTTTACGGCACAAATTGGTTGAATAATGAAATGGATTTTCAAAATTTGTACTTTTGGAATTAAAATAGAATAGAAACACAACCAACTTTAAGCTTTTTGAAAATATAAATATAAGAATGTTTATTTTTTCATTTGAAATAAAAAATGGTTTGAAATAATTAAAATAGTATATTTATTTATAAAATTATTTTTTCAATATTTGTATTTGTTTTGGTTTGGCTATATTAAAAAATTTATATTTTCCTGTAATATTACTGTACTTATACGAAAACCAACAACCTTTGTGGAATGCAATCCATGGTGGAGGGTACATAAAGTTCGGCCCGGCCGAACTTAAAGCGATTTTTACTTGTTAGTGACAGGGTGAGTTTTAAAGTGACCATTTTGATGTGTTCGAATTTCGGAACAATCTCCTTAAAATTGAGAAGAAACTTTTTTTTCGAAAAATATAAAAAGAAATATATTTTTTTTTTTGCAAAAAAAGTCGGAAAAATATTTTTATACAGCAAAAATAAATATGACAACTATTTTTCAATCGGAAAAATATTTTTATACAGCAAAAATAAATATGATAACTATTTTTTTCTTTTTTAAAAACATAAATTATACTCCCAAAAAACATAGAATTCGGAAAAAATACTTGTTCTCGTGTCAGCAAAAAAATTCTCAATTTTTTCGAGACTGTTCTAAACCACCGTGAAATTGGTAGCTTATATAGATATCATAGTTAACTTTAATTCGACATATAAGCGAGTGTTATCGGAGTTACATTTCCAAACAGTGGGGGAAATATTAGAGACAGCTTCGACGAAAACTAGAAAAATAAAAAAATCTAAAAAAAAATAATAAATTGAATGCCAATCATAAATTTAACATAGAGATGGAACTGTGCTACCACATTGGTTAATTAAATCAAAGTATCGAAATGGTTTACGTATTAAACTTATTTTTTTATTTTTATATGGACTTTTGACGTGACACTTATAATTTTCATATAATCTATTAAAGTATACTTTTCGGTATAATATGTTATTTAACATAAAGATGGAACTATGCTACCACAGTAGTTTGTTGTGTTTTGTAGATGAAAATATTAAAATCGTTTTATCCAAAAAAAAATAGATGCGGCTTCAAATAACACTAACATTTTCTAAAATGTATTTCTAATTGTAATCAATAAATATATAAAATTAAAAAAAATATTTAGTATATTTCTATTTCATGTTATATGGCAATGTGGGCGTGGTCGTAGGAGAATTTCACAACAAACATTGAATCTGAAGACCATCCCAAATGGACAATAGGGTGATTTTTCTAAATCAATGAGCTGTGTCCATTAGTAAAATAAAATAATTTAATGAAAGTGGTCAATTGGTCAGTGCCGACTACGAAGAATTTTTAAATAAGACTTTCAATATAAATTGTGTCAGGATTAGTCACTTACTCAAAATTGAACTTATGCTACCTGCTTACGTTTTAAAGTGACTCCTTCAATTTATATATTTATATCCTTCTATTTCCGTCACCCACTGTCATGTAATCCACCCTTTTGTCGTTAATATTTTTCACCATTCACTTCCTTCCGTTTCCTAGACAAACACATGCTCGTACATACATGCGAACGAGTACTGCCTAATTTTACTTGATGTGTGCGAATTTGCTTTTCTGATTGTTGTTGTTGGTGTTGTTACTGTCCATGTTGTTGTCTCTATGCTACTATGTATCCTTAAGAAACACACAGGATCCCATGAAGGTCTGAGTTATGATGGTTTTACATTAAGCTGTGTGACAATTCACACATACTTCCAAGTACATCAAATGAATGTTAATGCGACGAGGAGATCTTTAAATGAGGAGGGTCTGTAGAGGGGTGGAAGGGGGGCCCTTATCCTTATACCGACCGCAGTTTAAGATCTTGGTATTGTTGTCGCTGCTGACTGGTTGGTTGGCTGGTTGGCATCGCCATAAAAGCAGAATTTGTTGATTTTAATTGGAATTATCTTTGTGCGAGCGAACCCTGGAAGATTCTCGTAATGATGACATTTATGTTGATGCGTACGACAATGTTGTTTGTTCGAAGTAAAGATTTGCATTTCTTTGCAAGCTATCGAAATGAACTGTACTACGTACGGTGGTATGCCTGCACAGTGCAACGTATGTCAATGTTTAGTTTAAAGGAGACAAATATGAAAAGGCTGCAGACTGCAGTGTGTGCAAGCATGACAGAGATTATATTCTGGGCTAGATGTACATATATGAATACAGATCATTTAACCTAAAGATAAAGTTTAAAAAATGTAAAAAAAAATAAAAACATGATTTTTTATTTTTACAAAGACATTGAAATTTTCTAAAAACATAGAAAATTTCGACGAGATTTTCTATATACATGAACAATTACGACGAGATTTTTTATAGACATAAAAAATTCGACGAGATTTTTTATAGACATAAAAAAATTCGACTAGATTTTCTGTAGACATAAAAAAATCGACGAAATTTTCTAAGACAAAAAATTTTGACGAAATTTTCTATAGACATAAAAATTTCGACTAGATTTTCTATAGACATAAAAATTTGACGAGATTTTCTATAGACATAAAAATTTCGACGAGTTTTTCTATAGACATAAAAAATTTCGACGAGATTTTCTGTAGACATAAAAAATTTTGACGAGATTTTCTATAGACATAAAAAATTTCGACGAGAAATTTTTGTATAGACATAAAAAATTACGACGAGAAATTTTCTATAGACATAAAAAATTTCGACGAGAAATTTTCTATAGACATAAAAAATTTCGACGAGAAATTTTCTATAGACATAAAAAAATTCGACGAGAAATTTTCTATAGACTTAAAAAATTTCGACGAGAAATTTTCTATAGACATGAAAAAATTCAACGAGAAATTTTCTATAGACATAAAAAATTTCGACGAGAAATTTTCTATAGACATGAAACATTCGACGAGAAATTTTCTATAGACATAAAAAATTTCGACGAGAAATTTTCTATAGACATAAAAAATTTCGACGAGAAATTTTCTATAGACATAAAAAATTTCGTTGAGAAATTTTCTATAGACATAAAAATTTCGACGAGAAATTTTCTATAGACATAAAAAATTTCGACGATAAATTTTCTATAGACATAAAAAATTTCGACGAGAAATTTTCTATAGACATAAAAAATTTCGACGAGAAATTTTCTATAGACATAAAAAATTTCGACGAGAAATTTTCTATAGACATAAAAAATTTCGACGAGAAATTTTCTATAGACATAAAAAAATTCGACGAGAAATTTTCTATAGACATAAAAAATTTCGACGAGAAATTTTCTATAGACGTACAAAATTTCGACGAGAAATTTTCTATAGACATACAAAATTTCGACGAGAAATTTTCTATAGACATGAACAATTTCGACGAGATTTACTATGGACATAAAAAATAATAATTATTTTTATAATTAAATTTATTAACTAAATAAATACTTAATTTAATAAATAGTAGCTAAGATTCCCTAGTAACATCACCATTATACCCTTTCCATCACCCCAAATCCCTCAAACCCCCCTCTTTCTTCTAACACACATTACACATGTAGTCTAGCGTATATTTGTTGTCATATTTGTTTTGTGCCAAAGACGAGAGAAAATTCATTCTTTCTTTGCCATTATTTTAGTTTTGCGAAATGTCAAAAGTTTCCTTCTTTTATTTTTAATATCAGTTGTGTAAATTTCATGGTGAAATATACATTTCACCGAAACTCGCAGCGCAGACAGTGCGACAGACAGAGAGACGCATAAGTCTTCAGTTGTTCGCTCTACTGGCAAGTTTATTATTTGACACAAAGTGAAAAAGTTGTCTAAAGTAAAGTTTTTTGTTTAAACAATAAATACGAGAACAAGGGACAAACAGGCAGACGACGTTGATTTTAGTTACAGCTGTAGAGTCACGGAAATCGGCAGAGGTTTCTTTGTGGCGGTTTTCTGGCAACTTTTAGATGTTGCAAACATTTGAACACAGTGTAACTGAATGTTGAATTTTTCATATATTTTTTGTCGTAACGCCAGAGTTTATTCGAGTGCACTACAAAGGGGGCACAGTGGGGTATGAGAAAACAAGGGGAAATAATTATGACAGTCCTTAATGTCTGCAACGATTTTCATGCAATTTCACAAATTAATTTGCCTTAACACGAAATTTTAATTTAAAATTTCGACGTAATTTTCTACAGAAATTAAAAATTTCGACGAAATTTTTCTAAAGAAATAAAAAAATATATCGACGACATATAATATTCTACAGAAAAAATTCGACGAAACTTTCTATAGAAATACAAAATTTCGACGAAATTTTCTATAGAAAAAAAATCGACAAAATTTTCTATAGATGAAACTTTCGACAAAATTCGCTTACAACAAAACTTTTGACCAAAATTTGCTATACAAAAAAACTTTCGATGAGATTTTCCATAGAAAGAAAAAATTTCGACGAGATTTTTATAGAAATAAAAAATTCGACGAGATTTTTATAGAAATAAAAAATACGACGAAATTTTCCATAGAAATACAAAAATTCGACGAAAGTTTCCATACAAATACAAAAATTCGACGAAAGTTTCCATAGAAATACAAAAATTCGACGAAATTTTCCATAGAAATACAAAAATTCGACGAAATTTTCTATAGAAATACAAAAATTCGACGAAATTTTCTATAGAAATACAAAATTTCGACGAAATTTTCTATAGAAATACAAAATTTCGACGAAATTTTCTATAGAAATACAAAATTTCGACGAAATTTTCTATAGAAATACAAAATTTCGACGAAATTTTCTATAGAAATACAAAATTTCGACGAAATTTTCTATAGAAATACATAATTTCGACGAAATTTTCTATAGAAATACAAAATTTCGACGAAATTTTCTATAGAAATACATAATTTCGACGAAATTTTCTATAGAAATACAAAATTCGAGGAAATTTTCTATAGAAATACAAAATTCGAGGAAATTTTCTATAGAAATACAAAATTCGAGGAAATTTTCTATAGAAATACAAAATTCGAGGAAATTTTCTATAGAAATACAAAATTCGAGGAAATTTTCTATAGAAATACAAAATTCGAGGAAATTTTCTATAGAAATACAAAATTCGAGGAAATTTTCTATAGAAATACAAAATTCGAGGAAATTTTCTATAGAAATACAAAATTCGAGGAAATTTTCTATAGAAATACAAAATTTCGAGGAAATTTTCTATAGAAATACAAAATTTCGAGGAAATTTTCTATAGAAATACAAAATTTCGAGGAAATTTTCTATAGAAATACAAAATTTTGAGGAAATTTTCTATAGAAATACAAAATTTCGAGGAAATTTTCTATAGAAATACAAAATTTCGAGGAAAGTTTCTATAGAAATACAAAATTTCGAGGAAATTTTCTATAGAAATACAAAATTTCGAGGAAATTTTCTATACAAATACAAAATTTCGAGGAAATTTTCTATAGAAATACAAAATTTCGAGGAAATTTTCTACAGAAATACAAAATTTCGACTAGATTTTCAATAGAAATAAAAAAATTCGAATAGATTTTCCACATAAATAAAAATATTCCATGTGATTTTACTATCGAAATAACAAAATTCGACAAAATTTTCTATAGAAAAAAATTCGACGACGAAATTTTCTATAGAAAAAATGTCGACGAAATTTTCTATAGAAACAAATTTCAACGAAATTTTCTATAGAAATAAAAAATTTCGATGAAATTTTCTCTAGACATTAAAATTCCGACGAAATTTTCTATAGAAATTAAAAATTTCAACGAAATTTTCTATAGACATTTAAATTGTTTACGAACTTTATTTCCATAGACTTAAATTTCGTCGGATTATTCTATTAACATATAATATTTATTGAATTTGATTTTATTACTGATGCTCTCAACTATCAGTTTACATTACATGTGGACCTCCCATTGGATGGACCTCCTCCATCGAGCCTTCGTTCGGCATAATGAGCGCCTCGCTAATGCCATTAATGATATCATTAGGATACTCGTATTCTTTATGATTCTTTATTACAACAACACTTTAATTTCATTATTTTAATTAATGTCTATTTTAGACAATACCAACAGACTCATACACCCGCACACACACAAACACAGCCACAATTATCTCATGTTCATAATTATACGCCCATTAGCAGGGGTGTGGGTGCGTTTGTATAGGTGCCAGACATGTGTATGTATGTGCTCGTACTGTGGTGACGATGATGGAGGTGGAATGTACATTAATATGCCACTTGTGGGCACACCCTCACACGGTGTCTGTTAGCCAACCGTGCCGTCTGACGGTGTACCCCAATGGTCGGGAGACGGAAGCTGATGGCTTGGCACTACTTGGCTTGACGGTGGCTGCGGTGCTGCTGCAGCATACGCCAAAGTGGCTTCATAAAGGTGACAAAATTGTGGTAATGACTTACTACTTACTGCAGCACATAAAGCGATTAAAAAACATAACAAAATATGATTACTTAAGATGTAATTAGAGCTTTTAAAGTGTGAACCAGAAAGGGCATTGTTGACAAAGAAAAACGGTGTCCTTGATGTCGAACAGCGCGATAAGGAAGTCAACATTTGTTTGTTTGTTCTCACGGGAAAAAGGGGTAATGGACAACAATCATCAGAGCATCATATAGAAAAAAAAATCGACGAAATGTTCATTAAATAGATAAGGAAAGAAATCCCACAGAAAATTTTTGACAAAATGTTTTATAGATAAAATTTCGATGAAATTATTTATAGATATAAAAAATTTCAACGAAATTTTTTATAGACGTAAAAATTTTCGACGAAATTTTTTTTAGACGTAAACATTTTCGACGAAACTTTTCATAGACGTAAAAATTTTCGATGAAATTTTTTATAGACATAAACATTTTCGACGAGAAATTTTTGAATTCTATAGAAAATTTCGTCGAATTTTTTGAATTCTGTAGAACATTTTTATTTCGTTAGAAAATTTCGTCGAAATTTGTTTATTTCGTTAGCAAACTTCGTCGAAATTTTTTATTTCGTTAGAAAATTTCTCGTCGAAATTTTTATGTCTATAGAAAATTTCTCGTCGAAATTTTTTATGTCTATAGAAAATTTCTCGTCGAAATTTTTTGTCTGTAGAAAATTTCTCGTCCAAATTTTTTATGTCTGTGGAAAATTTCTCGTCGAAATTTTTTATGTCTGTAGAAAATGTATCGTCGAAATTTTTTATGTCTATAGAAAATTTCTCGTCGAAAATGTTTATGTCTGTGGAAAATGTCTCGTCGAAATTTTTTATGTCTATAGAAAATGTCTCGTTGAAATTTTTTATGTCGATAGAAAATTTCTCGTCGAAATTTTTTTATGTCTATAGAAAATTTCTCGTCGAAATTGTTTATGTCTATAGAAAATTTCTCGTCGAAATTTTTTATGTCTATAGAAAATTTCTCGTCGAAATTTTTTATGTCTATAGAAAATTTCTCGTCGAATTTTTTATGTCTATAGAAAATTTCTCGTCGAAAATGTTTATGTCTGTGGAAAATGTCTCGTCGAAATTTTTTATTTCTATAGAAATTTCGTCGATATTTTTTTGTCTATAGAAAATTTCTAGTCGAAATTTTTATGTCTATAGAAAATTTCTGGTCGAAAGTTTTATGTCTATAGAAAATTTCTCGCCGAAACTTTTTATTTCTATAGAAAATTTGATCGAATTTTTTATTTCTGTAGAAAATTTCTCGTCGAAATTTGTATGTCTATAGAAAATTTCTGGTCGATATTTTTAAGTCTATAGAAAATTTCTGGTCAAAATTTTATTTTTATGTCTATAGAAAATATCTCGACGAAACATATTATTTCTATAGAAAATTTCTCGTCGAATTTTTTTATATGTTTTTTTATTTCATTTTGCCGTATGTTTTTAAGTATACTTTTAGAAATACCTTTTTATCTTTAATTTTATTTGGCGTGGCATTGAACCTTTCATCCCCAAAGTATGCTTTAAAACACATTAACATGGAACAAAATGTTCAATAATTTTGGGTAGTGTTTGGCTGGGATGATTTTGCCATTTTTACAATTAAATCGATGTTTGTTTCTTTAAACATAATTTTATTTTTGCAATGATTAACTAAGACTCTAATATATTAATATTTGTAAAATTGATCGACTTCGAGATTATAGTTTTTACTGGAGAAATGAATGAATTTTGATAAGCACTGTTAGACAAGAAAAACTTTTGTATTTCGTGAACTAAATGAAATGCTAATGTGATACATGGATTCCGAGATATATGCCAATATAAAGGGTGATTTTTTAAGAGCTTGATAACTTTTTTAAAAAAAAAAAACGCATAAAATTTGCAAAATCTCATCGGTTCTTTATTTGAAACGTTAGATTGGTCCATGACATTTACTTTTTGAAGATAATTTCATTTAAATGTTGACCGCGGCTGCGTCTTAGGTGGTCCATCCGCTTAGTCCAATTTTGGCATTTCCACGTTTTTGAGTAACAGAGACCCAATTGGTGCGAACGGCGACGAATCGAAAATTGGTGGTCATCATTAACACTGGCCGATACAGCTGCGATATTTTCTTCAGTTCGCACTCTACGTAAGCGTGTTGGTGGTTTAATGTCCAACAATGTAAATTTGGTGCGAAATTTAGTCACAATAGCCCGAATAGCCGCTTCAGTGGGTCGATTAAACTGACCATAAAATGGAAGCGCGCAATGAACTTTCTTAACAGAGCACGCATTTTGATAATAAAATTCAATAATTTGCAAGCGTTGTTCGTTTGTAAGACGATTCATGATGAAATGTCAAAGCATACTGAGCATCTTTCTCTTTGACACCATGTCTGAAATCCCACGTGATCTGTCAAATACTAATGCATGAAAATCCTAACCTCAAAAAAATCACTCTTTAGAAACATTATAAGAAACCTCAGTTGTTAGATTATCTTGCCTACTGTCCATCACAGTCTTAGGAAATATTAAAGTGGCCAAATTCCCTCCATCATCTACACATTTTAATATGCTCCGGTGTTTTGTAAACATCATGGTCATGTCATGCCTTTGTCTATTACTTTCCAGACCATCAATCATAGAGTATAAATAATGTTCGAATACATATTTGAACAGCCTACGTCATTATTTATATGGGCATTTTACAAGGATTGAATAACCTCCCCCACTTGGCCAAATTTATTGGTGTTAGTTTAATGAGTCTCATAACAGCCATTGGACAGAACATGTGCATGCCCGCCCGACCGCCTGGCTACAAAGGAAGTGTAATCACAAGTTTTGCAATAAATATTTATTTGGAATATATTTAAGTTTTTAATTATGGGCCAGTGTATATTTTGTTTCCTTTGAAATGAATACATGCGAGTAGTATATACAAGTACAAACATATAATCCTTGTCGTTCTTGTTTTGGATTTTCAACATGATGTAAATATTGAACATGTATTCCCACGCCTATAAAATATTTAAATGAAAAGGAAACATACTCGCACACATATTCGTTCATTTCCTTTCGAGTCAGTCAGCCTCGAGAAGAACCCAGTTTTTGTTAAAATGAAAGAGGCCTTTACAGTTGTAAAATCTAAATTTCGTCTCTGGGTCATCCCACTAACACATGATTAGCTTGTCAACCCAGTTAAATATTTAATTTAAAATCAACTCAATATTCTTTCAATCACTCTCACTTTCGAGTGATTCGTTAGCGGGCATTCGTTTTTTGTTCACGATTTTACTTTTTTCGAAATTTATTATTACATCAAATATAGAAGTGGCATGTCGTCCATGTCCATAGACAGACAGACAGCGTGCAGAATATGATTTGCTTTACATACGACCGGATATGCAGGCGAAGCAAAACCGGATATCAAACATGATTGCACACGGCGATGGAAATGGCAACAGCGACAGCAGCAGCTGCTGTACTAGTAGTGAAGTCTAACTTCCGTTTAACTTCAATTAACACGATATGCTAAGAGAATGCGTTAAATGAAGGCAGACAACAAACAAAAAAACGTGGGGGGGGGAGAAAATGCGAAAGCACGAGGGAAGTATAACGAAATGGCAGAAGTGGAAGTCTTGATAGAAGATAAAATAGATAGTGGGGTCTTTGGGAAAAATTGTTCTGATAGAAAGTTCAGGTACACTTTCTATTTGTATTTTTCCATTAGAAAATCAAATTATAGAAAAAATAAATCTGACTTTCAATTAAAAATATATAATCTAAAAATATATAATTTATTAATATTTAATTTTATTAGCCTATATTATACCCAACTAATATATTAATTAATTCAATTTATTCATTTGCCCTGTGAAACGAACATGAAATGGATAGAGGAAGAAAAAAATAATAAACATGTATCGGCGTTTTGAAAGTTTATAAAGGGTGTCCCAAGAAGAACGCAATTTTTAAATCTGGCAACATTCGAAGTGCCATTGTTTGACATTTGAACAATTGTTATTGTTTGTTAGTAGAAGGTACGAGGTTAGTAAAAATGGAGCGCTACACGAATGAACAACGCATTCTCATTGTGAAATTGTTTTACCAAAATGGTGAAAGTTTTGCGGCTACAGTTCGCAAATTGCGATCAATTTGGGGTCACAATAATGCTCCAAAAGAGTCAACTGTAAAGAGATTAATGGATAAATTTGCCGAAACTGGGTCTGTTAGTGATGTAAAGACAACAATGCGCCATCGACCAGGTCGATCGACCGAAAATGTCGCAGCTGTACGTGATGATGTCGCTCAAACTCCATCCACCTCAATTCGACACCGAGCTCAGCAAATTGGTGTCTCCAAATCCACTTTGCAGCGAATTTTGACGAAAGATTTGCTTCTTCATGCATACAAAGTTCAATTGACTCAGGAACTGAAGCCAACTGACCATGGACAGCGAAGGGAGTTCGTTAATTGGGTATTTGGAGAGACAACATGAAAATGCTGATTTTGCCGATAAAATCATCTTCAGTGACGAGGCCCATTTTCATCTTGATGGCTTCGTCAATAGGCAGAATTGTCGCATTTGTGGTGCGGAAAATCCTCGAGTGGTTCACGAGAAGCAAATGCATCCTCAACGTGTCACTGTGTGGTGTGGTTTTTGGGCTGGAGGAATCATTGGACCATTTTTTATGAAAATGAGGCAGGTCAAGCGCAAACAGTCAATGGTGTTCGGTATCGTGAAATGATAACCAGTTTTTTCTTGCCTAGAATTGAAGAAATGAATGTGGAGGGCATGTGGTTCCAACAAGACGGCGCCACATGTCATACAGCCAGAGAAACAATTCAATTGCTGCATCAGTCATTTCCCGGTCGTGTTATTTCGCGTTTTGGAGATCAGAATTGGCCGCCTAGATTTTTTTCTTTGGGGTTTTTTGAAGTCGATGGTTTACGCGAATAAGCCGACGACGACTCAAGCCTTAAAAGACGAAATTGGACGATGCATTAATGAAATACCGCAGCATTCATGCAAAACGGTCATTGAAAATTTCATTAAAAGATCGCGTGCTTGCCAGCAAAGCCGCGGCGGCCATCTGCACGATATATTGTTCCATACATAACCTCATTCTGTCTACTTTACGATATAATAAAGTTTCACGATTTTTTCTTAAATATCTGTGTTTTATTTAAAATTAAAAAATTGCGCTCTTCTTGGGACACCCTTTATTTACACATTCTCACGATGAATCGACATATGAAATCTTGTGATACTTACATTTTAAGTATATGATGTGTTCAGCAATATTACTTAAAACACTGTGAGGATAATTTTTGTGAAACATTTTAACCCTCTAGCTTCTCCATATAGGGGTCTTTTTGGTCCCATTCATACAAAAGGTGTAGAAATACCCCTAAAAGAGAGGTTTAACTGGTCAAAATGTTCTACAAAAATATTTGCCATAAAATTTTACTACAAGTCTCTAAATAGACCAAAAATGAAAACTTAACTTAAATTCCAGAAATAAGTCAAAACTTAAAATTCACTTTAGGGTTAATTTCATACTTTTTCAGAATTGTTGCAAAAACAAAACAATTTTAGGGGGGGTGGTGTGAATGGAAAAAAATATTCTACATCAAAATTCACTATAAATCCCCGAACAAAAGATAGCTGTATATATAACACATATAAATAAAATATCAGACCAACTTGCGTACAAGAAAAGAAATTATTTATTAAATTTTCTTTTATATACCCTCCACCATGGATTGCATTCCACAGAGGCTGTCGATTATTATACATAGCCAAACAAAATAAAAAAAAACTATACATATATATCGAAATAATACTTCAAGTCAATTCAAAAAATAAGTTTAAGATTTTGAAAATCCATTATCTCACCAGAGTTACAAGCCGAACCACAATTATCGGCGGCGCTGTTCAAAATGGGTCGGCGGCGGCGGCTTTCGGCTGATTTGCCGGCTCGTTCTGTCATTCGATTACCCCTATTTATTTGACAATTTTGGGAAAACGGAAGGAACAATTTTCTTTTATTTTTTGCCAAGTAGTTCAATATTCGATAATATTAGCCAATGTTCCAATAATTTAATATTTTTATTAGGGTATCAAATTATTCGGACTTTTATGTTATTCGATTTGTCGTTTATCTGAAAACAAAAAAATCCAATTAATCGAATGATGAAGTCGAGAGTTATTCGATTAAACGATTAATCGAACAATTGTCCACTTAAATAAAATATAATTAATAAGAGTTATATAGACAAGACAACGCCAGTTTACGGGTAGTTCCACTATATATTGAACGTTTATTACGTATCTGATTTTATTTAAAAATTGTAATATCTAATTCGAAATTCATTAGAAGTTGACATAACAGACCAACTATACATACAAACAACAAGTTGACAAAAATCTTAATATCTTATCAAAATAAAGAACCTTCCCTTAAATGAGCACAATAGCAGAAGTTATCCATTGATATTTTTCGAATATGGATCATATGATTTATAACAGAACTGAATTTATTATCGCAGTATTAACCTCAATTTTTCTATGAAATTACTATTCTTTAAATTTTAAATAATTCCGAAGCTATTGGCCAGTTTTTGATATTTTTAAATGATGTCGGATAAATCGTTATTTTAATATCTGTGGAGCATACAAATCAAAAATCGAAAAAATTGTGGTTTTATATTTGGTGTTTCATAGTTTTTTACCCAAATGGAGCAAGCAGGCTATTCAAAATCAATTTATCATGCAAAGCATACGACGATTTCATTAGTTTTTAAGGCAAAACTTATAGTATCGATTAATCGATTATTTGGGACAATTTATTCGAATTATTCGTTATTCGAAAATCATGATTTTTTATTATTCGAACAAATATTTGACAAAAATTATTCGATTAATCGCGGTTGGACACCCTAATTGTTATCCCATACAATAATTTTTTGGGAGTGGGAATCCATTCCCAAAATTTATAATATGTATGAATTTAATAAATATTTTTGTAATTACAGCTTTTCATGTGAGGCTTGAATATCATAATCCTTCCAAAGAATAATAATACTCTACCTACTTTGACACACTAAAGAAGCACAATAGAGGAACTGTTGTTCATTGTTATTTATAGGAACACATGGCCACACGTACTGGAATTGACTTATATAAATGCGACTTTCAAATCAACATACAATCATTCAATTTTCTATAGCCGTCATCATATAGTGGGATACCAAATTCAAAGAAAGATCAATATATTTCACAGCAGTAGGTTGTCTAAGTCAACATTTATATTTTCTTTTGTAATTTTAAGTGGGGTGTCTGTTTTGCTAGTAAGATTTGACTGAGTTAGAACTCCGTCAAATGGTTGAAGTCGATATGAGTCGATGAAATCGGCGGCGGCTTGTCGGCTTAAAATCGGTCGGCTTGTATCTCTGTATCTCACATGCATAGTGCCAAATAACCTAACTTCATGATTCAACCAATGTAAAAGTAAAAAAGTACGAATTTGGACAAATCTTTTTATCAGAGGAATGTATACACCGAATTCTATAATGCTAGCTGCGGTCATTTTGTTGGTACCATTTGTATCCCCTTTTTCCATTTTACCCCCATAAGAGTACGACTTTATAAAATCTCTTCATTTTACGTGTCTATGCAATTAGAGAGATGTACACTCAGAATTTCATCATTCTAGCTATAGTCGTTTAGTTGGTACTATTTGTATCCCTCTGTACCCATTGTATCCCTTGAAGTACGAATTTTGAAAAAAAAAAACGCATCAGAGGAATGTATACTCCGAATTTCATGACACTAGCTGCGAACATTTGGTTGGTACTATTTTTTCCATTTAACCCCAAAAAGTACGAATTTCGCAAAAATCCGTTTCTTTTACTTATCTATGCAATCAGAGGAATGTATACACCGAATTTCATTATTTTAGGTGTAGCCGCTTGGTTGGTACCATTTTTTATCCCTCATTCCCCATTTTAGCCATTAAAAGTACGAATTTTTAAAAAATACTTTTATAAAGGTTGATTTTTTAAGAGCTTGATAACTTTTTTTTTAAAAAAACGCATAAAATTTGCAAAATCTCATCGGTTTTTTATTTGAAACGTTAGATTGGTCCATGACATTTACTTTTTGAAGATAATTTCATTTAAATGTTGACCGCGGCTGCGTCTTAGGTGGTCCATTCGGAAAGTCCAATTTTGGGCAACTTTTTCGAGCATTTCGGCCGGAATAGCCCGAATTTCTTCGGAAATGTTGTCTTCCAAAGCTGGAATAGTTGCTGGCTTATTTCTGTAGACTTTAGACTTGACGTAGCCCCACAAAAAATAGTCTAAAGGCGTCAAATCGCATGATCTTGGTGGCCAACTTACCGGTCCATTTCTTGAGATGAATTGTTCTCCGAAGTTTTCCCTCAAAATGGCCATAGAATCGCGAGCTGTGTGGCATGTAGCGCCATCTTGTTGAAACCACATGTCAACCAAGTTCAGTTCTTCCATTTTGGGCAAAAAAAAGTTGGATATCATCTCACGGTAGCGCTCACCATTCACAGTTACGTTACGATTCGCATCATCTTTGAAGAAGTACGGTCCAATGATGCCACCAGCCCATAAACCGCACCAAACTGTGACTTTTTCTGGATGCATTGGTAGCTCTTGCAATGCTTCTGGCTGATATTCACTCCAAAATCGACAATTCTGCCTATTTACGTACCCATTGAGCCAAAAATGAGCTTCGTCGCTGAACACAATTTCTTTCTTTCTGAACTTTCTTAACAGAGCACGCATTTTGATAATAAAATTCAATGATTTGCAAGCGTTGCTCGTTAGTAAGTCTATTCATGTTGAAATGTCAAAGCATACTGAGCATCTTTCTCTTTGACACCATGTCTGAAATCCCACGTGATCTGTCAAATACTAATGCATGAAAATCCTAACCTCAAAAAAATCACTCTTTATTATGTATCTACTCAATTAAAGAAAAGTACACATCAAATTTCGTGTTTCTAGCTTTTATCGTTTGATAGGTACCATTTTTATCCCTTTTTGCCCCATTTCACCCCCTACGCATAAAAATCACCTTATGGTGCACGTTTTTGTTATAGGGGCTAGGCGCATATCAAATATAAAGCAGACATTAAAAAAAAGCTTAAGTTCTCTACAATATTAGGGGTTATTATGGGCATTTTTAGTCCTTGTGAAGGAAAAAAATTTCCCTTAGGGCCGATGATCAAGAATATATATACTTTATAGGGTCTCAGGACGATATTTCAAGGTGTTACAAACGGAATGACAAAGTTAGTATACCCCCATCCTGGAGGTGGAGGGTATAAAAATATTTTTTAAAAAATTTTATCCTTTAGAACTTTATAGTCCGTTTAAGGGGCAACAGGATGAGGAAATGAAAAACTAAAAACGACAATTAACTCTTTTTCTCCTATAGTTTCAGACGTATATCATCTGGTTCAAGTGTAATATAGACTGTCGGACAGTGTTATAGCCAAAGCAGAGAAACTGATTTTCACAAAAATATAGATAAATTCAAAATTTCTCATTAAATATTTTTTGTCGGAATTTTCTAACTTAAAACCTTTTTAAATTCAAATATTCCCCTAATTGTTTCTATTTATATTTTATATATTTTTAATGTAAAGGAAATGTCTTTTACAATTTTGTTTTTAATAATGGGAAAATTTTGTGTTATTTTGGCACCCAAGAAATTATCACACATATTATCTTTGCTATCTAACTCCGACAAAAAATAAAAAATATACATTTTATTAAAACATACAAAAATGTTAAAAATATTTTTTTATAATTTAAAAAATAAAATTTTTCCTAATATAGAAAAAAATATTGAAAAAAATTTTGCTTGTTCAGAAAATTCCATATTTAAATTTTGTGTACACAAAAACAAATTATTGTATAAACTAGTGTGCAAAATTGTCATTTGTATTATTTAAGCATTGATGGGGCTATCAGGCAGTTCCTTACTTGTCCTTCTTTTAAATTCCTTTTTTGTTTGTTTGATTTATGACATTTCGCCTTCGGTCTCTCGAAATGTGGACATATTTCATCCATCACCCCCATCGCTAAGGTTGTTGTCAAAGGACCACGACCTTTTATTTAAAATCCATTTATTATCCTTTGCCTGCCATCCCCTGATGCTGTGAGAGATACACTCGCAGAATGGAGAGACGCGATAGCCATGGATAACAGAGTTGATGTCCCTGGCGTTAATTGCTTTGCATAAATTTTCTAAATGTATTTAATAAACAAATTACTGGACGACAACGGAAAATAAAAATAATCAAGTTTTTCTCGAAGTGAAGTGAACGGAGCAAAGCAGAGCAGAGAGCACAAAATTGCAATGTTATGTTTTTAGTTATCCTCGAACATTTTGCTTTGCTTTTTAATCATAAAATTTCTAATTTTTCCTCATGGACAACTTAACCTTAAGCTTTTCTATTTTTTATTGGAAATCCGTTTTGAACATTAGTCAGACATAATTCAGCCAGTTGTAGGTTTTATAGGCTGGAGTAGATTGTAAAATGTCCTTTTTTATATCCTTTTCCTTTACTGTTTGTCTTCTTCATCCTCCTTTAATATTAAATGTTATGACCACAATATTTAATTGCCGTCTACAGAACAGTTGTGTTCGAGAAGGTAGCACAGCACAGATATTTCTTTAGTTAAAGGACGAATGGGTCCTTCTGCTGCTGCTTTCTTGCCCCTTGACTGTTTTTATTTTTTATTGATTAGAAAAGTCTCTATACAATCTTGTCTCTGTGACAATGTTGCTGCTGTTGCGATTTGTAGCCGTAGTAATTGAAAAGAATTTTGTTTTTGTGTTGCTTTGCCTTGGCTTGCCTTGATTATCGAACAAATCGAAGTTAATCTGGATCAGCTGCCGGATATTAAAGAATTTCGATACCAAATGCCGGGTGTTTGGTGTTGTCTTGGGTTGGGTTTGTGTCATTATTGTTTACATCCCAGCAGATGCGAATTGATTTCTCTTTCACTCTCTCTTTGGATAATAAAGGAAATGAAAGAAATGTTGAGAAAAAGAAAGAGGAGGAGTTGGAGGCTAAGTTGAATTTCCAAGGATAAAAATTGAGATTAGATGAAACACAAAAAAAAAATAACAAAAGTGAAATGCCGAAAGGGAGAGTACCACTGTTCGGGTGACATCAGTGGGATGTGGGAATTACGTGGCCATATTCCATGCTGGATATTCTGTGAATTTTTTTATATGATTATCTGCGAAATTTAAATTCAATTATCACGCTATGGTTGAGGGATTAGCACAATGTTCTTTGTCTTCTTTTGTTAAATGAAAATTATATTTGATGTTTAAAGGATACTTGAAGAAAAGTCTGAAGGATAAAGATATTTTGATGTTTTTTGTGCTTCTAACCAAATGAATTATTTTTAATAAAATTAATGTTTCCATTCATTATACCCTACACCACTTCGTGGTCTAGGGTATTATAAGTTAGTTTCGCGCCAAATGTTTGTAACACCAAGAAATAATCGAGCTATACCCACCTTTAAGTATATCGATCGGCTTAGAATCACCAGCTGAGTCGATTTAACAATGTCTGTCTGTCCGTCTGTCCGTCTGTCCGTCTGCTGTCCATCTAAGCTTGTTCGCACTCTACAGGTCGCAATTGTTGTCCGATTGTCATGAAACTAGGCAGAATTTATTTTTTCTGGCCAAGGACCATCGGTATTGAATTTGGAGGAAATCGGTTCAGATATAGATATAGCCCCCATACAAATGTCGCTCCCGATTTGACATTTTCCGCTCTAGAAACGACATATTGTACCCGATTTTCTTTAAATTTGGCAGAACATCTTATAATCCAACTAGAAACACCTATGCAAAAATTGGGTAAGATCGGTTCAGATTTAGATATAGCCCCCATACAAATGTCGCTCCCGATTTGACATTTTCCGCTCTATAAACGACATATTGTACCCGATTTTCTTTAAATTTTGCAGAACATCTTATAATCCAACTAGAAACACATATGCAAAAATTGGGTAAGATCGGTTCAGATTTAGATATACCCCCCATACAAATGTCGCTCCCGATTTGACATTTTCCGCTCTATAAACGACATATTGTACCCGATTTTCTTTAAATTTTGCAGAACATCTTATAATCCAACTAGAAACACCTATGCAAAAATTGGGTAAGATCGGTTCAGATTTAGATATACCCCCCATACAAATGTCGCTCCCGATTTGACATTTTCCGCTTTAGAAACGACATATTGTACCCGATTTTCTTTAAAATTGGCAGAACATCTTATAATCCAACTAGAAACACCTATGCAAAAATTGGGTAAGATCGGTTCAGATTTAGATATAGCCCCCATACAAATGTCGCTCCCGATTTGACATTTTCCGCTCTATAAACGACATATTGTACCCGATTTTCTTTAAATTTTGCAGAACATCTTATAATCCAACTAGAAACACCTATGCAAAAATTGGGTAAGATCGGTTCAGATTTAGATAAACCCCCCATACAAATGTCGCTCCCGATTTGACGTTTTCCGCTCTAGAAACGTCATTTTGCATAACATCTTATAATCCAACTAGAAACACATATGCAAAAATTGGGTAAGATCGGTTCAGATTTAGATATACCCCCCATACAAATGTCGCTCCCGATTTGACATTTTCCGCTTTAGAAACGACATATTGTACCCGATTTTCTTTAAATTTTGCAGAACATCTTATAATCCAACTAGAAACACCTATGCAAAAATTGGGTAAGATCGGTTCAGATTTAGATATAGCCCCCATACAAATGTCGCTCCCGATTTGACATTTTCCGCTCTATAAACGACATATTGTACCCGATTTTCTTTAAATTTTGCAGAACATCTTATTATCCAACTAGAAACACCTATGCAAAAATTGGGTAAGATCGGTTCAGATTTAGATATACCCCCCATACAAATGTCGCTCCCGATTTGACGTTTTCCGCTCTAAAATCCACATAGTGTACCCGTTTTTCTTTAAAATTGGTACAACATCTTAGAATCCAACTAAAAAACCTATGGTGAAAGTGAGTAAGATCGGTTCAGATTTAGATATAGCCCTCATACAAATGTTGCTCCCGAATGTTTAACCGATTTTGGCCAAATTTTACATATTATATTTCACCCATAAACAGACATGGTGAAAGCGGGTCACATCGTTCCAGGTTTCAATATACCCCCGTACAAATGTCCTTTCCGATTTAAAATTGTTTGTCAAACACATACATTTACAGGATGCAAAAATCCTTCCCGATTTCAATTTTTTACCGAATTGAATTGCAATGAGAATTGTTTGGGTGATGCCCATATGTCCATACTTTGGTATGACTTTGGTTAACTACTGTATAATTTGTATTTGTCTGTCGGACAATTGGATCAATTACCATATTATTTACCATATTCGTTAAATTTGACTAAAGTTTAATTTATAGCATATAAATTATATGAATATAATTTATATAATTTGTATGAACTACATAAAATTGCTCCCATGAAATACCTGGGTTTAGTAATCAAAACGAGGTACATACGCAGGGAGTGGTGTAGGGTATTATATAGTCGGCCCCGCCCGACTTTAGCCTTTCCTTACTTGTTTTGATATGGGTTAGCTTAGAGAACGAAACTTGCAGAGTAATTTTTAATCCAAAAGGAAATGTACTTTCTGATGGTTTTTTGGCAAAACCTGTTGATGCAAACCCCTTTATGATTTTAATAATATTCAGCATATTCATTTTACTAGTCTTTTAGAACATATTTGTGTGTGCACAGTGGGTCGCTAGTTGTTGTTTTTATGGAATTTTTGTCCTTTTTATGGAATTTTTTTAAAAATGTTACCTTCATCAAAACAATCATATCATTGTCAACGCCTTGTCATGTATTTTCATGTTATGCCTCATAGGAGACAGTTATTGCTAATTATAGATAGTTTAATTCATACTTTAATGTCTTGAAAAGATTATTAAAAAATGTCTTTATATGTGTTTGCTAAACGAACACAAGTAACAAAATCAAAAATTCCCATTTTCAAATCCCAGACATTTTAATTATTATTCTTATTTTCTTAAATGGAAATAATAGTATTGGACTTATACATTATTGTGCAAAAATCAACGCTGCAAGAATTTTTGTTTGGAAATGTGTGGACAAAATTAATTGATTTGACTTCGGCTAAAAAATTATAAGTATGGATTCAGGGTATAAGTATGGTAAAATAAACGAAGAAAAATAAAAAATCTTTGCTATTTTTGTACAATGGAATTACGTTGTAAAAATAGGAATAAATAGTGCAAAAAATAAAAAACGAAAAAAAAAAATAAAAGATGAAATAAAAACGAGGAGAATAAAAAAAACATTGTTTTGAACATGAATAACAAAACGGAAAAAGTAGAAATAAAATAAGGAACGAAAAACGAAAAAATAAAATAAACAGAATACAGAGAAACCTCTCACGGGCGGACACACCCTCAAGCGGACACATTTATTATGCGGACACTTTTTAAAAATTAAATGAAAATTTTAAAATTTTCATTATAATGAAACTCCCTCCATAAGGCAGACACTTTCTTATGTAGCCACGGACATAAAATATATTTTATGCGGACAAATTTTGGGTAACCCTGACTGTCCGCTGTTGAAAGGTTTCACTGTTTATAGGTTTCACTGGAAATATAAACGAGAAAAAATAAAACACTCAAAATTAAAAAATAATAAAACAAAAAATATTTTTTGTACTATGACAGCTTATTGTTGAAGAAAGAAATAAAAAAAAAACAGAAATAAACAATTTTAAAAAATTTGATTTGAACTGGGATATTGTCCTGGCTCAAGACCATTTTGCCTCTATATTTAATAGAATGCAAATTTATTTACAAATGGCATGGTGACATTTATTACTTGGCTGCAGACTACCACTATCATGATTTAAAAAATAAAAATAAACAGATTAAATAACAACGGGAGAAATAAAAGCAAAAAAATCGCTGTACAAAAAATTAAAAAAAAAAATAGAAAAAAAGTAAAAAGTACAAAATTATAAATAGGAAAATTTAAAAAATAAAATACAAAAAGTGGGGAAAAGTTAAAACAAAAATGTCATTTTGTACTACGTCAACATGTAGAAAATCACTTTAAAAGAAAAAAAACGGGAAAAAGGAAAAACGCTAACAAATAAAAAATATAAAACATAAAGTAAAACGATAAATTACAAAAATAAAAAAAAATGTATTATGACAATATATTGTTTATAAAAAAGGGACAAATGGTAAATTTCAACAGAAAACGACCCAAATAGCATTGTTTTGGATTTTCATCCTCTCCGATTTTGATGAAATTTGGTGCATACATTCTATTATTATACTGTTTACCGTAGCTCAAAGTAGTGTGTGGTTTAAATTTTACAGTGGTCCAAAGTTTGTTATCTCGGGGGTTTTTTGGAAGAGATGGCTTCTTTATCGATATCATAACTTTGGATCAAGGATGTGTAAATCTTTCAGATGAGATCAATTTCGTTAAAATCTGATGACGCAATCCAAAGTTATGATATCGATAAAGAAGTCATCTCTCCCAAAAAAAAAACCCGTGATAACCAACTTTGACCCACTGTAAAATTTAAACCACGTGCTATTTTGAGCTACGATAAACGGTACATTGTCCGCAAACACTGTTAGAATGTATGTGCCAAATTTCATCAAAATCGATGGTGGTCGAAATCCATGTTGGGTCGAAATCTTGTGGAATTACCCAAATACGAAATAATAAACAAAAGTTCAAAATTAAAAAAAAAATGCAAAATCTAAGAAAGTAATTTTTATTGTCGGAGAGCAATTTATGACTTTTACAGTTTAAAAATGATATCATGTACATTTTGGCCACGACTACGACTCAGGTAGTCCATTCGGAAGGTCCAATTTTGGGCAACTCGTTCGAGCACAACGACTGGTATCTCCCATTCACTGAAAATAACACGCAATTCAAGTCGACTGGCTTCAATTCTTGCACAAGTTGAATTTTGTACGCTCTAAGGCCGAGAAACTTACGACAAGAACGACTACCGATTCTATTAATAATTGTCTTAGTTATCAACCAGCTCAATAAATTTGAATTTTATAAAACACAGATGCACACAACAAGAATATATTCTGCACTATAAATAACAAACCGGAAAAAAGTATAAAATAAAAAACCGAAAAATGAAAAAATAAACAGATCAAATAAAAACGGGGGGAAAATCAGAATAAAAATACAATTTTTTGCTACTATTGCAACATCCGAGAAAAAACTCTCATTACCAAGTAATGTGGGGGATAAGGCAAAACCAAAAACCTTCACTACTTATTTTTTGGATCCATTTCTAATTATTTTTATAAAGGGATTGTAAAAAAATAAGTACTTCCACGCACGCTTACAAAAAGTTGAGAACTAACTACTTGATGAAAACAACATTTTTATTAAATTATATATTTTGTGTCGAATTGTTAACAATCTGAATACAGAATTTCGGGCTGCTTTTCTTTAAGCCTGGATAACTAAGCTGCGATTACAAAGGCACTGCTTCTGACTCACCACAAAAATGTAGAAAATTAATTTTTAAAATCTGCAATTCTATGAAATTTAACTTACCAATAACTACTTATTTAAATCATTATAAGGAGGTAATTATTTCATACTTCAAAATAATGGAGGGCGTAACGAGCTGTCATTACTAGGTAATGCTAAAAATAATGAGGTGTCATTACCAAGTTTTTGCTGGGATGTTACAAAAATTGCTAAAATTTAAATAAAAACCATTAAAAAATAAAATATCAGACATAAACCGAGGAAAATCAAAAATATATTTTTGTACTATGAATAACAAAACGAAAAAAAATAAAAAACAAAATTAAGAAAGAAAAAACATATCAAATAAACACAAAAATACTATTTTTGATACTATGAAAACATGTTGGAAAAATCTATATATAAGCAATAATAACCAAAAAAGTAAAAAAGAAAAATAAAAATCAAATATAAAACGTACAAATTCAAAATTTTGGACTGCGGCAAAATTGTAAGAAAAAATTGCCAAAAATATAAGAAAAAATAAACAAAAATTAAAAAAACGAAATGCAAAAAATTAACAAATCAAATATAAACAAGTAAGAAGGCGTTAAGTTCGGCCGGGCCGAATCTTATATGCCCTCCACCACGGAGGGCATTCCACAGTATTACCGGCAGATTAAAGGATGTCGACTTTACCTAGAAGCACAGTACCATATTACGAAAATTGTGATATTTTTATGCACATTACTATACTTGTTTACTCTTTCAAACTATAATGTATACTTATGCGCACTGTGTAAAATCTACTACTATAAATAAATACAATGTTGTAATTGTGAAAGTGAACATGCCTAAATATTAGGCGATTGTCAGTCGCCATTAGAAAGAAGCATTTTCAGATACAGACAAAGTGATAAATGTACAAATTTCGAAAAAACCCTTTTTCGAGTCTTCATAGTTAGAATGTATACACCGAATTTCATGATTTCAACTTCAGCGGTTTGGTAGGTCCCATTTTTATCCCTCTTTTTAATTATATCCCTTAAAAGTACGAATTTCGAAAAATCCCTCTATTTTACGTGTCTATGCAATTAGAGGGATGTACACACCGAATTTCATGATTCTAGCTGTTGTCGTATCATTGGTACCATATTTTATCCCTTTTTGTCCCATTTCGCCAGCTAAAACTTTTATTTTCTTTGTGGTGCTTCCAAGCTACAAGAGAAATGTCCGCAACAAATTTCAAATACATATATGAAAATCAGAAATTTAATTAATAAGCCAAGGCTACCAATATTTGTATACTATGTATATATAATGGAAATAATACTAGTAAATAATAATAGTAAATATAAGGCAACAATTATAAATACCCTAAATATTGGGGGATAGAGAGTGTATTTTCAGCTACAGTCGTTTGGTTTTTTGTATTTCCATCCTATTTTAATTTCAAAAGTATAAATTTTGAAAATACCTTACCTCTCACGTACGCAGTATAAGACAACTTCATGATTCTACCATTTTTTGTCGTAAAAGCAACAAAATAAAGTACAAATTTGGAAAACAAAATATTTTACGTGGCTATGCAGTCAGAGGAATGTTTACACCGAATTCTATGATTCTACCAGCGGCAATTTTGTTGGTACCATTTTTATCCCCTTTTTCCAATTTTGCCCCCTCAAGAGTACGACTATCTAAAATCTCTTTATTTTACGTATCTACACAATTAGAGGGATGTACACATCGAATTTCATCATTCTAGCTGTATTCGTTTAGTTGGTACTATTTTTATCCCCTTTTTTCATTTTAACCCCAAAAAGAATTTCGAAAAAACGTTTTATTTTTCGTGTCTACGCAGTCAGAGGAATGTATACTCCGAATTTCATGATTCTAGCTGCTGTCATTTGGTAGGTACTATTTTTATCCCCTTTTTTCCATTTGAACCCCAAAAAGTACGAATTTTGGAAAGTTCTTTTATTTTACGTGTCTACGCAATCAGAGGAATGCATATATCGAATTTCATTATTCTAGGTGCAGCCATTAGGTTGGTACTATTTTTATCCCTCTATCCCCATTTAACCCCTTAAATGTACGAATTTAGAAAAAATGCTTTTATATTATGTATCTACTCTATTAGAGGAATGTACACGCCGAATTTCGTGTTTCTATCTGTTGTCGTTTGATAGGTACCATTTTTATCCCTTTTTGTCCCATTTCGCCCCCTACAAATAAAAATCACTCTATGGTGCCCTTGTATGCTATAAAGGGAATGCGCATTGCAAATATCAAGTAAATACAAGCTAATATGTTCAAAAAACATGCTGAAATACTCTAAATATTAGGGGTATTTTCAGTCCTTGTGAGGGAAAAATTTTTCCCTCTGGGCCGATTTCGTCCACTTTCAATCCCAACCGATCTACAACCATAAGACACATTTAGGAAAAGTGCTTTCAACAGACAGACAGACAGACAGACAGACAGACGGACAGACGGACATGGCCATATCGTCTTAGAATTTTACCACGACCCAGAATATATATACTTTATGGGGTCTCCGATGAATATTTCAATGTGTTACAAACGGAATGACAAAGTGAGTATACCCCCATCCTGGAGGTGGAGGGTATAAAAATGGAAAAAATAAAAACAATGTTTCTATTTTTTCTACTATGGCAAATTGTTGGAAAAATCGTTCTGAAAAATTATCAAAAGGAAGAAATAAAAAGACAACAAGTAGCCAATAAAGCATCACGTAAAAACGAGGAAAATAAAAAATGAGTCATTTCATATGAAACGATCACACAAATGTTGAAAATTATTTTAATTTTATAAAACGATCTCACGAAGAACAATGATAAAGCCGAAATATTTTATGACAGCGCATTACACAAGCCAAGGATTAATTTTAGTCGGAAACATCCATAAATTTTTCTGAAGCCAGCTTCAAATTGTCTTAAGCCTTTTGTTTATATTTATAAGCTTGGACTGATTTTTTAAATATAATTGTTTACATATATTTTTGATTTACTGCATACAGAGAACATTGAAAAGATATCTAGAATGATTATAGTGGATTTTTGGGAGAAAGATACCGATGTAATAATTTATAAAAATCGAGATAAATAAAAAATAATTAAATGGTTGTAACACAATGTGAAATTGCAACAACAACAATTGCAAAATACAGGATTTTTTGTGTAAATAAATTTGTTTCCTAAGACATGTATAAAATATTTTTAAAGAAGAATCAGAAAAATCATGTGGAGTCATATGCAAATTTTGCTGTCCGGTTTGACAAGTATTGGATTCATATACTTGCCATTTTCGTTTGGAATGCAATAAATGTTAAAAATTGTAATTTCGTTGTGAAATTTCCGATAATTTATGTTTCCAATTCGCTATAAAATTAATTTTCCCTCAGAGAAGAAATTTTTTAAGCCTTTGGGCTTAAGGGGAAAATTTATACTCTGCGATTTGATCATAGAATGTCCGGCCGTAAATAATATATACAAATATATCATTTATACCTTAAAACCTAAAAATTAAAATAGTCTCAATGGAATGGGTCCCTTTTCAGATTTTTATCGCCATTACAAAAGTATACTCCATACTTGGAGTCAAGTTTAACTTTTTTGTTAGCTTCTCAGCGCAGCAAATACATGGCGTTGGACCCGAATAAGCAATAGAAAAAGGGAATCCTTAAAGTTGCTCATATTTTCTTATTAAAGACATTCCATTTCCCCACAATAGTTACCCCTAAGCAAACACACACACATTGTTTGCACAATCTCCTATTGCCAAGCACTTGTGAACAAAAAAAGAAACATTTTATTTGTTTTCTTAGAAGTTGCAAAGTGAATAGAAAGAAATAGAAACGATATTTAGTCAATAGAAATTTGAAGATTAAATAACATATTTTCTCTTCCCCCTTCTTTGTGGGTGCGTGTAATGCTAGTAAATAAGTAAATAACTCATCGCAGCCATTAAGGGAACACGAAACATATGGTGTGTATCGAATAACGATAAACATTTATGTTTTATTTCAATTTCTTTGCTAATATTGAAAAAAGAAAGAAAAGCAGTTTAACCCTTAAACACTATTTGATCTATGGGATAAGTTATTGGAGGGAAAGGGGTAGCGTATGACTAATGGGAATCATTTGAAAGTAATAAGTATACGCACCATAGTCCCTGAGTAAGAGAAATCTTTTAATTTATAATAAGTATACGCACCAGAGTCCAAGTATACGCACCAGTATACGCAGAGAGTGACTAACAGACAATATTTAATTTATAAAAAGTATACGCACCATGGTGCGAGAGAAATCATTTAATTTATAATACGTATACGCACCAGAGTCCCCTGACTAACAGACATCATTTAATTTATAATAAATATACGCACCATAGGGTGTTGCAAAATACTCCACTTTTTACAAATATCCTTACATAAATCCCTAAATGGTTACATTGAAGGTTTTTGTATAGAATAATGAGCCACATTTTCCAACCTTTGAGAATAAGCCCACTCAGGCTTAATATCTGGGTTGTAGGTAATTTAAATCTGGTCAACAATTTAATTTTCCCAATTTAAATTTCTCCACATCTAACAAATCCTTATTTACGAACACACACATATCTGCACGCTCACTCGAATTTCCGGCCCCGCATGCAACATAAATAACCTATAAAAAATTCAAACATACACCCATACATCTCAAATATCAAAACAATGTCCATCACTCCCCTTTCCCTGCCCCCTGCCCCCTGCCCCCGCTTCCACAATATCCTTGTTATTGTGTTTATGGCCCTATCCTTAGCAGCAGCAGCAGCATATTCATATGAGTTATTGTGGTGCGAAACATTTTTATGTTTTCCCTCCTCAGCCGGCATGAAAACCATACGAAACCACTAAAAACTTATTAAGAAGATTTACGATAACACTGTCATAAGTTAGTTATTTCTTCCTCGCCACACTCGTCCGTCTTGACTCAAACGAAAATCTTTTGTTGAAACCATAATAATGTCAGAGCAACAGCAAAAAAAGATTCAAATTTGCCGCAACACCCTAAATTAGGGCAGGCCGACAGGGTGAGAGAGACGAGGAGGGAGACTGCGAATAAGGTCAACGCCATAGAGCAGTTGTGTCCTTAAGAAAAAGGTTCATATCAACCGGAAAAAATACTGCCAACATTTAATTTATGAACTATCAAATTGGGACGTTATTAAATACTAAAATAATGAAAAAGGGGAAGAGAAGCCTGCTTCATATAACACACAGATGAGCAAGGAGTAGGAGTAGGGAAGACTTAAAGAGCATAATTTTCATGCTGCAAATTTTCAATTATAAAAATACTCAAAAATCCATCATGCCACTCGTTCTGCTGTTCTTTTCCAGCTTCCCTATACAAAGTATTTACAGGTTTCTAGTTATTTGCGTTGTGTACGAATAATTAATTAATTACTTCAAACTAATTTGATTAAATTAGCAAATATTGAGGAGTTAATCATGAGTCTATTAACACATGATTAGACATCAGAAATGGTAGCAATGGCACAGCAGCAAAAACAAAGGCAACAACATTCGCATCCTTAAACTCATCTTCAACGACAACAAACAAACAAACACATCCTTGGCTTTTCTTCGGGGAAAGAGTTCAAATGTGCTGCGCCATCTTTACTTTTCTGGCAGGGCCAAAAGTGTTTCATTTGACTATCTCCATATGTCGGGAGTCGCTTCCGAATGAATATGCCAGGTGGTCTGTCTGTCTGTATCTGTGTTGAATCAAATTAAAAGATAATTTGCTATTAAGAGAATGAGAATGAAATGAAATGTATTCCTCGAAAATACAAACGAACGAACGAACCTCTAATTGCTTTCGTTAATATATGCGAGAAAGAAATTAACATGATGGAATTCATCATCATGTTTCATTGAAGGAAGTCCGAAGAAAATACATTTTAAAGGAAAAACGATTTCAAGAACTTCAACAAAGAGCATGAAGAGTTGAGTTCAATGTTAAAATAAAGGTTTCCTGAATATGCAAATTACACTACGAAATAAAAAATAAAAAAATTGTGTCCGTGACCTAAAAAATTATTTTTATGTGCATTAAGGCATAAAATCAACGGTTCATAAAATGAACGCCAAAAAATTGTGGATTTTTCTGTAAACTTTTTTTCTAAAATTCCAAATTTTTTTCTTTTTGAAATATAAATCATTGTTTATATATTAACCCTCTCATGCCCGAATTTTCTTCTTAATAAATATAGAGTTTTGGGGTTCTAATTCATACAGGACATGAGTAACATTGGACATGAAAGGGTTAACAAAAAAGTAATCATGATGGCTATAAATGTTGCGAATTTCACTTTTCCATAGGAACAGTAGGAAATAAAATAAATTGCAGCGATGAAGATTCAATTGTCTAATGATGATCTACAAAATATTTCGTCACTGGGTCAAGCCATCTGTGAGGTAAACGCTCTTGAAAACACCTCTAAAGATCATGTTTTTCCCATATAATTTTTTTGTTTGGCATTTTTGCCCGACATTTTTTCTGAATTAATAGACCCTTGGAAACACTTTAAATAAAAATTTGTATCGTATCCTTTCGAATGATGTCTAAATGATGCATATCAGACGAAAGATGTCGTCACTGACTCCAGCGTAGCGTATGACTAATGGGAATCATTTGAGAACAATAAATATACACACCAGGGTCCATTAAGCGCCATGGCCACACATCAAACTCACTCTTCAAACTGTCATTTTTTTGATTGTGTTAGTAAAAAAAACTCACACGGATAGGTTTGTGTGAGTTTGAAGAAAATCAAAACCATTTAGATATTTGCTTCGTCGCAGCAGAGATATGAAGCCTGTTTGAAGTCAGTTTGAGTGTGTGCACGAAAAAACGTCAATTGTCTTTATTTTTTAATTTTCGAAGCGATAAGTGTTTTGTTTTGGTGACGCGAGTTTTATAGAAATGGAAGAAAAAAATTTTATTTTGGAGTTTATCGAAGTTTATCGTAGTTTTTTCACAATAAACAAACTATTTTGCGTCCAAAAAACACCGTCCTTTCGTTTTTATGACAACTTTGAAATGAAGTTTGTTGCTATGAGTTTGATGTGTGGCTGTGATAAGGAAAACAAAATATTACCTATACATACAAGAGTTTGAACGAACAGTTTGACGTGTGGCCAGGGCGCTTAATCAAGAGAAAACATTTAATTTATAATAAGTATACGCACCAGAGTCCCCTGACTAACAGACATAATTTAATTTATAATAAGTATACGCACCATAGCCCCAGATATAATTTAATTTATAATAAGTATACGCACCATAAGGCGTTGCAAAATACTCCACTTTTTACAAATATCCTTATATAAATCCCTAAATGGTTACATTAAAGGTTTCTGTATAGATTAATGGGCCACATTTTCCACCCTTTCAGAATAAGCCCACTCAGGCATAATGTCTGGGCTGTAGGTAATTTAAATCTGGTCAACAATTTAATTTTCCCATTTTTGTGAAATAATTTAACGCAGGCTATGGTTTTCACAGCCAAAATGCTCAAACTCTTTTTTACAAAAATGAGCACTGCGGCGTCAGTTTCATTCCGATATTCATCATTTAGGCATCATTCAAAAGGTATTGACTGCAGCTATTCATTTTTCATAAAATATGAACACCAGATATGTAAAAGTTTTCAGTTGTCACTGTGAAAATCAACAAAAAAATTACTATAAATGTCCCATAATTCGACCAATAAGTTACGCTAAGACATGAATACAAATTTATATCTAACAGTGATTGCTTTTACTTAAAGTCAAAAAAAAAATTTGGCCTCCTGGGAAGGTTTGCGTCAAAACCGCTTGGCACTCAATGTGTTAAAGTGCTTTCAAGCGTCTATTATTACAGAAAAAAATTTTGAGAACAAATATAACACAAAACAAGCAAGAAGGCGTTAAGTTCGGCCGGGCCGAATCTTATATACCCTCCACCACGGAGTGCATTCCACAGTATTACCAGCAGATTAAAGGATGTCGACTTTACATAGAAGTACAGAACCATATTACGAAAGTTGTAATATTTTTATGCACATTACTATATTTGTTTACTATTTCAAACTATAATGTATACTTATGGGCACTGTTTAAAATCTACTACTATATAAAGAGTGATTTTTTTGAGGTTAGGATTTTCATGCATTAGTATTTGACAGATCACGTGGGATTTCAGACATGGTGTCAAAGAGAAAGATGCTCAGTATGCTTTGACATTTCATCATGAATCGTCTTACAAACGAACAACGCTTGCAAATTATTGAATTTTATTATTAAAATGCGTGCTCTGTTAAGAAAGTTTATTGCGCGCTTCCATTTTATGGTCAGTTTAATCGACCCACTGAAGCGGCTATTCGGGCTATTGTGACTAAATTTCGCACCAAATTTACATTGTTGGACATTAAACCACCAACACGCTTACGTAGAGTGCGAACTGAAGAAAATATCGCAGCTGTATCGGCCAGTGTTAATGATGACCACCAATTTTCGATTCGTCGCCGTTCGCACCAATTGGGTCTCTGTTACTCAAAAACGTGGAAATGCCAAAATTGGACTAAGCGGATGGACCACCTAAGACGCAGCCGCGGTCAACATTTAAATGAAATTATCTTCAAAAAGTAAATGTCATGGACCAATCTAACGTTTCAAATAAAGAACCGATGAGATTTTGCAAATTTTATGCGTTTTTTTTTTTTAAAAAGTTATCAAGCTCTTAAAAAATCATCCTTTATAAATACAATGCTGTAATTGTAAAAGTGAACATGCCGAAAATATTAGGCGATTGTCAGTCACCATTAGGGAGAAGCATTTTCAGATACAGACAAAGTGATAAGAAAAGTATAAATTTTAAAGATATACCCATTCTCCGCCCAAATGTACAAATTTCGAAAAAAAAAACCTTTTTTTGAGTCTTCATAGTCAGAATGTATACACCGAATTTCATGATTTCTACTTCAGCGGTTTGGAAGGTCCCTCTTTTTAATTATATCCCTTAAAAGTAGGAATTTCGAAAATCCCTCTATTTTCCGTGTCTATGCAATTAGAGGGATGTACACTAGAGCGTACCAGGTTACAAGTAAAAAAAAAAAAGTTCGCCGTACACCTTCGAATATGAAGTATTATTGAAAGGTAGTTTCAAAAAAATTTTTTTTATTTTTTTATGCCGAACGTAGGGGTCGCGCTTTTACATTTTTCTATATAACTTCTGCATTTATAAACGGATTTTAAAGTGTGATACATCGATGTTTTTGTCCGATTTTTTTGTCTTTGAAGTCATTGAGCTCAAACATGATTCATGATTTTATGCGAGCTTTAATTTTCGATTATTAGAGTGGTACATTAGGGTAGTAGCAACTGAGAAATGATGGGTAAGTACCAGAAGGGGGTGCTTGAGCTCAATGACTTCAAAGACAAAAAAATCGGCCTCGTCGAGACAAAAACATCGATGTATCACACTTTAAAATCCCTTTATAAATACAAGTTATATAGAAAAATGTAAAAGCGCGACCCCTACGTTCGGCATAAAAAAATAAAAATTTTTTTTTTGAAACTACCTTTCAATAATACTTCATATTCGAAGGTGTACGGCGAACTTTTTTTTTGAGGTACGCCCTAATGTACACACCGAATTTCATGATTCTAGCTGTTGTCGTATCATTGGTACCATATTTTTTTCCTTTTTGTCCCATTTCGCCCGCTAAAACTTTTATTTTCTTTGTGGTGCTTCCAAGCTGCAAGAGGAATGTCTGCAACAAATTTTAACTGTATGAAAATAAGAAATTTAATTAATAAGCCAAGGCTACCAATATTTGTATATATATATAATGGATATAATACTTCAATTCATAAAGTAAATATAAGGTAGCAATCATAAATACCCTAAATATTGGGGGATAAAGAGTGTATTTTCAGCTGCGGTCCTTTGGTTGGTTGTATTTCCATCTATTTTAAATTGAAAAGTATACATTTTGAAAATACCTTATCTCTCACATACGCAGTATAAGACAACTTCCTGATTCTACCATTTTTTGTCGTAAAAGCAACAAAATAAAGTACGATTTTGTAAAAAATGAATGAGGAAAATGAATCAGAGGATTGTATACACCGAATTCCATGATGCTATCAGCGGCCATTTTGTTGGCACCATTTTTATCCCCTTTTTTCAATTCCCCTCAAGAGTACGACTATAAACTCTGTTTCTTTTACGTATCTACATAATTAGAGGGATGTACACACCGAATTGCATCACTCTAGCTGTATTCGTTTAGTTGGTACTATTTTTATCCCCTGTAGCCATTGTATCCCTTGAAAGTACGAATTTGGAAAAAACGTTTTATTTTTCGTGTCTACGCAGTCAGAGGATGTATACTCCGAATTTTATGATTTTAGCTGCGGTCATTTAGTAGGTACTATTTTTATCCCCTTTTTTCATTTGAACCCCAAAAAGTACGAATTTTGGAAAGTTCCTTTATTTTATGTGTGTACGCAATCAGAGGAATGTATACACCGAATTTCATTATTCTAGGTGCAGCCGTTTGGTTGGTACTATTTTTATCCCTCTATCCCCATTTAAAAGAACAAATTTAGAAAAAATACTTTTATATTATGTATCTACTCTATTATATGAATGTACACGCCAAATTTCGTGTTTCTCTCTGTTGTCGTTTGATAGGTACCATTTTTATCCCATTTCGCCCCCTACAAATAAAAAACACTCTTTGGTGCCCTTTTATGCTATAAAGGGAATGCACATTGCAAATACCAAGTAAATACAAGCTAATATGTTCAAAAAAACAGTCTGTAATACTCTAAATATTAGGGGTATTTTCAGTCCTTGTGAGGCAAAATTTTTTCACTCTGGGCCGATTTCGCCCACTTTCAATCCCAACCGATCTGCAACCATAAGACACATTTAGGAAACATTTGAACCTCCTAGCTCATTTCGTTCGGCCACTATCGTGCTTTCAACAGACAGACAGACAGCCGGACAGACGGATATGGCTATATCGTCTTAGAATTTTACCACGACCCAGTATATGTATACTTTATGGGGTCTCCGATGAATATTTTAAGGTGTTACAAACGGAATGACAAAGTGAATATACCCCCATCCTGGAGGTGGAGGGTATAATAATTGAAACAGAAGAGAATAATAAAAAATTGTCAATTTACCACCACCCCCAGAGTTAAAGGTTAAGAAAAAACATTGTATATAAAACCCAAGAACCTGAAGACTATACCAGAATTTTTCCTAAGAGACCCCAGAGTTTCCTTAAGAAACGCTAGAACACCAAGAGTTTCGCACGAAGCCCTAAAACGAAAGATAATGTTTTTTTTCAGAAATCCAAGACTTCATTAAAACGCAAAGAGCTTAGTTGTGATTCCCTAAGAATCGCTATAGTTCCTTTAAATCCTAGCAGTTTCGCAGGATTTTTTTCAGAAACCAAGAATTTCCCAAAACCCAAGAATTGTTCTAAGAAATCCGATGTTGTCATTCATAAAAATTTCCTGAAAAATTCTTTAGATAACCAATAACCTTGGACTTTATTGTGATAGTTCCGTTTCCATGCATCATAAAAGAAAATTCGTCATATATTTCTTTATTTGAATATATACGTTAACACAAAAAAACATCACCAGTAACTTTATTTGCGTTTACAATTTAATGAAAAATGCCAGTGCATATGCAAATTTTTATTTCTTACGATTTCGAAATCTCAGATAAAACTCAATGTATCTTCTAACCTGCTAGGCTAACTAGGTCTTATAACATAATAAATAAGTAAGGATTAATATATCAGGTCAACATTTGTAAAAATCAGGGAATAATTTCCTACGTGTTTATTCGTTAATTAATATATTTTTACAAATATCTAGCCAAATAATTACACTAAACTTATGAACATATGTATTTTGCAATGCATACTTTTAGGGTTATACTATATTTTACTATGAAACATTTTGTTGTGGGGCTTACATGCAATTTTTTATTTCTTACGTTTTCGAAACCTCAGATAAAACTCTTTGTATCTTTTAAAAGGTGGTAACCAGCTTTTTTAATTTAATAAATAACTAAGGCTTAATATCTCAACTAACCATTTGCAATATATCAATGGGATAAAGTCTTACCATTTTTGGTTAATTAATAAATTATTCCGAATATCTTGTCAAAACATTCCGATAAACTTAAGAACATATGTATTTTGCAATGCATACTTTTAGGGTTATACTATATTTTAATATGAAACATTTTGCAATTATTCAATTTTTTATTTTTACGTTTTCGAAATCTCCAATAAAACTCTTTGTATCATTTAAAAGTATCATTTATAACTTAATAAATAACTAAGCCTTAATATTTCAAATCAACATTTTCAAAAAAATCAAGCGATAAAGGCTAACGGATTTTTTGTTAATTAATAAATCATTCCAAATATCCAGCCAAATAATTTCAATAAACTTATCGACTGATTGGAACAAGTGTATTTTACAATTCACACTTTTTTAGGGTTATAAAGAGTGATTTTTTTGAGGTTAGGATTTTCATGCATTAGTATTTGACAGATCACGTGGGATTTCAGACATGGTGTCAAAGAGAAAGATGCTCAGTATGCTTTGACATTTCATCATGAATAGACTTACTAACGAGCAACGCTTGCAAATCATTGAATTTTATTACCAAAATCAGTGTTCGGTTCGAAATGTGTTTCGCGCTTTACGTCCGATTTATGGTCTACATAATCGACCAAGTGAGCAAACAATTAATGCGATTGTGACCAAGTTTCGCACTCAGTTTACTTTATTGGACATTAAACCAACCACACGAATGCGTACAGTGCGTACAGAAAAGAATATTGCGTCTGTATCTGAGAGTGTTGCTGAAGACCGTGAAATGTCGATTCGTCGCCGTTCGCAGCAATTGGGTTTGTGTTATTCGACCACATGGAAGATTTTACGCAAAGATCTTGGTGTAAAACCGTATAAAATACAGCTCGTGCAAGAACTGAAGCCAAACGATCTGCCACAACGTCGAATTTTCAGTGAATGGGCCCTAGAAAAGTTGGCAGAAAATCCGCTTTTTTATCGACAAATTTTGTTCAGCGATGAGGCTCATTTCTGGTTGAATGGCTACGTAAATAAACAAAATTGCCGCATTTGGAGTGAAGAGCAACCAGAAGCCGTTCAAGAACTGCCCATGCATCCCGAAAAATGCACTGTTTGGTGTGGTTTGTACGCTGGTGGAATCATTGGACCGTATTTTTTCAAAGATGCTGTTGGACGCAACGTTACGGTGAATGGCGATCGCTATCGTTCGATGCTAACAAACTTTTTGTTGCCAAAAATGGAAGAACTGAACTTGGTTGACATGTGGTTTCAACAAGATGGCGCTACATGCCACACAGCTCGCGATTCTATGGCCATTTTGAGGGAAAACTTCGGAGAACAATTCATCTCAAGAAATGGACCGGTAAGTTGGCCACCAAGATCATGCGATTTGACGCCTTTAGACTATTTTTTGTGGGGCTACGTCAAGTCTAAAGTCTACAGAAATAAGCCAGCAACTATTCCAGCTTTGGAAGACAACATTTCCGAAGAAATTCGGGCTATTCCGGCCGAAATGCTCGAAAAAGTTGCCCAAAATTGGACTTTCCGAATGGACCACCTAAGACGCAGCCGCGGTCAACATTTAAATGAAATTATCTTCAAAAAGTAAATGTCATGGACCAATCTAACGTTTCAAATAAAGAACCGATGAGATTTTGCAAATTTTATGCGTTTTTTTTAAAAAAAAAGTTATCAAGCTCTTAAAAAATTACCCTTTAATAATTGCAACATTGAAATCGTTTGTGAATGCACATATTTGAATGCTAGAAAAAAATATTGCTCCTAAAGGTATGCTTTAAAAAACATAAATAATTTTGGTTTGGTTTTTGCATTTCGGTTTATCTTTTCAGTAATTAAATAGACGTTGGCAACTATTAGCACAACCAAGGACAAGGTCAAAAGAAATCACAACAATTTCTCCTGATTCTCATTTTATCAAACATCCATAATTTAAAGTGAAGTAAACCATTAAAACAGGATTTTTTTCGATGGCATAAAGCCTCATTCAATTTGCCTAAGAGAAAAACTGTATAAAAGAGAAACCCATAAATAACTTGGCTACCATTAAAGACCTGCCACCCACCCCCTCTCTCAAAGACCTACAAACTTTAAAATGAAAATAGCTCATGGTGTAATAAAAGCCCACAGTAAGAGTAAATGAGTAAATGACCCCCATATACAATTATTTAATTTTAAAGACTTTAACAAGTACAACAAATCTTAAATTTTATATTACTTCGGCTAATTTCATCAGCTTTCGACTGAGGGATGAGGCTTAGGGCGATGATTTATTTTATAACTTTTTATTTTCCTTTTCACAAAGCACAACACCATTTCGCACAAAAAAAAATCGCCACAAACAGCAAGAAACCTCGTCGTAAACGGCAAAAAACAAGTGTTTATTTAAATGTTGCAAACCATTAACGCCCGAAAGTATGCACGTGTTTCCAACGCGAATAGCTCTAATATTGCTGCTGGGGCTAGGTTTGGGGCTTATATTTTTGCCATTTAGTTGTCGTTGTGGTAGTAAATGAATAGATTTGTTTGTGTTTGTTGACGTAATTTCGCCATAAACAGTGAAAGTTGGTGGCACACCAGCTGCTGCTACTGCCTCAACGAGGGTTGTTGGCCAAGTTGTGTTTGGTGGGGAGGGGAGAAGTTCGAGAAACACAAAAGTGCTTGTTATCCTGAGGCCTTTTTGTTTTGTTTGCTAGTTCATAGTTCTGCTCGCTAACCTAGAGACGGTGTTGTAATGGTGGCACACGTGTCCTCAAAAAACTCTCCTCGTTTTAGCGCTGATGCTAATGTTACCCTCATCAACGGCATTTTATCACTGGTATCAGAACTCACAATATACACATTGTAATAGGGAGAATATAGATAATAGGGTGTACCGTGGAAAACTAGGTTCAAGCAAGAGAATACAAGGGAGGAATATTATTAAATTATTGGCGGAAAATTTTATAAATAATTCCAAAAACAAAAATTTTATAAAAATTTTCAATTATGCCAAGACAAGATAAATTATATAGAAACAAAAAATGGTTTCGCCTTAAATCAAAAAATTACATATTTTGTATGATCTACAAAAAAATATCTAATCATTCGAAAAATAAAACCGAGCTTGGTTAGGACATCTATCTGACTTACTTGAAATGTGGCCGCTCTCACGGGGACGTCAAGTAGTGCGCTAAGGCACCGTTTTGAATCTAACTTGGAATAGAATTGGACTTTTGTTTGTGTATGCAAACCGCTATGATATGAGCGGTAAGCAACCAATTGTAGAAATAATATAAAGTATACGCCACCATGGCATTATAATAATATTAAGTATACGCCAAGACGGCGATACTGTGGAACAAAAATTTTGCCGAAGGACTATGTATAATATTTTGTGATGTATTGTGGCTTTCTAAACTCGAAAATTATATTAAAAATTATGGATATTTTTTAAATTGGAATTTAAACCAAAATTCCAATGTTTTTACTCACTCTTTAAAAATATAAGTTCGATGATATCCACTTATATGTTCAATTAAAGGCGAACTTGGGAATTCAACTTTCGTCTAGAAATGCAGTTTTAGGAACAGTCTTCAAAAAATTGAGAAAAAAACATTTTTGCAGATTTTTTGTGGACACAAAAAAATATATAGAAAAAAAATAATTTTCGCAGAAGTTTCCTTTAATATTTGTACCCTCATAAGTCTGATAACAACCGCTTATATGTTCAATTGAAGGTAATTATGATGGCTAGAATTGTTTAGAATTTAACTTTTGACAGAAACTGTACTTAAGAAGCAGTCTCCAACGTATTAAGAAAAAATATTTTTTTTTTTTAAATTGCTGACATGAAAAAAATAAAAAAAATCTGAAAAAATTGGTTATATTTATGAGTAGCTAATACTCTAACGAAGAAAACAGCGTAATATATATATGGATAATTTCAACAAAAATCATGATATTTACACTCAGAAAAAAGTGAACCCTATAACGAGTTAAAATGAACTAAAGTTTAGGAAACTTTGAACTTCGTATAGCACTGAAGCAATATTTCCCCATATCAAGTTCAAACTTTTCATTCAAAGTAGTACATGCTTTGAACTTAATTCTAGTTTAATTTTCCTCAAACCAAGTAAATATTTACTCAAACTAAGGAAAATTTCAGTAAGTTTTTCCTCAAGCCAAGTAATTTTTTGGTAAATCTAAGTAAAATTTTGCTTAAATTTTCCTAAATCTAATTTTTTCCTAAAACCACGTAATTTTTTACTAAATTCAAGTAAAATTTTTCTGAAATTTTCCTAAAACTAAGTAAATTTTTCCGAAAACCAAGAAAGTTTTTACTAAATCTAAGTAAAATTTTTCTGAAATTTTCCTAAAACTAAGTAAAGTTTTACTCAAAACAAATAAATATTTACTTAAACTGAGGACGATTTTGCTGACCTTTTCCTCAAAATTAGTAAATTTTTACTAAAACTGAGTAAATTTTTTTTCTTGATACAAGGACAAAAATGAACTTAAAATAAGTTCAACTTATCTAAAAAAATCAAACAAATGATTATGCTTCAGCGTATGCAAAACTGATACAAAAATTGGCAACAGGAAATATTTCTCAAAAAATTGATTATATCTCTGCCATAAATAGTCAATGATTTCAATGCGATAGCAAGATAGACGCCTTCGCAGTGGTTGTTTAGAATAATACTTGACGTATTTAAGAAATAAGTCTCGGCAAATTATTATTCAAGAATTTTCTAAACAAATTGAAGTGATACTTATATGTATGAAGAACTCGGCATAAATTTCAGTAAGCACACTAACTTAATTTTAGGAAAAAACTAATTTTTTAGTTATAATTTCCTAACTGAAATTTTTTCCATACAAAAAATCTTAATATTTTTATACCCTCCACCTCCAGGATGGGGGTATAAAATTGTAAGACGATCTAGGCATGTCCGTCCGTCCGTCCGTCTGTTGAAAGCACGCTAGTATCTAAACGAAAGGAGCTAGAACGTTCAAATTTTCCATAAATGTGTCTTATAGTCGTAGATCGGTTGGGATTGAAACGAGGCGAAATCGGCCCAAAGGGAAAAAAATTTCCCTTACAAGGACTACAAATACCCATAATAATCCCTAATATTTTAGCGTATTTAAGCATGTTTTTTGAATATATGTGTTTATATTTGCTTGACATTTGGTATGCGCATTCCCCTTATAGTAAAAACGTGCACCGTAAAGTGATTCTTATTTGTCGGGTGTGATATGGGGCAAAAAAGGGATAAAAATGGTACATATTAAACGACAACAGCTAGAAACACGAAATTCGGCGTGTACATTCCTCTAATTGAGTAGATACATAATAAAAAAGTATTTTTTTCCAAATTCGTACTTTTAAGGGGTAAAATGGGAATAGAGGGATAAAAATGGTACCAACCAAACGGATGTACCTAGAATAATGAAATTCGGTGTATACATTCCTCTGATTGCATAGACAAGTAAAATACACGGATTTTTCAAAATTCTTACATTTTGGGGTTAAAATGAAAAAAGGGGACAAAAATAGTACCAATCAAATGACCGCATGAAATTCGGAGTATACATTTCTCTGACTGTGTAGACACGGAAAATAAACGGATTTTTCGAAATTCGTACTTTCAAGGAATACAAAGGTACAGAGGGATAAAAATAGTACCAACTAAACGACTACAGCTATTTGGATAGAAACGTCAAATAAAGAGATTTTAGATAGTCGTACTCTTAAGGGGGTAAAAATGGTACCAACCAAATGGCCACAGCTGGAATCATAGAATTCGGTGTATACATACCTCTGACTGCATAGACACACAAAATAAAAAGTTTTTTTGAAATTCGTACTTTTTCTTTACCGGCAAAAATTGGATGAATCATGAAGTTGGATGAATTTGGATTTTCAAAATCTGTACTTTTGGAATTAAAATATAATGAAAATACAACCGACTGTAGCACCCACTATCAACCAATATTTATGGCATTTAAGCTTTTTGAAAATATAAACATAAGAATATTTATTGTTTGATTTGAAATAAATAATGGTTTAAAATAATTAAAATATTATATTTATTTATAAAAAAAATTAAATTAATATTATTTTTTCAATATTTGTATTTGTTTTGATTTGGCTATATTAAAAAATTTATATTTTTCTGTAATATTACTGCACTTCTATGAAAATCGACATCCCCTGTGGAATGCAATCCATGGTGGATGGTATATAAAGTTCGGCCCGGCCGAACTTAACGCCGTTTTTACTTAAAACTTTGGAAGTTTTCTTACATACGAGTATGAGTTTACTCAATTGTAAGGATTTTTTATTAGATCCAATTAAATGTTTTTAAGTAAATATGCTACCCTATTTCTAGTTAATGAACTATTTGCTATGACTTTGAAATAAGAAACATTTACTAATACTTAGTTAATTTTCCTATTTTCAAGGAAATTTTTACCAAACTGGAGTAAAATTGTTGAAGTAAATTGGAGTATGGATTTTACTCAAATTTAGGAATGCTATTTTTCTGATAAATGTAGAAGTACTACTCTATCCTTAAGAGTACGACTTTCTAAAATCTCTTTATTTTGCGTGTCTATGCAATCAGAGGGATGTACATGTCATTCTAGCTATAGCAGTTTATTTGGTACCATTTTTATCCATCTGTTCCCATTGTATCCCTTGAAAGTACGAATTTGGAAAACCTTTTTATTTTTCGAATTTCATTTTGAATTTCATGATTCTAGCTGCGGCCAATTGGGTGGTACAATTTTTATCCCCTTTTTCAATGTTAACCCCAAAAAGTACGAATTTCGAAAAATCCCTTTATTTTACATGTCTACGCAATCAGGAGGAATGCATACACTGAATTTCATTATTATAGGTGCAGGTGTTTGGTTGGTACCATTTTTATTCCTCTATTTCCATTTTACTCTTTAAAAGTACGAATTTGGAAAAAATGCTTTTATATTATGTATCCACTCGGTTAGAGGAATGTACACACCGAATTTCGTGTTTTTGTCGCCGTAGTCGTTTGATAGGTACCATTTTTATCCCTTTTGCCCCATTTCACCCCATACGAATAAGAATCACTTTATGGTGCACGTTTTTGTTATAGGGGGAATGCGCGTACCCAATATCAAGTATGTACAAGCAGACATATTGAAAAACATGTTTAAATACTCTAAAATGTTAGGGGTTATTTTGGGTATTTTTAGTCCTTGTGAGGGAAAAATGTTTCCCTTTGGGCCGATTTCGGCCCGTTTCAATCCCAACCGATCTACGACTATAAGACGCATTTATGGAAAATTTGAACGTTCTAGCTCCTTTCGTTTAGATGCTAGCCTACTTTCAACAGACGGACGGACATTACTAGATCGTCTTAGAATTTTATGACGATCAAGAATATATATACTTTACAGGGTCTCAGATCGATATTACAAACGGAATAACAAATTTAGTATACCCCCATCCTGGAGGTGGAGGGTATAAAAATAAAATTGAAAAAAATGTGTATGATATTTTTATGTATCAGAAAAAAATAAATTTTTAGGTCTCGGACACAAAATTCTTATTTTCTGTTGCATAGTGTTATATGGTGACAAGTGGCACAGAAATGTGAACGCAGTTTTTTAGCTTTACCTCTTAGTCCTTTTAGAAAAGTGGCTTGACTCAATTCCCCGGGACACTCTAGTATCCAAGTACACACGCATACACACATGTCCTAGACCTAACGAGCAAGAAATGACCATTTAAATTGTAACAGTGGTAATGGAAGCGGTAACAAAAAATTGCTACTGAAAAAATTTCTTTGTTCTCTAACAATACCCCCTCCCAACTCAAAAAAAAAAAAAACAATAAACGCACCAACAAACTAAATAGCCAAAAATGCTGGTGAAAAGGAAATCTCTTGATACCCTAACGCAACAAATATATATTGAAAAACTTGGCCGCTACCAGCCACAAAGGCCTTGCTGTAGCGTGCAAGCTTGCAAATCCCATCAACATCAGCAGCAATTTTGCAATTCATAAATAACGATAAATTCGCTGGTGGTGGTCTAAGTAGACCATACATTTTGAAATATGGTCGTCCCGTCTGTCAGTCAGTTAGTTGGTAGTAATCAGGGAAGATGTTTATATGTGTGCAAACTGATAAGAATGCATGACGTATGGCGTATGAGCGATAAGCAACCAATTGTAAAAAAAATATAAAGTATACGCTATCATGGCGTTTTAATGATATTAAGTATACGGCAAGATGGCTAAAGAAGAAGTTATAATTCACTGCAATGGAACTATAGTTCCATTCAATATAGACTCAGTCTTCTGCAGCTAATACAATTCAAGGTCATATTATTTTTATATGTGTTTTATAAAAAATTAGGAGGCTAATTATGATAAAAGCGTGTTGCAGAATTTACATTTTTCCATTTCGAAGAACTGAATTATTTTATTTGTTTTGAATCGTGCGTCAATCAGTCAGAGTAATAAAGGAAAATATTTAATTGTGTGTGCCAACCGATAAGAACGCATAGCGTATAAGTCCAACAAAAATACCTAAATTTCATCAAAACACACTAAAATTATAAAAAAAATTACTAGATTTGCTGACTTTTCAAAGTTTCCAAAAAAGCGAATTCCCAAAGTGGGGAAAATTTGTACCAAAATTTGAGATTTTTTTACTAAATTGATCTCCACGTCTTTATTTGTCATTTTTATCTGTTTTGATGAATTTTAGTTATTTTTTGTTGAAACTCCTCATTTTACGAATTTCAGGTCCAACAAAAATAACTAAAACAGTCAAAAATGGTAAAAATGCTTATTTGAAGGTTTTAATGTTTTTTCAAAAAAGAAACGAATTCCCGAAGTGCTGAAAATAAATTCCAAAATTTATTTTTTATTAAAATTGTCGCTTTTCATGCCATTTTTATCAGTTTTTATGAATTTTAGCTATTTTTGTACATAAAACTCATTAAAGGCAGATAAAAATGTCGAAAAAAATTACTAGGTTTGCTTATCTTGTAATTTTTCAAAAAAAAACGAATTCCCAAAGTGAGGACAAATTTTAAATTTGTACTAAAATGGTCTCCACGCCTTTATTTTCCATTATTAACGGTTTGGTTGAATTTTAGGTATTTTGAATTTTGGTATTTTTGCGAATTTGTGGTCCAAAAATATATCTAAATTTAATCAAATTTATATCTTAATTTAATCAGATAAAAATGGTGAAACAAATACCACATTTGCAGATTTTGCAATTTAGAAAAAATCTGAATTCCCATAGTGGGAAAATATGTTCCAAAATTTGGGATTTTTTACTAAAATGGCCACCATGTATTTTTCTGACAATTTTATCAGTTTAAATTCATCAAAACTGATAAAAGCGACAGAAAAATACATGGTGGCCATTTTAGTAAAAAATCCCAAATTTTGGAACATATTTGTTTTATTTTGAAAATTTTCAAAAAAAAAGAATATGTTCCAAAATTTTAAATTTTTCACTAAAATGGCCTCAACGCCTTTATTGCCATTTTTACTGGTTTTAGGTATTTTTATTGAAAGTCCTTCCCCACAATTTTTTTCTGAATTTGAGTCCAAACAAAAATACCTAAAATACACCAAAACGGATAAAAATGTTGACAAAAATTACTATGTCTGCAGATGCAAATTCCCAAAGTGGGAAAAATATGTTCCAAAATTTTAGATTTTTTACTAAAATTGTCACCATTTATTTACGATTTGTGACTGTCTTGATGAATTTTAAGATTTTTTGTTGAAACTCCTTCCCCTCAAAATTTTACGAATTTGAGCTCCAAGAAATGCCTAAAATCATCAAATCGGATAAAAATGTTGAAAAATTACTAGATTTTCAGATTTTGTAAAAAAAAACTAATTGACAAAATTTAAGATTTTTACTGAAATGATCACCATACATTTATTTGCCATTTTTACCGGTTTTTATGATTTTCAGGTATTATTGTTGAAACTTCCTTTTCTCAAAATTTTACGATTTTGAGTTTCAAGGAAAAAATAGCAAAAAATATCATCAAAAGAGATAAAAATTATGGAAAAAGGCTAAATTTGATGATCATGCATTAGAAACGAATTCCCAAAGTGTATTTCAAAATTTCAGATTTTTTACTAAAACGCATTTATTTGCCAGTTTTGATGAATTAAAAAAAATATATTGCAATTAAAAAAAACGAATTCCCAAAGTGGGGAAAATATGTTCCAAAATTTGATATTTTTACTAAAATGTTCACAATGCATTTATTTGCCATATTTATCTGTTTAGATGAGTTGTAGGTATTTTGCTCATCCTTCCCTTCAAAATTTTACGAATTTGAGCTCAAAAAAATACCTAAAATCATCAAAACGGATAAAAATGTTGAAAAATTACTTGATTTTCAGATTTTGCAAAAAAAAAAAAACTAATTGACCAAATTTAAGATTTTTGCTGAAATGATCACCATACATTTATTTGCCATTTTTACCGATTTTTATGATTTTTAAGGTATTATTGGTGAAACTTCCTTTTCTCAAAATTTTACGATTTTGAGTTTCAAGGAAAAAATCATCAAAAGAGGCAAAAATTATGGAAAAGGCTAAATTTGATGATCTTGCATTAGAAACGTATTCCCAAAGTGGGGGAAATGTATTTCAAAATTTAAGAGTTTTTACTGCAATGCATTTATTTGCCATATTTGCCAGTTTTGATGAAATAAAAAAAACTTGATATTGCAATTTTTCAAAAAAAAAAAAACCGAATTCCCAAAGTGGGGAAAATGTGTTCCAAAATTTGATATTTTTACAAATGGTCACAATGCATTTATTTGCCATTTTTATCTGTTTCGATGAATTGTAGGTATTTTGGTCATCCTTCCCGTCAACATTTTACAAATATGAAGTGCAACAAAAATACCTAAAATTCATCAAAAGAAATGAAAATGTTAAAAATATACTAGACATGCAGGTTTTGCAAAAAATCCTAAAGTGGGGAAAATATGTTCCAAAATTTGAGATTTTTTATTAAAATGGCCGCAATGTATTTCTTTGCAATTTTTTTGAGCTCCAACAAAAATACCTAAAATTCATCCAAACACATAAAAAGTTTGTAAATTTACTAGGCATGCAGATTTTGCAAATTTCACAAAAAACCGAATTCAAAAATTGGGGAAAATATGTTCCAAAATTTGAGATTTTTTATTAAAATGGCCGCCATGTATTTCTTTGCAATTTTTTTGAGCTCCTAAAAAAATACCTAAAATTCATCCAAACACATAAAAATGTTTAAAATTTACTAGGTATGCAGATTTTGCAATTAAAAAAACGAATTCCTAAAGTGGGGAAAATATGTTCCAAAATTTGAGACTTTTTATTAAAATGGCCGCCATGTATTTCTTTTCAATTTTTTGAGCTCCAACAAAAATTCCTAAAATTCATCCAAACAGATAAAAATGTTGAAAATTTACTAGGTTTGCAGATTTGGCAATTAAAAAAAAACGAATTCCTAAAGTGGGGAAAATATGTTCCAAAATTTTAATTATTTTTTACTAAAATTGTCGCAATTTATTTATTTGTCATTTGTAGATTTTGCAATTTAAAAAAAAAAAACGAATTCCCAAAGTGGGGAAAATATGTTCCAAAATTTTAATTATTTTTTACTAAATTTATTTATTTGTCATTTGTAGATTTTGCAATTTTTCAAAAAAAACCAGTAAGGAAAGGCTAAAGTCGGGCGGGGCCGACTATACGATACACTCCACTTTCTATCCGAATACAATTCAACTCGGTAAAAAGTGAAAACGGGAAGAATTTTTTATGTTTCCTTATCATAGGCTAATATGACCTAGTCCAATTTGTCAAATCGAAAAGAATATTTGTATCGGCGCTATATCCAAACATGGAATAAAGTGCCTAACTTTCAAAATAAGTTCTTCCAGTTCAAATATAACGTTTTGTGGTCATTTCAAAGAAATTCGGAGAAAATTTGTGGTTTCTGGGGCGGAAAAAGTCTATCCGGGAGAGAAATTTGTATTGGATCTATATGTAAATCTGAACCGATCTGACCCATTTTCACCATGGATGTTTCTAGTTGAAATATAAGATATTTTGAAAGATTTGAAAGAAATCTGTTAAAATATGTGGTTTATAGAGTGGAAAAAGTGAAATCGGGAGAGAAATTTGTGTGGCAGCTATATATAAATCTGAACCGATCTGGCCCATTTTTACCACAGGTGTTTCTAGTTCAACTATAAGATGTTTTGCCAATTTTGAAGAAAATCTGTTAAAATATGTGGTTTATAGAGTGGAAAAAGTGAAATCGGGAGAGAAATTTGTGTGGCAGCTATATATAAATCTGAACCGATCTGGCCCATTTTTACCACAGGCGTTTCTAGTTGAAATATAAGATAGTTTGTTAAATTTGAAGACAATCTGATACAATATGTGGGTTCTAGAGCGGAAAAAATCAAATCGGGAGCGAAATTTGTATGGGAGCTATATATAAATCTGAACCGATCTAACACATTTTTACCACAGGTGTTGCTAGTTGAAAAATAAGATGTTTTGCCAAATCTGAAGACAATCTGATACATTTGTGGTTTCTAGAGCGGAAAAAATCAAATCGGGAGCGAAATTTGTATGGGACCTATATATAAATCTGAACCGATCTGACCAATTTTTACCACAGATGTTTCTACTTGAACTATAAGATATTTTGCCAATTTTGAAGAAAATCTGTTAAAATATGTGGTATCTAGAGTGAAAAGAGTCAAATCGGGAGTGAAATTCGTATGGGGGCTATATCTAAATCTGAACCGATTTTCTTCAAATTAAATAGCGTTCGTTCTTATCCCGAAAAACTTAGATGTGCAAAGTTTCATTTGGTTCTGTGTACAATTGCGACCTGTATCGTGATTACAAGAATAGATGGACGGACAGACAGACAGACAAACAGACAGACAGACAGACAGACAGACGGACGGACATCGCTAAATCGATAAAGTGATTATAAGTCGATCGGTATAATTAACAATGGGTCTATCTCTCTTCCTTTTGGGTGTTACAAACAAATGCACAAAGACATAATACTCTCGTGGAGTGTATAAAAAAACGAATTCCCAAAGTGGGGAAAATATGTTCCAAAATTTTAATTATTTTTTACTAAATTTATTTATTTGTCATTTGTAGATTTTGATATTTTTCAAAAAAAAAAAACGAATTCCCAATGTGGGGAAAATATGTTCCAAAATTTGAGATTTTTATTAAAATGATAGCCAACCATTTATTTACCATTTATAACTTTTTTCATGAATTTCAGGTATTTTGCAATTTTTCCAAAAAAACTGAATTCCCGTAGTGGGGAAAATAGGTTTCAAAGTTTGAGATTTTGAACAGAATAAATAACTAAAAGATAATAACGGTGTAAAATTATTAGATTTTCAGATTTTACAAATTGAAAAGAACGAATTCCCAAATATGTTCCAAAATGTGAGATTTATTTTTAAAATTGTCTATCCAATAGTCTTGCACACCCAACACTTGTCAACAACAATGTCTGCTTCCTTAAACATCCATCACTTGGCTAAAAAAATAAATAATCTAACCCATAGATTGCCATCAATAGCCTGATATTGAGTCATAAATTCGAAATGAAATTTAAATAGATTTTCCACATTTGGCCATGTTATATTTCCCCCTTTTAGTCCGACTTCCTTCCTCACATTCCGCATGTGAACGAGTGAATATTCTTCGCTTGCGCTGCCAAAGAGGAAAGCAATCGGCAAACTGAGATCTGCATATATTTTGAACAACAACAAGAAAGCCAGCACAAGATTTAGTCAATCAAGCATTGCCAACTTTCAGGCGTGCACCAAAAGAGGAAATCATACTGGCTGACTGACTGACAGCTTGGCATGATGAAATGAAACCCCATCATCATCTGGGGAATGAGCAGAGCTGCTTAAAGCTTAAAAGAACTTATTTCCTGTTCCTCTTCCTGTTCCTCGTCCCAGCCAGAGGAAGTGGAAATATTGGGTGTGTGCCGCTCCCACAACCCCGCACCCTGGCCACGTTTTAAAAGCAGATTTCAAAATCTTTCGATGGCAAAGAAATTCAATAATAACAAAATCATCATCAGTGAAGAGAGTTGTTCACATGATTGGCATCGTTTGGGCTTTGTCAAGAGCCAACAATAACAGCAACAGCAAAAGCAACAACATCATGAGCAACACCCTGAACAACAATATCAACAGCACCAACAACAACGATAATACGTAACTCCACAAGCAATAATATTTGCAAATCGTGTTTGTAGGAGCAACATCGCTTGCTGGCAACAGTGGCCTCAGTTTGCGGCAAACGAAGCCAGCTGCCGCACACTGTGGCAACTTCAACAATAGCAGCAACACCAGCAACATCCAGCTTACCCTGCTCACAATGCTGCCCGTTTCAACGCCAGTCGCTTTTGTTGTTGTTTTTTATTTTTTTATTGTAAGAGCCTGGCCGGGTGTCGCTGGTGCTGGTGCTGGTGTTGATGTTGGTGTTGCAGTTGCAGTTGCAGTTGTAAATTGAAATGCATAGAATTTCCAATCAAAAACGTTTTACAAATTAAAAAAAACGAACGAACTGTGATGAAAACAAAATATCACAAAAGGCACGAAGAGAAAATAGAAGTGAATGTGGTGGGAAAACTTACAAAAAAGAGCCATATACATATATTTATATGTATTTATAAGTATGTATACATATATAAACATATATAAACGGAAATCAATGTAGAGTGAAGCAGACAAGCACTGAAGTGCTTTAATTTTAAATATTTTTTCGTCCATTACTCTTCAAGTTACGAGGGCCGGTTGGAAAGTTATTAGCTGTCATGGAAATTGTTTTGTGGTGGCAAGGAAAGGATAGCATAACTAAGGGAATGTTTTCATAGGAAAAGTTCACACAGGAAAATGTCTGCAAAGACAACATATGTGCGAAAAGTTACTCTATTAAAAATTTTTCGGAAGAAAGAATTAACTCAAGAACAATTTTCTGTAGGATAACACTGTGCGGCAGAGCAAAAATGTGATGCTATTTTTCTGAAGATGTTGTCGAGTAAAACATGAACCAGAGTATCCACCATTATTATGTTGGGTCTTAATTTTAATAAAAATAGATTTAGATTTTTAGATTTTTTGGTGATCAAAAATTAATATCATGATGTGCATTTGTAAAGATATGTAAAAATATAATTTATTTTTTCCAAAAACTACTACTTGTATTACTTGAAGGATAATGAAGGATAACAATTTGAAAGGACCTTATTTCTACTTTTTTGTTCGGCTTCCTTAAACCACAAACAAATATGTGTATTTCCCAAAATTTCCTCTTTCATTTCATTACAAAATTGTATTTGAATAATGTTATACCCATCAAAAATGTTAAGTCGAAGTCGACCAGAAAACTGAGTGCACAGTTTCGTTATATATCGAATCTATCATTGTGTCGCACGGTGTTATCATTTGTTGGTTATACGTTTTTTTAATACGTTAATCTGTATAGCGAAATTTAGTTGATTGAAGACAATTTTTTTATATTCGATTATACTCATTTATTACAAAACAAGTAAGGAAAAACAGAATTCAGAAATTTTATACGGAAAAGTTGCAATTATGTTAAAGCTAGGGATAATCTAAATAATTATATACAATCATTACAGGGAACGGGTGATGTTTCCGAAGACATCTGGCAATTGATGGAGCACATTGCTAATGCTTCAGAGAATGCAACCGTGAAAAAGGTTGAGAAAAGAATGATAAGGCATAATTTGACTCCATTGGTAAATGAAACTCTGCAATCACTTATTCTGTATAAGAATAAACTTTCGAGGTTGCGAAGAAAACGAAGAGGTAAATATTTGGATGATAGGTTGAAGAGAATGAGTATTATAATACGGAATTCATTTAGAGAGTCAATGAATGTTTTTTATTGCTAAAGGGTGATTTTTTAAGAGCTTGATAACTTTTTTTTAAAAAAAACGCATAAAATTTGCAAAATCTCATCGGTTCTTTATTTGAAACGTTAGATTGGTCCATGACATTTACTATTTGAATATAATTTCATTTAAATGTTGACCGCGGCTGCGTCATTTCCACGTTTTTGAGTAACAGAGACCCAATTGGTGCGAACGGCGACGAATCGAAAATTGGTGGTCATCATTAACACTGGCCGATACAGCTGCGATATTTTCTTCAGTTCGCACTCTACGTAAGCGTGTTGGTGGTTTAATGTCCAACAATGTAAATTTGGTGCGAAATTTAGTCACAATAGCCCGAATAGCCGCTTCAGTGGGTCGATTAAACTGACCATAAAATGGAAGCGCGCAATGAACTTTCTTAACAGAGCACGCATTTTGATAATAAAATTCAATAATTTGCAAGCGTTGTTCGTTTGTAAGACGATTCATGATGAAATGTCAAAGCATACTGAGCATCTTTCTCTTTGACACCATGTCTGAAATCCCACGTGATCTGTCAAATACTAATGCATGAAAATCCTAACCTCAAAAAAATCACTCTTTATAATTTGGAAAAGTTTCAGACGAATACAAAGAAGTGCTGGAATTTTTTAAATGAGAGTCTTGGTAGGAATGCGAATAACCAAATAAAGGTGAAAGATTCTAACGGTAGATTTGTGGATGACAATCAGATTAAATGCAATTTATTCAATCAATATTTTCTAGAAGTTCCTAAAACATTAAAACAGCAAATTGATTGCCTCCCAGGTGATTCTATCAATACATTCAGAACGCTGACTCGTTGTCAAACTACATTTCGTTTTTCACATACATTTGTTTTTGAAATAGATCGAATTATTTCGGATTTAGATATAACGAAAGGTTGTGGATGTGATGGAATATCTCCGAGAATGTTGTTTGAGTGCAAGGATATTTTATCTGTACACCTAGCCAGAACTTTTAACCGTATTATAGATACTTTTTCATATCCAGATAGATTGGATAGATTAGAACAGAATTGGGTAAATTTCGACCAATTGCTGTATTTTCTATAATTGATAAAATCTTTGAAATAATTTTACATAGACAGTTATCGTCCTACTTTGAAAGTTACGATTTGTTAAATAAATTTCAGTATGGATTCAGAAAAGGGTGCGGAACAGAAGAAGCAGTTGTGAATGTAGTTAACAATATTTGCCAAGGGTTGGATAGTGGTTCTAATGGTGTTGCTAGTATTTTTTACGATCTTTCTAAAGCTTTTGATTTAGTAGACCACAAAATCTTCATTCAAAAGTTAAGATCCTATGAAACCGCCTTAAGTATGCTGGGGAATTATTTGACAAATCGTAGTCAATATGTTGAAATAGAGGGACATAGGAGTTGTATTGCTAAGGTTGAATACGGAGTGCCTCAGGGTAGCGTTTTACGGACACTGCTCTTCACTATATATCTGAATGATATACAGAATCTTGACTTGTCTGGGAAACTATATATGTACGCGGATGATATTTGCCTATTCTATCCATATAAGAGTGAGGTGGTTTCGAAGGCGTATATGAAAAGAGACGCTGCGATAATATGTGAATTTATAAGACTAAATAAACTTGTATTGAATGCCGATAAAACCAAATTGTTGAGATTTCGACCCTATTTGTTAAATAATAAACACTTTAGTGTTTCTGTTGATGGTAAGGAGATTTATGAGAGTGAATCAATAAAATACCTAGGAATTCATCTTCAAAATAATTTATCATGGGGTTTTCACATTCAAAGCCTGAAGAAAAAAGTAGCTTCTGCTTTAGGATTACTTTACAAGTTTAAAAATAAATTTAAAGTAAGAACTAAACTAATGTTATACCAGTCTTTGATACATAGTCATTTAAACTATAATATATGCCAGTAGGGAAAGTAATGAGCTAAAATCTTTACAAAGAACGCAGAATAAAGCAATAAAAACTGTTTTTAACCCAGCATTATGGTTTCCTACAATATCGTTGCATAGAGACGTTTCACAAACAATTAATTCTATATGTTTTCAAATCTGTAAATAATATAGGCCACCATACCGTTAATTTTATAAGGAATCAAAGTAGTATTAACACTAGGAACAATATGAACCTTAGAACCGTCAGATGTCGATTAGAAGTAACAAAACAACGCGTTGAATATATGGGTAGTCTTGAATTTAATTATCTCAAATCGAGAGCGAAATTTGCATGGGAGCTAAAGGGTGATTTTTTAAGAGCTTGATAACTTTTTTTTTAAAAAAAACGCATAAAATTTGCAAAATCTCATCGGTTCTTTATTTGAAACGTTAGATTGGTCCATGACATTTACTTTTTGAAGATAATTTCATTTAAATGTTGACCGCGGCTGCGTCTTAGGTGGTCCATCCGCTTAGTCCAATTTTGGCATTTCCACGTTTTTGATTTTTTTGAGGTTAGGATTTTCATGCATTAGTATTTGACAGATCACGTGGGATTTCAGACATGGTGTCAAAGAGAAAGATGCTCAGTATGCTTTGACATTTCATCATGAATAGACTTACTAACGAGCAACGCTTGCAAATCATTGAATTTTATTACCAAAATCAGTGTTCGGTTCGAAATTTTTTATCGACAAATTTTGTTCAGCGATGAGGCTCATTTCTGGTTGAATGGCTACGTAAATAAACAAAATTGCCGCATTTGGAGTGAAGAGCAACCAGAAGCCGTTCAAGAACTGCCCATGCATCCCGAAAAATGCACTGTTTGGTGTGGTTTGTACGCTGGTGGAATCATTGGACCGTATTTTTCAAAGATGCTGTTGGACGCAACGTTACGGTGAATGGCGATCGCTATCGTTCGATGCTAACAAACTTTTTGTTGCCAAAAATGGAAGAACTGAACTTGGTTGACATGTGGTTTCAACAAGATGGCGCTACATGCCACACAGCTCGCGATTCTATGGCCATTTTGAGGGAAAACTTCGGAGAACAATTCATCTCAAGAAATGGACCGGTAAGTTGGCCACCAAGATCATGCGATTTGACGCCTTTAGACTATTTTTTGTGGGGCTACGTCAAGTCTAAAGTCTACAGAAATAAGCCAGCAACTATTCCAGCTTTGGAAGACAACATTTCCGAAGAAATTCGGGCTATTCCGGCCGAAATGCTCGAAAAAGTTGCCCAAAATTGGACTTTCCGAATGGACCACCTAAGACGCAGCCGCGGTCAACATTTAAATGAAATTATCTTCAAAAAGTAAATGTCATGGACCAATCTAACGTTTCAAATAAAGAACCGATGAGATTTTGCAAATTTTATGCGTTTTTTTTTTAAAAAAGTTATCAAGCTCTTAAAAAATCACCCTTTACTAATTGTATTTTCGACGAAAATAATAATTGTTTAGTTCCCGGACATAACAGAATTATTTTTTTTGTTGTATAGTGTTATCAGCCGGTGATGAAAATATGCTGGATTTACATTTGATTTCAAAAAAAAAAAAAAACACACAAAGTGGGGAAAAGTGTTTCAAAATTTGGGTTTTTTACTAAAATAGTTGTGATGAATTTTAGGTGTTTTTGCGTAAATTTAATTTTGAGAGATGTGCAACTAAAAAATCTGACTTTTGCACTAAATGTATACTATATTCCAGGCAAAAGTTACCTTGCAAAAACAGGCAACCCTCCAACCATAATATGTAGTTTATTGTTCAAAGGAAAAAATTCATAAACTTTTTCAAAAAGGGTATTTTTTAAATATTTATTACAAGCAAACTTATTTGGCATAAATTTCCAATAAAACAAATTCGAGTGCAAAATATCTTAAAATGTGAGAGAAACAGTTCGGCAAAGTCGAAAAAAGAAATTACTTTTTTTTTCAAAATTTCAAAATCTAAAAAAGTTAAAAATCTTTAATACGAAAAAAAATTAAAAAAAAATCTGCTTATTATCAACAAATACGTAAAATATTGTTAAAAAACGTAAAAACAAAAATAAAAATTTTTCTTATCTTTAAAATCGAAAAATACGAAAAGTAGTTAACTTTGGGCTAAAATGTAGCCGATTTTCAATTTTAATATATCAAAATAATCCTTGGGTGCTTGTCTACTTTCAATTTTTTACACAACTCAAAAATGTTTACTAGAACAAAAGTTTTTGTATTTTGGCCGATGGATTTTGATTATCAACCACTGTGCGTCGTCCATCTATTCGATCATCCTTCCTCCGTTTGTATATCCTTCACGGAGTTTGTCTTTCCTTCGCCTATCTGTACGACCTCTCTTCGTTCGTCTGTGCACACACCTGCCCGTCCGCCTATCCATTCGTATATCTGTGCATCGTTCGAATGTCCGAATATGCATTCGCCTGTCAGTCCCCCCATCTATCGTCCAAGTATTCATCCATATAATCTTCCATCAGTTCGTCCCTTTGTTCATCCCTCTATCCATATATCCTGCACCTTACCGTCCGCCTGTGCTTCTGTCATCTTTATGCTCCTCCGTACACCGCTGATTGGTTCAGAATCATTTTCAATCCGCCAAAAAATCTGAACTATTGAATGAGCTGAACATTTCAGAGTTCGAAAAACAACAAAAAGATATTTTATATTTTTTTACGAAATGTTGACAGTATTTATTTAAATATTTGCTTTTTTTCTTCAACATTCCTTTAATTCTTTGATTCTGCTTTATTTAGATTGATTGTAACAAATATTTAAAAACTATGGGTTTGAAAAAATGCGTTTTTAACAAACTGAAATTAATTGTATGCCCATGGAAAGATTATCTCTTCAAATAAGGGTTGTCCCTTTTCTAGGATAACTTTAGTCTACAGCACTACAGTCATACATTTAAATAAAGTAAAATTTTAGGAAATTTACTACAATTGACTTACTACAATAAAGTCAACATAAATATCTATTCATGTAAATTAAGACCATATATCTCTGTTGGTCAAAATTCTGAGGATTCGCTATTTTTTAAGAAAAGAAAAACAGATAAAAAAAGAAAAAGTGAAATCTACATATATGTAACGAAAAGTATTTTGATTTTTAATTGCTCGCCTCTTCACACGAATCATCATTCCTGTGATATGTGCGAGAAACCCGGGTTAGATAATATAAATATTTCGAAATTTGCTATGAAGCCAGATAAAATTAATGTTGTATTAAGCACTTTTTAAATTTATATTTTGCCACCACACATTTCACATAATTTCTACTCGACATTAATACACTTTTTTCTGAGTCTGTGTTTTGTATGTATTTTTTTTATTTTTTCAAACAAATAACATCGCCTCATTAGGAAGTTGTTAGACAACAAGTACACGTATACCAAAATATAATAAATCCTCTTACAAAAAAGGGACAGCACCATCATTTGGAGCAATTATAGCAACATTAAGGGTAGGGTTCCTTCGTTCGTTCGAATCCTTGAAAAACAAAAATCATATTTCGTAATTTTTAATACTCTCATAATGAAAGGAAACATTTAATTTGTCATAATATCAGCGTGTGCTGACAAATGATGCCTCATTAAGCTGCTTTTCGGTGGCTGCCGCTGCCGCTGCTGGTCCCCAAAGAGTTAATTCCACTCACATTTAATAATCCATTAATTATCGCTGACAGCCACCAAGCGCTCGACATAATCAGGCATCAATCAAAAGTCATTACCATCGGAGCAAGACAAATAAATATTTGGCAGTGAAATTGGAATTGGAAATGGAAATGGAGACGAAACTCAAATAAATCCAGCTCATTTGGCAGAAAAATATATAACATTATGGCGTGGAGGGGAGGGGAGGACAAGGACAAGGAGGGGGACAAGGACGAGGACTAACAAGAAAAAGACAAATGATTAAATTTCATTTCATTTGTTGTTGGCCAAAGGAAAAAGGATATTGATACTCATTTGTGTGCCACAGCTGTACGTACGTCCGTCCGCCCGACCGTCCTTCTCACGAGTATACCTTCCATCTGCATGTTTTCTGGCTTTGCCTACTTCCTTCCCCATCTTGTCCTATCTTCTACGAATTCGTGTTTAGCCTTCTGCTACTTTGTCTTTTCGTCTGTCAATCGGTCGTTGTGTCCGCTTGCCCGCCTGCCCGTCCGTCCTTTTGTCATTTCGTCCTGCCTTCTGTCTATTTATCAATTCGTTCATCTTGGCATTTGTTTGCGTCCGTCCGTCCATCCTTAGAGACATTTGTTTGTTATTTATACAATTTTACGAGTATTTGATAAAAGGCATTTTCTTGTTAAAGATACATTAATTTTCCTTGATTCATGTTGTCTTTCCTTCCCAGATTTCGGGGATCTCTCGGAGTGTTGGTGGTCGGTCTTTAGTGGGTTTGTTCTGGTTTTTCCTTTTTCTCATTTTCATTTTCGTTGTTCGGTTGTTGTTGTTTTATTTCATTAAATTTCCCAAAAGCATTTGTTGTCGGGCTTACAATTCACATGGCTTGTTTTGAATACATATCTACCGACATCTCTACATGCGGACAAACATATGTCTATGTGTGTGTCTGTATGTATGTCTGGATATGTGTAAATATTGTATTCCTTCCTCACGTTGTAACATATCACTTATTTGTTGTTATCCAGATTCTGTTTAAGGTCATATATGTTAATAGTTTTACTGCCTGCAATGTACGAGCGGGGCCAGACCGCAGGCCGTTGTAAAGAGTGATTTTTTTGAGGTTAGGATTTTCATGCATTAGTATTTGACAGATCACGTGGGATTTCAGACATGGTGTCAAAGAGAAAGATGCTCAGTATGCTTTGACATTTCATCATGAATCGTCTTACAAACGAACAACGCTTGCAAATTATTGAATTTTATTATCAAAATGCGTGCTCTGTTAAGAAAGTTCATTGCGCGCTTCCATTTTATGGTCAGTTTAATCGACCCACTGAAGCGGCTATTCGGGCTATTGTGACTAAATTTCGCACCAAATTTACATTGTTGGACATTAAACCACCAACACGCTTACGTAGAGTGCGAACTGAAGAAAATATCGCAGCTGTATCGGCCAGTGTTAATGATGACCACCAATTTTCGATTCGTCGCCGTTCGCACCAATTGGGTCTCTGTTACTCAAAAACGTGGAAATGCCAAAATTGGACTAAGCGGATGGACCACCTAAGACGCAGCCGCGGTCAACATTTAAATGAAATTATCTTCAAAAAGTAAATGTCATGGACCAATCTAACGTTTCAAATAAAGAACCGATGAGATTTTGCAAATTTTATGCGTTTTTTTTTTTAAAAAAGTTATCAAGCTCTTAAAAAATCACCCTTTACTTGCCTGTGTTGTGTGTGGTACAACACTTGACACTCGAGGAGAAAAGTCTATTGAAATCGGTTCACAGAGACACAGACAGGCAAAAGGATGGATTTAGAGACGCTTGAAGAGATGGAGGAGCAAACGGGCGGAGATGCAAAGAGAAAGACGAATAGACAGACAGAAATACAGGTGGATGGGCGGACGGAAATACAGGTGGATGGACAGACAGAATATAAAATGGATGGATATACGGATGAATGGCGTATGGATAGACGGATTGAAATATTCATGGATTAACAGACGTATGGACAGACGCGTAGACAGATCAATGAACAGACGAGTGTATGGATACATAGACAGATGAATTCACAGATATATGGACAGATGGATGGACAGATGAATGGAGAGATTGATGGACACACGGATGAAACGATGGACAGGTACAGGTGGATGGTCATATGAATGGACAAATTCATGGATTAACAGACGTATGGACAGACGCGTATACAAATGGACGCATAGACAGATGAATTAGCAGATGGATGACCAGATAGATGGACAGATAGATGATCAGATAGATGGAAAGATGGATGGACAGATGAATTAACAGATAGATGGACAGATGAATGGGCAGATGGTTGAACAGATGAATGGACAGATGGATGAAAAGATGGATGGATAGATGGATGGATGGATGGACAGATGAATGAGCAGATGTATGATCAGATGGATGGATATATTGATAAACAGATGAATGGACAGATGGATGAACAGATGGATGGACAGATGGATGAACAGATAGATGGACAGATGGATGGACAGATGGATGGACAGATGGATGGACATATGGATGGATATATGGATGGACAGATGGGTGGATATTTTGATAAACAGATGAATGGGCAGATGGATGGATAGATGGATAAACAGATGAATGGACAGATGGATGGATATATAGATGGCAGATGTATGATCAGATGGATGGATATATTGATAAACAGATGAATGGACAGATGGATGAACAGATGGATGGACAGATGGATGAACAGATAGATGGACAGATGGATGGACAGATGGATGGACATATGGATGGATATATGGATGGACAGATGGGTGGATATTTTGATAAACAGATGAATGGACAGATGGATGGATAGATGGATAAACAGATGAATGGACAGATGGATGGACAGATGGATGGATATATGGATGGACAGAGGAATGGACAGATGGATGGACATATGGATGGATATATTGATAAACAGATGAATGGACAGATGGATGGACAGATGGATGAACAGATGGATGGACAGATGGATGGACAGATGGATGGCCGGATGGATGGAGAGATGAATGGACAGATGGATGGACATATGGATGGATATATTGATAAACAGATGAATGGACAGATGGATGGATAGATGAATGGACAGATGGATGGACATATGGATGGATATATTGATAAACAGATGAATGGACAGATGGATGGACAGATGGATGAACAGATGGATGGACAGATGGATGGCCAGATGGATGGACAGATGGATGGACAGATGGATGGACATATGGATGGACAGATGAATGATCAGATGGATGGATATATTGATAAACAGATGAATGGACAGATGGATGAACAGATGGATGGATATATGGATGAACAGATGAATGGACAGATGGATGGATAGATGGATGGACAAATGAATTGACAAATGAATGGACAGATGAACGGAAAGATGGATGGACAAATGGATGAACAGACGGTAAAACATAAGGATGGACAAACAAACGAATATATGTATGTACAGATAAATGGACAATTGCATGGAATGATAGATAGACAAATAAAAGGACAGACATATGGAGTAAAGGATGGACTGGCGGATAGACAAGCGGATGTACTGATGGATATAAAGACAAAATAATTTTCCACGTTTAGTAAAATTAACACGGCGAAAATGAATGGACAGATGGATGGACAGACGGATTAGTAGATGGAAGAACATAAGGATATACAGAAGGATGGACAAACAAATGAATAGTTATAAGTACAGACAAATGGACAGACGGATGAACAATCGCCTGGACTGATAGATAGATAGATAGATAGATAGATAGATAGATAGATAGATAGATAGATAGATAGATAGATAGATAGATAGATAGATAGATAGATAGATAGATAGATAGATAGATAGATAGATAGATAGATAGATAGATAGATAGATAGATAGATAGATAGATAGATAGATAGATAGATAGATAGATAGATAGATAGATAGATAGATAGATAGATAGATAGATAGATAGATAGATAGATAGATAGATAGATAGATAGATAGATAGATAGATAGATAGATAGATAGATAGATAGATAGATAGATAGATAGATAGATAGATAGATAGATAGATAGATAGATAGATAGATAGATAGATAGATAGATAGATAGATAGATAGATAGATAGATAGATAAAAGGACAGATGTATGGACTAATGGATGGACTGAAAGATAGACAGATGGTTGTTCTGACGAATGGAAAGACAAATGATTAGATAGATGGACAAACGGACGGACAGACACATTAATTTTCCCCGTTTAGTAAAACTAACATGGCGACATAAAAAATTGTCCAAAATGAAAAAAAAATGGGTAAAAAAAATGAAAAATTATCCAAAATGAAAAATTAAATTGTGCCCAAAAATAAGAACAAAATCTCGCAAATGAAAAATACAAAATCGTCCCAATAAAATTGGGTAATTTTTCATATGACATATATATCAGTATATGGGTATCTCCAAAGTCAGCTAAGCAGAGTAAAGTTTTTCAGCATTGCCGTCCTTCAGCCGGAATTAAAGATTTTTCTCCTCTGGTATATGTCCAAAGCGGCGACATGAAAAATCGGCCAAAAAATAAATGAAAATCGCCCAAAACGAAAATTGTGCCATTTTTTGGAACATTTTTCATTTCCTAAATGGATACATATATTCCAAATCGGAAAATGAAATAACTCCCGGAAATAAATGAAAAATCACTCAGATCAAAAATAAGAATCGCCCAAAAATTGGGTCATTTCTTAATTCATTTAAATCGCCCAAAAATATGTCATCTGAGGTATGTTCCAATCCGGCTATGCAGCATAAGAATTTACAAGATACAAATAAGGATTTTTCAAAATTTGTTCTTTTATGGGAGGAAAGAGACAAAAAGAGGTAAAAATAGTACCAACTAAAGTATTGCAGCTATAGTCGTGGAATTTGGTGTGTAAATTCCTCTGAGAACGTAGAAGCGCAAATCTGAATGGATTTTTTTGGAAATTTTGGTGTGAGAATTCCTTTGACAACGTAGACTTGCAACATAAATGGATTTTTCGAAATTTTTACTTTTCTTCGTTAAAAATATTTTTCCAAAAAAAAAAACAATTTTTTTCTCCTACATGCAGGTGTTATCAGACTTATATTTTCAAAATAAGTGTCAAAATATTAAAGGTAACTTCGACGAAAATTGGAATTTTAGTGAAAAAATGCATCCACAAATTTTTTGTGAATGAATCAGTATGCCTCTATTACACAAAAAATATTTTTTTAGTTCTCGGACGCAAAATTTTTATTTTCTGTCGCACAGTGTTATTATAAAATATATGTGAGAATTTTCGTTAATCTTTCTTGACTTTCTTTATTTTCCTCCTTCCACAAGTTCTCACTTCAATTTCACTTCATCCTTGTCCTTGAAACTCTATTTTTCTTCCAACGATCCCTTCGCAAACTTTTTTCTTCGAGTGTAAGCCTATTGTTATAACTTTGTTAAGGATATATTTATGTACATACACACACATATATCAATACATCTTCCCTTGTTGTTGGCCCATACACTCACTAACCACTATGCGAGTGTGCGTGCCTACAATTGCTGACTATCTGTCTGTCTGCCGGTCTGGCTAGTTGTGTATATGTGTGTGTTTGGTGGGTGGGGGGCTTATGAAATGATGCCCTCCGTTAAGTTCTACATCTGTTTCATCAGCGTTGCTATCTGAAGTATAATCAGAAGATAGTGAAGAGCAAAAAAAAAAAGACGAGATGGCCCACAAAAAATATGAAAACAATTACGGGGCAAACATATGGCCATATGGATGGTCATTCATTTGATTTCATTTCAGTGTCAGCAGCAGCAACATCAACATTGCTCGCGTAGCCTCAAAAGCAAACATATTTGTTGCTGATACTGCTGCTGCTGCTCTGGCCGTTGTTTTCTCCCGTGATAATGACAACACTGATTCAAGCCAATGTGGATGATGGCGATGCCAATGATGATGATGGAGAGGATGTAAAGGTTGTTGTTAATAATGAAAGGTTGTTGCTGCTGATGACGATGATGATGCCGATGATAATGATGGCGTTTTTGATGAAGTCTGTGAATTTTTATTTATTTTGTTAGTTTTTGTTTTCGAGTGATGTGGCTGTCTGTCATTGCCACTAACGTTGGTGACGATAATGCTGCCGCTTGATGATGATGTTATTGCCGCTATGACATGTGTTATGAACACCAAATATTTTCCGTTAATTTGTGAATGTTTCGATGATAAAGGAGGACATTTCAGATGAATGGGCTAGGCCGTCCATAAACCGCCGGCATAGTTTGACTTTGATTGAGTTGGATGTTTTGTTAGACTTGCTGAGTTTGATTGTCATGACATGTGTGCGTGTCCCACTGAGATTTATCTATGAAGTCCTTCCTCCAACAATGTTAGTGATTTGTGGCACTAATTAGATGAAACTTTGTGGATGAAATGTTTTAAACGAAAGTTGGATTTTCTTCTTCGTGGTGTCAAAGTCAAAGGATTAAAATACTTGAAGGGTGACATGATTTCCGTTTAAATATCGAAGGGAAGCATTTAGACAGAGTGCATGGAGAATGATAAAATATTATGGTAATATTAAAGTATTACAGCTAGATTCGTGAAATTTGGTGTGTAAATTCCTCTGACTATATAAAAATGAAGTAAAATTGGATTTTTCGAAATTTGTACTTTTAAGGGACGAGCAGGACAAAAGGGATAAAAATGGTACCAACTAAAGTATTACAGCTAGAAACATGAAATTTGGTATGTAAATTCCTCTGACCATATAAAAACGAAGTAAAATTGGATTTTTCGAAATTTGTACTTTTAAGTAACGAGCGGGACAAAAAGGGATAAAAATGGTACCAACTAAAGTATTACATCTAGGATCGTGTAATTTGGTATGTACATTCCTCTGACCATATAAAAACGAAGTAAAATTGGATTTTTCTAAATTTATACTTTTAAGCGGCGAGCGGGACAAAAAGGGATAAAAATGGTACCAACTAAAGTATTACAGCTAGAATCGTGAAATTTGGTATGTAAATTCCTCTGACCATATAAAAACGAAGTAAAATTGGATTTTTCTAAATTTATACTTTTAAGCGGCGAGCGGGACAAAAAGGGATAAAAATGGTACCAACTAAAGTATTACAGCTAGAATCGTGAAATTTGGTATGTAAATTCCTCTGACCCTGTAGAAGCGCAGTATAATTGGATTGTTCGAAATTGGTACTTTTTAGGGGGTAGGCGGGACAAAAATAGTGTATATATTTTTAGGGGAAGCAAAAACGCATGTTACCTATAGTGATTTTTGGGAAAGAAGTGCAAAAAAGTTATAAACTGGCTGACTGAATCTAGAAACATGAGATCGAGGACATTTTTTGTTCAAAACTTGGTAGAAAATTATAAAAATTATACATACGAAGTAGTTCAGCTAAAATAGTGCATATCGACAAGAACATTCCTTTAACTGTGTGAGTGCTATCTAATAGGAGGTTTCCAAACTACTATTTTAGATTTATCTATATCCACCAAAAGAAAATTAAATAAATACTATCCAAAAACAGAGCCGGATAAAATTAACAAATAACTGGCTTTTTCCCGTGCGAAGCAGCTTTTACAGCTAGTATTAATATATTGAAGAACATTACTATAATTCAAATAGTCAAAGTATTAAATTATATGCTCTCTTTACATAAAATGTGTGATTCATATACTACTATACATTTTCCAAGTACCTTATTATTATAAGCAGTCAAAATATTAAATTCTGTGAATGAATACATCTTAAATATATATTTTTTATTTTTTGTAAGATTGTCGCTTTTTGTTCTACCTAAAAAATCGAAATTTTTAATCTGGCGAATAGTTTTGGAACTATTTCTATATATTTATGACCCATTTTCATGGGTAGATTTACGATCCTTGAGTACCACACAAAGACAAATACTCAAAAGTTGTATGACCGGATCTCTGATACTGATGCATTGATTAATCTGAAATCAAGGCTTTGAAAGAATTCCCTAGAGTATATGCAGTAGGCGCTCGCCAGAGTGAAAATAATAATTCCAAGGGTGTTCATACTAAGGAATTACAAACAATTTTTATTATTTGTAAACGATTGCAAATTTCAATGGCATAAATAAATTATCAAAAACAACAACACCTGTTTTTCAAATAAAGCCTTCAATCGAACAAATCAGAAATGAAAAAATAAAATATTTTCATCGGCTTATCTAATCCAAATGAAAGTAGTAACACGTTTTTCTTGGAAAAGACATTTACTCTGAAACGGAGAAGAATAAGGATGCACATGTAAGAATTCTGCGTTAACACGACTGAGCTGTTCACTCGCACCATGTTCGCTTAAGCGAGCTTCTACTGTATTTGGACTAAATGGGCCGAAATTATTTTCTTCTTAAATTGTCTTCGCTGAATTCGAATTTGTTATCATACATTTTCAATAATATCATATTTTTGAGAAATTCAGCTTGAAAAATTAAAAAAAAAATCCAGTTTGCAAATCCGGTTTTTTTGAAAAATTCGGGTTTCAAATCAGGGTTTTTTAAAAATTTCGAATTATTGTTAAATTGTAAGTTAGTTTTATAACCGCCTATGAAAGATTAATAAATAAAAATTAGTTCCGGTTACATTTTTTGCTTTTGACTAATCATAATATAGTACGAGCTCGATGATCGCTACTAATTACTAGCCCTGCCCATAAAATAACCGAATTAGTTGCGATAACCAAACCCCAAATTGACCTTTGAATAATTGTCTCAGAATAAGCTCAATATATTTATTGTACTGTTTTGCAGCCTTTCGTTTGGATTTAATCAGATTTATTTACACGATATTGAAAAGTTATGAAAGTAAGACTCTAGATTTGGGGAGTCGGCGAATTGTTTCTGGATAGCTCGAACCTCTCTCTGTAGACTTTAGCTTTCACAAATTCTATAATTATATTTTTCAATATTTCTTTCGATATACCTCGCGAAATAACACCTCTATCCGCATTTTAGAACCGGTTCAAAAAATCCGGTTTTCCAAATAATTTGACATTATTGATAAATTATAGGGTAGATTTATATTCACCTGTAAAGTATTAAAAAATAAGAAATAACTCCTGTTATTTTTTTTTGTTTCTGAACAAAATTGGAAATGTTAAAAAAATCCGATTTTTAAAACAAATTAAAAATGCATTTCTTTACAATCGTGTCAACACTATTAAATTTTAGGGCAGATCTTTTAAAAACCGAATTTCAAAACCGTCAAAAAATTCTGTATACTTATTTTGGAGTTATAACCAATTTAACCGTGCAAAAATAAAATGTTTTTCAGAAAGTTGTGATCATGCAATAGCCTGCAACTCTTGAAGTACTTGGCCGATTTTAACAATATCAAATACTTTTAAAGTATTTTCTATTATCCATTTTATCTTAAATTTCTTAATTGAATTGTTAATTGGAAGATTTTTTTACTGAAATTCTGGTTAATTTTGCAAAAAAATCGTAAAAAAAATACAAGCCATCATTTCACCACTTTCAAACTAGCACAGTTACTAAACAAGTAAGAAAAGGCTAAAGTTGGGCGGGGCCGACTCAATGATACACTCCGCTTTCTTTCCAAATACAATTTAATTCTGTGAAAAAGTGAAAACGGGAAGGATTTTTGTATCCTGTAAATGTATGTGTTTGACAAAAAATGTTAACTCGGAAAGGTTATTTGTATGGCGGTATATTGAAATCTGGAACGAAATAGGTAAAATATAATATGTATAGTTTTGCCAAAATCGGTTAAACATTTGTATTTAGGCTATATCTAAATCTGAACCGATTTTACCCACTTTCACAATAGGTTTTTTTATTTGCATTATAAGATGTTGTGCCAATTTTAAAGAAAATCGGGTACAATATGTGGTTTCTAAAGCGGAAAAGGTGAAATAGGGAGCGACATTTGTATGGGGGCTATATCTAAATCTGAACAGATCTTATCCAATTTCTGCATAGGTGTTTTTAGTTGGATTATAAGATGTTGTACCAAATTTAAAGAAAATCGGGTACAATATGTGGTTTCTAGAGCGGAAAATGTCATATCGGAGCGACATTAGTATGGGGGCTATATCTAAATCTGAACCGATCTTACCCAATTTCTGCATAGGTGTTTCTAGTTGGATTATAAAATGTTGTGCCAGATTTAAAGAAAATCGGGTACAAGATGTGGTTTCTAGAGCAGAAAATGTCAAACCGGGAGCGACATTTGTATGGGGGCTATATCTAAATCTGAACCGATTTCCTCCAAATTCAATACCGATGGTCCTTGGCCAGAAAAAATAACTTCTGCCAAGTTTCATGACAATCGGACAACAATTGCGACCTGTAGAGTGCGAACAAGCTTAGATGGACAGCAGACGGACGGACGGACAGACAGACATCGTTAAATCTACTCAGCTGGCGATTCTAAGCCGATCGGTATACTTAAAGGTGGGTCTAGCTCGATTATTTATTGGTGTTACAAACATTTGGCGGAAAACTAACTTATAATACCCTAGTCCACGAAGTGGTGATTTTATAATTTCAGCATCATTAGCGAAGAAAATTAATAATTTATATTTCTATTGAAATATCCGAATTTCAAAACCGGTCAACAAAAAACAATAACTAAACCACAAATTGGTCTTTACGTAAATATCACAGCAAAACTCTCGACTTATTGAACTGTTAGTCTTAGCCTTTCGTTTGGATTTATTCAGATTTATTAACGCCATAGCAAAGAAACGAGAATAATACTGTAGATTTTGAAAATCGGTGAATTGGTTTTGGATAATTAGAGACCGCATATTTCTCGCATTTGAAGCTCTTTCACGACTTCGATATAAATTCTAGAAAATATTTATATTCACCTTTTGGAATTTTGATATCTTGTAAACTATGATTACTCAAGGAACCTAAAATGAGATTTTGAATTTGTGGACCAGATTCCAGATATGCAATGGAACTCGAAAAACAGATTCAGTGCTTTCATTCATTTATGGTTATATTACAGCCAGTCGTTTACTGACTTTCAGACACACTGTCAGTTTTTTTTGTTCTTTTCAGTTTTATTCGCTGACTTGTGATTTTGGGTAACTTTTAGTTTGATTTATTTCTGATTTCTGTCTCTGACTAATGGACCTGTTTATTCTTATTCTTTGAGAATGGTAGACTTTTAGTCTAACTTTTTGTCTGATAATCCTTTTATCTTTATGTAAAGTTTCGTGTGTATTTTTGTATATCCTGTCCTGCTACCCATCTATTTCATTCTGTCAACTCCCAATTTATTTTTTGTTCGTCCTTAAGTAAGATCTTGTATCTTCTTTTCTCTATTTTTAATCCACCATACTCCAACTTTCAGCTCCACATATTACATATAACCTTCTGTCTGCATTTCTTTCCCTCTCTACATGTCCTATTCTTAACTAACCTGATATTAAATTGAATAACCACAGAATTTCACTTCGCACTTTTATATGATATCCGGTGTGTTTGGCTCTTCCTTTTGTCTGGCTATCAGCAATTCGAATGTCTGCATTTTTGACAATCCATATCTGTCTGTGTTTTTCTATTCCGCCTGTCTTGTATTTCCGATAAGTTCGACACTATCTCTCTGTCTATCCATTCACAATCTGGACTTTAGAAGGCCAATCAAGTAATAAAGAATTATTGAATTTTCTGCTACTCCATTTCATTCTCCCTCTCTGTCTCTCTCTCTGTCTCTGGATGATATATGATACCGCCATCGATGACTTTGCTGTGGCAAAACTTTGTTCACTTTTGATTTATAACAATTTAGCACGTATTACTTCTTACATATGTACATACATATGAAATATATATGTATGTGTCTTTCTATGTGTGTTTTTGTGTTTGTAATAAGAAATTTCGCCTTAACAAATATGCCAATTATCAGGCAATTCAGGGCTGTGAATGTGAGAAACGTATCTCAAATTTGTTTCATCATTATCTTTGGCATGGCGCACAAAATAAATAAAACAAAACAAAATATTGGTGAAATAGTTCTAATTTATGGCCATAATTTATTAGCAATAGCTACGAAAAAAAAGAAAAAGGTCGTCGACCAAGGTTAAGTATCAGAACTTTAGAATTTAATCCTTAAATAGTATGGCCGGGGCCCGGGGATTAATTTTGCAACAAAAGTTGAAGAAAAAAATGAAAAATTTATTAAAAAGATGGGAAGGCCGATCAATTAAAGCCTAGAGTTTCTAATTTTTTAATGGCTCAGGAAAAAAGGACAGACAGTCATGTTAAATTACATTACATTTTGACCGAAAAAGTACGAATTTCGAAAAATTCGTTTATTTTCCGTGTCTACGCAGTCAGAGGAATGTACACTAGGGCGTACCTCAAAAAAAAAGTTCGCCGTACACCTTCGAATATGAAGTATTATTGAAAGGTAGTTTCAAAAAAAAAAATTTTTATTTTTTTATGCCGAACGTAGGGGTCGCGCTTTTACATTTTTCTATATAACTTGTATTTATAAACGGATTTTAAAGTGTGATACATCGATGTTTTTGTCTCGACGAGGCCGATTTTTTTGTCTTTGAAGTCATTGAGCTCAAGCACCCCCTTCTGGTACTTACCCATCATTTCTCAGTTGCTACTACCCTAATGTACCACTCTAATAATCGAAAATTAAAGCTCGCATAAAATCATGAATCATGTTTGAGCTCAATGACTTCAAAGACAAAAAAATCGGACAAAAACATCGATGTATCACACTTTAAAATCCGTTTATAAATGCAGAAGTTATATAGAAAAATGTAAAAGCGCGACCCCTACGTTCGGCATAAAAAAATAAAAAAAATTTTTTTGAAACTACCTTTCAATAATACTTCATATTCGAAGGTGTACGGCGAACTTTTTTTTTTTTACTTGTAACCTGGTACGCTCTAATGTACACTCCGAATTTCATGACTCTAGCTGCGGTCATTTGGTTGGTACTATTTTTATCCCTTTTTCCATTTTGACCCCAAAAAATACGAATTTCGAAAAATCCGTTTATTTTCCGTGTCCACACAGTCAGAGGAATGTATACTCCAAATTTTATGACTCTAGCTGTGGTCATTTGATTGGTACTATTTTTATCCCCTTTTTTCATTTTAATCCCAAAAAGTGCGAATTTTGAAAAATCCGTGTATTTTACGTGTGTATGCAATCAGAGGAATGTATACACCGAATTTGATTATTCTAGGGGCAGCCGTTTTGTTGGTACCATTTTTATCCCTCTATTCCCATTTTAGCCCTTAAAAGTACTAATTTGGAAAAAATACTTTTATATTATGTATCTACTCAATTAGAGGAATGTACACACCGAATATCGTGTTTCTAGCTGTTGTCGTTTAATATGTACCATTTTTATCCCTTTTTTGACCCATTTCACCCCCTACAAATAAGAATCACTTTATGGTGCACGGTTTTGTTATCGGGGGAATGCACATACCCAATATCAAGTAAGTACATGCCGACATATTGAAAAAATATGCTTAAATACCCTAAAATATTAGTGTATTTCTAGTCCTTGTGGGGGAAAATTTGTTTCCTTTGGGCCGATTTCGCTCCATATCAATTCCAACCGATCTACGACTATAAGACGCACTTATGGAAAATTTGAACGTTCTAGCTCCTTTCGTTTAGATTCTAGCATGGTTTCAGAAGGACGGACGGACGGACAGACGGATATGGCTAGATCGTCTTAGAATTTTATGACGATCAAGAATGTATATACTTTATAGGGTCTCAGGTCGATATTTCAAGGTGTTACAAACGGAATGACAAAGTTAGTATACCCCCATCCTGGAGGTGGAGGGTATAATAATGATAAAGTCACAGGATGTTAGGGAGGACTATTAATTTAAATTAGTTTTCAATAACAATCGTAATAAGAGAGTCAGATGGATTCGAAGAAAAAATTTAAGCAAAGACCGTCACAAGGACTTAACAAAATCATGTCATTAGACTAATATTTAAAAAATATATATGTTTAATCGGCTAGTACTTTTTGGACTTGAACAAGGCCATATAGTAGTACCTAGAATAACTGTGTACTCAGTTTTCCATTTGGCGATATTCTCTCCTTTTTAAAGGACTTCAGACTTTTAGGGATATAAACATTTTAAACAAATCAACTTGTCAACGATGATGATGCTCCCATAGAGTGATGGGAACAAATTTTATAAAAATTTTGCATTTGTATAGAAGACCAAATAAGCAAATGTAGTTTTTGTATTTTTTGTGTTTTATGGAGTGGAGATAAAGGACAGGTATGTTTGGGGAAAATGTTGAGGAGGGAAAATTAATGGGATCAGTCCTACATGTATTGCCTCTAGGGGCCTTTCCTTTATAAAAAAAAAAATAAAAAATGCAAACGGAAAAACTAAAACAAATGAGGTTGGCACGGCAGAAGTATTGCTGGGTAACTATACCTGCATATACACATACATACATATGCAACTCAATGAGATGCTTGTAAGATGGCATGTGTACTTTATTACTTGGTGCGATTTTTTAAACGCAAATTCGGCAAGTGAGTTGTGATTCTCGTTCGTTTGTGAAAATCATCTCCCTATAGAGGCCGGGTTTGATGTTGAAAAGTCGCTGCGAAGCCACTTGAAAAGACTTTTGACATGGTCGAAATCATGATCGTGGTAGTCTGCAGCCAAGTAATAAATGTCACCATGCCATTTGTAAATAAATTTGCATTCTATTAAATATATACGCAAAATGGTCTTGAGCCAGGACAATATCCCAGTTCAAATCAAATATTGATTACAGACCAAAAAAATGCAAACGAAAAAACTAAAAAAATGAAAATTTTTGGAGACCACATTAAGGATAGAGGGTAGGTACGTTGTGAGAAAATATTGGGCCTGAAAAAATATTGGGGGGGGGTTGCTCATACATTTGACTCCTTAGGGCCTCCTTGGGACAGTTGGAGTGGTGGATGCAATTTTTATAAAAAATTGATTTTGTATGGGAGACCCCATTAAGGAGTGGGGATAGAGGGTAAGTTTGTTCGGAAAAATGTTGAGAAGGGAAATTTAATGGAGGTCGGTCTTACATTTAATCTAGCTGGGGCGACTCCAGGGCAGTTTTGGGCCTTACTGTCTTAACAAAAATTATAAAAAATGAAAAATTCGGATGGTAGCCATCTAAAGGGCTGCAGATAGGAGGTATGTATGTTCGGAAAAATGCGGGGGTCGAAAAGATATTTGGGGTCGCTTTTACATTTGACACCACTAACAGCCTAGTTGGGCTAGTAAGAGGGGTGGGAATTTTTGTGTGGAAGCCCCCTTAACGAATGGAGATAGGGGTGTGTGTGTTCAAAAAAAAAAATTATGGGAAGAGAAAATTAATGGGGTCGGTCTTACATTTAATTCCTCTGGGGGCGACTCCGAGGCAGTTTCGGGGATCTTTGTGTATTTTTACGCCTTTTCCCTCCCCTTGAACCCCGCCAATTTACACTCACACCACCATCTCCATTTTTTGGCTCATACATTTTTGTTCTGAACCTCACAAAATTAGGGGTTCTAGCTTATTCAAATCGAAAAGTCGTACACTATATCACCCCCCAAATATGTATTCAAGTGTCTTTCTGTCCTTCTCTCTACCGTGATTTGACTTAAATTTTCACTTCTGGATCGTACTTCTGTCTACATAAAATATAAATTTTGTACTTTTACTCTGTCGAATTTTCCTTTTCCCGTATTTCAATCTCCGAATTTTATCCGGACAATTTGCTCGCCCTTTAGTTTATATTTCTATCCGATTTATCGTTATATCTTTCTCGATTTTTTTCAATCAATTTTTTGTCCATCCATAGCTTTCCTTATTCTCATTCTACTATCTTTCCGTCTAACTTTTAATCTCTTCTTTATCTATATAATCCTGTGCCTTACAATCTTACTGTCCACTCAGACCGTCTAATTTCTTGTTCGTCCTTCAGTAATTTATACTGTCCCATATATTACTACTGTTAGTTAGCATTCTTTAGAGCTCATTTTAAGTCTTTTTTAATGTTTATACGTGGCCGCTCAGCTGAGAGCAGAAAGTAGGGCCTTAAGGTATCATTTTTATATCATATCATTTCTACACTTTTTGTCTTTCCCTCGGTCGTCCTTTTTGTCCTTTTAACTTCTGTCCAATTTCCGTATTGTCCTTAAAATGTCTGTCCAATTACTGTCCATCTTTCATAGCCATACTTTCAAAGCTTTTGACTGAAAGAGAAATAGATAATCCCTCTCTTTGACTGTCTATATTTCCACTTCTCGTGATTTATGTCGTTCTAGCTGCCTGGATGTCCAAAATCGGTGACATTTATTAATTGGTTGCATTTGTTGCTACCATTTTTCTTTTGGATCACTTTTATTTTGGATTATTTTATATTTTTGGCCAACTTTTTCACTTGGGAGATTTTTCATTTTTTGGGTCACTTTTCATTGTGGAGATTTTTCATTGATCCGTCTTTCAGTACTTCCTTTGTCATCGCGTCATACGTTTAAAATTTGTTCTAAATTTGAACACGAATCTGGCCATTACACCACAGCTGTGCTATTTGGCTTCAGTTTAAATCCTTTGCAATTTAATTTTTTTAATTGGCTGCATTTTTGCGACAATTTTTCCTTTGGATGATATCCACTTTTATTTTGAAAATTTTTATATTTTTAGCCCACTTTTTGACTTGGAAGATTTTTAATTATTTGGCCACTTTTCAATGTGGCGATTTTTCATCGAACCGCCATTCCTTTGTCATCGCGTCACACGTTTAAAATTTGTTCAAAATTTGAACACGAATCTGGCCATTACACCACAGCTGTGCTATTTGGCCTCATTTTAAATCCTTTGCAATTTAAATATTTAACTTATTTAAAATCTAACAACAAAACAAGGTTCACTCTTTCTATTACAAAGTTAGAATGTCGTTTAATATATACATTAGGATGGGTCACGAAAATAAATTGCAGCGGTCACCACCCAAAAATGAAGATTGTATTGTTTAATGATGATCTGCAAAATATTTCGTCACTGGATCAAGCCGGCTGTGAACTAAACGCTGCTGAAACCACCACTATAAATCATGTTTTCCCGTTTTTTGCATGTTGCATTTTTGCCCAAAGTTTTTTCTGAATTAATATACCCTTGAAGCACTTTAAATAAAATTTTGTATTCTTTGCTTAGAATAACTTATTGGTACAATTATTGGCCTTTTATATTAATTTTTTGTGGGTTTTCAAGGTGACAGCTAAAAAATCATATTTCTTGGAAATATTTTGTAAGAGGTGTATTGAAAAATAAATAGGAGGAAAAAAATACCTTACGAATGATGCCTAAATGATTAATATCGGACGAAAAGTGACGTCATTGACTCCATTTTCGTGAAATAATTTAATGCAGGCGATGGTTTTCATATCCAAAATATTCAATATTTTGCAAATCATCATTAAACAATCCTAGCTTTCTTTTCGTGTGGTGACTGGAAATTGTTTTTCAATTTATATTGAACTCGACCCAGCCTAATATACACAATTTTCCACAAAATACTCCCACAAATGCAAATAAGTTGTTGTTTTCACTAAAACCACGTTCAATAATTCGACCAAGTAGTTATTCTCTGATGATAATACAATTAAAGGGCTTTCAAGGGTCTATTTATTCAGCTAAAGTGCAACGTAAGATAAAAATACTTTCCCGTGTATGATTATTACTGGTACTGGGAAGTAATATTTAGCACATCATCATTAATCCAATCCAAAGTTTACTTCTGTGGGGTGACTGGATTTTTTTTTTCTTCAAATTGTATGGCCCACGACCCACATTAATGTATACCTATATAAGCATTAGAAAGCCAGTGCCAAATCAACTGCATACACATACAATGTAATGTAATAATAAAAAATCTAACCTAATTCCTCCTTGTGTGTGCACCGGGTTGCGTATACTTAATATTACATTGAATTGAATTTATTGATCATACGTCACAATGCACCAATGCAAACGTTTAAATGGCATTCATTTAAACGAACACAACGCTCGCACACACACACACTCACGAAAAGTTCTAACTGCCACTGCAACCATCTTAAGGTCATTGCGGCAATTGTAATGATATCAAAATAAATTTCAATATCCTCAGAAGAACATTTATGAAAACTCAATCAATTAGAAAAAACTGGCCAATGTCATATATAATGACTATTTAACTCTACGCCAATGATTTCGACGACGCTGATGATGATGACGACGACAACGACAACGACTACTCCAAAGCATTCATAGTAAAGTCGCACGTTCGCCATTCACTAGCTAAACCATTATCATCGAAACGTCAGGCGTCAAGCTATCACTTTGAACTTGAATAAAGAGAATTCGTTGGGACGTTGAAGACCAAAAAAGAAATGTTGATTTGCTGAAACGTAACGGAATACGTCGCTCTCCCAAACAACCCGCCCCGCCCCGACCAGCCCTGCCAGGAAAATGGCGCGCAGTTTGTCTACATATTTGAATAGAAATGTGGACAATGAACAGGTGAGTGTTGAATGGTTGAATGAATGAATTGCCAGAGAGGGAGAGAATACATTATTTTGCATAATTTTTAGTAGAAAAAATCGTCTTATCTTTTGAATTTTATTTATGCATTTGTGTGTTTCCTTTTCCTTAATTTCCGTTTCCTAGTATTTGTTATCTCTAAATATTCAGAAGAAAATGTTTTAATATGTTGGGGTGATTTTCTTTTAGTTTAAACATATTGTGGCATATTGAGGGGGAAATTTGACCATACTCTGACTTTCAGAATAATTTGGAAGTTCTTCCTGGCATATACAAGTAGTGTACCTTGGAATATTATTGCCGACCTGTGGTTAATGTATAATTTTAAAATTATTAAATTAAAAATCATCATCATTTCGGTCATTATTTTAATTTATTTAATTTAATTTTAATTTATTCTATCTGACCTGTTGTCCGTCCTTCTGTGAAGACCTTCTTGATATCAGGCACAGGATACTGCCGACTCAGATTTTGTCTTGACAGAAAAATCGAAGAACTGGCGGCTATAAATGTTAAACTTTTTTGTCATAAGAACACATAATTAAAAGATTGCCTTTAACCCTTTAAGGGTCATGAGTATTTTTGGCCGATGCGATTTGAGTTTTATTTTAATATTCCTGATATCCGAACAAATAATAGTTATGTCCAAGCCATAGACCCCGCTCCTTGCCGACCATTTTGCTGTTCAAATATAATTTCCTATTGTTTGAAATGACATTCTTACCAAAAATATAAAAAAATCGAAATATAATATTTTTATTTATGTATTTAATGTCAAATGCAAGATTTTAATATATATATATATATATATATATATAACCGTAAAAATGTAAGAAGCCAAAAGAGGCATATTGAAGCTGAGGTCTCTTCTGTTGCCTTATGGGGAGGTAAGTGGGTTCAGGTAGAGAACTACCGGTCACTAAATTGGTGTTACTCCAAGCCTCCTCTATAAATCACCTCTGGTCATATCTAATCTATCACTCACCTGGATAATTATATGTCATAAAAACCTTTGGGCGAGTATACTTGTCTATTGTAGTCAAAGGTTTAAGCGGATGTCGAAGGGTCTTCTGGCGTACAATAGATTTAAATTACGCTATGTAACCATAGTGCTACGAATACAATTTTCTGATCTTTTTTGACTTTCTAAGCTAGAAAATCATATAATAAAATTAGGAATAAATATTTAAAAAAAAAATCAAATTTCTCTTTTAATATTTGTACTCTCATTTTGGAAATATATGTCCGATAACATCCGCTTATATGTTCAATTAAAGGTACTTCTAACGGCTACAAATGCTATGAATTTCATTTACACATAGAAACAGTGATTTAGGTACAGTCCAAGATTAAGAAAAAATGTTTTTTTTTCATAAAAATAGAAAAAAATATTTTTTTTTATTTTTTAGTGGGGGGACGAAAAATCGCCCAAAAATATGACAAATTACCAAAAACAAACTTTCATACGAAATATCACCAAAATAATTGGTCTTTAGTCATATTTTTGTGGTTTGTCTATTCAAAAAAAAAACACTAATCAAAACCATGTTTTTTCCAAACCTCGAATTAATTTATAAAAGAGTAATAGTTTTAAAATAATGTTAATGACAATCACTTGAATCGCCATTAATTACTTATTTATTTTTGCCGTCTTTTTATTTGTAATTTTTATTGCTAAAATATCAAAACTTTCGCGTTCCTTCAACTAACTATTTACTTCAATGCAAACTTGAACTTCTATTGATTTTATTGAAGAAATGCCGATAAATATCTCAAAAGCACACAGAAGTTTGACGGGATTAGTGACCATTTACATGGTTACATCCGCAATATACTACATAAACTCTTTTAGATTTGTCGTATGGGCGGAACCACTTTGCAACGCAAGTAAACCATTCTCATTTTCGAGAAAATGGTTCATAGCCACTTTTGAATATAAGATCTCTATATTTTCTTCTATTTTTTATGGATTTTTTAGTGCCAGATTTATTTCCCACATTTTTCCATTGCACACAAATATGGCCAAAAAACAAAATTCTAGTATTATTTTTTTTCTAGATCATTTTTTTTTTTTGCAAAGTTGCAGGTGTGAATACCGTAAAACCTTAAACTTCATATTTCTGAAATAGAAAATCATTTTGAATTAGAATTTATGATTTTATTTTGTACAGAAAATACTACCTTGAGCAACAACCAGTAGAGTGTACGTGCTGAATTTCATCAAAATCGGATGGGATGGATATCCAAACCTATGGTTTCTGGATCGTTTTTTGATTAAATTACCACAGAATAATGAAATTAGGATTGTATATTAGGGTGGATCGTTTTTTTTCGCACAAAGCTTCAGTCAAAAACGTAATCTACGAAAAATTCTAAAAACATTTCTCCAAGAAACCATGGGTCTAATATTTTCATTTTGTTCCACCCATACAAATTGACCCTAATGTGATTTGAATTTTCGAAATTCCGATTTTTAGTATCTATAGGGTCCGCCATCTAACGTTTTTTTTTTCAACTATTCAACCGTTGCACTATTATTTGTGGGGTGCCCTCAGCAGCCATTTGAATGAAATTATTTTCCATTTTTAACCGGAAGGATTGTAGTTTCAAATAAAAAAATAAATTTGAGAAAATATTCAGTAGTTTTTTTATATCATTTAAAAAAAGTTATTTGTTGAAATACTTTTTTTTATTTTTTGTTTGGTTTTTAACATTTTTTACGTATTTGTTTCTAATGCGTAGATTTTGAAAATTGTCTCACATTTTAAGAGATTTTGCATAAATATAATTATTGAAATTTGACCGATAGATTTTGATTCTGAAATACTGTGCGCCGCTTTACTTGTTATTTCTGTCTTTCCGAATATCTGTGTTATTGCCTATATTTTCAATCAGCCTTTCTCCAACTTTTAGTTCCACTTCTGGATTGTACATTTTCCTATTTTGCTGTGTCCTTGTATTTTCTTTTCGGCTTTTCCTTTTTCCAAATATGTAGCAATCTTTCATAGACTTTCACTCAAAGTTTTTGTGTAACTTTAGCCGCCTTTTAATCTATTTTTCCTTCTGTTTTCTTATTGGTCGGTACATCTTTGCAATCAGCCTTTCCCCAACATTTAGTTCGACTTGTGGACTGTCCTTTTGTCTATCTTGACCAATGATTTTATTTATGTCATTCTAGCTGTCTCCGTTCTGTTCACTCATTTTCTCTCATATTTTCGGTATCTTTCAGTCGTTATTTCATTATACGCCTCTATGTCTTTATTTCCCTTTGTGATTTTGCCAAAAATTCGAGACTATATCTCTGTCATGATTTTAGATATCCATTCATACATACATTGGAGAAATATTGATTTTTCTGTTCCTCTCAAATTAATAATTAAGTTTTCAAGGAGTACTTCGAAAAAATTTCGGAATTTATCCTCAATTTAAATATTTGATTTGCTTTTTGTTTTAAATATTTTGATTTGCTAAGTGCATCTCAAACTAATTATTTTAATAATGCCCAGACCATCCAGATGTCATATGAATAGGAGTTTTTGCCTCAACAACTCCCTCGATTCCCCTGTCTGACCTTGCCTTCGTTTTCTCTTTTTTTTAATAAAATCAAAATCTTCCAATCCCTTCCTCCTGCTACAGCGACGTTGACTATGCCGGATTTCATAATTTTCAATTATACCAAGTTTTTCTATCGTATTATTTCTGGGCTTTTACTATGGAAATTTCTGCGACATTATGATTTCATTTCTTTGGCAACTTATTTCATTTCATGGCAGATTTTGTGCCGGAGCTCCATCACCAGCACCGCCATCATCATCATCATCCGCATCAGCATCAGCATGGTATTGTAGGAATACTGCAAAACTTTTATTAACTCATCGCTTTTTTACGTTTGTCATCCATTCACTTTTGAAAATTGTGCAGTTCAAACAGCGCAACGAAAAAAATATGGCAGCCGGCAAATCCTCAAAACTGATGATGATGATCGTATTATCCGCTGCCTTGAGCCCCGGCAGACAACGGACAGGCAACAGACCGTTAAGCCCAATAGCACACACATACACCCACTCATGCCTCACACCCCACCTCCGCCATACCAGCAGCTCCTCCTAAAGGAGGAGGTTAACACACAAATATGCATAGCATCATAGCCTAATTTACAACATGATGATGACGATGATAATAATAATCATCGTCAAAGCTCATGTGTGTGCTCACATGCGAGTATGTACATAAATCTCGCTGGCATAACAAGACCTACTCCTTCCAAGGATTCTCCAACTCACTCCCTTCTAAGCCCTTTCCCGCTTTGGTTTTGGCCCAAAACTGGCAACTACTCGAATTTACAACCAAATGAAATGCTCATACATGTCTGCTCTTTTTTATGAGATTTAGTTTTCGTTTTTCGTCTCTCGCCGTTCTTCCTTTCGTACACATACCAAATTTTTGCTCCTTTTTTGGTCTTTTTTTTTTCGTTTTTCGTCAAGCACAAGAGCAAAACGAAAATACCGTCTTTCGTTACCCTATTTGGCAGAAGCCCAACTAGAAAGAAGAAAACAGCGAGAAAAAAACACGATTTAAATAAATATGAAAAGAAAACAAACAAGGATACGCTCCAGCCATACAGGCACACCCATTAGCCATGATCACATACTGCTCGAACAAATGTGTCCTGGAAAGGAATTTGATTTCACAGTTGTTGGCTGGCAGGAAGGCTGAAAGGGGGGGGTGGAAAGTTTCCTCACACAAAGTGATGGGTTAAAGGACGTGGTACTTAGTAGGCGCTTCAACTTCCAAACTCCAAAAGAAGTTATTAAAATAATGAATTTGGCGAAGAGTTTTTTGTTTTTAGGTGAGGGAAGGGTGGAAACAAAAAATTCTTCAGCATTGCCATGCATTTGATGGCTCCTGGATGGAAGCAGCAGACTTCAATATATATTACAAAATGGAAAAATAGAAAAAAAAAATAAAAATTAAATTATAAAAGAAAAGAGATTATAGAATTAGAAATAACACCTATAAAATTTTTTAGAGTTCTAAATTACTCAGAAAAAGCTCAGCTCATGCTAATTGCTGTGTTTTATTTTGCACACCGATAAATAGCAAAGCAAGAAAATCTAAAAATAGTTAATATAAAAATTTCAAAATGCCGATTGTGAGTCAATTCAGGAAAGATTTTTTAAACAAATATTTAATACGTGTCTTAGGAAAAAATTTAAAATTGTATTTAAAGACTTATAGGCAAAAGTTGGAAGTCCATAAAAATTGGAAACCTTGCTGATCATCAAATACTTGCTTTTGCATTTGGTTTAAAAGATTTGAAAGTTCTATATTCTAATAATTTATGGCAAATAATAGTTTTAATAGTTATTGCATCAATATTTTCCCCCGAAATCCACTAAAATCATTCTAGATACAATTATTAAAAAAAAAATAATAATAACCTTAGAAACAATAGGGCTGTTTTTCTTGAAGACCGGATAAATAAACTGCTTTAACAAAAACCTAAATAACAAGTAAGTAAGCTTCAGTCGGCTAAACCGATTTATATATATACCCTCACTCTCAGAGAACATATATGCGGAAGTTATAAGATATTAAATTTAACGTAGGGCAAGATAATTTGTGTGGAAGGTGTGGTCCCAGCTTCCACATTTCTAAAACAATTGTAAAAACGTGATCAAATATCAAGTCGTAGTGGATCCCATGCACCAGGAAGGAAGGATTTAATATTACCTAGGATTCAGGCAATTGTGTGGGAGGTACAAGAAGGGGCGTGGCTAAACCGTACATATTTATACATTCCACGAGAGTATTATGTCTTTGTGTATTTGTTTGTAACACCGAAAAGGAAGGGAGATAGACCCATTGTTAATTATACCGATCGGCTTAGAATCACTTTCTGAGTCGATTAGGAATGTCCGTCTGTCTGTCCATCTAATCTTGTAATCACGATACAGGTCGCAATTGTAGCCAGAACCAAACGAAACTTTGCACAACGAAGTTTTTCGGGACAAGGACGATCACTATTTAATGTGAAGAAAATCGGTTCAGATTTAGATATAGCCCCCATACGAATTTCAATCCCGATTTGACCCTTTTCACTCTAGATATCACATATTTCAACGGATTTTCTTCAAAATTGGCAAAGCTCCCATACAAATTTCATTCCCAATTTGAATTATTCCGCTCCAGAATCCACATATTTTAAAAAATTGGCACAACATCTTATATAGGGTCCGCCAAATAACTTTTTTTTTTGAAAATGCTATAAAAAAAAACTACTGAATATTTTCTCAAATTTCTTTTTTTATTTGAAAGTACAATCCTTCCGGTTAACAATGGAAAATAATTTCATTCAAATGGCTGCTGGGGGCACCCCACAAATAATAGTCCAACGGTTGAATAGTTAAAAAAAAACGTTAGATGGCGGACCCTATATTTAAACTAGGAACACCTATGGTGAATATGGGTCACATCGGTTCAGATTTACATATAGCTCTCATATAAATTTCGTTCCCCCAGAAACCGCATATTTTCAGAGAATTTCTTAAAATAGCATAACACGTTATACTTCAACTGGAAGAACTTATTGTGAAAGCTAGTCACTTCATTCCATGTTTGGATATAGCCCCAATACAAATATTATTTTCGATTTGACAAGTTGGACCAGGTCATATTAGCCTGTGATTAGGAAACATACAAAAAATTTCACTTTTTTACTGAATTGAATTGTATTTCGATAGAAAGTGGAGTGTATCATAAAGGCGGCCCGCCCGACTTTAGCCTTTCCTTACTTGTTTTGAGGTTTAAAATGAGTATAGAAACATTCTTAAATATCAAATTGCAAATGATTTTGACTACCCGTATGCATGTTATGTCGGTTTTATTGTAACTAAAGTTTATGCCACTTTGTGTGGCTGGTACCCGAAGGGGTGTGGCAATATCGTGCATATTGCATGTGAATGTAGCCAAAGCGTTGCTAAGTATCAAATTTCATAGTGTTCCGATCATCAGCATAGAAGTTATGACATTTAATTTGTGTGGGAGGTACTGGAAGGGCGTGGCAAAACCCGTCATATTTGGTACACTTAAAGTGATTATAAAAAAATTATCAAATAGTTATATGGGTTTTTAATTTAACACAGGAATAAGGCCTTTTGGGAGGTACCAGAAGGGGCGAGGCAACTTCGGCCATTTTCGAACTTATACTAAGTTTGGGAAAAATATTACGATGTGCAAAGTTTGAATCGATTCCTTAACTCCTTTCGAGAGTTATCGTGTACATCAGCCAGCCAGACGGACGGACATGGCTCAAACAGCTTAAAAAGTCGAGAAACGGATTTGGCCCAAACATACTTAGGGTCTTAAGTCACTCCTTCAATGCGTTACACTTTTTTTCTGTCCCAAATGATATATGACCTCCTACTATGTAGAGTAAGGGTATAATTGTGGATATTTTTTTTTTACGAAAATGCCAATTTTTGCGAAGATTTGTATTCTCATTTTTAAAATATAGGTCCGATCACATACGATTGTATATTCAATTTAAGTTAATTATGATGAATTCACTTTCACATAAATTCTGCGGTTTAGAAATAGTCTCGAAAGAATTGATAAAAAATTATTTTTTTTGAAATTAGTAGAGAAATTGCGAAAAATATTTAGTTTTATTATTTAATTGCTAGAATTCTAACGAAGAAAACAATGACTATATGTTAAAAATCTTTGGATATATGTAGAAGTTATAGTCGGCTTGGTAGACGCAAATGATTTTTTAAATGATACCTTTAAAAATTTCTGATTAATGCAGTTATCTTCGGAAGAAGGGCCATTTATAAAATTTTCTGATGTACATTGGCTTTCTAAAATTGAAAAATTAAATTAAAACATGTTTATGAATATTTTTTTTTTATTTTTTCACTGAAAGTCAAGTTTTCGCCGAAGCTATCTTTAAGATTTCTACTCTTATTTTGGAAATATATGTGCAATCGATAAAAGGTACTTATGATGGCTACAAATGTTGCGAATTTTACTTTCTCTTCAAAAAATTGCGAAAAAAATTATTATTATTTTTGAAAAAAAACGGAAAAAATTTCGCCTGCGTAGATCTTTTAATTTTTAAATATTATTTTGAAAACATAGCACGGCGTATTAAGTCAGCGCGTTCTCTATTAGATAATAGGGACTTTTCAAATTACCTCACATTGGGTTATTGCACCTTTTTCGGGAACATTGTACAATATCTCGATAACTACGCTAGTTATTTTACCTTAATTTTTCTGCTTATTTTTGAGATTTTCGTAAAAGTCTGTTTTTTTCATAAAAGTCTGTTTTTTTTTTGTTTTGACAACTTGAAAGTTATCAAAAAAATTTACTCAATTTTTTCGTCCTTTTTTCATTCAAATTAGCTAAAAATAATAAAAAAAAAACGATTTTATAATTTCAAATTCGATGTTCGATAACTAAGATAGTTATAGAAAAACTAGCTGAACCCCGGCCGCTTCGCCAGGCAAACAAAAAAAAAACAAACAAATAGCTCAAAAAATACACTATTGCCACGCCCCCTCCGCCCACAGAGCAAATTTTTAAAAATTCTATAGCCTATAGTACCTTCCAGACCTGAATCTATCAGTACTGAAAATTTTAACAAGATCGGTTCAGCCGTTTACACGCGATTGCGGAACAAACAGACATACTTAGATTACACTAAGGTTTTATAATATTAACTAGCAGTACCCTCTGCTTCGCACTCGAAAAAGCCAGGTATTTGTTATTAGTTTTATCCGTCTCCGTTTTAGGATAGTATTCATAACACTCATATACAGTGAAAGGCATTTGCTTGTCGATGTGCACTGTTTTAGCTGAACTCCCTTCGTATATATATTTTGTTTTTAACAAAAAATTACAACCGCAAAGCCTTTTATTCGAAAAAAATCCATTTTGCTTCTAAATGGTCAGAGGAATTTACATACTAAATTTCATGATTCTAGCTGTAATCCTAAAGTTGGTACCAATTTTAACCCTTTTTGTCCCGCTCTCCCCTCAAAAGTAAAAAATTTCGCAAAATCCTTTTATGTTGCAAGTCTACGTTGTCAGAGGAATTTACGCACCAAATTTCACGACTATAGCAGCAATATTTTAGTTGGTACCATTTTTATCCCTTTTTGTCCCGCTAACCTCTTATAAGTATAAATTTTGAAAAATCTAAATTTACTGCGCTTCTACATGGTCAGAAGAACATACACATTAAATTTCAAGATTCTAGCTGCAATACTTTAGTTGGTACCTTTTTTATCCCTTTTTGTCCCGCGCAACCCTTATATTACGCTTCTATGTGGTGAGAGGAATTTACACACCAAATTTCGCGACTATAGCTGCAATACTTAAATTAGTAACATTTTGAAAAATCCAATTTTACTGCGCTTCTACATGGTCAGAAGAACTTACATATCAAATTTCAAGATTCTAGCTGCAATACTTTAGTTGGTACCATTTTTATACCTTTTTGTCCCGCGCAACCCTTAAAAGTACAAAATGCATTTATATTGCGTTTATATGTGGTGAGAGGAATTTACATACCAAATTTCACGATTCTAGCTTTTTTATCCCTTTTTGTCCCGCTCACCCCTGCAAGTCTACGTTGTCAGAGGAATGTAAGTACCGATTTTCACGATTCAATGGTACTAATTCTTAAATTAGTACCATTGTTATCCCTTTTTATCTCTTTCCTCCCTTAAAAGTACAAATTTCGAAAAATAACTATTTGTAGCTCTTCTGCATGGTCATTGCAAGGCACACACCGAATTCCATGTTTCTAGCTGCTGCCATTTAGTCAGGACGAAGGTTCGATGTTTATCCCTATTTGTCCCATTTTACCCCCTAAAAGTACGAATTTTGTAGAACCATTTCTTAGTCGACGTCTACGTCATATTTGGTCTGGGCTGATCAATGATAAGTCAGGCAGTCAGTAACGCAACTCTTTTATATATAGATAGGGATAATAGGGATAGGGATATGGATAATTGGGATTATACCTTATTTTGCCTTATTTTTTCTACCTACATTAAATTTTTTATAAAAGTCAATTTTTCCGAAATATTGATTTATCGTAACACATTTCTATTCAAATTAGCTAAAAATAATAAAAAAAGATTTTTTAATTAAAATGTTGATGTTCCGATCTTAAGATAGTAATCCAAAAAAAAAATTATTTTGTTTCTCAGTTGTTTTCATATTGACCACCTTTACAATTCTATTTTGTTAGATTTGTTTCCAACTTTAACTACCGATTACTAAGCGAGATATCTTTCCAGAAATATATTCAGATCTTGGGGGTTCTTGTCTAAGCCTTTCTTCTCTTAGAAGAAACCAATATTGTCATCCCTAGCCACTGTTTTATTACGGAAAACTAAGATAGGCAGCACTAAGCCTCTGTTTGCATACATTACAGAGTTTAGCATCATAATGCCTCAGTTTTCTTATGAAGAATAATATTTTCTATAACTAACTAAATAACTGTTTTCTTTCTGTTAACTAAACTCATAAATACTGCGCCTTTTTTTCCGTACCGAAAATTTAAGTCAGCATTCTTCCGGAAGAATAAGTTTAGCATCATTGAACCTTCCCTTGTACAAATCAAAGTCCAGCATCACTAAGCCTCTGTTTACTTGCGGAAACCTAAGTTCAGAATCACGAAACGTCTGTTTTCTTTGCAACAACTAAGCTTAGTATAACTAAACCCATGTTTATTGGGTTTAGTGATACTGTTTATGTTTATTATAGACAACAAAGCTGAGCATCAGCGTGTCTATCTTTTCGTACGGAAAAGTTAGCGTAGCATCACTAATCTTCTATTTTTATGAAGGAAACTTAACCCAACACTGTTATTTCACAGTTTTCTTACAGGAAACTGAGTTTAGCATCACTAAGCCCCTGTTTTCTGGTGGAAGGCTAAGCACACTTAAGTCGCTTTTTTAAAATAAAATTAAGGTCACCATCACAAAGCCTTTGGTTTTTGTTTACAAGAAAACTAAGTTTAGCATCACTAAGCCTCTGCTTTATTCCAGTAGCCTTGTTTTATTACAAGAACACTACGTTTAAATTCACTAAGCCTCTGTTTTATTACAGTAACCTTTGCAGCCTTTGTTTTATTGCAAAAAAAAAAAAACTTTTACTACTGCAGTATCTGTTTTATTTACAAAAAAACTAAGCTTTGCATCACCAAGCCTCTTATTTATTACAAGAAAACTAGGCTGCACACCACTAAGTCTCTGTCTTTTTACAGAACACTTAGTTTTATTAGAAAAAACTAAGCTGGCTTGGAATATTTCAGGAATGCTGAATCTGAAATACAGCGAATAAGAAAAATTAATAATTAATTAATAAAAAATATGAAAATATATAAAAAAAACGTATGGGGATCACATTAAGGGTTGTAGATAGTTGGTAGATATGTTCTGAGAAAATGTCGGGGTTGAAGAAATATTGGGGGTCGTTCAAATATTTGACTCGACTAGCGGCAGAAGAGCGGTGGGAACAAATTTTATAAAAAAATATTTTTTTGTATGGGAGCCCCTTTAAGGAGTGGAGATAGGGGGTATTTGAGATCGGGAGGAAGGAGGAGGATCGGTTGGGAAGGAAAATTTAATGGAGATCGGTCTTACATTTAAACTTAGCCATAAAAATAAAAAATTCCTATGGGGGCCACCTTAAGAGTTGAAGATAGCTGTTAGGTAAGATTAGAGAAAATGTGGCGATTGAAGAAATATTGGAGTAGCTCACACATTTAACTCCACTAGCGGCCTCCTTGGTGGGAGAAAATTTAATAAAAAAAATTTGCGTGGGAGCCTCCTTAGGGAGTGGGTATGTGTGTTCGAAAAAAAATTAGGGAGGAAGAATTAATGGGGGTCGATCTGACATTTAACCCCACTGGGGGCGACTCCGTCTCAGTTTTCGTTTTTTTTTTTTATAAAAATACCACCGTAAGAGTTGAAGATAGATCGTAGGTATGTTCTGAGAAAATGTGGGGGTTGAAGAAATTTTGGGTGTCGGGCATATACTTGACTCCTCTAGCGGCCTTCTTGGGCCAGTAACAGCGGTGGAAGCAACTTATATAAAAAAGTTTAATTTTTGTATAGGAGCCCCCTTAAGCAGTTGGGATAGGGGGTAAGTGTGTTCGAAAAAAATATTGGGGAGGAAAAATTAATGAGGGTCGATTTTACATTTGACTCCACTAGCGGGCTCCTTGGGCCGGTAAGAGCGGTGGAAGCAAATTTCATATAAATATAATTTTTGCATGGAGGCCCTCTTAAGGACTATCTCTACTGTACTGGACTACTTGGGGTCGGCTGCCACAATCTGTCTATTATATTGTGGCGCAGGGTATATAAGATTCTGTTCAGCCGAACTTAACGCTTTTTTAAATATTTTCTGATCAAGTTTGAAATTTGTCTGCTTTTATTTTGGGTATATTGATATCAATATTGTTGTCGTGTGTGTGGTCACTGTGATAATCTCGATATTGAAAACTTTTGTCCTTATTTACAATTGTAACCTGTCCCTCTTCTTTATGAAATTACTTTCCTTTCGGAGGAAATCCTTTTAGCCAGCTCAAAAGAAAAAATCCTCTCTCTCCGTGATATTAAGCCGTATTTCATCGCATTTATCATAAAGTTATTTATCATATATAAAGATATTTGTCTTCTCACGAAATAAACACTTTGACATTAACCTTTCGTTGGCACCAACACCACCACCAACCAACATACCACAGTCAGGCTATGCCGGTGGCGACCCTTGTCATCTGATGTTGTTTCAAAATTAAACCAAAACATCCATCTCAAATTCAAACTCAAACCAAGCGAGAATGTGGCTATGGGTGGTTGTATGGTTTAAGGACCTCAACCATAACTTGGGTGAAACATTTTCTCTTCTTTTTTGTTTTTGTTGGGGGGCAAATTTATGGAGTCTCATTTCATTGCTTTATTTTAATGGAATTTATTTGTTTTAGAAATATCCTGTATTTTTTGTTTTTCTCGTGCTGTTGGCTTTGCCGGGTTATTTTCAATTTATTTTGAATGACATTTTTCTTCGGTTTCGTTACGTTTGGTTTTTTTCTTGGTTTTTCTTTCTCTCTCTGTGTTTGTGTGTGTGTTTTTGCATAATACTCTGTTGATGAACTTTGTGTATCATTTGCTTCATTTTTCTTGTCTTGATTTGTGGATGTGAATGTTTGAATGAAATAGAAGAAAAAAAAGGCAAAAGAAGAAAGAGATTTGAAATAAATGCGCTTTCTTGCTGGGACTCCTGAAAAATGTTTGTATTCTTATCTGTTTTGTGCTTTGTTCTGCTTTGTCTTCTATTCTCCCCCTTATTCCCCCTTGGAAAATGCCGCCTTAATGTAAACAAACAAACGACCACGTTTTCCAACACAATGTCATGCCGACAACATCAAATTTTGAAATCTCTCTGCACAACAAAAACTAGTATTACCCGGCCACACATCAGCAGCAGCAACAACTACAACTACAGCATCAACAACAACTCTTACAGCAGACGGCCAACCAAACTCAATGTAATCGCCACAAAGCACTTGTGGGTTCCGAGGGCTTTGCCGGCTTTGGCGCCAGAGGTGAGAATGGCAAGTCGGCCTCACAACATGGACTACATAATTTGCAGCAGCAACCGAGCTACCTACAACAGCCACCCTCACAACTGAGACAAGAATATCAGCCACAGCAACATACACAACAGCATCAACCACCAGCAACAACAGCATCAAATCAACAATATCAAAATATAAACAGCAATACAACGTGGCTGCCACAAACTAATAAAAGAGCCAACGATGAGATTGAGGGCTGCCGACAAAACCCAGCGGCAGCTCAGCCCCAGCCACAACATCAACACCATCCGGAACAACATCATCTCATGGCACATCATGCACACTTGTCGCAGTCCAACAACCCACAACAACAGCAGCCGACCAACTATTGCAGCAAACATGGCGATAACAACATGGCAGCAGTCGAGCCGGCTGTTGGCGGTGGCGTTTATGTGGCCAAGAAAACCTACATAACACCCTTCGACATACCCTCGCCACCGCCACAGCCGGTGCTAACACACGAACACAAAAGATTTTCAAGTGGCCAATATACGGCGAAGGTGGGTACATCGTCCTCGGCCGGTGGCAATGCTCCAGCCGCCACAGCGTCTGGCAGCAACAACATCAAGTCCTATTGTCAGTGTGAGCATAATGTACGTGGCAAGAACACTGGCACTTCAACTCATTCAAATCATTATCAGCAACAACAACAGCAGCAGTCTACACATCAAAGACAACCGTCAGGTAGCACAGCAACATCAATGCCAGGCCAGCAGCTGCAGCAGCAGCAGCAACATAGTCATCATCACACACACAGTCGCCATTATGCAGACGAAACGTTGGGTATGTCACGAACCTCGTCCTTAAAGCACACCAACAACCATCACTCCCCACATCAGCAGCAGCAGCAACAACAACAGCATCAGTCACATCAGCCACATCACCAACAACAACAACAGCAACATCATCATCAGCAACAGCCACAATATCGGAAAATTGATGTGTTTGCTGCAGTCGATGATGATGACAACGATACCAGTCCCAGCATAAAGGTAAATGATTGTCTTGTGAAACTTCCTTCCTCCTCTATGTATGTGCATGTGTGTGTGTTTGTGTGTATCTCTGCAGCAGGCCTTGTTCTTGTTCCTTGCATTGGCGCGCCATGCTTGCAGGCTTTCTAATGTCAGCCTTGTCTTGCCTTGCGCTACAAAGGCAGGATGAAGCTTTTCAAGTCTGTTTTATGCTCTTTGTAAAGACCATTCAATGGAAACACAGCCACCATACACTACTCGAGCGAGGAGACTATTATGCCCAAGAAGGAAATCATAATGAATTAAGTCATTGCCAACAACAAGCTTATAGTTTTCGAAAGAAGTCATAGCATCTTAAGTCAAATTTAGAAGTTCTACGGGAATTTCTTTCTTAGGATATTAGGGTCTTTAAAAAAAGTTTCCAAAATCTAAGTCGAATAGATGGTTTTCTTAGGGAAACCAGGCTCAGTAATAGTTGATTAGCCTGGTTTCTTAAAGAAACCAGACTCATTCATAAGAAAACACCTTTATTCCTAAACTAGACCCTTGAAGTTTCCACTTTACCAGAATCCCTAGAGAAGTCAATGATTTTCAAAGCTAACATAGAACCTTTAACTAAATCAGAGGCTTCTCATAAAAGACTGGATTTAAATGGTGAATGTATTCCCATGAACCATTGCAATTGGTTATGGCTTTTTCCTAATAAACTTGGCTTAGTCCACAGTATCTTAAGGCACTACTACAACACTCTGATCATAACACTCTTCAAAAGGCATGGTGGTAATGTTTTTTAATTAGAAATTTACATGATATATAAATATATATACGGCTGATAACAACATGGTAACACCAAGTACTGCATACAGAAGCACCACTGATGGCTTATTCCCACACACACGATATTAAATAGGTCTACGGCCAAAAAGTGTGTATACACTCAACTATACAGATTTTGACGCATGCACATATTTCATAACCTGTATGTGTATAACTCATCAGTGGCGCTTCTGTATAGAGTGATTGGTGTTACCATACTGTTATCAGCCGGTTTTCCTCGTTTCCATTAACAAAATAAAAAAATGTTAGCGTAAGAAGTAAAAAACTTCAACGTTATGGTCGAAATTCGAAAATATTGCATTCAAAACCATATAAAAAATATTTTAATTGAAAAGTCGCTGCGAAGCCACCTGACGAAGACTCTCATAGGTCGGAAATCATGGCATTGGTAGTGTGTAAATAAATTTGCATTCTATAAAATTTATTTGCATATTCTGGAAATATAGATGGTCTTGAGCCAGGAGAATAGCCCAGTTCAAATCAAATATGAAAATACTCGCAGTACCCGCTGCTTCGCACGCGAAAAAGCCAGTTATTTGTTAATTTTATCCATCTTTGTTTTTGGATAGTATTTATTTAATTTTCTTTTGGTGGATATAGATAAATCTAAAATAGTAATTTGGAAACCTCCTATTAGCATGTTTCTAGATTCAGCCAGCCAGTTTATAACTTTTTGCACTTCTTTCCCAAAAAGTACACATTTTGAAAAATCACTATAGGTAAAATGTGTTTTTGCTTCCCCTAAAAATATGTACTTTATTTGGTAACACATTTATTCCTTGTTGTCCCGTATCCTCCCTTTTAAGTACAAATTTTGAAATATCCATTTATGTTCCGCGCTTACGTAATTAAATGATTTACAGCATTTTTATCCATTTTCGTCCCGCGCATTCCTTAAAAGTAGAAATTTCAAAAAATAAAATCAAACAACTGCGCTTCTATATAGTCAGAGGAATTTACACAATAAATTTCACGATTCTAGCTGTAATACTAAAGTTGGTACCATTTGTATCCCTTTCTGTCCCGCACACCCCTTAAAAGTACAATTTTCGAAAAATCCAATTTTACTTCGTTTATAAATGGTCAGAGGAATAATACATTAGTATGGTGTGACTGCACCATAGGGTGCTTTTATCCCACGAGTTTGAGCAAACAATTTTCAAAAGAAATCTAGGACTACTCAAGGTTCAAGGTTCTAGTAATTAAGATTCATTAAGAGATGTCAAGTTAGAAGCCAGTAAGAAGACCGCTTCAATAAAACAGTTTTGGATTTTGGTTTTATTGAGCCTTTCAAAAAATTTTTTTTAAGAATAACTAAAGTGATTTGTAGTATAACTTAAGATTATAATGTAATGTCTTAATAGATGTGAGAATTTGAACAGCACCATGCTTTATGATGAAAGGATATTAAACAGTTTGTGTTGTAGGTGTAATTCTTAAAACGTCCTTGCTCCCGGGACTATACATCTTTGGAGAGTTGTTCTCATTATATTAGCTTAATATTAAATTTACAAATACGAAATATATGTTTAATAAAAAAAAGTAAAAAATTAAAATCTAAGAGTGTATAAAAGAACGTGTAGCTGTAAAGTAAGAATGGTTTATCCTCTGTGTATTCCAAGGGGAGCTTTGTTATAACATATATGGCGAATATTGTTATTGATACTAAAGTCCGATTGGCGATTGTTCATATACCCAACAGGAGAAAGATAGTTCGTATTTGACCAACTAAAATGTTTCTGTTCATCGTAACGGCTTCATGAAGGTTTAGTTTTGAAATAAAACGATCAAGTAAGTCACACACATAGAGACCGATGGGAGGGATTTTAGATTTTGTGTATACAAATCGATTAGAGAAACGTTTTGATGGAGATACGAAAATTTTCCCAATACAAAAACGCAGAATTTTCCGTTCAAGTTATAAGAGTCTTAGCCAGGGTAGTTTCAGCCAGTACCAGGATTATAAAAAGACCAAGAGAATTTCAAATATTATAATTATTTATTATAAATTATTCGCCAAAACAAAAGATAATTCAAGAATGAACCCAACACAGCAGCCAGAGAACAGAAATATCTCCCACGAGGTTATCCGCGAACGGACTAGCGAGCTTCGTAGATCCAACCAGAAAGATCTAGATGCCGTAAAATCGGAATTATGTGTGGTATGTAGTTTGGTGGTTTTAGTGTGTTAGTTGACTACTAATACGCCTAGGAACTATGGCTGTCAATACCAGTAGTGTCCCTGTGCAATACTACAAAGGTGTCTGGGAACTATGGCTGTAAGAAACCAGTAGAATCCCTCTACACTACTACTACTATTGTGCCTGGGATCTATGGCTGTAAAAATCCAGTAGTTTCCCTGAGCGACAATACTACCGAGCTCGACCCATCTGCGCGAGTGTGGCTGCTACCGAAGCTGTCACATACTTGCAGCAACTGTCCTCACTCTACGACAGATGAAGTCGAACTAATGTAGTAGTGACGATCACATAAGGCCACAACTGCCAAACGTAGTAGTAGAGATAAGTTTGTGTTCGAGAAAACAAGAGTGTGATCGTGATGTTCACGACGACATCAATATGAGTGCCAGAGAGAGAGAGAGAGAGAGAGATATCTGTGCACGCTGTGCTGGCGTTCTTATACATATTACTCTTATACAACTACTCTTAAATTATAATTATACCAAATGTAACAAGTAATAATACTTCAAATAATGGAAATCATGCAATGTATTACATTGGTAAAGAAATGTTAAATATATTTAATATACAAAATAATTATGTAACGACAACTTCGTTACAAAGTATCTCAATGTTTTTCATTATAGTTGGAGAAATTTGAAACCAGATTGGGAAAGCATATAGTAAAACCGGTCTGATACTTGTCTTATATATAATAATAGTTTTGTACTTGGCGGTAATTGTTTGTTCGAGAGTATTCTAGATAAGAGACCCACCAATCTCCGTGATTTTTGAATTACAGTTCTGGTGTGGTCATTGAATTTCATCAGTTTGTTAAAATTTACGCCGAGGTACTTCATATTATCCTTAAATGGAATTTCCGTCCCATCTACGAAAAGTTGAAGTGTTTTACTTTCAGGAACAACAAAACTTTTACATTTTTTAGAAGCGTTTCGTAAGCAAATGGCCTCGCTTTTTGATGCATTTATCTTCAATCCGCATGTCCTATAGAAATGCTTGACCTTTTCCAAATGAAGAAATACATTATCCAAAGCTTTTAAAGGTGATTCAGCGTTGGAGTATAGTAGTGAGTCGTCGGCGTATAACAGACCTATCGAATTTTGTTCAATGTGGGGAAAATCATATATAAATATGTTATAGAGGTGTGGTGCCAAGATGGAGCCTTGAGGTACACCTCGGTTGATATGATCATATTCTGATAATTATAATTATAATTTATTATTGTATTGTATACAAAATATCCTATTCTTGAAAAAACTATGTATCATCTTAATGATTGACGGCCTAAAACCAATATTAATCATTTTGAAAAGTATGCATGAATGGTATGCACTGTCAAAAGCCTTTTCGATGTCTAAAAAAATAGCAACAGTGCAGTATTTTTTCCGGAGGTTACAGATAATATCATTCTAAAATTTGAGCAATGCATCTGTCGTAGAGTGACCTTTTTTAAAACCAAATTGTAAATCATGTATATACGCCTCATCAAGGCCTATGTCCATCTTCCCGCGAATTAGTTTTTCAAGTAATTTTCCTAAATTCGAAAGTAATAAGATAGGTCTTAAGTTGTCTAACTCATTGCTATTTGACTTCTTCCTGATAGGGAATATTTTTGAAATTTTCCATGTATCAGGAAAATAACAGTTACATAGACAATTGTTGAATATTATTGTGAGAAATTCAAATGCTTTCGTAGGTAGTTTTCTAATAATGAAGTTCGAGATATGGTCGAGACCATATGATTTCTTGTTCTTGATTTCATTACAACCTTTGATGACATCGTCCAGAGATGCGAGTCCCGAAAAATTTTGAGTGTTGGTGGCGTTAAAATTTGAATCGAAATTATGTAGGTGTTCGTGTACGTTAGTAATTGTTGAAGTGATAATGTTCTCAATATGAACGATATCTTGGACTTGGTTAGGTCTGTTAAATTCCAGAAAAATAATTCCGCAATTCAAATAGACAATCATCATCACTCTCAATTATTCTTCCGTCTACCTCTAATTTTGTAATTTGTGTTTTCCTTTTATGGCCTAAAATTCTGTAAACCTGCTTATGTGCATTTGGACCTGGAACGATTTAATTTACGTTGTTGTACCTTTTCTTTAATTATTATATTTAATAGCTGTATTTGTTTGGACAACAACAAGTATTCCTGGTTCATTCGGTTGAGAGTTCTGTGATAGATCAATTTTAACTGCTTTTGCCATCTATATTTGATTTTATATAATGTTTTAGTACTTTCAGAAACAATAATTGTTCTATGGTTTATTGAAATTTGCTGTGAGTTATTTGTGCATGTTTCATTCAGCAATTCCGTAAAATTTTCAATATGTTAATCTATTTCGGCATTTGATAGGTTTCTCTATCGGAATTGGGAAAATTATTCAATAATTCATCCCGAAAGTCATTGTTGAAATCGTCCCAGTTCGTATTCTTAAAAGAAATAAATGTGTGAGGATGGTATTGTAATATTTCAAAGTCGCAAATATTAATTTTCAATTTAATGGGTAAATGATCGGAGAATGACGGAAGATCTGAAATCGTGTAGTTGGGAAAGGTGGTGTCAATCATATTCGGGCTTATGAGAAAATGGTCTAAGAATGAAGAATTATTGGGATATTAAATAAAACAGATAATGTAAGAAGTCAGCTAAAATACAATATACTTATCCAGTAGGAAGATAGACCCGATTTAACAGATCAAAAGTGATGAGCCCAATAGACAGTTGCAGTAAAAATACAATCCAAGATCCGACCAAATTTAGCAGATCCGATAAGAAGACAGACAAAAAAAGACAGGCCAATCACGATAGTTTCCGTGAGACATTTCCAGTAAGATCCCAGGTCCCTTTAGATGTCGGGTCGGATAAGACAGATCAAGTCAGGTTCCATAAGTTAGGCCAATTATTAGACATGTCCAATAGCAAGACAAATACGAAAACAGATCCAGTAAAAAGACAGGTATTTGAATTTATTGAACTTTCGATTTCCCTAGCAAGAAGATTTAGCATCTCATATAACTGCTCGAGAATTAACAATGTTTCCATCAGTACTAGTATACAGTAAATAAGAAGTCAAGTAACAGTAAGAATTAAGGTCAAGAACAGGTCAAGGAAGACAGCTGCGGAAGATATGGTTTAGTACGCAAAAAAAAAACTATACGAAAGGCCCGATAAGGCAAATTCATCAAAAAACCGTGTTACTATTTTCCACGACAACACATACAACGTAACAGACCAACAATACATACAAACAACAACAATACACACGAGGTACAGTGAAGACGGGACATACCGTACAACAACACATGCATAACATTGAATTGGCAAAGTGAGATTTTTAGTGTGTCGACTTAGTTCGGTGGAATATTTTGTTTATCAGCGCTTTTCATTTGTCGTATGTGACCGCTGGTACTAATATGAACCCTGATTTAAGTCAAAGACATACATTCGTTGCGAAAGTTCTGACGAGATGGGGTAGCGCCCATCAAAACTGCGCAGTCAACTTTTTAGCTGCAACAATTAAGGTCTCACTTTGCCTTTTTGCTAATTTTGGGTTCTGCTGAAGACTTCAGAACAACCTTTGGTCTTAAACCAAAATAAATGACAACACATACAACAATACATACAAACAACAATTGTAAATATATTTATTCCCATCGTTCCGCAGTGGAACATAGGGCGGGACTTCTTCTTCTGCCACTTCCCAGTGAGTTACAATAAAGCGCTGCTTGTGTCATGTGGCTTTCTACGAGCATGTCGAAACTACTTGCATTTTTGGATGTGAGCTGAGCTCTAGTTTTCCACTAAAAATGTAGGCATTGATTTAATATGATGAATCCTTCGATTTCCCACAGAGAATTAAATGGAATATAAATATAAACTTCATGTTTTCTATAGCAATCCAAATTACGAATGACTAAGTCATAGAAAATTCGTGTCAGTCCTAACTTTTCTAAGCCTTATTTGAACAGAAGAGAAGTTATGAATGTGTCTTAGACACATCTCCACACTGTCATGCATTTTCGTTTTTATACTGAAAATGCATCTCTGTCTGATCTACAAAATTGTAGGATCTGTGCTACGTAAGTAGTAATTCTGAGTCCGCACAGACCCTAGTTTCATTTTCCTACAAAAAAATCTGGCTCAAATAGCTGAGCCATTGATACAGCACAGCCTAGCCCAGCAAAACTTCAACGTTTTTTTTTGGGATACTTATCTCTCTATGAATGAGCCTAACTTCTAACTTTGTTCTGTACGGCTCTAGTCATAGCCTAGGTTTCATAGAGATAAATGGGATTCGCTTAAGCCTTAGGGATAACTCATTCCAGTTAAAAATCTAAATAAATTTTTATATAGGAAATTCATCTCAGTATGTACGAGTCTAACTTGCTCTTCACAAAACTGGGGTCTCTACGGACTCAATGTGACTTGAGCTTTCTCTTCTAATAGAAAAACTCATCTCTGTCTGGTTGAACCTAATCTTAATTACAGAAAACTAGGGTCTGTGTAGACTCAATATGAAACAAATAGTATATAGAAGTTTATCTTGTTTTACAAACAATGTTTCTATTTCTATTCACTATTACCGGAGCTTAATTATCCTACAGACTAAATCTTTGTTTTCCAATAAAAAATCATTTCGAATGACTGAGCCCTAGGTACAACTCATCACATAAACCTCTATGTTTCGTATGGAAATCTTATCTTTGTGTAACTGAGCCTTAGTTATTCTATAGAAAACTAAGGTCTGTACGGACTCAATATGACTAGAGCTATGCACATGACTATAAATAAATTGGATTCAACTGATCCTTAGACATAGCTCAGCCCAGCCAAACCTCTAATTAAATTTTGTACATGAAACTCATCTCATTATGTACGAGTCTAACATGTTCTACACAAAACTGGGACTCAATATTACCCGAGAACCAATTGTCCTAGAGAAAAATCTGGCTCAAATAACTGAGCCTTGATACTCAACCCAATCAAATCAATCAACCCTTAAAGTTTTTGTTTGAGATATTCATCCCTTTACGACTGAGCCTAATAGTCCAACTTCTTCTACACAAAACTTGGGTCTGTACGGGCTCAGTTTTCATATATATGAATTGGATTCGATTGAACTTTAGGGTCATTATACATTTTTGTATAGATACTTCATCTCAGTAAGTACGAGACTAGCTTGCTCTGCACAAAGCTGGAGTATGTGTGGACTCTATATTACTAGAGTCTAATTTTCCCATAGAACCTAATGCTGGCTCAAATGGCTGAGCCTTTGAAACAGCTTAAAACAGTCTAACCTCAAAGTTTTTGTTTGGAAATACTAATCCATCTATTACTAAGCCTAAATCGATCTGTTGAAAACTGGGGTCTGTGCAGACTCAATATGTCTAGAGCTTAGTTCTCATATGAAAAAACATAGCCATATGGCACAACTAAACCCCTACAGAAGTTTTGCATGGGAAAATCATCGCTTGCTTACTGAGCCTAAGATGTCCTTCAGAAAACTGAGGTCTGTACGGACTCACTATCCCTAGAGCCTAGTTTTCATATGGAAAAATCAAATTCTAATGACTGAACCAAAAGGCAGTAAGGCAGTTAAACCGCTAACGAAATTTTGTATTGAAAACTCATCTCACTATGACTAAGCTTATGTAGTTCTGTTTACAACAGGACTCTGTACGTGTCCAATATGATTAGAGTTTAGATTTTTTATGGGCACATGGATTTGTGATGACTGAGCTTTGACTTTCCCCTTAAGTAAGTTCAACCAGATTGAACCTTGGTTTTCTGGTCCAGAACTTGGAGTAATGTCCTTGTTTTTGTATGAAAATCTTTGTAACCGATCATGGTGAGGGTTCAAGTCTAGTTAACGAAGAACTTTCAAAAAAAGCAACCCCAAAACAACATTCCGAGAGGAATAAGGTCAGCTTCTGTCAATCAAAGACCTGTATGCGAAATATTTGTATATCTACTTAAATGGATTTGCACTTTGCAAATCAACTCAGACCTAGATTTCACTCAGCACACATTAGCTGGCTCCAAAAGAGCGAGGAGAAGTTGTTATAAAATTATTTTAAAATAATATCCACTCAAGCCTTCGTTGTTTGAAAGATGCTCGCACTAATTCGTTAGGAATGTTCGAAAGAACGTGCTATGCTTGTGGCTTCCTGCGTTACATATTCACACACCCTTTTCCTCGAAAGACTTGCGAACTTTGTTCATAAGCCCATATGCGCTTTTTTTGGTTTAAAATCCTTTCTCCTCGCCATACCGCAGAGTTTCGATTTAATGTACTTCTTGTGAAATTCGCTTTCACCGGAAATACTCTTAGGCTGGTAATAGCATTTCCTGTGTTTTCTTCGTTTTTTTCTTCCTTCGTCATTCCTTAAGTATCTTCCCGGGAAAGGGGGAAAATGGAGAAAAATAAGTATAACGTAATAAGAACTTTGTGTCTTTGCCATGTATTTCTTTTGTTACGTGGTTGGCTTTTTTACCATAAACGGAAGAAAACCAACCCATGGATGGGTTGCTGATGGTGGGGAAAGTGGGGGGAAAGGTGGTTAAAATCATCTTAAAGTCAACACCTTTCATGTTTCGCTGGCAGCAGATCGTTCTTATGCTGACAGTGTTTTTCTTTTTCGTTGTTGTTTTCGTATTTTCTGTGGAATCTTTCAACAAATGGCGGCTGTTTGGTTTGGTTGATGTTTTCATCCTTTTTTTTGTCTGCCAACACTTAATTTCAGCACATATTTTGCAAGCAAGGGGTCGGTTTGTTAAGCATTGGCCCGTAATTGAGCTGATGTTGGTACTTTAAAGCATATTTACTTAAACATTCACCTAAGCTGATCATACCGCCCAAGCCTAACTCTTTGCCATGGCAATCATTAAGTGCAAATTTGTTGACACTGTCGTACGGCATTCTTGACATTCTCATAAAGCAGGCCTTAAGTTTGTCCTGATGTCGTCGTCGTCCCTTTTTGCCGTTGCCGTGAAATCACGCTTTATCGCGGCCATAAGAAAACCTTAACGAAACCTTCTCCCTGCGCCACGTTACTTCTGTATGCCGGCATTTTTATCATCATAGCATTTTTTTCTGTTTCTGTGTCATAACGATTATATTAATGTCCTTTATGTTTTTTCTTTCTTTTTTACGTCTCGTTTCAGGTACGTGCCGAAAGAGTTGCTTTTTTTTTCTTTCTCCCTGGCCGGTAATGAGTTTTGTAAGTACAAGTATGCCCTTGTCGTAATGAATGCTGGTTGGTTAGTTGGGCGCTGGGGGGCTGGCCCTGCTAACAAAAGTAGGCAATTACCGCTGAAGAGTATATTCATTGTCAATTTAAGGACTTATGATATTTTCGCCATTGACAAAGGATTCTCGCTCATGTCTAGAGATGTCGCGAATTATGTCAGGGCTAATTGCTGGCGAAGGCTATGATTGAAAGCAAAACAGATGTATGTATTTAAAATGAAGGTCACAAAACATTTCACAGAACATAATCATGTGATTATACTTCGTGGGTGAAGAAACTCCAAATTTTGTTGGCACACATGGAGTATGCGAATATATCCTGAAAGAAGGGATTGAAATGAAGTACTCGTGCTTTAACATTTTGTCCATATCAATTCATTTAAAGAATATAAATACAAATTAAAATGTGTAAGTACTTTAAGTTAAAGGTCACAAAAACATTTCATAGAACGTAATCATGTGATTATACTTTATGGGTGAAAAAACTCCAACTTTTGTTTGCTCACATGGGAAATTTTAATATATTCTTAAAGAAAGGACTTAAATGAAGTACTCGTGCATTAACAAGTTTTCCACATCAATTCATTTAAAGAAATTAAATACAAATTAAAATGCGTAAGTACTTTAAGTTAATGACCACTTATCAAAATTTCATAGAACATAATGATGTGATTATACCTCGTGGGTGTAAAAACTGCAAATTTTGCTGGCACACATGGAGTATGCGAAAATATCCTAAAAGAAGGGATTAATATGAAGTACTCGTGCTTTAACATTTCGTCCATATCAATTCATTTAAAGAATTTAAATACAAATTAAAATGTGCACTTTAAGTTAAAGGCCACAAAAACATTTCATAGAACGTAATCATGTGATTATACTTTATGGGTGGAAAAACTCCAACTTTTGTTTGCACACATGAAAAATTTTAATATATTTTTAAAGAAAGGACTTAAATGAAGTACTCGTGCATTAACAAGTTGTCAATATCAGTTCATTTAAAGAATTTTAAAACAAATTAAAATGCGTAAGTACTTTAAGTTAATGGCCACTTATAAACATTTCATAGAACATAATGATGTGATTATACCTCGTGGGTGTAAAAACTGCAAATTTTGTTTGCACACATGGAATATGCGAATACATTCTGAAAGAAAGGATTTAAATGAGGTACTCGTGCCTTGAAAATTTGTCCATATCAATTCATTTAAAAAATTTAAATACCAATTTAAATGTGCACATTAAGTTAAAGGCCACGAAAACATTTTATAGAACATAATGATGTGATTTACTTCGTGGGTGTAAAAATCCAAATTTTGTTCGCACACATGGAATATGCGCATATATCCTGAAAGAAGGGATTGAAATGAATTACTCGTGCCTTGAAAATATTTTCGTATCAATTCGTTTAAACAAATTAAATACAAATTAATACGTGGAAGTACTTTAAGTTTCACAGAACATAATGATATGATTATACCTCGTGGGTCTAAACACTCCAAATTTTGCTTGCACACATGGAAATTTTTAACATATTCTCAAAGAACGGATTTAAATGAAGTACTCGTGCTTTAAAGTTTTTTCCATATCAATTCATTTAAACAAATTAAATACAAATTAAAATGCGTAAGTACTTTAAGTTAAGGTCACAAAAACATTTCATAGAACATAATCATGTGATTATACTTCGTGGGTGTAAAAACTCCAAATGTTGTTGGCACACATGGAATATGCGAATATATTCTGAAAGAAAGGATTTAAATGAAGTATTCGTGCTTTGGAAATTTGTCCATATCAATTCATTTAAAAAATTTAAATACAAATTAAAATGCGCACTTTAAGTTAAAGGCCACAAAAACAGTTCATAGAACATAATGATGTGAGTATACCTCATAGGTGTAAAAAATCCAACTTTTGTTCGCACACATGGAATATGCGCATATATCCTGAAAGAAGGGATTGAAATGAATTACTCGTGCCTTGAAAATATTTTCGTATCAATTCGTTTAAACAAATTAAATACAAATTAATACATGGAAGTACTTTAAGTTTCACAGAACATAATGATATGATTTTACCTCGTGGGTGTAAACACTCCAAATTTTGCTTGCACACATGGAAATTTTTAACATATTCTCAAAGAACGAATTTAAATGAAGTACTCGTGCTTTAAAGATTTTTCCATATCAATTCATTTAAAAAATTAAGTAGAAATAAAAATGTGTAAGTACTTTACGTTAAAGGCCACAAAAACATTTCATAGAACATAATGATATGATTATACCTCGTGGGTGTAAAAACTCCAAATTTTGCTTGCACACATGGAAAATTTTAATATATTCTCAAAGAACGGATTTAAATGAAGTACTCGTGCTTTAATGATTTTTCCATATCAATTCATTTAAACATTTTAAGTACAAATTAAAATGTGTAAGTAATCTAAGTTAAAGGTCACAAAAACAGTTCATAGATCGTAATAATGTGATTATACTTTATGGGTGTAAAAAATCCAAATATAGTGTGCACACATGGAATATGCGCATACATCCTGAAAGAAGGGATTAAACTGAAGTACTCGTGCTATAAGGATTTTACCATATCAATTCATTTAAAAAAATTAAATGCAAATTAAAATGTGGAAGTACTTTAAGTTTCATAGAAAGTAATCATGTGATTATTCTTTATGGGTGAGCGAACTCCAAAGAAGAAGAAGGGATTAAAATGAAGTACTTTAAATTAATTAAGTACTTTAAAATAACAATTACTGTCTTTTAATAAATTTTTAGTAGTTAACATAACTACACCACCCTCGTTTAATATATAGATATTATTTTGCAGTTCAAATTGTCGATAACTTTTTATATTGGCTGCACACATAGGAATGGGCAACATCCTGAGATAGATGTGTTAAACCTAAAATATCCGTGATTTACAGACTCCCCATATCAAAAATCGAATATATCCTGAATGAAGGACTAAAGAGTGAATACCTGAATCAGACAGTTTTCCCATATCAGTTCGTTTACTTGTTTAAAATACAAATTAAAATTTTTGTGGAATTTAATTATTTTCGGGCTTCTGATAGTTTGGATATACATAAGCTTAAACAGTCATTAATTTCATATTAATTTTGGAGCACATACATGGAAGCTAAAATATTTTCATACAAAATAATTACAAGTTAAACATCTGGATTTTCTAGATTCCCTATATATATATGACACATAAATACCACCCATATTTAATATAAAAATATTATATTGTACTCTAAATTGTCTATAACTTATTATTTTGGTTGCACACATGGGTATGGACAACTTTCTGAGACAGATGTATTAAACCTAAAACATCCATGATTTCCAGTCTCCCCAAATCAATTCGTTTAAACAAATAATTTACAATTTACCGTACAAATATCGAAAATATATAATAAATTTGAATTCTTAAAATACCCAATACGACAAAATATAAGACTTTTGGTTGCACACATGGAAGAGTCGAATATATATGGAAAGAAGGACTAAAAACTGAAAATCTGAGCCAGACAGTTTTCCCATATCAATTCGTTTGCTTGACTAAAATGCAAATTAAAAAATATTGATTTTAATTTATATTATTCACCGTTTTTAGTATTTTGGCTATATATTAGTTTAAATTGTAATTAATTTCAAACTTTGAATGTACACTTGGAGAGAGGAAAATTTTTCACATAAAATGATGATAAATAAAATACTCGAATAAACTACAAATTATTAACTGTATAAGGGAAAGGGGTGATATATATTTAATATATAAATATTACTTTTCCAGTTTGAATTATCTATAACTTAGTATTTTGGTTGCACACATGGGAACGGACAACATTCTGAGATAGATGTACTAAACATAAACCATCCGTGATTTCCAGTCTCCTCGTATCAATTCATTTAAACATTTATATTACAATTTACTGTCAATATATCGAAAATCTGTGATATTTATGTCACTATAACACATAATAGGACCAAAAAAAGACTTTAAGTTGCACACATGGAAAACTCGAATATATCCGGAAAGAAGGACTGCTGAGTGAATACCTGAATCAGACAGTTTTCCCATATCAATTCGTTTACTAGGTAAAAATACAACTTAAAAATTGTATGGAATTTAAAATAAATTATTTTCTGTGTTTGCAATTTTGGGTATACATTAGTTTAAATGGCCATTCATTTCATATTTTGAATGTACACATGGGAATTAACACTTTATAAACATAATACCCTTCACATAAAATGATTACAAATTAAATATCTGAGTCGTCCAGTTGCCCTATATTAATTCGCTTACTCATATAAAATACAAATTACTGCTTATACAAGAAATATGGGAGGCATACTTAATTTAACCCATATAGATAGCTCCCGTATTTAAAATATAAATATTATAAGTGTATAGTAAATTGTCTATAACTTATTATTTTGGCTGCACACATAGGAACGGATAACATTTTGAAATAGGTGTGTTAAACCTAAAACATACTTAACTTCCACTCTCCCAATATCAATTCGTTTCAAATTTTAAATTACTAATTACAGTCCATATATCGAACACAAGTTGTAGTTACGTTACTACCGCACTTAATAGGATAAAAACTAAGACATTTGATTGCACACACGGAAAAGTCGAATATATCCTGAGAGAAGGGTTAAAAATTGAAAACTTGAGTCAGACAGTTTTCCCATATCAATTCGTTCACTCTTTTAAAATAGAAATTACTACCGATATATCGAAAACAAGTGGTTATCACGTTACTATTGCACGTAATATGATAAAAATTGAAGAAATTTGGTTGCACACATGGACAAGTCGAATATATTCTGAAAGAAGAGCTAAGAATTGAATACTTGAGATATGCAGTTTTCCTATATCAATTCGGTTACTAATACAAATTACTATTTACACACAAGGGAAAACATAATGTTTGGAGATTGGTGGACTAAAAATTAATTATTTGTGTCCAGGAGTTTCCCTATATCAATTCGTTTAGACATTTAAAATATAAATTACTGTCCATATATTGAAAATGTGTGGTACTTTTGATGCGATTACTATTTATTGGATAGAAAATACAACTTTTTAGTTGCACACATGAATAATTCTAATGTATCCTGACTGCAGGACTCAAAACGGAATACCTGAGTAAGGCAAATTTCCAATATCAATTCGTTTACATTTAAAAATTCAAATAAAAAATTTCTCCACGTTCTCTATTAAAAATAAAATTAAATTTTTCACTTTAAATGTTCAATAACTCTTTATTTAGGTTGCACACATGGGACACCACAATATTTTCAGATTGATGGGTTTAAAATAAATTAAGTATATGTTCTAGCTTCTCCATATCAATTCGTTTACGTCCTTAAACTACAAATCACTGTACATATACTAAATAAAAGATGATATTTATAATGTGATTGCAACTCATTGGAAATGTATTCATATAATATAATATAATTCTTGTGATTGTACATGACGTAATATCGAATATATGCTGAAAAGAAAAATTGACATTAAACTACCCTTGCCTAACAACTTTATCATAACAATAAGTTTATTCATTTAAAACTGCCGGAGAAAAATATGTAATTCGAATTACTCGCCGCTTTATAGTAATTTATGTTTATTTTACCCATATTGCATATATGTACAATATAATTTCTATTTTTAATTGAACAATAATTTATTATTTTGGTTGCACACTTGGTTGGGAAAGCATACGATTTGGAGATTGATGAGGTTTCAAATAAATTATGTGTGCCTTTCAGTTGCCCTATATATCAATACATTTGCTCATTTAGAATGCAAATTGCTATTTATACCCGTATCTAGTGAAAACGGGTGGCATTTATTTAGGTATTTTTAAGAGGAACAGTGGATGATATGCATAATTTAAATTTAAATTATTTCCCTCATTTTTTCCAAGTATGTGTCCTCCCAATAAATATAACTCGTTTTACAAAATTTAATATTAATTTGAACTTTAAACAGATAAACGAATTGAGGTAGAACAAGCAAAAAGGGGGGATTGAGTTCGTCCGGGCCGGGCAGATAAACGAATTGAGGTAGAACAAGCAAAAAGGGGGGATTGAGTTCGACCTGGCCGAATCTGCACCACCATAGCTTGCATTCCACAGTATTACCGGTAGATTAGAGCCTGTCGACTATAAGTACAAGTCCCACAGTAACATATTAGGAAATATGTAATATTTTTAAAGCAAATTTTGATATTTGATAATCTCTTTTCATCACGATTTCCCCCTAAAAGTGTCAATATCGATTCTTTTCATGTTCACGTCTAAACAATCAGAACTATGTAAACAGCTAATTTTATTATTACACCGTGCGACAATTTTGCATTTATTTTATTGGACCTGAGCAAGACAATATACATGTATAACTAGAGATCGTGTGATTTGGTGATCCTTTCTTCTTTTTCAGGACTTTTAATTTCCAATGGATATAGATTTTAATTTATTTTCATACTTTAACGAGTCATACAAAGATATTGGTACCAAATGAAAGAGAAAAATATCTATTAAAAATATTTTAAATATAATGTTTCTATCTGTATTACTTTAGTATTAAAAACAACTTCAAGTCTCCCTTATTTGTTTAGTTTATTCATCTTTTACTATTTAAGGGCATAAGCTTGAAATGGTTGTTAATTCTAAACTAATGCAGATAGAGGCATGGAATTTTTAGTATTTTTAATATAAATGCTTCTCTTTCATTCGATACCCATATCGCCTGCGTATTATTAAGACAAATATATCATTTGAAAATTAGAAGTCCGGTAAAGAGGAGAAAAGGTCACCAAATGAAAAACTGAGTAGAAAATCTGTATTTTCTACATATTATCTCTAGTTTCATATGTATATGGTACATATGTATATTAGGCTGGGTCGCCGTCCATACAAATGGAAAAACAAGTTCCAGTAGAACCCACGAAAATAAAGTTTGATTTCTTTAATGATGATTTGCAAAATATTTCGTTCCTAGATCAAGCCATCTGTGAGCTAAACGGTCCTGAAAATAACCCTAAAAATCATCAATCATTTTCCGGTGTATTTTTTTTTGTTACATTTTTTTCCATTTTTTCTGAAGTAATAGTAAAGCACTTTAAATAAAAATTTTGATTCTTGTCTTAGAGTAACTTATTGGTCGAATTATTGGACGTTTATAGTAATTTATTGTGGATTTTCACAGTGACTACTGAAATTTTTTCGTATTTGGTGGTAGTATTTTATGAAAAATAAATAACTGCAGTCAATACCTTTCCAAAGATGCCTAAATGGTGAACATCGGAAGAAAATTGCCGCCGCTGCTCTCATTTTTGTAAAAAGTGTTTGAACATTTTGGCTGTGAAAACCATCGCCTACATTAAATTATTTCAAAAAAATGGAGTCAGTGACGTCATTTTTCGTCTGTTATTCATCATTTAGGCATCATTCGAAAGGTATTGATTCCTCCTATTTATTTGTCATTACACCTCTTACAAAATGTTTCCAAGAAATATGAGTTTTTAGCTGTCACCTTGAAAATCAATATAAACGCCCAATAATTCTATCAATGAGTTATTCTAAGACAAGAATAAAAATTTTTATTTAAAGTACTTCCAAAGGTTTATAAATTCAGAAAAAAAATTTTGGGCAAAAATGCAACATAAAAAATTACACTGGAAAAACATGATTTTTAGAGGTGTTTTCAGGAGCGTTTAGCTAACATATGGCCAATCTTCATTTCTGGGGTGTGACCGCTGCAATTTATTTTCGTGACGCATCCTAATGTATATGCTTGGTTGGTACTAATTTTCCCCTATTTTGAACTTAAAAGTACAAATATTGAAAAAGCAGCCATGCCGACATATACACGATATATAATTTAATTGTTCAATATGCAGCCGTTTAATTGGTACCGTTTTTACCCCCAATCGCCCCGTTTTCTCATAAAAGTACACATTTCGAAAACTTCCTTTATATTGTGCATCTACACAGTCGAATTGCATATACAGCCGTATGTTTCGTACCATTTTTATCCCTCTTCTCCTATTTCAACCCTAAAAGTACGCATTTCGAAAAACAGTTCTATTTCTATACCTATATACGCCCTAGAGGGATTTACATTTATGTTTTAGCTGCCGTCGTTTTATTAGCACCATTTTTGCCCCTTTTCGTTATTTTAGGTCCGGTTTTATCTCCTTTGGCCCCGCTTCCCCTAGAACAACATATTTAGAAAAAATCCTTTTTAGCGTCTTCACAGTCAGATAAATGTATTCAACGAATTTTAGGATTTCACCTGTAGACGTTTGCTAGCTACCATTTGTATCCCTTTTTCACATTTTATCCTTAAAAGTAAGAATTTCGAAAAATCCCTTTGTTTACGTGTCTACGCCGCTGTAGGAATTTACATTTATGTTTCTCCCTGTTGTCATTTAATTGGTACCATTCGTTATTCTACGACCATTTTTATACCCTTTCGACTCGATTTCCTCTAAAAGTATATTATTCATAAAAATCCTTTATATTGAGCGTCTACGCAGTCAGATAATCGAATATATACAGGAATTTCATACACAGGAGTTTGTTTGGTACCATTTTTATCTCTCTTTTCATATTTACCCATTAAAAGTAAGAATTTCCCAAAATGCCTTTATTTTACGTGTCTACGAGCTAGAAGAATTTAAATTTAAGTTTCTAGCTGTTGTCGTTACCACTCTGTCACCTTACATCACCTATATAAATGATTTTATGGTGCGCGTTAAATTTCAAAAATTCTAAAAAAATTAGTCAGTTTAAACTAGTCATTTATATTTTAAATGAGTAAAAAAAGTAATTTTGAATAAATTTTTACTTTATTCGAGTATGTACGTACTAAATTCAGATAAAAAATAAACAAATGCCAATTTCATTTAATATATACCTAGTCGATCAAGTTTTATCTTCTTACGAAGGAAATTTTGTGTTTTGGAAGGAAATGAGAACCCCACTCAACTACACACTTTGTCCATATACGTATTTTTTATTCTGTGTGGGAATAACTCTTCAGTGGAACTGCTGCATAGAGAACCTTACCGCAAGGCGGTTTTTGCTATGATCTATCTGAAACCTTTCGTATAATATTCTGTAGACTGATGGGATTTCAGCATTATACTGCCTTCACTCCATAAACATATAAATGTACCTTTGACGAAAATTGAAATTTTAGTAAAAACAAAAAATAAAAAAAATATTCATAAAAATTTGTTGTATTGATTTTATGAATGAGTATTCCTTAATGCTTACAAAAACTAAATATTTAGGTCTCAAAAACAAAATTTTATTTTTTTTTTAGTCGCACAACCGAGGGAATGAGTAATATTATGCACAGTAAATATAACGTATACGCCACCATATGGCATCCCGGTGATTTGAATCTATTGCATTAATCGTAGATTAGTGTTTATTCCATCGAGTGATCGTAAAGGATTGATCTATGTATGTTCCATATGGGACGCAAATCCGGTGGACCGATTCGCCTGAAAATTTTACTGTAGCTAACCACTGGACAGAGGATGATTCCCTGGCTATACTAGGTTATGATAGGCCAAAGTAGCGCGGTACTGCCCACACAAACTATACTTTAAAATTATAAATTAGTAAATTCATAAATTATAAATTAGTACCCGTGCAACGCCGGATACAAAACACTAGTAATAAATAAAAAAGGTTTAAAATTTTCAAAAGTGTCAACTTTTTAGGAATATTTTTCAAATTTGAATATCAAAATATTGCTGATAATGTCTACTAAAAACAGAAATTCAGACATGTTGCAAAAGACCTCGTGCCGAGAAATATTGGACGAAAATTTGATGAAAGAATCGATTTCTCTATAAATTCTAATTTATCAGCCAAAACATTTGAAATAGTTCCGCAACCATTCATCGGGTTTTGGAAATAAAATTAAAAACTTCAAAATAATTCAATTTCTGACTTTGGATATTTTTATGTAAAAAAGTACATCGCAAAGACTAATTGTTTTCCTTAAAAATTTGCTTCAATGAGCAATGATGCAAGTGATCTCGCATGACCAAGTATTTGTTACAACAATAACCGACACCAATAATAGAAAAAACTGGATATTAAAAAGCAGTTTAGTGCAAGATTTAGATTTACCCACATTGGAATTTATGCCACATCACGAAAAGTCACATCACATTCACATTATAGGTTGTACAAGAGTAAAAAAAGGTTTTATTATTATTATTACTATATTGCACCGGGCTACAAAAAAGAATGAAGTAGAAAACTCTGGGAAGTGATATTATTTTTCTTGTAGGTATTGTCAAGTAGAGCAAGAATCTGTATTTGAAATTTGCCAGACACCCCCAAAATCTTGAGTTACGGATAAAAACCCGGTTTTCGTGCTTTTGCTCAATTATATCCCTGTAACTTAGTTGGTCATCAATCGATTTTCACTTTCAGATCGGATTTGAAAAAAAAAAGAAACTAGGATCTTGCGATATATAGCTTATTTAAGAAAATATAAGAAATCTGTGTGCTTTTGTCCTTCAAACACACTTTTTAAACAATTTTTAGCCATTTTGCAACTTTCACAATGTTTTTTGTGCATTATTTTATTTGGTAAACGTAACACTTGTATTTTTTTTTAAATAACACAATTAGTAAGGAATAAAACGACGCGTTGTTTTTAAAAATCCGTCAGTAATTTACTGAGTTATTGAAGTTTTCGCTAAAACAATTTTTTTGCAAAAACACAAGTTTTGGTCATTCCAGTTTAAATCTCTCATAATTTTACGTGTTGAAGAACCATGAAAATTCTTAAAATTCTATAAAAAGATAAAAACATTGAAAATAATACCAGATTTTAAATTTTTTTCAAAAAAAAAACAAAAAAATACCCGAATTCCTAAAGTGGAGAAAATGTGTTCCAAAACAATACCTACAAGAAAAATAATATCACTTCCCACAGTTTTTGGACTGTATTATTATTACTTATCAAATTGTAAAATAAAAACTAGTAAATCAAAAAAAAAATTTTTTTTCAAATCCATGCTTGCAGAATTCTATTGGGCCTGGAAATTCTTTTTAGTTATCTTTTGTAGAAGGAAAAATTACTGCAAAATTTCAGTTTTTTATCTGCCATAGAACGGCATATATTCGAAAATGGGTTTTAACTTCGTATGGGAGGTGCCACGCCCACATTTCCATTACCGCCCATTTTTGTCACAACTACGCACATTAATGCTAGATGCACTTACACAAAATTACAGTAGGTGTAATTTTGGTTTTAACTTCATATGGGAGGTGCCACGCCCACTTTTGCATTACCGCCCATTTTAGGCGCAACTACGCACATTGATGCTAGATGCACTTACACAAAATTTGAGCACTATACGTGTCATAGAACTGACACTATTCGATAATATGTTTTAACTTCGTATGGGAGGTGGTACGCCCACTATTCCAATACCGCCCATTTTTGGCAGAACTACGCACATTGATGGTAGATGCACTTACACAAAATTTCAGCACTCTAGGTGTCATAGAACTGACAATATTCAATAATAGGTTTTAACTTCGTATGGGAGATGCCACGCCCACTTTTCCAATACCGCCCATTTTTGGCACAACTATGCGAATTGATGCTAGATGCACTTACACAAAATTTCAGCATTCTAGGTGTCATAGAACTGACAATATTCAATAATAGGTTTTAACTTCGTATGGGAGGTGCCACGCCCCTTTGTCCAATTGGTCAAATTTTTCCATTTCCTTGTATTGTCATCGAAAATGATTAAGTGTGCAAAATTTGAGCAAAATTGGTTGAGAAAAAAGCTTTCAAAAATTGATTTCAAATTTTGTGGCACACAAACATATATAGAAAGTAACCTTATATAAAGCATGGAACAAGTAAAAACGGCCTTAAGTGCGGCCCGGTCGAACTTTATATATCCTCCACCATGTATTGCATTCCATAGAGGCTGTCGATTTTCGTAGAAGTGCAGTAATATTACAGGAAAATGTATATATTTTTTGAATATAACCAACCCAAAACAAATACAAATTTTGAAAATCCAGTATCTCAAGTGCAAAATAACTCAAGTGCAAAATAACCTACCTTCATGATTCAACAAATTTTTGCCGTAAAAATATAAAGTACGATTTTGGAAAAATCTTTTTATTTTGCGTGCCTATGCACTTAGAGGAATGTATACACCGAAATCCATGTTCTAGCTGCGATCATTTGGTTGGTACCATTTTTATCCCCTTTTTCCTATTTTACCCCCTTATGAGTACGACTTTCTAAAATCTCTTTATTTTACGTGTCCACGCAATTAGATTTATGTACACACCGAATTTCATTATTCTAGCTGTAGCCGTTAAGTTGGTACTATTTTTATCCCTCTGTACCCATTGTATCCCTTGAAAGTACGAATTTGGAAAAACTTTTATTTTTCGTGTCTACGCAGTCAGAGGAATGTATACTCCGAATTTCATGACTCGGTCATTTGGCTGGTACTATTTTTATCCCCTTTTCTATTTTAACCCCAAAAAGTACGAATTTCGAAAAATCCGTTTATTTTACGTGTCTACGCAATCATTATTCTAGGTGCAGCCGTTTGGTTGGTACCATTTTTATCCCTCTATTCCCATTTTATCCCTTAAAAGTACGAATTTGGAAAAAATAATTTCATATTATGTCATATCAATTAGAAGAATGTACACAGCGAATCGTGTTTCTAGCTGGTGTCGTTTAATATGTACCATTTGTATCCCTTTTTGGCCCCCATTTCACCCCCTACAAATAAGAATCAAGCAAATATAAACAGACATATTCAAAAAACATGCTTAAATACGATAAAATATTAGGGATTATTATGGGTATTTTTAGTCCTTGTGAGGGAAAACATTTTCCCTTTTGGGCCGATTTCGCCCCGTTTCAATCCCAACCGATCTACGACTATAAGACGCATCTTTCAACAGACGGACGGATGGACATTGCTAGATAGTCTTAGAATTTTATCACGATCAAGAATATATATACTTTATAGGGTCTTAGGTCGATATTTCCCCATCCTGGAGGTGGAGGGTATAAAAATAGTATCACTTCCCAGAGTTTTTGGACTGTCGCACAGTATTATTATTACTTATCAAATTGTAAAACAAACTAAAAATATCCCAAATCATTAAATAAAAAGTTTTTCATTTTTGTGATGTATAAAAAAGCTGACTTTTTTGTCACGTCACCTTTTTGGAAGGTAGCTAATATTTTGGGACAATGCAGTTCAATTGCTTTCTTCTTTTTAGTAATTACAGAGCTTTTAAAATGATACTAAAAATTTTGCATGAATATTTTTAAAAATAAATTAAATTTTAACAAATTTTCACGGGGCAGAATATTTCCAAAATTACCTCGTTTAAGTAAATTTAGTTACAATTGGTATTAGTTTTAGATTTTTACGTTTTTTTTTGGGCACTGACTTGGCAACATTCTTTGGAAGATGGTATTATAATGTTCACGTGTGAAAAAGTATACAAAATCCACATTTCACAGCTCAATATGTCCTCGTTTAAGTAACTCGATTTTAAACAAACTTAAACTTTTACACAAACTTGGCATCACTTTTTGGGAACTAATGTTATAATATTCACGTGTCAGTATTCAAAATATACATAGTTCAAGTAACTTGATATGAATTTGGCGTTTGTTTTAGATCTGTGCGTTTTTTCACCAACTTGACAACACTTTTTGCGATATTAAATATTCATTGGCCTGTAAATATTCAAAGCTCAACATTTCCTAGTTTAAGTAACTTGATATCAATTTGACGTTTGTTTAAGATTTGTGCGTTTTTTTTGCACCAACTTGACAACACTGCACGATTAACAGATTTTTTTGTTTAAGAGAAAGCATTGCTCCAAACACCTGTTGATTTCAGTGATACCGCCACCCGCACCACCACTTACTTCCGTGATTCTCTTTTGTGCTGCTCTTGCTTGGCCCCTGCTATGCTATGATTTCAGCTCCAACGAACATTCCAACGAAGGCAGAGATTAAAACATCGCCCATGAAGATAAAGCGCAACAACACAACGACGACGATGATGATAACAACGATACCAACCAAACCACAGCCATGTCACGTTTTGCGCTTCTCCATATCGCATTTTCTGTGTTTTGCTTGTGACATTCGTGCGTTTGAGCGGCGATAGAGCGAAGAAGAAGAAGATTGCATAAGAAGAAGAGGTCGATGCGATGCTTTGCCACACAGCGTAGAGATAGATAAAACCCAAAATGTTATAATACGGCTAAACCATGCATTTTGGCGCTTTATCATTTCGCAAAACAAGAAAAAATTAAAAACAAAGAAATAAAGAGTACCACCACCACACCAACTGGAGCAGAGAGTGATATTAAGAGAGGGCAACGACAACAATTGTTAAATGCGGTCCATGTATTAACAGCTACGAAATGCACACAGTGGTGCCGAATAAACGAATGGGGGTAATAACTTAACGACTTCCAAACAATGAAATGCGTAGAAGAAATTAAATTTGCCAACATTCGAATAGAATTTTCATAAAAGAAATTTGCTGTTCGACATATTTCTTGAAATAAAAGTTGTTTTGAGTCATTTCATGTCAAGCGGTACGGTTTTTGACCTCGATGGCTGCGATTGTTTTGAAAGTTTGTGTATGTATTCTTTTCATAAAAATATTGTAGACGTATATTTGAAAAACAAATTTAAATTTTTTTTCACGAGTTATGACCTAAATACTACTTTTTTCCAAAGGTGTGTTCATTCAATCTCCTGTAACTCCTAAAATACTTTACCGATTTTAATGTTTGAAGGTAATTTAATTTGTTTTGAAGGTAATTTCAATTACTTTTAAAAGATTGAAAGTGTGGTGTGTTAGATTTTTTTTAGATAGCAGGGTTAGATTTTTTAATGTTTTTGGAGTTTTAGTTCTTCTATTTTGATTTTCGAAATGTCTACACTAATCCATTTTGTTGAAATTTTAAAACAGTGAGCTTTGGTCCATATTTAAGCGAATGTTTAAGTTTGAAAGTGGTGAAATGATACGATTTTTTTTTCGATTTTTGTTTACAAAATTACATTAGTGAAAAATCATCGCAGTTATAATTTGTTAATTAGTTCAAAGGTATAAAAACAATGAAAAATTCAAGAAAAAATAGCTTATGGAAACATATATTTTTTTTTCATTTTTTGTATTGTGTATCCATAGCTTTTCTTCAATTAAGGCTTGTTTTTTTCTTTTTTTTAGGATATCAGTATGGGATTTTTAGTACCCAAACAAAAAACGCAATTTAAACAAAAAAATTAGAAAATGTATGATTTTTTACTCAAATTCAAATTCTATATTTGTCCATGAGCTATGTTTTTTTGTTTTGAAATTAAATTTGCCAACATTCGAATAGAATTTTCATAAAAGAAATTTGCTGTTCGACATATTTCTTGAAATAAAAGTTGTTTTGAGTCATTTCATGTCAAGCGGTACGGTTTTTGACCTCGATAGCTGCGATTGTTTTGAAAGTTTGTGTATGTATTCTTTTCATAAAAATATTGTAGACGTATATTTGGAAAACAATTTTAAATTTTTTTTTTCACGAGTTATGACCTAAATACTACTTTTTTCAAAAGGTGTGTTCATTCAATCTCCTGTAACTCCTAAAATACTTTACCGATTTTAATGTTTGAAGGTAATTTAATTTGTTTTGAAGGTAATTTCAATTACTTTTAAAAGATTGAAAGTGTGGTGTGTTAGATTTTTTTTAGATAGCAGGGTTAGATTTTTTAATGTTTTTGGAGTTTTAGTTCTTCTATTTTGATTTTCGAAATGTCTACACTAATCCATTTTGTTGAAATTTTAAAACAGTGAGCTTTGGTCCATATTTAAGCGAATGTTTAAGTTTGAAAGTGGTGAAATGATACGATTTTTTTTTTCGATTTTTGTTTACAAAATTACATTAGTGAAAAATCATCGCAGTTATAATTTGTTAATTAGATCAAAGGTATAAAAACAATGAAAAATTCAAGAAAAAATAGCTTATGGAAACATATATTTTTTTTTTCATTTTTTGTATTGTGTATCCATAGCTTTTCTTCAATTAAGGCTTGTTTTTTTCTTTTTTTTAGGATATCAGTATGGGATTTTTAGTACCCAAACAAAAAACGCAATTTAAACAAAAAAATTAGAAAATGTATGATTTTTTACTCAAATTCAAATTCTATATTTGTCCATGAGCTATGTTTTTTTTGTTTTGAATGCTATCTATTAAATAAATAAAATTAAATATTTTTTATTATTTATATTTTTTTGTTTTTTTTTTTTCATGCCAGCAAAAAAAATTAAAAATATTTTTTTCAATTAATTGGCGACTATTTCTTAACTAATGTTTCTACGTGAATGTTAGCTTTAACCTAAAATCCCAAAATTATACTGTAAATTTCAAAGGTACATTCGACGAAAATTGAAAATTTTAATAGAGGAAAAAGTAAATACAAATTATTCATAAAAATTAGTTTGGTGTTAATCTTTTGGAGTACATACAAAGATCGCAACAACAAAAATCACAAATCAATTATTGATTAACAACATTAACATTTCAAAATTTATTTATGTTTGCATATTATCGATCTACGTAATCTGAGAAAATTAATGCTACTAATTAATTTTACTGATATTATATTTATTATGATATTAATAATTAATATAAAATGAAATATTTGAAATAAATTAATACAGCAAAAAAATTGTATTTTTAAGCAAAAGTGTTTAAACTTCTTACCTCTGTGATCCCATACTAAAAAATCGATCCCATTCACTTGTGAAAATGCTCTTCGTGAAATGTTAAATATTATCTACTTTTTTGTTTAAAAGAACGTCCACAAAAGCGGGGGAAATGCTAATTGAGATTTTGAGATGCTATTAAAATGTACTTCCAATTTCTTTTGCTGGGTACCCATTGTGTTATCCATATTTGGTAATTTTATCTCTTAGATACACGGACATTCACATGTCATTTTTACCGGACAGGTAGACTTATCTATTTGGTAGTCACAGCCGTAGTTATCTATTTGTTGAAATTACGGACATAAATCCAAAAAGAAAAGATTTATTGACACAATACAATATTTACAATTTTTGCAGAAGATAAACTTCTTGAGTTCTTTATGACATAGCTCGTGAACGAGAGGTAGTAACTCTGTGAAACAAGTGTCGTAACATGGGAAACTTACAGATCCATAGGGTGGAGATATAGGCCAGTTTTCTAATATCGTCAAAAAAGCAAATAATCGGCACTTTTAACTAAGGTACAAATAGGACAAATTGGAATGAATTCTATCCAGCAGCCAAAATATTTGAATAACGAATGCCAAAAACGCTAAATTTTCTATCCAAAAAGAGTTCAAACAAAGGCCATAGGAAGAGGAAGATATGCTAATACAGGCTGGTGGACGGTGTAATTAAATAATACTGCATTTAATGAATTTTCAAGTCTTGTTTATGAAACTACTTATGGAAGAAATATTTATTTATTTCGTGATCGTTTTTCAATTTTTTTAATTTCCAATGGATACAGATATTTTAATAATTTATTTTCGTAACTTACGAATTTTTTAAAATTAATAACACAAGGGAAATTTTGGGTTCGTTTCCCTACGTTAAAAAGCATATCGAACGAACCATTTATTTAATTTATTAAAATATCCAAACGAGTTTGAGTACCAAAATTGGTCGTAATATCTCCATCCATTAACCATAAAGTACTAAAAGGGGAAAAAATGTTACAAAATTGCATTAAAACAATAACAATAAATTAGTCAACACCTAACAAAAATAATTATATCTCCTGATCCCATTCTGAAGTTTTGACAGAAAATCCTTCTCAGATGGTCGTTACCTACCAAAAATCATAATAAAGGAATGAGCGGCCTTAAGGCACCTTTTTTACCCTTCACATACAGGATGGAGATACACTAAGTTTGTCATTCCGTAAACACATATAATAAAGGGAAAAGGGGGCTAGAGTGATGTAGTAGCATCCAGAAGGTCCACTGTTCTACCCATGGTAGCGGCGGATTTTTTAAAACAGAAATGAAAACTAGTGAAAAATTAGATATTGGCCACAACTTAAAAATCACATTTAAGTCTATCAAAATAAAGGACATCTCTCCTATCACAAATCCATGTTAAATTCATTACCTATAAAAAGAAAAAATACAAAATTGAATTAAATAAATAACAATAAAGTAGCCAACACCTCACAAACATATTTATATCTTCCGATCCCATCCTGAACAACAAATCCGTCACCGTCCAAAAATCATGATAAAGGTAGTGAGTAGCCAAGTAATAAATCTCACCGTCATAACTATTTGTAAATAAATTTGCATTCTATAAAATATAAAGTATACGAGTATCATTTTTGTTGCTGCTTAAAGTTATTGCTACATTTATCACATATTTAGTTTATCCAAAACAATTATGAAATTTCCAAAATATTTGGAAACATCTGTAAATATCTTTATTTTGTTGGCTCTTTATTTGTCCCATTATTACCACTTTTGCGTTGCTCCGCACCACTGTGCACTTGAGCTCCAATCCAAACCAGCCTCTCTGTATTTAGTTACTCTCTCGTAGATAATCTCTTTAATTTGTTGGCACGTCTCGTTTTTGGAAAGTGTGTTTACACTTTCACAAAAACACATAGTACTGCTGTGCTGTGTTGTTGTGCTGTGTCGTGTGGGTTTGTGGAACACGAATGCACTCCACACACACACTGGATCCACTGAATGTGCGAAGGGGGATTTGCTCTTGCCTTTGTTGCTGCTGCTGCTGCCTTTGGCGATGTTTGGGGTGTTTGGTTGTGTGTGTTTTCTGGTGCTTTTCTTTTTTGCATTCAGTTGCCAATTGCTTTTGGTTGTGAACGGTGGTTTAACGGTTTCGTGGCGCTTCGTTTTAATCCCCTCGTTTTTCGTTCTTATGTTTTACGGACAGATTTCGGTTGCGTGTGGTGTTGTCTCCAAAATCGTAACAAACAAACAAAACGCATAACAACAACATAACGTAATAACGTCGTCGTCGTCGTCGTCGTTTGAGTGCGTTCGTGCGTCCGTCTGTGTGTTCGTTACGACTGTTGTATGTTGGTTTAAGCGCCCGACCGCCCGTGTGCCTTGGAGCAAAGGTTTCAATTTCAAACGGCAACGAACGTAAGACTGGCTTTTTAGTTTTTTTGTGTTGTTGTTGTTGTTTGTGTTAACAACAATAATACAATACTCTGAGGTTTTCGTTTCTTTTTTGCATTTCTTGGTTTTACAAAAATTACAAAAAAAAAAATAAAAAATAGAAATAACAAAGACAACAACTAAAGCTAGGGTTCTATTGTAAAACGCGTTTTGTTTTCCTGTTCAACCCGTTATGGCTACCAGCGTGCTACCGTGTTGCTGGTTGGTTGGTTGGTTGGCTGGCTGTGATTGTTGTGGGCCAACCAACAAACCACACCCCCCCCCCCCCAACATCATTCATCAGAAGTGCATAATGCACCACGGCCTTTAATTTGCCTCAACAATTCCTCGACCCTCGACGCCAACAATCACTCGGTCGGTCGTTGGGTCGGCCACACATGAAAATTCCAAACAAAGTTTTTATTTTCTGTTGAACGTGTCTCGTGTTGTGTGGCTGGTTAAATATTCCAACACAAAACCAAAAGTGAACAAATATTATTAAAAATACATCAAAAACAAAACGTGCTGTGCTGTGATGTGAATGATTATGCCCATAACAATTTTTTTTATTTTCCCATTTAAGAATAATTATGTTTATATTCCATGTGTAGCTTCAATGTTTATCATTTGATTTATTTTCCGAGAAAATAATTAAATTAAATATGGGAAATAAAAAGAGTCCCTACTAGTCAAAAAGGATAAATTATCTAGTGTAAAGGGGGGCTTTTGAAAATTATACGTCGAATATGTTTGACGAAGAACAGCCAAAAGAAAAGATAAAAATTGTTTTTTTTTTTTTCGAAAAGAAAAAATCGGAAAAAATATTTAACTTCGAACATGTTTGGCGAACAAAATCCAAAAGAAAGGAGTAAATTGTGATTTAGGAACAGTCTCCAAAAAAATTGATTTTTTCCAAAAAAAAATATGCCACGAAAAAGACTTTAAAAAATAGAAAAAAATAGGAAAACATATTTTTATAGCTAACATTATAACGAAGATAGCAGTGTCTATATGCAAAATATCTAAATGTAAATGTAGAATTTATGACCTTCTTTATAGGCGCAACAATTTTTTCAGTGTAAATTAAACTCTTAAAAAATCGTGTTGAAATCAATTTCAGAAAACGCTAAATTATCCAGTGTAAAGGGGACTTTTGAAAATTGTACGTCAAACATGTTTGACGCACAAAAGCCAAAGGAAAAAGAGTAAATTGTGGTTTAGGAATAGTCTGCAAAAAAATTGTTTTTTTTTTCGAAAAAATCAGGAAAAATTTAAAAAAAAAATCGTAAAAAATATTTTATTTTATTTTTTAATTGCTAATTTTTTAAGTGTTTAAATATACAAGATCTGTGGATAAAGGTAGAAATTATGGACTTATTGGTAGATGGAAATAAATTTTTAGTGTAAATTAAACTTTTAACAAATTTTCGTCGAACAAGTTTAATTTATCCTCAGAAACAAGTGCTGAAATCAATTTCAGAAAACGCTAAATTATCTAGTGTAAAGGGGGCTTTTGAAAAGTGTACGTCAAACATGTTTAACGCATAAGAGCCAAAAGAAAAGAGTAAATTGTGGAACAGTCTCCAAAAAATTTTTTTTTCCGAAAACATATTTTTTACTGAAACGAAAAAAACTATAAAAAATGGAAAAAAATTTCCAATAATTTTTAATAGCTAACATTATATCAAAAAAACAGTGTCTACATGTATAAGATCTATGGATATGGGTCTATGTTATGGCCTTTTTGTAGGCTGAACAAATTTTAGTGTAAACTAAACTTTTCAAAAATGTTCGTTGATCCAGCGGTTTATCCTCAAGTTATATGAAAATAAAATGCCTTTTCAAATTGCATGCGCAATCGTGCTGAAATCAGTTTCAGAAGACGCTAAATTATACAGTGTAAAGGGGGACTTTTGAAAATTGTACGTCAAACATGTTTGACGCACAAAAGCCTAAAGAAAAGAGTAAATTGTGGAACAATCTAAAAAAAATATTTTTTCCGAAAAAAATAAATTTAAAATTATTGACACGAAAAAAACTATAAAAAATAGAAAAAAATTGGAAAAATATGTTTTCTATTTTTTTATAGCTAACATTATATCGAGGAAAACAGTGTCTACATGTAAAAGATCTATAGATAAATGTAGATGTTGTGGCCTTCTTTGTAGACGCAACAATTTTTTAGTGTAAATTAAACCTTTTAAAAAACGGTCGTCGAACAAGTTTGAAGGAGGATAAAACGATTTATCCTCAGAAACAAGTTTGATGAAAATAAAATGCCTTTTCAAATTTCTTGCGAAATCGTGCTGAAATTCATTTGAGAAAACGCTAGTGTAAAGGGGACTTTTGAAAATTGTACGTCAAACATGTTTGACGCATAAAAGCCAAAAGAAAAGAGTAAATTGTGGAACAGTCTCAAAAAAAATATTTTTTTCCGAAAAAATATTTTTTTGCTGCAACGAAAAAACTATAAAAAATAGAAAAACTGGAAAAAATATTTTTAATTTAATAACAAACATTATATCGATGAAAACAGTACCTACATGTAAAAGATGTATGGATAAATGTAGAAATTATGGCCTTCTTTGTAGACGCAACAATTTTTTAGTGTAAATTAAACTCTTAAAAAATGTTCGTTGAACAAGTTTGGAGGAGCATAGAGCGATTTATCCTCTGAAACAAGTGCCTTTGCAGATTGCTGAAATCGAATCGTGCCGAAATCGAAAACAATCTATAAAAAATAGAAAAAAAAATCGGAAAAATATTTTTATTTCTATTTTTTTATATCTATTAGATGTCAACATCTAAAAAAACTATTGATAAATGTAAAAAATGTAGACAGAAAAAAAATTTCTAGTGTAAATTAAACTTTAAAAAATTGTAAACAAGTTTGAAGGATCATAAAGCGATCTATTAACAAGCTTGATGAGAATAAAATGCGTTTTTAGACTGCAGAAACCAATAAAAAACGCTGAATTATATAAAGGGTTCTTTTGAAAATTTGACGTCAAACATGTATGACGAGCAAATGAGTTCAAATTCTAAATTATCTAGTGTAAAGTGCACTTTGGAAAAATGTTCGTCGAACAAGTTTGATGGAGTATAAAATGCCTAAAACAATCTATTCACTAGAACATGAATAAAGTGCATTTTCAGACTGCATGTGAAATCGAGGTGAATTCGATTTCAAAAACGCTAAATTTTCTACAGTAAAGGGGACTTATGAATACCAAATCAAAAAAAATACAAAGTTTAATTATCTAATGTAAATTGGAATTTTGAAAAATGTTCGTCGAACAAGTTTGAAGGAGTATAAATTGCCTAATTTAAGTTATCGAATTAAGGTCGATCAATTTCTGTACCAATTTGCAATTATGCTAGAATTAAGATTTAATTTTGAACACCAGAAATCGAGTTAAGCTCGATTTCGACGCTAGTCTGGAATGGCTCGAAAACAACAATCCGTCCACGAAACATATCTGTTTCCTTAGCTTCTCCGATTTTAATGGCAGTTTTCAACTTTATACATCTGAATAAGGGAAGTGGAACTACACCTTCCCATTATCCAAAAATATGAAATTGTAGAAACTAGGGTGGGTCAGAAATTTTTGTCATAAGGTTATTTAAAAAAATCATTCTGATGAGATGGGGAAGCGCCATCTGCGCAGGTAACATTTAGTTGCAAAAATAAATGTCTCACTTGCCTTTTTGCTTATTTTGGGTTCTGCTGCAGACTTCAGCACAACCTTTGGCCTTCAACCAAAATAAATGACAACACAAAATTCGTAACTTTTTTCTGGTACGCGATAAAAATATAATTTTTAATGAATTTCAAGCAAATTGCTTCTAGATTAATATAAAATTATCAAATCGTAAAAAATAAATATATTTTTTTAATTTTTTAATTTCCTTTTTAATAATCAGAAAAGTACCTCGTAACTTTTTTCCTAGTTTAATAGAAAATTATCAAATCTTCTCAAATAAATATATTTTTAATTCCCTGTATTTATTTTTATAATCGAAAAAGTACATATTCGATTTTTTAAATCATTTTTAACAGTGTTAGCATATATTCCAAAAATATTAAATTGTAGACATAAGAAGGGTCCAAATCAGAAATTTTGTCATAAGGCAATTTTAAAAAAATTTTAACATTTTTCTGGTAGATGATAGAAATATATTTTTTGCCGAATTTCAAGCAAATTACTCCTGGTTTAACACATTGAGTGTCAAGCGGAACCTGACACAAACCTTCCCAGGAGGCCATAAATTTAATATAGAAGCAATCACTGTCGTACGGAAACTCACGATGTGGCACCCCACGACGGGTTAGGTATCGTACGGAAACGTACGACGTAGCACTCAATGTGTTAATAGAAACTTAATTAGAAATTCAAAAAATAAATATATTTTTAATGTTTTTTAATAATCATAGAAGCACCTCTTCGGTTTTTATTAACAGTGTCAGTATACATATATTCCAAAAATATGAAATTTTTGACCTAGCGTGGGTCGAAAATCAGGAATTCTAAAAACTCGTAACTTTGTTCTGGTAGAAGACGGATATATATTTTTTTGGCGAATTTCAAGCAAATTGTTTAATAGAAAATAATTAAATCTTAAAAATAAATATATTTTTAATTTTGTAATTCCCTGCATTTTTAATAATCATGAAAGCAACTCTTGGATTTTTTAAATTAACTTTATATATATTCAAAGTGGAAAGTCAGGAATTTGTCATAAGGTAATTTTAAAAATTTCGAAACTTTTTTCTTGTAAAGGATAGAAATATATATATTATAACGAATTTCAATCAAATTGCTTCTCGTTTAACATAAAATTATTAAATCTTAAAAATAAACATATTTTAAATTTTTTTCGTAATCTTTGAATAATCAAAAAAGTAATTTTTCTATTTTTTAAAATATTTTTTTCTTAACACATAATAGTGTCAGGAAGACGCTCCACGAATTTCATGATGGAATTCCTGGTAAACAAAATTAAAAATATTTAATAAACATAATTAAAACAAGAAAATTTAATTTGGCTTCAAAAAAGTTTTTGATGATCCCAACTAAAATTAATATTATTAATATTTATCGCTGTCCATTCCTGAACTAAACAGTTTTTTACGACTTTAGTGCTATTTACAAAATGCATTTTTATAAAATCCGCTATAAATTCGATTGTGATTATGAGGCTTCACTAATCGTGATTTGTGGAATTGGAACATGGATTTTATCCACTAAAAAACTTCTTCCTTTTTCTTCCTTTTTGAACGAGAAAACGACATTAAAAATATTAATGGACACATTTTCTTAATTTTTACTAATATTCTAATTTACGCCGAAGATACCTATAATATTTGTACTCTCATATAAATATAAATCCATTTACAAGCTATGATATGCCTAAAAAATGAGAAAAAATTGAATTTTTTCGAAAAAAAAAACGCAAAAATTGAATAGCTAATATAACGATTAACATAGTGTCTATAGATAAATGTAAAATTTTTGATCATCTTTGTAGAGGCAAAAAAATTATAAAAATCAAGTTTTTTCCGAAAAAAATCTTTTTTGCTACCACAAAAAGAAACTCGAAAAAACTAGAAAAAATAATTTTTCTATAAGGGCCATAACTTCTACTTTTATCCACTATTTTTATCTTCGTTATAATTCTAACTTCTAAAAATAAAACAAAATGTTTTTCCAGCAATTTTTCTATTTTTATGTTAAACAGAAGAGAAACGATTTTTTGAAAATCCCTTACTTCTACAACAGGGACCATAAAAGCTACATTTATTCATATATTTGCTTCAATTAGGCCTTGTTTTCTTCGTTAATAAAATAACACTATATATTCTGTTATTTAATTTAAAATTACAAATTTAATTTACTAAATGTATTTTCATTTGCATCTACAGAGTACAATTTGTTTACTTCTTTTAAAAAAATAAACAAAATATTTGTTCCCAAAAGGGACTATGTACACATTTTTTTCCAATTTGTTCTATTCTTTATGGGAGTTTCCATGCCAGCAAATAAATATTTCTGTTTGAAAAAAAATCAATTTTTTTCAATTTCTAGAGACTTTTCCTGATCTACTTTTTCTAAACAGAAGTGAAATGCACAATATTTGTAGCCATCATCATTACCTTCAATCGGCCATATAATCGCGTGTGATCGCACCTATATTTCCAAAATGTCAGTACAAGTACCTTCGAGGAAAATCAGAACTTTAGTAAAAAAAAATATCCATATTTTTTTTTTTTGTGATTTTTTTAGCTCGACGAAAATCTGAATTTTAGAAAAAAATATATTCTAACAGTTTTAGTAAAAAAATAAAAATAAATTATCCACATTAGTTGTATTGATTTTATGGCCCATTATGCCTCATTGCAAACAAAAAATATTTTTGTTGGGCCTCAGATACAATTTTTTGTTTGTTCATTGTAATGTTTTTACCGGATTTTAAGAAAGTAGATGTTTGATCTGACAGCTGTTGGTTTACAAGCGTCATCTTAATTTGCCTTGGCAGAACATGGGAATGTGTGAGAATAATTAGGTGTGTTTCTACCAGCAAATAATGCTCTAGACTATTTCAACTATTAAGGAACTCTGCCGTTTAGTTTAGTTTTTATTCTAATAATTATAAATGAACAAAATGATATAATTAATAATTAATAGTTTGTTTTAAGAACAATATTCTAGCCAACATGTTTGATCAACAAAAGCTAAAAAAAAGTACCTAGTGTAAATGTGACCTTTGAATGCGTGCTTGACTAATATTTTGAATACTTTCTAACATTTTATTTGACTGTTTTATTTGAGCTGGGATATTCTTTAGGATTTAGATATTTTAAGCTATCATCTTTTTGAACTGTGAATATGAACTATTTTTATCCCTATCATTTTCTTTTTCGACCAAGTTTCCAATTGTGGGGAAACTGCTGAGTTTACATTTTCAATAAGCACAGCTTTGAATATTTAGATAATAATTAATCACATTGAAATGTGATACATTTGTATGCAAATTTATCCGCTCTGTGCGAAAAGAAAACTTATTATCTCAATACAGTTTAAAGCCGGAACTGAGATGCCAGCCAGTCTTCATTTGCATATGGCTTATCAGTCTTGCCATAAATGTCGCAATGATCTGGAGAACGCTTCAAATTCATTACAAACTTTATCAGTGCAACAAAATTGCGCTGCAAAAATGCAGTATTTATTAAATGGCAAAGTAATGAGAAACACAAAGAAATTAGGAATAAAATGCAATTTAAAAACAAAAAAATAAGATAAGAAATATTCCAAGAAAAAGTTAAAATAGTTAGTAGTTCTCTAACAACAACTAGAATTTTCTTGGCATCCATACGATAGACAAAAGCCATTGTCCGAAGTATATTTATTCCTGTCGTTTTAATGTGGAACATAGGTCCATAAATAAACACCAGTAATTCCCTTTCGTAAGTCACCTTTTTTAATATTCATATTTTAGAGTCTGTACATATACCATCAGACAAGATGACGGCCGTCACTCTTTATCACTTCTTAGTGATCGGGAAGTAAGAACTTTTAGTAATTATTAATAACTATTTTTAAAGATGACCAAAAATTCACAAAACCAGTTATCGCAAAATTTTACTTTAATTTTTCTGTATATTTTTTGTGGGTTCTATAAAACTCAAAGATATTTTTGATGTCGATAACTCGAAAGGTAATCGATTTTTTTCATTCAAATGAGCTAAAAATAATAGAGGAAAATAAAAAAAGATTAATTTTTTAAATTTCAATTTCGATGTTTCGATAACTAAAATAGTTATCGAATAAATTTATTTTATTTTTTGAATTTTTCCAAACTTTAACGTCCGATAAACCGATAACTAGGCCAAATATCGATAACATCTATGTTTTATTTATTTATTATTCCATTGTTGCGAGCGATGCGAACACATGCATAACATTGAATTGGCAAAGTGAGATTTTTAGTGTGTCGACTTAGTTCGGTGGAATATTTTGTTTATCAGCGCTTCTCATTTGTCATATGTGACCGCTGGTACTAATATGAACCCTGATTTAAGTCAAAGACATACATTCGTTGCGAAAGTTCTGACGAGATGGGGTAGCGCCCATCGAAACTGCGCAGTCAACTTTTAGCTGCAACAATAAAGGTCTCACTTTGCCTTTTTGCTAATTTTGGGTTCTGCTCAAGACTTCAGCACAACCTTTAGTCTTAAACCAAAATAAATGACAACACATATGGCATAACGGACCAACTATACATACCAACCACAGTCTTCTATAAAAGTCGAAGTTTTTCTAATATATATAATAAAGAAATTAAAAAGGTCGATATTTTTAGTTTTTAATTTCGATAACTAAAATAGTTGTCGAAAGAATTTATTTTATTTTTATGTTTTATTATTACATATTTATTTTTGACCTAATTTTACAAAATAAAATTTAATTTTTAAATTTATTTCCGTACTTTGTCTGATATTTTTGTTTTCGATAACTCGAAAATTTTCACTCGACTTTTTCGCTTTTTTCATTCTAATGAGAAAAAATATTTTTTATTTTGACCTCATTTTACAAAAATGCAGTTTTTTACTTTTCCAATAAAATTCATTTTTTCGATATTTTTGGTTTTGATAACTTGAAAGTTATCGAAATCTGTTACCCGATTTTCTCGCTTTTATTCATTCAAATGAGCTAAAAATAATAAAAAAATAGAAAAAAAGATTTTTTTATTTTCAATTTCGATGTAAAGATAACTAAGATAGTTATCGAAAAAAATTATTTTATTTTATTGCATTTTATTACTTTTCCAATAAAATTAAGTTTTTGCCGATATTTTTGGTTTCGATAACTCGAAAGTTGATTCGTTTTTTTCATTAAAATGAGATCGATTTTTTAATTTTCAATTTCGATAACTGAGTTGTTATTGAAAATCATAATTTTATGTTTTTTTTTACATTTTGATGACCTCATCTTTAAAAAAAAATGATCGAATTTTTCCAAACTTTAAAGTTTCGACATTTAAGCCAAATATCGATAACAATTTTATTTTACATTTTTACTTCACATTTCTCGACTATTTTTCAGTTTTCAATAAAAGCCAGTTTTTTCAATATTTTTGGTAATGATAACTCGAGAATTATTGAAAAAAATTATCCAATTTTTTGCTTTCTTCATTCAAATGAGCTAATAATAATGACATTTAAAAAATCGTTTTTTTTATTTTAAATTTCGATTTTTCGATAACTAAGATATTTATCGAAAATTTTTATTTTATTTTTTGATTTTGACATCATCTTTCAAAAAAAAAATATTGCTTTTCGATTTTTCTAAACTGTTTTACTTTACTCTACTTTATCCGCCTATATTTGAGTTTTCTATACCTCGAAAGTTATCGAAATTTTGTTAACGATTTTGCGCTTTTTTCATTCAAATGACTACAAATAATAAAATATTATTTTTTAATTCTCAATTTCCTTGTTTCGATAACAAAGATAGTCACCGAAAAATTTTATTTTATTTTTTCCATTTTTATTTTGACCGCAGTTTACAAAAAAATATTTTTTGACTTTTCCAACAAAATTCGGTTTTTTAACTCAAAAGTTATCGAACAGATAACAGATTTTTCTTCGTTTCGTTTCCATTCAAATAAGCTCAAAATTAAAAAAAACTATTTTTTAATTTCCAATTTCGTCGTTTCGATAACTAAGATAGTTATCGCTTTTTTTGTTTTGACACAGTTTACAAAAAAAAATAATTTTTTGACTTTTCAAATAAAATTTAGTTTTTTTACGATATTTTTAGTTCCGATAACACGAAAGTTATCGAAAAATTTTATCCGAATTTTTCATTTTTTTCTTTCAAGTGAGCTAAAAATAATATAAATTTAAAATAATCGATTTTTTTAATTTGCAATTTCGATAACTAAGATAGTTATCGAAAAATAGTTATTTTTTCGTCTTTTCATTTTGACAACATCTTTGAAAAAAATATTTTTCGATTTACTTGCTATTTTAATTCAAATGAGCTAATAACAAAAAAATCGATTTTTTTAATTTTAAATTTCGATATCTAATATAGTTATCGAAAAATTTTATTTTATTTTTTCCGCTATTTTTTCATTATGGCCTCATCTTTCAAAAAAATATTTTTTTTGTTTCAGACAAATATTGATAAAATTTTTATTTTATTTTACTTTTTCCGCCCAATTTTCAGTTTTCTATAAAAATCATTTTTACGTTATTTTTGTTTTCGATAATAAGAAAGTTGTCGATCAATTTTATCCATTTTTTGCGCTTTTTTCATTCAAATCAGGTAATAATTTTCTTTCAAATAAGCTAACAATAATAATATTATGAAAAATTGATTTTTTAAATTTTAAATTTCGATAACTAATATCGAAAAATTGTATTTAATTTGTTCCGTTTTTTATGTTTTCATATAACTCGATAACTAAGCGAGACATTGATAACATGTCGACCATTTTTTTCACCTTTCCAAAAATATTGTCAGATCTTGGTGCCTCGCATTTCATACTCTTGCCTTTTTTCAAATGGACAAATTTTTTAATTTTCTCGTGAAATCATTCAAATCTTTTCAGTCGTTTAAAAAAATCTTCCATGATTATTTCCTCTTCCACTTGTAGCGTGAAATACAGTCGATTGTAACCATGACTTCAGCCTTTCCTTGCTTACTGTTTTTAATTATTCATTTTAATTTGTTTTCTCTCACTTTGCTCGAGTGTAAAAAACAGAACAAATGTAAAGAAACTCGACGACAACGACAATAACATAAAATTATGTCAAGTTCACAAATTGCGTGCGAGAGCGCAGCGAGCACTTTCGATTGTCCTCTGGGCACACCTCAAGCGGTTAAACAATGAAATGATGCCATTTTCACGTTAATTCCTTTGGAGATTTCGGACAGTTTTCGTCCAACATAATAATTATTTTGAATTGTCAGGTCGGTGGTGGTGTCGAGGACACAACAAATAAGTTAGAGAATTTAGAGTTTTTTTAATGGAATGAATGGAACATTGTTAAATATTTTGAAAGTAAATATTATTAAAAAATTCATACATATTTAGTTAATTAAGATTGGGTTAATGCTATTTACCCGAGCAAATTAAATATCTGGAGAGATCAAATTATTAATTATTTATTGTCAGTTGTTTGCACAACTGCTGACAATTATTTCTGTTCTTTTTCGCCTGAAAATAATCATCAAAGTATTTTTCTCTTCGATTTCATTAATATCTCTCATAATTTCTGTTTTTAAATATTAACATAATTCAATAAAAATCCAAAATTAATTGTCAAAAGTTGAAAAAGCAACATCCTCGTAATTATTCCGACCACGTTCGCTTTTCGCCATTGTCAATCATTTTAATATGAAATAAGTGGAAATAAAAATTCCAAATCATCCCACAATTAATTCCCTGCAAACGTCAAAGGCAGGCAGCCAGGCAAGCAGCAGCCATAGCAACACACACAGTAACCGAAACTTCTTTAAACCAGTCCCACTCGAAATTAACGCAGGCCATGATGATGATTAAACTTATTAAAAAATAATGTCATTATTTGCGTTGCAAAAGTTTACACACGAACAATTTTTAAGTTACTTTTCTCTCTGGCGTTCTGGCGGGTAAGCAGAACAAATATATATGCGTGTGTGTGTATGTAGGTATGCACAAAGAATTACGCCGCACGGAAAGCGGGAATAATGGTTGCACTTTTCCGCACAAAGTTCTTGACAGAAATCTGAGGACAATGAACTAGTAGCGTAGTTTCTGTTAAGATAACAGAGTTTCGTAACATAATTCCACAAGAGAGAAAAAGTTCTCTCACATTATGTTGTAACAAGAGCATAATTTGAATATAACGGCGCTGTAAGAATATTGTTAGTATTCTCTTGATGCCAGTAACATTCTTGTAACACTGCGAGAGAGAATAATCTTATTAAAAATTAATTAATTAATACAAATTAATAAGAAAACAATATGTACAAAGAATTAAGAAGAATATGAAAAACAATTGGAGGCTATCTATTAACAGAGTTTAAATCAACTGACAGAGAATTCATTAGACGAAAGATCTGGTAACAGAGTTTCTGCTGTCAGCTGTGTTAAGATAACAGAGCTTCATAAAATAATTCCACAAGCGACAAAAAGTTCTCTTACATTCTGTTATAGCAAGAACTTATTTTAGAACTTAACAGCACTGTAAGAAGACTGTAAGTCTGATCTTGCTTTCAGTAATATTTTGATAATAGTTTTTGAGAAATATTAATAAGAAAAATATATGTAGAAAGAATTAATATGAAAAACAATTGGAGGCCGATAATCTATTAACAGAGTTTCTATCAACTGACTGATACTTCAGTACACGAAAGATCTGGTAACACAGTTTCCGTCGTTAGTTGTGTTAAGATAACAGAGCTTCATAACATAATTCCACAAGCGACAAAAAGTTCTCTTACATTCTGTTATAGCAAGAGCCTAATTAGAATATAACAGCACTGTAAGAAGACTGTAAGTCTTCCCTGGCTGCCAGTAACATTTTTGTAACAGTTTTTGAGAGAGAGAGAAAATGGAGCCCGATATTATTAACAGAGTTTCTGTCAGCTGACTGATAATTCAGTAGACGAAAGTACTTTCATCATGTTAAAATAGTAGTAGAAACTGTTAACAACACTGCTGTAGTCTAACATATTTGGTAACATAATCTGGTAACAGAGTTTCCGCTGTTAGTTATGTTAAGATAACAGAGTTTCATAACATAATTTCACATGAGACAAATAGTTCTCTCACATTCTGTTATAGCAAGAGATTGATTACAACTTAACAGCACTGTAAGAAGACTGTAAGTCTGCCCTTGCTCTCAGTAATATTTTGATAATAGTTTTTGAGAGTAAAAATTCTTATTAAAAAATAATTAATACCAATTAATATGAAACAAATATATACAAAGAATTAATATAAAAAGAAATTAGAGGCCAATAATCTATTAACAGAGTTTCTGGCAACTGAAAGACAATTCAGTAAACGAATGATTTGATAACAGAATTTCTTCTGTCAGCTGTGTTCAGATAACATAATTCCACAATTCTGTTATAGCAAGAACATAAATTAAAATATAACAGTATTGTAAGAAGCCTGTAAGTCTTCTCTTACTGCCAGTAACATTTTTGTAAAGCTCTGTGAGGCAGAAAAGTTTTATTAACAATTAATTAATACAAATTAATAAGAAAACACTTTTTTCTTGTTAGAAATTGGAGGCCGACAAACTATCAACTGAGTTTCTGTCAGCTAACAGACAATTTAATAGAGGAAAGTTCTCCCAACCATGTTAAAATAGGAGCACAAAAACAGTTAACAGCACTGTTAATATTTAGTCTAATCCAGATATAGATAAAAATCTCATACAATCACGCCAAAGTTAAATCAATTGACTTGTGCGTATGTCCATGTGAGAAATATTATAATACTATAGATAAAATCTCTAGGCTGTCTTATATTATAATTTTCAACTCAATTACCATGAGAATATGCCTCTCGCGTGCAAAGTTTTCCAATAACCGATCACTTACCAATGTGTAAAGAAGACCTTAGTAACATATTAGTGTTAATAACATTTTTAACAGATATAGATAAAAATCCACACAAGTGAGAGGCTCATACACTCACGCAATGGTTAAATCAATTGACTTGAGTGTATGTCCATGTGAGAAAGATTCTAAGCCTATTGATAAAATCCCACACTCAAAAGGCTCTCCCATATCGACATACGCTCACGGAATTTGAAAATCAATTGGCGTGAGAATATAACGCGGTGAAAGAGAGAGTCTCTCACGCGTGTGAAGAAAGAAGACCTTAGCAAAATATTACTGTTAATAACATTTTTTAACAGAGTTTTTTTCCAGACAACGATCTATAGAATTTTTCTCGCACTCTATTCTGCAGTAACACCAGAGAGTCTAACTGCAATGTTAAGTGTTCTATCTAATCACTGTTAAAAAATACATTAACAGCTAGTCCCTGTGCAAAATCTGGAATTATTTCTAAATTCTATATTTTGTAACAAAGACATTAGCAAAATATTACTGTTAATAACATTTTTTAACAGAGTTCCTTACCAGACAACGATCTATAGAATTTTTCTCGCACTCTATTCTGCAGTAACATCAGAGAGTCTAACTGCAATGTTAAGTGTTCTCTCTAATCACTGTTAAAAATACATTAACAGCTAGTCCCTGTGCAAAATCTGGAATTATTTCTAAATTCTATATTTTGTAACGAAGACATTAGCAAAATATTACTGTTAATAATTGAGCAAAATCTAGAATTATTTCTAAATTCTGTATTTTGTAACGAAAACATTAGCAAAATATTACAGTTAATAAATTTTTTTTTTAAGAGAGTTCCTTAAAAGGCAACGATCTATAAAATTTTTCTGCCACTCTATTTTGTAGTAACAGTAAAGATTCTAACAGCAATGTTAAGTGTTCAAATTAAACACTGTTAAAAAGTACACTAACAGTCAACATTCCTTGAGCAAAATCTGGAATTATTTCTAAATTCTATATTTTGTAACATTTGTTTTTTGTTGCATGTGACTCAGTCGAGTATCACATCATCTATCCTGCGTCGGAGTAAACAAATCCATATATAAGTATGATAAATATCACTGCACATTTACATATTATTTCCAAAATTATAAACTCGTATTCCCCCCAAGAGTAGTATAATAAAATACTTAACAAACGCATATTGTCTGCAAACTACAGGCACAGAATATTTATTGTAAATGGAATAGACGAGGGGGACTACAAGGAGTTTCAAGGAGAGATATCACGACACTCTCAGTGGGATTTGAAAGTTTGGGTTGTTTCAATTAATAAAAAAAAAAAAAAAATTAATTAAATTTTCTATTTTACTTGGTGTGATTTTTTAAAAGCGGATATACGGCAAGAGAGTTGTACTTTCGTTGCCTTTGTGAGAATCATTTACTTACAGAGGCCGGGTATGTTGTTGTAAAGTCGCTGCGAAGCCACATGAACGAAACCTATATCTTCATTAGAATGTTAGTTATCAAAACATAAAATTGGAAAAATGTTTTTTCCAATTTTTTCTAATTTTTATGGTTTTTTTGTGTCATTATTTTTTTCGAAAAAAATTTTCAATTTTTAGAAGACTATTTCGAAGACGATATCTAAACCACTGTTTCTATGTGAAATTTTAAAATTCGCAAAATGTTTAGCCATCAATACTACGGCGGGTATTATTGGACTTATATTTCCAAAATGAGAGTACAAATACTAAAGGTACCTTTGGTAAAAATTAGAATTTTTGGATCAAAATAAAAACATGTAGCCGTAAATTTTTTTAATACTATTTATTGACTATTACTATATTGTTACATATATATTTAAAACTCTAATATCTAGTTTTCTTCCCTAGAATGTTAGCTATTAAAAATAAAATTAGAAAATTTTCCTTTTTTTCAATTTTTTCTATATTTTTTGTTTTTTCGTGCCACCGAAAAAATATTTTTTTTTGGGAAAAAATATTTTTTCAATTTTTTAGAAGACTCCTTCTAAACCACTGTTTCTATGTGAAAGTGTAATTATTATTGCCTTTAATTGAACATAAAAGTGGGTATTATTGGACATATATTTCAAAAATGAGGTACCTTCGGCAAAAATTAGAATTTTTGGAAAAAATTAAAAAAATGTATCCGTAAATTTGTTTTAATACAATTTATTGTCTATTTATTGCTATATATTTAAAATTATAATATCTAGTTTTATTCCTTAGAATGTTAGCTATTGAAAAATAAAATTGGAAAAATATTTTTTCCAGTTTTTCCTACTTTTATGGCAAAAAAAATATTTTTTTTTTGGAAAAAAAAATATTTTATAGGAGACTCTTCCTAAGCTACTGTTTCTATGTGAAAGTGAAATTCGCAAATTTTTTAGCCATCATTATTACCTTTAATTGAATATATATAAACGGTTATTATCGGACTTATAAAGGGTGATTTTTTAAGAGCTTGATAACTTTTTTTTTTTAAAAAAACGCATAAAATTTGCAAAATCTCATCGGTTCTTTATTTGAAACGTTAGATTGGTCCATGACATTTACTTTTTGAAGATAATTTCATTTAAATGTTGACCGCGGCTGCGTCTTAGGTGGTCCATTCGGAAAGTCCAATTTTGGGCAACTTTTTCGAGCATTTCGGCCGGAATAGCCCGAATTTCTTCGGAAATGTTGTCTTCCAAAGCTGGAATAGTTGCTGGCTTATTTCTGTAGACTTTAGACTTGACGTAGCCCCACAAAAAATAGTCTAAAGGCGTCAAATCGCATGATCTTGGTGGCCAACTTACCGGTCCATTTCTTGAGATGAATTGTTCTCCGAAGTTTTCCCTCAAAATCGCCATAGAATCGCGAGCTGTGTGGCATGTAGCGCCATCTTGTTGAAACCACATGTCAACCAAGTTCAGTTCTTCCATTTTTGGCAACAAAAAGTTTGTTAGCATCGAACGATAGCGATCGCCATTCACCGTAACGTTGCGTCCAACAGCATCTTTGAAAAAAATACGGTCCAATGATTCCACCAGCGTACAAACCACACCAAACAGTGCATTTTTCGGAATGCATGGGCAGTTCTTGAACGGCTTCTGGTTGCTCTTCACTCCAAATGCGGCAATTTTGTTTATTTACGTAGCCATTCAACCAGAAATGAGCCTCATCGCTGAACAAAATTTGTCGATAAAAAATTTCGAACCGAACACTGATTTTGGTAATAAAATTCAATGATTTGCAAGCGTTGCTCGTTAGTAAGTCTATTCATGATGAAATGTCAAAGCATACTGAGCATCTTTCTCTTTGACACCATGTCTGAAATCCCACGTGATCTGTCAAATACTAATGCATGAAAATCCTAACCTCAAAAAAATCACTCTTTATATCCAAAATGAGGTAAAAATTAAAAAAAAGTATCCTTAATTTTTTTAATATCATTTATTGTCTATTGCCATATTGCTATATATTTCAAATTCAAATATCTAATTTTCTTCCTTAGAATGTTAGCTACTAAAAAATAAAATTGGAAAAAAGATTTTTCCTTAATTTTCTATTTTTTATGCTTCCTTTCGTGCCTGTAAAAAATATTTTTTTAGGAAACTCTTCCCACTGTTTCTATGTGAAAGTGAAATTCGCAAAATTTTTAGCCATCATTATTATCTTTAATTGAACATATAAGCGGTTATTATCGCACTTATATTTCCACAATGGGCGTACAAATATTTAAGGTATCTTCGGTGAATATAAGAATTTTAGAAAAAATAAAAAAATATCCATAAAATTTTTTTAATATCATTCATTTTTAATTGCAATTCAAATTCTTGTATCTAGTATAAATAAAACAATGTCTCCGAAAATGATCAACTAGAGAAGATTCTTTCATCAGATCTTTTACTTAATTTGCTTTCCAAAAACTCTTGCCTGTCCTCACGCAAGGACAACGGCCATAGAATGGCAAACAAACCAGAAGAAAAAATCACGGAAACTAACATTTTATCACAAATGTTTTGTTGCGATTTATATTACCACATAGGGTAGCTCAATTAAGCTGATAGACCCTTAAATTGAGTAACAGAATCCTGAAAGATAAATATGTTCGCAAGATTACTCAACAGATATTTAACAGAAGAGAGGAGAGAAATGCTCTATTAAAACATGTGGGTCAAGATTAACATCGGATCAATTATTTTTATACAAAATTTAAATGTTTTTTTTTAAATATAAAATGTACTGAAAGAATTTACAAATATTTATTTCAGCAAAATACAAAAATGATTTATTCTGTTCTTTCACTTAACATCGCTGTTAGTATAATATGGAGAGCGGGAGAGACTTAACCTCAAAGACCTTCTACATACAAGACATGAAATCTCGCTCTTTGTCTGTTATTACGGGAACAACTCTGAGGGATAACATCGAGTGTTCATATTATTATATGATATTATAATTATGTCATATTGGCTTGTTACAGCCAAAATTAAAATAAAATAAGAAAAAACAATGGATACACATACAAATAAATCCGAAAACGGAACACCGCCCGACTGTCCATATTACACTTGAATCGGATGATATTCCTCTAATTATAGAACAAAAAGTGGAGTTATTGGCGTTTTTATTTTTTTTTTCATTTTCTCAACCAGTCGCCCCTTCGTAGGACTACAAAGTTTCATGGATACAATTTTTCAAAAATTATTTTAAATACTTATTCACATCCTATAATTGTCACTTTAAAGAGGAGAATATCTGTTAAAATTACTTTACATTTCATGCTTATATCAGCATTAGTTTAGCAGTAACCACCGTTTTAAATGTTTCCTCCTTAAAAAGTAGAATATGAAAAAACTAAGGGAAAATTATAAATGGTTGTTAGTGCTAAACTAATACAGATGGAAGCTTGACATATGAAGTATTTTTAATAGATTTTCTCCTCTTTTATTTGGCACATATACCGGTATCATAGGGTGCGAATAAGTATTTAAATTGATTTTTGAAAAATGCATAGCTCGCCTTTCTGTAGTGAGCGGAATTTCTATCCTGAATTAAATAGTACAACGTTTACAGAGTAGGAGATAATTCGCTAACAGAAATATAGAAACCTATAGAAAATTTACAGAGAAGATCTTATCCTAACATACAGATGTAAAAGTTCAGAGAAGACAATTTCCTAACAGAACTCTGGAATAAAATTCAAAATGTTTTCGAAAATATTTACAGAGAAGACAAAATTGACAAAAGCCTCCGGAAAATTTACGAAACAATAATATCTTATCTTTAAAAATGAGAGCATTTTTAACAGAAATCTGTAGGAATTTAACAAAGGAGATAATTTTCCAACAGAAATCTGTAAAATGTTGTCAGAGAGAAGAAATATGCAAATAGTACACATAATTGTTAACAGGAAAAATACTCTCTCTAAAAACGTTACAGAGAAACTAACAGAAATCTGTAAACAGTTTACGGGAATATAATTGTCTAACAGAAATCTGTAGAAAAATCGCAGAGAAGATAATTTCCTAACAGGAATCTGTAAAAAGTTTACAGAAAACATAATTTATTCTCTAAAATATTTACTGAAAATATAATTTAACAGTGGAGATAATTTTCTAACAGAAATCTGTAGAATGTTGTCAGAGAGAAGATAATTACCTAATAGAAATATGTAAATAGTACACATAATTGTTAACAGGAAAAATGCTCTCTCTAAAAACTTTACAGAGAAACTAACAGAAATCTGTAAACAGTTTACAGGAATATAATTGTCTAACAGAAATCTGCAGAAAATCACAGAGGTGATAATTTCCTAACAGGAATCTGTAAAAAGTTTACAGAAAACATAATTTATTCTCTAAAATATTTACAGAGAATATACTTTCTTAACAGAACTTTCTTTTTTTCCAATTCTTTCCAATGTTTTGTAAGAAATTTAAAAAATATATAAAATAGTATTACTTAACAGAAGAGGCTTCTTAACACAAATATGTCACGACTATATATAATTTCTTTAACGGAAATATAACCGAATTTATTAACAGAAATTGTTAACAGTGGGCTACAAATATTTCATATATACTTTGTCAATTTGTTTATTAGCATAACTGCAGAAGGTAAAAAAATACAAAAAATTCAAATAAGAAAAAATCAGAAAAAGTGGATACTATGATTTTAAACTTTACAGAGAAACTAACAGAAATCTGAAAACAGTTTACAGGAATATAATTGTCTAACAGAAATCTGTATCATAGAGAAGATAATTTCCTAACAGGAATCTGTAAAAAGTTTACAGCAAACGTAAGAGAATGTTATTATCTAAACTATTTACAGAAAATATACTTTCTTAACAGAAATTTCTTTTTTTCCAATTCTTTCCAATGTTTTGTAAGAAATTTAAAAAATATATAAAATAGTATTACTTAACAGAAGAGGCTTCTTAATACAAATATAAACAAATATAGTAATTTCTTTAACGGAAATACAACCGAATTTATTAACAGAAATTGTTAACAGTGGGCTAAAAATATTTCATATATACTTTGTCAATTTGCAGAAGGCAAAAAAAATACAAAAAATTCTAATACGAAAAAATCGGAAAAATGGATTCTATGATTTTATATTTCGAATAAAAATTTTTGAACATAATCTTTGAATTTATATTGAAGTTATGGGCTATTTGGTGGCAGTACCTCGAAAGTTTTTTAATATAAAAACTTTTTTTAATTTCTTCAATTTGAGCTTAATCAGCCAATATAAGTGTAAATATCAGTACAATAACCCCATTTTGCTGTGATCCCAAAAAACTTGAGTCACATCTTCCCATCGTTCCTTTTCGCAGGCCCCCTTTCTATGAAATGTTGCCGCCCGGGCAACAGCAATAATAAAATGCATTTTCATGAGCCACCGACAAGCCAAAAAAAAATTATTTGGCGCCAACTTTTCTTTGTTGTCTTTTAAACCAGTTCGTTTCGTTCGTTTTTGTTATGTGTGGCATTTTTCGACTCTTCTTTTTAAACAATAAATGTTATGAGCTCGAGCAAGAGCAACAACAACAAATTACTCAAATGCGTATGTATATTTTCCGCAAAACAAAAAACACAGCTTTTGTTTTCCTCCCGCAAAAAAAACACATTTGTTTTGTACATATTTTTCCCCACAATCTTGTCGGATGTTCCTTTTTGCCACACCAAAAAAAATAAAAAAAAAACGAAACGAAACTTAAATGAGAAAAATAGCCAAATTTTCACACACAAAAGTTGTAATAGAAAGCAGCAGAAGAAGAATAAAAACATATTTTCCTCGATTTAAGTCCAAACACACAGATTACAACAGAAAGGGACAATCTTGACTAATGGAAATGTATAGTAACGAACTAAAATGTAAAAAAAATTAATGTTCGTTTGAAATGAAACATGAAATATAGAGAGATGAAGTGTCTCTCTTAAGATATATTTGCTAATAGCAGAAGCAGACAGAAGACTGAAGGTTAACAGCAATGTAGTGTACCCCTCTCGTGACTGTTAGTATACCATATTGGATTAACAGAAATTAGTCCTGAAATATCGTGAGTTGAAATATGTTTGCTAACAGCTGTTAACCAAAATCTGCACAAAGTTTACTATGAATATAACTTTCCAACAGAACTCTGTTAAAAGTTTAAAGAGAAAATATTTTAAAAGAAATCTGTAAAAATACATGGAAGATAATTTCTTAACAGAAATCTGAGGTTTACAGCGACAATAATTTCCTAATATAAATCAGAAGAAGTTTAACAGAGAAGCAGAAGAAAGTTTACAGAGCATATATTATCATAACATAGAGTTGTTAAAGGTCAGAGGGAAGATAATTTTGTAACAGAAATCGGTGTATTGTTAACAGAAAATATATTTTCTCTAAACGCTTTACAGTGAAAATAACAGAAATCTGTAAACAGTGTACCAGGAAGTTAATTTCGTAAATTTAACAGAGAAGCAGGCGAAAGTTTACAGAGCATATATTATCATAACATAGAGATGTTAAAGGTCAGAGGGAAGATAATTTCCTAACAGAAATCGGTGTATTGTTAACAGAAAATATATTTTTTCTAAACGCTTTACAGTGAAAATAACCGAAATCTGTAAACAGTTAATTTCGTAACAGAAATCTGAGATAAAATTTACTATTTTTTTTTAAAATATTTACAGAGAAAATAATTTCCTTAAAAAAATCTCCGAAAAGTTTTGACGAAAAAAAAAATTAACAGAAATCTGAGGTATGTTTAAAGAGAAGAACATTTCAGAGAATATAATTTCCTAACTTAAAATATAAAAATAAAATGTTAACAGAAAAATAATCTCTTAACAGTGTCTGTCAAATGTTTACAGAGAAGCTAACAGATATATTTATATGTTTATTCTGCGATTCTGCGAAAAGTATTCAGAGAACATAATTTCTCAACAGAAATCTGTAAATAAATTTACAGAGAAAATAATTTCTTAACACAAGTTTATAATAATTTTATGGAGACCATAATTTCTTAACAGAAATCTGTAAAAAGCTTACAGAGAATATAATTTCCCAACCGAAATTTGTAAATAAATTTACTGAGAAGATAATTTTTAACAAAAGTTTTTATGAAGCAGATAATTACTTAACAGAAATCTGTAATAAGCTTTCGGAGAATAAAATTTCTCTACAGAAATTTCCTACAAGTTTACAGACAATTTAATTACTAAAAAAATTGTAAAAAGTTAACAGAGAAGATATTACATAACAGAGTCAATAGACAGTTTACAGAAAATATAATTTTAACAGATACCTTTAAGAAGGTTAGAGAGAAGATCTTTTCTTAAAAAAACTGTTCAAAATTTCAGAAAAAATATTTTTAAACAGAAATCTGTAACATAAGTCTGTAAAAATGTACAGTGAAGGTAATTTCTTAACAGAAATCCTTCAAAATTTTTACAGAGAAGATACTTTCTCAATGAAGTGTGTAAATAAATTTACTAAGAAGATAATTCGTTAACAGAAGTTTGTAAAAATGTTACAGAGAATATAATTTTTAAACAGAAAATAGAAAATAATTTTCTAACAGAAATCAGTAAAATTTGTACAGAGAAAATAATTTCGTTACATAAGTCTGCAAAAACTTAACATATGTTAACATAAATCTTTAAAAAGTTGACAGATAAGATAATTCCTTAACATTATTATTTACATAGATTACAATTTCACAACAGAAATCTATATATAACATATAAACGGGTGTTATCGGACTTATATTTCCAAAATGAAAGTACAAATACTAAAGGTACCTTCGGTGAATTTTAGTAAAAAAAATATCCATAAATTTTTATTGACCCTCCAATAAGTGGTAACTACTGTAACTACTATAACTACTGTGTGATAAGCTTCCCAGGGAGCTACGACTAAAATAATTGGTGTTATTAATGTCAACAGCGATTCAAATGAATTTCGATTATATTTTATTGCATAACCAATGCAACAAACATTTTTATTACTTACATGCGATGCATAATATTATATTTCACTGCTACAGGTGTTCACTGCACCCAAACAAAAACAGCCTCCATCTGCTTGATAAAAATCACACGCAGAAGGGTTAATATAGGTTTCGATTTTAGAAAGCCAAAATACACCAGACAATTTTATACATAGCACAACACAAACTATAACAACATTTTCGTTTCATAGTGTTATTGTATAGAAACACTTTTGACAGAATTTTGTCAAGAAAAAATGTTGTCAAATAAATATCTGTTAACAAATTTGTGTTAAGAAATTTTACTGACAGTTTTTTGTCTCGTAAATATGTTTGTAGATTTCAATTAATAGAATCTGTATGTTAATAAAATCTGTTAGTAGTTTTATGTTAAGAACATTTCTTGTGAGATTTCTGTTAAGAACTATTCTTGGTAGAATTCTGTTAAGAACATAGGCTGGCAGATTTCTATTAAGAAAATATGTTAGCAGATGTAACATTTCTGTTAAGAACTTATGTTGGCAGTATTGTCTTTACAGATGATATCTCTTGAAAAATTCACTTTTTAGAAATATCTGTAAAGACACTCTGCTCTCTGTTAACAAACTTCTGTCAGTAACATCTGTAAGGAACACATCATTTGCAATTTTCTGTTGTTAACATCGTAATGTAGATGTTGTGACCTTCTTTAAAGAGGCAAAATAATTTTGTAAAAAAAAACATTTTTCCCTAATATGGACTGAAAGTACCTCCTAATATTTTGAATATTTAAGATTTTTTATTTTCTGCTTTATATGCACTTGGCTTTTTGCGTACATTCCTCTTGTAGCGTAAAAGCATCAAAAAGTAAATTCCCGTTTTAGCGGACGAAATGGAACAAACGGGATAAAAATGGTACCAATGATACGACAATAGCTAGAAACATGAAATTTGGTATTTGTATCCCTCTAATTGCGTCGATACGTAAAATAGAGGGATTTTTTTTTAAATTCGTACTTTTAAGGGATATAATTGGAAAAGGGGGATAAAAATGGTCCCAACCAAACCGCTGAAGTTGAAATCATGAAATTCGGTGTGTACCTTCATCTGGCTGTAAAGATGCGATATAAAAAGTATTTTTTTGAAATTTGTACGATTAGGCGGAAAATGGGGCGAATGGGGATGAAAATGGTACCAACCAAACGGCTGCAACTATAATAATTAAAATAATGACTGCGGTGACTCGAAAAATAAAAAGATCTTTCTTCGTACCATCAAGATCTAAATGGGATTAAATTTGGCAACAATCAAACGGCTGTAGCTAGAATCATGATATTCAATATTTTCACTCGTCTGCAGCGGAAAAAAACGAGAAACGAATTTTTCTAAATTCATACTTTTAGGACCAAAATGGAAAAGGGATTGGAATTGGTACCAAGCAAACGGTTGTAGCTAAAATCATGAATGTAACATATTGGATCTTCAATATTAGAACTTTTCCTTTCAAAATGATACAGACATTTGGGCTGTAGTTGGAATCAAGAAACTTAAAATGGGGAAAATCCGGCTTGAGGGAAATTGTTTCTACCCAACAATATTTAGGGCACATTTTTAAAGAGAACATTAGGCAGTAATCTTTAAAAATGTGCCCTAAATATTATTGGGTAGAAACAATTTCCCTCAAGCCGGATTTTCCCCATTTTAAGTTTCTTGATTCCAACTACAGCCCAAATGTCTGTATCATTTTGATAGGAAAAGTTCTAATATTGAAGATTCAATATGTTACTGATTGGAATATACACACCTAGAGGACTTTTAATAATATGTTTGTGCACTTCTATTCTAAAGTTGACAGCTCTAATCTGTAGGTAACACTATGGAAATCACTCCGTGGTGGAGGGTATAGATTTGGCCCGGCCTTTTTACTTGTTTTTTTTTTTTTTAATTTAAAATATTTTATAAATTAGAAAATATAATATTTTTTGTTTTATTTTTTAATAGCTGGGAAGAAAACTAGGCCTGTTTGAAGAAAATCTATGGATAATGGTTGAAATTGTGGCCCTTTTCCATGTATTTCATACATGGTCATACATAAAATATATTTTTTTTAAATTCCTTTACAACAAGTGTTATAATTTCTACATTTATCCATAGATTTTCTCCAACTAGGCCTTATCTTCTTCACTAATAAGCTAGCTAAAAACAAAAAATATAATATTATCTTCTATCTAATTTGTAAATGGTTTTCCCGCCATTTATACAAAAATTAAAAAAATCCTGTTCTACATCCTGAGTCTACAAAGGATTTCATACTTTTACATTTATCCTTTGATCTTTTATATGCGGACATCATTTTCTTCGTTGGAATGTCAGCTAATAAAAAATAAAACAATTTCCCCATTTTATTCTATTTTCTTATGGTTTTAGCACCAATTCAGTAAAAGTACGAAATTAATCCTAATTTGAATTTTTAGTTTTGTCTTATTTCTGTCATCTGAATTGGGGTTTGACTTTTCGAGTATTCAGAGACTTCTAGTAGAATTGTGTGGGAAAAAATTTTTGTAGAAAATTTTGACACGTTAAATCCCTGTTTTAGTGGTGTTTTTTATCCTTTTTTAGAAAAGGGACCAAAAAGACCCCTATATTGAGAAGCTAGCAAGAGGGTTTAAATGTTCTACAAAAATATTCCTCGTAGTCTTTTAAGTAATAGTGCTAAACACATCCTATACTTAAAATGTGAGGATCTAAAGATCTTCCTATGCCAATTCAGAAAAAGTATGAAATTAACCCTAAAATGAATTTTAAGTTTTTACTTATTTCTGTCATCTGAGGTGAGTTTTGTGTTTTTGAGTATTCAGAGATTTATAGTAGAATTTAATGGCAAATATTTTTGTAGAACATATTGAGCACGTAGACGTCTGTTTTAGAGTTGTTTTTTAACCTTTAGCACACAAGGGTCCAAAAAGACCCCTATATTGAGAAGCTACAGGGTTAATATATTCCACAATAATATTTCTCGTAGTGTTTTAAGTAATATTGCTAAACACATCCTATACTTAAAAGCTAAGGATCAAAACGTTTCCTATGCCAATTCCGAAAAAGTAAAAAATTAACCCTAAAATGCATTTTATGTTTTTACTTATTTCTGGCATCTGAATGGAGTTTTCGAGTATTCAGAGACTTATAGTAGAATTGTGTGGCAAATATTTTTGTAGAACATGTTGACCACTCAGGCCTCTGTTTTGGGGTTATTTTTTACCCTTTAGCACAAAAGGGACCAAAAAGACCCCTATATTGAGAAGCTACAGGCTTAATATGTTCCACAAAATTATTATTCGTATTTATTTTCTGCATTTTCCCCTGCTTATGTTTAGTGCCCCACTTTTCCTCCCGAGTTAGTTCTTCTCTGTAACTTATGCCACATTTGTGCCACACATCTTCTCCAGAAATCCCATTGTTGTCTAAGTCAAGATATATTTGCATGCTCTCAGACTTTGTTTACTGTGGCTGTTGCTGTTGTTTGAATTTTGTGGTTTTACCAGAACCAAAAGAAATCCTTGCGTAAAGCTCGTATTTAAATTACACAACACATATAGAGAGGATTTCTACACACAACACAACTTATTGCCCAGAGATTTCCGTTGTTGGTTCTGTGTTTCCCATTTTTTGCGAGAGTCCCAGCTTATTTAGATTTGCATCCTTTGTCGTCGTAAAAAAACACAAACCATACCAAAATAAAAAACATACACACTCAGCAGTTATATTTTTTCGTTTTTTTTTTTTTTTTGAGGGCGAAAGACCAGTTCTAGGCCAAGTTTGTTTTTTGGTTTTTGTTTTGCCCCGAAAAAAACCACCAAAATTTTCATTAGTTCCGTAAATAAACAAACAAATTGGACATATGTTCGGTGCCCAGAAACATGTGTAACATGAGCAACTTTTCTTTGGGTGTGTTGAGAGGGACTGGGGACGTGATGTTGATATAAAATCTAATTCTAATCTAAGGTGTTATTGCGACCTTTAATTTTTTGTTTTTGGTTTTGTGATTTTATAACTTTTGTTTTCGTGGTTTTATTTCTGATTATCGCCGCGATACTTGACTAGGCCATAAATTTCGTCCAATGATTGTACGGGGCGGTGCTCCGCTTTATCATTTGTCGTTATTTATGGTGGCAATAATTTGTTATTGTTGCTATTGCGGCGCTTTAAGGAAAACAAAAATTGTTTTTCTTCTGGAATACCTTGTTAAGCTCCAGGAGGAAATTTATGTCTATGCTGGAAGGCGATTTGTACCCAAAAAATTGATTGTTAACGAGGAACATTATCCCGCGAAGCCAGCAAGTCAGGAATTATGGTGAGAAATGTTGCGTTCACTTTATCAAAGCAACATGTTGCTTGGTGTTAGGCAATAATGTTGTTAATATTTTCTAGGTCAAATGTTTAATGTTGACATTCTTCTGATAAATCGGCATATGAAACCTTTTGATCCTTACACTTTAAGTATAGGATGTGTTTAGCAATATTACCAAAAACACTATGAGGAATATTTTTGTGGAAAATTCCAACATTCTAGCTCCTCAATATGGGGTCTTTTTGGTCCCCGTTTTGGAAAAGGGTAAAAACACCACTAAGACAGGGATTTAACGTATTAAAATGTTCTACAAAAATAAATGCCATAAAACTTTACTATAAATATCTGAATACTCGAAAACGCAAAACACAATTTAGATAACAGCAAGAAGTCAAAACTTAAAATGCATTTTAGGGTTAATTGCATACTTTTCCTGAATTGGCATAGGAAACCTTGTGATCATTTAAGTATAACATGTGTTCAGCAATATTAATTAAAACAATACAATAAAAATAATAATATTTTTGTGCAATGTATTAACCCTCTAACTCTTCAATATAGGTGTCTTTTTGGACCCTTTTAGGAGAAAAGGTTTAAATCACCTATAAATCAGGGGTTTAACTGGTCAAAATGTTTCAAAACTCAACTCAGATGCCACAAATAAGTCAAAACATTAATTTCACTTTAGGATTAATTTCCTTCATTTTCCTAATCGGTCTAGGAAACCTTGTGATCCTTAAATTTTAAGTATAGGATGTGTTCAGCAATATTACTGAAAAAACTACGAACGATATTTTTGTGGAACATTTTAACCCTCTAGCTTCTCAATATAGGGTTCTTTTTGCACCCTTTGGGGAAAAAGATAAAAAACAACCCCAATACGTGGATTTAACGGGTCAAAATGCTCTACAAAAATATTTGTCATAAAATTCTACAAATATTCTAATTCTATAAATCTCTGAATACTCGAAACTCAACTCAGATGCCTGAAATAAGTGAAAACTTAAAATTCAATTTAGGGATAATTTTTTACCTTTTCCGAATTTCATGATAAAATGTCACTGAAGTTTAGGGGGTGGTGTGAATGGAAAAAATATTCTACATAATATTTCACTATAAGTCGCCGAACAAAAGAAAACTGTAGATATAATACAAATAAACAAAATATCTGCACCAAATTGGGTATTTGAAAAACAAATTATTTATTTTTTGGAAAGTTTTGTTATGAATGGGGGTATAGAAAAACTTGTGATCGTTACATTTTAAGTATATTATTTGTTGAGCAATATTACTTAAAATACTAAGAGGAATATTTTTGTATATATTAACCCTTTAACTCCTCAATCTAGGGGTCTTTTTGGAACCTTTTCTAAAAATGGGTAAAAACGACCATAAAACAGGGTTTAACGGGTCATAATGTTCTACAAAAAAATTTGTCATAAAATTCTGCTATAAATTTCTGAATACTCGTAAACTCAACTCAGATGCCAGAAAAAAATAAAAATTTAAAATGCATTTTAGGGTTATTACGTACTTTTTTCGAATTGGTAATGGAGAAAAGTGATTTTTGTTCCGTTTTTAATAGCCAATAAATTCGAACGAAGAATTTTCTAATTTTTGTTTAAATATCAGGGAAACCCCTATTTACAAATTACTTAACATAATATTTTGTTTTATTTTACAATAGTTTGGAATCATAACGAAAAAACAAGGATTTTTTAATTTTTGGTTAAATTTTGAGATAACCTGCTTTTCAAATTATATAACAGAACAAGTTGTTTCATTTTGTAACAGCAGGGATCCGAACGAAGAAAACTAGGCCTATTCGAAGAATATCTATGGATAAATGTATAGAAGTCCATGTCTTTCTCACGTATGACTAAATCAATTATTGAAATTCCCTTACTTCTATAATAAGGGACATAACTTCTGCATTTATTCATAGATTTTCTCCAACTGGTCCTTGCTTTCTTCATTAAGATGTCAGCTAAAAATGAAAAATAAAATATCATGTTATTTAGTTTACAAAAGGGATTTTTCGCGCTTTTTAACCACAATTTAAAATAATCATATATTTTCTTAAATTCTCTTGCGTCTACAATCTTTACCATAACTTCTACATTTATCCATAGATCTTTTACATATAAACCTAATTTTCTTTGTTAAAATGTTAGCCATTAAAAAATATAACAACATATTTTTTTCTATTTTTTAGGGGATTTTTCGTGCCAGCAAAAAAATAAAAAATATTTTTTTCTCGATTTTTGGAGACTGTTCCTAAAACAATGTTTCTATTATAATATAAAACAAAATATTCTTATATATAAATAAAAATTCAAAAAATCAGGATTCTTTAAAAAATTATTTTGCCGCCATTAAATAAAAAATTAAAAAATATAATTTTTTAAAAACTTTTTACTTTTACAAATAGTGTCATAACTTCTAGATTTATTCATAATTTTTACATACAGACCAAAAAACCATCAAAAATTTCGGAAAAAAAATGTTTTCTAATTTTTTTTGGACACTGTTCCTAAACCAAAATCATAACATAAAATACTGTTATCTAGTTTGTAAAGGATTTTTCGCGCTATTTAAATAAAAAATTAAGAAATCAAATTAAAAAAAAAAAAATCGTTAAAAAATCGTTTGTTTCTACAAAGTTGACCATAACTTCAACATTTATTCATAGACCTTTTACATTTATTTTTACATTTATACCTTGTTTTCTTTGTTAGAATGTTAGCTATTAAAAAGTAAAGTTTTTTTTTTCGAAAATATCCATACAAAATAGAAAAAAATGATATAAATATTTTTTTATTATGGGTATTTTGAAAAAGAATAAAATAATCAATCTTCTAGAGACATAAACCAATATTTTATTGCAAAATAAAATACTCTGCTATCTTATTTGTGAAGTGATCTTCGCAACATTTAGATAAAAAATTAAAAAAATATGATTATGATTAGCTTCTACAAAAAGTGGCATAATTTCTACATTTCTCCATAGATCTTTTACATATAGACATTGTTTTTTTCGTTAGAATGTTAGGTAATAAAAATAAAACCAAATATTTCTTAACAATTTTATTCTATTTTTACGGGTTTTCTTCTTGCCAGCAAAAAAAATATATTTTTTTAAATAAAATCCATTTTTTCTCAATCTTTTGGATACTGTTCCTAAACCATTGTTTCATTGTTTCTAAATCATTTGCAATAGTTGTAGCCATCATAATTGCCTTTCATTGGACATATAAGTGGACATGATCGGACTTATATTTCCAAAATTTGAGTACAAATATTAACTTCCTTTCGTTAATATTTGTACTCAAATTTTGGAAATATAAGTCCGATCATGTCCAATAAAAAATAAAAATGTCCAATAAAAAATAAAAAAATATGTCTCTAATTTTTTTGTGTTGATTTTATGAATGCCTCAATTCACACAAAATATACATTTTTAGGCCTCGGACACAAAATTTTATTTTTTGTAGCACATAAAAAATATTTTTTAGGTCTCGAATTCATAATTTTTATTTTTTTTGCATCGTAATATAATTGATGTCATACTTTATGGCCACACTTCAGTGCTAAAAAATCAATGGCGTACTCTGGCAACATGTTTCTAAGAGAAAAGTGTGATCAATACCTAAAATAATGTTGTTACCTTTCCAGCAACATGTTTCTGTTAGGAAACAATGTTGTTATCTATCCGATAACATGTTTCTGTTAGGAAACAATGTTTTAATCGATTTTTTTCTGTAAGAAAATTTGGTATTTCTTTATCTTGGCCAGACAAGTTTTACTGTTTGGTCACACTGGTATTACTTCTCTGACAACATGATATTGTTAAAAAAACTATTGTTCTAGCAGCTTTTGCTTAGACATAACCGCGATCATCATTTCGGTTAAGAAACATAGCTCTGCTAATAAATAACATAAGAACTATTTCAGAAGACAAAATAATTTATAGACGATTTTTGAAAGTATTCTAATATTAATACCCCCTGGAAAAATGCCTCCGATAAAAAAAAAACATTCTTATTAATTCTCTGGCAACATTTTTCTGTTCGGACTCACCGTATCGAATTGTCTGACAACATGACTTTTCTCAGACATAATGTTGCTAGATACATCGATCAACATTTCTGTTAAGAAACAATGCTACTACACTACTGTAAACATAGTTCTATTAACAAATAACATTTTGTCTTCCTTTGTTAAGAACTTTTTCTGAAGAAAAATTATTTATAGACGATTTTTGAAGGGTTTCTTACCCCCTGGAAACATGCTTCCGATAAAAAACATTGCTATTTATTCTCTGATAACATTTTTCTGTTAATAAACAATGTTTCAATTCTCTGGCAACATGTTTCTACTTACACACTATGTTGCTAGATACCTCGATCGACATTTCTGTTAAAAAACAATGTTGCTACATTTCTGTAAACATAGTTCTGCTAATAAATAACATTTTGTCTTCCTCTTTTAAGAACTATTACTGAAGACAAAAATTTTTATATATAATAATTATATATAATAATATACCCCCTGGATATATGCATCAGATAAAAAACAATTCTTATTAATTTTCCAGCAACATTTTTGGCAACATGTTGCTGTTGAGAAAGAAAAAAATTAGGAATTTTTGGAACGCCCTATTGAATCTTCCCTAACAAGATTATGCGATCAAAAAGCATAGTTATTGGTTCGCTGTTGAGAAATTGAACAAATAAAGATTAAATTAAATAAAAAAATAATAATAATATTAAATGTTGCCGCAACATGTTTCTATTAAGGAATTTTATTACTAGTCCATTGATGTTGTTGGAGAAGCTGCGGCAAAATATGAGATAATGATTTATTTAATGATATAAATTAAGGATCTCTTCTTCTTTTCTCATTTTATTCACAATATTGTCATCATCTTTTCACAAATCACATTTTATTTTCCCCCTTTTCTGAATTATCCACCCTTTAATGTTTCTTGCATTTGACAATTTCTGCCTTCATTTGGCAAATTCAAATCAATTTGTCATTTTTTATCGCTTTGAAATTTACTCACTCACTTGTAAAATTTCTCTTATTATCGATGGATTATTTTCTTTATTGCCCTTCCAATAACTTTCATCTTTGGGATGGCTTGTCGTTTGTTTTTTTTTTTTGGGGGGAGCTGGATGAGGAGCACGCGTGAAGCTCATGCCAAATTGGCATTAGTTTGCTAAACTCGCTACAACCCTTGGTTCACTTTCGGTATTTTGGAAACTTTAACCCTTTGAAATGTGGTCTCCTTGCTCCACCGACAAACTTTCCTTTCCTCAACTCCAACATTGTACGTACAGTGTCTTCATTGTTCGGTTTTTATTACTTCCAAAGTTATTTCGCAAAGGAACCGAAGAAGGCACACAAAAGAAAAGGCAACCCAAAGACTGAACGTAATTTAATTGTTTTTACATAACTTTCCAACAGAATCATTCACCATTTAGCAGTCGTAAATAATCACCAGCCTCATCATCATCACAATTGTCAGCAATAACATCATCACCACCCTAAGAAGAAGCAGTCACAGCCACATCATATCTACATCCTCGTCCTTCTCCTCCAATCCTCCAGTGTTATCGTCCAAAATTTTCTTTCTTTTGCGACAGCCAACGACGAATGAGGCCATATTTGTCAATTGTTCTGATGAAACGTTGATTTCCTCTTTCAAACCCAAAATCACTCATCGCTGGCTGCCGGTGTTTCTGACTTTCATGATACGTATCCGTCCAACTTCCGGCAAACTTTCTATTCTTTTGTCTGGCACAGAGTGCGCGGACGGACAGGACAGGACCAGCCAAATAGAGTAGTTGGACAGACAATGGCAATTCATTCGCTGTCCTATCGCAGAATTTACACCTAAATAAGTGCTTTGTTTTAATGAAGATGTCAATACAAACAAAGAACCAAACAAATTTGGATGATAAATTAATAAGACATGATTATTGGCTGGCTATGCTAACAACATATCGATGCAGGAGGCTGGGGGAAATTTAATTAATTCCATTAAACAACAGAGAGATCGAAATTAAAGAGATTCAAAACAAGTTTGATATAAGTTTTAAAGGGTAATTGAATAAGTTTTTATTAAAAAAAATAAAAAAAGAATAATTGAAACAAAAAATTAATAATAGAATATTAGAATAATAGAATAATAGAATAATAGAATAATAGAATAATAGAATAATAGAATAATAGAATAATAGAATAATAGAATAATAGAATAATAGAATAATAGAATAATAGAATAATAGAATAATAGAATAATAGAATAATAGAATAATAGAATAATAGAATAATAGAATAATAGAATAATAGAATAATAGAATAATAGAATAATAGAATAATAGAATAATAGAATAATAGAATAATAGAATAATAGAATAATAGAATAATAGAATAATAGAATAATAGAATAATAGAATAATAGAATAATAGAATAATAGAATAATAGGATAATAGGATAATAGAATAATAGAATAATAGAATAATAGAATAATAGAATAATAGAATAATAGAATAATAGAATAATAGAATAATAGAATAATAGAATAATAGAATAATAGAATAATAGAATAATAGAATAATAGAATAATAGAATAATAGAATAATAGAATAATAGAATAATAGAATAATAGAATAATAGAATAATAGAATAATAGAATAATAGAATAATAGAATAATAGAATAATAGAATAATAGAATAATAGAATAATAGAATAATAGAATAATAGAATAATAGAATAATAGAATAATAGAATAATAGAATAATAGAGTAATAGGATAATAGAATAATAGAATAATAGATTAATGGAATAATAGAAAATAGTAAAATAATAGAATAATATAAAATAGAAATACAAAATAATGAAATAATAGGAATGGAATAATAGAAAAATAGAATAAGAGAATAATAGAAAAATTGTATAATAGAAATACAGAATAATAGAATGATAGAATAATATAATAGAAAAATTAAATTATAGAATAATTGAAGAATATAATAATATAATAATAGAAAAATAAAATAATAAAATAATAAAAATATAAAATAATAGAATATGAAATAGAATAAAAGGATTATATAAAATAGAATAATAAAATAATAGAAAAATTAAATTATTATAAAAATGGAATAATTTAATAATAAAATAAAAAAATAAAATAATATGAAAATAGAAAAACAGAATAATAGAATAATTGGTAGAAAAAAATTAATAATTGAATAATTGGAATAAGGAAGTGAAAAATGTGAATCGGAAGTTGTGTAAATAGGGCTCTTCACCCATGAATTTGGCATGCGATTGTCATGGTAGCAATGTCCTTTATTTTGAAACGTTAATTTTAAGTTATGTCACAGAATCCACTTTTTTATTTCCCTTCATTTCTATTTTAAAACAAGTAAAAACGGCGTTAAGGGTCGTACTTTATATACCCTCCACCATAGTATTCCACAGAGGATTTCGATTTTCCTAAAAGTGCAGTAATGTTCTGAGGTCTTCAGCAGAACCCAAAATTAGCAAAAAGGCAAAGTGAGACCTTTATTGTTGCAGCTAAAAGTTGACTGCGCAGTTTCGATGGGCGCTACCCCATCTCGTCAGAACTTTCCCAACGAATGTATGTCTTTGACTTAAATCAGGGTTCATATTAGTACCAGTGGTCACATATGACAAATGAGAAGCGCTGATAAAGAAAATATTCCACCGAACTAAGTCGACACACTAAAAATCTCACTTTGCCAATTCAATGTTATGCATGTGCTCGCATCGCTCGCAACAATGCAAAGATTAGACGTGAAGACGGGACATACCGTACAACAACAACTTTTGTATTGTTGCGAGCGATGCAAGCGGTCAAAATAATAGCAGCGCACCACAGCTCAATAAACATATTTATATATTTATTTGTGTGATAATTTTTTTAAAGCTATTTCTGCATTAAGTGCTGTGTTACGAGGTTACAAACAGAAAATAATTGTTCATTTGGTGATATGATTTTAATAACTTAAGAAATTTCACATTTATTGGATTATTCGATATTATGGAACGGTCAAAATAATAGCAGTGTTCAAAAAATCTCAAGAAAAAGGAATTTTATCTCAATTTTTCAATTCGATTTGATGTTATAAATAAGATATTATGAAATTTACACTACTTCTGAAATGTTATTGTATTATTTTTCTTCATAAGTAGGGCGAGGAATGCATTGTGGAGAAGAAAATCGAGTTCATATAAAAAGGTTGAAATCTGATGGAAAATCATATATTGAAGTTCGACTTTTATTCCAGTGTTCTATTGAAATGATAAGATAATCGATATTAAAAGAAGAAAAATAAAAAACATGTGAAAAAATCCGTTTATATCACCTGCAACCATTCGCCGAATAATAATGTCTAGTACAAAAAACCCACTTTCGTCCGCCACCGAAATAAAAAACAATGTCTGTCCATCTTTGAGAGTTTAAAATGTTCATAGAATACTAAGAAAACATAATCTGTAAGCCAGAAGTCCGAAAAAAGTCCCACTTAAAAATAAAAGACATGGCACAAAAAAATTGTATTTCGCAAAAACACACCTGGTGTAGCCAATTAAGAAGTGGGTGCACGTTTTAATGTCAATTGAATTAAAAATTGTTTTGTATGGTGGGATAGTCCCTCGATAGTTTGTAAGACGTCCACAGAACACGTAGTCCATCTCCAGGTATGGTACCAAAACAGTCAAATAGGGAGGATCAGTCGTAATGGCTTGGTCGTTTTTTTCATATTATCATTACATTGGCCCAGAACTATCATGGACTCTGTCCAGTACATCAAAATACTGCATAATATTATGCTTACGTATAGAGAATACGGAATGCCCCTTAAATGGGTCTTCTAGCAGGTCAATTATCCCGAAAATACCAGTCGACTCGCAAAAATGTGGTTTGAAGTCAATAATAGCGATGTTATGGAATGGTTCGGGCAGACACCGCACCTAAATATAATCAAAAATTTTAAGTGTGATGACTAATATGAGGTCTCACTTGTAATACTGAAAAACAATAACGATGTTTGACACGTAATTATAGAGGCATAGTCAAAAATACCACATGAAAGGGGCAAAATACTAGTCGATTCCAATAAACGATGTCATGAAGCAGTAATAATCAATAAAGTCAGTGCCACTAAGTGTTAAATTCAAGAAAATATCGTTATTTAAATAATTATTCAAAATAGTATTCAATTAAAGTGAATTGAAACAAAATATATTTAGTTTTGATTAGCGCTGCTATTTTTATACCCTCCACCTCCAGGATGGGGTATACTAACTTTGTCATTCCGTTTGTAACACCTTGAAATATCGACCTGAGACCCTATAAAGTATATATATTCTTGATCGTCATAAAATTCTAAGACGATCCGTCTGTCCGTCTGTTGAAAGCACGCTAGCATCTAAACGAAAGGAGCTAGAACGTTCAAATTTTCCATAAATGCGTCTTATAGTCGTAGATCGGTTGGGATTGAAACGGGGCGAAATCGGCCCAAAGGGAAAATTTTTTCCCTCACAAGGACTAAAAATACTCATAATAATCCCTAATATTTTAGCGTATTTAAGAATGTTTTTTGAATCTGTCTGTTTATATTTGCTTGATATTTGGTATGCGCATTCCCCTTATAGCAAAAACGTGCACCTTAAAGTGATTCTTATTTGTAGGGTGTGAAATGGGGCAAAAAAGGGATAAAAATGGTACATATTAAACGACAACAGCTAGAAACACGAAATTCGGTGCGTACAAGTAAAATACACGGATTTTTCAAAATTCGTACTTTTTGGGGTTAAAATGAAAAAAAGGGATACAAATAGTACCAATCAAATGACCGCAGCTAGAGTCATGAAATTCGGAGTATACATTCATCTGACTGTGTAGACACGGAAAATAAACTGATTTTTCGAAATTCGTACTTTTTGGGGTCAAAATAGAAAAAGGGGATAAAAATAGTACCAACCAAATGACTGCAGCTAGAGTCATAAAATTCGGAGTATGCATTCCTTTGACTTCTTAGACATGGAAAATAAAGTTTTTTTTCCAAATTCGTACTTTCAAGGGATACAATGGGTACGGAGGGATAAAAATGGTACCAAACAAACGGCTACACCTGGAATAATGAAATTCGGTGTATACATTCCTCTGATTGCGTAGACACTTAAAATAAACAGATTTTCGAAAATCCTACTTTTTGGGGTTAAAATAAAAAAGGGGACACAAATAGTACCAATCAAATGACCGCAGCTAGAGTCATGAAATTCGGAGTATACATTCCTCTGACTGTGTAGACACGGAAAATAGACGAATTCACTATCTACCAATATTTATGGTATTTAAGCTTTTTTGAAAATATAAATATAAGAATATTTATTTTTTGATTTGAAATAATTAAAGTATTATATTTATTTATAAAATTATTTTTTTTTAATATTTGTATTTGTTTTGGTTTGGCTATATTAAAAAATTTATATTTTCCTGTAATAATACTGCACTTCTACGAAAACCGACAACCTCTGTGGCGGAGGGTATATAAAGTTCGGCCCGGCCGAACTTAACGCCGTTTTTACTTGTTTTGACTGGTCTCATATTTGACATAAATGCTTCTAAAGGCCTAATCTCAAAATTACAAAAACTTATTTTTTTATTTAAAAACAGATTAAGAATGGTACAATACACCTTCCAATCACCGTAAAAACTTTTAGGATTTTCGAAGTAGAACTGATATTTTTCTCTGTCGACATTTTTATGTCGTCGCTGCTATTTTTTTTGGCCGCAGCTGTACATTCGTTGCGAAAGTTCTGACGAGATGTAATAAAGGTCTCACGTTGCCTTTTTGCGAATTTTAGGTTCTGCTGAAGACTTCAGCACAACCTTTGGTCTTGAACCAAAATAAGTGGCAACACAAAATAAAAATGAATGTTATTCTACCTTTCAAGCTCAAAGCAATCGGTAGTTCAAATTTAAAATTTTAAATTGACATTTACATTTTTTTTCTGCAGAATAATTGCTTGATTTGAAGAATTGAATTTTTCTACATTTCTTAACTTTTTTCTTTAATTCTTTTTTGAGTTATTTCTCATTTTGTTGTCCCACTGTCAACAGGATTCTATCCTTTCACAACATTTAATGGTTTTTGTGCGGCATGTCCTTATCTACTTGGTTTACTCAATATGTCAAAATTCCTATTAATCATTAGAATGATTTTCAGTTTTTTCATTTTTTTGTGAAGATATTAACACTTTCTTGCTGTGACATCTTCAAGCCCTCCACAATGGCGTGTTACTCGCCGCGCTAATGTCAAACGTGTCAAATTCAGACTACATATTGGTCGCATCAAACAAATGCTGCCCCTCCCTACCAAACCAAGTTTTTTGAGCTCTGACATGTTCTCAATGATAAACACGTCGTCGCGACGACGTGATGGTTATTTTAAAGCACAGAGTAGCAGCGGCAACCTTAAGATTTTGGGCAAAACAGAGACTGTGATGGCTGGCCTCTTTGCAACACATGCTACAAATGGTCGATTATGTTAATCACACTCACTCATACTTAAAGCGAAAAGGATATGCGAGGATGACACATGTGCCTACTATGCCCAGCTTGGGTTATTGAAATAATGGCCTAGAACTAAAATCAATAAATTTTGATTGGGCGAGGGGGAGAGAGGTTGACCTTTCCATGGTACTCGCCAACAAAAAGAAATGAGAACAGCATGAATGGCAAAACAGGATTCTATACCCCGCCCACACACATGGCCACGGCCCATTAATGTTTAATTTTTGGTTAACTTTAAGCATTTGTTTGTTGTTTTAATATCCTGCGCCGGCATGTGTGTGTGTCGCTGTCAGGACGTTGGCTATAATCACATTCCGGACTTTTTCTCACTAAAATATTTGTGTGTAGTTCCGGCAATCCACAAACGGACGGATAAATAAACAAAAAATGACAAAAAAGGCGAAAAATCTGTTTTGGTCGAGATTTTCATGTTTTTTTTTTTTTTGCAGCAGCAGCAGCATCAGGATGTAGTTTTTTATTGTACTGCCGGGCTGCCGTAGTTGTTTTAACATATTTTGCATTGTTTTTAATTTTTATGTACTTTTGTTTGTTTTTTGCCAACATGGTTGGTCGGTCGGTCCACTGACAATTGTATGTACATTCTCTTGGCCAGTGATGTTGCTGCTGCTGCTGGTGTTGCTGTCATTGTCCTTGTCATTCTGGCTCTGTCCATTTGGTACAAACATACATACATCTCTGCATAGTATATTTGTTTTAAAGTCAATGTCATGTGACATAATGGCATAAACGAGTACTCAGTATAGAGCAGGACATTCCTCCTACTGTTGTTTGTGTTGCTGGCACCAACAAGGATCAGAAAACACAAAAACTTAAAAAATCTCTTCAAGTTTTGTTTTTAATGCTGTGTGTGTGTGTGTCCCAGCTCACAGTACTCACAGACAAGTGTTTAAGTAGATAAGTGAGTAAGTCGTCGTCGTTTTTCCACAAGACCTCCTTTCCCATCCTTCCGCTTGGCTTGAGAGGATTTAATTGTAATCTGATATTGTCATGTGACAATCGATTGATAAGCATGTAAGTGGGATATACTAGACTATCGAAAATAAATTTAAGAAATTTATAAATGCGAAAAATCACTCAAGCATAATAGTATAATAAAATTGGCAATCATGACACCAATGAAGAACAATAATCAAATAAATAAAGATAATCTTTAAGTAATTAAAATGTGTTGCCAATTAAAGATTAAACATATATAAATATTCTAAAGCCAGCACTTAAATGCTCAAGGAAGTGTTTACAAAAAATTAGCTCAAACAGAATTATGATTGAAGATAAATCATTTATTGGAACAAATAAAGATATAATTCAGAATTAACAAGTAAAACGGCCGGGCCGAACTTTATATACCCTCCACAATGGATTGCATTCCACAGAGGATGTCGATTTTCGTAGAAGTGCAGTAATATTACAAGAAAATATAAGTTTTTTTATATAGCCAAATCAAAACAAATACAAATATTAAAAAAATAATTTTATAAATAAATATAATATTTAAATTATTTCAAACCACGCTTATATGGCAAGGCTACCAATACGTCAATTCAAAAAATAAATATTCTTATATATATATATATTTTCAAAAAGCTTAAATACCATAAATATTGTTAGATAGTGGGTGCTACAGTTGGTTGTATTTCCATTCTATTTTAATTCCAAAAGTACAAATTTTGAAAATCCATTATCAGACGTACATAGGCAAAATAACCTAACTTCATGATTCAACCAATTTGTGCCGTAAAAGTAAAAAGTACGAATTTGGAAAAAAGCCTTTTATTTTGCGTGTATTTGCAGTCAGAGCAATGTATACACCGAATTCCTGCGGCCATTTGGTTGGTACCATTTTTACCCTCTTAAGAGTACGACTATCTAAAATTTCTTTATTTGACGTTTCTGCCATCATCATTCTAGCTGTAGTCGTTTGGTTGGTCCCTCTGTACCATTGTATCCCTTGAAAGTACGAATTTCGAAAAATCCGTTTATTTTCCGTGTCTACGCAGTCAGAGGAATGTATACACCGAATTCCATAACTCAAGCTGCGGTCATTTGGTTGGTACTATTTGTATCCCCTTTTTCCATTTTAACCCCAAAAACTACGAATTTCGAAAAAGTCGTTTATTTTCCGTGTCTACGCAGTCAGAGGAATGTATACTCCGAATTCCATAACTCTAGCTGCCATCATTTGGTTGGTACTATTTGTACCCCCTTTTTCATTTTTACCCCAAAAAGTTCGAATTTCGAAAAATCAGTTTATTTTACTTATCTACGCAATCAGAGGAATGTATACACAGAATTTCATTATTCTAGGTGTAGCCGTTTGGTTGGTACCATTTTTATCCCTCCGTACCCATTGTATCCCTTGAAAGTACGAATTTGAAAAAAACTTTTATTTTTCATGTCTACGTAGTCAAAGGAATTTATACTCAGAATTTCATGACTCTAGCTGCGGTAATTTGATTGGTACTATTTTTAACCCTTTTTCATTTTAACCCCAAAAAGTACGAATTTTAAAAAATCAATGTATTTTACGTGTCTATGCAACCCGAATTTCATTATATTATGTACAGCCGTTTGATTGGTACCATTTTTTCCCCTCTATTCCCATTTTACCCCTTAAAAGTATGCATTTGAAAAAAATACTTTTATATTATGTATCCACTCGATTAGAGGAATGTACACACCGAATTTCGTGTTTCTAGCTGTTGTCGTTTAATATGTACCATTTTTGTCCCTTTTTTGCCCCCTACAAATAAGAATCAGTTCATGGTACACGTTTTTGCTATAAGGGTAATGCGCATACCAAATATCAAGCAAATATTAACAGACATATTCAAAAACATGCTTAAATACGCTAAAATATTAGGGATTATTATGGGTATTTTTTAGTCCTTGTGAGGGAAAATTTTTTCCCTTTGGGCCGATTTCGCCCCGTTTCAATCCCAACTGATCTACGACTATAAGACGCATTTGTGGAAAATTTGAACGTTCTAGCTCCTTTCGTTTAGATGCTAGCGTGCTTTCAACAGACGGACAGACGGACATGGCTAGATCGTCTTAGAATTTTATGACGATCAAAAATATATATACATTATAGGGTCTCAGGTCAATATTTCAAGGTGTTACAAACGGAATGTCAAAGTTAGTATACCACCATCCTGAAGTTGGAGGGTATAAAAAGAAATATTTGAAGTATATTAATAAAGCAATAAATTTGTATTTTTTAAGCAAACATGTTTAAATTGTAAAATTACACAAAATCAATTAATTTTTATTTATAAAAGTAATAAAAAATCAAAAAAAAATTTTCCCGAGCCACGATTCGAACCCGAGAACTTCTGGGTGCAAAGGGGATAAGTACTTCGATTATTGTTGCTGGTATGTTAAAAATCCCGTAACATGTTACAAATACCATTTTCACAAGTATGTGAAGTCGCAGAGATAAGGTGTTCGCTTTGCACACAGAAGGTCTCGGGTTCGAATTATGGGTACAAAAAATATTTTTTGTTTTTTTTTTTATTATTATTTTTAATAAACGATGTATAATTTTGTTAAGTTAAACAATTTTAGTTAACAGTTTTATAAATTTAGTTTTTTTTGTATTAATTACAAACTTTATTTTCGTGATATGGCTGGAAATTGTTTTTTCCATTTGTATGGACCGCGACCCAGCCTAATATTTATATATGAATTGATTAATATGATTTTTTGTTAAATTTCCTATTATAAATTCTATATAAAAATGGTTTGCTTAGTCATTCACCGCTCGCAACAGAGGAAGGTCCGCTTCACTATTACCCGTAGCGGCGGATTTTTTACAATAGAAATAGAGAGAGAAGTGAAAAAGCGGATTCTGTTCCATAACTTAAAATTACCGTTTAAATCTTTCAAAATAAAGGACATCCCTACTCTGGCAATCCCATATTAAATTCATTGGTGAAGATCCCAATTTTCACAACTTCCGAGTTACATGAATCTGATCTTTTCCCCTTCTTCGGGGGCCCCTTTTTGCTAGGCAATTATTTTAATATTCGAGTAGCTAACCCCCGACCACTTCGCCAGGCAGAAAAGCAAACGGTAAAATTAAAATCAGGTTTCATATTGACTTTTCTCGTGATTGATTATAATCGGTACCAATTATAATCAAGGTACTTCCCTGAGATACTAAAGAAATGGATATGTTCCATGGAGAATATTGAAAAACCGAACTTTAGTTTACGGCGAATCAAGGAAGAAATGTCAAAATTCAAACTGATTTTTGGTTGAGTGTGATTCTCCTCTGCTTTCCATTACCAAAACAAACAAAATTCCTACCTAAGAAGAACTTACCTAACCGAATAGCTGGAATTCGAATGTACTACATTCAAAACGCATAGAAAATCAATAAAATTGTTCACTAATCAAACAACACAAAAACTAAAAATTAATATATTTTCGCTTTTGGCGAATGGATATTTCGTTTTTTGTAACCTAACTTTACTATTGTGATTATAAAATCCAAAGAAAACGTGTAATTTTACAAAATTCAAATCAAAATTTACACATCTTTCAAATCCCGTCCATTTGTATATTGGCTAAACAGGTTACAAGTAAATTCACACTATATACTCTGAACAAGTTCTAATTTCTGAACAGGGTTATATGTCGAATAAACTGTAAAACCGGTTTTAATTTCATATGTGAAGTGTCTCGGCCAAATTCCGCCCACCTTTGCACAACTATTTGCACTGGATCTACTCACACAAAATTTGAGTACTCTAGGTGTCATAGAACTGACTACGCCCACTTTTCCAATACCGCCCACTTTTGGCATAACTACGCACATAGTTCCTGGATGCGCTCACATTTCAAATGTCAGTATTGTATCTGTCATAGAACAGACAATATTCGATAATAGGTTTGAACTTCGTACCACGCCCACTTTTCCAATACCGCCAATTTATGGAGACTAACAATTAGTAAATTTTCACAAAAAATCAAGAATCTCGCAACAGAACTCCGAATATGATAATTTATAAAAAACGAATAAGCCCCCAATATATATATATATACATATATAGACCCATTGTTAGTTATACCGATCGACTTAGAATCAGGTTTTGAATCGATTTAGCAATGTCCGTCTGTCCGCAAACGAAGTTTTTCGGCACAAGGACGAACGCTATTTAATTTGAAGAAAATCGGTTCAGATTTAGATATAGTCCCCATACAAATTTCACTCCCGATTTGACTCTTTTCACTCCAGATACCACATATTACAACAGATTTTCTTCAAACTTGGCAAAACATCTTATATTTCAACTAGAAACACTTGTGCTAAAAATGTGTTAGATCGGTTCAGATTTAGATATATCCCTCATACGAATTTTACTCCCGATTTGACTCTTTTCACTCTAGATACCACATATTGTATCAGATTGTCTGCAGATTTGGCAAAACATCTTATATTTAAAGTAGGAACACCTATGGTGAAAATAGGTCAGATCGGTTCAGATTTGTATATAGCTCCCATTCGCCCTCGATTTGAATTTTGAAGACCACATAGAAGATCTTTAAATTTGGCAAAATAGCTTATATATACACTAGAAACACCCATGGTGCATATAGGTCAGATCGGTTGAGATTTATATATAGCTCCCATAAAAATTTCGCTCCCGATTTGAATTTTTTTCCTCTCTAGAAACCACATATTTTAACAGATCTTCCTTAGATTTGGCGAAACATCTTATATTTGTACTAGAAACAGCCATGGTGAAAATGGGTCAGATCGGTTCAGATTTACATATAGCTCCCATACAAATTTCGCTCCCGCGTTGACATTTTCTGCCGCAGAAACCACGTATTTTCACCGAATTCAAAGTGTGCATAACACGTTGTACTTGAACTGAAAGAACTTATTATGAAAGTGAGCCACTTCATTCAATGTTTGGATATAGCCCCAATACAAATATTCTTCTCGATTTGACAAATTGGATCAGGTCATATTAGCCTAAGATTGGCAAACATACAAAATTCTTTCCGTTTTCACTTTTTTACCGAATTGAATTGTATTCGTGGAGTGTATCATATAGTCGGGCCGCCCGATTTTAGTCTTTCCTTACTTGTTATACCCTACACCACTTCGTGGACTAGGGTATTATAAGTTAGTTTTCCGCCAAATGTTTGTAACACCAAGAAATAATCGATGTGGGTCTACCTTTAAGTATACGGATCGGCTTAGAATCACCAGCTGAATCGATTTAACGATGTCTGTCTGTCCGTCTGCTGTCCATCTACAGGTCGCAATTGTAGTCCAATTGTCATGAAATTTGGCAGCAGTTACTTTTTTGGGCCAAGGACGATTGGTATTGAATTTGGAGAAAATCGGTTCAGATTTAGATATAGCCTCCATACAAATATCCCTATAATTTACACTATAGGGAATACACATTTTACATGGGATCATGACCAAATTTTCAGCATCGTGTTATATTTGAACTAGAAACAGCTCATGGGAAAGTGGACCTATGGTGGTCTATGTTTTTATATATCCCCCATACAAATGTACATCCGATTTACAATATTACTGCTCTAAAATGCACATTTTACATCGGATCTTGATCCACACAATGTTACATTTATACTAGAAACACGTATTTTGAAAGCCAACTATATAGGTCAATGTTTTGGAATAGCCTCCATACAAATGGGCCCCCAGTTTACACTATTATCGCACTAGAGCCCACATCTTACATTGGATCTTAATAACATTTTGCAGATCATGTTACATTTCAATAAAGAATACCTACTTTGAAAGTGATCTATAAAGGCCACTTTTTAATGTAGCGCCCTTAAAAGTGGGCCCCCGTTTTTATTATTACCCCTCTAGGACCCACAATTTACATCGGAAGTTTATTAAATTTTGCATTTTGTATTATATTTCAACTAAGAAGACATATTATGAAAGTCAAATATAAGGGTCCATATTTTGGTATAACCCCTCCCTACAAATTGGGCCCCCATTCTACCCTATTACATCTCTAGAACCCACATCGTGCATTAGATCTCGATATAATTTTGTATATCATGTCATATTTCAACGAAGAATACCTACTTTGAAAGTGATCTATATGGAGACACTTTTTAATGTAGCGCGCTTACAAATGGTCCCAGTTTAATTTTTACCCCTCAAGAACGCAAATTTTACATCGGATTTTTTTTTTCAATTTTTGCAGACTATATTATATTTCAACTAAGAATACAAAGTCAAATATATGTGTCCATACTTTGGAATAACCCAAATGGGGCCCCATTCTACTCTAATACAGCTCTACTGTATAATTTGTATTTGTCTGACGGAAAATTGGATCAATTATTTACCATATTTGTTAAATATGAATAAAGATGAATTTATATGAATGTTTATATGTATAATTTATATGAACTACATAAAATTGCTCCCGTGAAACACCTGGGTTTAGTAATAAAAGCGAGGTATATACGCAGGAAGTGGTGTAGGGTATTATATAGTCGGCCCCGCCCGACTTTAGCCTTTCCTTACTTGTTTTATATAGTTTTATTTTTCTATTATTCATTTAGTCTATTTTTCTCTTATTCAATTATTTTATTTTCTATTATTCTATTTTTTATTATTCAATTATTTTATTTTCTATTTTTCTTTTATCCAATTAATCTATATTTCCCTTATTCTATTTTCTATTATAACATTATTCTATTTTTTAGTATTCTATTTTTTATTTTCTTTTATATTATTCAATTATTTTATTTTCCATTTCATATTATTCTATTATTAAATTTTTCACTTCATGCAATTATTCTATTACCCAAATATTCCCTTGAATTTCTTGCATAAATTTCCAATTTCCCGATTTGTATTCGCTCTAAATAAATTTGTAATCTGTGATTTATTTAAATTTATGCTAATATTTAATATGTTGCCTTATTAATAGTTTATAAAAGATTTTCTAACTTTTGCTGTAATTGAAAATATTTCATTTATCTAACACTCCAATAACTGAATTCTATGAAAATACGAGAATACTTGTATGTTTAATATGCTATCTATGCGATACGTATGATGCCTGTGTATAATCGATATCCTTTTGATATATTTACACACCCACACATGCATGTCTGTCTGTCTGTCGGTATAACTTGCATATGAGTGAAGTAGTTTTTGTTATGACTTTAAAAGGAAAGATGTTTCGCAGAGAGAGAGAGGGGGGAGGATATACTCGTAAACACTGCATAAATAAAACTTCTTCAATGTTGTTCACATGGCAGGGCAGGGCACGGCACAGGGCGGGCTCATGATGCACGAACGAGCGACCCTCATAAAATATACACTTTATTTAAACTGCATTCAAATTCATCTGCTCAATGCTGCATTCAATACAATTCAGCTCGAACGCAATTCAGGGGAACTCAACTCGAATCAATTCAATCAAATCAAGAGATTTATTTCATTCCTTGAATGCATTGACGACTGGCTTTTTATGGCAACAGCACAAACTCGTAAAGCTTTGAAATCACCCGCACTCCTTCACCAAATTTCCTCGGAACGAACAAAGAAAGAAAGGTCTTCGTATAGAAAAGCTCTCAATATATTCGAATGGATTGGAGACACGCATAAAGAATGTGTCGCAAATGGATTGAAATTCTTAAAAATACCACACACGCACACAAAAATTGATTATGTTAAATATCAACCCTATTAAATGTTGTTTTATTGAAAGACGTGAACTTTTCAAATTGTCACAATCTAATCTCTTGCTCTCGTGATAAACGGCAATTTAGCAATTTAGTTAAACGTGGACATGTATGTTTGTTGTATGTGTTAATTCGCCTATAAAATCCAGCGTAAAAACACTTCGATTTGATTAGATTTGAGTTTATTGTTGTCACAGATTGTAAATGCAGCACAACAACGTCATTAGTGCTGCTCGAATTAAACAATAAACGCGATAAAAATCGGATTGCTACATAATTTATATAATTGTCAGACAAAAAAAAAATACAACCTAATTTATGGCCAAAGATATAACATTTTTTCAATGGAAAATTAAGGCTTTCGAAGAAAAGCAACAGTTCTCTATGAGAAAACAAATTGGTTATCGAAGAGACCAATGATTTTTGTGATTTTTGATTTCTCTCAGAAATATAAAAATTTTGGTTGATGCGTTTTGTCTTTTGTTCGGCTTGAGGTCAGTTTTTTCAAATAATAAAACAAAAATTACTATTTTATTATTTTCTTGTTTTTTATTTCCCAATATTTCGACCAACTCCGTTGGTCATCTTCAGGGGTCTAGTACAAAAAACACAAATTATTCAATTACAAGTTACAAGCATTAACAATCATAAAATATGACAATATTTATATTTACATTTTTAAAAAAGTTTTTCATAATAGAAAATTCTCCTGCCACTCTCTGCAAGCTTTTGTCAACTACTGTCTAATTTGTCGTCTATGTTTTTCCACCGTGTTCCTATATATTTGAGCACAAGCGTCTGTGTCTCTCTTATAATTAAGCCTTTTACCAGGGGACACGTCAATTATATTTAGCATTTCCAATGTGTATCTCCTTGTATAATTATTCTCTTCCGCTAATATTTCGACGTCATTAAAGTGGGATGCAAGGGCAGTTTTTTGCTCAATGGGTTTGTCAAGAGATTTGTGTTCGGTTTTATGTGATGAAAGTCTGGTTTTCAATTTATATTTCGCAGTGCCGACATATACCTTCTGGCATATGTCGGACTTGTCACCATTGCATTTTATCTTGTACACGACGTTTGGTTTCTCTTCTTTCTTGATTTTTGATTTTGTCCTACTAATTAGTTAGTTGAAGGTCTTGTGTGTTTTATATGCCAACTCAAATTTTTCCTTGTCGTAAAAAAAAATTATTTTGTTCTATTTTTTATATCCTCAGTATTTTAGTATTTGGTAATGTTTTTATAAACACTTTAAGTGTACTTTTGTACGGTTTTTTGCCTTCCAGCACCACCCAGAAAAATCACGCAAAACCACGTAAAATTAAAGCGGTAATAACCTCTATACTGATGATCGGAATGTTGTGAAATTTAATATTTAGTAATGCTTTTTTAGTGTTTAGATTTGCATGGAATATGGGCGATATTAACACACCCCTTCTGGTACCTCCCAAACAAAGTGGCATCATTTTTTATGAAAAATATTAAGAATTTTTTTGTATACAAAAAATTCCATTTAGGAAATTTTAACTAAAAAATTAGTTCTTTCCTAAAATAAAGTTAATGTGCTTACTGAAATTTATGCCGAGTTCTTCATACATTTTAGTATTAATGATCTTATAAAAAATCACTTCAAATTGTTTAGAAAATTCTTGAATATTAATCTAAGAAGCAATTCTCGTTCGTTTGCAGAGACTTATTTCTTAAATACTTCAAGTATTATTGTAAAAAAACCACTGCGAAGGCGCCTATCTTGCCTTCGCAGCAATCATGGAAGAATACCTCAGCTCTTTATGACAGAGGTATCATGAAACATTCGAGAAATATTTCATGTAGCCATTTGTTGTACTAGTTTTGCATACTCTGAAGCCAAATCATTTGTTTGAATTATTTTTAGTTAAGTTGAACTTATTTTAAGTTCGTATTTTTCCCTTGCATCAAGAATAATTTTCTTCAGTTTAAGTAAAAATTTACTTGTTTTGAGAAAAAAATCAGCAAAAATGTCCTCATTTCAAGTAAATATGCACTTGATTTGAATAAAAACTTACTCAGATTAAAACTTACTTAGATTTATTTAAAATTTACCTGTTTTGAGTAAAAATTTACTTAGTTTTAGGAAAAGTTTACTTAAATTTAGTAAAAATTTACTTAGTTTTAGGAAAATTTTACTTATATTTAATAAAAATTTACTTAGATTTAGGAAAATTTCGGTAAAATTTACTTAAATTTAGTAAAAATTTACTTAGTTTTAGGAAAATTTTACTTAAATTTAGTAAAAATGTACTTAGATTTAGGAAAACTTCGGTAAAATTTTACTTAAATTTAGTAAAAATTTACTTAGATTTAGGAAAATTTCGGTAAAATTTACTTAAATTTAGTAAAAATTTACTTAGTTTTAGGAAAATTTTACTTAAATTTAGTAAAAATTTACTTAGATTTAGGAAAACTTCGGTAAAATTTTACTTAAATTTAGTAAAAATTTACTTTGTTCGAGTAAAAATTTACTTAGTTTTAGGAAAATTTTACTTAAATTTAGTAAAAATTTACTTAGAATTAGGAAAATTTCGGTAAAATTTTACTTAAATTTAGTAAAAATTTACTTTGTTCGAGTAAAAATTTACTTAGTTTTAGGAAAATTTTACTTAAATTTAGTAAAAATTTACTTGGATTTAGGAAAACTTCGGTAAAATTTTACTTAAATTTAGTAAAAATTTACTTAGATTTAGGAAAATTTCGGTAAAATTTACTTAAATTTAGTAAAAATTTACTTAGTTTTAGGAAAATTTTACTTAAATTTAGTAAAAATTTACTTAGATTTAGGAAAACTTCGGTAAAATTTTACTTAAATTTAGTAAAAATTTACTTTGTTCGAGTATAAATTTACTTAGTTTTAGGAAAATTTTACTTAAATTTAGTAAAAATTTACTTGGATTTAGGAAAAATTTACTTAGATTTAGGAAAATTTCCGCAAAATTTTACTTAGATTTAGTAAAAATTTACTTGGTTTGAGGATAAACTTACTGGATTTTTACTCAGTTTGAGTAAATATTTACTTGGTTTGAGGAAAATTGAACTAGAATCTAGTTCAAAGGAAAAGTTTAAACTTGATATAAGGAAATATTGCTTTAGCGCTACACGAAGTTCAATTTTCCTAAATTTTAGTTAATTTTAACTCATTATAGGGTTCACTTTTTTCTGAGTGTACCATTGGCTATATTTCTATTCCCGCTAGATTTCTCTTGAAAGTTTCCAGGAAACAACTATAATTTAATTCCTATTTCTAGATCATTTATGTATATAGTAAAACTAAATTAGTGCCCAAAATATTTTTATTTTTATATTTTTTAATATTTCCCGTATTCTCGGGAAATTTTCAAATTATTCCCGGGAATTCCCTTCCAATTTTTTTTCGGCCAAAAGGCTCGGGAATTCCTACACCCCTAACCCTAGTTTAAGCCCAATTTTTTATGAAATTCTTAGCGTTCCAATCAAAATCCCCAAAATGTTAAACATTCTACCAAAATCCTAAGATTTATATCAAAATTTATATTAAGAATTTCTGTTAAAGTATATATATAATTGAAATCCTATGAAAATTCCTATTTCAGTTAAATCCTCACTTTCTATGAAATTCCCTACATTTATTTTTAGGTGTTTTTTCGATCAAGTTGTTTCTTCTTACGAAGGAAACTTTGTGTTTTGGAACTTTGGTCATATACGTATTTCATATGCCGTGTGGGGATAATTCATTAGTGGAACTTCTCTATAGAATGCATATGTTACCATTTTGTTATCTGTCGTATATATATACATCTTTTTCCGTTTTTATAAATTTACATATGTGCTATATATGCAACCGAAAACCTCACCGCAAGTCCTTTATGAAGAGTGTTATGATCTACCTGAAACCTTTCGCATTACCATTTACTGTAGGCTGATGGGTTTTCAGCACTATATCTCCCCGAAAAAATCTTATAGTTGCGTTTTATTGTAGATCTTTCTGTTTCACCTCGTTCTTCTCAGCTACCTTTTTATTCACCATCAAGTTCTGATCATGTCCTGGTGTGGGATTTATAACAAAGCTTCTATCAAGTCGGACCAAATTGTCTATGAAATTCCTAACATTCCTATCAAAATCACCAAATTTCCATAAAATGTTATCATCAAATCCTCCTCAAATTTCTATAAAGATCCAAAATATATGTAATATCCTAGGATTTCTATAAAAATTCCAGAATTTCTGTCACAATTCCAAAATTTCTATGAAATTCTTAGAATTGCCTTACAATTCCCAAATTCCTTAAAATAAGTAGAATTTTATCAAAATCTTTAGATTTACATGATTTTCGTCATAATCTTTGTCGTATTTTTATATTAATTCCAAGATTGCTATGAAATCTCTAGATTTGCATGATTTTGTAATCGTTGTGGTATTTTTTATATTAATTCCACGATTTCTATGAAAATCACGAAATCCTATCATATTCTAAAAATCGTGAATATTCTAAAAAATCATTAAAATATCCAAATTTCTTGCAAAACCTCAAGATTTATTATAAACTCGTGTATTATTTACTTCAGCTTGTGCAATAACTTTGAAACAAGGATTTCGTATCCTTAGATACCTCTATATAATCCTAAAATTACCGCCAGAATTCAATTTATTCACCAGATTTCTGTAAGCTCTAATAGAAGAAAATAGAATATAGAAAAAAATTAATTTCAAATCTACAGGAAATCCAAAGAATTCTTAAAATATTATAAATATAATATATTTATTATCAAAAATTCAAATGAAATGAATTATTTTTCTCTAATATTTCCAATAAATAAAAAACAATAATTTCTAACACAAACCCAAATGAATTTTTAGTAGAAATAGAATCTATGTAACTCTGTATTACTGATATCTTCTACAACATAGTCATGCGGACCTACTGAAAACAGCAACAACTGCATATCCCTCTAATGTCTACTCCGAAAAATTAACCTCCTAATGCATCTTAGTATTACATTATCATGGCACCTATACATTCTTATGGCATATGGTTGAGCCGAAGACACCAGGAAAGAGCGTGGTGGAATGAAAGAAAACTGCAACAGCAACAACTCAAAAGAAACCAATAAGTAGCAAAAAAACCTTGACACATAGACCCAATAACGAGTTTTCCATCCAACCATTCAAACATATGATATATGACCATCACCACGAGAAGAGATTTTTATATTTTAACATTTTTATGAGAAGCAGCAGCAGCACTATCACAAGAACTATCAACATCAGCACCATTTTCAACCACATTCCACGACACGACTTTGCCAGCACCACCCTGCTTGATTCACTTTTTCGAAAAACGATAAAATGCTTTTTAAGCGTTACCACCTCCACAATCCACACCCGCTCATGGTTAGCATATCGCCGTACAACTACAGCAAGATTTGTTTTAACAAAAGACATTGCAATGGCGATATGGGGGTTTTCATATCACTCGTCTTCCTCTTCATCATCATCGTTGTGGTGGTACTCATCGAAAGATGCGATTTCGTTTAGGGAACAATTTCGCCTGTTTGGAAACTAAGATGTATGGTCGGAAGAGCAAAGACGTTAGCACTTTTTAGTTAGTGAACGCATGGAGGAACATGACAAAAAAAAACAGAAACGAACCCACACAGAGCTATTCCTCTTTTATAAACTATTAAACATTTTCTTAACTTGGGTGGTATGTGAAGGGTGGGGAAATATCATTGTGAGATTCAAACCACTAGATAATAATGTTTAGGTTGAGAGTAGCTTAGGCTTCAGCACTCCATGACTATATTTAGGTTGGAGAGTAGCTTGAAGGCTACAACACTCTATAATAATGTTCAGGTTGGAGGGTAGATGGAAATCTTGTGCGCTCCATGATTGTGATCAGATTAAAAATGGCTACCAAGCAATTCTATAATCCACGACAGTTTTAAGATCCAACCATACTTCAAAGAATCCATGACTATTTCTAGGTCCAACCACACATCGAACCTTCAACACTCCAATATCATTCTCATGTTCCGCAGAGCTTAGATACTCCACGATCTCTTCGAGGTTCAACAGGGCTTTGAAGCCTTAGATACTCCTCAATCTCTTGGAGGTTCATCGGTACTCTGCAGACTTAGATACTCCACGAGCTCCTATATGTTCTTCACTATTTTGAAGCCTTAGATACTCCACGATCTCTTCCAGGTTCTTCGGTGCTTCGAAGCCTTAGATGCTCCATGAGCTCCTATATGTTCTTCACTATTTTGAAGCCTTAGATACTCCACGATAATTCTCAGGTTCCACACAGCTTGAAGGTCGAAAAACCTCTTCGAGGTTCTAAGGTGCTTCGAAGCCTTATATACTCCACGATAGTTCTCAGGTTCCACACAGCTTGAAGGTCGAAGAACCTCTTTGAGGTTCTAAGATGCTTCGAAGCCTTATATACTCCACGATCTCTTCGAGATTCTTCGGTGCTTTGAAGCCTTAGATACTCAACGATCTCTTCCAGGTTCTTCGGTGATTCGAAGCCTTAGATACTCCACGAGCTCTTACAGGTTCCTCTGTGCACTGAAGCCTTAGATAATCCACGATCTATTCGAGGTTCCTCTGTGCACTGAAGCCTTAGGTAATCCACGATCTCTTCGAGGTTCCTCTGTACACTGAAGCCTTAGATAATCCACGATCTCTTCGAGGTTCCTCTGTGCTCTGAAGCCTTAGATACTCCACGATCTCTTCGAGGTTCCTCTACGCTCTGAAGCCTTAGAGACTCCACGATCTCTTCGAGGTTCCTCAGTGATTTGAAGCCTTAGATACTCCACGATGTCTTCGGAGTTCTTCAGTCCTTTGAAACCTTAAGTACTCCACGATCTCTTCAGTGCCCTGAAGCCTAAGATACTCTATTTTGAAGCCTTAAATACTCCACGATCTCTTCAGTGCCCTGAAGCCTAAGATACTCTATTTTGAAGCCTTAAATACTCCACGATCTCTTCAGTGCCCTGAAGCCTAAGATACTCTATTTTGAAGCCTTAAATACTCCACGATCTCTTCAGTGCCCTGAAGCCTAAGATACTCTATTCTGAAGCCTTAAATACTCCACGATCTCTATGAGGTCCTTCAGTGATTTGAAGCGTAAGATACTCCACAACGTGTTCGAGGTTCTTCACTATTTTGAAGCCTTAGATACTCCACAACGTGTTCGAGGTTCTTCACTATTTTGAAGCCTTAGATACTCCACGATATATTCGAGGTTCCACAGTACTTTGAGGCATTACATACTCCACGATATTTTCGAGGTTCTTGGGTGCTTTGAAGCGTAAGATACTCCACAATGTGTTCTAAGTTCTTCACTATTTTGATGCCTTAGCTTTGACGCCATAGATACATCACAATCTCTTCGAGTTTCTTCAGTAATTTAAAGAATCTCGCATATCTCTTAGGGTTCAATAATTTAACCACCCTTTCACACCAGCCCTCATAACACGTCCTACTCCTTACAAAAGAAAGATAAAAATGTAACAAATACAATTGAGGGAAAAAAGACAAGAACCCCGAAACACTTGTCATGTCTTCATGATGTTGAAAGTTGAACAGCAGTTGAACGGTTTATTTATTGTTGCAAGGGAAGCACATTGAAACCCACAAAACGGTTACGCTGTGCGTCCAAATGTGGAAGGGGTTGAGGGACTTAAAAAACCGTAGAGCTCATCATAAATGCGGTCGAAGAGAAAACACATTTCAAAACCTCGGAAACATTTCGCACCACACACACACACAACGAAGAGGAGACGCTAAAGCTAAAAGCGTTCGAGGTTGAACGCTTGAATGGTTAAACGGAGGCAAGGTTGGTGCGCCGATACTCGTACTCATGCCGAGTCGTATCGGGGTGATATTAGTGGTGTTGATGCTGCTGTCTTTATGGGAGTCTTGCCGTTTCCAAGACTCTTTGGTCTCATTTAAGTTTTAAACTCTGTTTTTGTCTCATTCTTTGGGTGGTTTTCGCCATGATGTCGAATTGTGTCGTTTTAGAAGGCACGTTCTTCGGGGTCAATTTGGATATTTATAATTGGGTTTTGCCAAAATGATGCCAAAAAATTGTTCGTTATTTAATGTTGCTTCGGTCGATGTTTGTCACAGAATTCACAAAGAGTTTATGTTGGTTTTTATTTCAGTGACACATCACTTTTTTGTGAATGTCATGGGCAGATGATGACGATGATGATGATGTGTTCTTTCACTTTTTGTTCACACACTCTCACACACACACACTTATTTCGTTTATGTTTGTGCCTAACAAATTCTAAATAAACGTCCTTTGTCAGATGTCCTTTAAACTGGATATGCCACACAAACATAGAAACCAAACACACACTCCTAAATACACATTTTGAAGGATTTAAATGGAGCTTTGTGTTTATTTATTTACGGACATTTCGAAATAAATCATAATTATCGGCTTTAAACTTGACCACAAATGTTGGCGAGAGTCATCGACATAATGTCGATTTAATGGCAAATCCATTAAAGAGTATTAGCAGGGTATCCCTGGGACAAAAGGAGCATCAGTTTGTTGGGCAGTAAATTTGAAAGAGGCTTTGGAATTTATGACGGCACTGACTTATTTGGGAATTTAGTGATTAAGGTTGGATGAAGTGGTGGAGGTGAAGTGATGGACAAGGGATGTCAGTGTAACAATAATGTGGCATTTCCTTTGGAATTCCTCGGTAAGACCATTATTCAATTTGTCAAGAATATAAGAAACCATTCACAAAAAAAAACCTTTTTAAGTTTGTGGGCACTTCAAACCTCGATTACATTAATTTGAACTTTGTGCCGAAGTTTTACCAAAGATTCCACGATTTTTAGGTTTTATACTTGATCCAACCTCAACTACCTCAGCTTAGGCTAGCCCAAGTTTTGTCAAGTGATTTATATTAGATTTACCGACTGTTCTGGACTCTTTGGAATCTTATTTCCCTTCCAGGCTCTTCAGTGATTTGAAGTTTTAGATACTTCTCGATCTTTTCCAGGTTCTTCAGTGCTTTGAAGCCTTAGATCCTCCACCAACTCTTCGCAGTTCTTCAGCTCTTTGAAGCCTTAGATACTCCACCATCTCTTAGGGGTTCTTCAGCTCTTTGAAGCCTTAGATATTCCACCATCTCTTCGGGGTTCTTCAGTGCTTTGAAGCCTTAAATACTCTACGACCACTTCCAGGTTCTTCAGTGATTCGAAGCCTTAGATCCTCCACCAACTCTTCGAAGTTCTTCAGCTCTTTGAAGCCTTAGATACTCCACCATCTCTTAGGGTTTCTTCAGCTCTTTGAAGCCTTAGATATTCCACCATCTCTTCGGGGTTCTTCAGTGCTTTGCAGCCTTAAATACTCCACGACCACTTCCAGGTTCTTCAGTGATTCGAAGCCTTAGATACTCCACGAACACTTCAGTGTATTCAAGCCTTAAATAATCCACGACCACTTCCAGGTTCTTCAGTGATTTGAAGCCTTAGACACTCAACGATCACTTCAGTGTATTGACGCCTTAGATACTCCACGATAACTTCAGTGTATTCAAGCCTTAAATAATCCACGACCACTTCCAGGTTCTTCAGTGATTCGAAGCCTTAGACACTCAACGATCACTTCAGTGTATTGATGCCTTAGATACTCCACGATCACTTCAGTGTATTCAAGCCTTAAATACTCCACGACCACTTCCAGGTTCTTCAGTGATTCGAAGCCTTAGATACTCCACGACCACTTCCAGGTTCTTCAGTGATTCGAAGCCTTAGATACTCAACGATCACTTCAGTGTATTGAAGCTTTAGATACTCCTCGATCACTTCAGTGTATTGAAGCCTTAAATACTCCACGACCACTTCCAGGTTCTTCAGTGTATTGAAGCCTTAGTACTCCACGATCACTTCAGTGTATTGAAGCCTTAGATACTCCACGATCATTTCAGTGTATTGAAGCCTTAGATACTCCACAATCACTTCCGTGTATTGAAGCCTTAGATACTCCACGACTACTTCCAGGTTCTTCAGTGATTCGAGGCCTTAGACACTCAACGATCACTTCAGTGTATTGAAGCCTTAGATACTCCACGATCACTTCAGTGTATTCAAGCCTTAAATACTCCACGACCACTTCCAGGTTCTTCAGTGATTCGAAGCCTTAGATACTCCACGACCACTTTCAGGTTCTTCAGTGATTCGAAGCCTTAGATACTCAACGATCACTTCAGTGTATTGAAGCTTTAGATACTCCACGATCACTTCAGTGTATTGAAGCCTTAAATACTCCACGACCACTTCCAGGTTCTTCAGTGATTCGAAGCCTTAGATACTCCACGATCACTTCAGTGTATTGAAGCCTTAGATACTCCACGATCACTTCAGTGTATTGAAGCCTTAGATACTCCACAATCACTTCAGTGTATTGAAGCCTTAGATACTCCACGATCACTTCCAGGTTCATCAGTGTTTTGAAGCCTTAGATACTCCACGATCACTTCAGTGTATTGAAGCCTTAGATACTCCACGATCACTTCAGTGTATTGAAGCCTTAGATACTCCACGATCACTTACAGGTTCATCAGTGTTTTGAAGCCTTAGATACTCCACAATCACTTCAGTGTATTGGAGCCTTAGATACTCCACGATCACTTCCAGGTTCATCAGTGTTTTGGAACCATAGATACTCCACGATCACTTCCAGGTTCATCAGTGTTTTGGAACCATAGATACTCCACGATCACTTCAGTGTTTTGGAACCTTAGATACTCCACGATCACATCAGTGTTTTGGAACATTAGATACTCTAGGATTTCTTCGAAGTTCTACAGTACTTTGTAACCTTAGATACTCCACGATCTTTTCGAGATCCCAGATTGGTTTGAATCCTTTAATAATCCACGATCGTTTTGGGACTCCAGGTTGCTTTGAACTTTTCTATAATCATCCATTGTTTTGAGATTCCAAATAATCCTGGATCATTTTGGTTCTAAAGTGCTTGAAACTTTAAATAATTCACGGTCGTTGTGAGATCTCAACCGGTTAAGCCTTTCAATATACCACGATCGCTTTTAATAGTTCTCGATCATTTTGAGATTGTATAGAACAATCCTTTTGAGATCCCAGAGTGAGTGACAGCTTCAAATAGTTCGTGATCGTTTTGAGATTAGGAAGATCGTATTCAGATACCAGAGTCCTTAAACAATCCATTGACCAATCTATAAAATTTTACATTCCTTGTTGATTCGGATGTTTAACCAAGGAATCATAGACTTTCTTTAATTCCAGAGCAAAACAAATTTCTAGAGTGCCGTGTACTCTTAACACAACAACTCTCAAATAACCCACAATATACAGGTAGCCTAAATAACGATTCCTTTTGGGACTGGTGAAACAGATTTATTATTATTATTTACTCAAACTACTCTTACTTTCTTAATTAAACCTTTCGCCTTCATTTGCACAGGGCCATTGAGAGCCAACTGCGCAAATTAGGGTTTATAAAGTATTTCTCATTTATTGGCAATTTAATGGAATTTTCTCATGCTGATTAGGCAAAAAACGAAACCAAATAGAAGTACTTAATTATTGCTGTATATTTCCCATACTGGTGTGGTGTTCACCATTTGCAGAAAATGATTTTGCTGACAGACACAAAATGAGAAGCCAACAAAACGAAAGATTGGAAAAAAACTGCAAGTAAATCCCTCACTCGCTGCCGCCCTACCCATAGAATGGTATACAGGCGTAGAAGGCTGGAGGAAAATTCACAATTATTAAAAATGATTTACAAAAGATTAAAAATTCATTTGCACCCCACACACAAACACACACCCTCACACAGTGTACAAGTTGAGGCAATCCAATAAAAAATGATAGAATGATAAAAATGAAAATGAAAACTAGAGAAGCAAGGAAATAGGATTGGTCTAGGGGGTGGGAGACCAACAGGGAAATGGTGAAACTTACAATTTACTATGCTGGCACTTTATTTGTTATTTATTGCTGAACACAAACACACTCGCACACATTCCCCAGTGTCATTGTGTGTGTGTGGGAGGGGGCACGCGTATGAGTGATATTTTTATTACCGATACAATGTTCAATGTCACCACTCACTCACACGCACCGGTGTCCTGGGCAAACTTTACAAAATTCCTCGGAGGACAACGACGACACCGAGCAGAGTGAATTGAAATGGAATAACATTTTCAGTTTTTTTGCAGGTCTTTGGCGCCATCCATCAACAGTTGTAGAGCATCAGCTGAAATGACAAGTGATATAAGAAGAGTTTTAAATGGTTTTCGAGGAGAAGGAGAGACAATGAAAGTTGAGAAATTAAGTCTTAGTCTAGGTACACCACGATCTCTTCGAGGTTCTTTAGTGCTTTGAAGCCTTATATAGTCCATGATCTCTTCGAGGTTCTTCAGTACTTTGAAGACCTTAGAGGTCTTCGAGGTTCTTCAGTGAGTTGAAGTCTTAGATACCCCACGATCTCTTCGAGGTTATTCAGTGAGTTGGAGTCTTAGATACTCCACGGTCCCTTCGAGGTTCTTCAGTGAGTTGAAGTCTTAGATACCCCACGATCTCTTCGAGGTTCTTCAGTGAGTTGAAGTCTTAGATACTCCACGATCTTTTCGAGGTTATTCAGTGAGTTGGAGTCTTAGATACTCCACGGTCTCTTCGAGATTCTTCAGTGAGTTGGAGTCTTAGATACTCCACTATCTCTTCGAGGTACTTCAGTGAGTTGTTGTCTTAGATACTCCACGATCTCTTCGAGGTTCTTCAGTGAGTTGTAGTCTTAGATATTCCACGTTCTCTTCGAGGTTCTTCAGTGAGTTGGAGTCTTAGATACACCACGATCTCTTCGGGGTTCTTCAGTGAGTTGAAGTCTTAGATACTCCACGATCTCTTCGAGGTTCTTCAGTGCTTTGAAGTCTTAGATACACCACGATCTCTTCAGTCTTAGAAGCCTTAGATTTCTTCAATAGGTTTCAGTTCTTTGAAGCATTAGATCTCTTCGAGGTTTTTCTTGCATTGAAGCCTTATATACTCCACGATATCTTTAAGGTTCTTCAGTGAGTTGAAGTCTTAGATACCCCACGATCTTTTCGAGGTTCTTCAGTGAGTTGAAGTCTAAGATACTCCACGATGTCTTCGGGGTTCTTCAGTGAGTTGAAGTCTTAGATACCCCACGATCTCTTCGAGGTTATTCAGTGAGTTGAAGTCTTAGATACTCCACGGTCTCTTCGATGTTCTTCAGAGGGTTGGCGTCTTAGATACTCCAAGATCTCTTCGTGGATTTTCTAGCTCTGAAGCTGTAGATTCTCCACGATCACTTCCAGGTCCTTAAGTGCTCTGAAGTCTTAGGTCTATACGAGGGGTTCCTTGCTTTGAATCTTTAGATACACGATCTCTTACAGGTTCTTAAATGCATTGAAGCCTTATATACTCCACGATCACTTCCAGGTTCTTAAATGCTTTGAATCCTTAGACACCCCACAATCTCTCTTGGTTTAATTTTCGGATTTCATTTTTTCGCTGTTACATTATTTTGCCTTTCAGCTCACACAATATACACCTAAGTGAGTGAGTTCTTCAATATGTCTTGAGTGTCTCTCTCGTAACGTATCCTAAGTGTCTGCTAGCAGTACTGTCACAGTGTTACTCTGACTGTAAGTATTCAACTGGTAAACAGACATTTGTCAATTCCGACAAAACCCATTTGTAAGCCGTCACATCTATAAAGTAATTTTTTCGCTTTGATGGCGGCTATAAAAAACAACAACAGCAGCACAACAAATACAAGACAAACTCTGTGGAAGGACTTCACACTGACTTGACTTGGGCATAAGGAAACAAATGTAATGATTGATAGAGACCTACCCCCTGTCCCCAGCCCGGAGAAGGAGTGGAAACAAATGACTTTCACTGCAAATGGCAAACAAATGGTATCAATATAAAAAATATCCCATCAAAGGTTTAAGACAAGAGCATAGCCATAAAAGTTTCATTTTAAAATTAGTTCCTAAAAAGGATCCCAAACAAAAATATATGGGACTCTTTTGGTATTTTAGGATGGATGGGCTGGGCTGGCCATTGGGTTGGGGTTGGGGTTGCAAAAGGTAGCAATAAATTAAATTTTATATTCACCTCTGCTCGGTATTCATTTTGTGGATGACTACATTTGTTTGTGGCCATTTTGTTGTGGGTCTGGTACTTTATCATTAGTCATTATATAGACTTCCCGAAGAACACCTCAGGTGATGAAGTTGAGGGCGGAGGGTGAGGGGTGGGGGTAAACGTTTGCCTAAGTAAATACTTACATAAAAATGAGAAAAGCCATTCAAATGAAAGAAATTATCAAAAGTGCTGACGTTGACGAGCAGCAGAACATAAACATCTTTAATTGATTTACTGTACATCCTAGGAAGGAAGATCTTAAGGAAGAGCGAAGAAAACGGTCGGAAACGGGTCGGAAGTAATCGTTGTCGTCAAATACTAAATTTATGTTATTGCTTGCCTGGAAGGTTATAGAAATAATTAATATATTGGTGTGCTCTTATTGGAATGAAGTATATTTAATAAAATTTTGTTAAGGGTGTTGGAAGTCTGGCAAGGGGTCTGTGCGAGGGGTAAAATAAGGCAAGAAACGATAAAAAACCAAACCGCATGAAATTTGGAGAGTATATACATCCCTCTAATTATGTAGACTCGTAAAATAAAGAGATTGTTCAATATTCGTACTTTTAGGGATAAAATAGGAAAGAGGGATAAAAATGGTACCAACCAAAACGGCTCCAGCTAGAATCATGAAATTCGGTGTATACTTTCAGTCGTAATTTTTTTCTAATTCGTACTATTAAGATCAAATGGGTTTACATTTTTTAGACGGCAACACGCTGCGAATGGTAACAACCGAAACGGCTGCAGCTAGAATCATGAAATTCGGTGTCTGCTTTCAGGCGCAAAACAAAAGAATTTTTCCAAATGCTTACTTTTAAGGTCGAACCGGTTTTATATTTACAAAAAAACATTCCGACGATCTTTTATAAACGAATTGCAAACCTTTTCGAGCCAAATATGTATCATGTGAAAATTTGCGAAAAATCCGGTTTTTTCTAATAAGTTAAACAGGTTTTATATTTATGTGAATCATTCCTAAAACGATTCAGAAAAGTTTTGAAAAACTTTTCGAGTCAACAAATTTCTATTGTGTCACAGAAACTAGTTTTTTTCCAACATATATTTATATAATTCAATATTACGGCAATTTAGAAATGTTTAATAAACTGTTCTAGCAAAAAAGTTTATCATGTTAATTAATAATTTGAGAGAAACACGAGTTTAAAACCCGGTTTTTGTGAAAAATATTCGGGTTTTCAACATATCAAACCCGTTTTATATTTACAAAAATCATTCCGACAATCATTTAGAAAGATGGCAAGATGATCAGTTAGAAACGAGCGAGAAACCGTGGACGACGTAGAAGTTTTTTGTTAGGTATTCGAACCAAAAAGTATCAATCATATTAAATGTGCCAGAAACCCGGTTTAAAAACACGGTTTTTTACATATCAAACTGCTTCCATATTTTTAGATATCATTCTTACGACTATTGAAAACTATTGCGAGAAACTAGGTTTCTTTTCAAATGTCAAACCGATTAGACGATTTAGAAGCATTTTGCAACGTTTTCAGTCAAAAAGTATCAATCATATTACATTTGCAAGAAACCCGGTTTTAAGACCCCCGGTTTTTTACACATCAAACTGCTTCCATATTTTTAGAAATCATTCCTGCTACTATTTAAAAATGTTTTGTATCCTTTTCGAGCTAAAATAAAAGTGTCACATTTTCGAAAAACCCAATTTTTTTTATCATGTCAAACCGGTATTGTATTTATGTATATCACTCCAATGATCATATCGACCATTTCTAACCACAAATTGTCTAAATAAATCATTTCTTTAAATAAATCAGGTTTAAAACCCGGGTTTCAACACATTAAATCCGTCTTAAGAACCGGTTTTAAATTTACACAAACAGTTTGTATGATCATATAAATAGGTTCTAGTCGCAAATTTTTATCATATCACGTTTGTGCGATACCCGATTTTAAAACCCTGGTTTTCAACATTTAAAACCGATTTTCAATATTTTATAAGTAATTCCTACAATTATTTAGGAACGTTTTGAAAAAGTTTCCCAGCCAAAAAGTGGCCACAATGACACATGTGCGAAAAACCTGGATTTTTCAACATTTCAAATCGGTTTTATATGTAAATAAATTATTTAGAAATGTTCTAAAAAAATTTCCAAGCCAAAAAGTGTGCATAATGACATATTTGCGAGAAACCCGGTTTTAAAACCCGATTTTTTCAACATTTCACACCGGTTTCATATTTAAATAAATAGTTTAGATAAAGATTCCCAGCCAAAAAAGTGTCCCCAATGGCACATTTGTGAGAAACCCGTTTTGAAAATCTGGATTTTTCAACATTTCAAGCCGGTTTTATATTAAAATAAATTATTTAGAAATGTCTTGAGCCAAAACGTGTCCATAATGACACATTTGTGAGAAATCCGTTTTGAAAATCTGGACTTTTTCAACATTTCAAACCGGTTTTATATTGAAATAAATTATTTAGAAAAGCCAAAAAGTGTCCATAATGGCACATTTACTAGAAACCCGGTATTAAAACCTAGCTTTTTCAACATTTCAATCCAGTTTTATATGTAAATAAATAGTTTAGGAATGTTTTGAAAAAGTTTCCGAGTCCATAGTGACACATTTTCGAGAAACCCGGTTTTAAAACCTAGATTTTTCAACATTTCAATCCAGTTTTGTTTGTAAATAAATATTTAAGAACGTTTTGAAAAAGTTGTTTAGCCTAAAAGTGTTGTTAATGACACATCTTCTAGAAACCCGTTTTTAAAACCTAGATTTTCAACATTTCAATCCAGTTTTATATGTAAATAAATAGTTTAGGAACGTTTTGAAAAAGTGTTCCAGCCAATAACTGCCTATAAGGACACATTCGTGAGAAACACGGCTTTAAAACACGGCATTTTTCAAAATTTCAAACCATTTTTTATATTGTTTAGAAATGTTTTGAAAAAGTTTCCAAGTCAAAAAGCGTTTCATATGCGAGAAACCCGGTTTTAAAACCAGTATTTTTCAACATTTCAAACCGGTTTTATATGTAAATAAATTATTTGGAAACGTCTCGAAATAGTTTTCGATTCAAAAAGGGTCCATATTGATACAGTTGGGAGAAACCCGGTTTTAAAACCCGGATTTTTCAGAAGTTCAAAACTGGTTTGTATGTAAATAAATGTTTTAGAAACGTTTTGAAAAAGTTTCAAAATCAAAAAGTATTCATTTGCGAGAAACCCGGCTTTAAAACCAGAATTTTTCAACATTGCAAACCGGTTTTATATTTAAATAAATAATTTTTATCATCATTTATCAACGAATGGTGATTTTTTTCGAGCCAAAAGAGTCCCCATTGCATTATATTAGTGAGAACTCGGATTTTTTTAAAATATAAAACCGGTTTTATATATGTATATAAATTATTCTTAAGGCCAATTAGAAACATTATGTAAACTTTTCAAGCCAACAGTGTCTGTCCTGTGATATTGGCCAGAAATCCGTTTTTAGGAACCGGGTTTTTCAACATATCAAACCGGTTTTATATTTATATAAATTATTGTTTTGGCAATTTAGAAACTTTTCAACTTTCTGTCATAGCGATATTGTCCAGAAAGCCGTTTTTAAGAAATAATTTTTTAACACATCAACTCGGTTTTATATTTGCTTCGACCATTCCTATCACGATTTAGACTTGTTTTTTTTAACTTTTTTTAGGTAAACATTTTTTCTTTTGGGTCGAAACTAAAAAATTCTGACCCCAATCTTAATACTCATTCGACACTCTCATTTGGTATTATCTCATGAAAAATTTACATGTTATTAACTAAGTTGGCCATGCCACCACAAAAAAGTGTTGGTCACCAAAATCTTTGAAAACGAAAAACATCCTTTTAAATGCCCTCTAAGTTTTGCATTTAAATGCAAACATCAGCAACAGCAACAAGAACGGGCAATTTTGATTTCGAGAGAAAAAGAACCAACCAACGCAGACGACCTTTAGCCCGGTAACATCATGAAATTTACATGAATTGTAAATCTCGGCTTTTAATATTTAAACGCTGGTAAACATGCACACACACACGTGTACTACACATTGGCTCATTCGCCACTCACACATACACGCTCTTGAACATCCGTTTTGACGATTTTGAAGGCATATCCGTTTTGTTTCAGTGGCATTTTTCAAGGCGTACATGTGTGTGCGTGTGCACGTGTGTGTGTGTTTTTCCTTCATAAGTACCATTTGCATGCAATTGACACAGAATTTGTTATTAACTTTTTTTGCATTGCTCTCTGCTCTGCTCGGCTCGACTTGGCTTTTGCCGTTTCCCACCCCTCTCTCTCTCACACTCGTCACCCTCCTGACTTTTAGCTGGTGGTTCTTCGTTTAAGTGTATGTTTATTTGACTTCTTCATTTCATTCACATGATTTGAGATTTGAAAGTACCTTATTTTCTGGCCCCAACAGCAACAGCAATAGCAACAACAACATAGCAACGCAACGCAAACAGACAGAAATAGGAGAACAATACAATAACACAACACACAACACTGTCGTAGCAGACTCATGCATGTAGGCCCATTCTGTCACTCACACCAGCAACGACAGCGGCAACAAGAACAACACCACTGTTGTGGTGTGGCATTAAAAATGTCTGCAGTCCTACGGTGCCATGTGTTGATGTGTGACAGTGTCTGTGGCTCTGTGTGTGCATGTTTCTGCCTTTGTCACCACGTGTGTGGCGCGTGTGTGTGTGAGAGAAAGAGTGCGAGAGTGTGTTTATGTTTACACATATGAGTGTTGACGCTTCCGGCATATCACTGCTGCTGTTATTATTTCTGTTCTCAAGAAGAAGAAGAAACAAGTATCGCTTAAACCGGAAAACTAAATGCTAAGTGCGAGGGGCTTAACAAAAATGACAGGAATAGACCGCGAGGAAAAGAATAAGAAAATGATTTTTGAAGAACTATTCCTCTGGAGAAGGTGTCCCCCACACAACATTTCCTCTGGAGAAGTTGTCCCCCACACAACATTTCCTCTAGAAAAGTTGACCCCCGACAACTTTCCCACTAGAAAAGTTGTTCCCCGACAACTTTCCCACTAGAAAAGTTGTTCCCCGACAACTTTCCCACTAGAAAAGTTGTCCCCCGACAACTTTTCTTATAGAAAACATGTCCCCCGACAACTTTTCTTATAGAAAACTTGTCCCCCGACAACTTTTCTTATAGAAAACTTGTCCCCCGACAACTTTTCTTATAGAAAACTTGTCCCCCGACAACTTTTCTTATAGAAAACTTGTCCCCCGACAACTTTTCTTATAGAAAACTTGTCCCCCGACAACTTTTCTTATAGAAAACTTGTCCCCCGACAACTTTTCTTATAGAAAACTTGTCCCCCGACAACTTTTCTTATAGAAAACTTGTCCCCCGACAACTTTTCTTATAGAAAACTTGTCCCCCGACAACTTTTCTTATAGAAAACTTGTCCCCCGACAACTTTTCTTATAGAAAACTTGTCCCCCGACAACTTTTCTTATAGAAAACTTGTCCCCCGACAACTTTTCTTATAGAAAACTTGTCCCCCGACAACTTTTCTTATAGAAAACTTGTCCCCCACAACTTTTCTTATAGAAATCTTGCCCCCCCCACAACTTTTCTTATAGAAAACTTTCCCCCTATAACTTTTCCTGTAGAAATTTGGTCCCCGGCAAATTTTCTTCTAGAAAATTTTCAAAACTGTGTTCAACTTATCATACCTTCCCTGTTCTTTCTTACACTTAAAAAATGTAGGTTAAAGGTACATCACTTATACCAATACAACTACATTATATGCAAGTATAGGCGGATATACGAGTACGAACATTGCACTGGTATTTGTATATGACGAATGAATATGAATGGAAGCTTATGGTTTTAACAGTGTTTGTGTGCGAGGCGGGGAGGCCAGCCAGCCAGCCAGCTAGCTAGGTACACAGTTCTATAATGGAAATTTTTGCTCATACATATGAAAAATATGCGACAATACAAAAGTACTCGTACGACATTTGCTTGTATGCTCGTATGTATTATGATGATGACAAATTCGCCTAAAGGTTACCTTTAAAATACAAAATTCACTTTCGATGCTTTTGTGCGCTACGCTTCAATGGCGGAGAGATGTTTGGTTTTGGATGGCTGGGAAAAGGATCGGTGGGAATTGTGTTGTGCCGTACGCCGTGTGTCAGTGCCAGTGTCAATGTCGCATTTCATGTTTCTTGGGTAACTCTTCTACGGCTTTGTCAGCCTCCTTTTCTCTGTTGGCTGGCAGTCATAAACGGAAGATGACAAATGTGCGAAAGTGTGCGTGTGTGAAGGATGCATAAATACATGTTTTCAATTCTCTGTTTTTCTTTTTTTTCGGGGGGGGGGGGTAGCTGAACATGTTCTTGAAGGATTCTCCAGTTGATGAAACACAACAGCTCAGCACAGCACAGCACGTTCATATGTAAATTCGTTACGAAAATCGTACGTATCGCAACAAGGATATTGGAAAATAGAAAACATCATATCATGTATCGATGATTTATTTATTGAAAAATTTAACGATGTTATTCGTTCGTTTTTTCGGAGTTCTTATCCTTTTTTCTTCATTTCTTTTTTTTTTGATGCACAAACAAGCAGATAATTGAGGGCATAAATCTGCATAACCCCCGAGACACGTGTTAGAAGTCAGGGTTGTTGTAAGAAATGCAAAATGCTTTCAAAGGTTTTGAGGCCAAAGTCTATAACAGCCGGAGGCATAATTGAGTGGAGGGGAGGCCATTCTCCACTCGTTGCTTTCAAGATGGATGGATGTCATAGAATGCCAAGCATTATAGCCAAGTGCTTGTTATGGATCGTTTTTAATTGGAGACTCTATTCAAATCTGTTGGAATTTTGATCATATTTTCGAAATCAAGGATTTTATGATTTTTTCTTTTTCAAGATTATTAGAAGGAAGAATATTTAAGATTGAGTACCGTTCTCTTACTCTCTGATGTGTTATTTTTTACGGCTACGCGAGTTGTGTAGGCGTAAAAAGCCGAAGCAGTTTGTGGCGCAAGCCAAGTGGACGCCTGACACTGCTTTAGACTGATTATGGAGAGAAATCTCCCGCATATTTTGGGAGGTTTTACACCATTTTGTTTGTTTTTTAAAGGACTGTATTTGTGTGGGGAAGTGATGTTGATAATAAAGGTTGGCAACGCTGTGAAGATTGAGTATTGCTATGTGCCGTTAGATGGCGTTATATTCTTACTCTTTAACTTGTAAAGGGTGATTTTTTAAGAGCTTGATAACTTTTTTTTAAAAAAAAAACGCATAAAATTTGCAAAATCTCATCGGTTCTTTATTTGAAACGTTAGATTGGTCCATGACATTTACTTTTTGAAGATAATTTCATTTAAATGTTGACCGCGGCTGCGTCTTAGGTGGTCCATCCGCTTAGTCCAATTTTGGCATTTCCACGTTTTTGAGTAACAGAGACCCAATTGGTGCGAACGGCGACGAATCGAAAATTGGTGGTCATCATTAACACTGGCCGATACAGCTGCGATATTTTCTTCAGTTCGCACTCTACGTAAGCGTGTTGGTGGTTTAATGTCCAACAATGTAAATTTGGTGCGAAATTTAGTCACAATAGCCCGAATAGCCGCTTCAGTGGGTCGATTAAACTGACCATAAAATGGAAGCGCGCAATGAACTTTCTTAACAGAGCACGCATTTTGATAATAAAATTCAATAATTTGCAAGCGTTGTTCGTTTGTAAGACGATTCATGATGAAATGTCAAAGCATACTGAGCATCTTTCTCTTTGACACCATGTCTGAAATCCCACGTGATCTGTCAAATACTAATGCATGAAAATCCTAACCTCAAAAAAATCACTCTTTACTAGAAAAACTGGACACATAAAAGGTCAAGGTTGTATCTAAGCAAGGATTAATGTTGCATTTAAGGATTTCTATTTATATTCGTTAAATTTATATTTAAAATAATTGATATTTGTTTAAGTGTCATTCATGGACATCTATGCATCGCTCTTTGGCAAGAGTTTCAGTGGGCATTTTTGGCACAAAACAAAGTCCTTTTCCGCCAGTTTTTAATTACCTTAGCTTTTAACAGAAAACACAAAATTTCATAGACAAATAATTGTGAAATGTTCAGCAAATATTTTGCTTTGAAAGCCTTGGGGTCATATAGAAATTTTATTGGATATGAAAAGTGATGTTATCCTTTGATGAGATCTACTGGCAACAATCCAATCGAATTACACATACATACATAAAAAAAACAAAATGATTTTTTTGGAGCTTGTTTGAAAAGAAAGGAAATTCTGTGTTAGGCAAACAAAATCTCATTAGAGCAAATGAAATGCAGTGCAGCACAATCTCCAGACGCATTTTGGCATTCACTTCGATGATGATGAGGGTGAGGCTGTGGGTTGCCGAAGACTCGCGACCACATGTATGTGAATTGAACTCAAAAGAACCCGAAACCGAAAACCAAATAAAACCAATGAAGTGCAAACGAAACGAAAATCTGCAGTGATTTCCCCCAAAACGAAAACTATTTTTACCTCTTGAAATAATTACAGGAATTTCTAAGAAACCACCACAGAAACCCCGAAAAAGAAAACACTCACATTGAGTGGATTAAAAACAAACTGTATATAAAGAAAGTTAAAGGATTTTAGCCAGAAACAAACAACCAACTCAAAAACTCCCTCCAAATCGTCCCCTTTTTTGAACGTCTTCCCTGTAACACAACTGCCTGACACAGCAAACAACACAAATTAGAAACAGCCACAGCAACAGAACAGCCCAAACATGACTTCCAATGATCCGACCAGCACGGAATTGGGCACAATGCCAGATGCATCACCCAAAAGCGAGGTAAGTTGAGATGTTCCTATGACAGAGTCCTACTGTATACCCCCCCACACACACACACACTGATAGACAACTTCCTGATTTGGAATTTTTTGTTTTTCTATTTTTTCTTAACTTGTCATTCCTTCAACTTCCTTTTTTGTTTATTTTATAATTAAAAGTTGTTGTTGTCGTTTTTTGCAAATCCTTTTTGATATCTTTTAGAGCCTTGTGCCTTGTGTTGTATTTACCATAGTTGGTTGGTTGGCTTAAAGTAGTCTAAGCCTAATTTACATTACTATTGCATGAAAGCCAGCCAATTTGCTACGGTTCTCTACGGCCACATCTATCTTTTCCATTTTGTATGCATCAAATAATTTACATAAATACATACAAACAAACAAACATATCTCAAGTTTATGACAATTTTGCCATGTTGAGCCTTAGACAAATAAAAAGGATATCATTTTTATGGCGGAATTTTGTTTAAACAAACCGGACAGACACACAGATTGACAAAGGGATTTAGAGGCAAACAACAGGTTTATAGACAAATAGATGGCAGGAGACACAAGGCAGACACACTAATAAACTGAACAAAAGACCCGGCAGACGGATGAAAGGATGGCTAGTTTGATAAAGTGTTACATAGACAGGCAGGCTTAGAGGTGGTTAGACCAACAAATGAAAGCTATGCCGGAAGTAGGAAGGACAGCTTGAGGGACACGTAGACAAACTAACAGATCGATAGTTTAGAATTTGAAAAGAAAAGAATGACCGTAGGAAGGATGGACTGATATCAAAGATAGGGAACTACAACAAGGCAAGGGCATATGATAAACGTATATATTGAAGGACTGATTTGTAGACTAATACACGGGTAAACTAGCAGATCGAATGACAAGTCAAAAGAGTTGGATGAAAAATCAGCGCTCACAGTTTAACGAAAATATAAATAAATACTATGATAATTAGGAATTACTTAGGTACAGCACCACCTAGCGAAGGATATTGGCGAAAACTAAATGAACACAATTCCGTAAAATCTGGATCTAGATGAAGCTAAAGTAGTCACAGTTTAACGAAAATATAAATAAATACTATGATAATTAAGAATTGCTTAGGTATAGCACCACCTAGCGGAGGATAGTGGCGAAAACTAAATGAACATAATTCCGTAAAATCTGGATCAAGATGAAGCTAAAGTAGTCACAGTTTAACGAAAATATAAATAAATACTATGATAATTAAGAATTACTTAGGTATAGCGCCACCTAGCGGAGAATAGTGGCGAAAACTGAAACAATATAAGAACATAATTCCGTAATATCTGGAAATTACGATTATCGTTAGACTAGATGAAGCTAAAGTAGTCTTGAAGAAATATATTTTCTCTCTACTTAGTTATAGCGCCCCTAGCGGAGGATAGTAGAGAAAAAACCCTAAAAATAAAATACAATATTTAGTGGCGAAAATTAAATAAGGATAAAACATAATCTCATAAAGACTGAAAATTACGGTTTTGTAGACTAGATGAAGCTAAAGTTGTCACAGTTTTACGAAAATATAAATAAATACTATGATTAGAATTAAGACTAAGAATTACTTAGGTATAGCGCCACCTAGCGGAGGATAGTGGCGAACATAATTCCGTAAAATCTGAAAATTACGATTATTGTTAGACTAGATGAAGCTAAAGTTGTCTTGAGAAAAATATATTTTCACTCTACTTAGTTATAGCGCCCCTAGCGGAGGATAGTGGAGAAAAAATCCTAAAAATAAAATACAATAATTAGTGGCAAAAATTAAATAAGGATAAAACATAATCTCATTAAGACTGGAAATTGCGGTTTTGTAGACTAGATGAAGCTAAAGTTGTCACAGTTTTACGAAAATATAAATAAATACTATGATTAGAATTATGATTAAGAATTACTTAGGTATAGCGCCACCTAGCGGAGGATAGTGGCGAACATCACTAAATGAACATAATTCCGTAAAATCTGGAAATTACGATTATTGTTAGACTAGATGAATGAAGCTAATGTAGCCTTGAAAAAAATATATATTTCTCTTTACTTAGTTATAGCGCCCCTAGCGAAGGATAGTAGAGAACAAATCCTAAAAATAAAATACAATATTTAGTGGCGAAAATTAAATAAGGATAAAACATAATCTCCCTTTAGACTGGAAATTACGGTTTTGTAGACTAGATGAAGCTAAAGTTGTCACAGTTTTACGAAAATATAAATAAATACTATGATTAGAATTAAGATTAAGAATTACTTAGGTATGGCGTCACCTAGCGGAGGATAGTGGCGAACATCACTAAATGAACATAATTCCGTAAAATCTGGAAATTACGCTTATTGTTAGACTAGACTGAATGAAGCTAATGTAGCCTTGAAAAAATATATATTTTCTCTCTACTTAGTTATAGCGCCCCTAGCGGAGGATATTGGAGAAAAATTATTAAGTCTAAAAATAAAATACAATAATTAGTTGCGAGAATTAAATAAGTATAAAAACGTAATCTCATAAAGACTAAAAATTACGATTATTGTTAGACTAGATGAAGCTAAATTAGTCACAGCATTACGAAAATAAATGCTTTGACAATTAAAAATTACGTAGGTATAGCGCCACCTAGCGGATGACAGTGGCGAAAGCAAAAATTAACTTAAGTACATAATTCCGGTAGACTAGATGAATGAAGCTAAAATATCATTGAAAAATATATTTTCTCTGTACTTAATTATAGCGCCCCTAGCGGAGGATAGTGGAGAAAAATAAATAAGCCTAAAAATAAAATAATTAGTGGCGAAAATTAAATAATGATAAAATTAATAAATGATAAGGTTCTTGTTAGACTAGATGAAGTTAAAGTAATCTTGGAAAAAATATTCTCCCCCTGTATCAATATCATAGATATAGCGCTCCCAGCGGAGGATAGTGGCGAAAACTAAAAACGCATAAAGACATAATTTCATAATAACTGGAAATAACGGTTATTTGTCAGAATAGATGAAGTTAAAGTAGTATTGAAAAAATAGATTTTCTCCCTGTACTGCGCTCCAGGTGGAAGATAGTGGCGAAACTAAACAAGCCTAAATACACAATTTCATAAAGAGGAGAAATTACGATAACTGCCAGACTAGATGATTCTAAAGAAGTCTCGGAAAAAAATATATTTTCACTCTACAATCAATAACTTGGTAATATCACGCCTAGCGGAGGATACTGATGAAAAATAAATAAGCCTAAAAATAACATATAATAAAGTCAGAAATGTTTTTTATTAAACAAGATAATATTAAAGTAATCTTTAAAATAAAGTATATTCGCACCTAGTGGAGGATAGTGGCGAAAACTTAAAAGAAACAGAAAATATACTATCGTTTAGTCTGAAAATTACAGTTATTGTTAGACTATATGAAGTTAAAGTTGTCTTGGAATATATATTTTCCCTATACGTTCAAAAGTTTATCCCCTATCGGAGGATAGTGGCGAAAAAGATATAAGCATAAAAACATAATTTCGTAAAGTCAAAAAATTCCGGTACGACTAGACTAGATGAAAGTAACGTAGTCGTGGAAATTAAATATATCGCCCCCAGCAAAGGATAGTGGCGAAAACTAAACAAACAGAGAGGAATGACGGATTTTAAGTACAAAATGTAAGATTGTTGGAACATTGGGGTTCAGGAATCATCTATGTTTTTGAGTTAAATGAAAAAATTAAATCACAAATCATAGCAACAATAACTTTGGAATAACAGATCATAGCACAGGATAATGACAAACAAATTGTAGTATATATAATTCTGATACAAACCTGTAGGAACAGACAACTAGGCAGAGTGATTGTTATTAGATAATTGTACATAAACATAGACTGATGTTCAAATAGAAGGGTGGGTAAAAAAATAGATAACAGAAATTGGGAAACATCAAACTCTCAAAATAGTTAGAAGTATTATTAAATTGTTTTTTTAAGGGATATAACATACATTAGGATTAATCAAAAAAGTAGCAATCAATAAGCTAAATATAGTGACAACTAGCGGAGGATAGCGGCAACAAATAGTGAAGTATATCTACATCGGCTGTTAGACTGGTTGATCAACTGATTATAACGATCGATCAGCAAATTAATATATAGATCAGCAAATTGGCGTGGGTACAGCGACACCTAACGGAGAATAGTGGCAAATGATACATTATCGTATAACTAACATTATGATTAGCCTATTAGAGCCCAGCCAAATTATTTTTTTTGACGTTTCTTACTGTTCACTGTTCGATTAATCGAACACTGGGTCAAAATGGGTAAAAAATAAGCAATAACCAACCTAAATATAGTAAAGCCTAGAGGAGGATAGCTGCCACAAATATTTTAGTAAATCTACGCCTGACAGATTCATGGCCAACAGACATCTATACAGAGGAGTTGTTATTAAATATACTTTTATAAGCAACGCAACGATCAGCAAATAGAAAATATATAAACATCTTAGGTATAGCTATGCCTTGCGTATGATAGCGGTAGAGAAATAAATTAGCAGGCAGATTGACAAATAGCACGGCAATGGACGGATAGATAGACCATTGAGCATTCCATTGGGAAGAAAATTGAAAAACCATAACTTTGACACAGAAATGTCTAGCACATGATAGTGACAAGGCATATGAACCTATAAACAGATGGATAGACTATTGAGCATTCATTGGGACTGAGGTAAAAATAGGTAATATTTTATATTTTAGAAAAACTTTACATTTACAAAATTTACCCCTGACTGATGACCCTTGATTTACTAACATACAACTAGGCAGAGGAATTTTTATTAACAATAGATTGATAGGCAATAGAAGGACAGACAAAAGATCACTAAATGATGTATAGCGACGACTAGCGGAGGTTAGTGGCAAAAGAAAATAAAACGTAACTAAATTATAAAACTTATGCATAAAGGGCAGGAGTATTAACGGATGGATAGACCATTAGGCATACACTACTTTGGACTGATAGATAAACTGTGGGATGAAAGAACCGACTAAAATGTACATCCATAAAAGGACCCTCTGAAAATATTGAAGAAGTATAAAAGTAAGCACATTTTCTATAAATGTTAAATTTGCAGATAATTATGTGGGTTATAATGTTCCAAATACAGTTTAGTTTAAATGCTATGTGGGCAAAAAGATTTATTTTGATCCAACTTAACCTTTAACTGTGGGTGTGGTGAAAATGTTACCCTCTCTTGACGATTTTCCAATTACTCTCTTCTGTTGCTCTCCAGAAATTTAATTCTATTAGTATCTTCTCACATAATTATTAATTATTTTTTGAATAAAAATAAAGTAATAAATTTCCCCGCAACAAATATGTACCCAAAAATGTTTCTATTAAAAAAAATAAAATTATAAGGGGTAAAATTTACCCAAGACCAATACTATGTCACCTCCATCGTTGAAGGTTAATGAAAAAACCACATAAGTTTTGAAGAGCATCATTAGATAAATATGGAAGTTATGGTCTATTAAGTGTGCTCTCACTTGTATTGTACTCAAATATAGGAACAATATTTTGTTTAGTACATCCTAAAAGTCTTCTACAACAGCCTATTAAAAATTCCTAAATACACAACTTCCAGCCCTAAGTACTTTAAATTCCACAGCATCCAATGAAATCCTATCCTAACGTTTTTTACAATTTTCTGCAAATGTAACCGAATACCTAGGATATGCTCTGATTAGACAGCAGCATCTTTTGTTAATTACCATGATGGTCGGTCGGTTGGTTGGTGGTACAATACAATACCTAACATCAAATAACTAAATTAGTCAAAAGAGGTAGACGAGTACCAAAAAACAAAATTAAATTGGAATTTCTCGCCAGCACACACTTTCAAACCCTAAACACAGATACTTGAGATGACCACTACAGTTTGCCAAGAAAAAAAAACAGAAATGTGTAAAATAATTGCACTGAAAAGGATGTGGACGTGTGAACAACATGTGGTAGCACCGCACCGCACCGGGTATGAATGAGTAACAAACCCAACATGACCAACATCGTCATCACCATGACCAGCCACCACTTCACTAATGAGGAACAAATAAAGTTCCTCCAAAACCAACGAATATAAAGAGAAATTACACAAGAACAAAAATTAAATGGCAAGAAAGCGAAAATCACAGAAGATGGTGGAAGTGGATGATGAGTAGTGGACGGGGAATAGAATTAGACCCTTCTGAGGTTAGTTTGTAGATAATTTTGGCAATAAACCAAAAAATTGATGGCAGCAGGAAAAAACAACAAAATGTTAGTACACTGACAGAAAACTAATATTGTGTGAGGTTTTTGAAGGACATGAAAAAACTGAATGTTTGAAAAATATATTTAACATTATAAAATAAATATGTTATTTTATAGTAAGAGTAGCGATCATGTTAGATTTGATGGTTAATAATTTTTAAATTACTCTTCTGAAAAGTTACAAATAAAAGATATGAAGTTCTAGTACGAAATGAGTGATATACAAAGCGACGCCTGACGGAGGATAGTAGCAAAAATTAATAAAAGCAACGAACTAGCTGGAGTACTTGTTATGGCAATGGGCCATAAATATATGAGAAAGATTGAAGTATAAACGAATGGATAGGTAAAAATGGCTAATCTGTATGCCTCCTAGCACTGGATTAGGTACAGCGTCCCAAGCGGAGAATAGTGGCGAAAACTAATGAAGCTCTAAGACATAATTTCGTAAAGTCTAAAAATTCTAGAGCGACATTAGTATTTATTAGAACAGCAAGTTGGTCTTTTGTGGCTTCCTCTAGCGGAAGATAGTGGCGAAAACTAATGAAGCATAAATACATAATTTCGTAAAGTCAGAGAAGTCAACATTTGTATTTATTAGACCAGCAAGTTGGTCTTTTCTAGCGTCCCCTTGTTATGACAATGGCCTATAAATATATAAGAACATAGAAAGATTGAAGTATAAACGAATGGATAGGTAAAAATGGCTAATCTGTATGTCTCCTACCTTGCACGGGATTAGGTACAGCGTCCCAAGCGGAGAATAGTGGCGAAAACTAATGAAGCATACAGACATACTTTCGTAAAATCTGAAAATTCTAGAGCTACGTTAGTATTTACTATACCGGCAAGTTGATCATTCCTAGCGTCCCCTAGCGGAAGATAGTGTCGAAAACTAATGAAGCATAAAGATATATTTTCGTAAAATCAGAAAATTCTAAAGCGACATTAGTATTTATAAGACCAACAAGTTGGTCTATTCTGGCGTCCCCTAGCGGAAGATAGTGTCGAAAACTAATGAAGCATAAATACATAATATCGTAAAGTCTGAAAACTCAATGAGACTAAATGAAATTCAAGAAGTCTTGAAAATAAATATTAATCCAATTTGGTGTTCTCTAGTCTAATAGATAAGGGAGAAGGGGAAACAAGCCGAGAGGAAAGATGGGAAATAATTTTAATTTTTCGATATTGCAATTCAATAATCATCTATGCATTTTTTTTTTGCAAACGATTCGGGTTTTATTAAATTCATTTCAGCCTTACACAATATAAAATATCTTAAATCTAACAGTGGTAATTTACATCCTAGCATACTATAGTATCTTTAAAGGACAATGTCATTTATACTAAAGTTAGGTCGCAGCTTGCTGCTAACATCATCTATGCATTGAGCTTCTGCAGGCAATATTAAATTCATGAAAAAATTACATCAAAAATTTGTAATCAATAACTTTGGCATAGCTGATCATAGCGCAGGATAATGACAAACAAATTGTAGTGTATCTACCTCTGATACAACACTGTTCAAACAGACAACTAGGCAGAGTGATTGTTATTAAAGATTTGTATATAAACGTAGTCTGATGAGCAAATAGAAGAATAGGTACAAAAATAGATAAACAGTAACAGGGATACAGCGACGTCTAGCGGAGAATAGTGGCAAATAATAAATTAGCAGACAACTTGTTACAGAAATTATTATGAATTATATCCATAAATGGTATATGGATGGTTTAAATATATATTACTAGTGAGTGGAATGAAATGAATTGAGGATTTTTTTTGATTTGTTTCTATTCTAAAATCAAAATTAAAAATATTTTTTTGGCGATTGTTCCTACATCACTAAACCTGAGATTCGCAGCAATTTAATAATAAAAATTTAAAAAAGGGTTTCATAAATTTTTTGAACTGATTTTATACTTCATTCAATAGATAATTTTTGGCTCTCGTACACAAAAATTTATTTTTTTTTGTGCTCCAGAGTTTTATATTTACCTTAAGATATAGTCGACATAGGGAAAATGTTTCTTAGGAAAAATTAAAATTAAACGTAAATATTTTTGTTTTTCATTTTTATCGTTTCTTTTATTTTGGTCTGTAATCAATATATGATTTTAATATTTCATTTTGCATATATATTGAATAGAATGTAAATGTATTTACAATTTTTTATTATTTAAATATTAAAATCAAGTAACTTGATGATTAGTACCCTGATGATGTTCTTCAAAGAAGCACGAAATATTGGTTAAAATAAACATCACACTAAAAAACCAAAAATTTGCCTTGAGCTTGTTTTTAATATTTAAATAATAAATTTAAAATATAGGCCGAATATCAAAAATACACATTTGATTTTTTTTAATTTTTATTATTTTTTTTTGAAAAATGTTACAAACTCATTGTAGACTAGGGAATGGGAAAAATGAGCTATAACACCGCCCGACAGTCCACATTACACCGTACGTCTGAAACTATAAGCGAAATGGACTTAATTGACGTTTTTAATTTTCCATTTCCTCATCCTGTTGCCCACCAAAGTTCCAAAGCATATCATTTTTGAAAAATTTTATTTTAAATACTCATGTGTACCCTATGATAATATTATAGATGTCAAATTAAAGAATATCTGCTAAAAAATACTTCTGTATTATTTTGGCACTAATAGCCATTTCAAGTTTTCCCTCTTAAAAAGTAAACTATGAATTAACTAATTAAACAAAGGAGGAGAAATTAAATGGTTGTTAATGCAAAACTAATACAGATAGATGTATGAAATTTTAAGTATTTTTAATAGATATTCTCCTCTTTAATTTGACATCTATACCGATATCATGCTCGCACCGCACCGTATATAGAATAACTTTTGAAAAATTGTATCCTATGGAATTTTGAGAAAATGAAAAACTAAAAAGAAATGGTTGTCAATGCCAAACTAATACAGATAGAAGTATGAAATCTATATATATAAAAGAGTTGCGTTACTGACTGACTGACTGACTGACTGACTGACTGACTGACTGACTGACTTATCATTGACCAGCCCCCAGACCAAACGGCTGAAGCCAGGGTCATGAAATTTTCAGGGTAGTTCCCAAATATGACGTAGACGTCGACTAAGAAAGGGTTTTACGAAATTCGTACTTTTAGGGGATAAAATGGCCCAAAAAGGGATAAACATCGAACCTTCGTCCTGACTAAACGGCAGTAGCTATAAACATGAAATTCGGTGAGTTCCTTGCAATGACCATGCAGACGAGCTACAAATAGGGATTTTTCGAAATTTGTACTTTTAAGGGCCGAGCGGGACAAAAAGGGATAAAAATGGTACCTACTAAAGTATTACAGCTAGAAACGTGAAATTTGGTATGTAAATTCATCTGACCATATAGAAACGAAGTAAAATTGGATTTTTCGAAATTTGTACTTTTAAGGGACGAGCGGGCCAAAAAGGGATAAAAATGGTACCAACTAAAGTATTACAGCTAGAAACGTGAATTTTGATATGTAAATTCCTCTGACCATATAGAAACGAAGTAAAATTGGATTTTTCGAAATTTGTACTTTTAAGGGACGAGCGGGACAAAAAAGGGATAAAAATGGTACCAACTAAAGTATTACAGCTAGAAACGTGAATTTTGATATGTAAATTCCTCTGACCATATAGAAACGAAGTAAAATTGGATTTTTCGAAATTTGTACTTTTAAGGGACGATCGGGACAAAAAAGGGATAAAAATGGTACCAACTAAAGTATTACGGCTAGAAACTTGAAATTTGGTATGTAAATTCCTCTGACCGTATAGAAACGAAGTAAAATTGGATTTTTCGAAATTAGTACTTTTAAGGGACGAGCGGGCCAAAAAGGGATAAAAATGGTACCAACTAAAGTATTACAGCTAGAAACGTGAAATTTGGTATGTAAATTCCTCTGACCATATAGAAACGAAGTAAAATTGTATTTTTCGAAATTTGTACCTTTAAAGGGACAACAAGGGATAAAAATGGTACCAACTAAAGTATTACAGCTAGAAACGTGAAATTTTGTATGTAAATTCCTCTGACCATATAGAAACGAAGTAAAAATGGATTTTTCGAAATTTGTACTTTTAAGTGACGAGCGGGACAAAAAGGGATAAAAATGGTACCAACTAAAGTATTACAGCTAGAAACGTGAAATTTGGTATGTAAATTCCTCTGACCATATAGAAACGAAGTACAATTGGATTTTTCGAAATTTGTACTTTTAAGGGACGAGCGGGACAAAAAGGGATAAAAATGGTACTAACTAAAGTATTACAGCTAGAAACGTGAAATTTGGTATGTAAATTCCTCTGACCATATAGAAACGAAGTACAATTGGATTTTTCGAAATTTTTACTTTTAAGGGACGAGCGGGCCAAAAAGGGATAAAAATGGTACCAACTAAAGTATTATAGCTAGAAACGTGAAATTTGGTATGTAAATTCCTCTGACCATATAGAAACGAAGTTAAATTGTATTTTTCGAAATTTGTACTTTTAAAGGGACAACAAGGGATAAAAATGGTACCAACTAAAGTATTACAGCTAGAAACGTGAAATTTTGTATGTAAATTCCTCTGACCATATAGAAACGAAGTAAAATTGAATTTTTCGAAATTTGTACTTTTAAGTGACGAGCGGGACAAAAAGGGATAAAAATGGTACCAACTAAGGTATTACAGCTAGAAACGTGAAATTTGGTATGTAAATTCCTCTGACCATATAGAAACGAAGTAAAATTGGATTTTTCGAAATTTGTACTTTTAAGGGACGAGCGGGACAAAAAGAGATAAAAATGATACCAACTAAAGTATTACAGCTAGAAACGTGAAATTTGGTATGTAAATTCCTCTGACCATATAGAAACGAAGTAAAATTGGATTTTTCGAAAATTATATTTTTAAGGGACGAGCGGGACAAAATGGGATAAAGATGGTACCAACTAAAGTATTACAGCTAGACTCGTGAAATTTGGTATGTAAATTCCTCTGACCATATAGAAACGAAGTAAAATTGGATTTTTCGCAATTTGTACTTTAAAGGGGCGAGCGGGATAAAAATGTTACCAACTAACGTATTTCAGCTAGAATCGTGAAATTTGGATGTAAATTCCTCTGACCATATATAAACGAAGTAAAATTGGATTTTTCGAAATATGTATAAGGGGTGAGTGGGACATGAAATTTGGTATGTAAATTCCTCTGACCGTATAGAAACGAAGTAAAATTGGATTTTTCGAAAATTGTACTTTTAAGGTGCGTGCGGGACGGAAAGGGATCAAAATGGTACCAATTAATATATTACACCTAGAATCGTGAAATTTGGTATCTAAATTCCTCTGACCATATAGAAGCACAGGAAAATTGGATTTTTCGAAATTTGTACTTTCAGGGGCGTGCGAGGCAAAAAGGGATAAAAATGGTACCTACTAAAGTATAACGCCTAGAATTGTGAAATTTGTTATGTAATTCCTCTGACCATATAAAAGCGAAGTAAAATTGGATTTTTCGAAATTTGTACTTTAAAGGGCCAGCGGGACAAAAAGGGATAAAAATGGTACCAACTAAAGTATTACACCTAGAATCGTGAAATTTGGTATGTAAATTCCTCTGACCATATAAAAGCGAAGTAAAATTGGATTTTTCGAAAATTGTACTTTAAAGGGGCGTGCGGGACAAAAAGGGATACAAATGGTACCAACGAAAGTATTACACATAGAATAGTGAAATTTGAAATTTGTAAATTCCTCTGACCATATAAAAGCGAAGTGAAATTTGATTTTTAGAAATTTTTTACTTTCAAGGGATGCGTGGGGCAAAAAGGGATACAAGTTGTACCAATTTAAGTATTGCAACTATAGTCGTGAAATTTGGTATGTAAATTTCACTGACAACGTAGTAGCGCAAATCTAAGTGGATTTTTGAAATTTGTACTTATAAGGGGTGAGTGGGACAAAATGGGATAAAAATTGTACCAATCAAAGTATTGTAGCTACAATCGTGAAATTTGGAGTGTAAATTCCTCTGGCAACGGATAAAAGTAGTACCAACTAAAGTATTGACAATTTAGAATCGCTAAATTAAAAGAATTTTTCGAAATTTGTACTTATAAACGGTGAGCGGGATAAAAATAGTACCAACTAAAATAGTGCAGTTAGAGTAGAAGCGCAATCTAAATGGATTTTTTTTTAAATTTGTACTTATAGGAGGTGAGCGGGACAAAAAGGGATAAAAATTGTACCAAATAAAGTATTGCAGCTATAGTCGAGCAATTTGGAGTGTAAATTCCTCTGACAACGTAGACTTGCAACAGAAATGGACTTCTTGATTTAGTATGTAAATTCCTCTGTCCACGTAGATACGCAGTAAAATTGGACTTTCGAAATTTGTACTTTTAAGGGATGCGCGGGACGAAAAGAGATAAAAATTGTGTACAGTCCTTTAATTACTTAAACGCGGAACATAAATGGATATTTCAAAATTTGTACTTAATACAACGATACGTCCCGACAAGAAATAAATGTGTTACCAAATAAAATACATATTTTTAGAGGAAGCAAAAACACATGTTACTTATAGTGGTTTTTCAAAATGTGTACTTTTTGGGAAAGAGGTGCAAAAAAGTTATAAAGTAGCTGGCTGCATCTAAAAACATGAGATCGAGGATATAAATGGTGGTAATTTTTTGTTCAAAACTTGGTAGAAAATGATAAAAATTATACATTACTTTAGTTGTGTGTGAGTGCTATATAATAGGATGTTTCCAAATTACTATTTTAGTTTTATCTATATCCACCAAAAGGAAATTAAATAAATAGATAAATAAATAAATAACAGAGACGGATAAAATTAACAAATAACGGACTTTTTCGCGTGCGAAGCAGCGGGTACTGCTAGTTTAAAATATTTTTTATAGGTATTCTCCTCTTTGATTTGACACTTTTGACGTTGTCATCGGGTGCGAAAGAGTATTTAAAAAAATTGACTTTAACAACCATTTCAAGTTTTCCCACTTAAAAAGAAAAATAAGAATCAACTAAGGGGAAGAATTCAAATGGTTGTTAATGCTAAACTAATACAGATAGAAGTATGAAAATTAAAGTAATTTTAGCAGATATTCTCTTCATTGATTTGACACCTATGCCGTTATCATATCAATTTTTAAAAATTTTGCAGCCTTACCTTTACAGAATGAGGAAATGAAAAACTAAAATGGTTGTCAATGCTAAACTAATATATATAGAATTAGGAAAATTTAAATATTTTTAATAGCTTTACCCCTCTTTGATCTGCCACCTTTGTCATAGGGTGCGAATAAGTAATTAAAATATTTTTTGGAAAAATTTATCCTTAAGAAAAACTAAGAACGCCAATGAACTCAATTTTGCCTATAGTTCCATACGTATATAATCCGATTCAAGTGCAAACACTTTGTATACCCTCCACCTCCAGGATGGGGGTATAATAACTTTGTCATTCCGTTTGTAACACCTTGAAATATCGACATGAGACCCTATAAGGTATATATATTCTTGATCGTCATAAAATTCTAAGACGATCTAGCCATGTCCGTCTGTCCGTCTGTTGAAAGCAAGCTATCATCTAAACGAATGGAGCTAGGACGTTCAAATTTTGCATAAATACGTCTTATAGTCGTAGATCAGTTGGGATTGAAACGGGGAGAAATCGGCCCAAAGGGAAAAATTTTTCCCTCACAAGGACTAAAAATACCCATAATAATCCCTAATATTTTACCGTATTTAAGCATGTTTTTTGAGTATGTCTGTTTATATTTGCTTGATATTTGGTATGCGCATTCCCCCGATAACAAAAACGTGCACCATAAAGTGATTCTTATTTGTAGGGGGTGAAATGGGGCAAAAAAGGGATAAAAATGGTACATATTAAACGACAACAGCTAGAAACACGAACTTCGGTGTGTACATTCCTCTAATTGAGTAGATACATAATATAAAATTATTTTTTTCCAAATTCGTACTTTTAAGGGGTAAAATGGGAATAGAGGGATAAAAATGGTACCAACCAAACGGCTGTACTTAGAATAATGAAATTCGGTGTATACATTCCTCTGATTGCATAGACAAGTAAAATACATGGATTTTTCAAAATTCGCACTTTTTGGGGTTAAAATGAAAAAAGGGGATAAAAATAGTACCAATCAAATGACCGCAGCTAGAGGCATGAAATTCGGTGTATACATTCCTCTGACTGTTTAGACACGGAAAATAAACTGATTTTTCGAAATTCGTACTTTTTGGGGTAAAAATAGAAAAAGGGGATAAAACAGTACCAACCAAATGACCGCAGCTAGAGTCATGAAATTCGGAGTATGCATTCCTTTGACTACGTAGACATGAAAAATAAAAGGTTTTTTCCAAATTCGTACTTTCAAGGGATACAATGCGTACGGAGGGATAAAAGTAGTACCAACCAAACGGCTACACCTGGAATAATGAAATTCGGTGTATACATTCCTCTGATTGCGTAGACACTTAAAATAAACAGATTTTTCGAAATTCGTACTTTTTGGGGTTAAAATGGAAAAAGGGAATACAAATAGTACCAACCAAATGACCGCAGCTATAGTCATGCAATTCGGAGTATACTTTCCTCTGACTGCGTAGACAAACGGGGGTAAAAATGGTAACAACCAAATGGACGCAGCTGGAATCATGGAATTCGGGGTATACATTCCTCTGACTGCATATACACGCAAAATAGAAAGTTTTTTTTCCAAATTCGTCCCTTTTCTTATACGGCAAAAATTGGTTGAATCATGACGTTAGGTTATTTTGCACTACGTACGTCTGATAATGGATTTTCAAAATTTGTACTTTTGGAATTAAATTAGAATGGAAATACAACAAACTGTAGCACCCACTATCTACCAATATTTATGGTATTTAAGCTTTTTGAAAATATAAATATAAGAATATTTATTTTTTGATTTGATGTAAATAATGGTTTGAAATAATTAAAATAATATATTTATTTATAAAAATATTTTTTTCAATATATGTATTTGGTTTGGTTTGGCTTTATTAAAAAAATTATATTTTCCTGTAACAATACTGCACTTCTACGAAAACCGATAACCTCTGTGGAATGCAATCCATGGTGGAGGGTACATAAAGTTCGGCCCGGCCGAACTTATCGCCGTTTTTACTTGTTTAATTGTCGTACGGTGTAACCTTTTTCCTATTTTATATTTTCTAAATATGAGCTTGCTTACACTCTACATTTAAGTTAATTTTTCTGTTCGCTGATTATTAATGTTATCATCGACAAAACTCGTTTTTTATTATTTCCATTTAACTTATTGAATTTTATCCATCTCAATATATATATACTATATTATGAATGCTATTGAATGTTTTTACTTATTGGTTAATTATCCCCCAATGACAGCTACGAGTATTTTTGGAAATTCCTTTAAAATTTTATATACTAGTCTTCTTGTAGTGATTTAAAATAAATTGTTTTTCCCTTAGTGTTTGTTTTATATATATATTTTTTTTTTCTTTAATTCCGCCCAAACACACAATTTATTGTTTATTTTTATGATTATTTCCTAAATTGCTCTTCTTGGTAGTATTTATTTTTTTTCAAAGCATGGTGGCAAGCATTTTCAAAAATTGCGCTGAATCGTTAATTTCGGTTTCCCTTTGTGTTTGGCATGGTACATGTTCCCAGTCATCCGCCAGCCAGCAGTAATTTAAGGAGTGTATTTTTTCTTTCCAGTCATTTTCAACTTGACTAAAGCCAGAGCGAGAGCGAGAGTGCTTTGGCAATGTAATGGTTTATTATTATGATTGTTTATTTTGTTGGTTGCCGTTGCCGTTGTCGTTTCCGTTTCCTTTTCGCTTTGGTCCTGCTTGTTCTTCACGTTCTTGTTGTTGTTTGCTTTTCTTGGCTTGTGTTTTTTTTGGTATTTTTTTCTGCTGTTTTTTTTCTTCTTTTTTCTTTATGGCCCATTAGTATGGAATCGTTTTTGCGTTTCAACGTGTAGTGTTGTGGGCTATTTTCCTTTTACCACTACATTTACCGGAGTTTATTTGTTTGTTTGCACGTTTAGTTACGATTTGATGATAATTTTCGTAGAGTGAATGAAATGAATGGAAAAAATTGTTTAAACAAATCTGCACAAGAAAAAGCCCTCCAACACACACAAATACACACCCCCGAACACCCAGCTACACATACAAATAACGAACAAATATTGAATATAAGCAAAATCTTTACCACAAAACAAAACGAAAATATTGTTTATCTCTTGATGCTCGTCGAAACAAAAAAAAAAAACATGAAAAACTTCAATCTGGAAATGGCAAACATACGAAATGGATAACGAAAATTTGGATGATGCTGATGATGGTAATAATGTTGATGCTCTCCGCCTTCACATGTATTTGATGACATGAATTGCAACTTCCTGATCTGGTTGGTCAATGGTCAAATGTCGTTGTCCTGTGTGATATTGCTGATCTGGTTTGGAACTACTACTACTACTTTGGATCATGGTGTTGATGTATTTAACGATCTGATGATATCCTAATACCTCTATATGAATTTCTAATTCGTTATCATCCGGTCATCTGCTTTTGCTGGTCGGCACCAAATGCTGTTGTCATAAATGATGATAACTGTCTATCTCTTGAAAATAATGATGCTTCTGCCGATGTTACCTTATCATAAATGACTATTCATATGTTAACTATATCTATATATCTCTTGAAAATGATGATTCTTCTACCGATGTTACCTATACTCTCTGCACATCTTCTATACTGGTGGTGATGATAACTATCAATCTCTTGAAAATGATGATGCTTCTGCCGATGTTACCTATATTCCCTGAACATATTCTATGCGGGTGCTGCATTCGTGATGATATATCCATGCTGACGATATCTATATCTCTCGAACATCTTCCATACTGACGATATCAACATCTCTCGAATATCTTCTATGCTGATAATGCCTATGCGAATGATATCTATATTCCCTGAACATCTTCTATGCTGATTATGCCTTCCTGATGAATCCTATATTCCCATCTTGAATACTGATAATGACCATGATGATATCTATATTCCCATGCTGATGATATCTATATCTCTCAATCATCTGCCATACTAATGATATCTATATCTCTCGAATATCTTCTATGCTAATAATGCCTATTCGGGTGATATCTATATTCCCTGAACATCTTCTATGTTGTTGGTGCCTTGCCGATGATTGCTATATTCCCATCTTCAATACTGATAATGTCCATGATGATATATATATTCCCATGCTGCTGATATCTATATCCCTCGTGCATCTTCCATACTGACGACATCTACATCTCTTGAATATCTTCTTTGCTGATAATGCCTATGCGGATGATATCTATATTCCCTGAACATATTCTATGCTGATGGTGCCTTGCTGATTATTCCCATCTTCAATACTGATAATGTCCATGATGATATATTCCCATGCTGCTGATATCTATATCTCTCAAACATCTGCCACACTGACAATATCTATATCTCTCGAATATCTACTATGCTGATAATGCCTATGCGGATGATATCTACATTCACTGAACATCTTCAATGTTGATGGTGCCTTGCTGATGATTCCCATCTTCAATACTGATAATGTACATGCTGATAATATCTATATTCTCTGAACATCATCTATGTCTCGAACGATGCTGATGATGATATCCCCAATAACCAAATGTTGTTGCCTGGGATTATAATGATTTTACTTCCTAACCTAAATGAAATGCTAACGTCCTGGATGATCTTCTTGGCCACGCTTGAAATATTATTACTTTGAATCATGATGTGGATCGAACAATACGATGGGATTATGTTGTTGTTGACCTATTTCTCCTTAATATTGCCGACCTGGATGATGTTGTTGGTTTCGTTGCTCATCCTCGAAATATTGCTACTTTGGATCATGATGTTGATGGATCGATGACTGATATCTCTACAAAATATTGTGGATGTACTATTACTTCGTAATCTCAATCGAATATTGGATGATGTTGTTGGTTGCTAATTTGAACTGTTACGTTGATGTCGTCCCTATCAAACGTTGATTTAACTTCTCAATATACTGAACATATCTTATGCTCATCTTTATCGAAATGTGGATGAATGTTGACTCCCTTGATACTATTGTTGGTCATGTTCGAAATACTGCTACTTTGGATCATGGTGTTGATGGAACGAACTATGCTGCTAATGTCTCTACCAAATATTGTTGCCTGGGTTGATGTTGCTGTTATAATTTTACTTCTTAATCCTAATCGAATGTTGGATAATGTTATTGGTTGGCTATTTTGAACTATGATATTGATGACATCCCTACCAAATGTTGCCGTCTTAATCTACTGAACATCTCTTATGGTTCGCCTTTATCGTAATGTGGCGGCTGGATGAATATTGACTCCCTGCATGATATTGTTGGTCATGATTGAAATACTTCTAATTTGGCTCATGATGTTGGTGTATCGAATTATGTTGCTGATGTCTCTAACAAATATTGTTGCCTTGGATTATTGGATTGTTGATGTACTATTACTTCTTAATCTTAATCGAATGTTGGATGATATTGTTGGTTGCTACTTTGGGCCATAATGTCGATGACATCCCTACCAATCGTTGATTTTATCCTTTAAATTCTTAATCTACTGAACACTTATTTCCATTCTTCTCTATCGCAATATGGTGGCTAAATGAATGATGACTCCCTGGACGATGTTGTTGGTCATGCTTGAAATACTTCCGCTTTGGATCATGATGTTGGGGGATCGAACTATGCTGCTGATGTCTCGACCAAATATTGTTAACTGCGTTAATGTTGCTGATGTACTATTACTCCTTAATTTTAATCAAATGCTGTCATCTGGAATGATGTTGTTGGTTTGGACCAAATGTTGCTATCTGACATTATTATATTGCTATTCTTTAAAATCTTTAATCTAAACATCTCTTATCGCTCACCTCTAACGAAATGTGGCGGTTGGATGAATGGTGTTGGCGTCCTACATACTTCTCATTCTGTATCTCCTTAACATTCTTCTGTTGCTGCTCTATACTTAATGTTATTGCTGTTATGAACGTGTGTGTGTGCACTGACCATCTGGATGATTTGGATAATATCCTCTATTATTTCTTTATCACCTGGCCATATCTGCTATCGTTTCATCTACGCTAAATATTGCCGATGCCATGCGTTTAATGATGATTATATTGATGATATCCGAATACAACTTTGCCAAATGACAAATGTTGTTGCATTGATGATGATGTCGATGACCTCAAAAACTTCATGGCTTTTATATATTTTGGTTGTTCAAACAAAAATATATCTTGTTTGTACGTACAAATAATTGAAATGATATCCTGGAACATAACATGTTGTTGACCCATAATAATTATTAACAATTATTGTGGACTGAATTTTGATATTCTTGTTAACTTATTCTATTGCTCGCCTTTAACAAAATGTTGCTACTACGAATGGTGATAATGTTGCTGATATCTACTACTTTTAAATAATGAACTATTAATTATTTATCTCGCGGTCATCTTCTTTGGCTGGTCGGCACCAAATATTGTTCTCATAAATGATGATTCCTATGCTAATGAATCATATATCTATATCTTGAAAATTATGATACTTCTGCCGATGTTACCTACATCTTCTATATTTGTGGTGGTACTACTTCTTTATGGACGACTAATTCTTCGACTTCATTCGATTATCTGCTTTGGTTGATCGACACCATTAATATTGTTCTCATAAATGATGATTCCTATGGTAATGACACCTATCTATCTCTTAAAAATGATGATGCTTCTACCAATGTTGCCTATATTACCTGAAAATGATGATGATTCTGCCGATGTTATCTATATTCCCTGAACATACCCTATACTTATGGTGTCTGGATGATGATATCTACGCTGATTATATCTATATCTCTCGAATATCTTCCATACTGACGATATCCATATCTTTGGAATATCTTCAATGCTGATATTGTTCATGGTGATGACATTTATATCTCTCCCACATCTTCTATGCTGACGATAAAAAATGATGATGATTCTGCCTATGTTACCTATATTCGTGGTGCCTTCATGATTATATCCGTGCCGATGATTTCTATATCTCTCGAACATCTCACATACTGATATATTTCACTTAAATTTCTTCTACGCTGTTAATGCCCATGCTGATGATGTCTGTATCTCTCGAACAACTTATATGCTGACGATAAAAATAATGATGCTCCCGCCGATGTTATCTTTACTTCCGCAATATCATCTGTACTGGTCGTGCTTTGGTGGTGATAATCATGCTAATGATATCTATATCTCTAACATCTCATCATACTGATGATATCTATATCACTCCAATATATATCTCGAATATTTTCTTTGCTGATGCTACCTTGATAATGATGTGTAAATCTCTTGAACATTTGTTATGCTGACAATGCCTATATTGACTATGCATATATTCCCATATTTTATGCTGATAATGCCCATGTTGATGTTATCTATATCCTAAACATCTTCTATGAAACTATCAATATCTATCGAACATCTCCTATGCTGATAATGCCTATATTGATCATATCTTTGTTCCTTGAACGTATTCTATGCTGATGGTGCCTGATATATAATCTATGTTGATAATGTTCATGTTGATCATATATATCTTACACATCTTCTATGCTAATAATACCTAATTCCACGCTGATGATACGTAATTCCGATCATCTTCTTACTGATGACTCCTGTACTGATCTCTTGAACATCTTCTATAATTTCAAAATTTATAATGCTATTTCATGGAATGATCTGTCTAAATAACACCTGCCCTTCCTATGTTACCTGTTGATTTTGTGAATGATTAACATGATATCCCCGATAATGTCCATAACATCTTCTCCTTCTTTCTCTCTAACTTATCTGGTTGATGATGGTTGGTGGATGATTATTGTGATATCCTCTATAACGTTCACGATATCTTCTCCTTCTTTGTCTCCCGAATTTATCCATTTGTTTTCTAATAAAAAATATGGTCCTTCGACATGTGGACATCTATCTCTATGTTGCTGATCAATTACCAATGTTTTTACTCAACGATTATATCGACCTTCTGGCTCTTTACATCCTGATCTTATAATGTTGCTGACTAAACATCCAAATGTTTACTATGTGAATTATGATGTTGACCTGGGCGATCATCTCAATCTTTCTCTTTGGATCATCCTATAATGTGTATCGATGTCTAACGACCTTCTTATATTGTGTGTTCGGATGATTATCGTCGATAATGTTCGCGACATACCTATTCTTGGCAAATACAAAATATGTTCCTTCGACATATGGGCATATTTATGTTGCTGATCAACTGAAAAATTTTGTTACTTCTACGATGTGTTCATTTACTTACCTCCTATAAACTGATCTTATAATATGACTGGCGAAAATGATCAAATGTTTACTATGTGGATTATGATGTCGACCTGGATGATTATGGCAATGTTCTTCGTAATTTCTGGATCATCTTATATTTTACATCGATTATAATATTTTGCTACCATCTAAATTTTTATCATGATCGTATAATGTTGCTGACTAAAACACAAAACTCTCACTGATCTCTTGGATGATGAATGGATGGATAATCTAATATTTCTTTATCTCTTTATTTTCTTTATCTGACCAATTGCAAATGTTGTGGGCTACTTATTTATCTTCTTGATCTCTTCGATCCCATATTCCCTTATCCTTTATCTTCTCAATATCTTAAATCCCAAATGTTACTGCCTTGACTGATGGTGATCATGTTACTGTCATGGATGTTGGTGATCATAACATTCCGAAATATTTCTCTATCTCCTCATCATCGTCAATGTCCAATTTTCCTGACATGTCTGATGATAATGTTGATGACATTACTTCTTTATCTTCAATCCAAAATATTTCGGCCAATCCAAATGTTGTTGGTCTGCTTCTCAACATCTTAAATCCCAAATATTGCTGCCACGGTTGTTGGTTATCATCACATTCCGGAACTTCTTAATCTCCTCAACATCTTCAATCCCCAATTCTTCATATGAATGAATAATGTTTATGTCGTAACTTATTCTTATCTTCTCTACATCTTCAATCCCCATGGATGATAACATCTTCATCTTCTCAACATTATCATTCCCAAATTGTGCTGCCAAATATTACTGGTCTCCTTCTCATCACCTTAAATCGCAAATGTTGTTGTCATGGATATTGATGATCATCACATTCCGGAACTTCTTAATCTCCTCAACATCTTCAATCCCCAATTCTTCATATGAATGAATAATGTTGATGTCGTAACTTATTCTTATCTTCTCAACATCTGCAATCTTAAATTTTGCTTAACTTATTTATCTTCTCAACATTATCATTCCCATATGTTGTTGCCAAAACATTCTGCAACTTGAATATCTTCTCAATGACACACTTCTGCTTCTATATCTCCATCCATTCTGTTTGTCTTCAAATATTGTTGCCTCATATTATGACATTGGCCATTGGACAATGATAATGCAAATTTCCTACTCGACTTAAATGTTGTTAATCTGCGAATTTCATGGCCAAATGATTTCATTCTGGACTCTGCGCTAACAAATGCTATTACTATGGTTTATAACATTGATCTGGACCATGATAATGCCAAATGTGTGCTGGATATTCTTCTTCATGTGCACTTGCGGCCGGCTCTTCATATCTTTGTAATGTGAACCGAAAATTCGGCTCCTTGTTCCGATGATCAACAATGATGACGATGACAATGATAATTCCTGGTGCTGACAACTTTTGTGCTGTTATCTCCTGGTACTCTCACACGCCACGCCAAAAAACATTGCTACTTGATGAAATGATGGCGTCAATAATGGCCATGACCAATGTTCCTCGTCGTCTTCTGTTGGATAATGTGGATAATGTTGTGGGTGCGTTGGCTTTGGCGTTGCTATTGTTGTGTTGTTGCTTATGATAATGTTAACAAATAACTGTTGGTTATTACATATATATGTATAAATATATATATACTACTACTTATGTCTATATAGTTAAGTCATCTTGATTATGGCTATAATAAAATGTTACCAAGATATGGTAAACATTTACAAAACAAACAACATCAGCCACATCAGCATAATTTGCCAAGAACAACAACGACAGGATATGCCCAATACAACGGCAACGGCAACAGCAGCAGCAGCAACCTCCACTACAGCCACAATGATAATCCAAATGACGACAATGAAGTTCAAGATGAATACCACAACAGCCATGTGCTGCGGGAGGATGATGATAATGTGGCTGAAAATGATGGCCAGGGTAATGGTGTTACTGTAAATGGCCATAATATTGGCGGTGGTGGCAGCAGTGGTTCTTATGATACCGATTCCGGCCTAACCGAGGGTCGACACTGTGATTTGTTTAGCCAGAAGCAAGGCTCGTTGTACCGCCGTCAGCTGGAGCATGCCTTTCCACAACGTCAACATGTTAAACAAATCAGAATTAATACAGCAAATAGAATTGACGATGAGCCTCTTAATAAAGCTTTACGTAGCACGGCGGGCATAGCCGCCATAACGGGAACAACGCCGCAACTGGGTCTGGGAGGAGGAGGCCTGGCTCGCTTTGATAAATCCTCAATAGATTCGAATGCTGTCGTCGGCGCAAGGAATTCATTACATCATAACATTTACAATAATGACTCATACGAGAGTCGTTTAGCAAACGACCACAGCATGTCGGCCTCGTCAACGCTCCTCCTGGACGATGATGATGGCGATGGCGGTGAAACGGGCGATGAAGCCGTGCCCCAAAAAACTTTTATAGTACCCTCAGATATACCCACACCGCCGCCGCATCCGCATAGACCGCACGGCCGGCCAGTGTGCCAGTGCTGTGAGAATATTGTTGGCAGCAGTGCCAGCATTCAGTTTCATCAGGTAAATCATCAACAGCAGTATCCGCATCCACATCAACCGCATCACAATATCGCCTACCTAACACCACCACCACCAGGAGCAGCAGCAGCATCATCCTCATTGCCCGGCAACAATGTTGAGGCTCCCTTGGCCAATGGTCTGAGCCATCATCATCATCATCAGAAGAGTGGTCTTAATTATAAATTACATGACCAACAACAGCTGCAGTCGCTTTCTCAAACTCATCTCCATATACACCAAAGTCCGCATCAACACTATCCCAACAGTAGTTACGGCCAACACCATTATGGCCAGCATCAAGGACCGGGAAAAGTGCTGCAGCAGCAGCATCACTTGTATCCACAAATGTCGCCGTACCATGCTAATCAACGTAATTCCTATCCACATATGGGCAATAAGAGCTACATGAAGGTAAGGTTGGATAATAGACTCTCTACCACCAACACCACATTTCCCAGTTCTCCTGTTATCCTCCAAACCCCTCGTCCTCCTCGCCAATCTCTCACGGTGCCCATCTTTAGTTAATTAAGCTAAAATTTCAATTATTTCTCACAGGTGTATATATGGGTCTTCAGATTCCTCTTGCTCCTTGTCCATGCCATGCCATGTCCGTCCGTCCATGTTGTTTCTGGTTTGAGGCTAATCAATTAATTTTATCTTTCTATTACCACAACATTTTAGGCCATAAATGTTTGGCAAAATGTTTAATTTATTATGGGATTAGTTAACGGCCAGACATCTCCTTATTTGCCTACCAACCTCTACCACCAACCTCTATGCCGCACTATCATGCTGCCATCAATCTCCGTTTGTAGGTTGCTTGGGCTACGTGAAAGTGGGTGGTAGGATGGTGAAAGCTCTTAATTTGATTAATTTGCGTGAAAATCTCTACATATACATAATTTATATTAATTCCATTAATGCGTTTTATGTAAGTGATAATTGCAACATAAATTGTTACAAATCTAAATGGTGGCCCCCGGCTGGGAGGTATTTGTTGATGAAAGGGGCAAATGAAGGGAATTCTAAGGAAAATATGAAACATGAGCAACATGCCGAAGGAAAGAAGAAGAAAGGGGGGGGGACTCATCAATAATTGCGTAGCTGTTGATAAATTTGGAAGGATAAAAAGATATGCAAGTTTTGAAACATTTGTAGTTTCGAAGTTATTTCGATTTTCCTGCGAAGGAAATTATGTGTTTTTTTTGTGAAAAGGAGCATTTCATATCCTGTGTGGGGATAACCCATTGGTGGCGCTTCTGGATAGAGTGCTTGTGTTACCCTGCTGTTATGAGCCATATGTACATTTACCTACATATTTCGATCTTCTTTCGAAGGAAAGTTTGTGTTTGGTAATGGAAAGGAGGAGATCCACACTTTGCCATAGACGTATTTCATATCCTGTGTGGGGATAACTCATTGGTGGAGCTTCTGAATAGAGTGCTTGCGTTGCCATGTTGTTTAGCTTTTTCGATCTTCTTAAGAAGATATTATGAGTTTGATAAAGGTAGAAGAGAGCCACACTAAGCAATACAAACGTTGGCCATATATGTATTTCATATCTTGTGTGAGGATAACTCATCAGAGGTGCTTCTGTATAGAGTGCTTGCGTTACTATGCTGTTATGAGCAGTCTAATAATTATTTATTTCGATATTCTTATGAAGGAAATTTTGTGTTTGGTAATGGAGAACCACTCAACTATACACACATTGGCCATTTCACATCCTGTGTGGGGATAACTCATCAGTGGAGCTACTATTCTTCTCCATTTTTGCAAATTTACATATGCAATATATATACACCTGAAAAAAATCAGCTCAAGGCGATTTGAAGGGTATTGTGATGTACCTAAAATTTGTATTAATCCATGGTTCATGAAATCGGAAGTTGTCCCCCGTTCTTTAAAAAAACGTCCGAAAATCACATGAATTCACAGACGTTTTCCCAACGGCTCCGTGAAAAGTATTGTCAATGCTGTAAACAAAATGGGAACAGTTTATAATAACTATTCACAACCTTAAAAATGTACCTCAAAATTGATTTAAACATTAGCATAAAAAACAGTGTGAACTCAAAATTGTAGTCTCAAAATTGAAACTAAAATTATTTGAAGATAATTTTCAAAATAAATGCACATTCTTCCTCGTAATAATATGTGGGAATAGTTTCTTAAAATTGTTTCTATCCTTAAAAATTTTCCTCTTTACAGTACTAAATTTTATTATATGACTTATAACTGGCAACAGTATGAATTGACTTTATTTTTTGTTAATTAGCTCCGTTTGAACCTAAACTTCTAGTCTAATATAGAATCCCACCTTCAAAATGAACTGGGAACAGTTTGTCATAACTATGACCGCTCTCAAAAATTTGGCACAATACAATTTAAAATGTCTTAATCATATTTTATATTTGAAAGAGATTTTTAAAACTGTTCCAGGTCGTATAAATTCGAAATAACTGTTAATTAAAAACTGGGATTTAAAATTATTTGAATATAATTTTTAATATTAAAAACATTCTTACATATAATAATTTAGTGCGAATGGTTTCTTAAACTTATTCCTATCCTTAAGAATTTATTGTAAATGGTATTTAAAGTCTTATAACTGAAGTGGGAACAGTTTGAATTTACTTTATTTTTTATATATAATTATAATTAGCTCCATTTCATCATAACATTTTTTATATATATACACTTTAAAGTGTCATTATCATCTTTTATATTTTAAAGAGGTTAATAAAACTTTTCCCGGTCTTATAAATAAGTTGAGAACAGTCTCAAAATGGGAATTAAAATTATTTAAAGATTATTTTCAAAATAAAAATTGTAATCAGCTTTATTTGATTGTCATCATCTATTTGTTATAAAAGTTCCCCACTTTCGAAATGAAGTGGGAAAAGTTTGTATTCCAATATAAACAATTGGAATTTATTTAATTTATTTTTATTGTTTTGGTGTATACATTTCTTGTTTTCAAAACAATATACTTGTCATTGTCATCAGTATTCTTTTATATCACCTAACATAAAAATGGACCCAGAAAATTATTGAAAATGAACTGGGAACAGTTTAGAATGACTTCCCACACCTCAAAAATTTATCCCAATTGAAATTAACATTATTTTATACACTTTCCGCTTTCAAAATTAACTGGGAACAGTTTACCATAACAGTTCTCACCCTGAAAAATATGCCGCAATATAATTTGAAATGTCATCAGTATTTTATATTATCTAATATAAAAGCTGACCTCGGAAAATGTTGAGAATGAACTGGGACCAGTTTGGAATAAATCTTCCCATACTTCAAAAAACGTATCCAAATATAAACAATTGAAATTAACTTTATTTTATACATTTCCCGCTTTCAGAAATAGCTGGGAACAGTTTACCATAACTGTTTCCACACTCAAAACTTTGTCTCAATATAATAATTATATTATAATTTTTATCATCAGTATCATTTATATAATCTAATGTAAAAGCTGAACTCGAAAATGTTGATTATGAACTGGGAACAGTTTGTAATGACTCTTCCCACACCTCAAAAATATACTTCAGTACAAACAATTGAAAGTGGCATTATTTTATACATTTCCCACTTTCAAAATTAACTGGGAACAGTTTAACATAACTGTTCCTACCCTCAAAAATGTTTCTCAATATAATTTTAAATGTCATCAGTATCTTTTCTATAACCTAACATAAAAACTAAACTCGAAAATGTTGATTATGAACTGGGAACAGTTTGTAATAACTCCTTCCACATCTCAAAAATGTATACCAAAATAAGCGATTAGATTTAGCTTTATTTTATGCACTTCCCACTTTCAATATTAACTGGGAACAGTTTTACATAACTGTTCGCACCTTCAAAAATGTGTCTTAATATAATTTTATATATCACCATTATATTTTATATAACCTAAAATAAAAACTGACCTCGAAATATGCTGAGAATGTACTGGGAACAGTTTGGAATAACTCTTCCCACACCTCAAAAATTTATTTAAATATAAACAATTGAAAGTGGCATTATTTTATACATTTCCCAGTTTCAAAATTAACTGGGAACAGTTTAACATGACTGTTCCCAAACTCAAAAATGTGTCCCAATATAATTTCAAAGGTCGTCAATATCTTTTGTTTCACCTAACATAAGAACTGACCTCGAAAAATGTTGAGAATGAACTGGGAACAGTTTTGAATAACTCTTCCCACACCTCAAAAATTGATTTAAATATAAAAAATTGAAAGTGAAATTATTTTATACATTTCCCAGTTTCCAAATTAACTGGGAACAGTTTAACATGACTGTTCCCACCCTAAAAATGTGTCCCAATATAATTTTAAAGGTCATCAATATCTTTTGTTTCACTAAACATAAGAACTGACCTCGAAAAATGTTGAGAATGAACTGGGGACAGTTTTGAATAACTGTTCCCACAACTCCAACTCCCGCTTTCAAAATTAACTGGGAACAGTTTAACATAACTGTTCCCACCCTCAAAAAGGCATCTCAATATAATTTTAAATGTCGTCAGTATTTTTATATTATCTAATATAAAATCTGACCTTCGGAAAATATAAAGAATGTACTAGGAACAGTTTGTAATGACTCTTCTCACACCTCAAAATGTATTTAAATATAAACAATTGAAATTGGCGTTATTTTATACATTTCCCTCTTTCAAACTTAACTGGGAACAGTTTAACATAACTGTTCCCACCCTCAAAAATGTGTCTCAAAATAATTTTAAATCTTTTATATATCCTAACATAAAAACTAACATCAAAAAGTGTTGAGAATTCTTTGTTTACCAAAATTTTCGGAGAACAATGGTCTTGCCAACTTCTAAACTTTCTGTTTGAGAAGAGTTCATGTTGGGTGTTGTTTTGCTGGCAAATCACTTTCATCCGATATTCGTGTACTTTTTTAAATTTTACCTGAGATCATTTGCTTATGTAATAAACTAAACATAACTATGCGCGACAAATGGTTGACAAGTGATGTTATAACACATTGTGTCTGTATGTATATCTCATAATTTAATAACAAATCGATGGCTAAGTACATAATCCTACTCCTCTTCTTTCTCTGAACAAACGTGAGATTATGTGCGTCTCACAAATAAAACAAAACATTTCTTTCTTTCTTTTTTTGTTGGTGTACAAACTGCTTCACTGCATATTAACAATGTTTCAATAATTCACATTTGGTTGTACATATATATTGCTCTGGCTGCCGACTGCTTGTAGATTTTCTACGAATTCCGCAAACATTCAATTGCGCATGCGCAACTTGAGTTAGCACTTTATAGCCACAATAAACCACAGCAACAACAGCCACCAGAGCAACCGCGACAAGACACTATAGTGTTGTGTTGTTTTTTTTTCGAGAGAGTCAAACTCCAATCGCGCCGCAATTGCAATACACGTTCGTTCGTACGTTCGATGTTTACGTGATTGGTATGACCAATGATTCCACCGTCCATGGTGATGGAGATAATGATGACGGTGTTGTTGATTATCATGATGATGATTACGATAGTGGTGGCGACCACAATTGTTTAATATTTAAAATCCACAGAAAGTTGATGTTTCTGCCGCTTGGTATTGGCTGGTAGTGCTGGCTGGCCGCATTGCCGGATATTCGTCGTGTATGGTATTGGAAAGTATTTTTGTTTTCTGGAATTTCGGTCGATTTGCCTGCGTTAGAGCGCGGAGAGAGTGGCGATCGGAAAAAAGGTTAAGTTGCATAATAGCATGCAATGCACATAAACGCAACGCAATACCACCGGGGCATGGTCTGGTGGACGGTGGCCGGTTGGCCATCACACCAGGCCCAACCCAGCAATAAATGTTGTTGCTATGACTGTTCATACATACACATGTAATGGTGTTGTTGTTGACCATAGATATGATAAAGTTGTGAATTTTATGTAATTATTTTTTCTTCTTTCAAACCATTGCACGTATGGCTGGCTGTATGACTATAAAAGCCGAATTGGGTGAAGTGGGTTTAATTGAGATTATAAAAATTCACCAGTGGTCGGTGGTTGTCGGCGGCTGTCGATTGTTCTGTTGTACGTACGGCTTTAAATGAATAGAAGTGGATTTTAATATGGAGCAAATTGTTGTTGAATTCAATAGTATGTGGTATTGCGATGATTTATTTGTTTAAAGTCATTTAATTTTTTCTCAAAAGCAGCGCATATCGGCCTTTGGTGGGGACGGGGGTGGTTTTTGTAATGGTTTTAATATTAATTGAATAAATTTTAAATCATAACGCATTCGCACAAGAATTATAATTGGGAAAACATAATTTAAAAGTTGGATTTAAACATATCGTTCATATAAGAAATTGTGATGCATAAAAATCACTGAAATAATAGAAAAAAATATACAAAAACCCAGCAAAAACTTCGTGATGACACCTCATTATTTTTAGCATTACCTAGTAATGACAGCTCGTTACGCCCTGCATTATTTTGAAGTGTGAAATAATTACTTCTTTATAATGGTTTAAATAAGTAGTTATTGGTAAGTTGAATTTCATAGAACTTCGGATTTTAAAAATTAATTTTCTACATTTTTGTGGTAAGTCAGAGAGAATAACAGTGCTGTTGTTATCGCAGCTTAGTTATTCAGGCTTAAAGAAAAACAGCCTTAAATTATGTATTCAGATTGTTAACAAGTCGATACAAAATATATAATTTAATAAAAATGTTTTTTCATCACTTTTCAAGCCCATTATTGATAATACATTATTTGGCTAGTTATCTGTAATGATTTATTTTGTATCTTCCTGAGGCGACTTATTTGACAACTCGTTTAAAAGTACTTTTTTTATTAACTTTTCGTAAGCGTGCATGGAAGTACTTATATTTCAACTTTTTGTAAATGTGCTTGGAAGTACTTATTTTTTGTCATTCCTTTTATAAAAATAATTAGAAGCGGATCCCAAAAATAAGTAGTGAAGGTTTTTGGATTTGCCATATTCCCCACATTACTTGGGTTTTGCTGGGAAGTTTTTGCTGAGAAGTTACAAAAGAAAAAAAGTTAAATATTTGAAAAAAGCTAACTAGGAACAGTTTAAATCGAATTACACAGTCCGATAATATGTTGGGTGCACAGAATTTTTCCCAACGCCTCCATGAACGAATATTGTCAATGTTAAACTTCAAGTGGGAACAGTTTCTAATAAGAGTTCACTCGCTTCAAAAAGTATCTCAAAACAGTTTTAGCTGTCATTATTATGTTTTACACTATAACAATTTAATTAAATTTATAGTGGGACATTTATGTATTCCCACTATAAATTAAAAACAAATAATATTCCCACTATAAATTTAAAATTTATAGTTGGAACAGTTTTAAATGACAGTTTTTATACTCAAAAATTATATTTAGTATTATTTAAACATAAATCTCTAGTTTTAAATACATCTACCACTACCAAAACGCACTGGGAACAGATTAATATAACTGTTCCCACCCCCAAAAAAGTGTCTCGGTATAGTTTTCAATGCAATCAATATCATTTTCAGATCAAAGCAATTAATAATACTGTTCCAGGCCCTATAATACTACTGGGAACAGTACATATAGTGTAAATGGTAAAATTGGGAATAGTATTAAATGAAAGTTTGCATTACCACAAATTTTAATTAATATAAATTTCTATTTTTATATACTTTACCGCATTCAAAACGAACTCGGAAAAGTTTAACATAACTGTTCCCACTCCCAAAAATGTGCCTGGGTATACTTTTAAATGTTATCGATATCAATTTCAGATCACAGAAATTTGTAATACTGTTTCAGTACTGGGAACAGTACAAATAGAGTAAATCTTAAAACTGGGAACAGTATTAAATCACAGTTTGCATAACCAAAAATTTTAATTAACATAAATTTGTGGTTTTATATACTTTTTTACAGTTTAATATAACTGTTCCCACCCCCCAAAAATGTGTCTCGTTATAGTTTTCATATTATCAATATCATTTTCAGATCAACGAAATTAAAAATATTGCTCCAGATCTTATAATACTACTGGGAACAGTGCAAATAGAGTAAATGACTTTTTTGTAGTCCCATAAATTTGAATTAAAATTATTTTACATCATTTTAAATATAAATACACCATAAGAACTTTGAAAATGAATTGGGATTAATTTATAACAACTGTTCCTACCCTAAAAATTTATATTGTTTATAATGTCAGCATTATAATTTACACTGGAAACAGTATGGAATTACTCTTTTCGACCCTACAATTATACTGGGAACAGTTTTAAATAAATGTTTTTATACACAAAAATCTTATATAGTGTTATCTAAATATCAATTTCTGGTTTTATATGCATTTCTCACTATGAAAACGAACTGGGAACAGTTTAATATAACTGTTCCCACCCCCAATAATGTGTCTCTGTATAGTTATAAATATTATAAATATCATTTATAGTTAATACTACTGGGAACAGTATAGATAGTGTCCCAAAAACCCCTTAAAAAAGTTTTCATAATCAAAAATTTTAATTACCATTATTTGAACATAATTTTCTAGTTTTATATACATTTTCCGCTTTCAAAATGCACTGGGAACAGTTGGCATAATTGTTCCCATCCTTAAAAATCACATTCAATATAGTTTTAAATGTCTTCAGTATCTAAAAATATTTCAAAGAAGTTAACAAAACTGTTCCTAGCTTTCCAATTGCACTGGGAACAGTATGAAATGACTGTTTTAATACTCAAAAATTGGAATTAGCATTATTTGAACACAATTTTCTAGTTTTATATACATTTCCCACGTTCAATACCAAGTGGGAGCAGTTTAATAAAACTGTTCCCACCCCCAAATATGGATGAAATGAATGGTTTTACTTCTAAAAATATTGAATGTAAATATCTTCAGCATGTTTATTCGTTGCAACGGATATCTAGGACTTTTCAGATCATTAAAATAACACTGAGAACAGTTTGTAATTATATACATAGTGGATATAAACTTCAACAAAATACATAAAGTAAAAACTAAATATTTAATATAATAAGAAATTCAACTTACAAAACTACCGCCAGCAGAGAAAAAATATATATTTCTAAATATATCATAACATAACATTAAATCAAAAGCTAATAATTTATCCTTTTCTTCCCTTCTTCCCTCCCACCTCCAGAGTCTAGTATACTCCCCACAAAAATTACGTAAAGTTCGTATAATCCTTGGCATTGTGGGCGCTATACTTATTGTGGCTCTCCTCGGCATTGCACTCTACTTTATCATTGATGGCTCTGGCGAAACGGCAAACATCGATGGATCAACACCAAATAATGGTATACATTTGGACGACATACTTCAGGGTAAGCTGATATCGCGTTCCTTTAACGGCAGCTGGTCTACGGGACCGAGTATTCTGTTCAAGGAAAACAATGTAAGTTGATGTCATCATGTTGTATGGCCTACATAAGACTTAAATCAATATGCTACATAAAGAATTTTCAAAATTTACAGGCCATTGTGGAGTTGAATGTGAAGACGAAAGTGAAAACGCGTTTAATGCTGGATGAAAATGTGAGTGTAAAATTAGCAGAGAGAGAGATAGAAAGATCAGAATGAAACATGGTGGGAATTAGATGTATAGGGTGAATGGGAATATTTGGTTAGAATTGTGGAAAACATGTGATGTGGAATTGGAGGAATTAAAATAGAAAAGAAATTCATATTCTGAACTCTGAAGTCTTCCTCTCTACTAAAGTCTACCTCTGAGGTCTTGCTCTCTACTAAAGTCTACCTCTGAGGTCTTGCTCTCTACTAGAGTCGACCTCTGAGGTCTTGCTCTCTACTAGAGACGACCTCTGAGGTCTTGCTCTCTTCTAGAGTCGACTTCTGAGGTCTTGCTCTCTACTAGAGTCGACCTCTGAGGTCTTGCTCTCTTCTAGAGTCGACCTCTGAGGTCTTGCTCTCTTCTAGAGTCGACCTCTGAGGTCTTGCTCTCTTCTAGAGTCGACCTCTGAGGTCTTGCTCTCTTCTAGAGTCGACCTCTGAGGTCTCGCTCCATTCCAGAATCGACCTCTGAGGTCTCGCTTTATACTAGAGTCGACCTCTGAGGTCTCGCTCTATACTAGAGTCGACCTCTGAGGTCTCGCTCTATACTAGAGTCGACCTCTGAGGTCTCGCTCTATACTAGAGTCGACCTCTGAGGTCTCGCTCTATACTAGAGTCGACCTCTGAGGTCTCGCTCTATACTAGAGTCGACCTCTGAGGTCTCGCTCTATACTAGAGTCGACCTCTGAGGTCTCGCTCTATACTAGAGTCGACCTCTGAGGTCTCGCTCTATACTAGAGTCGACCTCTGAGGTCTCGCTCTATACTAGAGTCGACCTCTGAGGTCTCGCTCTATACTAGAGTCGACCTCTGAGGTCCTGCTCTCTACTAGAGTCGACCTCTGAAGTCTTGCTCTCTACTAGAGTCGACCTCTGAGGTCTTGCTCTATTCTATTCAGAGTCGACTTCAGAGATCTGAAAGATCCTCTTCCACGGATATCACATATTTTCCCAATTCTTACTCATAAAATGTTGAATTTTCTCTAAATATTTCTCCCTTTGTCCTTTAGCAACAATATATTCTCTATGAGAAATCAGCCGATGGCACCCTCTTACTCTTGGCTAAAAACTACAAAAAGAACTTCCGCCATAGTTATGAGGCCGAATACGATATCTATGACATCAACAGCGGCCAAATTCAACCACTGCTCATCCAGAATCAAGTTCGTCCCCTAATAATGGTCCAGTGGGGACCCGTGGGCAACGCTCTAATCATGAACTTTGAGCGTAATCTCTATTTTAAGCCGACAGCCTTTGCTGCCGAAATTGCCCTGACCGATGACACCGATGCGGCTATACTGAATGGCATACCCGATTGGGTATACGAAGAGGAGGTATTCTCCTCCAATTCGGCTGTGTGGTTTAGTCCGGATGGCAGTAAATTGGCTTTCATACAATTCGATGATAGTCCAACGCATGTCATCAACTTCCCCATATATGGTGAAGCTGGTGATTTACGTTTCCAATATCCCTACAATCGTTTGGTTGCCTATCCCAAGGCGGGTTCACCCAATCCCCGGGTGAAATTGTTCACATCGGATTTAGCAAGAGCTGCTGTTGGTAATACAGACCACTTGACTGAAATACCACGACCAAGTGCTTTAAATACAGAAAGTGATTATATTATCACAGTAGTTGATTGGCTAAATGGCACCAATGTCCTGTCGGTATGGATGAATCGCATACAGAATTCGGCGCATATGCAGATCTTCAATGGACTGAGGAGGCAAGAGGTAAGTCAACAAGCTTTTTTTAGTTAAAACAATTTTCAATTAATTGAATTGATTGAAATATTAATTGAATAAATTGGATTTATTATTGATTGAGCATCAAAATCAATTAATTTAAAAAGTAAAATTCTCTAGGGCCTGCGTACACCGAAGTTTGTTTTGTCTTTTTGTGATTTTCTAAATCAGCTGTTCCCAAGAAAACCTGCATCCGCAATAGCAAGGCTTCGGTGTGCGCTAGCCTTTACTTGTTTTTTTTTTTTGGAGAATGATTATTATTTTTTATTATCCTCCCACGCCCTTAGATCTACAGTCTGGAGTCGAAGACCGGCTGGGTTGATTTCTTCTCGGCGCCCTTCAAAAATCGCGATGGCTCCCGCGTAGCCCTGATTTTGCCCCAAGCTCAAGATGACAGCGGCGATTATCGCCACTTATGCCTACTCTCCACCTCGTCGACGCGCAACCAACCTGAAGCCATTACCAAGGGCAAATATGTTGTGACCTCCATACTGCACTGGGACAGTGGTAGTGATGTGATATTTTATACCGCCAATACGGAAGCCAATCCGGAATATCTACATGTCTATGCCATAAGAGCCGCTACTGGACAAACTGCCAAATGTTTAACCTGTAAATTACATACATCGAATGGTAGGTGACGCTGTGGAAGCACCCCCAGAGCAATTCTTTATTATTTTAATTTTCTTATTTTGCTTTCTTTGCAGGTGTGGAACAAACCTATTATTCAGCTGACTTCAATACAGCCAACCAAGTGATTATCACTTCGATGGGACCAAGTATACCCATGACCAGCATCTATGAATGGTCATACTCGGGCAGTAAGTTTTAGCCTTGATCTAAGTTATCCGGAGAGTGTTGTTAATAATTCCCATTTCATTTCCTTCTTCCAGATCAAGTCACTCTCAGCAAACTTATCGATTGGGAGAACAATGAAGGTTTGCGCAGCAAACTGAAAGATGTCGACATGCCTACAGTGGAAATTCACACCGTTTCGATCTCAAGCGGTTTCACGGCCAAGGTTTTGCTGCAACTGCCTCCCAACATCGATCGCAGTGGCAAGACCAAATATCCCATGTTAGTGGATGTCTATGGCGGTCCTGATTCATATTCGGTAAGAGAAGATTATGCTCATGAAGTAGACACATTCAACTAAAATTCTTCTCTTTTTCTTTTCTCCTCTTTTCTTAGGTTGTCAACAAATGGATCGTTGATTGGGGCACTTATCTCTCATCCAATCAATCTGTGATTTATGCCAAAATCGATGGTCGCGGTTCCGGTCTTCGCGGTGAAAAGTTACTACATTCTGTCTATTTGAAATTGGGCACCGTGGAAATAGCCGATCAAATTGAAGTGGCCAAGTAAGCATCCAACACCTCTTCAAAACTCTACCAATTTTCACTTTTCATTTAATTTTTTTTTTCAGAAAACTCCAAGAGACTATCAATTTCATAGATGCCGATCATACCGGCATTTGGGGCTGGAGTTATGGCGGTTATGCCGCCGCCATGGCTTTGGCAAATGACGAACAGAATGTCTTCCGTTGTGCCGCTTCCATAGCACCCGTCACCGATTGGGCTTATTATGGTGATTAGAGATTATTAATGCTCGTGAGAGTCGAGGGATTTCATGTTTCCATTTCTATTTATTTCCAGATTCCATTTATACCGAACGTTACATGAGTCTACCCACTCTCAACGAGGTGGGCTATCAGAATTCTCGTTTGAGCACGCGAGCCTTGAAACTGAAGGGCAAGAAATTCTTGTTGGTCCATGGCACACTGGATGACAATGTCCACTATCAGCAGGCCATGATATTGGCCAAGAATTTGGAAAGACATGATATTTTGTTTAAACAGATTGTAAGTAGTACAGAAGAGATGAAAGGGGAAAACGCATATGAATTTCTCTCGAGTTACATTTGAGAACATTGAGTTGGCTCTCTCTCCCTCTCAAACTGAGTTATCTAAGTTTCAATACTATGTTGAGATACATTTCAGTTAAGAGAGACAAATTTGTAGCTCTAATAAGTTTAGAAAATTCTGTGGTCTTAGTAAGTTGGGATACATTTGCACTTCCAAGAAGATGAGACACATTTATGGCTCAATTACGATGAGAGTGCTTTAAATACACTTCAAGATCTCTCTCTCTCTCTTTCAAATTCAGTTATAGATGATTTTGAAGTTAAGAGCAACACATTCGAAGTTCAATTAAATTGAGACACCAAAGAGTATAGATTTTAAAATCTATATTCCACATTCTAAGTCTCTCTGGGTCACTGTGGCCACATAGGATAATTATCTTGTCCATATTTATTTATAGGTAGCTAATATATCATCCATGTATCGATAATATCTAAGTGAGGTTATAGTTCACTTATCCATGACCTCGGATAACCATAAATAAAAAATAAAAAACTAAAAATAAAAAATAAAAAAATAAAAAAATAAAAAATAAAAATAAAAATTAAAAAATAAAAATAAAAATAAAAAATAAAAAATAAAAAATAAAAAATAAAAAATAAAAAATAAAAAATAAAAAATAAAAAATAAAAAATAAAAAATAAAAAATAAAAAATAAAAAATAAAAAATAAAAAATAAAAAATAAAAAATAAAAAATAAAAAATAAAAAATAAAAAATAAAAAATAAAAAATAAAAAATAAAAAATAAAAAATAAAAAATAAAAAATAAAAAATAAAAAATAAAAAATAAAAAATAAAAAATAAAAAATAAAAAATAAAAAATAAAAAATAAAAAATAAAAAATAAAAAATAAAAAATAAAAAATAAAAAATAAAAAATAAAAAATAAAAAATAAAAAATAAAAAATAAAAAATAAAAAATAAAAAATAAAAAATAAAAAATAAAAAATAAAAAATAAAAAATAAAAAATAAAAAATAAAAAATAAAAAATAAAAAATAAAAAATAAAAAATAAAAAATAAAAAATAAAAAATAAAAAATAAAAAATAAAAAATAAAAAATAAAAAATAAAAAATAAAAAATAAAAAATAAAAAATAAAAAATAAAAAATAAAAAATAAAAAATAAAAAATAAAAAATAAAAAATAAAAAATAAAAAATAAAAAATAAAAAATAAAAAATAAAAAATAAAAAATAAAAAATAAAAAAAAATAAAGAAATAAAAAATAAAAGATAAAAAATATATATAAAATAAAAATCGTATCGCTCTCCCACCAGAGATACAAGCCGACAAGCCGCCGCCGCCGCATGTTTCTGCACAAGCCGCGCCGCCGCCGATTTCATCGGCTCAAATCGACTCAACCACGCCGCCGATTTCATCGACTCATATCGACTTCAACCACGCCGCCGTGATTTGACGGAGATCTAACTCAGTCAAATCAAATAGACAACCCACTTAAAATTACAAAAGAAAATATAAATGTCAACTTAGGCAACCTACTGCTGTGAAATATATTGATCTTTCTTTCATTTATATAAGTCAATTCCAGTACGTGTGGCCATGTGTTCCTATAAATAACAATATCTATTGTGCTACTTCAGTGTGTAAAAGTAGGTAGAGTATTATCATTCTTTGGAAGGATTATGATATTCATGAACGTCTGGTCAAATATGCCTCACATGAAAAGCAGTAATTGCAAAAATATTTATTAAATTTATCCATATTATACATTTTGGAAATGGATTCCTTCTCCCAAAAAATGTATGGGTTAACAATTAGGGTATCCAACCGATTAAATTTTATTCGATTAATCAAATAAGTTTTGTCAAATATTTATTCGAATAATAAAAAATCATGATTTTCGAATAACGAATAATTCGAATAAAATCGATATTATAACTTTTGCCTTAAAAAAATAATGAAATCGTCGTATGCTTTGTATGATAAATTGATTTTGAATAGCCTTTTTGCTCCATTTGGGTTCACCAAATATAAAACCAAAATTTTTTTCGATTTTTGTTTTGTATGCTCCACAGATATTAAAATAATGATTTATCCGACTTCATTTAAAAATAGCAAAAACTGGCCAATAGCTTCGGAATTAACGGGTGATTTTTTAAGAGCTTGATAACTTTTTTTTAAAAAAAACGCATAAAATTTGCAAAATCTCATCGGTTCATTATTTGAAACGTTAGATTGGTCCATGACATTTACTTTTTGAAGATAATTTCATTTAAATGTTGACCGCGGCTGCGCCTCAAGTGGTCCATCCGCTTAGTCCAATTTTGGCATTTCCACGTTTTTGAGTAACAGAGGCCCAATTGCTGCGAACGGCGACGAATCGATAATTGATGGTCATCATTAACACTGGCAGATACAGCTGCGATATTTTCTTCAGTTCGTACTCTACGTAAGCGTCTTGGTGGTTTAATGTCCAACAATGTAAATTTGGTGCGAAATTTAGTCACAATAGCCCGAATAGCCGCTTCAGTGGGTCGATTAAACTGACCATAAAATGGAAGCGTGCGATGAACTTTCTTAACAGAGCACGCATTTTGATAATAAAATTCAATGATTTGCAAGCGTTGCTCGTTAGTAAGTCTATTCATGATGAAATGTCAAAGCATACTGAGCATCTTTCTCTTTGACACCATGTCTGAAATCCCACGTGATCTGTCAAATACTAATGCATGAAAATCCTAACCTCAAAAAAATCACTCTTTATTTAAAATTTAAAGAATCGTAAATTCATAGAAATATTGAGGTTAACACCGTGAAAAAAGTCAGTTCTGTTATAAATCATATGATCCATATTCGAAAAAAGTCAATGGATAACTTCTTATATTATGCTCAGTTTTTTCTTTTTCTTTCTTTTGATAAGATATTAAGATTTTTGTCAACTTCTAATGAATTTCGAATTTGATGTTACCATTTTTAAATAAAATCAGATACATAATAAACGTTCAATATATAGTTGAACTACCCGTAAACTTCCGTGTATTGTCTATATAACTCTTATTAATTATATTTTATTTAAGTGGACAATTGTTCGATTAATCGGTTAATCGAATAACTCTCGACTTCATTATTCGATTAAATGGAATTTTTTTGTTTTCAAATAAACGAAAAATCGAATAACATAAAAGTCCGAATAATTGGATGCCCTAATAACAATATCAAATTATTGGAACATTGACTAATAATAACGAATATTGAACTACTTGCCGAAAAATAAAAGAAATTTTGAACAGCCGCCGATAATTATTGTTCGGCTTGTAACTCTGTTTCCCACTGCTGATAACATTTTAACGTAACAATGAGTGAAAGAAAATTTGTTCTCTTGGTTGTTCTGAGCCCACAGCAACTAACTGATGAAGGCTTCCTAGCTTTTTACACTCAAAGAAAAATACTACGTCGTTCGAAAAAAAAAACAACTAGAGATATATATATGTATATATATATATATAGTCCTCTGCCTTTTCGTGTACTCCATGTGCCGTTAGATATTTTACAGATTTTTATTTTAGCTTCTCACATGAATCGTGAGGGTTTGCCGATTGTCTAGTGGTTCGCTTATAATATGACTTCCTTCGTTGCCGATGCTTGTGTGAGTAGTGCTATGTCGTCTGCAAAACCTATAATAGGCACCTCCTCCGGTATTTGGAGTCTGAACACACCATCGTACATTAGGTTTCACAGTAGGGGCCCTCCTGCCGTCACTTCTTATGAATATGTTCCGTTGTTGGTCTCCTACCACAGGTTTCGATCTCAAAAGTAATCTTTGACCATTCTTACAAAGTATTTTGGGACTTTTAATCTCGATAAGGATGACACCATATGATCCCATCCAGTCGAGTTGAAGGCCTTTTTAATTTCCTTGCTGCTCCCTTGCTTTGTATAACCGTTCTTGCCGTGTTCACCTTTTATGAACTACCTTTACTGTCTTTGAGAGATTCCTTTTGCATCCTTAACTTAATAGTGCTGTAGCCTATTGTTTATAAGCCTCTCAACACATTTGCCTTGCATCCAGTAGATATACCGGCCTATATGATTGGAGTTCGCCGAGAATTTTGCCAGGCTTTGGTAACTGGATAAGTTCATCATCAAGGACCTAGATGTGCTTGTGTATCTACTATGTTGAGAGACTTTTTGTCTCTTCTCATAAATTGAGCTACTTTTTTAATGTATTTTATATTATTAATAAATTTTTGATATTACACATACACACATTCTAATCTATTCCTCTTTCTATTTTATTTTTCTTTTCTATCTTTTCTTTCCAGAGTTATCCCGATGAAGATCATGCTTTAGCCGGTGTTAGACCTCATTTATATCATTCATTGGATCGTTTCTTTGGTGAATGTTTCGCCCAACCACGTATGGTCTATAGAAAATAATTGCCTGCCTCCCTCGCCAACGCCCCCGCCCCCCACACACTTTTAGTGTCAGTTAATACTACATAATTCCAAGAACCCCCCCCCCCAAAAAAAACAATCAAACCAAAATGCCATTTATTCTTCAATTATAAGAGGAGTTAACATAACAAAGAATCGAAGTATAAAGAAAAGAAAACAAAAACAACAGCTTATAAATATTGTACTTATACATACAATACAATCGAGCAAACAATTAAAGCATTTACCTTTAAACAAGATATCCACAATTAACCCTTTGAAGGGGAGGAGAGAAGAAGGAAAATACAAAAGGTCCCAGATGTGAGTGTTGAGAATTGGCAGGCCTGGTGGAGGCCAGGTTCATTCGGAAATAGAGACAGGCGAAAAAAATAATTTTAACACATTAAAGCTCAAAAAAGAGGTCTGTCCTCATATGGGGTCAGAGGGCGTTAATGGGTTAAAGTTGAGGCACATCTGTATCTCAGCAATGTTGTGATACATTTAGTGCGCCACATCAATGTTGAGATACATTTAGCTTAATATTTAAACATTATCTTGTCAAAAGCCATAAATTTCTCCTTATTAATGTTGAGATAATTTTGGCTTTTGTATTGTCCCAATATTTCAAACATTATCTTGCCAAAATCATATATTTCTCTAACAATAAGAACAGGCTTTTTATAAAGCCAAAAAAATCTGTAAAAAAAGGCCAAAAAAAATAATTTCTGGGAAACGGACTAGAGTGGATTTTCTAGTTCATTTCCTGGAATTTATAGAATTGCCTGTTCTTATTGCTTTGTTTCATTGGCTGCTCTTTCTGCGCCGATGATATGAATGAGGTTCAATTCGGCTGAATGGATACAAAATTAAATTCAAAATGCCAAGGTACTCCTTTTTTTGCTTGTAGCATAGATCAAAATTTTCACGACTTTCCTAGGAAAAAGCTTGCTCGCTCTCTCTCTCTATCGCACTCTATTTGCATTTTTCTTTTAATAATGACACTCTTTCACCCGCTCTTTACTCTTTACCCATCATTTGACACTGATACTGACTGAGATCATCAGAGACACCACCACTTTTTCGAAGTCCTTCATTGTGTAACATTTTCCCCAAAACGTAGATTTTTGTCCCATAACCCCGAGATTTAAGCACCTTGTGATGTTTTTTTCATTGTTCTTAGATCACGTAGTACACATTTTTAGTAGTATTAGTGTTACTAATTCTTTTCTAAGTCTACTTTTAGGCGTTGCCAGTACTACTTACACTTGCGATAACAGTGGGACTCGTTTACATAGTGTTTGATTAACATTTCAGCTGTTGTAGATTAACAGAATGCCATGCATTTGGAGACCCCGTCCCACGTATCATCACAGCCTTATATTATAAGCAATATCTGTAAAGTTTCCGGCCATAAGTTATCGTGTTAAATTAACACTGTTGACAGATAAAATTATAAATGTATTAACATTTTGCTGTTCAGTAACATTTAGGTTGTTCTAAACAATGACAACTAACTGCTCCCAAGCCAATTTCCGTTCCTAATGATTTTTCAAGGTATAGGAGAAAGTTCACCTTTCAGGGTATATTCTCTATGGCTCTCACACTGTAGAGCAGGCATCGGCGAAAAGCCCCACATGAGAGGCTCTCTAGCATCTACAGCTTTTCTCAGTCTCAGCGGCTTGCGGCAGTGATTTTTCGATTTTTCCGCCGCCAAAATTTTGAATTGTGTTTCCACTTGGAGCCTCTCATGAGAGGCAATTGACAAAACTCCGCATGCGAGCGGCTCTCGTACTACAGAGAGAGGGAAATTTACTCTTCGCATGTTAGATTAGGAGCAGCATCAGTATGACAGCTATTTTAAGTGAAATGTTTTTAATATTTACAGCCCTTTTCATAATCGTTTCTCACAGGATTATAAGGAGAATTTTTAGTAAATACTTATAAATATACTTATACTTATACTTTATAAAAATCAGAAATTAAATAATATTTCACTTTTCAATGAAAACGAGCTATTCTCAATCTAACGGAGCATGCGAGCGGCTCTCGTACTACAAAGAGTGGGAAATGTACTCTTCGCATGTTAGACTAGGATCAGCATCAGTATGACAGCTATGTTAAGTGAAATGTTTTTAATATTTACACCCCTTTTCATAATCGTTTCTCACAGGATTATAAGGAGAATTTTTAAAATAAAACAATACTTAATACTTGGAATCCTTTGAAAATTGTTTAAAAATATGGCATGTAATTTATAAAAATCAGAAATTAAATAATATTTTACTTTTCAATGATAACAAGCTATTCTCAATCTAACAGAGCATGAGAGAGTTTTCCACTCTCTACAGGTCTAACCTCTCTGATGTAAATCAATTGTATGAGTCGTCGAATGTCAATGTGAGAGGGCCTCTCACTGTTCTAGAGCATCATAAAAATATAACAGCACTGTTAAGCAAATAATTAGAAGAAGTTTTTAAATTAAATAATATTTCACTTTTCAATGAAACTAACAGAGCATGAGATAGTTTTCCACTCTAACCTCTCTAATGTAAATCAATTGTGTGAGTCCTCGAATGTCAGCGTGAGACGGCCTCTCACTGCTCTAGAGCACCGTGAAAATATAACAGCACTGTTATGCAAATAATTTATAAAAATAGAAACAGTTTTTAAATTGAATAATATTTTACTTTTCAATGAAAACAAGCTATTCCCAATCTAACAGAATATGGAAGAGTTTTTCACTCTAACTTCTCTGATGTAAATCAATTGCGTGAGACCTCGAATGTCAGCGTGAGAGCGACTCTCACTGTTCTAGATCACCATGAAAGTATGACAGCACTGTTAAGCTGTTTGATTGAATCGCGCTCTCCCACTGTTGATAACATTTTTCAAACATTCAAGTGAGAGAACATTTGTTCACAGGCTTTGCAGAAGAAAACAAACTCTTCCCAATCTAACAGAAAATGGGAGAGTTTTCACTCTCTACTGGTCTAACCTCTCTGAGGTAAACCCATTGTGTGAGTCCTCGAATGTCAGCGTGAGAACGACTCTCACTGCTCTAGAGCACCATGAAAGTATAACAGCACTGTTAAGCAAATAATTTATAAAAATCAGAATGAGTTTTAAAATAATTAAAATTAAATAATATTCACTTTTCAATGAAAACAAGCTATTCCCAATCTAACAGAGTATGGGAGAGTTTTTCACTCTAACCTCTCTGATGTAAATCAACAGCGTGAGACCTCGAATGTCAGTGTAAGAGCGACACTCACTGCTCTAGATCACCATGAAAGTATAACAGCACTGTTAAGCTGTTTGATCGAATCACGCTCTTCCACTGTTGATAACATTTTTCTAACATTCAAGTGAGAGAACATTTGTTCACAGGCTTTTCAGAAGAAAACAAGCTATTCCCAATCTAACAGAAAATGTGAGAGTCTTCCGCTCTTTACAGGTCTAACCTTTCTGATGTAAATCAATTGTGTGAGTCCTCGAAGGTCAGCGTGAGAGTGTCTCTCACTGCTCTAGAGCACCATGAAAATATAACAGCTCTGTTAAGCAAATAATTTATAAAATCAGAATGAGTTTTAAAATTAAATAATATTTCACTTTTCAATGAAAACAAGCTATTCCCAATCTAACGGAGCATGGGAGCGTTTCCACTCTAACCTCTCTGATGTTAATCAATTGTGAATGTCAGCGTGAGAGGGACTCTCACTGCTGTAGAGCATCATGAAAGTATAAAACCACTGTTAAGCAAATAATTTATAAAAATTAAAAGAAGTTTTTAAATTAAATAATATTTCACTTTTCTGTGAAAACAAGCTATTCCCAATTTAACAGAGCATGGGAGAGTTTTCTACTCTAACCTCTCTGATGTAAATCAATTGAGTGAGACCTCGAATGTCAGAATGGGAGTGCCTCTCACTGCCCTAAAGCACCATGAAAGTATAACAGCTCCGATTAGCTGTTTGATCGAATCATCAAGAGAAAATTTGTTCCCACTGCAACTAACTGGTAAAGCCCTGCTAGCTTTTTACACTCAAAGAAATTGCTACGTCGTTCGAAAAAACAACTGGTCTATTCCAAGAAGGTCTATATTCTCCTCTCAAGCACAGGGTTAAATTAAAAATATTAAATAAAAAATATACAAAAATAAACAGAAGCCCAAACCAAGCATTTGTAGTGGTAGAAACTAGAATTTTTAATTAAAAATCAAAACGTTATAGTAAAACCAATTCAAAAATAAAATAAAAAAACAACAAACCGAAAAAATGCTTATGTAAAACAACAATAATAACGAAGTAAAGTAAATAAAAAAACTCCTCAAAGTAGTTGTGGGTGCCTATTAAAAATTAGTTCTAAATTAAAAAATTTAACAACAAAAAGAAAACAAAAATAAGTAATCAACAATAATGAAACAACAATAATTAGAAAAACAACTGAAATCAAAGAAAAAAAATTAAAAAACAAAGAAAATAATTAAAATATTTTATAAAAAAATCAAAACAAAATCCTCATAGAAAAAAAACTTTGTAAAATTCAATAGAAACGAACAACAACAAACGAAACATTCTTTAAAAAAACAACAACAACAACCAAGCGTATATACTAAATAGTTAAAAATTAAAACAACAACATTTATTTACATAAAACAACATATATATATTTTTTAGTAGTAAAATTTTAGATATAAAACAAAAAATCAAAATTAAACGAAGGCAAACAACCACAACAAACAAACACTGTGTTAAAGTCAAACCTCTCCCCCACAGGCCAAATGTCCGTTCAAAAGGACAACTAAATTAATTAAATTAAATAGGTGGTTTAATTTTCCTTTTTTGTTGATTTAATATTTATTAAAATTAAAAAAAATCGTTTTTGATTATTTAATATTTATTAAAATTGCAAAAAAATAAATTGGTGGTTTAATTTTCGTTTTTTGATTTTTTTATATTTATTAAAATGAAAAAAAAATAAATTAAATTAATTTGCTGGTTTAATTTTCGTTTCGATTTTTGTCTATTAATCTCTAATATTTATTTAAAATTTGTGAAAAAAATCCAAAACTTGGTTTCCACTAACATTTTTCCCCTAGTCTAATTATTGTCCATATGGTCGTTTTTGTTGTTCCCCTAAATAAAATTGTTGTCATTTCTTTATTGTCTCTTTTTTTTGTTTTATTCGGTTTCTAAATTATTTTCCTGTATTTGTAAATATATATATATACATTCGTTTTAATTTTATATTCGTTCTTTTATTTTATTGGATTATTTATCAATTGTGTAGCAAAAGCAAAAACTTTTACAAAAACAAAATCATTGTTATATCGTTTTTTCGTTTTCCTATTAAAGTATTAAGTGAATTGTATAAAAAAGAAAACATAATGAATTTATTAATAAATAAAATTAAAATTAATGAAATATTAGTAAAAAGAAAATGGTGTGATAGTGTTTAAATTAAAATAAATCGCAAACAAAGGTAGGTAATCGGGGGATTTTCTTACCAGAAATGAAAAAATAATAAAAATAAAATAATTTCCCTTAAACATCCCGAACGGAGCGAGGTAAAGCTTCTCTGGGCTGCGAGCGATATAATGATCAACGATCCACAGTTTAAAGCCAAATCCAAAGGGATTTCCAAAAATGGCTAATTAATAACTATCAACAGCAGTAATAAGGTGGACCATTCGGAGAAGAAGCGTAATCAATAGGCCTGTTTTTCTTTAAGACTGGATAACTGAGCAAAAACCTAAAGAAACATTTTTAATTTCACTCAAAATATAAAAAACAAGTAAAACGGCATGGATTGCATTCCACAGAGGCTGACGATTTTCGTAGAAGTGCAGTAATATCACAGGAAAATATATTTTTTTTTATATAGAAAAACCAAAACAAATACAAATATTGAAAAAAATAATTTTATAAATAAATATTGTATTTTTATTACTTCAAACCACGCTTATAAGCCAAGGCTACCAATACGTTTACATATCGAAATAATACTTCAAGTCAATTCAAAAAATAAATATTATTATATTTATATTTTCAAAAAGCTTAAATACCATAAATATTGGCATATAGTGGATGCTACAGTTGGTTGTATTTCCATTCTATTTTAATGCCAAAAGTACAAATTTTGAAAATCCATTATCTCACGTACATAGTGCCTAACCTATCTTCATAATTCAACCAATTTTTGCCGTAAATGTAAAAATTTTTTTATTTTGCGTGTCTATGCAGTCAGAGGAATGTATTTATACCAAAGTCCATGATTCTAGCTGCGGCCATTTGGTTGGTACCATTTTTATCCCTCTATTCCCATTTTACCCCTTAAAAGTACGAATTTGGAAGAACCCTTTTATTTTCGTGTCTAGGCAGTCAGAGGAATGTATACACCGAATTTCATGACTCTAGCTACGGTCATTTGGTTGGTACTATTTTTATCCCTTTTTCCATTTTAACCCCAAAAAGTACGAATTTCGAAAAATCCGTTTATTTTACGTGTCTACGCAATCCGAGAAATACATACACCGAATTTCATTATTCTAGGTGCAGACGTTTGGTTGGTACTATTTTTATCCCTCTGTACCCATTGTATCCCCTGAAAGTACGAATTTGGAAAAACCCTTTTAGTTTCGTCTCTAGGCAGTCAGAGGAATGTATACAGCGAATTTCATGACTCAAGCTGCGGTCATTTGGTTGGTACTATTTTTATTCCCTTTTTCCATTTTAACCCCAAAAAGCACGAATTTCGAAAAATCCGTTTATTTTACGTGTCTACGCAATCCGAGGAATAAATACACCGAATTTCATTATTCTAGGTGCAGACGTTTGGTTGGTAATATTTTTATCCCTCCATACCCATTGTATCCCTTTGGAAAAAAAACCTTTTATTTTTCATGTCTACGTAGTCAAAGGAATGTATACTCCGAATTTAATGACTCTAGCTGCGGTCATTTGGTTGGTACTATTATTATCCCCTTTTTCTATTTTGACCCCAAAAAGTACGAATTTCGAAAGATCAGTTTATTTTCCGTGTCTACACAGTCAGAGGATTGTATACTCCGAATTTCATGACTCTAGCTGCGGTCATATGATTGGTACTATTTTTATCCCCTTTTTTCATTTTAACCCCAAAAAGTACAAATTTTGAAAAATCGGTGTATTTTGCTTGTCTATGCAATCAGAGGAATGTATACACCGAATTTCATTATTCTAGGTACAGCAGTTTGGTTGGTACCATTTTTATCCCTCTATTCCCATTTTACCCCTTAAAAGTACGAATTTGGAAAAAATACTTTTATATTATGTATCTACTCAATTAGAGGAATGTTAACATCGAATTTCGTGTTTCTAGCTGTTGTCGTTTAATATGTACCATTTTTATCCCTTTTTTGCCCCATTAAATAAGAAACCCCTACAAATAAGAATCACTTTATGGTGCAATTTTTGCTATAAGGGGAATGCGCATATACATAATTTTTTATTAATTACACTGTCCTACAAATTAAGACTTTTTGAATGGAACAGAATAACGACCCTATAGGATATAGGATAAATGTTGGGTGTAAAATCAAAAATTGTGAAAAGTGCCTTTAGAAGAACCGGCGTAACTTTTTATCATATAGAGACTGTCTGAGTTTGGAAGTGGTGAAATTATGGATTCTATTTATTACGTTTTTTTTTCAAAATATTTGTATCTCATAAAAATTGCAATGAAATTAAAATTTGAATAAATTTCAGTCATCAACATTCAAAGTTTAGCCTTATTTATAGCATATCTCGTCAAAGATTTCTTTCATTCCGAATATCACATAAATTTTATATTTTTTTTCTGAGGATATTTCCATTTAAAGCCTTGTCCTTTCAACATACAGAACTTATGTAAATTTCAGTTAACAAAAGATACATGGCCACGAATGCATGTAAAAGTATTAAGAGGAAACGGAAAATACAACTAAAAGGAATACAAAAGGACAAATGTGGGAGATCATCGTCCAACATAAAAGACCAAAAACCAAAAATGACCGATGATGACAATTCAACCGTTCGACGAGGGGTTTAACAAATTTGGGCCACATAACATCACCACGCAATGCATTTTAAAGTTGTTCTCCTCAGACCAATCCTCTGGTTGTTGGTTTTTTTTTTTTTTTCGAAAATACATTGGAATGAATTTTAAATACGAACAGTAGTCGTGTGGGGCTCACGTTCATTGTTAAAAATACGCCGAAGGAAAAATGTTGGTTGAATATTATCAAGGGGATGTTTGGGGAAAGAAGAGTTCATAAGAAATAAAAATAAAAAAGAAATAAGAAATTGAAAAAGGCACAACGTTAATAAATATTTTTATTATTATTACTAATTTATATTTTATTTAAGAAATCCCTCAAAATCGAATATATTCCGCTTTTGTTTCCTCCATCCATTTGTTCCTCCATCAATAGAAGTTTGGAAAAAAAACTTATTTTTATACCCTCCACCTCCAGGATGGGGGTATACTAACTTTGTCATTCCGTTTGTAACACCTTGAAATATCGACCTGAGACCCTATATAAGTATTCATAAAATATTCATAATATTCTAAGACGATCTAGCCATGTCCGTCTGTTGAAAGCACACTAGCATCTAAACGAAAGGAGCTACAACGTTCAAATTTTCCATAAATGTGTCTTATAGTCGTAGATCGGTTGGGATTGAGACGGGGCGAAATCGGCCCAAAGGGAAAAATTTTTCCCTCACAAGGACTAAAAATACCCATAATAATCCCTAATATGTTAGCGTATTTAACCATGTTTTTATACCCTCCACCTCCAGGATGGGGGTTACTAACTTCGTCATTCCGTTTGTAACACCTTGAAATATCGACCTAAGACCCTATAAAGCATACATATTTTTGATCGTCATAAAATTCTAAGACGATCTAGCCATGTCCGTCCGTCCGTCCGTCTGACCGTCTGTTGAAAGCACGCTAGCATCTAAACGAAAGGAGCTAGAACGTTCAAATTTTCCATAAATGTGTCTTATAGTCGTAGATCGGTTGGGATTGAAATGGGGCGAAATCGGCCCAAAGGGAAAAATTTTTCCCTCACAAGGACTAAAAATACCCATAATAATCCCTAATATTTTAGCGTATTTAAGTATGTTTTTTGAATAGGTCTGTTTATATTTGCTTGATATTTGGTATGCGCATTCCCCCTACAGCAAAAACGTGCACCATAAAGTGATTCTTATTTGTAGGGGGTGAAATGGGGCAAAAAAGGGATAAAAATGGTACATATTAAACGACAACAGTTAGAAACACGAAATTCAGTGTGTACATTCCTCTAATTGAGTAGATACATAATATAAAAGTATTTTTTCCAAATTCGTACTTTTAAGGGGTAAAATGGGAATAGGGGGATAAAAATGGTACCAACCAAACGGCTGTACCTAGAATAATGAAATTCGGTGTATACATTCCTCTGATTGCATAGACAAGTAAAATACACGAATTTTTCAAAATTCGTACTTTTTGGGGTTAAAATGAAAAAAATGGGATAAAAATAGTACCAATCAAATGAGCGCAGCTAGAGTCATGAAATTCGGAGTATACATTCCTCTGACTGTGTAGACACGGAAAATAAACTGATTTTTCGAAAGTCGTACTTTTTGGGCCAAATTAGAAAAGGGGATAAAAATAGTACCAACTAAATGACCGCAGCTAGAGTCATGAAATTCAGAGTATACATTCCTCTGACTGCGTAGACACGGAAAATAAACGGATTTTTCCAAATTTTTACTTTCAAGGGATACAATGGTACAGAGGGAGAAAAATAGTACCAACTAAACGACTACAGCTAGAATGATGAAATTCGGTGTATACATTCCTCTGATTACGTAGACACGTAAAATAAACGGATTTTTTGAAATTCGTACTTTTTGGGGTTAAAATAAAAAAGGGGATAAAAATAGTACCAATCAAATAACCGCATCTAGAGTCATGAAATTCGGAGTATACATTCCTCTGACTGCGTAGACACGTAAAATAGACGAATTTTTCTAAATTCGTACTTTCAAGGGATACAATGGTACAGAGGGATAAAAATAGTACCAACTAAACGACTACAGCTAGAATGATGAAATTCTAATTGCGTAGAAACGTCAAGGGGGGTAAAAATGGTACCAACCAAATGGGCGCAGCTGGAATCATGGAATTCGGTGTATACATTCCTCTGACTGCATAAACACGCGAAATAAAAAGTTTTTTCCAAAATAAAAAGTTTTTTCCAAATTCGTACTTTTTCTTTTACGACAAAAATTGGTTGAATCATGAAGTTAAGTTATTATGCACTATGTACGTCTGATAATGGATTTTCAAAATTTGTTCTTTTGGAATTAAAATAGAGCGGAAATACAACCAACTATCTACCAATATTTATGGTATTTAAGCGTTTTGAAAATATAAATATAAGAATATTTATTTTTTGTTTTGAAATAAATAATGGTTTGAAATAATTAAAATATTATATTTATTTATAAAATTATTTTTTCAATATTTGTATTTGTTTTGGTTTGGCTATATTAAACAGATTTATATTTTCCTTTAATATTACTGCACTTCTACGAAAACCGACAACCTCTGTGGAATGCAATCCATGGTGGAGGCTATATAAAGTTCGGCCCGGCCGAACTTAACGCCGTTTTTACTTGTTTTAATGTATTCTCTGTATTTTTGCGAATCCCTTCAAATTGTGTCACCATATATTTTATTATCATTTTTGGAAATTCCTCAAAAGCGGAATATATTATTTTTTGCTTCCATCAATAGAAAAAAAAAACTTATTTTTTGGAATGTTTTCTCTGTTTTTTTTTTGCGAAATTTGTGCCACAATTTAACATTCTAATTTTGATTTATTAAATATCCAATTATTTTCTTTGAGTGTATTGGTTTTATGGGAGTGCCAAGATAAAAAAGCAAAATCGAAAAACTGAATGTGAAAATTCATGGTAAACCTTTCTTTCCAATGAATTGTATCATCAACGTAGGATTTTTTTTTCTCGGAAACCAGAAACGTGTGATATTTTCAATTCCATTGAAAGTAAAGTGGAGATAAAATATAAATATAATGTATAAAATGAGATAAATGTTTAGGATTATATGATTGAAGTTGTGACAGACTCAAGCATTAAATTAGAGAATTTTTTGTAATTATAGATATCGAACTTGTTCAACAAAAGTGTAATAAACTCAAGTCTAAAAATTAAATTAAACAACCAAAATATAACTCTATTGATGAGTCTAAATAAGATATTGTGAAAACTAATTTTATAAAAAATTGTTTTTGTATGGCAACCCCATTATGGAGTGGAGATAGGGGGCAGGTATATTTGGGAAAACTGTTTGGCAGTTAAAAATTAACGAGGACCGGTCTTACATGACTCCCCTCTAAGGGTAACTCGGGAGAAGTTTTCGATATTTCCTTCATAAAAAAATATAAAAAAATGTATGGGGACCACCTTCAGGGTTGAAGATAGAGGGTAGGTATGTTCTGAGAAAATATTGGGGCTGAAAAAATATTGTGGGTTGGTCATACATTTGACTCCTCTAGGGGCCTCCTTGGGGCAGTTGTTGAGAGGTGGGGGGGGGGCAAATTTTATAAAAATTTAATTTTTGTATGGGAGCCCCATTATAGAGTGGGAATAGGGGGTGTGTTTGAAAATAATGTTGTAGAGGGAAAATTAATGGAGGTCGGTCTTACAATTAACCCCTCCGGGGTCAACTATGAGACAGTTTTGGGCCTCACTGTCGCAACAAAAATTAAAAAAAATAAATAAATCGTATGGGGACCACCTTAAGGGTTGAAGATAGGAGATAGGTTTGTTCATAGAAAATGAGGGGCTTGAAAAAATATCGGGGGTCGGTCATTCATGTGACTCCACTAGAGGCCTCCCAGGGCCAGTAAGAGTGGTGAGAGCAAATTTTATAAAAATTTAATATTTATGTGGGAGCCCCATTATGGAGGTGGGATAAGAAGTAAGTGTGTTTGAAAATAATGTTGCAGAGGGAAAATTAATGGAGGTCGGTCTTACATTTACCCCAGCTAGGAGCAACTCCGAGACAGTTTGGGCCTTACTGTATAAAAAACAAGTAAAAACGATGTTAAGTTGTGGATTGCATTCCACAGAGGATGTCGATTTTCGTAGAAGTGTAGTAATATTACAGGAAAATATAATTTTAATATAACCAAACCAAAACAAATACAACTTTTGAAAAACAATTTAAAAAATATAATACTTTTTGTTGTAACTCTATTAAATATAATATTTTTATCTCAAACCACGCTTATAAGGCAATACGTCAATTCAAAAATTAAATATATATATTTTCAAAAAGCTTAAATACCATAAATATTGGTAGATAGTGGGTGCTACAGTTGGTTGTATTTCCGTTCTATTTTAATTCCAAAAGTACAAATTTTGAAAATCCATTATCTCATGTACATAGTGCAAAATAACCTAACTTCATGATTCAACCAATTTTTGCCGTAAAAAAAGTGTCTATGCAGTCAGAGGAATGTATACACCGAATTCCATGATTCCAACTGCGCCCATTTGGTTGGTATCACTTTAACCCCCTTGACGTTTCTATGCAATTAGAATTTCATCATTCTAGCTGTAGTCGTTTAGTTTGTACTATTTTGATCCCTCTGTACCATTGTATCCCTTGAAAGTACGAATTTCGAAAAATTCGTCTATTTTACGTGTCTACGCAGTCAGAGAAATGTATACTCCGAATTTCATTTTTCTAGGTGTATCCGTTTGGTTGGTACCATTTCTATCCCTCTGTCCATTGAAAGTACGAATTTGGAAAAAAACCTGTATACGTTGTCAAAGGAATGCATACTCCGAATTTCATGACTCTAGTTGCCGTCATTTAGTTGGTACTATTTTTATCCCCTTTTTCCATTTTGACCCCAAAAAGTACGAATTTCGAAAAATCCGTTTATTTTACGTGTCTACACAGTCAGAGGAATTTATACTCCGAATTTCATGACTCTAGCTGCGGTGATATGATTGGTACTATTTTTATCCCCTTTTTTCATTTTAACCCCAAAAAGTACAAATTTTTAAAAATCCGTGTATTTTACTTGTCTATGCAATCAGAGGAATGTATACACCGAATTTGATTATTCTAGGTACAGCAGTTTGGTTGGTACCATTTTTATCCCTCTATTCCCATTTTACCTCTTAAAAGTACGAATTTGGAAAAAATACTTTTATATTATTTATCCACTCGATTAGAGGAATGTACACACTGAATTTGTCATGTTTCTAGCTGTTGTCGTTTAATATGTACCATTTTTATCTCTTTTTGGCCCCATTTCACCCCCTACAAATAAGAATCACTTTATGGTGCACTTTTTTTGCCATAAGGGGAATGCGCATACCAAATATCAAGCAAATATAAACAGACATATTCAAAAAACATGCTTAAATACGCTAAAATATGAGGGATTATTATGGGTATTTTTAGTCCTTGTGAGGGAAAAAATTTTCCCTTTAGGCCGATTTCGCCCCATTTCAATCCCAACCGATCTACGAATATAAGACGCATTTATGGAAAATTTGAAACTTCTAGCTCCTTTCGTTTAGATGCTAGCGTGCTTTCAACAGACGGACGGAAGGACGGACATGGCTAGATCGTCTTAGAATTTGATGACGATCAAGAATATATATACTTTATAGGGTCTCAGGTCGATATTTCAAGGTGTTACAAACGGAATGACAAAGTTAGTATACTCCCATCCTGGAGGGGAGGGTATAAAAAATATTTAATGGATAATATTACTGCATATTTGGGGCCGGTTTAAAGGGCAGTTTCTGAATTTATGCAAATCTGCGTCGTTGATGCTTAAAACTCTGTTAATAAAATTAGTCGTTGTGTTGATTTTTGTTTGTCGCTGTCTGTTTTTGGAACCAATCTGTTTTCAATACGTTGCACAGTGGAATGTTTTCATAAAAGATGCGACAGAAATTAGAAGAAATAGAGCTAGGACCTTGAAACTTCGCACACATCCCTTGTATCGTCAAATTAGATCAAAAACAATTTTTTTGTTCAAATCCGTCCACGACCACGTCTACCTCTCATGTAAGTTAAAATGAATAACGTCATAAATTTCTCATTTTAATATGTATATGTTAATACAAATCATTACCAGTGATTTTATTTAAGTCCATAATTAATTGAAAAATATCAGTGCTACGCCTAATTTAATAAATAAAAATTTTAGTTTTTTACGATTTTCGTAATTTTTGATAAAAATGATTTTATTTTTTAATCGATGACAACGGCTATATAACTTTACTAGCAGTACCCGCTGCTTCGCACGCGAAAAAGTCAGTTATTTGTTAATTTTATCCGTCTTTGTGTTTGGATAGTATTTATTTAATTTTCTTTTGGTGGATATAGATAAATCTAAAATAGTAATTTGAAAACCTCCTATTAGCTAGCAATCACACACAGTCAAAGGAATGTGCTTGTCGATATGCACTATTTTAGCTGAACTACTTCGTATGTCTAATTTTTATAATTTTCTCCCAAGGTTTGAATAAAAAATTACCACCATTTATATCCTCGATCTCATGTTTCTAGATTCAGCCAGCCAGTTTATAACTTTTTGCACTTCTTTCCCAAAAAGTACACATTTTGAAAAATCACATGTGTTTTTGCTTCCCCTAAAAATATGTACTTTATTTGGTAACACATTTATTCCTTGTTGTCCCGTATCCCCCTTTTAAGTACAAATTTTGAAATATCCATTTATGTTCCGCGCTTACGTAATTAAATGATTGTACAGCATTTTTATCCATTTTCGTCCCGCGCACCCATTAAAAGTACAAATTTCGAAAAATTAAACTATGGTCAGAGGAATTTACACACTAAATTTCACGATTTTAGCTGTAATACTAAAGTTGGTACCTTTTTTATCCCTTTTTGTCCCGCTCGTCCCTTAAAAGTACAAATTTCGAAAAATCCAACTTTACTTCGTTTCTATATGGTCAGAGGAATTTACATACCAAATTTCACGTTTCTATCTGTAATACTTTAGTTGGTACCATTTTTATCCCTTTTAGTCCCACTCGTCCCTTAAAAGTACAAATTTCGAAAAATCAATTTATGTTCCAAGTCTACGATGTCAGAGGAATGTAAATACCGATTTTCACGATTCTAAAGAGTGATTTTTTTGAGGTTAGGATTTTCATGCATTAGTATTTGACAGATCACGTGGGATTTCAGACATGGTGTCAAAGAGAAAGATGCTCAGTATGCTTTGACATTTCATCATGAATAGACTTACTAACGAGCAACGCTTGCAAATCATTGAATTTTATTATCAAAATGCGTGCTCTGTTAAGAAAGTTCATAAAGAAAGAAATTGTGTTCAGCGACGAAGCTCATTTTTGGCTCAATGGGTACGTAAATAGGCAGAATTGTCGATTTTGGAGTGAATATCAGCCAGAAGCATTGCAAGAGCTACCAATGCATCCAGAAAAAGTCACAGTTTGGTGCGGTTTATGGGCAGGTGGCATCATTGGACCGTACTTCTTCAAAGATGATGCGAATCGTAACGTAACTGTGAATGGTGAGCGCTACCGTTCGATGATATCCAACTTTTTTTTGCCCAAAATGGAAGAACTGAACTTGGTTGACATGTGGTTTCAACAAGATGGCGCTACATGCCACACAGCTCGCGATTCTATGGCCATTTTGAGGGAAAACTTCGGAGAACAATTCATCTCAAGAAATGGACCGGTAAGTTGGCCACCAAGATCATGCGATTTGACGCCTTTAGACTATTTTTTGTGGGGCTACGTCAAGTCTAAAGTCTACAGAAATAAGACAGCAACTATTCCAGCTTTGGAAGACAACATTTCCGAAGAAATTCGGGCTATTCCGGCCGAAATGCTCGAAAAAGTTGCCCAAAATTGGACTTTCCGAATGGACCACCTAAAACGCAGCCGCGGTCAACATTTAAATGAAATTATCTTCAAAAAGTAAATGTCATGGACCAATCTAACGTTTCAAATAAAGAACCGATGAGATTTTGCAAATTTTATGCGTTTTTTAAAAAAAAAAAGTTATCAAGCTCTTAAAAAATCACCCTTTAGCTGCAATTCTTTAATTGGTACCATTTTTATCCCTTTTTGTCTCTTTCCTCCCTTAAAAGTACAAATTTCGAAAAATCCCTATTTGTAGCTCGTCTGCATGGTCATTGCAAGGAACTCGCCGAATTTCATGTTTATAAAGGGTGATTTTTTAAGAGCTTGATAACTTTTTTAAAAAAAAAAACGCATAAAATTTGCAAAATCTCATCGGTTCTTTATTTGAAACGTTAGATTGGTCCATGACATTTACTTTTTGAAGATAATTTCATTTAAATGTTGACCGCGGCTGCGTCTTAGGTGGTCCATTCGGAAAGTCCAATTTTGGGCAACTTTTTCGAGCATTTCGGCCGGAATAGCCCGAATTTCTTCGGAAATGTTGTCTTCCAAAGCTGGAATAGTTGCTGGCTTATTTCTGTAGACTTTAGACTTGACGTAGCCCCACAAAAAATAGTCTAAAGGCGTCAAATCGCATGATCTTGGTGGCCAACTTACCGGTCCATTTCTTGAGATGAATTGTTCTCCGAAGTTTTCCCTCAAAATGGCCATAGAATCACGAGCTGTGTGGCATGTAGCGCCATCTTGTTGAAACCACATGTCAACCAAGTTCAGTTCTTCCATTTTGGGCAAAAAAAAGTTGGATATCATCTCACGGTAGCGCTCACCATTCACAGTTACGTTACGATTCGCATCATCTTTGAAGAAGTACGGTCCAATGATGCCACCAGCCCATAAACCGCACCAAACTGTGACTTTTTCTGGATGCATTGGTAGCTCTTGCAATGCTTCTGGCTGATATTCACTCCAAAATCGACAATTCTGCCTATTTACATACCCATTGAGCCAAAAATGAGCTTCGTCGCTGAACACAATTTCTTTCTTTCTGAACTTTCTTAACAGAGCACGCATTTTGATAATAAAATTCAATGATTTGCAAGCGTTGCTCGTTAGTAAGTCTATTCATGATGAAATGTCAAAGCATACTGAGCATCTTTCTCTTTGACACCATGTCTGAAATCCCACGTGATCTGTCAAATACTAATGCATGAAAATCCTAACCTCAAAAAAATCACTCTTTAGCTACTGCCGTTTAGTTAGGACGAAGTTACGATGTTTATCCCTTTTTGGGCCATTTTACCCCCTAAAAGTACGAATTTCGTAAAACCCTTTCTTAGTCGACGTCTACGTCATATTTGGGAACCACCCTGAAAATTTCATGACCCTGGCTTCAGCCGTTTGGTCTGGGGGCTGGTCAATGATAAGTCAGTCAGTCAGTAACGCAACTCTTTTATATATATAGATAACGTAAGAAAGATTTATATATCGGCCCAATATTTACATATACGCTCATGCCATAAAATCTTACATCCCTAAAGTATGCTTTAAATACATTTTCCAAAATACATTAACAGAGAGCAACGAAGTAAGTATTGCTTCATTTTTGGCTTAGACGGTTTTACCATTTCAGTAAGTAAATCGATGTTTGCAGCTATAAGCTGAATATTATTTTTAAAATGCATAAATAAGAAAATAGTTTAACAGTTTTTGTAAATGTCGAGGCATTGATCGGCCTCGCGAATATAGTTTTATACTGTAGAAAATTGACAATACAAAACAAATACAACCTTCAGGTTATTTTCTACGAACTAATACGATACATTGTTTTCGAGATACATCCCAATAAAATAACCTCTATTATTGTGAAATTTTCAACTATTTTACCATTTATGAACACAGCTAAATTTAAGCCCGATATTGGCAAAATATTTTAGATTATAGTTAATAGGAATGTTCTTTGCAAAATTCTATCAGTAAAGTCGAGATTGGGGCACATGAAATTTGGGAGTTTTTGCCGCTGGTAATACACTGTGCGTTTTGTCTTGTCCGTGTACAAAAATATTTTTTTTTTCGAATAAAAATATTTTTTTTCTCAATTTACTAACTACGTAGTCGCAAAACATAAAAGGATTTTACAAAATTTATACTTTTAAGAGGGCAGTGATACAAAGTAGCTTATCTGGAATCGAGGAATTTGGTGTAAAGTTTCCTCTGACTATGTAGACGCGCCACTCAAAATATTCTATTCTTCTTCCACATAAACTCACATAAAATCAAGCCACCCGAAAAATGTCCTGTAACGGCTTTATGGTCATTTCACAGACTAATCGACGTCACCGGACATTTATTGGATTTGCAAGGAATGCAAGGCCAGACAACGTAGTTTTTCTGTCTATGTGCGAGTGTGTGTGTGAAACTCTGTGTGCAATTTGCTCAATGTGTGTGAGTGTGTGTAACATCCGTTTATGGTTTCGTTATATTAGTGGTGGGTAACTTCAACCGGAAGGATATGAAATCTAATGATGTTGTAGCCAAAAAAAAAAAAAAAATAAAAGTAAAACCAATAAATTTCTGCTCTAGTTTCGGTAACATTTGGTCTACACCGAAATGAATTGCTTGCTTGACCAACAGCAGCAGCACCACCAAACGAATAAGGATCACCATTTTTTTATTTCAGTCCATTTCGTAATCTCACTGTCCGTCCGCCGTCCACCCGTCTAAAGGAATATAAATTTAAACTAATGAAACTGAGAAAGCCTTTAATGAAGTTAGCACCAACGACTACGGGCGACACACAAGCGACAAGCGAGAAAAAAGGGCACAGGACACGGGACACATAGCCAACCGACACTTTATTTACTACCATCATCTCACCGAGGAGGTGGCCATTGTGAAATCAAAGCCAGCACAAAACAAAAAATAAAGAAAAAATGCAACATCCTGTGGCGCCATAACAAACAGGACTCTAGCCAAGAGAAAAAGAGAGAAAAAAAAAACAAAAAGACCAAAGAGTATTTGCAGTTTATGAACTTTGTTAAAGTTAAAATTATTTGTTTTACAAATGACTTGAATTAACTTGGAACAACTCAAAATTACGATGATGACCCCAATGATGAGGACAAGGAGGACGAACCGATTGTTGTGAGCGAACAGCGAGCCATGGTAAATAAATAATTGTCAGTTGGTCAGGACAAAAAACCAGGCGGGAGAGTGGAACACAAGGAAAGCATAACTAAGAAAAGGAGCCGGTTATTTTGATTTAAAAATTTAAATTAAAAAAATATTTTCAAAAAAAGAATAAATTTAAAATTAATTTTTTTAAATTTATTTTTTATACAAGATGGCAAAATAGCCAACAAATATCCCATGAAATTCGCAGTCAAAAGTATTAGAAGAAATTTGAATTTTCAGTCTGAATAAATTACTAATCGTCTTTGTCGATCTACTTTCTCATTCTACACAAAAAGAAATTCAAGATATTTTTCAAGAAAATCGATGAATAACCCATTTATTATCTAATAAAAATCTTGCACAGTGAAACATCTGCATACAAGATGAGGCCAAAAATAAAGAGTGATTTTTTTGAGGTTAGGATTTTCATGCATTAGTATTTGACAGATCACGTGGGATTTCAGACATGGTGTCAAAGAGAAAGATGCTCAGTATGCTTTGACATTTCATCATGAATAGACTTACTAACGAGCAACGCTTGCAAATCATTGAATTTTATTACCAAAATCAGTGTTCGGTTCGAAATTTTTTATCGACAAATTTTGTTCAGCGATGAGGCTCATTTCTGGTTGAATGGCTACGTAAATAAACAAAATTGCCGCATTTGGAGTGAAGAGCAACCAGAAGCCGTTCAAGAACTGCCCATGCATCCCGAAAAATGCACTGTTTGGTGTGGTTTGTACGCTGGTGGAATCATTGGACCGTATTTTTTCAAAGATGCTGTTGGACGCAACGTTACGGTGAATGGCGATCGCTATCGTTCGATGCTAACAAACTTTTTGTTGCCAAAAATGGAAGAACTGAACTTGGTTGACATGTGGTTTCAACAAGATTTTGAGGGAAAACTTCGGAGAACAATTCATCTCAAGAAATGGACCGGTAAGTTGGCCACCAAGATCATGCGATTTGACGCCTTTAGACTATTTTTTGTGGGGCTACGTCAAGTCTAAAGTCTACAGAAATAAGCCAGCAACTATTCCAGCTTTGGAAGACAACATTTCCGAAGAAATTCGGGCTATTCCGGCCGAAATGCTCGAAAAAGTTGCCCAAAATTGGACTTTCCGAATGGACCACCTAAGACGCAGCCGCGGTCAACATTTAAATGAAATTATCTTCAAAAAGTAAATGTCATGGACCAATCTAACGTTTCAAATAAAGAACCGATGAGATTTTGCAAATTTTATGCGTTTTTTTAAAAAAAAGTTATCAAGCTCTTAAAAAATCACCCTTTATAAGTAGCTGTGACATCTTGCATATCTCTCTCATCTCTAGCGAAAAGCAAAAGCGAGCTTTTTAGACGTATAGAACTGAAAATTCTTTGAAGGGTGTAACACTGTGTGTAATTTTTGAAGTCATGGAAATATAACCATATACGGACACCACTACGTGATAAAAGACCAAAAGAAAGTTCTGTGTCTCCAAGTTTTCCCCAAAGTCATACACTTTTTATGGGCCCCCAAAGATTTGAGGGCCCATAAAATTCATCTTCAAGGTCGCAAGATCGCAAATGTCCTCGAACAAATCTTATAGGCTGTAGTATGTGTGGGTAGCGTATACGTGCTTTTGATTAAGGATCACTCATACGCACTGTAGTCGAACTGACCATTGACAGAAACAGTGCTGCAAGATATATTTTTTCTCACTATACTGTGTTAAGAATCATTCCTAGGAAGTTCATATGTTCTAGAAAGTTGTTTATTGAGATCTTAGGTACATTTTTGTAGTTGATTGTTTCTTTGAATTTTGAACGATATGCTACCTATGGACCTTAGTAGGGGAAAAAGATTAAAAAACGAATTTTTAAAGTATTTTTGCGATTTTGACCTTTAAGATGATGTTTTTTTTTGATTTTAATTGCTCACAATTTATCAATTTTATCACGTAGCTTTGTCCGTATATGGTTATATTTTTTCGTGTTGCGCTGTGTAATATCCAGTTATGAGACTATCAGATCCACAGCAGTGGTTAATAAAATCATCCAGTTTTAATGTACTTCCATTGAGTCAAGCCATGTTGTGTGAGAAAAAATGAGTTTTGGAATTAAAAGATCTGACTTTTTGCAGTAAATGTCTATCCTATCTTCCAAGGGTGTAATTTCGTGCAGGCAAAAGTTGCCCTGCAAAAGCGGGGAACCCCAGTTTCTATAACCTTTCTAAATATAAATATATATTTATTCTTCAAAGGAAAAAAATTATATTGGTGCAGTCATTTTTTTAAATTTATTTTTTTAAATACATATTTATTACAAACAAACTATATTTGGCACAAACACAGTTTTAGCGCCATAATAAAGCTAAGAATCCACAACTTCTAATAAAGCAAATTCGAAAGCAAAATCTGTGCAAATGTGAGTGAAACAGTTCGTCAAAGTCGAAAAGAAATTCCTTTTTTTCAAAATCTGAAAAAGATGAAAATCTATAATACAAAAAAACAAGTAAGGAAAGGCTAAGTAAGGCTCGGGCGGGGCCGACTATATGATACACTCCACTTTCTATCCGAATTCGGTAGAAAATTGTAAACGGGAAGAATTTTTGTATATTTCCTAATCATAGGCTGATATGACCTGACCCAATTTGTCAAATCGAGAAGAATATTAGTATCGGGGATATATCCAAGCATTGAATGTGACCCACTTACACAATATGTTCTTCTAGTTCAAGTATAACGTGTTATGCTCAATTTGAAGAAATTCTCTGAAAATAAGTGATTTCTGGGTCGGAAAAAGTCAATCCGGGAGCGAAATTTGTATGGTAGCTATATATAAATCTGAACCGATCTGATATATTTTCCCCACAGGTGCTCCTAGTTTAAATGTAAGATGTTTTGGCAAATATGAAAACAATCTGATAAAATATGTTGTTACTAGAGCGGAAAAGTCAAATTGGGAGCGATATATAAATCTGAACCGGTCTGACCCATTTTCACCATGGGTGTTTCTAGTGGAAACATAAGATATTTTGTCAAATAAGAAGAAGATCTGTTACAATATGTGGTTTCTACAGCAGAAAAATTCAAATCAGGAGCGAAATTTGAATGGGAGCTATATATAAATCTGAACCGATCTGACCTATTTTCACCACAGTGTTCTTAGTTTTGATATAAGATGTTTTTGCCAAATCTGATACAATATGTGGTTTCTAGAGTGGAAAAAGTCAAATTGGGAGCGAAATTTGTATGGGAGCTATATATAAATCTGAACCGATCTGCACCATTTCCAGTTGAAATATAAGGAATTTTGCCAGATTTGAAGAAAATATGTTAAAATATTTGGTTTATAGAGTGGAAAAAGTCAAATCGGGAGTGAAATTTGTGTGGGAGCTATATATAAATCTGAACCGATCTGACCCATTTTCATCATGGGTCTTCCTAGTGGAAGTATAAGATATTTTATCAAATTTGAAGAAGATCCGGTAAAATGTGTGATGTCTAGAGCAGAAAAAGTCAAATCGTGGGGCGAAATTTGAATAGGAGCTATATATAAATCTGAACCGATCTGAACTATTTTCACCATAGGTGTTTCTAGTTTAAATATAAGATGTTTTGCCAAATCTGAAGACAATCTGATACAATATGTGGCTTCTAAAGCGGAAAAAGTCAAATCGGGAGCGAAATTTGTATGGGAGCTATTATAAATCTGAACCGATCTAAGACATTTTTACCACAGATGTTTCTAGTTGAAATGTAAGATGTTTCGCCAATTTTTAAGAATATCTGTTAAAAAATGTGGTATCTAGAGTGAAAAGAGTCAAACCGGGAGTGAAATTCGTATGGGGGCTATATCTAAATCTGAACCGATTTTCTTCAAATTAAATAGCGTTCGTCCTTGTGCCGAAAAACTTCTTTGTGCAAAGTTTCATTTGGTTCTGTCTACAAGTATCTTGATTACAAGAATAGATGGACAGACAGACGGACGGACATTGCTACATCGATTCAAAAAGTGATTCTAAGTCGATCGGTATAATTAACAATGGGTCTATCTCCCTTCCTTTCGGGTGTTACAAACAAATGCACAAAGACATAACACTCTCGTGGAGTGTATAAAAATAAAACTTTTTTCGGCTCATTATGAACAAATACGTAAAATACTGTTAAAAAATAAATATGAAAATTAGTTTTATTTAAAATCAAAAAAATGCAAAAAGAAGTCAACTTTGTGCCGATTTCTAAATTATATCACAGTTGGACAATGTCGAAAAAAGAAATTACTTTTTTCAAAATCTGAAAAAGATGAAAATCTATAATACAAAAAAAATATTTTTTTTCTGTACATTATGAAATGATGTTAAAAAAACATAAAACAATTTACTTTTATTTAAAATCGAAAAATACAAAAAGTAGTCAACTTTGGGCCGATTTCTCAAATATATCACAGTTTGTCAAAGTCGAAAAAAGAAATTATTTTTTTATTAAAGATGAAAATCTATAACACAAAAAAAATATTTTTTTCTGCGCATTATGAACAAATACGTAAAATAATGTTAAAAAACATAAAAACAAAAAATAAAAATTTTACTTTTTTTAATCGAAAAACAAGAAAACTTTGAGTTAATTTCTAAAATATATCACAGTTCGACAAAATCAAAACAAGAAATTACTTTTTTTCAAAATCTGAAAGAGGTGAACATCTATATCTATAAATAAAATGATAGTAAAAAACATAAAAACAAAAAAAAAAAATAAAAAATTTATTTTTCATTAAAATCGAAAAAATTTGATTTGAACTGGGATATGTCCTGGCTCAATATTATTTTGCTTCTATATTTAATAGAATGCAAATTTATTTACAAATGGCATGGTGACATTTATTACTTGGCTGCAGACTACCACGATCATGATTTCGACCATGTCAAAAGCCTTTTCAAGTGGCTTCGCAGCGACTTTTCAACATCAACCCCGGCCTCTATAAGGAGATGATTCTCACAAACGAACGATAAAATCGAAAAAATTTAAAATAGTCATCTTTGTGCTAATTTTTAAAATATATACGATTAACCGATTTTCAATGTTAATACCTCAAAATAATCCTTGGGTCCTTGTCTAATTTCAATTTTTTCCACAACTCAAAAATGTTTACTAGAACAAATGGATTTTGATTTTGAACCACTGTGCAACAACGGTGATTTATGGTATTTTTTTTTCAAATTTCTGCTGTTTATTTACTTCGATTTTATTGTTTTATTTATATTACAATGTAAAGAAATGAAGCCTATTCCCGGGTTATTCACCTCTATAAGGAGATGATTCTCACAAACGAACGAGAAAATCGAAAAAATTTTAAAATAGTCATCTTTGTGCTAATTTTTAAAATATATACGATTAACCGATTTACAATGTTAATACCTCAAAATAATCCTTGGGTCCTTGTCTAATTTCTATTTTTTCCAGAACTCAAAAATGTTTACTAGAACAAATGGATTTCGATTTTGAACCACTGTGCAGCAACGGTGATTTATGGTATTTTTTGAAATTTCTGCTGTTTATTTACTTCGATTTTATTGCCTTATTTCTATTACAATGTTAAGAAATTAAACCTATTCTCGGGTTATTCACCACTATCGCGAATAAAATTTTCCTGGGAATTAATTGTTCCCTTCAATTTCCAATCATATTTTATGGTCTACTTTTCGAATTTCTCCAGAATTCCTAGTTCGAATTGATCGCCTTATTTCAATTACAGTTATGTTACGCCTCCAGAGGAATACAAAATTCCACGTGAATAAGTTCCCCTTTTATTTGCAATAAGGGTGATTATCTTCCTACGCCTTTTATTCGCGATAAGGGTTGCCATGTATTTGGAAATAGCACGAAAACATGAACTCACAAAGAATTTCCCATGCATGTACGATAACGATGCTAGATTCTCTCTATTGGTACATAAATGACTGTTCTATAATTTCAAAGTAATCCTTAATCATCAATCGCAGTAGTCCGATATTAAGTTATTTCGAACACGTTTTAGTTTCATTTTGACCTAGCTTTTGTCATTAATAATTTGTCATCTAAAATGTCTTACCACGTTCACTACTCACCTTCTAACACCTTGTTTAATTCATAAGAACAGCGGCGTAATTAAAAAGTTTTTAAATACGATTTATTTGAAATAAATGTTTTTTGTTACAGTTTTAATTTTTTATTTTTTATAATTACATATTTTATGTATATGTTTTTAATATGTACATTTAGAAATTACTATAATACAGTTCTCATTTAGTTTAAGTTTGTTTTCATTTGATTTATATTTTTACTTTTTTTGTTATTATTAATATTAACCTTTTACGACTTTAAAATATTATTTAAAATACATTTAAAGTACGTGTTGTTGTTGTTTCGCTTGTAAATTTTAAAACATTTTCAACTTACATGGCTAATGCTTAAACATACGATTTTTTCTGTAATACTTAATTGTATATATATATATTTTATTTTTTAAAAATATATCTTGTTTTTCAAAATATTAAAACTCAACAGAAGAAAAAACTAGGTTTTTATAATTTGTAAAACAAAACAAAACAATTGCAATGCATTGCATTTCGAAAAAACTTTTAAAGTTAAATAAGGAAAATTATTGTAAATTATTTTTCAAAAAAAAAAAAGAAAAACCAACGAAGACAACTTTTAAAGTCAAATAAGGAAAATTGTTGTAAATTATTTTTGAAAAAGAAAAACAATGAGAAAAGTCAAATAAGAAAAAAAATCTTGTAAAAAAAAACAACAAAATTTATTTTACAATAATTTCTCAATTTTTAATTTGCCAATATTGCATTGCATTTTGAAAACTTTTTAAGTCAAATAAGATTTTTTTGTATTTTTTGAAAATAAAACAATGAAAATTTTTCACTTAAATAGGAAAAGTTTTTTTAATTGTTTTACAATAATTTCTAAAAATTTTAATTTGTCAATATTACATTTTCAAAACTTGTAATGCCAAATAAGGAAAATTCTTGTAAATTATTTTTGAAAATAAAACAATGAAAATTTTTAAGTCAAATGAGAAAAATTTTTATAAATTCTTTTTGAAAATAAGCGACAAAATTTATTTTACATTAATTTCAATTTAAATTTAATTATTTAAAATAATTACTCAATTTGCCAATATTGCATTGCATTTCAAAAACTTTTAAGTTTAAACTAAGAAAATTTTTTTAATTATTTTCGAAAAGAAAAACATGTCGAAAAAATTTATTTTACAATAATTTATAAAAAATGAATTTGTCAATATTTTGTAATGAGCTTTTGTGTAAATAAACCCAAATTCAAAAAATTTTAAATGTCAGATTTTCGAAAATTTTCGAACGATTTTTTATTAAATTTAATTATGTAAAACAATTACTCAATTTTTTTAATTTGCCAATATTGCATAGTATTTTGAAAACTTGTTACGTCAAATAAGAACAATTTTTGTTAATTATTTTTGAAAAAAGGAAAAAAAATATTTTACAATAATTTATTAAAAATTAATTTGTCAATGTTTTTGTAATGATTTTTTGAAAATTTTCGAAGGATTTTTTTTGTGAAATGTTTATATAAACATTTAATTATATAAACACTTGAACCTAATAAAAATCAATATTTTCGTCAATATTTCTGCACTGATAATAGAAAATTAAATAGAATTCATAAAAATTGTCAAAACAAAAAAAAATAATTCAAAATTGCTTCCCAAACTTTCAAATTTGTTATTTAAATAGTTTAGCTTCAACTTTCGATACTGAGAAAGTGTGCATCAGCCAGTCAAACTATTTCAGCTCTCTGCGATTCAAAAACTATTTAAATTTTTAAACTGTTTTACATTTAAACAGGTCAAAATAAAACTTCAAATAAAAATGTATACATCTATTGATATTTAAATAATTTAGCTTCAACTTTCGATACTGAAAAAATGTGTATCAGCCAGCCAAATTCAAAAACTATTTAAATTTGTAAACTGTTTTACATTTAAACAAGTCAAAATAAACCTTCGGTAAAAATTTAGTACATCTACAGATATTTAAATAATTTAGCTTTAACTTTCGATACTGAAAAAGTGTGCATCAGCCAGCCAACATGAGCCAGAAAACTATTTTAGCTCTCTTTTGGCGATTCAAAAACTATTTAAATTTTTAAACTTTTTTACATTTAAAGAAATCAAAATAAATCTTCAATAATGATATTTAATACAAATATTGTTAAATTGCCATAGAAAGACATATATATAAAACAATTTTGTATTATGTCCTTAAACATCATAGAACTCCCAAAGAAGCCTCTACACCATTTTCACTTGAAATTTATAAAATACGAGTTGAAATTGAGAAATGAAAATTGAAATTGAGAAAATTTGAAATTTAGAAATTGAAAAACACAAATGTAAATTCAGAAATGCAAATTGAAATTTAGAAAATACAAATTGAAAATGAGAAATACAAATAAAATTTGCAATTGAGAAATGAAATTTAAAATCGAGAAAATGAAATTCAGAAAATAAAATAGAAATTGAGAAAAAACAAATTGATATTCACAAATTTAAATTGAAATCAATTTCCCAAAATCAAATTGTAATTTCTCAGTTTCAATTTACATTTCTGATTTTCAATTAGTATTTTCTATTTTTCAATATTTTTTTATATAATTTCAATTTACATTTCCGAATTTCAAATTGTTTTTTCCCAATTTCAATTTGTATTTTCTCAATTTCAACTGAAAATGGGTAGTATATTTCTTGATTCACAGCACACATTTAAAATCGAGAAAATGCAAAATAGAAATTGAGAAAATTGATATTCACAAATTTAAACTGAAATCAATTTCCCAAAATCAAATTGTAATTTCTCAGTTTCAATTCACATTTCTGATTTTCAATTAGTATTTTCTATTTTTCAATATTTTTTTACATAATTTAAATTTTTATTTTCTCAATTTCAATTTACATTTCCGAATTTCAAATTGTTTTTTTTCCAATTTCAATTTGTATTTTCTCAATTTCTACTGAAAATGGGTAGTACATTTCTTGATTCACAGCACACATTTAAAATCGAGAAAATGCAAATTGAAATTCAGAAAATAAAATAGAAATTGAGAAAAAAACAAATTGATATTCACAAATTTAAATTGAAATCAATTTCCCAAAATCAAATTGTAATTTCTCAGTTTCAATTCACATTTCTGATTTTCAATTAGTATTTTCTATTTTTCAATATTTTTTATATAATTTCAATTTTTATTTTCTCAATTTCAATTTACATTTCCGAATTTCAAATTGTTTTTTCCCAATTTCAATTTGTATTTTCTCAATATGATGTTATATTTTCTCAATTTCAACTGCAATTGAGAAATGAAATTTAAAATCGAGAAAATGCAAATTGAAATTCAGAAAATAAAATAGAAATTGAGAAAAAAAGAAATTGATATTCACAAATTTAAATTGAAATCAATTTCCCAAAATCAAATTGTAATTTCTCAGTTTCAATTTACATTTCCGATTTTCAATTAGTATTTTCTATTTTTCAAAAATTTTTTATATAATTTCAATTTTTATTTTCTCAATTTCAATTTACATTTCCGAATTTCAAATTGTTTTTTCCCAATTTCAATTTGTATTTTCTCAATTTCAACGGAAAATGGGTAGTATATTTCTTGATTACACAGCACACATTTGAAATTGTAACATTTTCCAAGTGAGGAAGTGAAAATAGAATAGCCTGCCAGATTTTCCAAACCACTGTATCCACTTAAAGTTGAAATTAAAATTTATAGATGAATAAAAAATCTACTATAATCTACATTACTCTTATTCCATATACAATATGGAATATGAGTATGTATGTTATGTTAAATATTAATTTAGAATATAAACAATTTGATCCAGAAAACCTGATTGGCTAGACTATTAGGCAATTGTTGTGCCGAATAGTAACTGAAGTCCTCGTTTGATATTATTATTTTTCTAATTTTGAATTTTGATTTGTTTACGTATGTGAGAATCTTTAAATTAAATTTGTAATCGTTTTAAAATATTAAACAAACTTTGGAAAATAGAAATGAGACACAATGTCCACAATAAATTTGCATATAGTCTGAGATAAATAAATCATAGTCTCTCGGCTTAATTTAGATAATATCCTGGCTAAAGTGGGGCCAAATGTCTCGGATATATCTGGGACTCTTAGTGCCTCGGTTTAGTTTTAGATAATGTCACGACCAAAGTGGGACATATCCGGTTAAATTAAAAAAAAATAAAAATAAATATCTCGGCTTAATTTAGATAATATCCTGGCTAAAGTGGGGCCAAATGTCTCGGATAAATCTGGGACTCTTAGTGCCTCGGTTTAGTTTTAGATAATGTCACGACCGAAATGGGACAATATCCGGGTTAAATCTGAGACAACATCTCGGCTTAATTTGAGACAGTTTGTTGGTATAATTTAAGACATTGTCTGGACTAAATCTGAGATACTCGGCCTTGTGCTCAAAGTCGCATGATTTTCAAATCACATTTTCTTGACGATCGAAGTCGATCGCCAATGTTTTGACTAAATGAGACACACATGTCCTCAATTTTTTTCTTTAGCCTCAATTTTTTTTAAACTTAATTAGCCTCAAAGGTTGGTGAAATTATTGAAAATCTTTAAACATTAAAAGACCATTAGCCTGTTTCTTAAGCAATTTAATGTTTATCTCAGTTAAAGGTTCTGTTAAATGATTCCAAAAGGCTTAAGATAAGTGAGCTTGATAAATGGAGCTGAATTAGTCTCAAAAGCGTGTCTAATGATTAAATAGTGTCTAAAAAGTATGTGAGAATCTTTAAATTAAATTTGTAATCGTTTTAAAATATTAAATAAACTTTGGAAAATAGAAATGAGACACAATGTCCACAATAAATTTGCATAAAGTCTGAGATAAATAAATCATAGTCTCTCGGCTTAATTTAGATAATATCCTGGCTAAAGTGGGGCCAAATGTCTCGGATAAATCTGGGACTCTTAGTGCCTCGGTTTAGTTTTAGATAATGTCACGACCAAAATGGGACAATATCCGGGTTAAATCTGAGACAACATCTCGGCTTACTTTAGGACAGTTTGTTGGTATAATTTAAGATATTGTCTGGACTAAGTCTGAGATACTCGGCCTCGCACGTCGCACGATTTTCAAATCACATTTTCTTGACGACTTCAATGCCAATGTTTTGACTAAATGAGACACACTTGTCCTCAATTTTTTTAGCCTCAATTTTTTAAAACTAAAAGGTTGGTGAAATTATTGAAAATCTTTAAACATTAAAACACCATTTTAGCCTGTTTCTTAAGCAATCTAATGTTTATCTCAGTTAAAGGTTCTGTTAAATGATTCCAAAAGGCTTAAGATAAATGAGCTTGATAAATGGAGCTGAATTAGTCTCAAAGGCGTATCTAATGATTAAAAAGTTTCTAAATTAAACTAAGCACCGCATGCCGAATAAATAAGAATCATTGTTTCAGTCCTTTCAGCCTCAAGTTCAATTACGAAAATGTTCTCAGCTTAATCAGCCACAGAATCTTAGTCTAAGAATCGAAAAAAAAACGAAAGTTATTTGAGATAAGGAAAATAGATTAACCAAAGTCAAAATATATTAATGCCTCAACGAACGTTAATTCCCCATGGAACGTTGTGACTCAGCGGGAAAGTGTCTCAGCTAAAATAGCCTTAAAGGTATCTTAATTAGTCAAAGTGTAGTTCAGCTGAAATTAGAACAAAATTCTCACATCTAAATGGGACAATGAATCTCAGCTAAATTAACCTGAAAGTCTGAAGTAAGTACATAGCATCTTAGCTAAATAAGACAAGGTGGCTCAGTTAAATAACACCGTGGAACACAAAAAATAACAAGGTTCTGAGAACGGATTCTGATAGAGGGGATAAAAAGAAAATATACGTTTATCGGCGTTTTCAAAGTATACGTATGCAGATCATTTTAGAGGAGGGTCAACGAAAAAATCATTTGTTGAATTCTCATATGGACTACTTCGAGCATCAGTTGGCAACAGAATCTGATGAACAAGAAGAACAATTTCATCAAACATGGGTGCCTATTGAAGAACACAATAAAATCAAGACATTGGACATTGTTTGATAAAGGTATACAATTACTAAGAACTGAAAGAAAAAATTTAATAAATAATTTCTTTTTTGAATACCCAAATTGATACCGATATTTTATTTATATACAGTATATCTACAGCTTTATTTTGTTCGGTGACTTATAGTGAAATTTGACGTAGATTTTTTCTTCCATTCACATCACCCCTCTAGAATTCAGTTTTGAGGGGCAGTTTAGCACCAATTCGCAGAAAAGTACGAAATTAGCACTACAATTAATTTTAAGTTTTGACTTTTTTCTGGCATCTGAGTTAAGTTTTGAGTTTTAGCGTATTCAGAGACTTATAGCAGAATTTTACGGCAAATATTTTTGTAGAAGATGTTGAACTGCTAAACCCCCGTTTTAAGGTTGTTTTTAACCCTTTTCACAAAAGGAACCAAAAAGATCCCTACATTGAGGAGCTAGAGGGATAAAATGTTCCACAAAAATGTTCCTCGTGGTGTTTTAAGTAATATTGCTGAACACTTCCTTTACTTAAACCGCTAAACCCCCGTTTTAAGGTTGTTTTTAACCCTTTTCACAAAAGGAACCAAAAAGATCCCTACATTGAGGAGCTAGAGGGATAAAATGTTCCACAATAATGTTCCTCGCGGTGTTTTAGGTAATATTGCTGAACACATCCTTTATTTAAAATGTAAGGATCACAAGGTTTTCTATGCAGAATGTGAAAAAGGGGGGAAATATTGAACAGCCTCTAAAATGACCTCCACACGGAAACTTTCAAAACGCCGATACACGTATATTTTGTTACCCCTACTATCAGAACCTTGTTATTTTCGAAAAAGTTTCATTTTATTCCACGTAGCATGGCGGAACTTTGTGTCTCAGCTAAATACGAAAAAGTATCTCAGTGTCAAAGGTAACTTAAATTTTCTATTTCAGTTAATCAAAATTTTATCTGACACTTTTTCGGAATATTCCGTCTAAATTAGATCCAATGTCTAGTCTAAAAGAGACCCAGTCTCTGTTAAAAAATCAATCAATGTGAACCATAGTTTTCTTTTAAAGAAAACTATGGCTTTCTACTTAAATCATCCTCAATTTTCATTTTCATCTTTTCTTTACAAAAAACACCTCTTTTTTTCTTAAATCTAAAGGTAGCTTTACAAAAAATATATCCCTTTATATATACCCTTCTCTAAAAAATCCCCCTCTTAATTATACATACACATCTTGTGTATTTCTTTAGAAATAAAATTGCCACTTTGTCTTAGAGAAAGTGATACTCTTCGTCATCCTCGGCACCTTCCTTCTAGCGGATCTCTGATCCACTTTATTGCAAATACACTTCCTCCACTTCGCCATCATCGTCCAGACACTCGCCGGATTGCGATTGCAATTGCACCGTGTGCAGCTGTTGTATGTGATGGGTTTCCACCACCTCTTCCACATCTTCAGCATCATCGGCTGACATGGCCGCTTCGACGACTTGATCTACATTGCTGGTGCTGTATTCCAAGAGATCATCATCCATATCGGCCGAAGTGGCCTGGGTTTGGGTTTGAATGCTCATCAAATGCGGCACTCCCGACTGATGATGATGTTCCGTCGTCTGATATTGCTGCAGAGTCGGATGGCCATCGGCGTGGGTGTGATGATGGATGATCACTTGATGTTGCTGCTGGTATTGGGTTTGATGGTGGTGATCTTCGATCTCTTCGACTTCTTGCAGTTCGTGATGTTGCAAGTCTTCGGTGTGTGTGGTAAACACTAGAGGAGGTGGGGAGACAGATGTTGCTGTCGATGTTGTGGGCGTGTGTGTGGTGGTGACATGATGCTGCTGCTGTTGCTGCTGCTGATGATGATGTTGGTGTTGATGATGCTGTTGTTGTCGTATAATATGATCTGCGGCGGTATGCTGTTGCTGTTGTTGTTGCTGCGATTTATTAGATCTCTTCAACGTGACGGTGACCTCAGAGCCTAGACCAGCTAAGGAAACGGGCGTTGCATGTGTTGTGGTGGTCGTGGTGCTGTTGTGGCTTTGGTTGCCCCCACTGTGCGCTGCCGACGAGCCGTGATGGTGATGTCCTCTCGTTTGTATAACACGCCGCGTGGTGGTGGTCGTGCCCGATGTTGAGGCCTGTATAATGCCCGACGAGGCACTATTGCCACCACCGCCGCCGCCACTGCTACTTTGATGGTGTGTGTTGCTGCTGCTGTGCTGGGAGGTGGTGTTTGTGTTGCCCGCCGAATTCGGTGATATATAATTGATGAGCAGCACCCTTTCGCCGGCCGCATTGGTGGTGGCATGACCACGCAGCATGCGCTGTGTGGCCCGCGTCAAGGGCTGCGATGTGGTGATTTGTACATTGCCCTGGGCGCCGCTAACCATTTGCGCCAGCTCGGCGGCGCTTACATTCAATACCTCATTACCACTGATGACCGTTGCATTGCCGTTGCCCGTTTCGTTTGCTGATGCCGTTGCGGCCACGGCCGTTGTTGTGGCCGTTGCCGCTGCCGTCGTGCCCGCTGTTACGACCTCGACTCCGTTGTCCGTTGCTGCGGCAGCTGCTGTTGAGGCCGCTGCTGTACCACCGTCGGAGCCGCAGATCATATCGTTGGATCATCATTACGTATTATTACTGCCTTTTAAAATGAAAACCTTCTTTACCAAAATGTTCTTATTGTTGCCCTGCGAGTTTATTTCAAATATTCAGTTTCAGTTTCATTGTGTCAAAGAGGTTTGTTGGGTTATTTGGTTTGGATGGTTGAATTGGTTGATGTTGCAACAACACGTTATGCATGATTTTTTTTATTTTGGTTAGTCAATTATTTATTATGTTGATGGTGTGATGTTGATGAGATGGTTGAGTTGTTGGAGTTGGCCGCATCATGTTGTTTTATTGACATTTTATTTGCGGTTTGTTATTTGTTTATGACATTCGTTATTTGCGATTATTGTTTAGAAATAGAGAAAGAGAGAAAAAGAGAAGAAAATAAAAGAAGAACAAACATTTATTGATTAGTGGTGTTTCGATGGCGAATTATTGTTATTCATAAAATACGACACAACAACATTTCAAAATGTTAGTGTGATATGAGTATACATGGTGGTGACGGTGGGTGTTCTTCTTTTGTGTATTTAAGTTAGTAAGTATTCATTTACATAATCCAAACTTGTATTTTATACTTAATCTAATACAAGATCCTCAGTAAATTTCAATTCTATGCCTGGAAATCGAAGATATGAAAGTACTTTTGCAGAAAATCAAAATTAAAACTAGTTTCTGTTTTGTGAAATAACTCCATAAAAATTGGCTTCGAAATCGAAGTTATATCTCAACTAAATTAAATTTTAAAAAGATTTTTTTTAAAGAGAAGAAATTAAATTTTTGAAAAGAATCGCTAAAAAAACTCCCAAAGTTATGTGAACTATTTGAGATAGAGATTTGGCCGTATTCTAAATTCTCAATTAAAATAACTTATACGTGATGGAGTGCACGAATTTAAATTATGATTTAAAATTACTTATACGTCATGGAGTTCCTGAATTTAAATTCCAAATTTAACTGGATTTTGGGTCTATTGAAAGGCTGGAAATAAAAAACATGGATTATCGCAATGACACTTTTTATGAGACAATTCGGAAGAAGAGTTTTGGATGTTTTTATGATCTTCGGAATTTTTTCAACCCTCATTTTTTCGAGTTTCTATATTTTCTATTTCGTTTTATAAAGATTTTTTAATCAATCATCTTCTTCATTTGCTCGCAAGAAAAGAAAGACAACTGAAAAAAGTTGTTTAAAGGTAAATGTGAAATTTAGAAACTCGAAATGTGATTAGAAAAAATTGCGGAGGCCGTGAAAACTTCCATGATTTCCGATATTCTTCCGAATATCTCCTAAAAACTTTCAAAGTGAGAAGACATGTTTTTTATTTTCAGTACCCAAAGCACAGTCTTTCAATAAAGCCAAAAATCCAGTTAAAGGGCAAGAAATTATGAAAACCCAGCGAAACGGACACAAAAGTCCAATATAGTCTTTCCATTTCGCAGAATTTATGAAATTTATTAGCTATTTATTGTAGTATTTATTGCTATAAAAGTACATTTTCATATAAACCATCACGTACAAGTTATTTTAATTCGAAATTTAAATGTGTGATAATTTAAATTCAGAATTTTAAATACTGGACTTCATCACGTATAAGTTATTTTATTTCAGAATTTAAATTTGAGTACTCCACTACGTATAAGTTATTTTAATTCAGAATTTAAATTCATGGACTCCATCACGTATAAGTTATTTAAATTTTGAACTTAAATTTGTGAACACCACCACGTATAAGTTATTTTAATTCAGAATTTATATTGGTAGACTCCATAACGTATAAGTTATTTTAAATCAGAATTTATATTCATGGACTCCATCATAAAGTTATTTTAATTTAGAATTCAAAATCATGGACTTCATCACGTATAAGTTATTTTATTTTAGAATTTTAATTTGTGTACTCCACCACGTATAAGTTATTTTAATTCAGTATTTATATTCATGGACTCCATTACGTATAAGGTATTTTAATTCAGAATTTTAATTTGTGTACTCCATCACGTATAAGTTATTTTAATTCAGAATTTATCGTGTATAAGTTATTTTAATTTGAAATTTAAATTCAGGACTCCATGCCGTAGGTTATTTTAATTCGGAATTTAATTTAGAATTTAAATTCGTGGACTCCATCACGTATAACTTATTTTAATTCAGAATTTAAATTCGTGGACTCCATCACGTATAACTTATTTTAATTCAGAATTTAAATTCGTGGACTCCATCACGTATAACTTATTTTAATTCAGAATTTAAATTCGTGGACTCCATCACGTATAAGTGATTTTAATTCGAATTTTAAATTCATGAACGGTATATTAAGCCTGCAGGGGAATAGGCAATTCAATATGAATAAATTGAAAGGGTAATGTGAATATTTGTCGGAGAAATTCGGAAAAAATCGCTCTCATTTTGGATATATTGGTCTGATATGTTTAATAATAATAATAGGGTAATTATGATGTCTACAAATGTTGTGAATTACACTTTCACATAGAAACAGTGATTTAGGGACAGCTTCCAAAAAATTGGGGAAATTATTTTTTTAACAAATATCTATTTTCAGAATATTTCTTTTTTCACTCTATACTTCTCCCAGTAGTATATAATAGCAGTTAACACAGTGAAACCTCTCAACAGTGGACAACCACGATCTGCCAACATTTGTGCATTGTAGGGAGGTGTCCACATGTTGGAGATTTATACTCTTGGAAAATTGAAATTAGATTTTCAGCTAATTGCCCCTTGTGTAAATATCCACTAATATTTCAATTTATTTCAAAATTAGTTTCTTTACCTACATTGCAGACTATTTTCAAATACACCTTCAGCACCAAAATTATTTTTTTTAATTGATGTCTATTTTTATTAATGATATAAAGTTTGCTGTATTTTTTTCCATCTCAGGTATTGAAGTGAAAAACGATTAATCAGTTACTTTGCGTATGAGTTGCATTAATTTAATATTTTAATTCAAACTTTAATGAATATCCCCGGGGTATAAGTTATTTTAACTTAAACTATAATAAAATATCTATAATTCAATATTTAATAAAATATCCCCTGCGTATAAGTTATTTCAATTCAAACTATAATAAAATATCCGCGGCGTATAAGTTATTTATTCTCAAACTACAATAAAATATCGCCGGCCTATTAGTTTTTTAACTCTTTCAGCGGCAAAGATTCAAGAACAATTTTACCCCCTTATGTAGCAGAGAATTTTTTTTTTTGCTTCACTGACCATAAAATGTACATAAAATACGCTATTTGCACAAAACGAAAATTTCTCTGAGAACATTATTGCTTTATTGTCCCGTTATGAAGAGCGGTTCAATTTTTAAACCTTTGAGACTTAAGTGATAACGTAAAACATATGTGGTACGAAAAATGTACCACCGTCGCGAAAAATATGGAAAATATATGGTACAAAAATTAAACCAATGCCGCCGAAATGATCATAGCACATAGGGCGTATGAATTATTTTAATTCGAACTGATAGAATATGCACATAGGGCGTATGAGTTGTGTGAATTCACTATACGCCGTAGGTTGTCCAATAAAGACAATCTTTTTATAAATCAAAAAATCGAAGTCAGAAAAACGTATTTTTTCGAACGCAAAAAGTAATGTTTATATGTAAACATCTACGGACAAATGTAGAAGTTATGATATGAAATAGAGTGTCCCATTACAAATTATATAAAAGAATATATTGTTTTAGTTTGTAATAGCTGGCGAAGAAAACAAGGCCTTTTTGAAGAAAATCTATGCAAAAATGTTGAAGTTTCCGAAGTTTTTGCTTAAATTGATTTAATTATAGACATATAAATTTGCATTGTATAAAATATAGTTGCAAAATGGTGTTGATATGCCAGAAAAATATTTTATTTCATATTTTATAGGAAAAACTATTCTTTTTCTTATTTTTTGGCGACTTTTCCTAAACAACTGTTTTTCATAATTGCTCCGGGCGTGATCGGTCATATACTCCCACAATTACAGTCCAAATACAAAAGGCACCTTCGAAGAAAATTGGAATTTTAATATATTTTTTAAACTAATCTATAAAAAATAATATAAAGTATTGGAGACCTATAAAGGTAATACAAAGCCCTGCGACATATTAGGTAGTATTTATGATATGCAAAGTATTAATACAATCAGTGTGATCATGAATTCCGACACAGGACATGGTGAGGTTAATACTTTTGTTTTAGGTTGTGGTGGGAGTTAAAAAGTAAGCATTTGACTCGCTTAGACCAGAGGACGTCTAAGTTGTGTTAACAACTTTTGTTTAAAATCTAATGAAGAGGAGTAGGAATGGGATGAGAAAAGGATTTATAATAATAGTGAAAACCAATTAGCCAAGGGTACAGCATGCTAAAGAAATATCAATATACATAGTCAGTCATACATGCCTGCTGAAAGAAATAAATGAAAAGTGTCAAAGAAATAAAGGAAAGAGTTACAGAAATTACCACGCATTCATTCCACACACATTTCCAAACAAAATTTACCAAAGGAAAGGGAAATGAACGGAAAAGTAATCAAAAAAGAACTGAATAGTAAAAAAAATAAAGAAATGAAATGTTAGTAGATTTCATTTTTTTCTTCACCACATTTTTTTTTTTGTTTTCAATTTTATTTGTATTTTTATTGATGTATTTTTGCTTTAATAAAAAAAATTAACAGTATGCGTTTTTGTGTAGTGTTTTTGGGTGTTTGGTAAACAAAAAAACTACCGAAATAAAAACAAAATTCAACTAAATTCAAAACGGCATCATAAGGGTTAAATAATATTAAGTAAAATTATTAATTTAATTAAACTATTAACTAAGCACTGAAACAGAAAAACAAAAGAACTTTACCACATGTAATAAGAATGAATAAGTTGAAGAAGAAACAAAAACACAATTTGTTTAAGATTATAAGGCAATAAAGGTTTCTCAACAATAGCTATTGTATAGGTAGATATAAGGTTTCTTTTGTGTTTTAACAGAAATAATTTTCACTATATACTAAATTATACAAAAAAGATTAAAATTACAAATTAAAAATAGAGTTAAAAGTAAAAATAAAAATATAGACAAAGATTAAGCTTAAGTTAAGATTTTAGACTTAATGTATGTGTATATGTGTAGTAGATGTAGTTTTGTAAATTTAATTTACAATAATTGCAGCTCATATTGCATGAATGCCGTTCGCCTAAACTAAAATGCTAAGCACACATGAAAAATTCACTCTGAGAGAAAGAAGGATGTAAAATAAAATAGCCCGAAGTGTCAAAATTTCAAAACATTTAGACTAAAACAATTTTTTTTTTCAAAAAAACTTCGTTTTGACTTAAATGGGAGGCACATGGTGGGCTTGGCCGATTTTGATGAAAATCGTTCCTTTCGTTATTTGTAAACTCTACGCAAAATTTCAAGACATTTGGGCCGAAACAAACAATTTTCTACGAAAAATTCATTTTGAGTTAAATGGGCGGTAAGTGAAGGGAGTGACCGATTTAGATGAAATTTTCAAAACTTTTTCATTTCGTTAATTGTAAACTTTATGCCAAATTTCAAAGTGTTCGGGCCAACCCAAACAATTTTGTATAAAAAATTAGTTTTGACTTATATGGGCGGTTTATGAAGGTAGTGGCCGATTTTGTTGAAACTTTCACAACTTTTTCATCTCGTTAATTGTAAACTTTGTACGAAATTTCAAGACATTCGGACCAACACAAACAATTTTGTACGGAAAATCAATTTTGAGTTAAATGGGCGGTATAATAAGGGCGTGGCCGATTTTGATGAAACTTCCACGACTTTTTCATTTCGTTAATTGTAAATTCTATGCAAAATTTCAAGACATTCGGACAAAAACTAACAATTTTCTACGAAAAATTTATTTTGAGTTAAATGGTCGGTATATGAAGGGCGTGGCCGATTTTGATAAAACTTTCCGATTTTTTTTTATTTTGTCAATCGTAAATTCTATGCAAAATTTCAAGACATTCGGACAAAAACTAACAATTTTCTACGAAAAATTCATTTTGAGTTAAATGGGCGGTATATGAAGGGCGTGCCCGATTTTGATAAAACTTTCCGATTTTCTTCATTTTGTCAATTGTAAATTCTATGCAAAATTTCAAGACATTCGGACCGACACTAACAATTTTGTATGAAAAAATCATTTTGACTGGTATGGGCGGTATATGAAGGGCGTGGCAGATTTTATAAAACTTTCCGATTATTTTTTCATTTAGTCAATTGTAAATTCTATGCAAAATTTCAATACATTCGGACCGACACTAAAAATTTTGTACGAAAAATCAGTTTTGAGTTGTATGGGCGGTATGTGATGGGCGTGGCCAATTTTGATGAAAGTTCATATTTTTCTTAATTACGTTAAGATTTTCTTCGTTGCAAAGTTTCATAACTCTACAAACACTCCTTATAGTTTTTGCGCTCAAATGTATGAAACCATACCACTGTGCGGCTCTATAAGAGAACACAATTCAATGGTCTTTTTGGTGTTCGTTGAAGAAAGATAAAATTCTTAACAGCTACTTAAACATTTTGTTGTTGTTTTTAACAAAACAGTTCCTCTGTTTCTCTAATTTTTCTATCAAGAGTATTTTCTCTAACTATCATTTGAAATTTGATATCATTAAATTGATCTTGAAATACTGGCTTACAAGAGAGAACTTCATTTTCAATCCCCTCTTTCAGCGAAAATTGAATTCAATCATGTGTGCAGAATTGTGTTGGTTTCAACTCAATTTTTTACTTTAAGAAAAAATGTAAACTTCGCATTTTTAAACCAACGACGTACTCTTTTTTGTAGAAATGTTTTTTTATGTTTTTAATTGTTTTCCAACAATATTGGTTTTGGTAGCAAAATAAATTTATTTTTAGATTATTTCTAAGAAAAAAAACATTGTCATAACTTTGTTGAGGTGAGTTTTAGAAACTAAAATGATTTTTTTGATGAAAAAGACACTAATCAAATTTTATGAAACTTTCTGTAGCACAAAGACCAGTGAAGAACTATGAAACTTTCAGGGAAAATATTTGAAAAAAAGGATGAAAAACCCCTGAATCCTAGATACATTTAAAAGTAGGATATGTCAATCATAAATATGGCCAATCCACTGTGGCCTAAGATCTGTAGAGGTCAGCCTAAGGTATTGCCACGTAAAGAAAATTTCACTATATCAAAGATATATACGAAAAGTGAACACATTTAAGAAGTTGACTTGAGCTTGTGTATGATCTTGGCCATTAATTCCTGCTAATTTTGTTTGTGATTTCTTTTTCGAGCTTCAATACCATATAGAAGTAATGTTATGAAAAATGTAGTGAAAGAAGGATAACTTAGCAAATAAAAGTACAAATAACCGCCTTAAAGCTAACTGCACAAAAATATATGTATGTATATTATATATATAGTACAACCGTTATAAAGATTTTGTTTAAAGGTATTTGTAGATTTATAATTATACATAAATAAGAGTAAGACTAAAAGAATAGCATTTAGACAACAAAGAATAACTGAATATAAAAATGATAAGTATTTTTAACAAATGTATGTAAACCCAAGACTATAATGAAAATCCAGAACAACAAAAATTAAATCACATGTTGAGGAAAATTCTTTCTGATGCCCACCAAGCTAAATATAAGAATATTCTTTTTCACCCTATACATCTACCTGAAGTAATTTGATATGAGTTATCTGATAATTGTCCATTGAAGGGAGGTGTCCGCATGAGGAACAGTCCGCTATTGTTTTTTACATAACCTACAGCTTATTTTAGTATACACCTCCCTTGCTAACATTAAATTATTTTTATTTGATGTCTACTTTCAAAAATCATTTCCCGGAATGAAAAAGCGATAGAAAATTTACTTTGCGTATGAGTTGCTTTAATTTAAACTATAATAAAATATCCAGGCCGAATAAGCTATTTAAATTCAGACTTCAATAAAATACCCCCGCATACAAGTGATTTTAATTCAAACAACATGCAATGATCAAAGAACATAGGGCGTATGAATTATTTTAATTCGAACATTTACTTTGCATATGAGTTGCTTTAATTTGAACTGTAATAAAATATCCGAGGCGTATAAGTTATTTTAATTCAAAATTTAATAAAATATTCTCGGCGTATACTTATTTTAAATCAAACCTTAATTAAATATCCCCGGCTTATAAGTTATTTTAATTCAAGCTTAAATAAAATATCCTCGTCGTAAAGTTATTTTAATTCAAAATATCGTAAAATATCTGCGGCGTATCAGTTATTTTATTTCAAACTTTAATAAAATACCCCCGGCGTATAAGTTATTTTAATTCAAACTACAACAAATGATGGAGCGTATGAGTTACTTCAATTCGAAATGCCAGAATATCCGCATAAAGCGTATGAGTTGTATGAATTCACGACACGTCATAGGTAGCCCAATATAGGCAGTCTTTTTATGAACCCAAATAATGCTAGAGATGTGACGGAAAATTCAGAAAATGCTGCAAATTCAGTGGAAACGGATTAGCTTGGAATTTGTTATGTTCGTCTCTCTTGATTTATAAAATGTTATGCTTAATAAAGACAAAGTCCCACTGGCGTATGATTCATTTTAATTCGAACTAGTAGAAAATCTACATGGCGTATGAGTTGTATGAATTCACATCACATTTCTTATACGCGCCAATATTAAAGACTAGCCCAACAAAAACACAACATATTTACAAATCCAAAACACCTGTAAAATGCTAGGAAAGTCTTGTAAAACCTACTTGATTGGAAATTTCTGTATATTTACTGTGAATTTGCGTTTTTAAACATTTTGGCTTGACCCATTACCGTCATCTGCTCCCCTATGAGGACACCTAGCCAGACATTTGAACAACAGTTCTTTCTTTAATAAATAAAATGTCCTCGCTGAGTTAATTTTAAATCAAACTATAGGGCGTATGATTTATTTTTATTCTAACAGCCAGCACAGGTCAATATGGCGTATGTGTTGCATGAATTTACATCACATTGTTCATAAGTCAAAGTGAACTGACTAGCCTAGCCCATCCTACTTATAAAGCCAAAAAAAGATCCTGTAAACCCGAAAAATGTTTTAAATTTAGCGAAACGGAATAGGTTGGAATCTCCTGTCCGTTTTTGTGAATTTACAGCATTTAAAGCTCTGTTTAAAACATTTTTGCTTAATAAAGATATAAAGTCCCGCTGTCGTATGATTAATTTTAATTCAAACTGTAAGAAATGACCAGGGAGCGTATGATTTATTTTAATTTAAACTACTAGGAAATCTACATGGCGTATTCACAACACATTTCTCATACGCTAAAGGAACTGGGAACTATAAAACCAAAAAAAAAACCTTTTAAAAGATTCTGGAAACCCACAATGTTATAAATTCAGCGAAAATTACTTGTTTGGTATCTCCTGTATGTTTTCTGTGAATTTGCAGCACTTAATTCTCTGTTTAAAACATTTTTTGCTTAATAAAGATGAAGTCCTGCTGTCGTATGATTATTTTTTTTAATTCAAACTATAAGAAAAGACCTTGTAGCGTATGAACTACTGAATTCAAAGTACTAGAAAATTTCTCATACGATGAAGGGAACTGGCTAAAACCCTAAAAAATATTTTAAAAATTCTGGAAAACCACAAAAATGTTATAAATTCAACGAAACAGCCGTTTTCTGCGATTTTACCAGCATTTTATGTTCTGTTTAAACTACTAGAAAATCTACATGGCGTATTCACAACACATTTCTCATTCGCTGTCCCTTCAGCTATATATGGTAGAATATAAAACCAAATCCTCTAAAAAATCTGAAAACCCTTCAAAATGCTATAAATGAATGTGAATGTGAAACGGACTAGTTTGAAATCTCCTGTGAATTTACAGCATTTTATGCTGTTTAAAGCCTTGTTTGCTTTATAAAGATAAAGTCCCGTATGAGTTATTTTAATTCAAACTATCAAAAATGACCAGCTGACGTATGAGTTATTTTAATTCAATCTATAAGAAATGATCATGGAGGAGCGTATGAGTTACATTAATTCAAACTACTAGAAAATGAGTATGAGTTGCGGAATTAATTTGAATTGCATGACCGGTCCCTCTGAATTTATATCATTTTATGATCTGCTCAAGGCATTTTTCCGCCACAGAAGACTGTGTTTATGAAGGTCAAATTGCCATTTGCAACGTTAAATATGGATTTTCCAAAGAAAATATATTTTTTTGTCCGAAATTACAGATTTTTGATTTAGATGGCCGAAATAAATGAAAATTGTGTCCCAAATGACTGGTGGTGTCTAGAGCAACTGCAGCAGATTTCAAAAATATGCTAAAAGTAAACAGTGGTCCTCTATGTGTACAAATCTTCCGTTCTATATATGCTATAATTTGGATATGTATTGACTGCTGACTGCTATTCAAAGTAAGTTAGATGTTAATTAGATTTCAAATCCCATCACAGAATAATTCCACAAGAATTAGCCCCCTAGTTTGATTTTCGATATCGAGAAGTTATGATCGAAATAAATTTATGTTTTCTGTAGAAGATGTACAAAATTTCCAACAAAAACAAATAGGATGTTGAGTTGAAACTACTCTGAATAATAATTGAAAAAATTTTATCGAAATTTACAACGTTTTTACAATAAATAAAGAGCATTTCAAGGGTAAACTTTCCCGATTTCGAATGTTGTGAATGGATTTTGACTTTCTTCGATTTTAATGATATTTGGTGCATACATTCTATTCGCTCTTGCGGGTGATGTTGATCCAGATTCAATTGCCAACGAAATTTAATTAAAGAACGCAACCCGAAAATAGGATTTCTATCTGAATTAAAATCTGTCGACAAACTATGGAACTTTTCTGCAACTTTATACAATCATCGGTTTTTGTTTTGTGATATTTTCGGTATTTTTTATATTCAGTTATTCATTGTTTTCTTCTTTTTCTTTAACAACATGTTAAAACAAAAATTTGTGAGAAATATTCTAAATTATTATAAAATAATATTTAGCAGAGGTAGGGGGAGTAGTTGGGGATAAACATTATATAAACATAATAATTAATAATAAACAAGAGGGGGGAGGAGTTGTTATCAGAGAAAAACGGGATACAGGAAATTTAAAGCCAATTACAAAAGAATGGCATTGCAAGTGGGAAAAGCTTTCTATTACATAGCTCTACAAACAATTTACCAAAAATACAAAAGGAAGGAGCTCTAAACATTTAAGAATACATACAAGAAAAAAATCATACTACAAATTCAAAATTCTTCTTTAAGATATTCATAGGAAAGAATAGAAAACATACATTTACAAATCATTTCAAATAAAAACTAAGGTTAGTATAACAAAAAAAAACTTAAAATGTGTTTACACGACCCTGGGGGTAGGGATAGAGATAGTAAGTGGGGTGGTATAATTAAAATTGCACTTGGTTAAAGGATTTCATCATCATCATCATCTTGATTTCTTTCAGGTCTTTCTTAGGTTTAGGTAGCAAGAGAGTTGTGTTCTAGATAGCAGAGAGGAGGAGTAGGAGTGGGTGTTTCTTGTTGTGATGTGGTTGTTGTGTGTTTTTTCAATCATGTTGCGCTCTTGTTGTTCTCACTCTCTTTGTGTATTTTAGAAATATTTTGTGTGTTTCAATTTTGTTTGTCTTAGTTTTTTTCTCTCGTCATCGACACTGTCATTGTCCGTGGCGATGATCATCGTCATCGTCATCATCATCACAAGGTTGGATGTGTTTGGTATTCAGTCATATTCACCTGATTGATATTGCCCAAGATCTGATGGCCCTGCAGCGTTTGCACCTGGGCTATGGACAGCGATGTTGTGCCGTCGGTATTTTCCGTTTGTGTCACTATTTGCTGGGGCTGTTGTTGCTGCTGCTGTGTTTGTTGCTGTTGCGCCTGCTGTTGCTGCTGCTGCGGCGTGCTTGTTGTGGTGGTGGTCGTCGATATATTGCCCGATTGATCAATTATATGATGTTGCTGTATCTGTTGCGTCTGTTGCACTTGAACTTGCTGCACTTGTTGTTGCTGTTGCTGTGGCTGCTGCTGTTGTTGTTGCTGCTGCTGTTGATGTTGCTGCTGTTGTTGTCCGTTATTGGTGGTGGTCACTGTCATCGTTTGTCCTTGGTTTTGTGCATCAGGATCCTTCTTTACTTGCACCGTTTGTAGCGTGTGTAGCGACTGCACCGATTGTACCTGCGGCACAGTGCTAACCGATGTCGTTGTCACAGTCGATGTGCCAGACGCATTCGAAGATCCGGGCGGTACGGCCATGGCGGTTTTCTTGCCCGGCGCTAGAAAAAAAGGAAGAAAATTTGAGATTTTAGATATACTTCGCTCAAGTGTTGCACAATTAAAATTGGCTTCCCCATTTGTGTTCACAAAAGAAGTTGTTCTTGATTTCGAATTATTATACAGATGAAATTCATAAAAACCTTGTTCTAAAAAAAAATAGTTTTAATCTTTTTCGTTTGTTTTGTTTCGGTCTGTAAACAATATTTGATTTGAACTGGGATATTGTCCGGGCTCAAGATCATTTTACATCTATATTTTATAGAATATTTAGAAATGTCATGGTGACATTTATTACATGGCTGCACTGTCATGATTTCTGGCCCGTGAAAGCCTTCGTCAAAAAATTGTCTTGAGCCAGAACAATATCCCACTTCAACTCAAAAACAGAAAAGCTCTCGGAGTCTGCCAATTAAAACTAGCCGCCTAAGCAGTCGCAAATAAAAAATCTGTTGAAAACGTATTTTATTTCCATCTTTCATCAGGCACTTTTTTATAATCTGAATGCTGAATACATGACAAGGGCCCAATCATTGCATACAATATTTTCTCTTTTAGAAAACATGCCTCCGTAACAAATCACAACATCATCTATCTCTATCTATCAATCTAAATTTGTTCAACTCAGACTGTTTTGAGAAGAGTTGTTCTTCATCTTTAAAATTTCTTTACAAAACTACAAAAACTATTCTCGACATAATATTCAATCCATATCTGTGACTTTTCCCAAGTATCAGACATATAAAAAGAGATCAGGGGGCAAATCACGGCAATACGATCGAAATCAATTTTTAATTTCTATGAATGAAGTGGAAATTTCCAATAAAAACATAGAATGAGGAGATTAGGATTATTGGAAATAATCTCATTAGAATTTGAATAATTTTTGTTGATATTAATTCCCTTTTTACAATAAATGAAAGCGCTTTTCGATCGTAACATTCTAGCTTTCGTGATTAGGCCCGAGTGTCGATTCAATTTCGATCGTAATATATCATCACTCTGATCTCTGCATTACTTGCCTCAAGTACTATAAAAAAAACTAAAAAGCGGACCTCGAACTACATTTCGTTTCCTACTTTAAAAATGTGTAAATTCCGACATTAAAGGTGTGCCTGTCCTCTCTCTAATCTCAGGATATGATTTATACTTTGAAGCACTATGAAATCGAAACTAAGTTACCTTGAATCGTTTAATTGGTTATGAATCAAGGCATATTTATATAAGGAGATAGCAGGAGAGCGGAAACTAATTCGATGACAACAATATACTGGCAGTTTTTGAATGGTGAGCTGTACTGTGAAAGCAAAAGATATGACAGTTTCGATTACAATCTAATGAAAAAAATTCATTCAGCTGGGCTCCTGACTTCAACTGATATAACTACACCTTGGTATGAATTGACAGAATGTCAGTTATTAAAATCGGAATATTCCTTTGGTTCGAATCAATTGTGTATTCTTGTTTGCGAGTGTTTTATAATTATAACCCATTGGAATCCACCATTTTCTGATACTTTTTTTAACCCATTAACACCCAGAAAAAACTGCTGTTCGAACGTCTGTCATTAAACAGTTGTCCTCATATGGGGACAGAGGGCGGAAATGGGTTAATTGAGATTATTTATTAGTATATTTATTTAGTATATTTGGAAAAATTGCAAATCGCCTACTTTTTTGAATGACAAGGAAACTTATAGAACCAAGAAGTGAAGTGAATTTAAAGTTCACTTCCCCTGCTTCAAGAAAATCAACAACTTAGAGATTTGTAAATGCATCCGAAAATATTGCGAGACTTTTTTCGAAAGGCACATAAACAAAGGTATGGAATTCACCGCGTTAAACATGATAACAAATTGGAAATTTGCCAAAAATTCGATGTCCGTTTTTTTTTTCATAAAAATAATCCTTTCTTTTTTGAGCGCCCCGGTCGGTAGCCTGCTCGGTTATCAGCGTGGGGATTGTGGTTTCGATTCCCACCAGAGGCTCTGGTCTGTCTCTACAATAACTAGCTACAATGGTCTTAGTCACCCCGGCTCAATCCCTGGACACAAAATTAGAATATAAATTTACTTTGTATTGTAATTCATAATAAATAAATCCTTTCTTTCAATCAATGTGATATTTTCAGACGAAACAAATGAAATTTGGATGGACCTGAAGGAAATACCCACTATTGACCAAGCGAAACTAAAGAAAGACTCTTACGTTTTGCTGGTGATACTGACATGATGTGGGTTGCGTTTTCCTCCACAGGTACGCTGGAAATTCAGTTCTCATCGCTAAGAATGAATAATTCTGTCTATACTGCAATATTACAATGTAGTTTAGTGCGCTTTTTATGAGACCACCCTAATGAAAATGTGGGGCCTTATCACAGAGAGAAGTGCAATGAATTTTCGCTAAATTTAGCTTCTACAGAAAGTGTAAAACAATTTTTGTATTCTTGAATGATACCTTCCCTTCAATTTCCAAAGTGAAATTGTATATCAATTAACCCTCAGCGATTACTTTGAAACAAAGTAAGATGTATAGAAAATACCACTTATTTTTACTTAATCAACAGCAAAATTTCTATTAATACACAAAAAAAGTGTTTACAAAATCGAACAGAATCTGAAGAAGCTACAGCAAAAACGTTCGGAATTGTTACTACGGAATCAAATCAATTTCGAATGGAATCTGTAACATGGCCCGTGATTTCGCGAAAGAAACATGCCACTTCTTCACTGGCCAGATTTCATAGAAAATCTACAGAGTATATTGGTTCGTAAAGTTTACGTTAGTGGCAGCCAATTTAACACTGCTGAGGAGTAAAATTCCGCCGTTTAAACAGAGATTATGTGAGCAAATAAAAATTAATTTTGACTATTAAAAAGTTAAAAAATCGATTTTTCTTAAAAAATCTTCACCTGGTTTATAAATATGAAACTCGAGATGAAACAGTCTATCTTCACTGTACAATTCACCTATCCGTGCTGATGGTTCATGCAAGTTAAGGAGAGAAGGGTCGCGAGCTTCATTTATTTCTTCATGACTTGTAATTCCAAGCCCATTGACCAGTACCCAAACCAAATCCTTCAATGCGTTGCCCCCAATCCATTCGAAATCCAGTCGAAAAAATAAAATGAGAAGTTAGATTCGCGGTCCGCAGTTTATCATTTTATTCAATATATTCGTGTGAATCGGCCATTAATCTGACTATCTTTTCTCATTTTATTTTTTCGTCTTAAAATCATTCTACCAAGTATGTGATCACCATGTGATTCGACATTTTCACCTTGAGAATAACGCTGGCTTCTAATCCATGGATGGGATAAGGCTGGCTGGATTGCTGACAGTCCCTTCAAAAATATATGTTTTTTGTTGCTTTCAACAAATTTTCTTGCAAAAAAAATATCATTGACTTGTTTTTATTCTTCTTCTATTTTTGGCCTGTTGCAGAGTAAGGCTGACTGGATTGCTGACAGTCCCTTCAAAAATATATGTTTTTAGTTGCTTTCAACAAATTTTCTTGGACAAAAAATATTATTGGCTTGCTTTTATTCTTCTTCTTCTATGTTTGGCCTGTTGCAGTAAGGCTGGCAGGATTGCTGACAGTCCCTTCAAAAATATATCTTTTTTCTTAACTTTAACAAAATTTCTTAAACAAAAAATTGACTTGCTTTTATTCTTCTTCTTTTATCTTTGGCATTAACAAAGCACCGTAAAGCAATGAAAAATTTTGATCGAATGTCATGTTCAAAAAAAGTGCTTTCATTCATGCCGAATGCCGTGATTAGGCCCCTGGTCTAACTGAGTCAGATGCTTACTTTCAGCACAACTTCATCATATGAATATTTTATGTCACTCTGTAAGATATATTTATTCTTGTCGCTCCATTGTGGAACATAAGGCCATAAGATAAGATAAGCGTCATATTTTCATATAGAAAACTATTTGCTGCCTACTACTGCCCATAGTTCTCCTATGCTAACATTTTAGAAGGCTGTAGTAAATCAGACATGTCTAAAATACAATAAGATTTCATAAAAACTGGTCTCAATTTAGGCTAAAAAATATCAGTAGCATTATATACTGAGAACAGTATCTGAGTAGGAATTATATTTAGAGAAGGGCCTTCATATGGAACGTTCAGTTTTCGTAAAGTAAACTGAACTGTGAAGAGTTTTCTTAAAGACATTTTCTGTCAGTCTGGATTGATGAATATTTTTTTCTGTTGTTGTTGTTGTTGTTGTTGTAGCAGCTTTAGAGGGAGCTGAGGTGATAATCCTTAAGTCCGAATTGTACTAGACTTCGTAAATCTATAAATCTGTCTATCTGTAAATCTATTTGTTGTCTATTTTTACTTATAGCGAAAACCTTAGAATCTTAATCAACAATATATTCCAATAAAAAACAGCCCGGTGATTCCCAAAGATAATTTATCATCTTAGCACTGTTGGAGATTCCTCAAGATTCCACAAAAGATTTTTCTTAAATGACATATGATTACGTGTTCAGATGCAAAGCTTTATCAGTGCCCATGAATGTCATGACAAACTACAAATTCATCTCAAAGTTTATCAGCGCAACAACACAATTATGGTGAGAAAATGCAATATTTGTTAAATGGAAAAATAATGAGTGAGCATAGAGTAGTAATGAAGAAACAAAACAAAACAAACAATGTTAGAAACAATTTCAAAAAAATCTCTGTGTTTTAACAAACAATCAAAAAGTTGAAATAATAAAAACAAAAACCAAACTTTATTGTGATGAATTTGTAGTTCTCAAGAAAAAAAGGGGGAAGCATTATTTTCTTTTCAATTTGGATTTGCAAAGGGCTAGGGGTGGGGATTAAGGAATGGTTGATTCTGGAGTGGGGGTGGTTAGGGAATTAATTAAAAACTGAAATATCTAACTACAGAAATATTGAAAATATTAATCCAACAAAAATAGCAGATAGGCGCGCGGGCAGGTATAAATAATAAAAACAATACAAACTCATAACAAATAAGGTTTGGTTTTTCTTTCATTATGTCCACTTTATTTATAAAGATGTTTCTTTTTGTATGTTGTGTGTTTCGATTTGTGTTTAGATTAGAAATAATAATAATAATAATAAAGTAATTTTAAAAAATAGATTATTAAAAAATATAATAATTTGTTTTCTTCTTTTTGTTTTCTTGTTGTAAAAAATAAGTATTTCTTTTCACTTACAAAACAAAATCATTTATTATGAAAGAAGATTAAGGGGGTGGTGGTTTTGTTTTGATTTGTTTTCTTTTCTTTTGTTGTTAGTATATAAATATTTATAGTTTATACACAAAAATATTGTAAAAATGTTTCGAGAGAGTTATTTTAAACCAGTTATAATAATGCCGAGTGTAGTGGGGAGGGAGGAAATATTGTTTTCTTTTCGCGATCAAGGAAATTCTAAAAAGTAGTGGTTTTGGGATTTTTGGCAGCGGCGGAAGATAGAAAGAAATTTGATACATTTTTGTATTTGTCTATATATTGTTCAAAGAAATGGGGTCACAATTTAATTTCCAAAAAAATCTCTATTTTCTTTTATTAATATTCCAGATATAAATAAAAGTTTGATTTCTACTCATCTAGTTGAATTTTCATCATTTTAAAGAAATTAAATAGTAGACAAATTCCCGCAATTATATGCAAATTAAAACTGATATAATTTGTATATAACTTTTGGTATATTCACTCTATATGGGTAGTCAATTAAGAAATACTGAGCGACGGGACTACATTAAATTTTCCTTTAAAACACTGATACATTTTCGTTCTTATTTGAAATTTTAGTTGTTAAGACTTAATACAAATAGTAAAAAGAAAATGTATTTGTTTTGTGCAAAAAATTGAGTTGGGAAACGATTCTAAAAAATATACTTAAAAAATAGGGATTTTTACGAAATTTCAAAAATACCGGTTTTTTCAAATGCTGGCAGTTACACAGTCCCAAGTTATAATTTTCAAAATTTTGATAAGGTAATTAAATTCTCTAGCATAGGAATTAAAAATACTGGTTTTTTTAAAACGCACATTTTTATGAATTGCCGCAATAATGTAAGGTTGCTTGAATATGTTGTCTTAACAAATGTATTTTTTAATGACTTGGAAGATATCGGTTTCTAGAACTCAATAAAATTTTCAAAAAAGTATTCCTGATATTGTTATAAAAGGTTGAAATAAATTTAGAACCGTGCAAAATATTCACATTTCCAATAATCGTAATACTGTTTTTTAACTAAGATTTCATTTAAAGGATGTCGTGATTTGCAAATATATAGGAAACCAAGTTTTGTAAGAGTTAGTGGAGGACTACGTTTCTAATTTGGGGTCTGGCTTATTTTTCAAGGAATTGAAACTCAACACCGTAAAAATATATAAGAGATTGTTGTGTTTATTTTTTAAATGTTGCTGGAGGACTTTGCTAATTCAGGGTGTTCTTTGAAGGATTTTACAAAAATACTGGTTTAATTCATGAATTTTCTAATCTCAAGTGATTTGCGATTTTTTAAAGGAATTTTAAAATACTGGTTTTCCAGTACTACTAATGTGTTATTTTTTCAAAAGAAATTAAAAATACCGGTTTTAGGAATTGCTTAGACATTTTTTTCTGAATTTCTTCGGAGAAATAGGAAAAAACCGTTTTCATAAAATAAAAATGTTTACATAAATTTTTAAATTTTGACTATTTAATAATAATGGTTTTTAAAATTCACTTTTTTACAAAAGAAATTCAAAAATACCGTTTTTAGGAATTGATTCCAGAAACATTATGAAATTTTTGTGGACATATATTTCAGTGAAATAGAAAAATACCGGTTTTCTTCTTAAAATATAAATTTTTAGAAAAATCTTTAAATTGTAAATATTTAAAAAAATTACGGTTTTTTTAAATTTGCATTTTTCAATTTAGTTCAATACATCCAATACAGCAGTAATATGAAATATTATCATATTTCAAAGGTATTAAAAAATATCGAGTTTTTGTTTAAAAATATTTTTTTACAAAACCTTGAATTCCAACTCCTTTGTAAAGTTTGAAGTTGTCTGGTCGGTTTTAAGAGAAATCTAAAAATACCGGTTTTCAATTCATTGCAATTTTTCAATTTAAAAATAGTGGGCTTGAAGATTTTAAAAGAAAATATGCCGTTTTTTAATTCGCACTTGATTTAAAAATAACGGGTTTGAAATATTTTCCTTAGGAATTATCCCGCAAAAAATACCGGGTTTCCTAATTATTTACAAAAATCTTCAAATCTTAAAAATACCTACATGACAATAGAAAACGCTTTGAAAATACCAGTATTTTTGGTGCCTGGATATCAAGATTTTAAAACATTTCATTAATTTGTATAGTACCAAATATAAATATTTAAAAAATATACAATCAAAAAAACTAGTATTTTTACCATGTGAACATTTATCTCAGTTCTTTGTTTGAAAAAGTCTAATGTCAGCATTCTTCTTGATTAAATTATGACGTTTTCTTTTGCAAAAAAATGTTGCTCTCCCTCTTACAGGAAAAATATTTTAATAATGCTGTCTTCCCTTCTCTCTCAAATGTATATGTAAATTTTTTATATTAGATCGCTTTTCAAAAGATCCTAGGGGAAAGGGGTCAGACAATATATTGCACTTTTCTTTCAAAAAAGAAAACACCATCAGTTGTTATATGTGAAATGGAAAATGTATCACTTTTAAAGGAAATATTCAACGACTGAAGAAAGGACTACTTTAACAACTATTTGAATCAGTATTTATTTTTGGTACGATTCCTTTTTTCTAGAAAAAATGATTTAAAATAAAAAAATCAGCCAAAAATAATTGAAAAGTAGCAAATTTTCAGCTCTGGAGGTGGGGGCTGTCTATTTAGTCGCTTTTAAAACCACTAGTTTTTAGAATTTCCATAAAAAAGAAAACTAAAGCAAAATTTTATTTTGTTGGGAAAATTCTTGATATTTAAATTATTTGTTCTATTGTATCTACAACTATACTTCAAAATTAAGTAAAATTGGTCATTAGTCTTACTAAGGAAAGCTTTTGATTTGGGCAATGGATAACTGGGAGTCTTTTTTCTCCCCGCAGTTGCAGTGAAATTCTAAGTTAACTCTTTGGAATTTACAATTTATAAAGCAATATAACTGGCAAAACTTCCTGAAAACATGATTGAAGTCTTACTAACCACACCACACACACACACACCAACTCGCGCTTTAAGTAAACTGTTGTCAAAAAATAATTCAAGATATACACAGGGGAACGCGGTTGGTCGGTCAGTGTGGTTTGGTTTGGGTTTTATGGGTACGTAGTTCTTGTTCATCTTCTCTTTAGTAAATTTACATAATGGGGGTAGTAGGCGGGGCCGGGCCTTTGTGTCTACATCTTTAAATACTTAACATACGCTATATGTTTATGTTTTACAAATAAAATTAGATAAACTTTTGCTTTAAACTATAACTTAAGAAACGAAATCTATATTGTATATACATGGTAAAAAAATAGCGGGAGAGAAAGGGTTTCTTGTAAACTGAGAATTAGTAGAGTAGTAGTTAAGCGTTTGTATCAGAGATTTGTTGGTTGTGTTACTATGAAAAAGAAAAAAATAAAACGAAAGTACAAAGAACGTGTATGAGAAGCGGCGGCGGGAGTTATGAAAAAAGTTGGAAAGATGAAAATAGGAATGCTTGGTTTTTTAGGCGGAAAATAATTTCAAAGTGTTTAATGATTATTGCTGTTGTTGTTGCTGCTGTTGTTGTTGCTGTTGTTGTTGTTGCTGCTGCTGATAAACCTCTTCGCTCACAATGTGTATGACATTTTGCATTTGACCCTGATTCGCCGCAACAGCAGCCGCCGCTGCATTGGCCACCTGTTGAGCCGTTGCCGTGCCCACTATACAACCACCGGCCGTTGTTGTAATTGTTGCACCACCACCGCCGCCCGGTTCCTGCTTCAGTACCGGCAGCTGTGTTATAGTCCCTGTCATATTTGTACTGCCCACAATGATGGGTGTGGCGGCAACGGTCGTGGTTGTGGTCATGGGCGCCGCATTACTAACGGCCGTGACCAATGCATTGACACCGGCCGCTGTTGAATTGTCTAACATGCCACTGGCATCACTGGTCATTGTCGATGAGGCTAACAAGGTGGAACCATTGATGGTCTCAGTGGAGCCACTGAGCTCACCACTCATGCCTGACTTACTTTTCTTATCCTTCTTGACACCGGGTTTGGCAAAATGTCTTAGCTCCAAGTGACGACGTAAGTTGCGTGATTGGCGGATGACAGCATAACAGATGGGACAGGTGGCCGGTTGTTCCGATTGTGAACGAGAACGGGGTTCTGTAAGGCGAGAGAGAAAAGGAGGTAGATGAAGAGATTAGAAAACAATTTCAAAGTTATGGAAAACACAGATAAAAAATAAAGAGCTGGTAACTCCATGCGACAGTACTTTTTGGAGCTGAACAAGTCCATATATATATATATATATATATATATATGTATATGAAACTAGACTTCGTTCATATAGGAGAACTGAATACCAAGTTTTCTATTTGGTGATATTTTCTTCTTTTAAAAGCATTAACGCACATCTTGATATTTTTTTCTTTTTAAAGGTCTTTTAATTTCCAAAAGATGTTGATATTATAATAATTAATTTTCGTACTTTTCCCAGTTACATAAAGACGGTATGGGTATCAAATGAAAGAGAAGAATATCTCTTAAAAATACATCAAATTTCATGCTTCGATCTATATTAATTTGGCTTTAACGACCATCTTGATCTTTTCTCCTTTTTAAAGGTTTTTCAAATTTCAAAAGATGTTGATATGATAATAGTTTATTTTCGTACTTTTCCCAGTTACATAAAGACAATATGGGTATCAAATGAAAGAGAAGAATATCAGTTAAAAATACTTCAAATTTCATGCTTCGATCTATATTAGTTTGGCATTAACGTCCATCTTGATCTTTTCTCCTTTTTAAAGGTTTTTCAAATTCCAAAAGATGTTGATATTATAATAATTTATTTTCGTACTTTTGCGAGTTACATAAAGACGATATGGGAATCAAATGCAAGAGAAGAATGTATTTTAAAAATACTCTAAATTGCATGTTTCTACCTATATAAGTTAGCTTTAAACGCCCATCTTGATCTTTTCTCCTTTTTAAAGGTTTTTCAAATTCCAAAAGACGTTGATATTTTAATAATTAATTTTCGTACTTTTCCCAGTTACATAAAGACGTTATGGGTATCAAATGAAAGAGAAGAAAGTCTTTTCAAAATACTTTAAATTTCATGTTCCTACTATCTGTATTAGTTTAGCATTAACAACCATTTAAAATGTTCCCCCCTTAAAAAATACAACATTAAATAAAGCTTGAAATTGTTATTAATGATAAACTAATACAGACAGAAGCATGAAATTTGAAGTATTTTTAACTGGTGTTCTTCTCTTTCATTTGATATCCATATCATACCTATGTATGACTCCTAAAAGTACGAAAATAAATTATTAAAACATATATATCCTTTGAAAACTGAAATTTCTGTAAAAGAGGGAAAAGATCAACCAATAATTTATTTTCATACTTTTGCGAGTTAAACATAGGCGATAAAGGTATCAAATGAAAGAGAAGAACATCAGTTTAAAATACTTAAAATTCCATGTTTCTACTATCTGTATTAGTTTAGCATTAACACCCATTTAAAATCTCTCCTTTAAAAATAAAAATAAATAAACTTTAACTTTTTGAGGGGGAAACTTAAAAACGTTGTTAATGCTAAACTAATACAAATAAAATCATGAAATTATAATTATTTTTTACTGATGTTCTTCTCTTTCATTTGATACCCATATCGCCTATGGATGACTGGTAAAAGTACGAAAATAAATTATTAAAACATCTATATCCTTTGAAAATAAAAATTCCTATAAAAAAGTGAAAAGATCAACAGATGGAAAACAGTTTTTCTATACACGATCTTTTGGTTGGTTTATGTGGCCGCTCTCACGGTAGCGTCAAGCATTGCCATAAGGCACTGTTTTGAATTTCTAGTTCCATATGTGTAAGGTCTTGCTCAGATCCAATAAAAAATTGTAAATCTTTCTTTTCCATTTCTTTATCTTTTGTGCAGTTTTTATCTTCTTTGTACTTACTCTCTCCACTTAAATTCTTGCTTCGCTTGCTCGATTTGCCCGGTGTTGAAATGCTAATCTCTCCACTGGTATTCGGATCCATGGTCACGATTGTCTCAACCTTGGTCACTTCACTCTTTATGATCGGCGTTGAGGTGATCATCTGTGTGTCATTGCCATTCTCGATTTGTTGTTGCTGCTGTTGTTGCTGTTGCTGCTGTTGTTGTTGCTGCTGCTGTTGCTGCTGCTGTTGTTGGACCTGTTGTTGCTGCTGTTGAACCACCTGTTGTTGCTGATGTTGCTGGGGTGTCTGAACAGTCGTGGCCGGGTGAGAAGTGGTCGGGGTGCTGATAATCGTTTCCATGCCGTCAACTTTGCTGATTTTGGGAGCCGTGGCTGTAAATGATAATTACAAATAATAATTTAATTTGTGGTGTTCAAAATTTTAGACATAATTACACTTACGTGACATTTTCTTAACTCTCGGTTTACGTTTCCGTGCTGGCAAATATTGCTGTATGACATCCTTGGCCGCTTCCGTTGTTACAATCGTTTGCTGTTGTCCGGTGGCTTGATTGGTCTGGGTGGTCGTCTGTAGAATTTGTCCGGTCTGATGGATGTCGTCAACAACTTGAGCGTGTACTGTTTGTTGGGGAGCGGTGGCAATGGTAGCAATCAGTTGGTCTTGTTCCTGCAAAGATGGGGGAGGGGTTTGGAAAGTTAGAACAATCCTTGTCTTTTTTTTTTTGGTTTTTAGCATTTGCAACTTGACTTACATGGTGGTGTTGGGGTATCATATGCTGCAGTTGTATCGAATGCGTGGTGTAGTCATCTTTGGTCACTGTTTGCGGCGCCAGTCCTTGGATATTCAAGCATTGAGCGGCCTGCAACAGTGAGGGCAATTGTGCGTGATCCACGCTAACCTCACCGCGATAGACAAACTCCAGCAGGGCCTCCAAGTCGCTGGCATTGACGCCGGCCAACATAACCACCGGATGTTTGCAGGGTGTGTTCTGGAATTGAAAGAAAAGTGGCGATTAGAATGGATTTTTCATTGGAAAAGTTTAGCAAGATTTTATTTAAGAAAAAAGACTGCCTGAAGAAAAGAAAAAGAAGGAACATTTTCTGAAAGAACCTATCGTCCGGGATAGAATGTTCAACAGAAACGTTTTATTGAAATAACATTTTCTGAAGGAAAATACAAAATTATTTTCGTTAGGAAAATTTCACAGGAACAACATTTTCTGAAGGAAAAGAGAAAATTATTTTCGTTAGGAAAATTTCACAGGAACAACATTTCTGAAAGAAATCATTCTCCGGGTTAGAATATTCTATAGAAAAGTTTAATTGGAATACAATTTTCTGAAGGAAAAGTGAAAAATTGGGCGGAACCATATTTTCTGTGTGGAAATTTGGCCGAAACAATATTTTCAAAAAGAACTTATTATTGTGACTAAGTTTTCTAAAGTAAATACTGTCCGAGGCATATTTCCGGAGGAAGGATTTTACATAAAAAGACATAAAGAGATATCAAAATTGAGAATCGCGCTTGCTTTAGGAAAAGTTTTCCTGGTCATCATTTTCTGCGGCAAGTGGCTATCTGGGGCAATATTTTTCGGGAGTAAATGTATCCGAGACACCCAGTAAAAGTTTCTTTTAATGATGAAATTATTTTTTACAGTTCTTAGTTTTTATTGGAATAACATTTTCTGAAAAACCCCCATTCTCCGGTATTGAAAAGTTTAATTGGAATACAATTTTCTGAAGGAAAATATAGAATTGGCCGAAACAATATTTTCTAAAAGAACATTTTGTTGGGATTAAGTTTTCTAAAGGTAATACTGTCCGAGGCATATTTTCCGGAGGAAGTATTTTACATAAAAAGACATAAAGAGATATCAAAATTGAAGATCGCGTTTGCTTTAGGAAAAGTTCTCCTGGTCATCATTTTCTGCGGCAAGTGTCTATCTGGGACAATATTTTTCCTTTTAATTATGAAATTATTTTTTTACCGTTCGAAAATTTGTCCAGGACAAAATTTTGAAGATTTATTTCCGAAAAATTTCCTCGCAATGAAATTTTCTTTCCGAAAAGTTGGGACATTAGGAACATATAAACAAGCCGCACGGGGCAAAGAAGAGACACTGGCCCCCTTCATTTCCTAAATTACAAAATTACCTCCTTATAAATTGCCCACATAATAAATGCTGCTGCTTCCCTGGCACTGGGTTGACAACATTATGTCTCCCGGAGAGGTAATTGATGCTGACGAAGCACGTGCACGTGCTCATGTTGTTTGTAAACACACAACAAATGTGGTACCGGCATTTTTGCCCCACATTTCTGTAACTCTTTTGCATGGATATGTGTGTGTGTGAGTGTTGTCACTGATATACAAACGACGGCGGGACCATGAGAAACGAGAGCAATGGGGGAGAAAAGATCTCCATATCCAGTATAGCAATAGCACACCCCCCTCTCCTCATTGGCATAATAACACACAAAACACAACACCTCCAGAGCAGACAGAGTAACCACCAACCAACCTCACATACTACATGCTACTCACACTGTGGCGCTGCCGGCACTCACGACTCACAACGTACCAAAAACTATAAATCTGAGATAATTATTTTTTATGCTCAGAGTTTCTTTCTTTTTTGGAATACGTAACTGTCAAAAGAACGACGAGAACTTATAATGACAATAAACACAAACGCTGCACTGCGGGTGAGGGTGCAAGGAAAGAAAGAGACTTCGTCGAACGATATGAATTGACAAAGGAGCGGAGGGGGTGACAAGAAGATGCTCTTTTTTCTCTGTTCAATTTTCCCCCAAACAGAGAACAAGAGATTTTAGAAATGTTTGACTTGGTGGGGAGATGGTTTTGTGCCAAACAAAACAGGGTCTTAGAGCCCACGGTGAGCCAGCTCTTTTCGCGCTGATGAGGGGCGGGGGGTGTGTGCATGAACGCACACACACACTCATTTGTGCATTTATACATTTTAAATACTCCCACACTAACAAAGCCAAAAGAGCTCACCTACTAAACACACCGTTAGCTAGAGGAGGAGAAAAGGCCCATCGCCAAGAAGAGTTGTTAATACATCAAAGAGGCCAAGACACACACACACCCAAGCGCACACTCATCTGAATACAAAAGAAAATTAACAAAAGGAAAGCCAGAAACAAAAACTTTGTTTACAAACGCAGCAACAACTAACTATTGAGGTTAATAAACTCTGAGCGGAGCGGAAGTAAACACAAAGTTTCTCCATGGCTGAGAAATTGATTAGTGATGAGTGTGAGTCTCGCTCGTATTTTTGGCATGAATGGAACAGCAAAATAATAACACATCGATGTGTCGGGCGAAAGCAATTGGCTTGGATGGATATAACGTCGAAGGTGAGATTCGCGCGCGCACAAAATATTAACGGTATAAAAAGTCTTTACAGACTGCATGCGAAATCAAGCCACAAGGTCGATTTACAAATTCGACATTTGTAAATCTACCTTGAGTTGAAATCATTTAATTTGGCTGCATGCAGTCTGAAAAGGTCACTGTTCGACTTTTCATTTGGATGACATTCAAGATCATGTGATTCGCCTTGGCGAAAAGAAAGTGAGGCAACACAATATCGAAGCCCTCATACCACCCCATGACATATGTTAAAAGTTAAAGGTGGTTCTGTGTGTGTCTGAATTGTTTTCTGAGTCAATGGCACACCACAAATTCCACACATTAACTATCCGAAAAAAGAACACATTCAAAAACCTGCTTGCTTGATAACATAATTTTGAAAAAAATGTCGATACATAAAATAAGGGCAATTTTAAACAGGCAAACTATTTGCGCAAAATGCCGCTTTGCACAAAATTATGTATTTTTGTAGTAACACAATTTTGGTGCCAAAACCCCTAAAAATGACACAATTTTCGGTTGATGTAGACATTATTTGCCAATTTATATAAAACGGTGTTGATCTTCCCATTTACACTCCTAATTTATTTGAGAATCTATAGCTGTGTTTGTCATGTTGTAAAATATTTGAGCAAAAGCGTGTTTCGCAAAATCTGAGATAATATGTTTTATAGGGGATTTAGACACACTAAATATTTGGGCAAAATCTTATTGCGCAAATTGCGAAATAAGTGGGCTATTTTTCTTTAGGCCGGGATAACAAGCTGTAATAATAAAAACTATAATGAAAGTTTAATTTTTTGCTCAAAATAAAAAAAATATTTTTTACATTGTCGCCAATTACAATTAGGGTTTTCACTCTAGGTAGCAACTGGGTTTGTAGATCTTGCAAAGCTTGCAGATGTAGCAACATTTGCTACGATTTGCTACACAACAAATGCTAGGGTTTGTGCCGTTTGCAAGACTAAAACCCATACCATATCTACCCTTGTAGCAAGTGTAGAACAACTGTTTGGTCTGTGTGGCTAATTTAGCTTTGTGGCTAATTTAGCATGCCATATTGCCGGGTTTTTACTCTAGAGTTAACAACTTTGCCCGACATTGCGTATTATTCTTCAAATTAGAATTTGCAATCAACTAATTATAAATATTTGTATCAAAACAATTTTTCAAAAAAAAAAATATTTTGTGTTGACATTTTTGGACTTAGACTCGATAACCAAAAATTGTACTTTTGCGCAAATATTTTGAACGCCTAAATAGGCCTTTGACATATTCATTTATACCGGCTTGTAATCGCTGAGTTTAAGCGAGCGCGATGTCATTTTCTAAGTGGAATGCCAATCTAAGCAAGTTGAAAAACAGGCTTAATATTATTGTTGGATAACATGGTCTACAATAAATCGTTATGTGTGAACAGGGCTTATAGCATATGAGGTCTACAATAAATCGTTATGTGTGAGCAGGGCTTATAGCATATGAGGTCTACAATAAATCGTTATGTGTGAACAGGGCTTATAGCATATGAGTTTTCAAATCGAATCGTGTTTAATGCAGGGAATCAAATTGATTTTCAATTGATTTTCCATTGGAATAGATGTAGAGGGTGATTTTTTAAGAGCTTGATAACTTTTTTTTTTAAAAAAACGCATAAAATTTGCAAAATCTCATCGGTTCTTTATTTGAAACGTTAGATTGGTCCATGACATTTACTTTTTGAAGATAATTTCATTTAAATGTTGACCGCGGCTGCGTCTTAGGTGGTCCATTCGGAAAGTCCAATTTTGGGCAACTTTTTCGAGCATTGCGGCCGGAATAGCCCGAATTTCTTCGGAAATGTTGTCTTCCAAAGCTGGAATAGTTGCTGGCTTATTTCTGTAGACTTTAGACTTGACGTAGCCCCACAAAAAATAGTCTAAAGGCGTCAAATCGCATGATCTTGGTGGCCAACTTACCGGTCCATTTCTTGAGATGAATTGTTCTCCGAAGTTTTCCCTCAAAATGGCCATAGAATCGCGAGCTGTGTGGCATGTAGCGCCATCTTGTTGAAACCACATGTCAACCAAGTTCAGTTCTTCCATTTTTGGCAACAAAAAGTTTGTTAGCATCGAACGATAGCGATCGCCATTCACCGTAACGTTGCGTCCAACAGCATCTTTGAAAAAATACGGTCCAATGATTCCACCAGCGTACAAACCACACCAAACAGTGCATTTTTCGGGATGCATGGGCAGTTCTTGAACGGCTTCTGGTTGCTCTTCACTCCAAATGCGGCAATTTTGTTTATTTACGTAGCCATTCAACCAGAAATGAGCCTCATCGCTGAACAAAATTTGTCGAACCGAACATTTCGAACCGAACACTGATTTTGGTAATAAAATTCAATGATTTGCAAGCGTTGCTCGTTAGTAAGTCTATTCATGATGAAATGTCAAAGCATACTGAGCATCTTTCTCTTTGACACCATGTCTGAAATCCCACGTGATCTGTCAAATACTAATGCATGAAAATCCTAACCTCAAAAAAATCACTCTTTACATGGAATGGGGCCTGTAGCAGAAAAACCCCAGCAAAATCTATGGTGTGAGTGGGCCTTAAGAGTTGCCGTTTTTTTTCGAAACTGATAAATCACAAAACCACTCTGAACTGACGTTATGACTAAAAGCCTTATCGAACTGCATTGAAAATCAAGCGATTTCAGCTCAAGTTTGATTTACAAAGGTAAGATCCCATACAATTTTGACACTTATAAATTGACCATGATATAAAATCGATAATTTTTAGTTGCAGTCTGTAAAGCCTATAATATCCTTTTCACACCGCACACCGAAAACAAGCTGAAATGACGTAATAGCCTTGTCACACTGCATGCGAAATCTAATGGAAATGTCATAATAGCCATGTCAAACTGAATGCGAAATCTAGCAGAAATGACATAAGGGCGATCTTCAAATGCCAAATTTGTATGGGATCGGACATTTGTAAATCGACCTTATGCCACTTCTGCTATCCTATACATATTTGACATTTGTAAATCGATCTTATAGCCTTGTCACACTGCATGCGAAATCTAGTAGAAGTGGCATAAGGTCGATTTACAAATGTCCGATGTCATTTCAAGGCTATGATAGCCTTTTCAGCTGGAATTCGCTTGTAGTCTGAAAAGGCTACAACTTAAAGACCAGATTACGTAACGTAACAGCTTTCAAACGTATTCATTTGTAAACTGGTCCAAATGATATAAGTTTAATAATAAATATAAAAAACCTAATTTCTGTTGCAAGGAAGTAAATGTGTACCAAACATTATTATACCATCTTCGTTGAAAAGTTCAACAACTTGTGGTGATTTTTTTTTGTTCATGACGTTCCGTGAAATTCCCCAAAAGCAACCTTTCCAAAAAAAAAGTAAAAGCCGGTTGTTTGTTGAAACCCCAAAAACCTTTCATTATAGACCCCCCTCCAACACCAAACACCACATTAATGAAAGGTGAGGCGAGAGGTGTTGCTTTTCTCCGGTGAATGTCTCTGCCACGTACTGAAAACACGGACCCAAAAACCAAGAGCCAGCTCTCTACTCTGTTTGTATGTGTGCTGGGAGTTTTACACTTTATGGAGGCTTTCAAAAGAAAAAAATGACCACCAACAAACACACGCAAGAGACGAGACGCGAATAAATATAAAAGGTCACTCAGTAGCATTGGTTGTGGTAGTTAGTAGTCAATCAGAGCAATGTTTGAAGGAGCATAGTTTACAGCTGTGAAAGTTAAGAACACAGAAGTATGTTTTTTTTTGAGGCAAAAAAATATTGAACAGGAGCGGAGCGAAACATAGAGATGGGAGATAGAGAGTAGAGTAGAGCAGAGAAGAGAAGAGCTGAACAACTTGAAAGGAGCGCACAAGAGTTACACGTTTGCTACAAAGTAATCTCACACTTAAAAAACAAACTCAGCCTAGCTCAACGAGCGAAACAACAAAATTAATTTGATAATGTGGAGGGGAATTATTATACAGCTGTGGTATGGCAGGAAGAGTAGTGTTTGAGCGTGGCATCTTTAACGACAAATTACATTCTAGCCATTACTCCGCTCCCTTATAGACCACCAGAGCACTTGGTGTCTTTTTAAATCCCTTTTATGTTTGTAAAATCCCCTTTGCACGGTTTAGCTGTGTGTGTGTGTGTGCGTCTCTTTTTTGTCTGCCTGATAGAGCGGAGGGTTGGCAGGCAGGTATTCGGTAGAGTACCTCTGTCACTCTCCGCTCTGGCTAACCGTCTCATCAGCAGAAATCTCTCTATGAGTATGAGTTGCAAGAGGTGCAAATTTAAATTAGATTCGTTGTTCACATGTTCCCCCAATTGAGTTTAAAAGATATGCGTTGCTGCTGCTGCTGAAGAGTTAATGGTGGTCGGTCGTCTCCTCTAAAAGTTCATCCATACCAACCAACCCATCAGAATTCTTCTCTGTTTACATTCTGTTCTTTTGTTTTCGTTGTTTTGATTTCTCTGTTTACATTTTTTCCGTAAACAAAAGAATCGAAATTATTAAACGGAAATAAAAAACAAAGGTCAAGAGATGGTGATGATGGTGGTGGTGCAATTTAGCCTAGCCGTCCGTGCGAGAGGAAGGGACTCATTTTTAAATATAAAATATAATTCTGAGAATCTAGGGATGGTATAATCAAAAGGAACTTTGCTTGCAGCAGAGTTATGGCTACAAGAATACGACAACGAAAATTGGAAAACCGGAAAATGTTTTTTTCGGAACATCCCAAATAAATTGGAAAGTGAAATATAATAAAAAAAACTACTTCATTAAGATAAACAAAATAACCTGAAGTCCAAGTTGTCTGTCCGTACCTACTTTTGGCGAAATGACATATGACATTTTCATATGCACACACAGGAGTGTGGACATGAAATGTCAAAGTAGATATGGGTAGTCGATGTGTAAATCAAGCACCAAAATATTTGCTCAAACGCGGGATTTTGCGTCTCTTCACACTGCGTGAAATCTAGCTGAAATGACTTAAGATCGATTTACAAATGTCAATCCATACTAATTTGACATTTGTAAATCGACCTATGCAATTTCAAGCTGAAATCGATAGATTTCTCATAAAGTCTGAAAAGGCTACAACACGTATTTACCCAAATAGTTTGTGTGTCTAAAAAGGTCTTATAGCCTTGTCACACTGCATACGAAATCTAGCAGAAATGACATAAGGTCGATTTACAAATGTCAGATCCCATACAAATTTGACATTTGCAAATCGACCTTATGCCATTTCTGCTAGATTTCTCGCATGCAGTGTGTTTGTTTTTATATGTCTTGTTTACTCATTTAGATTTATTGTACAATTTGGAATCTGTTTCCGCATTTGTGACGGCTTTTTGTCATAAGGCCTGTTCGATTGTGCTTACTAGCTTAATTTTTGTATGGAATTTCTCGCTTATCAAGACAGTAGCTTACTACTCTCTTAGTTACCGAGTAAGGTGTTGCCAGATTCTTATCTATGATTTATTTAATAAATCCAATGGAAAAAAAATGTTGCCACCTTATCAAGTCTCTTAATTTTAAGCTAGTAAGCCCAATCGAACAGGGTTATAATCTCCTTCAAAGCTGTACAATAAATCTTTTTGTAAACACTCCTATAGGGGATTTCACACTGAACGTTTAACTTATGAGTTCGATTAGAAGTCATGCTAAAATTGAAATTTTACTCGCTTAGTCTTAGCGACTTAAGCTGAAGTCGCTTATTTGCTCATTGGTAGCACTGATATGTTATTTTTTATGTTTTTGGCGTTTTCGAGTTATTGAGAATGATTTTTGTGTGAAAAGAGCAAAAACATTAAAATAGTAAGAAATTAACTCTAATGTTTAGTTTATTTTTGTACAAAATTAATAAAATAAAATATGTAGAGCCTTCCGTGCTTTCCGTTATAATATTTTGCAAAGCATGTGTAGTTTCATTTTATCATTCGATGAAAAAGAATTTAGTAAAAAGGCCAGTCTCATAAAAGAGGTTTACTTCTAAAGATTTATCACACACCCTGTTAGTATATACGAATATGGCTATGTTTTATTTCTTGAAAGATATTCCCAGAATCAGAAACAATTTCCAAGTTGTACATGTCAGCTCTGTATCGCATAGCAGTAGCGACAAATCTTTTTAAGACAATTGACATTTTTAAATTTGCTAATTTAAATGAAAACATCCTATATTTTATTAGGACCCTAAAATCCACTAGGCAATATTCAACCCCATATGTATTGAATATTTTACTACTACGGCGAATTTCCAGAGGAAATTAACTCTCCAAATTAATCCTTTACTGAAATACAAACACATTATTATTATTTTTTCATTCGTAATTATTCTTTACTAAACAGCAGTTCCCATTAAATCCGGACGGACGTCGTACTGTTGTTTAATCAACAAATACAGTATTGAAATTGACAATAGATTGCACAACGTCGTAAGCCTCACAAAATAAGCACGAACTGAGCATGAGCAATACACAACTGGCTGACTGACAAGGCACAGACATAATCAATCGTTGAATTCATTTACATTACGTGGGATGCAATTCTATTATAGAAACACACATACACAGATCCACATACGGATTTCGTAGTAGAACAAATGTGGGAGTATTGAATAACAAAAAAGCACGCACACAGTTATACTCCCATAGCCGAAGAAGAACAAGAACAATGTACCCCTCTTTCAAGTAGAGACAGAAAGAGACCTTCGATGGTTGTTGTTCTAGAATCGAGTAACGTCATCGTCATATACTTTCAAATGGCCTTCGCTGCTATAGTTATGTCTCACTCTCCCGCTCTTTATCTCTCTTTCGATTGATTGCAGAAAAAAGCTCTCACTCTATCACATGAGTTGTTAAGGTTAAAGTTACCATCCCCATACGCCCCCCGACAAGTAGTTAATTTTATGTGTGCGGTGTAGTAGCGCATTTAAATTTTCTTCTCTGTTGTTGTTTATTGTGTTGTGTTGAGTATAATGGACTGGGACGTGGACAGTGGGACGAAATTATTTAGTGAGCAAAGAAAGTAATTTACAAGTATAGTCCTCTTTACAGGCAACCAGATGGGTAAATCGTTTGTTTTTTGCTAATATTAACCCTGCTGGCGTTCTGAATGCGATTTTTTTATATAATCTTTAGAAAACACAGCTCTTTGAGAGTAATTTGAAATGGCATTTAAGTAGTTACACTCAAACATTTTTGGAAAAAAATATTCGCGCCGAAATAAATTTAATTAATTTTTTTAGTTAATTATTTTTTAATGTTTTAATTTTTATAATGTTTGAAACGTTTATTAACAACAATCATAGAAGAAAAATAATAAATACATAATAATTCAACTAAGAAGAAAACCTAACTACGATTGACAAGATCATAATAAAACTCGACCAAAAATTACAATCAGTAGTTTGCTTATTCTAAACGCTATACGCTTCAATAAATACCCCCTCCTACTGTTTCTGTAAAACATTTTCTCGACTCCAGAATCATTTCAATTGAAAGAGTAATACAAGTTTTTTTCTTGAATGCATTCGCTCATTATTCTTGTTTTCATCGGATTTATCAAATGGTTTCATGCTAATTATATATAATTCCTTCCAATTATATTACCCATTCAATTTAGATGATTCGGTATTCGTTCGACTCCAGTCGAAAATGTTTTAAAGAAATAAGTCGATAGTGTGTTAAAAAGCAGACGCAAATTTTGCCTCAAGTCTTAAAATTACACATAAAATTAATTAAAAAAAAATATAAAATAGATAAACTCAATTTTCGAAATTGATTTTGGTAAAAAAAGATACCAAAAAAATTAAAAAACAAGCTTTGAAATTTTACTTTGCGGCACAGCGGTTGAAATTACTGAGATGTTCCAATAACCGCACGATTTTCAAATCGCATTTTTGACGATTTCGATTTCTTTTTTTCTGACGAGCAAATGAAGAGGATGTTTGGATAAACAAAGTCATTTGAAAAAGAAATGGAAAAATTAGAAACTCGTGTTGTTCAACAAATTACAAGTTCAGTTCTTTTGAAAAATAAAATAGAAAATACTCAATTTTTTGAGTATTTTTGGTAAAAAAATATAAAAAATAAAAGCAAGCTTTGTAAATGTATTTTCTGGACAGCGGTACAAATTTAAGATATCTCAAAAAATGACTGAAATGTTCTGACAACCGCCCGATTTTCAAATCGTATTTTTTGACGACATCAAGTTTATAAATTTCGCATTTGTCTTTAAAATAAAAATTTTAGTTAGTTTTTCTGACGAAAAAATGAAGAGTATGTATATGTTTATTAAACAGCCATTTTTAAAAGAAATGGAAAAATTAGAAGATCGAAATCGCAAAAATCCGGTTTGGAAATAGAGTTATTCAACAAATTATAACAGTTCTGTTCTTTTGAAAATTTTAATTTTAAAATAAAATTAAAATAAAATAGAAAATACTCATCAAAATATGCGATTTGGAAATCATGTTATTCAACAAATTATAACAGTTGTGTTCTTTTGAAAAATTTAATTTCAAAATAAAATAGAAAATACTCATTTTTTTAACTTGTTTTTGGCAAAATAAAAACAAGCTTTGCATTTGACCTTTGCGGTACAAATTTAAGTTATCTCCAAAAATACGTTTATATTCATAAATTGCCATTCAACTAATTAAGGGCATATGATAATGGTTTTTGAGTAAAATGTTAAAACTCAAAGTAAGACAGGTCAGTGGTGTATAGGGGGGCAAACATAAACAAAAATATCACAGCCGGTAAAAATCAAATAAGAATAACATCATTTTCGATAAACCAAAACAAATGTAATCCATTTGGCAAAAAATCTCTGCGACTTTCTCCCAAACCTCTCTTTAGAGAACAACAGCAACACCAACTAACTGCAAAACTGTCACTGAGAAGAGTTACGAGTAAAGAAGGAAACATTTTCTCAGAGAATTTTCCATAATTACTGAGAATCGAAACGAAAACGACCCACTGTGGCACATACAAAAATACCACTAACGATACAATTCGAAAGGCAAGGAAACGATGAGTTGGCAACAAAACAGCAGAGTACAGCCAGAGCAGAGCGCTTAAATGAACACAGCAGAAATCTCTGAGTGTGTGTACATGACGAACGAGAAAGTTCGAATTGTTCGTGATGGCATACGGATAGCGGAAATGTATCTGTGTGAGTATAGGTACATATATTCCAAGAAAAATTTCAACAGAGCATGAGCAATAACTCAATGTATATAAAATGAGGGGTAAATACACGACCAAAACACCAAGTGAGAGTGTGTGTGTGCGTGTGTAGATCTTGGCGAGTAATACATGGATGGTTCGGTAGCGATGTGCGACAGAAAATAAACAACCAAAATCTCTCGCTCGCTCTGACACACGAGTTTTATGATGTTTGGTCATGAGACGATGTCGTGTGATTTCTCTTGTCCCCACAACAGAAATCCCCTCTCTTCCAAAAAGCAAAAAAAAATACACATCGAGCTCACAAACTCTTTGCCGTTGCTGCTGCTGCTCCCATTAGAAGGGAAAGCAACGACAACGAATGGTGGGCATGAACAAAAAAAAAAACACACTTGATTTATAAGCAAAAAGAAAGTGGGAAATATATACCATGGCACAAACATACGTACATATAACAAATGTGTATCCACAAGTACGCATTTTAGTATACAGAAAAAATATACTAGCTGCTAGCTAGTAGCTGATGCTTTAATGTAAACCAAAAATATTTTTCACATGAAATTTTAATAAATTTAATTTTATTGAACACCAACAAATGGATGGATGGATGAACCACCAACCACACCACCATCACCGCCGCCGGTATATTTTTGTTTGACATTTGTGGGAGCAGGACTTGGAGCACTCACTACCAGCTACACAGTAAGTAGTGCAGTCGTCTCTGCTGGTTGGATGATGCTCTTCTTCTTTAGCTTGGCACTCTTTGTCGAGAACAATATGTACTGGACTGGTTGGTTGGTTGGTATCTAAGGTCAGTATTTTCACATTTCAGAAGAGTGTGTCTACTCTACGTTGATTTTGGTCTGTTATTAAATATAAAAACTTCCTCCCTTCTTTGCCATCATACACATATCGAATGAACGAGCAGACCCCAGACCCACAAAGCAATTCAATGCTAGTTCAGAGATACGAGATACAAAACCAACAAACAGCAGCAGCAGTAGCAATAGCAATCAAGTGAGCCCAAACCACTTGTGTGTGCCAGAGCATGTATATGTGTGTGCGTGCGTGTGTGTGTGGGGAGACATTTCCTCATTTGCCTCAATTGTCAATTGAAATCTTTTAAAGAAATCTCTAAAAATCTGCCTTGGTAGAGTCAAGAAAAATTCATAAAAACACCAGTACCAGCAGTATCTTTACATAAAATAACAAAGAGGTACTGCTAGTGATGGTGTCGGCAGCGGCGACGCGACGGCGTACGGGGTGACTGGCTCTGAGCGGAGCGAAACGTGCCGTGCACATTGTGGCGGCTTTTAACAAGTTAGTTTTTACACTCTACACCACACACTTCGAGAAAAAAGTAAAACGTGAAAATTGCTGTTCTCATCTACAAATTTCATCAGTTTCATTTAACTTTTGTTTTGTTTTTGTAGTTTACAACAACGGAGGGATTTCTTCGTTGTTGTTGTTGTTGATATAAGAGGAGATGGCGGTGGCGGCTCTGACCATTTCGTACACCCCAAAAAGAGTGTGAAGAGAAGAAGAGTACTTTTCTGTGCCATGCCATCCATTGTCGTGGTGTTGCTGCTTTTGGAGAACTCGATGATTTTAATGAATGACTTTTTGCCGCATTCTTGTGAGTTGTGTTCAATTTTTTGTCATCCATCGCCGCATCGCGCCTGTGAGCGTATCTATGACATGTTTAGAGACAGAGACCTGAGACCTACAACAACAACACACCGCACTCGTCGAGAAGTATGAAAAATTTTATCTCTGTTTACAAACAAAACAAAAAACGCGCGCGGCTCTTCTTTATATGCAGAAAGTGACGTTGTTTTGATGCAGAAGATGGGCTCTGCATTCTGTTTGGAGGCAAAAAAAGAAAAAACGTGACTAGGGCCTGACATTACTCTGTTGCATTTTCGTTTCGTTCAGGGCAAGGGTAAATAATACAAATCTTCTGGTGAATAGAAGAAATGTGTCTGAAATGCCAATGGTTTACTCTTCGCCCATTTTCAGTAGTAATTAAAGGCCTATTTAGACATGCAACAAATACTTTAACAAAATTTCGCTGTTTACAAACTTTTGTATTTGTATGGCAGCTTCACAACTCTATTCTGTGCAACATGTTTTCGTTCAAATATGTGGTGTGTCTAAACCACCTATAAGTTGTCTAATAGCCTTTCAGACTGCAAGCGAAATCAGGCTAATTCAGTTTAAATTAACATAAGGTCGATTTACAAATGAAAAATTGTTATGGAAATTGACATTTGTAAATCGACCTTATAGCCTTGTCACACTGCATGCGAAATCTAGTTCAAATGACATAAGGTCGATTTTCAAATGTCAAATTTGTATGGGATCTGATATTTGTAAATCGACCTTATGTTATCTAAACTAGATTTCGCATGTAGTGTGACAGCGCTATAATGTTATTTCAGCTAGATTTCGCCTACAGTCTGAAAAGGCATGCCAACGAATTCTTGGTTTACAATATTTTAAAAAGGTTTGAATTTACAAATTTGAAATCATAGTTTTGAACTAAAAATTAATTTTATTAATCTTTTTAAGATATGTCCTTGCTAATGTTGAATTATTGAATCTCATAATACGTTTCGTTTACAATCCCTAAGCGTTTTTTTCATTTGATCAAAATTTGATTTAATAATAATATAAAATAATATCATTTATAAGGACCCAACTTAATCAAAAAGCGGCGTAACGCACTAGTCTGTCATCTCTCAAAAAATAATAAACGTCGATGAACGTCAAATACGCAAAATAGAAAATACACGTCTATTTCATATATCTTATTACATTCCATCTATGCAAAACAATCTAAATGTTATGGAATATGATTTTACATGTGATAAATAACTTATTCATTCATAGAAACATTTTAAGTTTTGTAGAGAAAACAAGAAAGTACGTTCTGACAAAATTAAATAATTCTATCTTTTGATTTTCGTACGCAGATTACGTTACACATTAAGTTCGACCCATAAGTACAAAAAATATTTGAGCAAAATGCTGATTTGCTGTAAAATAGGTAATAGCCCCTTGCCACGCTGTAGTTGAAATCTACTTTAAATGATATAAGGTCGATTTACAAATGTCAAATATGTATGACACCCGACATTTGTAAATCTACCTTATTTCATTTAAACTAGATTTCGCATGCAGTGTGACAAGGCTATAAAACCTATTATCCCAAATTATTCACCTATTTTTTGTCCATAAAATCTGTGTCTAAATCTCCTACTAAAAATTTAAGGTATGTCTACACTTGAAGATTTATTGTACAACTCGAAAATACATAGGTTATGGAGGATGATAAGTTTTATCTGTAACATATGGGTTTACATCTACTAAAAGATATTATATTTTTATGTAAAAAGTCTTCACAGAACCAAGTTGTAAATTAAATATTTATGTGTGAACAGCGCTTAACGTCATTTTTCAGATAAGACAATTATAATTTTTTATTTTTTTATTTTATAATTTAATTTTTATTTATTTTGTGTTTCCTTTATAAGCGGTTTAGACACATCAAATATTAGCTTGTTGTCCGACAAATGCATAATTTTGTACAAAATCGCTTTTTGCTCATATATTTTGTGGATTTAAAAAGTTATTTAGCTCCATAATAGGCACACAGGAAATATTTGGTCAAAATCATGTTGCGCAAAATGGGATGTATTATTTGTTACATACTCGAGAATTCCCACACGAATGAAAAACGATATTTTGCGCATTTTTAGTCGGCCTATAAGGCACTAAACATTTGGCCAAGAATGTGTTGGTCGAAATGCGAGATAGAAAACGTAATTTACGTACTCTAGAGCTGCTAAACAAATGAAAAACTATGTGAAAAGGGACGTTTTGCGCAAAAATTGTGTGTACAACCAACATTTCTAATTCTAATTCATTTAGTAGATATATGTATTAAAGGCATTTTAGACGCACAAATTATTTGTGTAAAAAGCCGTTTTGCACTTGTGGGGTAACAGCAGAGTATGTAAAACGTATTATCTCAGATTTTGCCCAAGTATTTGGTGTGTCTAAACCCTCTATAATGTAATTAAAAAGGACCTATTTTATTTTTCGAAGTGTTAAAATTCCAAGTTTGTGCGATAATTAGATCGAAAGTTGCGCTAAATATTGTCTCTCCCCATAGAGAAATAGCTGTATTCTATTTGTACAAAATTTTTCAATTCCATCTGATTCATTCCTTCTACGTTTTTTCTCAATTTCCGCTGGAATATTATCAATATTGATATGTATTCTTATTAAAATTGTGTAATGCCTTTTCAGACTGCATGCAAAATCAATCGATTTCAGCTATGAAGTGACATAAGGTCGATTTACAAATGTCAGATTCCATACCAATTTGACATTTGTAAATCGACCATATGTCATTTCAAGCTGAAATCGATTGATTTTGCATGCAGTCTGAAAAGGCTATTACACAATTTTTCACACTGCATGCGAAATCAAACGATTTCTGCTTAAGTTATTTTAGTTTTTCCTGCTATAGCAGAGGAGGGGACAGCTATTTGAACATATTTAGAAGATTTCACATCTTCACTATTTTTATCAAATTGTAAACAAGTCAGTCTCTAAGCCGGGGGAGAAGTAATGTATCGACAGTCACCAGGACCTACAAATTTCTTCTTCAGTAAAAAAGGAGGACAGATAACGGAATGTTGTGGGAACTGTGCATAATATCTATTCCATTCTTCCCCGAGAGACCTCCGAATTAGGATCAAAAATGCAATTCAACTCCATAGCTATGTACCAAAAAGTGTAAAATAAATAGGATTTCATTTTAAGACTTACCTTCAACAAATCCAGCAGAAACGGTGATGCCGCACACAACACAATCTTGTGGGCCGGAAAGCTGCGTCCTCCCGCTGCCAACGTGCAATCGACCAAATCGCCGTGGCAACGCAGCAGCTGTATGGCCGAGACCAGTGAGGTGCCATAGTCACCCCACGTCAGGGAGTATAGAGAATTCATGGGCAAAGCCATCATGGAGTCCACCGATTCACCAACAGCACAAACGTCCTCCAAGGGCTGTTGCTGTTGCTGAATTGGGTGGTAATAGTGGGTAATGGTGGCGGTGTATTTAAATTACCCAACACACAAATTATTTCTATGCACTTTTGTGGTGACACGACTGCACCAGGGATGTCCTTTAAGTTTTTTTGGGGGGGGTTGGGGGATGTTAAACGTTTTTGTTGTAATTCATTCAGTGATGATTTGTTTTTAACACATTCCACTTTTAATTTATATTCCTTTTTTGTTGATGGTTGAGTAATTTTTGATTTTATATATGTTCAGTTCTATTTATTATTGTTGTTGCTGTTGTTTTTTTTTTCTTATTACCTTATTTAACACATTGCTCTGTGTCTCATACACTCACAGAATTTGTGAAATGAAACTGTAAATAGCCAAAGAAAAAAAGAGGGGAAATATTTAATATTGCAGCTCTTGCTTTCTCTCTCTTACTCATTTAGTTGAGGGTAAATGGTAAATGAATCCAGAGTATACACTCTGTGAGCAAAGCAAAACGAGAGAAAGAGAAAAGGAGAGTAGTTTGGTTCGGTGTGGTGCGTGTTTTTCGTTGCTTTGCTGTTAGTGGGGGGAGTTGGGGAGCCAACAGTATTTACACTTGTGGGTTAAATAAAAAAAAAATAATACGATCAAGTTTTTTTTTCTAGAAGTATTGCGCATGAAAAAATCTAATAACTGAAAAAGAACAACGTCCCCGTGCCGTTGTAGTGTTGAACAATATGGAGGGGTAAATTTATATGAAAAAACCCCAAAAGTTTTTGTTTAAATCATTTTAGGAAAAAATATACAGAAAATCCACACGAATATAGGAAATTTGTGATAAAATATGTTTTTCATTAGCAGAATACACAAAAAAACACATTGGTTTTGCCCATTATCGGGGCGCTATTGGGCTGGTTTTTATGCGAAATGTCAGGCTGGGCGCATTCATTTCTTTCACAAAATATCCTCAAATTTTGTTTAAATTTGCATCTCCTGGCTAGTTTCTCTTTTATAGTTTTTAGAGATTTCCCGCTTTTTTCGATTATCAAGTTTTTGTGTGAAATCAGTTCATTTTTATTCTCATGAGCACACAACACCACATTAAACACATCACCAGCACAAAATCTTTGAACACAAAACACACACACACTCAACAAGAGTTCTTCAATTTCTGTTTGCTTTTATTACCATCAGAAAATCTCACCGGAGCACCGTTTTTCTGTTTTGGCTATAACGTGCGCTCACAACTTCTCGCCAACGTTGAAAAATTTCTACTAAAAATTGAGTTTTACAAAAAATCCCTGAAAAGTCATACGATAATAAAACCCACTGCACAAGCTCACCGCCAGCAGAGTACATACAGAAGAAGAAAAAAAACACGAACACACACACACACACTCAACAACAGAGCAACCCAAACACGCAACAACAACGACAATACAATGCCAACGACTCTTCGGTCGTCTCTTGCTCGTTGTGTCTGCACTTTATTTATACACTCATGTGGTATGTATAGCTGTTGTTTTGTTGTTGCTTCCCATAAGAAGTGAGTGTATGAGTGTGTAGCGAGACCGTGTTGTTTTTGTTGCTTTTCAAATGGGAGCAAGATGGCTGACGCTCTTCACGAGCGCACGAACACTCATTCACACACACGCACGCACACAGTCGCACGGCACACAAGAGTCAGTCATTTATAGCAGCGCAGCAACAACAACTACCACAGCAAAACATGCCCTGAAAAAGAGGTACAGTCATTCATTGTATTCTGTTTTGTACTCGTGTAAAATTTGTTGGTTTCTTTTCTGTGAGCGGTGTCGGCGACGGACGGCAGCAGCATTGCCAGTTGGAAATGTTTGTCTGTCCTCACAACGAAGAGAAATAGAATGAATGTTGATTTTAGAGTTCTACTCTAAAGTCCACGTTTTACTGTTTGGCTGGTTTGGGTTTATTCTGGCCTTAAAACTTAGGATGGATGGAAGATGAGAAGAGTAGGAGTAGTAGAGCGGAGCAGAGAAAACAATCCCAAACACACAGCACAGCTCAGCTCAGCTTCAGGGTCTCTAATTCTTTTTTAGAAAAGAAATTTTATCGCGAGTTTTCTTCGTTGCTGCTTAAATTATATTTAGGCTCATTGGCACTATGATTGAATCGAATCTCTTGTCATGGGTTCATTTCAATCTGTTTCATTTGTTGTTCTTGTTCTTGTTGTTTTTCGCGTTAGAGAGAGTTATTTGTGTTGTTTACCTACGGGTTTGTTTTGATAGAAATCTCACTCTGTTTTCGGGGGAAAAAGTCCAATTGCAATTGGAGAAATTGTCGCCGTCGTAAAATGCGTTTTGAGATTATTTTCATTATTTGGAGATGAGATGATGAGCAGCAGAGGAGCCACTATAGGGAGAGTGGTAGAGAGAGGAGAGAACGAGAGGACAAAACTAACTATGGAACAAGTCAAGTCAAGTGTTGGTTGCTGTTGACATTTATTGCAATTTAGTTGGTACTCGTAGTGTGAAAAGAATGATCTTACACTCAACACCGCCGCCGCCGCATAGCACTAAGAATTCCATCAGATGATATCGAAAGAATAAAAGCGAAAGTCGAATGTTGGGGAATTTTCAGCAATTTCAAAAAGTCTTTTGTATTTAAAATATATAAAATGGTCCCAAAAGGAAAGCAATCTACTGTCGAAATTCGGCAATTAAAAGTCAAATTGAATTGGTTTGAAAAAGTAAAAATTCGCCCAATAAAAGCTGAGAAAGTCAAGGAATGATATTAAATGAGCTAGAAGAACATTCGATATTGAAAGAAAGCAAACAAAATCGACGATTTCACGCTGTGAAATTGACACAAAATCGCACCGGAAAAGATGTTTGCTAAATACTGTACGCAATACATTACTTAAATGTGATTATTATGGGAGAGTCGCCATGAAATAACGCTTATAAGCCTTAAACCTAAAACAATAGAATAAAATATACCAAGGAATATTTACTAACAGACGATTTTTCGAATCAGGCAAATCATCTTAAAGTACATACATTGCTATTCAATGATGAAACCATTTAGGAAATTAAATTACTAAAAATCGATGAAAAGAAATATGTATGAAAAAATATTGTAGAGAACTTTGAAGATGGCAAAAAACGATAGAAGATTTAGTCGGAAGACCGAAATCAATAGTCCATGGCCTTATTAAAAGGTATAAATCTGTGGCAAATAAGCCTGAATCTGGAAGTCAAAAACTGCTGAAAATTGGGTACAGAATCATGAAATAAAGTTCCAATAAGCCTAACGATGAACTTAAGCCTTAAAGCAACTGTGTGGCTGTTCAATGATAGTTTGGGGTTTCATGCTAGGATCTAGAGGTGTATAATAGATGGCATTATGTATCCATTTTAAAACAGAGTGTCGAAAAACAAAGCATAAAATATATATTTCAGTTCTACGATGTTAACCACCCTGTGCAGTGGATATTAATAATTATACACTCCACGAGAGTATTATGGCTTTGTAAAAGGAAGCGAGATAGACCCATTGCTAATTATACCGATCGGTTTAGAATCAATTTCTGAGTCGATTTAGAAATGTCCGTCTGTCTGTCCATCTATTGTTGTAATCACGATACAGGTAGCAATAGTAGACAGAACCAAACGAAACATTGCACAACGAATTTTTTCGGGACAAGGACGAACGCTATTTAATTTGAAGAAAATCGGTTCAGATTTAGCTATAGCCCCCATACGAATTTCACTTCCGATTTGACCCTTTTCACTCTAGATACCACATATTTCAACAGATTTTCTTCAAAATTGTCAAAACATCTTATAGTTCAACTAGAACAATAAAAATACGATTTTTTGAACAATATTTACTAATTAACCATTTAATAAGATGTTTTATTGAATATTAGGTATAACAAAGGAAAAAACATAACAAAAAATGCTAAAAAAAAAGATAATACATAATAAAAACTGATGTTATAATGATGTTTATTTATACTATTTCTGGCATAGGTTATCGTAAAAGTAATGATATTCTTGCGGAATAACTTTTTTTAATTCTTGTAGATGTTTAAACTTATTTGGTTGTATTGGAAGTGGTCCAGAATGCAAAGGATTTGGTTCCTGCTTGCCTCCATATTTTTTTAATCGACACGGTATATCAGTGTATTCATCGTCGAAATTAATTTTAAATTTGACGTCGCCGTTTGGATTCGTCATTGCGAGGTCTAAATATAGCTAAATTTTCTGCATCGAAGCATTTGGAAAATGTTAAATATGACATTGGCTTAACTTTGTTCGTTGAGCAATCAGTAAGGTAATCATTATATACATCAGCTTTTGATGTAAAAGTTGCAGCGAGATACCTTTTGCTGGTTTTGTTACGACAATAATGACTTTCAACTCGGTCCAAATTATGCAAGTAATTTATTAGAAACGTCTTGGAAACAATGTTTTTAGAATCATTAACACCTTGTTGGTCGAGTATTTCAGGAGATGAAACTGGATTAATCAACCATCCTCTTAACATACCGCGTTTTATGGATAGGGTTGACAGGAACATAAACTTACATACCTAAAGAGATTCACATTTGTAGGGAAGTTTAAAAAAAATGTAAATTTACATACCTGCACTAATTCATTTTTGAGAGGAAGTTTGTAGAAAAATGAAGTTTGTTTTTTTGAGTTTTTAGCCGATTGCGAAACATGATCTTTTACAAACACCTTCTTAGCTTCCCAGGAATGCTTCCAAAAATCCTCAAAAATTTTGATTCTGTCCTCTTCCTCAAATTGATGACACTTTCTCAATTCACTATTTAAACAAAATGTTGAAGAACATTTGGGTCCTTGTTTTCTTTGAGGTTTTGGTATGTCTTGATGGATTTTTGTGTCTGATGTGGAAAATCCCAAATATTGTTTGCCTTTCATGCGTTTGATAGAATTAGTTTTATGCATCTTTGAACGAGAGTCGTGTTCTCTTTTAGATCTTTTGGAAACTATGTTTTCTTCATCCGATGAGGACTCATAATCCCTAGCAATAAGTTGTAGAGCATTGCCGTTCCAAGTATGTTCATCCATCATACTAAACCATATTGGGTATTTTATATATTTATGTGTAATTACATTAAGAGGATAACACAGTGCAACACGAAAAAAAATAACCATATACGGACACCGCTACATGATAAAAGACCAAAAAAAAAGACCCGTGTTTTTTTTCCCCCAAAGTCATGCACTTTTTTTTTATGGGCCCCCAGAGATTTGAGGCCTCGGTGTCATTTTTGGAAAAAAGTGATCATATTCTCAGGCTCATATCTTGCAAACCGTTCGGAATTTTGATTTCCTCTCTGAGGCAAAGTTCTAGCTCTTGTCATAAAGAACAAAAATTGTGAACATATAAAATCAAAAAACTTCATCTTCAAGGTCAAAATCTTAAAAAAAATTCGATTTTTTTTTAACCTTTTTTCCCCTGTTCAGGTCCATAGGTAGCAAACCGCTGAAAATTCAGGGAAACAATCAACTACAAAAATGTACCTAAGATCTCAATAAACAACTTTCTAGAACATATGAACTTCCTAGGAATTATTCTTAACACCGTTTAGGTAGCGCTTAGGTAGCCGCAAAAGTGAAAAATTTTCCAAAAATTTTTTAATTTCATTTGTTTTTTCTTTACTTCAACATTGACATACTATGCTATCTAATACAAAAATAATAAAAAAATTCCGAACGGTTTGCAAGATATGAGCCTGAGAATATGATCACTTTTTTCCAAAAATTACACCGAGGCCTCAAATCTCTGGGGGCCCATAAAAAAAAAGTGCATGACTTTGGGGGAAAAAAAACACGGGTCTTTTTTTTTGGTCTTTTATCATGTAGCGGTGTCCGTATATGGTTATTTTGAAATGACTTCAAAAATGTTGCACAGTGTAACTTACCCAATTTGTAGTTATAAATTTCACGTAAATTGATAATAATTATGAATTATTGTTTAAGTCACCAATTTTTGATTTTTATTACATTTCACATTTGACATTAACCGACATTGACGTCTAATGACATCTATCCTTTGTCGATACACACAAGTGGCAACAGTCGATGGGTTATACTTCCAACTACCCATGAAGTTATAGAGTGTAGTTGTGAGTGATGGAGGTTGTTGTTGTTATTTGTAGATTCAATAATAGCAATGTGATCAGAGAGAGAGAAAAATCGGTTGGAAAATGTAGCTACTACAACAAAAACTAAAATTAGGAAATATATCTATCATTCGTCGCCAAAGGATTAAAAACTGCAATATTTCAAAAATTAGCTATTGGATAAAAAAAATTTCACCAGATTCGTGTTCAGCATGTCAATTACAATGAGATATGATGTAGATTTATAATAAATAAATTTATTTCAAAAATATTGTATTTTTAATATGAGAGATAGCATTTATTTCCAACAAAAAAAATGTATTTTGAGATAGCATATTAACAAAAATTGAGATAAAACGAGAACAAATTATGTTTTTGAGCTGAAATTTATATCACAGATAGGGAAGTTATTTCCCATCAAAAACTCATAGCGCCAAAAATTTAAGATGACATATTTTGAATATAGGCTCTCGATATACTCTATAGGGCCTTAGGTCGATATTTCAAGGTGTTACAAACGGAATGACAAAGTTAGTATACCCCATCCTGGAGGTGGAGGGTATAAAAATGATGGTGATATAATTTTCACAGAACATGTGCGACAAATGGTGCTTCAACAATAATATTTAATTTTGGCCTGGATTTTTAATAACTGTAAATCTATTGGTCATTGTTAGTTTTAGCCAAAAAATTATCAAAAGTCAGCATCATACATATCTATATAAATAAATATTATGTACGTGTCCACACTTTCGACATGAAGAACTAATGGTGATTGTACTGCAAAACGTCAAACTCTTCCTTATGACAACGTTTTCGCACGAACGTTCACTTCTTTCAAGTATTCTTTAAGAAACTAATGAACTCTGAAGCAGTTCCCTCCAAGCAAAATGCGCGAACATGTGTGTATGTGGCTCTACGCAAGATTCTTAAGAAAAATATCGTCACCAACTTTGCTCCTCCATCGGAATATTAAAAACAAATCCGCTTGCTGGTGCGCTGCCCGTGTGTGTGGCGTCGTTGTTGTTCATGCCCGGTCAAAACCAAAATAAACTCTGGGCAATTTCATCCAAACTCATATTTATGCTTGGCTGTGTCAACTATACACTATACTAGGTAAAACAGAAAAAGGTTCGTTCGCTCGCACATTTGTTTGGTTGGTTGGACTGACAGCAAAAAAAAAATAAAGAAAGAAATGAATCTCATTGTCTGTGTTCCCAACTAAAAAATTGCATCTCAATCTCCTCTGCGTTTCAAAAACACAATACGCTCTGTTCTGCTCTGCTCTATATTATTTAACGTCATTTTCAATTCTCGAAACTCTTCTTTCCACTTTGCCGTTGTTAGTTGTTATTGTATCCCTCCCTCATCAGGCAGGCAGGCAGGCAAAGCAGCGACGGCCTATAACATACTCTTCTTAACGAGATACAATCATGTTCTGTTGTTATTGTAGTTGTATTCGAGCAGAGTGAATGGAGAAAGAGGGTTACTACACATAGAGCTTTAATACATTTGCTCGGCGATAAATAATGACGATATAAGTGCGTTGCCAGATGTATAGAGGAGATTTTACAGGATTACAATTAGGGATTCGGAAGGGCTGGCCGCTATATAAAGAGCTTGATAACTTTTTTTTTTAAAAAAACGCATAAAATTTGCAAAATCTCATCGGTTCTTTATTTGAAACGTTAGATTGGTCCATGACATTTACTTTTTGAAGATAATTTCATTTAAATGTTGACCGCGGCTGCGTCTTAGGTGGTCCATTCGGAAAGTCCAATTTTGGGCAACTTTTTCGAGCATTTCGGCCGGAATAGCCCGAATTTCTTCGGAAATGTTGTCTTCCAAAGCTGGAATAGTTGCTGGCTTATTTCTGTAGACTTTAGACTTGACGTAGCCCCACAAAAAATAGTCTAAAGGCGTCAAATCGCATGATCTTGGTGGCCAACTTACCGGTCCATTTCTTGAGATGAATTGTTCTCCGAAGTTTTCCCTCAAAATGGCCATAGAATCGCGAGCTGTGTGGCATGTAGCGCCATCTTGTTGAAACCACATGTCAACCAAGTTCAGTTCTTCCATTTTTGGCAACAAAAAGTTTGTTAGCATCGAACGATAGCGATCGCCATTCACCGTAACGTTGCGTCCAACAGCATCTTTGAAAAAATACGGTCCAATGATTCCACCAGCGTACAAACCACACCAAACAGTGCATTTTTCGGGATGCATGGGCAGTTCTTGAACGGCTTCTGGTTGCTCTTCACTCCAAATGCGGCAATTTTGTTTATTTACGTAGCCATTCAACCAGAAATGAGCCTCATCGCTGAACAAAATTTGTCGATAAAAAATTTCGAACCGAACACTGATTTTGGTAATAAAATTCAATGATTTGCAAGTTAGTAAGTCTATTCATGATGAAATGTCAAAGCATACTGAGCATCTTTCTCTTTGACACCATGTCTGAAATCCCACGTGATCTGTCAAATACTAATGCATGAAAATCCTAACCTCAAAAAAATCACTCTTTAGTATGGATCATAGGTTCGCTTAAAGAAAAATGTATGTTATTAATAGCAGCCATTGTCTGCTGCCTATCAGCAGAAATTTTTCTGCTATTACAGCAGTTTTTCTGCAATCTTGCATCAGCATTCACACTGCTAAAGTGTTTGCAGTCTGCTAAAAATGGCTGCTATTAATTAAATTATAAAAATAGATAAAAAGGCGTTTATAATTATGGATAATAGGTACACTTAAAGAAAAAAGTCTGTTATTAACAGCAGTCATTGTCTGCTGCCCATCAGCAGAAATTTTTCTGCTATTACAGCGTTTTTTCTGCCATAACTGCAGTTTTTCTGCAATCTTGCATCAGCATTCACACTGTTAAAGTGTTTGCAGTCTGCTAAAAATGGCTGCTATTAATTAAATTATAAAATAGATAAAAAGGGCGTTTATAATTATGGATAATAGGTACACTTAAAGAAAAAAGTCTGTTATTAACAGCAGTCATTGTCTGCTGCCTATCAGCAGAAATTTTTCTGCTATTACAGCGTTTTTTCTGCCATAACTGCAGTTTTTCTGCAATCTTGCATCAGCATTCACACTGCTAAAGTGTTTGCAGTTGCGAAAAATGTCTGCTGTTAATTAAATTATAAAAATAGATAAAAAGGCGTTTATAATTATGGATAATAGGTACACTTAAAGAAAAAAGTCTGTTATTAACAGCAGTCATTGTCTGCTGCCCATCAGCAGAAATTTTTCTGCTATTACAGCGTTTTTTCTGCCATAACTGCAGTTTTTCTGCAATCTTGCATCAGCATTCACACTGCTAAAGTGTTTGCAGTCTGCTAAAAATGGCTGCTGTTAATTAAATTATAAAAATAGATGAAAAAGGCGTTTATAATTTAAAAGCCTTTCAGATTGACGGCGAAAACGAATTTGGCTCGAATTTCGTTTTATATTAGCTTGGGGCAATATGCGTATCATTAAAGGCAATAACAATATATAATAAATTCCCTTATAATAACATTTATTCCAAAAAGTGTTGTTAATAAAATTGTTAACTGGCTATATTGTTCTGTACATCTGCTTATATTTCGTTTCTAGATCAAGCTAAACGCTCCTGGAAATACCCCTAAAAATCATGTTTTTCCCGTGTATTTTTTTTTGAGCTGCATTTTTGTCAATTTTTTTCTGAAATAATAGACCCTTGAAAGCACTTTTTTTCTTGTCTTAGTGTAATTTTTGGTCGAATTATTGGACCTTTATAGTAATTTTTTGTGTTTTTTCATAGTGACAAATAATGAACATCGGAAGGGAATTGACGCCGCAGCGATCATTTTTATAAAAAGATTTTGAAAATTTTGGCTCTGGAAAACCATTTCCTATATTAAATTATTTTACAAACATGGAGTAAAACCGTTTTTAGCTTGTCACCAGAAAAAAATAATATAAACGTCCAATAACACGACCAATGTGTTATTCTAGGACAAGAATAATACAAAATTTTATTTCAAGTTACTTCCAAGGGTCTATTAACTCAGAAAAAAAAAATTGGACGAAACTGCAACATAAAAAAATTACACGGGAAAAACATGATTTTTAGAGGTGTTTTCCGGATCGTGACCCATCCTAATATATATACAAATTAAAGCAGCCTTTACGCGATCCGGTCGCATAGTGTAAACAAAACCACACGATTTCGAGAGAGGATCACACGTAAATTTTGAGTCTGTTCGATACATTCATTTTTTCAAATTTGTCAAAAACTCTACACTTTTTGTGCGATCAGGGTTATACAGGGTGGGCCATTTAAAATGTTTAATTTAAACTACCGATTACTTTGACTTTGAAATTTAGAATAGCATTCATTTTTTTATTTTCAGGTTTATGTTTGACATTTGCAAAATGGGACGTGTCCGATGCGTTTTCGGTTCGTCCAATGGGCTGAAGATTGTTTGGCAGGCGATGAAGAATTTTACCGAAAATCTTGTTTTCAGATAAAGCTTATATTCATCTCGGTGGCTATGTCAATATGCAAAATTGCCACATATGGGGTTCTGAGAACCTACACGTGACTATTGAGAAGCCAATGCATCCACAACGAGTCACTGTTTGGTGTGGATTTTGGGCTGACGGCATCATTGGGCCATTTTTCTGAGGTGAACGTTACCGAGCCATGCTCAACGAATGTTTGTTTCCAAAAATTCAAAGAGAATGACATGGACATTTGGGGCCACATGTCAAACAGCCAACGCAACCATCGATATTTTACGCACTGTTTTTGAAAATCGGATAATCAGCCGAATTTGTGATGTCAATTGGCCGCCTCGGAGCTGTGATTTGACCCTTTTGGGTTATTTTCTGTGGGGAGCCATTAAGGATAAATGTTATGAAAACCATCCAGCGTAACATGAAATCGTTAAAACATGAAATCCAAGTTGGCATTGAAGAGATTCGAGCCGGAACAATCGAAAATGTACTGAAAAATTGTGTTGATCAGATGAGGTACTGCCGAGCCAGTCATATGTGGTAGTCATATGGATGATATTCAAAGTTCAACCTTTTTCAATAAAACCAGAAATTTGAAAAAAAATCAGTACTTTTTCTTACATAGCCGATTCTAATTTAAAACGTTACAAGGTCCACCCTATATTATACGTCATCTAATTTTATGACGGGAATAATAAGTCAATTTATTCATTTTACACCCCACGAGAGTATTATGTCTTTGTGCATTTGTTTCTAATGCCCAAATGGAAGCGAGATAGACCTATTGTTAATTATACCGATTGACTTAGAATCTCTTTTTGAATCGATTTAGCAATGTCCGTCCGTCCATCTATTCTTGTAATTAGAGTACAGGTCGCAATTGTAGCCAGAACCATATGAAACTTTGGACAACGAAGTTTTTTAGAATAAGGACGAATGCTATTTAATTTGAAGAAAATCGTTTCAGATTTAGATATAGCCCCATACGAATTTCACCCCGATTTGACTCTTTTCTCTGTAGATACCAAATATTTTAACAGATTTTCTTCAAAATTGGCAAAACATCTTATATTTCAACTAGAAACATCTGTGGTAAAAATGTGTTAGATCGGTTCAGATTTATATGTAGCTCCCATACAAATTTCGCTCCCAATTTTCCGCTCTAGAAACCACATATTTTAACAGATTTTCTTCAAAATTGGCAAAACATCTTATATTTCAACTAGAAACATCTATGGTAATAATGTGTTAGATCGGTTCAGATTTATATATAGCTCCCATACAAATTTCGCTCCCAATTTTCCGCTCTAGAAACCACATATTTTAACAGATTTTCTTCAAAATTGGCAAAACATCTTATATTTCAACTAGAAACATCTGTGGTAATAATGTGCTAGACAGGTTCAGATTTATATATAGCTCCCATACAAATTTCGCTCCCAATTTTCCGCTCTAGAAGCCACATATTTTATAGGATTGTCTTCATATTTGGCAAAACATCTTATATAGATTAACTAGGAGGACCTGTGGTAAAAATAGGTCAGATCGGTTCAGATTTATATATAGCTCCCACACAAATTTCACTCCCGATTTGACTTTTTCCACTCTATAAACCATATATTTTAACAGATCTTCTTAAAAATCTACCAAAATATCCTATATTTTAACTATACACTGGCATGATGAAAATGGGTCAAATCGGTTCAGATTTATATATAGCTCTCATACAAATTTCACTCCCGGCTTGACTTTTTCCGCCCCAGAAACCACGTATTTTCACCGAATTTCTTCAAATTGAGCATAACACGTTAATATTTGAACTGGAAGAACCTATTGTGCAAGTGGGTCACTTTATTCCATGTTTGGATATAGCCCCGATACAAATATTGTTCTCGATTTGACATATTGGGTCAGGTCATATTAGCCTATGATTAGGAAACATTCAAAAATCCGTCCCGTGATCACTTTTTTACCGAATTGAATTGTATTCGGATAGAAAGTGGAGTTTATCATCGGCCTCGCCCGACTTTATATAGCATTAAACGCAAAATCGTATCGATTGAAAACGGAACGATTTTCATCGCATATATATGATAAGGTCGATTTCAACTGTCAAATTTATATGGGATATAACATTTGTAAATCGACCTTATGCCATTTCAGCCAGATTACGCATACAGTCTGAAAAGGTTATAAAATGAAATATTGAATATTTTTAGTTTTCTGTTTTTGCTGCTGGTTCGAAGGACCAACACATTCTTTGTGAGGGCATATTTTTGAAGAAATTACGTGGCAACACCATTTTCCCTCTTCTCAGGAGCTACGTGACAAAACACGCCGCTCACCGTCAAATTTGCGCTGTAATGAAAACTTTTTAAAACTCTTATAAGAATTTTTGTTTATATGGTTTTTCGGTTAGTGGACATTTTCACATTGATTAAAGTAGAGCCTCTGCACACTCTGATCACATCTGTGGAGTAGAATAAGTCGTCCATTACTACGTTTTGTTTTTCTTACCGCTTACAAAAAAAATATTCAAGTTCCAGTGAAATTATTGAATATCCGAAACATTTCCTTGGTTAATTACAACATTCACCAACTGTAAAAAAAACGTATGAACACCATCATCCCACATGTACACATGATGTTGTTTAGGAATAAAAAAAAGAAAAACAAAAAATACATATAGACGAAATTCACAACAACACCAACGCCGCCATGCCATAGCAAATTGTAGTCGTCATCCTCATTGCCTCATCACTACATCCAACCAAATGCCTGGCTATGGCCACACAACCAAGCCAACCAGCGACCATCCCATACCGTACTTCACAAGCATTTGTATTCATTTATTTCAAAGCTCAGTACTTTGCCCCATACAAAAGCGAAAAAAAACAAAACTCGCAACACAGCAACTACAGTACAGAGTAACTAACGAACGAACAACGTAGTACTCTTGTCGGTTATGTTCGTCGACAAGGGACAAGAGGCAGGCAACCACGTACAACAACAATGAGCGCGCACACAGTACAATTTGGTGAACGGCAAATACAATGCCAACAACAACTCTATGCCACACATGTACGTACATCCATACTTATGGATGTGTGCGTGTGTAGATGGGTGAGTTTAGAAAAAAAAAACGAGAAACTGGCACGCCATACACAAACAGCAACAACAACAACGTCGTAATACTCATCGTTGTTGTACTGTTATGTTGGTTGTACTTGTTATTCTCGTCGTCGCCCGTCTCTGTACCGAAAATTTATAATGAGATACGGGCGCGCATACTGTGTGTGGTGGTATGAAATGTGTTTTTCTTCTCGAATAGAGTCACGAATTTTTAATATCATGAGTTCGGACGGTGTTGCCATAGAGAGAGTTTTGCAGGCTGTCAGTAAGATTGTCCAACGGGGATTCGAGAGTTTGTCCAACCGAGAGCTGTGACGATGTGAGTTATGGAGCGGGTGTGTGCAAGAGAAGAGTGTTGTGTGTTTGTGTGCGCGCTCAACTTTCTTATCAGAAAGCTGTTGAGAGATTTGTATTATTCTCAAGGTTGGTTTGGTATTTGGTTAGGATTGTTGTTTGTTTACGTCTTGTGAATTCTCTAAATAATTAAGAGAGATTGTAAACCACCGTAGGGTCTATTGGAATGCCTGACAATCGTTCCGCCAATTCCTGAGACATGCAACATGTCGGCATTTCACCTAAACGTCTTCATACTTTCAACAATACAGAAATGCATGTATGATGGCCCACATCATTTATTCATTTAACACAATTAACCTACTATCCTCTGGCGGGAAAAAACTAAAATATTTTGTTGGTCGATTTTCAAATGTAAAATTGGTAATAGACTTGTCATACTGCATGTGAAATCTAGTTTAAATGACATAAGGTCGATTTACAAATGTCAGATTCCATACAAATGTGACATTTGAAAATCGACCTTATGTCATTTACACTAGATTTCGCATGCAGTGTGACAAGGCTCTAAGGAATCTGACATTTGTAAATCGACCTTATGTAATTTCAGCTAGATTTCGCATGCAGTGTGACAAGACCATTACCGATAAAACTTATTTTCCATGTAAAAATGCCAAATTTGTTAAGTTTTCGTCATAATCTACTTTCAGGCTGTACAATAAATCTTTAAATATGAAAAATTCTCATTTTGTACGTGCTCAGTGAAGTACATTTCCAGAGCTTATTGGGTTGCTCAATAAGTTCTATATTGGGAAATCGAATACAACACTGTGCTTGACATTACTTTTGGAGTGATTGTTAATATTTTGTAGAATCGCATGCAGTGTGAATCGGCTATATAGTCGATTTTCAAATGTAAAATTTGTATGGGATCTGACATTTGTAAATCGACCTTATGTCATTTCAGCTGGGTTTCGCAAAAATGCTAAATTTGTAAGTATATTTTCTGAATTTAATGGGTTGTTCAATAAGTTAGACATTGGGAAATCGAATACAACACTGCGCACGAAATGACTTGTGAAGTGATTGTTAATACTTTGTAGATTCGCATGCTGACATTCGGATCTGACATTTGTAAATCGACCTTATGTCATTTCAGCTGGATTTCGCATGCAGTGTGACAAGACTATTACCGATAAAACTTATTTTCCATGTAAAAATGCTAAATTTATAAAGTTTTCGTCATAATATTCAACCTGAATTCATTTTACAACCTGAAACTAAAATAAATATTTTAATATGAACTCTCCTTATGAATTCTCGTTTTGTATGTGTTCAGTAAAGTACATTTTCAGAGTTTAATGGGTTGTTCAATAAGTTCTATATTGGGAAATCGAATATAACACTGCGCTTGAAATTATTTGTGAAGTGATAGTCGCTGATTACAATATAAATATTTGTAATCTTGAAATATTTGTATATGTTTTAACGATTTAAGATAAAGCAAGATGCTGAAATTTGTTAACTGCAATTAAATCAATACATTATAGTTGTAAGAAAATCCATTATATATTGTTCCATACAACATAAATGATTCCAAAAAAATATTTTGTGTTGAATTTTTTGGACTTAGCCTCAACAACCATAAATTTGACTTACACTAGGCTAAGTCTAATATTTTTAATATAAAATTATTTTTTCAAAATTTGTTTTCATATACACATTGCTTTGCTGTAGCCAACAATTATAAAAATGATTTTTTTATTTTGATTGAAATTTTAACATTTAATTTAGATATTTGTTATACGGTCTTAAAGAAAAAACATTTTTTATATTTGTGTAAAATGTACACTGGATAATTATCCAGTTTTAGTCAAATTTATGGTTATAGAGGCTAAGTCAAAAAAAAAAAATCAACGCAAAATATTTTTTTAAAATTTTTGATACAAATATTTATATTGTACTTTTCAGTACAAAAAATTAACTCTTTCTTATCAACGTTTCTGTTATCGCAACTTGTTATCCAGACTTCAAAAAACAGCCCTAATATTAAATGACAGTTTGGTCACGTCGGGTATTTCCAAAAATTATCATAGATTAAAAATGTGATTACAATATGGCAACCCAGACAATTGCCCCATGGAGAGAAGAGTGAGAGGTTGTTTACCAAACACACACGCATAGCCACACATCGTCTACTCGTTTAACTTTGTTGTTGCTCTTTGTTCGTATGGTGTGTGTATTTTCGTACTCGTTTTCTGCTGCTGCTGCCAGAGCCGAGTATATATGTGGATGTGCGGAGATACATAGCACTCTCGAGCAAACGCAGAACTTTGAACAATATTGTAAATATGTGGGTATATAGACCGCAGCTATAGTTCAAAATAGACTAATGCTAAGCAAGTGGTGTCGTACAGCTTTTATCACACCAAACACTTTCTACGAAGACCATATATTGAAGAATTACTTATGCTGGAAAAAGTAAAACGGAGGTTTTGTAGTCTTCTTGCTATTAGTCTCTGCGCTATGTGTTTATACAGATATATTTTTAAAAGTTTTACAGTCATATTCTAAAACATTTATCACAGGTTTGTAAGGCGAATTTTCAATGTAAAAGTATACTTTAACATTTGATAAATTTTTGGATATGACAGTTATATTTTATATTCATATTTTTTAACTAATTTTTGAAAACTGTTAGAACTAGTATCTTAAACCTGTATTTTCTTTTTAATAAGTGTTATTCTCGAGTTTTTGGGTAACATTTTCAAATAACTATTTATTTCCAATATAATTTTTGGCGCCAAAATGTTCATTTCATCGTCCGTTTCAGTTTGTTTTGATTCTCAATGAGTGTTTGCTAAGTCTCCGCTCTCTCCTTTTACCGTTCTTCTAAAATTCAGTTACCAATAGCAAAACTCTTTTTTTCACTTGTATGTTCATAATGAAAACATTGTTCGCAGCAAAAATTACACTCAGGCACACACACACAAGTCGAATAACCGAAACACCAAAATCGAAAAAAGCAGCGGCGGAGTCTCTGACTCCCATCTATTTAACAAATGTTTAGCACCAAGCTCAGTTTGCGTGTTCTCCTCTCCTTCACCCTTATACCAGCAACCAACCACAAGTATTTCCCAACAACGGAGCTCAAAGGAAAACACCAAAACTACTACCCGCCCACCGCACATTTCAAATCAATCTCATAACAATACAGAGAGGGCAATAAAGTGTATGATTCTCTTGTTATTTGCGTTACTTAAGGGTCTGTCACATAAGATACGTCGAGTCCGTTGCGGCAACGTGTTTGACTGACATGACGTATAAAGAGTTCAGAGTCGTCACAACAAATCCGTTGCCGGATATGACAAAACAGCTGATTCGCATTGGTGGTAAAATTCAGTTTTGAGCACACACAAAATTTTCGTGCAAGTATCCAAAATTGATTGCCAAATTAATTGAAAATGGACACCTCACAATTAATGAACATTATTTCAATAATCCTTATGGTGTTCGAAGCAGGCGAGTGCTTGAAAAAATTGTACGGGCGTAGAAGATATTGGGTGCGACCTGTCACGTACCTGTCGCGAAGGGACCTCCAGCGACTCTGGCATTGCTCCACTGCAATATAATGTAAAATATCTGTTAAAAATATCAACATTAAAAATATTAATTTAAAAACAAACTCACCAGTTGCGTTTGTGGCAGCCGCCACAGTCCTCCACGCTTTTTCTTTTGCAACCTTGTTGCGATATGCCACAATGGATTTGTCAAAAATACAAGGGTGCGTCTGCACCGCTTCTATTAATAAAAATTCCATTTAATATTCTTAAAAATTAATTTAATATTATCTTACATTAAAAAGAAAAAGAAAAAACTGTAGCGAAGCACACAAGAAAAAACGGCTGGAAATGAAATAAATTAATCAGCTGATTTCTGTGCCGGACTTGCCGCATGTCAAAAGTTGAGAGTTGATCAACTTTAATCCGTTACGGCAACGTACACGTCGTGAATGTGACGTTCTTCATTAAAATATAAGCAATCAACTCAGCTGTCAGTCAAACACGTTGCCGCAACGGACTTGACGTATCTTATGTGACAGACCCTTTATTGGGAACAACTCACAACTCGTTCCACCTGACAAGAGATCCGACCATTAGCTCTTAAAATTCTTCATTCTTTACCCACAATGCAACAGCGGTCCTTAATCCTCTGCTCAGCATAATCACTCTTTTTTTCAACGCACTTGCTACACCACATTTGCACAACACAAAACCGACTTCTTTCTCTACCACTCTGCCTACACACTCGTTCTGATGATGCCATTAATCTTACGGGCTTGTCTGATCTGGGAAGGAGTCATCGAGAAGTGGGAGCTATAGACCTAAATCTCTTTTATTGGACTTTGTCCAAATTCTGGAGTACACTATCCAGAATAAGAGTTATACTAGGCGATATGGAAAATCATTTCTGATATATAGTTGGGATTTCGGCAAGGTAGTTTAACGTCTCATACCCTCATGATTAGGGGATCTATAATGAAAGGAGTGAGGGAGTGATCTTCGATTGATTTGAGTTGCATACATGGAAGATCGGGTTTAGACACACCAAATATTTGAACAAAAACTTGTCGTTTTTGTTTTACAAACTCTGCCGTTATAGCCTTGTCACACTTCATGCGAAATCTAGTTTAAATGAAAAGGTCGATTTCAGATCCCATACAAATTTTACATTTCAAAATCGAACTTATGTCGTTTCAGCTAGATTTCACATGCAGTGTGACAAGACTATAAGGTCGATTTACAAATGTCAGACCCCATACAAATTCTAATGGAATATAATAGGGATGGTGGGTGCGCTTTTGTGTTATTGTGCAAAATTTTGAACTGAAATGTAATGTGCAAAGTAATAGCCTTTTTAGACTGCATGTGAAAGCATTGTAATAATGCGTTCGAATGACCAAAAATCCACTTTAGGATTTTTTATATGGAGTTTGACAGCCAAATCCGGCGGATTTTTGACGAATATCTGAGCGGCTTCTGATCCTATACAAATTTGACACAAGAAATCGACATCCTACTGTCGTTTTCTTTGACAACTTGCTAGATTGAAAATAGGCTAGCTGAAAAAAAAACAGACATAAAATGTCCCTTAAGCGCTGTTTAGACTTTAAGATTTATTGTACAACTTGAAAATAGATTATAACGAAAACTTAACAAATTTAGAATTAGAAGTTTTATCGGCAACTTAAGACTTAGATCTATTAACTGATACAATGTTTTATGCGAAAAGCCTTCACTGAACTTGAATCTGATTCCAAATTGTTCAATAAATCTTTATGGGAAAACAGCGCTTTTAAGCCTTTTCGGTCTGCAGGGGAAATCGAGCTTATAGCCTTTTCAGACTGCATGCGAAATCATTAGATTTCAGCTTGAAATGACATAATGGGCTTACAATTAAGAGATTTGATGCCACCTTATCAAGTCTCTTAATTATAAGCTACCCATTGGGTTTTCTTTAATGGATTAACAAGGAAAATCTGGCAACACAACATACAAAAATTAAGCTAGTAAGCCCAATGGAACAGGCCTAATGTCGATTTTCAAATGTCAAATTTGTACGGAGTCTAACATTTGTAAATCGAACTTATGTTATTTCAGCTAGATTTCGTATGTAGTGTGAAAAGGCTCGATTTTTAGTGCCAATTATATATGGGATCTGCCATTTCAAAAGTCTATAATATTACATTTGTACATTAGACCTGTTCGATTGGGCTTACTAGCTTAAAACTAAGAGACTCGATAAGGTGGCAACGTTGCTACACATATACATTTCATATGCAGTGTGAAAAGGCTATTAGCTCGACTTTTAGTGCCAATTATATATGGGATCTGTCATTTCAAAAGTCTATAATATTACATTTGTACATTATCTATAAAAAACTAGATAAGTACGCATTAACGTATTCCTAATTCTGAGTACTCAGATTTACAATGCGAAGATACAACATGTCACACTTTCACACTAACGACGAAATCGAGCTTATCTCGATTTCAAGTGTGAAGTTCTGTGGTATTTGACTTTTGAAATTGTGATAATCTCGATTTCGTCTGGAATGAGCGAAAGGAAAACAATTTTTATGTAAAATGCAAGAAAAAAACAATTGAATGTCGTTTTTCGTCAGCAGTCGCCGTTGTTAAATTTCGGTATCATATAAAATTTTCCACAACGCCTATTTTGTAATAGATTACCAACAACAGAGCGCTTCAAAATGGTAATTTAAAATATTTATTTATGCCTTGCGACAAATAACGTTTTCAAAAAAATCGTCATTTGCGACAAGACAACGATACTCGTAATATGGCCGATTATTTAAATTTCATCTCATGATTGAAGCCTCATCTAAGGAATTATTAGAGTACAATCTGTTCCGAGAACTGTATAAAAACTTAATAATTGCACTTCCACTGCTGATTATTTCCTAAAAACTCTTTTATTTCTTAAAGCATATACATACATATTATTTCGTTTTTTATAGTGTACAAGAAAACTACTTTTTTTATGTAAATTAAAGGACAAAGAAATAAATTATTTAAATATATAGATAGAATCAATCGTTACAATTATACAAAGCTTTTGAAAGGGAAAATCAAGGAATTTGCGAATCATTTAAGCATTTTCTTTATGGCAAATACACACATTTAAGTAAATATCTGAAATCGAATAAACTACTATGATCGTTCACAATAGCTTATCATTTGTTTTAAGATAAACTGAAATTTTGTGTAAAATCATATTCAATCGTTGGTATGACAGTTTGTACGAATTTCAAGAAGATGATCAAATATAAATGCACCCCTAATTCGCCGCCACCATCTTCGACGGTGAGTATGATCTTTTTCATGATGTCGGCATGACGACAAGGATGTACGGATGCCATATTCGGACCAGGCAGATGTGGATGGCTTTCCATGGTGACAGTCTTTTTAGCATGGTCTTGGGAAACATCTTCGTACATTTGTTCGACGGTTAATGGTTTACGATTCTGCAGAGAGAAGAGTGTTGTGTTGTTAATTCAAAAATAAAACTAATTTGTAAAGCTACGGGGACTTACCTCATCGTAACCCACCACCCATAGACGTGGCGTTTGATAGTACTTATCGTAGGTTATATGTAGATCATAGGTACGTGTATGTAATACAGAATCTTGAGTATCAAATGAAGCGGCTCCCCCACCTTCGGCTTTCGTTGATTCGGGTTTTTCGGATTTTCTTACGGTGGTAGCAACGGCTGGATCTACCAGGTCCAGCATACCACTTTCCTCGAACTCGTCCATATCTAAAGCTTCTCCATCGTCCTCCTCATCGGCTGGTGGATCGTCCATGTTACCGGGTTGTTCATTTTCGGGTGTTTGCATTTCTTCCTGGAATAATTTTATTAATTATTAACTTTAATATTTTTTATGGATTACGGAAAGTGTTCTACATGTTCGCAGTATTAAGAAATTTGTAGACTTTGTTTAATATTATATATGTAAATAAATAAGAAATTATTATGAAAGCATGGAAAATTAACTCTAACGCTCCCTTCCACCTTAGTATTGAGTGCCGAAGGGTGCAATTTCTATTTCAATTTTCTAAACTTTTAGAATCCCTGTGATGTTTTCTAAGACAAAACACTTTCTTAGTAAAGGCTCACTCTATGGGATTGTTTACTTTGGATAGATCCCTTATTATAGTAGAATTTATTTAAGAAAGAGTTATAAAACACATCTTTCTTTGGTATATTACCAAAACATCCCTTGTACTTTGTCTTCGAAAAGACGAAGATAAGTAGGTAATTAAAATTTGCTAAGGTATTAGTTTGGAAAACTTTCACTTCTCTTAATAGCATGTTGCAAACTCAATAGAGTTGTGTACTCTATTTCATCTTATTAGTAGGTCAATTTTAAAATGTTTGCTTTACTCATGAATATGAATGAGTACACAAAGGATTCATTAACGATTTCCATTTATAATGAACTTCTATTGCTATATTGGATAACCCAAAAGTCCTTTCCATAGGAATCAATATAACGTCTTTATGTACGTGGTATTAATCCCTTTCCCCAGCTTAAATTATCAAAGAACTTTTTTATTGAAATATTTAGTCATCTCAATTTTCTCACCCTATCATCCAATGTCAATTCGCAAATTTTATCATCCAGCTCGGCGGCTGTACCATCCTCATTCATCTGATGAGTCTCCACCCATCCGCCATCTCCACCCTCTTCCTCCACCACGGTTTCTTCGCCGACATATTCCATTTGCTTACAACGGCGATAGCAGGGTACATTGCGTGTTATTAAAAATTGTTTATCTGGAAAACAAAACAGTATTGAAAATTTTAATTTTTATGGGTTTTATTTGAGATACAAAATGAAAAAAAAAAACGTATTTCTTATAAACATACCTTTGGGTAGATATGGCTTTGTTTTGGTATCATCGCCGGCCGCCCATTGCCATGTCGGACAGTGATGAACCAAATGATCACCGGCCGCCACAAACTCTTCGGGTGTAAGGACTCCAGTTTCACGAAATTTGGATTCCTTTAAGTAAATTCAGTTTAGAAGAAAATCAAATACATTTGAACTTTATAGATGTAGATAAAATGTTCGTCTCCCAAGTTTCACGAAACTTCAATTCTCGATTCCTTTAAGTAAACAAGCAATAAATGCATACACATATTCATCCCGTGACTCATCATCGGTGTATCCCCAAGTAACGAATAATTACCAACTCCGGACGCCACCACCCACAATAATTCTATATTTGTGGAATTTTGTTTGGTACACTTACCTTCAAAACTGGTGTTAGATATTCGGCAACGTTTAGTGCTGTCCCCTTAACGGAATTTAAAACACTTTGCATGTTTTATGTCCGCCTGCTAGTCACTTAGATTGAATAAATGTTCTTTATTAAATATCTTAAGAAAATTATTTATTTTTTCCTTTGTTTTAATTAATTTCTTTCTAATGTTTTCCTACTTTCTTTTCTCGCCACCACAGAAAGAAGCTGATTGAAAAGTAGTCGACGGCGCGCCGCCACCGTGAATTTTTCATAACATAGCGCCGCCGCCGAAGCTATCGGCTAAAACCGGCTGAAAGTGGCCGCCGACTGCTAGGCATTGGGGTGACGAGTACTGGCTGTATAAAGGGTGTTTTTTATTGGGGTATAGAACTTTAAGTTGTCATCACTTTTTTAACTGGCGGCCATTTTGTCAGCTGTCAAGTGATTAATATTTTGTTTGGTTTGCCACATGCCCGAAATCATATTTAAACATTAATGGCATAAAATTATCCTTCCAATAAAGCCAAATTGATGGACATTAAAACGATTTTCTTGTGTTTTATTTCAATTCGAAGTTCTATACCTCAATAAAAAAAACCCTATACATGTATACATGCTATTAGACAGTGTTTTTTGGTATGCCATCACACATGTCTACAGACATGTATGCCCGTCTAATACCCGCTTAATAGTGGTTCCAGTAGTTGGCATTAATATATTTCGAGTAATTTATAACCTGTCGAGTAGGTACACCATACGACGATTATTAAAAAACGTCGTTACACTTGACCGGATGATATACACATGAAACTAAAGGCAAAATTAAGTTAAGTGGCGTTTTTCATTTCCTCGTCCTGTTGCCCCTTCACAGGACTACAAAGTTGAAAAGGATACAATTTTACAAAAATTATTTTAAGTACTTTTTCGCAGTCTATGATAACGGTATTAGTGTCAAATAAAAGAGGAGAATATCTACTAAAATACTTCAAATATCATGCTTCTATATGCTATGCTAATAAGAGATGCACCATTAGTGGTATTAGTGTCAAATAAATATAATATACTTCAAATATAAAATACTTCAAATATCATGCTTCTATATGCTATGCTAATGTCAAATTAAAAACACTTCAAATCTTACGGCTCTATCTGTATTAGTTTATTCTATTATTATATTAAATAATTGCTCTGTTTCGCCCTTCCATCGACCTATTTTAAATCATTATTTTTTTGTCAGGTCGAACGCCGAATATTAATGCAACGCAACTATTTTTAGCTCGCAAGCCGAAAACTCAGTAAAACCACCGATAGGCGTTTTATATAGACTGATTGAGTCACGTAGGTGGACATTGATGAACTCAGCATGGACTAATTTGTCAACCTGTAGGATTGCTAGGGCCACCTGGCCGAAAGTTAGGTAAGGTAGAGTTGCGTAAGCTCATAGGAATCTACACAGGGCACTGTAACGTTAGAAACAGGCTCAGCAGGTGGCACACAGGTACTGTAGATTTTTGCCGACTGTGTGAGGTCGAGGATGAGATTGAGACGATCGAGCACATTTTAGGTATGTGCCCCTCTCTCTGTGTACGTAGGAAAAAACACCTAGGAGATTATACAATTAGGAATATTGATGAAATCGCAACCCGCACCATCCATGACCTGCTGAGATTCTCGAAGGGCCTGGACTGGATTATGGATAGCTTCTGATTTCTGAATCGCACTGATGATAACATTGAATCCGGCACCTATCAGTAAGAATGAGAACCATAAGGTACGTTAATGTCAAGCTACCCAGAGGTATTCTCGTATTACTCATAGGCCACAACACTTACAAGGAAGAAAGAGTATTAGTTGACAACTACACAGTCACACTAAACTCGACTTCCTAACCAATTCCACAATGCACAAACATTGTCAACATCAAACAAGATTCATGAGAATGATTCAATAAAATGAGTGAGAAGACTTGTAGAAATAGTTCGGTCTTTATTTAAATAATTTCATATGTAGATTCTTTTGCCAATTATAGAGAAAAACTTTGTAAAAATACCTGTTCGATTGGGCACGAAAGCGTTTGCCAATTATAGAGAAAAACTTTGTAAAAATACCTGTTCGATTGGGCACGAAAATTTCGGTATCTAGTTTCATATATACATACGGATGGCACCTGGACGGCATCGGGCCTAGAGACACTTAGCCTCTTAGCAGAGACCCACTTCCCAAATTGTGAGGATATTGAAGGCGAGGTCAACATGACCACAGCATCCAATTCTTCCCTTTTTGATGAAGTTAGCATAGATAAAATAGTCAGTGAAGATAAAGTTAAATGGGCAATTGATACATTCCAACCCTACAAATCTCCGGGTATGGACGGTGTATTCCCAGCCATGCTACAACATACAAAAGATGTAATTGCTTCACATCTAGTCCGTGTGTTCAAAGCATGTCTGCGCCTAAAATTTATACCAACGAGCTGGAGGGAGGTGCGGGTAGTCTTCATACCCAAAGCAGGCAAACCAAGTCATTCATCCACCAAGGATTTTAGACCAATCAGTCTGTCATCCTTCCTCCTTAAGACAATGGAACGAATCTTAGACATTTATCTAAGAGGAAGCATAGACAACAATCTCATATGCGACGCTCAACATGCCTATATCAAAGGCAAATCCACTGAGAGCGCTCTTCATGAGGTCGTTGGTTACATAGAGAGAAACCTAGAAAGTAAAGATTACACTCTTGCAGCGTTTCTAGACATAGAAGGAGCTTTCAATAACATTGAGGCCAACACGATAACTAATTCATTAAAGGATCTACATGTTCCTAACTTCCTGACTGACTGGATTGACTCGATGCTACGACATCGAGTAATAAATTCAGCCTTGGGAGCTGGAACTATAAGGAAATTGGTGACCAGGGGAACGCCACAGGGTGGAGTTTTATCTCCTCTTCTGTGGCTTCTTGCTGTCAATAATATCCTCAGATCCCTTTCTGATGAGGGTAACAAAGTAATTGCATATGCAGATGACGTTGTTATATTGGTAGGTGGAAAATTCCTACCAACAATCAGCGATCTGTTGCAAGGAGCACTGAAGAAATTATCTGATTGGGCCAGAGACAGTGGCCTGGGCATCAATCCTAGGAAAACTGAGCTAGTCCTATATACAAGGAGATATAACATAGAACCATTTAGGAAGCCAATCCTTGATGGAACGGAGCTCAACCTCTCTCAGGAGGCCAAATACCTTGGTGTCATCCTAGACCGGAAGTTGAACTGGAATAGGAACACAGAGGAAAGGTATAAAAAGGGTCTAAACGCACTCTACATGTGCAGGAACTCCATTGGTAAGAGCTGGGGTCTGAAACCAAAAGTTGTAGACTGGATCTACCGATCGGTTGTTAGACCCATTACTACTTATGGTTGTCTGGTATGGTGGAGCGCAATGAGAGTGGGTAAACTCCGGGCAAAATTAATGAAAACGCAAAGGCTAGCAGGACTGAGCATTACGGGAGCCATAAAAAGCACTCCACAAGCAGCGATGGATGTAATTCTACATCACCCATCTCTGGACCACTTCACAGAGATGATTGCTGCCAGGAGTGCTATAAGACTCAAAGAATCAGGTTGCTGGAAAAATAGACCTTATGGTCACGCAAGGATAGTTCAAGGAGGAATACTGGGTGTTCACGAATCGGTCATCAATGGAGGTACAGACTACATGGTGCCGATTCTGGACTTCTCACCCCTACCACAGATGTTTATACCAAAGAGATCAGATTGGGACAATGGTGAGCCCTTCACAGGGCTTTCGGTCTACACTGATGGCTCAAAGATGGAACAGGGCACAGGAGCAGGATTCTACATTGAATCACTACAGATACGCAAGTCTCTCCGACTCGACGACAACTGTAGTGTCTTCCAAGCAGAATTACTGGCAATAGAAAGGGCAGCAAGATTTCTATCAAGCGAGAACATTCCGGTAACCACGGATATAAATTTCTACGTAGATAGTCAGGCAGCAATGAAATCAATCATGTCACACACTGTCAAATCAAGGCTTGTACTGAGTTGTAAACGCTCACTAGATAACCTCAACGACCATACCGTCCGTCTCTGCTGGGTTCCCGGACATAGCAATGTCAAAGGAAACGAGATAGCAGATGAACTGGCTAGAAATGGTTCGTCCTTGGAAATCAATAGAGCTGACAACCTAGTAAAACCACCGATTGGCACGTTGTACAGACTGATTGAATCAAGGAAATGGTCACAGATGAACGCAGCATGGAATAGTTTGTCAACCTGTAGGATCGCCAGGGCCACATGGCCAAAGATCGATAGGGGCAAAACCAGAACTCTACTAGAGCTAAACAAGGCAGAAATTCGAACTTTGATAGGTATCTACACAGGGCATTACTGCACTAGGAGTAGGATCTCAAGATGGCAGTTGGACATCGAGGATCACTGTCGATTATGTGAGGATGAGGAGGAGTTAGAATCTATCGAGCATATAATCTGCAGATGTCCAGCGCTGTGTATACGTAGAAACAAATACCTAGGAAGTTATTTTATTAACAACATAGAGGATATTGCAACCCGCACCGTTTATGACCTTTTGGGATTCTCAAAAGGACTAAATCGGATTAGGGGTGGCTAGTAAGGAACATGGATGTAACCACATAGACAGTTGGCGACTAACAAAGAAAGAGAGCCATAAAGGCTTACCACCACCATGGGTAGACCGGATGACTCTCAACAAAATTTCTTACCTAGTCGTCAACCATTGGAAAAAAACTAATACCACAACTTCATATTCTCCTACCCCCATTTCCCCTCTCCAAAATCCTCTCATTTCCCGCACACTCCATACATCATCTATCACCCTTCCTTAATCCTATCACTCCCTACCCCCTCCTATAAACTACAATCTTATTTTTCAGATAACGAAAGGATTTGCACAATGGACCCGACTGGGTCTCCGAGTGTTCAGAGTGCAGGAGCATTCTGGTCCTTTAAACCTAACCTAACCTTCATATATACATATCTCGACACGGAAAATTATCAGAACATTAAATTTCGAACAGGAGCAATGAAAACAGAAACAAGAAAGTCTCCACTGAACGAAACGAAAATTTAATAACCAAATTTAATTTAAATGCATTTCTTTTGGAAATAAAATATTCGTGAGAGTTGCATAAATATCAAAATTTATTTACACAGGTTTTTATGGAACCGTTCATACCAAAGCGGCTCGACAAACATGGCTATGCAGAGCTAGAAGCGTTTTTCCCTGTATTGTAATGTAGAAATATGTATACCAAAGATTTCAAAACAAATTTTCAAATTAAAAAAGAAAACGACGAAATAATTTTTTGTGTGAATACACCAGCGACTGCCAGAGCGGCAGCGTTTTGTCATGACGCGTCTGCCTGATGCCTTTATTCATTGCGTACGTTTTCTGTCAACGCAGAACGCGTTGATTATTATTAATCGATTATTTTGTAATCGACGTCAGCCGCCACAAGTCGGAAATCTTGGCGCCGTCACCTCCGTAAATATAGCAACGGCTTTGTTCTCTGTGCGTTCCCCAATTAAAAGTCAAAAATAAAAATTAATCAATAAATCCAGGAAAAAACAACATTAAGAGGCAATATTTATTAATGTTGTCTTCAAAGCCGAGAAAAAACAAATTCTGAGCAGATAATGGCCAATGGCCAATAATAATAAATCATGTTAATGTGTACATAAAAGAAGAGCAGCACGAACAAGTGAAAGAAGACTCCAAGAAGAAGAAGAAAAAATCTCGTATAGATTTTATTTTGTTACACCAACCAACTTACACGTTATTACACACACAATAATTGCAAAAGAAGAACTCTTAAGTCAAGGAAAGTTCATGAAAATTTTTGTAAAAATTGTGGGTCTGGGTTTTTGTGAAAGCAATCGGTAAATAAAAGCAAAAAATACAAATGTCCATCGTGTAGAGAAGAAGGAAGCAATTAAAATTGCATTTTCGAGAAGAGCTGTGGCCTGGTGGTGTTGTGGATTTGTTGGTTTTTCAGTGGCACAAAAAGACGCAAAGGTATGTATAAATTATAGAATTGATGTGTTTAGAAAAATCATCACAGATATGATATTAGCCAACAATTCTCAGGGGTCTTTATCAAGTTATTTTGAAATTGATTGAATTGTGTGGAAAAAAGAGAACCGAGAAGGTGTCTACTTCATACAGCCACCAACCAGCCATACTACACAGCACAGCTGTTCTTCATATATTATGACGTAGTAGCTATGGTTTATGCTTGTAGGCGTTCTGTTGGAGTTTTGGGCGCCCTTAGACGTTCGTTCCCATGATTATGCGTGTGTGTGTCTTTTTATAAACATTAAATGTACATATACACATGCATGCATGTGTAATTTCCATATTATTTTATAAATACCCAGTTTTATTACATGATTTTCATTCCATTTTCTTTTCCGCTTCCGTTTTACGTTTCTGTTATTTTTTATTGGACAAGAAACTAATTGCACCTTTCCATACTACACTTTCATCATCATCTTTCACTACATCACCTTTTGTTTGTTTATTTTGTTGTGGTTGCTGGCTGGTGTTGTCATTTAGGTCAGGGAAGGGCAACTTAAGGATGGGGCTGAAATACAACGTAAATTGTTGTGTTATCAAGGTTATTAACTCTACAACAAACAAAACAATGATTAAAAGAAAGGGATGCCAGTCTGCTGAAGGGTCTTAATGTAAGGGGTAATATTGTAGGTACATTGAAAGAAATGTAACGTGGATTTTTCGAGCAGGATGATACACTTTCAACAGAGCTATCAGCTACTCCTTGTTTATTTAGTAAAGCTAGTTCAGAACTTAATGAATCGGTGGAGATGGTACGCCCACTTGGAATAAGAATAGAATACTACTAAATATAAGCTTAGATTTGTAAAATGTCATTTCCCAGCGGCAGTCCATGCGGATTCGTGTTTGGTCCTTACAAAATTTTTCTTATTGGGTAAAGTTTACAATTTACCTACTTTTCTCTCTACATTGTATATATAGATATCTTATATATATTCAAAAAATTATGATAGTGAGAATTTGATATTTTTATTTTATACATTTTATTTATCGCCGAAATTTGAATTCAAAAGTATCAATTTCTAAAATTCTTATATTGCGAGTCCACAGTGGTTATTCAGCTTTTGTTCGGGAAATCATATGCAATCCCAAACGATCTGCAACAATATATGCAACGTATATGGCAAATATGAACCCCCTAACTCATTTCGTTCGGATGCTAAGGTATTTTCAACAGAACAACGGGCAAACATGATGGTTAGCATTTCATCACGACTCAGAATATATTGTCGAAATTCTCTATAATGATCTTCTCTATATCGAATTCTTCTTTATAACTAATATTGGAATATTTTTTAAAACGTATGAAATTACCAGTTCCCAACTGCTATACTATAGAGAAATTTGATGAATATCTCAAGTTGATGCAAATGGAATGACAAAATGCATATATAATACATACTAAATCGTGTTTGCACCACACCCACTGTTTTCATTGCTTCACGGTTGTTTTGTTGTTTCACCGTTAAGGCCAAAATTCACAGACATTTTTACTGGAGGCGCTTTAAGGCCACTTGATAATGTGTGATGGTGAATTGAAACATTTTCACCAGCATTTAACTATTTCTCTTAGCAAAAATTTCATTCATTTTGGTATTATTTTTAATATTATCATTGTTTTAAAAGTGAAGCGTTTTTTGTTTTGATTGGATCAACAACCGCCGCACAGTGGTAGATTTTCCGAGGGTATGAGGTCAAAATTAAATAGTCAATTGCGTTTGATTTTATTTTAATGACTCAAACTTGATTATCTTTATAAAGGGAGGAGCATACAAGAAACCAAGAGGAAATTGCCCCTCATTTGCTTCACTTAATAGGTTTAATGCAAACATTATTATTTTTGTGTTTCATTCGACATTTTTTAATGTGATCCTAACCTTTTTTATAATTTTTCCACTCAAGTTCTTTTACATTTGTGATAATATCCCAGAAAGTACATAAAATCCCACTCTGAAATTTTCAGAATATTTAGAACACAGTTTTAGCTACTGTCTGGGAAAAAATGGAGTAGTTTTTTAGCTCTGCTAAATAATTTTTATATATGCATTTATTTAATTTATTATATACATAATCTAAGATCTTTATTTAGTTTTTTAATTATACTACAATATTATTGAGTAGTTTTTTTTAGCCATGTGAAAAAGTATAAATATATCAAAATATAAATCCCTTTTATATGATTTTTTAAATACAATTTTCAAAATTTTCTTTTTTTTAATTTTCAAAAAATGTTTTTTAATTTTTTTATTTATACGATAAAAACTAACCATTCGTCTGTAAAAATAAAATTGTCTCAATATCTATCATACAACAAAAGATATGACTATATTGAAATTTAGAAATTCCATTTGAAATTTAGAAATTCCATTTGAAATTTAGATTTTCCATTTCAATTTGAGAAAATTCCAATTGAAATTAAGACTTTCCATTTCCTAATGAGGAAATTCCAATTGTAATTGGGAATTTCCATTTAACATTGAGAGAATTCCAATTGAAATTAAGAATTTTCATTTCGTAATGAGAAAGTTCCAGTTGAAATTGTAAATTTCCATTTATACTTAATAAAAATCCAATTGAAATTGAGAATTTCCATTTTATATTGAAAAAAAAAATTCAATTTGAAATTGAGAATTTCCTTTTCATATCAGAGAAAATTCCAATTGAAATTAAGAATTTTCATTTCAAATTGAGAAACGCACAAACATATTATATAACTCGTGCTCTGGCCTTCCAAAAGAACAAATTTCATTCAAATCGGTTGAAAATACAATTTTGAAATTTTTCTTTATCCTTTCAACAGACTCTGTGTCGTTGATAGTTCCTAACTAAATTCATTAAGATGTTGTATAGCATAAAGAGGAATTCATATAAATAAGTTTAAAAGAACCCAGAAATTGATAATTACATTAATTCGCTCAGTCGGTTCCCTTCAATATAGCCAATTTTCATTTCAAAATAATTTATTTATTGAATTAATTCTCGTAACGCAAAGCAGCCTTTACAAAAGCAAAACATCCATGGACATTAGGGCGTACCTCAAAAAAAAAGTTCGCCGTACACCTTCGAATATGAAGTATTATTGAAAGGTAGTTTCAAAAAAAAAAATTTTATTTTTTTATGCCGAACGTAGGGGTCGCGCTTTTACATTTTTCTATATAACTTGTATTTATAAACGGATTTTAAAGTGTGATACATCGATGTTTTTGTCTCGACGAGGCCGATTTTTTTGTCTTTGAAGTCATTGAGCTCAAGCACCCCCTTCTGGTACTTACCCATCATTTCTCAGTTGCTACTACCCTAATGTACCACTCTAATAATCGAAAATTAAAGCTCGCATAAAATCATGAATCATGTTTGAGCTCAATGACTTCAAAGACAAAAAAATCGGACAAAAACATCGATGTATCACACTTTAAAATCCGTTTATAAATGCAGAAGTTATATAGAAAAATGTAAAAGCGCGACCCCTACGTTCGGCATAAAAAAATAAAAAAAATTTTTTTGAAACTACCTTTCAATAATACTTCATATTCGAAGGTGTACGGCGAACTTTTTTTTTTACTTGTAACCTGGTACGCTCTAATGGACATAGCTGCCAAAAATAGAATTTATTTTTTTGATCCCTGATCGAAATCAAGGAATGGCGGTAAAATTTCAGAGAAAACGGTCTCAATTTTTGGGATTTATTTTCCTCATTTTAGAAATTGTGGGATTTTTATATAGCGCTGGTATATAAAAAGTTTATAAATCATCTGGAAATTTGTTGAAGATACATTTTCCCATTCAAGAGTTACAGATTTATTTCAAAAAAATCAATTTGCTCAACTTATCCAAAAATCCGAACACTGTGCGCCAGCGTTTTCCTAATGCACGTGATGGTGGTTTCTTAAAATAAACAGCAGCAGCAGAGTAGCAACTCAGCACAACAAACAAATGAAATTCCATTTTCCTTCCCAACGGCCCCACAATTCTCGATATGTGTTTGCTGTTGCGTGTGTTTGGAAATAATTGGAAGAGAACGAATAAGAAGACGGACTAGATCATCATGTTTCTAAAAACAAACTTCATAAAGCATTCACTCAGTGAACAACAACAATAACAACAACGAGCGTACGCTCACAAAAGTGAATGAATGATTTAATTCTATTAACCACCAATTGTTGAATCATCTGAAATTGTTGCGCTAAATTGAATATATGAATTTAAACTTTTTTAATGCAATTTTTCTCATTTGCAGATAGACGCGGTGTGGGGTTGGGCATCTGCCCCGCTGCGCTTGGCAGCAAACAGAATGGGTGATCCGCTGCTACCCGGTGCAAATGGTGGTGCGGGCGCTACAGCTGGTGCGGGTGGCGTTGATCGTCCACAGTCACCGGCTCGTATGGCCCACACCTCCGACAAGCACCCCAAAGTTACACTCTCCGAACTGAATATGCTAAGGCGGCATCGTGAGCTTTGCGATGTTGTCCTTAATGTGGGCGGTCGCAAGATTTTCGCCCATCGCGTCATACTCTCAGCTTGTTCGCCGTATTTTCGCGCCATGTTCACCGGCGAACTGGAGGAGTCCCGCCAAACCGAAGTTACCATACGCGACATCGACGAGAATGCCATGGAACTCCTGATAGATTTTTGTTATACAGCTCACATTGTGGTCGAAGAATCGAATGTTCAGACATTGCTGCCGGCAGCTTGTTTGCTACAGCTGGTCGAGATTCAGGATATCTGTTGTGAGTTCTTGAAACGGCAATTGGATCCCACCAATTGTCTGGGCATTCGGGCATTTGCCGACACGCATTCGTGCCGGGAATTGTTGCGTATAGCCGACAAATTTACCCAGCACAATTTCCAAGAAGTCATGGAAAGCGAAGAGTTTCTGCTGTTGCCGGTGGGCCAGCTGGTCGATATTATATGCAGTGATGAATTGAATGTGCGATCGGAGGAGCAAGTCTTCAATGCGGTCATGTCATGGCTGAAATATAATATCGCCGATAGGAGACAACATTTAGCTCAGGTGAGAGAGTAGCACGAGAGAGATGCTCTTTTTTCAATTTTAACACTCTTATTCTTGTCAGGTTTTACAACATGTCCGTCTTCCATTACTCTCGCCTAAATTTCTGGTTGGCACCGTCGGCTCCGATCTGCTCGTCCGCTCCGACGAGGCCTGCCGTGATTTAGTCGATGAGGCCAAAAATTACCTCCTGCTTCCTCAAGAACGTCCACTCATGCAGGGGCCGCGTACACGTCCACGTAAGCCCACACGACGTGGCGAAGTATTGTTTGCCGTGGGCGGCTGGTGTTCGGGCGATGCAATTGCCTCGGTGGAACGTTTTGATCCTCAAACGAATGATTGGAAAATGGTGGCACCCATGAGCAAACGCCGTTGTGGCGTCGGTGTGGCCGTGCTCAATGATCTGTTATATGCCGTAGGGGGCCATGATGGACAAAGTTATCTGAATAGTATTGAACGCTACGATCCCCAGACGAATCAGTGGTCGTGCGATGTAGCGCCCACCACATCGTGCCGCACCAGTGTGGGTGTGGCTGTACTCGATGGCTTCCTATATGCGGTGGGCGGGCAGGATGGTGTACAGTGTTTAAATCATGTTGAACGTTATGATCCCAAAGAAAATAAGTGGTCCAAGGTAAGTGCACAAAGACTAATGTTGAATATATTTTCTAAAAAAAATACTGATTCCAGGTGGCCCCTATGACTACTCGCCGTTTGGGTGTTGCTGTTGCCGTTTTAGGTGGCTATCTGTATGCCATTGGTGGTTCTGATGGCCAGTGTCCCTTAAATACTGTTGAACGTTACGATCCCAGGTGAGTGTTGTGAGATTATTGTTGTGTTTCTTGAAGTCTGTTTGTTAAATGCTGTTTGTGTTTCTATTTTTAGACAAAACAAATGGGTGGCTGTTAGTCCCATGTCCACACGTCGCAAACATTTGGGCTGTGCTGTTTTTAATAATTACATTTATGCTGTTGGCGGTCGCGATGATTGCATGGAGCTATCATCGGCCGAACGTTATAATCCTCATACGAATACATGGAGCCCCATTGTGGCTATGACATCCAGACGTAGTGGTGTAAGTATAACATTTGCAATTTTCATGACAACAAACGGTGGGTGTTAAAAGGATAAGGAATAAGTATTAAGGAAATACAAATGTTTGATTTGAACTGGGATAATTCCCTGGCTCAAGACCATTTTGCATCTATATTTAATAGAATGCAAATTTACTTACAAATGGCATGGCGACATTTATTACTTGGTTATCATGATCATTTCCATCCTGTCAAAGCTTTCCTCAGGTGGCAGCGACTTTTCAACAATACTCATATCGGAATTTTCCCAATTTGAAATTTAAATTTCCAGTTTCAATAGAAATTTTCCCAATTTAAAAGGGAAATTCTTAATTCCAATTGGAATATGAAGTGGAAATTCATAATTTCATTTGGAATTTACTCAATATAATAGGGAATTTCCAATTTCATTTGGTGTTTTCTCAATATGAAATGGAAATTTTCAATTTCAAATGTAATTTTCTCAATATGATACATTTTTAATTTCAATTGGAATTTTTCATTATTAAATGGATATTCTCCATTTCAATAGGAGTTTTCTCAAGTTTAAAATAAAGATAATTATGAGGACAACAAATCATCACTTTCACAGTTGTTTAGGAACAATTTGATAAGATATTTTTGCTGGTACGAAAAAGTCCATGAAAAATAGAATTTTTTTATTATTTTCTAATAGCTGACATTTCTTTTTTATTTGAAAGTACAATCCTTCCGGTTAATAATGGAAAATAATTTCATTCAAATGGCTGAGGGCACCACACAAATAATAGTCCAACGGTTGAATAGTTGAAAAAAAAAACGTTAGATGGCGTACCCTATATTATATATGTATTTTGTAATTACAAACTAATTACAAAAAAAGAGTTAACTAGTTAGCTCTTTTGCATTTTTTTGAAAACTCTAAAATCTTGACATTTTATCTAATTTTGTTTTATGGATGTATACATCATTTTATTGTTGTTTTTCTTAAAGAATTGATAACTAAGGGTTTGCTTTTTGAAATGATTTTCGTTCGTCTGAGGCGAACGATACAAAATCACTCAATTATTACGAGAAATCTAAAACCACTGGAGTCTATAATTCGTTTTGTATATAGAAAAATCACATAGCTCCTTATTAAAGTATTTTCTATCTGCCTTTTATAGAATTTAAGTAATAGTTGAGTGATTTTTGATCGTTCGCCGTCGACGATAATTTCAAAACTGCCCTACTGATATGACTCACTTTCACCATTGAAGTTTCTATTTGAGATATAAGGTGTTATGCCCAATTTGAAGAATATCAGATGAAATATGTGGTCTCTAAAAAAGTCAAATCGGGAACGACATTTGTATGGGGGCTATATCTAAATCTGAACCGATATGCTTCAAATTAAATAGCGTTCGTTTTTGGCCCCGAAACAAACATGTGCCAATTTTTGTTAGGATCGGACAATAATTGCGACCTGTACTTTGATTACAAGAATATATGGACGGTCTGTCAAAATACTATCCTTCTCGAATAATTTATATGAGCATATTTGCGTAAGAAATTGTATTTTGAATAATAATTATTTTCTCACAGTGGATTCCTTGAAAATCGCTGGACAAATGAGAATATTTTTTAATCTAAATGCGGAACTGAGACAAGAACACCCTTTATTGCTGAAATTTCCTCGATATATTTAAAAAATGCATTGTCTTCATATTTCTTCTCTTTTTTGGTTTTATTTTTTTTCAGGTCGGTTTAGCTGTTGTTAATGGCCAACTTTATGCCGTTGGCGGGTTTGATGGTTCAGCCTATTTAAAAACCATCGAAGTTTACGATACCGAAACAAATCAGTGGCGCCTGTGCGGCTGCATGAATTATCGCCGTTTGGGTGGCGGTGTTGGTGTTATGAGAGCTCCTCAAACCGAGAATTATATGTGGTAAGTACGGAGATGATATGCTATTTCTTATTTCACACAGCGTATACTAATGGTTGCGTTCGTTCCAATAGGATACGTAAAGATTCGGTTGTTTGATTGGGAATGGACAACAACGACTCGAAAAATATTTATATAACAAATTTATATAAATAGAGAATGCATATATTTTTGAAATCAAAGAAGGCAAACAAACGAATTATTAGAGAAAAAGCAAACAAAAACAAAGAATTTACCGAGGCAAACCACAGCAAAACGAATGAATTGTATAAAAAAAAAAACAACAAAATATTAACTACTACTTACTATACACTCACTCACTCTATCCTTGAAAATTTGTTATAGTTAAAAAGAAAGAAAAGAGAAAACGAAAAACACAAATTGTAAAATTAAAGAAAACAACAAACAAACAAATACAACATTTTAGAAGAATGATTATGCACAGCAAACTCAGCAGCAGCGGCAGCCACAAATCTTTTAAAGAAAAAGACAAATTTTCAAGAAAATTGCTCATGAAAGCATTTCCAAAAGCCAAACGATCAAGCATGTCCCGCAAATTTAAAGGTGGCTGGCTCTAGCCCCGGGCCCGCTCTTTTATGAACGACGGCGGCGGCGGCAGCAACATTTTTAAATTTGCGGGACATGCTGCCGTTCTAAAGAAGAGTAATTTAAAACTACTAATTAATTGCACTAAATGTTAATATGATTATGACTTTATATACATATATAATAGAGATTAAAAGAAAGAAGAAAAAAAAAGAAACCCCAGCCGATGAAAACAAAAAGCAAAACAAACATTTTTTAAAGTATCTGAACTGCCTTTTCCTTATGAATCTATAGATAATGGATGAAACAACCAAATTATCAAAAAAACATAAACATAAACTTAAAACATAAAACCACAAATAAAACGAGCATTATTCTGATATGCAATAAAGGTTAGAATTTGTTTAACATTTAAGTTGGTCTCTCATAAGTTTTAATATACAAATTTAAAATAAAATTGTTTTATTTCTAAGTATGGTCGATTTTTTTTTAATTGATTTGAATTAAGTTCTCTTTCTGAGTGTTTCTAAAAGGCACTTTAAATCATAGGAAAAAAAAACAATAACTCACTTTAGTTCTGTAATGAAAAAATACAATAACAAAGAAACAAAGAAATGTTTTTTTAACTAATTTAGTTTGTAATCCATTCAAAATTTGACCAAAGTTGTTTATTCTGTTTGACAAAATTGCATTGCAAGCGAACTAAATGATTCTGTAATGAGAGAAAAAAATCAAATAAACTTTTTAACAAGTTAGATCTTGGCCATTATTGTTTGCTGCACCATTATAAAGTAAAATGAAGAAATAGATACCATTAAATTATCCCTTCTGTGTTGTCTTTCACGGTGGTTTTAAACAACTGATTTTTCGTGGTTTCGTATTTTTAAATTTGATGTTAGAATGATTCAATTTAAAAAATGTTTCGCAGTCAAAGTCCACATGAATCCATGAAAAGACAGTGCCCTGTAGTGAAGGCAGTAGGACTGTATATGGCTTAAATGAAACACCAAGACTTCATCTTTAAAAACACTATACTGAAAATTAGGTACGTTAAGTTAAACCAACTCTTTATGCATGGAGCCAAAAAAAAGTGCAAGTTATCGCCTGAAAATGAACGAATGATATATGACTTATGATTCTTGCTGGAATATGTAAATTCTAGCAATATCTTTCCAAACTATATACATACATACATATTGACTCAAACAATTGTCCGTACACCTGGAAGTTTTTAACTGATTTGTAAATCCTAAGATTTGAAATCTGGATTTGAAAGAAATATATCTTTTTGGAAGACCTTATAAGTATTCGAAACAAATGATAGTATAACAAGTAAAAAGCTAAAGTCTGGTGGTTTAAAGTCAGTTAATGTTTGTGCTTTGAGCTAAAAAGTCAAATCCGGGAAGGACATTTGTATGGGGCTATATCGAAACAAGGCCCATTTCTAGGTGAAATATAACACGTTGTACCATGTTTGACCAAAATCGGTTAAAATATGTGCTTTCAAGAGCAAAAAAGTATAATCCGGGAATGACATTTGTACGGAGGCTATATTGAAACATGGACCGATGTGACTCAATTTCGCAATAGATGTTTCCAAGATAAATTTAACGTTTTGTACCAAATTTGACCAATATCAGATACATTTTCAGGTTTCTAGAGCAAAAAAGTAAAATCCGGGAAGGACATTTGTATGGAGGCTATATCTAAACATGGACTGATGTTTTAAAGTGAAATATAAAACATTGTATCAAAATTTGACCAAAATCGGTTGAAGTTTGTGGCGGTATAGAACGAAAAAAGCCATAGTACATGTTGTTGAGTAGTTTTTTTAACACTGTTAGAAATAATTTTTACTATGCATTTTGTAATTTATATTATATCGGCCAATAGGCTTAGAATTACAAGTCGTGAAGAAATAAATGAAAAATGAAATGAAATGAAATCAAAACCGGCGAAAAACATTGTATGACGGCTATATATAAATGTGAACAGATTGAAATAAATGACGCCCGTCCTCGACTTGTAAAACTCACTTGTGGCAAGTTTTGTTAGGATCGGACAATAATTGGACTTAAATTACAAGAATAGAAGGACAGACGAACGGACAGATGACGGATATGCTTTAATCAATTCTAAAAGTGATTCTATCCGTATATCTTTTCCTTTCGGGTGTTACAAGCAAAAAATGTAATTTATTACACAAATAAAATTAAAAGAAAGAGGATCAAAAATTAAAATTGTCCATACAACAGGTAGCCAGCTTAAAATACACTTCAATGAAGTAGAATTTAATTTAATAATTGTCATTCCTGTATAATAACGCCATTCATTTGTATGCTACCCTAACCCATAGATGTTATATGGGTTAAGGTGTGGGCTCTTGGGACGGTGAGTAGCATCCCTTACCATCACACCGCCCCACCGTACTTCACTGTTTCATTTCGCCATACAAATCGTCTTACACCCGACCCAAATTACTATACTCTACAATTTATTACTATACTCTACAACATATTCTAAACGTAGTTTCGTGCCAAGAGAAAATGTTTAAGTCCGGTCGAAGGTCGGCTACACTGTAACTCTTTACTCTGCGTAGCAATCTTTGGCTATTCTCATAGGAGAAAATCTTTAAGCCCGACCGAAGGTCTCCAATGCCATTACATCCCTCTATTTTATTTAAATAATTAAAACAGTCATAAACGCGGTCCCGGCACCCCAATTTGGTGATTTGAAAATTATTTTATAATCACATTAAACCAAAAAAACATTTATGCTTTCGCCACTTCTAGTACCTGCCACACTTTTTTGCTTGAAAGGTTGAGAAAGCGTTTTCTAAATAGTCCATATTTTTTTGACTGTTGAAAACTGTGATAGTAGTAAAAGTGGAGACTGAGTAAAAATTATTTAGGAACGATTTGTAAGAATTGAAGAAAAAATACTTGTAACTTCATTAAAAAGAAAACACGTCAATCGTTTGCTAAAATCACAAATTGAAAGGCGTTTTTTTTTCTACAAAAAATATGCAGTATTAAACTTATTGTTCTAAAATATATGCAAATTGTTCGGAATCGGGTTCATGAGTCAGGAAAAGAAGCATTTTTGTCGAACGCATAATTAGATATTCGCTACTGTTTGACATTCTATTGTTTCCTATTGTAGGTTTTTCTTTTTGAATATTTATTTGAAGGCGACATGCCATTAAAAAATTGGATACAACTTGTAGCTCTTAGTACTAGCCCACGCGTACAAGATATGTAGATGGGATTGTTGATGACTTATTGAAAAAGCCGCGAAAATTCCAAAATTGTGTATATCAAGAGTTTGAAAAAATGAAGAGTGAATCAAATTTAATTGAAACAGCTTAAATTGTTTTTTTAATAAATTTGCTTTATTTCTTATTTTTGATGGCCACAAAGGAAGAACAATTTAGGAATAACCTTTTGAAAATAATACTGACTAGATTCATTTAACTTTCGCCTTACCAATACCCACCAGGGTGACCATTTCGGTTTGATTTCCTTATAACTAAACGATGTACTGAGAAACCTTTGTTGCTAAGGCGGACGTTAAGCTAATTTAACCTAAACTGGGATTAAATTAGTGTTATTTAAAGGAAATTATTTTTTAAAACAAATCCCTAAAAGCTAATTTAACTGGAATTAGATTAACTCCAGGTCATCGTCGCAAAAATTAAGGCCGAATAAGGAAGCGAATAAGGAACGTATATCTCGAATAAATAACTCGTGGCACTTCAAATACACTTCGTTCACCTAAAGACTAAATGCCATATCCAAAAACATTTATAAAAGGCTAAAAGTGTATTTTTACACTGAAAATTCGTCTCATAAACCAGTGATACATGTTTTTGGATATGGCAGTAAATATTTTACACAAACTGGGGGTAAATTGTATGTTGATGTGCCAATAACAAAGCTGTTGTCAAAAATCAACCGATTTTTATTTGAAATACTAAAGACAGTCATGATAAATCTAACAATCTTCAATTTCAAATTTGTGACAACAATTGTCTATTCACTCAGAAATGTTAGATTTGAAAAATTTCGATTCGAAGCCAAAGTCTATCTAAAGTTAAAAATTAAACTTAAAACAAACAAACAAAAATTAAACTTAAACCATAAAACGCAAGACTTAATTAAATAAGAAAACCTTGTATACGTCGTTTTTTGGATTCTGACGAGGGAAATAGTTCAAAAACATGGTCCTCCTTTCTCTGTAAAAGTTAAACTTTTATCGTACAAATATTTTTGTGTTTCAAAAACTACATAAAATTGTAATTTTAGGGAAAGGGAAAAGAAAATGCTCTCCGATAAAGGTAAACGCAAGGTCAAAGCCTCCACACAGGAACAGAACAATTGAGTTGGAACTACTTTACATTTGTAATGACTTTGGCCCAAATTCATAATAATTTATGAAAAGTTTAGAGTATATTTTTGCATTGGGAATTTGTTATACACAGATCTACGACAAAAAGTTTGTTTAATACTGATAAATTACTTCGAAATATGTTTTTTTTACATTTTCTTGAGAAACCTGTGTTTAGAATCACAACAACAACGGTCTTTTTTATTACACCGTGCGACAATTTAAAAAAAAAAGTCGTTACACTTGAACCAAATGACATACGTCTGAAACTATGGACAAAAAGAATTAATAGACGTTTTCTCCTTTAGTTTATTTAATTTATTCATATTTTACTTTTTAAGAGGGAAAACTTGAAATAGTTGTTAATGCTAAACTAATACAGATTGAAGCATAAAATTTAAAGTATTTTTAACACATATTGTCCTGTTTAATTTAGCACTTATACCGGTGTCGTAAGATGTAGGTGTCATAATTAAAATATTTTTGTTATCCTATGTAACTTTGTAGTCCTTTTAAGGGTCCACAGGATGATGGAATGGAAAACTGAAAACGCCAATTAACTCTATTTTGCCCATAGTTTCAGAAATATATCATTTGGATTGGAATATGAACATTATTGAGCAAAATTGAATTGAAAAAAAAAATCCATCTCAGTTTATGCAAAATTTTTAAATTATGTTTAGATTGTTTGCAAATAAATTAGCTTTGCTTTTTTTTTAAAAAAAAAACGACATTAGGTAAAATTTTGTAACTAAATGGTTATTAACACTGATATTTGTTTAAATATTTGTATAAAAATAAGTATTATTTAAAGGAAATTGTATTTTAAACCATATCCCTAAAATCCTCCCTTCATTTTGTTCTGTTTTATCATCTTCACTCCACCATTTCTTATGATTTTACACTTCGAATATTATTTATCTGTCATCTTTCCTTCCTCCTTCCAACTTTCTTTCCACTTTCACTTCCATTTTAGTTCTAATCCCCTCTGCCTCTCCCACCCAATAAAGTGATTATAATAATTGTAAAAAATAAAAATAAAATAATTGAATACACCTTTGAAATCTGTTGAAATATCCTTACAATTCCTCCCCTCCTAGAATTTAAGCCTTTGTGCAAATGAATGATAACTATGAAATTAACAAATAAAAAAACCCCAATTTTATCTAACATGAAATGAATGTAACAAAAAAGAAAAGAAAATAATAATCTTTAGTTTTTAGTGGCAATTATTAATTAATAATAAATTTAAATTATGTATTGTATAAGAAAACCTTAAACAAAATAAAAACCAAGCAAAGCAAAAAATAAGAGAAAATAAAAGAAAGAAATTTGAAAAAAGAAAATTAATTTAAAATTAATCTGAAATAGAAATTAAATAAACAAAACTATATTGTAAAAAAAGACAAATAGATGACTTTATTTTCGTTGAAAGGCGTACCAAAGATTACTTGGATCATTTTGGAAAACATATAAAAGTGCAGGGTTTCCCTGCAAAGGCTTGTATATGTTTCTATATATGACTCATTTCATGTCAAAACGTACAACAAAATTTGAGATGACTCCGATTTTTCTGAAATTTTCAGGAAATATTCTTCTTTAAAAAATATTTAACTAGTGTCTAACGAAAATAAACTTAAAATTTTATTTGCAGTCTTAAAATGTTATTTGTATATATTCAAATTATTGTATTTCGTTCGCAATTGGTTTTAAAAGTTGTATTCTTTGTTTGAAATAATTTTATTAAATTTATCTAATTTAGTGGGAAAAATATTAGTATTAAAAAGCGAGATCAAAATTGCACTACACTATGCAACAAAAATGTTGTCGAAGGGTCATTCAAGATAATAGGGCTGTTTTTCTTTAAGCCGGGATAACAAGCTGCGATAACAAAAACGTCAATAAAAATCTAATTTTTTGCTCAAAATAAAAAATTCTTTTTTAAAATTGTCGCCAAAAGCAATGTCAATGTGTGTGTGAAAACAAAATTTTCAAAAAATAAAATATGCAATATATTGGACTTAGCCTCGATAACCATCATTTTGACTTACACTGGATAATTATCCAGGCTAAGTCCAAAATTTTTAACACAAAATTATTTTTTCAAACTTTATTTTCACACACACATTGATATTGCTTTTGGCGACAATTTTAAAAAAGAATTTTTTATTTTCAGTGAAAATTTAACATTTTATTTAGATTTTTGTTATCGCAGCTTAGTTATCCAGTCTTAAAGAAAAACAGCATTAATATTAATTTTTTTTTTGGTATTTTTTTTCTAAAATTCCAATTTTTGTCAAATGTACCTTAAATAATGTACTCTCATTTTGGAAATAAATGACCAATATCATGGTTTTATGTTCAAATATTGTACTTATGATGGCTACAAATATTGCGAAATTGCACTTTCACATAGTGGTTTTAGGAACGGTCTTCAAAAATATGGGATTTTTAAAAAAATCTATTTTTTAATAATAAAAAATAAAAAAAAAAATTGTTAACATTCTAACGCAAACACAATGTTTACTTGTAAAATATCTATGGATAAATGTAGAAGTTATAATACTCTTTGTAGACGCAAAAGATTTTTTAAAAATCATAATTTTTTAAAAATAACTTATTTTTTTTTAAAAATCATATTTTTTAAAAAAATCATATTTAAAAAAAAAATCATAATTTTTTAATTATTATTTAAAAAGCGCGAAAATCCCTTTACAAATTAGATACCAGAAAATTTTATTTTAGTTTGTAATAGCTGACATTTTAACGAGCACGGCCCAGTTATCTATGGATACATGTAGAAGTTATGGTCCTCCTTGTAAAATGACACAAGATTTCATAAAATTTCCTTACTTCAACGTAAGGATCATAACTTCTACATTTATTCATAGATTTTCTTCTTTCTTTCTATAAAATAATTAATCCTTTGCCGACTATATGATACACTTAGGGTTTGGGGTTTCCCGGACTTTTTTCATTTCCCGGGAAAACGGGAATGAAAAATTTCATTCCCGGGAAAAAGTAATTTATTTATAGGTATGTTCAATATGGTTTAAAATACCAACATTTAATAACTGGTGTGTTTTTTTCAATACTGTCATATTACAAATTAAAAACAAATGTTATTGTCAAAATATTTTACAAATTATTTTTCATTTTACAAATATTTTACTCTACACCTTTTCAAGATTACGGAACATACAAATTTATATTGAGAAATGTAAATTCATATTAGGGACATATAAATTCATAATGGGTAATGTAAATTTATAATAGGAACATGTTAATTCATAATGAGATATATAAATCATAATTCATTGAGAACAATTAATTGAAAATAGGAACATACCAATTCATAATGAAATATACAAGTTTGTAATCAGAAAATCCACATTCATAATCAGAAAATATGTATTCATAATGAGGAAATATAAAATCAAATTGAGAAAATGTAAATTTATAATGAGAACGTTGATAAAATATGTGTTTCTACGAAAATATCCATAGAAAAACGTACATATATAGCTTCGATTATAAATTTTAGAGTTCCTGATTATGAATTTATATTTTATGAATATATATTCCTGAATAAGAATTTATATTTTCTCATTTTGTATTTATATATCTCATTATCAATTTGTATGTTCTTATTATGAATTTATATTTATCAATATGAATTTACATTTCACATTACGAATTTACAGTGCTGATTATGAATTATCATGCTCCTATAATGAATTTACATTTCCTGTTATGAATTTACATCTCCTCGTGAACTTACATATTCCGATTATAAATTACATTTTCTCATTATAAACTTGAAAAGTTGTAGACTAATCGTCAGAATTGGACATTTATATCGCAGGTAGAAGTGACTGACACCTAAACTAGATTCAAAATTAAAAACTATTAAGGAAACAAATAACTCATATGACGGAGAATGTTATGACACATTTAATTTAGAATATTCATTCGTCTGGAGACAAAAATATTTTATAGAAACAGGGGGGAACATTCTAAACTCTAAAAACAATAGAAACATAAAAAAATAATATTAATTTAATAAATTCATAAAAAATAAAAATATTGAAATAGTCCAATCATTGATTCTTACAAAGGGCCATTTAAATACATCGTAGCATATATTTATATTCCTATTCGATTTCTCTTGAAAGTTTCCAGACGAACAATTTTTATTGTATTCCTATTTTTAGACCATTTCTTTCTGGCTAAAAATGTAAAGTAAATTGTTCTTGAAGAAGATATTCACTTCGATTCTTCTAGGAACACAAGAAAATTTACATTATGTAAGCCATAGTATTGTCGGCATGATATTTTTATTCCACAATAAAGATCTTGCAAACACAGAACGTTTTTATTCCCCTAGCTGGGTTTCGCATAAAATGGCTATTTAGCGAATTTAAAAAGTTTTGTTTGTAGTAATATAATATAAACAAATACTCAACAAATACTTATTATTGTCAGTAATGTAAATACATATATGAATTTGAAATACATCTAAAAATTCCAATTTATATAGTAACATTAAATTATTGATCAACGTAATAAATAAATTATTTTTTTAATATTTCCCGTATTCCCGGGAAATTGAAAATGTTTTCCCGGGAATTCCCGGAAAAAATTGGACGGTTCGGGAATTCCCGGACCCCAAATCCTAGATACACTCCACTTTCTATCCTATTATAATTCAATTTGGTAAAAAAGTGAAATCGGGAAGGATTTTTGTATCCTGTAAATGTATGTGATTGACAAAAAATGTTAAATCGGAAAGGACATCTGTATGGGGGTCTATTGAAAAATGGAATGATGTGACCATGTATGTTTATAAGTGAAATATAATATATAAAATCTTGGCCAAAATCGGTTAAACATTTGGGAGAAACGTTTGTATATATATATATATATATATATCTAAATCAGATACAATATGTGGTTTCTAGAGCGGAAAAAGTCAAATCGGGAGCGACATTTGTATGGGGGCTATATCTAAATCTGAACCGATATTAACCACTTTCAGCATAGGTGTTTCTAGTTAGATTATAAGGTGTTAACACAAATTTGAAGAAAATCGGGTACTATATGTGCTTTATAGAGTGGAAAAAGTCAAATCGCGAGCGACATTTGTGGGCTATATCTAAATCTGAACCGATTTGCTTCAAATTAAATAGCGTTCGTCATTGATCCACAAAACTTACTTGTGCGAAATTTTGTTAAGATCGAACTATAATTGCGACCTGTAATTTGATTACAACAATAGATGGACAGACAGACGGACATTGCTAAATCGACTCAGAAAGTGATTCTAAGACGATCTGTATAATAAACGATGGGTCTAACTCGTTTCCTTTTGGGTGTTACAAACAAATGCACATAGGCATAATACTCTAGTGGAGTGTATAATTAAAAAATAGATTTTTATATATAAATAAAACAAAAAACTTTTCCGACTTTTTTCTATTTTTTATGATTTTTTTCTTGTCAGCAAATCTAGATTTTTCTCGAAAAAAAAAAATAATTTTTTCCCAAATTTTCTAGTTTCTATGTGATAGTGTATTTCGCAACATTTGTACAGATCACAATTTCCTTTTATTGAATATATAAGCGGGTGCTATCGGAGTAATACATCCTAAATGGGATGAAATATTAAAGGCACTTACAACGAAAATTTAAATTTTAGTAAAAAATTATCCGAAAAAAATGTTATGTTGATTTTATGAATCAGCACAAAAAATATTTTTATTTGGACACATTTTTTTCTTCTTTTGTTGCATAGTGTAATTAAATGTTTGTAAAACGTAATATGTTTGTTTATAAGTTATTTAATAGGATTAACGTCCTTCTGAAGATCTTTCAAGCATGGTATAGAATTTTAAAACAAATTGCAAAATACAAGGACTTTAATTTTTTGTTGAAATTCAAATACATAATTTTTTAATATTTTTTAAAGAAGAAAAATTCATGGCATTTTCAAAAAAATCGCAGTCCTGTGAAAATGTCCTTGCCCGGTTTGACGTGGAATGACTTCATACAGATTTTTAAGTTTCTTTTCATTAGTAATAACTCAATCTTCATTACCAAGGAAATTTCTAGATGAAGGAAGTATTCATCTCACTTAGACCAGAAGAAGTGCTTTGTGATAATATTAACCTCATCGGACCCAACCTGCAACCGACAACCGATATATTTTATCTTAGCGGCGTCTATACTGTTCTAAGTCGCTTTAACCTTCGAAGAAGCCGAGCAGTTGTCACTAAACGTCTTCTAGGACAGAAAAGGTGATCAACACTCTCAACCTCCTACATCTATAAGGAAACTGGAACATATACAATATCCGAAAGCTATTTGCGTGTATAGCTGTGTTTGTCCATCTGAATGCAAGTGTTTACGATTTATAATGCTGTTGGATCGGTTGTTATCCACAGGTAAGTGAAAATAAAAACGTCAAAATTATATTTATATTTGATGACATTTTTAATGTGGATGCATAATGGCGAAAAATCCCAAAACAAATGTTTGTTTCATTATTTTCGGGATATGTCACAGATTCCGATCTGAATAGATTTTCTTTCACGGCCAGTCCAATAGTTAAGCGAATGAGTAATATTATCTCCAATAAATATAACTCAAACGCCACCAATATCATAATACGCTGTATCCACCTGAAAACGGACGACCATTATTGTTAAGTTATGTTTGTAATGCCTTGAGTTAAGTTTGGACAAATGAGCAATAAATAAAGTCCTTTGAAAAGAGATTACGAAGTATTGTATATTATTTGTAGACAATACAAAGTTAAAAATGCTATATTTCATGATTATTTCCGTAGCACTGGGATCTGACCATATATTTAAATAGAACACTTTAAAATAAGAAAAAAATACATTAGTATTCATTAGACCGTGTATACACCCAAAGCAAAATGTTCATGGCTGTTAAATGGCTTTAATTCTAACGATTTGGTATTTGTATGACATCGGTAAATCCGAAAAATGACACATACATTTGTTAATGAAATGATGGGCTATATATTTTATCTATGAAATATATAAATCATAAGCTTTTTATACCCTCCACCTCCAGGATGGGGGTATATTCACTTTGTCATTCCGTTTGTAACACCTTGAAATATTCATCGGAGACCCCATAAAGTATATATATTCTGGGTCGTGGTAAAATTCTAAGACGATTTAGCCAGGTCCGTCTGTCTGTCTGTCTGTTGAAAGCACGATAGCGGCCGAACGAAATGAGCTAGGATGTTCAAATTTTGCCTAAATGTGTCTTATGGTTGTAGATCGGTTGGGATTGAAAGTGGGCGAAATCGGCCCAAAGGGAAAAATTTTTCCCTCACAAGGACTGAAAATACCCCTAATATTTAGAGTATTTCAGCATGTTTTTTGAAAATTTCCAATTTTATACACTTGAAATTTGTTTCGTACCTTCCTCCAGTAACGTGTAATCATAAAAAAGTACAAAAAAGATCTAGTGGATTAAATGGGATAAAAGGGATAAAAATTGTACCTTTGATACGACAACAGCTAGAAACATGAAATTCGGTGTGTACGTTCCTATAATTACGTAGACAAGTAAAATATAAAGATTTTTTGAAATTTGTACTTTTCAGGGATACAATTGGTAAAGGGGGATAAAAATGGTACCAACCAAACCGCTGAAGATAAAATCATGAAATTCGGTGTATGCATTTATCTGACTGTGTAGACGTGAAACATAATGAATTTGTTCGAAAATTGTACTTTTAGGCGGAAAATGGGGCGAAAGGGATAAAAATGGTACCAATTAAAAACGGAATAAAATTGGTAGCTAGAATAATGAAATTCAGTGATATTCACATGATATTCTACACCGGCTGCTAGTCAGCAAAGAGTAGTGCAAAAACTGGCAGAGCAACGGCAGTGCAGCGTAATGTAGTGACGTTAGGGTAATGTGGTGACGTTAGGCTAAGATAAGTAATTATTAAGTTATTCAGTTATTAAACTCACTCTGGACAAATAAAGTCGTCTAATTTATATAGATCGATCGTTCTAACAGTGATATTGTGTAAATTAGTTTAAATTTAAAGGGAAATTGGGCCACATCAACATCAAGGGATCACCTAAACTAACTCTTACACGAACGAATTAGAAATTTTGCAATTCCCACTTTCCCCACGAAAATTCCTATTCGATCGAATATTGATAGCTCATCACCCCTGAATATATGTAGTGTGTTGATATGTATGTCTGTATAATTCCATATGTTTCACAATATTAAAACTCTCTCAAACTTTTCTCCACCTTTAACTCAGTTTTGTTCGATCTTCTCTCCATTAATCTCACAAGGTAACCATTTACCAATATTAGTTCACTTTTTCGCCCACTGACTACAAATACCACCTCCAAGTGGAGATTGTGTATCCACGGAATGTTGTTTGTATACAGAGAGAGCCCCCAACACTAGTTTCAGAAACATACAATATTTTTGTGACACTATGACGACATCATCTATTCAGATATTCTCAGCACACACACACACACACATGCAGATACGATATTGTGCAAAACAAAATGAACGAAATTTCGGGTTAAATTGAAATCACCGTACTAGAAAGACGTCAGAAATCCAGAAGAACCCATATATAGATGATGTAATGATAACAAACTCTGGATATTTCTTATCATCTTCTCGACATGTCTATAACAAATCCATTGTTTCTGTATCGAAGACAACATACTGCGTCATTCGTTAACGAACGTACTTTCGTATCGTAAGAATTGTCGAAGGTACGATTTTTTGTTCCATGTTTCCATTGTTTGCTATTATTTTTCGGAGTAATCCCAAGCATTAAAGAAGAAAAACAAACCAAAACTATTTGTTACAATCCGATCCCATGTTCCGAGGTTTGAGTCGAGAATCGGACGCGTTTAGTTTGGCAGTACAGTGCTAGTTGGCAATATAATCTTTTTCGAACGGATAGACCCCATAAAGTATATATATTCTGGGTCGTGGTAAAATTCTAAGACGATATAGCCATGTCCGTCTGTCTGTCTGTCTGTTGAAAGCACGATAGCGGCCGAACGAAATGAGCTAGGAGGTTCAAACTTTTCCTAAATGTGTCTTATGGTTGTAGATCGCTTGGGATTGAAAGTGGACGAAATCGGCCCAGAGGGAAAATTTTTTCCCTCACAAGGACTGAAAATACCCCTAATATTTAGAGTATTTCAGCATGTTTTTTGAATATATTAGCTTGTATTTACTTGATATTTGCAATGCGCATTCCCTTTATAGCATAAAAAGTGATTTTTATTTGTAGGGGGCGAAATGGGACAAAAAGGGATAATAATGGTACCTATCAAACGACAACAGATAGAAACACGAAATTTGGCGTGTACATTCCTCTAATAGAGTAGATACATAATATAAAAGTATTTTTTCTAAATTCGTACTTTTAAGGGGTTAAATGGGGATAGAGGTATAAAAATAGTACCAACCTAACGGCTGCACCTAGAATAATGAAATTTGATATATACATTCCTCTGATTGCGTAGACACGTTAAATAAAAGAACTTTCCAAAATTCGTACTTTTGGGGGTTCAAATGGAAAAAGGGGATAAAAATAGTACCTACCAAATGACAGCAGCTAGAATCATGAAATTCGGAGTAGACATTACTCCGACTGCGTAGACACGAAAAATAAAACGTTTTTTTTTCAAATTCGTACTTTCAAGGTTTACAATGGCTACAGGGGATACTACATACATGCTGCCAAATTCATAATGTTTTATGATTGGTTTTACATTTTATGAATTATTCTGTAATATGCTAACAACGTAATCACATCGTATTATTCCCGATTTCATAATTTGGAAATTAGTTTCCTTTTTTATTACTGTTATTAAATGGAGTAGTTTTTTAGCTCTACAAAATAATTTCTGTATATGCATTTATTTAATTTATTATATACATTATCTAAGATCTTTATTTAGTTTTTTAATGAACATACTGCAATATTGTTGAGTAGTTTTTTTTAGCCATGTGTAGATACGTAAAATAAAGAGATTTTAGATAGTCGTACTCTTGAGGGGGCAAAATTGGAAAAAGGGGATACAAATGGTACCAACAAAATGGCCGCTGATAGAATCATGGAATTCGGTGTATACATTCCTCTGACTGCATGGACACGTAAAATATTTTTTCCAAATTCGTACTTTATTTTGTTGCTTTTACGATAAAAAAAATGGTAGAATCATGAAGTTGTCTTGTACTGCGTATGTGAGAGATAAGGTATTTTCAAAATCTATACTTTTGAATTTAAAATAGGATGGAAATACAACCAACCAAACGACTGTAGCTGAAAATACTCTCTCTATCCCCCAATATTTAGGGTATTTATGATTGCTCCCTTATATTTATTTTATGAATTGAAGTATTATATCCATTATAAATATACATAGTATAAAAATATTGGTAGCCTTGGCTTATTAATTAAATTTCTTATTTTCATACAGTTAAAATTTGTTGCGGAAATTCCTCTTGTAGCTTGGAAGCACCACAAAAAAATAAAATTTTTAGCGGGCGAAATATGACAAAAAGGGATAAAATATGGTACCAATGATACGACAACAGCTAGAATCATGAAATTCGGTGTGTACATCCCTCTAATTGCATAGACACGTAAAATAGAGGGATTTTTCGAAATTCGTACTTTTAAGGGATATAATTAAAAAGAGGGATGAAAATGGGACCTACCAAACCGCTGAAGTTGAAATCATGAAATTCGGTGTATACATTCTGACTATGAATACTCGAAAAAGGTTTTTTTTTCGAAATTTGTACATTTGGGCGGAGAATGGGGCGAATGGGGATATCTTTAAAATTTATACTTTTCTTATCACTTTGTCTGTATCTGAAAATGCTTCTTTCTAATGGCGACTTATTGTCGATTTTAAACAGTGCGCATAAGTATACATTATAGTTTGAAATAGTAAACAAATATAGTAATGTGCATAAAAATATCACAATTTTCGTAATATGGTACTGTACTTCTATGTAAAGTCCACATCCTTTAATCTGCAGGTAATACTGTGGAATGCACTCCGTGGTGGAGGGTATATAAGATTCGGCCCGGCCGAACTTAACGCCTTCTTACTTGTTAAAATTTACTTTGTTATTATTCTCTTTTTGAAGAAAGCTGAGCTTTCGTAAGAGTTCTAGAACGTTTATGAGTCCATAATGATCGAAACCTCTCGATGAGGATTGTGATTAGGCCCCGGAAAAATCGAAATCAATACAACGAAAAAAAGATAAAGGACATCACAATGTATGAATTTCGTTTGAACAAGAGCGAAAAAATAATTTATTAGTAAAAAAGCAAAAAGTCAGTTGAAAAGCGGATTTTTGGTTAAAAAGGAGAAAACTGATTGTCTCTGCTGAAGTGGTAAGCGTCAAGCAATGACGTTTAAGACACCGTTTTGAATAACCTTTAGGACCACTGTAAAAACTTGGTAATCACATGCCCACTTCTCACATCACATAATCCTCACTATTACTTGCCACTAGTAAGTAATGACTTATATAAGAAGCAATCAAAATAAAAACTCAATACGACGTCAGTTCATGGGCCTCCAAAAGTCGTCACTTCACATATGTTTAGGATGAATGTCTGATTCATAAAATCAACACAAAAAAATTGTATGGATATTTTTTTTAATTTTGACTAACATTAACATTTTCATATTTCAGAGTACCTTTAATTAATTTTTCATTTTGGATATATTGGTCCTATGGCACCCGCTTTTATATTCGGTTAAAGGTAATTATGATGTCTATAAATATTGCGAATTACATTTTCACACAGACACAGTGGTTAGGAACACCTTCTAAAAATTTAGGAAAAAATATTTTTTTTTGTCAAAAAAATCTATTAAAATATCACAAAAAAAGGTCGGAAAAAGTATTTTGTTTAATTTTTATAGCTGACATTCGCAAAAAAAATGCAAAAACACAATGTTTATATGTAAAAAATCTATGGATAAATTAATTATTAATTAAAAAATCTTGATTTTTTTTACAAATTATATAAAATAATATATTGTTTTTTTATATAATAGTTAACACATTAAAGAACAAACAAGGCATTTTTGAAGAAAATCTATAAATAAATGTAAAAGTTATGAGTTTTTTCTTAAATTGATTTAGTGACGACGATATGCATTTTTACAAGAACGACCACAACTTCTACATTTATCCATAGATTTTCTTTAATTAGGCCATGTTTTCATTGTTAAGATGCCAGCTATTACACACTAAAATAAAATATTCTATTGTCCAATGTGTAAAGGGTTTTTTTGCGCTATTTGAACAAAAATTAAAAAATTGTGATTTAAAAAAATCTTTTGCGTCTACAAGGAATATCATAACTTCTACATTTATCCATAGATTTTTTTACAAATAAGCATGTTTTTTTTGCGTACGAATCTAAGCTATTAAAAAATAAAACAAAATAGTTTTTTTCCAACTTTTTTTCTTTTTTATGATTTTTTCCTGACAGCAAAAATAGATTTTTTTCGAAAAAAACAGAAAAAAAACATTGTTTCTATTTGTAGCCATCATAAGTACTTTTAATTTAACATATAACCATATGTTATTGGACTTATATTTCCAAAATGAGAGTATAAATATTTAAGGTACTTTCGCCGAAAATTGGAATTTTAGTAAAAAAAAAATTTAAAAAAACATATTTTTTAATATTTAGACTTTAGAAAGCCAAAATACATCATTGTTATAGACTCATCTGTGGCGCACAGTGGTTCAAAATTAACATTCATTATTCTACACCTTTTTCAATTGTAATTCAAAAGACATCACTTGAAATTCAAAAGACACCAGTTGAAATTCAAAAATTCCATTTGCAATTCAAAAAATATCACTTGAAATTCAAAAATTACATTTGAAATTCAAAAAATGTCATTTGAAATTCAAAACTCGTCACTTGTAATTCAAAAGACAACATTTGAAATTCAAAAGTCGTCATATGTAATTCAAAAGACATCATTTGAAATTCAAAAGACATCATTTGAAATTCAAAAGTTTTCATTTGAAATTCAAAAATTATTCCATTTGTAATTCAAAAATTATTCCATTTACAATTCAAAAAGGGTAAACAAAATTATTTAAGCAAAATATACATTAGATTGGGTAGCATTTATTTATTTCTGTAAACTTTAATATTCTGCAGTTAAGAAAACAGATTTACGTATCTCTCACGCAAATCACTCTAAATTATTTAAACTTAAAGATTTTATAACTTCTATACGAATGATCGGAATACTCTGAAATTTGGTCATTGGTAATGTTTTCATAGACGTTATATACACCTGCAATATGAGCGATATTGCAAGACCTCTTACACAAATTGGCATAAGCTTTGGTTAAAATAAAACTGATCAGTAACGATATAATATTGGACATGGTTTTACAATCACTTTATACCTGTAAAATAGTTATCATTTGTTGTACCTCCCACACAAATAATCCAACCCTAAGTAAAATGCAAGTCATTATAAATTATATACAGATGCTCCCTGAGCTGGTGAAGGTTATAAACTATATATGAAATTACCTACATTTTACATCATTATAATTATTAGTTGCTTATCATTTTATTAAATCTGTTTTCTTAACTGCAGAATATTAAAGTTTACAGAAAAAATAAATGCTACCCCACCTAATGTATATTTTTCTTAAATAAGTTTGTTTTCATTTTTGAATTTCAAATGGAATCTTTTGAATTTCAAATGGAATAATTTTTGAATTTCAAATGAAAACTTTTTAATTTCAAATGGTGTATTTTGAATTACAAATCACGAGTTTTGAATTTCAAATGATGAGTTTTGAATTTCAAATGGTGTCTTTTGAATTACAAATGACGAGTTTTGAATTTCAAATGATGAGTTTTGAATTTCAAATGATATTTTTTGAATTTCAATTGATATTTTTTGAATTTCAAATGGAATTTTTGAATTTCAATTGATATTTTTTTAATTTCAAATGAAATTTTTGAATTTCAAATGGTGTCTTTTGAATTACACTTGAAAATGGTGTAGTAGACATGTAAAAACTAAAATTAGACAAGGACCCAAGGATTATTTTGAGATATTAACATTAAAAATCGGACTGTCAGATATATTTTAGAAATCGGCCCAAAGTTGACTACTTTTCGTATTTTTCGATTTTAAAGAATATTAAAATTGATTTGAACTGGGATATTGTCCTGGCTCAAGACCATTTTGCTTCTATATTTAATAGAATGCAAATTTATTTACAAATGGCATGGTGACATTTATTACTTGGCTGCAGACTACCACTATCATGATTTCCACCCTGTCTAAAGGTTTCATTCAGGTGGCTTCGCAGCGACTTTTCAACATCAAACCCGGCCTCTATAAGGAGATGATTCTCACAAACGAACGAGAATCACAACTCACTTGCCGAATTTGCGTTTAAAAAATCGCACCAAGTAATAAAGCACACATGCCATCTTACAAGCATCTCATTGAGTTGCATATGTAAGTATGTGTATATGCAGGTATAGTTACCCAGCAATACTTCTGCCGTGCCAACGCTCATTTGTTTAGTTTATTCGTTTGCATTTTTTTGGTCTGTAATCAATATTTGATTTGAACTGGGATATTGTCCTGGCTCAAGACCATTTTGCTTCTATATTTAATAGAATGCAAATTTATTTACAAAAGGCATGGTGACATTTATTACTTGGCTGCAGACTACCACTATCATGATTTCCACCCTGTCTAAAGGTTTCATTCAGGTGGCTTCGCAGCGACTTTTCAACATCAAACCCGGCCTCTATAAGGAGATGATTCTCACAAACGAACGAGAATCACAACTCACTTGCCGAATTTGCGTTTAAAAAAGAGGCCGTTATAGAGGCCGGGTTTGATGTTGAAAAGTCGCTGCGAAGCCACCTGAATGAAACCTTTAGACAGGGTGGAAATCATGATAGTGGTAGTCTGCAGCCAAGTAATAAATGTCACCATGCCATTTGTAAATAAATTTGCATTCTATTAAATATAGAAGCAAAATGGTCTTGAGCCAGGACAATATCCCAGTTCAAATCAAATATTGATTACAGACCAAAAAAATGCAAACGAATAAACTAAACAAATGAGCGTTGGCACGGCAGAAGTATTGCTGGGTAACTATACCTGCATATACACATACTTACATATGCAACTCAATGAGATGCTTGTAAGATGGCATGTGTGCTTTATTACTTGGTGCGATTTTTTAAACGCAAATTCGGCAAGTGAGTTGTGATTCTCGTTCGTTTGTGAGAATCATCTCCTTATAGAGGCCGGGTTTGATGTTGAAAAGTCGCTGCGAAGCCACCTGAATGAAACCTTTAGACAGGGTGGAAATCATGATAGTGGTAGTCTGCAGCCAAGTAATAAATGTCACCATGCCATTTGTAAATAAATTTGCATTCTATTAAATATAGAAGCAAAATGGTCTTGAGCCAGGACAATATCCCAGTTCAAATCAAATATTGATTACAGACCAAAAAAAAATGCAAACGAATAAACTAAAGAAAATTAAAATTTTTATTTTTATGTTTGTTTAACACATTTTTATGTATTACAAATTTTTACCTTTTTCAGATTTTGAAAATTGAAAAAACGTAATTTATCTTTTTGACTTTGTCGAACTGTTTCTCACACATTTTAGGAGATTTTGCTCTCAATTTTTTATTAGAAATTGTGGTTTCTTAGCTTTATTATGACGCCAAACTATGATTGTGCTTAAAATGTCTGATTTTGGACAAACACAACTTGTTTCCTTCAAAAGCCTTTAACAATATATATACATATTTGGAAAGGTTGAAGGGTTCTCCCTTTTTTTCAGGGTATCTTTTGTGTGCACGAAATTGCTCCCTTGCACTATGGTCTCAAATCCATATTTTTTTGGCAGAAATTCAAAAAATTTAAATTGGCAACACTGCAAGCCTGAGAGGTATTTAAAGTTTGCCGTTGAAACAAGTGGGATTAATTCGGGTCTAAAGCAGTTATACAAAATACTATATAAATATAATAAAATATAAAATTAAGGAGTAAAAAGAAAATAATGAAGTGACTATATTATTGAAATGGAATGCCGGCGTAAGTAGTTGAAAAATGTATTTAATATTTTGTGATTACTGTAGTCTTGTCAGTTTTCTTAAGCGTTGTAATTTTGTGATTCGTAGTGAGCATAACCTAAAAATGTCGTGGACCAAAAGTTATATGTATGACTCAACTTGACTCAAAGTGTAAATGCGAAAGTGTTCGTCTGAGTGTGTAGTTTATGGTGGAATTAATATCTCGTCAGCATTTTCCGGCAAACTCCTACAATTGCCACTTTATTTTAGCACAATTTCCGATTGGCCATAGTATAACATATTTGTTCATATCTCATTTTAAAAATGGTATATAATGGTATTCACTTTTCTGTAGACATTTTATATTATTTCCTGAAATAATTATTTAAATTGCAGTGTCAAGTACAATATTTGTATGCTATATTTTGCTTTTGTAATAATGTTCAGAAAAACATTGTTCGTCAAAGCGAAATAAGTTTCATTATTTTAAGATTTCATAAAATTTTGTTTGTGGTCACCCTGTACTAATACAGGGTGATAGATATCTTGGTTATATATTGAGTTTATATGGGAGGTGGTAGTGGGCGTGGTCCGATCGGCCCAATTTTATTTTCCATTTTTTAAGTATGTTATGTCTAGTAAATGTGCCAAATTACAAGATTGTATCTTTTTTTTTGACTTTATGCCATAAAAATGGATTTGAGACCAGTGTGCCTTGGAAGATAGATACATTTAGTGTAAAAGTCAGATATTTTGGTTTAAATACGCAATTTACTCATTAATTTCAGATAGGTAGGTACGCTGATAAAAAGATGTGTAAATTTCCTTTATCTTCATGCTAAATTTTATAACAATCGGAGTTCATTTGACGGAAATATGCAAAAAATAATAATAATAATAATACCCAAAATAATCCTTGGGTCCTTGTCTAATTTTGGTTTTTTACAGAACTCAAAAATGTCTACTAGAACAAAAGGTATTGAATTTTGGCCGACGATGATTTTGATTCTGAACCACTGTGTGGCGTAGGAGTCAACTTCCAAAAATCTTATCCAATTGTGAATTGTTGCTTGCATTCTACACGACACTGTAGGCACTATAAAAACAAAGGCGTTTTCTAGAGAGAATAGAGAATAAAAAATCTATCTCAGAAATACATTTTTATAGATCTTTCTCTCTCGCGCTCTCTTTCTCTCACAGTCTGGATTCGATAATGAAAAGATCACAAATGGGACAGAGATTTTCTTCCACCCTATCGGAAAAAAACAAACAAACAAACAATGACAGAGAATTACAATGGATGTTACAATGCCTGTTGATGCTGTTGCATCCATTGTGGCTAACAGCAAAACCAGTATCGATGAGGGGAGAGACCACTCACAATCACTCTCAATCATCAACATGAGCTCTCAACATGTTGAATGCAAGTGCAAGTAAATAAATACACGGAACAAATGAACGACGACGACACCAACGTAAAAGAAAAAAAAAACATTTTGTTGACGATCGCGTGCGAGAAAGGTCGTTGTTCGAGATATTCGTTCTCGAGAGAAAAAGAAAACAAAGAACAATAAACAAACTAGATCGATCCACCCAACCAAGTGTCCGAGTGCCATGGGATATTTTTAACGTTTTTATTTCGTTGGTGTTTTTTGTTATTGGTCTTTTGTTGTTAAATTCTGAGATTATTTTAAATTAAAAATAAATATTCAAATATTCCTATACTACATCCTACCCCGAATAACATACATATTAATTAATTAATTCAAAAAAAATACAATACCAAAGTGTTCAAAGTAAAAATCAAAAATGGTGTCGTGGTTATTGTTGTTACAAAAGCCAACAAAATTTAAAAAAATAAATTGAATAAATTTCATTCATTGGTGCTGCGATTGAGTGAGTGTGTCATCAACGAAGCATTTCGTTAAAATATATGTAAATGATACAAAGTAAAACCAAAACAAAATAATTCAATTTATTCAAGTGTTTTGTTTACAATTACAATTTGAAAACAATCTAATTTCGTTCGTTAATTGAAAATAAAATCGAAAAAAAAACACCTTGTGTATTTGAAAAAAATATATATTTAGTGTGACAATAAAACCGGAATTTGTTTCTAGTTTTATTTCTTCTTCTATAATCCGCATCACTGTTGCATTCACGCGTAGTGATCGTATTGAATTTGTTGTGTTATGAAGTGAGCGCACAAAACAAAATACAATAAACATCACAACGTCATCATCCTCATGATCATTATCATCATTGTACCAACATCATCATCATCGTCATTGCCATCGCCTTGTGGGTCAAACTTAACATAGACAACATCAAGAAAAACAGACACGACCACCACCACCACCGCCACCTATTCTTCAGTCAAAGACATGTCTACTTGCTGTGCCTGCCTGCAGTAGTACTTAATTTTCTCTATGCAGTAAGTATTACACTCAAAGAAAAATTTTAAATCGATCTAACAACATTGCCTTGTAAAGGGTGATTTTTTAAAAGCTATAGGAAAGTTTTTCAAAAAAAAACACATTCAAATTCAGAAAAATGCATGAAATCTTTATTTGAATCGATAGTATGGTCCATATAATTTAATGTTTGAAGATTATTTCAAGCAAATGTTGACCTTGACTGCGCCTCAAATGGTCCATCCGCTTAGTCCAATTGTGGCATTTCCACGTTTTTGAGTAACAGAGGCCCAATTGCTGAGAACGGCGACGAATCGATAATTGATGGTCATCATTAACACTGGCCGATACAGCTGCGATATTTTCTTCAGTTCGCACTCTAGCGTGTTGGTGGTTTAATGTCCAACAATGTAAATTTGGTGCGAAATTTAGTCACAATAGCCCGAATAGCCGCTTCAGTGGATCGATTAAACTGACCATAAAATGGAAGCGCGCGATTAACTTTCTTAACAGAGCACGCATTTTGATAATAAAATTCAATAATTTGCAAGCGTTGTTCGTTTTTAAGACGATTCATGGTTAAATTAAAGACCAAACTGAAGATGTTTGACAGTGAAACAAAACACGAAACGTGCGTCAGCTGTTTAAACCAGTGTTGCCAAAAAGATAATAGCTAAAAAAGCACCCTTTACTTCAACTAGAAGAACTTATTGTGAAAGTTAGTCACTTCTTTCCATGTTTGGATATAGCCCCGATACAAATATTATTCTCGATTTGAAATTGGACCAGGTCATATTAGCCTGTGATTAGGAAACATACAAAAAAATTTCCCGTTTTCACTTTTTACTGAATTGAATTGTATTCCGATAGAAAGTGGAGTGTGTCATATAGTCGGCCCGCCCGACTTTAGCCTTTCCTTACTTGTTTTTTTTTTTTTGAAAATGCTATAAAAAACTACTGAATATTTTCTCAAATTTATTTTTTTATTTGAAAGTACAATCCAATCCTTCCGGTTAATAATGGAAAATAATTTCATTCAAATGACTGCCTCGGGCACCCCACAAATAATAGTCCAACGGTTGAATAGTTGAAAAAAAAAGCGTTAGATGGCGGACCCCATACCAATGTCTCCTATGATTTACTTTTTCTGCTCTAGAAACCACATATTTCAACAAATAACTTTTTTTGAAAATGCTATAAAAAAACTACTGAATATTTTCTCAAATTTCTTTTTTTATTTGAAAGTATAATCCAATCCTTCCGGTTAATAATGGAAAATAATTTCATTCAAATGGCTGCTGAGAAAAAAACGTTAGATGGCGGACCCTATATAGCTAAACCAAAACAATTAAAAATATTGAAAAAAATATATAATTTTATAAATAAATATTTTTTTTATTATTTTATACCACGCTTTTAATGCAGGGCTACGTTTACATATCGAAATAATACTTCAAGTCATTTGGTTGGTACCATTTCCATCCCCTTTTTCCTATTTTACCGCCTTAAGAGTACGACTTTCTAAATTCTCTTTATTTTATGTGTCTACGCAATTAGAGGGATGTACACACCGAATTTCATCATTCTAGCTGCAGTCGTTTAGTTCGAACTATTTTTATCCTCTCTTTCCATTTTAACTCCAAAAAGTACGAATTTTGAAAAATCCGTCTATTTTACGTGTCTACGCAATTAGAGGGATGTACAGTGATGTACTTGTACACTCCTAATTTCATCAATCTAGCTGCAGTCGTTTAGTTGGTACTATTTTTATCCCCTCTTTCCATTTTAACCCCAAAAAGTACGAATTTTGAAAAATCCGTCTATTTTACGTGTCTACGCAATCAGAGGAATGTATGCAGCGAATTTCATTATTTTAGGTGCAGCCGTTTGGTTGGTACCATTTTTATCCCTCTATTCCCATTATACCCCCTTAAAAGTACGAATTTGGAAAAAGTACTTTTATATTATATATCTACTCAACGAGAGGAATGTACACACCGAATTTCGTGTTTCTAGCTGTTGTCGTTAAATATGTACCATTTTTATCCCTTTTTGCCCCATTTCACCACTTTATGGTGCATGTTTTTGTTATAGGGGGAATGCACATACCCAATATCAAGTAGCTACAAGCAGACATATTGAAAAAATATGCTTAAATACTCTAAAATATTAGGGGTTATAATGGGTATTTTTAGTCCTTGTGAGGGAAAAATTTCTCCCTTTGGGTCGATTTCGCCCAGTTTTAATCCCAACCGAACTATGACTATAGGACGCATATATGCTTTCAACAGACGGACATGGCTAGATCGTGTTAGAATTTTATGACGATCAAGAATATATATACTTTATAGGGTCTCAGATCGATAGTTCAGTGTGTTACAAACGGAATGACAAAGTTAGTATACCCCCATCCTGGAGGTGGAGGGTATAAAAACTCCAATTGACTCTATTTCACCTATAGTTTCAGATGTATATCAGCTGATACAGTCAATTTATGGTTATCGAGCCTAAGTCAAAAAGAGTCAACACAAAATATTTTTTTTTAATTTTGTTTTGATAAAAATTTTTATACTGTAGTTGGCGACAAAGTGGTTAAATAAATTAAAAATAAATAAATTAAATAAAATAACTTTTTATTGACGTTTTTGTTATCGCAGCTTGTTATCCCGGCTTAAAGAAAAAACAGCCCTATTATTAACAAAAGTCGTGCTGTTTCATGTGTACATTGCAGTCCTGTGCTCCCAATCAATTGTCTTGGCAATCTTTGAAGTACACGCACACATATGTATGTACGTGCGTATATTCAGAATTGTATGTATAATATTTAACACAGCTTATCTCAATTGAAATGGGATTTTATCTTTAATGTGCGGGTAAAACAATTAATTTATTTGTTCTGTAAGTAACAAAGTCCGACATCTATCTTTTCTTAAATGTTTTATGCGTTCATTTTAGAGTTGTGGTTGTGTGTTTTATTGTTTTAATTGGTATTATTATTAATTGTTTACATGCACTTCTGTTGCATGATTTGTAAACAAAATAAACGATTGCAAGATGGAGAGATGTGCTGCACTCAGTAATGGTAGTAGAATTATGGGAGTAGCATCTATATTTCAAATCCTATGCCCTTTACGATCAATTAACCTCAGCGGTAGTGCATATTGAAATGTCGAAGAGGAAGTGACTGGGGAAGTTTTACAACACCCCTGTAGCTAACTGATCCTTTTCTACTTCAGATTTGGCCAGCTAAGTCTATGCTTTTTGCTGTTATCACCTCTTGCCCGAGACGTCATGTCCCACATGCCATTCAATTTATTCAATTTCTCACTTTTCGTATCTTTCGCTTTTTGTTGTTGTTGATGTTGTTCGTGGTTTGTTTTAATCAGTTACTAACTTTTTTGTTGGGTTTATTTTTGTCCCATGATTACTGGCTGGTCGCTCGCGGCACTTTTATGGTGTGACAACTATTTGTTTTTGCCACATACATATAGGGTGGGCCATTGATCTCGATTCTATATTTTATTCTGTTTATAACGATTCTAGCCCTATCCCTATTAATATTATAAAACCTTAGTGTAAGTCTGTCTGTCTGTTTGTTTGTTCCGCAATCTCGTGTAAACGGCTGAACCGATGTTGTTGAAATTTTCAGTACAGATAGATGCAGGTCTGGAAGGAACTATAGGCTATAGAATTTTTAAAAATTTGCTCTGTGGGGGGCGTGGCAATAGTGTTTTTAGAAGGCTGAAAATTGGTACATATTTATTACTGACCACAAGAATGATATATATGATGCCGACATTTGGATTTTCATTTTGTGGGCGGAGTAGGCGTGGCAAAAGTGTTTTTGAGAGCTAGAAGGCTGAAAATTGGTACATATTTATTACTGGCCACGAGAATGATAAATATGATGCCGAAATTTGGATTTTCATTTTGTGGGCGGAGTGGGCGTGGCAAAAGTGTTTTTGAGAGCTAGAAGGCTGAAAATTTGTACATATTTATTACTGGCCACGAGAATGATAAATATGATGCCGAAATTTGGATTTTCATTTTGTGGGCGGAGTGGGCGTGGCAAAAGTGTTTTTGAGAGCTAGAAGGCTGAAAATTGGTACATATTTATTACTGGCCACGAGAATGATAAATATGATGCCGAAATTTGGATTTTCGTTTTATGGGCGGAGTGGGCGTGGCAAAAGTGTTTTTGAGAACTAGAAGGCTGAAAATTGGTACATATTTATTACTAACCATGAGAATGATAAATATGATGCCGAAATTTGGATTTTCGTTTTATGGGCGAAGTGGCCGTGGCAATAGTGTTCTTTGAGCTAGAAGGCTGAAAAATTGAATGTACATATTACTGACCACGAGAATGATAAATATGATGCCGAAATTTGGATTTTCGTTTTATGGGCGGAGTGGGCGTGGCAATAGTGTTCTTTGAGCTAGAAGGTTGAAAATTGGTGCATATATACTACTGACCACGAGAATGATAAATATGATACCAAAATTTGGATTTTCGTTTAGTGGGCGTGACAATAGCTATAGACCACGAGAATGATAAACATGATGCCGAAATTTGGATTTTCGTTTTGTGGGCAGAGTGGGCGTGGCAAAAGCGTTTTTTAGCTAGAATACTGAAAATTGGTACATGTATATTACTGACCACTAGAATGATAAATATGATACCGAAATTTGGATTTTCGTTTAGTGGGCGTGTATTTGTGTTTTTTAAGCTAAAAGGCTGAAAATTGGAACGTATATATTACTGACCACGAGAAAGATAAATATGATGCTGGATTTTGAATTTTCGTTTCGTGGGTGGTGGGGGCGTGGCAAAAGTGTTTTTTAGCTAGAAGGCTGAAAATTGGAACGTATATATTACTCACCACGATCAATATGAAACCTGATTTTAATTTTACCATTTGTTTTTTTTTTTTGTTGGCGAAGCGGGCGGGGTTCAGCTAGTATTTCTATATTAGAATCGGCTATAAAAATACTGATTATTTTCAAATTTCTGGTTTTATTGGAAAGGTTTATCTTTGTCATTTAATAATGGTACACAATGTCATTCATATGATTACCACGACTGGCTCGGCAGTACCTCATCCGATCAACCCAATTTTTCAGTACATGCCTGGCCCAATGAAGCCGCCAGCCAAAAATCTACAACAAACACTGACACGTCACGTGTGGGCTCTCTGAACCCCATATGCGGCAATTTTGCTTATTGATGAAAATCAGCTTCATGAAGACTGAACTGAAGGCCGATATCTTCTCGAAAATTGTCCACGTAAATTTCTTACAGTTTGCGTTAAAGACTCACTACTTTGGAAGCAAGTTTTCAATATTTGCCAATTTTGTTCGAGCATATAGCGCCCCATTTTGGAAATGTCAAAGATAAACCTGAAAATAAAAATTAATTTTATTCTACTTTTCAAAGTCAAAGCAATCGGTAGTTCAAATTTAAAATGTTAAATGGCCCACCCTATACTAAATGTACTAAACTTATCTATTATTGCCTGGAATTTAGTTAATAATGTCAAAAGCACAACACATTTTGCGTATTTCTTATCAGGAGCGGGTATTCTCAGGGGTATTCGTAACTAGTATATATTAAGACGACTTACACATATCCAGATAGCACCTCATAAAAAAAATTGTTGGAAAATTGTTGCTTACAATATTCGATGAATTTGACCCATTTTTTATTTTGACTTTCAGGTCGTTTGTTACTTGGTTCTGCTACATAATAACATTTCGTGAGCTAAACCCCTCTGAAGATCACGTTTCAGAACAATCCACAAAAATTTAAATTACTTCGCAAAATACGGTTTCAATTTAGTTTTCTAGGGACCATTGTATAGCTATCGACTGGTTCTAGTAATTTCATAAGTGCTGTTATAAGTAAATACCCAAAAGTCACGCATAAATCAAGACTTTTGAGGTGACTTAAACGCATCTTAGCTCACCAACGTTTCAAGTCGGAGGCGTTCGATTTTACGAATCATCATAGAATATTCCACATCGACGGAAGCTTCGGGAAAGCTTTAATTTTTTTTAAATTTGATTTTAAATCTGGAATTTGGGACCAATAAGGCTAACCGAAGCTGGCCTGTGTGAAGGTTCAAAAATTTTTGACATTTTTCGAGTTATTGTGAATTATTATTATTTTTGTGATAAAAAGGAAAAACATTGCAAACATAATGCATTTAAAATAATATTTATAGGCAAAATCGTGAAATCTTGAAATTTGAAATCTTTTTTTTTGGTGACAAAAAACCCATAAAAGTGGAAAACAGTATTTTATTTTTAGTAGCTTTTTAAAGATGAAAAAATCGAATCAGCTAGTCGCTCGGTATATCAAATCGATTAGAAATGTGAACTAAATCTCAAAATGGGATAAACTAAGATGATTTTCTGTTCCTTTAACCACTTTGTTCTTTCAACTCAATCATTCACGAATTTGCTGGAATACTATGTCTATAATAATATAAATAAATTTTGAAGTTTTTTTTTTCTTTTTTTGAAGAAGAAGAATATCTTCTGAGATTTTCAGAAAAATCGGAACCATCCACATTAAATAGAATTTTGAAGAAATTGTTTTATGCGATTTAAGGAGGATAAAAGATGGAAGGCTATACAGATATTGATGTAAGTGATCAGATGATAACGTCGGATCTAATGTAAGTGATCTTTAAAATTTGGATTTTGGTCGATGGCAGCGACAGGCTTGCCAGATGAACTTTTCCTTGTCCCCAAAATTGTTGTGAAAAATACCCAATTATAAAAAAGTCGTTTTATTTCAAAGAATTCGACAAAAACAATTTATGAATGTTTTGTTGATTCGTCAAAAACCATGGTATTTTTTGATCATTTTTGTCCCCAAAATATTCATGAAAATCCCCATAATAAAGAAGTTTTTTTTTTATTTTCTTATTATTTCTTTTATATCGAAAGATTTCTTCGTTGTTCGCATCTACAGTCAAAGAAATGTTCATGCCGAATTTCGTTATTATAGCTGCAGCCGTTTGGTTGGTACCTTTTTATCCCCATTCGCCCCATTTTCCGCCTAAAAGTACAAATTTCGAAAAAAATTCTTTTTGTTTGGCATTTTCACAGTCAGGTGAATGTGCACACCGAATTTCAGGATTTAAACTTCAGCGGTTTGGTTGGTACCATTTTTATACCCTCCACCTCCAGGATGAGGGTATATTCACTTTGTAATTCCGTTTGTAACACCTTGAAATATTCATCGGAAACCCCATAAAGTATATTTATTCTGGGTCGTGGTAAAATTCTAAGACGATATAGCCATGTCCGTCTGTCTGTTGAAAGCACGACAGCGGCCGAACGAAATGAGCTAGGAGGTTCAAATTTTTCCTAAATGTGTCTTATGGTTGCAGATCGGTTGGGATTGAAAGTGGACGAAATCGGCCCAGAGGGAAAAATTTTTCCCTCACAAGGACTGAAAATATCCCTAATATTTAGAGTATTTCAGCATGTTTTTTGAACATAATAGCTTGTATTTATTTGATATTTGCAATTCGCATTCCCTTTATAGCATAAAAGGGCACCATAGAGTGATTTTTATTTGTAGGGGGCGAAATGGGTAAAAAAAGGATAAAAATGGTACCTATCAAACGACAACAGATAGAAACACGAAATTTGGCGTGTACATTCCTCTAATAGAGTAGATACATAATATAAAAGTATTTTTTCTAAATTCGTACTTTTAAGGGGTTAAATGGGGATACAGGGATAAAAATAGTACCAACCAAACGGCTGCACCTAGAATAATGAAATTCGTTATATATATTCCTCTGATTGCTTAGACAAATAACATAAAGGACATTTTCGAAATTCGTACCTTTAGGGTGTAAAATGGAAAAAGGGGATAAACATTGTACCAAACAAATGGATGCAGCTAGAACCAGGAAATTCGCTGTATACATTCGTTTGACTGAGTAGACACGAAGGTTTTTCCAAATTCGTACTTTCAAGGGATTCGATGGGAGCAGAGGGATAAAAATGTAACCAACTAAAAGGCTACAGCTAGAATGATGAAATTTTCGAAAGTCGTACTTTTAAGGAGTAAAATGCGAAAAAGGGGGTAAAAATGGTACCAACAAAATGGCCGCAGATAGTATCTTGGAATTCGGAGTATACATTCCTCTGAGTGCATAGCCACGTAAAAAAAATTGTTTCCAAATTCGTACTTTATTTTGTTACTTTTACGACAAAAAATGGTAGTATCATGAAGTGGTATTATACTGCGTACGTGAGAGATAAGGTCTTTTCCAAAATTAATCCTTTTGAAATTAAAATAGGATGGAAATACAACCAACCAAACCACTGTAGCTGAAAATACACTCTCTGTCCCCCAATATATTTACTTTATGAATTGAAGTATTATTTGCATTATATATATACATAATATAAAAATATTAATAGCCTTGGTTTATTAATTAAATTTCTGATTTTCATACATTTGAAATCTGTTGCGGACATTCCTCTTGTAGTTTGGAAGCACCACAAAGCAAATAAAAGTTTTAGCTGGCGAAATGGGACAAAAAGGCATAAAATATGGTACCAATGATACGACAACAGCTAGAATCATGAAATTCGGTGTGTACATCCCTCTAATTGCATAGACACGTAAAACAGAGGGATTTTTCGAAATTCGTACTTTTAAGGGATATAATTGTAAAAGAGGGATAAAAATGGGACCTTCCAAACCGCTGAAGTTGATATCATGAAATTCGGTGTATATATTCGGTGTGTATTAGGTGATATGACTATGAAGACTCGAAACGAAAAGTTTTTTCGAAATTTGTACATTTGGGCGGAGAATGGGACGAATGGGGATATCTTTAAAATTTGTACTTTTCTTATCAAAATAATACAGTCACTTTGTCTGTATCTGAAAAGGCTTCTCCCTAATGGAGACTGACAATCGCCTAATATTTTCGGCATGTTAACTTTCACAATTACAGCATTTTATTTATATATAGTAGTCGATTTTAAACAGTACGCATAAGTATACATTATAGTTTGAAATAGTAATCAAATATAGTAATGTGCATCAAAATATCATTTTCGTAATATGGTTCTGTACTTCTATGTAAAGTCGACATCCTTTAATCTGCTGGTAATACTGTGGAATGCACTCCATGGTGGAGGGTATATAAGATTCGGCCCGGCCGTACTTAACGCCTTCTTACTTGTTTATTTTAAAGAATTCGACCAAAACAAAAACAATTTATGAGTGATTTGTTGATTCGTTAACAATCGGGGAGTATTTTGATCATCCTATACCGTGAACAAGTTCCTTTTTTTAAAATTGCAATAATTTCGTTCTAGACAATGAAGTCGTGGTCTTCTGTTGCAATTGATGCATAGACATATATTTTATTAAATAATATAATTTTACTGTAATAATTTGTATATCCGATATTTTCGAATCATTGAAAATAGAGACAATAACTAGAAAACAAAATATGAAGTCAAAATATTTCGTGTAAATATAACAATAGCCCTTTTCATCAATAAAATGGAAATTTATTCACGTGGAATATTCTATTCCCCTGCTGGCGAAAGATGGCAATATGATCATTACCAGTGAGTATATAGGCCTGTTCGATTGGGCTTACTAGTTTACGATTAAGATACTTGATAAGGTGGCATCATTGTTACCTAATGGTTTTTCTTAAATGGATCAACCACAAAAATCCGGCAACAACACTAAGCGAGTAGTAAGCTACTTTCTTATTAAGCGACTAAATCCCATACAAAAATTAAGCTAGTAAGCCCAATCTAACAGCCCTTATGTCACTTCTTTCAAAATCATGATAAAGATAAATTAGACATATGTAGATAAATTTACATCCCCAGAATAAAATCAAATACTAAATATTTTTGAAAGTACTTCGAATATCCCTACAAAATCCCCGAAATATTTTATGAAATCCTCACAAAAATCCCCTGTCACCATTTCATATTTTTTATCCTTTTGACCATTATAAAATCGACATAGTTGGTGATAAATCCCCACATCTGGAAAGTCTGGGCAGCGAAGGCACATAAATGTTGTATCTTCGCTTCTCCTCGAACGAAGATACAACATTTGTGTGGCTTAATCCACACATTTGTTAACTGATCGATGATAATTTCCAGTCAGCCGGGGATGGCATCAGTTCTGAGTATTTTTTTCCATAGATTTCAATGTAATGACTGGCATTTCCAACTGAATTGCCATCATATGGAAAACATGCATTACATTTAACATCGCATGTCATAATTGTTAGGTGACTGCCTCTATTTGGCGGTACCTTGAAGCAGTGAATAGTGTATTGTTGTAGATTACACATTACACTAGAGAGATAGATAGAGAGATATTAGGCTACCTAGTATGACATGCAATGTCAACATGTAATGTATGTTTTCCATATGTTGACAATCCAGCTGGAAATACAAAACCGCCAAAAGGGGATTTATTTTAAACTGTTTGTTTATCATCAGCGAGTGGTGGTATTTTCTTTTAACGCCGGATAAATAAAACAAGTCACATCCATCTCAAAAACAAGCGGGAGTTTATCTCAATCAACGAGCTGTAAGCGATACGAATTTTACTCACCGAAAGGGACCTACTGTTTATAGCCATCGGCTTCCCAAATGATTTGATAACACCGATTTATAAAGACAGATGATCATACCCAGAGTTGAACTTTTTTTGCTCCTTAAGATATTTACTATCTGCCCAGTACAAATTTATTTACCCTTTAATTCCCCAGAAACGAGTTAGTGCTACATATTTTATTTTTGTGTACATCGATATGCAACAAATATCATTCCAAAGAGAAACAAAAAAAATCGGTAGGCGAAAAGTAAATTATGAAGCAATCTTATATCGAAGATTGTACTTTCGCATTAAAATAAAAAACCACACTTGGTTCAATTCAAACTTTACTTTATTCCTCTAAATCAATACAGAAAGTTCACGTCCGGTACTTATAATAAGCCTGGACAATGATGCTATCTGTAAGAAGGCAGAAGTCAAAGTGCACAATAGTTGCAAACGATTTGGGTTTTATTAAATTCCCTCGGAATCGAGAGTCAGTAGCCCAGCAGGTGGAAGGAACTCATTACTGAGTTGCATTTCCACACTGTCGGTCATCTCAAAACAACCTCTAATGAGTCTGTTGTCCAGAAACTCAGCCCTTCCATAGAAGTTCAGAGCATTCCGGACAAGAAAGACATCGATCGGAGCCAATGACCCGCTTAAGTCCCAGACAGGAAACCAAAATCGTCCTTTCCCATCTCCACAGTCTTTCCATTTGGCTGGAAGAGATCCAATACCAGACTGGAAAGGCATAGGAGAGTAGCGGCCTAATTATCTGTCGATATAATAAGAGCCTAACTTCGTCACCCAGTCCTCCTCGACATCTGAGAATTCTGTGGTACAACATGTATGTCTTCTTCGCCTTACTTAACATGAGGTTAATGTGTCGATAGAACCTAAAGTTTTCATTAAAAATCACCCCTAGATATTTAATTTTCACCGAGTTGCGCACCCGTTCCCCTCCAATCCGTATTTCAGGTTCATATGGCCTGCAATTTGGATAAAGGAGGGACCTTTTCCCCTTGAATATGATACTGTCGCATTTACCTACGTTCAGTTTCAATTTCCAATCCAATGTGTTCAATCAATACGGGACTTAGGCCCCGAAGCAGCGACAAGTATATCATCCGCATACACTAGGAGTATATCTCCATCCGGTGGCTGCGGGATATCACTTACAAATATGTTGTAGAGTACAGGTCCAAGTAATGAGCCCTGTGGTACACCTGCTACACAATTCCTACTGTCCCCTACTTTCATTCTAAATGTCCGATCCCTTAAAAAAATTGCGACTATCCTACAAGTGTTGCACAATAGTCGCTGAGCGATGCTCCTTTTATACCCTTCCATCGATAATACTTAGTTGTGAACAAAGGTACTCAAGTATTAAAAATATGCAGCGTTGTAAAAAATCTGCTTAAATTGTTCAGGCGAAAAGGTTGCCATGATGTCGCGTCCAAAATTCACTTGTGTTTGGGGGTCTTCGCCTCCGGACAGGTATTCGTCGCTATTTTCGGTGTTAACTGTGTCGGCTTTAATTACTGCGATAGTCGCCTTGTAGTCGCTGAGCGATGCTCCTTTTATACCCTTCTGAGCCATCGATAATACTTAGTTGTAAACAAAGGTACTCAAGTACTAAAAATATGCAGCGTTCTAAAAGAATCTTATAACGCCTAAAAATATGCAATGTTAAATGAAGAATATTACAGAGTTGCATTTAGTGATCTGATTTGAATTTTACGCTAAGTTTGAATTAATGAAAACTTAAGGGATTTACATTAATGAACAAAATAAATGATAATTCAAAGAAAATGAGTATTGTGAATTAAGTATAAATGATAATATAAAATACTGTCTGCTTCAATTATATTATTCCAATTATATGTTATTTTGCAATTTATTTCTTATAATTTAAAATATTAAGAAACATTTCAAAATTTATTTTTTGAGCCGACATCTGCTGGGTAATGATTTTAGTATGATGTTACCCATGTCCTCTATGAATGAGAATCTTTAAAATGCTTTAGAAATCATAGATACTCCCGCATCTTATCAAAAAGTATAAAAAAAAACTTTTGTATGTTTTCAAATTCTTGGCATGACTTTATCTTTAATAACTTTTGCTGTATAAAAATAAGCCGAAGAGTTATTCGTGATGAATGATTTTACATTTGGTTATTCGGTAACGAGAAATTTTGCTGGGATTGTCATCTTCTCAAAATATTGCTCCACTGTGCTGTGTCTAGCCTTTCAACCTCAATTGCAAACAATATTACATTTGCAGATATTACAGATAATATTCATATCATAACTACTTTAGTAAGACAATTAATTAAATTACAATTTAGTCGAGTCTGCGACAAATTATGGAGCTTCCATGGTGGTGGCTATAAATGAGTATTCTCATGACGTTTTTATTTTTATTGCATTTGTATTATTTTTTAACTAAAAAAAATCGTATCACAATCATCACATGCTTCAAATCATTTTGTCTATCAGTACAACAAACATATGAATGTGGAAAGAATTGAATGATTTTTTTATTTGATTTTGCAAATCAGTGAAGCTTCGTACGTTTTGTTTGCCATTTCTTTGCATTTAATTTTTATTGATAACAATTCAGATTTTCCAGAACATTTATTGAGCAGCTTATTGGCTTTATCATTAAGTGGTTGAGATTTTTAAAAAAATATTTCAAGCGTTTTTTGTTCAATCAGAGTAGATAGATTTATATAAAACTAGCAGTACCCGCTGCTTCGCACACGAAAAAGCCAGTTATTTGTAATTAGTTTTATACATCTCTGAAGTTGGATGGTATTTATTGAATTTTCTTTTGGTGGATATAGTTAAATCTAAAATAGTAATATCGAGACCTCTTATTAGATAGCACTCATACACTGTAAATGTTCTTGTCGAATTGCACTATTTTAGTTGAACTCCTTTCGTATGTATCATTTTAATCATGTTCTATCCAGTTTCTATATTCTCGATCTCATGTTTCTTGATACAGCCAGCCGGCCATTTTATAACTTTTTGCACCTCTTTGCCTTGCAAAATCACTATAGGTATCATGTGTTCTCGCTTCTCCCCTAAAAGCATGTACTTTATTTGGTACCACGTTCATCCTTTTTTTGGCCCACCATTTTTATCGCTTTCTCACGCGCACTCCTTAAAAGTAAAAATTTCGAAAATTTCAAATATACTGCGCTTTTACATGGTCAGAGGAATTTACATACCAAATTTCACGATCCTTTTGCTCGCAGGGCTGCTGGTTTAGAAGTTATGAAGGTTTAAAGTTTTGTAAATGAATTTTAATTTTTTTAGATAAAATTTCAATTTTTGGACCCGAAAAAAGTGATCTCAGATTATTGTCCTTTTGCTCGCAGGGCCGCTGATTTAGAAGTTATGAAGGTTTAAAGTTTTGAAATGAATTTTAATTTTTTGACCCGAAATAAGTGATCACTTATTATTGTCCTTTTGCTCGTAGGGCCGCTGGTTTAGAGGTTATGAAGGTTTAAAGTTTTGAAAATGAATTTTAATTTTTTGGAATAAAATTTTAATTTTTTGAAATAAAATTTCAATGATTTGACCCGAAATAAGTGATCACAGATCCTTTTGCTCGAAGGGCCGCTGGTTTAGAAGTTATGAAGGTTTAAAGTTTTAAAAATGAATTTTATTTTTTTTTTAAATAAAATTTAAATTTTTTGACCCGGAATAAGTGATCACAGATTATTGTCCTTTTGCTCGTAGGGCCGCTGGTTTAGAAGTTATGAAGGTTTAAAGTTTTAAAAATAAATTTTAATTTTTTTAAATAAAATTTCAATTTTTTTAAATAAAATTTCAATTTTTTCATCCGAAATAAGTGATCACAGATTATTGTCCTTTTGTTCGTAGGGCCGCTGGTTTGGAAGTTATGAAGGTTTAAAGTTTTGAAAATTAATTTTAATTTTTTTAAAATAAAATTTCAATTTTTTGACCCAAAAAAAGTGATCACAGATTATTGTCCTTTTGCTCGCAGGGCTGCTGGTTTAGAAGTTATGAAGGTTTAAAGTTTTGTAAATGAATTTAATTTTTTTTAATAAAATTTCAATTTTTTGACTCGAAAAAAGTGATCACAAATTATTGTCCTTTTGCTCGTAGGGCCGCTGGTTTAGAAGTTATGAAGGTTTAAAGTTTTGAAATGAATTTTCATTTTTTGAAATAAAATTTCAATTTTTTTAAATAAAATTTCAATTTTTTCATCCGAAATAAGTGATCACAGATTATTGTCCTTTTGCTCGTAGGGCCGCTGGTTTGGAAGTTATGAAGGTTTAAAGTTTTGAAAATTAATTTTAATTTTTTTAAAATAAAATTTCAATTTTTTGACTCGAAAAAAGTGATCACAAATTATTGTCCTTTTGCTCGTAGGGCCGCTGGTTTAGAAGTTATGAAGGTTTAAAGTTTTGAAATGAATTTTAATTTTTGGCCCGGAATAAGTGATCACAGATTATTGTCCTTTTGCTCGTAGGGCCGCTGGTTTAGAAGTTATGAAGGTTTAAAGTTTTGAAAATTAATTTTAATTTTTTTAAAATAAAATTTCAATTTTTTGTTGACCCCAAATAAGTGATCACAGATTATTGTCCTTTTGCTCGTAGGGCCGCTGGTTTAGAAGTTTTTCAAAGTTTTCGTTGAAAAATTATTGTTTTTTTTTTTTTTTGAAAATTCCATTGAGTAGTTTCCTCACTTTAGCGCATCTATAGCGGGTTAGAATTTCGAAAATTACTTTTGTAACAGTCTTTGTGTAGAATTCCTGAGCAGGACGTATTTTCGCTGGTGCAGGAGCTTTGGTAAAGCTTTTGCCTTCCTACATTTCGGTTGTATTGTTAGAGCCTTACAGCTTAATTGTAGACTTTGGAAAAGCTTTACGTTCTGTCATCTGTTATTGATTGTTTTGAGCTTTATTTCACGAAAGACAGCACAAAAACCCTTTTGAGTCCTGCCACGAGTATCTTTTGTTATTTCTCGTTTTCCTTTTTCCACCACTTCAACAATGAAATCATCTGTAATCATAAAAGTACCAAAATCTTAACAACATAAGACAATATCAATTTAACACGCACACACATATTTATTTTTGTATCCTTTTCAGAATGTAAACCTTGTAAAGGAATTTGCTGCTGTGATTTTTTCTTCCGTTGCCAGTCCGCCAAAGGACTTTATTACTTAAGCCAAACGCATCAACACAAAAACCAGTACAAAACAAACTATTAACTAACACCAATCTGGGTGCAAAATGGGCAAGTTCTTGAATCGCTTTCGCACCACCGCAATTCCGGCCGATGTGGACGATGGCCTTGAAACATTGGATGAATATCGCACACGTTGGCGCTCTGTGCGTGTCATCTACTTCACCATGTTCCTGATGTCGTTGGCTTTTAGCATAATCCTGACGGGTATATGGCCCTATTTGAACAAGGTACGCTGCCATGAGATTGTTGTTTGTGATGAGGAATTAAATATTAATTGCAAATTTATTCTTAGCTAGACCCTTCCGCGGGCAAGGAGTTCATGGGTCTTATTGTGGCCGCCAATCCTTTGGGTCAAATGATTTTCAGTCCCATCTTTGGCTGGTGGAGCAATAAAATTCGCTCCATACGCATTCCGATGATCTGTTCCCTGGTACTCTTCACCGTGGCCAGTGCTGTCTACTCATCGTTGGAGCTGAGGCCGGATAATGTCAAATATTGGATGTTGATTTCGCGTTTCCTCATCGGTGTCAGTTCTTCCAATACGGCCGTTTGCCGTTCCTATTTGTCGGATGCCACCCGCCTCAGTGAGCGCACCAAGGCTGTGTCCATGATTTCATTGGCTCAGGTTTTGGGCTTTATTATCGGTCCCGGTTTACAGGCTCTGGTGACGCCGTTGGGTAAGGATGGCCTCACTTTGCTGTGGGGCGGTGTCATCTTCAATATGTACACCGCTTCCGGTTGGATAAATGTGGTGATGAGCGTGGGAAATCTAATAATGTTCATGCCTTCGATATTTGAGGTGAGTATAGGGGAAGGATGATGAATTTCCTCCTCCATATAGGGGGCAATTTCCAAAGTAATTTTATACAGGTCCTGAGGAAGTTTTGTGGATAATTTTCTTCGGAAAAGGAGAAGTTTTTTGCAAAAACTATTAAAAACTTTTTAATTTAATAAAAAAAAAAAAAACAAATTTAGACAAGGACCCATGGCACAATAACAGAGGTAGTGTTGCTCGAACAGCTGATTAAATTTTTTTCATTTCAATATTTTGATTGTCAAATTTATAGCTGCAGGTTCATGTGAAGAGAAGGGGGTTTTGTGGGTTCCACCCCCAGAGAGATTTCGAATAAATATTTTTACAATCTTTCTAGACTTTCATAGCTATAAAATTAAGAATTTGTAAATACTTTTTAAATAATTTGTCTGAAATGTACTTTTAAACCTTTACTTTTTGTAAGATTAGTTGAAAACCATCCCCCAGGTCAAAATCCTACACACGGCCCTGATTATATGAATGTGAATTGACAATCAAAATGCTAAAATACTCAGGGTTGTATCTGAATTTTAGTTTTTGTTGGGCAATTCTCCTACCTCTATTATTGTGCCATGCAAGGACCCAAGAATTATTTTGATATATTAACATCGAGCAGTCGGATATATTTTAGAAATCGGCCCAAAGTTGACTACTTCTCATATTTTTCGATTTTAAACAATATTAAAATTTGTATTTTTTGTTTGTGTGAGAAACAGTTCGACAAAGTCAAAAAAGAAATTAGGTTTTTTTCAATTTTCAAAATCTGAAAAAGGTGAAAATCTGCAATACAAAAAAATTAAAATTTTCTCTCCTCATTTTGAACAAATACAAATTATATGTTAAAAAACATAAAAACAAAAAAATAAAAATTTTAATTTCTAAAATATATCCGACTGTCCGATTTCTCAAAATAATCCTGGGGTCCTTGTCTAATTTTAGTTTTTTACAGAACTCAAAAATGTCGTGTAGAACAAAAGTTATTGATTTTTGGCCGATGGATTTAGATTCTGAACCACTGTGCGACGGCATTATCATAGAAACCTTAACTAAATTCTCAGGAAGTTTCTTAGAAAATATCTATAAAAATCTTATACAAATTTCTGCGGCATCTAAGATTTATTTATGCCTTCAGCGAGTGTGAGCTTTTTCTTTATAATCTGAGGATTTTTTATAGAAAAATTCTCAACAAAAAGGAGGATGAGATAGTTTTCTAGAGGATCTTTTTTCCGGAAATTGTGAATGGAAAAGGAAGACTTTTTGGTAGAAAAACTTCATCTCAAAATTATATTTTTGTACATCAGAATCAAATGACTTTTTCAGAACCTTAAAAATAATTCCGGAAAAATCCACAAAATCCTCGGAATTTTTTTTCTATAAAAGAATTTGGCCAAAAAGGAAACTAAGGAATTTATAAAAATACTGACATTTTTTAGATAGATTTGATTTTATTTTCTATACACTGGATTTTGGGATTTTCAGGAGAAACATTTTTTAAAACTAAAAAGAAACTGAGGAAGATTTTTATAGAAGAAAAAACTGAATTTTTGATAGAAATACATCATCCGTCTTTAGGGCTGTTTTTCTTTAAGCTGCGATAACAAAAATCTAAATAAAATGTTAAAATTTCATTCAAAATAAAAATTTCCGCCAACAGCAATATCAAATTATGAAAAAATAATTTTATGTTAAAAATTTTGGACTTAGCCTGGATCCAGTGTAAGTCAAATTTATAGTTATCGAGGCTAAATCCAAAAAAGTCAACACAAAATAATTTTTGAAACAAATATTTATATTGTTGTTAGCGACAATGTGAAAACTTTTTTTTTTGTTTTTAGCAAAAAATTAAATTTTTATTACGTTTTTGTTATCGCAGCTTGTTATTCCGACTAAAAGAAAAATAGCCCTTTTATAAACTGAAAAAATTTCAACAACTAAAAGAAATCATGGGAAATCTTCAGAAACTGGGCGAGACTTAAAAAGAAAAACTTTGTTGGTTTTTTTCATTGAAAGTAAGTTTTTAAAAACTAAGGATTCTTTTCAAAAAAATTCTCTAGTATTAAAATATGTCTTCAGAAACTCGACAGAAAATTATACAACAGAAAAATTTTGATAGAAAAACATGTCTGAGGACATTTTTCGAGGGAACATTTTTGAAACCAAAAATAATTTGTGGGGTAATCATCGAAAACTGGGTAATATTTTTATAAAAAGGAGTATTTCATTGAAAAACATGCGTATGTACTAAGCAAGTTTTGATAAACTGAGGAAATTTTTCCGGGAACTACTATTAAGAAATTGGACAAAAAGTTACTGAAAAACTGCCAACTTTTAGATAGAAAAGGAATTCTGAGGAAATTTTTCAGAACCAAAAAGATTTTGTGGGGAATCTTCAGAAAGTCTGCTGTAAGAGCAGATTTTCTGCTAAAAAAAAGATAGCAGACTTGTATCTGCTGAAATAGCAAACAACTGTTTGCTGTTTTTAGCAATAAAGAAAAACGCTTTCTTGAAACTTTAAGCATGTGTACAGAACAACATAGCCAGTTAACAATTTTATTAACAACACTTTTTACAATAAATGGTATTATAAGGGAATATATTACCACTGAAAAATATTGTTAAGATAAGCATATTGCCCAAGCTAATATAAATCGAAATTCGAGCTAAATTCGTTTTTGCCGCCAATCTGGATTTTAACTTATAAGCGCTTATGTTTTATCTATTTTTATAATTTAATTAACTGCAGCCATTTTTAGCAGACTGCAAACACTTTAGCAGTGTGAATGCTGACGCAAGATTGCAGAAAAACTGCTGTAATAGCAGAAAATTGCCTGCTGGTAGGCAGCAGACAATCGCTGCTGTTAATAACAGACTTCTACTAATTCGGCTTTCGTTCAAAAGCCTTGAAGAAGCACATAGGAGATGTTTTACGGATACATCTTCCTCTTCGTTTCCCCAGATTCTGCACAGATCACCGGACGCAACATTCAGTCTCTGCGTGCCTGTCAATCAGACATTGACCTTGTCTTTAGAAAACAGGGATTCCCGATCTTCAAAAAGTGGACAATAGAAAAACAGACACATTTTTTGTGAATAGGAAGGAAGTTTTTATAAACTCTGGATTTCCTTCCTGTAAAAAAACTTCAAAGTCTAAAAAGAATCTTCAGAAACTGGTTAAGAAAATCTTAGAACTTGTACTGAAACAAAGAAAACATTTTTTTGAAAGTATGTTTCTAGGAAAGTTCTTTTTGTCTAGAAAAGAAATTCGAAACCAAGAAGTTTTTAAAACCTACACTACGAAAAAAATCTGCTATTAACAGCTGACATCATCATCTGTCTATCAGCAGACAACTTTTCTATATAACAGCAAATTATCTGCAATTTTGCTTCAGCAGCCACACTGCTTAAAAGTTTGCAGGCTGCTGAAAATTTTTGCTATTAATTAAATTTAAAAAAGATTAATGGCGCCGGGTCTTATATTTTTATTAGTCCGAGACAAATGGCAATGAAAAACATGTTTAGTATATCAAAGTGGCTCACAGTGGGTTGATGAATCCGTTTAATAGTTATTCGATTTCCCAGAAACCAAGATATTTTTTTACATAAACTGAAAAAGATTTCGCTCAAAGAATTCCTCACAATTTAAAGAACTGCTAACTCATTGACAATTTTACATAAAATCTTTGTCAAAAGCTAAGAAAGTATTTGGCCCAAAAAACTTTGTCCGAAATTAAATTGTTTCTCTTCAGAAATTGAGATATTTTGGTCGCAAAACCTTAGGAAATTCTTCGGAAACTATGAGATTTTTCTTTTTTAATAACTTCTTCAGAGACTGGAACTCTGAAATGTATGAAGATTTCATTGAAAAACTTGAATCAATATTTCTCCATGAAAGTATTAGGTTCAAAACTTCATCGGAAACAAAGGTTTTATTTTTAATTTTTTTACAAGAACTAAAGAAGATCTTCGAGAATTCCTCGGAAACTTTTCGATGAAAGTACACTCAAAGGATTTTTTTCAGTAAAAGAAAGCAAAAAGTCTGCTGTAAAAACAGATTTTCTGCTGAAAAAGAGATAGCAGATTTGTATCTGCTGAAATAGCAAACAGCTGTTTTTTAACAAAAAAGAAAAAAACGTTTTCTTGAAACTTTAAGCATTTCAAAAGCCATTTTTAGCAGACTGCAAACACTTTAGCAGTGTGGATGCTGTTGCAAGATTGCAGAAAACTGCTGTTATGGCAGAAAAACTGTTGTAATAACAGAAAATTGCCTGTCTATCAGCAGACAATCGCTGCTGTTAATTACAGACTTTTTTAAGTGTATTCCTCCTTCATTGAAAATCTTGCATAAGAACTTCTTCAGAAATTATTAAAGTGTTTTGTTTAGAAAGTAATCTAAAAATATGGCGGTTTCTTTCTGTGAAATTGAGATATTTTTCACAAAACTAAGAAGTTCTTCGACAAGAGACTGAGAAAACTTTTCGCTTAAAGAATTCCTCAGAAACTTAGGGGCATTGCATTGGAAATTTTGCATAAGAAATTCTTCAAAAACTAAGAAATTCTTCAAAAACTAAGAAATTATTTTGTCCAAGAACTTCATCTAAAACGAAGAAGTTTTCTTTCTCAGGAACTGAGTAATTTTTTTAAGAAAGCTAAAGAAAATCTCCATAAATTAAGAATTTCTTCTCCAAACCTTTCTCTGAAAAAAAAAACTGAGAAATTTTGCACCGAAAAAAATCTAGGTGCAAAATTAGTAAAAAAAAAAATACTAGGAAGTATTTTATCCTGAAACTTCGTTCAAATGATGAGGTTTCACAAAATCTGAGAAAAATATTCGGAAATTAAGATTTTTCAAAAACTTCTTCGAGACTCTTTTCGTAGATAGAATTTCTCTGAAACTTGGGAATTACTACTGATCTATCTCAGCTCCTTCGCATGATCATCATATTCATTAACGAAATTCTGATTGCAACTTTTTCTAGGAACGTAAAATTGCTGCCCGAGAAATCATGATAATGCAGGGTAAGACGTCGGAAAAGGAAACCTGGAAATCCATCAAACCCGACTATATATCAGCCTGGACCTTGATAGTGGCCTTTTTCGTTTTAGTCTTCAATTTCGTATTGCTGGAAACGTAAGTATAAGTGAACATCATGGCTTCTCTTCAAAAAGAAACAGAATATAAATTTACTTCTTCTGTATATTCCAGACTGGGTACCTCTTTGACCATGGATCAATTTGCCTGGTCCAACGATGAGGCCTTATACTATATGGGCATACTGATGTCGGTGGGTGCCATTGTAGCGCTTATTACTTTCGTGGCCATAAATCCATTGTGTAAAGTTTTCCCCGAAAATCAAGTGTTGATATGGGGTGGCTTTTCGCTGATGGTCTTGGGCCGTGTACTCTACATACCCTGGGGTGATGGTCCACCGAAAATCGCAGAAGTCTACAATGTTACCGTACAGTTGACGGGTAATGCCACAGTCGATCTCTCACCTGATAATGAGATATTCCTTGGCTGTCCCAAGACCCAGCAATGGTGTGACACCACACCGGCCTTGACGCTGACCCAATTCATTATTGGTTATGGTTTTACCTCAATTGGCTATCCCATAGGCGTAACGCTGATACAGACCATATTCTCCAAGGTGCTGGGTCCCCGGCCGCAAGGTGTGTGGATGGGCTTAATGACGGGTTCGGGCTGCTTGTCACGTGTTATGGGTCCGGTGTTTGTGGGTTCGATTTACACTAGACTGGGTACCAATTGGACGTTCGGCTTCACCTCGATAATGATGCTGATTTCAATGATATGGTTGCTGCTTTCAAAGTGAGATAATTATCTAAATAATTAAGTTGATAAATATTTAATTTGTGGTTTCTTCCTTCAGAAAACGTTTGATACCGCCCTCGTATGACACCATGGAACCGGTAGAATTAAGAAATCTCAAAAAGACCGAGACTGAGCAAAATGGTGGACCCGTTGGCCATCACAGCGATGTCGAATCCAATGCTACGCGAAGGAGTACTGATCTTAAACCTATCGAACAAAATGGTACATCTGCATCGTTGCCCTACATTGATGCCGAAGCCGGCGAAGTCGGTGGTGCGGATGTCAGCGACAGAACTTTGGAGGACTCCCAGCTGCTGAATAATAACAAAGCTGTCATAATTGGCCGGAGAAGTGAAATATGATTGCAATTAGGAATTTGTTTGAATTTATTATAAATATAAAGTATTAATAATGTTTTAGTTTTAAGCTACAATTGTTATTTCAGATACTTAGCTAATTATTTTTTTATAATAAAAAACCCTGGACATTTTTTAAATAAATCTTGTACTTAACAATGCCATGGAACATTTTTTCAGAGCTAGACTAGACTAGATGGACAAAAAAATATATCACCGTAGAAAAAGACTGGTGAGAAAAGATCCTGAAAAGCAAGCTTAAAATATATTAACACTCAAATATTTGCATAAATCCCGAAAACTGAATATTACACTATGCAACAAAAATTTTGCGATGTATTCAATTTTCTGATGTATTTTAGCATTCAGTACTCGAAAACGATATTAAAATGTTTATGCATATTTTTCAATTTTTTTAACGAAAATTGCAATTTTAGTAAAAATAAAAATAAAATAAAATAAAATAAAAAAAGGAAGTAAAAAGGCTCTCCACCATGGATTGCATTCCACAGAGCAGATTTATATATCGAAATAATACTTCAAATCAATTCAAAAACTAAATACATGTGAACTTCGATTAACCGTGACTCTATTAACCGTGAAGCTGAGTGGTTGTTTTTTACCTCTTTTAACCGTGATTTACCTCTATTACCGTGATGCACATGTCCATGTGACTGCTTGTTTGTTTTTTTTTTCGTATAATACACACACATCTCTCATATTAAAATTCGGTGATTCCCCTTTTTCATGAAAGTGTAATTTTCATATCAAATTTCATATTCATTCATCAGTGTGAAATTTGATCTGTCAAGACGTGTTTTCCTTACGTCATGCCACCGTCAAAAACTAAATCCGCGAAAAGAGCAAGAAAGGTTCTTTCAATTAAAGGAAAAAATGGAGCTGATTAATGAATACTCAAAACGTAAAGTACCTTTTAAAATGTTGTCTGAAAAATATGGAGTTGGCATTCAAACTGTATTCGATTTAATAAAAAACAAAGATCGGATTTTAAAATTTTGCTCCGATACCGATTCAATGCTTGGCCTTAAACACTAAAAACATCCGAAAATCCAAAAGTTGATTTCGCAACATATGAATGGTTTCGGCAAGAAAAATTTAAGGGAACTCCAATTTCAGGTAAGTTAACTGGTTGGTTGGATAAATTCAAAAAACGTCATGGAATCCGTCGACTGAAATCTACGGGAGAAAAGGAGTGTGCTGATTATGAGTCTGCTACGATGTTTGTGGACGACTTGGATGAAATCATTAAAAACAAACAACTTACAACTGAACAGATCTACAATGCAGACGAAACCAGTCTATTTTTGAGGTGTTTGCCTCAGAGTTCTTTGGCTAGTGGTAATGAATATTCTATTGAAGGGTACAAGACGGATGAATCTGAAGACGAAATCGTAGACATGTTTACCCAAAGCCAAGAAGATGAGCTTGATTTAAATTCCGAGGAATCAGATGGAGGAAATGCGGACGAAACGCCTACATTGGCTCAGTCAATAGAGGCTAGTAGTATTTTGTTAGGTTTTTTAGAAAACTTAATTGTCCAAGTATTTCAGAACCAGATAAAATGCAAATATATCGCATACAAACTCATTTGTTGGAAGAACAATCAATAGCTAAAAGCATAAGACAGACTTCCATAAAAGATTTTTTTAAATAAATGTATGTATTCCTAGAGATATGATAAGTTATTTATAGACACAGATTTACATGTTTTTGTCAAAAATAATAAAATTTATACATGTAAAATTTTACCTTTTTTAACAGTGATTTTCGGTTATCCGTGATTAGCCCGGTCCCGAGTATCACGGTTAATCGAAGTTCAACTGTATAAGACAGCAATCTTCAAAAAAGCTTAGATAAATAGTGGATGCTACAGTTGGTTGTATTTCCATCCTATTTTAATTTCAAAAGTAAAAAATTTTGAAAATCCATTATCTCTCACGTACACTATTCAAAATAATCTAATGATTCAACCAATAGTAAAAATGTACGAATTTGAAAAAATCATTTTAATTTTATAAGTTTTTGCAGTCAGATGAATGTCTGCAGCGAATTCCATGATTCTAGCTGCGGCCATTTGGTTGGTACCATTTTTACCCCCTTAAAAGTACGACTTTCGAAAATCTCTTCATTTTACGTGTCTCCGCAATTAGAGGGATGTACACAACAAATTTCCATCGCTCTAGCTGTAGCCGTTTAATTGGTACAATTTTTATCCCTCTGTTCCCATGGTATCCCTTGAAAGTACGAATTCGGGAAAAACCTTTTTATTTTTCGGGTCAACGCAGGCAGAAGAATGTATACTCCGAATTTCATGACTGTAGCTGCGGTCATTTGGTGGGTACCATTTATATCCCCTTTTTCCATTTTAACCCCAAAAAGTACGAATTTCGAAAAACCCATTTATTTTACGTGTCTACGCAATCAGAGGAATATACATACGAATTTCATTATTTTAGGTGCAGCCGTTTGGTTGATACCATTTGTATCCCTCTATTCCCATTTACACCTTAAATGTACGAATTTGGAAAAAATACTTTTATATTATGTATCTACTCAATTAGAGGAATGTACACACCGAATTTCGTGTTTCTTCCTGTTGTCGTGTGATAGGTACCATTTTTATCCCTTTTTGCCCTATTTCATCCCCTAAGAAAAAGAATCACTTTACGGTGCACGTTTTTGTTGTAGGGGGTATGCACATACGCAATATCAAATAAGTACAAACAGACATATTAAAAAAAACATACCTAAATACTCTAAAATATTAGGGGTTATTGGGATGTGTTCAGTCATTGTGAGGGATATTTTTTCCCTTTGGACCACTCCCCTTCTGGTATCTCCCATACAAATGATCCATATTCTTATGTCAAATTAAAACTAATGTTACTTTCACACGGATATTCGAAATCAGTTCTATTTTTTTCTAATCACTTTAATATGTACTAAATATGGCGGGTTTTGCCACGCCCCTTCCAGTACCTCCCACACAAATCATCCTAAACTACGTAAATTAATAAATTATAAATTCTATATATGGATGATCGGGATACTGTGAAATTTGATAATGCTTTTATAGAGGTTACATTCGCATGGAATATGGGCGATATTGCCACACCCCTCCACAAAGTGGTATAAACTTTGGTTATAATAAAACCGATATAACATCCAAATTAATTTGCAATTTAATATTTGAAAATGTTTTTATAATCACTTTAAACATAAAAAATATTTACGTTTAGCCACACCCCTTCTTGTACCTCCCACACAATTGTCTCTATTATATCTCTAGGTAAAATCTCTATATTCTAGGTAAAATTAAATGCTTAAAACTCCTTTACCTGTGCCTGAAATCCTTTATGACTTCATATTTGATCATGTTGTAACAATTATTCACAAATGTGGTCCAATTGGCACAAACTTCTATTACCTCCCACAAACATACTCTGGCGCTAAGCTAAATTTAAGTCCTTCCATACACATGTTCTCTGAGAGTGAGGCTATATACAAGTCGGTTTAGCCGAATGACGCCTTCTTACTTGTTTTATTATTACTTATTTTTGCCATATAAATTTTTATGTCTCGGACACAATTTTTCTACTTTTTCCAAATCGATTTTTTGGAATTAATTCTGTAAATTTTGAACGGAAAACAACGTCGACGAAGTGGTAATGGAATTTGCATAAAAATCATGTCCGAAGCACAAAATGGTCGTCTGGCCATGATTCTGATACCAAGCACCTTTTAGCAATGAACACATGGGGTCACAACAGCTACAGTGGAATTTAAATAGTAATTGTGGTGGCAACAACACCATCCATTTACCGCATAACCCTCTTAGAAGCAACTACGTTTGATTAACACAAATTGGTGCTACTGAATTGGTATTCATCGACTTTTCAATACTTATTTTATTATCACATTTAATTTAAACTAACTTATAATATAAATTTGAATAGGTTAAATAAATGTGTATTAAATACATTAAAGACATAAGCGATTTTTATTTGTGGGGGTGGAAATTTTCCAAAATTATGTTTGTCTATATACTAAAAAATTAGAAATATTTCAAAAAATTAAATTGCAAAAAATAAAGAACTTAAAAAATGCAATAACACAAAGAGACAATTTTACAAAGTTTTTCTGTATAACTGACAAACGTTTTTTGGTACCAATTTGCAAAAAAAAAATCATTTTTTTATCAGTATAAATTTTGAAATGATTGCCAAAATACAAGATATTTTGCAAAGCGATAGTGCACACGAATACCTACAAAAAAATTTGCTTATCGATTTCATTAGTAGCCGATCTTCAAATTATTTATATTAGGTCTGGTTTTCTTCATGCCGGGATAACAAGCTGCAATAACAAAAAACGTTAATAAAAATTTATTTTTTTGTTCAAAATAAAAAAATATTTTTTCACATTGTCGTCAACTACAATATAAATATTTGTATCAAAAAAAAATTGTCAAAAAATGACTTTTTTGGATTTAGCCTCGATAACCATAAATTTGATAAATATTTTTAACATAAAATTATTTTTTAATTTGTTTTCATACAAACACTGATATTGCTGTTGGTGGCAATTTTAAAAAATATTTTTTTTATTTTGAGTGAAATTTTAACTTTTTATACCCTAACTCTGCAGAGTAGGAGGGTATATATCATTTGGGACAGAAACAAAGTGTAACGCATTGAAGGAGTGACTTAAGACCCTAAGTCTTTTTGGGCCAAATCTATTTCACAACATTTTAAGATGTTTGAGCCATGTCCGTCCGTCCGTCTGTCGGGCGGGCTGGTGTATACGATAACTCTGGAAATGAGTTAAGAAATCAATTCGAACTTTGCACATAATAGTATTATTCCCAAACTTAGTTTATGTTCGAAGGTGGGCGAAATTGCCACGCCCCTTCTGGTACATCCCACACAAATGGTCCATATTCATATGTTATATATAAACCAATGAAACGTACAGACGAATAGTCGGAATTAGCTATATTTTGGTATATGATAAAGTTTTTAAAAGCACTTTGAGCAGGCGAGATTTGACGCAAACCTTCCCAGGAGGCCAAACATTTTGTTTGGCTATAAGTAAAAGCAATCACTGTCGTACGAAAGCGTACGACGTGGCACCCCACGACGGGTTAGGTGACGTACGGAAACGTACGACACTCAATGTGTTAAATCTGTTATAACTTGTATGCGGATGGTCGGAGTAACCTGAAAATAAAAATTAATGTTATTCTCCCTTTCAAAGTCAAAGTAATCGGTAGTACAAATTTAAAGTTTTAAATGGACCACCCTATACTTACACTCTCTCTCTGAGAAATATAAGCGGATGTGATCAGTTTATATGTTCCATTATGATGGCTACAAATGTTGCGAATTTTACTTTCATATAGAGACAGTAGTTAAGGAACAGTCTTCATAAAAATAATATATATTTTTTTAAATAATTGGTCTCTTTGTAGACACGAAAGATTTTTTTTTAAATTGTAATTTCAATATATGAAGGTAACGACGTACAGTGGTTCAGAACAAAACCCATCGGCCAAATGTGCCAAACGGGGAAATATGTATTTTATTCTTCAAAGAGTTTTAAAAGGAAAAAAACATGTTGGTACAAAGTCATAAATTTTTCCAAAAAGTTTATTTTTGTAAATATTTACTACAAACCAAATTTATTTGACAAAAACACAGTTTTAGCGTCATAATAAAGCTAACAAAGCAAATTTGAATGCAAAATCTCTCAAAGGAAAAAATAAATTACTTTTTTCAATTTTCAAAATCTGAAAAAGGTGAAAATATGTAATACGAAAAAAAAATAAAATATTTTCTGCGCATTATGAACAAATACGTAAAATAATGTTAAAAACATAACAACAACAATTTTACTTTTCTTTAAAATCGAAAAAAAAGAAACGAAAAGTTTTCAACTTCGGGCTAATTTCTAAAATATATCCGATTGCCCGATTTTCAATGTTAATATCCTTGTCCAATTCAAATATGCTTACTAGAACAAAAGTTATTGAATTTTGGCCGATGGATTTTGATTCTGAACCATTTCCTTTTAAATACTTGAATGACTCCAATAAACATTTTCTAGTATAATATTCCTGTGGGTTAATCACGAGATTCGATATGGATAAATAACGATCGAAATCAATTTTTATTTTCTGTAAAAAAAAGTATAAATTTCCAACAAAAACAAACAGGATGTTTCTGTCTAAATTTATGCCCTTTTTACAATAAACCAAAACCCTTTTCGATCGTAACATTCTCGAATTCGAATGATGTGATTATCCATCCAAATTCCTTCTGCTTACATACTTTCGCGATGAACTGTTGCCCAAGCAGTTCATTGATTGCAGTTCACACATGTTGGATAGTCTGATTTTGCTACTCATGGTTCGATTTAATTTGTGCTATATCTCGAAACGAAACATTTATCAACATTTTTCTTATACATACATATGTAGTAACGCTTGATATGATGTACGTCGTACATATGTCTTACAGGGGCGATAAGAACCTCACCGTTACTGAACTGGAGTGTTATTGATAATACATGGCAAAGAAAAAGTAAAAATCATTCTTTAAACCGGAGAGCAACAACTTCAGTTCAAATCCAAAAGTAAAAGTGATCAAATGGAACGTTGGAATAAACGCGTTGCCGTAGTAACGGGTGCCAGTTCGGGCATTGGCGCGGCCATTGTTAAAGATCTGCTAGCGTCCGGTTTGGTGGTGGTGGGTTTGGCTCGCCGCAAATTTCTCATTGAGGAATACCGAAAGGAATTGCCCGAACAGCTACAATCCCAACTGCATGCTGTGAAATGTGATCTCTCCAGTACACGTTCGATTACGGACGCCTTCGATTGGATTGAGGCCAACTTGGGCGGCATCGATATTATGGTCAATAATGCTGGAGCCTTCGGTCTGGGTCAATTGGTGACCATGGATTTGGCCGAAATTCAAAATGTTCTACAAGTAAATGTCATGGCTGTGGTGGCCTGCACCCAGCGTGCTTTCAAATCCATGAAACAGCGAAACTTTGACGGTCATGTGATTCTAATCAATAGCATTTTGGGACATAGTATACCAGCTGCTATGGAGGGACCATCGGTGCTGAATATGTATCCGGCCAGTAAATATGCTGTGTCAGCTATAACGGAAATCTATCGTCAGGAATTCAAGGGTTTGGGCACCAAGATTAAAATCACCGTAAGTATAGGAGGGAGAGAGCGAGAGGAAGAGAGATTGCCAATTTATTTCTTCGTTTTTTTTTATTATTGTAGAGCGTTAGCCCCGGCCAAACGGACACAGACATTGTTCCCGATTTCTGGAGACGCGGACAGACTATGCTTAAGCCTGAAGATATAGCCCAGTGTGTGAATTATGCCATATCTACACCTCCCCACGTGCAAGTTCATGAGCTCACCGTACTGCCAATTCAAATGTAAATAATGGAAAACAATAAAAATGAAATAATAAATAGAAAAAATAACACAAAAATAGCAAATAACCTCTGTTCTTATTTACCGAGAAGGGTTTTTCATCCTCCTCATTACTGTGTGGAATGGTATTTACTACCGTCCAGGGGGCTAAACACGGCCTTAGAAAGATGAGATAGAAATTAACTTTATTTATTGCAAAAAGGCATAATTTCGACAAGAATTATAAAAACCTAAGAAGATTACTTCACGCAGAGAAATACTTGTGAGGAAAAATCGATTTTTGACCAGTTATTGTCGTAAAATGTTTATTTTTGGCAGAAACGACATTCAGAGATTCAAAACAGATGTCAACAGACACTACTCCCTCTTTCCTCCTTCCAATACCTTATCTTCCTTCCACCAACGCAATGCACTGCATTTATAGGGGACACCCCCTGAGTGTTGGGTCAGTACAAAACAAAAAAAACATACCGCTGTGCTGCGTATCATATCGCACTTGCGCCGAATAGTTTACCACGGACCAGTCTATTGTTTTGTAAGAGCAGCAAGTACTGCCTACTGGCGACTTGTTCCTACTTCTCATTTTGTCGCAAATAGCAGAGGATTTATATAAACTATCGAAGGAGATCCAAGAATTTTGGGGTATTTTACGATCGGTATTGTCCATCTGGCGTCTGGAGACCAAATAAATAAATAACTACATAAATAAATAAATAAATAAATAAATAAATAAATAAATAAATAAATAAATAAATAAATAAATAAATAAATAAATAAATAAATAAATAAATAAATAAATAAATAAATAAATAAATAAATAAATAAATAAATAAATAAATAAATAAATAAATAAATAAATAAATAAATAAATAAATAAATAAATAAATAAATAAATAAATAAATAAATAAATAAATAAATAAATAAATAAATAAATAAATAAATAAATAAATAAATAAATAAATAAATAAATAAATAAATAAATAAATAAATAAATAAATAAATAAATAAATAAATAAATAAATAAATAAATAAATAAATAAATAAATAAATAAATAAATAAATAAATAAATAAATAAATAAATAAATAAATAAATAAATAAATAAATAAATAAATAAATAAATAAATAAATAAATAAATAAATAAATAAATAAATAAATAAATAAATAAATAAATAAATAAATAAATAAATAAATAAATAAATAAATAAATAAATAAATAAATAAATAAATAAATAAATAAATAAATAAATAAATAAATAAATAAATAAATAAATAAATAAATAAATAAATAAATAAATAAATAAATAAATAAATAAATAAATAAATAAATAAATAAATAAATAAATAAATAAATAAATAAATAAATAAATAAATAAATAAATAAATAAATAAATAAATAAATAAATAAATAAATAAATAAATAAATAAATAAATAAATAAATAAATAAATAAATAAATAAATAAATAAATAAATAAATAAATAAATAAATAAATAAATAAATAAATAAATAAATAAATAAATAAATAAATAAATAAATAAATAAATAAATAAATAAATAAATAAATAAATAAATAAATAAATAAATAAATAAATAAATAAATAAATAAATAAATAAATAAATAAATAAATAAATAAATAAATAAATAAATAAATAAATAAATAAATAAATAAATAAATAAATAAATAAATAAATAAATAAATAAATAAATAAATAAATAAATAAATAAATAAATAAATAAATAAATAAATAAATAAATAAATAAATAAATAAATAAATAAATAAATAAATAAATAAATAAATAAATAAATAAATAAATAAATAAATAAATAAATAAATAAATAAATAAATAAATAAATAAATAAATAAATAAATAAATAAATAAATAAATAAATAAATAAATAAATAAATAAATAAATAAATAAATAAATAAATAAATAAATAAATAAATAAATAAATAAATAAATAAATAAATAAATAAATAAATAAATAAATAAATAAATAAATAAATAAATAAATAAATAAATAAATAAATAAATAAATAAATAAATAAATAAATAAATAAATAAATAAATAAATAAATAAATAAATAAATAAATAAATAAATAAATAAATAAATAAATAAATAAATAAATAAATAAATAAACAAATAAACATTTCTTCTGAAAGGTAATGCTTATTGGCACGCGTTACCGGGAACTTACCTTTAGCGCGGAAGCTTTTATTTTGACGGACTGCGTTTATTTAAATTTTCGTACAAATTCAAATATATTCCATTTGTGGTTCTTTTATGTATATATATTTACATATATATGTGTATTTGTGCATAGATTTATTTAAATTCATTATCATCACCATCATCATCTATAATTAAGAATTAGTAGTAAGTATTTTTGTTTATTTTTGTTATATTTTATTCTGTTCTTTTTCTGTTTGGTTTTCCTCTTCGTGTTGCTAGTTTTTTCTTCTCAGCAATTTACAAAAATATTTAAGTGATATTTACTTAAATTTACAAAATATTTTATTTGTATTTGTTTGTATTTTCGAATAGTAGTAGAGTTACAGTACGGTTCGTTCCTACATTTCATGGGGACACATATGTATAATAATTTCATATTTTTATTTTCAATAAAACTTTTTTGCGATAAAAATTAATATTTCAAAATCGTAAAAAAGAAAAACAAATCGGTTGAAAATAAAAGAAAAATCAAAAAAGTAATCAATAAAAGGGATGTATGGGAGAGAGACTAAAGATTAATAAAAAAATTTAAACATCCTAATTAGTTTTGAAAAAATAAAATAAAAGATTAATAATAATAATAATTGATAATAAACAGTTTTTGTAATAAAAAAAAACACGATTGTAAAGTAACAGATGGTGGGTTGGATAATAATGATGAAGAAGAAAACAGTAAAAAGTTAAGAAATTTAAAGAAAAAAATTGCAGATGTTCTTCAGGAGGATGGAATAGAAAATTTTCAATAAATATTTATTAAAAAAAATATATGAGGACAATTTAACTAGTTTTGTGTGGAGGGAGGGAGGGCTTTTGTGAGTAGAACCATTGAAGAAAAACCAAGAGAAAACCACGCATATTGTACGACTGTACGACTTGTTGACAGCAACACCCTCACTCATCACTCACATTAGGCCTAATGTTCGATTGGGCTTACTAGCTTAATTTTTGTATGGAATTTACTCGCTTAACAAGAAAGTAGCTTGTAACTCTCTTAGTGTTGCTGCCAGATTTTTCTTGTTGATGCCACCTTATCAAGTCTCCTAATCGTAAGCTAGTAAGCCCAATCGAACAGGCCTATTATGCAATTGCCAGTTTAAAAAGTTGATATGTTATGTTACATTTTATTGCCGTGTTACGTACGTGGTCGTGGTGGTTGCTGGCATATGATTACCACAATTCAAGCTTTAGTGTATCTTTGCAAAACGAAGGATGTAATTTAGAATTTTGACGCAATATTTTGACAAATTCGCCAAAGCGGTCTTATGTTTTTCCAAAAACGGGCGCAGTTTTAGGTGAAAGACCAGACAAATCGGTTTTATGTTTTTCAAATTCCCAGAAAAAAGATCAGTTTTAGGGGAAGTGACAGACAAAATGTTTCACTTTTTGAACGGAAAATATTTTTACCCCCATTGTCCTGCAGGTTAGAGCTAACCAACAATTATACCTGCCAGTTTGTGTGGGATTTGAAAAATAATACTGTTGGTTACCTCGAATTGGAGTTGGTGAAAATTGGGGGTAAGTCTTCACTACAAATCAGAAGTGTTCTTGACTTTTTCGTTATACAAACTTTACAGAATTGGGAGATTGGAAGAAATGCTTTATGATTTTCAAATATGACTGGGGGAGATCAATTTTTATTTAATTTTTTTTAAAGAATTATAAAATTCCAACGAATACGAGTTGAATGTTGAGATAACGTTTATTGGAACTAGGGGCATGTAGTAACAATTCCGAACGTTTTTGTTTCTGCTTCTACAGAGTCGTTTGTTTTATAACGATGTTTAATTGAATCAGAGTATTTAAATCATATTGAAATGTGTCAAAAATTAACCTTCGGAAGGTGTGACTGACCAGATAAAATAGTTAATTGAAATCCTCGAAGGATAACTAATAAAAATAAATCGTCCAAACAATTTAAAAAAAATCTAAAAGGAAATGCAAATAAATAAAAATGGTTTAAATGGCCGCTCAAGTGAGAGCGTGAAGTACTGCCTTTATGCGTTGTTTTTGATCATCTGAAATGAAGCAGATGAGCTTGACTGTCTGTCATTAATACAAGGTTGTGAGAGACAAATGTTGCGATTGACCGCACTTAAAATTATACCATAGTTTGTTTTATGATTACCCCCATATATTTAGTTTTTTTATTTCAGTTTTAGAACAAATAAATAATATAATAAAATACAAGTAGTGATCCTACAGCAGCAATTCTCCCAACAATCGTTATAAATTAAAATCGATAGAAAAATGTGGATATTATTTAAAATGTTATGGAAATTTCTTTAAATCTTAAATAAATTGGTTTTTCGTTAGACTTAAATTGAAACTATTACTAACGTTGGAATTGCGGAATCACTCATACTTTACTATTCTGCTTTTTATTTGGTCAAAAACTGAAACGCAGTCGACATTTTCAAGAAATACAACAACAATTTGTAGAGGATATATAAAATTGCTCCAGCTCCGAGTTTGTAAAATATATAGACGAAATAGTTTGGGTGTTTTTGGGGAAAACAAATCAGGGGTTCAACTTTTCTTGCACCTAGATAAAAACAGTCCCATATCCGGGGGTTCAAAACTGTGTTTGTGACTTGTGGCAAAATGGATTTTTTGCAACTGTTTCCTTCGGCTTTCTAAAGTCTTTATTCTCGAAACGTTTAAAAATATTATATCCTTTGAATTTTGGAGTGGACCATGTATTTTCAGAAGCGATTTACAGAGATTTTTTCCAAATTCATCTTGAATCTATGTTCGATTTGTTACGATTTTGAAAAATATGATATTGAGATAACGTATTTTGGAAGGAATGTCGTTAGGTTTTATTCAAAATCTACACCCCTTTATACAATAAACAAAAGCACATTTCTAGCAAAGGCTTCTCGATTTCGAATGCCATGATTAGCAACCTGAATCGCTTTGGCAGCAGGCTAGCTGGATGGTTGATTGAAACTGCATTTAAATTTTGAATCCAATTCTTGCAATTGCTTTCAAACTTTTCGCTACACATGTTTCAGAGGACTGTGAATATCCGCTAAGATTGGTTCCATTTCAATTTTTAGTTCATTTTCAAAATTGTCACTTCTCTTTCCTTGCTTTGCAATGCCACACTTGTTTGATTTTACTGTTTGTTTTCGTTTTTTTTCTGAATCCAATTCTTGCAATTCCTTTCAAACTTTTCCCTACTCCTACTCTTATTTCAGAGGACTCTGAGACTCCGCTAAGATTGATACTATTTCAATATTTAATTCCTTTCCTTGCTTTGCAATGATACACTTGTTTGATTTTAATGTTTTGTTTTCGTTTTTTCTACATTATGCTAAAAGTAAATGTCCTTTTAATTTATCAAAAAAGAAAATTCGAGTAAATATAATTAGTATATAGGTAGTTAGAGTAAAAAGGGGGGAGAATGAGGTGGGAGGTGAGAAAATAAAGTAAACTCAACAAAAGTCACAGGCAACAACGTTTAAAAAAAAATAAAACACACGCTCGTCCTACGTCGTCGTCGTCGTCGCATCTATTTAAAAAAGTATAATAACCTGAGTTGTCATCATTATAAAATATCAACGTTTCTCCGTTTTATTATTTGTAAGAGGCACCGAAAGACGTGTTCGCAACGTATGCGATGACGTACTACTGGATGTACTTTTACCATTGGTTTTTTCTTGTGTTTTATTGCTGCTCTGGTTCTCCGAAGGCAGGCCGGCCAACGATTGACGTCTGGCGGTTACACGTTTCGAGGCTGCAGCCGAGTCCTGTTTGCGTGTAGAGCTGCCACTGCTGCTGTTCGCTGTAGTGGCAGAGGCGGCATTAGTGTTCGATGGGTTATTGTTGGTGGCGGCAGTGTTGCTAGTTGAATTGGTGTTGCTGCTGTCATTACGCTGACGTTTCGAGGCAGGTTGTTGTTGTGTATCTAAATGTGTTTGATTTGTATTGTTTGTTTTTGTTGTTTAAGGAAAGAAGGAAGGGAAAAGAAACATATTCATAATCAGCTTGAGTTACATACATTTTATCCTAGAGAATTTCAACTACTTTTGTCCAATGTTTTGGAATTTTGTTTTGTTTGTTTGTCTGTCGTTCGTTTTGGAATCTTAAATGAATAAACAAAAAGGAAACCACATTGAACAGCACATAAAATACTAACTAGCACACTGTGGCTGTGGCCATAATAAACTAATACTAAGTGTAGGAAGTGGTATCTAAATCATTGATTTAATACGGTTACAGCTTCTGCATTAAGTACTTGGGAGTTGGCTAATAAACCACCTAGAACATTTTTAACATCACCATCATTTTTAACAGCTTGATCATCAATAACAACAACATCATTATCATCAACAACATCATTAACACCAGTTTCTTTAACACTATCATCTTGTTTAGTCGACGTCGTCGTCAAAATTTTGGTTCGGGCGCGATTTAGCAGAGCGAATGAGAGAAAGAGAGAGAAAAAAGAACAAAAAAGAAAGACAAGAGAAACACACAATTTTTGTTTGATGCCAACATTTTTAAAACCAAAAAATAATTTCGCTTAACTATCTAAATTTTGTTATGGTTTTGGAAAGATGACTTGAATCTTGCTGAGAATTGTTCTTCGTAGTAATGACTGATGCATGATGTTCGAAAGCTGTGTTAAAGAGTATATAGTATGTACATTATAGCGGTGGGGGGAATGTTATAGAAATCTTAATCCTTAATAGAGGAAACACAGTTTAGTTGAGAAGTAGAATGATGATTTTATGGTATATGGCCATTCCGTAATGAGTCGTGAAATCATGACTTTTGAGCGGGCTGATATATGATGATCGGTGGTAGGTTGTAGTGGTTGTGGTGGTGGTGGTGACATGAGTGGCGGAGTTGTGATGCGACATCGAAAGTAATGAGGAGAAGAGTACAACATCGAAAGGGGGGGAGTATATTTTACGAACATTGGAAGGAAATAGCTAATCCACAAATACGATGATATAAAAAGAAACATGGCTTTGGTAGTAATTCTTTATAACAGATTTTCTCTTAACTACGGCATTTAAAAAGAAACCCGCACTATTCTCTAGAAGAAGCTTTTGTTTTATTTGAGGCGTCTTTATATTAAATTGTATTGTCTCTAGTAGTACTGCACCAGAAATGCAGTTTCAAATAAGAGAACAACACATCGAGGGCTTATATTCATAAGTGGCTATGAACAAAAACACAACTTTTCAGGAGAGCGAAAAAACTGATTTTCTCCTTAATTTTAAGAGTAATTATGAATCATTCGTCTACAGTTTAATCTAAAGAGGATGGATTACTAATTGCTACCATTAAGAAGTTTTCGAAATTTCCCATTATTTCCGGTTTTATGGTTCATAGCCACTTTTGCACGTTTAAAATTGAACACTGTGAATTTTGAAATAAGCACATAGCCATTAATGCTCAAATATATAAATAAAACTTATTGTAAACTCGACGAACAACAAATTTAAAGATTCCAGCTTCATTCGTCAGATTGGTACCATTTTTATCCCTTTTTCCAATTTTTTACAAAAAAAAAAAGGATATTGCGGTAGGGCATGGTAAACAACAAATACAAATTGGATATTTTTGGGAAAATTTTCATTTTCGCGGCAAATATGGCTAAAATGATAAACATGACATTTTATTTTTTTCGCGATCTAGCCAGGTTCCGACTGAATTTTTGTTTGTGTATTAAGAACCAATGTCGCTTGTAACATATATGTAGCCAGTCGCGAAAATCGCTGCAATTGTTGAAAAATCCAAAATTCGCGGTTGCAACTGCTTTTATTTTAACTTTCTCTGTCCAGGATTCTGAAACCTTTCTGACACAAATATTCCGAATGAAGTGAGCAATCATATGCCGTAAAAATATTTTGGTGTTCTCAATATAATAAAAATTTACTCATGTTTTTCTAAAGATACTTTTCACAATTTTTGACTTTACAGCCACTATTTATCCTATTTTAGCCTGATAACTTGGGATCCAAAATGCTATAAACAGCGAAATGATGGTATTTGACAGTACGATATGTTCTAAATCAAGAAAAATGTTTTAAACAAAATCGTTGTAGAGAATTATAACCTTCTATTTTATGTTGCTCCATCTTTGAACTATTTTATTTATATTATTTGTAGGTTCATAGCCACTTTTGCAGTCGCAAACTAACGTGTGAGTGGATAGCCAAATCAGAAAAAATTAAAAAAATGGCTTTAGAAAAAAATCTCCAAATTTATATAACAGATGACATCAAAATCTGAGAATAGTTTGGCATCAAAAACACATTTTCGAGAAAATGGTTTATAGCAACTTATGAATATAAGCCCTCGACATATTCCTCGAGTTTCCATGAAGAAAAGTTAAAATCTATGAAATTTTGGTTGTTTCTCCAGACAAAGAAAGTGTCTGGTGTTTCTGTGGTGTAATTTTATATTTTTATGTAGTGCCTTAAATAATTTTTTTTAAATAATTTCATGTTAAGCGATCGCACAAATCTTGTCTCTTCTCTCCGACTTTGATGAAATTTACCAAATATATACTTTTCTATATAGGGAATAATGCATATTTCCGATTTTGAAATTGTAGACGCGATTGTGGATCGAAAATAAAGTATTTTGGTCATAAGGTTATTTTATTTTTTAACTTTTTTCGAATTTCAATCAAATTTCTTCTATTTTAATTATTCATTTTTCTTATTTATTTTATTTCCATTTTCTCGATTTTTTGTAAAACTAGAAGACATTTGATTGAAATTAGAAAAAATGTATTTATATCTCAAACCATAAAAGTTACAATTTTTTAAATTACCTTATAACAAAAATACTGTATTTTCGATCGACCCTAGTGTCTACAATTTATTTTTTAGATAGGCCATATATAGGCCATAAAGTACATAATTGGTAAATTTCATCAAAATCGGAGAGAAGAGTGTGTGTGATCACTTCAAATGAAATTACTCTGTTTCGAAATACGTTTAGTAACCAATCGGAGAACCATTAGAGATATTTTGGATGTCGATTTTTTAAAGATTTCCTGAGGAAAATCTCCTGAAGTCCTTCTTTGTAGTAACAACAATAGAAGGCTTTCAAAAACCCAACAAAAAGTTGCAGTAATACGTGATTTAAATAAGCCGATATTGCTTTAAAGAAATCTATCAAGAAAATTGAAATTAGATAAGCCTCTACAAATCATCAAAGTTGTGGATTAAATATTTCCTTATCACACCTTTAACGCAATTAGCCGCCAGAAACCCAATTGTTTTTTTTTTCAGTTTTTTTTTAAGCATTTCCAAAATAAATAAAGCCCAACTTACCTCTCATCGACAGTCTTCTTTTGGTTGCCTGAGCCTTGCTCTCCCCTTCCTTGGCAGTGGTAGCTTTGGCCTCCGTCTTTTTGTCGCCATTCGATGCAAGACGCTTCAGACCATTGGATTTCTCTTTGACTTCATCATCTTGTGTTGCGGATTTTTTGGCCACACTTTTGCCATTTGCTGCCACCTTTTCACCATTCACAGCGGTACCATTAGCACTCGGACTCGAATGAATACTGGATCGTTTAAGTGCCGTACCCGAACGTTTTGAGGGAGGCTGCATGGATTTCTTACTGCTGCCCGTAGCTGCATCCGTGGCCGTTTTACTTTGGGCGATGGCATTTTTGGCGGCAGGCGGTACAACTGGTTTTTGGGGAGATTTCAGTTTTTGTTCATCCTGCTTGTGTATACCCACCTCAAGCCAGTATTTCAATTGCTGTTCTCGTTGGCGGGACATCAGTATTTGGCCTTCATTGTATCTGCTCAAGATACCTTGAAGTTTTTGCACTATCTTATACAGTGTTTCCGGCGATACGAGACCATAATCGTACAGAGAACTCATGTGCAATATGAAATTGCGATATATATTCTTGCGTATGATCTCATAGCCATTGGTGTCGAGAAACATTTCGCAGGCTATGGGCAATTGGCAATCGCCCACATAACCATGCTTCATAACATGCAGATTCCACAGTTTCATAAGCTCCTTTTCGCCCTCATTGACATCTGTGAACTCATCGATCATTTGAATGGTCTTTTGGCGCAGCCACAGCGGATCACTTTCGCCCTCCGAATCGATGTCCAGCTCTTTGGGATGTACGGGTAGACAGGTTTCGGTGTGGTGATAAAGTCTGAAAGCCAAGAAATATAAAAGATTCATAAAATCATCACGTTGTTTTGCACACTTACCTATTGTGGCCCGTGATGTATGGCCTTTGATTCGACAGCTCATCTTCATCCAATTCCAAAAATTCATCCAAACAGGTCTTCTGGCGTCGTGGGCGACACACCAACAGATTTGTGACTGAGGTACGCCTTACCGGCCCACATGTCCGGGCAAACGAACAACCTGAGGGACCGGCCAAATCGTACGGCGATCCAGCATACGACCCATCATAGGCATCATTTATGGTCACATCGATGCGAGCCCCATTGCCAGCTGCCGGCTGATAGGTGAAATTAAATCTAGCATGACACAATTTCAAATGTTTCAGCAATGAATAGAGCCGCATACAATCTAGGCCGCACCACGGACAGATGACTTCCTGTGTATATTCGGTCTGTTGTCGAGTATTGTTGCTGTACAAGAAATTATAGACAATTTGTATTTTTTCCGTTTTGGCCAAGGGTTTTTTGCTGGATGCATTTGCAGCCCCCTTTGAGCCACCTTTGGTTTTTAATCCTTTGATGCAGTTGTTATTGTTATTGTTCTGTTCTTGAGTGGGCGAATTTATATCATGTTCGATGCCATTTGCTATTTCAGCAAAGCTACCATACTTGTCCATTTCTTTGGAGGAGATTTCTTTCGGTAGCTCTGCCGTTGACCAGGTCAGACGAAACTTCAATGTGGGATATTGTGAGAAGACATCAAATTTCATCGATACTGGAATGTAATTATCCGGGAGAGTCTCCCAGCTCCGTTTCTTTGGTGAAAATGATTTGATAATCGATGAATTGAGCTCTTGAAGAGCGGCATCATAGTCGCCTTCCGGTATACAGCCAATGTTCTTTTCGTAGACAATAACTTCACAGCCATAAAGTTTTGTGGAGAGTTTAGTGCGTTTTGTGGGTGTTTCTGGAAATAACAAAAAACAAGCTAAATAAATAACTAACTACAATTTCAAAATAGCTTAGCCCTCGTACTAAAGCTTTCCCGGTTGCAGACAAAAAGAAATTAAATGATACAACTCACCATTGTTGCCACTTCCGGAATTTTCATTACCGGATGGTGTCACTTTAATGCGAAACAATAACTTGTAGATGGTATGCTGATCCCCCAGCGATTGTATAGACTGGCCAGGTAGAGAAATGGCTGTCAGTTGATCCAAATTCTCATGAGGATTATAAACAACAGTTGATGTATATGTCTACATAAATCACCAACAAAGAAAGAACAAAAGCAAAACATTACCAATCCGCCATAAATACTAGAATGCCTGGTGGTATGTGCTTACCAAAACCTCCTGGAAATCCGATGTACTATCTTTCCTCTTACTTTTGGTTATTTTATACAGCGTTGACTCCACCGTCACCACATCACCCTGCTGCCAGGCATGTTCCACACTGGGATTCTTCTCAAACAATCCATAGTAGATGATGTTGAGATAATTGTTCGTTAACGTTTGGCTCTTTTGCGTTAAGGCATCCAACATGGAGTTGATTTTGAATGTTGCACGTTTCTTGTGATTGCGTGACATACGTTCCTTCATGTAGCTGAGTGTGCGTTGCAGGAATATGGGACTGGTGCCATGGCGATTACGCAGGAAACGATAGATTTGTGTGGGTTCTTTTCGGCGAAGGAAAGGGAAAAATAAACAAACACTTAAAAATGTGGGCGGAAAATATGGAAATTATTCGGTAGGAAAAATGGTGGCCAACTCACTCTCAAAAGCCTGCAAGAAGAGTTCCTGCTCTTGTTGATGACCATTGAGTTTGGTTTGTTCTGCCGACGTCGCCGCCAACGCCGTCGTAGTGGCTGCTGCTGTTGCATTCGACGAGGATCCCCCCATTGCATCCGCACTGCCATTTACTGCTGCATTCTGAAGATTATTATTTGTTTGTGTGGCCAAATTGTTATTATGATTTGCCGTGGAGCCATTAAGATTGGACACTGTCGTCGTCGTATCTTTGGCTTCCTTTTCTTTTTTTCCTTTTTGCGGTGGCATTTTCTTCATTTTGTTCTTTATTTTTTTCGCAACTACACTTCACTCTCACTGTACCGTACACTACTACTGCAACACACTAACGCACACACTTGTAAACTAACGCTACGCGCGCTTCTTCTTCTTTCTCTTCACACTATCTTCTACTGAAAGAATTTCGATTCTAATTCTAATTATGTTAATTTCTCAGGTGTTCTTGGCCAAAATTTATAACTTTTTATACACTTTATTGACCGGGAACATCGGTGCGTTGGCTTCTTTAAATATTTTATAGAAATTTACAATAAATAATCAGTAAAATTAAGAATTAAACGGCGCGAACATGTTGTTAAATGTAGCGAAAGGTGAATCGATTATAATGTTAGTTGAAAATGGATTGTAAGTGTTAAAATCGATTTCATTGCAATCGATTTTACAGAGTTTGTTTTAGAACAAAATAGTTTGATCGGAATGGTTAATCGAATTTTTTCCATTAAAATTATGAAAAATAACTTACGCCCCGCTTTCAATTAGTAGGTATTTGATGATACTACTTATTTTCCGAAGGTAATTAAAAATTAAATGACCGCAGGCGAAATCTAGTTTAAATGACATAATAATAATCGGAAATGAACAATAGGGCTGGTTTTGGTCTAAAAATGTGAATGTATTGAGGTTTTTAGAACTTTTACTGGCACGCGTGTTCAAGGGGTTATTTCTAACATAAGGCCGGAAAGCAACTCTCACGGAAATGTTGTTTCCATAAGAAATGCATGTAAAAAACTCATGAAAATTTCATTTTGAAATTTGCTTTTAGCCTTGTCACACTGCATGCGAAATCTAGCTGAAATGTCAAATTTATATGCTATTATAGCCTTGTCACACTGCATGCGAAATCAATCGATTTCAGTTTGAAAAGATATAAAGTCGATTTATAAATGGCACACACTGCATGCGAAATCTAGCTGAAATGACATAAGATCGATCTTCAAATTTGTATGAGATCTGACAATTGTAAATGTCATTTCTTTTCGATTTGTTACAGTACGGTACGACAGTATGAAATATTTTGAACGTCTAAAAAGGCCTTAAGAACATGTGAAAATAACATTGGACATTTAGCTGTTTTGTCAAGTCGCTCCGGTGTGAAGGGACCTTAAAGGTGTGCGTATCAATATATATTTTCGAAAAATAATTGTATATGGGTAATTCCACAGAAAGGTCAACCAAAATCGAAAAATGACGTTTTCATGAACCCTTGATATGATTCATAAGTAAAAAATCGATTTTGCTGAAAACGCGATTAAAGTTTTGAATTTGCCGTCACCTTGCAGTAAAAATATCAATATATTTTTAACATAAAAGAACAGCCATAATGATGAATTGTTATATTATTAAATATTATTTATAATATATTAAATATTATTTCATTCAATTTATTTTATTCAAATTTTTTTTAAATTGCCGTCAAAAGCAATATCAAATTTTGAAAAAATAATTTTGTGTATATGAAAACAAATTTTGAAAAAATAATTTTGTGTTAAAAATTTTGGGCTTAAGCTGGCCATAGACGAACGATAAATTCGAGCAATTTTTCGCTTTTTTACGTCTGTGGGGTAGTTTGCGAACAAATTGCAAGTAAAAAAGCAACACAAACCCAACAAATTGCTCGAATTTATCGTTCGTCTATGGCCAGCTTTAGCCTGGATAATTATCCAGTGTAAGTCAAATTTATGGTTATCGAGGCTAAGACCAAAAAAGTCAACACAAAATATTTTTTTTGTTTTGATGCAAATATTTATATTGTAATTGACGACAATGTGAAAAAATATTTTTTTAGTTTGAGCAAGCTTGTTATCCCGGCTTCAAGAAAAACAGCCCTATTAACTCAAAAACCTAGTTTTTTGACTTATGACAGTGTTCTAGTAATTGAGCGATATATATTACATTACTCTGATATAAAAAGACCTAACTCATATTTTAGCAAATCAACATTTTTGGCCATTTTAACAAAACACGACAAGCTCAGTCATAATTAAAAAAATAGAGATTTCTCAAAAATGTAGTTAGGTTTTTTTATATTAGGGTAACAACGAAAGAGGGTAGCGCCGCCTCTGTCACATATTAACTATCGTTTAGCAGTTATTTACTGAGAACTCAATTCACTTACGCTTAACGTGTAACTCAGAACATCCCCGAGTTTCACTTTAGGTGTGAATTATCAGTCTATTGGCAGTCAGGTGGCTATTCGTATCAGCCAAGGCGTATTTATAAAGGTGATAGCAGGAGCCCAGCTGACTGAAATTTTTTTCATTCAAAAGTAACCGAAACTGTCAAATCCCATATATTTTGCTTTGACATTATGGCTCACCATTCAAAAAATTACTTGTATTTTGTTGTTGCCGAATTTGTTGTTGTTCTAGTGCTATCACCTGTATAAATACCCCTTGGTATCAGCGAAACAAACAGAATTTCAAAACACTTTCAAATAATCGAATGAAATTTACGCTTCTATAAGTAGTAATTCATATATAGTTTCACCAAAAATCAAGTGAGGTGATACTCAAACCAGTCCCTAACTAAATAAGACCATTTTTAATTAATTTGTTCGCTGTTTATGGACTTAGATGATATGATCACATATTCGATTTCTTGCCATTCTTTTTTTCCAAATCTACGCCTTCTATGAAATGAAAAAGTTTTCAAGTATATTGTTGTTAATATGCATCACGTGAACATGTTCACTTTATTTTTAAATTGTCCATATCGAATAACAATAAAAAAAGTTTAAATGTACAAAATACAAATAGTAGTTCTACTATAATTTGTTAATAAAAACCCATTAACAACCCTTTTACACTATATGTATGTATGTAAGCAAGTATAAAAAACAACAAATTCCATGTCTATATATATTAGAGAGATAGATAGGGAAAAACTGGAAGAGTTAGTTTAGAAGTAGTGAGTGAGGGACTTTTGGGGTGGTAAAAAGTGCAAAATATGATTAAATAATTATTAACTTAAGTTTATACAAAAAACTATCTATTTTAATTAAGTTGAAAAATCAAAGGCCTTTGCTGTGGTTATACATATTTAGGTATGTATGTTGTTTGTATGTGTAAGATGTAGGACGGTTTTGTACTTTGTCAGATGTTCACTCTTCAAACGTGGGTTTACCCTCGAAGGTGCAACCACTGCGTTGAATAATTTCGGCAGCGGCCCACATGCCACAACGTATGCAAACATCCAGCTCTTTCTTTTGTACGTATTGGGCGAGGAAACCACCCACAAAGGCATCACCGGCTCCATTGGTATCTACCATTTGTTCACGCGTCAATTGGGGTACTTCAAATTCGGAGATTTTGCCATCTTTGAAGAGCAGTACGGGAAGATGACCTTGTGTAATAATAACAATGCGTTCACGTTGTGTATTCTCTTTGGGTAGAGCGACAAGTTTTCGGCCAATTTCTTTGATGTCTTTGGTCTCCCATCCCTGTTCGTTGGCGAATGTTTCCACTTCCTGTTCGTTGCCGAATAGTATGTCCACATAGGGCAGGGCAGCCATCATGGGTTCTTTGAAGAATTGCGAAAGGAAGGGGGCACTCAAATTCATCATGAACATTCGATTATGGCTGTGAGCATGGCGGGCTACTTCCATGATGCTGGGTGGACTGACGGTGAGGAAGAAACCCTGAAAGAGGAGGATAAATAAATACAATAAAATAATTATTTCTTTATGATATTAAATACAAGAATAAAAAACAAATAAATCAGATTTTTTTTCTTAAATTCCAATATTTTGTTAATGTTAATTTCTCCCAATTAATTTGGACAAATATGTATATTTAGCAAGCACTCACCGAGATGTAATAATAATCGGCAGCTTCCATCAGTTTCTTATTCTCGGCTATTTGCAAATGTTCTAATGTGAAATTATTGGCAGCGGCCAAATTCGCACACAACGAACGATGTGTACCGGTGACCAAAACTGCACAAGTACCTGTGGGAGCCTCCTGATTATATTGATATCTCACATTCAAACCATCTTTTGTGGCGTTCTTCTCCAAGATTTTGGCATAGTCATCGTTGCCCACACAGCCGAAGAATGTGGCCACCTTGGGTTTCTGCAAAATCCATTGGCAGACACGCAAAGAGTTCTGTACCGAACCACCGGCAATATATTCCGCCTTATACTTTTCAATCAGTTCCTGATACAAAGGCATGTGTTTTTCCTCGGCCAGAATAGCATCGTTCGGCTTCATGTCATACTTTTGCAGGAGACTCTCTTCGACATTGGCGGAAATATCCAGCAGGGGATTACCACAACCAACTAAAATACCTTCTCTGTAAGAAAAAACGAAAATGATTTCAATGAATTGGGATATTTTCACAAAAAAAGAAGAACTTTATTATTTACTTAAGCGAATGCATGTTTCTAGATTCAGTTATTGAAAACAATTTGCGTACAGCCACCAGCACCACACGTTTCCAAGGGTATTGTGAGACTAACATCACAGATGACTTTTAGTGATAGCCTGCCAGCCACTGGTTGCTCAGTTCTATGTATTGCTGTACTTTTTTTAATGTTTTTTTGTTGTAAAAACAAAAATGAGCAATTATATGTTAATGCTTTCTTTTGTACTTCAGGGTAAAATAAATAAAGATTAACACACAACAAACCGACAATCGCCAGTGTTATCAGCGAACAAACAACAATTTTTTGGTAACAACCCTCTTTTTACGTACAACGGGAGAGTGGGAATGGTATCGAACAGATCAGTGAGGTCATCAGCGAATGAACGTAGTTTGTGTATAAAACAAAAATTATGGCATAGCGTGATTAACAACAACACGAAAAAAACGGTTGGTAATCAAAACATGCCAGTAAGCTTTGACATCAAACAGTGTTCCCAATGGAACACTGGAATAGAAGATATATTTGTACATATTCCCAAAAAAGAAAACTGAGAGTGATTGATGATCACTTGGTCTGACTGAGATCATATTGGTTTTAGGTTTAAATCTGTTTTATTTCTAAGTTTAAGCAAAAATCTAAACAGAAGATAGAACACCAAAAATGCTTTTGCTTTCAAACTGTTTCCATTGGGGAGAATTTGTGCATGTGAGTGTGCTAAATCAGTCTATAAACAGCGTATAAGTCATAATACTAAAAGCTGCAATTAGAATTCCATAAATGTTTGAGAACAATTCAAAAAATCACTTCCAAAAGTGATGTCAGAATGTTTATTTTCTAAACATTTTTTTGTTTGTGAGCCGGAACCGTATTAAGGTATTTAAATAAGGATTCGAATAGATAAGTCACTGAGGAAGTTATATGCAATATTGATATGTTTTATCGGATATTCTAGAGCAATGTCCAATATTTAGTAACTAATAGTAGGAAAAATAGTCTTTCCTGCAGCTGCCCTTGCAAGCTGGTTACCTTAAAAATATAAAATTCAACACAATTCACATTGTTCTGAATGTTCTGAACCATGGGTGAATGGCGCGGCGCGTACAGATCCTGTAAATATATTGTCATATATAAAGGGAACATAGGCCAACTGAGAATAGTATGTTTGTATCAATGGAGTAGGAATTGAGAAGATATGATACATTTAACTAGACTTTGATGTATGTAAATCATATATATGAATATATTATCTTTTCGCTTCGATTGCAGTCGGAAACCGCCACGACACTTTACCGGTACACGATTATGAGTACAATACATACAATAATTCCCAAAGTAATTTGTGAATTCTTTATATCGGCATTTCGATTTGTCTTCCTGTACTCCGATGTATTCCTGCATTTTCTATATGAATATTTAAAAGCACGATTTCGAAAAAAATTGTCAGTTGCGCTCTTTTGAAATTAAGATGACGATATAGTTTTCGTTATCTGAAATGTTGCCCTTTTTATAGAAAATTAAAACAGAATGGGTTTCAACACAAAATTTTACCCACGCGGCTCCTCTTCATTTCAAATCGTTTTTTCCATAGGAAAACCATGTGTTTTTTAAATATGGGATCTGGTAGTAGGACTAACGACTAACTTTCCCTAGTAAACGCAGCTGAAACTATTTTTAGCGCATTTTTTCAAATCCAGTGAATGTGTAGTCAAGTACATACGTGGTCGGTGGTAATTCAATTAACTGTACCGATAGATTTCTTATCACTATTTACACAATATATATATATAATAAATTTTCCAAATATTATTTCATTGTTTACCCTAAATTTTCCATTATATAAATGTTGTAGCAGGTTGATGACTATGCTTGCAATTAATTATTAACTCCGTCGTTCGGTGCGAGTAATTATCACAAAACTTGTTTGATTGATATTGGATATTGTTTGTCAATAACACGTTCTATTGCATTTAAAATTGTAATTATGAGTTGAAGAAAACACGCCGAAAAAATAAGCACTCCCGTCCGTCACCTCACGACTCCGACTACATCAATGAAACACACGTTTTTTGTTTTTTTACGTTTGTTTACATTTTCGGCGACATAACGAGAGGATGCCAGATCGTGACAGCAAAAAACACTAATCCGCTGCAACCTAATTAAAAGAACTCCGCGTACCGTGTGTCAAATCAGAGAGCTGCGTGCGTATAAATTTAATATCCTTTTCAGACCGCCTGCACAATCAAAGTAATAGCCTTTTCAGAATGCATGAGTAATCAATCGATTTAGCTTGAAATGACATATAGTCGAGAGTCAAACGTTAAATTTGTATGGGATCTGACATTTGTAAATCGACCTTATGTCATTTCTGCTAGATTTCGCTTGCAGTGTGACAGGCAATATGCCTGTTAAAGGGTGATTTTTTAAAAGTTATAGGAAAGTTTAAAAAAAAACACATAAAATTCAGAAAAATGCATGAAATCTTTATTTGAATCGATAGTACGGTCCATATAATTTAATATTTGAAGATTATTTCATGCAAATGTTGACCTTGACTGCGCCTCAAATGGTCCATCCGCTTAGTCCAATGTTGGCATTTCCACGTTTTTGAGTAATAGAGGCCCAATTGCTGCGAACGGCGACGAATCGATAATTGATGGTTATTATTAACACTGGCCGATACAGCTGCGATATTTTCTTCAGTTCGCACTCTACGTAAGCGTGTTGGTGGTTTAATGTCCAACAATGTAAATTTGGTGCGAAATTTACTCACAATAGCCCGAATAGCCGCTTCAGTGGGTCGATTAAACTGACCATATAATGGAATCGCGCGATGAACTTTCTTAACAGAGCACGCATTTTGATAATAAAATTCAATAATTTGCAAGCGTTGTTCGTTTGTAAGACGATTCATGGTTAAATTATAGACCAAACTGAAGATGTTTGACAGTGAAACAAAACACGAAACGTGCGTCAGCTGTTTAAACCAGTGTCCAAAAATTCACCCTTTAGATTGGGTTAGTCTTTTCAGACTGCTTGCGAAATCGAGCTAAACTGATCGATTTACAAATGTCAGATCCAATCTGAAATCGATTGCTATTAAATAATTGTATTAATTTGATTTGCAACTTGTTTATATAACTTTAATTGTGTTTTTATTATTTTCGAATTTATTTATGATATTTTTCCATATATTTGCTTTTTCTCCTTTTTAATTTTAACTTCTCACAAAAGCGATTTACTGAGTTAAAAGCCGTACGCCTTCTCAAAGTTGAAATTTATTAACTTTTCTCACTTGTAAATTGATTAGAATACATACAACCGAAATTATACGGCAGTACGGTCGTTTTGCCGTATAATGCAGCGTTTTGTGCAAATAAATGTTTAAAAAGGCCTTAAGACGATATCAGACGTACAAAATATAGGGCGGGTCGTTTAAAATTTGAACTACCGACTACTTTGATTTTGAAAGATATACATTAATTTTTATTTTCAGGTTTATGTTTGACATTTGCTCGAAGAAAATTGGGAACTATTTAAAAATTTTCTTCCAAAGTAGTGAGTCTGTAATGCAAACTGTAAAAAATTTATGTGGAAACATTTCGAGAAGCGATCGGCCTTCATGAAGCTCATTTTCATAGCGGTGGCTATGTCAATAAGCTAAATTGCCGCATATGGGGTTCAGAAAACTACACGTGACTATTGAGAAGCTAATGCATCCACAACGAGTCACTGTTTGATGGTGGATTTTGGGCTGTACTAAAAAATTGGGTTGATCGGATGAGGTACTGCCGAGCCAGTCGTGGTAGTCATATGAATGCTTTCCACATGCACTGTATTATCATGTTAATTTTGTGATAATCACAACACGAAACAAAGGTGCTCACATGACTTTTGACTCGGATGTTTTATTGTAAAACTACGAAGACTTTTCAAATAAAAATATCACATCATTTAGAAAATCTATGCCTTATGTTACTGATAAAATTTATTTTCCACCGAAAAATGTTGAATTTGTTAAGATTTTGTCATAATCTATTTTCAAGTTGTACAATATATGAACTCCCCTTATGAATTGACATTTAGTACGTGTTCAGTGAAATACATTTTCAGGGTTGTTAAATAAATCGTCATGTGTAAACACCCCTTATGATAAAAATTACGATAAATCGCCCTTCTCGGTGGTCAATAGGCGTGTTCGATTGGACTTACTAGCTTCATATTTGTATGGAATTTACTCGCTTAAGAATAAAGTAGCTGACTACTCTCTTAGTTATAGCCTAGTCACACTGCATGCGAAATCTAGTTTAAATGACATAAGGTCGATTTTCAAATGTCACATTTGTATGGCGTCTGACATTTACAAATCGACCTTTGTCATTTAAACTAAGATTTGGCATGCAGTGTGACAAGGCTATTGCCGAGTAAGGTGATGCCAGATTTTAATCTCTAATTTATTTATATAAAATTGTTAAAAATGTTACCAAGGTTGTCTTAATTGCCTATTAACTCTTTTTGCAGTCTTTTGCTAACAGCATGATTTGCCTTTATTGCCACTGAATGCTTAACACCCTGAGATCCACCTGAGAGTCCGCTGTGTTCGGGACTTATGTTTTGTGCCAATTTTGTTTCTCACAATTTTAGTGTGCAAAAATTAATATAATATAATGACGTCTGTATGGAACGCCATTACTTTTCACTTTTTGATATATTTTAAGTTTATTTTAGATATATATATATATATATATTTCCTTTGTTTGAAATAACAGAATCGAAACCGTAGTCGTACGCACGAACAACCGCAAATCGGTATGACAAAATCGATTTTCGTCGATTTACTAAAATACAAAATCGACTAGTGTAAAAAGTCGATTTTCGACTCAAATCGAAGTCGACTTACCAAACACTACTATTGCCTTACCAATCGCTAATTCGCGACATTTGTAGAAAAAATTACGGGAGAAGCGGTTTCATTTCGTTCGTTGTTTTAAGTTCTTTTGTAATTGTGAAAATTTATTTGCTTGCTGGAACAATAGAAAATAGAAGACAAAAAATCCTAACATCTTTATTTTCAAATAGAAAGAAAATATCCAAGATTTTCCATATTTAATTTATAGTTAGTAGTGGTCGGGGAAATTATAAGTGAAGTGAGAATTTGCGGATTACTTTCCGAAGAACAAAAAAAAAAGGTGAGTACCGATAATAGATAATGTGAAGAGGTATTAAAAGACCAACAACGAAAAGGGTTGGGGGGAGAAAGAAGGAATATGTGGAGAAGATCCGATGGGATTTGCCATTTCCAGCCAAACACCGCGCAATCTGATAATGAAAAATTAGAACAAAAAAATGTACGGACTGAGAATGGAATTCAAATTGTTTTTTTTTTTTGTGTTTTCTTGTGGGGGCAGACAAGTCGCCCGACCGACCGCCCGCCCGCCTGCTAGCTTCCCATCATTTTGGTATTTAAAACAAAGTACATACGCACACACCACACACAGTTGCGCTTGTATTGGCGGCCGCAAAAAAGGGTGGGGACCCCTCGCTCGCTCTAGAAGTCTTCGAACGATGTGATGATATACCCACAACAATATCATTGTCATCTTGTATGGCAAAAAAGGGGGACAATGACAAGGAGATTCGTCGCTCGTTGGGTTGTGTGTTGTTTGTTACGTTGTACTACGTTCTTACTGGGGTTTCTCATCATCATCCATCGTCGTCGTCATTCATTGTTGTGTCGTCGATTTGCGCTGTAAATGGTTAGCCATCATTTTCCATTTCGTTGGACGACAATTTGCATCTACCAGTCATCGATAAAAGTTAAAATTAAAATTCCACACACATACCCACAGACGCAGTTTGTTGTTTGCTTATCGCCGTCTGGCCTTTCTTGTTTTTTTTTTTTAGAGTGAGTCGTGTTGTTGCGCGTATGGGTGTGTGTGTGTGTGTCTCTAAACGGTGGTATGGTCGGACCCCTACCCTGCACCCTCCTTTGCTCGTTGTTCCATAAAGAAATCCTGTGTTGGTTTGGTTTTTTATACAACTCTGTGATTCACTGCCCACATTTTTACATTTTTGAATGACATTTCCTTTGCTCGCCTACTTCCCCCCTCTGCAACGGGCAACGGGCAAAATGCAACATCGTCGACCTTTTTTTCTCTTTTCACTTCCTTTGAAATTCATTCATTGCCTGGCCTCTTTCTCTTACTTTCGTTGCTATATTTTTGTGATAAAAAAGCCCTTAACTGCATATGCCGGTTGCCTTTTTTCGGCGGCTTTGTTGTTACTTTTTTCTTCTGACTTCGGTGGCTCTTTTTTTCTTGTTCTTCTTCTCCTCCTATGATTCATACATTTTTTTATTTGGTATGTTTTCCCTGCGTGTTTAGGTTTTGTTGTTGTTGGTGGTGTTTTTTTTTATCAATTTCACAGTGCACAAATTGGGCAACTCTGGCTGTCGTCATTCACAAAAAAATTGTGGGGGTGAGGTGGTGGGGGTTCGTTGTATGTGGCTCGCCTGTGTGCGTGTGTTTGTGTATTGCATGTCTTTGCCTTCTTGGTTTTGTGTTTTGTTGTTGCTGCTGTTGCTCGTTGGTTCGTTGTCATGTTTAGCAGGTCAAGTGCAGCTTTAATGGGGGGCTTCTCAAACAGCACATTTCTTGTGGCGTGTAAAGGGTATCACTTTCAAAGGTGCTGGGTTTGTGTGTGTTTTGTTGTTTTTACCATAAATAGGAACACCACCAACAGCAACAACAACAACAACACTAACAATGCTTACAAATGTTAATGAGGCATTAAAAGAAGAAAAAGCGAAATTGAAAAAAAAAAATAGAAAAAATAAATGGTTGGAAAGGCGAAATTTATTTTCCAGAAAACTTCGAAGGTCATTGGAAAATAAAAGAAAAATTGAAAATAAGTTCAAGAAGAAAGAAAGAAGAACTTTTAATTGTTGTCATAATTAAACAGGCAAGGGGGGGGTGTTATAGGGTAAAGATGAGGGTGGGACGGTATTAAACAAATGACCGTTTAATGCGGCATTCTTTGTGGAGTTGACAAGGAAAAGTTGTCAGTTCTTGTTTTTTATTATTTTCATTTGTAACAAATTTGCTAAAAAAAAATATTGGGAAAAAGCCAAAAAAAAGTCGAACATCAGTTCCAAGGCGTATTTATAAAGGTGATAGCAGGAGCCCAGCTGACTGACCAGCATTCAAAAGTAACCGAAACTGTCAAATCCCATATATTTTGCTTTGACAGTATGGCTCATTACTTGTATTTTGTTGTTGCCGAATTTGTTGTTGTTCTAGTGCTATCACCTGTATAAATACGCCTTGGGAACATCCGTCCAGACTGCTGTTCTCCACTAAAATTTCTACAATGCCATATACTCCCAATTTACATGTTCTCAATGAAAAACCGGCCAAGGCAGCACTTTTTGACGAAAGAATTACCAAGACAACGTGTTTTTTCAATGGGACATAGTCACGGAATCTTTTTCGTGAAAATACTTACCAAAGTCAGCCCTTACAATAGAACTGTTTGGTTGACAAGGTAACAAATTTGATAGGTAAATATTGTCAGAGAAAGTGGAAGAAGCCACAAAAATCGGACATCTATTCTTCTCGTCATTAAAAGTTCCCCTCGTAGGAACATCTGTACATGCTTCTGTTCCCATATACAATTCTATTCCATATTCTTAAGGCAGCATTTTTCGACGATAGAATTTCCAAGGCAACGTGTTTCATTGGAGAGAATGCACATCGTTTTGTTCAATGGGACAGCGTCACAGAATCTTTTTCCATGAGAATACTTAGCAAAGTCATCCCTTACAATAGAACTGTTTGTTGTCAAGGTAACCAGTTTGATAGTTAAATGTTTTCAGGGAAAGGGCGCAGGGACAGGCAACAGCGAATATAGTGCAACTGTCTGTTTCTAATGGCAATAGTAGGACAAAGGGAACAATCAGTCCAAATGAAAGCAGAACAAAAAGGCAGAATAGTCACATCGTTGATAATTTCCTCGCAGAATGGCTGTGAAAGTGAGAGTCCATGTGTGACTCGAATAAGAGTCAATAATACAATAATTGCAATCCTTAAATACCCCAAAAGTCTTTGGGGATCCTAAAGTCGCTAGCCGGCAATACTTGTTGAACAGATAAAGAAATCTTGTTGATTGCGTACAAATCGATGAAGAGAATTGAATGTGAGAGTCGTTGATACAATAACTCCGAAGGTAAATAGCCCCCAAAAAATTTTGAGACATAATCGACGGTCTATACAAATCCTCTGTCATGTCACAACTATCTGAAGGTCCTGCAGCAGTACTTGATAATCAGAGAAAGAAATCTGGTTGATCTCGTACTAAGCGATATGCCGTTCACTGTGGTCTGCAGAGTTTAGAAGGACTGTGAATGTGAGAGCCGATCATGCAAATGTCTCTACAGATGCCACAACTATCTGTGTTATCACATGAGAAGTAGAAAAGAGTTTTTAAAATCGCTAGCCGGCAGTACTTGTGAACAGAGAAAGAATTCTTCTTGAACTCGATGCTCGAGTTTAGAAGGACAATAAGTTCTTGCGGAACACATTCAAATATCTGTGCAAATCCTCTGCCCAAACCACAATAAGATGAGTAAAGGTCCTGAAATCGATGGACGACAGTGCAAAGAACAGACAAAAAAATCTGGTTGTGAGAAATCTGAAATGTGAGAGTCTTTGTGACAGCAATTCTGACATTAACTTACATTCGAATGTCTATATAAATTCTCTGCTCAAACCACATCTACCTGGGGTGAAATGAGAAGTGGGAAACAAGGTTCTCAAGAAGTAATTGGCAATTGGACAAATAAATTTTGTTGATCTCGCACAAAGCGCTGTACCGATCCCTAGCAAACTATGGGACACTTGTGTGGTCTGAAGTATTCCGAAAGGCATTGAATTTGAGATTCGAGGGTACAACAATTCCGATCGTAAATTACTTCAAAATGTGTCGTTGTCAATAGTCGTGGACACAGCAATTCCGAAGGTGAATTACCCCTAAGGTCTTGGGGGAACACAGTCGAATGTCAATAACAAATCTCTGCCCATGCCACAAATATCTACTTTATGACGAGCAGTAGAAACAAGATTCGAAAGTCGCTAGTCGTCAACAATTGAGGAAGAGACAATCTTGTTGATTTGGCTCCAGGCAAACTATAGGAAATTAGTGTGGTCTGGGAGCGGTGTACAATGGAAAAATATTCAGATAAATGCCTAAATGTGTCAGCAAATGGATAACACACGTAAGCACAGTGGTCAGCAAATTGATAACATTTAAACACAGTGGTATGTTATCCCCATGCTAGTTGGTTGGTTTATGAGGCCTTACCACTGTGAGAGCATCAATTAGTGCCTTAAGGCGCCATATCGAACAATGCATGCAAGAATGTGTGAGAACTTGTGTTAATGGAATGTAAAATGGATTCTCATGAGGAGGAGATTGCGGGAATTGTCAATGCATTTGATATGGAAGATGATTTAAAAGACCCTTTTTGCATGTCACTTCAGGCGCCACTTCGAAATGACCGCACCCACTTCTGATTGGTATGTTAAAGGTTAGGTTAGTCTGTTAAAGGACTAAGATATATGATTATATTTCCTGCCATCCATTAAATGGAACTACTAATGCATCTTTCTCCCCAGTCCAGACCTTTATATTATTTAGAATTTGGAGTAAGTTTCGAATATAAACACATCAGAGAGATCCTCTAGAACAAAGGTATATCACACATATTTGATTGATAATTAAAGTGATGCTGTCGCAGAAGTCGTAAACAATCATCGTGGGAGGTCATACTCCAAAAATAGACCCAGAAGAAGACTGCCTACTGCAACATAATAGAATAATTGCTGTGATATTGCAATCTGGGCGATATAGATCTCTCAACTCGTTCTGACCAAGTAGTAATGCACAACCTCTGCCCATCATGTGATCAAGGGTCGCACGATACGCTGCACCTTTTCCGTTGTCCAACAAAACCTCCAGGTCCTATGAACAGATGAGTCAGATTCTGAAGAAGAATAGAAAAATCACAAGGCATGGGGGAAAATCGCACCAGATTTTAACTGACAATGAAATCAGCTAGCAATTGTTGGCAATGTAAATACGTAACATCCACTAGCAATTGCCCTCAAGGGTTGTCCCCTTAGGTTATCACATGATATCAGAAAGGATATCAAAGTTTAGTAAATTCGGTCAGTAGAGTTAGGGAATGTTGTTGTCAGATTGCTCGTTTACAAGAAAAAATTTAGAAGTACCAAAAAATAGAGAAAAATTAGTACCTTATTAGAATATCGAATGAACCTCCTTAACCCTAGACGCTTAACCATGTTTTACATTCGTATGTTAAGGACAGTCTAGGGCCATGAAAGGGGCAAATCTTTTGGATAATCCTTTATTTGAAAAAAATGTTCCCATGGGTAACATTTCAAAATTAAATTGAATTGGAAGTGATGGGAAATGGAAGCGACGTGGAATATGCTAAACTAAAATAACAGGATGGAAATGTTTTCAATTGGAAATAGTGGAAGCAATTAAATAATCTGAAAACTGCCTATAAATCGGCTTTTAAAAATTAACATTTTACTGATCATTCTCAATTGGAATCAATAGGATCGGACGAAAACGACTTGACAACAGCAACATTATATATTTGTAAAATGGGGAACAAAAACGCAACAAATCTGATCAAATTGTTGGCCTTAAAAACGGATGAAATCATGTAGAGAAAATCGATTCGCTGGAATTTGCATATTTCGTGTAAATTAAATGAAAAAATTCTTCATTCAATTCTTTTCGAAAGGTTTAATACCTCTTCGAGATTATTTTATATTTCGAAAAGTCGGAAAAAAACAAAAAAAAATTAAATTCTTTGTACTTGTTGTCTTCTCATTTATTGCAATGCAGAATTCATTCACAATTTTGCCGGTTAAAATCATGGCGGTAGCTATAGAAAATCGCTGGAAAAAAGCTATGCTTATGCCTCTTCCCGATGATTTCCTCCGTTTTGAGGTGGCCAACAATATGATATCGGCCGATGCTCAGGCCGCTATGGCCCTCTATCGCCAGCAAATGCCCCAGTATGTGGCGCCAAATCATGTGGGACGTCTGAGCATTACCTGCGCCCAGGCCAAGTTGGCCAGAAATTATGGTTTGACACGCATGGATCCCTATGTACGCGTACGCGTGGGCCACTATGTCTATGAGACGCACACCGATCCGAATGGCGGTAAGAATCCCCGCTGGAATCGTGTCATCCAAAGTCAGCTGCCGGTGGGTGTCAACACCATGTATGTGGAGATCTACGATGAGTGCAGCTTCAAAATGGACGAGCTAATTGCCTGGTGTGAAATTAAAATACCCGAGCGTGTCTTCACCGGCGATACGCACGAGGAATGGTATCCGCTGAGTGGCAAACAGGGTGATGGCCTGGAGGGGGCCATCGATATAGTGCTGAGCTTCTCGAATCAACCCATGCAGCCGTATATGTATCCAGCCGCAGCGCCCATGGTCATGGTGCCCGGCAGGCCAATGCCGATATTTGTGCCACCACCGCAGCAACAGCAGCCAGGGCAGCAGCCACAGCTGACACAACCCCAGCCGCAGCCAGTTGTGGTGCCACCGCCACAACTAAGTGCCGAAGAGCTGAAACAGATCCAGGAGATGTTTCCCAACATCGACACCGAGGTGGTCAAAACCGTGTTCGAGGTTAATCGGGGCAATAAAGATGCCACCATAAATTCTTTGCTTCAAATGAATGAATGAAGACGGCGACAGCAGCTACACTAAAGGAAGAATGATTAAAGGCGAATATATTTGACACAAACGAGTGTTGATTTCCAATTAGTACATACATACCAACCAACCAATCTTATTATTTAAGCAAAAAAACTATATATGAATCTATATTAAATTTATGTGAAATAAAGAATATCAATAAAAACCAGGTGTCAGATTGAACAAAACAATGCAAGCAAGACGATGTGAGGACTTTAGTCAATGGGGTGGAAAAAGAAAGGAGTGGGAGGGAATTGTCAACGAATTTAATGGAAGATGATTTAAAGGACTATTTTCGCATGTCTTAATTCAAATCAAAACAATAAGTTCACAGGAAGAACAATAAGGAATTTTTTCGAATAAATATTTCCAACCAGAAATTCTTAAATACGCCAAAAGAAAAAACAATATATTACACCGTACGACAATTAAAAAGATCGGATGATATACTCTGAAACTATGTATATATGATATACAAATTGGCGTTTGTAGTTTTCCATTTCCTCGTCAAAGTTCCAAAGTATAAAATTGTTCACAAAATATTTTAGATTCTTTTTCGCACCCTATGATACAGATATAAGTTTGAAATTAAAGAGGAGAATATCTGTTAAAAATACTTCAATTTGTATGCCCTTATGTGCATTAGTTTAGCATTAACAACCATTTCAAGTTTCCCGCTTAGTTTATTTAATTTTTTTTAAGAGGGAAATGGTTGAAATGGTTTGAAATGGTTGTTAATGACAAATAAATACAGATAGAAGCAGGAAATTTGAAGTATTTTTAACGGATATTCTCCTCTGTAATTTGACACTTCCACCGCTATCATAGGGTGCGAAAAAGTATTTTAAATAATTTTGGAAAAATTGTATCCTCCAGAACTTTGTATGACACATAAAAAAGCCAATGAACTCCATTTCACCTATAGATTCAGACCTATATCATACGGTTCAAGTATAATATGGACTGTTGAACGGTGTTATCAACAAAATAAATATTTTTAATATGTGTTCTTATTTATTTGGGTTTAAGACCAAAGGTTGTGCTGAAGTCTTCAGCTGAACCCAAAATTAGCAAAAAGGCAAAGTGAGACCTTTATTGTTGCAGCTAAAAGTTGACTGCGAAGTTTCGATGGGCGCTACCCCATCTCGTCAGAACTTTCGCAACGAATGTATGTCTTTGACTTAAATCAGGGTTTATATTAGTACCAGCGGTCACATACGACAAATGAGAAGCGCTGATAAACAAAATATTCGACCGAACTAAGTCGACACACTAAAAATCTCTATTCTATTTTTAATAAATAAATAGGATTCATTGAGCTAAAAAAAGCATAATCTGTGATCATGCTAAATTTTTCTTTGGGGAAATTTAAATCGGAAGTGACGCCATAAATAGTAACTTCATAATATTAAGTTCTCAACTACAAATGGAATTTTCTCAATTTGATATGGACAATCTTAACTACAAATGGAATTTTCTCAATATGAAATGGAAATTCTCAATTGAAAGTGAAATTTTCTCAATTATAAATGGAAATTCTCAATTTCAATTGGGATTTTCTTAATTTGAAATGGAAAATCTTAATTTCAATTGGATTTTTCGCAATTCGAAATGGAAATTCGCAATTTCAATTGTAATATGAAATCGAAATTCTCAATTTTAATTGCAATTTTTTCATTTATAAATGGAAATTCTCAATTTCAATTGGGATTCTCTTAATTTGAAATTTAAAATCTTAATTTCCAATGGATTTTTCTTAATATGAAATAAGAATTCTCAATTTCAAGAGGAATTTTCCAAATTTCAGTTGGAAATGGTGTAGTTTACAACCATTTTGTCGAAGACTAACATTTTTTATAACATTTTCAAATGTATTTTGATGTGTTTTGAACACGAAAAGAAAGGGACAACCGAAGTATAGCGGGTATCAACCGAAGTATAGCGGCTAGAAATTTATTGAAATTCAGTTTTATAATTCTCTGACTAGTTAAACGCGCAAAGGAAATAGATTTCTCGAAATTTATACTCCTGCGACGGAACTTTTTTTTTTACTTTTAAAGGAAGGAAGGCGGGACGAAAAAGGGATATGATTGGTACCAACTTTAGCATAGCAGCTAGAATTGTGAAATTCAGTATGTACATGCCCCTGACTACGCAGACAAGCAACATAAGTGGAACATTTCATAAACAAATGGTGATACAAAATATTACAAATTCCCCGATTTTCAAAAAATATGAAATTGTAGACACTAGTTTGAATCAGGAATTTTGAAATAAGGTAATTTTAAAAAATTCGTTACTTTTTTCTGGTAGGAGATAGAAATATATTTTTTGGGGGAATTTCAAGCAAAATGCTTCTAGTTTAATACAAAATTATCAAATCTTTAAAAAATATATTTTTTAATTCTTTATAGTACCTCTTCGACTTTTTAATTATTTTTATTAACAATTTCAGCATGTGAAGAAATAGAAATTAGGTTCTTAGGTTAGCCCTCTGCCCCCATATGAGGATACCTGTTTAATGCGAAACATATGAACAACAATGAACATTTTTTTCAAATTTTTATTTCTGAAAAAGAGAAATAGAACTGCATTGCCCGATTTTCAGAAAATATTAAATTGTAGACACTAGCATGGATCGACAAAAATCAGAAATTTTGTATAAGTAAATTTTAAAAATTCAAAATTATTTTCTTGTGATAGAAATATATTTTTTTGAGCGAATTTAACCAAATTTTTTTAGTTTAATATAAAATTATGAAATCTTAAAAATATACACTTTTTTAATTTTTTATTTATTTTATAAATATATATTTAATATTGTCAGTAGTTTTACGGAAAATTGTGAAATCGTATTTTTTTAATTTTTTCTTTTTTATTTTATAAACGAAAAAATGAACCCTTGATTTTTGTAAAATTAATTTTATTAATAGTTTATAGTGTCCGTAAGACGCTCCATAAGATTCATGATGGTGTTTCTGGTACTAACTCTAAAACAATTACAAATGTGATTATTTCTGTCGAAAATAAAAATACTTAATAGAAATAAATAAAAGAACTTATGTATTTTACGCTGGCTTCAAAAAAATTGAGGATGTTCTCGACTCTAAAATACATAGGCATTATCACTGTATATTCGTTCATTAATTATTTATAAATACTTGACCTATTAACGTCCTAAATATTTTTAATTTGTTTATAATTGTTTTTGAGTAAGTACCAGGGATATCATTATGAAACTAACTATTAATAAAAAATATTTTACAAAAATTTAAGGTATATATTTTTGATTATAAAATAAATAAGAAAAAAAATATATATAGATATATATATATTAATATTTTACAATTTTCTGTACAACTAGACGAAATTTGTTGAAATTAGAAATTATTTTACAAAAATTTTGGTTATAAAATAAATTTTTAAAGTATTTTTATGATGTTTTAGTTCTAGTTTAAAGGCTCTTATTAAAAAACTGGCGTTATTGATTTAATTTTATTTTTTTCCAATATTTTTATTGAAATCGTCAGTTGACGAAATCATGTAAAACAACTCGGACTTCTTTTAATTGTTCATAAACATAACCCTGAAGATGATTGAAGATTTCAAATATTTCGAAATATTGGGAAATAAATAATTAAAATTAAAACAATAACACCAGTTTTTTAATAAAAGCATTTCGACGAACTAAAACATCATAAAATTTAAATAAAAAGGCCAACGATACATATATAGACTCAACAAAAGTATTTTTTTAAAGATTTCATAATTTTCTGTAAAACTAGAAGAAATTTGCATGAAATTAGAAAATGTATATATATTTGCATCTCATACCACAAAAAAAGTTACAAATTATTTAAAATTACTTTATGACAAAAATACTTTAATTTCGATCCACACCCTAGTGGTGTCTACAATTTCTTATTTTTTTTTGAAAATCTAGATATGAAGCTTTATTTGCCGTATTTTCTATACGGTACATATTTGGAAAATTTCATCCAAATTGGAGAAAAGAGTCAAAATTTTTGTGATCGCTTCACATGAAATTACTCATATGTTTTCTATGGAATACGTTCTTTGACCATTTTATGCTAGATAATCAACGGGTTATATTTAAAATATAAATAACACATTATTTATTGTATAAATATATTCATATTATGAATAATTAAAAGAATATACTTTGTGTTGAAGCCAGCATAAAGTATAATCTTTGTTCTCCCAACATTTTTCGGCTTTATCACTGTTCATTTATATAATGTTTATAAATTTAAGGCACTGCAGACCTTTCAAACAGGGTATAGAAGTTCAAATTGGCTTAAATGAATTTCGAAATGCTAGGATTTGAATACACACTTGGCATCAGGACTTTCCAATTTTTGTAGAAATTCAAATGCCTACAAATATAATTTTATTTTTTTCCCCCAAGACATGTATTAAATACTTTTTAGAGTAGAACATTTCCTGAAATTGAAATCGGAGACATGTGTATTTTTCTGACTGATTTCACATGGAATGACTCTCATATGCAAGTGTACCTAGAATGTGTGTTTGTATCTACAATAAGTATTTCATTTTCCCACTGCTAATAAATCTCGATTCCATCTGTCGTTCGTCGTAGCTGCAATCAAAACCATATGAAATGTTTTAGGTTTTTCTTGTTTTTTTTAATCATCGCATCTAAAAATGGTCAAAACCACAATCATTGTGTATGTAGTAGTAGTGGTAGTAGAAAAAAGTACATATTAATTGTTTCTATATAGAAAACAAAAATATAAACTTGTCACACAAACACACATATCGGTACAACGCACAGCGGCGGCCGGCTACTCATAATTTTATAAATACTTGAACTATTAACGTTCTTTTTTTCTCTCTCATACATATTCTTCGTAATATTATTTTATTATCAACGATTTTTTCAGCCTTTTTCGTTTTGTTGTTGTACGCAAGTAGAAATATAAAGCAAACAATTGAAAATGAGTTAAAAAATAGAAATAATAATAATGCAGAAGACAATAACAAATGCGATAAGAAAAGAATTACCAGCCGAAGCAGCGGCGGCAGTGGCGGTGGCGGCGTAATGCCAATATTGAAAAATCGAAATAATAACGATGAAAATGTGCTGTGCCGTGTGTGTTTTGTATGTGGCGCACAGAATATAAGTCAAAATAAATGAAATCGATCAATTAGCCATAAATTATGGCATGAATAATGAACAAAATAAATACTAGACAAGTTGAATGAACATGCAATGCAAAGCAAATTTATCAAAGCGTTGTTGCCTCTTCTTCTTCTTATTCATTCAAATATCATTTGAATTTGAATTTGCATTCACTTCAAGATTTACAGCAATTTATTCAAATGGCACTGATCAATGAGAATGCTATTTGTTTTTTTTCTTCTTCTTTAAATTAAGCTTCGCCCAGATGATTTTCTGATGTGTTTTTGTTTTTCATAAACAATTCGAATTTGTTATTCTCCTCTATTCTCCATGTTATGAGAAAAAAATAGTTCAAAAATGTAACAGGGCAGAGGTGGGAGCAGATTGTAAAACGGTCAGACCGAATATATGATAGTGGTCTATGAGATATGCTATTTTTTCTCTATAAATTGATCAGGGGGGCAAATCACGGGATTCGATATCGAGAAGTTACGATCGAAATCAATTTTTAATTTCTATGAAAAAAGTGAAAAGACTATTGGAGATAATCTAATTAGATTTTGTATAATTTTTGTTCAAATGTATACCCTCTTTATAATAAATAAAAGCACTTTTCGATCGTAAAATTCTCGCTTTCGAATGCCGTGATTTGGCCCCAGTTCTATAATTTATGGATATTTCTTTTTGACATTTCTAAAAAATTTACCTTTACAATGACATTTCTTCTTTTCTGCACACCAAAATGGTCTTTAGTTAGTACTGATGTTTGAAAGTGGTCTAAGTCAGACTGTATCCAATGACATTGACTTTCGAATTCTAAGAATTTTATTTTTCACAAAATGTGGGAAAGTTTTTATAAACCAATTTATGCTGTATGCAGCAAATAAATCTCTGACCTTTCATCCACTTTATACCCTCGATTCCATTGATCCACTTAATGCTTTTGACCCTTGACCTCTGACCCTTTCGATCGATTTGATCACCACCTTTGGTCTTTCGACTAAATTTTCTATAAACCAAAAATTTCGACGATATGTCCTTTAAATATAAAATTTCGACGAAGTTTCCTATAAATATAAAATTTCGACGATATGTCATATAAATACAAAATTTCGACGATATGTCATATAAATATAAAATTTCGATGAAATTTCCTATAAAGATATGTCTTATAAATATTAAATTTCGACGAAATTTCCTATAAATATAAAAATTCGACGTAATTTCCTATATATATAAAAATTCGACGTAATTTAATAGAAATATAAAATTTTGACGAAATTTCCTAGAAATATAAAAAATCGACGTAATTTTCTATAAATATTAAATTTCGAAGATATGTCTTATAAATATTAAATTTCGAAGATAGGATTTATAAAAATATAAAATTTCGACTAAATTTTCTATAAATATAAAATTTCGACGAAATTTCCTATAAACATAAAATTTCAACGAAATTTCCTATAAACATAAAATTTCAACGAAATTTCCTATAAACATAAAATTTCAAAGAAATTTCCTATAAACATAAAATTTCAACGAAATTTCCTATAAACATAAAATTTCGAAGAAATTTCCTATAAACATAAAATTTCGAAGAAATTTCCTATAAACATAAAATTTCGAAGAAATTTCCTATAAAAAAATTTCGAAGAAATTTCCTATAAAAAAATTTCGAAGAAATTTCCTATAAAAAAATTTCGACGAAATTTCCTATAAAAAAATTTCGACGAAATTTCCTATAAAAAAAATTTCGACGAAATTTCCTATAAAAAAAAAATTTCGACGAAATTTCCTATAAAAAAAATTTCGACGAAATTTCCTATAAAAAAAATTTCGACGAAATTTCCTATAAAAAAATTTCGACGAAATTTCCTATAAAAAAAATTTCGACGAAATTTCCTATAAAAAAAATTTCGACGAAATTTCCTATAAAAAAAATTTCGACGAAATTTCCTATAAAAAAAATTTCGACGAAATTTCCTATAAAAAAAATTTCGACGAAATTTCCTATAAAAAAAATTTCGACGAAATTTCCTATAAAAAAAATTTCGACGAAATTTCCTATAAAAAAAATTTCGACGAAATTTCCTATAAAAAAAATTTCGACGAAATTTCCTATAAAAAAATTTCGACGAAATTTCCTATAAAAAAATTTCGACGAAATTTCCTATAAAAAAAATTTCGACGTAATTTCCTATAAATATAAAATTTCGACGAAATTTCCTATAAATATAAAATTGCGGCGTAATTTCCTATAAATATAAAATTTCGACTAAATTTTCTATAAACTAAAAATTTCGACGTAATTTCCTATAAATATAAAATTTCAACGAAATTTCCTATAAATACAAAATTTCGACGAAATTTCCTATAAATACAAAATTTCGACGAAATTTCCTATAAATTCCTTAACCTTTAACCTCTGACCTTTGATCTCCCTGATCCCCTTATCCCTTGACCCTTTGACCTTCGAGTAGATAGAAAGTCAGTGCATTCTCTGAACGTAAAGGTTCCCTTAGAGATGGTTTGGTTTGGTTTAAAGGAGCAGAATGCTCCTGCATTCTGAACACTCGGAGACCCAGTTGGGTCCATTGTGCAAATCCTTTTGTTTCCTGAAAGTACAAGGTTATAGGAGAGGGATAGGGAGTGATGGGATTTAGGAAGGAGTGATTGGTGTTAGATGATAGATGAGACGTGAGGGAAGTAAGGGGATATTGGAAAGGGATATGGGGGTAGGAGAGTATGAAGGTGTGTTTTAGTATTTCTGTGTGTGGGTGTTTTCCAATGGTTGACGACTATGTAAAAAAATTTGTCGAGAGTCATCCGGTATACCGTTGGTAGTATGCCTTTATGGCTCTCTTTCTTTGTTAGTCGTCAACTGTCTATGCGGTTACATCCCTGTTCCTAATCAGCCACCCCTGATCCGATTTAGCCCTTTTGAGAATCCCAAAGGGTTTAGCTCTTTGATGAAATAACTTCCTAGGTATTTATTTCTGCGTACACAAATCGCTGGACATCTGCAGATTATGTGTTCAATAGATTCTATCTCCTCCTCATCCTCACATAATCGACAGTGATCTTCAATGTCCAACTGCCATCTTGAGATCCTACTCCTAGTGCAGTAATGCCCTGTGTAGATACCTATCAAAGTTCGAATTTCTGCCTTGTTTAGCTCTAATAGAGTTCTGGTTTTGCTCCTATCGATCTTTGGCCATGTGGCTCTGGCGATCTTACAGGTTGACAAACTATTCCATGCTACGTTCATCACATCCTTGATTCAATCAGTCTATAAAACGTGCCAATCGGTGGTTTTACTAAGTTGTCAGCTCTATCGATTTCCAAGGACGAACCATTTCTGCCAATTCATCTGCTATTTCGTTTCCTTTGACATGCCCAGGAACCCAGCAGAGACGGACGACATGGTCGTTGAGGTTATCTAGTGAGCATTTACAACTCAGCACAAGCCTGGATTTGACAGTGTGTGACATAGTTGATTTCATTGCTGCCTGACTATCTACGTAGAAGTTTATATCCGTGTTCACCGGAATGTTCTCCCCTTAGAGCTACCAACGATATCGATTTTTTTTTTTGTAAAAATTCGATATATTGTAAGAAAAAAATATTTTTCTAATGACTCAAACCCAAAACATTGAGTGGATTCCTCAGTTTTACCGACAGAGTTCAATAGGTATTTGTATAATCGTGAATAAAAAAGAGGAATTCTTTCACATGGAATTGTTTATTGAAAAAATGTTGCCCAGTCAGAGGGAAATATTTCAAAAAACGTTGCCGTGAAAATTATGCGTTCTTACGAATAAGCAGTGTTTTTTCGAAAACACTACAGAAACCTGCAATTTTTGAGGAAAGGGCAGGCAAAATGTTGCACTTTTTGTAATTTCTCCGGCCAAAATTGCAAATTATAAATAGGTAGGGTCACCTTGTTGATAGAAACAAGACGTTTCCAATGCTAATAATAGGGTTAATGTTCATAAATTTTCTTCTCATTTGAAATCTAAAAATCTTTAAGATTTTATTTCCACATAATAAGCGAACGAAGTCAGGGAATACCCTGTTCCACGTAAGTGCTGAATTTTATTTTGAGCACCTCAAATCCTATAAATTCCAAAAATTTCTAAAATCTTCTTATTCATGGTTCATACCCCTAATACAAATGATGAAATTGATTTATAAGGCTCTTTATACTCGTATATGTGCTACACACTGTGTGTTCTGTGTAAAGAACATGAAGACGACGAGGGGCAATACATAATGCCAATATAGATATTGCGAAATAAATCTGCAATGACTAAGATGACGACGGCGATCTATTTTAAAAATTACAAAATTTGATCTACAATCATCTATGGGACCACCACAGCACAGTCTTCAAATTTCTTTACAGAGAATCATAAAGCTAAAAAAAGATTTTAGGAGTCATGAACTCATGAATAAATTCCCCCGTTTATGTCACAAAACATTAAAAAAATATTTGAAATGTTTGGAATATGTGGGTGGTGGGAACTTAAGAGAAGGCGATCAATAATTTTTGAAAACCAAATTGCAAGAGAAAAACAAGCATTTCATATAAACTGTGGAAGGCAAAGGTAATTAATTCGAGAAACCCCTATAAAACTACCATCCTAAGGCTTCGTTTACATAACCAACCCCCCACATCAACAATTATAGTGGTAATTGCCATTATGGTTACTAAACGATATAAACGACTTTGCTACGCACTACAAATGTGTGTGTATTATTGATTGAAGCATCATAAGGTTAAAGAAACTATTTATTATTAATAAGTTATCAATGGTGCGGTGCGGCATGGACAGGCCAAGCACCAGCCGTGAGATTGTGCACGGCCGGCAGACACATCACATCAGCCAACCAACCACACTCATCTGACCTTGCACATGCGACGACAACGACAGCGACACAGCCAGCGGTGTTGGGGCAGGACAGGTCGTGGAGAATATAGGCAGGCAGCCAGCCGTAACGTAACGAAATAACATTTGTTCATTTGTTTTAGCTGTTGTGTTGGGTGGTAAAATGGTAAACGACGTGTGTTTTATAATCGATATTGAATAAAATAAATGGGTGTATATTAACAGCCAGCGAGTGGGTGGTGGGGAGGTGCCACACAACAATCACAAATCGAAAAAAAAGAATCCAACATTGTGCAAAGAACTGATAACAAGACAAAATGAAAAAAACATCCGTACATTTTTTGTTTTATTTTAAAAGATAAGAATATGTTGATGCATTGGGTCGTTTCGGGGTTCATACACACGGGGAAAACATTTATGCAAAACCATTGAACTTAGGGAAAAAAAGAAACGAAATCCTGGAAGAAAAAAAAACGCGATTGAAAAATCATTGAATTGATGAATTTAATGATTTTTCAATCTTGTAAATCTTGTCAACTTTTCGAAATGATCTATAATTGGTAGTTGTATTTTCCAGTAGTTTTTATAAAACTTGTTCTTATAGTATCAACTGAACCGTCCATTAAACTAAGGGAAATAAGAACTAAAATCGTGCCAGGAAAACATGATTACAAACTACTGGTAGAAAGGAGAGGAGAACAACGTGCTGGTGGGATATTTATTCTTATCGAAATCACTCAGAATTGGTATTTGACTTTTCAAAATCAAATTACTGCAGGTGGCAGTTGTAACCCCAACGGAATTCTGCAAAGAATATTCCAATCCAACAAATTTTGGCGTGGAAAAATTCATAAATGTTCAAATAGTTGAAATGTTTAATATTTTAGTGTACATTTGATTGACCTGTAATGCCTAAGCAATTGGCATTTACGAATATTGATACAGAGGGGTCTGAGTTCATAATTGCCAAGGCAAATTTCGCTTATAGTTGCAGACATTGATTTAATGACAAAAAGGTAAAACAAAATACAAAATACAAAAATCAACCTCAAAATATTTGGTACAGCAACAAGAACTGTTCAACAATTTCATTTATCCTGACATTCCAATATGTGTATTTATTTGTACCTTAAGGGGTTACGCAACCCTGAATTAAAAATACTTTAAGTAATATTTTAAGCGTGACCGCATAAAGAAATTGCAATTATTTCCGAAGTTACATGCAATACATTTAAAGTTAGATCTTGATGGCTCTCTCTGATTCAGAGATATGATCAAATATGTGTACTATGACTAATCGAAAATAGTGCTAAAATAAAGCGGTAATTGTAGGAGTTTGGCCAAAAATGCTGACGAGATATTAATTCCACTATAAACTACACACTTTCACATTTACACTTTGAGTCTAGTGGAGTCCTACATATAACTTTTGGTCCACGACATTTATAGGATATGCTCACTATGAATCAGAAAATTACAACACTTGAGAAAACTGACAAAACTACAGTAATCAGAAAATATTAAATATAATTTTCAACTACTTACGCAAGCCTTCAATTTCAAAAATATAGTCGCTTTATTATTTTCTTGTTACGCCTTAATTTTAAGTATTTTGTATAACTGCTTCAGACACGAATTAATTCCACCTAGTTTTCAGAAATAGATTTTGTCGATTGCTTGGGGTGCGGTCACAAAGAAAATCTATACTCATTTAACAATTTCCAATTTAAATATTTTGAATTTCTGTCAAAAATATGGGACCAGTGTGAGTTGGTTCAAACTGGTGTGCATAATATCACCGAATCTACTGAATCGATCTGGCTCAATTTTTTTATTTATTCGTTAAAGTATTGTCTATCATCACCATCGTAGGTCTTTTTGATTTAAGGTCCTGTTCAAAAGTTATGCAATTTTTTGCCCAACATTTTGATGAAAATTTGAGTTTTCTTCTGCCGCTCACCTGCCATTTTTACAAAAAAAATTAAAATATCCTACGATGGACGATATCCACAACCTTCCTGAATAAGAAAAACCACCGGCAAGGGTTTTAAAACATGGTCTCATTTGACCATGTCATTTTGTAACTTTCCAATTTTATTTTTTTTTTAATATTGCCCTCTATTGTCCTCTATTTAAAATTTTAAATAAAAAAATACTGATTATTTTTTAAAATTTCTGGTTTTATTGGAAAGGTTGAACTTTACCATTTAATTTCCATTATTAATATCATTCATATGACTGGCACGGCAGTACCTCGTTCGATCAACCCAATTTTTCAGTACATGGTCCAATGATGCCGCCAGCCCAAAATCCACACCAAACAGTGAGTCGTTGTGGATGCATTGGCTTCTCAATAGTCACGTGTGGATTCTCTGAACCGCATATGTGGCAATTTTTCTTTTTGACATAGCCACCGAGATGAAAATGAGTATCATTTGAAAACACGAAAATTTTCCACGTAAATTTCTTACAGTTTTTCGTTAAAGACTCACTACTTTGGAAGTAAGTATTTAATATTTCCCAAATTTGTTTAAGCGTATAGCGTCTCATTTTGCAAATGTCAAACATTAACCTGAAAATAAAAATGAATGTTATTCTACCTTTCAAAGTAATCGGTAGTTCAACTTTAAAATGTTAAAAGACCCACCCAGTACTAAGTTTTATTATTGCCCCAATGCCTGTTTTTGGTGGTACAACACCAAAATTATTATAACCCTAAATTGAATTGAGTTAAATTGCATTGAAATAAGTATATAGCAATGATTTGTGCAGGATATTTGGAATTATTTATTAATTAACAAAAACTGCAGCATATTTTTTCCAGATTTTTTGAATATCTTTAGCTGATATATTAAGCCTTACCATCGACTAAAGGATGCCAGGAGTTATATCTGAGATTTCGGAATTGTGGTTCCACATATATTTTTGGAATAATTCTATAACTTTTGAACGGAAAAATATATCTGAAGAAATTTCACTTGCTTAGTGCAGAGATGTTTTCCAGATGATTTGCAAAACTGTGCGTGACCATTGCCAAAATTGTCTATACTGACATAAAATGTGCTTAGATGGGCGAAGTTCCTCAATTAGTGTAAGGCATATTTGAGTTGGAAGAAAAGTATTTTATTTTTTTTTTGCGACGTTGGTGTTCTAGTTTTTATGTTGCGCTCTCACTATTAGCCTGATATTGAAATTATTAATATTGTAAAATTGTTTTTACGGTTCTAAAAAATTACTGAAAAAGATTGGTGCAATCTTCGAAGTTATGGGCTTCTAATTTTCATCGTTCCCCCCCAAAAAAGGAGACAAATTTTTCTTTTCCTCCTGCAGGTCCAAATTTATTCATGAAGAAGGCATAATTTAGAAGTTTTTTATGTTCTATTTGAATCTTTTTGGTCAAAGGACCCCCTCTAAAAGTGGTAGGTAGGTCTTCTCCAAAATTGCATTCAATACAAGAAGTATTTGAAATAAATTCTCAAATGGCAAAGCACCGATTGGAAACCGTTTATGACGTTGCGGCAAATAAAGAAATTGCGACCATTTTATTAAAATTTTAATTAATTAATTAAAAATTTTTGGCAATTCGGAATTCACAAATTAGTGTTCCTATTTTCCTCCACCAGCTGGCCTCAGATGTTTTGTCGCTTGAACTTTTACTTTCACTGAGAGTTATATTTTCTTTAGCAACTGATATAATATAATTTACAATCAATTACTAAAGTTATTCTTTTATTCTTCTTTCTTTCCAGCTGCTTGTTATATATATTTATTTGTAATAATAAGAAACCAATACACCTCATCCCAACAACAACAACAACATGTCTGCCGCAGCTACCAATGAAGTTGAAGCCCATCATGAGGAGGACGTACACGACTCCAACTATCAGCCACCACCAGAAAAGACCATTGAGGAGATAATGGCCGCCGATCAGGAAGATGAAAGTCTAAGGCGTTACAAGGAACAATTGCTGGGAGAGGCACAAGCAGAAAAAATTATTGTGGGTAAGTTAAGAGCGAGAGAAAAAAGGTGAAAAAAGATGGAAATGACAGAAAAAAATCTAAAGCAACCTAGCAAACATGTTTGAAAATGAGAGATTAAAAATGTTGACAATTCTTTTATTGGTTGATCAAGTTTTATAGTGGTTTGTTAGGCTGCTTAAATCTAAAATTGACAGAGATTCAGTTTTTGTAAAGCAAAGTCTTGATTTTTTGATTTTTGATTATTTTATTTATTATTTCTTTCTAGAACCCAATGATGAACGTAAAGTTTTGGTTAAGAAATTGGCCTTGGTGGCGGAAGGACGTCCCGACATGGAATTGGATTTAACCGGTGATCTAACTCAGCTTAAGAAACAAGTAAATATTTTGCATAATTTAAGCAGAGAATTCTTTATTAATTCCTATTTTCTAAATTTTCAGGTTTTCGTCATTAAAGAGGGTGTACAGTACAAAGTACGCATTGATTTTATTGTTCAAAGAGAAATTGTGCACGGCCTTAAATATGTACAAAAGACTTATCGCTTAGGTGTCCCTGGTAAGTAGTTGTTGGCTTTAACCGAGTACAAACAAAATGTTTTTTGTGTGATGAAGAAGCCCTCCAACAGTGCAACGAAAACTAACAAAAATTGTATGTTTTAATTTAAGACCTTGCAATTTTTCGTTGCACTGCTGTTCATTGATTAATAATCAACTTTGTATGTCTTCTCTGCAAACAAAACAAAACTAACACTATTCATTTTGTACTTGTCATGCTTCATTTTTTTGTAGCAGCCACTTTTCCAAAGGGGTTTCCATTTATCATTTCTAACTGATTTCTTTTAGTTCATTTTCAAACATCAAACGAACGTCATAACATTGTTTTTTGTTATTTTTCTGCCTCTTACTTAAGTTTTCGCAAAGAAAAACCATCATCATGTTTGCGAACTCGATTACTTCGAATTTATTTTGTGGCCTCTGTGGTGTCGCTTATATTTTACTCATTACTTTAGTTATTACCGTATTGATAATGTGTTGATCTATTAATCCAGAATTGCTTATTCTTTTTTGTCTGTCTCTCTTTCTCCCCACCAATTGCTTTTCTGTTTTTAAAACTGTGCCTTTTTATAACCAATTTATTTCAATACTAAATGTTTTTGTGTGTGCGTGTGTCTGTGTGTATATCTCTGTACAAATATGTGTCGTAACTAACCCAAAAACCAAAAAAACATAACCAAAGATCTAGTTGGTAAGATATTTAACAAAATAACTGTAACATTAATTGAAAATGTTCCATATTGAAGATCATCAAGGCTTAGTATAAAATCATTGTTTAGTTTTGTATTTAAAAAATGGAAACAGAATTTTATTTTGGCGGAAAGAAAAACTCTTTAACTCTGCTGGAAAGAAAAGATTTTAATAAAAAATTGCTTTAACGCTAAGACAAAAAAATTAATTTTGGTGTTATAAGGGTAGCAACAATTTCTATAAAAAAATCAAAGGTATTGTCATTGGACAGCCCAAACATTTATTGAAAATTGTATTAAAATGGTTCTTCAGAGAAGAAGAATGGGGCAAAAATGGATACACGTAGAACCTTCGTCTAGACGGCATTAAAATTTCTCTTTTAGAGGGAAAAAATTAAAAATGACAGGATTTTTAATTTTTGAAACAACAAAATAAAAATGACAGAATTTTGTATTTTTTAAAACTAAAAATAAAAATGGCAGGATTTTTTAATTTTAAAGACACAAAAAAATATTTTAATTTTTGAAACAATAACAAAGTATAAATGACAGGAATTTTTTAATTTTTAAAACTAAAAAAAATCAAAATGAAAGAATTTGTAATTTTTAAATATTAAAATATAGATATAAAAAATAAAAAACTAACAAAAATAAAAAAGTAATCCCATCCATCGATCTGTGAGTTATGCATGGTGGTTGTTCCAGATATATAAATTAAAATAGAAATGATAAAAATAAAAAATAACAAATTAAAAGTTCTTTTTACATTTTTTAATCAAAAATAAATACAAAAGTTTGAAAATAAAAATAATAAATGAATTAAAGATATAATAATAAATAAGAAAATTAAGGAAATTAAAATACAAATCAAAATAATAATAGCTGAGAAGTTACAAATATAAATCTTAATTTTGATACAAAATTTAAAAATTAAAAAAATGCTCCATATGGGTTGTATAGGGATTACTTTTTAATTTTTAATTTTTTTATTTCATTATTTTTAATATTAATTATATTTATTTTTTAATTTCTTTTATACTCTTTTTTAATTTTGAATTTAAAAAATAATTGTATTTAATTGGTATTAAAATATAAATATAATTAAAATTTAAAATAAATTAGAAATGAAAAAATACAGAAATAAAAAACTTAAAAAATAAAGTTTGAAAATAAAAAATAATAATTGAGTTAAAGATAAAACAAAAAATAAATAAAAGGAAAGAAATTAAAATACGAAAAATATAAATAATTACAAATAAAAATAATAATAGATTACAAGTTACATATATAAATCTTAATTTAGCAATAAAAAAATACAAATATTAAATTAAAATTAAAAAATGTTTCATATGGTTTGTATGGGATTGCTTTTTAATTTTTTATTTCATTATTTTTTATTTTTAATTATATATATTTTTTAATTTCTTATTTTTTTAATTTTGAATTAAAAAAATAATTGTAATTAATTGGTTTTAAAAATAAATTATTATAAATTATTATAATTATAATTAATAAAAAATAAATTAAAAATAAATATAATTAAAATTAAAAATAAATTTGAAATGAAAAAATGCAGAAATAAAAAATAATAAATAAAAAACTTAAAAAAATAAAGTTTGAAAATAAAAAATAATAATTGAATTAAAGATAATAAATAAGAAAATGAAGGAAATTAAATTACAAAAAAAAACATATAAATAATTACAAATAAAAATAATAATAGATAGAAGTTGCAAATATAAATCATAGTTTTGAAATTAAAAAAATACAACATTTACAAATTAAAAAATGATCCATATGGATTGTATGGGATTATTTTTTAATTTTAATTATATTTATTTTTTATTTTGAAATTAAAAAACAATTGTAATTAATTGGCATTAAAAAATAAATATAGTTAAAATTAAAAATAAAATAGAAATAAAAAAATAAAGAAATAGAAAACTAAAAATAAATTTTGAAAATAAAATATAATAAATGAATTAAAGATAAAATAATAAATAAGAAAATAAAGGAAATTAAAATAACAAAAATATATAAATAATTAAAAATTAAAAATAGAGATATCAATCTTAATTTTGAAATTAAAAGATAAGTACAACATTTACAAATTAAAAATAATGCTCAATATGGATTGTTTGGGATTACTTTTTAATTTTTAAGTTTTTTTTATTATTTTTTTTTTATTTTATTTTTTTATTTTTTTTATTTTTATTTTTTTTTATTTTTATTTTTTTATTTTTTGTTTTTTTTTTTATTTTTATTTTTTTTATTTTTTTATTTTTTTTTTTATTTTTTTAATTTTAATTATATTTATTTTTAAATTTTTAATACTCTTTTTAATGAAATAATTAACATTAATAATTAAAAAAATAAAGAAATGTTTTGCTTCTTTATTTCCCGATTAAATTTGATTAAATTAAAAAATAAAAATAGTAAATAAAAAGTAATACAAAAATATTTAATTAAAAAATAAATATATTAATTAATTATATTTTAATAAATTTTAATTAAAAAACAAACGCAAAAGTTTAAAAATAATAAATTAATTAAAAGTAAAATAATAAATCAAAAATTTAAGGAAATTTAAACAACAAAAAATATTTACAAAATAATAATAAAATAGAAGAATAGAATGGAATAATAAATAGAAAAAGAGTACATAGAAAATAAAACTAAAAATAACGAGATAATTTTTAAAACAATGAAATATAAAAATAACAAAATTAAAAATAAACCCACAAACAATTTCATTATTTTATTTTTCTGTTGTCATTTTTTTAATCAGCATTTTGTTTGTTGCTTCAAATTTCTAAATTTTTCAAGACAAAGATTTCTAAAAATTTTTATCTTAGATAAAATATAATTAAATTAAAATAATAAATTAAAAGTTATACAAATACAAAGAGGATTTTTAAATTTCTTAATTGAAAAAAATAAAAAATTAATAAAAGAAATTTAAAAAACCAAAAAATATATACAAAATAATAAATTAAAAATATAAACAGTATTTTCTTAATTTTGAAATTAAAAATTAAATTTATTATTAAATAACAAATAAATAATAATTAAATAATAAATAAATAAAAAATAAATAAGTAACAATTAATTAATAATGAAACTACAAACAACAAAATAATTTTTAAAACAATGAAATATAAAAATAAAAAATTAAAAAAATAATCCCACAACCTATTTATTATATTCTCTATCTATTTCCTGTAGATTTTTTCTTTTTTTTATAAATTTTTTCAATCAGCAAATTTCCAAATATTTCATGGCAAAATTTTCTACAAAATTTAGTTTTTTTTTTTCGATGTTTTTTTTGATAATTATTAAATTTTATATTAAACCTTGGTCTGAGATTTTTCTCTATGGAACATTTTAAGTTTAATTTCTCAACATTCTATTTTTTAATGTGGTCGTGCTCATCATAACTTATTTGCTTTTTCTTCCCCCTCCCCTGCCACGTTTAGTTGATAAAATGACACATATGGTGGGCTCGTATCCTCCCAAAAAGGAAATCCAATGTTATATTACACCCAACGAGGAAGCCCCCTCCGGCATGATGGCCCGTGGTACTTATTCGGTGTCTTCCCTGTTCACCGATGACGACAAACACAACCATCTCAAGTGGGAGTGGACATTCGAAATAAAAAAGGATTGGGAGTAAAACACATGCAACAACATAAGAACAACAACCACAACAATAATAACAATAAAAACAACAACAACATAGGCTGCATTCAAATTTTACATAAAGCAAAACAAAATAAAAGAAAATCAAAAGCAAAAGCAAATATTTAAGAAACAAAAAAACTCAATGGTTAAGTCAAAAATTATTCAAACAAAAAGTATTCAAAATTTCTTAAAAAAAAAACAACAACAATACTATTTTGAAAAGAGAAAAAAGAACAAAATAACTAAACTTTAAATTAAGTCTTAAATAAAAGGTACCAAATAACAAAAACAACAACAAATATATATTCTAAAGATTTTTGAAAAATCCCCCCTTGAAAAAAAGAAAATATATTCTAAAGAGAACCTTGAGATTTTTGAAAAATCCACCCCTCCCCCATTGTCCCCTCAACCACCAAGTATGAATGAGAATAAAGTGCTGAATTTTTATTTGATAAAAAATATAAAAAATTTAAAAAATATTCAAAAAAGAACAAAAAAAAAAACTAAAAACAAAACTTAAATGTAAAGTATTGCCATCATTTTTGAGATAAAAAAACGCGTATTATTTGTTGTATTTCTTCAAAAAGTTATATTGAAAAAAGCATTTCGCCACATAAAATGTATTTAAACGTAAACAGAAAATCTTCTTGATATTTTGAGTATTTTTTGTGAACTTCAGAAACAAGATTTTTGTTTAAAGTATTTTTTTTTATTTTCATTAAAAACTCATAAATGTTTTTCAATTGTGTGCTATATATTTAAAAGAAAAGAGGAGAGAAGAAATTAACTGTGGGATTTGAAGTTTTCTTCAAGAAATCTTCATTAAATCCTCTGGAATTTCCTGCGATTTCTTCTCTTTTTTTGTAATTTGTATTGTAGATGGTTTATTGCCTGTATAAATACTATTCTTTCGATATTTGTTTGTTATAAATATGTACGTATTTTCTAACTTTCTATCTTCTTATTGTCTCCCTGTCTGTCTGTCTGTCTATGTCCCACTTATGTTTGCCAGTATATATTGTATTCTGTGTAGTTTACTTACCCCCTCTTTTTATTATTTTCTTCATTATATATAACTATGTATTAACTTTTTTGTTTTTTTTTTCTATTCCTTCAACCAAATTGTATGTAAAGAAAATAAAAAATAAGAAAAACCCTAAATAAAGAAATCATTTTTTATACAATTCTTCCACAAAGAAATGAAAACAATACAAACGTGAAATGGAAAATATTTTTGATGAATAGGAATTATTCGGGTGTTCTTCCAAGTGTATTTTGGATCTTGCAACAAGCGATGTTGGCACTACCGTGAAGGGTAGTGCCCACGTAAATCCACAGTTGTAATGATCAAAATAGAGGTATACATCGGCGATGGAAGATTCTCATAGGGATACAAATTTAATGGGAATAAATAAAAGAAAACATGGACGGATGTGATTTCCATTCTGACTGTATGCAAATCTGCAATATGTGTCTTCTGGAGCAGTAGCAATATTTGCTGATGTGTTTTTATTTAAGAAGTTATGAAGCTTTAACGATTTGAAAATTAATTTTAATTTTTTGACCCGAAAAAAGTGATCACAGATTATTGTCCTTTTGCTCGTAGGACAATTGTTAAAGAAGTTATGAAGGTTTAAAGATTTGAAAATAAATTTTAATTTTAATTTTTTGACCCGAAAGAACTGATCACAGATTATTGTCCTTTTGCTCGCAGGGCCGCTAGTTTAGAACTATGAAGGTTTAAAGTTTTGAAAATAAATTTAAATTTTTGAACCGAAAAAAGTGATCACAGATAATTGTCCTTTTGCTCGTAGGGCTGCTTGTTTAAAAGTTATGAAGGTTTAAAGTTTTAAAAATGAATTTTAGTTTTTTGATCCAAAAAAGTGATCACAGATTATTGTCCTTTTGCTCGTAGGACGTTTAGTTTAGATGTTATTAAGGGTTAAAGTTTTAAAAATTAATTTTAATTTTTTGAACCGAAAAAAGTGATAACAGATTAATTATTGTCCTTTTCCTCCTAAAAAGTTTGAAGTTTTGAAAATTGATTTTAATGTTTTGACCCAAAATAAGTGATCGCAGATTATTGTCCTTTTGCTCCTAGAGCCGCTGGTTTAGAAGTTAGGAAGGGTTAAAGTTTTGAAAATGAATTTTAGTTTTTTTGACCCGAAAAAAGTGATCACAGATTATTGTCCTCGTAGGACGTCTAGTTTAGAAGTTATGAAGGGTTAAAGTTTTGAAAATGAATTTTAATTTTTTGACCCAAAATAAGTGATCACAGATTATTGTCCTTTTGCTCGTAGGGCCGCTGGCTTAGAAGTTATGAAGGTTTAAAGTTTTGAAAATGAATTTTAATTTTTTGACCCAAAATAAGTGATCACAGGTTTTGCTCCTAAGGCTGCTGGTTGAGAAGTTATGAAGGTTTAAAGTTTTGCAAATTAATTTCAATTTTTTTGACCCCAAATAAGTGAACACAGATTACACTAGTCAACAGTCAAAATGTACTCGGGATGCGATAATTTTTTCTGTGTAGATAACCTTGACATGAGCTCGAAAAACGCAATAACAATTTTTTTTTCGTTTGGTTTTTTTTTTATTATTTTTTTTTAAATTTAAAAAATTTTTTTTTGGTTAATTTGTTTCGTCCGGCATAACTCGGGAACCACTAGCCCGATTTAATTGAATTAAATTTTAAAAAATTTAAAATTACAATTCCCTTAATCTGTTCATATATTGTTTTCCTATACAAGCAACAGTTTCCAAGTTAAAAATGAATATATAAAGGAAAAAACTTATTTTTTGCCTAAAGATTTAATTTTTTTTTTTTAAATCCATAAAAAATCCAAAATGAAAAAAAATGTCAAATCTTATTACTTTTACGTAAAGTCACATAACCTATAACAAAGATCATGAAAATCGATGCACGCGTTTCGCTTTTATTCGCAATTGAGTAAAGGTATGCATTTCAAAAATTTGCTCGACATATGCACAACTTTGTCTATGGTAAGGTTTTTTCTTTTTTTTTTTGATTCTCAGAATTAACAAAACGGAATAAACAAAGGGTTATTTAATTTTTATGATTGCGTAAGCAAAGTAATAAACGCTAATAAATGTGCGTGAACAATTAAAAGGAAAAAAGGAAAGGGGACTTTTTTAATTATTTGGGTTTTCCGTTGGCTACCTGTATGATTTTTTTACAGAAATGCAACCCACATTTAAGGGTGGTCATTATTCGGAAAATTTAAGACTCACACATGGTGAAACAGGTATGTAGCCACCGTATGTATGTAGGTATGTAGGACCGTCGAAAACGCCTTCCTTAATCTTTGCCGATGAAAGGTGAGGAAAAATGGTTTTTAAATAGGCGAACGCTTCGCCATCTTTGTTGATAGCTTTCACGAAGTTTTTTATGAGTCCGAGCTTTATGTGAAGAGGTGGGAGAAAAACATTTTCCTTTTTTATGAGTGGTGTATATTTCACGTTGTCGCTGCCGGGGATGAAGTTAACTCTTTCTGTCCAACTCCTCCTGGTGTAATGATGTTGACGATCGCGGCTGTCCCAAAGGCAGAGAAAACAACAGTACTTTGTGAATGCACCTTGTAATCCACAAAGGATACCGATAACCTTAAGGTCGGCACAAACTTTCCAATCGTGCCTCTCATAGTTAAGGCACTTTAGTAGATTGTCCATGACTTCGTATGTTTCCTTGGTGTCAACGGCATGAGCAATTGGAATCGAAGGTTTCTCGTTGCCGTTGTGCAGTAAAATTGCTTTAAGGCTCTGCTTGTTGCTGTCGATGAAAAGACGCCACTCTCCTGGATCGTAAGAGTACCCGAGTTCACCAAATAATCCGGGAATGTCCTTACAAAAACAGATGTTGTCTTTTTTTTGTGTAGTACCTTGCGTATGGTTCATGACGCTTCCTGTAGATTGTTGTCACCACACCAGGAGCCAAGAAACCGAACTGTTGCATGCGCGATGCATGCAACTCTGCATCTTCCTTGGAGAGTTTCAATTCTCTAACCCAATCGTTCAGTTCTGCTTGGGAACATAAGCGTTGACCTCCATGCAATGTATATGTTGACTCGCATTCTGATGTGGTTTCTACTGTCTCCGGATCTGATGTTGGATGTATCGCCTCATTATTAGATGCCCATCTTGAAACGGACGGTTGCGGGTCCACTGGTTCTTCGGAAAATGGCACTGGAAAATTCACTGTTGAAACAGCAGCGTAAGTCCATCGTATATTTTTTCCCACGCCTGTTTTTTTGCTAAGACAGAAGTAGCAATCTGTTACATGGCAAAGCGGAGCTCTCCAAAGCATTGGCATGATGATTCTCGGCTGTCGTCTGAAAGAATTTCAATAATAAGTTATATATGTTCTTGAATTTTGTAATCTACACTTACCTTGAGTCAGCTAGCTGTACGTAGCACCTTGGACATAGAGCACTTGGTGTCCACCGCTCATCTATGTTTGAGACCTTTAAATTGAAGCTCTCTTCAAATGAATCTCTCAATTTAGGTGAAAAACAACGCTTGTTTTTTTCAGAAACGTATTCTCCGCACATGTAACAAAAATTACTTGGATTGGTATTGCATTCAAATCCTCGCGAACGTTTGCTCATTTTAACTATCGCGTTCGTCGACACTTGTTGAATGAGTAAAATCGATCAATGAAGACCTATTTATACGCCCATGTGCTGACAACCGCATGATTTCCAAATCGCATTTTTTTTGGCGATTTCGAGTCTCTAAATTTCGCATTTTTACTTTAAACAATTGTTTTCAGTTTTCTTTCTTTACTGGCGGATAAATGAAGAAGATGTTTGGTTAAACATAGCAATTTTAAATAGAAATGTAAAATTTAGAATCTCGAAATCGCTAAACAAAATGCGATTTGGAAATCATGCGGTTGTCAGCACATGGGCGATACTGTGTATTGTTTAGTATTTTACTGACAGGTACTTATAAATGGGTGTATATTTTTTTACGGTGGCTACATACCTGTTTCACCATGTGTGAGTCTTAAATTTTCCGAATAATGACCACCCTTAAATGTGGGTTGCATTTCTGTAAAAAAATCATACAGGTAGCCAACGGAAAACCCAAATAATTAAAAAAGTCCCCTTTCCTTTTTTCCTTTTAATTGTTCACGCACATTTATTAGCGTTTATTACTTTGCTTACGCAATCATAAAAATTAAATAACCCTTTGTTTATTCCGTTTTGTTAATTCTGAGAATCAAAAAAAAGAAAAAACCTTACCATAGACAAAGTTGTGCATATGTCGAGCAAATTTTTGAAATTCATACCTTTACTCAATTGCGAATAAAAGCGAAACGCGTGCATCGATTTTCATGATCTTTGTCTCATTTTGCTCATAGGTTATGTGACTTTACGTAAAAGTAATAAGATTTGACATTTTTTTTCATTTTGGATTTTTTATGGATTTTTTAAAAAAAAAAATTTAAATCTTTAGGCAAAAAATAAGTTTTTTCCTTTATATATTCATTTTTAACTTGGAAACTGTTGCTTGTATAGGAAAACAATATATGAACAGATTAAGGGAATTGTAATTTTAATTTTTTTTAAAATTTAATTCAATTAAATCGGGCTAGTGATTCCCGAGTTATGCCGGACGAAACAAATTAACCAAAAAAAAATTTTTAAAATTTAAAAAAAAAAAATAATAAAAAAAAACCAAACGAAAAAAAATTTTTTATTGCGTTTTTCGAGCTCATGTCAAGGTTATCTACACAGAAAAAATTATCGCATCCCGAGTACATGAAATTTTTTTCATTTTGTTGAGTAGTGTTATTGTCCTTTTGCTCGTAGCGCCGCTGGTTTAGAAGTTATGAAGGTTTAAAGTTTTAAAAAATAATTTTAATTTTTTGACCCGAAAAAAGTGATCACAGATTATTGTCTTTCTATTTGTCTTTATTATTATTTTAAAAACTCAGAGTATTATGTGTGTTTTTCAATGTATTTCTGATTAGTTCTAAAGTCACATGAGTTTTTGAAATTTTTTTAATTTAAAAACATCTTTTAAATCATTCCAAAATTACTACGTATTGCGACGAGACATATTTTTTACATATTTCTTTGGAATTTTCCTTGTTGAACAAACTATTGAAAATATTTTCTGATGATTAATGTAAGAAATACACAATAAAAATGCAAATAAGAATTTATTCAAAAAATACATATAACATAGAAGAAAATATATGTATGTGAAAGCAATTTATATAATAATGCCAAAGGAATCCAAAGTGAATTATTGTGGATCTCTTTCTCTGTGGAGAAATAAAGTGTGTGAATTATACAAAGAAATTTATGTAGTTTTACTTTTCGCTAAATTGAATTCTTGGCAATAAATGTCTATGGGATATAATGTAAAAATGGGGGATCTAAAAAATTTGTCTAAGATATGTAAGGATTTTTATTGCTTTGTTGGGAAGAGTTGACATTCTATAAAATATAGATACAAAATGGTATTGAGCCAGCACAATGTCCTAGTTCAAATTAAATATTGATTACAGATTAAAAAAAATAAACCAAGAAAATAAAAAACCCGAATCGTCAATTTCACCAGCAATGAATTTAACTAAATTTAATTAAAATTTATTTATTATAATTTATATTAATAATAAAAATCCGAATAATGAATTTCCCTGACAATGACTTTATATGAAGGCTTAAAGTTTTGAAAATGAATTTTAGTTTTTTGACCCGAAAAAAGTGATCACAGATTATTGTCCTTTTGCTCGTAGGACGTCTAGTTTAGAAGTTATGAAGGGTGAAAGTTTTGAAAATGAATTTTAGTTTTTTGACCTGAAAAAAGTGATCACAGATTATTGTCCTTTTGCTCGTAGGACGTCTAGTTTAGAAGTTATGAAGGGTGAAAGTTTTGAAAATGAATTTTAGTTTTTTGTCCCGAAAAAAGTGATCACAGATTATTGTCCTTTTGCTCGTAGGACGTCTAGTTTAGAAGTTATGAAGGGTTAAAGTTTTAAAAATTAATTTTAGTTTTTTGTCCCGAAAAAAGTGATCACAGATTGTTGTACTTTTGCTCGTAGGACGTTTAGTTTAGAAGTTATGAAGGGTTAAAGTTTTAAAAATTAATTTTAGTTTTTTGTCCCGAAAAAAGTGATCACAGATTGTTGTCCTTTTGCTCGTAGGACGTCTAGTTTAGAAGTTATGAAGGGTTAATGTTTTAAAAATTAATTTTAGTTTTTTTTTTGACCCGAAAAAAGTGATCACAGATTATTGTCCTTTTGCTCGTAGGACGTCTAGTTTAGAAGTTATGAAGGGTTAAAGTTTTAAAAATTAATTTTAGTTTTTTGACGCAATAAAAGTGATCACAGATTATTGTCCTTTTGCTCGTAGGACGTCTAGTTTAGAAGTTCTGAAGGGTTAAAGTTTTGAAAATGAATTTTAGTTTTTTGTCCCGAAAAAAGTGATCACAGATTATTGTCCTTTTGCTCGTAGGACGTCTAGTTTAGAAGTTATGAAGGGTTAAAGTTTTAAAAATTAATTTTAGTTTTTTTTTTTTGTCCCGAAAAAAGTGATCACAGATTATTGTCCTTTTGCTCGTAGGACGTCTAGTTTAGAAGTTATGAAGGGTTAAAGTTTTAAAAATTAATTTTTGTTTTTTTTTTGTCCCGAAAAAAGTGATCACAGATTATTGTCCTTTTGCTCGTAGGACGTCTAGTTTAGAAGTTATGAAGGGTTAAAGTTTTAAAAATTAATTTTAGTTTTTTTTTTGTCCCGAAAAAAGTGATCACAGATTATTGTCCTTTTGCTCGTAGGACGTCTAGTTTAGAAGTTATGAAGGGTTAAAGTTTTAAAAATTAATTTTAGTTTTTTGACGCAATAAAAGTGATCACAGATTATTGTCCTTTTGCTCGTAGGACGTCTAGTTTAGAAGTTATGAAGGGTTAAAGTTTTGAAAATGAATTTTAGTTTTTTGTCCCGAAAAAAGTGATCACAGATTATTGTCCTTTAGCTCGTAGGACGTCTAGTTTAGAAGTTATGAAGGGTTAAAGTTTTAAAAATTAATTTTAGTTTTTTGTCCCGAAAAAAGTGATCACAGATTATTGTCCTTTTGCTCGTAGGACGTCTAGTTTAGAAGTTATGAAGGGTTAAAGTTTTGAAAATGAATTTTAGTTATTTGACCCAATAAAAGTGATCACAGATTATTGTCCTTTTGCTCGTAGGACGTCTAGTTTAGAAGTTATGAAGGGTTAAAGTTTTAAAAATTAATTTTAGTTTTTTGACCCAATAAAAGTGATCACAGATTATTGTCCTTTTGCTCGTAGGACGTCTAGTTTAGAAGTTATGAAGGGTTAAAGTTTTGAAAATGAATTTTAGTTATTTGACCCAATAAAAGTGATCACAGATTATTGTCCTTTTGCTCGTAGGACGTCTAGTTTAGAAGTTATGAAGTGTTAAAGTTTTAAAAATTAATTTTAGTTTTTTGACCCAATAAAAGTGATCACAGATTATTGTCCTTTTGCTCGTAGGACGTCTAGTTTAGAAGTTATGAAGGGTTAAAGTTTTGAAAATGAATTTTAGTTATTTGACCCAATAAAAGTGATCACAGATTATTGTCCTTTTGCTCGTAGGACGTCTAGTTTAGAAGTTATGAAGTGTTAAAGTTTTAAAAATTAATTTTAGTTTTTTGACCCAATAAAAGTGATCACAGATTATTGTCCTTTTGCTCGTAGGACGTCTAGTTTAGAAGTTATGAAGGGTTAAAGTTTTGAAAATGAATTTTAGTTATTTGACCCAATAAAAGTGATCACAGATTATTGTCCTTTTGCTCGTAGGACGTCTAGTTTAGAAGTTTTGAAGGGTTAAAGTTTTGAAAATGAATTTTAGTTTTTTGCCCCGAAAAAAGTGATCACAGATTATTGTCCTTTTGCTCGTAGGACGTTTAGTTTAGAAGTTATGAAGGGTTAAAGTTTTGAAAATGAATTTTAGTTTTTTTGACCCGAAAAAGTGATCACAGATTATTGTCCTTTTGCTCGTAGGACGTCTAGTTTAGAAGTGGTTAAAGTTTTGAAAATGAATTTTAGTTTTTTGTCCCGAAAAAAGTGATCACAGATTATTGTCCTTTTGCTCGTAGGACGTCTAGTTTAGAAGTTATGAAGGGTTAAAGTTTTAAAAATTAATTTTAGTTTTTTGACGCAATAAAAGTGATCACAGATTATTGTCCTTTTGCTCGTAGGACGTCTAGTTTAGAAGTGGTTAAAGTTTTGAAAATGAATTTTAGTTTTTTGTCCCGAAAAAAGTGATCACAGATTATTGTCCTTTAGCTCGTAGGACGTCTAGTTTAGAAGTTATGAAGGGTTAAAGTTTTAAAAATTAATTTTAGTTTTTTGTCCCGAAAAAAGTGATCACAGATTATTGTCCTTTTGCTCGTAGGACGTCTAGTTTAGAAGTTATGAAGGGTTAAAGTTTTAAAAATTAATTTTTGTTTTTTTTTTGTCCCGAAAAAAGTGATCACAGATTATTGTCCTTTTGCTCGTAGGACGTCTAGTTTAGAAGTTATGAAGGGTTAAAGTTTTAAAAATTAATTTTAGTTTTTTGACGCAATAAAAGTGATCACAGATTATTGTCCTTTTGCTCGTAGGACGTCTAGTTTAGAAGTTATGAAGGGTTAAAGTTTTGAAAATGAATTTTAGTTTTTTGTCCCGAAAAAAGTGATCACAGATTATTGTCCTTTAGCTCGTAGGACGTCTAGTTTAGAAGTTATGAAGGGTTAAAGTTTTAAAAATTAATTTTAGTTTTTTGGCCCTAAAAAAGTGATCACAGATTATTGTCCTTTTGCTCGTAGGACGTCTAGTTTAGAAGTTATGAAGGGTTTAAGTTTTAAAAATTAATTTTAGTTTTTTGGCCCTAAAAAAGTGATCACAGATTATTGTCCTTTTGCTCGTAGGACGTCTAGTTTAGAAGTTATGAAGGGTTTAAGTTTTAAAAATTAATTTTAGTTTTTTGTCCCGAAAAAAGTGATCACAGATTATTGTCCTTTTGCTCGTAGGACGTCCAGTTTAGAAGTTATGAAGGGTTAAAGTTTTAAAAATTAATTTTAGTTTTTTGTCCCAATAAAAGTGATCACAGATTATTGTCCTTTTGCTCGTAGGACGTCTAGTTTAGAAGTTATGAAGGGTTAAAGTTTTAAAAATTAATTTTAGTTTTTTGTCCCGAAAAAAGTGATCACAGATTATTGTCCTTTTGCTCGTAGGACGTCTAGTTTAGAAGTTATGAAGGGTTTAAGTTTTAAAAATTAATTTTAGTTTTTTGTCCCGAAAAAAGTGATCACAGATTATTGTCCTTTTGCTCGTAGGACGTCTAGTTTAGAAGTTATGAAGGGTTAAAGTTTTAAAAATTAATTTTAGTTTTTTGACCCAATAAAAGTGATCACAGATTATTGTCCTTTTGCTCGTAGGACGTCTAGTTTAGAAGTTATGAAGGGTTAAAGTTTTAAAAATTAATTTTAGTTTTTTGACCCAATAAAAGTGATCACAGATTATTGTCCTTTTGCTCGTAGGACGTCTAGTTTAGAAGTTATGAAGGGTTAAAGTTTTGAAAATGAATTTTAGTTTTTTGACCCAATAAAAGTGATCACAGATTATTGTCCTTTTGCTCGTAGGACGTCTAGTTTAGAAGTTATGAAAGGTTAAAGTTTTGAAAATGAATTTTAGTTTTTTGTCCTGAAAAAAGTGATCACAGATTATTGTCCTTTTGCTCGTAGGACGTCTAGGTTAGAAGTTATGAAGGGTTAAAGTTTTAAAAATTAATTTTAGTTTTTTGACCCAATAAAAGTGATCACAGATTATTGTCCTTTTGCTCGTAGGACGTCTAGTTTAGAAGTTATGAAGGGTTAAAGTTTTAAAAATTAATTTTAGTTTTTTGTCCTGAAAAAAGTGATCACAGATTATTGTCCTTTTGCTCGTAGGACGTTTAGTTTAGAAGTTATGAAGGGTTAAAGTTTTGAAAATGAATTTTAGTTTTTTGTCCTGAAAAAAGTGATCACAGATTATTGTCCTTTTGCTCGTAGGACGTTTAGTTTAAAAGTTATGAAGGGTTAAAGTTTTAAAAATTAATTTTAGTTTCTTGACCCAATGAAAGTGATCACAGATTATTGTCCTTTTGCTCGTAGGACGTCTATTTTAGAAGTTATGAAGGGTTAAAGTTTTGAAAATGAATTTTAGTTTTTTGTCCCGAAAAAAGTGATCACAGATTATTGTCCTTTTGCTTGTAGGACGTCTAGTTTAGAAGTTATGAAGGGTTAAAGTTTTGAAAATGAATTTTAGTTTTTTGTCCCGAAAAAAGTGATCACAGATTATTGTCCTTTTGCTCGTAGAACGTCTAGTTTAGAAGTTATGAAGGGTTAAAGATTTGACCCGAAAAAAATGATCACAGATTATTGTCCTTTTGCTCGTAGGATGTCTAGTTTAGAAGTTATGAAGGGTTAAAGTTTTGAAAATGAATTTTAGTTTTTTGTCCCGAAAAAAGTGATCACAGATTATTGTCCTTTTGCTCGTAGGATGTCTAGTTTAGAAGTTATGAAGGGTTAAAGTTTTAAAAATTAATTTTAGTTTTTTGGCCCAATAAAAGTGATCACAGATTATTGTCCTTTTGCTCGTAGGATGTCTAGTTTAGAAGTTATGAAGGGTTAAAGTTTTGAAAATGAATTTTAGTTTTTTGTCCCGAAAAAAGTGATCACAGATTATTGTCTTTTTGTTCGTAGGATGTCTAGTTTAGAAGTTATGAAGGGTTAAAGTTTTGAAAATGAATTTTAGTTTTTTGTCCCGAAAAAAGTGATCACAGATTATTGTCTTTTTGTTCGTAGGATGTCTAGTTTAGAAGTTATGAAGGGTTAAAGTTTTGAAAATGAATTTTAGTTTTTTGTCCCGAAAAAAGTGATCACAGATTATTGTCCTTTTGCTCGTAGGACGTCCAGTTTAGAAGTTATGAAGGGTTAAAGTTTTGAAAATGAATTTTAGTTTTTTGTCCCGCGAAAAGTGATCACAGATTATTGTCCTTTTGCTCGTAGGACGTCTAGTTTAGAAGTTATGAAGGGTTTAAGTTTTGAAAATGAATTTTAGTTTTTTGTCCCGAAAAAGTGATCACAGATTATTGTCCTTTTGCTCGTAGGACGTCTATTTTAGAAGTTATGAAGGGTTAAGTTTTGACCCGAAAAAAGTGATCACAGATTATTGTCCTTTTGCTCGTAGGACGTCTAGTTTAGAAGTTATGAAGGGTTAAAGTTTTGAAAATGAATTTTAGTTTTTTGTCCCGAAAAAAGTTATCACAGATTATTGTCCCGAATTTTAGTTTTTTGTCCCGAAAAAGTGATCACAGATTATTGTCCTTTTGCTCGTAGGACGTCTAGTTTAGAAGTTATGAAGGGTTTAAGTTTTAAAAATTAATTTTAGTTTTTTGTCCCGAAAAAAGTGAACACAGATTATTGTCCTTTTGCTCGTAGGACGTCTAGTTTAGAAGTTATGAAGGGTTGAAGTTTTGAAAATGAATTTTAGTTTTTTGTCCCGAAAAAAGTGAACACAGATTATTGTCCTTTTGCTCGTAGGACGTCTAGTTTAGAAGTTATGAAGGGTTTAAGTTTTAAAAATTAATTTTAGTTTTTTGTCCCGAAAAAAGTGATCACAGATTATTGTCCTTTTGCTCGTAGGATGTCTAGTTTAGAAGTTTGAAGGGTTAAAGTTTTGAAAATTAATTTTAGTTTTTTGTCCCGAAAAAAGTGATCACAGATTATTGTCCTTTTGCTCGTAGGACGTCTAGTTTAGAAGTTATGAAGGGTTAAAGTTTTGAAAATGAATTTTAGTTTTTTGTCCCGAAAAAAGTGATCACAGATTATTGTCCTTTTGCTCGTAGGACGTCTAGTTTAGAAGTTATGAAGGGTTTAAGTTTTAAAAATTAATTTTAGTTTTTTGTCCCGAAAAAAGTGATCACAGATTATTGTCCTTTTGCTCGTAGGATGTCTAGTTTAGAAGTTATGAAGGGTTAAAGTTTTGAAAATTAATTTTAGTTTTTTTTTTTGGCCCGAAAAAAGTGATCACAGGTTATTGTCCTTCTGCTCTTAGGACGTCTAGGTTAGAAGTTATGAAGGGTTAAAGTTTTGAAAATGAATTTTAGTTTTTTGTCCCGAAAAAAGTGATCACAGATTATTGTCCTTTTGCTCGTAGGACGTCTAGTTTAGAAGTTATGAAGGGTTAAAGTTTTAAAAATTAATTTTAGTTTTTTGTCCCGAAAAAAGTGATCACAGATTAGTGTCCTTTTGCTCGTAGGACGTCTAGTTTAGAAGTTATGAAGAGTTAAAGTAGGACGTCTAGTTTAGAAGTTATGAAGGGTTAAAGTTTTAAAAATTAATTTTAGTTTTTTTCCCAATAAAAGTGATCACAGATTATTGTCCTTTTGCTCGTAGGACGTCTATTTTAGATGTTATGAAGGGTTAAAGTTTTAAAAATTAATTTTAGTTTTTTGACTCAATAAAAGTGATCACAGATTATTGTCCTTTTGCTCGTAGGACGTCTAGTTTAGAAGTTATGAAGGGTTAAAGTTTTAAAAATTAATTTTAGTTTTTTGACCCGAAAAAAGTGATCACAGATTAGTGTCCTTTTGCTCGTAGGACGTCTAGTTTAGAAGTTATGAAGAGTTAAAGTAGGACGTCTAGTTTAGAAGTTATGAAGGGTTAAAGTTTTAAAAATTAATTTTAGTTTTTTTCCCAATAAAAGTGATCACAGATTATTGTCCTTTTGCTCGTAGGATGTCTAGTTTAGAAGTTTGAAGGGTTAAAGTTTTAAAAAGTAATTTTAGTTTTTTGACCCGAAAAAAGTGATCACAGATTATTGTCCTTTTGCTCGTAGGACGTCTAGTTTAGAAGTTATGAAGGGTTAAAGTTTTGAAAATGAATTTTAGTTTTTTGTCCCGAAAAAAGTGATCACAGATTATTGTCCTTTTGCTCGTAGGACGTCTAGTTTAGAAGTTATGAAGGGTTTAAGTTTTAAAAATTAATTTTAGTTTTTTGTCCCGAAAAAAGTGATCACAGATTATTGTCCTTTTGCTCGTAGGATGTCTAGTTTAGAAGTTATGAAGGGTTAAAGTTTTGAAAATTAATTTTAGTTTTTTTTTTTGGCCCGAAAAAAGTGATCACAGGTTATTGTCCTTCTGCTCTTAGGACGTCTAGGTTAGAAGTTATGAAGGGTTAAAGTTTTGAAAATGAATTTTAGTTTTTTGTCCCGAAAAAAGTGATCACAGATTATTGTCCTTTTGCTCGTAGGACGTCTAGTTTAGAAGTTATGAAGGGTTAAAGTTTTAAAAATTAATTTTAGTTTTTTGTCCCGAAAAAAGTGATCACAGATTAGTGTCCTTTTGCTCGTAGGACGTCTAGTTTAGAAGTTATGAAGAGTTAAAGTAGGACGTCTAGTTTAGAAGTTATGAAGGGTTAAAGTTTTAAAAATTAATTTTAGTTTTTTTCCCAATAAAAGTGATCACAGATTATTGTCCTTTTGCTCGTAGGACGTCTATTTTAGATGTTATGAAGGGTTAAAGTTTTAAAAATTAATTTTAGTTTTTTGACTCAATAAAAGTGATCACAGATTATTGTCCTTTTGCTCGTAGGACGTCTAGTTTAGAAGTTATGAAGGGTTAAAGTTTTAAAAATTAATTTTAGTTTTTTGACCCGAAAAAAGTGATCACAGATTAGTGTCCTTTTGCTCGTAGGACGTCTAGTTTAGAAGTTATGAAGAGTTAAAGTAGGACGTCTAGTTTAGAAGTTATGAAGGGTTAAAGTTTTAAAAATTAATTTTAGTTTTTTTCCCAATAAAAGTGATCACAGATTATTGTCCTTTTGCTCGTAGGACGTCTAGTTTAGAAGTTATGAAGGGTTAAAGTTTTAAAAAGTAATTTTAGTTTTTTGACCCAATAAAAGTGATCACAGATTATTGTCCTTTTGCTCGTAGGACGTCTAGTTTAGAAGTTATGAAGGGTTAAAGTTTTAAAAATTAATTTTAGTTTTTTTCCCAATAAAAGTGATCACAGATTATTGTCCTTTTGCTCGTAGGACGTCTAGTTTAGAAGTTATGAAGGGTTAAAGTTTTAAAAATTAATTTTAGTTTTTTTCCCAATAAAAGTGATCACAGATTATTGTCCTTTTGCTCGTAGGACGTCTAGTTTAGAAGTTATGAAGGGTTAAAGTTTTAAAAATTACTTTTAGTTTTTTGACCCGAAAAAAGTGATCACAGATTATTGTCCTTTTGCTCGTAGGACGTCTAGTTTAGAAGTTATGAAGGGTTAAAGTTTTGAAAATGAATTTTAGTTTTTTGACCCAATAAAAGTGATCACAGATTATTGTCCTTTTGCTCGTATGACGTCTAGGTTAGAAGTTATGAAGGGTTAAAGTTTTGAAAATGAATTTTAGTTTTTTGTCCCGAAAAAGTGATCACAGATTATTGTCCTTTTGCTCGTAGGACGTCTAGTTTAGAAGTTATGAAGGGTTTAAGTTTTGAAAATGAATTTTAGTTTTTTGTCCCGAAAAAAGTGATCACAGGTTATTGTCCTTTTGCTCTTAGGACGTCTAGGTTAGAAGTTATGAAGGGTTAAGTTTTGACCCGAAAAAAGTGATCACAGATTATTGTCCTTTTGCTCGTAGGATGTCTAGTTTAGAAGTTATGAAGGGTTGAAGTTTTAAAAATTAATTTTAGTTTTTTGTCCCGAAAAAAGTGATCACAGATTATTGTCCTTTTGCTCGTAGGATGTCTAGTTTAGAAGTTTGAAGGGTTAAAGTTTTGAAAATTAATTTTAGTTTTTTGTCCCGAAAAAAGTGATCACAGATTATTGTCCTTTTGCTCGTAGGACGTCTAGTTTAGAAGTTATGAAGGGTTAAAGTTTTGAAAATGAATTTTAGTTTTTTGTCCCGAAAAAAGTGATCACAGATTATTGTCCTTTTGCTCGTAGGACGTCTAGTTTAGAAGTTATGAAGGGTTTAAGTTTTAAAAATTAATTTTAGTTTTTTGTCCCGAAAAAAGTGATCACAGATTATTGTCCTTTTGCTCGTAGGATGTCTAGTTTAGAAGTTATGAAGGGTTAAAGTTTTGAAAATTAATTTTAGTTTTTTTTTTTGGCCCGAAAAAAGTGATCACAGGTTATTGTCCTTCTGCTCTTAGGACGTCTAGGTTAGAAGTTATGAAGGGTTAAAGTTTTGAAAATGAATTTTAGTTTTTTGTCCCGAAAAAAGTGATCACAGATTATTGTCCTTTTGCTCGTAGGACGTCTAGTTTAGAAGTTATGAAGGGTTAAAGTTTTAAAAATTAATTTTAGTTTTTTGTCCCGAAAAAAGTGATCACAGATTAGTGTCCTTTTGCTCGTAGGACGTCTAGTTTAGAAGTTATGAAGAGTTAAAGTAGGACGTCTAGTTTAGAAGTTATGAAGGGTTAAAGTTTTAAAAATTAATTTTAGTTTTTTCCCAATAAAAGTGATCACAGATTATTGTCCTTTTGCTCGTAGGACGTCTATTTTAGATGTTATGAAGGGTTAAAGTTTTAAAAATTAATTTTAGTTTTTTGACTCAATAAAAGTGATCACAGATTATTGTCCTTTTGCTCGTAGGACGTATAGTTTAGAAGTTATGAAGGGTTAAAGTTTTAAAAATTAATTTTAGTTTTTTGACCCGAAAAAAGTGATCACAGATTAGTGTCCTTTTGCTCGTAGGACGTCTAGTTTAGAAGTTATGAAGAGTTAAAGTAGGACGTCTAGTTTAGAAGTTATGAAGGGTTAAAGTTTTAAAAATTAATTTTAGTTTTTTGACTCAATAAAAGTGATCACAGATTATTGTCCTTTTGCTCGTAGGACGTCTAGTTTAGAAGTTATGAAGGGTTAAAGTTTTAAAAATTAATTTTAGTTTTTTGACCCGAAAAAAGTGATCACAGATTATTGTCCTTTTGCTCGTAGGACGTCTAGTTTAGAAGTTATGAAGGGTTAAAGTTTTAAAAAGTAATTTTAGTTTTTTGACCCAATAAAATTGATCACAGATTATTGTCCTTTTGCTCGTAGGACGTCTAGTTTAGAAGTTATGAAGGGTTAAAGTTTTAAAAATTACTTTTAGTTTTTTGACCCGAAAAAAGTGATCACAGATTATTGTCCTTTTGCTCGTAGGACGTCTAGTTTAGAAGTTATGAAGGGTTAAAGTTTTAAAAAGTAATTTTAGTTTTTTGACCCAATAAAAGTGATCACAGATTATTGTCCTTTTGCTCGTAGGACGTCCAGTTTAGAAGTTATGAAGGGTTAAAGTTTTAAAAATTAATTTTAGTTTTTTGGCCCAATAAAAGTGATCACAGATTATTGTCCTTTTGCTCGTAGGACGTCCAGTTTAGAAGTTATGAAGGGTTAAAGTTTTAAAAATTAATTTTAGTTTTTTGTCCCGAAAACAGTGATCACAGATTATTGTCCTTTTGCTCGTAGGACGTCTAGTTTAGAAGTTATGAAGGGTTAAAGTTTTAAAAAGTAATTTTAGTTTTTTGACCCAATAAAAGTGATCACAGATTATTGTCCTTTTGCTCGTAGGGCCGCCGGTTTAGAAGGTTTAAAGTTTTGAAAATGAATTTTAATTTGTTGTCCCGAAAAAAGTGATCACATATTATTGTCTTTCTATTTCTCTTTATTATTATTTTAAAAACTCAGAGTATTATGTGTGTGTTTTCAATTTATTTCTGATTAGTTCTAAAGTCACATGAGTTTATGTTTTTTTTTTAATTTAAAAACATCTTTTAAATCATTCCAAAATTACTACGTATTGCGACAATACATATTTTTTACATATTTCTTTGGAATTTTTCTTGTTAAACAAACTATTGAAAATATATTCTGATTAATGTAAGAAATACACAATAAAAATACAAATAAGAATTTATTCAAGAAATACATATAATATACAAGAAAATATATGTATGTGAAAGCAATTTATATAATAATGCCATAGGAATCCAAAGTGAATTATTGTGGATCTCATTCTGTGGAAAAATAAAGTGTGTGAATTATACAAAGAAATTTATGTAGTTTTACTTTTCGCTAAATTGAATTCTTGGCAATAAATGTCTATGGGATATAATGTTAAAATGAGGGATCTAAAAAGTTTGTCTAAAAAATGTAAAGATTTTTATTGCTTTGTTGGGAAGAGTTGACATTCTATAAAATATAGATACAAAATGGTATTGAGCCTGGACAATGTCCTAGTTCAAACTAAATATTGAAAAATATACGAAGAATATAAAAAACCCGAATCGTCAATTTCACCGGCAATGAATTTAACTAAATTTAATTAAAATTTATTTATTATAATTTATATTAATAATAAAAAACAATGAATTTATAACTCAACTAGTATTTTGTACCCGGCGTTGCACAGTGGAATATGTTCATAAAAGCTGCGGCAAAAATTAGAAGGAATAAAGCTAGGACCTTGAAATTTCGCACACATCCTTTGTATCGTCAAATTAGATCAAAAACAATTTTTTGTTTAAATCCGCCCACAACCACGCCCACCATGTAAGTTAAAATGAAAAAACGTCATAAATTTCTTATTTTAATATATATGTGAATACAAAGTATTACCAGTGATTTCATTTGAGTCCACAATTAAATGAAAATTTTCAATGCCACACCCACAAATAAAATTCTTGGATTTTTACGATTTTCGAAATTTTTTTAAAAATTATTTTATTTTTTAATCGATGACACACGGTTTTATAGCTTAAGATTAATATCGACCCAATATTTACATGCGCTTGTATGTCATAAAAACTTACACCCCTAAAGTATGCTTTAAATAAATTTTCCAAAATACATTAACAGAGAACAACGAAGAAATTATTGCTACATTTTTGACTTAGAAGGTTTTACCATTTCAGTAATTATTTTTTGATGTTGGCAGCTATAAGCAGAATATTATTTTTAAAATGAATAAATAAGACAATAGTTGAAAAATATTTGTAAATGACGTGGCATCGGTCGGCCTCGCCTTCAGGTAAAACACTGTCTGAGACGGAAAGCAACAACGAAATAACACTTTTTTAAATGCAAAAGAACACCTCAAGAGCTCGTATTTTCTATGAACTAAACGAAATTTCAATACGATACATGGTTTCCGGGATACATTCCAATAAAATAACGTCTCTTATAATGAAATTTACAACTATTTTAGCATTTATGAACTTTAAATGCATCCACAGTTAAAATTAAACGCGATATTGTTCTTTGCAAAATTCAATCAGTAAAGTTGAGATTTGGGGGCATGAAATTTGAGAGTTTTTGCCGCTGACAATACACTGTGCGTTGCACGGGATCGTTCTTCCATATTCCCCTACTTCGTATGCTTTGAAAACAAAAATCCAGGAACCACCCTCTGTCCAAAAGTTACATACAGTAAAATTTACAAGCGAATCGGTCCACCGGTTTGGCGTCTTATACGGAACATACAGACAAAAAGACACACATTGATTTATGTATATAGATATTCCAATGGAGATTTTATGTATGTATTTTTTTATACCCTCCACCTCCAGGATGGGGGTATATTCACTTTGTCATTCCGTTTGTAACACCTTAAAATATTTATCGGACACCCCATAAAGTATATATATTCTGGGTCGTGGTAAAATTCTAAGACGATATAGCCATGTCCGTCTGTCGTTCTGTCTATCTGTTGAAAGCACGATAGCGGCCTAGGAGCTAGGAGGTTCAAATTTTTCCTAAATGTGTCTTATGGTTGTAGATCGGTTGAGATTGAAAGTGGGCCAAATCGGCCCAGAGGAAACATTTTTCCCTCACAAGGACTGAAAATACCCCTTAATATTTAGAGTATTTCAGCCTGTTTTTTGAACATATTAGTTTGTACTTAGTTGATATTTGCAATGCGCATTCCCTTTATATCATAAAAGGGCACCATAGAGTGATTTTTATTTGTAGGAGGCGAAATGGGACAAAAAGGGATAAAAATGGTACCTATCAAACGACAACAGATAGAAATACGAAATTTGGCGTGTACATTCCTCTAATAGAGTAGATACATAATATAAAAGTATTTTTTCTAAATTCGTACTTTAAAGGGGTTAAATGGGGATAGAGGGATAAAAATAGTACCAACCTAACGACTGCACCTAGAATAATGAAATTCGGTGTATACATTACTCTGATTGCGTAGACACGTAAAATAAAAGAATTTTTCGAAATTCGTACCTATAGGGCGTAAAATGGAAAAAGGGGATAAAAATGGTACCAAAACAAATGGATGCAGCTAGAAACATGAAATTCGCTGTAGACATTCCTCTGACTGAGTAGACACGAAGAATAAAAAGTTTTTTCCAAATTCGTTCAATGGGAGCAGAGGGATAAAAATGGTATCAACTAAAAGGCTACAGCTAGAATGATAAAATTCGGTGTTTACATCCCTCTAATTGCGTAGACACGTTAAATACATAGATTTTCAAAAGTCGTACTTTTAAGGGGTAAAATGCAAAAAGGGGATACAAATGGTACCAACAAAATGGCCGCTGATATGGAATCATGGAATTCGGTGTATACATTCCTCTGACTGCATAACCGCGTAAAATATTTTTTTCCAAATTCGTACATTATTTTATTGCTTTTACGACACAAAATGAAAAAATGAACGTGAGAGATTAGGTATTTTCCAAATTTATACTTTTGAAATTAAAATAGGATGGAAATACAACCAACCAAACGACTGTAGCTGAAAATACACTCTCTATCCCCCAATATTTAGGGTATTTATGATTGCTCCCCTATATATATATACTTTATTAATTGAAGTGTTATTTCCATTATATATATATACATAGTATGCAAATATAGGTAGCCTTGGCTTATTAATTAAATTTCTGATTTTCATACATTCGAAATTTGTTGCGGACATTCCTCTTGGAAGCACCACAAAGAAAATAAAAGTTTTAGCGGGCGAAATGGGACAAAAAGGGATAAAATATGGTACCAATGATACGACAACAGCTAGAATCATGAAATTCGGTGTGTACATCCCTCTAATTGCATAAACACGTAAAATAGAGGGATTTTTCGAAATTCATACTTTTAAGGGATATAATTGAAAAAGAGGGATACAAATGGGACCTTCCAAAACGCAGAAGTTGATATAATGAAATTCGGTGTCTATATTCGGTGGTCTGACTATGAAGACTCGAAAAAAAAAGGTTTTTTTTCCAAATTTGTACATTTGGGCGGAGAATGGGGCGAATGGGGATATCTTTAAAATGTATTCTTTTCTTATCACTTTGTCTGTATCTGAAAATGCTTCTTCCTAACGGCGACTGACAATCGCCTAATATTTAGGCATGTTCACTTTCACAATTACAGCATTATATATATAGTAGTCGATTTTAAACAGTGCGCATAAGTATACATTATAGTTTGAAATAGTAAACAATTATAATAAATGTGCATAAAAATATCACAATTTTCGTAATATGGTACTGTAATTCTATGTAAAGTCGACATCCTTTAATCTGCTGGTAATACTGTGGAATACACTCCGTGGTGGAGGGTATATGAGATTCGGCCCGGCAGAACTTAACGCCTTCTTACTTGATTTTTTATTATTTATATTTTATTATTTATATTTTATTATTTATATTTTATTTTGTTGTTGTAATTCATACGACAATTTGTTTCAATTTTGCAATCCCTATGTGCCGTATGAGTAATAATAACATATGACTCACATTAATGTTACTCATACGCACCCTCTCTAAAAACACAGCAGAATCAAAATTTCCATTCACCGGCATTCATACGTTTGTGTTTACAAAACAAACAACACGTGGGCCAACGCAGTTGCTCTCATATTCCCACATCATCAACCGCAACACAGAAGTACTCTCTCTCTCTTTCACACACAGTCTCTATAAGCACTGGATAAACATTTCAAATGCTGTGTTGGCAACTTGTTGCCTTCATACCGATTCTTTCGTTTCTCAACATTGTTGTTGAAAGCTCTCAGTTGTTCTCTCTGTCTCTCTCTCTCTCTCTCTCTGTTAATGTATTCTCTGTCTAAACCATGCATCCATTCGTGGAAGGCATTTAACTGGACTACACAGGAAACCTGTGGCTAGGAAATCATAAATATTTCATTCAGCTGTTCCTTTTCTCTGCCTCTGTTGCTGTTTCTTTGCGGAAAATTTCCTTTTCCTGTTGATTTTTTTTGGACGTCTTAACTACTTTTTTCCCCAAACATGCGGAAGCATGAAACGAAATGTTAAGGGAAATGCGTAAACACGCACAGAAATATGTTTGTATATGAATGTATGCATGCTGAGTAATAATAAATATTTCATATTTGTTTGGAGTGGGGGAGGGGATATGTGCGTTATTTTACCCTATACCTATGGCAGCTAATTTAGAAGATATTTCATTTGACTCTTTAACAAAGGAAAGCTAAGAACATTTTTCGTTTATTTCGTGATTTTTTTTTTTTGAATTTTTAAAATACAATAGCATGGACATCTATCCGGGACATTATTTATATATTTGTACATTGAGGAATTAGGGTGGTTCGTAAACATTCTTGTTTGATTTTTTGACGCATTCACACTAAATTTTATGAATCTTCATAGAAACAAATATAGGAATTTTTTCATTAATGTCTAAATAGTGATACCGAGTTTTGAAAATTTTATGGCTATCTGTATTAAGTCAATGCGAATTCTTCAAATGTCTTCAGATATTGACTTGATTTTAAATTTTGAAATCTGTTGCAATCCTGTAAAGTTGAAGTTGTTTGTTAATTTCTTGCAAGTTTTGTGGTTTTAGCGTAAAATATAGAAGCAAAATGGTCTTGAGCCAGGAGAATATCGACGTTCAAATCAAATATTGATTACAGACCAAAATAAAACAAACGAAAAACTAAAAAAATATTTATTTAATTTTTTAATTTTTTTAGTAAATAGCTACATCTGTGCTCTAAATACTCTGGAAAATTCAGAGTGAGATTTTGGGGGTATCAGAACGGCGAACAGTCAGTTTTGGAACAGTCACCAATAATTAAGAATTAAGAAGTAACAGAATTTAAAAAAATCACTTGCCTTAGCTTTTCCATTTTCAAATGGAATTTAGCTTAACTTGAATTCTACTACATTTCTTTATAGATTTTCCTCAAAAAAGGCCTTATTTTCTTCGTTGGGATATCGACTAGACACAAGTAACAAAAAAACATTGTTTCCGATACCTAATTAATTGAGTCATACTGATTCATAAAATCAACACAATAATTGGATATATATATTTTAATTTTTTTACTAAAATTCCAATTTTCACCGAAGATACCTTTCATATCTGAACTCTCATTTTGGAAATATAACAACTACAACACCCGCTTATATTTTTAATTAAAGGTGCTTCAGGCAACAAATGTTGTCTCCAAAAAATGGGAAAAATTTATTTTTCTTCGAAAATATTTTTTTTGTGGTACGAAAAAATATAAAAAATACAACAAAAAAAATCGTAAAAAATATTTTTTTTTATTTTTTAATAACTAACATTATAATGAAGAAAAGAAGGTCTACTTGTAAAAGATCTATGGATAAATGTAGAAGTTATGACCTTCTTTGTAGACGCAAAATAATTTAAAAAGTCATGATTTTTTATTTTTTTTGTTTAAATAGCGCGAAAAAAATTAACTTTTCCATAACCTATTGTTTCTTGGATTTTTCATTCATTATACATTCCCTTTATAACTTAGATAATTGAATATTTTGTATTATTTGATGAAAATCTATGGATATATATAAACAATGAAAAATCCAAGAAACAATAGAAACAAAAAGTTTTTTTTTTTTAATTTTTTATACCCTCCACCTCCAGGATGGGGGTATATTCACTTTGTCATTCCGTTTGCAACACCTTGAAATATTCATCGGAGACCCCATAAAGTATATATGTTCTGGGTCATGGTAAAATTCTAAGACGATATAGCCATGTCCGTCTGTCTGTCTGTTGAAAGCACGATAGCGGCCGAACGAAATGAGCTAGGAGGTTCTAATTTTTCCTAAATGTGTCTTATGGTTGCAGATCGGTTGGGATTGAATGTGGGCGAAATCAGCCCAGAGGGAAACATTTTTCCCTCACAAGGACTGAAAATACCCCTAATATTTATAGTATTTCAGCATGTTTTTTGAACATATTAGCTTGTATTTACTTGATATTTGCAATTCGCGTTCCCTTTATAGCATAAAAGGGCACCATAGAGTGATTTTTATTTGTAGGGGGCGAAATGGGACGAAAAGGGATAAAAATGGTACCTATCAAACGACAACAGATAGAAACACGAAATTTGGAGTGTACATACCTCTAATAGAGTAAATATATTATGTACAAGTATTTTTTCTAAATTTGTACTTTTAAGGGGTTAAATGGGGATAGAGGGATAAAAATAGTACCAACCAAACGGCTGCACCTACAGTAATGAAATTCGGTGTATCAGAGGGATATGATTGCGTACACACATAAAATAAAGGAAATTTTCGAAATTCGTGCTTTTAGGGTGTAAAATGGAAAAAGGGGATAAAAATGAAATTCGCGGTATACATTCCTCTGACTGAGTGACACGAAAAAAAAAACGTTTTTCCAAATTCGTACTTTCAAGGGATTCAATGGGAGCAGAGGGATAAAAATGGTACCAACTAATAAGGCTACAGCTAGAATGATGAAATTTTCGAAAGTCGTGCTTTTAAGGAGTAAAATGCGAAATTGTTAAGTATACCGATCGACTTAGAATTACTTTCTGAGTCGATTTAGCAATGTCCGTCTGTCTGTCTGTCCGTCTGTCCATCTATTGTTGTAATCAAATTACAGGTCGCAATTATAGTCCGATCTTAACAAAAATTGGCATAAGTAAGTTTTGTGGACCAAGGACGAACGCTATTTAATTTGAGGCAAATCGGTTCAGATTTAGATATAGCCCCCATACAAATGTCGCTCCCGATTTGACATTTTCCGCTCTAGAAACCACATATTGTACCCAATTTTCTTTAAAATTGGCACAACATTTTATAATCGAACTAGAAAGTGGATATGATCGGTTCAGATTTAGATATAGCCCCCATACAAATGTCGCTCCCGATTTGACTTTTTCCGCTCTAAAATCCACATACGCAGGTAGTGGTGTAGGGTATTATATAGTCGGCCCCGCCCGACTTTAGCCTTTCCTTACTTGTTTTCATTCTATATTTTCCCATAACCAAGACATACATTTACGTCATTTGAACTGTCTGGTATATTCTTTACCGAGACAATCTATTGTAGTGTAATTATTATTACTATTAGTGTTTTGTTTTGAATTTAATCCTTTATTTGTTTTGCAGATGAAAATTTTCCTTTTCTACAGATTCAATGATTATTCTACAGATATAATGATTATTTTTTAATCAAAAATTGGTAAACTTAAAATGTCGGTAGCCTTGAAAAAAATATTTGCAATTTTTTCCCATAACTAACACATAAATTTGCGCCATTTGAACAGTCTGGCATATATTTTAACGAGACACTTTAATGTATTGCAATTATTATTATTCTTTTGTTTTGATTTGAACTCGCTGTGCACGGATTTTTTTATAGATTCAGTATTTTTTCTTTGAAATCAGTGGGTTTGCTAAATTAAAAATATCGTTAGCCTTGGAAACATGTTTTTAATTTTTTTCTTTAACCACCACATTTTTTTAACGTGACAACCTAATGTACTGCAATTATTATTAGCCTATTGTTTTGGTTTACACGCACTGTTCACTGGTGCGTATGTGCTTTAAATGTTACTCATACGCCCAAACCTTTCTTTTCAATTCGAAACCACCCAAAAGACTGTTAATTTAAATGAAAACTTTGCAACACAAAAGCTTTTGTTTTGGTTGCTCGACTAACGGCATTTTCGTGCACACTCTGTAAATGTGAAATATTGTGATGTGCGAACACCAACAAGTTGCCGTATAATGTCTCTCTGGCTGTTAATTTCACTCTGTCACTCTCTCTCGTGTTATTCAACAATGTAAACAAAGTAAAACAACAACCCCATCCCCCCTTCCACACACCACAGAACCTTAAAGAAACACATGTACTACAGACATTGTATAATCAGAGACCGACCACACTGGCTGCGTTGTTTGTCAACATATGGGTCAGAGACACACAGAATAAGAAGCGGACAGCATTACTCGGTCGTTTGGTCGGCGGCAGCAGCAACAATGTGCCGTTGGCAGCGGCACACTCATACTCACTCTCACACACTTTCTCTCTCTCTCTCTTCTCCCGTTGTAGTAGAAAACGTAAACAAAACAAACCTCCCCCACAACCCCAATGAAAACACACACTGGCACACACACGCATTTACAACTAAAGACAACACGTTGTGTTTGTCTCAAACATAACAAACCTCCCCCCCCCCTCCACCACACACAACTGAATGACTGGCTCAGTCACGAACAGCAGCAACAATTTGCCGTCGACGGCTGTAACACCGACCGAAACAGCAACAGCAGTCGTCGGCCGAGTGTAGCGCAAGCAACACAACACAACTCAAGTTCGTCGAGAAACGCCTGTTGGACGCGCGCGAGAAATCGAGTCGAAAACCGTGCCGTGTGTTTAGTTTGGACGGCGACGTCCTAACGAGTAGATCGTGGCGGTCGTCGTGCGCGGTGTTACTTGTGTACTCTAAAGAGACTTCTCTGTGTGCCCTGTGTGCTGTGAATTGATTCAAAGGCGCTAATCAAGACACTCAAAGAAAGAAAAAAAAAAAGAAAAGAAGTGAGAAAAGTAATGGCAAGCAAAGAAAAACAATTTCATTAATAAAAGAAATTAAGTGTTTATTATTGTTATAATTTTTTGTTTGTGCTTTCTTGGGGCGGCGCGCGAAATAGCACCGCTCCACCACCAACACCACCTCGCAGAACGTGAAGTGTAAATGAGTGAGGCTATGGCAAAGGAAGCAAACCCGCAGAAATTTTGAAAAAAAAAAGAATAAAAATAATAATCAAGAGGTTGATTTTGTAATGCGGGAGGAAAGCAGATGAAAAGAGAGGGACCGCGCGCGTGTGTTTGTGTGTGAAAAATTTTGAAATCTTTTGAGATTTTCGAGATTGCCAAAGAAAAATTTGAAAATTAAGTGAAATTGTGAAAAAAAAAGTTCAAAATAATTTGTATTTTTTTCTTTTTGGATTAGAAAAATTTCCTAAAATTCAAAGAAAAAAAAAAACAAGTGGTTGTGGTGGAGATTGTGCAGAGAAATTCTGAAAATATCTTCAATTTATGAACACGTTAATGCTCGTCGTATAAAAAATTTGAACAAATCTTTGACAACCGGCCATAAACCAACGCCGCCAACAACTCGTAAAGTTAAAAATAGATAACCGCTTTTTATTTGAAAATGTGCTAAAATTTTTTGTGGAAATTATAAATCGGTCACGCATTTTTTGCTGTTGTTGTTGATGATGAACTCAAAATATCATGAAGTGTTTTTTTTTGGTGGGGGAAGAGCGATTTGAAAATGTGATTCTTGTTGAGAAAAGTTGTTATTTTCAGAACTTTTGGGACAAGGCTTTATTATTTATTATTATTTTTTAATACAAAAAAAACCTGTAGCATTTCTTTATAGATTTTTTTCTACATTTTTATCATTTATTTTTTTCTACATTTATTTTTTTCTACATTTTTATTATTAAAGAAAAAAATAGCTAAATACAATATCAGTTCATTAAGTAACCAAGCAGAACATTTAAAGATTAAAAAATTTTATTACATAAAATCAATATACTCGATGGTTTATGGCTCAAACGTTTATTGTTTATTGATTAATATAAAAATATAGTTATTTATTAATATAAAAGTATAGTCTTATATTTATGGGGTTTTAAATAATTAAGGTTTATCGAGAAAAATATGGCCACAATTTAATTATCGAAAGTTAGCTTAGAAATGTCAAAGCCCCAAAATTCCTAAAATGGGGAAATAAATTTCCAAAAATTTATGCAATTTTTCTTTAGCTCAATTTTTACTTTTGGGTCTTTGCCTTTCGAGAATAAATACTTTTAATGTTGTCTTTTTAAAATTGACACTATTCTAGAGAATTATTTGGGGTTTCATGTAAAAATTTTCCATTTTCCGGAATATATAAAATTGTTATTACGGATGATTTTAATCAACAAGCAAAATATGTAAACATTTTAGGACTGTTTTTCTTTAAGACTGAATGACAAAGCTGCGAGATAACAAAAATCTAAATAAAAAGTTAAAATTTCACTCAAAATAATAAAAAATTCTTTTTTTTAATGTCGTCAACAGCAATATCAATGTGCTTATAAAAACCAATTTTGAAAATATAATTTTATGTGAAAAAATTTAAGACAAATTTATGGTTATCGAGGCTAAGTCCAAAAAAATTAACAATATTTTTTTTTGGAAAATTTGTTTTGAATCGAATATTTGTATTGTCGTTTGCGACAATGCACTATAGGACACATGACCCAATCCAATGTCAGTGAAATTATACCAGATGATGCTCTGGCGTATTTTTATTATAATAATAATTCGTCAGATTTAGATTTAGATTTTTTTTGGGAGTATCATCCCATCAGAATTTAGTTATAGAGTATTTAAAGCTGACTGATTACAGCACGCTCGGAAGAATAGTCATACACATATTTAACAGAGCTATAGATACATCGGATCCACTAATTTCTTTCATATACTTGAATAAGCTAATACATCAAAGGAAAAGCTTTCTAATTCGCGTGGAAGTAAAAGCATTTTAAAAGTTAGTTTGCGAACATGGCAAATATAGTCCACAATTCAAGCGGTGATGAAGATTATAGGACCTACGAGAACTATGCTGAAGAGGATAGTTAAGTGCTCAGCAACCAATATCCTGGACAAAATATATTTGAAAATAAAATTATGTTTATTATGTTTTAAAGCATTATACTTATACTTAAGTTGTCTTGTAAATATAATTTATTTACTAAATGTACAGAATTTTGTAAATAATGGTTTAATTTTGAGTTTGAAATTCAAGAATGGCGTTCGGCAAGAATAATATGTACTTTTTTGTACTTACATTGTTTAGTAAAATTAATTATTTGAGTTTCAAGACTTTTCTGCCAGTGAAATTGGTCATTTGTCCCATAGTGCAATGTGAAAAAATATTTTTTATTTCTTTGTATTAATGTTTTTGTTATAGCAGCTTTTTAGTCTGGCTTACAGAGAAACAACACTTTTGTGTTCGAGACCTAAAAATGTATTTTTTGTGTGTTTTTTTTTATTATTAAAATTCCAATTTTCATCAAAGTTTCTTTAATATTTGTGCTCTAATTTTGGAAATATTTAATTTTTAAATAAAGGTACATATGACGGCTACAGTAGTTTAGGAACAGTCTCAAAAAAAATTAGAAAAGATTTTTTTTTCAAAAAAAAATTTTATGTTTTTTTTTTTCGTGTTTTTTATGTGAGATTTTTCTAGAAAATATAATTTGCTTTATTTTAATACCCTGCACCTTATGTGGAGTGTATATTCATTTTGTCATTCCATTTGCAAAACCTTGAAATATTCATCGGCGACCCCAAAAAGTATAATATAAAATATAAAAAAGACTCAACTAACATTTTTTGGCAAAACGATATTTTTGTTTATAATGTCCGAAGTTGTGTGTTTTGTTAATATAACCAAAAAATTCGATTTGCAAAAAAATGTTAGTTGAGTCTTTTTTATATTAGGGTAACGATATACATTCTCGGTGGTGGAAAAATTCTAAGACGATATAGAGTGAAATGAGCTAGGATGTTCAAATTGTACATAAATGTGTCTAATGCTCGTAGATCAGTTGGAACTGAAAACGGACGAAATCGGCCCAGAGGGAAAATGTTTTTCCCCCAACAAGGACGGAAAATGTACACTAATATTTAGATTATTTAAGCATTTTTATGACAATTTCTGCTTTACCTACACTTGCAATTTGTTGCAAATTGTTGAAAGCGCCAAAAAGTAAATAAATGGGACAAAAAGAGATAAAAATGGTACCAATGATACGACAACAGCTAGAAACATGAAATTTGGTGTGGACATTCCTCTAATTGCCTAGACACGTAAAATAGAGATATTTTTCGAAAATCGTACTTTTAAGGGATACAATTGTAAAAGAGGGATAAAAATGGTACCAATCTTCTTCGGTGTATATATTCAGATGACTGCGTAGACGCGAAACATACAGAAATTTATCGAATTTTGTACTTTTAAGCGGAAACATAGTGAAATTCGGTACATTGTTCTGACTGTGTAGACGCGAAAAATAAACAGTTTTTTTCGATAATCATACCTTCAGGATTTCAATGGGATTGAATTTGGCATTGATGTGCACATTCCACTATGTGCATTGAGGTAACTGATTCATAAAATTTATGAATATAATATTTCATATTTCTTAACTCCAATTTTCTCCAAAGTACCTTTGATATTTGTACTTTCATTCATGGAAATTTAATTTTATATTCACTTAAAGGTACTTATGATGACTATATATGTTGCGAATTTCATATAGAAAATGTGTTTAGGAACAGTTTTCAAAAGACTTAGAACAAATTATTTTTTATTTGCAAAAAAAGAATATGTTTTTTTGCTGGCACGAAAAAACGCCATAAAAAATAGAAAAAAGAAGAATATTTTCTCTTATTTTTCAATAGCCAACATTCTAACGAAGAAAACAGTGTCCATATGTAAACGATCTATGGATCAATGGCCCTCTTTGTTGGCGCAAGAGAAGGGAATGTAAAAAAATGTGTGTCATTTTTACCAAGTTTTTGCTTAAACCAATTTAGTCTTTATTCCCTTTACACATTGGATGCCTGAAAATTTTATTTTATACAATTTTTCATTTATAATAGCTGGATCTGAATGAAGCAAAGAAGGCCTATTACAAAAAAATCTACGAAAAATGTAGAAGTTATGACACTAATTATAGAAGTAAGGGAGGGAATTACAAAAAATCACTTTTTACCAAGTTTTTGCTTTTTTTTTTTTTTAATTTTGGTTAAATATTCGCTTACAAATACAAATGCCAGAATATTTTGTTTTCTTTTATAATAGCAGGATCAGAATGAAGCAAAGAGGGCATATTACAAGAAAATCTACGGAAAAATGTAGAAGTTATGACACTTATATTGGAAGTAAGGGAATTACAAAAAATCACTTTTTACCAAGTTTTTGCTTAAATTGTTTTCTGTTTTTAATTTTTGGTAAATAGTGCAAACCCCCGCTTTACAAACTACAAAACAGAAGATATTTGAAGAAAATCTCTGGATAATTGTAAAAATTATGGTCCCTCTTGTAGAAGTAAAGGAATTTCAAAAAGTCACTTTTTACCAAGTTTTTGCTTAAATTGTTTTTTTTTTTTAATTTTTGATTAAACACAAGGAAACAAGACATATTTGAAAAATAAATTACGGATAAATGTAGAAGATATGACCCTCTTTGTAGACGCAAAAGGATTCTTCAGAAAATCGTAGAAGTTATGACACTAATTATAGAAGTAAGGGAATTACAAAAAATCACTTTTTACCAAGTTTTTGCTTATTTTTTAATTTTTGGTTAAATATTCGCTTACAAATACAAATACCAGAATATTTTTTCTTCTATAATAGCAGGATTTGAATGAAGCAAAGAAGGCCTATTACAAGAAAATCTGCGAAAAAATTTAGAAGTTATGACACTTATATTGGAAGTAAGGGAATTACAAAATAATCACTTTTTACCAAGTTTTTGCTTAAATTGTTTTTTGTTTTTAATTTTTGGTTAAATAGTGCAAAACCCCGCTTTACAAACTACATAACAGAAGGAAACAAGGTCTATTTGAAGAAAATCTCCGGATAATTGTAAAAGTTATGGTCCCTCTTGTAGAAGTAAAGGAATTTCATAAAGTCACTTTTTACCAAGTTTTTGCTTAAATTGTTTTTTTTTTGTTTTAATTTTTGATTAAACACAAGGAAACAAGACATATTTGAAAAATAAATTACTGATAAATGTGTAAATAAATTTGCCTGTTTGTAGACGCAAAAGGATTCTTCTGAAAATCGTGATTTTTCTAAATGTGTGATAAATAGCACGAACAACAGAATATATATTTTGTAATTTTTATTATATATATTATAAATTTTCATAATAGCTGGGTTCTTAGCGAAGAATATCTATTAATAAAGAAGAATATCTATAATTAAATGTAGTTGTTATGATCCTTTTGGCAGAATGGAATTTCAAAAAAATCGCGTTTTTACAAAGTTTTTGTTTAAATTGATTTAGTCATGTGTAAAGACGACATGTTTTTCTACAAGAAGACCCATAACTTCTTCATTTATGAATAGATTTTCTTAAAAAAGACCACGTTTTCTTCGTTACATAAAAGTCTATTATCAAATTTCTAAAGGCCTCTTTCGCGCTATTTAAACAAGAAATAAAAATTAATGATTTTTTTTTGGAAAATTTCTTTGGTGTCTACAAGAGGGTCATAACTTCTACATTTATTTATAGATCTTTTACATATTGATAGTGTTTTCTTCGTTAGAATGTTAGCTATTAAACAAAATATCCTTTTCTTTTTTATGATTTTTTTTAAATTTTTTTTAAGATTTTTTTATGGTTTTTTTTAGATTTTTTTGAAAAAAAAAAATAATTTTTGTCGACTGTTACTAAATCGCTGTTTATATATGAAAGTGATTGTTTTTTTTATTTTTTTTCTATTTTTCATGATTTTTTCGTGTCGCACAAAATAGATTTTTTTAGAAAAAAATCATATTTTTCTCAATTTTTTGCCCACTGTTCCTAAACCACTGTATCTATGTTTGAGTGAAATTCCCAACTTTTGTAGCCATTATAATTATCTTTAATTGAACATATAAATGGGTGTATTTGGTCCTGTACTTCCTATAAAAGAGTAGAAATATTAAAGGTACCTACGAAAAAATATTTTTTTATGTTTTTTTTTCAAGATTTTTTGAAAAAAAAAATCCCTCAATGTTTGTCGACTATTCCCAAATCGCTGTTTCGTTTCAGACAAAAAAGATTTTTTTTGGAAAAAAATCATCTTTTTCTCAGTTTTCGTTCACTGTTCCTAAACCACTGTTTCTATGTGTCAGTATAATTTGCAACATTTGTAGCCATTATAATTACCTTTAATTGGACATATAAGGGGTTGTAGTTGGACCTATATTTCCTATATAAGAGTAGAAATATTAAAGGTACCTTCGACAAAAATCGAATTTTTTTAGGTAAAAATTAAAAAAATATATTCCTAATTTTTGTATGATATTATGACGCAGTATGCCTCAATGCAAACAATAACATATTTCTTAGGCCGCGGACACAAAATTTTTATTTTTTTGTTGCCTAGTGTAATTTATGAAGGTTTAAAGTTTTTACACGACAAATTTGTTTGCCGCCTTTTCATAAATTCTAATAAATTTGTTCGTTAGTTTATCGGCCAAATAAAGTAGCAACTAACTTCTGAAAGAAAAACATTTGGTTTATCTGCCAAACACAAATCATCGCAGGGCTTAAATGATAGTCTAAACCTAAAGGCCATAAACAAACCAGTTGAGGTGCAATACTTTCATAGAATTCATTTTATCAAATGACTGAAAAGAGGTTGCTACAGTAATAATGGTAAAGAGTAAGAATTGAATACAAAATCAATTATTTTCTTTTCAAAATTTCAGCCTCTGCTAATTTTAAATTTATTTCCGAACGTTTTTATCTGAGAAGACATAAACACAAGTGTTTTCGTTCACTTAAGTGAGTTGTAGAGAGCCGCCAGCGCTCCGGAAATAATAAAGCAACAAACACATTTTCAATTTGCTACGAAAATATATAAATTCTGAAAGTGTTTTTTTTAAGAAAATGGAAACAACATTTTTAACATAAAATATATTAATAAAAAAATATGTATATTTATATATAAGAAGACAAGATTTTTTAAGCATATATATATCTAAATACATAATATGCATGTATATATATGTACAAACATATATCTATACATGCCTATTCTCTTCTATTAATAATATGCGTCAATGTGATTCTTTAAGTATTCATCTGTTGTTGTTATGTTTGCTATTTTAGTCTAAAAAAAGATGAACAATTTTTGAATATTTTTTTTTTTGGTTTCTTCTCTAAATCAAACCCCCCACCAAAAAATCTTTCGAAAAAAATAGATATAAAAAATCACAAAAGTCAGCACGACGCGTGTGTTAAATCTTTTGTCGATCAAACAGAAAAAAATAAAATCTCAATATCATTTTGGTTTTGTTTTTGTTTCTTTATTTCGATTTTGCAGCAGAAAAATACGGTCAAGTTTGAAATAAAAAAGAAGAGAAGAGAAATCGCGAAAAAATAATTGAAATAAAGTAAAGCGAAATATAAGTTCTTCGAGTGTAGACAACAACAATTACATTACAACTACAATTTATTCACTACGAACAATTACTGGACCAGTTTGTCAACTCTTCGTTCTTTGTGTTGGGTAAGTTTTTGAAAATATTTATTTTATATAAGAAATGTAAAAGTGGCCTGACTGAAATTTTCTAAAAGGTTGGCCTATGATCACTTTTCTTAAAGAAAAGTTAGCCTGGCTGAAGTTTTCTTAGAGAAAAGTTAGCCCATGTAAAGTTTTCTTAGCGAAGAGTTAGCCCATGTAAAGTTTTCTTAGCGAAAAGTTAGCCAGGCTGAAATTATCTTCTCGAAAAGTTAGCCAGGCTGAAGTTATTTTCCCACGAAGTTAGCCCGGGTGAAATATTCTTAGAGAAAAGTTAGCCCGGCTAAAGTTTTATTAGAGAAAAGTTAGCAAGGTGAAGTTATCTTCTAGAAAAGTTAGCCTGGCTGAAGTTTTCTTAGAGAAAATTTAGTCTGGCTGAAGTTTTCTTAGAGTAAAGTTAGACAGGCTAAAGTTTTTTAGAGAAAAGTTCGGCCGGGTTTTTTAGAGTAAAGTTAGCCTAACTGAAGTTTTCTTAGAGAAAAGTTATCCTAACAATAGTTTTCCTAGAGAAAAGTTAGCCTGGCTGAAGTTTATTTAGAGAAAAGTTAGCTGGCTGAAGTTTTCTTAGAGAAAAGTTAGCCCGGGTGATATTTTCTTAGAAAAAATTTGCCTGGTTGATGTATTCTTAGCGAAAAGTTAGCCTGGCTGAAGTTTTCGTAGAGAAAAGTTAGCCCATGTGAAGTTTTCCTAGAGAAAAGTTAGCCAGACTGATGTTTTCTTAGAGAAAAATTAGCCCGCTCGAAGTTTTTCTAGAGGAAAGTTCGCCTGGCTAGAGTTTTCTTAGCGAAAAGTTAGCCTGGCTGAAGTTTTCTTGGAGAAAAGTTTGCCTGTCTGAAGTTTTCTTAGAGAAAAGCTAGCCCGGGTAAAGTTTTCTTAAAGAATAGTTAGCCTAGAAGAAGTTTTCTTAGAGAAAAGTTATCCCGGTTTAAATTTTTTTAAAGAAAATTTAGTTCGGTTGAAGTTTTCTTATAGAAAAGTTAGACTGGTTGTAGTCTTCTTAGACAAAAGTTAGCCCGGGTGAAGTTTTCTTAGAGAAAAGTTAGCCCGGCAAAAGTTTTCTTAGAGAAAAGTTATCTTGGCTGAAGTTTTCTTAGAGAAAAGTTAGTCTGGCTGTAATTTTCTTAGAGAAAAGTTAACCTGACTGAAGTTTTTTTTTTGAGAAGAAAATGTCACCCGAGCTATCTTTTTTCTAGGAAAACTTCACTAGGGCTAAATTTTCTCTAAGAAAATTTCACCAGGGTTAACTTTCCTCTATAAAAACTATACACAGGCTAAGTTTTCTCTATGAAAACTTCATCCGGGCTAACTTTCCGAGAAGATACCTTTAGCCTGGCTAACTTTTCGAGAATATAACTTCCGCCTGGCTAACTTTTCGCTAAGAAATCGTTACATGGGCTAACTTTTCCCGGGTGAAGTGTTCCTAGAGAAAAGTTAACCCTGGTGAAATTTTCTTAGAGAAAATTTAGCCCGGCTAAAGTTTTCTTAGAGAAATGTTAGTCTGCCTGTAATTTTCTTAAAGAAAAGTTAGCCTGACTGAAGTTTTCTTAGAGAATAGCTTTAGCTTTCTTAGAGAAAAGTTAGCCTGATTAAAGTTTTCTTTTCGGAAAGTTAGCCTGTCTGAAGTTTTCTTAGAGATAAGTTAGCCTGGCTGAAGTTATCTTAGAGAAAAGTTAGCCTGGGTAAAGTTTTTTTTGAGAAAACTTAGCCTGGTTGAAATTTTCTTGGAGAAAAGTTAGCCTGGTTGCGGTTTTCTTTGGGAAAAGTTAGCCTGGTTGAAGTATTCTTAGATAAAAGTTAGCCTGGCTGAAGATTACTTAGCGAAAAGTTAGCCTGGCTGAAATTTTCCTAGAAAAAGGTTAGCCCGGCTAAAATTTTCTTAGAGAAAAGTTAGCCTGGCTGAAATTTTCTTAGAGAAAAGTTAGCCCGAGTAAAGTTTTCTTCAAGAAAAGTTAGCCTGACTGACGTTTTCTTCTCTTCTCCCCTGACTTCAACACCTAATTAAGAAAAACCTCCCTTTAAATAAATACAAAAATACCCAAATAGGTCGCTCCCACTTTTCTGTTCGCACTCTGTTGCTTACGACAAAATATAGTGCGTGTTTAGCATCAATAAAAAAATTATAAAATATGTTTTCTTTAGAAAAATAAAGAACGAAAAATTATACGAAATTTGTGTTTTCCCTTTCGTTCCATTGCTTTTCATTATAATAATAATAATAAAAATATAAATTTATTTTGTTATGTATTTTTTTATTCGTTGACTTTTGCGAAAAGAGAAACAGAAACGCAACGAACAATAACAACAAGGGCAGCAGACAGAAAATGTTCGTTTGTCGTTGCACGTTTCGTTTCATTTGGGTGGCATTGAAATTTATTGCGTGGAAATTTCGGCTTGATTTGTTCGACCGAAACCGCCAACACCACCTCCTCCTCCACCCTTGCCGGTTCTTGGGTGTTGTCAATTTAGACATTTTTGAGTTTTGCTAAGGGCAGCCGGTATGCGGACGGAAATGGCGGGGATGTGGATTAAGCGGGTTGAGAAATTAATGAGGTGAGACTTTGTTTATGGCGAAAGGGTGATGTTGTTCATTTATACAGGTACTATAGTACAGGTAATATAGTACTAGAATAATTAGCAAATAAAATAAATTAAGAATTTTTACCAAAACATTTTTCTAAATAAGTTGGCCATGGGCAAGAGAAAAAGATAGCCCGAGATATGTTCTCTTAGAAGAAAGTTAGTCCGTGTGAAGTTTTCTTCGAGAAAATTTAGCCCGATTGAAGTTTTCCTAGAGAAAAGTTAGCCCCGGGTGAAGTTTTCTTAGAGAAAAGTTAGCCCGATTGAAGTTATCTTCTCGAAAAGTTATCCCGGGTGAAGTTTTCTTGGAGAAAATTTAGCCAGTGTGAAGTTTTCTTAGAGAAAAGCTAGCCCGGGTGAAGTTATCTTCTTGAAAAGTTAGCTCGGCTTAAGTTTTCCAGAGAAAAGTTAGCTCGGGGAAGTGTTCTTACAGTTAGCCCGGGTGAAGTTATATTCTCGAAAAGTTAGCCAGGGTAAAGTTATCTTCTCGAAAAGTTAGCCCGGGTGAAGTTTTCTTCTCGAAAATTTAGTCGGGGTGAAGTTTTATTTAAGAAAAGTTAGCCCGGTGAAGTTTTCTTTTAGAAAAATTAGGCCGTATAAAGTTTTCTTAGATAAAAGTTAGCCCGGCTGAAGTTTTCTTTGAGAAAAAAAGCCTGGTTGATGTTTTCCTACAGAAAAGTTAGCCCGGTTGATGTTTTCTTAGAAAAAAGTTAGCCTCAATGAAGTTTTCTTTGAGAAAAATTAGCCCGTATAAAGTTTTCTTAGATAAAAGTTAGCCCGGCTGAAGTTTTCTTTGAGAAAAGTAAGCCTGGTTGGTGTATTCCTAGAGAAAAATTAGCCCGGGTGAAGTTAGCCTGTCAGAAGTTTGCCCGGGTGAAGGTTACTTAAAGAAAAGTTAGCATGTGTGAATTTTTCTTAAAGAAAAGTTTTCTTAGAGAAAAGTTAGTCCGGGTGAAGTTTTCTTAAAGAAAAGTAAGAACGGTTGATGTTTCCTAGATAAAAGTTAGCCCGGCTGAAGTTTCATAGCAGAAAGTTAGCTTGACTGAAGTTTTCCTTGAGAAAAGTTAGCCCGGTTGAAATTTTCTTAAGGAAAAGTTAGCCCGATGGAAGTTTTTTTAAGAGATAAGTTAGACTGGCTGAAGTTCTCCTAGATAAAAGTTAGCCCGGGTGAAGTTTTCATAGAGAAAAGTTAGCCCGGCTGAAGTTTCATAGCAGAAAGTTAGCTTGGCTGAAGTTTTCCTTGAGAAAAGTTAGCCAGGGTGAAGTTATCTTCTCGAAAAGTTAGCCCGGTTGATGTTTCCTAGATAAAAGTTAGCCCGGGTGAAGTTTTCATAGAGAAAAGTTAGCCCCGCTGAAGTTTCATAGCAGAAAGTTAGCTTGGCTGAAGTTTTCCTTGAGAAAAGTTAGCCAGGGTGAAGTTATCTACTCGAAAAATTAGCCCGAGTGAAGTTATCTTCTCGAAAAGTTAGCCTAGGTGAAGTTTTCTTAGAGAAAAATTAGCACGGGTGAAGTTAACTTTGAGAAATCTTGCCCTCAGGCTGATTTTCCATTCGAAAAGTTTCCCTCAGGCTAGTTTTCTTTTAGAATAAATGCCTGCGGGCAACTAGTTAGTATAACAGTGTCCATCTCTAACATCATTATCGGCCTAGTTTCAAATAATTTTTGTTGTTTTTTCACACACACACTCGCTCACGCAGCCAACAACAAACAAAAATAAAGCGTTCAATGCCTTTATTGTAGTCATGTTTTCAAATTTTGCTGTTCTGATTTTTTTTTTAATTTGAAAAAATAGTGCTAATTATTTTTTCCCATTTCTCTACCCCCAAAAGAGAAGAGGGAAAAAAGCGTCAGTCGGTGTTGTAAAATATTGAACATGAATATAAAGGAATGAATAATATTATAACGACAACACAACACAGCAACAGAAAAAATCACAACAAAAAGTTGTTTCACTATTTCAAACGCTGTATCAGACAAAAGGGACTATGTGCATTGAATGGCATTTTAAAATTTATTTTAAAATTATTCCCTGATTTTAAGGGAATTTTGCAGAGCCTCAGTCTAGCATATTTCGCCAAGTGGGTTGACTCTCAAATGAAAATGAACATTTTCTAAGAATTGCTTGAATATCTAAAATTATATTTGTATGTATGTATGACTAATTAGACAATATCAAGTTTTGAGTATAATCAATTTGCTCCCAAATTTTTTGAAATAAAGATAACCAAACGCACATGAAATATTACCACCACTGCTTATCAATTAATTCGGTAGAGTTAGGGGCAAAGATAGATATGAAAGATATGCAAGTTTTTTTTTTTTTGATTAAAATCGAATTTTTGAAAATGTAGCAAAAATTCAGTTCTCATGGAAATATTTTTTTTTATTTCAGCATATTGACAGTAAATTAATAAATTATTAGGAAGAAATAAAGATAATTTAACTCTAAGTATTATTATTTATGATATTAACAATTATATAGAAGATTGTGTGTGTAGCGGGCACAGTGGGGTGTTTCGAAAAAAATGCCTGTTCTAATTTTTTTAAATGGCTGTTCTAATTTTAATGAATATTAAAATTAAATGGGTATAGCTGCAGTGTTATCTAGCTTAAGTTGGAACTAGCGCCCACATAGTGTCCCTTTTGAGCTAAGCTGTGAGGGAAAACTTTATATTAGAATCGGCAATAAAAAGTACTGATTATTTCTGGTTTCATTGGAAAGGTTGAACTTTGTCATTTTATATTGGAACACAATATCATTTATATGATTACCACGACTGGCTCGGCAGTACCTCGTCCGATCGACCCAATTTTTCAGTACATCCCAAAATCCACACCTAGCAATGATTCGTTGTGGATACATTGGCTTCTCAATAGTCACGTGTGAGTTCTCTGAACCCCATATGCGGCAAGTTTGCTTATTGACATAGCCAACGAGATGAAAATGAGCTTCATGAAGGCTGAACTGAAATTTCAGTTTGCATTAAAGACTTTGGAAGTAAGTTTTTAATATTTCCCAAATTTGTTCGAGTGTATAGCGTCCCATTTTGTAAATGTCAAACATAAACCTGAAAATAAAAACAAGTAAAAACGGCGTTAAGTTCGGCCGGGCCGAACTTTATATACCCTCCATCATGGATTGCATTCCACAGAGGTTGTCGGTTTTCGTAGAAGTGCAGCAATATTACAGGAAAATATAAATTTTGTCATATAGCCAAACTAAAACAAATACAAATAATGAAAAAATAATTATATAAATAAATATAATATTTTAATTATATCAAACCATTATCTATTTCAAATCAAAAAATAAATATTCTTATATTTATATTTTCAAAAAGCTTAAATACCATAAATATTGGTAGATAGTGGGTGCTACAGATGGTTGACAGTCAGAGGAATGTATACATCGAATTCCATGATTCCAGCTGCGCCCATTTGGTTGGTAGCATTTTTACCCCCTTGACATTTCTACGCAATTAGAATTTCATCATTCTAGCTGTAGTCGTTTAGTTGGTACTTTTTTTATCCCCCTGTACCATTGTATCTCTTGAAAGTACGAATTTCGAAAAATCCGTTTATTTTTCGTGTCTACGCAGTCAGAGGAATGTATACTCCGAATTTCATGACTCTAGCTGCGTTCATTTGATTGGTACTATTTTTATCCAATTTTTTCTTTTTAACCCCAAAACGTGGGAATTTAGAAAAATCTGTTTATTTTATGTGTCTACGCAATCAAAGGAATGTATACACCGAATTTCATTATTCCAGGTGTAGCCGTTTGGTTGGTACCATTTTTATCCCTCCGTACCTACTGTATCCCTTGAAAGTACGAAGCTGAAAAAAAACCTTTTATTTTTTATGTCTACGTAGTCAAAGGAATGTATAGACCGAATTTCATGACTCTAGCTGCGGTCATTTGGTTGGTACTATTTGTATCCCTTTTTTCTATTTTGACCCCAAAAAGTACGTATTTCGAAAAATCAGTTTATTTTCCGTGTCTACGCAGTCAGAGGAATGAATACTCCGAATTTCATGACTCTAGCAGCGGTCATTTGATTGGTACTATTTTTATCCCCTTTTTTCATTTTAACCCCAAAAAGTACGAATTTTAAAAAATACGTGTATTTTACTTGTCTATGCAATCAGAGGAATGTATACACCGAATTTCATTATTCTAGGTACAGCCGTTTGGTTGGTACCATTTTATCCCTCCGTACCCATTGTATCCCTTGAAAGTACGAATTTGGAAAAAAACCTTTTATTTTTTATGTCTACGTAGTCAAAGGAATGTATAGACCGAATTTCATGACTCTAGCTGCGGTCATTTGGTTGGTACTATTTTTATCCCTTTTTTCTATTTTGACCCCAAAAAGTACGAATTTCGAAAATCCGTTTATTGTCCGTGTCTACGCCGTCAGAGGAATGAATACTCCGAATTTCATGACTCTAGTTGCGGTCATTTGAGTGGTACTATTTTTATCCCCTTTTTTCATTTTAACCCCAAAAAGCACGAATTTTAAAAAAATCCGTGTATTTTACTTGTCTATGCAATCAGAGGAATGTATACACCGAATTTAATTATTCTAGGTACAGCCGTTTGGTTGGTACCATTTTTATCCCTCTATTCCCATTTTACCCCTTAAAAGTACGAATTTGGAAAAAATACTTTTACATTATGTATCTACTCATTTAGAGGAATGTACACACCGAATTTCGTGTTTCTAGCTGTTGTCGTTTAATATGTACCATTTTTATCCCTTTTTTGCCCCATTTCACCCCCTACAAATAAGAATCACTTTATGGTGCACGTTTTTGCTATAAGTGGAATGCGCATAACAAATATCAAGCAAATATAAACAGAAACATTCAAAAAACATGTTTAAATACGCTAAAATATTAGGGATTATTCTGGGTATTTTTAGTCCTTGTGAGGGAAAAATTTTTCCCTTTGGGTCGATTTCGCCCCATTTAAATCCCAACCGATCTATGACTATAAGACGCATTTATGGAAAATTTGCTTTGCGTGCTTTAAACAGACGGACAGACGGACGGACATGGCTAGATAGTCTTTGAATTTTATGACGATCAAGAATATACATATATACTTTATGGGGTCTCGGGTCGATATTTCAAGGTGTTACAAACGGAATGACAAAGTTGGTATACCCCCATCTTGGTGGTGGAGGGTATAATAAATGTTATCCTTTCTCCTCTTTCTTCTCTGGCCCTCCCTATATATACTATATAGGGTCTCAAGGTGTTACAAACGCAATGACAAACTTAGTATACCCCCTTCCTTTAGTGGAGGGCAGATAGTATTATAGTATTAAAAAAATAATTGTTTCCATTTTTTCTAGTTTTATGGGGATTTCCATAAATGCCAAAAATGCTTTTTGAAAAACTTTGTTTTTTTCTCAAAAAAAAAATATTTTGACTATTTCCCTGTGAAAGTGATTTGCATTTGTAGTCATCTTAATTCGTTTTAATTGCACGTAGAAGCGGGTGTTATCGGAATTATATTTCCAAAATGGGAGTACAGATATTAAATGTACCTTCGGCCAAAATTTGAATTTTATTAAAAAATTTATAGAAAATATCCATCAAAAATGTTTAATATAGTTTTATGACTTCAGCTACAGACTTTTGGTTGGTGTTACCTTTTCCATTTCATGTTCATCCTAAAGATACGAATTCCGAATATCCATATGCATTCACAGTGGAATGCACAGATCTAATAGATTGGTTCTACCTACAGCCGTTTGGTACCAGTTTTATCCCGTTTTCCAATTTTGTCCCTAAAAGTACGAATTTGGGAAAAAAAACGATGAATTTATAAACTGAATTTCAGGCTTCTAACTGCAGCCTTTGGTCGGTACCATTTTTATCGCCTTTCGGTCCGTAACCCCTTAAAAGTAAAAAAATCGGAAAGTCTCTTATATTGCTCGTCTACACAGCCAGAGGAATTTAGACGACCAATTCGATTCTAAATTCATCGGTTTTTTCTCTACTTTGACCCTAAAAGTACGAATATTGAAGACCTCTTTATTTTTCGCGTCTACACAGTCAGAGGAATTTAGACGTCGAATTTTATGATTCTAACTTCACCGGGTTTTTCCCCACTTAGACCCTTGAAGTACGAATATTGTAAGACCTCTTCATTTTTCGCGTCTATACAGTCATGGGAATGTAGACGCCGAATTTTATGATTCTAGCTGCTGACACTTGGTTGGTACTAATTTTATCCCTTTTCGCCTTTATACCCCTTAAAAGTACGAATTTCTAAAAAATTCCTTTATTTTACGAGAGTATACAGTCGAAGAAATATACAGGCTGAATTTTATGAGTCTAGCTGCAGTTATTTGGTCGGTACCATTTTTATCCCCTTTTTCATTTGTACGAATTGCGAAATATCTCTTTATTTTTCGTGTCTACGCGACGTCTATATGTCTATAGCGACGTATACACGGAATTTCATTATTCTAACCACAGCCGTTTGATTGGCACCATTTTTATCCCCCTTTCGCCCCTAAAAGTCCAAATTTCTAAAAATTCCTTTATTTTACGAGCGTCTACATAGTCAGAGGAATGTAGACGCCGAAGTTTGTGATTTTAGCTGCAGCTAATTGTTCGGTAATTCCAATTTGATCCATTTTCCTTATTTTACCCCCTTATTTTTAGGAATATCAATAGCTAAAGATAGCGACGAATTTTATTATTCTAACTACAGCCGTTTGATTGGTACCATTTTTATCCCCTTTCGGTCCGTTCCCCCCTAAAAGTATGAATTCAGAAAAATTCCTTTAATTCATTTTACAAGTTTACGCGAATAGGATAAACTTACGAACCGAAAACATGAAGTTTTTAGCTGTTGCCGTTGCATTGGTACTATTTTTATCCCCTTTCGTCCGGTGCACCACCAAGAATTTCTAAAAATTATTTTATTTTAAATTTTATTTTAAGTAGAATATTAATCATGATTTTAACTGCAACTGTTTGATCTGTACCATTTTTACCCCCTTTCGCCATTTTATTCCTTAAAAGTACGAATTTCGAAAATAAATGGCTATTTTACAAGTCTAAGCAATTAAGGGGGTTTACAAATCGAATATCATAGTTCTAACTACAACCATTTGGTTGGCACCATTTTTATCCCCTTTTCCCCATTCACCCCTAAAAGTAAAAATTTCGAAAAATTCCTTTATGTTGTGCGTCTACACAATCGGAGGAATATATTCAGCGAATTTCATGATTTTAATTTCAGGTGGCACTATTTTTATCCCCTTTCGTTCCGTTTCCCCGTAAACGTAGAAATTTCTGAAAAAATCCTTTATATTGCGCGTCTACACAGTCGGATGAATGTATACACCGAATTTCATGATGTTGTCTTCAGCCGGTAGCATTTTTATCCCTCTTTTCACATTTTACCCCTTAAAAGTACGAATTTCGAAATATCCATTTATTTTAAAAGTCTACGCAAATAAGAGCGATGTTGAAACTGAATTTTTTATTTTCTAGGAAATGGTACCATTTTTATCCCTTTTTTCTCATTTCACCGCAAATACCGAAAAAATCATTTATGTGGAAAGTACACGCCAATTTTTATGATTATGTCTGTAGCCAATTGGTCGGAACCAAATGTATCCCTCTTTTTTGTTTTCCCTTTTAAAGTACGATTTTCGAAAATCCCTTTATTTTACAAATCTAATCAAATGAGAGAGTTGTACTAACCGAATTTCTTGTTTCTAGCTATAGTCCTTGGAAATGGTGCCATTTTTAACCCTTTTTGTCCCATTTCACCCCCCCAAAAAGTATGAATTTTGCAAAAATGAAATTTTTGGTTTCATGAAAATTAAAAAAATGTTTAAATATTCCTTAACAGTCCTTGCTAAGGAAAAAATTTCCCTCTGGGCCGATTTTGACCATTTTCAATACATTAGACACATACATATGAGTAATTCCCTGTCAAACTGGACAGCAACATTTTCACATGAGTCCGATTTTTTTGAAAATCTCAAATCTCCTTTAAAAAGTATTCTATACGTGTCTTAGGTAAAAATTCTTAAAATTTTAATTGAAGATTTATAGAGGCATTGCAATTTCCCAAAGAGAAATTGAATATCCTTCTCACAAGTCTATATTCAAATCATTGTATATTGTAATTGTTTTACGAGATTCATGCGAAGATCTATATCTTGTTTGAAAGGTCTTGAGGATTAATTTAGTCTTCTAGAATAATTTATGACCATTCCGGTTTTGGGTTACAAACATTTGATTATTTTTAATTTTGGTGTCGATTTTTAATTTTTTTGTTCAAAATCCACTAAAATCATTCGGGATATGTTCTATGCGTTCTCTGAAAATTTAATGCTGAACGAATTATTATACTCCAGCATGGCGGTACACTAACTTTGTCATTCCGTTTGTAACACCTTGAAATATCGACCTGAGACCCTATGAAGTATATATATTCTTGATCGTCATAAAATTCTAAGACGATCTAGCCATGTCCGTCCGTCCGTCTGTCCGTCTGTTGAAAGCACGCTAGCATCTAAACGAAAGGAGCTAGAACGTTCAAATTTTCCATAAATGCGTCTTATAGTCGTAGATCGGTTGGGGCGAAATCGGCCCAAAGGGAAAACATTTTCCCTCACAAGGACTAAAAATACCCATAATAATCCCTAATATTTTAGCGTATTTAAGCATGTTTTTTGAATATGTCTGTTTATATTTGCTTGATATTTGGTATGCGCATTCCCCCTACAGCAAAAACGTGCACCATAAAGTGATTCTTATTTGTAGGGGGGAAAAAGGGATAAAAATGGTACATATTAAACGACAACAGCTAGAAACACAAAATTCGGTGTGTACATTCCTCTAATTGAGTAGATACATAATGTAAAAGTATTTTTCCAAATTCGTACTTTTAAGGGTAAAATGGGAATAGAGGGATAAAAATGGTACCAACCAAACGGCTACTGCTAGAATGATGAAATTCGGTGTATATATTCCTCTGATTGCATAGACACGTAAAATGAACGGATTTTTCGAAAAGTTGTACTTTTTGGGGTTAAAATGAAAAAAGGGGATAAAAATAGTACCAATCAAATGACCGCAGCTAGGGTCATGAAATTCGGAGTATACATTCCTCTGACTACGTAGACATGAAAAATAAAAGGTATTTTTCCAAATTCGTACTTTCAAGGGTACAGAGGGATAAAAATAGTACAAACCAAACGGCTACACCTAGAATAATGAAATTCGATGTATACATTCATCTGATTGCGTAGACACTGAAAATAAACGGATTTTCGAAATTCGTACTTTTTGGGGTTAACATGAAAAAGGGGATAAAAATAGTACACATCAAATGACCACAGCTAGAGTCATGAAAATCGGAGTATACATTCCTCTGACTTCGTAGACACGGAAAATAGACGGATTTGTCGAAATTCGTACTTTTTGGGGTTGAAATGGAATACGGGGATACAAATAGTACCAACCCAACGGCTATACCTAGAACAATGAAATTCGGAGTATACATTCCTCTGATTGCGTAGACACTTAAAGTAAACAGGTTTTTCGAAATTTGTACTTTTTGGGGTTAAAATGAAAAAGGGGGATAAAAATAGTACAAATCAAATGACCACAGCTAGAGTCATGAAATTCGGAGTATACATTCCTCTGACTTCGTAGACAGGGAAAATAGACGGATTTTTCGAAATTCGTTCTTATTGGGGTTAAAATGGAATACGGGGATACAAATAGTACCAACCCAACGGCTATACCTAGAACAATGAAATTCGGAGTATACATTCCTCTGATTGCGTAGACACTTAAAATAAACAGGGTTTTCGAAATTTGTACTTTTTGGGGTTAAAATGAAAAAAGGGGATAAAAATAGTACCAATCAAATGACCGCAGCTAGAGTCATGAAATTCGGAGTATACATTCCTCTGACTGTGTAGACACGGAAAATAAACTGATTTTTCGAAATTCGTACTTTTTGGGGTCAAAATGGAAAAAAGGGATAAAAATAGTACCAACTAAATGACCACAGCTAGAGTCATGAAATTCGGAGTATACATTCCTCTGACTGCATAGACACGAAAAACGGATTTTTTGAAATTCGTACATTCAAGGGATGCAATGGGTACAGAGGGATACAAATGGTACCAACCAAACGGCTACACCTAGAATAATGAAATTCGATGTATACATTCCTCTGACTTCGTAGACACGGAAAATAGACGGATTTTCGAAATTCGTACTTTTTGGTTTAACATGAAAAAGGTGATAAAAATAGTACCAATCAAATGACCGTAGCTATAATCAAGAAATTCGGAGTATACATTCCTCTGACTGCGTAGACACGAAAAATAATAGGTTTTTTTCCAAATTCGTACTTTCAAGGGATACAATGGGTACAGAGTAGGGTTTGGGGTCCGGGAATTCTCGAATCGTGTTTCCCGGGAATTCCCGGAAAAAATTGGACGGGAATTCCCGGGAAAAAATTTTCAATTTCCCGGGAATACGGGAAATATTAAAAAAAATAATTTATTTATTATGTTGATCAATAATTTAATGTTACTATATAAATTGGAATTTTTAGATGTATTTCAAATTCATATATGTATTTACATTACTGACAATAATAAGTATTTGTTGAGTACTTGTTTATATTATATTACTACAAACAAAACTTTTTAAATTCGCTAAATAGCCATTTTATGCGAAACCCAGCTAGGGGAATAAAAACTTTCTGTGTTTGCAAGATCTTTATTGTGAAATAAAAATATCATACCGACAATACTATGGCTTACATAATGTAAATTTTCTTGTGTTCCTAGAAGAATCGAGGTGAATATCTTCTTCAAGAACAATTTGCTTTACATTTGTAGCCAGAAAGAAATGGTCTAAAAATAGGAATACAATAAAAATTGTTCGTCTGGAAACTTTCAAGAGAAATCTAATAGGAATATAAATATATGCTACGATGTATTTAAATGGCCCTTTGTAAGAATTAATGACTGGACTATTTCAATATTTGTATGTAATTTATAATCGGAATATGTAAGTTCACGAGGAGATGTAAATTCATAACAGGAAATGTAAATTCATTATAGGAGCATGATAATTCATAATCAGCACTGTAAATTCGTAATTTGAAATGTAAATTCATATTGATAAATATAAATTCATAATAAGAACATACAAATTGATAATGAGATATATAAATACAAAATGAGAAAATCCAAATTGATAATGAGAAAATATAAATTCTTATTCAGGAATATATATTCATAAAATGTAAATTCATAATCAGGAACTCTAAAATTTATAATCGAAGCTATGTATGTACGTTTTTCTATTGATATTTTCGTAGAAACACATATTTTATCAATGTTCTCATTATAAATTTACGTTTTCTCAATATGATTTTATATTTTCTCATTATGAATACATATTTTCTGATTATGAATATGGATTTTCTGATTACAAACTTGTATATTTCATTATGAATTGGTATGTTCCTATTTTCAATTAATTGTTCTCAATGAATTATGATTTATATATCTCATTATGAATTAACATGTTCCTATTATAAATTTACATTACCCATTATGAATTTATATGTCCCTAATATGAATTTACATTTCTCAATATAAATTTGTATGTTCCGAATATAATCTTGAAAAGGTGTAGAGTAAAATATTTGTAAAATGAAAAATAATTTGTAAAATATTTTGACAATAATATTAGTTTTTAATTTGTAATATGACAGTATTGAAAAAAACACACCAGTTATTAAATGTTGGTATTTTAAACCATATTGAACATACCTATAAATAAATTACTTTTTCCCGGGAATTCCCGGGATTCCCGGGAATGAAATTTTTCATTCCCGTTTTCCCGGGAAATGAAAAAAGTCCGGGAAACCCCAAACCCTAGTACAGAGGGATACAAATAGTACCAACTAAACGACTTACTAAAATGATGAAATTCGGTGTGTACATCCCTCTTATTGCGTAGACACGTTAAATAAAGATATTTTATAAAGTCATACTCTTAAGGGGGTAAAATAGGAAAAAGGGGATCAAAATGGTACCAACCAAATGGCCGCAGCTAGAATCATGGAATTCGTTTACATTCCTCTGACTGCATAGACACACAAAATAAAAAGATTTTTCCAAAAATATTTTTCATTTGGAATATTAAATAAAAGGACGAAAAAACAACTCATATAAATATATAAAAATTTATATTTATTTATAAAATTATTTTTTCAATATTTGTATTTGTTTTGGTTTAGCTATATTAAAAAAATTATATTTTCCTGAAATATTACAGCACTTCTACGAAAATCGACAGCCTCTGTGGAATGCAATGCATGGTGGAGGGTATATAAGGTGCAGTCCGGCCGAACTTAATTTTATTTAATAATTTTAAAATATGTTTACAATAGCAATAATTAAGGCAACGTATTATAATATAATGCTGGCATATTATGCTGGTTTCAAAAGAATTAGTGGATTTTTCTGAGTAAAAATAATTTTTGGTTTGTTATCTTCCACATTTTTGGTACGATTTTCAACGATTTAAAGGACTCGCTGGAAAGGTACCAATAGCTAATTGAGATTTTTAACCCATTTTTTTTAAATTATTAGTCTTGGAAGGGTTAACTTTAAATTATAGCCTTTTATGTGAGAATTCTGTAAATATTGAATACAAAAAAAAAATCACAAAAACCATTTAGTCACTTTGGCCTTTTTCCATGTTTTCTATGTTGTCTTTTTTATGTAGTTCGTCCGTTTCAATAGAATGCTCATGTTTTGTTGTTGTTAATTATTCTTATTTTTTTGCTGTCGTTGTTGTTGTTGTTGCTATAATTAATTAATTTTGACATTTATTGGGCGGCAAGTGTGAATGAAATTAATGCAGAGAAAACACAATTTCCAACTGATTAAATTCAATTTGAAAATTAATTACAAAAAATGGTCAGAACGAAAAAAAGAAACAACTACAACAGCAACAGACACCCGTGATGCACAAATCGAACAGAAAATCGAAAACTATGAAAACTAAATTGAATATTTCATAAACGATTAATGAGAGTGGTGGCATGAAAGATGTTGATTTATCTTTGTTTTTTTTTGTTTGGTGTAGCCTATGAATCTATGAATATTTTCAATGATTTAATTGAAATTATTTACATAAATATCAGAGGAGAATTTTGTCGATATTCGAATGAAATTGAATAATTTATCAAATGTGGCATTTTGATTAGTTCTAGAAATGTTAGCAACAGCGGGAGCGCTGATTCATGTATAGCTTAACAGTGCTGTTGTACAGAGGGTGCTTCAATAGCAGTGATCATCAAAAGCCCAAATGTTAGCAACAGCGGGAGCATTGATTCAACTAAAGGTTAACAGTGCTGTTACATAGAGTGATCTGCAATAACAGTGATCGTCAAAAGCCCAAACGCGAGAGACTCTCTCACAAGGACTTTCACACACACACCAATAGATTTAACCATTTATGTGGGGTGAGAGTCTCTCGGGCGGTCTTTCCTTTGCTAACAGAAGGTGTCAGAGAGAGATTCTGATGCTCTTTGAAATCTTTTCATGTTACACTTCTGACAATTCGCCTGGAAAAGCTTCTGGAACACAGCACTGTCATTTATTAACTTGTCAACTGGAATGTATTTATTTTTTCTTTTTTTAATTTTAATTATGTTATTGCGTTCCACTAGCTGTAACAAGCACACAATTTATTACAAGTTGTTTTGTAAAAAAAAAAAAAAACAAATGTTGTGGGAGGAAACCGATAAATAATGGCAAACAACGGAATGAAGACAAGTCAGTAAATTATCGCTTTGTTGTTAAATTTGAAAATTTCTATTACGATGGAAATTCCAAAGCAAAAAATAGACAACTTTCGAAATAATGATTTTTGAATCCACAAAGTAAGTATATATAAAGTAAGTATATATTCTTGATGGTCATACAATTCTAAGACGATCTAGCCGTGTCCGTCCGTCTGTTGAAAGCACTCTAGCATCTAAACGAAAGGAGCTAGGACGTGCAAATTTTCCAAGAATACATCGAATAGATATAGATCGGTTGGGATCGCAACTGGGCGAAATCAGTCCTGAGGAGAAAAATTTTCCCTAACAAGGACTGGAAACATCCCCAATGACCCCTAATATTTTGAGTATTTAAGATTTACTTGATATTTGATAACCAGAATCAGGGCAAAAAAGGGATAAATATGGTACCCATCAAACTACAATAGCTAGCAACGGGAAATTTGGTTTGTACATCTCTCAAAACGCACAAGGTCAACATTTGCATGAAATAATCTTCAAACATTAAATTATATGGACCGCACATCGATTCAAATAAAGACTTCATGCATTTTTCTGAATTTTATGTGTGTTTTTTTCCTATAGCTTTTAAAAAAATCACCCTTTACTAGTAAAATAAAGAGATTTTCGAAATTCATAAATTTAAGGGGTAAAATGTGGAAAAAGGGATAAAATTGGTACCCACCAAAGGACTGCAGCTCGGTGCGTACACTGAATTTTGTAAGGCTGGGAAAGAAATTAATTAGCCAAAAAATGGGGGTTGGGTGGGCGAGTGTAAGTAGGCGCTCATAGGGGTAACATGTGAGGTAAAAGGGGTAAATATACACAAAAATTCCCAAAATTGCCTAGGAGTTGCCCCCAGAGGTTTTAAATGTTAGACCGACTCCCATTAATTTTCCCTCCACAACATTTTTTCGAACACACATACCACTCCTTAAGGGGGCTTCCATACAAAAATTATTTATACACTCCACGAGAGTATTATGTCTTTGTGCATTTGTTTGTAACACCCAAAAGGAAGGGAGATAGACCCATTGTTAATTATACCGATCGGCATAGAATCACTTTCTGAGTCGATTTAGCAATGTCCGCCTGTCCGTCTGTCCATCTATTGTTGTAATCACGCTACAGGTCGCAATTGTAGCCAGAACCAAACGAAACTTTGCACAACGAAGTTTTTCGGGACAAGGACGAACGCTATTTAATTTGAAGAAAATCGGTTCAGATTTATATATAGCTCCCATACAAATTTCACCTCCAATTTGAATTTTTCGGCTCTAGAATCCACATATTTCAACAGATTTTCTTCAAAATTGGCAAAAAAAAAAACTTATATTTCAACTAGAAACAGCTCTGGTAAAAATGGGCCACATCGGTTCAGATATATATATATATATATATATATATATATATATAGCTCCCATACAAATTTCGCCACTGAATTGATTATTTCCGCTCTAGAAATAACATATTTGAACAGATTTGCTTAAAATTTGGCGAACCAGCTGATATTTTAACTACAAACATCTATGGCGAAAGTGGGTCACATCGGTTCAGATTTATATATAGCTCCCATACAAATGTCTCATCCGATTTGACTCTTTCCCCTCTATAAACCATATATTTTATCAGATTTTCTTCAAATTTGGCAAAACTACTTATATTTCAACTAGAAACAGATTTGCTAAAAATGGGCCAGATCGGTTCAGATTTATATATAGCTCTCATACAAAAAGTCTCCTCCGATTTGACTGATTATTTCCGCTCTAGAAATAACATATTTTAAAAGATTTTCTTCTAAGTCGGCACATCAGCTAATATTTGAAATAGAAACATCCATGGCGCAAGTGGGTCACATCGGTTCAGATTTATATATAGCTCCCATATAAATGACTCCGCCGATTTAATTCTTACCGCTCTAGAGAGCACATATTTAACAGATTTCCATCAAATTTGGGAAAGAGTCTTATATATCAACTTGAAATCCTATTCTAAAAATGGGTCAGATTGGTTCAGATTTATATATAGCTCCCATTCAAAGTTTGCGTTCAAGTTTTCTTACAAATGCAGATAGAAGTATACAATTTGTAGTACAGTCTTCTCTTATAGCTGTATCGTATATCACCCGGTTCAAATGTAACGATGTTTTTATACCCTACACCACAGGGTATAATGACTAGGTGTAGGGTATAATATAGTCGGCCACGCCCGACTTTACCTTCCTTACTTGTTTTTCTTTTTGGAAGAAAGAAACTATTTTTTTTCTCTTTTTGAGGCTATTCCTAAACCACTGTTTCTGTGTGAATTAACATTTGATGCCTTCACAAATACCTTCAATTGATCATATAATTGTATGTTATCTGATTTATATTTCCAAAATGAGATTACAAATATTAAATATTCCTCCGGCGAAAATTGGAATTTTAGTAAAAAAAATCCATATAAATTTTGTAACATTAGGATGGGTCACGAAAATAAATTGCTGCGGTCACACCCCAGAAATGGAGATTGAATTGTTTAATGATGATCTGCAAAATATTTCGTCTCTGGATCAAGCCGTCTGTGAGATAAACGTCTCTAAAAATCATGTTTTGCCCGCGTATTTTTTATGTCCAATTTTTTTCCTGAATTAATAGACCCTTGGAAGCACTTTAAATACAAGTTTTCATTCTTGACTTAGAATAACTCGTTGGTCGTATTATTCGACGTTTAGATAGATTTTTGCGGTTTTTCAAAGTGATTGCTAAAAAGTCATATTTCTTGGGAACATTTTGTTAAAGGTGGCATAATAAATAGAAGGAGTCAATATCTTTTTAATGATGCCTAAATGATGAATAACGGACGAAAAATAACGTCACCGACTCCATTTTTGTGAAATAATTTAATAATTTAAAATTTTCAAACTCTTTTTACAAAAATTAGCGCTGCGCCGTAAATTTCCTTCCAATGTTAAGCATTTAGGCATCATTCGAAAGGTATTTCAAATACCCTACACCACTTCGTGGACTAGGGTATTATTTTTTATAATATACTTACAGCAAATACAAAAATGTTTTCAGTTGTCATTATGAAAAAACATAAAAAATTATTATAAAGGTCGAATATTTCGACAAATAAAGAACTCTAAGGTAAGAGGCATAATTTATATTTAAAGTGATTTTCATCAAGTAACTATTATTTCAGAAAAAAATTTTGTGAAAATATGTAACACAAAAAAAAATTAAACCGGAAAACCTGATTTTTAGGGTTATTTTCAGGAGCGTTTAGCTCACAGTTGGCTTGATCTAGGAACGAAATATTTTGCGAATCAAGATTAAAGAAACTTTATTTTTGTGTGGTGATTGGAAATTGTTTTTCCATTTGTATGGACGGCGACCCAGCCTATTGTACATGTGTACTTGAGGATTATTACCAGAATCAACATCAAATCACATAATCAACTTGGTTATGAATGTATATAAATATAGGATCGAATTATGAATATAAAATTTTAAATTTGTTAGAGAATATTTTTCCAAATTTTTTAAAAATTAAAAAAAAACATAGTAATTACTATAGGCTCACTTTTAACCAAGGCTCAAAATTTACAGAATGAATAGGCGTTTAAATAAAAAATTTCGAGAAAATCGAAGAGTAGAAACAATTAAAAAATTGAAGTTTTAATTTAACAAATCTAAAAGAAATATAATAAAAAAATAATATCCAATTCGGAACATTGAAGAACGATTTCTTAAAAAAGCTTTTTAGCTCTTTTTAACGAGTGTTAAAAAATAGATGGTATTAAAAAATATAAAAACGACAAGGAAATATGAAATATATTTTAAAACTGTCCGATTTGTCCTAGAATGTCCCATATATATGTTTCAGATATATACATTGTTATCTTCGCTTGAATGTAAGCTATTAAAAAATTAAACAAAATAATTTTTTTTTTCAATTTTTTTCCCTATTTTTTGCGGAAAAAATCATTTTTACTCAGGTAAAACATTTTTTTAAAGAAATATCAATTTTTTTGTTGACTGTTTCTAAACCATTGTATCTATGTCATAATTTTTTTAATTCAATATTTATTTACAATATAATGTTTTACAAAAATTATTGTGCCCCGCGCCAATAATGGCTTTTTGGAGCAAGTTGGCAACAAAATACTAAAATTTTTATACGTATTTTTAAATTATATATAAAAATATATGGTAATATTAAACTATATTAATTCATTTTATATTCAATATTTTAAATTTGAGTTAATAAGGAATAAGGAAGAAATCTTTCATTGTTTTTTTTTAAATAGACAAGGTATTACTTTGCCTTATAAGCAAGGATAAGTTATTAAACTCAACACTGCCTGCGTAGTCAATTCTCTGTGCTGTTGTTTCAAGCCTACATCTCGCTATTCTGAGATTCGAGGAGTTTCTAGTATTGAATACATTTGTGTTTAAATTAAAAGAAATGGATCTATGCCCAATTTGATTTTATTTTTCTCATAGTCTCGGTACAATGATACTGTGCCGCCAACTTACTTAATTTGAAGATTATTCCAATTGCAGAAGAAATTTTTGATTTTACGTATTTTATATGTTCATCCCATTTGAAATTACTTTTTAGTTTTATTCCCAAGTATTTAATCTCATGGTCTTCCCTAATAAAATTCCCATCTACAAAAATGCCAAAGTCATTATTCATAGTTAAGGACGGTCGAAATCTTAACAATTTCGTCTTGCTAGAGTTCAAGACAAGTCTGTTCAGCCTCGCAAATTCGCACATCAGAGCAGCATCTTTTTCCACTTGAACTCTCAGCACTTTTTCATATTTATAAGGGTAGAATATTGCTATATCATCTGCAAACATAACAACAGATCCAAATAAACCGAGATAATTTATGTCATTTATATATATCATAAATAGAAGCAGGCCAAGGATACTACACTGAGGTACTCCGCAACTCACAGGCTGTGCTGAAATTCTTCCCACTCCAATTTGGACTCCTATGTCTCCTATTTGACAAATAACTTCTGATAAGTTGCAGATCATTATCTAGAATGCCATAAAATATAAGTTTTTGCAACAAAATCTCGTGATCAACCAAGTCAAAAGCTTTGCTAAAATTATAAAATATTCCAGCTACTCCTGAAGATTCCTCGTCTAAACCTCGACATGTTATGTTTACCTCCTTTAAAATTGCTTCATCAGTCCCTCCACCTTTAATATATCCAAATTGCTTCCTACATATCAACGATTCTTCATCAAAGTATTTTAGAAGTTGGGTGTGCATAATCCTCTCAAATATTTTGTCGATAGATGTCGATAGTATTGCTATTGGTCTGAATTGTTCTTCTGTATTCGCCCTCGTAGTTTTCGGTATAGGAATAATCTTATGTAGTTTCCGAACATCTGGATATGTCGCCAAATTTATCATTGCATTAAAAATACTTGTAATATGACAAAAGGTGACAAAATATTACAGCACTTGCTTAATAAATTCGCCGGTATTTTGTCCTCTCCAGGACTCTTGGATCTATTCACATTTTGAATAACTTCCATCACTTCACTGCATGTTGAAATGAAAGCGGCGGCTATGATTTCTCATTGATCTTAAGTTATTACAGTGATCTCCACGAAACTTTTGTATACTATCATTCAAAGTTTTGACAGAATTTAAAAAAATACTCATTAAAAAGCTCCGATTTATCATTGTCATTGTCTACATATAATCCATCCGAGTCCATCACTTCTATATTCCTCTCGATAGATCCCGGCCCATAACACTATTTAAAAATCTCCAACAGTTTGTGGGATCGCCACTAAATTTTACCAAGTTTTGTTCTAAATACTCGTTCATACAAAGACTTATAAATTTTTTTATTATCTTGCTTATTCTTTTCAATCTGTCCGGAATGAATATAATATTACAATTTTTCCTTCTTCCTTTCAAAAGTTTCTTTTTCTCGTTAATCAAGGGCCACAGATTCATATTACCTTTAATAATTAATTTAACAAATAATAATTATCTTTAATTTTACTATTTTTTTATAAAAAAATATCCAGAATTTGTTTACTATCGTTTTCGAGTTTAGAGACCCAAAATACACCAGAAATGTTATAAAAAATTATCTTCAAAATTATTTTTTATGGATAGTTTTCTTTTTAATATTTTTTATAAAGAATCGTAAAAATAAAATAAATAAAGAAAATAAAATTGATACGCCTGCTTCGCCAGGCAAAAAAAAAAAAAAACAAATGGTAAAATTAAATTCAGGTTTCAGGTACCAATTTTCAGTCTTTTTCCTCTCAAAAACGCTTTTGCCACGTCCACTCCGCCCACAAAACGAAAATCAAAATTTCGGCATCAAATTGATCTTTCTCGTGGTCAGTAATATATATGTACCAATTTTCAGCCTTCTAGCTCTCAAAAACACTTTTGCCACGCCCACTCCGCCCACAAAATTAAAATCCAAATTTCGGGGTCAGTAATATATACGTTCCAGCTTTCAGCCTTCTAGCTCAAAAAGACACTTTTGCCACGACCACAAAACGAAAATCCAAATTTCGGCATCAAATTGATCTTTCTCGTGGTCAGTAATATATAAGTACCAATTTTCAGTCTACTACCTCTCAAAAACACTATTGCCACGCCCACTCCGCCCACAAAATGAAAATCCAAATTTCGGCATCATATTTATCATTATCGTGGTCAGTAATATATATGTTCCAATTTTCATCCTTCTAGCTCTCAAAAACAATATTGCCACGCCCCCTCCGCCCACAGAGTAAATTTTTAAAAATTCTATAGCCTATAGTTCCTTCCAGACCTGCATCTATCTGTACTGAAAATTTCAACAACATCGGTTCAGCCGTTTACACGTGATTGCGGAACAAACAAACAGACAGACAGACAGACAGACTTACACTAAGGTTTTATAATATTAATAGGGATATAAATATGAATTTATTGATGTTTTAAGTCTGCATGATGTTAATCTGATATTGTTTTCATAGATGTAAAAATTTTAATTAAACTATTTTATATTTTTCTCACTGAAGTCTGACTTCTTTCAACAAATATTGATGAAACGAATAATAATAATGTTTGATATTTTTACATTTTCGAGTGATCTACAATTTTATAAAAACAGTCCAAGACCATTTACAGTTCATTTAAAAATTTGTAGCCAAAAAAAAATATTCATTCAAAATTCGAACCCAAAAATTCTATAATTGTGTTATGTGACTGCTAACTGCTTGATCTGCCTCGTCGTAACACCCTTTATTTGAAAAACTGCAACATCAACATGAGATATGTGATTTTTATATTTCAATTAGTGTCTATTTCATGACTAGGCGAAAACGAACAACCAGCATTATAATCTTAAGCTACTTGCGCTTTATTTTGGAGTTCTCTTTTGTCGCCGTTCAATTAATTATAACAATTCGCACGGGTTAAACCTGTTGACGACAAAATCCTAAGCTATGTAGTTGCATTCTTTCAATGCAATGTCATGTGCGCTGACATGCTGATGATTCAATCACACAGCAATGACACAAACAAACATTATCTTTCGAAAAAAAAAAGAAAAAAAAAAAGTGATAAATTAGACAATTTTTTTCCTGAAAAAAAAAAATTGAATAATTGCCACAATATTTCAATTAAATGTTGCACCCAACCGACCCAAAAAAATAAAAAGAAAAAACGAACACAGTGTAAACAAAATTATTAACACACAAACAAAAAATATAATTAGAAAAGCAACAAAGAAACAAGTGCAATAGACAGAAGGCGAAAGAGGAAAGAGGAAACAGAGAGAGGGGGAGGGGGAGAGAGAGACACAAATATGAACGCCAGGAGGTTGTAGGCAAAGGAGGCAATAAATAACAATTAACAGACAAGCGTAATAAGATTAACACATTTCGCATTTCACGTCTCACCTCTCACATAATGCAATTCAAGTGATTCTCAAATAATAAACAAACTAAATTCGAAGCAAAACCCAACCCAAACGCAATGACAACGACAACAATAACAATAACACTAATAGAAACAATAAAAATAATAATAAAAAGTAACGAAAAAGAGTCTATCAAACCTTTTTGAGATGAAAGCTGTTTAAGGCCCAATTACACTATCATACAAAACAAACAATTTTTGCTATGACAAATTACACTTACAAATAATAAAAAAATGACCTAAAATATGTTTGCATTGAGCTACAGATTTTTAAAATCAACAGAAAATTATTTTATGGATTTTTTAATTTTTTTTTTTTAATAAAATTCAAATTTTCGCCGAAGGTACCTTTAAAATTAATACTCTCATTTTGGAAATATACCTCCGATAACAACCGCTTATATTTTCAATTAAATGTACTTCTTCTCTAAAATTGAAAAAAATTAGATTTTTGTTTTGAAAAAAAAAATATTTTTTTGCGGGCACGAAAAGTCATAAAATTTAAAAAAAAATCAAAAAAAAAATATTTTCTTTTATTTTTAATACAAATATTGTGAATTTCACTTAAACATAGAAACAGAGGTTTAGCAACAGTCACAAAAATCAAGAAAATTTGCTTTAAAAAAATATATAAATATTTTTCTTGGCTCAAAAAAAACATAAAACGGGGATAAATTATTTTCCTTTATTTTTGAATAGCTAACATCCTAACCAAGAAAATAGTCTATGCAAGAATGTAGAAATTTTGGCCCACTTTATAGACACAAAAAATAACAAAAATCATGATGTTTTTAACTTTTGGTTATATATAGAATATTTTGTAATAGCTGGCATCTTATTGAAGAAAACAAGGCATATTTGAACAAAATGTTTTTTTCCGTTTTTTTCTATTTTTTATGATTTTTTTTTCAACAGAAAAAATCTTTCTTTTTTCAAAAAAAAAATATTTTTTTCTCATTTTTTTAGACTATTCCTAAACCATTGTTTCTACGTGAAAGGCATTTGTAACCATCACAAATACCTTTAACATAACATATATATACAAAATATATATCTGTGGATAAATGTAGACATTATGTCCCATGTCGAAAAATTCGCTTTATACAAAGTTTTTGCTTAAATTGTATTTTTTAATTTTTGATTAAATAGCGTGAAATCCCGCTTTACAAATTAGAAAACTGAATATTTTATTTTATTTTACAATAGCTGATATTTTAACGAAGAAAACAATGCATTTTTGATGAAAATCTATGTATAAATATAGAAATTATGACCCTTCTTTTCGAAAAAATCACTTTTTACCAAGTTTTTGCTTAAATTGTTCTCTTTTTAATTTTTGGTTAAATAAACCAATATAATGTTTTTTTTCTAATAGCTGCTATCTGAACGAAGTAAACTAGGCCTATTTGAGAACAATCTGTGGATAAATGTAGAAGTTAATGCCCTTCTTGTCGAAAAAATCACTTTTTACCAAGTTTTTTTTTATAACTCTAAAACCTGCCTTACAAATTAGAAAACAGAAAACAAGAACTATTTGAAGAAAATCGGTGGATTAATATAGAAGTTAATGTCATTCTTGTAGAAAAAATCACTTTTTACCAAGTTTTTGCTTAAATTGTTTTTTTTTTTTTAGTTTTTGGTTAAATAGCGAGTAAAAACGCTTTGCAATTTAGAAAATAGAATATTTTGTTTTTTTATAGCCGGTATCTCAACGAAGAAAAAAAGACCAGTTTGAAGAAAATCTGTGGATAAATGTAGAAGTTATGAACCTTCTTGTCAGAAAAATATAACTTTTTACCAAGTTTTTGCTTAAATTGTTTATTTTTTAATTTTTTGTTTAAATAGCGAAAACAGAATATTTTGTTTTATTTCGTAATCGCTGGTAGTTTAAAAAAGAAAACAATGCATATTTGAGGAAAATCTGTGGATAAATGGCAAAGTTACAGCCCTTCTTGTAGAAAAAAAAACACTTTTTACCCAGTTTTTTTCTTTTTGCCACAAAATCGCTTTTTACCAAGTTTTTGCTTAAATTGTTTCTTTTTTCTTTTTGGTTAATAGCTGGTATTGGTGTAATAGCTGGTATCTTAATGAAGAAAACAAGGTCTATTTGAAGAAAATCTGTGGATAAATGTAGAAGTTATTGTTCTTCTTGTAGAAAAAATCACTTTTTACCAAGTTTTTGCTTAAATTATTATTTTTTATTTTTTTTTGGTTAAATAGCGAAAACTGAATATTTTGTTTTATTTCGTAATAGCTGGTAGTTTAAAAAATAAAACAATGCCTATTTGAATAAAAACTGTGCATAAATGTAGAAGTTATGGTCCTTCTTGTCGAAAAAATCACTTTTTACCAAGTTTTTGCTTAAATTATTATTTTTTATTTTTTTTTTTGGTTAAATAGCGAAAACTGAATATTTTGTTTTATTTCGTAATAGCTGGTAGTTTAAAAAATAAAACAATGCCTATTAGAATAAAAACTGTGCATAAATGTAGAAGTTATGGTCCTTCTTGTCGAAAAAATCACTTTTTACCATGTTTTTGCTTAAATTGTTCTTTTTTAATTTTTGGTCAAATAGCTTTAAAAAAACAGTACATTGTGATTTATTTTGTAATAGCTGGTATCTTAACAAAGAAGACAAGGTCTATTTGAAGAAAATCTGTGGTTAAATGTAGATGTTATGGGCTTCGTGCAGAAAAAATCATTTGTTATCAAGTTTTTGCTTAAATTTGTAATTTTTAATTTTTGGTTAAATAGCACGCCTTACAAATAAGGAAACAGAATATTTTGTTTTATTTTGTAATAGCTGGTATTTGAATAAAGAAAACTTGCCCTATATGAAGAAAATATGCAGGTAAAAGTAGAAGTTATGGCTCTTTTTGTCAAAAAATCGCTTTTTACCAAGTTTTTATTTTTTTTTATTTTTGGTTTAACAGAAAACCGCATTTTAATGTTTTATTTTGTAATAGCTGGGATCACAATGAAGAAAACAAAGTCTATTTGAAGAAAATCTGTGGATAAATTTAGAAGTTATGGTCATTCTTGTAGAAAAAATCATCTTTTACCAAGTTTTTGGTAAAAAAAATGTTCTTGTTCTTTTTTTAATTTTTTCTTTAAATAGTGAAACGAAAATTGGCTTTACAAATTATGAAATAGAATATTTTGTAATAGCTGGTATCGCAACAAAGAAAACAAGTTTTTTGAAGAAAATCTGTGTATACATATAGAAGTTAAGGCTCTTCTTATCGAAAAAATCACTTTTTACCAAGTTTTTGTCTTTTTTAATTTTTGATTAAATAGCTCAAAAACCCACTGTACAAATTGGAAAACAGAATATTATTTTGCAATGGCCGGTATCTTAGCGATGAAAATAAGACCTATTTGAAGAACATTTGTGGATACATATGGCCCTTCACGTAAAAAGAAATCAGTTTTACCAAGTTTCTGCTTAAATTGTTATTTTTCTGGTTAAATAGCGAAAACAGAATAATTTGTTTTATTTTGTAATAGCTGTTATCTTAATGAAGAAAACAAGGCCTATCTGAGGAAAATCTGTAGGTAAAAGTAGAAGTTATGGCCCTTCTTGTAAATATATCATAGATTTTCTTCATATATGCCTTATTTCGTTTAAATACATGCTATTATAAAATAAAAATTTTCTGTAATCTAAGTTGTAAATTATTTTTCGCGCTTTTTAAAGAAAAATTTAAAAATTAATATATTTTTAGTTTTTTCGTTTCGTTTTCGAGTATTGAAGCATGTTATTTCAATATGTCTGATTGTACTTACTTGATATTGGGTATGTGCATTAGGGCGTACCTCAAAAAAAAAGTTCGCCGTACACCTTCGAATATGAAGTATTATTGAAAGGTAGTTTCAAAATTTTTTTTATTTTTTTTATGCCGAACGTAGGGGTCGCGCTTTTACATTTTTCTATATAACTTCTGCATTTATAAACGGATTTTAAAGTGTGATACATCGATGTTTTTGTATCGACGAGGCCTATTTTTTTGTCTTTGAAGTCATTGAGCTCAAGCACCCCCTTCTGGTACTTACCCATCATATCTCAGTTGCTACTACCCTAATGTACCACTCTAATATCAGAAAATTAAAGCTCGCATAAAATCATGAAACTCTTCCTAAGGAAGTATGTCGATTTTCAAAAAAATCGGCCTCGTCGAGACAAAAACATCGATGTATCACACTTTAAAATCCGTTTATAAATGCAGAAGTTATATAGAAAAATGTAAAAGCGCGACCCCTACGTTCGGCATAAAAAAATAAAAATTTTTTTTTGAAACTACCTTTCAATAATACTTCATATTCGAAGGTGTACGGCACATTGTGCATTTCCCCTATAACAAAAACGTGCACCATAAAGTGATTCTTATTCGTAAGGGGTGAAATGGGGCAAAAAGGGGTAAAAATGGTACCTATCAAACGAAAACAGCTAGAAACACAAAATTCGGGGTGTACATTCCTCTACTTGAGTAGATATATAATATAAATATATTTTTTCCAAATTCGTACTTTTAAGGGGTAAACTAGGAATAGAGGGATAAAAATTGTACCAACCAAACGGCTACACCTAGAATAATGAAATTCGGTATATAAAGTCTTCTGATTGCGTAGACATGTAAAATAGACGGATTTTTCGGATTTTTTTGGGGTTAAAATGGAAAGAGGGGATAAAAATACCGACCTCTGACTGCGTAGACACGAAAAATAAAAGGTTTGTTCCAAATTCGTACTTTCAAGGGATACACTGGGTACAAAGGGATAAAAATAGTACCAACTGAACGACTACAGCTAGAATGATGAAATTCGATGTGTACATCCCTCCAATTGTGTAGACACGTAAAATAAAGAGATTTTAGTAAGTCGTACTCCTAAGGGAGTAAAATGGGAAAAAGGGGATAAAAATGGTACCAACCAAATGGCCGGAGCTAGAATCATGGAATTCGTTTCTTTGACTGCGTAGATGCGAAAATTAAAGAGATATTTCAAATTAGCAACAATCAAGCGGCTGTTGGCTAGAATCATGATATTCAATATTTGCGAGTTTGCTTTTTTTCTAAATGTACCAGGTAACGTATGATTAATATTAATATACGGGTGATTAAAAGAAATTCCTTTTAGCTACGGTTTTAGTTCGTCAACTTTTAACTTTTATAGCGAAATCTGTAGACAAGAATATAAAGATTTGATCCGGATGTTTCTTGGATGAAAATGTATGCTCTTTTCGTGGACTGAAAAGCCAAAATAAGAATGTTGACTTTAAATGTAATAAAAGTGTAATGATTTTCTTTCAAATGGACCACAAATAATATTATTAATGGAGACTTTAAAGGAAATTCCTTAAAACTCAGACACTAGTTCATTAGATTTTAAATTTTTTAGCTGAATATACAAATAAGAATATAGAGATTTGTTCAGGATCATGGATCATTATATATGTTGTGGTTGACTTCTAGGTTTGAAAGGCTGTGATATTGGTAATTTTACTGATCAGTCTGGATTATTGGTTGAAATTGACATATCAAGAAATATGAAATAATATCTAGACTAATTTTTAGGATTCAAAATTGTACCGAATTTGAGGTAACATGTTTTGCAAATTCTTAAATATTCCAAAGTATGGTAAAATTATTAAAATATGTAAACCCCTATTATATTTATCTAATTGCTCTGGGTTGTAATCTTCAAAATGTAGTAATAGCATTTTTGTTTTTGACAATATTGCTATATTTATTAAGGATTTCTCGTAATAATAACACAATAACGAATTTTTCTAAATTCAAAATGGAAAATGGAATGAGACTGGTACCAGGCAAAACGGCTGTAGCTAAAATCGTGAAATTAGGTATGACATATTGGATCTTCAATAATATAATTTTTCCTATCAAAATGGTACAGACATTTATGTTGTAGCAGGAGTTCAGAAATTGTAAATGGGGAAAATCAGGCTTGAGTGAAATTGCTGCAAATATCACAGGAGACTCGGTTCACTGTCCAAACATAGGATTTTGGATTTTTTATTTTTAACGTTAATTGAATGTAAAAAGGCCATCAACTAATTAATTAAGTTTTTCATCTATTCGAAGCAGGTATGTTTTGCTTTGAATTGATGTCAAAATAACATTAACTTCATGTACATGTTTCATGAAATGAAGGAAATATTTACTTTAATTCACACAGTAATTTTTACATTTAATTAATGTCATATTTTCTTCAAATTGAAGACAAATATTCATTGAATCAGTGAAATATCGAAAAAAAAATATTGAAATATGAAAAACTATCGAAGTAACATTCTATCTCAAACCAATGAGGCTGAAAAACGAAGAACAGATTCATCACTTTTATGAAGTTTTTTTCTTTCAGTGTACGGTCTATTTATCTATGGAAAAAATATAGAAGTAACATTCTATCTCAAACCAATGAAGTGAGTTGTAGGCTGAAAAACGAAGAGAAGTTCCATCACTTTGTTAACATTTTTTTCTTTCAGTGTACGGTCTATTTATCTATGGAAAATTATAAAAGTTGTGTCACTTCTTGTAAAAGAATATGAAATATTTTAAAATATTAAAAAAATCCGCAAATTTTAGATTTGTTTAGATATTTTAACAGACATCATTTTCTTGGCTGTTTGCCGCCGATCTATTTGTATTATAAACATTTTGAGATCAAACAGCACAAAAAGTGGAAGTAATTTAAACAACAGCAACAACAATAACAAAACAACAGTAGCAACAACAATTGTTTTTTTTTTGTTGCTGTGATTTAGTTTAGATTTCACATCATTAGCGGACAACGATGACGGCGACGACGACGTACGTTATTTGGTGAATACAACTCACACCATATCGGTCGGTGATGGTGCACTGAAACATTCACACAATAGGGGAACTCACTGTGAGTATAGAAATCCCAAAATAATAAATCAAGAAAAATGTTGAAATAAAATTATAAAAATATTTTTTGAATATTTAGAAAGTTTTCAGATTTTTTTTTTTCAAAATGTTTTGTTAAAGAAACATTTTCACAATAAGGGAATTCACTTATTTTTCAACAAATTTTAAAAATAAAATTAAAGCGTTGGCACGGCAGAAGTATTGCTGGGTAACTATACCTGCATATACACATACATACTTACATTTGCAACTCAATGAGATGCTTGTAAGCTGGCATGTGCACTTTATTACTTGGTGCGATTTTTTAAACGCAAATTCGGCAAGTGAGTTGTGCTTCTCGTTCGTTTGTGAGAATCATCTCCTTATAGAGGCCGGGTTTGATGTTGAAAAGTCGCTGCGAAGCCACTTGAAAAGACTTTTGACATGGTCGAAATCATGATCTGCAGCCAAGTAATAAATGTCACCATGCCATTTGTAAATAAATTTGCATTCTATTAAATATAGATGCAAAATGGTCTTGAGTCAGGATAATATCCCAGTTCAAGTCAAATATTGATTACAGACAAAAAAAATCAAACGAAAATACTAAAAAAAATATTTTTTTAATATTTCGGAAAATATATCAAATTTTCATTCACATTCGCACAATAAGGGAACTCACTACGTATTCAAATCAAATAAATTTCAAGAAAAAAAATAAAATTAAAAAAAATATTTTTTTAATATTTCGGAAAATATATCAAATTTGCATTCACATTCACACAATAAGGGAACTCACTACATATTTAAAACAAATAAATTTCAAGAAAAATAAAATAAATTTTAAAATAAAATTTAAAAAATATTTTTTGAATATTTAGAAAGATTTCAGATTTTTTTTTTCAAAAATGTTTTGTTACAGAAATTTTTTCACAACTTCTATTTCAAGAAAATTTTAAAAATATATATATATTATTTTAATATTTCAAAATTTTAATTCACATTCACACAATAAGGGAACTCATTACAAGTAAGAACGGCGTTAAGTTCGACCGGTCCGAACTTTATATACCCTCCACCATGGCTGTCGATTTTCGTCGAAGTGCAGAGAGGGTATTATATCCACGAGAGTATTATATCTTTGTGCATTTGTTTGTAACACCCAAAAGGAAGAGAGATATACCCATTGCTAATTATATCGATCGTCTGTCCGTCCATCTATTCTTGTAATCACGATACAGGTCGCAATTGTAGACAGAACCAAATGAAACTTTGCACAACGAAGTTTTTCGGGATAAGAACGAACGCTATTTAATTTGAAGAAAATCGGTTCAGATTTAGATATAGCCCCCATACGAATTTCACTTCCGATTTGACACTTTTCACTCTATATACCACATATTACAACAGATTTTCTTCAAAATTGGCAAAACATCTTATATTTCAAATAGAAACACCTGTGGTAAAAATGGGGCAGATCTGTTCAGATTTATATATGGCTCCCATACAAATTTCGCTCCCCATTTGACTTTTTCCGCTGTAGAAACCACATATTGTATCAGATTTGGCAAAACATCTTATATTTCAACTAGAAACACCTGTGGTAAAAATGTGTTAGATCGGTTCAGATTTATATATAGCTCCCATACAAATTTCGCTCCCGATTTAACTTTTTCCGCCCCAGAAACCACGAATTTTCACCGAATTTCTTCAAAGTGAGCATAACACCTTATATTAGAACTGGAAGAACTTATTGTGAAAGTTAGTCACATTTTTCCATGTTTGGATATAGCCCCGATACAAATATTCTTATCGATTTGACAAATCGAACCAGGTCGTTTTAGCCTATGATTAGGAAACATACAAAAATTCTTCCCGTTTTCACTTTTTTACCGAGTTGGACTGTATTCGGTTGGAAAGTGGAGTGTATCATATAGTCGGCCCCGCCCGACTTTAGCCTTTCCTTACTTGTTTTTTAATATAGCCAAAATCAAAATATTGAAAAAAATATTTTATAAATAAATATAATATTTTTATTATTTCAAACCACGCTTATAAGGCAAGGCTACCAATACGTTTACAAATAATACTTCAAGTCAATTCAAAAAATAAATATTCTTATATTTATATTTTCCAAAAGCTTAAATACAATAAACATTGATAAATAGTGGTTGCTACAGTTGATGGCATTTCCATTCTATTTGAATTCCAAAAGAATTTTTGAAAATCCATTATCTCACGTACATAGTGCAAAATAACTTAACTTCATTATTCAACTAATTTTTGTCGTAAAAGTAAAAAGTACGAATTTGGAAAAATATTTTTATTTTGCGTGTCTATGTAGTCAGAGGAATGTATACACCGAATTCCATGATACCAGCTGCACCCATTTGGTTGGTACCATTTTTATCCCATTTTTCCTACCTTTTACCCCCTTAAGAGTGCGACTTTCTAAAATTTCTTTATTTTACGTGCCTACACAATTAGAGGGATGTGCACACCGAATTTCACCATTCTAGCTGTAGTCGTTTGGTTGGTACTATTTTTATCCCTCTGTATCCATTGTATTTCGTTGAAAGTACGAATTTGAACGTTTTATTTTTAGTGTCTACACAGTCAGAGAAATGTATACTGCGAATTTCATGACTCTAGCTGCGGTCATTTGGTTGGTACTATTTTTATCCCCCTTTTCCATTTTATCCCCAAAAAGTACGAATTCCTTTATTTTACATGTCTACGCAATCAGACGAATGCATACACCAAATTTCATTATTCTAGGTGCAGCCGTTTGGTTGGTACCATTTTTATCCCTCTATTCCCATTTTACCCCTTAAAAGTACGAATTTGGAAAAATACTTTTATATTATGTACCTACTCAATTAGAGGAATGTACACACCGAATTTCGTGTTTCTAGCTGTTGTCGTTGAATATGTACCATTTTTATCCCTTTTTGGCCCCATTTCACCCCCTACAAATAAAAATCACTTCATGGTGCACATTTTTGTTATAGGGGGAATGCACACACCCAATATCAAGTAAATACAAGCAGACATATTGAAAAATGTGCTTAAATACTCTAAAATATTAGGGAATATTATGGGTATTTTTAGTCCTTATGAGAGAAAACTTTTTCCCTTTGGGCCGATTTCGCTCAGTTTCAATCCCAACCGATCACGACTATAAGACGCATTTATGGAAAATTTGGACGTCCTAGCTCCTTTCGTTTAGATGCTAACGTGTTTTCAACAGACGGGCAGACGGATGGACGGACATGGCTAGATTGTCTTAGAATTTTATGACGATCAAGAATATATATACTTTATAGGGTCTCAGATCGATATTTCAAGGTGTCACAAACGGAATGACAAAGTTAGTATACCCCCATCCTTGAGGTGGAGGGTATAAGAAATATTTTTTGAATATTTAGAAAGTTTTCTGATTTTTTTTTTTCAAAAATGTTTTTTTAATGAAACATTTTTACATTAAGGGAACTCACTTATTTTTCAAAACCAATAAATTCCAAGAAAATTTTAAAAACAAAAAAGGAAATATATATATATATATATTTGAATATTTGGAAAATATTTTAAAATTTTGTTTTTCAAAAATATTTTATTAATGAGTTCCCCTAATGTGTGTGTGTTGTTTTTTTTGGTGCAATTTGAACTTATGGTGGTACTCGCTCGCATTGTACACATTCGAGTACCCCGCCAGTACTTGATTTGCTGCAGAATGAATGCTTTGTGTGTTGTTGTTGTTGTTGTTTACTTAAATAATTTGTACAGGCTCTGATGACTAGAAGGTGGGGAAGGGGGAGGGGAGCTGTGTCTGCAATTCGGACTCATAATTTTCAGGGTCAGTGTGTCTGTGATGTTTTTATTTTTTTTTTTTGGTTTTTCTTTTTTTCACAAACAAAAAAGAACATAGAAAAGACACACTCACACTTGAAAAATTAGGTGAAAATTTGAATATGAATAACGAGTAAATAAACTCAATTTTCGTCCGTTCTGTTCGTTCGTTCTGTTTCTTTAAATCTGACGATGAAAGACATGCCAACAACTGCCAATTCACGCGAACAAGTGTGTGGACAGCTGTGTGGCAGGGAATTCGTTTGGAATTCTTTGGAAGTGGTGGTGGTGTCAATGAAGAAGACTGATTCTAGTTTTGAAATTAATGAGGAGAAATTTTCCAAGGAATGTGTGCGCTCAAAATTTCCAGAGAAATTCGAAATGCAACGCTGTGTGAACAGTGGAGAATTCTGTAGCAGGTCCTGTTTCAACTGGAGAATAGATTATGACGAAAATTTAAGAAATTTTTAAATTTTTCAATGGCAGAAAAGTTTTATCTGGAGAGTTCTGTCATAGGCACTGTTTACACTTGAAAATAGATTATGACGAAAAATTGAGAATTTTTTTATTTTTCGAAGGAAAAAAGTTTTTGCTGAAGTTCGAAATGCAACTCTGTATGAACAGTGGTAACAGTTCTGTTACAGGCGCTGTTTAGACTTGAAAATATGACGAAAACTTACCAAATTCATCATTTTCGAGGGAAAATAAGTTCTATAATAGGAGCTGTTTACACTTGAAAATAGATTATGACGAATTTTTCGATGGCGGAAAAGTTTTATCTGGCGAGTTCTGTTAAGGCGCTGTTTACACTTGAAAATAAATTATGATGAAAGCTTAAGAAATTTTGAATTTTTCGATGGAAAATAAGTTTTATCGGGAGAGTTCTGTCATAGGAGCTGTTTACACTTGAAAATAGATTATGACGAATTGTTTGAATTTTTCGATTGCTGAAAAGTTGTATCTGGTGAGTTCTGTTAAGGCGCTGTTTACACTTGAAAATAGATTATGACGAAACTTACGAAATTTTGAATTTTTTGTTCGAACTGCAACTCTGTGTGAACAGTGGAGAGTTCTGTCATAGGCCCTATTTACACTTGCAAATTTATTATGATGAAAACTTAAGAAATTTGGAGATTTCGGTCATAGGCCCTGTTTACACTGGAAAATATATAATGACAAAAACTTAAGAAGTTTTGAATTTTTCGATGACAGATATGTTTTATTTGGAAATTTCGGTCATAGACCCTGTTTACAATTGAAAGTAAATTATGAAAAAAACCTAAGAAATTTTGAATTTTTCGATGGCAAATAAAGCGCTGTTTACACTTGAAAATTTATTATGATGAAAACTTAAGAAATTTTGAATTTTTCGAAGGAAAATGCATTTTATCTGGAGAGTTCTGTCATAGGCCCTGTTTACACTTGAAAATTTATTATGATGAAAACTTAAGATGTTTCGAATTTTTCGATAGCAAATAAGTCTTATCTGGAGAGTTCGGTTAATTTGCCCTGTTTACAGTTGAAAGTAAATTATGACAAAAACTTAAGAAATTTTGAATTTTTCGAAGGAAAATATATTTTATGTGGAGAGAGTTCTGTCAAATTTACACTTGAAAATAGACTATGACGAAAACTTAAGAAATTTTGAATTTTTCGAAGGAAAATACATTTTATGTGGAGAGTTCTGTCAAAGGCCTGTTTACACTCGGAAATTGACTATGACGAAAACTGAAGAAATTTTGAATTTTTCGAAGGAAAATGCATTTTATCTGGAGAGTTAAAGGCCTTGTTTACACTTGAAAATTTATTATGACGAAAACTTAAGAAATTTTGAATTTTTCGATGGTAGATAAGTTTTATCTGGAGAGTTCGGTTATATGCCTTGTTTATACTTGACAATAAAATATGACAATAACCTAAGAAATTTTGAATTTTTTGAAGGAAAATTCATTTTGTAGGGAGATTTCTGTCATAGGCGCCTAACTTAAGAAATGTTGGAAGTTTTCGATGGAAAATGAGTTTTGTATTAAGAGTTCTAGCATAGGCGTTGTTTACACTTGGAATTTGATTATTAGGAATTTTTGAATATTTCGATGAAAAATAAGTTTTAGCTGAAGTTCGAAATGCAACTCTGTGTGAAGGGGGGAGAGTTCTGTCATAGACCCTGTTTACACTTGAAAATTGATTATTGCGAAAACTTAAGGAATTTTGGAATTTTTCGATGGCAGAAAAGTTTTATCAGGAGAGTTGTATCGTAGAAGTCTTCATGATTCCACGTTTTACAATATATCCTCACGTGTGAACAGCCCTATAACCTTCTCTCAAATGGCCACCCTTTGACTACAAAATAATAATAATAAATAAAATAAATAAAAATAAAATGTCTTTTAATTCAAATGTAATCAAACATATCACTCAGCGCACTTTTTGTTTATCTATACGCAGACATTCGTGTATTTTATTTATTTGAATAATTTTGTTTTATCTTCGCATAATTTTCGATAACAACTGTCTCTGCCACTGCCACTGCCACCAGCCAGCCATTGTCTTTCACGGGGATTTTTATAATTAATAAATCAATTTATGAACAAAAACAACAACAGCAACTGAGAAGATACCTCCACTATTCGTATATTAGCAAAGAAAAGTGTGTAAACTAATCTGGCTGATAAAATTCCATTAGAGGTCATTAAGTTTTGGGATAGTTTACCCAATCATATCTGTCACAGCAGGCGGAAATTTTAACATATTTTGTTGTTGTGACAAGACAAACTGTCATATCAGTGAATGCGATTTTTTGCTTTGAGTGTTGTGACAGGTGAAGGGAGCGAACATCAATATGTTGATGACGGAATCTAAAAATAGAGTAAAAGAAAAAAATATTTTTAGAGAAAATCTCAAAAAAGAATTAGTCTTTTGTTAGATATTAAAATTAAAATAGTACTTAATTTAAAATAATATTTAATATAAAATATAAAATTTAAAATATTTTTAAATGCTCGCAAATCGCTGGTATTGAAAATGGACACAATCGGCCCAGAGGGAAAATTTTTTCCCTAACAAAGACTTAAAATACCCTAATAATATTTTTAGTATTTAGGATTTTTCTAAATCGCGAATCAAAAAGGTGAAATGGGGCACAAAAGGTTAAAAATGGTACCAATTCAACCACATTAGCTAGAAGCATGAAATTCAGTTTGTACATAACTCTAAATGGATATTTTGAAATTCGTTCTTTTAAGGGATAAAAAGAGATAAAAATGGTACCAGTTCAACCACAATAGCTAGAAACATTAAATTCCATTTGTCTGTAACTCTAAATGAATATTTCGAAATTTGTACTTTTAAATGGGAAATGAGGGATAAAAATGGTACCAATCAAAGGATGCATTTTAAATCACGAAATTTGGTTTGTAATTTATTTTCTGCAGCTAGAATCTTGAAATTCGGTATATAGGTTCCTTTATCTGTGTAGAAGCACAAATTCACACTTTTAGAGTCAACAAAAAAATAGTACCAATTCAATAACAGGTGGAAGTGGGAAGAAAGGGGATAAAAATGGTACCAACGAAACATTTGCAGCTAGAATCATGAAATTCGGCATTTTATGACGATCAAGAATATATATACATATTTTAGGATCTCAGGTCGATATTTCAAGTTGTTATAGACGGAATGACAAAGTTAAAAAATCCCCATCCTGTGGTGGGGGGGGGGGTGGTTATAAAAAGAAAAATGTAGTGTTTAACCCGAAAAATAAAAATATTTGATGATTGATTCATAAAAACACAAAAATTTTTATGGATATTTTTTTTATTTAATTTAAATTTACTAAAATTAAAATTTTCGTTAATATATATGTGTACTCTCATTTTGGATATATTGGCCCGCTTAGGTGTTCATTTAAAAAATAATTATGTGGTCTACAAATATTGCGAATTACACTTTCACATAGAAACAGTGGTTGTTCCTAAACCACTGTTTCTATGTGAAAGTGTAATTCCGAAAATTTAGGAAAAAATATTTTTTTCGAAAAATTGCAAATATACCATTTTCTTTAATTTTTTAATAGCTAACACTCCAACAAAAAAAAAACAATGTTTATATGTTGGGAGAAATATTATTTTTTCAAAAAAATCAATTTTTGCTGGCACGAAAAAAAGCCTTAAAAATAGAATAAACAAGTAAAAACGGCGTTAAGTTCGGCCGGGCCGAACTTTATATACCCTCCACCATTGATTGCATTCCACAGAGGATGTCGATTTTCGTAGAAGTGCAGTAATATTACAGGAAAATATAATTTTTTTTTATATAGCCAAACCAAAACAAATACAAATATTGAAAAAAAAAAATTAAAAATAAATATATTATTTTAATTATTTCAAACCACGCTTATAAGGCAAGGCTACCAATACGTAAATTCAAAAAATAAATATTCTTATATTTATATGTTCAAAAAGCTTAAATACCATAAATATTGGTAGATAGTGGGTGCTACAGTTGGGTGTATTTCCATTCTATTTTAATTCCAAAGGTACAAATTTTGAAAATCCATTATCAGACGTACATAGTGCAAAATAACCTAACTTCATGATTCAGCCAATTTTTGCCGTAAAAGAAAAAGTACGAATTTTGAAAAAAAAAAAAATTATTTTGCGCTTCTATACAGTCAGAGGAATGTATACACCGAATTCAATGATTCCAGCTGCGGCCATTTAGTTGGTACCATTTTAACCCCCTTAAGAGTACGACTATCTAAAATCTCTTTATTTGAAATAGAATTTCCTCATTCTAGATGTAGTCGTTTAGTTAGTACTATTTTTATCCCTCTGCACCAGAATATCGAAAAATCCGTTTATTTTCCGTGTCTACGCAGTCAGAGAAATGTATACTCAGAATTCCATGACTCTAGCTGCGGTCATTTGGTTGGTACTATTTATATCCCCTTTTTCTATTTTGACCCCAAAAAGTACGAATTTTGAAAAATCCGTGTATTTTACGTGTCTATGCAATCAGAGGAATGTATACACCGAATTTCATTATTCGAGGTACAGCCGTTTGGTTGGCACCATTTTTATCCCTCTATTCCCATTTCACCCCTTAAAAGTACGAATTTGGAAAAATATTTTTATATTATGTATCTACTCAATTAGAGGATGGTGCACACCGATTTTCGTGTTTCTAGCTGTTGTCGTTTAATATGTACCATTTTTATCCCTTTTTTGCCCCATTTCACCCCCCCTATAAATAAGAATCACGTTATGGTGCACGTTTTTGCTATAAGGGGAATACGCATACCAAATATCAAGCAATTATAAACAGACATATTCAAAAAACATAATATAAAATATTAGGGATTATTATGGGTATTTTTAGTCCTTGTGAGGGAAAAAAATTTCCCTTTGGGCCGATTTCGCCCCGTTTCAATCCCAACCGATCTACGACTATAAGACGCATTTATGGAAAATTTGAACGTTCTAGCTCCTTTCGTTTAGATGCTAGCGTGCTTTCAACAGACGGACGGCTGGACATGGCTAGATCGTCTTAGAATTTTATGACGATCAAGAATATATATACTTTATAAGGTCTCAGGTCGATATTTCGAGATGTTACAAACGGAATGACAAAGTTAGAATACTCCCATCCTGGAGGTGGAGGGTATAAAAATAAATAATAAAAAAACAATGTTTATATGTAAAAAATATGCAGAAGTTGTAATGTTCTTTGTAGACACAAATAATTTAAAAAAATCATGATTTTTTAATCTTTGTTTAAATAGTGCGAAAAGTCCCTTTACAAATTAGATTAAAGAATTAATTAATTTAATTTGTAATAGCTGGCATTTTAAGCAAGAAAAGAAGGCATTTTTGGAGAAAATCTTTCAATAAATATATAAGTTATGACCTTATGTAGAAATAAGGGAATTATTAAATTGATTTAGTCATGCGTGAATACGACATGTACTTTTACAAGAAGGACCATAACTTCTAAATTTATCCATAGATTTTCTTTAACTAGGCCTTGGTTTCTTCATTAAGATGCCAACTATCACAAACTAATAAAATATTCTGTTGTGTAATTTGTAATGATACTTTTCTCGCTATTTAAACAAAAATTACAAAAATATGATAAATAAAATATTATAAAATAGTATGATACTCTACATTAATCCATAGATTTTTTACATATAAACATTGTTTTATGCCTTCGAATCTTAGCTTTTAAAAATTAAAATATTTTTTCTATTTCTATTTTTTATGATTTTATTCGTGCCAGCAAAAATAGATTTTCACAAAATTTTGAAGACTATTTTTTGCGTTAAAATGATGCCTTTTAAAAAATAAATAAATATTTTTTTCAATCTTTTTTCTAGTTTTTATGATTTTTTTCGTGCCAGCAAAAATAGATTTTTTTTCGAAAAGAAAATATTTTTTCCCAACTCTTTGAAGACTGTTCCCGTTTCCTTTTATGTGAAAGTGTAATTCGAAATACTGGGTGATTTTTTACGAGCTTGATAACTTTTTTTTTTAAAAAAACGCATAAAATTTGCAAAATCTCATCGGTTCTTTATTTGAAACGTTAGATTGGTCCATGACATTTACTTTTTGAAGATAATTTCATTTAAATGATGACCGCGGCTGCGTCTTAGGTGGTCCATCCGCTTAGTCCAATTTTGGCATTTCCACGTTTTTGAGTAACAGAGACCCAATTGGTGCGAACCGCGACGAATCGAAAATTGGTGGTCATCATTAACACTGGCCGATACAGCTGCGATATTTTCTTCAGTTCGCACTCTACGTAAGCGTGTTGGTGGTTTAATGTCCAACAATGTAAATTTGGTGCGAAATTTAGTCACAATAGCCCGAATAGCCGCTTCAGTGGGTCGATTAAACTGACCATAAAATGGAAGCGCGCAATGAACTTTCTTAACAGAGCACGCATTTTGATAATAAAATTCAATAATTTGCAAGCGTTGTTCGTTTGTAAGACGATTCATGATGAAATGTCAAAGCATACTGAGCATCTTTCTCTTTGACACCATGTCTGAAATCCCACGTGATCTGTCAAATACTAATGCATGAAAATCCTAACCTCAAAAAAATCACTCTTTATTTGTAGTCATCATGAGTACCACTAATTTAACATATTTAAGGTTGGAATTTTAGTAAAATAAAAATAAAAAAATTAACATAGTTTTTTTAATATCGTTTTCGAGATTATCCAAAATATATGAGAAAATTTTATATATATTTTTTTGAACATTCATTAATTATTTATTTAATGATTTTTTGTATTTTTTATTATTGATTTTATTTTGTATTTTTTATTATTGATTTATTCTATGCCCACTGTGCCTGTTTCATTTTAGCTATGTGTTTGTTAGTTATGGGGAAATGTCTTGCCTCTTCGCCTCCCCTTTCCCTGTTCCTCCTTTTCCAAGTTGTTGATCCCTTATGTTATTAATTACGGAATGACTAGAACGGCAGCAGCAGCAGCAGCAAAAAATGAAAATAATTACATTTAATACTATTTGGATTGAATTTTTGACAAGGCATTACAATGAATGAATTCGAACTTATTTTTTTTTCTTTTGGGATGATACAAAACTCAACCCAAAGAACATGACCAAGACAAGACAAACGAACAGAACTGCTGGAAAATAGCTTTAGGCAAATGATTGATGATTAAGTAAGACAGCGAGAGAAATAAAAGGCAACAATTTCATAATTAATGGAAATAGCAACAACAACAAGAACGAAATAATAATAATAATAGCATTTAATTAAACAAACATAAAACAAGCGCCTCAAACAAGCCGATAACTTTAAGTGGTCGGACCGTGGCCGTGGTTGGTTGGCCGGGTCCGCGGCGAGACGAGACGACGAGGCGTTAAGTAGTGCAGCACACTCACTTTAAGTATTTTTTAATAACAATTAATGCAAAGTACACACAGAGTGCGACTCTAGCTAGATATGCCATAAACAAAGTGTCCAACAACAACAACAACGGCGAATGTCACTAATCTAAAGCAGCCGGCCAGCCATCCATCCATTCCTAATGAATGTCAATGTGAACGTGAATTTCGAATAGTTTTTTTTTTGTTCTGGGGGACAAGTCTTGACGTCTTTTCGTCGATTCGTTTTTTTTTCGATTTTTCGCTTTGCGTTGAATGGTGTGAACAAAATTCTTAACATTCGCATTGAAAAGTAGCCGACAAAAAATAATACAAAAAAAATCGAAAAAAGAAAAAACTACGTCGAAAAATCAAATGTTTTTTCCTTTTGTTGCAAATTTGAAATTGAAATAAATTCTGCCAAAGGCTGCTATTAATATCACCTACAACGGGCAGAGATACAGATTTGAATACCGCATTCGTATTATAGGTATACAAAAATAACAACAACAATAATGCCATACGATTTAATTTTTTATTGCAAAGATACAATAAAATGTTGTATACAAAATCTCTTCTCTTCTTTTTTCCCTTCTTCTTCTTCTTTAGAATAAAAACAAATAAACATTCACATGTACGCGTTGAGATATTTTTGTTGTCTTTATGCTTTACTGATAACCCAAAGAAAATATAAAAATATATATTTCAAAAAAAAAGTAAAAAAGAAATAAGCATTGACAACCATCATCATACGCGTACGTACGTACGTATGATGGGGTCATGCATGCCTTTCCTAGGAAATATTCACATTTGCATTTTCAGTTGCATGACCGGAATGTAGTCGCAGGGGGTCCTACTTGTTTTGGAAAGCAAAAGCAGAGTTTCTTAACATGGAAAAAGTACACATATTGGAATTCTATTAAAAAGTTTCTGAATTCAAATGAGAAAAACAATATTTAAAAATTACTGTGATTTTAAAAATTTATGTCGTTTTGTTTAGGAGACGGTACCTGAACCACTATTTCTATGTGAAACTGACAGTCGCAACATTTTTAGCCCTCATAATTACCTTTAATTGAACAACTAAGTGGGTGTGATCGCACCTATATTTCCAAAACGAGGGTATAAATATTAAAGGTACCTTCGATGAAGATGGGAATTTTAGTAAAATTTTAAGAAAAATATCCATAAAAACTTTTTAATCGGTTTTGAGTTTAGAAAGCCAAAATATAGGGTGGACCATTTCAAATTTTAAATTAGTACTGAATATTTTTTTAAATTTTTGGCTTTATTGGAAATATTGAACTTTGTCATTTAATAATGGATCACAATATCATTCATATGACTACCAAGACTGTCTCGGCAGTACCTCATTCGATACAACCAATTTTTCAGTACATCCCAAAATCCACACCAGTGACAGACCTTCCACACCTTCTCAAAAATCACGTGTGGGTTCTCTGAACCCCATATGCGGCAATTTTGCTTATTGACATAGCCACCGAGATGAAAATGAGCTTCGTCTGAAAACACGAACATTTCTACGTAAATTTCTCACAGTTTGCGTTAGAGTAGTAAGTGATAATTTGGAAATAAGTTTTTAATATTTCCCAATTTTGCTCGAGCGTATATCGTCCCATTTTGCAAATGTCAAACATAAACCTAAAAATAAAAATAGTTAAAATTTAAAATATTAAAATTTAGATTGGAATTTAAGTAGGGATAGAATTGGGATTTAAGTTCATATCCAAGGTCGCAAGATCTGAATATGTTTTTGGAAAGAGGAAATACGAAAAATATGGTCTACATGTTATCAATAACTCACATTATCCAGTTAATGGGGTCAAATTGAAAAAAAAAACAAATACAAATTTTCGATAACTATCTTATCAATCCACAATACTAATAGAGTTATCGGTAACTAAAAAAGTTTTTTATTTTTTTCTTTTAATTTTAATTTTTAAATTTTCAAAAAGATAATTATGGAAATTATCGATTACTATGTTAGTTATCGGTAACTAAAAAAATTATAAATAATTTCCATAATTATCGATACTGAAAATTAAAAAAAAATATGTATTTTTATTTAAAGCCAATTTTTAAATTACAAATAAAGTCAATAATAAAAATAATTTCTACATTCACTACAAAGAAAATATATAAAGAGTGATTTTTTTGAGGTTAGGATTTTCATGCATTAGTATTTGACAGATCAGTGTTAATGATGACCACCAATTTTCGATTCGTCGCCGTTCGCACCAATTGGGTCTCTGTTACTCAAAAACGTGGAAATGCCAAAATTGGACTAAGCGGATGGACCACCTAAGACGCAGCCGCGGTCAACATTTAAATGAAATTATCTTCAAAAAGTAAATGTCATGGACCAATCTAACGTTTCAAATAAAGAACCGATGAGATTTTGCAAATTTTATGCGTTTTTTTTTTAAAAAGTTATCAAGCTCTTAAAAAATCACCCTTTATAAAAAATTGCTCGATTTTTATTTATATTTTTGCCTGTGGCGCTCTTTAGAGGTTTCTAAATTCTACACATATAACAAAAATTATTTTTAAAACATTGCGCGATTTTTTAAAATAATTTTTCGTCTGCGGCCCTTTTTTGTTAAATAATTAAGCGATTAAATAAAACTAAAGTTTTTTAAAAGTGGATGTAGACGTCTTTGATTCGGTCATTTAAAAATTTTTCCACAAATGCTGTAATAGCGATTTTACTCCAATTGCCTGGCCATTTTTTTTTTTCAAATTTTATTTTTTACAAATTGTCGCCCACAATATAACATGCAACAATACGTTGTTATTCTCATTACATGGCCTGTTGAATTCTGAGTTGTGCTTTTGGGCTAATAATTTCACATTTCTTCGCATTGTGCGGAAATATTGTAAAATTGCTCGATAACTACGCCAGTTATCGAAAAATCCCACTTTACTTTTTCTGCCTATTTTCGAGCCAGCGCTTTGCAATATTTTTGATTTCAATAACTCGAAAGTTATCGAGAATTTTTACATGATTTTTTCAAATGAGTTAAAAATAATACAAAATTAAAAAAAATAAATTTTTTTACTTATAATTTCGATAACTAAGATAGTTATCAACAATTTTTTCATTAAAAGACATTTTTAACTTACAATTTCCATAACTGATATCGTTATCGGAAATGTTTATTTTAGCTTTTTGGTATTTTTGACCACATTTTACACAAAAAAAAAAAAAAACAATTTTTTATTTCGATTTTTCCAAACTTTAACCTCCAATAACTCTATAACTTAGCGAGTTATCGATAACATGTACACCAATTTTGTTCTTATAAATAATATGACATCCCAGGCCACGATGTAACTACATCAAAAACAGAAGAAAAAATGTTGAGCATGTTATCGATATATCGCTTAGTTATCGGGTTATTGCACTTTTTGTAAAACGAGTTCAATATAAAAATGAGAAAAAATATATAATTCTTCGATAACTATTTATCGAAATGTCGACATTGATATCATTTCAATAAATATGGAAAAATAATGACTTTGTAAAATGAGCTCACAATATAAAAATTTAATTTCCTTGTTTATTTTGCTTTAAATAATGTTGTTTATCAAATTTCCACAATCGATAACTATGGAAGTTATCGATTACTGAGTCAATTATCGATAAGTTATCGAAGTTTTTATCGATTGTTTTCTCCTAATTTTCCATTTTTGAGTCCAGTGGAACGAACGAAAAAACGATTTTTTTCAACGTTCGACAACTAAGCGAGATAACGATAACATCGACAACATTTACGATGAATTTGAGCAAGAAGGGATGGATATACACTGAAATTAAACATCATTGTATGTTAATTCTCAAACAAATCGGGTAATTTTTTTAATTTTTTTTTATTTCTTTATTCTTTTAATTTCTCTGCTGGTATAGATGAAATTTTTATTAAAGATTTGAATAAAAATATACAATATCTACAACAGAGAACTATGGAATTTATTGATTACTAGGACAGTTATCGATAACTAAAAAAATTATCGATTGTTTTCTTTTAATTATCGATTTGAATAGAAATGTACATAATTTTGATTTAATTTCCACAACCGAGAACTATGGAAGTTATTAATTACTAGGACAGTTATCGTTAACTACAAATATCGATTTTTTTCGATTGTTTTATTCTAAATTTCGATATTAAACCCGGTGGAACGGACGATTTTTTCAAACTTCATCTTTCGATAACTAAGCGAGATATCGATAACATAAATTTTTCTTCTTATTTTGTCGACAGTCCATGACATAGCTCACGATTTTTACTACGGAATGATATCCGAGACCCCACAATCGCCATATAACCTCAATATGTTATTCAATTTCCATTTTCAAATTCCAAACTTTCCAAAAACAATATTTTTGGAATTGTTTACAATTTCAACATAAATGCCATCATTGTTTTTGTTATTGCACTCCAGTAAACTAATTCCTCTCAACTTTAGGCCATATTGCCTCAACATTTTTCTATTTTCAAATTTCCAAAAATCAATATTTTTGTTTTTTTTTTTTTTGTAATTTCAACTTACCCATTCATTGCGTTACCATATTGCACTCTAGTAAAATTTGTACCATAACTTTAGGCCATATTGCCTCAACATTTTTCTATTTGCAGATTGGAAAATTTTCAAAAATCAATATTTTTGAGTTTGTTTGCAATTTCAACACAGCATTGCACTTCAATGCAAATTTGTATAAATTAATATTTTCAAATTTAAATAGAAAATTTCTGTTTACAAACAACCAATTAATATTACAACAATTATTTGTTGTTTGCTCGTTGCACAAATAGTTTGGCGATGTTGAAAATGTGATTCCTCGTGCCTGGGAACGGGAGATCGTATTCTGCTCTTCTCTAAACACCTACACGTTTATTTGGAATATTTCGAAGTAATTTTTACGATATTTCAATTACGATCACATCTTTCAACGCTAATGTTTGTGCAATAAATTTTACTTTTATTACGTTCTGTTGTTGTTAATAGTTTTTTTAAGTTGTACATGCAACAACAATTTATCTAGCTATTCTACAGCAATCGTTTTCTAGTTTGTGTCGATGTTACTTTTTCAACAAAATGCAATAAATTTAAATAACAATATGTTGTTGTTGTTGTTGCTGATGGGTATTTTGTTGGTGTTGTTGTTGCTATTGTGATTGCTAAACGTCAGCCAGCACGTGTAGCTAGTGATGAACGATAAATAAACAAAAAAACAAAAAGTAGAAATAAAATAAAAATAAACAAAACACAAAAATAAAAATAAAATAAAAGATTCGAAATGTTGTTGAATGAATGGTGATACTTGGCGAAATGTCGCTGTAAAAACCGGGTGGCTCAGTTTAAAAAATAAGATAAATGATGATGCAAGATTAACAGCTAGACAGACGGCTATGACAGCAGAGACGGATGAATGCAAATAATTGCTAATCATAGTTAGCGAACAAGGTCTGGTAGCAGCAATCGGGAAGGGGGAACAAGATGACAAAGCAATCGGTTGTGCTCAGAAGGTATAGACCACCGGAACTTAAAGAATGAAAAAAACGGTTAGATGGCAAATCTTACGTGATTTAATGCATCCCGGAGAAGAAATGCAAAATGGATTTGGATGGCTATAAATATTGCGAATATCAGCTTCACATAGAGGGAGTTAAGGAACGGTTCCCAAAATTTTTTTAAATATATTTTTTGGTGGCACTTAAAATCCCATAAAAATAGAATAAATTAACAAATATTTAAAAAAATACAAACAAAAAGTGAGTTGTGCTTCTCGTTCGTTTGTGAGAATCATCTCCTTATAGAGGCCGGGTTTGATGTGGAAAAGTCGCTGCGAAGCCACTTGAAAAGACTTTTGACATGTTCGAAATCATGATCGTGGTAGTCTGTAGCCAAGTAAGAAATGTCACCATGCCATTTGTAAATAAATTTGCATTCTATTAAATATAGATGCAAAATGGTCTTGAACCAGGACAATATCCCAGTTCAAATCAAATATTGATTACAGACCAAAAAAATACAAACGAAACAAGTAAGAAGGCGTTAAGTTCTGCCGGGCCGAATCTTATATACCCTCCACCACGGAGTGCATTCCACAGTATTACCAGCAGATTAAAGGATGTCGACTTTACATAGATGTACAGTACAATATTACGAAAATTGTGATATTTTTATGCACATTACTATATATGTTTACTATTTCAAACTATAATGTATACTTATGCGCACTGTTTAAAATCGACTACTAAAGGGTGATTTTTTAAGAGCTTGATAACTTTTTTTAAAAAAAAACGCATAAAATTTGCAAAATCTCATCGGTTCTTTATTTGAAACGTTAGATTGGTCCATGACATTTACTTTTTGAAGATAATTTCATTTAAATGTTGACCGCGGCTGCGCCTCAAGTGGTCCATCCGCTTAGTCCAATTTTGGCATTTCCACGTTTTTGAGTAACAGAGACCCAATTGGTGCGAACGGCGACGAATCGAAAATTGGTGGTCATCATTAACACTGGCCGATACAGCTGCGATATTTTCTTCAGTTCGCACTCTACGTAAGCGTGTTGGTGGTTTAATGTCCAATAATGTAAATTTGGTACGAAATTTAGTCACAATAGCCCGAATAGCCGCTTCAGTGGGTCGATTAAACTGACCATAAAATGGAAGCGCGCAATGAACTTTCTTAACAGAGCACGCATTTTGATAATAAAATTCAATAATTTGCAAGCGTTGTTCGTTTGTAAGACGATTCATGATGAAATGTCAAAGCATACTGAGCATCTTTCTCTTTGACACCATGTCTGAAATCCCACGTGATCTGTCAAATACTAATGCATGAAAATCCTAACCTCAAAAAAATCACTCTTTATATATAAATAAAATGCTGTAATTGTGAAAGTGAACATGCCTAAATATTAGGCGATTGTCAGTCGCCATTAGATAGAAGCATTTTCAGATACAGACAAAGTGATAAGAAAAGTATAAATTTTAAAGATATCCCCATTCCCCATATCCCCAGATTCGCCCCATTCCCCGACCAAATGTACAAATTTCGAAAAAAACCTTTTTTTGGGTCTTCATAGTCAGAATGTATACACCGAATTTCATGATTTCAACTTCAGCGGTTTGGTAGGTCCCATTTTTATCCCTCTTTTTAATTATATCCCTTAAAAGTACGAATTTCGAAAAATCCCTCTATTTTACGTGTCTATGCAATTAGAGGGATGTACACACCGAATTTCATGATTCTAGCTGTTGTCGTATCATTGGTACCATATTTTATCCCTTTTTGTCCCATGTCGCCAGCTAAGACTTTTATTTTCTTTGTGGGGCTTCCAAGCTACAAGAGAAATGTCCGCAACAAATTTCAAATACATATATGAAAATCAGAAATTTAATTAATAAGCCAAGGCTACCAATATTTGTATACTATGTATATATAATGGAAATAATACTAGTAAATAATAATAGTAAATATAAGGCAACAATTATAAATACCCTAAATATTGGGGGATAGAGAGTGTATTTTCAGCTACAGTCGTTTGGTTGGTTGTATTTCCATCCTATTTTAATTTCAAAAGTATAAATTTTGAAAATACCTTATCTCTCACGTACGCAGTATAAGACAACTTCATGATTCTACCATTTTTTGTCGTAAAAGCAACAAAATAAAGTACAAATTTGGAAAACAAAATATTTTACGTGGCTATGCAGTCAGAGGAATGTTTACACCGAATTCTATGATTCTACCAGCGGCAATTTTGTTGGTACCATTTTTATCCCCTTTTTCCAATTTTGCCCCCTCAAGAGTACGACTATCTAAAATCTCTTTATTTTACGTATCTACACAATTAGAGGGATGTACACACTGAATTTCATCATTCCAGCTGTATTCGTTTAGTTGGTACTATTTTTATCCCCTGTAGCCATTGTATCCCTTGAAAGTACGAATTTTGGAAAAAACGTTTTATTTTTCGTGTCTTCGCAGTTAGAGGAATGTATACTCCGAATTTCATGATTCTAGCTGCTGTCATTTGGTAGGTACTATTTTTATCCCCTTTTTCCATTTGAACCCCAAAAAGTACGAATTTTAGAAAGTTCTTTTATTTTACGTGTCTACGCACTCAGAGGAATGTATATATCGAATTTCATTATTCTGGGTGCAGCCGTTAGGTTGGTACTATTTTTATCCCTCTAACCCCATTTAACCCCTTAAATGTACGAATTTAGAAAAAATGCTTTTATATTATGTATCTACTCTATTAGAGGAATGTACACGCCGAATTTCGTGTTTCTATCTGTTGTCGTTTAATAGGTACCATTTTTATCCCTTTTTGTCCCATTTCGCCCCCTACAAATAAAAATCACTCTATGGTGCCCTTGTATGCTATAAAGGGAATGCGCATTGCAAATATCAAGTAAATACAAGCTAATATGTTCAAAAAACATGCTGAAATACTGTAAATATTAGGGGTATTTTCAGTCCTTGTGAGGGAAAAATTTTTCCCTCTGGGCCGATTTCGCCCACTTTCAATCCCAACCGATCTACAACCATAAGACACATTTAGGGAAATTTTGAACCTTCTAGCTCATTTCGTTCGGCCGCTATCGTGCTTTCAACAGACAGACAGACAGACAGACGGACAGACGGACATGGCTATATCGTCTTAGAATTTTACCACGACCCAGAATATATATACTTTATGGGGTCTCCGATGAATATTTGAAGGTGTTACAAACGGAATGACAAAGTGAATATACCCCCATCCTGGAGGTGGAGGGTATAAAAATGGTACATATTAAACGACAAAAGCTAGAAACACGAAATTCGGTGTGTACGTTCCTCTAATTGAGTAGATACACAATATAAAAGTATTTTTTCCAAATTCGTACTTTTAAGGGATAAAATGAGAATAAAATGGCACAGAGGGATAAAAGTAGTACCAACTAAACGACTACACCTAGAATGATGAAATTATATTGCGTAGAAATGTCAAGGGGGTAAAAATGGTACCAACCAAATGGGCGCAGCTGGAATCATGGAATTCGGTGTATACATTTCTCTGACTGCATAGACACGCAAAATAAAAAGTTTTTTCCAAATTCGCAATCTTTCTTTTACGGCAAAAATTGGTTGAATCATGAAGTTAGGTTATTTTGCACTATGTACGTCTGATAATGGATTTTCAAAATTTGTACTTTTGGAATTAAAATAGAAAGGAAATACAACCAACTGTAGCACCCACTATCAACAAATGTTTATGGTATTTAAGCTTTTTGAAAATATAAATATAAGAATATTTATTTTTTGAATTGACGTATTGGTAGCCTTACCTTATAAGCGTGGTTTGAAATAATAAAAATATATACTTATTTATAAAATTTTTTTTTCAATATTTGTATTTTTTTTTGGTTTGGCTATATTAAAAAATTTATATTTTCCTGTAATATTACTGCATTCCTATGAAAGGTATGGAGGGTATATAAAGTTCGGCCTGGCCGAACTTAACGCCGTTTTTACTTGTTTTGTTTTCTATTTTTAAGATTTTTTTCGTGATAGCTAAAAAAGATTTTTTCGAAAAAGACTTTTGGTGGCTGTTCCTAAACCACTGTTTTTCTGTCATTAGAGGGATGTATTTTAATAATTTCACACAATTTTAAGTGCTGAAAAGTAGACACTTTTTCATGCCTTGCCAATTCTTGAAACAATCGTTAGATAATTTTTTAAGTATGCAGCATATAATAGCAATTTGAAGTATTTTTTGTAGCCACCCTAATGTATAGATTGCACTCTGATTTCTTGATCTCATCTCTGGACAAAACGACAAAATTTCAGCAACAATATCAACAACAATCACAATTTTTATAAAAAAAAAGAAGAAACGACACAATTTGCATACAATACAAAACGTTTAACAAATCAGTTTTTTGTTGCTGTGGCTGTTGTTGTTTTTGTTGAGGTGTTGTTGTTGCTTATCCATTTGTTAATCTAGAATGAAGACAAATGTATGTATCTTGTTAACACTATGTTGCTACTTAAGAAATGCTGCCTGTTGCTTTACTTATTCATACAATAATACTAAATATGTGTACAGACATGAGATACAGAACGACAGATGGACGGTTGGATGGATGGACGGATGTACAGACGGAAAGATGGATAAAGACCGGTCAAACAGGGTGACCAAGTATGAAAACAATTACAGCAAAAACCGGAGGAATAATACACCGAGTATTGGAATAAATCACAATTATTGATGTTTATTTGTATAAGAGGTGGTGACTTTCGATTTTCTACAAACAGGCGGATAGACGACTAATAGATATTTAGACCAACGGATCGATAGATGGATGCTCTTATAGGCGAATGTGTAGCTGAGGTGAGATTGAGGTTTTTTCACATAATACATGTTAACTTCGGAATATGAAGTTTATTGTGCCAGAAAAAATATATTCCAAACTCTGAGTACAAATATTAAGGAAACCTTCGTCGAAATTTGGAATTTTATTAAAAAATATTCATAAAATTGATTTAATAGCGTTTTAGAATGAAAAAAATAATGGTAAAAATTATACATATTTTTTAAATTAGAATTTTATTAAAAAATTAAAAAAATATATTAAAAAAGTTGTTTAATATCGTTTTAGAATAAAAATAATAATGATAACAATTTAGAAAAAATTACCCTTACCAATTGTTTAAATTGGAATTTTATTAATAATTCATAATTTTTTAATATTATTTTTTAGTTTATAAAGCCAAAATATATTAGAAAATGTTATAAATCGTCAAATTTTTGGCTTACGTTTATAAGGATAATATTATATAAATATATAAATTATTATCGTACATAAACCTTCCCTGTATGGAATCTTGTAGTTTAAATACTTTCTAGCTGCGGCAGAAACCCTATTTGATTTAATAGTTCCAACGCAACATCTGAAATGTTTTGTACGCTACTCTCCTCTCCAACCATTTGCCGTCATGTTAGGTGTGACTTGGACACATAGTTGATTTCTTTGGCATGCGAATGCTTAAATTTAAATTGATGTAGTTTTTTGAGATGTACAGATCTTTTGAGTACTTTGAGTTACTCGTTAATTTAGGGTAATTTAAGAATTTGCTAAATATGTTCTGACTTAGCTAAAAATCATTCTTTGTGGGTCAAAGTGTTCAGCATAAATTCACAAATTATTATGAAAATTTGTATTAATCTGAAGACTACACATAACATGTACGAGTTAAAGTAGTAGTGTGGCTAAACATAGAGGGAACACACGCAAATTTTTCCTAACCTAGAAAAGTGATGTGCTGGACTTGAGCGACCCATTTTTTTTTGCAAACAAATTATAATATTTTAGGCCGAAAGTTTATGTGAAAATGTATTTAATACAAACATCGTTTTTAAATTCGATATTAAATAGTTTTTTAAACATGTGCAATAAAAATCCAGATATAAAATATACGCTCTACATAAACAACAAGTGGACGATGAATAAGATGATTTATTTGTTTATTTACGAGTTTACTAAGTACATAAGATCTAGATCTTATAAAGAATTGCACTGAGATTATTGTGCTTTGACGATTCGATTATTTTGAGACGTACAATTAGTGATTGCAATAATAACAAAGAAAAAATAAAATATATTCAAGTCCAATTACAAAATTTTATGTTATGTTTGTTACATTTAGAATAATTGTGTTTACTTATGAGCAACACTAAGCAAGAAAAATGGTTACAAATATTGCGTGTTAAACATGCACATAGAAACAGTGGCTGAGGAACAGTCTTCAAAAATTTAAGAAATAATTATTTTTTTTTTCAAAAAAGGAAAAAATCATAAAAAATAGAAAAAAGTCGAAAAAAGTAAAAGATTTATTTTTAATAGCAAAAATTGTGAAACTAAAAACAATGATTATGTAAAAAATCAATGGATAAATATAGAAGTTATAATAATCTTTTTTAATTTAGTTTTTTCGTTTGATTTTTTTTGGTCTGTAATCAATATTTGATTTGAACTGGGATATTGTACTGGCTCAAGACCATTTTGCATCTATATTTAATAGAATGCAAATTTATTTACAAATGGCATGGTGACATTTATTACTTGGCTGCAGACTACCACTATCATGATTTCCACCCTGTCTAAAGGTTTCATTCAGGTGGCTTCGCAGCGACTTTTCAACATCAAACCCGGCCTCTATAAGGAGATGATTTTCACAAACGAACGAGAATCACAACTCACTTGCCGAATTTGCGTTTAAAAATTCGCACCAAGTAATAAATGAGCGTTGGCACGGCAGAAGTATTGCTGGGTAACTATACCTGCATATACACATACTTACATATGCAACTCAATGAGATGCTTGTAAGATGGCATGTGTACTTTATTACTTAGTGCGATTCAAAACGCAAATTCGGCAAGTGAGTTGTGATTCTCGTTCGTTTGTGAAAATCATCTCCTTATAGGAGTACCTTTAATATAACATATAGCCGGGTGTTATCGTACTTATATTTCCAGAATGAGAGTACATATATTTAGGGTGTGTGTTGTTAAAATATTTAAAAAATTTTACCATATTTTTTCGTTTTCAAGTTTAGAAAGCCAAAATACATCAGAAATGTTATGCATGACCCTTCGACAAAATTTAAAATTATGTTTTGTCATTTATTTTGGTTTAAGACCAAAGGTTGTGCTGAAGTCTTCAGCAGAACCCAAAAATAGCAAAAAGGCAAAGTGAGACCTTTATTGTTGCAGCTAAAAGTTGACTGCGCAGTTTCGATTGGCGCTACCCTATCTCGTCAGAACTTTCGCAAGGAATGTATGTCATTGACTTAAATCAGGGTTCCAGGTACCAGCGGTCACATACGACAAATGAGAAGCGCTGATAAACAAAATATTCCACCGAACTAAGTCGACACACTAAAAATCTCACTTTGCCAATTCAATGTTATGCATGTGCTCGCATCGCTCGCAACAACCTTTGGTCTTAAATCAAAATAAATGACAACACATACAACATAACAGACCAACAATACATACAAACAACATACGGGCGGTCCGCCTATATAATACCCTACACCACTCCCTGCGTATGTACCTCGCTTTGATTACTAAACCCAGGTATTTCATGAAAATAATTTTATGTAGTTCATATAAATTAAATAAAGTTACTATAAATTCATCTTTAGTCATATTTAACGAATATGGTAATTGATCCAATTATCCGAAAGACAAATACAAATTATACAGTAGTAATAGGATAAATCGGACCGACATTTCAAAAGAGGGCCTATAACGACATTTTGGGCCTGGTCCAAAACATGGGCCTCTATATATTTCTCATTCACGGTAGGTATTCCTAGTTGAAAAGTATCATGATCTCCAAAATTTGATGAAGATCCGATGTAAGATATAGTTTCTAGAGCTTTAATAGATCAGAATGGGGCCCCATTTGGGTTATACCAAAGTATGGACATATGGGCATCTCCCAAACAAGTAAGGTAGGGCTAAAGACGGACGGACTTTCTATCTCATTACAATTCAATTCGGTAAAAAAGTGAAATCGGGAAGGATTTTTGCATCCTGTAAATGTATGTGTTTGATAAAAAATGTTAAATCGGAAAGGACATTTGTATGGGGGTATATTGAAACCCGGAACGATGTGACCCGCTTTCACCATGTATGTTTATTGGTGAAATATAATATGTAAAGTTTGGCCAAAATCGGTTAAACATTCGGGAGCCACATTTGTATAAGGGCTATATCTAAATCTGGACCGATCTTACCCACTTTCACCATATGTTTTTTAGTTGGATTATAAGATGTTGTACCAAATTTAAAGAAAATCGGGTACAATATGTGGATTTTAGAGCGGAAAAAGTCAAATCGGGAGCGACATTTGTGTAGGGGGCTATATCTATATCTGAACCGATCATACCCACTTTCAGCATAGGTGCTTCTAGTTCGATTATAAAATGTTATGCCAATTTTAAAGAAAATCGGGTAGAATATGTGGTTTCTAAGCGGAAGAAGTGAAATCGGGTGCGACATTTGTATGGGGGCTATATCTAATCTGAACCGATCTTACCCAATTTCTGCATAGGTGTTTTTAGTTTGATTATAAGATGTTGTGCCAAATTTAAAGAAAATCGGATGCAAGATGTGGCTTCAAGAGCGGAAAATGTCAAATCGAGAGCGACATTTGTATGGGGGCTATATCTAAATCTGAACCGATCTAACCTGCCTTCGCCACAGGTATTTCTAGTTTGATTATAAGGTGTTAAGCCAAATTTAAAGAAAATCGGGTACAATATGTGGATTTTAGAGCGGAAAAAGTGGAATCGTGAGCGACATTTGTATGGGGGCTATATCTAAATCTGAACCGATCTTACCCACTTTCAGCATAGGTGTTTCTAGTTCGATTATAAAATGTTGTCCAAAATTTAAAGATAATCGGGTACAATATGTGGTTTCTAAATCGGAAAAAGTGAAATCGGGAGCGACATTTGTATGGGGGCTATATCTAAATCAGAACCGATCTAACCCGCTTTCGCCACAGATATTTCTAGTTTGATTATAAGGTGTTAAGCCAAATTTGAAGAAAATCGGGTACTATATGCGCTTTATAGGGTGGAAAAAGTCAATTCGGGAGCGACATTTGTATGGGGTCTATATCTAAATCTGAACCGATTTCTTCCAAATTCAATACCGATGGTCCTTGGACGGAAAAAATAACTTCTGCCAACTTTCATGACAATCGGACAACAATTGCGAACTGTAGAGTGCGAACAAGCTTAGATGGACAGCAGACGGACGGACGGACGGACGGACGGACGGACAGACAGACATCGTTAAATCGACTCAGCTGGTGATTCTAAGCCGATCGGTATACTTAAAGGTGGATCTAGCTCGATTATTTCTTTGTGTTACAAACATTTGGCGCGAAACTAACTTATAATACCCTAGTCCACGAAGTGGTGAAAAAATCGGTTCAGATTTAGATATAGCCCCCATACGAATTTCACTCCCGATTTGACTCTTTTCACGCTAGAGACCATATAAAGGGTGATTTTTTAGCTATTATCTTTTTGGCAACACTGGTTTAAACAGCTGATGCACGTTACGTGTTTTATTTCACTGTCAAACATCGTCAGTTTGGTCTAAATCGTCCATTAACCATGAATCGTCTTACAAACGAACAACGCTTGCAAATTATTGAATTTTATTATCAAAATGCGTGCTCTGTTAAGAAAGTTCTTCGCGCGCTTCCATTTTATGGTCAGTTTAATCGAACCACTGAAGCGGCCATTCGGGCTATTGTGACTAAATTTCGCACCAAATTTACATTCGTAGAGTGCGAACTGAAGACAATATCGCAGCTGTATCGGCCAGTGTTAATGATGACCATCAATTATCGATTCGTCGCCGTTCGCAGCAATTGGGCCTCTGTTACTCAAAAACGTGGAAATGCCAAAATTGGACTAAGCGGATGGACATTTTGAGGCGCAGTCATGGTCAACATTTGCATGAAATAATCTTCAAACATTAAATTATATGGACCGTACTATCGATTCAAATAAAGATTTCATGCATTTTATGTGTTTTTTTGAAAAACTTTCCTATAGCTTTTAAAAAATCACCCTTTATTTTAACAGATTTGGTTCAAATTTGGTAGAACATCTTATTTTTCCAATATAAACACCCATGATAAAAATGGGTCAGATCGGTTGAGATTTATATATAGCCCCCATACAAATTTCGCTCCCAATTTGACTTATTCCGCTCTAGAAACCATATATTTTTTTTTCAGATTGTTTTCAAATTTGGCAAAACATCTTATATTTAAACTAGGAACACCTGTGGTGAAAATAAGTCAGATCGGTTCAGATTTATATATAGCTCCCATTCAAATTTCGCTATAGATTTGACTTTTTCTGCTCTAAATACCACATATTTTAACAGATTTTCTTCAAAATTGGCATATTATATTTCATCTAGGAACACCCATGCTGAAAATGGGTAAGATCGGTTCAGATTTATACATAGCTTTATATTTATATTCGCTCCCAGCTTTACTTTCCCCCCAGAAACCACGTATTTTCACAGAATTTCTTCATATTGAGCATAACACTTTACACATGAACTGGAAGAACCTATTGTGTAAGTTAGTCACATCATTCCATGTTTGGATATAGCCCCGATACAAATATTCTTCTCGATATGACAAATTGGGTCAGGTCATATTAGTCTATGATTAGGAAGCATACAAAAATTTTGCACGTTTTCAATTTTTTAATGAATTGAATTGTATTCGGATAGAAAGTGGAGTGTATCGCACAGTCGGCCCCGCCCGACTTTAGCCTTTCCTTACTTGTGCTAAATATCGTTTTTGAGTTTACAGACATCAGAAAATTGTATGCTTGACCCTTTTATACAATTTTGGTTGCTTAGTGTAATAAATGAAAATGTTCTTTTGAGATTGTGGGGCATATCTCCATTAAAAGTTTTCCAGAAATTTGCATATAACTTTGTGGTGATCACTATGACAGTGATGAGATCTAAGCGATATCGAAATAAAACAAACGAAAAAACTAAAAACTTTAAATTCACTTAACTTTATCTAAAAGGGTCATAACTATTTATTCAAAGTTAGACATTGTTTTCTTCGTTAGAATTAAAGTTGCTATTTTTTATACCTGTTTGTATTATCTATATATATAAAAGAGTTGCGTTACTGACTGACTGACTGACTGACTGACTGACTGACTGACTTATCATTGACCAGCCCCCAGACCAAACGGCTGAAGCCAGGGTCATGAAATTTTCAGGGTAGTTCCCAAATATGACGTAGACGTCGACTAAGAAAGGGTTTTAGGAAATTCGTACTTTTAGGGGATAAAATGGCCCCAAAAAGGGATAAACATCGAACCTTCGTCCTGACTAAACGGCAGTAGCTATAAACATGAAATTCGGTGAGTTCCTTGCAATGACCATGCAGACGAGCTACAAATAGGGATTTTTCGAAATTTGTACTTTTAAGGGACGAGCGGGACAAAAAGGGATAAAAATGGTACCAACTAAAGTATTACAGCTAGAAACGTGAAATTTGGTATGTAAATTCCTCTGACCATATAGTAACGAAGTAAAATTGGATTTTTCGAAATTTGTACTTTTAAGGGACGAGCGGGACAAAAAGGGATAAAAATGGTACCAACTAAAGTATTACAGCTAGAAACGTGAAATTTGGTATGTAAATTCCTCTGACCATATAGAAACGAGGTAAAATTGGATTTTTCGAAATTTGTACTTTTAAGGGACGAGCGGGACAAAAAGGGATAAAAATGGTACCAACTAAAGTATTACAGCTAGAAACGTGAAATTTGGTATGTAAATTCCTCTGACCATATAGAAACGAAGTAAAATTTGATTTTTTTCGAAATTTATACTTTTAAGAGAAGAGCGGGACAAAAAGGGATAAGGTACCAACTAAAGTATTACAGCTAGAAACGTGAAATTTGGTATGTAAATTCCTCTGACCATATAGAAACGAAGTAAAATTTGATTTTTTTCGATATTTGTACTTTTAAGGGAAGAGAGGGACAAAAAGGGATAAAAATGGTACCAACTAAGGTATTACATCTAGAAACGTGAAATTTGGTATGTAAATTCCTCTGACCATATAGAAACGAAGTAAAATTAGATTTTTTCGAAATTTGTACTTTTAAGGGAAGAGAGGGATAAAAATGGTACCAACTAAAGTATTACAGCTAGAAACGCGAAATTTGGTATGTAAATTCCTCTGACCATATAAAAACGAAGTAGAATTTGATTTTTTTCGATATTTGTACTTTTAAGGGAAGAGAGGGACAAAAAGGGATAAAAATGGTACCAACTAAAGTATTACAGCTAGAAACGTGAAATTTGGTATGTAAATTCCTCTGACCATATAAAAACGAAGTAAAATTTGATTTTTTCGAAATTTGTACTTTTAAGAGAAGAGCGGGACAAAAAGGGATAAAAATGGTACCAACTAAAGTATTACAGCTGGAATCGTGAAACTTGGTATGTAAATTCCTCTGACCATATAGAAACGAAGTAAAATCTGATTATTTCGATATTTGTACTTTTAAGGGAAGAGAGGGACAAAAAGGGATAAAAATGGTTCCAACTAAAGTATTACAGCTAGAAACGCGAAATTTGGTATGTAAATTCCTCTGACCATATAGAAACGAAGTAAAATTTGATTTTATCGAAATTTGTACTTTTAAGGGCCGAGCGGGACAAAAAGGGATAAAAATGGTACCAACTAAAGTATTACAGCTAGAAACGTGAAATTTGGTATGTATGTATATAGAAACGAAGTAAAATTAGATTTTTTCGAAATTTGTACTTTTAAGGGAAGAGAGGGACAAAAAGGGATAAAAATGGTACCAACTAAAGTATTACAGCTAGAATCGTGAAATTTGGTATGTAAATTCCTCTGACGATATAGAAACAAAATAAAATTAGATTTTTTCGAAATTTGTATTTTTAGGGGGCGAGCGAGACAAAAAGGGATAAAAATGGTACCATCTAATGTGCTACAACTAGAATTGTGAACTTTGGTATGTAAATTCCTCTGACCATATAGAAACGAAGTAAAATTGGATTTTTCGAAATTTGTACTCTTTAGGGGGTAGGCGGGACAAAAAGGGTTCCAATTTAAGAATTGCAGCTATAGTCGGGAAATTTGGAGTGTAAACTTTTTGTAATGCGCAATCTAGATGGATTTTTTGAAATTTTCTTATAGGGGGTGAGCAACAAGGGATAAAGGTAGTACCAACTAAAGTATTGGAGCTATAGTCGTGAAATGTGGTGTGTAAGTTCCACTGACAACGAGAAGCGCAAATCTAAACGATTTTTTTTTTTCAAATTTTGTACATATAAACAATGAGCGGGATAAAAATTACACCAACTAAAATATTTCAGCTATAGTCGTGAAATTTTGCGTTTAAATTTCTCTGAAAAGGTAGACTTGAAACATAAATGGATTTCTCGAAATTTGTACTTTTAAGTTGCGAGCGGGACAAAAAGGGATAAAAATGGTACCAACTTTAGTATTACAGCTAGAATCGTGTGTAAATTCCTCTGACCATATAGAAGCGGAGTAGTTTGATTTTTCAAAATTTTTACTTTTAAGGGGTGCGCGGGACGAAAAGGGATAAAAATGTTGTACAATCATTTAATTAAGTAAGCACGGCACATAAATGGATATTTCAAAATTTGTACTTAAATGGGGGGATACGAGACAACAAGGAATAAATGTGTTACAAAAAAAGTACATATTTTAGGGGAAGCAAAAACACAAGTTACATACAGTAATTTTTCAAAATGTGTACATTTTGGGAAAGAAGTGCAAAAAGTTATAAACTGGCTGGCTGAATCTAGAAACATGAGATCGAGGATATAAATGGTTGTAATTTTTTGTTCAAAACTTGATAGAAAACTATACATACGAAGCAGTACAGCTAAAATAGTGCATATCGACAAGCACATTCCTTTGACTGTGTTTGAGTGGTAGCTAATAGGAGGTTTTCAAATTACTATTTTAGATTTATCTATATTCACCAAAAGAAAATTAAATAAATACTATCCAAAAACAAAGACGGATAAAATTAACAATTAACTGGCTTTTTCGCGTGCGAAGCAGCGGGTAATGCTAGTTAAAAAATATTTTTCTAATTTTTTTCAAGATAACTTGTGATTATGGAGCTTCTGGAATAAATCGTGGTAGTTATTCGAATTAGATTTTTTGTTCATTATCATTCCTAAATAAAAACCAAACATCATGTTCGAAAAAATTTATGATTAAATTGCAGCCGCCCCCTAAACAACAACATCATTAACAGCTCTGCTAACAAATCTCTGGTTGGCATACTATACAATGTTGGAGTCCTTTTTCTAATGATTTAATGCTGACTGGGCACAATAACACAAAAGTCCTGAACAACAGAAACATCAGGCGGTAGTAAGTGGTTGAAGTTGGTAGGAGGTGGACTTCAACAACATTACGCCATCGAAGTTAATGGACTTAAATAGAACTGTAACAATATCAAATTGTGTGTGTGTGCCATTCCTTTATTCATTAACCTTCGAGGATACTCTAATCCTGGTTCGATGTCGTTGTGTTGTTGCGTTGCTGGAATAACTAACTAATACCTGCAACAAAGCGTTGTTAACTGGTCGTCGAAGAGCATTTGCTGAGATGGCAGCCGAAATGTCGGAAGGCGGGCGGGAAGGCAGAATTTATGTGGCGCTAATAATTGGAAACGAAACTCGTTGGGTATTTGAAAATTCCGCCCCAGGGAATAGGCAGAGTTAAAAAGAAATGTTGAAATGACATTTGGCGTTAAATTTAAGGACAGTTGTGGGGAGTAAGGACAACACAAGCAATGTATTTATAAAAGACAATACTTTAGCTCAAAATAGTTTAGTTGAGACAAATGACACAATTTTGTCGTTTAACGTAGCCTGTAACAGGAAAATGAGATTTATTGCAACACATGATAAATAAATCTCATTTCCTGTTACGGGCTTCATTTAACCTCAAAATTGTCTCATTTGTCTCAACCAAACCAAATTTGTTCATGAAAACCAGCAGTATTTTGAAAATATAAAAAATATATTTTAAAAATATAAATAAAAATCAGTATTATTTTGAAAATATATACTAAAGCATTTCAAATGTCTCTTGGTCTTAACAATAGAGCCAATAGTTTCACCTAAGTCTAAGTATAGCCATCCACCATTGCCACAAATTTCGATTCTAGCCATATTTGCCTTATTAGTTCTGTTATTATTCTGTTCTCCGTAAATTAGTTCTGTTATTCAGTTCAATTGTTGAGTTAAAGAAACATGCAAAGAACAAACTAACAACCAACCACCGAACCAACCAACAAATGCTGAAATTGTACAAATCTAATTAGATAATTGCATCTACATGTATGTATGTATATATCCATAAGTAAAGAGAACAACCAAAGGAATAAACATATACCCACACATACATACATACATCCATGCTTGTATATAAATGTGTTTTTATTTATTGCTTCTATTAATTATTGTTATTATTATTCCATTTCAATCAGATGAATTATTAGATAAAATACTGCCGCCGTCGCACTATTGTGTGTGTGAGAGTGTATTGAGAGGCAGAGATGTCAAAGCTTTAACACAGAGTCGAAGGACCAAATATTTCCACAATAAAATATCTTTAAAAAATACTAAAAGTTAGCATTTAAAATTTTATAAAAATTTATAAGAAATATGGGTTCTATATAGAGAATAATGACTCAAAAATTGGAATATGAAAATTAGCAGTTAGCAGATGGGTTGGAGGACAGATGAATAGAAGGAATGATGGGTGACGGATAATGGACAGACGGACACATGGAGAGACAAACATATGGACAGAAGAAGAACAGGCGAATATAAAGATAGAGGGACTGATTGATAGATGGATAAAGGATGGACCAATGAACAGGCGGTTAGATGGGCAGACAAACTCATACACTGACGGACAGAAGAAGGACAGATTGATAGATGGATAAAGGATGGAGCAATGAACAGGCGGTTAGATGGGCAGACAAACTCATACACTGACGGACAGAAGAAGGACAGATGGACAAACGGACTGATGTATAAATTAACACATTGACAGACGGCGGGACTAGTACGAGGACATCCTTATGTGGGACATATTTGCATTTAAAGTTTTCTAGAAATCTTAATTTTTTCGTGTGTTTTATTTTGGTTTGTCCAATCTGAAAAAAAAAAGTATTTTTTAGATATATTGGTTCGATGTTAATTTACAGGATGTCTACCAATGTTGCGACGAGACAACAGCCTCCATTTTTTTCGAAAAAGAAAAATCTTGCACGAACAAAAGCATAAAAATCGGAAAAAAATATTTTGTTTTATTTTTTTAATAGCTAAAATCCTAACGCAAAAAAACAATGCTTTTATGTAAAAAAATTGGGAAAAATTATTTTTTTTCGAAAAAAATCTTTTTTTGCTGGCACGAAAAAAACTAAAAATATAAGTCGGAAAAAATATTTTGATTAATAGCTAAAAAATCATTCAAAATAGCAAAATGCCGGAGCTAACATTCTAGCGTTAAAAAACTATGTATAAATGTAAAAAATCTATGAATAAATGTAGAAGACGCAAAAGAATATTAAAAAGAATCATGATTTTTTTAAATTTTGTTTTAAAGCGCGAAAATTTTAAAATAATATAAAAGAACAATCGTTTTATTTTGTACTAGCGGGCATCTTAACGATTTTTTTCGTACCAGCAAAAATATATTTTTTTGGAAAAAAAAATAATTTTTTGAAGACTATTCCTAAACCACTGTGTCCTTATGTTAAATTAAAGGTACTCATTATGGCTACAAATATTTCGAATTTTGCATTCACATAGAAACAGTGGTTTAGGAATAGCCCCCAAAAAGTGGTAAAAAATGTTTTTTTTTCGCCCAATAACGTTTTTTTTGAAAATGCTATAAAAAAACTACTGAATATTTTCTCAAATTTCTTTTTCTATTTGAAAGTACAATCCTTCCGGTTAATAATGGACAATAATTTCATTCAAATGGCTGCTGAGGCCACCCCAAGAATAATAGTCAAACGGTTGAATAGTTGAAAAAAAAGTTAGATGGCGGACCCTATATTCTATCTATTATAATCTATTTTTGCTGTCACGAAAAAAAAATCATAAAAAATGGAAAGAAGTCTGAACAAGGTATTTTCTTTTATTTATTAATAGCTAACATTCTAACGCAAAAAAACATGTTGATTTGTAAAAAATCTATGCAAAAATAAAGAAGTTGTGATACTCTTGGTAGACGCAAACGATTTTTAAACTCATGATTATCTTCAATTACTAAATCAAATTAAACAAAAAACATGTAAAAACGGCGTTAAGTTCGGCCGGGCCGAACTTTATATACCCTCCACCATGGATTGCATTCCACAGAGGTTGTCGGTTTTCGTAGAAGTGCAGTAATATTACAGGAAAATATATTTTTTTAATATACCCAAACCAAAACAAATACAAATATTGAAAAAATAATTTTATAAATAAATATAATATTTTAATTATTTCAAGCCATTATTTATTTTAAATCAAAAAATAAATTTTCTTATATTTATATTTTCAAAAAGCTGAAATACCATAAATATTGGTAGATAGTGGCTGCTACTGTTGGTTGTATTTCCATTCTATTTTAATTCCAAAAGTACAAATTTTGAAAATCCATTATCAGACCATTACAGTGCAAAATAACCTAACTTCATGATTCAACCATTTTTTGCCGTAAAAGAATGAGTACGAATTTGGAAAAAAATTTATTTTGAGTGTCTATGCAGTCAGAGGAATGTATACACCGAATTCCATGATTCCAGCTGCGCCCATTTGTTTGGTACCATTTTTATCCCCTTGACGTTTCTGCGCAATTAGAATTTCATCATTCTAGCTGTAGTCGTTTAGTTGGTACTATTTTTATCCCTCTGTACCATTGTATTCCTTGAAAGTCCGAATTTCGAAAAATTCGTCTATTTTCCGTGTCTATGCAGTCAGAGGAATGTATACTCAGAATTTCATGACTCTAGCTGCGGTCATTTGGTTGGTACTATTTTTATCCCCTTTTTTCCTATTTGACCCCAAAAAGTACGAATTTTGAAAAATCCGTTTATTTTACTTGTCTACGCAATCAGAAGATTGTATACACCGATTTTCATTATTCCAGGTGTAGCCGTTTGGTTGGTACCATTTTTATCCCTCCGTACCCATCGTATCCCTTGAAAGTACATATTTGGAAAAAACCTTTTATTTTTCATGTCTACGTAGTCAAAGTAATGTATACTTCGACTTTCATGACTCTAGCTGCGGTCATTTGGTTGGTACTATTTTTATCCCCTTTTTCTATTTTAACCCCAAAAAGTACGAATTTTGAAAAATCCGTTTATTTTACTTGTCTACGCAATCAGAGGATTGTATACACCGAATTTCATTATTCTGGGCACAGCCGTTTGGTTGGTACCATTTTTATCCCTCTATTCCCATTTTACCCCTTAAAAGTACGAATTTGGAAAAAATAATTTTGTATTATGTATCTACTCAATTAGAGGATGGTAAACACCGATTTTCGTGTATCTAGCTATTGTCGTTTAATAAGTACCTTTTTTGCCCCATTTCACCCCCTACAAATAATAATCACTTTATGGTGCACGTTTTTGCTGTAACGGGAATGCGCATACCAAATATCAAGCATATATAAACAGAAATATTCAAAAAAACATGCTTAAATACGCTAAAATATTAGGGATTATTATGGGTATCTATAGTCCTTGTGAGGGAAAACATTTTCCCTTTGGTCCGATTTCTGTTAAAATATGTGGTTTCTAGAGCGGAAAAGGTCAAATCGGGAGCGAAATTTGTATGGGAGCTATATATAAATCTGAACCGATCTGACCTATTTTCACCAAGATTAAATATAAGATGTTTTGCCAAATCTGAAGACAATCTGATACAATATGTGGTTTCTAGAGCGGAAAAAGTCAAATCGGGAGAGAAATTTATATGGGAGTTATATATAAATCTGAACCGATCCAACACATTTTACCACAGGTGTTTATAGTTTAAATATAAGATGTTTTGCCAATTTTGAAGAAAATCTGTTGTAATATGTGGTATCTAGAGTGAAAAGTATCAAATCGGGAGTGAAATTCGTATGGGGGCTATATCTATATCTGAACCGATTTTCTTCAAATTAAATAGCGTTCGTCCTTGTCCAAAAAAACTTCGTTGTACAAAGTTTCATTTGGTTCTGGCTTCAATTGTGACCTGAATCGTGATTACAAGAATAGATATACGGACATAAATACGGACTAAATCGATTCAAAAAGTGATTCTAAGACGATCGGTATAATTAACCAGTAAGGAAAGGCTAAAATCGGGCGGGGCCGACTCTATGATACACTCCACTTTCAATCCGAATACAATTCAATTCGGTGAAAAAGTGAAAACGGGAAGGTTTTTTGTATCCTGTAAATGTATGTGTTTGACAAAAAATTTTATATCGGAAAGGACATTTGTATGAGGATATATTGAAACCTGGAACGAAATAGGTGAAATATAAAATGTATAGTTTGGGCAAAATCGGTTAAACTTATGGGAGCAACATTTGAATTTGGGCTATATTTAAATCTGCACCGATCTTACCCACTTTCACCATAGTTTTGTTTAGTTAGATTATAAGATGTTGTGCGAAATTTAAAGACAATCGAACACAATATGTGGCTTTTAAAGCGGCAAAAGTCAAATCGGGAGCGACATTTATATGGGGGCTATATCTAAATCTCAACCGATTTTCACCATAGATGTTCTTAGTTTAAATATAATATGTTTTGCCAAATCTGAAGACAATCTGATACAATATGTGGTTTCTAGAGCGGAAAAAGTCAAATCGGGAGCGGAATTTGTATGGGAGCTATATAAAAATCTGAACCGATCTGACCGATATTCACCATGGGTGTTTCTAGTGGAAATATAAGATGTTTTACCAAATCTGAAGACAATCTGATACAATATGTGGTTTCTAGAGCGGAAAAAGTAAAATCGGGAGCGAAATTTGTATGGGAGCTATATATAAATCTGAACCGATCTGACCGATATTCACCGTGGGTGTTTCTAGTGGAAATATAAGATGTTTTACCAAATTTGAAGACAATCTGATACAATATGTGGTTTCTAGAGCGGAAAAAGTCAAATCGGGAGAGAAATTTGTATGGGAGCTATATATAAATGTGAACCGATCTAACACATTTTTACCACAGGTGTTTCTAGTTACAATATAAGATGTTTTGCCAATTTTAAAGAAAATCTGTTGTAATATGTGGTATCTAGAGTGAAAAGAGTCAAATCGGGAGTGAAATTCGTATGGGGGCTATATCTAAATCTGAACCGATTTTCTTCAAATTAAATAGCGTTCGTCCTTATCCCGAAAAACATTGTTGTGGAAAGTTTCATTTGGTTCTGTCTACAATTGCGAGCTGTATCGTGATTACAAGAATAGATGGACGGACGGACGGACAGACAGACAGACAGACAGACAGACAGACAGACAGACAGACAGACGGACATTGCTAAATCGACTCAGAAAGTGATTCTAAGACGATCGGTATAATTAACAATGGGTCTATCTCGTTTCCTTTTGGGTGTTACAAACAAATGCACAAAGACATAATACTCTCGTGGAGTGTATAAAAGTGATTCTAAGACGATCGGTATAATTAACAATGGGTCTATCTCGTTTCCTTTTGGGTGTTACAAACAAATGCACAAAGACATAATACTCTCGTGGAGTGTATAAAAATGGGTCTATATCTCTTCCTTGTGGGTGTTACAAACAGATGCACTCTCGTGGAGTGTATAAAAATCATGATTTATTTAAATTTTTTGTTAAATAGCGTGAAAACACCCTTTGAAAATTAGATACAAATATGTTGGTTTTACAAAAGCAGGAATCTTAGCCCATCATTTGATTTATATTTCTAAAAAAAAAAACTCCTCTAGGGGCCTTAGGTACCCCAGCACTTCGCTGTATATTTTTGTGCTTCCTAGAACCAAAAACGTTTGCTACTGCACTGCACAATTAAGCCGCGTCGTCGTGTATTTCATTTCATTCGTAATTAACGTTTGTTTTTTACCCCTCGGCTGGTGTTTGCTCGTTTTTGTCGCTGTTCTTGCTGTTGCTGTTCAATAATTTAACGCAATTTGTCTATAATTTCGAGAGTAGCAAAAAAGCAATAAAATTCACTAAATGTGTTTTTTGACCAAGTATAAGATTTCGCACAAAAAATAATAGCTCCCAGTGAGTTTTGTGTTCTCTTTTTTGTATTTTTGTGGAATATCCAGTGTATCTCTCCCGGGGAGATTATTGTCATAAATTTGTTATTAAAACAATTTAGTTATGATTTATGTATAAACATAGCCATTCATGTGCATATTAAATAATAACGATAAATATCAATTATGGCGGGCGCAACGGCGCAATTAATATGCTGAATTAATTTTGATATAAAATTAACGAAAGTGGAAATTATTTATATGGATCACATGGTATCACAGTGGGGAATATGATTTGGAAAAATTAGCTAGCACAGTGTGCGGAAGTTATTCCCTTATTTTGTAAATAGCTGAAATTTGATATTATTACATTGAAACCCATAGAAAATCAATTGATCGATCACTAATCAAACTAAAAATTTTATAAAATTTATTAAATTTGTCATATAGTTTCAGGGTAAAATGTTAGGACTTCTGGGAGAAGTTAAGGAAATTAAATCAGTGACTTCCTATGAATAAATCCATCGAAACTTGTGAAAATTTGCATAATTTTATCATAAAACTAATAATAATGCAGCTTCTTTAAAATGTATGAATATTTGCCTAAAATTTGTGAAAAATTTATTAAACAATTTTTTAAACAATTACTTACAATTTATGAAAAAATGTCATAAAATTAATGATTACAAAATTTGTGTATTATTTAATTTTTGAATATTATCATAAAATTAATGATCAACAATTTGTGAAGATTTTCCTTATCTGGAGTATGTCCACAGACTGCTAATCAAAATGTTTCCTTATGCCGGGCTGAAAGATTTTCTCTTCTGGAGTGTGTCTAAAGCAGAATAAAGGTGTCTTCCGTTGCCGGCCTTCACATGTTTAAATTATTGACGGCGAACAAGTTTTTCCATGGACAGACAGATAGACGGACATTCAGTTGAATAACAGATGCATGGACAGGCGCACAAGTATATAAATGCACCCAAAATGAAAATATCATAAAATTTCTGAATAATGTCGTAAAATTTATGATAAAAAATTTATGAATAATTTCATAAAATTTATGAACCAAAAATTCAAATTTCAAAAGCACTTTCGTAAAATTTTTGAAAATTTCATAAAATTTATGATTCCAAATTATATGACTTTATGCAAAATTTCATAAAATTTCAATATTTATTTGTAAATTTTGTGAATAATTCATAAAATTTAAATTAAAAATTCTAAATTTCATTTTCAAAAGCACAAATTTGTGAATATTTCATAAAATTTATGAATAATTTCATAAAATTTGTGAACATTTTCATAAATTTTGTGAACATTTTCATAAAATTTATGATAATAAAATTTATGAATAATTTCATAAAATTTATAAACCGAAAATTCAAATTTCAAAAGCACTTTCGTAAAATTTGTGAAAATTTCATAAAATTTATGATTCCAAAATATATGAATTTATGCAAAATTTCAATATTTATTTCTAAATTTTGTGAATAATTCATAAAATTTAAATTTTAAATTTTAAATTTAATTTTCAAAAGCACAAATTTGTGAATATTTCATAAAATTTATGAATAATTTCATAAAATTTCTGAACATTTTCATAAAATTTATGATAAAAAATTCATAAATAATTTCATAAAATTTATGAACCAAAAATTCAAATTTCAAAAACCTTTCGTAAAATTTGTGAAAATTTCATAAAATTTATGATTCAAAAATTCATGAATTTATGCAAAATTTCAATATTTATTTGTAAATTTGGGAATAATTCATAAAATTTAAATTTAAAATTCTAAATTTCATTTTCAAAAGCACAAATTTTCGTAAAATTTGTGAACATTTCATAAAACTTAGGAATAATTTAATCTGCCTCGAAAACTCAATTGAATGAGAATGTCATAAAATTTAATGCGAACAATTTAATATATACTTTTTTGCAATTATTTTTTTTTTTGGAAAAAATCATAAAATTTATGAATAATTTCATAAAATTTGTGGACTAAAAATTTTCAAATTTCATTTTCAAAGCTTTTTCATAAAATTTGTTAAAAATTCCTAAAATTTGTGAAAATTTCATAAATTTTGTAAAAATTTCATCTATGAAAAAAATTATCAAAACATTTATGAGCATTTTCATAAAAAATGTGAACAATTTTATAACATTTATAAAGATTTATGAACATTTTCATAATATTTGTGTGAACATTTTCATAACATTGGATACAATTTATTAAAATTTATGAATAATGTCATAAACTTTATGATTAAAAATTGCGAACAATATAAAATTTACAAGCAAAAGTTTGTGAAGATTTTTTATAAATTTTGTAAAATTCATAAAATTTATAAATAATTTCATAGAGTTTATGAACGAAATTTTTTATAACATTCGTAAAAATTTTCATAAACATTGTGAACAATATCATACATTTATAAACATTTTCATAATTTTTGAATAAAATGAATAAAATAATATTTCTGAATATTTTTTACAATTTATGAATTTGTGAACAAAAAAAAAATAAAAACATTTTTGTAAAATTTGTGAAATATTCATAAAATATTCATAAACATTATAAACATTTTAATAATATTGATGATCATAAATTTTTGGACACTTCATACAATTTGTGAACAAACAATTTTAAAAACATTTGCCTAAAATTTGTGAATAATTTCATGACATTTATAAACATTTTCATAAAATTTGTTCATAAATACAATTTGTGAGCAAAATTGATCATAAAATTTTGTTATCATATAAAAAAGTTTCATAAAATTATATGAAATTGTTCCTAAAATGTATATAAAGGTTCAACAAATTTTAGGAAATTTATCATAAAATTTTTAAAATTATTCAAACATTTTAGGAAAATGTTCATAAAATTTATGAATAACTTCCTAGAATTTCCAAAAATATTTTGATCCCTCCCTAAAATTTTTGAACAACTTCATACAATTTCTAGAGAATTTATGCACGTTTTCATAAAATTTATACAAATTTTCATAAATTTTTTGAACTATTTCATAAAATTTATGATCGTGGTCATTGTCGATATGTCGTTGTATATTCATAAAATTTATAAAAATTTTCGAAAGGCATTTGAATATTTTCCTAAATTTTCATAAAATTTCGGAACTTGGTTATTGTCGAAATGCCGTTGTTTATTAATGAATTAATTTGTAAATTATTTTTTTTTTGGAAATTAAATTTGTAAAATTTAGCTTGATTTTAAATAATCCTTTCTCCTTTCTTCGGCCTTTAATCTAAAGTACATAAATTTATAAATTTAATTTGAATTTATCCTTATCTTAATCTCATTACAGTAACACAACCTTTAATTAAAGTTAAACAACCTGGAGCACAAACCCTTTCCAGTGTGCCGAGGAGGCTGAGGTTAAGTGAACAAAAAACAAACACAAATCAAATCAAACCCCATCCCATCGAATCCACTACTAACTACTGCACACGGCTAAGGCGGCTGCCACTTTAATGTGGATAAATATGCATTAAGGATACTCTGCGAACATATCCACAACACAAGCCTTGTTGAAGCAGACAAGAACAAGAAGGGAAGAAGACGACGAAGAAAAAACCAAAAAATAAAATGGTTAAATACAATGTGGAAATTGTTAAAACGGAAAATGGCATAAATGCGACAAAGCCCACAGCAGCACAAACAACGACGATGGCGGCCATGGGCAACGGAAACGGAAATGAAAATGAGGATTTAAATGATGGAGAAAACGGCACCACAGGTAAGTCAAAAAGGCAAGCGGGTTTGGAACGTTGTGGTCCTAATTACCTTGGGGCGATTTAATTGAATTATTAAGATTGGAAATTAGAGATTATTCGTATCATGATCATCATCATGATGACGATGAAGAAGGGTCAAAGCATTAACACAGCCTCCGGTTTATCTCAATCTCCGGGTGTGCGTTATAATGCTCTGCGAATGTATTTGTGTATGTGTGGCCTGTGTGCTTTACAAATATAACACCCCTCAAAAAGGGGTCAAGTTTATGTTCATGGAATGGCATGACATGGCCTGGCATGGCATGAAAAAATGTGTAATAAATTAATTAAGAATTAAATTGTTGAAAACTGTAAATGTACAACAACCATCGGCCTATCTACATCTGAAGGTCCCGCCAAATGATATTTTTTTTGCTGTACATGTCGAGCTTGCGGTGTTCTTATTTAGATATGCCTGTTGCTGCTGATGATGATGATGATGGCGGTGGTGGTGGTGTTATGTCATGTTCAAACTGACGACAACAACTACTACTAAATGTAGTATATGAATATATTCATGATAAAAAACACAACATTATTACCCTCCCTCTACCACGCCAACTTACAAAGTTGTTGGGGGTCGATCTAATTTTATATTCAAACGGGGGCATATGGCAACTCTAGCAAAAAATTCTTGTGATACCAACAAAAAAATGTTCGGTGTATCAATTTTTATCTACTTTTTATTAATTGTTATGGATTCTGAGCCATGGTGCACACAATTTTTGAACATTTAAAAAAATAATAAAATTCTGAACTTTTCATACAATTTGCGAACAAAGAAAATTTCAGAAGCTTTTTCTTAAAATTTGCGAAATATTTATGAATAATTTCATAAAATTTTTCATACCATTTATGATAATTTCATACGAATTGTGAAGAATTTCATAACATTTATAAACAAATTCATAAAATTTATGATCATCAAATTTATGAAAAAAAAACAATTTCGAAATTTTCGTAAAATTTGTGAAAAATTCATCGAATTTGTTGAATAATTTCATAAAATTTGTGGGAAAAGATTTGTGAAAAAGTCATAAAATTTATGAATAATTCATAAAATTTAGCATTATGAACTTTTTATAATATTTCATAAAATTTATGAACAAAATTATAATATATATATATAATTCCTAAAATTTGTGAAAATATTTATCAGAAGATATATGAACATTTTATAAAATTGTTCACAAATCTCATAATATTTATAAACTTATTCATAAATTTTATGAACAAAAAATTTAAAATTACAAAATCATTTTCTTAAAATTAATGAAAAATTCATAACATTTTTGAAGTTTCTTATGAATATTTTCCTGAAATTTATGAAAAAAAAATTTGTGAAAAAGTCATAAAATTTATGAATAATTCATAAAACTTAGCATTATGAATTTTTTTTTATTTCATAAAATTTATGAACAAAATTATAATATATATATATATATTTAATTCTTAAAATTTGTGAAAATATTTATCAGAAGATATATGAACATTTTTATAAAATTGTTCACAAATTTCATAATATTTATAAACTTATTCATAAAATTTATGAACAAAAAATTTAAAATTACAAAATCATTTTCTTAAAATTAATGAAAAATTCATAAAATTTTTGAACTTTTTTGAACATTTTCCTGAAATTTATGATAAAAAATTTGTGAAAAAGTCATAAAATCTATGAATAATTCATAAAACTTAGCATGTCATTTATGAAAATTATCATACGAATTGTGGACAATTTCATACATTCAGTTTGTGAACAAACTTCCTCGACACACAGTGGCTCCAAATCAATTTTTTTTGGAATTGTTACTGTAACTTTTGAAATTTATGAACAATGTCATAAAATTTCTGATCATACAATTTTTGAATATGTTAATAAAAATATTTTCATAAAATTTATGATCAACAATTTGTGAAGATTTGTATACAATTTGTGTAGACATTCATAAAATTTTTCAACATTTCATACAATTTGCGAACCAAAAATTTCAAATTTCAATTTTCGAATGCGTTTTCTTAAAATTTGTGAAAAATTCATCGAATTTGTTGAATAATTTCATAAAATTTGTGAACAAAGCTTATCATATCATTTACGAATACCATTTATGAATCATATAATTTATGAACAAAAATAGTTCAAAAGAATTTTCCGAAAATTTGATTTTCCACAAATTTGTGATAAAAATTTTTTGAACATTTTTACACAATTTGTGAACAAAATTGATCATAAATTTCACATTTTTATCATAATATTTTTTTAAATTACATAAAATTCCATACAATTTCTTAACAGAATTGATCACTAAAACGGCACACAGGGGTTCCAAATCGATTGTTTTTTGAAAATAATTCTGTAACTTTTGACTCTTGGCGAAATTTCACATGATTCAAGTGAAAGATTTACATATAAAATTTACACAATTCTTAAACGAGAAAAACAAATCCCAAATCCCCGGAAAAATAAATCCCACCAATCCTTAATTTCGATCGTGGATCTGACAAGGGATTCTGATAAAATGTGTAAAAAATTTATATACGTGTATCGACGTTTACATATGATGCCCATTTTATGATGAATCGGCATAGGAAGCCTTGTGATCCTTACATTTGAAGTATGTAATGTGTTCAGCAATATTACTTATCCCTTTTGTGAAAAAGGCTAAAAAGCACCCTTAAAACAGGGGTTTAACGGGTTTTTACAAAAATATTTGCCTTTAAATTCTAAAATTATACTTTAAGTCTCTGAATATACCGAATTGTTGCAAAACTGAATTTTAGGGGGATGGTGTGAATGGAAAAAATATTCTACATCAAATTTCACTATATGTCATTGAACAAAACAAAGCTGAATATATAATATTTATAAATCGAATATAAGTATCAAAATTATGTATTAATTTTTTTAGCTCTTGGTAATTACTTCTATACCCTTATCCATTATATTTCAGCTGTAAGAGCATGAATAATCTTTAAAGCGTTCTTCAATAGGCTTTCTCCAAACATATGATGAAGTCGTTCACTTTGTTCATCAGACTCTGTTGCCAATTGATTCTCGAAGCATGAGATGAGAATTAAAAAAAATAATTTTGATAATTATCAAAGTTAATTTCTCAAAATAATATTTGACTTCTCATCCTCAGAATCATAAAGGTTTATAGAACAAAAGTTATTGCATTTTCGCTGATGAAATCGATTCGGAGCCACAGGACCTTAGGAATTCAATCCCCTGGTAGTTCGATGTATTTTTATTTATTATTTTTTATTAACATGAGAAGACATGAAAAAGTTCTGAATTTTCAACACTTAAAAGTAAGTGATTTTTTCAAGATTAATAAAACATTCCTCCAATTTTTAATAACTTTTGAATCTATTAACTGGGAGGTAGTTAAGAAAAAATAAGGAAATAAATAACTTTGAACTGATATCTAAATATTTCAAAATAATTGTTGACTCCTCATCTACAAACGCAAAAATATGTATTAGAAAAAAGGATTTTCAGATTTAAATTGATTATGAACCACAGCAGAATTTTTATTTATTTATTAAAAAAAAAAAAATGATGACATGAAAAAGTGCTGAATTTTCATCACTAAAATTTGAGTGAGGTTTTTTTTCAAGTTTAAAATACATCTTTCTATAACAAATTAAATTCCGAACCACCGAAGAATTTGTATTTGACTATTTTTTTATTGAAATCGGAAGACGAAAAATGAAAAAGGGCTGAATTTTCAGCACTAAAATTTAGAAATTATTTAAAGTTTAAAATGCATTCTTTCTATAAAACATTAAATTCTGAAACAAAAGAGAATTTTCATTTAATTATTTTTTTATAAAAAGTGCTGAATTTTCTTCACTAAAAATTAACTGATTTTTCCATGTTAAAATACATCCCTACAATAACATATTAAATTCAGAACAACAGGGAATTTTTATTTAATTATTTTTTATTAAAATGAGAAGTCCCGAAAAAGTGCTGAATTTTCAGCACTAAAAATTAAGTGATTTTTTCAAGTGTTAAATACATCCACTGGAAAAATTTTATTTAATTATTTCCTATAAAAATGAGAGGACCTTAAAAAGTGCTGAATTTTCAGCACTAGAAATTAAGTGATTTTTAGAAGTTTAAAATACTTTTCTTCTACTAAAGATTAAAATTTGAACCAGAAAATAAATTATATTTAATTATTTTTTATTAATATGAAGAGACATGAAAAAGAGCTGAATTTTCATTGCTCAAAATTAAGCGGTTTTTAAGGTTTAATGCATTCCTTCTATAACACATTGAATTCTGATTTTTTATTTAATTATTTTTCATTAAAATCAGAAGACATGAAAAAGTGCTGAATTTTCAGCACTAAAAATTACTTGATTTTTTCAAGTTTAACATACTTTCATTCTATAACACATTAAATTCTGAACCACAGGAGATTTTTCAAATTATTTTTTTAAATCAGAAGACATGAAAAACTGCAGAATTTTCAGCACTAGAAATTAAGTGATTTTTCAGGTTTTAAATACATCTTTCCCATAGCAGGATCAAATTAGTATTAAGTATTAATTTTTTAACAACTTCCTGATATTTTTACTGTGGTCTCAGTTGCTTAAGAGATCCACGAAATATATCCAAAGACTCAGAATTATGTTTTAATTTCCCATTTTCCCCCTACTTATCATTTCACCCTCGTATGTACATGTATTTACACATGTTGGATGTGTCAGCGTGTCAGCATGCAACAAGTTACTCAAAGTCATGACCACCCCAGAGAATGATGATTACGCCACCCAAAAAAAAAGAAACACAGTAACCGAAAACCCAACGATAGTGAAAGTGTTTTTTTTTTTTAAATTACAGGCCTCGCTGTGGGTCATTTTGGCGATGATGATGGGTTAGTGGTGGAGATTGGGGGGTTGCTAATGAAGGTCAGGGTGATGATGAAGGTAGTTATACATAGCAATGGAGGTGGAATAATAATGCTGTGGCTGAAGGTAATGAAGGTTTAAATTTTCATGAATACTTAGTGTGTGTGTGTGCAATCAACACGTTCATCCCCTATTCATAGGCCAAGTTTAAACAAAAACTCTGCCGGTTTTTAGCGCACTTCAAAAAAAAAAAGATTATTATCGAAAGGAGTTTACGCCTAGTATTTGGCGACAGGGATAACTTCACGCAAACAAAGTTGTCTCCTGGATTTTAACGGCAAAATTTCGTAACTTAAGGGACATTGGGTTAGAAGGTTGGCTTTGGAGGAACAGAGATAAAATGAGTGAATAGAGTCTATGAGTAAATAGCTGATGAAATCAAGACTATGACCCTGTAGAGATAATTAATTAATCAATTTAATTATCTCATTTAAAAATTAATTGATTTTGAATTTCAAAAATTGCGCAAATAATTTATTAATTAATATGTTGATATTTCAATTCATTCAATAAAATTTTAATTAAATAAAATGATGATAATTATTCAAATCATGAATCAACGAATTAATCAAATTAACTTAATTATTTCAATTAAAAATTAATCGGTTTTGATCTAGCATATAATTTCAATTGATATTTTAATTCATTCAATTAATTTTTAATTAAAAAATTTTACTGACAGATTAAATGAGACTATCAAAAGAAATGATAAAATCATAGCCGTAGCCATTAATCAATTAAAAATTAATTGATGTCGAACATTCGGAATTAATATTAATTAATTCTATTAATTGAATTGAATTCATTCAATGATTTTTTTTAATTTATTGAAACAAAACAGTTTGGTGTCTCATTAGTTTTTTTTGTACATACAGCACATACAGGCTACAGCATCACAGTGGGTTTAATCAAGGGAAAAGTATCGAAAACTTGTCATTAACAATTTTTTTTCCAAAAGTGGACTTAGACCATTTTCAAGAAAAAGATTTTCACATTTGCACATGATTGATATTGATGATGATGTCACCATTTGTGCAGACAATTTTTGCCTCTTCTGCTCTTGATGATGCTGTTCATAATGACGATGATGGTGCTGATGATGCTGCCAAAGTCTTCATCGTTCCACGCATAACATATTAAATGCTGTCAATATTTATTAAGGTAATATTTTATAATATTTTATTGAAAAGATGATGAAACACCACAGGCTTTTCAACTTGTTTGGTGAACTGTTGTGATTGTGAAAAAATTTCACAGACGAGATAAGGTAAATATGCACATATGGAAGAGGAAGAAAATGTGATTTAAAAGATGACAATGATGATGATGAATATGTTTACAATAAATAAGCAGGGGGAACCGCACACACACACACACACGTGCAGTCGAATGATATCAATTTTCTTGGAAATGCTTATGAGGCCTGAAATCTATAGATTTATTTTTGGGGTTGAAGAGAGCTTGTTTAAAATAGAATTGACGAAAGTGAAGGAATTCAAAAGAAATATTTATCAAAATTCATTAAAGGGAAGGGAGGAATGATTACCTCCCCTTGACAATCACTTTGAATTAAGTTAATACATTTGTGAAGACATTGCTCTCAGTTTCAGGGACAATTTATTATTAAGATTATACTCTATAGACAAGGCAAGTAAGGGCTACAAATCTTCAGAATTTCACCTTTTGCTTAGAAGAAGCGGGTTTAGGAAAAGTCGACAAAAATAGGAGAATTTTTTAAATTGTAGAGGAGAATTTTTATTTAATTATTTTTCATTGAAACTGGAAGACAAGAAAAAGTGCTGAATTTTCAGCACTTAAAATTAAGTGATTTTTTAAGTTTAAAATACATTCCTTCTATAGCATATTTAATTCAAAGCCACAGGAGAATTTTTATTTAATTATTTTTTATAAAAATGAAAAGACATGAAAAAGTGCTGAATTTGCAGCACTTAAAATTAAGTGATTTTTTAAGTTTAAAATACATTCCTTCTATAGCATATTTAATTAAGAGCCACAGGAGAATTTTTATTTAATTATTTTTATTAATATGAGAAGACATGAAAAAGAGCTGAATTTTCAGCACTTAAAATTAAGTGATTTTTCAAATTTAAAATACATTCCTACTATAACACATTAAATTCAGAGCCACAGGAGAATTTTTATTTACATATTTTTATTAATATGAGAAGACATGAAAAAGTGCTGAATTGTCAGCACTTAAAATTAGGCGATTTTTCAAGTTTAAAATACATTCCTACTATAACACATTAAATTCAGAGCCACAAGAGAATTATTATTTACGTATTTTTATTAATATGAGAAGACATGAAAAAGTGCTGAATTTGCAGCACTTAAAATTAAGTGAGTTTTCAAGTTTAAAATACATTCCTTCTACAGCATATTTAATTCGGAGCCACAGGAGAATTTTTATTTAATTATTTTTTATAAAAATTAAAAGACATGAAAAAGTGCTGAATTGTCAGCACTTAAAATTAGGCGATTTTTCAAGTTTAAAATACATTCCTTCTATAAAACATGAAATTAAGAGACGCAGGAGAATTTTTATTTATGTATTTTTATTAATATGAGAAGACATGAAAAAGTGCTGAATTGTCAGCACTTAAAATTAAGTGATTTTTCAAGTTAAAAATACATTCCTTCTATAAAACATTAAATTAAGAGACGCAGGAGAATATTTATTTAATTATTTTTTATAAAAATGAAAAGACATGAAAAAGTGCTGAATTTTCAGCGCTTAAAATTAAGTGATTTTTCAATTTTAAAATACATTCCTTCTATAACACATTAAATTCTGATTCTCAGGAGAATTTTTATTTACTTATTTTTTTAATATGAGAAGACATGAAAAAGTGCTGAATTTTCAGCACTTAAAATTAAGTGATTTTTCAAGTTCAAAATACATTTCTTCTATAATTCACTGAATTCTGAACCAGTGGAGAGTTTTTATTTAATTATTTTTATATTAAAACAAGTAAGTAAGCTTCAGTCGGCTAAACCGACATACATATACCCTCACTCTCAGATAACATATATACGGAAGTTATAAGGAATTAAATTTTACGCAGGGCAGGATAATGTGGGTGGAATGTTCTAGGAGGTTCATGGCACATGGTCCCAGCTTCCACATTTATAAAACAATTGTTTCAAACAATGATCAAATACCAAGTCATAGTGGATCCCATGCATCAGTATAGAAGTTATAAAGGATTTAATATTACCTAGGATATAGACAATTGTGTGGGAGGTACATGAAGGGGCGTGGCTAATGCTTATATATTTTTTAGGTTTAAAGTGCTTATATAAACATTTTCAAATATCAAATTCTAAATGATTTTGACAACCTGTATGGATGTTATATCAGTTTTATTGTAAACATAGATTATGCCACTTTGTGTGGTAGGTACCAGAAGAGGTATGACAATATCGTCCATATTCCAGGTGAATACAAATTGTATTAAAGCTTTGCCAAATATGAAATTTCACAGCATTCCGATCATCCGTATAGAAGTTGTAACAGCTTTAATTTTAAGTAGTTTAGGGTGATTTGTGTGTGGATGGTACTGGTAAAACCCGCCATATTTTCTACACTTAAATTTATTATAAAAACTTTATCAAATACCTATATATAGCTGATTCCGAATATACGTGTGGAAGTTATATGGGTTTTACTTTAACATAGAAATATGTGCGATTTGTGTGCGAGGTGCCAGAAAGAGCGTGACAATTTTCCCCATCTTCGAACTTAGACTAAATTTGGGAAAATTTTACCATGTGTAAAGTTTGAATTTATACCTTAACTCCTTTCGATTGTTATCGTGTACACCAGTCAGACAGACGGGCATGGTTCAAACACCTTAAGAAGTCGGGAAACGGATTTGGCTCTAACATATTTAGGGTCTTAAGTCACTCCTTCAATGCGTTACACTTTTTTTCTGTCCCAAATGATATATACACTCCTACTCTGTAGAGTGAGGATATAAAAAGGTAACAACAAATGCTAAAACCAACCCGAAATTAATCGTGTTTGCTGTATGTTAAAGAACTATTTTAAAGCATAACTTCAAGACATTATTTTTTCTGGCATTCAAATATTAGTGTCATGTCGTATTAGTTGGTACCTATAAGATCAAAAACAAAAGATTTCATTAGTGAATTTAATTGAACCCTAAAAGTATGCCCTGAAAAATATACATGCTACAATCAGTCGATGATTTTATTGCAATAATTTGCCAGGATTTTTTGGCATGATTTATTAATTAACAAAAAAGGTAAGTCATTTTCCATTGATTCTTTTGGCAAATGTTGAGCTGATATATTAAGCCTTAGTTATTTGCTAAGTAATACGAGCTGGTTGCCATTGATTATAAGATATGAGAGAATTTTTCTGAGGTTTTGAAAATCGTAAAAAAATTGGACATGCCCTGACGATATTCATTTAATTGTAGACTCAAAACGAAATCATTGATAACCATTTCGGGGTACCTTTAATATTTGTACTCACATTTTGAAAATAAAAGTCAGATCACACCTGCTTGTATGTTCAATTAGAGGTACTTAGGAGGGCTACAAATGTAGAGAACTTCACTTTGACATAGAAACAGTGGTTCAGGAACTGCCTCAAAAGAATTGATAAAAAATATTTTTTGAAAAAAAAAATGCTGGCAAGAAAAAAAAGATAAAACATTTAAAAATATTTTTATACCCTCCACCTCCAGGATGGGGGTATATTCACTTTGTCATTCCGTTTGTAACACCTTGAAATATTCATCGGAGACCCCATAAAGTATATATATTCTGGGTCGTGGTAAAATTCTAAGACGATATAGCCATGCCCGTCTGTCCGTCTGTCTGTTGAAAGCACGATAGCGGCCGAACGAAATGAGCTAGGAGGTTCAAATTTTTCCTAAATGTGTCTTATGGTTGTAGATCGGTTGGGATTGAAAGTGGACGAAATCGGCCCAGAGGGAAAAATTTTTCCCTCACAAGGACTGAAAATACCCCTAATATTTAGAGTATTTCAGCATGTTTTTTTGTTTGTTTACTTGATATTTGCAATGCGCATTCCCTTTATAGCATACAAGGGCACCATAGAGTGATTTTTATTTGTAGGGGGCGAAATGGGACAAAAAGGGATAAAAATGGTACCTATCAAACGACAACAGATAGAAACACGAAATTCGGCGTGTACATTCCTCTAATAGAGTAGATACATAATATAAAAGCATTTTTTCTAAATTCGTACATTTAAGGGGTTAAATGGGGATAGAGGGATAAAAATAGTACCAACCTAATGGCTGCACCTAGAATAATGAAATTCGATATATGCATTCCTCTGATTGCGTAGACACGTAAAATAAAAGAACTTTCCAAAATTCGTACTTTTTGGGGTTCAAATGGAAAAAAGGGGATAAAAATAGTACCTACCAAATGACAGCAGCTAGAATCATGAAATTCGGAGTATACATTCCTCTGACTGCGTAGACACGAAAAATAAAACGTTTTTTCGAAATTCTTTTTGGGGTTAAAATGAAAAAAGGGGATAAAAATAGTACCAACTAAACGAATACAGCTAGAATGATGAAATTCGATGTGTACATCCCTCTAATTGTGTAGATACGTAAAATAAAGAGATTTTAGATAGTCGTACTCTTGAGGGGGCAAAATTGGAAAAAGGGGATAAAAATGGTACCAACAAAATTGCCGCTGGTAGAATCATAGAATTCGGTGTAAACATTCCTCTGACTGCATAGCCACGTAAAATATTTTGTTTTCCAAATTTGTACTTTATTTTGTTGCTTTTACGACAAAAAATGGTAGAATCATGAAGTTGTCTTATACTGCGTACGTGAGAGATAAGGTATTTTCAAAATTTATACTTTTGAAATTAAAATAGGATGGAAATACAACCAACCAAACGACTGTAGCTGAAAATACACTCTCTATCCCCCAATATTTAGGGTCTTTATAATTGTTGCCTTATATTTACTATTATTATTTACTAGTATTATTTCCATTATATATACATAGTATACAAATATTGGTAGCCTTGGCTTATTAATTAAATTTCTGATTTTCATATATGTATTTGAAATTTGTTGCGGACATTCCTCTTGTAGCTTGGAAGCACCACAAAGAAAATAAAAGTGTTAGCGGGCGAAATGGGACAAAAAGGGATAAAATATGGTACCAATGATACGACAACAGCTAGAATCATGAAATTCGGTGTGTACATCCCTCTAATTGCATAGACACGTAAAATAGAGGGATTTTTCGAAATTCGTACTTTTAAGGGATATAATTAAAAAGAGGGATAAAAATGGGACCTACCAAACCGCTGAAGTTGAAATCATGAAATTCGGTGTATACATTCTAACTATGAAGACTCGAAAAAGGGTTTTTTCGAAATTTGTACATTTATCACTTTGTCTGTATCTGAAAATGCTTCTTTCTAATGGCGACTGACAATCGCCTAATATTTAGGCATGTTCACTTTCACAATTACAACATTGTATTTATTTATAAATTGATCTTTCTCGTGATCAGTAATATATACGTTTCAATTTTCAGCCTTCTAGCTCAAAAAATACTATTGCCACGCCCACTCTACCCACAAAACGAAAATCCAAATTTCGGCATCATATTTATCATTCTTGTGGTCAGTAATATATTTGTATCAATTTTCAGTCTTCTAGCTCTCAAAAATACTATTGGCACGCCCACTCCGAACACAGAACAAAAAATCCTATAGCCTATAGTTCCTTTCAGACCTGCATCTATCTGTACTGAAAATTTCAACAACATCGGTTCAGCCGCTACGCGTGATTGCGGAACAAACAAACAGACCGACAGACATAGAGACAGACAGACTTACACTAAGATTTTATAATATAGAGTGATTTTTTTGAGGTTAGGATTTTCATGCATTAGTATTTGACAGATCACGTGGGATTTCAGACATGGTGTCAAAGAGAAAGATGCTCAGTATGTTTTGACATTTCATCGTGAATAGACTTACTAACGAGCAACGCTTGCAAATCATTGAATTTTATTACCAAAATCAGTGTTCGGTTCGAAATTTTACGCAAAGATCTTGGTGTAAAACCGTATAAAATACAGCTCGTGCAAGAACTGAAGCCAAACGATCTGCCACAACGTCGAATTTTCAGTGAATGGGCGCCTTTAGACTATTTTTTGTGGGGCTACGTCAAGTCTAAAGTCTACAGAAATAAGCCAGCAACTATTCCAGCTTTGGAAGACAACATTTCCGAAGAAATTCGGGCTAATCCGGCCGAAATGCTCGAAAAAGTTGCCCAAAATTGGACTTTCCGAATGGACCACCTAAGACGCAGCCGCGGTCAACATTTAAATGAAATTATCTTCAAAAAGTAAATGTCATGGACCAATCTAACGTTTCAAATAAAGAACCGATGAGATTTTGCAAATTTTATGCGTTTTTTTTAAAAAAAAAGTTATCAAGCTCTTAAAAAATCACCCTTTATTAATAGGGATAGAATTATTTGTAATAAATATTAATATATTTTTCAAAATACTTAGAATATCCTGGAAATATTTGAAAAAATTCCATTTTTAATTATTTTATCCCACTTCTGGCAAGTCTGACTAAAACTACTTTTAAAGAAAATAAATTTTCGAATATTTCCAACAGTTGGCTGACTTGCCTTCTACCTTCTTTTGGCTAATGATTTTTTATTAATACTTCAAGAAATAATAACTTAATCTAAATTGATAATTTTCGCCATATGTCTCCAATGCTGAAGGTTATAAATGACTCGCCCAGTCTTGGCCGTACTTAAAGTCAATTTTACTTGGTTACCTTCTGCATTTGTCATACAAACACAGACAATTATACGACTATATTCAAACATACATACACACATATGAACATCCTTGCAATACTTTTTTTCTTTTTGCTGTTGACTTTCTATGGTGTTGCTGATAAGTATCACGACCTATGCTACTTGGCAATAATCTGTCATCAACAGTCCTGGGACACAGCGAGAGAGAGTGTGTGTGAGAGTGTGAGGGTTCATCCAAATAATGGTTTCACTTTAACGAGTTTTCACTTTTCTTTTATTTTTCTTTTGCTTTTGCTAAGTATCATCATCATCATCGTCAGCAGCATCCATAACCATTGTTGTCCTCGTCTTGCCGTCTGCATATGAAAGACATCTTAGGATGGCACATTCTTCGCTTTTGTTATTGTTGTTGTTGGTGATGGTGTTTTGTTTTTTTTTCTTTAAACGAAAGTGTCAAAACCCGTTGCAGAAACTTTTAATTTATCGAAAATGAAAACAAAAGTCCACCCAAATGAATATATTGCTCTTTGAGAATAATAATAATAATGACAATGGAAATGTAGATGTGTTGCATACCTCAAGGCTGAGTTCGGCCACAAAGTGTGTTGTTGAAAGTGAATGGTGAAACCAAGCAACAGCAACAATAACAGCAACACAATCACTCGACTTATGATAACGGCAGCTACAAGCTCACCACAGTGTTTAGAAATAAGAAAATTAATGGTCTATTTTTTTTTTGGTTTAGGGGAAGGAGATGATGAAGAGCGCCCAAAGATATGCTAAAGAAAAGTTTGCAATTATGAGAATTTTGGAGCAGACTAGGTTCAAAATTGACGAAAATATTTTAAATAATATTCATCTTTAATATTTCAAATAATTACACAGTGGAACAAAATGAAACTTTTTCGAAAATAACAGGTTGCTGACAACGGATTCTGAGGGAGGGTAAAATATGTGTATCGGCGTTTTGAAAGTTTGTGTATGGGTGAAATTTGACGTAGAATATTTCTCTATACCACCACATCATCCCCCTAAAATTATTTTTGTGGGACACATTAGCTTCAATTCGGGAAAAGTACAAAATTAGCCCAAAAATTTATTTTAAATTTTGTGTTATTTCTGACATTTGAGTCGGGTTTGGAGTTTTGTTGAATTCAGAGACTTATAGTAGAATATGTGGCAACTATTTTTGTAGAACATTTTCAACCGCTAAACCCCTATTTTAGGGGTGTTTTTAACCTTTTACAAAAAAAGTACTAAAAAGACCCTCATATGGCGGAGCTAGAGATTTAAAACGCTCCACAGAAATGTTCCTCGTAGTGTTTTAAGTAATTTTGGGTAACACATCCTATACTTAAAATGTAAGGATCACAAGGTTTCCTATGCTGATTCATCATAAGAATGTGCAAAAGTGGCAAATATTGACATTTGCACAAATGAGACCATAAAGACCCCTATGTGGAGGAGCTAGAGGGTTAAAAAGTTCCACAATAATGACCGTCGTATTGTTTTCAGTGATATTGCTGAATACATCCTATACTTAAAATGGAAGGATCACAAAATTTCCTATGGCGATTTTTCAAAAGAATGTTCAAAAGGGGGAAATATTGGCATTTGCAAAAAAGGTACCAAAAAGACCCCTATGTGGAATAGTAAGAGAGTTAAAATGTTCCACAAAAATGATCTTCTTAGTGTTTTCGGTAATATTGCTGAATATATCCTATACTTCAAATGAAATAATCACAAGGTTTCCTCAGCCGATTCTTCATAGGAATGTACAAAAGGGCGAAATTTTCCAAAGGGAAATAGAAAAATTTACATATTTTTACATACGAAAATTAACATAGTATCTATAGGAAAATTATCTTTAAAATTAAAAAAAAATCATATTATTATTTCAATATTCTCCTGAGGCAATTTATCATACTTTCCTTAATATATTTGAGATATTACCAATAGGAAAAATTATATATTTTACTTTAAAAAAATAGCATAATTTCTTAACTCATTCAATGTACTTTCCATCTTTGTTTTGTCATGGATATTTATATGTATTTGGGAATTTAATTTAATAGGCCAATTTGCATACAAGCTGCGACAAAAATGTATAAGGAATAGTGCTAGAACCTTGAAATTTCACAAAAAGGGGGTTTGTTTAATTCCGTCTACTTCTACGCCTGTACAACACAAAATTAAAAATCTTATTTTAATTTATTAGTTAATACAAATCATTATCAGTAAATTTTATTTCAGTCCACAATTAAATGAAAATTACCAACGATTTTTTTTTTTCGATTTCGAAATCTCAGATACAAATCTTTGTGCCATTTAATCTATGGTAACTAAATGAATAACTAAGGGTTAGTAAATCAGCTCAATATTTGCAAAAAAATAGGGGGTAATGTTTTGCAGTTTTTTTGTTAATTAACTATATCGCCAAAATCTTTTATAATACGATATAGATTGGGTGGCATTACATGCGACGTTTTCCCAGAAAAAAGTCTACATTTCTTAAAAAACTACTACTCATTAGGATGGGCCACGAAAATTAATTGGTGCGGTAAACCCCACCCCCCCCCTACCAGAAATGAAAATTGGGTTGTTTAATGATGATCTGCAAAATATTTCGTCATTGGGCCAAGCCCACTGTGAGCTAAACGCTTCTGAAAACCCCTTTAAAAATCATGTTTTCCCGTGTAATTTTTATGTAACATTTTTGTCCATTTTTTTTTCTGAATTAGTAGACCCTTGGAAGCACTTTAAATATAAAATTTTATTCTAGTCTTAGAATAACTCATTGCACGTATTATTGGACTATTAAATAGTTTTTTTGTGTTGTTTCAAAGGAACATTTAAAAACTCATATCTCTTGGAAACATTTTGTAAAAGGTGTTATAAGAAATCAATACCTTTCGAATGATGCCAATATTATGAATATGGTATTAACAATGACGTCACTGACTACATTATTGTGAAATAATTTAATACAGAAGATGGTTTTCAAAGCCAAAATTTTCAAACTCATTTTACAGAAATGAGCTCTGCGTCGTCAATTTCCTCCCGATGTTCAAAAAATACTACTGCTAAAAATACTATAATTCGACGAATAATTAACTTAAAGAAAAGAATCAAAATTTATAATTAATATGCTTTCAAGGGTCTATTATTTCGGAAAAAAATTTTGACAAAAATGCAGCACAAAAAATTGCTGGGGAAAAAACATGATTTTTAGGGATATTTTCAGGAGGAAATTGTTTTTCCATTTGTATGGAACGCGACCCAGCCTAATATATAATTGGCTTTCACAGTAGTTGTTTCTAGTTAAAATATAACATGATGTGAGAAATTTGATCAAGATCCGCTGCAAAATGTGAATTTTAGAGTAGTAGTTGGAGATATATTTGCATGGATCCATGAAGTTCACTTTCACGCTAGCTCTTTCTGGTTCAAATATAACATGATCCTGAAAATTGTGTCAAAATCCAATGTAAAATTTGTATTATAGAGTAGTAATAGGGTAAATTGGAGGGATATTTGTATGGAGACTATCTATTCTAAGCTCGATTATTATATTTATATATATATTCCACGAAGTGGTGTAGGGTATAATGAAAAAACTCCCGAAAAAAATGAAATTTCATTGGGAATTGTTTCGTAGAGCTGCAAAAAAATACTTAGAAGGAAATAAAATATTTTCCAGCGATAACACTCCCGATTTCAAATAGAAGATAGGGGAAGTAATTATTTTTCCCCATATAAAAATTAAAATATATGTGAAAATGTTTTTTTTTACTGGAAAATTCACTTATTTTGATGTTAAAAATATGACTCTTTTAATTTTTTTTATTCATTTCCATTGAAAAATTTCCATGAAAAAAATTGTTTACTTTCCCTGTAAATTTTGTATATATTTTCCACGGAAATTTTTTGTATCTAATGGAAAAAGGTGCGAAAATTTTTCATTGGTAAAATATTTTCTTTTTTTTTTTGTAACGAAAAAATCTTTTTTTTCGAAGGGAAAAACTCCTACTTTTCCTGTGGATAAGTACTTATTTCCAGGGGAATAGATTGTTCAATGGTATGAAATTCGTTTTTCAATTTGAAAATATTGAAAATATTTGTTTCTTTTGAACTGGGATAGTGTCGTGGCCCAAGACCATTTTGCATCTATATTTAATAGAATTTGTAAATAAATTAAATATAGTAAATGGTCTTGAGCCAGGACAATATCCTAGTTCAATCAAATATCGATTACGGACCAAAAAAATACAAACGAAAAAACTAAAACAAATATTTTTTTCTTTGAAAAATATTTTTGTTGTCAATAGGAAAATACACTTCTTTTTAAGGCGAAAAGATGATTTTTTATTGAAAAAAAACTCCCACTTTCCTCGTGAATTTTATACAATTTTCAATGGGAATAAATTCCTACTTTCCCTAGGGTTTTTGTAATATTTTTTAATGTGGCAATTTCAGTTTTTGGCACTTATTCCTCCACCCTTTTGTGTTGGAAACTACTGTGCACTCTAGCAGCAAACTAGGATACCAAGAGGATATGGACGAGAGAGAAATAAGTGAATGAGATTGCTGGCTGAGTGGATACATGAGCTGGGGTTTTAATGCTGAGCTAGCAATCGCTGCTTTTTAATCAATTTTTATGACAGAGACAAAACTGGAATTAAACGATTTTTAATCGATTTCAATTCTGTTCAATCTTTTCCACCATCATTCCTTTCCTTTTCTCGCAATTTCTTCTAGCATTGTTTGGACGAAAAAAATGTTTGAACGAGAAAATTCCAGGAGTGTCACAGAACCGATTTCACATTGCCAGGAAGGAAGGAAGTGGGAGGGATATTTTTGTCCACTTGTGGAGAATGGGAGTTGTTATTGATTTGTTGCGGGGAAGGGGCTGTAGGACTAAAGATAATTGTATAAATGCTGTTGCTTCCGTCAGCATCACATATTTGTTGGGGTTATCTGTTGCCGAGGAAATGTTTGTAAATGCCAGAGAATCGTTGCTGTTAAATCCCTGGCACAAAGGACTAGGGCTGTGTGTGTGCTTGTGCGTGCGTGTTCTACTCTTCCCCGGAATCATGTCTTGCTTGTTTGCTTATTTGTTTGACATTGTTACGAGTATTCCCTGGAATTTTGTTTGATTTGCCTCACTTGCCTGGGTGGAACTTTTTTGTTCTTGTTGTTGTTGTTGTTTTCGAAATGTTATCCAACCCCAACCCGAGCCATTCAACCATTATGCAAACATTCTTATTGGCAGGGAAATTGTGGTTCTCGGCCTACATTAGCTCAGCTCTCCCACTCTTCCACTCGGGTATTTATTTGTTTATCTAACTCTTGGTTTGCTGTTCTAGCACAGCAACACCCTGACATTCATGTTGTGTTTGTGTTGTTTGCTGGGAAATTTAATACTTGCGGGCTTCATTAAATTTCATTTCGTGATTTTTTGGAGAAATTCTAGTTTTTTTTGGGTGGGAAGGGGGTGTGTTTGTTTTTTCTGTTAAGACGGAGAACTAAAATGAATTTATTGATACGATGTGTTCTTCCGGAAATATTGGCCTAATTACCATTACTCACGAGGGTGGTGTGGTAATTATGGTTACGCAAAGTGTTGTCAAACAGATGTTTATAAACATTTCTTATAGAAATTTTGGCATTTTCCAATTTTGGAAACGTTTTCACTTTAGTTTGTAAGTATCACTTGTAGATTTATTTAAAAAGATTGTAGATTTATTTAAAAAAGACGTTTAGTAGAGAGCAAAACGTTAGTTTATTTTTAAAAATACTTCGGTAATCAACCGATTTTTTGAAGTTTTTACTATAACAAATTTTCAAAAATACAATTTTGGCTCATTCCAGTTCATATCTTTCAAAATATTACGAATTTGAATTTGAAGTCCAATAAAAATACCTAAAATTCATCAAAACGAATAAAAAGTGTAAATAAAGGTATGACGACCATTTTCGTAAAAATCCCAAATTTTAGAACAGAATGTGATGAATTTGAGGTATTTAATAAAGGGAGAAAACGATGCAGAGGGAATTTCCCCCCAACAAGGACTAAAAATGCCTCCCAATAATCTCTAATATTTCGAGTATTAAGTGCATTGTTTTGAGGATTTCTGCCTTGTATCTACTTGAGTTCAATCATTTTATAGCATAAACGCGCACCATACATTTAGGGAGTGAAATGGGGTAAAAAGGGATACAAATGGTACCACTCAAACTTCAATCAACAGCTAGTAAAGAGAAATTCGGTTTGCATATCTCTCTAATCGTATATACAAGTAAAATATTTTTTTGCGAAATTCGTACGTATAAGGGGGAAATGTGGAAAAGGGATAAAATTGGTACCGATGTGCGAAATAAAGAACATTTTCGAAATTTATACTTATAATGGAAACGGTGAGAAAGGAGATAAAAATGGGTAATCAAAATCGGTGGCACTGGCTGCATAGGAAAGTCGTACTTTTAGGATAAAAATGTTGTAGAAGTGGAACCAACCAATCGGCTGTAGTTAGAACAACGAAATTCTATGTGAATGCTTCTATGACTGTGTGGAAGTTAAGAATTACAAATGGACGAAATCGGTTCAAAGGGAAAAAAGTTCTTCCTTAACAATGAATGAAAATACTGCCAACAAATATGAAAGAAATTTGCAACAAAAATTGTTGTCGAAAGGTCTTGTATAATATTTTCAGATGTATTTTGGCTTTCTAACCTTAAATATCTGTGCTCTCATTTTGGGAATATAAATATATATTGCCAATTAGACATTCACATAGAAGTAGTGAGTAGAAGTTTGAAACAGTCCTGACAAATTTGGGATTTTTTTTTTGAAAAAAAAAGAAAACTATTTTTTAACAAGTAAAAACGGCGTTAAGTTCGACCGGGCCGAACTTTATATACCCTCCACCATGGATTGCATTGCGCAGAGGCTTTCGAGTTTCGTAGAAGTTCAGTATTATTACAGGAAAATATTTTTTTTAATATAGGCAAGCCAAAACAAATACAAATATTAAAAAAAAATAATTTTATAAATAAATATAATATTTTTATTACTTCAAACCATGCTTCGAAGTAATACTTCAAGTCAATTCAAAAAGTAAATATTCTTACAAATATTTATATTTTCAAAAGAGCGTAAATACCGCAAATATTGGTAGATAGTGGGTGCTACAGTTGGTTGTATTTCCATTCTATTTTAATTACAAAAGTACAAATTTTGAAAATCCATTATCTCACGTACATAGTGCAAAATAACCAAACTTCATGATTTAAAGTACGAATTTTAAAAAATCTTTTTATTCCGCGTGTCTATGCAGTCAGAGGAATGTATACTCCGAATTCCATGTTTCCAGCTGCAGTCATTTGGTTGGTACCGTTCTTATCCCATTTTTTTCCAATTTTACCCCCTTATGAGTACGACTTTCTAAAATCTCTTTATTTTACGTGTCTACGCAATTGCAGGAATGTACACAACTAATTTCACCATTCTAGCTGTAGCCGCTTAGTTGGTACCATTTTTATCCCTATGTACCCATTATATCTCTTGAAAGTACGAATTTGAAAAAAACTTTTATTTTTCGTGTCTACGCAGTCAGAGGAATGTATACTCTGAATTTCACGACTCTAGCTGTTGTCATTTGGTTGGTACTATTTTTATCCCCTTTTTTCATTTTAACCCCAAAAAGTACGAATTTCCAAAAATCCGTTTATTTTACGTGTCTACGCAATCAGAGGAATGTATACATCGAATTTCATTATTCTAGATGCAGCCGTTTGGTTGGTACCATTTTTATCCCTCTGTTCCCATTTTACCCCTTAAATGTACGAATTTGGAAAAAATACTTTTACATTAGGTATCTACTCAATTAGATGAATGTACACACCAAATTTCGTGTTTCTAGCTGTTATGGTTTAATATGTACCATTTTTATCCCTTTTTTGACCCATTTCGTCCCCTACGAATAAGAATCACTTTATGGTGCGCTTTTATGCTATAAGGGGAATGTTCATTCCAAATATCAAGTAAATACAAGCAGACATGTTCAAAAAGCAGGCTGAAATACTATAAATATTAGGGGTATTTTCAGTCCTCTGGGCCGATTTCGCCCACTTTCAATCCCAACCGATCTGCAACCATAAGACACATTTAGGAAAAATTTGAACCTCCTAGCTCATTTCGTTCGGCCGCTATCGTGCTTTCAATAGACAGACGGACATGGCTATATCGCCTTAGAATTTTACCACGACCCAGAATATATACTTTATGGGGTTTCCGATGAATATTTTAAGGTGTTACAAGCGGAATGACAAAGTGAATATATCCCCATCCTGGAGGTGGAGGGTATAAAAAGTTGAAAAAATATAAAAAAAAAAACAAATCGCAAAAAACAATGTTTATGTGTAGAAATCTATGGATAGATGTAGAAGTCATGTCCTTTCTTGTAGAAGTACATGTCGTATTTACGTATGTCTAAATCAATTAAAGCAAAAACTTCGTAAGGGTCATAATCTATATATATATAAAAGAGTTGCATTACTGACTGACTGACCAGCCCACAGACCAAACGGCTGCAGCCAGGCTCATGAAAATTTCAGGGTAGTTCCTAAATATGACGTAGACGTCGAAATTCGTACTTTTAGGGGGTAAAATGGTACAAAAAGGCATAAACATCGAACCTTCGTCCTGACCAAACGGGAAAAATGAAATTCGGTGTGTTCTTGCACTGACCATGCAGAAGAGCTACAAATAGGGATTTTTCGAAATTTGAACTTTTACGGGAGGAAAGAGACAAAAAGGGATAAAAATGGTACCAATTTAAGAATTGCAGCTAAAATCGTGAAAATCGGTATTTACATTTCTCTGGCAACGTAGACTTCCAATATAAATTGATTTTTCGAAATTTGTACTTATAAGGGGTGAGCGGGACAAAAAGGGATAAAAATGGTACCAACCAAAAGTGTTGTAGCTAGAATCGTGAAATTTGGTATGTAAATTCCTCTCACCCCACATAGAAGCGGAATATAAATGCATTTTGTACTTTTAAGGGTTGCACGGGACAAAAAGGGATAAAAATGGTACCAACTAAAATATGGCAGCTAGAATCTTGAAATTTGATATGTAAGTTCTTCTGACCATGTAGAAGCGCAGTAAAATTGGATTTTTCAAAATTTGTACTTTTAAGGGTTGCGAGGGACAAAAAGCGATGAAAATGGCACTAATCTAAGTATTGCAGCTATAGTCGCGAAATTTGGTGTGTAAATTCCTCTCACCACATAAAAGCGGAATATAAATGCATTTTGTACTTTTAAGGGTTGCCCGGGACTAAAAGGGCTAAAAATTGTACCAACTAAAGTATTGCAGCTATAGTCGTGAAATTTGGTATATAAGTTATTCTGCCCATGTAGAAACGCAGAAAAATTGGATCTTTCGAAATTTGTACTTATAAGAGGTGAGCAGGACAAAAAGGGTTGAAAATGGTACCAACTAAAGTATTGCAGCTAGAATCTTGAAATTTGATATGTAAGTTCTTCTGACCATGTATAAGCGCATTAAAATTGGATTTTTCAAAATTTGTACGTTTAAGGGTTACGAGGGACAAAAAGGGATGAAAATGCTACTAATTTAAGTATTGCAGCTATAGTCGTGAAATCCTCTGACACCGTAGAAGAACAAATCCAAATTGATTTTTCGAAATTTGTACTTTTAAAGGGAGAGCGGGATAAAAATGGTACCAACTTTAGGATTACAGCTGGAATCATGAAATTTAGTATGTAAATTCCTCTGACCATGTAAAGGGTGATTTTTTAAGAGCTTGATAACTTTTTTTAAAAAAAAACGCATAAAATTTGCAAAATCTCATCGGTTCTTTATTTGAAACGTTAGATTGGTCCATGACATTTACTTTTTGAAGATAATTTCATTTAAATGTTGACCGCGGCTGCGTCTTAGGTGGTCCATTCGGAAAGTCCAATTTTGGGCAACTTTTTCGAGCATTTCGGCCGGAATAGCCCGAATTTCTTCGGAAATGTTGTCTTCCAAAGCTGGAATAGTTGCTGGCTTATTTCTGTAGACTTTAGACTTGACGTAGCCCCACAAAAAATAGTCTAAAGGCGTCAAATCGCATGATCTTGGTGGCCAACTTACCGGTCCATTTCTTGAGATGAATTGTTCTCCGAAGTTTTCCCTCAAAATGGCCATAGAATCGCGAGCTGTGTGGCATGTAGCGCCATCTTGTTGAAACCACATGTCAACCAAGTTCAGTTCTTCCATTTTGGGCAAAAAAAAGTTGGATATCATCTCACGGTAGCGCTCACCATTCACAGTTACGTTACGATTCGCATCATCTTTGAAGAAGTACGGTCCAATGATGCCACCAGCCCATAAACCGCACCAAACTGTGACTTTTTCTGGATGCATTGGTAGCTCTTGCAATGCTTCTGGCTGATATTCACTCCAAAATCGACAATTCTGCCTATTTACGTACCCATTGAGCCAAAAATGAGCTTCGTCGCTGAACACAATTTCTTTCTTTCTGAACTTTCTTAACAGAGCACGCATTTTGATAATAAAATTCAATGATTTGCAAGCGTTGCTCGTTAGTAAGTCTATTCATGATGAAATGTCAAAGCATACTGAGCATCTTTCTCTTTGACACCATGTCTGAAATCCCACGTGATCTGTCAAATACTAATGCATGAAAATCCTAACCTCAAAAAAATCACTCTTTAGAAGCGTCATCAAAATGGATTTTTTTTTTTCGAATAAAAGGCTCTACTCTATTAAAAACTGGATAGAAAATGATAAAAAATTTATATACGAAGGGAGTTCAGCTAAAACAGTGCACATCATGATTTTGTAAATTATTTTACGTCTACAAAGAGTGTCATAACTTCCACATTCTAAAATTATCCATAGAAAAATTGTGTAGAATCAGAATGCACACAAAAAAATATATTTTTTTCTTTTTTTTTATTCCATAGAGTTTAAATCAAAATTATAATAATGAAAAATCACAATTTATTGAACAAATATCACAATTAGAATAAAAATATTATAATTTTCTCTATATGTTACTACACTTCTAGCCTCTAATTTGCCATTAATATTGGACTATTCAAATTGAAGTAAATTGGTTATTGTACCATATAGAATAAATAACCACAGTATTCTTATGTGCGATTTAAACTCACCTTTGTATTCTCTGTTCTTATGTTCAGAATCAACTTTTTCTTATTTTTAAAATAATTTTTACAAGGCATTAAAGCATGCCTACTTTTCAGCAGTTGGCGGGATTTTTCTGTCAATTAATTCAATTTGGTATTGATAAAATTCAGAAAATTTTCCGAAATGCTGTATTGTATTTTTAGATCACTCCATGCTACTTTTATTCTTTTGGAATGAGAACGTGTTTACACTTAAATGCATTTTTTCGAAATTGATGCAATTTGAAATAATTTTTGCGGAATTTGTGCTATTTTAGACGATTAGTTTACAGTCAGAGTATGCTAAAACCAGCGTAAATCATTTCAAAGTAAAATTGACAAAAGACTTGGGAAGACATGAAAATGTGACTACTTTTCAGCACTTGAGTGTTTTTCCATATTGATGTTTGCAACAATTTCGCGAATGCTATGAGCGATTTAGATCATTTTTCTTATAAGCAAAATATGCTAAAAATCAGCGTAAATCATTTTAAATCAAAATTTATTAAAATTAGAAAGACATGAAAATATGACTACTTTTCAGCACTTGAATGGTTTTTTTTTCCAAATTGAATTTAATTGATTATGTTCCCATTTAGAACAATTTCCGGATTGATATGTGTGCTTCATGAATGATATGATCACTTCATGTTATAAAACAGCGTGTTATTATTTAAAGAAAATTGACTAGACATGAAAACGTGACTACTTTTCAGCACCCGAATGTACTTCGAAGTAAATTGGTTATGGTACCATTTGCAATAATAAAAGTAATCTTCTGACCAGGGACAAATTTGTACTGGATAATCCAGCCATCTTTTTCCCAGTAAAAAAAAAATAATAAAAATATTACAAGGCATGAAAACGTCACTACTTTTCAGCACTTGAACTTATTTTTTCCATGCTTTATAAAGGGTGATTTTTTAAGAGCTTGATAACTTTTTTTTAAAAAAAACGCATAAAATTTGCAAAATCTCATCGGTTCTTTATTTGAAACGTTAGATTGGTCCATGACATTTACTTTTTGAAGATAATTTCATTTAAATGTTGACCGCGGCTGCGTCTTATGTGGTCCATCCGCTTAGTCCAATTTTGGCATTTCCACGTTTTTGAGTAACAGAGACCCAATTGGTGCGAACGGCGACGAATCGAAAATTGGTGGTCATCATTAACACTGGCCGATACAGCTGCGATATTTTCTTCAGTTCGCACTCTACGTAAGCGTGTTGGTGGTTTAATGTCCAACAATGTAAATTTGGTGCGAAATTTAGTCACAATAGCCCGAATAGCCGCTTCAGTGGGTCGATTAAACTGACCATAAAATGGAAGCGCGCAATGAACTTTCTTAACAGAGCACGCATTTTGATAATAAAATTCAATAATTTGCAAGCGTTGTTCGTTTGTAAGACGATTCATGATGAAATGTCAAAGCATACTGAGCATCTTTCTCTTTGACACCATGTCTGAAATCCCACGTGATCTGTCAAATACTAATGCATGAAAATCCTAACCTCAAAAAAATCACTCTTTATAAGGTTACTTTCTATATATGTTTGTGTGCCACAAAATTTGAAATCAATTTTTGAAAGCTTTTTTCTCAACCAATTTTGCTCAAATTTTGCACACTTAATCATTTTCGATGACAATACAAGGAAATGGAAAAATTTGACCAATTGGACAAAGGGGCGTGGCACCTCCCATACAAAGTTAAAACCTATTATTGAATATTGTCAGTTCTATGACACCTAGAGTGCTGAAATTTTGTGTAAGTGCATATACCATCAATGTGCATAGTTGTGCCAAAAAGGGGCGGTATTGGAAAAGTGGGCGTGGCACCTCCCATACGAAGTTAAAACCTATTATCGAATATTGTCAGTTCTATGACACCTAGAGTGCTGTAATTTTGTGTAAGTGCATCTAGCATCAATGTGCATAGTTGTGCCAAAAATGGGCGGTATTGGAAAAGTTGGCGTGGAACCTCCCATACGAAGTTAAAACCTATTATTGAATATTGTCAGTTCTATGACACCTAGAGTGCTGAAATTTTGTGTAAGTGCATCTAGCATCAATTCGCATAGTTGTGCCTAAAATGGGCGGTATTGGAAAAGTGGGCGTGGCATTGTGTAACCTATTATTGAATATTGTCAGTTCTATGACACCTAGAGTGCTGAAATTTTGTGTAAGTGCATCTAGCATCAATTCGCATAGTTGTGCCAAAAAGGGGCGGTATTGGAAAAGTGGGCGTGGCACCTCCCATACGAAGTTAAAACCTATTATTGAATATTGTCAGTTCTATGACACCTAGAGTGCTGAAATTTTGTGTAAGTGCATCTACCATCAATGTGCGTAGTTCTGCCAAAAATGGGCGGTATTGGAATAGTGGGCGTACCACCTCCCATACGAAGTTAAAACATATTATCGAATAGTGTCAGTTCTATGACACGTATAGTGCTCAAATTTTGTGTAAGTGCATCTAGCATCAATGTGCGTAGTTGCGCCTAAAATGGGCGGTAATGCAAAAGTGGGCGTGGTACCTCCCATACAAACCACAAATTAAAAATCTATTATTTCTGCTCCTGATAACGCAGTAATTTTTCCTTCTACAAAAGATAACTAAAAAAGAATTTCTAGGCCCAATAGAATTCTGCTTGCATAAAGCATGGATTTGAAAAAAAATTTTTTTTTTATTTACTAGTTCCAAATTGAAGTTAATTGGTTGCGATGAGTAATTTTCGTTCACTTTATGCTTTATTTTGGGATGTGGAACTTGTTTACACTTGAATGGATTTTTTTCGAAATTGAAGTAAATTTATTATGATACCACTTGAAACAAACTCTGGTTGGTCAAATATAATTTTTATTATTTTTTTATTTATTCAACATCAATTTTAACTTGATTTCATCTAAAGACATCTTCTGCCGAAGACCAATAATAGGTCTGGATGATCCAACCATTTTTCTCCCTGTTCTCTGACAGTTCGTCTCATCTGTCTGAATATGTTTGTAGTTCTGACTATTCCATTTCCTCTGGCCTAGTGTTCCCCTGTTCCCCACCTTTTCATTTTATATATATGTATGTACATATGTTTGTAATATATTCCTGCCAAACGCTCATCATCATGTGTGTTAATGCAAAACAATATAATAATGAATTTCTTTCGACAATAAACAGCTGCGTGCGAACGTTCTCTTCGAAGTTTTTGGCATTTAATTAGAACATTTTTTGTTTGGGTCTTTCAGCTTGATTATGAATAAAGTTCACTTCACAGAATCTCAAGTATTCGGAGCACTTCTGACGGCGGCTATATGTTTGTAAACGATGTGCAGTGAGTTTCTCTTGATTCTTCCCCCCCAAGAATTCTGTGTAATAATGATGATGCCTTTAAAATTTATTAAAAAGCATTTGTTTTTGTTTATTGGCTTCTTGCTAACTTTCCACACACAGCTCATAAGGCACTTTTGCGCCTTGGAGAGAAAAAGTTTGGATATGTTTTTGTTTTTCTTCTTCTTTTCGAGGGGGTTAGAGAAAACACCATATGTTGTTCAGCAAAGTCTATGCGCAATTTTTAGCCAAACAAAAATTTCGTTTGTACTTAAAGGATAAAGTATTTAGTCTGGCAGACATTTGAAAAATGTGCGACAGTCCTTTCCACTTCTTCATCATCATCTTCATCTTGTTAATAATCGCAAATTAAGAAACCTGATGAGTGTGGCAGCAAAGCAACACTTTTGGAAAGTGGGACTCTTAAAAAGATGAAAATGTTGTCGTTTTGTTTGCAGATGTCTTCTTTAGCAGCCCTGAGCCATTGAGACATTTCTGTCATTGTGAAATTGTGCGACATGTTCAGGGAGCGTATGATTAATATGAATGTATATTTGTGAAGTTTACGAAGCGTATGATTAATACGTGTAACGTAATAGTCATAATCATCATACGCCTACCATAACTTGGCAGGGGTTACAAAGTAAATTGAATAGAAGAAGAGGAGGGTGAAAACGTGACATATGTTGAATTTAATGACTTAAAAGAAAGTAAAGAAGGAAGTCAGGGGAAGTAAAAACAGGTAATTACAAGAAATTTATGGAAAGTTTTGAAAAATGTGTTAATTTCTCTGAAACTTTCAACAGCATCTGTTTTAGTAAAGTTCGAGGGGAATGTCCTCTGACAAACAATATTACAATCAATATTATACATGGATAAATGAAACAAACTCTCACCAACTGTCCCCAACATGTTTCTCTTTAAGAAAGTTGTAATTTTAAGTGTTTCTTTTTAAGATTTTCTAGATATATTTTCCATTTGACACTTATCGAATTGGGCGCCAATTTAATTTGTAAAATTAAAAAATAATAATTAAAAACAAAATTAAAGAAAAATAATAATAAAATATTTCGAAAACTTTTATGTTCAACCAACTGGCGACCGACATGAAACTTTATTTTTAAGTGCTTTTTCAAAGATTTCCTAGATATATTTTCCACGTTTGGCGCCAAATTATTTTTCAAATTAATAAAATATAATCAAAAATGTACCGAAAACGATATTGGGCATTGGACGATATATTTTAAATTTTATGGACAATTTTATTTTATTTTCTATGGTCATTTTTTCATTTTATTTTATATATTATTTATGGATATGTTTTTTTAATTTTTATGGCTTTCTAATCAAAAACGGTATACATAAAATTAAAAAAAGAAACATGTTTTAAGTTTATGTAATATCCTTTTTTTAATGTTTATGTTTTTATTTTTTTTATATATCCATATTTTCTAATTTTTATGGGTATTTTTTTAATTTTATATATATTTTTAACATTTTGTTATATTTTTTAAATTTTTATTGATATTTTTTTTAATTTTATATATTTTTTTAAACAAAATATTAAAAAATGAAGCATGTTTTAAGTTTATGTATAATATTTTTCTAAAATGTTTATGTTTTCAATTTTTATGGATATTTTTTTTAATTTATATGGATATTTTTTATTTTATATATTTTTTAACATTTTATGGATATTTTTTAATTTTTATGGATATTTTTTAATTTTATATATTTTTTAACATTTTATGGATATTTTTTAATTTTATATATCTTTTTATACATAAAATTAAAAAATTATGCATGTTTTAAGTTTATGTATCATTTATAGATTTTTTTAGTGTTTATGTTTTTAATTTTATGGATATTTTTTTTAATTTTTATTTTTATGGGTATTTTTTAACTTTATATTTTTATAACATTTTGAGGATATTTTTTTAATTTTATATATTTTTTATACATAAAATTAAAATTAAAATGTTTATGTTTTTAATTTTTATGGATATATATTTTTTTAATTTTATGGGTATTTTCTTAATTTTATATATTTTTTTAACATTTTACGAATATTTTTTAAATTTTTATGGATATTTTTTTTAATTTTATATATTTTTCTATAAATAAAAATAAAGAAAATGCAGCATGTTTTAGTTTATGTATCATGTTTTTTTATAAATCTTTTTTAAATGTTTGTTTTTAATTTTATGGATATTTTTTTAAATTTTTATTTTTATGGGTATTTTTAACTTTATATTTTTTAACATTTTGAGGATATTTTTTAATTTTTAATACATAAAATTAAAGTGTTTATATTTTAATTTTTATGGATATATTTTTTTTAATTTTATATATATTTTTTAACATTTTACGAATATTTTTTAAATTTTTATGGATTTTTTAAATTTTATATATTTTTCTATAAATAAAATTAAAGAAAATGAAGCATGTTAATATACCCAGGATGGGGGTATATTAACTTTGTCATTCCGTTTGTAACACCTTAAAATATTCATCGGAGACCCCATAAAGTAAAGGGTGATTTTTTAAGAGCTTGATAACTTTTTTTTTAAAAAAACCCATAAAATTTGCATAATCTCATCGATTCTTTATTTGAAACGTTAGATTGGTCCATGACATTTACTTTTTGAAGATAATTTCATTTAAATGTTGACCGCGGCTGCGTCATAGGTGGTCCATCCGCTTAGTCCAATTTTGGCATTTCCACGTTTTTGAGTAACAGAGACCCAATTGGTGCGAACGGCGACGAATCGAAAATTGGTGGTCATCATTAACACTGGCCGATACAGCTGCGATATTTTCTTCAGTTCGCACTCTACGTAAGCGTGTTGGTGGTTTAATGTCCAACAATGTAAATTTGGTGCGAAATTTAGTCACAATAGCCCGAATAGCCGCTTCAGTGGGTCGATTAAACTGACCATAAAATGGAAGCGCGCAATGAACTTTCTTAACAGAGCACGCATTTTGATAATAAAATTCAATAATTTGCAAGCGTTGTTCGTTTGTAAGACGATTCATGATGAAATGTCAAAGCATACTGAGCATCTTTCTCTTTGACACCATGTCTGAAATCCCACGTGATCTGTCAAATACTAATGCATGAAAATCCTAACCTAACCTAAATAAAATTACAGAAAATGAAGTATGTTTTAAGTTTGTGTATCATTTTTTCTAAAATGTTTATGTTTTTAATTTTTATGGATTTTTTTAATTTTTATGGGTATTATTTAATTATATATATATTTTTTTAAATTTTATGGATATTTTTTTCTAATTTTTATGGCTTTCTAAACAAAAACGATATACTTAAAATTAAATAATGAAGCATGTTTTAAGTTTATGTATCATGTTTTTTATAGATCTTTTTTTAATGTTTATGTTTTTAATTTTTATGGATTTTTTTTTAATTTTTATGGATATTTTTTTAAGTTTATGTTTTTTATATATCTTTTTTTTTAATATGTATGTTAGTTTTTATGAATATTTTTTTAATTTTTATGGATATTTTTTAATATTTATGTGTATTTTTTTAATTTTATTTTTTTTAACATTTTAAGGATATTTGTTTAATTTTTAGGGTTATTTTTTTAACATTTTATGGATATTTTTTCTAATTTTTATGGCTTTCTAAACAAAAACGATATACATAAAATTAAATAATGAAGCATGTTTTAAGTTTATGTATCATGTTTTTTATATAGGGTCCGCCATCTAACGTTTTTTTCTTTCAACTATTCAACCGTTGGACTATTATTTGTGGGGTGCCCTCAGCAGCCATTTGAATGAAGTTATTTTCCATTATTAACCGGAAGGATTGTACTTTCAAATAAAAAAAGAAATTTGAGAAAATATTCAGTTGTTTTTCTTATAGCATTTTCAAAAAAAAGTTATTTGGCGGACCCTATAGATCTTTTTTTTAATTTTGATGGATATATTTTTTTATTTTTTAATAATTTATATTTTTTTAACATTTTAAAGATATTTTTTTTAATTTTTATGGATATTTTTTAATTTTATATTTTTTAACATTTTATGGATATTTGTTTAAGTTTTATGTATATTTTTTATCTTTTATGTATATATATACATATATATATATATATATATATATATATATATATATATATATATATATATATATATATATATATATATATATATATATATATATATATAAACCACATCCATGTGAAATAACGTTTTCGAGCTTAGCAAGCCTTGCGTCTCTTTAAGAAAGTTGTATTTTTATGAGGTCCTTCAAATACAAATTATAACATTCTATATATTGTCCATTTGAAGCCCCTCACCACGTTGGTCGCCAAATTAGTTTTTAAAGTGAAAAAATCTTGGAAACTCTCTATTGGCGCCCAACATGCCTCTTTTTATGAATACGATAATTTTAGCAATTTTTGACAATACAAATTATAGCATTCTTAATATTGTCCATTTGAAGCCATTCCCGTTGGGCGCCAATTTTTTAAATTAAAAAAAATCTCGAAGACCCCCCACAAGAAAATTGTATTTTTAAGGGTTTTGTACAATACAAATTATAACATTCTATAGATTATAGCCAAAATATGTTTCGAAATAAAAAATATATATAATATATAATATAATATATATACAAACTAGACTATCCTTCACGCTACGCGCCAAATTGTTGGTCTTGCAGATTTAGCATGAATTCTTTGAATGAATTCTTTGATTCCGAAAATCTGTTATTTTTAGGTAGTGATTTTTTTTAAACTTGGACGAACATTAGACATGGAAAGTGAGAAAAATACGATATATTCTACTGAGGATGTTATCACCAATCAATTTTATTGTCAGGGTTGTTGGCTGAAGTTTCATGTAGGGCGCCAGATATTTGATTTGGAGGATTTCCGGAATTAAATTAAATTGTTTTGAAAACTATGTTTAGTCTGTAAAAAATCTACTATTTTAGGGGAGAGATGTGGATTATGATGTTTTCATAGTGTCATAGTTCTTTCTTGTTCCACTGTGCACTGCCGGAAATTCCTCTACAAATCCGTATAATTGAAATAATTACTGCCAAGTTTATGCAATTGATGAAGAAAATAATGTGATTGCTTGACATTTGATTAAATGGAATATTTAATGAGATCATTTAAATGCCGAGGGCGGAGTTAAAAAGGGGTGGCGTTTCAAGTCACAGTCCCTCAGGATTCCTTGAAATGCAAGCAGAGTAATGCAATCAGTGTCAGAGAGTAGTTAAACTACGAAGTTTACACTTTTACCCTCGTCGTCAAACATTCAACAGGATGTCGTTTATGAATTTATGTACATACACTGTATATATGTATATATATAGACTTATGCCATAGCCTAGTATACATTTATAGCCAACGCCTGCTATCGTTGCCTTCATTTAATTAACAAGTTCTTTGGATGTTCTTAACACAAGACCCACTTAACGCAAGATGTGTTCTTCACTTTAACTGGCAAAGGTTTTGGTTTTCATCATCACCCACAGCCACCAGCCACAGCGACACCATCATCAACGTCTTCATTCCCATCTCCAGAGAGCAGGCATCCTCGCGTATGCCTTTACTTTAAGTTATCACCAGGATGAGATATTTTTCTTTATTAATGCCGGGGTAAGTTTCTTCTAGCTGTGCACAAGAAGAGGTACCCTATTAGCAGCGTGATGATATATTAAGTTGCTTGGAGGAATGTGGAACACTGTTTAACTTCTACTTCTATTGACGTAAATGTGATAAATTTGCGTATGACGTATACTTAATGGCCAAAGCAATAATTATTAACATCCATACGCCACCTTGACTGTATGGAAATAATATAAATCATACGCCAAAATGTCCAAAATCTTAACAATATTTAAAAACTCGAAAACGATATTAGATATCAATATTTTTTATTTTTAAGTATTTTTTAATTTATGGATAAATAATTTTTTTAAATTTTTATTTTATTATTATTTTCTTAAATAATTTTTTTTATTTTTTTTTATTTTTTTTTTCGAAGTGCCATTTATAACATTTTCTGCTACATTTTAGTTTTATAAACTAGAAAACGATATTGGAAATCAATCAATTAAAAAATATATTATTTCTACTAACGTAAATCTGACAAATTTTCGCGTGGCGTATACTTAATGACAAAAGCAATAATTATTAATATGTATACGCCACCCTGACTGTACGGAAATAATATCAATTATACGTCACAATAAATCTAATAGTTACAAGCCTTTTAAATTCGATTTTATTGCAGGCATTTAATTTGTTAAAAGACTAGATTCAACTTCTACTTCTATGCATTTTCAAAGGCTTCATTAAAATTCACATGAATCTGATAAATTTGCGTATGGCGAACGTATGGATTTTGAAAGGCTTCATTAAAACTCAGATCAATTTGATAAATTTGTTTATGGCGTATAATTACTGACGCCACCATGACTGTACGGAAGTTATATCAATCATTCGACAAGATGTCCAAAATCATTGCAATATTTACAAACATATTTGATTAGGATTTAAATTCGATTTGATTGCGGGTTTTTACAGAATAGATTCAATTTCTACTTCTAGCAAGGTATGGATTTTCAAAGGCTTTATTGAAATTCACATGAATCTGATAAATTTGCGTATGACGTATACTTAATGGCTACGGAACTAATATCAGTCATACGCCAAGATGTCCAAAATCATTAGGATTTAAATTCGATTTGATCGCGGGCATTTAAATTTGTTTAAATAATAGATTCAACTACTTCTTCTACCAACGTATGGATTTTCAAAGGTTTCTTGGAAATTCAGATCAATTTGAAAAATTTGTTTATGCATACGCCACCATGACTGTATATAAATAATATAAATCATACGTCAAGATGTCCAAAATTAGGATATAAATTCGATTTGATTGCAGGCATTTACAGACTAGATTCTGCTTCTACCAACGTATGAATGAATTGAGCGAATTCAGTGCAATTCACGTGAATCTGATAAATTTTGTTTATGACGTATACTTAATGGGCAAAGCAAAAATTATTAACTTGTATACGCCACCTAGACTGTATGGAAATAATATTAATCATATGCCAATATGTCCATAACTATTATAATATTTACAAGTCTTCTAAATTCGATTTTATAGGAGGCATTTAATTTGTTTAAAAATAGACTCAACTTCTACATCTACCAACGTATGTATTTTGAGAGGATTTAGTGATAAATTTGGTGTTTATGGCATATATACTTAATGGTCAAAACAATAATTATTATATACGCCTCCATGTCCATTTGGAAATAATAACAATGAAATGTCCAAAATCATAACAATATTTAAAAGTATTTTAAATTAAGATTTAAGATTTAATTTTTACTTTAAAAGTTATTACATTACATATTTCCTAATGTTAGGGCATGTAGAGGATTCGCCTTAAGGGCACTTAAAATCTCGTACACTTGCTGTTTTAGTAGTTTTTTAATTGCTAGTTTAGCTCTTTCATGGCCAAAAAATAATTATTAACAATCATACGCCACAATGTCCATATATAAATAATAACAATCATACGCCAGAATGTTCAAAATAATAACATTATTGAAAAGTATATTAATTTAGGATTTAAACTTTAATTTTAATTTAAAAGTATTTACATTTCATATTTCTTACTGTTCTAGGACATTTCGAGGATTAGCCTTAATGGCACTTAGAATCTCGCACACTTGTTGTTGTTGTTAGTTGTTTTTAATTGCTAGTTTAGTTGTTTCATGACGTATACTTAATGACAAAAATATTATCAATCTTACGTCACCATGTCCATATATAGATAGTAACAATCATTCGACAGGATGTTCAAAATCAATACAATGTTGAAAAGTATATTAAATTAGGATTTAAAATTTAATTTTATTTAAAAGTTATTACATTTCATATTTCTTGCGATTCTAGGGCATTTCGAGGATTCGCCTTAAGGGCACTTAAAATCTCCTACACTTGGTCTTTGAGTTGATGTTTTTAGTTGCTATTTTAGTTGTTTCATGGCGTATACTTAATGGCCAAGAATTATTAACAAGCATACGCCACCATGTCCATATGTAAATAATAACAATCATACGCCAGGATGTTCAAAATAATAACAATATTGAAAAGTATATTAAATTGGAATTTAAAATTTAATTTTAATTTAAAAGTATTTACTTTTCATATTTCTTACTTTTCTAGGACATTTCGAGAATTAGACTTAATGGCACTTAGAATCTCGCACACTTGCTCTTTTAGTTGTTTTGAATTGCTAGTTTAGTTGTTTCATGACGTATACTTAATGACAAAAATATTATCAATCATACGTCACCATGTCCATATATAGATAGTAACAATCATTCGATAGGATGTTCAAAATCATAACAATGTTGAAAAGTATATTAAATTAGGATTTAAAATTTAATTTTATTTAAATTTTGCTTTAAAAGTTATTACATTTCATATTTCTTACTGTTCTAGGGCTTCTCGAGGATTCGCCTTAAGAGCACTTAAAATCTCCTACACTTGCTCTTTTAGTTGTTTCATGGCGTATACTTAATGGCCAAGAATTATTAACAAGCATACGCCACCATGTCCATATGTAAATAATGACAATCATACGCCCAGATGTCCAAACTCATAACATTTTTTATTTGAAAGTACATTAAATTACGATTTAAAATTTAATTTTGCTTTAAAAGTTATTACATTTCATATTTCTTACGGTTCTAGGGCATTTCGAGAGTTCGCCTTAAGGGCACTTAAAAACTCCTACACTTGGTCTTTGAGTTGATGTTTTTAGTTGCTAGTTTAGTTGCTTCATGCCGTATACTTAATGGCCAAGAATTATTAACAAGCATACGCCACTATGTCCACATGTAAATAATGACAATCATACGCCCAGATGTCCAAAATCATAAACAATTTTATTTGAATGTACATTAAATTAAGATTTAAAATTTAATTTTGCTTTAAAAGTTATTACATTTCATATTTCTTACGGTTCTAGGGCATTTCGAGAGTTCGCCTTAAGGGCACTTAAAATCTCGTACACTTGCTCTTTTAGTTGTTTGTTTTTTGCTTTTCAGCCATGGAACTTGTCAACTTATAAGCAGCACTGTTACAACAAGTCTATAAAACAATGTGCTTCGTCTTCTTGGGCATCATCATCATCGTCATTCTCTTTCCGCCCTGTAACGCATGCACGCACGCAACAACACCATATGGTGCTTATTGTTAATTTCAGATTTCAACATCTTCTTCTTCTAGTTCTCCCTCTCCCTTTCCTTCTCATCACAACTAGCAAAGATGAGCTGTCCTTGTTTAATGATAAGTTATAAGTTTGAGCACTGATGACTTATTTTTTGTTATCCTTGTAAAGTACCTACTTCTACGAGATTGATATGAACAGCGAGCGATGTTTAAAGTATGTTGAGAATGCTTTTTGTGTTATAAATCTTAAAGTTTGAAAATATTGACAAAAGGTTGAAGGAACAAAATTGAATGGGAGTGGGGTGGTGTGGGTCGTTTGTTTGTAACTACAATGACGAAGACATTTAAGTATATGATGGCTAAATGTGGATGTGCCATATAAGCAAGAGCATGGATACAGTGTCATATACACTGTCATAGATAAAGACATTCTTTGGCAGTATATGGTGTTTTTTGTTGCAAGTCATATAAAATATTATTAAATTGGAAGAGACAGCTATATTGTGCAGCTCATTGTGGAGTCAATATATATACGTTCTTGTCGTTTCTATAGGGAGCATAGCATAAGAATGAAGATAATGGTGGTAGTAATAGTAACAGATATATATTAGGTGGGGGTTTTTATTTGATCGCCTTACACTGTGCTAAAAAAATTTTTCCGCAGGGCCATGTATAACACTTTCAGATGTATTTTGGCTTTCTAAACTCGAAAGCGATACTGTATATGGAACAATTTCTTTTAACAAAAATTATGGACAATTTTATGGATAAATGTATTTGTGTGGATAATATTTTTTTTGATTTTTCCGAAGTGCCATTTATAGCATTTTCAGATGCATTTTGATTTTCTAACCTCGAAAACCCTATATTGGATAAGGATAAATTACAAAATGTGGATAATTTTTCTTATTTAAATTTTTATGGATAAATTTAAAAAATTTAGATATTTTTTTAATTTTTTATGGAGAATTTTGATATTCTAAACTCGAAAACGTTATTGGATATGCAATTTTCCTTTTCTCAATTTTTTATAGAAGATTTTTTTAATAAAATTTTTTAAATTTTTTATGAATAAATATTTTTTTTAATTTTTGTGTATTTTTTAAATTTTTTATGAATATTTTATTTATATTTTTTTTTATTTTTTTGGTGTATTTTTTTAATTTTTTATGAATAATTTATCTTATTTTTCTCGAGGTCCATAATTCATCAATTAAAAAATATGGATAACTTTCTTTTATTTAATCTTTTATGGATAAATTAACAAAATTATGAGTAATTTTTCTTTTTTAAATTATTTTATGGATAAATTTTCCCCAAAAAAATGTGTATGGATATATTTTTTTAACAAAATTATGAGTAATTTTTCTTTTTGAATTTTTATGGATAAATTTTTCCCAAAAAATTTTGTATGGATATATTTTTTATTTAACAAAATTATGAGTAATTTTTCTTTTTGAATTTTTATGGATAAAGTTTTCCCAATAAATTTTGGATATTTTTTTAATTTTTCACGAATAAATTTATTTTAAAAAACTTTTCGAAAGGCCATGTAAAACATTTTTGCTTTCTAAACTCAATATTGGATATGAATCATTTTTTCTTATTTAAATTTTTATGGATAAATTAAAAATATTTAGATATTTTTTTAATAAATTAAATTAAAAAAATTTAGATATTTTTTTAATATTTTTTTCTCATTATTTTTATTTTTGAGAATTTTTGTTTTCTAAACTCTAAAACGATATTGGATATGAAATTTTCCTTTTCTCAATTTTTTATGGAAGATATTTATTAATAATTTTTTTCAATTTTTTATGAATATTTTTTTTTTAATTTTTGTGTATTTTTTTAATTTTTTATGAATAATTTATTCTATTTTTCTCGAGGCCCATAAATCAATTAAAAAATATGGATAACTTTCTTTTATTTAAATTGTTATGGATAAATTAACAAAATTATGAGTGATTTTTCTTTTTTTCAATTTTTTTATGGATAAATTATTCCCAAAAAATGTGTATGGATATATTTTTTTAACAAAATTATGAGTAATTTTTCTTTTGGAATTTGTATGAATAAAGTTTTCCCAATAAATTTTGGATATTTTTTTTAATTTTTTATGAATAAATTTATTTTTAAAAAACTTTTCGAAGGGCCAGGTAAACATTTTTGCATTCTAAACTCAATATTGGATATGAATCATTTTTTCTTATTTAAATTTTTATGGATAAATTAAAAGAAATTAGATATTTTTGTAATTTTTTTTTCATAAAATTTTTTTATGGAGAATTTTCGATTTTCTAAACTCGAAAACGATATTGGATATGAAATTTTCCTTTTCTCAATTTTTTATGCAAGATTTTTTTTAATAAAATTTTTTCAATTTTTTATGAATATATTTTTAATGTTTGTATATTTTTTTAATTTTTTATGAATATAAATTATTCATTTTTATTATTATTTTTCTCGAGGCCAATCAATCAATCAATTAAAAAATATGGATAAATTTCTTTTATTTAAATTTTTATGGATAAATTAACAAAATTATGAGTAATTTTTCTTTTTTAAATTATTTTATGGATAAATTTTTCCCCAAAAAATTTGTATGGATATATTTTTTAACAAAATTATGAGTAATTTTACCTTTTTAAATTATTTTATGGATAAAGTTTTCCCAACAAATTTTTATGGATGTTTTTTTTTTAAATTTTTCGCGAATAAATTTATTTTAAAAAACTTTTCGAAAGGCCATGTAAAACATTTTTGCTTTCTAAACTCAATATTGGATATGAATCATTTTTTCTTATTTAAATTTTTATGGATAAATTAAAAATATTTAGATATTTTTTTAATAAATTAAATTAAAAAAATTTAGATATTTTTTTAATATTTTTTTCTCATTATTTTTATTTGTGAGAATTTTTGTTTTCTAAACTCGAGAACGATATTGGATATGAAATTTTCCATTTTTCAATTTTTTATGGAAGATTTTTTTAATAAAATTTTTTATGAATATATTTTTTTTTTTAATTTTTGTGTATTTTTTTATTTTTTTATGAATAATTTATCTTATTTTTCTTGAGGCCCATAAAATCAATTAAAAATATGGATAAATTTCTTTTATTTAAATTTTTATGGATAAATTAAAAAAAATAGATATTTTTTATTTTTTTTTTATAATTTTTGTTTTCTAAACTCGAAAACGATATTGGATATGAAATTTTCCTTTTCTCAATTTTTTATAAATTTTTTTAATAATTTTTTTTCAATTTTTTATGAATATTTTTTTATATTTTTTTAATTTTTTTATGAATAATTTATCTTATGTTTCTCGAGGCCCATAAAATCAATATGGATACATTTCTTTTATTTAAATTTTTATGGATAAATTAACAAAATTATGAGTAAATTTTCTTTTTTAAATTTTTTCATGGATAATTTATTCCCAAAAAATTTTGTATGGATATATCTTTTTAACAAAATTATGAGTAATTTTTCTTTTTTAATTTTTATGGATAAAGTTTTCCCAAACAATTTGTATGAGTATTTTTTTAATTTTTTATTTTAAAAAACTTTTCGAATGGCCATGTATAACATTTTTGCTTTCTTTTTTTTTAATTTATGGATACATTTTTTTGAATTTTAATGGATACATTTTTTTTAAATTATTTTTATATGTATAACATTTTGGCTTTCTAAACTCGATATTGGATATGAATCCTTCTTTTTAAATTTATGGATACATTCTTTTAAATTTTTATGAACAGGACCTATTTGAAGAAAATCTACGGATAAATGTAGAAGTTATGACTCTTCTTGTAGAAGTACATCTTAGAAAAATGTGACACTCATTTTTTTAAATTCTCCTACTTCCACAATTATGGCCATAACGTCTACATTTATCCATAGCCCTTATTTTCTTCTTTAAGATCCCAGCTATTAGAAAAAATAAAGTAAAATAAAATATGCTGTTATCTAATATGTAAAAAAAATCGCGCAAAAAAAAAATAAAAATCGGAGGGCCAGAACTTCTACATTTATTCATAGATCTTTTACATATAACATTGTTTTTTCGTTGTAATGTTAACTATAAAAGAATAAAACTAAATAATTTTCCGTTTCTTTTCTTCTATTTTTTATGGGGTTTTTCGTACAGCAAAAAAAAAAGGTTTTAAATCAATTTTATTTTGTAGACTATTCCTAAATCACTGTTTCTATTCATAATTACTTTTAATCGAACATTTAAGAGGGTGTGGAAAAAGTACCTTTGATGAAAATTGGTATTTTAGTAAAAAAAATATTAATAAAAAATTGTGTATGCTGATTTTATGAATCACAAATGTGTTATTTATTAATTATTAAATTAATTATTCGTTATTGTTGGAGCACTTGGTTGTCTATTATTGATATTATTTTTTAGTCACTGGTGGCGTATGATTGTTAATAATTATGGAATTATATGAATGAAGAATAGAATAGTGCAGGAGAAGACAACAGGAAGCGATCAAATACAGACCATTATGAAGAAGTTTTATAATTTGAATCAATTAATGTTGATCACTCAGTGTTCTAAAATTGCAATCTCCAACTTTAGGGATATGGCGGGAATCCGCTGTCATTCCAAAAATTCTCTCATCGTATAGATTTGTTATTTCTATTTCACAATTTAACATACTTCAATACTTCTAATTATTCTTTTCTTAAAACGAATAAATTATCCCTGTATTTTTTCTTTTATAATTCATCTGTAGAAAAAAAAATAAATTTGTTCTCAATTCTTTGGAGACTATTTTTAAACCACTGTTTCTATGTAAAAGTGAAATTCGCAATATTTGTAGCCTTCATAAGTACCTTTAATAGGCAGTATAAGCTGTTGTGATCGGACTTATATTTCCAAAATGATAGTGCAAATATTAAAGGTATTTGCGGTAAAAATTGGAATTTTTGTAATATTTGAAATTTATCTACAATATTTTTTTATTATTCTGATTTGAAAAAAATAAAAAATATCCCCAAAAATTTAATTTATATCCATACATTTACAAAAAAATGTTCATAAAATTTGTTTGTGTCGATTTTATGAATCAGAATGCCTCAATGCATTCAAAAATTGAATTTTTAGGACTCGGGCACAACATTTTTATTTTTTTTGTTGTATATGTCATTTGAAATTATTTAATACATTTCATATTTTCACTCTAAACTGGGCTGACTTGACCCCAAATTCCTGGGTACATTTTCCTTAATTACTGTGCCATTTTACAGAGTCAACTTGTCCTAGCTTTTATTCATACCTGCCGATAATTCTTTATGATCTGTATTTCTTTTCCACAGTTGGATCATATTATACATTCATCTTTCAGGTGAAAATTTGTACTTGTTTCGTTATAAATGCGGCTCCTACAGTCATCCTATCTCCACATTAGTCATCGTGAACGTCTAGCGTCCATCATTCCTCAATCCTCGCCTAACATTCATCTCTATATCATGTTGTATAAGTCTGACTTCCACCTTTCACCGATCCTCCTTCCATGTCTCTAACGATTCATTTCGGGATGATCCGCAAATCATATATCATGGAATCGTCCGTAAGTGTCAAATAATGCGATTACTTGCGAAACTGTTTCTTATTGTTTAATTCTTAGGATTTGTGGTATATTTCTCCCCTGGGACTTCATTACGTATACTTTTAGCTGCAGCAACCATAAATATAAGCAAACATACGACACCATGGACAGATAATTAATATCAAGTATACGTTAATAATTTCTTACAAAGAAAGTAACTGCTAATATTATATGTTATGTTTCTGTAGTATTTTTCTTGTTCCTACATAATAAATCACCTCTTCCCCTTCATTAGGTATACGTTTTTGTAGGGTTACCATAAATATTAGCAATCATACGACACCTTGGTCACATAATTAATATCAAGTATGCTGTAGAGTGTACTTGGTATAATAATTCACTGTAAATTTGTTATGGCTTCGTTCTCATCCCTACGATCGGCTGCATTTTGCTGGGATGTTCGTGGAAATTATGCCATCATTATGGAACATTTTACACCACAATGTAATTCCACTGAAGTCAATCTAACTTTGTGGGATAGTTTACTGTGCGAATTCCTGCGAAAGTCAAGTAAACAATTAACGACATAATTTCCATGAAATATGTCGCTGAACATGACGTACTGATTATATACACTTCCTTATATAAGGTAGGGTGAAAAAATATCATTACTAGGCCGTGATGTGTTTTCTACTTCACGCCTAATATATCGATAGTTTCCGAATATTTTTTCTTTGGCATCATGCCACGTGAGCTGGATATTTTCCCTCCATAAGATTGCCTTTGAACGTAATGGGTTACAGAATATTTTCCTTTAATTGCTACAGGTTTCTTCGAACTACACGTACTCTTTTTGGTTCTATAAATATTGACACTCATACGCCATAGTGGAAATTAATTAATATTAATTATACGCTAACTAATTTTTTATATACAAATGAATGACATTTCAAAAATAGGACATTTTCTTATAAATAAGTTAGGGTGAACAAATATTATTACTAGGCTGTAATGTGTTTTTATAGTGCACATCTAATGTATCAATAGTTTCCTAATATTATATTCTTTGGCATCATGCCACGTGAGTATGATATTTTTTCCTCCATGGGATTGCCTTTGAACGTAATGGATTACAGAATATTTCCTTTAATTTCTAAAGGCTTCTTCGAACTACACGCAGTATTTTTCGTTCCATAAATATTAACACTCATACGCCATCATGGAAATTAATTAATATTAATCATACGCTAAGGTATTTTTGGCATACAAATGACTGACATTCACAAATAGGACTTGTACTTATAAATAGGTTAGGATGAAAAAAATATTACATTTTATTCTTTGGAATAATGTCACGTGAGTAGGATATTTTGTCATTCATTAGACTGCCTTTCAAAGTCTTTAGTTACAGAATATTTTCTTTTAATTGATATAGATTCGAAGAACAACACATAGTATTTTTGGTTATATCATTACTAGGCCGTGATGTGTTTTTCTACTTCACGCCTAATATATCGATAGTTTCCTAATATTATAATCTTTGAAACCATGCCACGTGAGCAGGATATTATCCCTCCATAAGATTGCTTTTGAACGTAATATATTACATAATATTTTCTTTTAATTGCTACAGGCTTCTTCGAACTACACGTACTTTTTTTGGTTCCATAAATATTAACACTCATACGCCATAGTGGAAATTAATTAATATTAATTATACGCTAAATTATTTTTGGTATACAAATGACTAACAATCACAAATAGGACTTGTACTTATAAATAAGATAGGATAAAAAATATTATCACTTCATACATCTAATGTATCAATAGTTATTTTTCTTTTAATTGATATAGATTCGAAGAACTACATTTCTGGTTTCATAAATATAAACACTCATACGCCATAGTGGAAATTAATTAATATTAATTATACGCTAAATTATTTTTGGTATGAAGCGACATTCACAAATAGGATTTGTACTTATAAATAAGTTAGAGTGAAAAAATATTATCACTTGATACATCTAATGTATCTAGGGTTTCCTAATATTATATTCTTTGGAATCATGCCACATAAGTATGTTATTTTGCCATTCATAAGACTGCCTTTCTTTAGTTACAGAATATTTTCCTTTAATTGCTACAGGCTTCTTCGAACTACACGCAGTATTTTTGTTCCATAAATATTAGCACTCATACGCCATAGTGGAAATTAATTAATATTAATCATACGCTAAATTATTTTTTGGTATACAAATGACTGACATTTCAAAAATACGACCTGTACTTATAGAATGAGGTGGGGTTTATGTTAGCTAATTACTTACTTCGATAGACAGGCATTCTTTTCTCTCATGTAGTAGTTCAGGGTGACCCCAAAATGCGCTTGAAATTGAATTGAGAAGCATTTTTGGATTCATAAAACTTCATTGGAGTGAAGTAATTTGCTATTATTCCTTTTTTGCTTTTCCACTGTTGTTATTTCAAATAATATGTTAGTAGTCAAATTAAATTCCCCAAAGGAATTTATCATTTTGCATTCCTTGGTATCCTAAAATTGCTCTAAAGACAATGTCTTAGAACAACAAAACATCATTTTAGAGTAGATTTTCAGGCATTCCCCAGTTTATTGGAATATAAATTTTAAATAGCATGCTTATCCTGCACAAAGGAATGTGTTGAAATGTTTTAATACAATGCAGCAATCCATTGCTTGCTGCAACAACCAAGTAACTTGTTAACTTTTAGTTGATGTTTGTGACAGAGTTGTATAAAAATCTTAATTTTTGTTAATTTGAAAGGACTCAGAAAACTTTTGCTTGCTGTGCCGGACAGAAAGTAATTTTCGGCAAAATTTGTTCGCCACCTTCTTGCAGAATGGAATAATAAAAATCATAATATATTTTCAATTGAAGGTAATTATGGTGGCGATTTTAACTTTCAAATAGATGCAATGGTTTAGGAACAGCCTCCAAAATATTGAGAAAAAATATTTAAAAAAAAATTTTGGTGAAAAAAATCATTAAAACTAGAAAAAATATACAAAAATCATTTTTTAATATTTCCAAAAAAGTCACATAATAATAAAAAAGTTTTGCTGGCTCGAAAAAAATCATAATATATGTTCAATTGAATGTAATTATGGTGGCGATTTTAACTCTCAAATAGAAGCAATGGTTTAGGAACAGCCTCCAAAATATTGAGAAAAAAATATTGTTTTAAACAAAAAAAAAATTTTTGGCCAAATCATTAAAAATAGAAAAAATTGTGTTATTATATTTTTTAAAAGCTAAAATTCTAACGCAAAAAACAGTATCAATATGTAAAATATGTATAAATAAATATAAAAATTACGGCTCTGTTGGTAGACGTAAAATATTTATTAAAAATCGGATTTTTTAACTTTTGTTTAAATCCCTTTACAAATTACATAATTTAATAATATGTTTTATTTTGCTACAGCTAGAATCTTAACGAAGAAAACAATGCCTATTTGAAGAAAATCTGTGAATGAAGGTAGATGTTATCTATATTTCCAAAATGACAATACAGATATGAAATTGGAATTTTAGTAAAAAAAAATATCTATAATTTTTTTAATATCGTTTTCGAGTTCAGATTGTCAAAATACGTAGAATATTTTATATATAATCCTGCAAATAATATCAATCATACGTAACGGTGTCAATTGATATTTGTATACCCTCCACCTCCAGGTTGGGGGCATATTCACTTTGTCATTCCGTTTATAACACCTTGAAATATTCATCGGAGACCCCATAAAGTATATATATTCTGGGTCGTGGTAAAATTCTAAGACGATATAGCCATGTCCGTCTGTCTGTGGAAAGCACGATAACGGCGACCGAAATGAGCTAGGAGGTTCAAATTTTTCCTAAATGTGTCTTATGATTGTAGATCGGTTGGGATTGAAAGTGGGCGAAATCGGCCCATAGGGAAACATTTTTCCCTCACAAGAACTGAAAATACCCATAATATTTAGAGTACATATTTCAGCATGTTTTTTGAACATATTAGCTTGTATTTAGTTGATATTTGCAATACACATTTCCTTTATAGAATAAAAAGGGCACCATAGAGTGATTTTTATTTGTAGGGGGCGAAATGGGACAAAAAGGGATAAAAATGGTACCTATCAAACGACAACAGATAGAAACACGAAATTTAGTGTGTACATTCCTCTAATAGAGTAGATACATAATATAAAAGTATTTTTCTAAATTCTTACTTTTAAGGGGTTAAATGGGGATAGAGGGATAAAAATAGTACCAACCTAACGGCTGCACCTAGAATAATGAAATTCGATATATACATTTCGTAGACACGTAAAATAAAAGAACTTTCCAAAATTCGTACTTTTTGGGGTTCAAATGGAAAAAGGGGATAAAAATAGTACCTACCAAATGACAGCAGCTAGAATCGCGAAATTCGGAGTATATGTACATTCCTCTGACTGCGTAGACACGAAAAATAAAACATTTTTTCCAAATTCGTACTTTCAATGGATACAATGGATACAGGGGATAAAAATAGTACCAACTAAACGAATACAGCTAGAATGATGAAATTCAGTTAGTACGTCCCTCTAATTGTGTAGATACGTAAAATAAAGAGATTTTAGATAGTCGTACTCTTGAGGGGGCAAAATTGGAAAAAGGGGATAAAAATGGTACCAACAAAATGGCCGCTGATAGAATCATGGAATTCGGTGTATACAGTCCTCTGACTGCATAGCCACGTAAACTATTTTTTTTCAAGTTCGTACTTTATTTTGTTGCTTTTACTACAAAAAATGGTAGAATCATGAAGTTGTCTTGTACTGCGAACGTGAGAGATAAGGTATTTTCAAAATTTATACTTTTGAAAATAAAATAGGATGGAAATACAGCCAACCAAACGACTGTAGCTGAAAATACACTCTATGTCCCCCATATTTAGGATATTTATGATTGCTGCCTTATATTTACTTTATGAATGGAAGTATTATTTCCATTATATATAAATAGTATAAAAATATTGGTAGCCTTGGTTTATTAATTAAATTTTTGATTTTCATACATTTGAAATTTGTTGCGGACATTCCTCTTGTAGCTTGGAAGCCCACAAAGAAAATAAAAGTTTTAGCGGGCGAAATGGGACAAAAAGCGATAAAATATGGTACCAATGATACGACAACAGCTAGAATCATGAAATTCGGTGTACATTAGGGCGTACCTCAAAAAAAAAGTTCGCCGTACACCTTCGAATATGAAGTATTATTGAAAGGTAGTTTCAAAAAAAAAAATTTTTATTTTTTTATGCCGAACGTAGGGGTCGATGTATCACACTTTAAAATCCGTTTATAAATGCAGAAGTTATATAGAAAAATGTAAAAGCGCGACCCCTACGTTCGGCATAAAAAAATAAAAAAATTTTTTTTGAAACTACCTTTCAATAATACTTCATATTCGAAGGTGTACGGCGAACTTTTTTTTTTTTACTTGTAACCTGGTACGCTCTAGTGTACATCCCTCTAATTGCATAGACACGTAAAATAGAGGGATTTTTCGAAATTCGTACTTTTAAGGGATATAATTAAAAAGAGGGATAAAAATGGAACCTACCAAACCGCTGAAGTTGAAATCATGAAATTCGGTGTATACATTCTGACTATGGAGACTCGAAAAATGTTTTTTTCGAAAATTTTGAACTGGGATATTGTCCTGGCTCAAGACCATTTTGCATCTATATTTAATAGAATGCAAATTTATTTACAAATGGCATGGTGACATTTATTACTTGGCTGCAGACTACCACTATCATGATTTCCACCCTGTCTAAAGGTTTCATTCAGGTGTCTTCGCAGCGACTTTTCAACATCAAACCCGGCCTCTATAAGGAGATGATTTTCACAAACGAACGAGAATCACAACTCACTTGCCGAATTTGCGTTTTTCGAAAATTTTCATTTGGGCGGAGAATGGGGCGAATGGGGATATCTTTAAAATTTATACTTTTCTTATCACTTTGTCTGTATCTGAAAATGCTTCTTGTCTGTATCTGAAAATGCTTCTTTCTAATGGCGACTGACAATCGCCTAATATTTAGGCATGTTCACTTTCACAGTAGTCGTATTTAAACAGTGCGTATAAGTATACATTATAGTTTGATATAGTAAACAATTATAATTAATGTGCATAAAAATATCACAATTTTCGTAATATGGTACTGTGCTTCTATGTAAAGTCGACATCCTTTAATCTGCTGGTAATACTGTGGAATGCACTCCGTGGTGGAGGGTACATAAGATTCGGCCCGGCCGAACTTAACGCCTTCTTACTTGTTTTATATATAGGGTCTACCATCTAACGTTTTTTTTCAACTATTCAACCGCTGGACTATTATTTGTGGGGTGCCCTCCGCAGCCATTCGAATGAAATTATTTTCCATTATTAACCGGAAGGATTGTACTTTCAAATAAAAAAAGAAATTTGAGAAAATATTCAGTAGTTTTTTTATAGCATTTTCAAAAAAAGTTATTTTGCGGACCCATAGAAGAAACAACAAATCTGTGCATTGAGAGAATTTTTGGAGAATGACAATGGTTTTCCAGCCAATTTTTCAAGCTTAGAGTTAGTAATTTTAAAATGAACACTGCAATTGAGTCAAATTTTAGAAACTACTTCCAAATGGTCTGTATTGAACCTTTCCCCGTTGTCTTCTTCTACACTATTCTATACAGTACAGTAATTAGTAATTCCATAATTATCAACAATCATACGCCAACAAGGACATATAAATAATATAAATCATACGCCACCAAGAGCTTCAATAATAATATAAAATTAATTTAATAATCAAAAACACTATGCAAGAAAAAATAATATTTTGTGATCGCTGAGGTATAGTGATTCATAAAATCAGCATACACAATTTATTAAGGAGATCTTTTTTAAAAAATGTATTACTAAAATACCTATTTTCGTCGAAAAAATCATAATATATGTTATGTGGAGATTTTAACTTTCAAAGAGAAGAAATGGTTTAGGAACAGCCTCCAAAATATTTAGAAAAAAATATTAAACAAAATTGTGTTATTCTATTTTTTTAATATTTCCAAAAAGTGATATAATAATAAAACAGTTTTGCTGGCACGAAAAAAATCGTAATATATTTTCAATTGTAGGTAATTATGGTGACGATTTTAAGTTTCAAATAGAAGCAATGGTTTAGGAACAGACTCCAAAATATTGAGAAAAACAATATTTTAAAAATGTTTGGTGGATAAAAATCATTAAAAATATAAAAAATATACAAAAATCTTTTTTTTTAATATATCCATAAAAGTCACATAATAATAAAGAAGTTTTGCTGGCTCGAGAAAACATCATAATATATCTTCAATTGAATGTAATTATGGTGGCGATTTTAACTCTCAAATAGACGCAATGGTTTAGGAACAGCCTCCAAAATATTGAGAAAAAAAATATTTTTTTTGAAAAAAAAAAATTTTGGCCAAATCATTAAAAATAGAAAAAAATGTGTTATTATATTTTTTAAAAGCTAAAATTCTAACGCAAAAAACAGTATCAATATGTAAAATATGTATAAATAAATATATAAATTACGGCCCTTTTTGTAGACGCAAAATATTTTTTAAAAATCAGATTTTTTAATTTTTTTAAAACCCTTCACAAATAAGACAATAGAATATTTTGTTTTATTTTGCTACAGATAGGATCTTAACGAAGAAAGCCTATTTGAAGAAAATCTGTGAATAAAGGTAGATGTTATCTGTATTTCCAAAATGACAATACAGATATGAAATTGGAAAAATTTTTCAAAAAAATATCTATAATTTTTTTAATATCGTTTTCGAGTTCAGAAAGTCAAAATACGTAAAAAATTGTATATATAATCCTGCAAATAATATCAATCATACGTAACGGTGTCAATTGATATTTTTTAATACTATAATATTAATTATACTTAACAGAGTAAATATATATATATATTTGTTCCTTTAACTCCTATAAGGAGCATAGGGCAGTAAAGAGTAAATATGGAAAGTATCAAAATCCTTGTGAAACTGTTTTGGAAAATGTTCTTCGAGATCATATTCTTCTTAAAAATTTTAGGTTTCAACTAGAGAACGATTATTTTATTTTTTTATTATGACCAAAAGACTTGATTTGTCACAAAAAATATTGCCAAATGATATTTTGACTATTTTTTATTGATTGTTGTTCGCCCAGCTTGGGATCTAAGTAGTTAAAATACTTACGAAAATTCCTAAAAATTAGTAAAAAATAAATAAATTGACTTTAAAGATTCTAGGACACTCTAACGTGTAATAAAAATAAATAAATTTACTTTAAAGATTTTTATAGTTGAAAAAAATTTTTAGGAGAATCTAACGTATACTTGTTATTACTTGCCACAGCGACACGGCGACGTATGATTATTATTAATTGCTAGTGATAGGTGTCTGCCAGTTATACATTACAATGCAATGGCTTCAAGATTTTGTTATATATTCTTCCTAAAACTATAGGCTCCAAGTAGAGAAATGAGTATATGTAAGGACGATATGTTCCTTTATTTTAATATTTTTATTATGGCCAAAAATTTTGATTTCTTTGTCACAAAAAGTGCTCAGCCAATTGCCAAAAAAATATTTCAACTATTTTTCTTGGTTATTGTTAGTCCAGCATGGGATCTCAGTATTAAAAATACCTGAAAATCCTTACACAATTACAAAAAAATAAATAAATTGATTTTAAACATTTTTATAGCTGAATAATATTAGCTCTACCCTTGGGACACTCTAACGTATAATTGTTATTACTTGCCACAGCAACACGGCAACGTATGCTTAATATTTATGGCTAGTGATAGGTGTTTGCCAGTTATACATTACAATGCAATGGCTTTGAAGTGAGAAATTTAAAGAGCATGCTGTAGTTGGGGAGAAAAATTTGCTGCTATGTGATAAATACTTATGATTATTGGTTGCTATTACTCGACAACGTATGATTTATATTAAATACATATATGCTTACCAATCATGCATTGTACGATGAGGGCTTTGATATTTGAGAAAGTAAGAGAAAGAGAATTATCCATTGCATTGCGACGTTATAAATTTAGTTTATTTTCTTATTTAGGATGAAAAAGCGGCGATATACGATAAATGTCTGACAATAGGACACTTTGGCGTATACTTGCTATTATTTGTTATAACGAAAAGGTGACGTATGTTTAATATTAATTACATTACGAAAGTAAGCTTTGAGTCATATATTCTTCCTAAAACTATAGGCGCCAAGGAGACAATGAGAACGAGGAGATGTAAGAACAATGTTTCTCTTTATTTTATTTGTTATTATGGCCAAAAAATTGATTTGTTTGTCATGCAAAGGACTGAGTCAATTGCCAAATGATATTTTAAATATTTTTTATATGTTGTTGTTAGTGCAGCACGCGATGTAAGCAGTCAAAAAAACCTGGTTTCAAGGTCTTGAATTGAGAAATTAAGAAATCAGTCGTGTAGTTGAGGAGAACAATATGCCGCTATATGATAAATATGTGGCAATATATTTATTGTGGAATATATTTATTATTATTGGTTGCAATGACACTGCTTAATATTAAATATAGATGTTTACCATGCGTGCATTGTACGGTGAGAGCATTGATATTTGAAATGATATTTGTGAATTTTGCTTATTAGCATTCATCCATTGGATTTGGACGTTAAAAAAGATTTTGAATTTGGTATATTTTCTCAGTTAGGATGGAAAATCGCTCATAAATGTCTGGCAATAGGACACTTTGACGTATAATTGTTATTATCTATAAATATAAAAGAAAGTGTCCGAAGCGATGTAATCCCATAACTCGAGATTGGCCAAACCGATTTTGATGATTTGTACTTTGTTGGAAAGGTATTTTCTCAGCACGGGTTTAAAAAAAAATAAAAAAAATAAAAAAAGAACTTCAAAATATCAAAATTTGAAAATGTCTGATTTTTACCACCCAGCGTGTTTCGACAGGTTTATTTTCGATTTTTTTTCAATTTTCTTTTTTCATTTACTCGAGATTGGCCAAACCGATTTTGATGATTTATACTTTGTTAGAAAGGTATTTTCTCAGTACGGTTTTTTTAAAAAGTAAAAAAAAACGTCAAAAAAACAAAATTTCAAAATGTCTTATTTTTACCACACAGCGTGTTACGAAAGGTTTTTTTCCGATGTTGTTGAAATTTTCAGTGCAGATAGATTTAGGTCTGGAAGGAACTATAGGCTATAGAATTTTTAAAAATTTGCTCTGTGGGCGGAGGGGGCGTGGCAATAGTGTTTTTGAGAGCTAGAAGGCTGAAAATTGGAACGTATATATTACTGACCACGAGAATGATAAATATGATGCCGAAATTTGGATTTTCATTTTGTGGGCGGAGTGGGCGTGGCAAAAGTGTTTTTGAGAGCTAGAAGGCTGAAAATTGGTAGATATATATTACTGACCACGATAATGATAAATATGATGCAGAAATTTGGATTTTCATTTTGTGGGCGGAGTGGGCGTGGCAAGTGTTTTTGAGAGCTAGATGGCTGAAAATTGGTACATATATATTACTGATCACGAGAATGATAAATATGATACCGAAATTTGGATTTTCGTTTTGTGGGCGGAGTGGGCGTGGCAATAGTGTTATTTGAGCTAGAAGGCTGAAAAATTGAATGTATATTTTACTGACCAGGAGAAAGATCAAGTTGATCCGAAATTTGGATTTTCGTTTTGTGGGCGGAGTGGGCGTGCAAAAGTGTTTTTGAGAGGTAGTAGGCTGAAAATTGGTACATATATATTATTGACCACGAGAAAGATAATTATGATGCCGAAATTTGGATTTTCGTTTCGTGGGCGTGGCAAAAGTGTTTTGGAGAGCTAGAAGGCTGAAAATTGGTACATATATATTACTGACCACGAGAATGATAAATATGATGCGAAATTTGGATTTTCGCTTTGTGGGCGGAGTGGGCGTGGCAAAAGTGTTTTTGAGAGGTAGTAGGCTGAAAATTGGAATTGGCTAGAAGTATTTTTAAGCTAGAAGGCTGAAAATTGGAACGTATATATTACTGACCACGGGAAAAAAGTGTTTTTTAGTTAGAAGGCTGAAAATTAGAACGTATATATTACAAACCACGATAATATCAATATGATAAGATCAATATATATTACTGACCACGGGAAAAATGTGCAAAAAGTGTATTTTAACTAGAAGTCTGAAAATTGGAACCTATATATTACAAACCACGATAATATCAATATGAAACCTGATTTTAATTTTACCATTTGTATTTTGCCTGGCGAAGCGGGCGGGGTGCAGCTTGTTTGTTATAATCATAAGGTTGCGTATGATTAATATTAATTGTATTATATTGCCAGATCTCTATGAAACTGAGACGGTTCTGTAAAACTATAAGTTGCAAAAAGAAAATGAGAATCAGGTTATGCAAGAAGCATTTTCTTTCTTCTTAATTTAAATTTCTTATTTTTTTTAGAAAATTCACTCAATTTGTTTGTCACGAAAGGCTTGTAAGTCAACTGTCAAATAATATTCTATTTTTATTATTGGTTGCTGTTAGCCCAGCATGGGATCTAAGTAATCAAAATACCTGCGAAAATTCTTATAAAATCATTAAATGAGTTGAATTTGATTTAAATATTTTCAATTTCCTGGTTGTGAAATTTCCTCAAATCCTTCCTATGAACTTAGTCTTATGTAATCTTGTTTTTGGCACTCACACTTCTTTCCATATAACAGCTTTCCACTCACATCGGCGATATACGATAAATCTCTGGCAATAGGACCCTCTGACGTATAATTGTTATTATTTGTTATAACGTATGATTAATATGAATTGCATTTTATTGCCGGATCTTTGTGAAACTGAGCTGGATATCCAAAGTATAAGTTCCAAATAGAAAATGATAATCAGGCTATGTAAGAAAGATTTCTTTCTTTCTTCTTAATTTAAATTTTTTTATTTTGTTCAAAAATTCAATTTGTTTGTCACGAAAGACTGTGTAAGTCAACTGTGAAATAATATTTTAATTGTTTTTATTGGTTGTTGTTAGAGCATCATGGGATCTAAGTAATCAAAATACCTTTGAAAATTCTTACAAATTAGAAAAAATAAATAAATTGATTTTAAAGATTTTTATAAATGACAAATGTTAGCTACATCATTCAAAACAATCTATTCCATTTTTCTGCCTGATTCAGTTCTCGCTCTCAAAGGAACCGAATTTGATTTAAATATTTTCGATTTTGTTGTTTTGAAATTGTCCTCAAATCCTTCCTATTAACTTAGTGTTAAAGAAACTTGTTTCTCGGCGATATACTATAAATGTCTGGCAATAGGACACTTTTTTGTTATAATGACTAGGTTGCGTATGATTAATATTAATTGCATTATATAGATATTTGTCGGTTTTGCATTGAAATACGACAGCTTTAAGGGTTTACATTGCGTTTTATTTCCAATCATGATAACGATTTCGATTCTGTAGCATTTTTGAATATATAAAATACATATTCGACACTGTAACGTATAATTGTTATTATTTGTTACAGTGACACGGCAGCGTATGATTAATATTAATTACAGTTCTCACCTCTAAATATCACTGACGAACCGTATTTGAACATTTTCAATTTCATTATTGTGAAATTGTTCCATCAATCGTTTAAAGCAAAAATTTCTAAGAACACAAGGACTTTTGAAGTCATAAAATAATAAAGGAATGTATAATTGAATAAATGAATGATTCAATTTGATTTTCCCAAATTGAAATGCCTTTTGTTAATGACTTTCACTTGCAGTCTTCCTGCGGACTCTATATGGGGATTTTGTCATTTGCACTTATTTGAATATTTCCCACAAAATAGTTTTCTTGGGAACAATTGCATCATAGTTAGTGGTTGCTGGTTGGTTAAGATGATGGATTTTGGGATGGGGATTGTGTTGGAACTTTTGGCACTTCTATGATTCTACCTTTGAAACCTTTGAAAATTCTTACAAAATTAGAAAAAATAAATAAATTGGTTTTAAAGATTTTTATAAATGACAAATGTTAGGTACACCATTCAAAAAAAATATATTTCAATTTTGTCGTCTATTGGAATTTTTATTTGACATCAAATTTGACATGATTTAGTTCTCAGTCTCAATATCATTAAAGGAGTTGGATTTGATTTAAACATTTTCAATTTCTTCAATCTTTATAGAAACTTGTTTTTCGCGATATAGGGCACTTTGGCGTATAATTGTTATTATTTGTTATAATGACACGGTGTCGTATGATTAATACTAATTGCATTATATCGATATTTGTCGGTTTTCCATTGCAATGGGACAGCTTTAAGGGTTTACATTGTGTTTTATTTCCAATCATGATAACGATTTCGATGCTGTTGCAATATTTACCGACACTTTTGAATGGAGTTCTTCCGCTGTATAAAATATATATTTGACACTAACGTATAATTGTTCTGGAAACGTATGATTAATATTAATTGCAGTTCTCCACTCTCAATATCACTAAAAGAACCTAATTTGATTTAAACATTTTCAATTTGCTTAATATGAAATTGTCCTCAAGTACTTCCTATGAATTTAGTCTTATGGAAACCCTTAATTCCCGTTTTGTTTTTTGGCACTCACTTTTCTTTCCATCAAACGTTTAAAATATAAATTTCTAAGGACTTTTCCAGTCATCAAAAAATAAATGAATGATTGAATGAATGTTTTCAACAATATACTCGATTTTCTCAAATTGAAATGCCTTTTGTTAATGACTTTCACTTGCAGTCTTCCTGCGGACTCTAGATGGGGTTTTTGTCATTTGCACTTATTTGAATATTTCCCACAAAATAGTTTTCTTGGGAACAATTGCATCATAGTTAGTGGTTGCTGGTTGGTTAAGATGATGATGGCTGTTATAATCATGTTGGGATGGGGATTGTGTTGGAACTTCTGGCACTTCTATGATTCTGCTGATGATGTGGCTACCAAGACCCCCCCCACGAAGACATTGTGTCGGTAGTTTAAATAAAGTCAAGTGCAACACTCATAGCCATCATGCCCATGCAGTCTCTGGCCCAGCCCCAGTCACCTACTGAGTTTTATAGTTGCGGTTAGCACGTTTGATTGTGTTGTTTTATTTTTTTATTATTATTTTTGTTTGCTACTAACAAGGACCTCTTTTGTGCAAGGCTTTGACTACTGCAGTGTAAAGTTATACTGTTGCTTATGAAGTATCCTAAGGATAAAACAATAGACCACAAGGATTTTTTTAATATTTGTGTATATATATACGGCTGGGAAAAGAGTTACAACAATTAAATTTAACTTTTTATACTTTTGCAAAGATAGGGGAACGATAACAAAGTTTTATTTTGAAAATATTTGTTTCTTCTCGGTGTGTATTTGAAGAACTTTATTTCCTTTAACTTGCTGTAGGGCTGCAGGAATTTACTAGCAGACATAACTTAAATGTAAGTCAAGGTTTTTTTATGGGTTCACAACGTAACACGGAGAAAAAAGAGATTGTTAAAGTTACTCTTTAGGGACGTGTGCTCAGCAATACAAAACACCAATGACAATGTTGCTGTACAAAAGGTCATATAAGTTTGGCAATAAATTCGAAATCTTTAGAATTTGCTATAAACATCTGCTAACCTTTTGAGCATATATTCGGTTTATTCAGTCTCGAATCACTGAAGAAACCGAGTATCTGTTTAAAAGGTTTGTAGGACATGTTTTAAAATATGTGTCCTTGGGACACTTAGACGTATATGTGATATTATTTCGAACGTATGAATTATATTAATTAGTAGTAGTCACGCATTACATTTAGATGACAGTAAAGTTTTGCTATTGCTTGGTTGTAAGGATGATTTTCGGGTAAATTCCAAATCATTAGAAATTGCTAAGATTTCAAACATTCCTTCGATTTCTTCACTGCAAATAATAGTTTGTAGGAATATCTTTAAAATAACTGAGCTCGCATATGTGTCATTTGGATACTTTGGCGTATAATTGATATTATTTCTAACGTATGATTAATATTAATTCATGTTACCATTTTTAAAGAGTATTTTGTATATAAACATTGTTTTTATAACCTCCACCTCCAGTATGGGGGTATACTAACTTTGTCATTCCGTTTGTAACACCTTGAAATATCGACCTGAGACCCTATAAAGTAAATATCGTCATAAAATCGTTGATCGTCATAAAATTCTAAGACGATCAAGCCATGTCCGTCCGTCTGTCCGTCTGTTGAAAGCACGCTAGAATCTAAACAAAAGGAGCTAGAACGTTCAAATTTTCCATAAATGCGTCTTATAGTCGTAGATCGGTTAGGATTGAAACGGGGCGAAATGGGCCCAAAGGGAAAAATTTTTCCCTCACAAGGACTAAAAATACCCATAATAATCCCTAATATTTTAGCGTATTTAAGCATGTTTCTTGAATATGTCTGTTTATATTTGCTTGATATTTGGTACGCGCATTCCCCTTATAGCAAAAACGTGCACCATAAAGTGATTCTTATTTGTAGGGGGTGAAATGGGGCAAAAAAGGGATAAAAATGGTACATATTAAACGACAACAGCTAGAAACACGAAATTCGGTGTGTACATTCCTCTAATTGAGTAGATACATAATATAAAAATATTTTTTTCCAAATTCGTACTTTTAAGAGGTAAAATAGGAATAGAGGGATAAAAATGGTACCAACCGAACGACTGTACCTAGAATAATGAAATTCGGTGTATACATTCCTCTGATTGCATAGACAAGTAAAATACACGGATTTTTTAAAATTGTACTTTTTGGGATTAAAATGACAAAAGGGGATAAAAATAGTACCAATCAAATGACCACAGCTAGAGTCATGAAATTCTGAGTATACATTCCTCTGGCTGTGTAGATACGAAAAATAAACTGATTTTTCGAAATTCGTACTTTTTGGGGTCAAAATAGAAAAAGGGGATAAAAATAGTACCAACCAAATGACGGCAGCTAGAGTCATGAAATTCGGTGTGTACATTCCTCTAATTGAGCAGATACATAATACAAAAGTATTTTTTCCAAATTCGTACTTTTAAGGGGTAAAATGGGAATAGAGGGATAAAAATGGTACCACCCAAACGGCTGTACCTAGAATAATGAAATTCGGTGTATACATTCCTCTGATTGCATAGACAAGTAAAATACACCGATTTTTCAAAATTCGTACTTTTTGGGGTTAAAATGAGAAAAGGGGATAAAAATAGTACCAATCAAATGACCGCAGCTAGAGTAAAGAAATTTGGAGTATAAATTCCTCTGGCTGTATAGACACGGAAAATAAACTGATTTTTCGAAATTCGTACTTTTTGGGGTCAACATAGAAAAAGGGGATAAAAATAGTACCAACCAAATGACGGCAGCTAGAGACATGAAATTCGGAATATACATTCCTCTAATTGAGTAGATACATAATATAAAAGTATTTTTTCCAAATTCATACTTTTAAGGGGTAAAATGGGAATAGAGGGATAAAAATGGTACCACCCAAACGGCTGTACCTAGAATAATGAAATTCGGTGTATACATTCCTCTGATTGCATAGACAAGTAAAATACACGAATTTTTCAAAATTCGTACTTTTTGGGGTTAAAATGAAAATAATAAATAAAAATAGTACCAATCAAATGACCGCAGCTAGAGTCATGAAATTCGGAGTATGCATTCCTCTGACTGCGTAGACACGCCAAATAAAACGTTTTTTTTTCAAATTCGTAATTTTTCTTTTACGGAAAAAATTGGTTGAATCATAAAGTAAGGTTATATTGCACTATGTACGTCTAATAATGGATTTTCAAAAATTGTACTTTTGGAATAAAAATAGAACGGAAATACAACCAACTGTAGCACCCACTAGCTACCAATATTTTTTTATAAGAATATTATTTTTTTAGTTTACGTATTGTTAGCCTTGCCTTATAAGCGTGGTTTGAAATAATTAAAATATTATATTTAATTATAAAATTATTTTTTCAATATTTGTATTTGTTTTGGTTTGGCTATATTAAAAAAATTATATTTTCCTGTAATATTACTGCACTTCTACGATAACCGACAACTGCTGTGGAATGCAATCCATGGTGGTGGGTATATAAAGTTCGGCCGGGCCGAACTTAACGCCGTTTTTACTTGTTTGTGTTAGAATATTAGCTATTAAAAAATAAAACAAAACATTTTCCCACACTTTTTTCATTTTTTATGATTTTTTTCGTTTCGCGCAAAGATAGATTTTTTTTGCAAAAAATATTTTTTCCCAAATTTTTGAAGGCTGTTCCTAAACCACTATTTCTATGTGCATATATTATTTACAATATTTGTAGCCATCATGGGTAACGTTAATTTAACATATAACCTGGTGCTATCGGACTTTTATTTCCAAAAGTGAGAGTTGAAATATTTAAGGTACATTCGCCAAAAATTTGAATTTTAGTAAAAACTAAAAAAATTACCCAAAAAAAAAATTTTAGTAAAAACTAAAAAAATTAGCCAAAAAATGTAATATTGTTTTGCAGTTTAGAAAGCCAAACTACATCGAAGGGTCGACAACATTTTTGCTGCATAGTGTAATTACGATATTGACACAAAATTTAGATGTTCTCTCCGATTTTGATGAAATATGGTCAAATATGGCGAACAAAACTACATTTTCCGATATTCGAAAAATATGAAATTGCAGACAATAAAGCATTTTGTCATGAGTTAACTCTAGATACAATTCTATTTTTTTCTAATTTCCAGCAAATGTCTTTTTATAACTTTTATTATATTTGTTTATAGCTGAAGCTTCGATGTCAATTACATTTCGACGATATAATGGTTTTGAATTGGGTATATTTTCTATTCGTGGCGATTTTTTTCGTACTTTGAATATAATTTACAATGGAAAATCGGCGATAAATAAATAACTGTCCGACAAGCGGACACTTTGGCGTATAATTAATATTATTTCTAACGTATGATTAATATTAATTAATGTTACCATTTTTAAGGAGTATTTTGTATATAAACATTGTTTATTGCGTTAGAATGTTAGCTATTTAAAAAAAAACATGTTCCCACACTTTTCCATTTTTATTTGCCAGCAAAAATAGATTTTTTTCATTCATTCATTCATTTTTCCCGATTCCCCCAATTTTTGATAGTCTTAAAATATTTTTTGGGTGGGAGATACCACCCCCTTTGTTCTATCATGACCTTGTATATCCAGGAACCATCCTCTGTCCAAAAGTTAGATACAGTAAAATTTTTTAGGCGAATCGGTCCGCAACATACAGACACACATTGATTTATATATATAGTTTACAGATAATGACAAGGTGACGAATAATTAATATTAATTGTATTATATTGATATTTGTCGGTTTTGTATTGAATTACCATGGCTTTAAGAGTTTATATTGCGTTTTATTTGTAATTGTGACATCGGTTTCCATTCTGAGGCAATATTCACAGGAAATTTGGAATAATAGGATGCATATGCAGCTGCAACATTTTCTATTGACAGCATTAAAGCTATTTATTATGATTTATTGTCTGCATAGACTTTGTTTTACCTTTTTGTTTAAATCTTGTGCATTTTGTTTTCTTTTTTCCAACCATCTTTGTTCCATCTAAGAATGTAATCCTCTTATCTCGCTTTTTATTCTGCCACATGCACCACAGCTACTTAGTGTGTGAAATCTCAGCAAGTATTCAGGTTCATGGCTACACGAATATTACCTCACGATATAGACGAGAAAAATTAAATATTAAACCGATTTCATGGGTAGAGGATAATTTAAAAAAAGGAACAAACAAAAATTAAAATTAATAGCTTTGACGAGGCGAAGACGGGAGAAGGATAATAGTAAAGATTCTTGGGAAGAAGAAAAGCCTTTCATGACTTGTCGAAGAGTATTCTGAAGCAATTTATTTTCAAAGACCATCTCCTTACATATCATTAAATATTTATTATTGTTCATACGCCATATGGTCTAATCGTAATACATGTTTTTATTAATCATACGTCACATGGTTCCAGCAACTGTCAACAACACTGGATTGCATCAAGAAAATTACACAAAGTGACTCAGTGTAATTTCTCCCGAAGAATAAATAAATAAATAATCATTTGCAATTTAGCACTTCCTCTACTTAGGCATTTATAGAACACCTTGGCAGTTGTTAATGCGAAAATTAACATAAAGTGTACACCGTGTAGATGTCAGAACATGGTGTTAATTATTATCAATCAACATGGTATTAACTATGCAGACGGGAAGGGTGAAATGAAGGGATGAAGTAATGGGGAGGCACATATTTAAAAATGTATGAAGAAAATAATGCGAGCGGAGATTGACACTTGACTTGACTTATGGGAATTTCATGGTAAATATTTAAAATTTGTATAAAGAAAATAATGTGACTTAAGAATGACACTTATAAGAATTTCATGGAATCGGGATTGTTTTAATTAATATTAAAATTAAAGAATTATAAATTTGTTATTTGGCGTATGATTAATATTAATATCTTTAAAATCGTTTGAAAAATGGCATGACTTTATCTCTCGGCCGTATGATTAATATTAATTCGATAGAATTCTATTGAATAATACAATCAATCAATCGATATTTGTATGTGTAGTTAATATTAAGAACAAGTGAATAGCTAGAAGGAAGTATAGTTTATAGATACAAAAGAGAATTATAGGTTCAACTTGTCGTATGATTAATATTAATATACATATTAATTTTACATATTAATTTTACAAAAAATATTCATTATACGAAGAGATGGAGAGGCAAAAATTAAAAAATGTATGAAGAAAGTAATGTGAATTGAGTGAGATTGGCGATTTGACTTAACATACATTTAATAGAATGACATAAGTAATATTAATTTAATAGAATTCCATTGAAAAAGGAATGATATTGAAATGCCAGAAAATGTGTATTTAGATACAAAAGAGAATTATAGGTTCACCTTGTCGTATGATTAATATTAATAACGTGGATTCGGTGGCGCATGATTAATACTAATATTAATTTAATGGAATTCTATTGAATACATGTCATTCAATTCGATTCGTTGGCGTAAAATTTTAATTTTAAGAAAAACTGAATGACAAGAAGGCGTGACATTGAGATGTCAGAAAATGCGTATTTAGAAACAAAATATAATTATAGGCTCACCTTGTCGCATGATTAATATGCTACTTATTAAATTTGCAAAAAATATTATTACACCAAGAAATTGATACTCTGACTTAATACAATTAATATGAATTTAATAGAATTCGTTTGAAAAATTACATAAGTAATATTAATTCAATTCGTTGATGTGAAATTTTAATTTTTAAAAGAATAACTGAATGGCAGAAAGAAATGACATTGAAATGCCAGTGAGTGTGTATTTAAATAAAAAGAGAATTATAGACTCACCTTGACATATTATTAATATGAATAATATGGATTCGGTGGCGTATTATACATACGAAAATAATGCGAATTGAAATAGACAATTTGACACATACGATTTTCATGGAATTGGTTTAGTTTTAATAAATACAATTAATAATATTCGAAATTAAATTTTTAATTTAGAGTATGATTAATATTAATATCACTTACTTGCGGTCGTTTGCTTAATACTAATTAAATAAAATTTGTTTGAAAATGACAACACGGCTGTTTGATTGATATTAATTTAATAGAATTCTATTAAAAATTCTCAATCAAATATCAAACATACCCCACATGAGTTTTTAGATAAAAAGAGAATTACTTTGCCATATGATTAATAACATGGATTCGGATTCATATTAATTTTGCAAAAATGTTTATCATATATATATAAAGCTATTTTATGTCTGCTAATAATTTTTAATTTAAGTATATATGCAGCATGGAAAGAGAGAGAAAATAATGTGAATTGAGATCGGCACTTTGACTTGTAGGAATTTCAAAGAATCGGTTTTGTTTTAATTGATATTAAATGTACAGCATTTCATCAAAATATATATTATTTGGCGTATGATTAATATTAATATATTCGTCTGGTGGGCGTATGATTAATATTAATTTAATAGAATATTAATTCTATAAAATTAATATTAATCATACGGTCGCGAAAAATATAAATAGAATTATAGACACACCTTGTCGTATGATTAATACTAATAGCATTGTTTCGGTGGCGTATGATACATATTAATTTTGCAAAAATATTCATTATACGGTATAGAAAGCGAGAAAGATTTATGTCTACTAATAATTATTGGTCCACGTATGAAGCTGACAAACGAAAATGACGGAAATTATTTGATTAGTATCCAAGATTAGATATATAAGTTTAATTTTACTGAACTATATTCCACAAGGAAACCATACATTTTCAATTTTATTAATTTTTTGTCGTTACTTGAAGATACATTTTAAAGTGAAAATGACTAGAAAAATAACTTCACTGTTGGAGTGGCCAAAGATGAATGTATATGTATTTTGAATGAAGCCATGTTACTCAGCATTTTGAGATTCTGAATTTTGATATATTTCTCCATTATATTTTTTGGGATCGAGACTGAATTAGGGACAGAAGACTTTTGAATACATGTGCAATGTTTGAGAACGAAATATAGGGAATGTCTGGCGATAATTTTGCTTAATGTAACCATTCCCCCCTTGCATCCTTTGAAGATGTGATTTTTTCTCGTAGATTATGACGTATGATTAATATTAATTTAGTAGACCCCTTGACGTATGGTAAATATTAATTATATATTAAGTGCATTTTCCTATAGAACATATGACTCTTTTCTAGATGACGTATGATTAATATTAATTTAGTAAATCATTTAATTGAATAATAGGTACAAATAATATTCTCTCCTAAATTATATTGACCACCATATCGTATGATTGTTATTAATGTCTTGTACACCATGGCGTATGATTGATATTAATATTTTGAAATTCTGTAAAATGCTTACACCGTTCCTCCTTGTGTTGTAGTAAAAAGTTTCTCTTCTCATATAGAAAATATAAATAAATCGTTTAAAAATTAACTAAAATATGGTAGTCACTTGAAAAGACTTTTGACATGGTCGAAATCACGATCGTGGTAGTCTGCAGCCAAGTAATAAATGTCACCATGCCATTTGTAAATAAATTTGCATCCAATGCATAATATGATTCTTTCCCCGCCCAAGATGTGACTCTTTCTCAGGGTTTATGACGTATGATTAATATTAATTTGATAGACCCCCTGGCGTATGGTAAATATTAATAATATATTAAGTATATTTCCCATTGAACACTTGACTCTCTTATAGATGACGTATGATTAATATTAATTTAGTAGATCATTTTATTGAATAATAATTGGAAATTATATTCTTTCGTAAAATATATTTACTACCATGCCGTGTGATAATTTTTAACGTCATGTACATCGTGGCGTATGATTGACAGTAATGTTTTAAAATTAAATAAAAGTATAAACCGATCCAAGATGATGACAAATGCTTCTCTTTTCATACATAAATATTGTAATATAAAATCGTGGAAAAACAAACTAAAATATGGTAATTTTCTAATGGATAAGATGATTAGTTTTCCACTGAAGGTGTGACTAGGTCGCAGAGATGATAACGTATGATTAATATTAATTTACTAGACCCCCTGACGTATTTATTATATATCAGTGGTGGTTCCTCATTGAACATATGATTCTTTGATACATGACGTATGATTAATATTAATCTATTAAATACTGAAATAGAAAATTTGAAGGGATGTACACTTAACTGAGTAGACACGTAAAAAAGGAATTTTTCGAAATTCGTATTTTAATGGATAAAGTAAGAAAAGAGGGATAGAAGTGGTGTCAACCAAACGGCTGCCTGTAGAATCACCGAAATTCGTTGCTCTGACTACGTAGACGCTTTCTCATTCATACAATTTTGACGAAAAGAAATTTGTTATCATCGATCGATAAAGCTCTAGACCCATAATCGCCTAAATAGTGTCTTTTTATGCCACGAGACACAAATAAAATTTTATAGTCCAATTTCGAGGAAATTGCTCCCCGTTTTATTGAATATTGTCAAATCTTTTTTTATTTTTATTTTTATTTTTATTTTTATTTTTATTTTTATTTTTATTTTTATTTTTATTTTTATTTTTATTTTTATTTTTATTTTTATTTTTATTTTTATTTTTATTTTTATTTTTATTTTTATTTTTATTTTTATTTTTATTTTTATTTTTATTTTTATTTTTATTTTTATTTTTATTTTTATTTTTATTTTTATTTTTATTTTTATTTTTATTTTTATTTTTATTTTTATTTTTATTTTTATTTTTATTTTTATTTTTATTTTTATTTTTATTTTTATTTTTATTTTTATTTTTATTTTTATTTTTATTTTTATTTTTATTTTTATTTTTATTTTTATTTTTATTTTTATTTTTATTTTTATTTTTATTTTTATTTTTATTTTTATTTTTATTTTTATTTTTATTTTTATTTTTATTTTTATTTTTATTTTTATTTTTATTTTTATTTTTATTTTTATTTTTATTTTTATTTTTATTTTTATTTTTATTTTTATTTTTATTTTTATTTTTATTTTTATTTTTATTTTTATTTTTATTTTTATTTTTATTTTTATTTTTATTTTTATTTTTATTTTTATTTTTATTTTTATTTTTATTTTTATTTTTATTTTTATTTTTATTTTTATTTTTATTTTTATTTTTATTTTTATTTTTATTTTTATTTTTATTTTTATTTTTATTTTTATTTTTATTTTTATTTTTATTTTTATTTTTATTTTTATTTTTATTTTTATTTTTATTTTTATTTTTATTTTTATTTTTATTTTTATTTTATAATTGCTTGTATTTCTAGCAAATTGTCAAATCTAAAAAATTGTTTTATATTTGTTTAATTATTTTTTAATAGAAAATAAATATTCGATTTTATTATTATTTTTTTAAATTTTTTATAATTATCTCTAGTTTTTTATATTTGTTTTAATATTTTTTTAATAAAAAATACCACTTCGATTTTTTTAAATATATTTTATTAACCGGCAACAGTTTCAGTAAGACGCTCCATAAGTTTAATAATGGAATTCCTGGTAAATACTCTAAATTTTTTTATAATTGCTTCTAGTTTTATAGAAAATTGTCATATATAAAAAAATATTTTTTTATATTTGTTTTATTATTTTTAATAAAAAATATCTCTTCGATTTCTGAAAATATTTTTTTATTTTTTTATAATTGCTACTAGTTTTATAGAAAATTGCCAAAAAATAAAAAAAATATTTTTTATATTTATTTTATTATAATATTATATATATTTATTTTATTATTTTTTAATAAAAAATAGATAATAGAGTCAGTAAAACGCTTCATAAATTTCATAATATTTGCTGTGGAAATTAAAAACACATGTAATAATTAAAAACTATGTTCTGTCCTGAAGTATATCTATCACCACGTCGTATGTTAATAATATTAATCATATGGTGGACATATGGTGTATGATTAACGAAATAGTAAAAACAGCATTTAAAATACAATAAACACAACGTCACAAAGGATTACATCATATTCACATAATGATATTTTCCTATTGGACATATGTCTCTTTCATATTAATTTAAAATTATTAAAATTAAAAACTGTATTCTACATCAACATCATTATACCATATGATTGAAAATTTTGAAATTAAATGAAAAACATGGGCCATTCAACCTTTGCTAAAATACTCACAAGTAAAAAATAAATAAAAACTTTATTCTCTCCTAATGTATATTTATCACCATGTCGTATGATTATTATTAATATCGTTGACATCTTGGCGTATGATTGACAATAATGTTTTGAAATTGACTAAGAAGCCATCCACTAAACCGCTTTGCTAAAATATCTATACGTAAAAATATTAATAAAAACTATATTCTATCCTAACGTACATTTATCACCATGTCGTATGACTATTATTAATAACGTGGACATCGTGGCGTATGATTGACATAAATATTTTGAAAATGACTAAAAAGCCTTCGCCCATCCACTAAACCATTACGAAATAGTAAATACATCATTCAAAATGTAATAAGCACAAGGAAGTGAAAATGTCACATCATATTCTTTACGTCGTTTCCCGACCTTTGCTAAAATATCCACAACCATAGGGAATACAATAAGAAGTTTTCACGAAAGAAATATGGTCGCTGCAACAAAGTTAGCTCAACAACAATTTATTTTTATTAACATTGACATTTATGTCTTCACATTTATGATATCACGTAACTGTTGCGACATTAACTAACACTCACCTTTCGCCAAAGCCAATGAAACAAAACACAAAACGAAAGGAAAGAACAATTCTGCAAATGCAGCATCGTCATCATCAGCATCATCATGGTGAAATGAATGAAAACAATTACACAAATGGCAAAAGAAATATCCAATAAAATTATGAACATTGTGAAGTGAGTGTATGAAATATTAACATTGTAAGTAATGTGCGCGACATCATTTCGGTTTTCCCTCCAGAGCCACGAACATAAATAATTCACATGAAATGATGATGCCGTTATGGACGAATAGCAAGCAATATATCCAAATTCCAACAAGATGAAGACATAATTTACAAGTAGAAATAAGCCATCAAAAGCAACCGCTGGCAATGAATATTAAATATATATTTTTTTCTTTGTGGTACTAAAATGTCGGAAATGGTTATTAGTAATGGAGGAGAAGAAATAAATACAGCATAGGGATTTGGGATTAGGAAGGAGAATAAATCAGAAAGTACCAATTTTGCAAATTCTTGGAACGCCGGGTCGTATAATTGATATTAGTCTAGGAAATATCATTTTCTAGTTTAGAAAGCACTTAGGAAATTCTCCAAAGTGTTATTAATAAATTGGACAGTTCTGCGTATGATTAATATTTATTCGATGGATATGGGTGCGTATAATTGACAATATTTAAATGGATATTATTAATTGTCATAATATGTTTTTATGCACTGTATCTGGCTTATTTTGTATTAAACAAAATTTAAAATATCTCAGTATCTCTATTTTAAATGATATCCAATTTAGGGGACTGTAACATTATATCGTGCATGTTCCTGAACACCTTCCACCCTCCCGAAAAAAACACACACAAATTATTGATATCCTGTTGTGATGTACTTTCAGACCGTTGTCACTGGCCAACTTACTTAGGCATTAGAAAAAAAGTTGTATTAAAGCATTTCCGGTTTCCAAAAAACGTCTCCAACTTTCCACCGGCCACGCAATGTTCAAAAGTTTCCTTGGCATGAACTTCGCATACTTCGTATAAACCGTGATGCGAATGCCAAATAAGGTGGGAGAGATTGAGTACGTATGCCAGCCATGGGGCGGGGAGTGGAGTAGAGTAGCCTGCCCATCTCTTTGCGAAATGTTCAAAATGATAATAAAAATATTTTAACAACTTTGTTGTAGTCACACCGATTCGACTGTTTCGGCGCTTTCGCCGAGTCCATAAATTTTTCATTTCTGTCAATGGCGTCATAAAGACGAAATTAAAAACCTACGAAAAGGTTTAATGAACTTTGACTTCGCAATAAAAATACGCGCAACAGAGCAATGAAAGCGAGCAACGACAGCTGCTGTTAATGGTTTCTCTTGCTTTTTAGCTGGGCCATGACTTATTTATGGCCATGATGTTATTGCCATGATTTTCTTTTGAATTTCTTAGTAGCAACATTTTTTATTGTCATAATTAAGATGGCGCAAGACAATGAAACACGAGAAAGGTGACAAGGAGAAAGGTTGCCAATAAATTAAACAGGGGAAAAATTGTCCACTCAAATAGCCTCAATTTCATCATGAGGTGACTTGAAAGAGTATGAAAATAATATTTTATTTTTGATATATTATCCACAGAAAGGTAATTATTTAAAGGAAGACATTCGTAAAATTTCTGATGTTTAGGGGTATAAGAAGAATGTTCCAAAATGCAGCTCAAATATCACGAAGTATTTGAAATGAAATGTGAAAATATTTAGAGCCAAATATTTGAGTTATTTTCCATTTTGGGACAAATTTTTATGAAACATGTGATTGATAATAAAATTTATTTGTTTACTAAAATTTCAAATTACGTTGAAGGTTCCTTTAATATTTGTACCTTAATTTTGGGAATGTAGGTCCCATCGCATCAGCTTATAAAGAGTGATTTTTTTGAGGTTAGGATTTTCATGCATTAGTATTTGACAGATCACGTGGGATTTCAGACATGGTGTCAAAGAGAAAGATGCTCAGTATGCTTTGACATTTCATCATGAATCGTCTTACAAACGAACAACGCTTGCAAATTATTGAATTTTATTATCAAAATGCGTGCTCTGTTAAGAAAGTTCATTGCGCGCTTCCATTTTATGGTCAGTTTAATCGACCCACTGAAGCGGCTATTCGGGCTATTGTGACTAAATTTCGCACCAAATTTACATTGTTGGACATTAAACCACCAACACGCTTACGTAGAGTGCGAACTGAAGAAAATATCGCAGCTGTATCGGCCAGTGTTAATGATGACCACCAATTTTCGATTCGTCGCCGTTCGCACCAATTGGGTCTCTGTTACTCAAAAACGTGGAAATGCCAAAATTGGACTAAGCGGATGGACCACCTAAGACGCAGCCGCGGTCAACATTTAAATGAAATTATCTTCAAAAAGTAAATGTCATGGACCAATCTAACGTTTCAAATAAAGAACCGATGAGATTTTGCAAATTTTATGCGTTTTTTTAAAAAAAAAAGTTATCAAGCTCTTAAAAAATCACCCTTTATGTTTCACTAAAGGTAATTATGATGCCTACAACTGTTGCGAATTTCACTTTCACATAGAAACAGTGGTTTAGAAACAGTATCTCAAAAATTAAAAAATATTTAGTTTAAAATAAAAATATTTTATTCGAAAAAAAAATAATAAAAAAATCTGGAAAAATAATTTGTGCTTTTTTCAATAGCTAACATTTAAACGAAGAAAATAATGTATATATGTAAAAGATCAATGGGTAACTGTATGGTAAAATTATGATTTTTAAAATTTTTGAAAACAACGATTTACAAATTAGGCAACACAATATTTTGTTTTAGTCTATAATAGTTGGGATCCTAAAGAAACGTGTGAAAAATGTTTATGTATCACTGGGTTGTATGATTGATAATAATGTTATTGGGTCGCTGGGTCGTATGATTGATAATAATGTTAATGGATAGCTGAGTCGTATGATTGATAAAAATGTTATCATATTACTGCGATAATAATGTCATTAGATCGTTGGGTCGTATGAATGATAATAATTTTGTTAGGTCTCTGGGTCGTATGATTGATATTAATATTATTGGATCGCTAGGTCGTATGATTGATAATAATGTTCATGTATCACTGGGTCATATGATTGATAATTATCTTATTGGGTCGTATGATTAATAATAATGTTAAAGGATTTCTGGGTCGTATAATTGATAATAATGTTAATGGATCGCTGGGTCGTATGATTGATAATAATGTTATTGGGTCGTTGGGTCGTATGATTGATAATAATGTTATTGGGTCGCTGGGTCGTATGATTAATAATAATGTTAATAGATTGCTGGGTCGTATGATTAATAATAATGTTAATAGATCACTGGGTCGTATGATTGATAATAATGTTAATGGATGTTAATGTTAATGGGTCGTATGATTGATAATAATGTAATATTAATACAGATAATAATGTAAATGTTGAGTCGTATGACTGATAATAATGTTATTGGATGGATGGATCGTATGATTGATAATAATGTTAATGGATCACTGGGTTGTATGATTGATAATAATGTTAGTGGATCACTGGGCAGTATGATTGATAATAATGTGAAGGGATCGCTGGGTTCTATTGTTAACGGATCGCTGGGTTCTAATGTTATTGGATGGCTGGGTTGTATGATTGATAATAATGTCAATGGGTCACTGGGTCGTATGATTGATAATAATGTTAATGCAACGCTGGGTCGTATGATGGATAATAGTGTTAATGGATCGCTGGGACGTATGATTGATAATAATGTTATTGGATATCTGGGTCGTATGATCGATAATAATATTATTGAATGGCTCAGTCGTATTGATAATAATTTTATTGGATGGCTGGGTCGTATGAGTGATAATAATGTTAATGGATCGCTGGGTCGTATGACTGATAATTATGTTAATGGATTGATGGGTCGCATTATTGATAATAATATTATCTTAATGCTGGATAGTATGATTGATAATAATGTTATTGGTTCGCTGGGTAGTATGATTAATATTAATGCCACTGACTTCAAATATAACTCCGTGCGACAGTTTTACATTTTTTGCATTGGAGCTAAACAATGAAAAAAATATACACATGAAACTAGAGATCGTATGTAGATAATCTGTATTCTCAGTTTTCCATTTGGCTATCGTTTCTCCTTTTTAATAATTTAATTTTGTTTAATAATTTATTAACATACTTTTGGCAGTCATACAAAGACATTATGGGTATCAAATGAAAGATAACAATATATGTTAGAAATATTTCTTATTTCGTGCATCTATCTGTATTAGTTTAGTATTAACAGCTATTTCAAATGTGCTCCCTCTTAAAAAGTTAAAAATATTTTATTTTTAATTTTAAAGGGGGGAATTTGAAATGGTTTTTAATGGTACCAAGAGATAGAAGCATAGAATTTGAAGTATTTTTAACATATATTCTTCTCTTTTATTTCCATATTGGATTTATTAAAACATCTATATCCTTTGGAAATTAAAACTCCTGCAATAAGGAGAAAATATCAGCTAATGGAAAACTGAATACAGAGTTATCTTATATAAATTGGAGAACTCTAAAATTGTGTTCCAATTTTCATGATCCATGAGGCAGCATGATTAATGGGTCGTATGATTTACAATAATGTTATTGGATCCTTGGGTCATATGATTGATAATAATGTTAATGGATCGCTGGATCGTATGATTGATAGCAATGGGCCGTATTATTGGTAATAACGTTATCCTATTACTGAGTCGTATGATTGATAATAATATTGTTGGGTCAGTGGGTGGCATGGTTAATAATACTGGTTCCTTAGATTGATAATAATGTTATTGGATCGCTGGGTCGTATAATTGATAATAATGTTATCCTATTAATGGGTCGTATGATTGATAATAATGTTAAATGATCGTTGTGTCGTGTCATGATAATAATTTTATTCTATTACTGGGTCGTATGATTGATAATAATTTTATCCTAATACCGTGTTGTATAATTAATATTAATGCCACGGACTTCAAATATACAAAATATACATCTACATTAAATTTCTGGAACTTTTTGAACATTAAAAATTTTGAATTTAAACAAAATATTACACAAACCAATGCCTATAATTTAATTGTGCCACTTGACACAATTGAATTTGTCAAAAATACCCCAGTAATCATTTAATTCTGTAACAAAAACACAAAACCAAAATTAAATTAAATTGAAATTCATCTATGCGTTATCTTCAATTAAAATGATTTCGCCATGACATTTCGCATTGTCAAAAACAAAAATCAACTAACAAATGGGCATAATTCAATTGGCGCCTGTTTTTCCACAGAGATGCACAAAAACAATCACAAGATGCAAGTGCAATTTGGAATTGTGGAATAAAGAACAACACACACACAGGACTACACAGGGACACTCACACACACATGTGCGTCCCTGACAAGTTCATTTGATTTTCAATTATACAATTTATCATATGTGTCAACAATATCAGCAACAACGGCGCTGCACGCCAGCATCATCATCATCGTCAATGCCATCAACAACGCGCCAGCAACACCATCAACGTCACCAGTGACCACAACGAAACGCTTCATCTACAAAACATATGCATCAAATGTGCCAGCAAGGATGCCTATGGAGGCATGGAGGAATTGATGCTTGCGAAGGGGCAAGGCAAGGCATTTGCATTGAATTCAATTTGAAAAAGGGATGCCAATGACAACAACAAATTAAAATTGATTTTTAATGAAATTAAAAGACTTCATCTGTTGCATACACCAGCCATATCCATACATACCATCACACACACGCCAGAAACATGTTGTACTCGTAAACTACTAGAAATGCAATTTCCCCATCCACCCCTTATGCTTCTGTGGGGAAGCCCAATGTGCAACAGGATAAAAATAAATGTGTTTCCTTTTTAATACATTTTCCCAGTAGAGATGTGAGTTCTTATTGCAATTGGGGCTGGCCATACAAGTGTGCATATGGCAGGAGGACATGTGGATGTGTTCCGTGTGGCATTGGAATAGCAATAGCAGTTCAAACATCCCCACACCAATAAGCCTTCAAGGCATAAAATATGTATTGATGTTTGAGGACACACATGGTGTGCAGGCATGTCTTCTTGCTTCGAGCCTAGACAGAAGTGTCAATACTTACCCGATTCGAAAGCTAGGGGGAGAGCATGTTAGCACTGTGGAACAAAATTATTTTTTTTTTTCGAAAATAGCTAAGTATATCGGCGTTTTAAAAGTTTGTTCATTCTAAAGGGGATGACGAATCTGCATAGGAATCCATGTGATCCTTACATTTTATGTATAGGATGTGTTCAGCAATATTACTGAAAACACTGCAAGGGACATTTTTGTGGAACACTTTAAGCCTCTAGCTCCTCAATAAAGGCTAGGCTAGGTCGTATGATTGATAATAATGTCAATGGATCGCTGGATCATATGATTGATAAAGATGTTACTGGATCGTTGGGTCGTATGATTGAAAATAATGTTATTGGATGGCTGGGTTGTATGATTTATAAAAATGTTAATGGATCGTTGGGTCGTATGATTGATAATAATGTTATCCTATTACTGGTTCGAATGATAGGTAATAAAGTTGTCCTATTACTGGGTCATATGATTAATAAATATTAATGATTGATAATAGTGTTATTGGATCGCTGGGTCGTATGATTGATAATAATGTCATACTACTACTGTTATGATTATACAAATATTCTTGGATCACTGGGTCGCATCATTAACGTAAATGCCACCGATTTCAAACACAATAATATACACCTACGTATTATTTTTGGAACATTTTGAATATTAAAAAAAATTGAATATAAACAAAATATTTCACAAACCAATTAATGTAGCTTTTATAATTGTTTGTCATAATGGAATTTGTCAAAAATACCCTATTTGTAGACACAAAAGCCTTTTTTAAAAAAAATTGTGATTTTTTCATTTTTGGTTAAATAGCAAAAGTTTACAAATCAGATAACAGAATATTTTTTATTTTATAACAGCTGGCTTCTCGACGTAGAAAAAAAAACAGGATTACTGACAGAAAAATTATGGATAAATGTAGAAGTTTTTGCTTATGTTGTTTTCAAAAATTAGAAAACAGAAGAAAGCAAGGCCTATGTATGGATAAATGTATTCACTTATTTCTACAAGAACGGTCATAAGTTCTTGTAGAAATAAGTGAATTAAAAAAAATCACTTTTAACCAAGTTTTTGCTTAAATTGTTTCTATTTTTAATTTGGTTAAATAGCGCGAAAATTAGATAACAAAAGAAACAGGTCCTCTTTGAAGAACATTTATGGATAAATGTATAAGTTATGGTCCTTTTTGTTGAAATAACGGAATTTCAAAAGATCACTTTATACCAAGTTTTTTATTTTATTTTTTTTCTTTTCATTTTTGGTTGAATAGCGCGAAAAACAAAATATTTTTTCCAAATTTTTTTTTCTATTTTTAATGGATTTTTTCGTTCCAGCGTTCGAAAAAATCAATTATTTCTCAATTTTTCGGATATAACCACTCTTTCTATGTGAAAGTACATTTCATAACTTTTGTAGCCATCATAATTGCCTTTTATTGAACATATAGGTCGGTCTTATCAGACTTGTTTTACCAGTAGGAGAGTAGGAATATTAAAGTTTCTTCGGAGAAAATTAGAATTTAAGTACAACAAGTAAGAAGGCGTTATATCATGAATCATGTTTGAGCTCAATGACTTCAAAGACAAAAAAATCGGACAAAAACATCGATGTATCACACTTTAAAATCCGTTTATAAATGCAGAAGTTATATAGAAAAATGTAAAAGCGCGACCCCTACGTTCGGCATAAAAAAATAAAAAAAATTTTTTTGAAACTACCTTTCAATAATACTTCATATTCGAAGGTGTACGGCGAACTTTTTTTTTTTTACTTGTAACCTGGTACGCTCTACTGTACACACCAATTTCATCATTCTAGCTGTATTCGTTTAGTTGGTACATTTTTTATCCCCTGTAGCCATTGTATCCCTTTATAGTACGAATTTGGAAAAAATGTTTCATTTTTCGTGTCAACGCAGTCAGAGGAATGTATACTCCGAATTTCATGATTCTAGCTGCGGTCATTTGGTAGGTACTATTTTTATCCCCTTTTTCCATTTTATCCCCAAAAAATATGAATTTCGAAAAATCCCTTTATTTTACATGTCTACGCAATCAGCGGAATGTATACATCGAATTTCATTATTCTAGATGCAGTCGTTTGGTTGTTACTATTTTTATCCCTCTATCCCCATTTAACCCTTTAAAAGTACGAATTTAGAAAAAATACTTTTATATTATGTATCTACTTTATTAGAGGAATGTACACGCCAAATTTCGTGTTTCTATCTGTTGTCGTTTGATAGGTACCATTTTTATCCCTTTTTGTCTCATTTCTCCCCCTACAAATAAAAATCACTCTATGGTGCCCTTTTATGCTATAAAGGGAATGAGCATTGCAAATATCAAGTAAATACAAGCTAACATGTTCAAAAAACATACTGAAATACTCTAAATATTAGGGGTATTTAGTCCTTGCGAGGGAAAAATTTTTCCCTCTGGGCCGATTTCGCCCACTTTCAATCCCAACCGATCTGCAACCATAAGACACATTTGGGAAAAATTTGAACCTCCTAGCTCATTTAGTTCGGAAGCTAGCGAGATTTCAACAGACAGACTGATTTTAAATAACAAAATTATACAAAATTAGTCAATGTTTTTTAAAAAAATTTTTTAATTAATAAAATTATACAAAATTTGACAATGTTTATTGATAAAAAATAATAAAAAAAAAAACAAAAAATAAAAAAAATTGTAAATAACAAAATTATACAAAATTTGTCAATGTTTAAAAAAAAATTTAATTAATAAATTTATACAAAATTTGACAATGTTTATTTTAAAAAATAATAATAATAAAAAAAAAAAAAAACAAAAAATAAAAAAATGTTTAAATAACAAAATTATACAAAACTTGACAATGTTTTTCATAAAAAATAACAAAAAAAAAATGATTTTCCCGAGCCACGATTCGAACCCGACACCTTCTGGTGGCAACGCGGACGCCTTAGCTCTGTGACCACCACACGAAAAATTCGTTCCCATTCACTTGTGAAAATTCTATAAGCTTCCCGCGGAAGTACTTCCATTTTTCCTCAGTATTTCTTCGAAAAAAATAATTTATTTATTTAAATATATTTTACAAATAAATTTATAAAATGTTATACTTCAGAAAATTTTCTGTAGCATAGTGTTATATTGCATATAGTCCACATACTGAGGGTTTGAGGTTTGTCTTATATATGTATTTACAATGTATGTGTGTGTGTTTGATGGTGTTATCCTTGTACACTCGTCATACGTTTGCGCTCCTCCTTTGCTCAAATGACATTATGGCCAGTTGTATTTTATTTTGTTATTACAACGACTTTTCTCCCTACATTTAAATGTGTGTGAGCAGATTATTGTGATGTGAGTGAGTGTCTGACACATCATTGCCGTCATTAAGATAACTGACCAACCTCATCCACCAGCTCCCTTGATGATGGCCCTTATCAACAACCAACACTGGCCATGTTTATATATTCAACACGTGTTAAGTGTTTGGGATTTGTTTATTACCTTGTGTTCTCTTCATCATCATCATCAATTCATTTCATTCATTTGCTTTTTTTACACCTGCAAATGTCTGGCGTGGGCGTGTAATGATTATTATTACAAAAGTTATTAATACCTCGGTTTATCGGATTGCCAGGAATTCCATATGATTCCAATACGGGCATACTTGGCAAGAGTTTCTTGCTGATTATCAGCATCAGCCGCAGCATCATCATCTCGCTATAATACCATAATGCCTTTTAGGGCTTATCATCACTTCGCTTTTATTGCTGTCCTGTGGCTGGGATTCAATGAAATTGATTTTTACCGGGAATTGCCGCTCTTAAATAAGCCATGCAGAAGCATGGATACAACGCAATCTGGGTGGAACCGTGTAAGATAATATTATTAAAATGCCATTGATGATGGCAATATAATTTATGATGGTCATGCACGTGCAATAGGGTGGAACGTGAGGACAATGATAAAGGTACCACAACAATCAGGGGTAGAAAGAATTAAATTTAATTTTTATTTATTGACATAGAAATTAGTTAATTACAATTTAATATATGTACAAATAAATGCAATTAAATAAATTTTCAATTTTACTCTTCTACTTATAAATATATATTTATATTATTTTTTGCCAAAAACATTGAAAAAGAAAAAAAACCTGAACCACCCTAATGTATACCTCTACAAATATACCTTTTTTATTACAAACTTTCTGTACTAAAAGTAAAGTCAAAAGTTGTTAAACTTTTATTAAAGTGACCTCATGCTGTCCAGCATTTGATCTAGGAAAAGTTAACCTGGTTAAGGTAGCCACCATGATGAAGTGTAGGAAGGGGAAACCTGAAAGGGATGGAAGACACCCTGGCTCATTTTGAAACTTGATTATTGGCATACTTTAGATGGAATTTTATTGAATTAATGTGTGTTATTGAGTCTGTCAATGACAGACCTGATAATTTCTTTTTGGGCGTGTTATGCCTTTTTTATTTACTTTTTTGTTAAACATATTCTTGTGTATAATACATATCGTTACCAAAATATAAGAAAGACTCAACTAATATTTCTGTTTATTATGACCCAAGTTGTTGTGTTTTGTTAAAATAACCAAAAAACTCGATTTGCAAAAAAATGTTTGTTGAGACTTTTTTATATTTTGGTAACGATATATAAGTACGTTTGTGTACACGAGTAGATGGTTAATAAAGGTGATATGCTCGTTAGGAATTGTGGAAAATGCAATTTGCATATTATTAACAAGACAATGTAATAGCAATCGTCATTCGGGGGGTGCTTCCATTAAATTGGAAAAAGGCTGCAATGGAAATTGGTTAAAATAAGTAGATAGAAAGAAATATTTGCGTTCGAATCATAATTTGAAGCCAAAAGGGTTATATATTTCACCAGTATAGTATAGTTACTAGACAATATTTTCGACCACTAGTCAATCGTACTATTGACCTTATAGTCGACCTTTTATTCAACTGTACTATCGCCCTTATAGTCAACCATATATTCGTTCTCAGAGTCGACTATATTACCAAATTTATAGTGAACTATATTGTCGACTTCGTAGTGAACTATATTGTCGACTTCGTAGTGAACTACATTGGCGACTTCGTAATCAACTATATTGCCGAATTCGTAATCGACTATATTTTACTATATTGTCAACTTAGTAGTTGACTATATGATCGACTGTTAACTCGACACTATATTCGAAAATATATTCGACTACAATGTTGAAAATATAGTCGACTACAAAGTCGAAAATATAGTGAATACAAAGTCGAAAATATAGTGACTACAAAGTCGATCATATTATCGACTTCATAGTCGACCATATTAGCGACTTCATAGTCGACCATATTATCGCCTTCATAGTCGACTATATTGTCAACTTCATAGCCCATTATATTATTGACTATTACTTGACTACATTGTTTTACATTGTTCTACATTTATTACTCATAGTCGTCTATATTTTCGACTTCATAGTCGACTATACTGTCGACTATTATTGTCGACTATATTGTCGACTAAATTGTTGACTTAATAGTTGACTTTATTGTCGACTTAATAGTTGACTTTATTTTCGACTATATTGTAGAGTTTATAGTCGACCATATTGTTGACTTATTAGTCGACTAAATAGACGACGATATTGTCGACATACTAGACGACTGTCTTTTCGACTTAAAAGTCGACTTTTTTGTTGGCTTATTACTTATAACCCACTATATTATAGACTTAATAATCGACTATATTTTCGACTTTATTGTCGACTTAATAGTCTACTATATTGTCAACTTTATTATACACTTATTAGTCGACTGTATTACAGACTTAATAGTCGACTATATTGTCGACTTAATATTCGACTATATTGTCGACCTAATAATCGGCTTAATAGTCGATTATATTGACGACTTAATATTCGACTGTATTGACGTCTTAATAGTCGACTATATTGTTGACTAAATTGTCGACTTAATATTGGACTTTATCATCGCTTTAAGTCGCTATATTTTCGAATTTGTAGTCACTATATTTTCGACTTTGTAGTCGACTATATTTTCAACATTGTAGTTGACTATATTTTCGAATATAGTGTCGAGTTAATAGTCGACATCATAGTCGACCATAATATCGACTTTATAGTCGACCATATTATCGACTTCATAGTCGACCATATTAGCGACTTCATAGTCGACTATATTGTCAACTTCAAAGCCCGTTATATTGTTGACTATTACTTGACTACATTGTCGACTTATTACTCGATTACATTGTTGTCTTCATATTCGTCTATATTTTCGACTTCATAGTCGACTATTATTGTCGGCTTAATAGTCGACTACATTGTCGGCTTAATAGTCGACTAAATTGTTCACTTAATAGTTGACTTTATTGTCGACTTAATAGTTGACTTTATTTTCGACTATATTGTAGACGTTATAGTCGACCATATTGTCGACATACTAGACGACTATCTTCTCGACTTTATTGCTGGCTTATTACTCGACTATATTGTCGACTTTATAACCCACTATATAGTAGACTTAATAGTCGATTATATTTTCGACTAATAGTCGATTATATATTCGACTAATAGTCGATTATATTTTCTACTAATAGTCGACTATATTTTAGACTATACTGTCGGTTCAATAGTCGACGTTAATGTCGACTTAATATTCGACTATACTGTCGGTTCAATAGTCGCCTATACTGTCGATTTTGTAGTCGACTATATTGACCTTATAGTCGACTTTGTATTAACCTTATAGTCGACTTAATAGTCGATTATATTTTCGACTAATAGTCGATTATATTTTCGACTAATAGTCGACAATATTTTAGACTAATAGTCGACAATATTTTAGACTATACTGTCGGTTCAATAGTCGACATTAATGTCGACTTAATATTCGACTATACTGTCGGTTCAATAGTCGCCTATACTGTCGATTTTGAAGTCGACTTTGTAGTCGACAATATTGACCTTATAGTCGACTTTGTATTAACCTTATAGTCGACTATATTTTCGACCTTCCAGTGGACTATATTGTCGACCTTACAGTTCACTATGTTCCCGACTATCCAGTCGACTTTGTAATTATCTATATTGTTGACTTTGGAGTCGATATAGTGTCGACTATATCGTTGTCGATTTTTTAGTTGACTATATGTCGACTTCATAGTTTACTGTATGGTCGAGCTTATAGGCGACAGTATTTTTGAAAATATTGTCGAACAAATAGTAAAGGGTCCGCCAACTAACGTTTTTTTTTTAACTATTCAACCGTTAGACTATTATTTGTGGGGAGCCGAGGCAGCCATTTGAATGAAAGTATTTTCCATTATTAATCGGAAGGATTGTACTTTCAAATAAAAAAAGAAATTTTAGAAAATATTCAGTAGTTTTTTTATAGCATTTTCAAAAAAAAGTTATTTGGCGGACCCTTTATTTAGTCCAATATATTGTCACAAACAGTCGACAATATAGCTGCATCAAGTTTTGTAAAGCATCTCTAAAAAATACCTTACCCATTTGTAGTCTTACCCTTAAGAGAAGGCCCTTTTCAATTAATTCAAAATTATATCGCGAATAGCTCACTGATTAATTGACGTTTTGAGGAATATTTTATGGAGTATCCTATGGATATTCGTCATATATTGAAGGGTATGCTTTTTTTGAATGACAGCAACAAAAACATAAGTTTATTTTTTTTTAACGTAAGCGCTCATCCTCAGATTTCGGAACAGAGATTTCCATAATACACCAGATCGAAGACTTTAGCCCCAGACTATATATGATTTTAAAAATTTTCAAATTTTATTTACAGTTTGCCTCGTTTTCACACAACCCAGAGCTTGAGCTAACCTAAAGTTATAAATGACAATTTGTATAAAATTTTAAATATTTTTAAATTATTAATAAATATTATTTAATTAGTTAATTAAAATTTATAAATGACAATTTGTATGAGATTCTAAATACTTTTAAATTAGAATTAAATTTTCCAAAAACACCTAATATCGTAAATTTAGCTCTGCTGAATTGAAAGTTATAAATGACAATTTTTATAAAATTTTAAATATTTTTAAATTATTAATAAATATTATTTAATTAGTTAATTAAAATTTATAAATGACAATTTGTATGAGATTCTAAATACTTTTAAATTAAAATTAAATTTTCCAAAAACCCCAAATATTGTAAATTTAGCTCTGATGAATTGTAAAGTATAATTAATTAATCAATTTGTCTTCTTTATTTTCTTTGCAGGTATGTCTTCACAATCGTTTAACAAAATTGCGTAAGTTTAGAGTAATTAATATATATAAAATTATAAAACTTTATTATAACAGAAAACGTGGAAACTTTGGGAAGGTTTTCGAATCAATATATATTCCGATCGTGATACTATAAACATTGCAGTTAGCTTAACTATTCGTTTTGGTTTTAAGGATGAGTTATAACGTCTAGTATGACTCGATTTACTAATCTAGAAAAATAAATATCTTCCTGGTTTATATTTTCACATGTGATTCTTGCTATACTGACATAGCATATATATTTATAGCATTTTGTCAAATATTTATTTTAAATGGAAAAGGGAAATGAAAACGAGCGAAGAATGAATTCTTTTTTTTGGAAATGTTTATGTATTTATGTAGATACATGCATGAGCTGTTTTGCTTACTTTCAACGATATGATAATAAGACATTTACATTTTCTACGCTCACATGCCAAATGGGCGGAGATTTTCGTGGCACCACATATATAAATTGTAAGTGATAAGGCTACGGGGAGCTATAAGAAGCCAGAGGAATGAGAGGGTCATATTTGAACGTTGAGGGTGGTCATATACTAATATTATGTATATGTTGACAAAACTGCAAAATATTATATTTCTTTGCTAGTTTCATCAAATTTATATTATTAAATATTTTTTAATTCCTTTGTTATGGAATTTTTCTTCACTTTGTCGCCTAGCGAAATTCTACTTTGCACACATGCTCAAGTTCAATATATTATGAAAGAAGGTCAGAAACTTAAAATACCCAGTCTTACAGTTTCTCTAGATCAATTAGTTTGCTACTGTAAAAAGCAAAGTGAAATTCATTTACACATTTCTACGAAAAATTCTCATCTTTTCAAATATTTTTTAATATACATTTCTATTAAAATTTCTGAGTCTTTTTCAATACGTCTATTGCCTATATTTGCCATAAATGTCACCATGCCATTTGTAAATAAACTTGTAAAATTCATTTACATATTTCTACGAAAAATTCTCATCTTTTCAAATATTTTTTATATAAATTTCTGTTAAAATCTCTGAGTCTTTTTCAATACTTCTATTGCCGAAATTTGCAATATTGCATGGTGACATGCCATTTGTAAATAAATTTGCATTCTATAAAATATAGATGCAAACTGGTCTTGAGCCACGAAAATATCCCAGTTCAAATCAAATTTTGATTACAGACCAAATGAAATGAATTACAGACCAAATAATGAAATTTTATATTGCACACATGATCAAGTTATATTTATTCTGAAAGGAGGGCGTACAATTAAAATACCCAGTCTTAAAATTTTTCAAGATCAATTCGTTTACTGCTGTAAGATGCAAATTAATATTTAAAAAGTTATTTATGGATTTCTTCGAGAATTTATAATTTATATATAAAGAATTTATAAAGACATATGAACAGGTTCCAACCAGTATGGTGGTCCTGTTGGTCTCCCCTAGACGAAGTCTAGAGGAGACAATTTATTAAAACAAGACAAATTTGGATTTTTAATATTTTATTAGAGCAAGTGTTGCTGCTTCGTACGGAGTACACAAAACTACTACTCATTTGCCAACCATAACGGGAACGATACCTCCATCTATCGGATTTATACATATGTATACATATGTACATATATTTTATAGCATTGCCATAAATTCATCAGTTGAGATCGACCATATGATCGATCTGCAACACATAAATTCTTTTTTTTTTTTAACGAAATTTGCCTTTCCTTTTCTTTCTAATAAAATTCTACATTGCACACATGATCAATTCCAATATCGCCTAAAAGGAAGATATGCAACTGGATTATCTAGATTTACAGTTTTTCTAGATCAATTCGTTTACTACTGTGGAAAGCAAATAAATATTGATATGTTTATTTGTGGATTTCTTTGAGAAAAATTATATTTCTTCTACACTTTAAATTTATTTGAGATTCTTGTCATTATTTTGTCATTTATTTTACGAAATTTTCCATTATTTTTTATTTAATAAAATACTACTTTGCACACATGACCAACTGCAATATATTCTGAAAGAAGGACATGCATTAAGACTACCCAGTCTTGCAGTTTTTTTAGATCAATTCGTTTAATTACGGAAAAAGCAAATTAATATTTATATGTTTATTTATGGCATTCTTCGAGAAAATGAATATTTCTTCTAAATTAAATTTACTGAGAGTCTTCTTATATTTTTTTTGCAAAATGTCCGTTTTTTATGTAATAAAATTCTACTTTTCTGGATCAATTCGTTTACTCCTGTGAAATGCTAATTAATATTTATATGTTTGTTTATGGATTTCTATGAAAAATCCTCATTTCATTTAATAAAATAAAACGTTTGTAAAATTACTGAGTCTTTTTAAATACTTCTTTTACCAAAATTTATCATTATTTTGCTATCTAATAACATTCTACTTTGCACACATGATTAAGTCCAATATATTCTGTAATGAGGCCATGCAATTAAAGTATCCAGTCTTATAGTTGTTTTAGATCAATTCGTTTACTTCTGTAAACTGCTAATCATTATTTATGGATTTCTTCAAGGAAAATTATATCGCATTTACACTTTAAATCTGCTGAGAGTTTTCTTAAATCCTCTTTTTACCAAAATTGTCCACTATTTTGTTATATACTTACATTCTACATTGCACACATGATCAGGTGCAATATAGTCTGAAAGGAGGTCATGCATCTAGATTATCAAGTCTTACAGTTTTTCTACATCAATTCGTTTACTAGTGTAAAAAGCAAATTAAAATTTGTATATTTATTTACACATCTTCGAAAATCTTCATTTCGTCTATTTGGGAATTTTATTACATTCGTCTATTGCCGAAATGTAATTATTTTATTATCTAATAAAATTCTACCTGGCACACATGATCGGGTCCAATATAGTCTGAAAGGAGGATATGCAGCTAGAATATGTAGTCTTACAGTTTTTCTAGATCAATTCGTTTTCTCCTTTAAAAAGCAAATTAATATTTATATGTTTGTTTTTGGATTTCTATGAAAAATCCTCATTTTTCTACATTAGACGTTTATTAAAATTACTGAGAGTCTTTTCAAATACATCTATTAGCAAAATTTGTCATTATTTAGTTATCTAATGAAAATCTACCTTGCACACATGATCAGGTCCAATACAGTCTGAAAGCAGGACATGCAAGTCATATACCCAGTCTTACAGTTTCTCTAGATAAATTCGTTTACTGCTGTAAAATGCAAATTAATATTTATGTTTTATTTTTGGTTTTATTCTAGAAAATGTCTTCTTAAGTTCTGAAATTTGCGATTATTTTGTTTTCTAATAAAATTCTACTTTGCACACATGATCAAGTCCAATATATTCTGAAAGCATGGCATGCAATTCATATACCCAGTATTACAGTTTTTCTAGATCAATTCGTTTGCTACTGTAAAATGCAAATTAAAATTCTGGTTTTATCTTTGGTTTCTTCTAGAAAATGTCTTCTTAAGTTCTGAAATTTGACATTATTTTGTTTTCTAATAAAATTCTACTTTGCACACATGATCAAGTCCAATATATTCTGAAAGTAAAGCATGCAATTCATATACCCAGTCTTACAGTTTCTCTAGATAAATTCATTTGCTGCTGTAAAATGCAAAATAATATTCAGGTTTTATTTTTGGTTTCTTCTAGTAAATGTGTTATTAAGTTCTGAAATTTGACATTATTTTGTTTTCTAATAAAATTCTACTTTGCACACATGATCAAATTCAATGTAGTCTGAAAGGAGGATATGCCACTGTATTATCTAGACTTGCAGTTTTTCTAGATCAATTCGTTTACTCATGTAAAATGCAAATCAATGTATGTTTGTTTATGGATTTCCGCAAGTAAATGTCTATTTCTTATACATTTTAAATTTGCTAAAAGCTTTTTTCAATCATTTTTTATCAAAATCTTCCATTATTTTGTTATCTAATGAAATTCTACATTGCACACATGATCAAGTCCAATATATTCTGAAAGCAGGGCATGCAATTCATATACCCAGTCTTACAGTTTTTCTAGATCAATTCGTTTGCTGCTGTAAAATGCAAATTAATATTCAGCTTTTATTTTTGGTGTCTTCTAGAAAATGTCTTCTTAAGTTCTGAAATTTGACATTATTTTGTTTTCTAATAAAATTCTACTTTGCACACATCATCAAATCCAATGTAGTCTGAGAGTATGATATGTCACTAGATTATCTTGTCTTATAGTTTTTCTAGATCAATTCGTTTACTCGTGTAAAATGTAAATTAATATTTATATTTTTATGAATTTCTTCATCTACTATTTTTTTAAATACTTTTTTTACCGAAATTTGCCATTATTTTGTTATTTATTTTTGTGCTGCTTTGCACACATGGTCAAACCCAATATAGTCTGAAAGAGGGATAAGCAACTAGATTATCTAGCATTACTGTTCTTCTAGATCAATTCGTTTACTTCTGTAAGAAGCAAATTAATATTTATATTATTATTTACGTATTTCTTCGACAACATATTTACTTATTCGGCAACAAACGTTTGTTAAATTTACTATGTCTTTTTAAATTCTTTTAATATCGAAATTTGTCATTTGACTAAATTCTGCTTTGCACACTTGTTGAAATCCTAAATATTCTGAAGGAAATTCTTGCAATAAAATACCAGAGTCTTACAGTTTCACTAGATCACTTCGTTTACGCGTTTAAAATGCAAGCCAATATTTATGTGTGTAAAGTTATTTAGCCGAATAAATGTTAATTTCTCGTAGTGGTAACTGCACAATGGGAATTTCCATCACAAATTTCATTAAAAGTTTGTTGAATATACCAACAATCTTTTAATATTAAGTTTGTTGCTGAAATGTATCATGTATTTATTATATCATGCGAAGGTCACATTTTGGGTTTCCTTTAGACAAGCATAACACCCAGTGTGACATTACAAATTCTTCGCTTACACATCCGCAGTTGCTGAGATACTAAAAAGACCAACTTTCCATTTCGCATTTTTATGTGTTGTCTTTTTTCGTGGCTGCATAAGCGCGTACTTGCGTTCATAGCGCTGATGCTACACATCATCCATAACCCAGCTAGACGGGATTTATGTAAGCGAATTTGTTCCGCGTTAAAGTCACGTAGATTCACATATCGTTCTCCCAGGAAACACACCAACCTCAGCGCCACATCGGGTAACAACATCATCAGCAGCAGCAGCAGCATCGCAATGGTTGTGGCAGGGCAGCTTCTAAGGAAGCGTGAATTCATAAATCCATGCATAAATTGTATATGTCATGAGCTGGCTTCCGACATATCTCATACTGACATCTTAGCATAGCAATCTTTCGCGGGATCGTAAAAAATATGGTAATTCTTCTTTTCATTTTGGGCGAAAAAAATAGAGAAAAAATCATATCCTACATATGTATGAATACATCATGAATCAGAGCTGAGGTAAGGTAGGGAACGTGATTGCAAAATATGGAAAAAGGTGGAGGCAAATGGAAAATGAGATTTTTCTGTCAAACTTTTTATAAAATATTTGTTAAATTGTTTTTAAATTCTTTGTAGTAGAATTTTAAAATTATTTTTCCAGCTGGCAACTAAATCTGTTTTGCATAGATGCTCAGTTGTATTCGAGGCTGAAAGAAGGCTTTGCAATAAAATTCTAGTTTCTTTCCAAATCCATTCGTTTAATCGTTTAAAATGAAAATGAATATATAAATATTTTTTATTTAATTTGAAATATGTTATTTTATTTTACTTGTAATTTATTTATTCAGAAGACTCATTAAATTTCACGAAAGTCTGTCTAAATTAATTCAGTTATTAAAATTTATCAATATTTTATTATTTTATTTTTATTAAATTTCACCAAAGTTTGTTTAAATTAATTCTGTTATTAAAATTTATCAATATTTTCACAGCTGACATAATTCAACTATGCACACATAAAAAATAGTTTTCTATATTATCGTACTTGTAGCTGACTATAGTATTGACCTTTTAGTCAATTAGTCGATCTCGTTATTGACTATATTATCGACCTGATTGTTAGCTGTATTGTGGACCTAATTGTAGGCTATATTTTAGTCGACTATAATATTGCTATAAGTTTCCTTTAATGTCCTACTTGTAGCCAACTATAATATAGACATTAGTGTACTCTGTTCTTCTTCTGGTAACCGACTATATTGCTGATCTCATATATTGTCAACTATATTGTTCACGTTATAATCGATTCTAATATTTACCATATTGTCGACCATATAGTCAACTATATTATCGATCTCATAGTCAGCTATATTGTCGATCTTATAGTCGACTATAATATTCAACTTATTCTAATATTTACCTTATTGTCGACCATATAGTGAACTATATTGTCGATCTCATAGTCTATCTCATTATCATTATCTCATTATCGATCTCATAGTCGGCTATATTGTCAACTATAATGTTCACCTTATAATCGTTTATAATATTTGCCTTATCATATAGTCAACTATATTGTCGATTTTATAGTCGACTATATTGTCGATCTTATAGTCAACTATAATGTTCACCTTATAATCGATTATAATATTTACCTTATAGTCGACCATATAGTCAACTATATTGTCGATCTCATAGTCAGCTACATTGTCGATCTTACTATAATGTTAACTATTATCATATAGTTAACTACTTTAAATTTGCCAAATAAGTAAATAAAAATATATAAATTAATTTGCTTTTTACAGAAGTAAACGAATTGATCTAGAAAAAGTGTAAGATTAGACATTCAAGTTCCATATCCTCCTCTCAGACTATATTGGATTTGACCATGTGTGCATCATATAATCTTATAATCGATTATAATATTCACGTTATAGTCGATGTTATTGTCAACTATATTGTCTTCGTTAAATTGTCCAAATAAGTAAATAAAAATGTAAATATTAATTTGCTTTTTACAAAAGTAAATGAATTGATCTAGAAAAACTGTAAGACTAGATACTCTAGTTCTATGTTCTTCTTTCACACTATATTAGATTTGACCATGTGTGCAAAGTAGAATTTTATTAAAAAACAAAATAATGACCAATTTCGGTAAAAAAAAAAAGATTTAAACACATTTTTCCGCAGAGATCCCTAAATAAAAGTATAAATATTAATTTGCATTTTACACGAGTAAACGAATTGAAATAGAAAAGCTGTAAGATTAGATACTCTATATACATATCCTCCTTTCAGACTATATTGGATTTGACGATGTGTGCAAAGTAGAATTTTATTACATAACAAAATAATGACAAATGTCACCTTATAATCGATTATAATATTCACGTTATATTCGATGTTATAGTCAACAATATTGTCTTCGTTAAATTGTCCAGATAAGTAAATAAAAATATAAATAAAACTGTAAGACTAGATACTCTAGTTCCATATTCTTCTTTCAGACTATATTCGATTTGACCATGTGTGCAAAGTAGAATTTTATTAGAAGACAAATTTCGATAAAAAGAGAAATCCGCAGAAATCCATAAATAAAAGTATAAATATCAATTTGCATTTTGCACTAGTAAACTAATTGATACTAATGAAAAACTGTAAGATTAGATATTCTAGTTAAATATCCAACTTTCCAACTGTAATGGATTTGACCATAATAAAATAATGGCAAATTTTGTCTATATTATCGTCCTTTTAGACGATTATTATGTCGACCGTGTTCATTTATATATTCTCTATATATTCAACAAACTCGTAATGAATTTTTGACGAAAATTCTCGTTGTGCACTTACCACCAGAAGAAATTAACATTCGCATAAACAACTTTTCATATAAATATGGTTTTGCATTTTAAACATGAAAACGAATTGATCTATGGAAACTGTGAGACTCTAGTATTTCATCGCAAGGCATTCCTTCTGAATATATAGGATTTCATCGAGTGTGCAAAGCAGATATTTGTCATATGACAAATTTCAATATTAAAAGGGTTTAAAAAGGCTCTCAGTAATTTTAGCAAACGTTACATGCAGAAGAAATGAAAATATTTACGAAGATAGACAAACATATTAATTTGATTTTTAAAGAAGAAACGTATTAATCTAGAAAACCGGTAAGATTAGATAATATAGTTGCATATCCTCCTTTCAGACTATATTGGATTCGATTATGTGTGCAATGGAGAATTTAATTTGATAACAAAATAATGCAAATTTTGGTTACAAATTAAAAAATATTAGTAAATTTAATGTGTAAAAGAAATTTACATTTTCTCGAAAAAATCCACAAATAAAAATATAATTGTTAATTTGGATTTTATACTTGTTAACGAATTTATCTAGAAAAGCTGTAAGCCAAGGTATTTTTCCTTCTTACAGAATACATATATTGAATTTGTGTTTGTGCAATGTACAATTTTATTAGATTTTTTATCAGTTGTAAGGAGTACGAAGTACGAAGTACATGCCGTATGATTATTATTTGAGATAATAAACTAAGGCGTATGACTAATATTATTTCAGTTGTACAAAGAGTAAAAGTTATGCAGCATTTAGAATAGGTATGAATGATATTATTTGAGTTGTAAGGAGAATACCGGAGCGTATGATTGCCATTTGATATAATAAGTCGTTTGTATTCTTGATATTATTATTTGAATTGTAAATTTTATTAATCACACACAATGTGGTTCCAGGCAACGCAGAAAAGTTAAAGAAATAGGGAATCTATACGAATAACATATTAGGAGGAATTGTAGAGAATATATTAGGCTATCATATAATTCCCACAAGGCAAAGTAATTTGCCAATAAGCTCAAGAATATTTAAGTTACAAACCTTAGGGTCTGTCTGTCCCTCATAAAAAAACCCTTACTGTCCTAAATTAATACCCATTAAAAGCTTATATACCAAAAGATAACAATTTATTTATACACAAGTTACACAGTTCTATTATCATTTCCTTTGTAAGAGAGGTGATTCGGTGTCATAGTAACAAAATAGGATTATTTATTAATCAGATTTTCCTAGATAAAAAAGAGCTACACCAAAATAATGAAGTACAACACACCGCAACGTATGATTGTTATTTGAGACAATAAACTAAGGCGTATGATTAATATTATATATTATTATATGTACAAGGTGTAAAAGAGTAAAGCAAAAATACGGAAGAATTGTAAATAAGAATTTAAGCGTTTTTATTCTACAGGTAAAAGTTCAATAGCTCATTTGTTTCTTCATACATATCCTTAGATATATGTATGTTGTTAAAGAATTTTATCATAATTTTGTCATTTGACAAAAATCTACATGACACACATGATCCAGTTCAATATATTCATAATATAATGTGTTTATTTCTTCTACTAGCTCATGTCCATTTTTTCTTTCATAAATTTGAGATTTGGCTGGTCTATTTTGCACACGTGATAAAGTGCAATATATTCGAAAATATAGTTTTTCTAGATCAATTCGATTACTTGTTTAAAAGACAATTTAATATTCAAATGTATTTTCATTTCTATGAAAATATGTATATTTTTATTTCTTCTTCTGACCGATGTCCATTAGAATTGTTTCTTTCTCAAATTTGTCATTTGACAAATATCTACTTTGCACACATGAATAAGTCGAATATTTTCGGAAACAGGGACTAATAATAAAATACCCAAGCCTTACAGTTTTTCTAGATCAATTCGTTTATTCTTCTTTCATAAATTTATCATTCGACAGAAATCTACTTTGCACACAAGATAAAGTGCAATATATTCAGAAAGAGGGGCTTGTAATAAAATATATGAGCCGCGCAGTTTATCTATATCAATTCGTTTAGTCGCTTTAAAGACAATTGATATATTTATTTGTATTTTCATTTCCACGAAAATATGTTTATTCTTCTACTGGTTCACAGAAGTTTTTCTTTTACAAATTTGTCATTTGATCTACTTTGCACACATGATTAAGTGTAATATATTCGGAAAGAGAGGTTTATAATAAAATGCCACAGTTTTACAGTTTTTCTACATCAATTCGTTTACTTGTTTAATAGACAAATTAATACTTACATGTGTTTTCATTTCTTTGAAAATATGTATATGTTTATTTCTTCTTCTGGCTCATGTCCAATAGAATTTTTTCTTTCACTAATTTATCAGTTGATTGAAATCTACTTTGATAAAGTCCAATATAGTCGTAAAGAGGGTCTTATAATAAAATACCCGATTCTTATACTTTTTCTAGATCAATTCGTGTTCTCCTTTTAAAGACAGTTTAATATCCCAGTGTTATTTCATTTCTACGATAATATGTTTATTTCTTCTACTGGCTCATATCCCATAGATATTTTTCTTTCACAAATTTGTCATTTAACAATTATCTACTTTGCACACATGATAAAGTCGAATATTTTCGGAAAGAGGGATTTGTAATGAAATACTGTAGCCTTTCAGTTTTTCTAGATCAATTCGTTTACACAATTCAAAAATTTTTCATTTTACAAAGATCTACTTTGCACACATCAAAAAGTTAAATATATTCGGAAAGAGGGACTTGTGATGAAATACCTTAGTCTTAAATTTTTTCTAGATCAATTCGTTTTCTCGTTTTAAAGACAATTTAATATATACATGTTTTTTTTTCATTTCATAAAAATATATTTATTTATTCTTCTTCATTTGACAAAGATCTACTTTGCACACATGATTAAGTCCAATATATTTGGAAAGAAAGACTTGTAATAAAATGCCCGGGCCTTATAGCTTTACCAGATCAATTCGTTTTCTCGTCTAAAAGACAATTTAATATATACATGTTTTTTCATTTCAACAAAAATATGATTATTCCTTCTTCTTCATTTGACAAAGATATACTTTGCACACATGATGAAGTCCTATATATTCTGAAAGAGGGACTTGTAATAAAATACAGGAGTTTTACACTTGTTCTAGATCAATTCGTTTACTTGTTTAAAACACAATTTAATATTTACATGTATTTTAATTTCTACGAAAATATGTTTATTTCTTCTTTTTCTTTAAAAATATATAAAATTCCCTTTTGCCTGTGAAATATTTCGACTTCCGAAAATAATCTACTTTACACACTTGATGAAATCCAATATATTCTGAAAGAAGGATTTGCTATAAAATACCCGAGTATCGCAGTTTTTCTAAATCAGTCCGTTAGCTCGTTTAAAATGCCAACTAGCATTTATATCTCTTCGAAAACTTTATGAATTCTTCATGTTTGTAGTTAGGATCATGATTACTTGTAGTTAATTGTTTAAATAGTTTAAGACATTTAATAAATGTAATTTCTTGAAGAATATTGTCATTCAATTATAATTGGCCACTTGGCTTGGAATTACAAAGAAATAAATGAAATGAAATGAAATAATCTGGGTTGTGTAGAGTGCTTGCGTTCATTTTTTTAATTTGTCATTCCGAATTTCATTTCGCAGTGATAAGCACAACATTCATCATTCTCCTGACCCACTGTGCTTGTATTGTTTCTTATAGATCTTATATCAAGCTTTCTTATATCAAGCCACAATTGAACTTTAGTTGTTCTGATTTAATTCCTTATATTAAACTTGGCCATAACCAAAAACTTCTCATACAACTACTATTAAAAAGCATTAGTGACCACACTTTATGCTTCCTCTTCCGGGTAGTAAACCACTCTTTGGGCTCTGGAAAAAGGTCACATCCGCATAAAGTTTTATCCATAATTTGAGCGTACATGACTGTGCGTCTTGGTGTATTCCCAAGTTTATTTAAGTGTCGGTTTAATAAATAAATCCTTCCCCGTTGGGGAATTTCATGTTTCTCCGGTCACAGACATTCATTAAACACGTGCTCAAACAAATTTACACTCCTTAGACTCTCTCTCTCTCGCTCTCACTCACTCTCTTTTTTTGTCACTATTATTTGAGAAGGATTATTTTGCGGTGTTTATATTAGGTATTTATTCTTTCTTTCTTTCTTGGGGTTTTCTTGTTTTCTCGTTTTTCCCCTCACTCTCCCTTGTTTGAAGAGAGATGGCAGGGGGTGATGTTATAGCTACTACGTACGCATTCATTCATAGATTGCTGTTACGTGTGTTTTGTATTTATAAATATTATACCGGACCGGGGTGGTATTGATTAAATACCTCCGCTCGTTGGGAGGTTATAAAAATAAATAAACGTTCAGAATGTGTTCAGCAGGCTGTGGTTGGGTGGGTGGGTGTATGGCTGGCTGTCTGTTTTGATTTTGCTATTTTGGTAAATATGGGTTTTGTGGCTTAAAGTAGAGACCAAAAATGTGTTTTAGCCAAAAATGAAATGAAAAATAAATCAATATTTTATGAACTCAATTAAAGTTATGACGACCATATTTATGTACTCAGTCCCCTAAACAAAAAATATGTATAAACAAATTTCTTGTTTTTTGTTTAAAGGATACAAATTATTTAAACAGGTTTTGTTGGGGTAGGATAGCATGTTGGGTTTTACAATTTAATGACTTTTCATTAGAGTTTGTAGTTAATTTTAAGGTTTATGGAATTATTAAATAATTTAGCTGAAATTTACCTTAAAAATCCCCATGGAAAGGAGAAAACATTTTTTATGCACAAGTTACAAATTTGTGTTGGAATTTTCTTGGTAATGAGTTGCTTCGAGATCATAGCAACAAAATAGGATTATTTATTAATCAGATTTTCCTAGAAAAAATTTGTGTTTTAGAAACTGAAATTGGAGAAAATTAAAAATTATGCCCACCGCAGCGTATGATTGTTATTTGAGATAATAAGCCAGGGAGTATGATTGATATTTGATATATTGAGCCAGGGCGTATGATTGATATTATTATTTGAGTTGCAAAGAGAATGAAGAGACAATTGCACGCCTTAGCGTATGATTGCTATTTGAGATAATAAGCCAAGGTGTATGATTGGCATTATTACTTGGTAAGAAGAACGCCGTGGCGTTTAACTGTTGTTTCAGTTGATATTATTATTTGAATTGTAAATTTTATTAAACACACACAATGTGGTTGCGGGCAACACAGAAATGATAAATAAATAGGGAAGCTATTGGAATAAAATACTCAAAGGAATTGAAGAGAATATATTAGGCTTTCATATTGTCTCAACAAGACAAAGTCGCCTGCCAAAGAGCTCAAGAATTTCTAAGTTATTTACCTTAGCTTCTGTCCCACCGAAACAATCCCTTCTTGTCCTCAATTAATACCCATTAAAGGCTTACATTCGAAAAGCTAACAATTTATTTATGCACAAGTTACACAGTTCTATTAGCATCTCCTTTGTAATGAAGTGATTCGGTGTCATAGTAACAAGATAGGATTATTTTTAATGAGATTTTTATAGAGAAATGAATTATTGTAGACACTGAAAATTTTACCAAAAATTAAAAATTATGCCTAAAGCCAGAACTCACCACAGCGTATGATTGATACTTGAGGTAATAAGACGGAGCGTATGATTGATATTATTTGAGTCGTAAGGAGAGCGCCATTGCGTATGATTGGGCGTATAATTGATATTATTTGATTTGTAGAATGAAAAGTTATGAAGCTTTGAAAATAGGAAACCGATTGAAATACAACATTTGGAGAAATTATTTTTAAGCAAATAGGCTTATAGAAAAAATGGTTGGGAATTACACGAATCCTATACGCGCTGGGATACAGTGTACCAAATATAACTAGCTCAGGCAAAAATAATACTATTGTTAATTGTCTTGAGTTAATAAGCCAGAGCATATGATTGAAATTATTATTTGAATTGTTAAATTATTAATCACCCACAATGCGGTTCCGGAGAACACAGAAGTAGAATCTATTGAATATAACATGTTTGGAGGAATTGAATCATTTTGTCCCAACAACACAAAGTCATCTGCCAAAGAGCTCAGGAATTTGTATTTACCTTATAAAAAATCCTCTACTGTCCTAAATTTATAACAATTAAAGGCTTATATTAAGGTTCCATTCTCCTCAATGGAACGACGAGAATAAATATACATATAATATAAAGTCTTATATGCAAGTTATACAGCTCTGTTAGCATTTCTTTTGTAATGCGGTGATTCGGTGTCATAGTTACAAAATAGGATTATTTACTAATCAGATTTTCCTAGAGAAAAAAACTGCACCAAATGAATAATGAAGTAGCCCTTAAGACGACACACCACAGCGTATAATTGTTATTTGAGATAATGAGTTGTACAAGTAAAAGTTGAGTAAAAGTTATGCATTTTTTAAAGTACGAAGCCAAATGACATTCCACTTTCGGAGGAATTCTAAATAAGTAGATAGGCTTTTGGTTGGGATACAGAGTAACAAAGATAACCAGCTCTGGTAAAAAATTACTGCTGTTATTTTAATGGTACATTGATTTGGTGCCATAGTAACAAAATATAATTATTTATTAATCAGATTTCCCTAGAGAAATAGCTCCACCGAATGAAAAATTAAGTAATAAGTCGGCACATTGCAGCGTATGATTGTTATTTGAGATAATAGGCCAGAGCGTATGATTAATATTAATTGAGTCTTACATAGAGTAAACGTTGGGCAGTTCCTAAATTACGAAACCTATAGGAATTGTTGAAAAGAAAATAGACTTTCAGAAAATATGACTCCGAATTACCATGCTGGGATACCAGTGCTGGCAAGCTTAGATAAAAACTATGATTATTTTTTGAGATAATAAGCCGTCGAGCATGATTATTAGTATTTGGAGTTCTACAAAGTGCAAGATGTATATACAACTATTAAAGGAATTATACAAATTTCAGAGGAGTTGTCGACACTAGCACCCACTAGCAGAGATAAAACCTATTAAAGTTACCAAGCTCGGGGATGAAAATACTGTTGATTTAGTGATTCGTTGTTTTAGTAAAAAATATGAATATTTATTAATTCGTTTTTCAGGGATGAAAACACCTTTGACATCGATACAATGCACTGTCTTAGTAACAAAATTGTATTAAGTATAATCTTATTAACATTTCCCTAGAGATAGAACAAAATACAGTGAAGAAAACTCATAATAGTTTGTCGACCACGACAATAAGAAATGTTAGGGATCTAAGAGGGGATACCAGTTCAGTAAACAATGTGATTGCTTGCAGTGCACTAATGGTAGAAGAGGGAGAAGTGTTACTTTCTTGTTATTTTTTAAAGTTTCCCTCGTTTGGAATATACAATAATGTCCTATAAGGTAGAACATTTTCAAAATAAATAAATTTAGACACAATTGTTAAAATCCCACATAGAAAAAATAATTTTGGCGATCCATGGGGTAAGACATACTTTAAATAATAAACCCTCACTAAGCATTCTGTTTGATTGAAGGATACTTTCATTGAAGGTGCTTTCATTTCTAAAGAAATAGTTTTTAAAAATTATTCCACGTGAGGCGCCATTTTATTGGATTTACAACTGGGTCATATAAAAAGGTTAATTTAAAATAGTTCCGGAATAAATAAAAAGAGGGGGAAACTCAATTATTTACAGGATCCCTTGATTGAAGGGGACTAATGGTGTTTTTGATACATGATGTTATAAATATGGACACCATTTAAAATGGATACGTTTTAAAGAAACCACTATTATTTATTTTGTGTATTTTGACTAAACTCGATAATGATATTTTTTAATGAATATTTTTTTTTTAATAAAATTCCATTTTTCGCCGAATATATGTTTAATATTTTACCCCTCTTTCGGAAATAAATGACCGATCACAGCCACTTGTACCACTAATAATGATGGTTACAAATGTGGTGAATTTCACTTTCACATCGAAACAGTACTTTAAGACAGAGCTGTTAAGTAATGATTAGTAATCGTAATCATTAGTAATTAGATTACTTTTTTTTTTTAAAGTAGAAGTAATGATTACAATACGATTACATTCAGTTTTATACGATTAGTAATTGATTACGATTACAAGTAATCAAAAAATAATCAGGATTACTTGCGATTAGTGAAAAATAATCAAAAATAATCAAAAATGAGTTCGACTACTTTAAAAGATTACTTTTGACTATTTTAGATTACTTTTGATTTTTTGTGATTACTTTTGATTCTCGCGAAATCGGTATGAGAGTCATAGTAGTCTGTTTGTCAAAACTTTTGACTTTTCAATATATGTCAGTTTTGATTTTTTCTGTTCTCGTTCTTCTGCCAGCTAAAACCGAAAGGTAACGGTAATCGCAAGTAATCCTGATTATTTTTTGATTATTTGTAATCGTAATCAATTAGTAATCAGAAATTGTTGAATAGTGGATTATATAATCATTACGATTCTTTTTAAAAAGTAATGTAATTTATTACTAATCGTAATCGAAATTTAACAGCTTTGCGTTCTTAAAGTCTCCTTAATATTGAAAAAAAAAATGTTTTTTTTTAAATAGTTTTTTGTTGTCTCGGAAAATATCATAAAACATTAAAAAATAATTTGTTTTATTTTTTACTAGCTGAAGGATCTATGAATAAATGTAGAAGTTATGACCAGTTGTTTTGAAACAGTCTCCTAAATATTGAGAAAAAATGTTTTTTTAATTATTTTTTTGTCTCTTTTGTCCCGAAAAATATCATAATAAATAAAAACAAAAATTGAAAAAAATTGTATTCTTTTTCATAGCTAATATTAAAAACAAGAAAACATTGTCTATATGAAAAAGATCTATGGATAAATGTAGAAGATATGCCTTCTTTGTTGTCGCAAAAATTTTTTAAATTCTGATTTTTAATATTTTGGGTTAAATTGTGCTAACATCTCTTTTGCAAATTAGATAGTAGAATATATTGTATTATTGTATAATCTTGAAGAAGAAATCAAGACCTATTTGAAGAAAATCTCTGGATAAATGTAGAAGTTATGACCTTTATTGTAGATGTAAGGAAATGTTCTGGCATAGTGTAATATGGGGCGTATAATTAATATTATTTGAGTTGTACTAAGAGTAAAAGTTATGCAGCTTTTAAAATACGAAACCGATTGTCATACAGCATTCAGAGAAATTGTAGAGAAGAAGCTAGACTTTCAGAAAATATCGTTCAGATTTTGTGGTTGCACGATTTCTAGCCGAGCTGGATAGAAAGTACCAGTTCGACTAAAAACGTCCGTTGTTTCTTAATAAAACGCATATATTGTAAATGCATTTAAGGCATATTATCAGATGAATTTCAATGAATTTATAATAATCGACAAGCATAATAATAATTATTACATTATGCAACAACAAAAATACAAAATTTAGTGTCCGAGACATTACAATTTATTTGTTGTATGCATTGAGGGTATTCCTCAACTTATAAAATGAAAACAAGATTTTTTGTGGATCATGTTTTTTGATATTGTCCATTGTTATGGCCTCAATAAAATAATAAAACCTGGATTGTGTTGGTTTTGTTGTTTTCTTTTTATTTAAATTTTTGCCCAATATTCCGATTCGACTTTGTCGGCCATCTTCAGGGGTGTTACACTAAACAAAATTAAAAAAATTGTGTTTAATTTTTTTCTAAAATTTAAATTTTCGTCGAGGACATTTAATATTTGAACAAAAAATTGAGAAAAATATATTTTTTGAAAAAAAAAATCTAGTACGAAAAAATCCATATAAATAATAAAAAATTAAAATTTGTTTTATTTTTAATAGCTAATATCGTAACACAGAAACAATAAAAAAAATTTAATATTTGAACAAAAAATTGAGAAAAATATATTTTTTGAAAAAAAAAAATCTAGTACGAAAAAATCCATATAAATAATAAAAAATTAAAATTTGTTTTATTTTTAATAGCTAATATCATAACACAGAAACAATATCAATTCGTAAAATTTCTATGGATAAATGCAGAAAAAATCATAATTTTTGTATACCCCCCACTAGGGTATTATGTCTTTGTGCATTTGTTTGTAAGCCCCCCAAAGGAAACGAGATCATGTATTATACAGATCGGCTTAGAATCACTTTCTGAGTCGATTTAGCAATGTCCGTCTGTCTGTCTGTCCATCTATTGTTGTAATCAAAGTACAGGTCGCAATGCTAAGAAAAACTGACACAATTAAGTTTCGAGAGTTAAGGACGAAAGCTATTTATTTTGAAGCAAATCGGTTCATATTTAGATTTAGCTCCCATACAAATGTCTCACCCGATTTTACTATTTCCGCTCTAGGGACCGCATATGTTAGCCGATTTTTCTTTCAAATTGGCACAACACCTTATAATCCAACTGGAAACATCTATGGTGAAAGTGGGTAAGATCGGTACAGATTTAGATATAGTCCCCATACAAGTGTCGCTCCCACATTTGACTATTTCCTCTATAGATACCACATATTTTACCCGATTTTCTTCAAAATTGTCACAACACCTTATAATCCAGCTAGTGCCATATATCGTGTATCGGTTCAGATTCAGATATAGCCCCCCATAAAATAGTAGCTCCTGATTTCATTTTTCTGCTCTAGAAACCACAAACTCTTACCGGTTTTGGTCAAACTTTACATAAATGGTGGAAGTGGTCCTCCTTTAATTTTTTACCGAATTTGGGGAGAAAGTGAAGGGTATCATATAGTCGGCCCCTCCCGACTTTAGCATTTCTTTACTTGCTAATTTTTGGTAAAAACAAAAACATCTGTTGTTCATTTAATCATACACCGCAGCGTATGATTGTTGTATGTTGAGACAAGACATAGTAGCGTATGAGTGTTTAATTTCAGATAATAATCTGTGGCGTATAATTAATATTATTTAAGTTGCATTAAGAGTAAAAGCTATGCCACTTTTAAAATACAATATGCATACAACTTTCGGAGAGAAGAATAAGACAAAACAGGTAAAAAATTTAATTTTACTTATATTCGTATCGATTATAGGGCTTGCAACAAGCAAGAAATGTTGTTCTCTTAAGTATAATTCCACGTTTGATGCAGTTTATTCTGTAGTAAATACAGATCATAATATCCTATCTTATCTGAAGGATTTTTGTAGGCATAATCGTTTTAAAAGTTGTTTAGATTTGAGGGCTATGCTTTCTAAAATACACATCCATACTAACCCTTTTTGTAAAAGAAAAACTTTCTGTAGACTAAGCAACATTAGCATATTTTTAAATCATTTTAAAAATCACTAAAATTGGGATATGAAACCACTCTCCAAAAACTAATTGCCTTTGGAAATCTTTTGTGTAAATTTTAGCGTCTGTTCATGGATGAAATATGTCCATTACTCGTATTATATGAATAATGGTCTTACCCAAAAGTCCTTCGTGCCAAAGCATTAAAATTAACCTTTTGTTAAAAATTATCCTCATCATCATTGGTATACCCTCTGAGGGAGTGGAACACAATGCCCGTTAACTATATTAAATTGTCTTTAAATGCCTACAGTCAAGTCTTGCCACACGGTTTTTCCTCTGGCCTTGAGGTAATAATTTCAAATAAAAAAATACACACTAACAAGCACAATTTTCATAATTAATTGCCAAGGTATCAAAATACCAATATGACCAAAGAGACCCTGAATGCCAAGGTTGAACACACACACACAGACGCACCTTAACACCCTTTCATTAAATATATCATGAACCGTTGCCCGTGTCTCTGTTCTACATTCCCTGTCCTGGTTCGCTGGTTGGTTGTCTTATTTGCTATTGTTAAGTCGACAGCGTCTTGTGTCAGCCTGGGAAATTGATATTGATTTAAAAATAAATTTTCTTTTAAATCAATGATGACTGCGCGGGCTGTAACGGATATACCAACAATTGTCTGCATTTAAATGCACAAGGACAACAATGAGGTTTGGTTCTTGGTAAAAATAGCAGCAATGCAATGGCAATGCTAGCAAAAGCAAAAGTCAGACAGTTGCATGACTACGAACAGGGACTATAGACAGAGGGAGTCAGTGAGGAAGAGAAGTTCATGTAAACATAGAAAGGACCACAAAGCACAGAAAAAATCCAGGACAATCGACTCTGTGGGGCCTCAAACCATAAACCATGTTTGCTAATGAAAAAGTAAACAGACTTCTTCTCAGAATGTTTCGGTAAATCTAAAAAAAATAAAAGAGTTGCTTCCCAAAATTACCAATCTCGGATAAAGGAAAAACAACTAGATTGAGCTGTACCTTAACTCAATTGATTGATATAACTTAGACGCTATATTTGCAGCTATTAGAAAGATAGAAATCAGAGGCTATGAGTGTCTTCTATTTCAATTGTCAAAATATCACTCATACGCTACATGATTCTTTGGAATAAATATCAATCATACGCTCCCAAGGGTCTTATTTTAAGATTTATTTTATACAGAAAATGTTTCCATTGTAGACTCTATCTAGCTTTGGAAATTCTTACAAATAGAAGACGATACACCTTGCTTTTCATTGCTTGAGGTCCTTCATTGTTTTAATTGAGGCCCTCCAAACAATGTGTGTGCCTGCTTGTGATACTGTAAAATTGACGGTAACGGAAGGCACAGCTGTTGCAAAGGATTGTAATATTACCATTTTCCCATTGCTCGCGGGATCTGACGAAGAAGAACACTCGTAAAATATGTACATAAATAACGAAAAAGAAACAAACGCCAGTGCAAATGTTAAACAAAGAAAACAATTGCAAATTGTTTAAATGGGCAAGACGAATTTCAGTTGCTCTAAAATAGAGCAACCATAAGACAAAGAAGACAAATTTGATTAATCAACACTTAACAAAGATAACATATTCTAGAAATGACTGAAAGCTAAGCAATTTTTCAAACATAGTACATTTTATTTGTCACAAAGTCAAAATAATGCATTTTCCTTCAGAATACTAATGTTTTCCATAAAAAATTAAACAGAGATTTTTTATTTTTAGGGGCTTTGTATATAAAGTGTAGTTTTTGTATATAAAGTAAAATTATATATAATATGTTAATTTATTCTACAGATAAATGCTAAATTTTTTCTTCAAAAATATCCTCGGAAATTTGTTGTTAAATAATTTTATAATAATTCTATCATTTAATAAAAATTTAATTTGCACACAAGATTAAGTCCAATATATTCGGTAAGAGAGACTTATATCCTATATCCGAGAGTCAGCGTTTTTCAATATCAATTCGTTTAAAAATAATATTTACATGTATTTTTATTTAATTTCTGCGAAAATATGTTTATTTCTTCTACTGCCTCATGTCCATTAGATTTTTTTCTTTAAAAAATTTTTCATTTGACACAAATCTACTTTGCACACATGATTAAGTCCAATATTTTCCGAAGGAGGGGCTTGCAATAAAATATCCACGTCTTACAGTTTTTCTAGATCAATTCGTTTACTCGCTTAAAATACAATTTAATATTTATATGTATTTTAATTTTTACGAAAATATGTTTATTTCTTCTTCAGCCTCATGTCCAAAATTTTTTTAATTTGTAATTTGACAAAAATCTACTTTGCACACATGATTAAGTCCATTTTTTCATTTCTGCAAAAATGGGTTTTTTTCTTCTACTACCTCATGCCCAATAGAATTTTTCTTCAAAAAATTTGTCATTTGACAAAAATCTACTTTGCACACATGATTAAGTCCAATATATTCGGAAAGATGAGCCTGCAATAAAATACCAAGGTCTTACAGTTTTTCTAGATCAATTCATTTATTCATTTAAAAGACAAATTAATATTTACATGTATTTTCATTTCTACGAAAATGTATTTTGTCTTGTCATTTATTTTGGTTTAAGACCAAAGGTTGTGCTGAAGTCTTCAGCAGAACCTAAAATTAGCAAAATGGCAAAGAGAGATCTTTATTGTTGTAGCTAAAAGTTGACTGCGCAGTTTCGATGGGCGCTACCTCATCTCGACAGAATTTTCGCAATGAATGTATGTCTTTGACTTAAATCAGGGTTGATATTAGTAACAGCGGTCACATATGACAAATGAGAAGCGCTTATAAACAAAATATTCCACCGAACTAAGTCGACACACTAAAAATTTGAAAATTATTTTTTTATTATTCTTTCTTTAAAAAATGTAGTTTGTTTTTATACCCTCCACCTAAGGATGGGGGTATATTCATTTTGTCATTCCGTTTGTAACACCTTGAAATATTCTTCGGAGACCCCATAAAGTATATATATTCTGGGTCGTGGTAAAATTCTAAGACGATATAGCCATGTCCGTCTGTCCGTCAATCTGTCTGTCTGTTGAAAGCACGCTAGTTTCCGAACGAAATGAGGTAGGAAGTTCAAATTTTTCCTAAATGTGTCTTATGGTTGCAGATCGGTTGGGATTGAAAGTGGACGAAATCGGCCCACAGGGAAAAATTTTTCCCTCACAAGGACTGAAAATACCCCTAATATTTAGAGTATTTCAGCATGTTTTTTGAACATATTAGCTTGTATTTACTTGATATTTGTAATGCGTATTCCCTTTATAGCATAAAAGGGCACCATAGAGTGATTTTTATTTGTAGGGGGCGAAATGGGACAAAAAGGTATAAAAATGGTACCTATCAAACGACAACAGATAGAAACACGAAATTTGGCGTGTACATTCCTCTAATGGAGTAGATACATAATATAGGAGTATTTTTTATAAATTCGTACTTTTAAGGGGTTAAATGGGGATAGATGGATAAAAATAGTACCAACTTAACGGCTGCACCTAGAATAATGAAATGCGATGTATACATTCCTCTGATTGCGTAGACACGTAAAATAAAAGAACTTTCCAAAATTGGTACTTTTTGGGGTTCAAATGGAAAAAGGGGATAAAAATAGTACCTACCAAATGACAGCAGCTAGAATCATGAAATTCGGAGTATACATTCCTCTGACTGCGTAGACACGAAAAATAAAACGTTTTTTCGAAATTCTTTTTGGGGTTAAAATGAAAAAAGGGGATAAAAATAGTACCAACTAAACGAATACAGCTAGAATGATGAAATTCGTTGTGTACATCCCTCTAATTGTGTAGATACGTAAAATAAAGAGATTTTAGATAGTCGTACTCTTGAGGGGGCAAAATTGGAAAAAGGGGATAAAAATGGTACCAACAAAATGGCCGCTGGTAGAATCATAGAATTCGGTGTAAACATTCCTCTGACTGCATAGCCACGTAAAATATTTTGTTTTCCAAATTTGTACTTTATTTTGTTGCTTTTACGACAAAAATGGTAGAATCATGAAGTTGTCTTATACTGAGTACGTGAGAGATAAGGTATTTTCAAAATTTATACTTTTGAAATTAAAATAGGATGGAAATACAACCAACCAAACGACTGTAGCTGAAAATACACTCTCTATCCCCCAATATTTAGGGTATTTATAATTGTTGCCTTATATTTACTATTATTATTTACTAGTATTATTTCCATTATAAAGAGTGATTTTTTTGAGGTTAGGATTTTCATGCATTAGTATTTGACAGATCACGTGGGATTTCAGACATGGTGTCAAAGAGAAAGATGCTCAGTATGCTTTGACATTTCATCATGAATCGTCTTACAAACGAACAACGCTTGCAAATTATTGAATTTTATTATCAAAATGCGTGCTCTGTTAAGAAAGTTCATTGCGCGCTTCCATTTTATGGTCAGTTTAATCGACCCACTGAAGCGGCTATTCGGGCTATTGTGACTAAATTTCGCACCAAATTTACATTGTTGGACATTAAACCACCAACACGCTTACGTAGAGTGCGAACTGAAGAAAATATCGCAGCTGTATCGGCCAGTGTTAATGATGACCACCAATTTTCGATTCGTCGCCGTTCGCACCAATTGGGTCTCTGTTACTCAAAAACGTGGAAATGCCAAAATTGGACTAAGCGGATGGACCACCTAAGACGCAGCCGCGGTCAACATTTAAATGAAATTATCTTCAAAAAGTAAATGTCATGGACCAATCTAACGTTTCAAATAAAGAACCGATGAGATTTTGCAAATTTTATGCGTTTTTTTTTAAAAAAAATTATCAAGCTCTTAAAAAATCACCCTTTATATACATAGTATACAAATATTGGTAGCCTTGGCTTATTAATTAAATTTCTGATTTTCATATATGTATTTGAAATTTGTTGCGGACATTTCTCTTGTAGCTTGGAAGCACCACAAAGAAAATAAAAGTTTTAGCGGGCGAAATGGGGCAAAAAGGGATAAAATATGGTACCAATGATACGACAACAGCTAGAATCATGAAATTCGGTGTTTACATCCCTCTAACTGCACAGCCACGTAAAATAGAGGGATTTTTCGAAATTCGTACTTTTAAGGGATATAATTGAAAAAGAGGCATAAAAATGGGACCTACCAAACCGCTGAAGTTGAAATTATTAAATTCTTTGTCTACATTCTGACTATGAAGACTCGACACAAAAAGTTTTTTTTTCGAAATTTGTACATTTGGGCGGAAAATGGAGCGAATGGGGATATCTTTCAAATTTGTACTTTCCTTATGTAAATAACACAGTCACTTTGTCTGTATCTGAAAATGCTTCTCCCTAATGGCGACTGACAATCACCTAATACTGTGGGATACACTCCGTGGTGGAGGGTATATAAGATTCGGCCCGGCCGAACTTAACGCCTTCTTATTTGTTCTATTTAAGTTTCTCTTTTTTAGATATTTTATTACAGTCCTACTGTATCTAATCTAATATTTCTGCAGTCTTATTACGTAGTCATACCCTTAAACTAGACATAATTACCTAACCATCGGTATAAAAAAAGATTTTTTATTTCCAAAGGTTAACATATTGCACACAAATTAGACACCTTAGGTTAGCTTTTTCATGAAAAATACGCTATTCAACAAAAATGTTGTGCAAAATTTGGGTTTCTAAACTCAAAAATGATTTTACTTTTTTTTAATAAAACACCAATTTTCGCCAAAGGTATACTCATATATAAAGGGTGATTTTTTAAGAGCTTGATAACTTTTTTTTAAAAAAAAAACGCATAAAATTTGCAAAATCTCATCGGTTCTTTATTTGAAACGTTAGATTGGTCCATGACATTTACTTTTTGAAGATAATTTCATTTAAATGTTGACCGCGGCTGCGTCTTAGGTGGTCCATTCGGAAAGTCCAATTTTGGGCAACTTTTTCGAGCATTTCGGCCGGAATAGCCCGAATTTCTTCGGAAATGTTGTCTTCCAAAGCTGGAATAGTTGCTGGCTTATTTCTGTAGACTTTAGACTTGACGTAGCCCCACAAAAAATAGTCTAAAGGCGTCAAATCGCATGATCTTGGTGGCCAACTTACCGGTCCATTTCTTGAGATGAATTGTTCTCCGAAGTTTTCCCTCAAAATGGCCATAGAATCGCGAGCTGTGTGGCATGTAGCGCCATCTTGTTGAAACCACATGTCAACCAAGTTCAGTTCTTCCATTTTGGGCAAAAAAAGTTGGATATCATCTCACGGTAGCGCTCACCATTCACAGTTACGTTACGATTCGCATCATCTTTGAAGAAGTACGGTCCAATGATGCCACCAGCCCATAAACCGCACCAAACTGTGACTTTTTCTGGATGCATTGGTAGCTCTTGCAATGCTTCTGGCTGATATTCACTCCAAAATCGACAATTCTGCCTATTTGCGTACCCATTGAGCCAAAAATGAGCTTCGTCGCTGAACACAATTTCTTTCTTTCTGAACTTTCTTAACAGAGCACGCATTTTGATAATAAAATTCAATGATTTGCAAGCGTTGCTCGTTAGTAAGTCTATTCATGATGAAATGTCAAAGCATACTGAGCATCTTTCTCTTTGACACCATGTCTGAAATCCCACGTGATCTGTCAAATACTAATGCATGAAAATCCTAACCTCAAAAAAATCACTCTTTATATATATATTTCTTTTATCTTCGATTAAACGAAATTATGATGGCTATCACACTTTCACATAGAAGTAGTGGTTTAGGAATAGTCTCCAAAAAATTAAGAAATAAAATGTTGATCAGTTTAATTTTGGTCAATATTGCTTTTGAAGTGGGATATTCTCCAGGCTCAAGGAAATTTTGCATATATATTTTATAGAATGTAACTTTTCAACATGTCGCTGCGAAGGCACTTGACGAATGCTTTCACAGACCGCAAATCATGATGTCATGTCACATAAATGTCACCATGTCATTTGTAAATAAATTTGCATTCTATAAAATATAGATGCAAAATGTCCTTAAGACATGAGAATATCCCAGTTCAAATCAAATATTGAAAAAAACATTTAATTTGCATATTGGAAAAAAAATATTTAGCTTTATTTTTTAAGAGCCAACTTTCTATCAAAGAAAACAATGTCTAAATGTATATGATCTATGAATAAATGTAGATGTTATGACCCTATTTCTAGATGCAAAATAATGAAAAATTATTGTTTTTATATAAATAGCGCGAATACCATTTTATAAGTTAGATAAAATAATACTTTTTTATTTCGTCATCTTAGTGAAAAAAATCTACGGAAAAATTCAGAAATTATGGACATGCTTGTATTGAAAACGTTGTCATTATATTGTACTATCCGATTTTAGGCAAATGTCCCTCCATTCTTGCGGAATGTAGGGCATCTGCCAAAGGAATCCTCGCGTCAATGCCAACAAATACAAACATTTGTTTTACTGTGTGTCAGCGCGGCAATAAAGAATAGACCAAACAAGAAACAAACACTAAAGTCACTACCAGTCATGACTTCCGGCATGTATACACGATTTCCGGTAAATATTGTATGCACATATGGCACATTGTACACACATTCAGCGAGGGGATGTTTAAACAACAGCAATGTTTAGATTAAAAAAATAATTTTTCTATTTTTCAAATGATGGGTGGAAACTTGACTGTGTCCCACCCTGTACTCAGTGTACTAAAATATGAAAACGAAAAAAAAATCTTTTTGAAATATGAATTTAAAAACTTCAAATTCGAACCACTTGAAGCCACATTTAAATCTCCACTACGAAACTGTAATCTATAATGCAAGAAAACAGGCGTATAAGTAATATATTTTTTTAGACAATATATTACTTATACGCTACCTGATTCATATGGAATTAATATCAATCATACGTTCTGAAGGATGTTATTATGAAAACTATGATGGCCACAAATGTTGCCGATTTCACCTTCACATAGAAACAGTGGTTATGAAAATTCTCAAAAAAAATATATTTTCGAAAATATCATTTTTTTGTTGGCACGAAAAAATCCACAAAAAATAGAAAAATTAAAAAATATTTCTTTAATAAATGTCTTTTATTAGCTAAAATTCTAAAGAATAAAATAATTAATTAAACATGTTGGATGGAATCATTACTGTGCCCCACAAAGTACTTGCTGAACTCGGAATAAGAATTAAAATATGGAAAATTCTAATCGAAATGTGAATTTCAAATATTTAGATTACCTTGACGTTCTTATATATTACTCAGTCCACTTGGAGGCGCTTTTAAGTCTCTACTTCGAAACTGCAATCTATAATGCAAGAAAACGGGGCGTATTATTATTATTCACTTGTAGTAGACAATGTATTACACATACGCTACCTTATCAGTTGCAATAAATATCAATCATACGCTCCCAAGGCTGTCATTAGGAAAACGAGTGTTATGGCTAAAATTTTCCCATAAAGTACTTTGTGTCCCACAAAGTACTTGGTGTACTCGGATTAATAATTAAAATATGGAAAATTCTAATCGAAATATAAATTTCAAACATTTAGATTACCTTGATATAAAGACGTTCTTATATTTTACTCAGTCCACTTGGAGCCACTTTAAAATCTCTACTTCGAAACTGCAATCTATAATGCAAGAAAACGGGGCGTATTATTATTATTCACTTGTATTAGACAATATATTACACATACGCTACCTTATCAGTTGCAATAAATATCAAACCAGTGTTTTTGCTACAATTTTCCCTAAAACTAAATTTTTCTGGTGGTTTTTGGATAGCATAACTTTTAAAATATTTCTCACTATCAAAACATCATTTTTCCACAAACAAAATCGCTATTAGTCTCAACGTGTTTTAATTTTGAAATCTATTAAAGTTTATCAATTATTTCAATCGCTATAGAAGAGCAAAATCTCTAGAGTAAGATAAACCCTCGGCTAAAGCTTTAATACATCATTAAATAGATATACAAATTTGCGCCTACATTGAAGGCGATTTGGGACTCCTCGAAATTGAGAGATTAAGCTGAAAATTATTCTAAATTTCTGATGATTGGAATTGTTTGTAGTTTTCATATTTTGGAATCAATTAACTCGAAATATAAATTTTTGGATAATTCTAAACTTACAAACTTTGTAAAGAAATCATATTTTTAAAATTACTTTAACATTGATTTGAATTTAAACTGATGTCTTCCATCAGAACTTTTTAAAATGTTGGTATTTTTAGTTTTTGCGCTTGTTTTATTTCGGTCTATTCAATATTTGATTTGAGCTGGGATATTGTCCTGGCGCAAGACCATTTTGCTTCCATATTTTATTATATTTTCAGATTTCTTCGCATTATAATATTTAAATAGTCATCTCTAAGAGTGAGTCCACGTGCAAGATGCCATTTACTTGAATGCTCTCCATATTATCGTTATAATCACATTAATCTCTGATATATGTACGTGACAAAGATTTGTACAAATCCTATTGACAACGTGTCAACAATAAATGCAATCAAATTTGTTTTCAAATCTTTAATCACATCGTCGAAAGAAGATTAACCAAAAACACACGCCATTTGTGATGATGGCGATGACATGAATGCTCGGATAGCTCCGATGACAGAGGCAATTGACCCCTGGTGGCCAAAAATAAATTACTTCAACAAATTGCCCGGTCAGACCAAAAGTAATAAATAATACGAAGGCACACACACAAATTAGAGTGTGTATTCGATTTTGATATACTAAATATTTAATTATAGACTTCATTAAAGTCCGTCTGTGATTAATAAACTGGACTGGCTGTTAATGGGCAACAGATAATTGTGGCTGCATCAGTGGATGCAGGACAAAGGCAATGCCAAAAACAAAAGAAGAACTAAAATTAAGTAAATTGCTGTGGGCATTAAAAATCCACAGGGAATTAAACAACATAAAGGGTTCATTGCAATAGCAGTCTATTAAGTTGTAGAAAAAAAGAGAAAAATAAATGTAACATCAGTGTACGATTAATAGTTAGTTAAACGAGTTGCACTAGAGAAAGAGCAATGGAGGGCACAAGAGAATTAACTAATGAAGAAATTAATCAAACTAGAAGAAGCTAAAAGATATATAAAGAGTTCTTTGTATTATTTTGCGACGCTCAGAATTAGTCAAAGTATCTCATGGCGTATAATTGATATTAATTAAATTAAAAATACATATACGTTAGCAGTACTTAATTTGTTGAACCTTCAAGACTATCTTGGCAATTTTGTTTTTGAAACCGAAATTCGAATTCAGCTCTAAAATATCGATGAGTTGAAATACCTTTATTCAAATGCTTTGTGTACCAAGAATTCAAAACTATCTATTTAAATTTCCAACTAAATCGTATTTATTGATTTTGTTTGTTAAATATGTTCCTATTCCTAAACCATTTAAAATGCATATTTTTACAAAGTATAAACGAGCAACCGAGAAAAAAAAACTAAATACAAAAAATCCCCTTAAACGTAATCTCTTACTTTGAAGAGCTTAACGACAACTGCAACAACTACTACAATTTAAATACAAAATGCTACATTTTTATGTTATTGTTGATTTTTTTTCTCCTGCGGTGCATGCTCACATTTATGGGATACACAGCATTTGCATTTTATGCCGCAGGATTAAGGGATATTAAATGCAGTGTGCGTTTTTTCTCCCCCCGCCAAACACAACAAGTGATACTGATATGAAATAGATACAAACGACGTACACGTAGTTCAAAATAATCCAATTGGAAAAATTTCCATAAAAATAGTTACAGTGGAAAATAATAAACATATCAATGATAATAAATATCATTATGAGCCGAAAATACGATTTAAAGTACGAGGGGTAGATTTTAAATTTGAAATCTAAATTAAATACAAATAACAAATGATTGAAGTACAAAATGATGATGCCATTTTTAAAATAAAAATTAAATAATGGCTTTGCTGACCAAAAAGTTCCCTGAATTAGTTTGTATAAGTTTAAAATCATCTGTGAACTGAAATCGAGAACAAAGACGATGTTTAGATCCAAACAACAAATTGAAATCCACAGACAGGTCCTCCAGTGGAACCCGCAAGACACCAGAACTTTAGGAAGAGCGAAACAAAGGTTGAAGTGTTCGATAGATAGCATAGGGTATATAAAAGAAAAAATCTTCTAAGAGAGATAGAGAGAAGCGTCTGATTAATAATAATATGGAGAACATTACAGAAATTCATTATAACTTGGGCACAAGTTTGTCAAATTATAACCAAAATAGCAGAGTTTAAAGACAAGAATATAACGAGTTTTTTGGTCCATTCATATTCTACAATTCGTGTGTTTTTGGAAAGAAAAGTAGGAAAATATAAATTTTCTTCCTAAAAGATCGGGTGCCGTATGATTAATATTAATTTGTGGATTACTAAAGAAAATTCCTTATAACTTTGGTTCTAGTTGGCTAAATTTGAACTTTTAAGGCGCTATCTAAAGACAATAATATAATTTGTTCTGGGTCATGAATCTTCCTTTTATTTTATTTGTGGGAGTAACAGGATCTCTAAGATGTGCATTTTGGTTGAAAAAAGATAAAATTCATTTAAAAAGCGGCAATTTCAAATCTAAGTGTCAAACAGTGGAATATTTTGATGTTCTTCTAAAAATGTATTTTGAAAAGGACCAACTCCATAATTAAGTGTCATAAACCTATGGAATATTTTGATTTTCGTCTAAGAGGATAGGCTGACGTATGATAAGTATTAATCGGAATTTAAAATCCAATTCAAATTTAACACTAAAGCAAAGGCTATACCGCAAAAGATAAAACACAATTGAAAACTGAAAACATATGGATGGAAATATGAGGTTCTAAGTCCAAAACTTGTTGTCAATGCAGATTGAAAACCGATTAAAACCAGTTTTAAAACTTTAACTCAACTGAAATTGAAATTGAGAACTTGAAGAACTAGAAGATAATATATATATAGTATAAATTGAGAAAGTACAGATTGAAATTCCCAAATGAAAACTGAAATTCAGAAAATACAATTTGAAAAAGGCAAACTAAAATTGAGAATAAATAAATAGAGATTCAGAAATTTGAATTTAACTTGAGAAAATACAAGTTGAAATTCATGTAAATCGAAGTTGAGAATAAACAATTGATATTCAGAAATGTAAACTGAAATTCAGAAAATACAATTTAAAGAAGGCAAACTAAAATTTAGAAAAAAGAAATAGAAATTCAGAAATGTTAATTGAACTTGAGAAAATACAAGTTGAAATTCATGTAAATTGAAGTTGAGAATAAACATATTGATATTCAGAAATGTAAATTGAAATTGATTTGTATTTTCTCATTTTCAATTGTTTATTTATTAAATTCAATTTGTATATTCTTCAATTTCAATTTACATTTCTGAATTTCAATTTGTATTTTCTCGATTTCAACGTACATGTTTGTTTTTTTCTAGACTAAAACTTATACACTTCTCTATTGATTTTATTTTACTAGGCCTTTTTTCATTAAAATAAAACTAAATATTCAATTAAAATAATGTATATTTTGCGTCTAAAAGAAGGTCATAACATATACATTTATCCCTAGAATTCGCTTGAATGTATCTTTTAAATCGTAAAACAAAATATATTCCATTTTTTTATTTTTTATCGCGTTTTTCGTTCCAATTGTTTTTTTTTTTTTTTAAAAAAAAGACAATTTTGGAGACTGTTTCTAAACCATCATAAATCATGAAAGTTAGCTACTAAAAAATAAAACAAAATATTTTTTCCAATTTTTTATGGATTTTTTCGTTCCAATAATAATTTTTTTAAGCAAATTACAAAATATTTTTCAGATTTTTTCTATTTTTTATGGAGTTCCAACTTTTTTTTTCTAAAAAAATGTCATTATTTTTTGGAGACTGTTCCTAAAAAATACTCATCATGATTTTTTTAAAAAATATTTTGCGTCTACAAAGAGGACCTTAACTTCTACATTTATCAATAGAATTCGCTTGAATGTTAAACAAAATATTTTTTTCCAAATTTCTTTCTATTTTTATGGGTTGGTTCCAGCATTTTTTTTTGAAAAAAAAAATAAAAAATCAACTTTTTTACAATTTTTGGATACTGTTTCTAAACAGTTGTTCTTATGTGAACAGGGAATTCCCAGCATTTGTAGCCATCGCAATTACCTTCAATTTAACATATAAGCAGTACAAATATTACAAATAAAAAATTTTTGTATTGATTTTATGAATCAATATACCTCAATACACACAAGAAAAATAAGTTTTAGATCTCGGACACATATTTTATTTTTTTTTTGCTTATAAGGGGTTATTGGGGGTAATTTCAATCCTTGTTGAGCAAAAACTTTAACCTATTTTAAATCCATCGACCACCATTCACACAGTCAGAGGAGCTTACAGATTGAATTTCTTGATTTCACTTACAGTCGTTTGATTGGTACCATTTTTATCCCTTTTTTCCTATTTCTCATTTCAAAAAAATTTTTTTATTTTTCTCTTCTGTACAGTTAGGAGTTGCAAACGGAATAACAAAATAAATATACAGTACTCCATCCTATGGTGGAGGGTACATACAAAAAATATTTTATTTTTTTTCTTGCAATATTGGTCCTTCAAGTAAGTTCTAAGCACGACTTTCCTAATTCAAATTCAAATCAGTGAGTTCTTCTTCTGAAAAATTCAAAAATCGTGGTTTTCTAAATGGACCTGGTGACGTATAATTAATATTAATAAAGGTATTGGGTGACGAATGATTAATATTAATAAAGAAATAAATGTCGAAGCAATTTCCACATAACTTTTGCACCAGTTCGATGAATGTTAAACGTTAAAGAGGAATATACAGACAATAGCATAAGGATTAACTTTGAATCATCAGTCTTCTGTATATAAGCATGATTTTTCTAATTCAAAGCCAGTATTTTCTCCTTCAGAAAAATTTAAAAAATTCTGGATTGTTATTGTTATCAAGAGGCTTGCCATCAGTGGTCTGAAACTCTTCCACTATGGCCAATGTGTTGCAAACGGAATAACAAAATGAATTTCCGAAAAAAATATTTCTATAAATTGTTTGCGTTGCTTTTGTTGTAATATTATTATATAATGGTCCTTCGACTAAGTTCTAAGCACTTTTCTCCTAATTCAAATTCAAATTTGTGTTTTCTTCTTTAGAAAAATTTAAAAATACCGGTTTTCTTCGATTTCCATCTAAATGGACCTGGTGACGTATAATTAATATTAATAAATAGTTTTTTTATAAATGGATTGGGTGACGTATGATTAATATTAATAAGAGAGATTGTTAAAGCAATTTCCATATAACTTCGGTACTAGTTCGTTGAATGTTAAATTTTAAAGCGCAATCTACAGACAATAGCACAAATATCAATTTTGAATCATCAGTCTCCTGCATTTAAGTATGACTTCAAATTCAAATCAGTGTTTTCTCCTTCAGAAAAATTAAAAAACGGTAATCTTAATGTTATCTAAGGAGAGAAATCAATATTTATCAAGACACTTTCCACACAAACCGAATCTTGCCGTGTTTATAAAATTCCAATAAAAAGGCAAAAGTTAAGATAATTTTTTCAAAGTTTTAATTAATTATTTGCATAGTATTCTGGCCTAATCCTGCCTCCATATCTTGAAGCAAATTTCGTCCCTCTTTAGTTCAACAGTTTCCAAAGACTTTATCATCAACTTTGAATGACATCATATCATGCTGCTGTCAACCTATCAATATTATGTGTGTCAAACTCCTTGGCTAAGAGAGAGAGGGTGATTCTCTTTTTTTCTTATTTAAAACATTTCCTTTACTCTATGACCTTATCTAGGATATATGCAAATCCTTTGATTTGCATACTATATTGACTTATGATGTGTAATAGGAGGCATAGAACAATCTCGAGAAAGGACGCAGCACACATTTGTTTTACTATCGCCATTGCTCTGCACCCCCACTTTATATCCTTGTCAGAGACAGAGTCTCCCCCTCATAAATAACAAAATGTGTAACAAAGTTTAGTGCGAAGAATTTTCTTGTTCGCCTAAATGTTATACACACCACACCGTCTAAGGATTTTCTCCGGTTGCATGTCTTGGTCGTTGTCGCCATTCCTCCTTAGCTACACGTGCAACAGCTGGTTTGCTGGCTGGCTTGGTTGCTTTGTTACTCGTTGTTTGTAGCCACATCGTTCTTCCGCATATTTAACCAAGTGTAATATTTCTTGTTGCATGCAACGCATAACACCAACAGCAATAGCTGAGGATGTTACGAAGCAGGACTTGCTTGCACAAAGTGCTGCAACAAATTGTTGCAAAATGTATTTGTTTAGTTATAATTCATGGATGACAAACGACATGAGAAAAGCACAAAAGGAAGTGATTAAAATTATTGCCATGAATTTTAATCTGAACTCAGGCGAAAGAAGGAAAGAACCAACTGGGAAAAGAAAATATAAATTATTCGACAAGAAGTGGAATAGTTTTCTTTGTCTAGTTTAAAATGAAGAGAAAAAGAAAATTGAATTTCAAAAATTAAAAGTCATGAATACATGAATTTGGATCTCGCAAACAATATTTCTCATTTTTATGGCAAATAGATTCCTCAAATATGATATTGTCTGAAATTTGATTTAAATGATTTTTTAGTGACTAAATTTCATAGAAGTGTGCAGAAAAGTACTGAAAAATTTTGAATTTCGTCTAGATCAGCACGGGATTTCTTCCAAATGAACCGAGTGACGTATAATTAATATAAATAAAGGGGATTTCTTGTAAATGATCCAGATAACTTCGATACTAGTTCGTTTAAATAAATAAAATTTAATAAATTTTAAAGCTGTATCTACAGACATTAACACAAAGATCAGTTTTCAATCATCAGTTTCCCGCATTTAATTTAATTCTAGAGGATTTCTTCTAAATGGACCGAGTGACGTATAATTAATATTAATTAAGGGGATTTATTGTAAATGATCCGGGGTGACGTATGATTAATATTAATAAAGCGGGTTGTTAAAGCAATTTCCATATAACTACGATACTAGTTCGTAGGATATTAAATTTTGAAAGCAGAATCTACTGACAATAACACAAAGATCAGTTTTCAATCATCAGTTTCCTCAAATATGATGCATTTAATTTAATTCCAGTATCGCAGATGTAAATTTTAGTTAGAAAAAATAAGATTTTATTTTAAAAATTTATTCTTTTTTCACCTAACTTTATAGCGAAATATACAAACAATCAAATATCAATTGGTACCAAATTAATGTTCAGCGATATGGTCTAGGTATAATTAATGAATAACAAACAACATGAGAAAAAACACAAAGAAATGCGATTGAATCAAAAAGTAACAATCAAATCACAGTTGATATGCATAGAGATGTAGGCAAAGTAACTTGGACTTTGATTGGTCCTGACAAACTGGAAGAGTGAAACTACAATGCAATGACTTCTGTGGAAGTATGTTGTGGGGAGGATGACCTGCTTTGTCGATGCCTAGTATTTTCAAAATTTACAAGGCAATCATCTCACAAATATGGGAAATAGTCAACCGGTGCTTATCGTATTTTCTGGCCAAATGTGGGCAGTATAAATAATCGCCAGATCAAGATTCTGGCCAAATGTGGGCAGTATAAATAATCGCCAGATCCATAGTCAGAGAAGTAGATGGTCTGAGCGATCCTTTGATTTGTCAACCGCTAGTCATGATCGCACTTTCTAAATTTTTAGAAAAATGTCTACCACGTAAACCAACCAATTAACATAAATTTGGGAAAATATCTTATTACTATCTTAAATCTTATTTTTTTGCAAAATATTAATTTACAGAATAATTATTTTTTAAGAAAAGCAATTTTTTTAATATCAACAATTTTGCATTTTTTTAAATCAACTTTTAGGAGACGAGTTTTCACGAAAAAGATTTTTTATTAAAAAAAAATTCAATTAAGGATATATCTTTATTGTTTCAAAAAAAATATTTTTTAAGAAAATTAAAAAAAAAATTGTTAGAAAATGATGGGTTTAAAAAAGTTTTTTTTTTTTAATTATATTTTAATATTGGTTTTTAGAGAACAACATTTTGGAGATGAAAAATTATTTTTTTTTAATTCCAGAAAAATATTTTTTATTTTTTGAAAAAATAGTTTAGTTAGTTAAAAATTAGTTTAAAAAAAACATATTTTAATTTCTTGAAAAAATAAGTTTTAATGACATCAAAAATATAAAAAAAATTAACAGTTTCTAAATGAAAATTTATTTTTTATTTTAAGTTTGGTTCTCCTCCTTACAATTACCAAAACAAAGATTTCTTAAGAAAACAAGGATTTCCTTGATCGAATAGCTGAAATTCGAATGTATTACATTCAAAAACTCATAGAAAATTTTAAGAAAATTGAATACTATTTTTATGAAAAACTACATTTTAGATACAAAAAGTTATGTGCTTTCAAGAAAAGTTTTTATTAATAATAATAAATAAAAAAAAAATTATTTTTGAAAAAAAAAAAAATCTCAAACAAATATTTTTTCATTTCTTAAGAAAATAATATTTCTTTTGTTTCGCAAAAAAAATTTGTTTTGAAAAGAAAATAAATTTTCATTTTCGAAAATTAAAATTTTTCTGAACATTTTTTTTATAAAAGTTATATGTTTTAAAAATTATTATTATTTTTTCAAGACAAACTAAGAAAAATATATTTTGTTTTGGAAAGAAAAAAACATTTATTTTGTTAAAAAATTTACGGGTTTTAGAAGAAAATTATTTTTTCGTGTTTACAAAATTATATTTTAATATTTTACAACTATTAAAAACTATTAGAAAAGAATTTTTACACAAGTATTTAATTTTTAAGACAAAAAAACTTTGATTGTTTCAAAAATATGGATTTAAAAAAACGTTTAATTTATTAAAAATTGGTGGTTTCTAAACGAAAATTAATTTATTTTTTTACTTAAGAAAATACTATTTTTAATACTGTGTTTTTGAAAAACTACATTTCAGATATGAAAAGTTATTTGTTTTCAAAAAAGTATTTATTATTATTAAAATATAGTTCATTTTTGAAACCATTTTTCCATTTCTTAAGAAAATAGTATTTATTTTGCTTCGAAAAAAGTATTTTGTGTTGAATAAAAACAAAAATATTTTGTTCGAAAATTATAGTTTTTCAGAACGTTTTTTATTATAAAATATAATATATTATCAAATTATATTATTTGTTATTTCAAGAAAAGGTCCTTTTTTAAAAAGGAAAATATTTATTTTCGTAAAGAATTTTTTATTTTTATAAGACAAATTTATTTCTTTTTTTTTAAATATTTTTTTTTAGTTTTTTCGTTTGCATTTTTTTGGTCTGTAATCAATATTTGATTTGAACTGGGATTATGTCCTGGCTCAAGACCATTTTGCTTCTATATTTAATAGAATGCAAATTTATTTACAAATGGCATGGTGACATTTATTACTTGGCTGCAGACTACCACGATCATGATTTCGACCATGTCAAAAGTCTTCTCAAGTGGCTTCGCAGCGACTTTTCAACATCAAACCCGGCCTCTATAAGGAGATGATTCTCACAAACGAACGAGAAGCACAACTGACTTGCCAAATTTGCGTTTAAAAAATCGCACCAAGTAATAAAGCACACATGCCATCTTACAAGCATCTCATTGAGTTGCATATGTAAGTATGTGTATATGCAGGTAAAGTTACCCAGCAATACTTCTGCCGTACCAACGCTCATTTCTTTTATTTCCAGAAAAATTTGCAAAAAAAAATAGTTTCACACAAATATTTTAATTTGTAGAAAAAATAAAATTTCTATTAATTGTTTCAAAATATATTTTGTTTTGAAAAGAAAATAACATTTATTTTGTTAAAAATTAATAGGCCTTAAATGAAAATTTATTTATTATTTTGTTTTAAGAAAATTTAATACTTTTAGTTTTTTCGTTTGTTTTATTTTGGTCTGTATTTTGAATATTTTGTTTTGAAAAGAAAATAACATTTATTTTGTTAAAAATTAATAGGCCTTATATGAAAGTTTATTTATTACTTTATTTTAAGAAAATTTAATACTTTTAGTTTTTTCGTTTGTTTTATTTTGATCTGTAATCAATATTTGATTTGAACTGGGATATTCTCCTGGCTCAAGACCATTTTGCTCCTATATTTTATAAAATTTTTTTACAAAAAAAATAATATTATTTTTATGAAAAACTACATTTACATTTACTACAAAAGTTATTTATTTCCAAAAAAAGTTATAATAAACACTTAAAAATAATTTAGTTCATAACGAATTTTAGTTTCAAACAAATATTTTTTTAATTCTTAAGAAAATATTATTTCTTTTGTTTCGCAAAAAATATTTTTTTGAAAAGAAAATTAAAAAAGAAAAATTTTCTGTTCGAAAATTAAAGATTATAATAACGTTTTTTTTTATAAAAATATATTACAAAGTTGTCCAGTGTTTTTTATTATTTCAAAATATTAATTTTTGAAAAGAGAGTTTTATTTTTCTGAAGACAAAAATATTTCTTTTTTAAAAAATATTTTGTTTTGGAAAGAACAAACAATTATTTTGTTAGAAAATTTATAGTTTTTTAGAAGAAAATTATTTTTTGTGTTTAACAAATTATATTTTTAAATTTTTCAAACAAATATTATAAAAATATTTTTTTAATGGCTTATTTTGATTTAAATTTAGTTGTTTCTTCAATATCTGCGCACGCATCTAACATAGATCTTTGATATAAAAATAATTAATAAAATCACTTCATGAATTTGACCTAGAGGAACTTTGATATAAAATTAAAAATAATGATTTTAAGGGAACATTTCTATTTTTCCAAAGACGTGAAATTTAATTTGCGAATTTTTTCGTTACCATTAAATTTCAATAAAATTTCGGGAAATTGTAAAAGACTAAATTTTAATGTGCTATCAAAATTGAAAAATGAGAGATCACTTTAAATATGTGCTATGAATATTTGCTTATTAATTTTATTTTTAAATTTTTAACTACATCACAATTCAATAGCATTATCTTTGTACAATAATCATCCGAATTTGTAATTATTATTCCATCCACCTAGAAATTCCGAAAATAGTTCTATTTTCATAAATATATTCTTATGTCACCTGCTAATTTCAGAGTTAATTGAAAATGGATTATCCTATTAATAACAATCATACGTCATGTAGTACCTAAGGTACCCCTGGGCGTATGATTACCTAGAAATTCATACGTTTAGCAATAATACTACACCAAGGAGCAGTATTTTAAATGATTTTATCTCTCAATTGCTTCCTCCATTAATTCCATACAATTTCCAACTTTATTCGATAATTACACAGCAAACAGGTAATGCTCAAAACCAATTAATCAGATCCCCGAGAAGCAATTTTTACAGACCTAAAAAAGGAAAAAAAGATACAAAAAATAATTAAATACCCTAAAATAACAAGTGTGCAGTTGTTCAACATTGAGATACTAAGTGCTCCCCCACCTCCTACCCCTCCCCACAATGTAATGGAAGTTAAACTTTCAACCAATAAACGACCATTAAAAACTCAGTTTGCCAGCGTTTAATGCACATACTTTTTGCACTTCTGGCCACAAATTTGTGGCTACAACATATGATGCCCCGTGAAAAGTTGCCAAGTATGTTACGACGTACATATACATATACGTTCAAGTGTTTGTAATTTTAAACGTTGGTGAGATATGTTGTTACAGACCAACGCACACACACACATTAACACATTCCTTTACACTTCGCACACATGACACGAATTTCATCAATTATTGAAAAGGTCGATCGATGCTTGATTCCTGGCGGTGCGGTGTGGTGTGGCTTTTCGACAAATAAATCGAATAAATCAGAAACCTTTAGAACAAATTGGACATACAATATATTGAATGAAACGAGGAATTTCAAAGGAATTTCAAATGTAGCCGTCATGCTTAAACGAAAGTCAATGAAATGTACAGCGAACTTCAAAATGAAATAAAAGAAACAAAAAATGAAAGAACGAAAGAAAAAGGCAAAGCTAAACTTATTCAATAGGAATCAACAAAAGAGCAACATTGAATCGATAGCATATGGTGGAAAAAAAACCCATGTGGAATGTGTGAATAGAGCTGGGTTGGAGGGAAAAAATCTCCAGTGGAATTTATGAACAGAGCTGGGTAGTATTTGGTCGTCTACACCTTTATAAACATCATTTGGTTTTAAGATAAAAAACCCTGAAAATGCCCGGAAAACTTTGCACAAATGTCTGAATGCCACCTATTCTGTAAGAGTGGTTAAAATTAGAATTCTGAACGCTGTCAGTTTTCCTAAAACAATTCGTTTAGACGAATAAAATGCAAAATTATATTTCTATGTAACGTATGATATTAATTCAATTTTTCATCTATAACACTCATACGTGAAGGTATGCCAATGAAACTGAGCACTACATTATCCTAAATTGATGAAGTTATATAATTGTGTCCGGAAAACTTTGCACACATAAATAAGTGCCACGTATTAAGTAAAAATGGTTCAAATTAGAATTCTGACCGCTTTCAGATTTCCTAAAACAATTATTTTAGACGAATGAAATGCAAATGCATGTTACATATGATTGATATTAATTCAGTTTTATATCAACACTCATACGTCAAGGTGTGCCACTAAAATTGAAGACTAAAATGTACTAAATTGCAGTAGCTACATCACCATCTCCGGAAAACTTTGCACACATGAATAAATGCTACGTATTACGTAAGAATGGTTCACATTAGACTTCTGACCGCTTTCAGATTCCCCAAAACAATTCTTTTAGTCGAATAAAATACAGAAATATATATTTCTATGTAACGTATGATTGATATTAATTCCATTTTATATCTATAACACTCATACGTCGAGGTTACTTATTAATATTGACAGGTTAATCATTCTAAATATCCGTAATTTACAAATTATCTTCACAAAACGTTGCACACATGGTGAAATTCTATGTATTCGGTTAGAATGATTAAAATTAAAATTTCTCTGGCTCTTAGATTTTCTAGATCAATTCGTTTAGACGAATAAAATGCAAAATTATATTTCCATGTAACGTATGATTAATATTAATTTATTTTTATATATATAACACTAATACGTCCAAGTTTCCTATGCAATTGATAGGTTAATTATATTAAGTTTCCATAAATTGTCACTGTCTCCGCCACACGTAGCACACATGATGGAATGCAAGGTATTCTGTGAGAATGATTAATACTTGATTTATTCCCACTCTCAGGTTTCCTAGATCAATTCGTTTAGACCAATAAAATGGAAACAATATATTTGTATGTAACGTATGAGTAATATAAATTCAATTTTATATCTATAACACGCATACGTCCTGGTTACCTATTGTAATTGATAGGTTAATTAACCTAAATTCCCGTAATTTCTTTACAGTTTCCGCAATAAGTTGCACACATAGTGAAATGTAATTTAATCTGTTAAAATGATTAAAATGAGATTTTTTCTCACTCTCAGATTTCTTAGATCAATTCGTTTAAAGGAATAAAATGAAAATATATGTATATAGATATAAATATTTTTATGTACCGTATGAGTAATATTAATTCAATTTTATATCTATAATACTCATACGACAAGGTTACCTATCGAAAATGATAGATTAAATATCATAAATTCCCGTAATTTCTTCGCTGCATCCAAAAAGCGTTGCACACATATTTAATTGCTATAAATTCTGTTAGAATGATTAAAATAAGAACTTCGTTGGCCCTCAGATTTCATACATCAATTCTTGTAGACGAATAAAATGAAAAAAAAAAATATTTATATATTACGTATGATTGATATTAATTCAATTTTATATCCATAACACTCATACGACCAGGTTTCCTATTGAAATTGATAGGTTAATTGTCAAAAATTCCCGTAATTTCTTCACTGTCTCCGCGCACACACGTGGCACACATGATGGAATGCAGTATGTTCTGTTAGAATGAATAAAATTATAAATGAACATTCCCTCAGACATCCTAGATCAATTCGTTTCGACGAATAAAATGGCCAGGTTGCGAAGGATGCGAAGCCACTTGAGAAAACCTTTGACAGGGTGGAACTCATGATAGTGGAAGTCTGCATCCAAGTAATAAATGTAATCATGCCATTTGTAAATAAATTTGAATTCTATCAAATATAGATGCAAAATAGTCTAGAGTCAGGACAATATCTCAGTTCAATTGAAATAGGCTTTTTGGTTCCGTTTGTGCAAAAGGGTGGAAAACAATTTTTCCCTTTTGCACATTCTTAGGATGAATCGGCATAGGAAACCTTGTGATCCTTATATTTTCACACAATATGGGGGTCATTTTGGTGCCTTTTGTGCAAAAGGGTAAAAAACTATATTTCCTGCTTTTGCACATTCTTATGATGAATCGTCATAGGAAACCTTGTGATCCTTTCATTTTAAGTATATGATGTGTTCAGCAATTTTTGTGGAACATTTTAACCCTCTTATGATGAATCAGCATAGGAACCCTTGTGATCCTTATATTTTCACTGTAGGTTATGTTCAACAATATTACTTAAAACACTACGAGGAACATTTTGCGGAACATTTTAACCCTCTAGCTCCCCCCCCCCTATTGGGGTCTTTTTGGTTCCTTTTGTGCAAAAGGCTGAAAAACAATATTCGCCCTTTTACAGATTCTTATGATGAATAGACATATGATACTGAGGTTATCCTTACATTTCAAGTGTAGGTTGTGTTCAGAAATATTACTTAAAACACTACGAGGAATATTCTTGTGGAACATTTTAATCCTCTCTATCCTCAATATATGGATAATTTTGGTCCCTTTTGTGAAAAAAGGTGAAAAACAATATTTCCCCATTTTGCACATTCGTATGATGAATAGACATAAGAATCCTTGTGATCCTTACATTTTAAGTATAGGATGTGTTGAGCAATATTACTTAAAACTATACGAGTAATGTTTTTGTGGGACATTTTAACCATCTAGCTACTCAGTATAGGGGTCTTTTGGGTCCCTTTTGTGCAAAAGGCTGAAAAACAGTATTCCCTCTTTTGCACATTCTTATGATGAATCGGCATAGGAAACCTTGTGATCCTTACATTTTAAATATATGATGTATTCGGTATTATTACTTAAAATACTACGAGGAATATTTTTGTGGGACATTTTAACCCTCTATCTCCTCAATATAGAGATATTTTTTCGTCCCTGTTGTGCAAAAGGCTGAATACAATATTTCCTTTTCCTTTGTGATCCTTACATTTTAAGTATAGGATGTGTTGAGCAATATTACTAAAAAACACCACGAGGAATATTTTTGTGGAACATTTAAACCCTCTAGCTCCTCAATATAGGGGTCCTTTGGGTCCCTTTTTGCAAAATGATAAAATACAACATTTCCCCCTTTTGCACATTCTTATGATGAATCGGCATAGGAAACCTTGTGATCCTTACATTTTAAATATATGATGTATTCGGTATTATTACTTAAAATACTACGAGGAATATTTTTGTGGGACATTTTAACCCTCTATCTCCTCAATATATAGATATTTTTCCTCCCTGTTGTGCAAAAGGCTGAAAACAATATTTCCTTTTCCTTTGTGATCCTTACATTTTAAGTATAGGATGTGTTGAGCAATATTACTAAAAAACACCACGAGGAATATTTTTGTGGTACATTTTAACCCTCTAGCTCCTCAATATAGGGGTCCTTTGGGTCCCTTTTTGCAAAATGATAAAAGACAACATTTCCCCCTTTTGCACATTCTTATGATGTATCTGACTTAGGAAACCTTGTGATCCTTACATTTTAAGTATACGAGGTGTTCAGCAATATTATTTAAAACACTACGAGGAATATATTTGTGGAACATGTTAACCCTCTAACTGTTTAATAAAAAGAACCTTTTCGGTTTCGAAAAACTAAAACCAAATTTTAAATAATATTTATATGCAATTTTAGAATTTATTAATAAAACTCATACGTCGTGGTGACCTTTTCAAATTCAAATTAATCTATTTATTTATCGTACAATTATAAGGCTACAGTTTGGCCATCCCTGGTGATTTATTCTCCCTCCCCCTCCTTATACACAAATACACAGTGCTCTGCTGGAAAACACGGTGTCATTGTCAACTAACATGACATTTGTCGTTTTACTTAAAGGCGCACAACAACAGACAGCGTTTTCCCACAAAACATACACAAGCTCAGGTCATATAATATCATATGATGCGATACAATGTGCCATATGTATGTATGTATATATGAGATATATTGCTTGTTTGTGTGTGTGTAATACATGTCATCGCAGTCTCACTCGCATTCGCACACATTCCCCCATAAATGTATCCTTTGTCTGTATTTGTGACAGTAAAAAAGACGCTTTACTTTTGCTTCCGTTCAAAAGTCCTCGTCTATGAGCATGATTACGAACGATAATGACATTGGCGGATGAAAATCATGGCGATGTTATTGATGTTGTTGTTGTTGTCTTTCTTGCTTCGTCCTTTTTTGTGATATTTATCTAAGTTGTAGATTTCTAAAGAGTCGGCTGATACTACAGTTCCTCTTCCGTCGTATTGCCTTGAGAAACGTTTACGACGAGGCAAATGCATATAGAAAGGAATCAGCTAAAAGTTCAGCGAGGACGAATGTGTAATGGCCTAAAAAATAAAAAAAATGTCACACAAAAAATCTAAATTAAAAGGAAATAATATCTATTTTATATCTATATTAAAATGAAATAAAATAAAATTAATAACATAAATGACATAAAAATTATGTAAAAATAAAAATCGCAAAAGTCACAAAAGTCTCAATCAAATATACATTTGAACTTAAATTAAATAACATAAACAATTGGTAAAATCATTTTATATAAAGAGATCTTTAGTCATATAAAAAGCAAAATGGAATTTATATGAACGTATGATTGATATTAATTAAATTTTATATGGGAAAACACTCATACGTCAAGGTGGACCATTAAAATTACTTTGGGATCTTAACATTATCATATAGTTATATGTAACGCATGATTGATATTAATTCAATTTTATAATGTGAATATGTGACCCATTAAAATTAACCTAATTTCGTTCACTGTCGCCGGAACACGTTGCGCACATGGTGAAAAGCAATGTATTCTGTTAAATATATTCAAATTAGAATTTTTGGACTCTCATCATGTATGTAACGTATGATTGATATTAATTTAATTTGATATGTAAAACACTCATACGTCACGGAGGGCCACTGAAATTAGTTTAACACCTAAACATCATTATAGTTCTCTATAACGTATGATTGATATTAAATCAATCTTATATCTAAAACTCTAATGCCAATACGTGGTCCATTAAAATAACCTAATTTCGTTCACTGCCACCGGAACACGTTGCACACATGGTGAAAAACAATGTATTCTGTAAGAAATATTCCAATTAAAATGTTTAGGCTCTCATCATGTATGTAACGTATGATTGATATTAATTTAATTGATATCTAAAACACTCATACGTCACGGAGGGCCACTGAAATTAGTTTAACACCTAAACATCATTATAGTTCTCTATCGAAAACACTCATCCAACTAGGTGGTCCATTCAAATTCTAAAACTGCCGTTCGAACACATGAAAAGCAACACATTCCGTAAGATTTGTTAAAATTTAAAATCCTTGGGCTCTCAGTTTACTTATTGGCAGGAAATATATTTTAAAACTATCCAAAAAATACACTACGGAACACAAAATAAATAACGAGGTTCTGCCAGCGGATTCTGATAGAAAGGTTAAAAAAAGAATATACCTGGATCGGCGTTTTGAAAGTTGTGAACATTTCCCTCATATGCACATTCTTATGATGAATAGGAATAGGCATAGGAAACCTTGCGATCTTTACATTTTATGTATAGGATGTTTTCAGTAATATTAATTACAACACTACGAGGGACATATTTGTGGAACATTTTAACTCTCTAGCTCTTCCCCCATTGGAGTAATTTTGGTCCATTTGCGCAAAAGGGATATTGCCCCCGTTTTGCGCATTCTTATGATGAATCGACATAGGAATCTTTGTGATCCTTACATTTTTTAGTATAGGACGTGTTCGGCAATATTACTTAAAACACTTCGAGGAATATTTTTGTGGAACATGTTAACACTCTAGCTCCTCAACAAAGGGGTCTTTTTGGTCCCTTTTGCGCAAAATGGTGTAAAACACTTTTGCACATCCTTCTGATGAATCGGCTTAGGAAACCTTCTGATCCTTACATTTTAATTATAGGATGTGTTCAGCAGTATTACTTAAAATACAATGAGGAATATATTTATAGAACACTCTTACCTTCTATCTCCTCAATATGGGGGTCTTTTTGGGTGCCTTTTGTGCAAAAGGGTAAAAAACTATATTTCCTCCTTTTGCACATTCTTATGATGAATCGTCATAGGAAACCTTATGATTCTTTCATTTTAAGTATAGGATGTGTTCAGCAATATTACTTAAAAAACTACGAAAAACATTTTTGTGGAACATTTTAACCCTCTAGCATCTCAATATAGGGACCTTTTGGGTCCCTTTTGTGCAAAATGCTAAAAGACAATATTTCCCCCTTTTGCACATTATTATGATGAATCGGCATAGGAAAACTTATGATCCTTACATTTTAAGTATAGGATGTGTTCAGCAATATTACTTAGAACACTACGAGAAATATTTTTGTGGAACACTTCAACACTCTAGCTCCTCATACAAGGGCCTTTGTGACCCCTTTTGTGTAAAAGGTTAAAAAAAAACAATATTCTCCATTTTACAGATTCTTATGATGAATCGACATAGGAAACCTTATGATCCCTAGATTTTAATTATAGGATGTGTTGAGCAAAATTACTTATAACATTACGAGGAAAATTTTTGTGGAACATGTTAACCCTCTAGCTCCTCAACAAAGGGGTCTTTTTGGTTCCTTTTGTGCAAAAGGATAAAAACAATATTTGCCCTTTTGGACATTCTTATGATGAATCGGCTTAGGAAACCTTATGATCCTCACATTTTAAGTATAGGATGTGTTCAGCAATATTAATTAAAACACTACAAGGAAAAATTTTATAGAACATTTCAACCCTCCAGCTCCTAAAAATATGAGGGTCTTTTTGGTCCCTCTTCTGCGAAAGGGTAAAAAACGCCTCTAATACAGAGGTTTAACGGGTCAAAATGTTCTACAAAAATAGTTGCCATAAAATTCTACTATAAGTCTCTGAATACACCAAAACTCAAAACTCAACTTAGATGTCGGAAATAAGTAAAAATTTAAAATTCATTTAAGGCCTAATTTCGTACTTTTTCCGAACTGGTGAATTAGACATTAGGGCGATGGTGTGAATGGCAAAAATATTCTACATCAAATTTCACTATAAGTCAGCGAACAAAAGAAAGCTGTAGACATAACGCGTATAAATAAAATATCAGTAGCAATTTGGGTATTTATATAAGAAATTATTTATTAAATTTCCCAAAAAGGCGACAACATGGCTTCGCTTGGAACTTTTTTGTCGCCGCCTGCAGGTGCAAATGAGTTCAAATTCCATTAGCTATACCAAATCAATTTAAAGCGAATAATTTTGTTTCTACAAAACGTATGATTGATATTAATTCAATTTCATATCTATAACCCTCATACGACATGTGGTCCGCTGTAATTGAGGACTGTATTATTTTAAATTAGTGTAATTTGTTCTCAGTTCTCGGAAAACTTTGCACACATGAAGAAATATCACGTATTCTGTAAAAAGATAAAAAATCAAAATTCCGCTGGAATTCAAATTTCCCAAAGAATTTTCAATTCGTTTAGACGCATAAAACTTACAAAATGTTACTTATATGCAACGTATGGTTTATATTAATTCAATTTTTTATCATTAACACTCATACGTCGAGGTGACATATTTAAATTAAATAATAAATTATTCTAAATTCCTGTAATTTGTTCACTGTCCCCAAAATACTTTGCACACATGTTGATATTTAATATATTCTGGAAGATTGATTAAAACGACAGTTACTGTGGTTCTCAATTTCTCCAGATCAATTCGTTTAGTTTAATAAAATGCAAATTAATATTTAGTTGTACTATATAATGATATGTATTCATTTGCATAGTAATAGCAGTCATATTTTTTAATTATATTGTTTATTTCAAGTTTTTATTCGCAATTATATAAATTAGAAGCCCCAGTCTTGTAGGCTTTATAGAGGCATATATCAAGATGACCTATACAAATTGGTTCACTGGTGCCGAAGCACGTTGCACACATAAATGAATTCAATATTTTCTGTGAGAATGATTAAAATGGGAGTTCCCCTGGCTTTCACTTTTCCCATATCAATTAGTTTATGGGCATAAAACATACAAAATGATTCTTATATGCAACGTATAATTGATATTAATTCAATAACATTCATACGACATATGGTCCGCTGAAATTGAGGAGTGTATTATCCTAAATTGGTGTAATTTGTTCTCAGTTCTTGGAAAACTTTGCACACATGATGAAATGTTACGTATTCTGTAAAAATTATAAGAAATCAAATACTACGCTAGAATTCAGTTTTCCCAAATCAATAAGTTTAGACGCATAAAACTTTGAAAATGATACTTAAATGCAACGTATGATTGATATTATGTCGAGATGGCATATTAATATTGAATAATAAATTATTCTAAATTCCTGTAATGTGTCCACAGACCCCAAAATACTTTGCACACATGATGGAATTCAATGTATTCTGTATGAAGGATTAAAATGACAGTTACTAAGGTCCACAGCATTTTCCGATCAATTCGTTTAGTGATATAAAATACAAACTAACATTTAGTTGTAATATATAATGATATTTATTCATACAATAACAAGCATACATCAAGATCAAGGCCAATACAAATTGGTTCATTGTCGCCCAAAACACTTTGCACACGTGAAATAATTCAAATTTCTTTTATTTTTCCTGAAGAAAACATAATTTAGATGCGTTCACTGCCCATCCTGGTAGGTTCCCTCCAAAATTGCCAATTCTTTTATTTGCAAATTTGCTAAAAATTCTAAAATCATAAATCAACACGAATCAGTACGAATTTGAAAAAAAATTGATAAGGACCGAAAAATTATGAAGTGTGAGAAAAAGAATGCTAATGGATGGGCAAATGAATTATTTTATGGTCGAACCTATGCATGTGATGACCACACTATAGTTGTTGTCCATTTAAAAACGTTACAAACGAAATGCTGAAATTGAACTGCCTTCCTGGCTTTTTAAAGTTTTATAGTACGGAGGATATAAAAAAGAGAGAAATCGCGCACAATAACATTGTGTAGATGGGTTGGAGGGTTTAAATTTTGTGTACAAGCGTTTTCTTTATCTTCCTTGTACTATTCTATGTTCACTTCAAATAGTAATGGCGTTTCTGTGAATGTGTAACTTCGTTCTTTCTTTTCTGTTTTCAATAAAATAAAATTTGTTTCCAAAGCAATGGAATTGGAAAATTCCTATAAACATGAAAGTATATATAAAAACGTACGTATGTATAAATAAATAAATATAAATTTTCCAGACAAACGTAAGTGTCCCATTAGTCTGGATAATTGCTATGCAGAAAGTATATTCGCCTGCCACCCATTCCTTCAATTCAATTTGCATTTATTATTTGTAATAACTGTCATTGTTTATCTCTACTGTGCATATTAACTGTTATTAACCCACGCAAATTAATCAACTTGTCGCCCGGCACATTATTATTGTCCACTCTTTTTTTTTCATTTCTTGTTCGGGTCATGATAAATGTCAGCAGCACTTGTTTGTTTTTCACAGATAAATGCGCGCCAAGTGTCAAATATTTAATGTGAGCCATTAACAATGGAATATTCATAAAAAATAAAACACAACGCATATTCTGGGGACCTCTTTATGGCCAAAGGCCAACGAGCTATGAAGGCAGACAAACAGACTAAAGGGTTAGAGAAATGATTTATTTGAAAAAATATATTCAAAAAAAAGATTGTTTGTTGAGGACAATTTCGAGTATAATTACAATTAAATAAATCAACAGTTATTAGCCCAAACAGACCACATAATTTATAATATATATATATATATATATATAATATATAGAATTATAAAACAATATTTTGTAGTGTGACTCTGGGTCCTAGGATTTAGACGACTGACAAGGACGATCTGCCATCGAGAGCCCACTGACTCTGACAAGAAACGAACCCACAACCCCCAAACTGACAGATAACACTTCTCCAACTCGACTATATATTTTATACGTACTTGAAATAAGAAATGAAAAGCAAAAAAACAACCAAGTAAATGTTGTTATAAATTTAATTGTACCAATGGCGTATAATTGATATTAATTAAATTTAATATCAGTAACACTCATACGTCATGGTGACATATTAAATTTGAGCAGTACATTATTGTTATTTTGGCGTATGATTGATATTAATTAAATTTCCTTATCGATTAATTCAGCTTGAGGCCATGGAAAAACTGGTGGTGTTGTTTTATTATTTATTTTTATTTTATTTTCCCAATATTTCGGTTGCCTTCGTCAACCATCATTAAATTTTTTATTAATAACACTCAAAAATCAAGATGATGAATCCCAAGAGGATGCAAAAATATCAACGTCGCGAACACTTTGTACTCATGAAAGAGTTCAAATTTCGTCAGCTTTTCCAAATCAATTCAAAATGAATAAGTTTATTTTTACGAAACGTATAATTGATATTAATTAAATTTTATATCTAAAGAGTGATTTTTTTGAGGTTAGGATTTTCATGCATTAGACATGGTGTCAAAGAGAAAGATGCTCAGTATGCTTTGACATTTCATCATGAATCGTCTTACAAACGAACAACGCTTTGCAAATTATTGAATTTTATTATCAAAATGCGTGCTCTGTTAAGAAAGTTCATTGCGCGCTTCCATTTTATGGTCAGTTTAATCGACCCACTGAAGCGGCTATTCGGGCTATTGTGACTAAATTTCGCACCAAATTTACATTGTTGGACATTAAACCACCAACACGCTTACGTAGAGTGCGAACTGAAGAAAATATCGCAGCTGGCCGATAGTTAATGATGACCACCAATTTTCGATTCGTCGCCGTTCGCACCAATTGGGTCTCTGTTACTCAAAAACGTGGAAATGCCAAAATTGGACTAAGCGGATGGACCACCTAAGACGCAGCCGCGGTCAACATTTAAATGAAATTATCTTCAAAAAGTAAATGTCATGGACCAATCTAACGTTTCAAATAAAGAACCGATGAGATTTTGCAAATTTTATGCGTTTTTTTTAAAAAAAAGTTATCAAGCTCTTAAAAAATCACCCTTTATAACACTAATACGACAAAGTGGGCAAAATAAATGTGTTAAAATGAAGGAGGACATTATCAACAAAATGCTGCCATTTATTCACCGTTCTCAGTAAAGTTTGCTTACTTGAAGAAATGTCACATATTCTGTAAAAATTACTAAAATTCAAATTCGCCTGGCTCTCAGTTTTCCCAAATCAATTAGTTTAGACGCATACAATATAACAACTGGTACTTGTAAGCAACGTATGATTGATATTAATTCAATTTTATATCAATAACACTCATACGACAAGATGACCAATTAAATTTGAGTAATAAATAATTCTAAATTCCTGTAATTTGTCTTTGCCACTGTCTCCAAAACACTTTGCACACATGATGAAATTCACTGTATTCGGTAAGAATGATTAAAACGAGAATTACTCTGTTTCATAGTTTTCCAAAATCAATTCGTTTAGATGCATAAAACATACAAAATGCTACGTATGATTGATATTAATTCAATTTTATATCTATAACACCCATACGTCAAGCTGACCATTTAAATGTGATCCAAAATTCCTGTAATTTATCCACAATTCCCAAAACACTTTGCACACATGATACAAGTCAATGTATTCCGTAAGAATGATTACAATGGAAGTTCCACTGGCTCTCAGTTTTTCTAGATCAATTCGTTTAGTGACATAAAATGCAAGTTAATCTTTAGTTGTAATATAAAATGACATGCATATAGCACAGTCATATCATAGCACAGTCATACGTCTTGATGATCTATACAAATTGGTTCACTGTCGCCGAAACACCTTGCACACATAAATGAATTCAATGTGTTCTGTGAGCATGATTAAATTTCAAATTCTCCTGGCTCTCAGTTTTCCCAAATCAATTCGGTTAGACACATTAAATACACAAATGATCTTATGTATAGGCAACGTATGATTGATATTAATTAAAATTTATATCAATAACACTCATACTCAAGGTGGTCAATTCAAATTGATCATAAATTCCTGTAATTTCTTCACTGTCCCCAAAATACTATGCACACATGGTTAATTCCAATATATTCCGTAAGAATGATAAAAATTAGAGTTACGCTGGCTCTCAGTTTTTCTAGATCAATTCGTTTAGTGACATAAAATGCAAATTAATCTTTAGTTGTAATAAATAATGGCATGTATTTAATTGTCTTACTTCAAGATGCCCTACAAATTGGTTCACAGTCGCCGAAACACGAGGCACACTTGAAAGAATTCAATGTGTCCTGTGAGCATGAATTAATTTTAAATTCTCCTGGCTCTCAGTTTTCCCAAATCAATGCGGTTAGACACATACAATATTTAAAATAATGCTTATAACGTATGATTGATATTAATTAAATTCAATAACACTCATACGTCAGGGTGACCTATTAAATTTGAGCAGTGCATTGCCCCAAAAAGGAGCAAAGATATAACCGTGCCGAAATCTTTGTAGACATGAGTTCAAATTCCGTTAGCCTTTCCAAATCAATTCAAAACGAATAATTTTATTACTATAAAACGTATGATTGATATTAATTCAATGTTATATCTATAACACTCATTATATCTATGCACTCCTCGTAGCATTATCCTAAATTAGTGGAATTTGTTCAGTTTAGTTCTTTGCACACATGAATAAGTGTCGCATATTCTCTAAAAATTATTAAAATTAAAATTCCTTTGGCTCTCAGCTTTCCCAAATTAATTCGTTTAGACACATAAAACGTACAAAATAATACTTATATGCAACATAAGGTTGATATTAATTCAATTTAATATCATTAAAACTCATACGTCGAGGTGATCAATTAAAATTGATCGAAAATTCCTGTAATTTGTTCACAGTCCCCAAAATATATTGCACACATGGTGATATTTAATATATTCTGTAAGAATGATTAAAATTCAAAATCCCTTGGCTCTGAGTTTTCCCAAGTTAATTCGGTTAACCACACAAAATATTGAAAATATTTCTTATATGCAACGCATGATTGATATTAATTCCAATTTATATCAAAAACACTCATACGTCATGGTGGCCAATTAAAATTGATCGTAAATTCATGTAATTTGTACACAGTCCCCAAAATATATTGCACACATGGTGAAATTAAATATATTCTCTACGAATGATTAAAATTCAAAATCCCTTGGCTCTCAGTTTTCCCAAATTAATTCGGTCAGACACATAAAGCATTCAAAATGATACTTATATGCAACGTATGATTGATATTAATTCCAATTTATATCAAAAACACTCATACGGCATGGTGGTCAATTAAAATTGATCGTAAATTCATGTAATTTGTAAACTGGCTCCAAAACACTTTGCACACATGATGAAATTCAATGTATTCCGTAAGAATGATACAAATGTGAGTTACGCTTGCTCTCAGTCTTTCTTGATCAATTCGTTTAGTTACATAAAATGCAAATTAATCTTTAGTTGTAATATATAATGATATTTATTCAATTGTTTTGTGAGAATGATTCAAATGCAAATTCACCTCTCGGTTTTTCCAAATCAATTCATTCAGACGCATGAAATACAAAAGTGTCGTATGTATGCACAACGTATGATTGATATTAATTAAAATTTATATCAATAACACTCATACGTCAAGGTGATATCAATATTGCACAATAATTATTCAAAATTCCGGTAATTTATTCACCTTTGCCAAAACACTTTGCACACATGATGAAATTCAATGTATTTCGTAACAATGTTTAAAATAGCGGAGGAGCTGGTTCTCACTTTTTCAAGATCAATTCGTTTAGTCAGATAAAATGCAAACATTTCGTTGCAATATACAATGATATATAATCATTTACATGGTAACAGTCAGTCATACAGTCAAAATGGCCTATACAAATTGCAGAATTCATTATCCTAAATTGGTTCATTGTCCGCAAAATACATTGCACACATGAATAAATTCAATTTGTTCTGTAAGAATGTTTCAAATCTAAATTTCTCTAGCTCTCAGCTTTTCCAGATCAATTCGTCAAACAAAATTATATGTAATTATAGCAGATGAATGTACTCTGTACTCTGTATTTTGTAAGAATGTTTAAAATTAAAATTCCTCTGACTTTCAGCTTTTGCAGATAAATTCATTTGCACGTTTGCAAAACGAATAAACATATTTACGAATGATTTTATTGCACAGTGTGTCTGAAATATTTATTCATGTGTATATCAATAAAATCATAATCATTAACGATGTGCTGTATTTCATCCTAAATTTTGGTAAAACACACAGAGATAAATCCAATAGTTTCTGTGAAAATACACATACACATCAATTCAGTTATTCCACATCAATTTGTTTGTTCGTTTAAAGTGGAAATTAATATATAAATATTCGTTTGCTGATGACTTTAATCTACAATGTTTTAAGAATCAATGCTTTAGGTGTTTTAAAAAGGCAATCTTTCATTTGTGACGAATTTGTCTTGTGGAAGCCCACCATTAGAGTCGAAAGTAAAAGTAAACAGTCATTGGAAATTCAAAATTATGATACTTCTTACTGAAAAGACTTCTGGTAAATCATAGAAAACCAAAACTGGTGACAAGATGCTTGAAATCTACAAGATGTTTGAAATCAAACAAGTCGAAAGTTCTCTTAGAAACTGTCTAATAGATGATACTCATTGTAATTATAAGAACCCAAAATCTTTCCTCTAGGAGATTTTTCTTTCGGAAGATCTCCTTTCTAGAAGATTTTTCTTCTGGGAGATCTTTCTTCTAGAAGATCTTTGGGAACATCTATCTTTCGGAAGATTTTCCTTTAGAAGATCTTTCTTTCGGAAGATCTTCCTTCTAGAAGATAAATCCTTCGGAAAATCTTTCTTCTGGAAGATCTTTCTTCTAGAAGATCTTTCTTTCGGAAGATCTCCTTTCTAGAAGATTTTTCTTCTGGGAGATCTTTCTTCTAGAAGATCTTTGGGAACATCTATCTTTCGGAAGATTTTCCTTTACAAGATCTTTCTTTCGGTAGATCTTCCTTCTAGAAGATAAATCCTTCGGAAAATCTTTCTTCTGGAAGATCTTTCTTCTGGAAGATCTTTCTTTCGGAAGATCTTTCTTCCAGATGATTTTCCTTCTAAAAGATCTTTTTTCAAAAATATCTTCTAGAAATCTTTCTACTAAAAGATCATTCTCCAAAAAATCTATGGAATCAAAAGCCACAAATCTTCTAGATGATTTTGTGGATTTCTATAATCAAAACCCTAAGAGCATCTAGCAAATCTTTAGGATCAATCAAACCAACTCTTCTAGATAGTCTTACACAGGGTCAATGGTATTCAGGACCATAAGCCTTCGGTAAAATGTTTGAATTTGATGAAGGATTCTTAAAACTGAGCTCTAAAGTTGACAATATTCCTGAGTTCAGTTGAGACTTTTCTCACGTAAAATTGAAAAATATTTTTCTAAACAAAAAATAATTACCTTATCTGTGGTAGGCTCAAGAGCAAAATAAACTAGAGATTATCGTAAATATTTCCACTGAAAATTAACATTAACTACCTAGTCAAAGAGCTTTTAAGCTTAATTTTCGTTTAACTGTAGTAGGTTATAAATGAAAAAAACTTAAATCTTGGAAATCATGACTTTCTTTAAAATACAAGCCATAGTATATATAAGCGTATGATTGATATTAATTCGATTACACACCGTTGTGTATGATTGTTAGCAATTCAAATAAATAAGTATACGCAAATCCGGCAAAAAAAAATATATAATTCAGAAGTGGACAACACAGTTCTGCATTTGATTGCCAATGGATATGGAAATCATTCAGGTGCCTTCTTAGTATCCCATATTTCTGACCATTCAGTCAGTCTATTTCAAAAACAATTATAAAGATATATGTTGCTAACGTATCGGTTGTGCCTAGCTCAACAATCTGCTACAATTCAGAATCTCAAGAAAGAGTTAATAAATGCTAATGACATTATTTTTATTAAAATATTGTATGTTATCAATCGAAAAGCCTTAATTGCAAACTACACATCTAAAAAATCGCCCCTTTCTTTAAAATAAATACAAGTCATAGTATACCTAAGCGTATGATTAATATTAATTCGAATGTACACCGTTGCGTATGATTGTTAGCAAATCAAATAAATAAGTATACGCAATGAAATTCGGGGGAAAAAACTTTCGAAATCATTAGATAATTACTCATGTAACAATAAAACGAATTCAAATGATAGAAAATTCAGAAGAAGACAACACATTTATATATTTTATTAACAAATCATGCAGCCTTAGTATCCCATGAAATCCGGCAAAAACTCTCGAAATCAGTATATAACAGAGTTGAGTTGCCATTGAAACATGGAAATAATTCAGGAACAATTTCCATAAAATTCTTCTACTCAGGACCAAGTATCAGGTCCTGCCTCTGAGTACTCAAAAAGATTTAAGATTGATTGTTTGCAATACAAACTTGACTTCACAACTTCCACCTACTGTCAGCAACAAATCAAGTTATTATTCCACGAGTCTCTGGGCAATTTGTTACTTTCCCAGCAGTGACCTGGTGAACGACCACCTCTTCTGACCCCACCCCCAACAATCGCAAAGTATTGGCAATTACCATTTGATAGGTTTTTAATGGTTTTCACATCGATGTTTCTTGGTTCATTGTTTATCAAATATTAAATGAACGTTCACCCACCCGCAGATGTCCTTCTTTTGGAGGAGAAACAAATATTGAGGTCAAATAAATATTGCCTCAATATGGCCAGTGCAAATAATGATACAAAAAAACACAATATCACATGGCTGAAATTAATGGCGGTTGGAGTGGTTGTAGAAGGTGGTCACAAACCATAACACAGGACAACTTATGGCCATCATAAAAAAATACTCCACTCTGTGCGGCACAACAATATTGTAACAATATTTATGTTTACATTGATTGTTTTTTCTCCTCCCTCTATCCCTCCATTCCATTATTCCCACCTTTTTGTTCTACCCAAAGTAAAAAGGCCACACAAAATATCTGCCATTTGTCCAGGACAGCACAAACAACCATGGGGGGAGGAGGCGGAAAACAAACACCCCAAACAACGGCAGCAGCAGTGACATCTTTATGGCGTGTGCCTTAAAGTCCTGCCGAAACAAAACAAAAAAAAAAAACTAGAAAAAATGAGAAAGACTGAACCTGTTGCTCGAGCGAGTGACTCTTGACTTATGTTCTGTTACACCCGGTGGAAAAAAGAGCAAATACGATATCAGCACTGAAGGTACAACACCAGCAACACATTTAGTTTTGCTGTGACACGACCTCGCCTCAAAAAGTGTATGGCCCCACTTAGTAGTGGCAGCAGCAACGTTGTGCGTTGCACAAACAAACTAAACGATGACACATTCCACTTCCAAATGGATACGGCCACAAATGGGGATACTCGATTTGTACGAAATGTAGCACCAAATGTCAAGTAGAAGAGCAACACATTGATTGAGTTAGTGGTCTGGAAAGAGTTTGATTGCAGTGGCTTTGGCGTGGAGGAGACGAGAACAAATGTTTCAATGGCCAAAGGCCATTTGTATGGAAAGCCAATTGGAGAAGCATGGCAGCAGATATGGGGAAAATTGGAGAGAAAAGACTTTAGAGCACAATTCAATTGCCGGACACAGATTCGAATACTATACCGAATTAAAAACATGTTGCATTAAACTGTGTTTTCAAATATTTATGTAGTCTTAAAAAGAAACCTCTATTCCATGTTCATACTTGTGATTATACACTGGGCCTATTTAATTTACTATATATTTTGTTAACTTTATATATCATGCGATCGTGTCGGGCGCTCACTGCACAGTGGGACAAACAGCATTCGGAAATACCACAAAGACTGAAAACATTTCAAGGCATAATATCATTCAAATGTAGTGTGTTATCAATCGAAAAACCTTAACCTTAAAATTTATATTAATTCGAATGCAAACCGTTGCGTATGACAGTTGGTAAATTGAAAAAATAAAGACAAACATACGCAACGACACTGTTTTATTGAGAAAACCCTTAATTCTTAACCATGAGATATTAAAGCGTATGATTGATATTAATTCCAATGCACACCGTTGCGTATGATAGTTGGTAAATAGAAACAAATAAAAATAAACATACTCAACGAAACTGTGTTATTGAAAAAAATGTCCCATCAATAGGTTTATAGCCTGAAATATGGATGTGATCATTGTAAAGGGTGTTTTTTAATGGGGTATAGAACTTTAAGTTGGCATCACTTTTTTAACTGGCGGCCATTTTGTCAGCTGTCAAGTGATTAATATTTAGTTTGGTTTGCCATTTCATCATGAACAGGTTGACAAAAGAACAGCGCTTGCAAATCGTGCAAATTTATTTCGAAAGTAATGGTTCAGTTCGCGAAGTTCACCGCAAGCTCCGTCCATTTTATGGTCGACATAATCGTCCATCAGAGCAATTAATTCGGTTAACCATGGATCGTTTTCGCACTACGTTTACTCTATGTGATAATACGCATCCGCAGAGACGTCGAACAGTGCGCACCGAAGAAACAATTGCCGCTGTAGAGCAAAGTGTTGAAGAGGACCCGAATGAATCGATTCGCCACCGTGCACAGCAATTGGAGCTTTGTCCGTCAACTTTATGGAAGATTTTGCGCAAAGATCTTGGCTTGCGACCTTACAAGATCCAGCTTGTGCAAGAATTAAAGCCGCGAGACCATGCAATGCGTCGTGATTTTGGTGTATGGGCCGAAAATGAGATTCATCTCGATGCTGATTTTCATCACAAAATTTTGTTCAGTGATGAGGCTCATTTTTGGTTGAATGGCTACGTCAACAAGCAAAATTGCCGCATTTGGAGTGAAGAAAATCCACATGAGACCCTTGAGACGCCATTACATCCACAAAAACTGACTGTTTGGTGTGCTCTATGGGCTGGTGGAGTCATTGGGCCATACTTCTTCCGAAATAATGCTGGAGAGTCAGTTACCGTTAATGGAGACCGGTATAGAGCCATGATAACCGACTATTTTGTTCCCGAATTGGATGGCATGAATGTGGATGAGTTGTGGTTCCAACAAGACGGCGCTACATGCCACACAGCGCACGTCACAATCGAATTATTGAAGGAAACATTCGATGAGCGCATAATTTCGCGGAATGGACCTGTCAATTGGCCACCAAGATCGTGTGATTTGACACCATTGGATTATTTTCTTTGGGGATATGTGAAGTCGCTCGTCTACGCCAACAAACCAGAAACGTTAGGGGACCCAAATTGATGGACATTAAAACGATTTTCTTGTGTTTTATTTAAATTCGAAGTTCTATACCTCAATAAAAAACAACCGGTATAATTGCAGCTAACGATCTATCCATATCCGTCTGTCCATCAGCTAAAAAAATACTAGTCATAGAATACTTAAGCGTATGATTGATATTAAGTCCAATGCACAACGTTGCATATGATTGTTATTAATTCAAAAAATAACTGTACGAAACCCCAACATCATTCGATCATCGTTCTGTAACATTCTATCTATATCCGCCAGTCTATCTGTCCGTCACTCTGTATGCCCTTCCGTCTATCCATCCATTCATTTGTCCATCCTCTCTACATTCGCCTCTGCATATGTCCATACGTCACTTCTATCTGTCCGTACATCCATTTTGGAAACAATGCCTTTCTTTAAAAGAAATGCAAGTCATAGAACACCTAAGTGTATGATTGATATTAATTCAAATGTACGCAGTTGCGTATGATTGTTTGCAATTCAAATGAAAAACAAGTATATATCGTGTCTGTTGCTCCTAGATCAATAATCGGACAACAAATACAACAAACATCATTCCAAATTTCAAGAAAGTATAAATAAAGGTAGTTTCATATTAGTCGAAAAACATTAATCCTTAACCTTAAATCTTATAAATCATGAATTTCTTATAAATACAAGCCATAGAATAGTTAAGCGTATGATTGATATTAATTCGAAGGCACACCGTTGCGTATGATTGACCAGCCCATCTACCTGTTCATACGACTTTCCGTACGTTTTTTTCATCCTAATATCCATACATCTGTCATTCCGTCTGTTTTATCTGTCCGTACATTCATTTTGGAAATAATGGCTTTCATTAAAAAAAAGTACAAGTCATAGAAGCGTATGATTGATATTAATTCGAATGTACGCCGTTGCGTATGATTGTTAGCAATTCAAACGAAAAAAAAACAATTAAGTTCGGCAAAATCTCTCAAAATCATTCGATAATTGTTCTATAACATTCTATCCATATACATCTGTTCATATGCCCATCAGATTGTATAACCTGCCATCCTATCGATTCATTTAACACCATTCATTCTGTTCATTGTACTCAGCCTATTTCAAAATAATTATAAAGATATTTTTTGTCCATTCTCTTATCTTTACGATGATATATCTTTCGTTCATATTGATTGAGCCTAGCTCAACAATATGATAAAAAATAGACAAACGACATTCAAAATTCCAAAAAGGGTGAATATATGTGAATAATTATATATTTACGTATGCCATATGCCACTGAATATCTAAGCGTATGATTGATATTAATTCGAATGCACCCTGTTGCGTATGATTGTTTGTAGCTTAAAAAATGATTTATGTGGGCGAAGCCAGGCATATACTAACCGTATGATTGATATTAATTCGAATGCACACTGCTGTGTCTGATTGTTTGTAACTTAAAAATGATCTGTGTGGGGCGAAACCTGGCTTATTCGCAGTGGGATAGCTTCATACATTTGAGAGAAAAAATATAAAATCTGTTCTTAGAGTGATGAAACTTGTTACCGAGCAATTAAGAAAAATATGAAATTTCATCAAAATTAGCCACGTCCCTCACATACCGCTCATATAACTTAAAATGAATTGTTCATACAAAATTTTTTGTTTCGATTTGAATGTATTGAAATTTTGCACAGAGTTTTTATATAAACAAAATGAAAAAGTTGTGAAAATTTCATCAAAATCGACAACGAACAGTTGTTCAGAATCAATACCCGATCCGCCAAAATTTAATAAATTTTGTTCTAATAAACATTTTTGAGTTCTGTAAAAAATTGAAATAAGACAAGAACCCAAGAATTATTTAGAGATATTAACATTTAAAATCGGATATATTTTAATAATTATCTGTTCTTAAGTTTATTATGGCGCCCAAACTGTATTTGTGGCAAATATTTAAAATTTAAAAAATACCCATTTTGAAAAATGTATGAAATTTAGGCACTGAAGAATAAAATACATATTCAGAAAGGTTGATGGATTCTCCGTTTTTTTGCACGCATTCGGAACTATACACCAAAAAACCCCTGGCCTGGAACTATCCTCAAAAAACTCATGATTTTAATTGTTATATTAAATAATTTTAATTTCGTCAGCAACAGCAGCATGAAACTCATGGATCGTCTTAATGACACTATTAATAAAATGTCTTTTAAAAAAATCAAAAAAATATTTGTTGTTCTTAAAATAAATAAAAAATATATAAGAAAACAAATTAATTTTTTTTTTAAGATTTGACAATTTTATGTAAAACTAGAAGAAATTTACTTGAAAAAGTATTTTTTTTAAATTTCCTTATGACAAGAAAACTGTTTTTTCGATCCACCTTAAAAAGTTGAATTTATTAAATTTAAATTCGCTCATATCTATTAAACTACATATGCGCAATCCAAATAACCTTATTTTATAAAATTAATTCTAATAAAACCAACATAAAAATGTTAGCAGCGAAAACTACTGAATTGTATGAACATTTTCAGCAGTTTTTTTCACCAAACCAGGGGATGTCCCCTATAAATGCAGCGCATTGCGTTGCCGGAAGGAAGATACGGTATTGGGAGGAGGAAAGAGGGAGTAGTGTTTGTTGACTCTTGTTTTAAACTTCTGAACATCATAATTGGCCGGGGAGATATCTGCCGGAAGTCGATTCCACATACGGATAATTTCGTGCTATAATAAATTTTCAATTTTTTCTAAGACAAAATATTACTTTTTACTAAAACAAATTATGGATTATTCTCAGTGAAACACTTTACTATACAACTGCATCATTAGATTTTTGAAAAATAATTGTCGAAAAAAATAGTTTTGCCAACAAAATCCCACAGGATTAAAGACGTCTGATAGAAGTTTATTGACAAGTTGTTGATGCCATTTTTCGCGGCAGTTTTTCGCAGAGCTCTCATTTTTTCGATGTATTTATGATCATACCTTATTTTACTTCGTATGCGTATGATTGATATTAATTGAAATATACACCCTTGCGTATGATTGTTTTTATTTCAACAAAATAAGTATACGCAATGAAGTCCGACAGAAGCTCTCAAAATTATACGACATTTACTCTGTAACATTAAAATGATAAAGAAAATGAAACTAAAAACAAGTAAGGAAAGGCTAAAGTCGGGCGGGACCGACTATATGATACACTCCACTTTCCAACCGAATACAGTCCAACCAAAAAGTGAAAACGGGAAGAATTTTTGTATGTTTCCTAATCATAGGCTAATACGACCTGGTTCGATTTGTCAAATCGATAAGAATATTTGTATCGGGGCTATATCCAAACATGGAATAAAGTGACTAACTTTCACAATAAGTTCTTCCAATTCATATATAGCTTGTTATGCTCACTTTGAAGAAATTCGGTGAAAAATCGTGGTGTCTGGGCCGGAAAAAGTCTATCCGGGAGCGAAATTTGTATGGGAGCTATATATAAATCTGAACCGATCTAACACATTTTTACCACAGGTGTTTCTAGTTGAAATACAAGATGTTTTGCCAATTTTGAAGAAAATCTCTTATAATATATTGTATCTAGAGTGAAAAGATTAAAATCGGGAGTGAAATTCGTATGGGAGCTATATGTAAATCTGACCCGATCTGACCCATTTTCACTATGGGTGTTTCTAGGACAAATATAATATATTTCGCCTAATTTGAAGAGGATCTGTTAAAATATGTGGTTTCTAGAGCGGAAAAAGTCAAATCGGGAGCGAAATTTGTATGGGAGCTATATATAAATCTGAACCGATCTGCCCCATTTTTACCACAGGTGTTTCTAGTTGAAATATAAGATGTTTTGCCAAATCTGAAGACAATATGATACAATATGTGGTTTCTAGAGCGGAAAAAGTCAAATCAGGAGCGAAATTTGTATGGGAGCTATATATAAATCTGAACCGATCTGCCCCATTTTTACCACAGGTGTTTCTAGTTGGAATATAAGATGTTTTGCCAATTTTGAAGAAAATCTGTTGTAATATGTGGTCTCCAGAGTGAAAAGTGTCAAATCGGGAGTGAAATTCGTATGGGGGCTATATCTAAATCTGAACCGATTTTCTTGAAATTAAATAGCGTTCGTTCTTATCCCGAAAAACTTCGTTGTGCAAAGTTTCATTTGGTTCTGTCTACAATTGCGACCTGTATCGTGATTACAAGAATAGATGGACGGACAGACAGACAGACAGACAGACAGACAGACGGACGGACATTGCTAAATCGATTCAAAAAGTGATTCTGAGTCGATCGGTATAATTAACAATGGGTCTATCTCTCTTCCTTTTGGGTGTTACAAACAAATGCACAAAGACATAATACTCTAGTGGAGTGTATAAACAGGGTTCAGAGTACTTTGTGCCCAAACATATATAACAATATTCCTTCTTATTATAATGCAAATTCCGTCTCATTATTATCTCACATTTTTCCGACTGTCCACAAATCTGTCCACCCTCTGTTAACCACTCTCATTTTTTCAATTTGTTTATGATCATACCTTCATTTACCTCGTATGCGTATGATGGATATTAATTGGAATACCCATTGTTGCGTATAAGTGTTACTAATTCAAAAAACAAGTATACGCAATGAAGTCCGGCAAAACCTCTCAAAACTTCGCGACAATTACTCTGTATCATTCCTTCTCAAATTTTTCCCTCTGTACGAATCTATCCATCCTTCTGTCCGCCAGACTACCCACACAAATATAATTTTTTTGCCTCGGTGTGTCCATATCGCAATTTAATTTCAAATTTTCACAATTTAACCTTCGCTGATTCTCCCCAAAAAGTTTAAAAATTACCACTGCAGATGTTACAATACATTCCCTCAAGTCAAAAGTTCACAAACTCTTATTTGTTCTGATTCAGTTTAATAACAAACAAATTAACAAATTTATCAATTGAGGGACTTGTCTTAAACCAAATAAATCCTCTTGAAACAATAACAAAACCGCACTTTTAACTTTATTTTCTTATCACGCCACAAAATGGCCTACAGCGTAAGACTCTAAAAGCCTCACCAAAGCAACCATAATTGGCCGCATTAAAGGAATAAAGCAAAACAAAGTTTTAATCAATTTTTGGCTGTTGGAAGTCTCGCGCTTTGACGCCTTCAAAGGCCAACAAAGCAACAACTCAACAAATGGCCAACAAATGACTAACACAATCTTGCACTCAATTATTCATCCATCCGTTCGCAGATCTAGCTTTTAATCCAACCATCTTTAACATCCTTGCCTATCTCCCACACCCACAAAACCACTTAAGGCTCGTGATGGACAGACATTTCGCTTGAACCTATTAAAAGTTGTAGGCTTTCTTTTGCCCGCTGTCGTTGTCATTGTCCTTTATTGGTTAGTGTTTCTGTGGGAATGTGGGTGTGTAATAAACGTAAATAAGTTTTATATTTATTAAACAGATTTATTATGGCACCGCATTTCTTTTTGGCTGCCTTTGCCTTTTGATGCTTTCATTTTGTTAATATTTGACCTTTCGTTTTACTCTTTACAGCCGAGGACATTCACTTGGATGACCTGTATACACGCTATCGCCAGCGTTTGCGTAAGTCATTGTTTCGCTCCGGCCTGTGGATATCCCTGGCAGCATGTGTGGTTTCCATTGTAATTGGTGTCATTTGCCAACAGGTGAGTAGAGAGCACTCGAACCACTTGCGAAAAGGTGGGGCTGTAGAAGAATGTTGTAAACGTAGCAATTAATTCTACAGGAATTAATTGCTTAGAGTGCTACTTTAATAAATTATAAAATTATATATTTAATTATTTAAAAAAATATTTAATATTTAGCAGAGATCTCATTTCTTCGACGTGCTTATGATCATACCTTATTTTACTTCGTTTGCGTATAATTGATATTAATTCGAATACATACCATTTCGTATGATTGTTTGTAATTCAAAACAAAAGCATACACAATGTAGTCCGTTAAAGCATCCCTTAAAACCATTTGAAATGATGAATTGAATAATTAATTATTTTATTTATTTATTTAATAATTTAATTATATTATTATTTAATTATTTAATTATTTAATTATTTAATTATTTAATTATTTAATTATTTAATTATTTAATTATTTAATTATTTAATTATTTAATTATTTAATTATTTAATTATTTAATTATTTAATTATTTAATTATTTAATTATTTAATTATTTAATTATTTAATTATTTAATTATTTAATTATTTAATTATTTAATTATTTAATTATTTAATTATTTAATTATTTAATTATTTAATTATTTAATTATTTAATTATTTAATTATTTAATTATTTAATTATTTAATTATTTAATTATTTAATTATTTAATTATTTAATTATTTAATTATTTAATTATTTAATTATTTAATTATTTAATTATTTAATTATTTAATTATTTAATTATTTAATTATTTAATTATTTAATTATTTAATTATTTAATTATTTAATTATTTAATTATTTAATTATTTAATTATTTAATTATTTAATTATTTAATTATTTAATTATTTAATTATTTAATTATTTAATTATTTAATTATTTAATTATTTAATTATTTAATTATTTAATTATTTAATTATTTAATTATTTAATTATTTAATTATTTAATTATTTAATTATTTAATTATTTAATTATTTAATTATTTAATTATTTAATTATTTAATTATTTAATTATTTAATTATTTAATTATTTAATTATTTAATTATTTAATTATTTAATTATTTAATTATTTAATTATTTAATTATTTAATTATTTAATTATTTAATTATTTAATTATTTAATTATTTAATTATTTAATTATTTAATTATTTAATTATTTAATTATTTAATTATTTAATTATTTAATTATTTAATTATTTAATTATTTAATTATTTAATTATTTAATTATTTAATTATTTAATTATTTAATTATTTAATTATTTAATTATTTAATTATTTAATTATTTAATTATTTAATTATTTAATTATTTAATTATTTAATTATTTAATTATTTAATTATTTAATTATTTAATTATTTAATTATTTAATTATTTAATTATTTAATTATTTAATTATTTAATTATTTAATTATTTAATTATTTAATTATTTAATTATTTAATTATTTAATTATTTAATTATTTAATTATTTAATTATTTAATTATTTAATTATTTAATTATTTAATTATTTAATTATTTAATTATCTAATTATTTAATTATTTAATTATTTAATTATTTAATTATCTAATTATTTAATTATTTAATTATTTAATTATTTAATTATTTAATTATTTAATTATTTAATTATTTAATTATTTAATTATTTAATTATTTAATTATTTAATTATATAATTATTTAATTATTTAATTATATAATTATTTAATTATTTAATTATTTAATTATATAATTATTTAATTATTTAATTATTTAATTATTTAATTATTTAATTATTTAATTATTTAATTATTTAATTATTTAATTATTTAATTATTTAATTATTTAATTATTTAATTATTTAATTATTTAATTATTTAATTATTTAATTATTTAATTATTTAATTATTTAATTATTTAATTATTTAATTATTTAATTATTTAATTATTTAATTATTTAATTATTTAATTATTTAATTATTTAATTATTTAATTATTTAATTATTTAATTATTTAATTATTTAATTATTTAATTATTTAATTATTTAATTATTTAATTATTTAATTATTTAATTATTTAATTATTTAATTATTTAATTATTTAATTATTTAATTATTTAATTATTTAATTATTTAATTATTTAATTATTTAATTATTTAATTATTTAATTATTTAATTATTTAATTATTTAATTATTTAATTATTTAATTATTTAATTATTTAATTATTTAATTATTTAATTATTTAATTATTTAATTATTTAATTATTTAATTATTTAATTATTTAATTATTTAATTATTTAATTATTTAATTATTTAATTATTTAATTATTTAATTATTTAATTATTTAATTATTTAATTATTTAATTATTTAATTATTTAATTATTTAATTATTTAATTATTTAATTATTTAATTATTTAATTATTTAATTATTTAATTATTTAATTATTTAATTGTTTAATTATTTAATTATTTAATTATTTAATTATTTAATTATTTAATTATTTAATTATTTAATTATTTAATTATTTAATTATTTAATTATTTAATTATTTAATTATTTAATTATTTAATTATTTAATTATTTAATTATTTAATTATTTAATTATTTAATTATTTAATTATTTAATTATTTAATTATTTAATTATTTAATTATTTAATTATTTAATTATTTAATTATTTAATTATTTAATTATTTAATTATTTAATTATTTAATTATCTAATTATTTAATTATTTAATTATTTAATTATTTAATTATTTAATTATCTAATTATTTAATTATTTAATTATTTAATTATTTAATTATTTAATTATTTAATTATTTAATTATTTAATTATTTAATTATTTAATTATTTAATTATTTAATTATTTAATTATATAATTATTTAATTATTTAATTATATAATTATATAATTATTTAATTATTTAATTATTTAATTATATAATTATTTAATTATTTAATTATTTAATTATTTAATTATTTAATTATTTAATTATTTAATTATTTAATTATTTAATTATTTAATTATTTAATTATTTAATTATTTAATTATTTAATTATTTAATTATTTAATTATTTAATTATTTAATTATTTAATTATTTAATTATTTAATTATTTAATTATTTAATTATTTAATTATTTAATTATTTAATTATTTAATTATTTAATTATTTAATTATTTAATTATTTAATTATTTAATTATTTAATTATTTAATTATTTAATTATTTAATTATTTAATTATTTAATTATTTAATTATTTAATTATTTAATTATTTAATTATTTAATTATTTAATTATTTAATTATTTAATTATTTAATTATTTAATTATTTAATTATTTAATTATTTAATTATTTAATTATTTAATTATTTAATTATTTAATTATTTAATTATTTAATTATTTAATTATTTAATTATTTAATTATTTAATTATTTAATTATTTAATTATTTAATTATTTAATTATTTAATTATTTAATTATTTAATTATTTAATTATTTAATTATTTAATTATTTAATTATTTAATTATTTAATTATTTAATTATTTAATTATTTAATTATTTAATTATTTAATTATTTAATTATTTAATTATTTAATTATTTAATTATTTAATTATTTAATTATTTAATTATTTAATTATTTAATTATTTAATTATTTAATTATTTAATTATTTAATTATTTAATTATTTAATTATTTAATTATTTAATTATTTAATTATTTAATTATTTAATTATTTAATTATTTAATTATTTAATTATTTAATTATTTAATTATTTAATTATTTAATTATTTAATTATTTAATTATTTAATTATTTAATTATTTAATTATTTAATTATTTAATTATTTAATTATTTAATTATTTAATTATTTAATTATTTAATTATTTAATTATTTAATTATTTAATTATTTAATTATTTAATTATTTAATTATTTAATTATTTAATTATTTAATTATTTAATTATTTAATTATTTAATTATTTAATTATTTAATTATTTAATTATTTAATTATTTAATTATTTAATTATTTAATTATTTAATTATTTAATTATTTAATTATTTAATTATTTAATTATTTAATTATTTAATTATTTAATTATTTAATTATTTAATTATTTAATTATTTAATTATTTAATTATTTAATTATTTAATTATTTAATTATTTAATTATTTAATTATTTAATTATTTAATTATTTAATTATTTAATTATTTAATTATTTAATTATTTAATTATTTAATTATTTAATTATTTAATTATTTAATTATTTAATTATTTAATTATTTAATTATTTAATTATTTAATTATTTAATTATTTAATTATTTAATTATTTAATTATTTAATTATTTAATTATTTAATTATTTAATTATTTAATTATTTAATTATTTAATTATTTAATTATTTAATTATTTAATTATTTAATTATTTAATTATTTAATTATTTAATTATTTAATTATTTAATTATTTAATTATTTAATTATTTAATTATTTAATTATTTAATTATTTAATTATTTAATTATTTAATTATTTAATTATTTAATTATTTAATTATTTAATTATTTAATTATTTAATTATTTAATTATTTAATTATTTAATTATTTAATTATTTAATTATTTAATTATTTAATTATTTAATTATTTAATTATTTAATTATTTAATTATTTAATTATTTAATTATTTAATTATTTAATTATTTAATTATTTAATTATTTAATTATTTAATTATTTAATTATTTAATTATTTAATTATTTAATTATTTAATTATTTAATTATTTAATTATTTAATTATTTAATTATTTAATTATTTAATTATTTAATTATTTAATTATTTAATTATTTAATTATTTAATTATTTAATTATTTAATTATTTAATTATTTAATTATTTAATTATTTAATTATTTAATTATTTAATTATTTAATTATTTAATTATTTAATTATTTAATTATTTAATTATTTAATTATTTAATTATTTAATTATTTAATTATTTAATTATTTAATTATTTAATTATTTAATTATTTAATTATTTAATTATTTAATTATTTAATTATTTAATTATTTAATTATTTAATTATTTAATTATTTAATTATTTAATTATTTAATTATTTAATTATTTAATTATTTAATTATTTAATTATTTAATTATTTAATTATTTAATTATTTAATTATTTAATTATTTAATTATTTAATTATTTAATTATTTAATTATTTAATTATTTAATTATTTAATTATTTAATTATTTAATTATTTAATTATTTAATTATTTAATTATTTAATTATTTAATTATTTAATTATTTAATTATTTAATTATTTAATTATTTAATTATTTAATTATTTAATTATTTAATTATTTAATTATTTAATTATTTAATTATTTAATTATTTAATTATTTAATTATTTAATTATTTAATTATTTAATTATTTAATTATTTAATTATTTAATTATTTAATTATTTAATTATTTAATTATTTAATTATTTAATTATTTAATTATTTAATTATTTAATTATTTAATTATTTAATTATTTAATTATTTAATTATTTAATTATTTAATTATTTAATTATTTAATTATTTAATTATTTAATTATTTAATTATTTAATTATTTAATTATTTAATTATTTAATTATTTAATTATTTAGTTATTTAATTATTTAATTATTTCAAATATTTAATTATTCAATTATTTAATTATTTCAAATATTTCAATTATTTATTTAATTATTCAATTTTCTTATTCTATTTATTTTCTATTTACAGACGTTACTGCACACCCTGTTATTGGCTTCGGCTGCCCTAATCTCCGCGGGCATATTAACAGCCCTGCAATTCCCGGCCGTTCTAAGTTCACCGGTGGCGGCTTTAGCTTTTGCCATTGTCACCACATTCTCATTGGGAACGATAGCGGCAATTACGGGTGAGCAATTGGCGCCATTACCATTATTTGCCGTATTCCTGGTAAGTATCAAATGAATGGCAAAGTTGTTGCTGTTGTTGTTGTTAATGACAGTCTTGTTGTTGTTGGTTGGTTGTCCTGATGTTGCTGCAGTCGATACCAAAGTATCCACTTTGGTTCGCTTTATTAATGGCTAGTTATTACTATGTATGTGTGTGTGTGTGCACAGATGCGTGAGTGGTTTTGAATGTGTGTTAAGAGGGAGAGAGAGAGATGTTGTCGGAAACGGAAGTATGTCTGTATGTGATGATGGCTGCAGGGATGTGTAGGATAGCTGCGTGTAGAACGGAAAATCAGCAGCGCTTAAATGTTGTGAAATGGAGTAGTTGCTCTGCCCCACACACATCCATGTGAGTGATGTCGCCATGCTCGAATGTTTCCTTGTAGCCTCGAGTGCATGTTCCATGCATGTCGGCGTAGTTTGGTGTACGATTTAAGTACCCCGTCAACACAAAAACTGGCTTTTGAAGCCAATGAAGTTTTCGACTTCGGGGCAGCAAATTAAGTGGTCATATTGATGGGCGGTTAAATGGCCAGCCACTGTGCGTGTGAGTAAAGGATGTTCTGCACTGGGAGTGTAATTAATGCAGCTCTAAATCGGATTATTATTGGAAGGACAGTGTGTATTAGGAGGTGGCGTTTAAATTTTATTAATAAACACAACAAAAAAATAAAAATTTTCGGACCTAAATAAAAATGTCGAGACCTAAAAAATATTTTTCATAAAATTCAAGACAAAAAATTTGAGTTATTTTTTTTATAAATTAAAATTCCAATTTTTGACCGAAATTTATTGAAACTGACTTATAATACCCTATTCCACGAAGTGATATAGGGTATAAATATTGTGACCTAAAAAAGAAAAATTTTCGAGATGTATTCATAAAATCAAGACCAAACAATTTTTGATTCTTTTTTTTAATTTCCAATATTTGCCAAAATTTATTTTTTATGTTCAATGAGACATACTGATTTGTAAAATCAAAATTTATGGATATTTTTCAAATTCTTTACTAAAATTCCAATTATCGTCCAAGGTACCTTTAATATTTCTATTCTAATTCTGGAAATATATGTAAGTCCGTCAACAAGCGTTTATATGATATATTAAATATATTACGGAGGCCACAAATATTGTAAGCCACACATTCACATAGAAACCGTGGTTTAGGAACAGTCCTGAAAATTGAGAAAACATCGATTTTTTTCCAAAAGAACAATTTTTTTGCTGGCTCCTGTCAAACCATATAAAAAATATATATATTATTTATAGCCTAAGTAATAAATCCTAAAAATTGAGAAAACATAGTTTTTTTTTTTCAAAAAAAAAAAAAATAGAAAATATGGAAAAAATATATTATTTAAAAAATAAAAATATATTATTTTAATAATATATTTAAATAATATATCCTGAATATTTTAAAAACATTGATTTTTTTCGAAAAAAATATTCTTTTCTGGTAAGAAAAAAAACCATAAAAAATAGAAAAATTATTAATTATAGTTAACATACTAGCGAAGAAAACTGTGATTACATGTAGAAGATTTATTATTTTCAAAAATCGTTTTTTATTAAATAGCCCTCTTTGCAAATTAGATAGCTCATAATTTGTTTTTTATAATAGGGATTCTAATGCAGAAAACAAAGCCTATTTAAAGAAAATCTATGGCTAAATGCATTCATAAAATCAAGACAAAAAAATCCAATCTTCACCGAATGTACCTTTAATATTTGTACATTCATTTTGGATATATAAGTCCGATCACACCGGCTTATATGCCCAATTAAAGGTAATTACGATGGCTACTACTGATACAAAATACACTTTCACGTGGAAACAGTGGTTTAAGAACAGTCGCCTAAAAATTGAGAAAACATTGATTTTTTCGAAAAAAAAACATATTTTTTTTTGGCACCAAAACAAAAACATAAAAATGGAAAAAATAAAGAAATTATTATTTATAGACTAAATAATAAATCCTAAATAACAGAGGAAACATAGATCCATCCACAGTAACTGGATGATCGGCCTCATTTTGGAAAAAATGCGGCCTGCTGATGCCGCAAGACCATAAACCGCACCATACAGTCACTCCTTGTGGGTGCATTGGTTTTTCGACAATCACTCTAGGATTATCATTCGCCCAAATGCGGCAATTCTGCTTATTGACCAATCCACTGGGTGAAAATATGCCTCATCACTGAAGATGTTTTTCTTCGAAGTGCACGATATGCATTTTGATTTGAACGCCCATTTTCATAATAAGCCTGAATAACTTTAACGCGTTGTTCGATTGTGTATCTATCCATGGTTCAAATTGAGTTAGTCTCAAATGAAATGCAGAAAAAACTTGTCGTTTAGGTGTGGTTCACATTCAACATCGGCCCTTACAATTTAACCACCCTTTATTAGACTGTTCTAATACAAATACTGTCTCTATGTGAAAGTGTAATTCACAACATTTGAAGCCATCATAATTAACTTTTAATTGAAAATAAAAACGGATCTTATCGGACCTATATTTCCAAAATGAGAGTAAAAATATTAAAGATACCATCGGCGAATTTCAGTCAAAAATTTTTGAAGAAAAATTATCTATAAAATTTTTTGTGTTGCACACAAAAATATATTTTTAAAGTCTCGAACACAAAATTTTTATTTTTTTCCCAACCGGTAGCGCAACTAATCTGTATGACAACATATTCTAAATGTGCTCTTAACAAGAGCACCGTTAAGAGTATATTCAAAGAACTTGACAATGATTCTTCCCCGGTATCAAACAGAACAAAATAATTTTTGCCAATTTTTTCTATTATGTCATTTTTCGTGACAGGAAAAAAATATTTTTTTCTAAAAAAAATAAATTTTTATTAGACTGTTCCTAAACCACTGGCTCTATGTAAAAGTGTAATTCACAACATTTGCAATTTCCTATAATGTCGGATGTTATGCGACTTATATTTCCAAAATGAGGGTACAAATATGAATGCAACCTTCGGCGAAAATTGGAATTTTAGTAAAAAATTAAATAAATTAATATTAAATTTTTTGTGTTGCTTTTATGAATCCTCAATTCCTAAAACAAAATAAAAAAATAAAATAAATATAAAAAAAAAAATTTTTAAGTCTCGGAGACAAAATTTTTATTTTTTTACCGAAAGCTGAATAAATCTGTACGATAAAATATTCTAAATTCAAGATCAATATTATATTTGAAATTCTTTTTTCATAATTACCTTTAATTGAACATATAAACGATTGTTATCGGATCTATGTTTCCAAAATGACTGTACAAATATTAAAGATACCTTCGGCGAAAATTGGAATTTTAGTAAAAAAAAATGAAGAAAAAAATATGCATACATTTTTTTGTGTTGCTTTTATGAATAATTCCTAATTCCTCAAACAAAAAAAAATAAAATGAATTTAAAAAATAAAATAAAAAAAATATATTTTTTAAGTTTTGGAGACAAAATTTTTATTTATTTTTACCAACCACAAGCGGAATTCATCGGTACGATAAAATATTTTAAACGCATTTATTTATATTCGAAAAAATTTTTTCCCCGGTACCCCCGCCTATATGAACTTCATGGTGAGAAAATTTTGTTTAGGCCCCTTTTTAATTGGATATTGTAACCCTTTGTGTGTGTGTCCCTTTAAAATTGTTTGCCAAACAACTATCCCTTAATGAATATTTATGTTGTTGCTGCTGTTGCTCATAATAAATTAAATGCCCGAATATGTGTATTTAATAATGTAAATAACATGTAATTTACATCAACTAGCCCAGCCATGGCTTAAATATGCAAATATGTCCCCGATGGCCAACAGCAATGTTTTGTCATAAAAACAAACAACTCCAAAGCTAAACCAAAAACCGCCACAATGAATCTGTATCAAGTATTTCGGTATGTATTAATTATGTTACTTTACTCTTTTTCCAGGGCATTCATACAATGCTGCCCATCTCATGGCCAGTGTCGGTGGTGTTGGCCCTCTTCATGACGGCCATACACATTGTCTATCGCATCGTTACCACACCGGAATATGCGCCTAATTTATCGGAGGTAAGTGCGCCAAGGACTAAATGAATCTAAAATAACAACAACATGAACGAAAGTGGGAACTTCACACACACAACTATCTGTGTGACATGCAGAATTTTTGTTTAGGACAAATTTTAATTGGACTTTTTCACAAAAAAAACAAAGCACAAACATGAGAAGTGACAGAGTGAGAGAGTCAAAGTGTGGAAGAGTCAAAGAGTGCAAGGGAAAGGAAAGTGAAAAGGGACACGAGTTAGCAAAGTCAGGCAAAGTGTTGGCAATTATTACCCTCAAAAAACATTAACATGTACGAGTGAGTACGAGTACGAGTAGTTACACTATTCATGTTCGGAGAACACACGGCATTCGGCATGAGTGCATATTGAAGGGTGTATGTTTTTGTGGGGAATAAAATAATGTTTTTTTTGTTGAAAAAGTTGTAAAAAATATAAAATTACAAAATTTACATGAAAGGACTTTGTAGTTACACCTGCACTAACACTAACTAACACTGCAATATTTATTCAAAACCGTCGTTGGTTGAAGAGGAAGTGGTGGGTGTATCGCCCATCCCAAACAATCAACAGCCAATTGAATTTGAGAAAATCATAGAAAAATCAATATTTCCTATGATTGTTTTCAGTCTAAACAAACACAATGCCTGTCAATGTGTATTTGGCTGTGCTGTTGCACCAATATTTTCCCTATGACTTCGTTTTCATAAAACAAATAAATCGATCTAGTAGCTCGTATTGTGTAGCGCATTGAACGTCAATATTCCAAACATATATTTCATTTGTCAAAGATTCTCCACAGTAGCCAGGTTCAGAAAAAGCCAAAGGTATACAGTAGGGTACATCGTTTGGCAAAAGATCGGCAGGATAATTTCGTATGTTTTTAAAGATTTAAAGATCAACATCGAATGTCTAAATCCTCTTTAAGCTTATACTTTTATCCAACCAGCGCACAGTGGTTCCAATTTGTTTTCTTTTTGAAATTACTTCGGTAACTTTTGAACGGAAAAAGATATCTTGATGAATCTTCACAGGCTTAGAGTAGCGGTGTTTTCCACATGATTTGCTAAATTCTGGATTTGGGAGTCACTGGGTGATCCTTCAAAGTTGGTAATCACAAATTTTAAAATTATTGCCAAAATTACAATTATGTATCAATTGTAAAGCATATTTTACATAGTGATAGTGCTCTTGACTGACTTATACATATATACTATAATCCCAGAATCAAAATTCCGAGCATTTGTTTAAAATTTGTAAGAGCTCTTATATTAATTAGGGCCGAACTATTTGTGTCAGAGGTGGATTTCAGACACCGGTATATATATATAACTTGTATAAAGTATTTAATATTACAATAGGGGTGTGGCAAAATCATAAATATTTTATATGTTTCATGTGATTATAAAAACATTTTCAAATATAAATTTCCAACAGATTTCCTCTATCCGTATGAAATATATGTCTGTTTTATTTAAACCATAGCTTATGCCAAATTGTGTAAGTGGTACCCGCCCATATTTCATGCGGGTATAACGACCATAAAAACATTGTCAAATATCAAGTTTCATAGTATTACGGTCACCCGTATATAAGTTATAACAACATAATTGTACATGGTTTTCCAACAAGAGGTGTTATTTTGGTAGGTGCCACTTTTGAAGCTTTTATTCTTTGACATTTGACAAGTAGAAACTACGCCATTATTAACAAGTAAAAACGGCGATAAGTTCGGCCGGGCTGAACTTTATATACTCTCCACCATGGATTGCATTCCACAGAGGCTTTCGAGTTTCGTAGAAGTGCAGTAATATTACAGGAAAATATTTTTTTAATATAGGCAAACCAAAACAAATACAAATATTGACAAAATAATTTTATAAATAAATATAATATTTTTATTACTTCAAACCACGCTTATAAGGCAAGGCTACGAATATGCTTACATATCGAAGTAATACTTCAAGTCAATTCAAAAAGTAAATATTCTTACAAATATTTATATTTTCAAAAAAAAAGCTTAAATACCACAAATATTGGTAGATAGTGGGTGTTACAGTTGGTTGTATTTCCATTCTATTTTAATTACAAAAGTACAAATTTTGAAAATCCATTGTCTCACGTACATAGTGCACAATAACCTAACTTTATGATTTAACCATTTTTGCCGTAAAAGTAAAAAGTACGAATTTGGAAAAATCTTTTTATTCCGCGTGTCTATGCAGTCAGAGGAATGTATACACCAAATTCCATGATACTAGCTGCAATCATTAGGTTGGTACTGTTTTTATCCCATTTTTTTCCATTTAATTTCCGTTTATTTTACGTGTCTACGCAATCAGGCGAATGTATACACCGAATTTCATTATTCTAGATGCAGCCGTTTGGTTGGTACCATTTTTATCCCTCTATTTCCATTTTACCCCTTAAAAATACGAATTTGGAAAAAATACTTTTACATTATGTATCTACTCAATTAAATGAATGTACCAAATTTCGTGTTTCTAGCTGTTATCGTTTAATATGTACCATTCTTATCCCTTTTTTGTCCCATTTCGTCCCCTACGAATAAGAATCACTTTATGGTGCGCTTTTATGCTATAAGGGGAATGTTCATTCCAAATATCAAGTAAATACATGCAGACATATACAAAAAACAGGCTGAAATACTGTAAATATTAGGGGTATTTTCAGTCCTTGTGTGGGAAAAATGTTTCCCTCTGGGCCGATTTCGCCCACATTCAATCCCAACCGATCTGCAACCATAAGACACATTTAGGGAAAATTTGAACCTCCTAGCTCATTTCCTTCGTGCTTTCAACAGACAGACAGACAGACGGACATAGCTATATCGTCTTAGAATTTTACCACGACCCAGAATATATATACTTTATGGGGTCTCCGATGAATATTTCAAGGTGTTACAAACGGAATGACAAAGTGAATATACCCCCATCCTGGAGGTGGAGGGTATAAAAATGGAACGATACACGCTTTAACAACACAATGAAATTATTAAAATTCATGAATGAAAATGATCCGGATCCGACCCATTTCCACCTCGGTGGCTACATCAACAAGCAAAATTGTCGCATGTGGGGCTCGGAAAACCCAAGATTTATTGTTGAGAAGCCTCGCCATCCTCATCGTGTGACTGTTTGGTGCGGTTTATGGTCCGGCGGGGTCATTGGACCTTACTTTTTCGAAAATGACGTTGGATCAATAGTTACGGTGAATGGATTGCGCTATCGAGAGATGATTAATGCTTTTTTATGGTTGGAGTTGGATGGTTTTGATCTGGACAACATATACTTTCAACAAGACGGCGCTACGTTCCACACAAGCAACGAAACCATTGCTCTTTTACGGGAAAAGTTTTCGGACCGTGTTATCTCTCGAAGAGGTGCGACTTCTTCCTTTGGGGCCACGTAAAAGATAAGTTCTACACCAACAGCCCAGCGTCGATTCAAGACCTCAAAGATAGAATTCGTGAGGCTATCGAGGACATACGGCAGCCACTTGGCGATTTGGTTATGGAAAATTTCATGAAAAGGATATGGTCCTGTAAGCGTGGTCGTGGTGGCCATTTGGCTGATATTGTTTTTCATTATAAACGGCATACCTTCCTATTTATTATGAAATAAACATCCGATCATTTATCTCAATAAGTGGCATTTTTCTTTAAATACCAAAATAACACCTCTTGTTGGAAAACCCTGTTAGGGTGATTTGTGTGGGTACACTTAAAGCGATTATAAAAACACTATCAAATAAAATAGAGCTGATTCCGAAGATCCTTGTGGAAGTTGCATTAGTTTTAATTTAACATAGGAATATGGATCATTTGTCTGGGTGGTGCAGAAGGAAGTGTGACAAATTCGCCCATCTTCGAACTTAAACTAAGTTTGGGAAAAATATTACCATGTGCAAAGTTTGAATTGATACTTGAACTTCTTTCGAGAGTTATCATGTACACCGGGCAGCCAGACAGATGGACGGACATAGCTCAAACGACTTAAAAAGTCGTGAAACGGATTTGGTCCAAACACACTTAGGGTCTTAAGTCACTTCTTCTTTGCGTTGCACTTTTTTCTGTCCCAAATGATATATAGCCTCCTACTTTATAGAGTGAGTGCATAAAAAGGGAAACTTATCTCTGTCATAAAAGATCAAGCCATGTCCCTCCGTCTGTTTAAAGCACGCTAGCATCAACACAAAATGAGCTACAACTAATAGTAGTAGATCGGTTGGGATTGAAATCATTATTTTTCAATTTTTATACACTCCACGAGTGTATTATGCCTTTGTGCATTTGTTTGTAACACCCAAAATGAATGGAGATAGATCCATTGTTAATTATACCGATCGACTTAGAATCACTTTTTGTATCGATTTAGCAATGTCCGTCTGTCTGTCTGTCTGTCCATATATTCTTGTAATCACGATACAGGTCGCAATTGTAGCCAGAACCAAACGAATCTTTGAACAGCGAAGTTTTTCGGGACAAACGCTATTTAATTTGAAGAAAATCGGTTCAGATTTAGATATAGCCCCCTTACGAATTTCACTCCCGATTTGACTCTTTTATCTCTAGATACCACATATTACAGCAGATTTTCTTTAAAATTGGCAAAACATCTTATATTTAAACTATGAAAATACGTCAGATCGGTTCAGATTTATATATAGCCCTTATTCAAATCTCGCTCCCGATTTGACTTTTTCTGCTCTAGAAACCACATATTTAAACAGATCTTCTTAAAATCTTGCAAAACATCGTATATTTAAACTAGGAACACCTGTGGTGGAAATAGGTCATATCGGTTCAGATTTTTATATAGCTCCCATACAAATTTCGCTCCCAATTTGACTTTATCCGCTCCACAAACCACATATTGTATCAGATTGTCTTCAAATTACGCGAAATATCTTATATTTGTACTAGAAGCAGCCATGGTGCAAATGAGTCAGATCGGTTCAGATTTATATGAAGCTCCCTCACAAATTTCAGTCCCGATTTCACTTTTTCGACTCTATATAGCTCATATTTTAACAGATCTTCTTCAAATCATGCAAAATATCTTATATTGACTCTAGAAACAGCCATGGTGAAAATGGGTCAGATCGGTTCAGATTTACATATAGCTCCATAAAAATTTCGCTACCGTATTGACTTTTTCCGCCCCAGAAACCACATATTTTCACCGAATTTCTTCAAATTGATTGTGAAAGTTAGTCACTTCATTCCATGTTTGGATATAGCCCCGATAAAAATATTCTACTCGATTTGACAAAATGGACAAGGTCGACTTTAGCCTTTCCTTACTAGTTTTTTAATTAACAAATATCACTCAAATTTTGCATGAATACGTCTTATAGTTACAGATCGGTTGGGATTGGAAGTGGGCGAAATCGGCCCACAGGGAAACATTTTTTCCCCTCACAAGGACTGAAAATTCCCATAATATTTAGAGTATTTCATCATGTTTTTTGAATATGTGTTTGATATTTGGCATGCGCTTTACCCTTATAGCAAAAACGTGCACAATAACTATTTGTAGTGGGTGAAATGTGGCAAAAAGGGATAAAAATGGTACCTATCGAACGACAACAGCTAGAAACACGATATTCGGTATGTACATTCCTCTAGTTGAGTGGATACCTGATATACAAGCATTTTTACCAAATTCGTACTATTAAGGGGTAAAATGGACAAATATGGTACCCTGCACCTAGAATAATGAAATACGGAATTTTTGGAAATTCGTACTTTTAGAGGGTAAAGTGGAAAAAGGGGATGAATATGGTACCCACCAAATGGCCGCCGATATAGTCATGAAATTCGTAGTATACATTCCTCTGACTTCATAGACACGAACAATAAAATGTTTTTTCCCAAATTCGTACTTTCAAGGGATACAATGGTAATGGAGGCATAAAAATGGTACCAACTAAACGGCTACAGCTACAATGATAAAATTCGGTGTGTACATCCCTCTAATTGCGTAGACACGTAAAATAAGAAGATTTTTGAATGTTGTACTTTTAAGGGGGTAAAATGAGAAAAAGGGGATAAAAAGGTACAAATTAAATGGCCGTAGCTAGAATCATGGAATTCGGTGAATACATTCATGTGACTGGATAGTAGCGCACAATGAAAAACTTTTTCCAAATTCGTACTTTATTTTTTACTGGTAGGTGAGAGATAATGGATTTTCACATTTGTACTTTTGGAATTAAAATACCAATATTTGTGGTATTTAAGCCTTTTTTATAATTGCTGTCTTATATTTACTTTTTGAATTTGCTTGAAGCATTATTATGATATATTATTATAAGGATATATTAGTATAAGCTAGGCTTTTTCTTATTTTCATTCGCGGATGACAGCAACCTCTGTCATTCATACTCATTCGATCATAGAGCAAGTCGTCAAGAAATTGAGGATAAAAGGCGATTGATGGATGAGTCACTTAGCCTGGATTTGATGGCCATTTCTGAATGGGGTCGAGAGAATAGAGTAGATTTTAATGCACGTAAGACCCAGTGCTCCTTGTTGTCTCACAAGCGATTCACTGATCCAACGGTGTCATCGATTTTAATGAACGGTGTAGATATTGAGCAATCAGATACTCTCGATATTCTTGGCATGAAAATATAACGTGATGTTCGTTGGACAAAACATGTATTTGATGTGTCGAAAGATGCCTTCAAATGTTTAGGCTTTTTAAAAAGATGTAAGAAATATTTCACACCCTCTGATCTTCTCAATATTATCGGGTGCTCCAGCTTCATCACTGGAGCTACTTGACCGTATCCAGAGTAGGGCGATGGTGTTGATAGGCGACGGTAGGATATCCAATTATATTGTCTCCCTTGAACACCGTCGTAATGTTGGTTGTGTGCCATTGTTCTATCGATACTTTCATGGAGTTTGTTCTTCGGAGATTTGTATCTTATACACAGAAGAAATTTTGAATTTCCTAGGTTTTTTTGATTTCAAAGTGTTACAAACCAAAGGACAAACTTTATTTGCTATTCATCCACCCTACGCTGGAGATTATAGAAATTGTGTTTTTTATACTGAAACCCTATTTCAATTTACTAAAAACTTAATTAGCTTAAAGATAAATTAAAGTCTATTATTATTTAGAAAAGGTTGACATTTTAAAGAGGACACCCTCTTCTTTCATAATGGGAGTGGATTTCACTTTTTTATTTTACCATATGACCCACACGACTTTGAATGCCACACAATTTCCGGCAGTGACCATGTCCACGTCCACTACCACAGCAAACAAAAGCCATATTTAAAATGTACCACACAGAGGTCAATGTCAAAGACAGAAATGAAAGGAAAGTCATGACGGCGGCAACGGTAACTTATCATTTGATATCCTTCCGTTTATTTTTTATATATTTTGTGTCGTTCGTGTTTTTAACTTTTCAATGTGCGGCAAAAGGTGCTTTTGTGACACAATGAAGGTTTTTATTCGAAAAAGAAAAAAAGAATCGAAGGTTACGTAAATGTTCAGTGTTTTTTCTTTCTTTCTTTCACTCGCTCTCTTGTCTTTGGTTTCTGTTTGGTTCTGGTTTGTTTTAAAAATTCGGTTTTACATGCAAACTTACAAAAGATAATATTTATTTAACAAAGGACCTGCTGCACTCGGAAGAGAGGGTGAAAAGAGAGAACGGATAAGGAGGTTGTTTGTCGTTGAATGAAAAGGCAAACCTTACAAATTGAGTTGCAGTTTTTGACATTTCTCAAGGAATTGAGGATTTATAATGGCAGACAAGCCAAATTGTTTGCATATTTTTTAAACGATTTTAAATATGATTATATTAAATATGATTAAATATGTTTTTTAAATGTTTTTCTCTTTGACAAGGTAGTTAGTTCCCTTTTTTCCAAAAACCATAATTTTTATTTATTATTTTTGTTTATTTCTCTTTCCAGCTTTTCGGTGAAATTGTTATGCTGGCCAGTGCATCCGTTTCCGGTCTATACTATCGCATCATGTCTGATGCTGCCCATACGCGCACCGTTGATGGCACACGTACCGGCATTGAACAACGCGTCAAACTCGAATGTGAACGGGAGCAACAGGAACAATTATTGCTAAGCGTTATACCGGCTTATATAGCCGCAGAGGTTAGTTGTGATGGGGAGGCTAAAAATAAAATTGCCAAAGGTCGTCTATTGGTCACAAAAAACCAAACAGTGGAGAGTATAAAACACTGAGAGGTGGCAATTCTCTCACACAAATAAATTAAAATATTTATTATTTTTTTATATATTTTATTATTAATATTTTCATATTTTTATATTTTCATATTTTCATATTTTCATATTTTCATATTTTCATATTTTCATATTTTCATATTTTCATATTTTCATATTTTCATATTTTCATATTTTCATATTTTCATATTTTCATATTTTCATATTTTCATATTTTCATATTTTCATATTTTCATATTTTCATATTTTCATATTTTCATATTTTCATATTTTCATATTTTCATATTTTCATATTTTCATATTTTCATATTTTCATATTTTCATATTTTCATATTTTCATATTTTCATATTTTCATATTTTCATATTTTCATATTTTCATATTTTCATATTTTCATATTTTCATATTTTCATATTTTCATATTTTCATATTTTCATATTTTCATATTTTCATATTTTCATATTTTCATATTTTCATATTTTCATATTTTCATATTTTCATATTTTCATATTTTCATATTTTCATATTTTCATATTTTCATATTTTCATATTTTCATATTTTCATATTTTCATATTTTCATATTTTCATATTTTCATATTTTCATATTTTCATATTTTCATATTTTCATATTTTCATATTTTCATATTTTCATATTTTCATATTTTCATATTTTCATATTTTCATATTTTCATATTTTCATATTTTCATATTTTCATATTTTCATATTTTCATATTTTCATATTTTCATATTTTCATATTTTCATATTTTCATATTTTCATATTTTCATATTTTCATATTTTCATATTTTCATATTTTCATATTTTCATATTTTCATATTTTCATATTTTCATATTTTCATATTTTCATATTTTCATATTTTCATATTTTCATATTTTCATATTTTCATATTTTCATATTTTCATATTTTCATATTTTCATATTTTCATATTTTCATATTTTCATATTTTCATATTTTCATATTTTCATATTTTCATATTTTCATATTTTCATATTTTCATATTTTCATATTTTCATATTTTCATATTTTCATATTTTCATATTTTCATATTTTCATATTTTCATATTTTCATATTTTCATATTTTCATATTTTCATATTTTAAGAGAGAGAGATTTCATCTCTCGCTCTGTTTGTTTGTTTTTTGAACCTACCACAGTGTTCCGGGTCATTATTTTGATATTAATTTTTTTATTGTTTTTTTCTCTTTATCTCTCCCCCTTGCTTTCATTATTTATTGTATGTTTGCATGTGCGATGGTACTTTAGGTTAAGCGCAGCATTATGTTGAAAATGGCCGATGCTTGCCAACGTGCTGGCGGTCAAGCCAACTCATCGGCCACACGTTTCCATGAATTGCATGTCCAACGGCATAATAATGTCTCCATATTGTATGCGGACATTGTGAATTTTACCCCGCTGTCGGAACAATTGACGGCCAGTGATTTAGTGAAGACATTGAACGATTTATTCGGAAGATTTGATCAGATTGCACAGGTGAGTGGAAATTAAAAAATCGGGTTTTCTAATTTTTCTAAAAAAAAATCCATTTGAAATTAAAAAATTAAATTTAAATTGAAAAATTAATAAAAATTATTCCATTTGAGTTTCACTTTTGATATTGGAAAATGTGGCTTTTGTGGCAATTTGTCTAAATATAATTTTATGTATTTTTCTCTCCCTAACCTCTCTTTTGCAGGAAAACCACTGTTTGCGTATTAAAATTCTGGGCGATTGTTATTATTGTGTCTCCGGCTTACCTATCTCCAGACCACAACATGCCTCAAATTGTGTCAATATGGGACTGCAAATGATTGATGCCATCAAGTAAGTGAAGTGGAATTGTGATATTATGTCCAACCACCACATATCCACTCACACACACATATACATACCTACACATATTGCCCACACATTTGTAAACATTAGCCGGCAATGTTTACTGTGAGTACTGTGTCTCCTGTGTACTTTGGAAATGTAAACAAATTGTTATTGAATTCTAATAAACACACACATATACACACATGTGTGCGTGTTTGTAGACAAACAAGGACATAAAGCTAACACATACTTAGACAACAAACAACACCACTGATAGCAACACCAACACCATCATCATCCGCATCAATGACACGACTTTGATTAAAGTCCTGACAACATGAACAACACCAACAAACGCAGGACATGACAAACACTTGTTTTAATATTTACAGGTGTTAGTGTACACAAGATAAGCTCTCTCACACACACACAAACACAGACACCTGAAATAACAAACAAATATCCCTTTACTTAGATATCCTTACATAAACTCAACACGAGGCCGTCAAGCGCTGGCAGTAATCTTGAAATTTATTCGAGTCTTAAGGAAGTTTACGGACGATTGAAGACGCATAAATATTCAACAAATTGTTGAAGTTAAGGATTCGCTTTGATTTGAATATGCAAAGTGCTGAGAAGACGGGCAAAAAAAAAGGACAATCTAAACAATATACTGATTTGTATAAAGGATTTAGGCGAAATGAACAAGATTTTTGTGATATGGGTAGCCAACATAATTGATATGTATGGCTGGGCCCCCTGGAGCAGGAGGTTTATTAGATAAGTTTCGTTGGCAACATCTGGTGGTATTGCTAAGGGCAAGGGCGTACAAAGCAAACAACTTTTAGAGTTGATTAAATATGCCAGCAAAATTAAAGGAATGTTGGTAGCAACCACTGTAATAAGGAGAAAACATTGATATATGTTAGCTAAGTCTTCAGTTTTTTATTTTCTATTTTCAAATGAGAAAAAATTTGTTTAATCAATTATTCATTTTTTTATTTTTAATTTTTTATTAATATTTTCTTAATATTAATATTGATATTATTATTATTTAATTATTTAATTATTTAATTATTTAATTATTTAATTATTTAATTATTTAATTATTTAATTATTTAATTATTTAATTATTTAATTATTTAATTATTTAATTATTTAATTATTTAATTATTTAATTATTTAATTATTTAATTATTTAATTATTTAATTATTTAATTATTTAATTATTTAATTATTTAATTATTTAATTATTTAATTATTTAATTATTTAATTATTTAATTATTTAATTATTTAATTATTTAATTATTTAATTATTTAATTATTTAATTATTTAATTATTTAATTATTTAATTATTTAATTATTTAATTATTTAATTATTTAATTATTTAATTATTTAATTATTTAATTATTTAATTATTTAATTATTTAATTATTTAATTATTTAATTATTTAATTATTTAATTATTTAATTATTTAATTATTTAATTATTTAATTATTTAATTATTTAATTATTTAATTATTTAATTATTTAATTATTTAATTATTTAATTATTTAATTATTTAATTATTTAATTATTTAATTATTTAATTATTTAATTATTTAATTATTTAATTATTTAATTATTTAATTATTTAATTATTTAATTATTTAATTATTTAATTATTTAATTATTTAATTATTTAATTATTTAATTATTTAATTATTTAATTATTTAATTATTTAATTATTTAATTATTTAATTATTTAATTATTTAATTATTTAATTATTTAATTATTTAATTATTTAATTATTTAATTATTTAATTATTTAATTATTTAATTATTTAATTATTTAATTATTTAATTATTTAATTATTTAATTATTTAATTATTTAATTATTTAATTATTTAATTATTTAATTATTTAATTATTTAATTATTTAATTATTTAATTATTTAATTATTTAATTATTTAATTATTTAATTATTTAATTATTTAATTATTTAATTATTTAATTATTTAATTATTTAATTATTTAATTATTTAATTATTTAATTATTTAATTATTTAATTATTTAATTATTTAATTATTTAATTATTTAATTATTTAATTATTTAATTATTTAATTATTTAATTATTTAATTATTTAATTATTTAATTATTTAATTATTTAATTATTTAATTATTTAATTATTTAATTATTTAATTATTTAATTATTTAATTATTTAATTATTTAATTATTTAATTATTTAATTATTTAATTATTTAATTATTTAATTATTTAATTATTTAATTATTTAATTATTTAATTATTTAATTATTTAATTATTTAATTATTTAATTATTTAATTATTTAATTATTTAATTATTTAATTATTTAATTATTTAATTATTTAATTATTTAATTATTTAATTATTTAATTATTTAATTATTTAATTATTTAATTATTTAATTATTTAATTATTTAATTATTTAATTATTTAATTATTTAATTATTTAATTATTTAATTATTTAATTATTTAATTATTTAATTATTTAATTATTTAATTATTTAATTATTTAATTATTTAATTATTTAATTATTTAATTATTTAATTATTTAATTATTTAATTATTTAATTATTTAATTATTTAATTATTTAATTATTTAATTATTTAATTATTTAATTATTTAATTATTTAATTATTTAATTATTTAATTATTTAATTATTTAATTATTTAATTATTTAATTATTTAATTATTTAATTATTTAATTATTTAATTATTTAATTATTTAATTATTTAATTATTTAATTATTTAATTATTTAATTATTTAATTATTTAATTATTTAATTATTTAATTATTTAATTATTTAATTATTTAATTATTTAATTATTTAATTATTTAATTATTTAATTATTTAATTATTTAATTATTTAATTATTTAATTATTTAATTATTTAATTATTTAATTATTTAATTATTTAATTATTTAATTATTTAATTATTTAATTATTTAATTATTTAATTATTTAATTATTTAATTATTTAATTATTTAATTATTTAATTATTTAATTATTTAATTATTTAATTATTTAATTATTTAATTATTTAATTATTTAATTATTTAATTATTTAATTGTTTAATTATTTAATTATTTAATTATTTAATTATTTAATTATTTAATTATTTAATTATTTAATTATTTATTTTATTATTAAAAAATGATTAAAATTATTCAAATTCAATTATTATGATAATTCTATTCTCTTCTACCCCAAATTTTGAGTCGTTGTTTGCATTCCATTACAAAAAGGACATCGTTCACAAAAGATGTCATCCTTTCCGTGATTTATTATTATTTTCCATTTTCTCTCTTCATTGACAAGGCTATCGAAGATTATCATATAAATTATTTGTAACAACTTCTTTCAAATTTTAGCGTATTACAATTTTATTGATAGCATTTTGCCCTACTCATCGAATAAAAGATTTAAATACTGATGGCTGTGCGAAAGGAAAGAAAGGAACCGGATGTCGAACCTAATTTTAAATCTCTTTATCCAAATTCATTTTGGGATGTTTTATGCGTTAGCTTCCATCCCGAAAATTTCTGAGTAGGTTTGAGAGCGACTTACAGAATATAAGTATTAATGGAATTTTGTTTTGTAAAGGCATTAACTGATTTTCTATGTCCACTGGATTTAAGTTCACATCCACCTTAACATTCTTGTGCAAAGAGAGAGGGAGAGAGGCATTTTTGATAGGTAGTCCCTTATATTGACACTGGCTTCACTAAGTCTATTAAATAAGTTGCCAGTCCTGTTCCAGTTGTCTAGACATTTTTAAATCGCCGCTTTGGGAGAATTCCTATTCCTACCTTTGTCCCATCAATTCCCTAAACTACAGCTGGGGACTTCGTAGCTCACGTTTTTATTGACAATTTCATAAAAACTCACAAAACCATGACCTTAAAACCCAATAGAGAGCTATGTCCATTATAATTTATCCATACACACACACATACATACATTACTATATATGTGACCACACTCCCACACAGAGTGACATTCGCACGTCCTATATGAACAATAATAGTATTATCAAATTACGTGAAAGTACGTGAATTGAAATGCGTAAAAAGGGTTAAGGTTGGTAAACATTTTAATCAACTTTTACAAATCCAAAAGGTAGTTTTTTTTAAATCTAATTAATTTGTTGTCACAGTTTGATAAGGATTCGATTTTTATTGTCTTGTAAAAATCGATAAGTATTGCCTTTTAAAGTATTTTGAACTTTGAAGACGCTGGAATAAACTCGTGGAAGTGCTGCCACTTAAAAGTGAAATCAAATATCATCGATTTTCTCTTGCCACACTTGGAAACAGTTTCACTTGAACTACTGTTAGATGCTATTCTATTTATTATTGCCCTCTTTAAGCTCAATTTCCTTTTTTCCAGTAAATATCCTGTCATTAAACTTTGAGTGTCTAGTCTCCATTACACACATTATATCAGTTGTCTATATATATACATATATGTAGACAATTATTGAGAAGATGAAAAGGATGATAGAACTCAAATATTTTTTCTTAGTATGCAAAGTGGATGGAAGCAAAAGCATTTAACATTGGTTCGAATTTTGTTTTCCTGAAGGCACTAAAATGTGTAATGAGCAAATTTATAATGACGCCCAACGTAAGTCCATATATAAATAGGCATGAATTAAAATAGGTATGAGCCATGACATTGAATGGCAGAAAATGAGAATGAACAATCGGACATAGAATAAAATGAAAATGTAGAAAGCTATAAAATTAAACTCGAAAAGGCAGAGACCTGTGGAAGATGAACAATTCAGTGTAAATAATTATCATATTGAACTGAGTTCAACATTTATTTATTTGAATAATTTGTGTTCTGCCCGATTTCAATGATATAATGAAGGAAGTGTTATCTGTATTAAGCCTCACATATTGTTGGGCGCCATTTCAGTTATCGCTCCCTTTGGATGTTTTAAACGTGACATCTGGGCACTTATGAAAAAAATATGCTACAAAAAAATATTGTCCGAGACTTAAAATTTGATTTTTTGTGTGTATTGCGGCATACTGTTTCATAGAACCAACACAAAAAATGTTTATTTTATTTTTTTACCAAAATTAATTTTTTTCGTCGAATATAATATTTGTACCATCTATAATATTTGTCGATCTATAATATTTGTACCATAATTATACCCTACACCACTTCGTGGACTAGGGTATTATAAGTTAGTTTCGCGCCAAATGTTTGTAACACCAAGAAATAATTGAGCTAGACCCACCTTTAAGTATACCGATCGGCTTAGAATCACCAGCTGAATCGATTTAACGATGTCTGTTTGTCTGTCCGTCCGCCCGTCTGCTGTCCATCTAAGCTTGTTCGCAATCTACAGGTCGCAATTGTTGTCCGATTGTCATGAAACTTGGCAGAAGTTATTTTTTCTGGCCAAGGACCAGAATTTGGAGGAAAGCGGTTCAGATTTAGATTTAGCCCCCATACAAATGTCGCTCCCGATTTGACTTTTTGCGCTCTAAAATCCACATATTGTACCCGATTTTCTTTAAAATTGGCACAACATTTTATAATCGAACTAGAAACACCTATGCTGAAAGTGAGTAAGATCGGTTCAGATTTATATATAGACCCCATACAAATGTCGCTCCCGATTTGACTTTTTGCGCTCTAAAATCCACATATTGTACCCGATTTTCTTTGAAATTGGCACAACATTTTATAATCGAACTAGAAACACCTATGCTGAAAGTGAGTAAGATCGGTTAAGATTTAGAATAACTACCTTGGATGAGAAATATATAGGCGCATATTTTGGCACAGGCCTCAAGTGTTGTTATAGGCCCCCTTCAAATGTCCGTCCGATTCATCCTATTACCGCTGTATAAGCTGTATTTATTATTCGATATTGATCAATTTTTCCAGATCATGTTATATTTACTTTACTCGGAATATCTGCTGGCAAATTGGATGAATTACTTTATTATTTACCGTATTCGTTAAATATGACTAAAGATTAATTTATTGTAACTGTATAATTTATACGAACTACATTAAATTGCTCCCATGAAATACCTGGGTTTAGTAATCAAAGCGAGGTATATACGCAGGGAGTGGTGTAGGGTATTATATAGTCGGCCCGCCCGACTTTAGCCTTTTTTTACTTGTTTTTCATAATTTTTTGGTCGATTTTTCATCGTGCTGACAAAATCTAACCTTAAAAACAATTTTATTTATTATCAAAAATACTCAATTTAGGAAGATTGTCACTCGTTCCCTTGGCACGGCGAATTCACTCTCAGGAGTGGACGATTCGTTTTATATTTTATTCATAATTTAGCTACCTCTTAAAGTTCAATTTTTTTTCATTCATATTTGAGTCATTCCAATTAATACAATTAATTCAATTACTTTTAAAATATCGTAGTGGAATGGTATAGCCGCGATATATTTTTTAAAGATTTTACAATTTTATTTTGATTTGCATAATGATCACATTAAATAGTATTATGAATAGTATTTATTATTAATAGTATGTTTTAACTTTAATGTAGTGTTCTTGATGTTGTTGAGATGTATCTTTGATGTTGTTGAGTTTGGAAGTGGTGAAATTATAGGTTTTATTTTTCACGATTTTTTTTTTTGCAAAATCAACCAAGCTTTGACAAAAGTTAACAATCCAATCTTCAACTCCTGAGATTTGTCTCATTCTACCTCTTTTAGTATTATTATTTATTATTGGTGACATTTAAGTTAAAATATCCGAGAATGGCGCCCAACGAGGTGGAAAAAGGGTTTGAGCAAATACATTCTAAACATAAAATCAACTTTAAACAAGTTGCCATTTCTTTTGTTCCCACTAAAATTCTCTCTCGCCAAAGCACTATCACCCTATACGATATAATGCGTGGAGCATTCTAATTTTAGTATGCATGAAATACTATTTGCTATCATAGAGAAGTATGGCAAACATTTACATATCCTCAAATTGTTTTCTATCCACATCCACATCCTAGGGTGTGATACGATATTATGTTTGACAATAATCGCCAAGAAGTCCATTAGGGTAGATATAACAATTAATTATACCTTTATTTGAGGATAATGCAAACATCAATCTATCTATCCATCTTTATCACTTTGTTGCAAATTTTGATGGCATAGTTAGAGTAATTGATGAAGTCATCTTAAAAGGATACAAATTTTTTATATTTTCAATTTTCATCCCATATTAGGTGGTGGCACCATTACTTACTTACATAGACTATCTATTTCTCATTTCATTTCTCACTTCATCTTTTTTTTCTTTCCTTCCAGACATGTACGTGAGGCGACCGGCATAAATGTGGATATGCGTATTGGCATCCATACGGGCAACGTGCTGTGCGGTGTATTGGGTTTACGCAAATGGCAATTTGATGTCTGGAGTGATGATGTTACTCTGGCAAATCATATGGAGAGTGGCGGTGTGGCTGGGTAAGTAGTACGATAGATAGAATTCTGAATTCCATCGATACTTTACTTTGAATGCTCCTTTGTTATGTGGCTCGTTTGATTACAGATTCACCTTTTTTCGGGGGATGAAGGAGGGGTTGGGTGTTGAAATCAAGGAAATTGATTTTTTGTTTGTTCTGTGAAAGGAAAAGGAAATTGGGTATTTGGTGGGTTTTTTTATGAATCGAAAATCAGTGATTGCTAGAAAATACCAAACAAATGTTATACTTGATATGGAAATTCGAGCTAATGGTTTTGTGTGGGCGTTTATGCGGCTGAAATACTTATTTGAAATCAATTTCAGTTCGATTGAAATGGCAACATAAACGTTAATCAACATTAACGCGAACCAAACGGAAGGAAGAGATTAGCAATCGTTAAAGGTAGTTGGCCTAGGGCAAAGGAAAATGCCAACAGCATGGGAGAGGCAAATTTCTTTTTCAATATCTTTCCCAAATATTATTATATCATCCATTACGTTGACTCCCTACGTTGGTCGCCATTCTGTTGTACTTACAAAAAGGCAATAAAATAAAAAGTATTCAATAATCATTATAAACATTATAATCATTGAGTAATAGTATCGGAGAAGACAAGTGGAATGCCTCCTCAAGTGGAGGAGACAAAATGGCGCCCAACGGGAGAGAGCACATTATACAGTATTACTTTACAATTTCCAATATTTTCCCCAAATATTATTATACCATCACGGGAATGCTTTACCCTTGTACTTAAAAAAATACAATAAAATAAAAATTATAAAATAATCTTTACTTGATGTTGAGTAATAGTATCGGGGAAGCAAAGTAGAAAGTGGAGGAGACAAAGCGGCGCCCAACGGGGAAGAGCTCATTCTTTAGTATTTTACAGCATTCTTTACAATTTCCAATATTTTCCCCAAACATTTTTATACTATCCACTATTGGAATGCTTTATGATCATCTACGTTGGTCGCCATTCTGCTGTACTTACAAAAAGGCTTTAAAATAAAAATTGTACAATAATCATTACTTGACTTTTAGTAATAGTATCGAAGAAGCAAAGCAAGAATGGCTTCTCAAGTGGAGGAGACAAAGTGGCGCCCAACGGAGAAGAGCTCATTCTTAGTATTTTACAGCAGTCTTTACAATTTCAATTTTCCCCAAATATTATACCATCCATTATGGGAATACATTATGATGACTCCTCTCGTTGGGCGCCATTCTGCTTTACTTATATAAAGGCAAAAAATGCCTTTTTTAGAGGCATTTTGCCTTGAGCTATAGGGGTGAGATAGTGGACGACTTTTCCATTTCGTAAGGTTCGGAAAAAATCATGAGCCAAAAAAATAGGGGATGGTAGGGTGTGTGTTGGGCGCTCATCGAGGTCAAAAGTTAGGGAAAAAGGGTAAAAATACTAAAAAGGCTAAAAACGGCATCGGAGTCTTCCCCAGAGGGGTTAAATGCAAGACCGACTCCAATTAATTTCTTCTCCCCAACATATTTTCAAACATATATATCCTCAACCCCTGCTCCTTAAAGGGGCTCCCATACAAAATTAAATTTGTATACAATTTGTTCGCACCGCCCTTACTGGCCCAAAGAGGCCGCTAGTGAAGTTAAATGTATGACCAACCCTCAATATTTTTTCAGCCACAATATTTTCTCAGAACATACCTACACTCTATCTTCAACCCTTAAGGTGACCCACATACATTTCTTTAATTTTTTATATTCTTTATGAAATAAAGGCCCAAAACTGGCCCCAGAGCACCCCTAGACGGGAGACATGTAATACTGAGCCCCATTAATTTACCCTCCCCAACATTTTCTCCCCATTACCCCCATTCCTTAGCCCATTAGAGCCCAGCTAAATTATTTTTTTTTATGTTTCTTACTGTTTACAGTTCGAACAGGGTTAAATGTAAAACCAACCTCCATTAGTTTTTCCTCCCTAACTTTTTTCCGAACACACTTAACCCCTACCCCCACTACATACAAAAACAAATTTTTATAAAATTTGATCCCACCACTCCAAAACTGGTCCCAGGTCACCCCTAGTCCGGAGACATGTAAGACCGACCCTAATTAGTTTTCCATCCCAAATATTTTCTGTAAACATACATTTTTTATAATTTGTTTTTATGAAAAAAGGCCCAAAACTGCCTCTAGAGGAGAGACATGTAAGACTGAACCCCATTAATTTTCCCTCCAGAATATTTCCTCCAAACACACCTATCACCACGCCTTAAGTTGATAGACTTCCTATTATGCTTAAGGGGGTTTAATTCAACGTCTCTCTTTTTCCTTTTCTACGTTGGGCGCCATTCTAAAAGGCAACAAAATAAAGAAAATATTCCAGATGATATTATAATATTGATAAACATTTGGTTTCGAGCGAAGTGTAGGAGAATCAAAACAGAATGGCGCCCAACGTGAGATAGAAAATGCAATGTCGTGTTCACACTTTCTTCAGAATTTTACAATAAACTTCATTAAACGCATTTTACACCATAAATTGATAAAATTTTTCCTTCCCCTTTCCTTCACAATTTCCAATATCTTTCTCCCAGTTTATTATACCCTCCATCATTGAACGCATTTCCAATGAGAGCAGCTTCGATGAAGGTTTATTTATTTTTTGGGGGAAAAGCAACGTGTAAAGAAGGTATTTTGGAAAATATTGATAGGGATGTACTATATATTTAATGACTTCCACGTTGAGCGCCATTCTGTTTCTCTTACAAAAAGGCAATAATTTAGAAATTATATAAACTTTATAAACATTTTGTTTCGAACAAAATGAAAATAGTGGGATGAATCGAAGCAGAATGGCGCCCAACGTGGGGGAGACAATGTAATGTCGTGTTTAGACCTTCTTCAGAATTTTACAATACACTTCATTAAGCTCTTTTTACACAATAAATTGATACATTTTTCCTTCCCCTTTTCTTCACAATTTCCAATATCTTTCTCCCAGTTTATTATACCCTCCATCATTGCACATATTTCCAATGAGAATATCTTCGATGAAGGTTTATTTATTTTTTTTTGGGGAAAAGCAACGTGTAAAGAAGATATTTTGGAAAATAACGATGGGGATGTACTATATATTTAATGACTTCCACGTTGGGCGCCATTCTGTTTCTCTTACAAAAGGCAATAATTTAGAAATTATATAAACTTTATAAACATTTTGTTTCGAACAAAATGAAAATAGTGGGATGAATCGAAGCAGAATGGCGCCCAACGTGGGGGGAGACTATGTAATGTCGTGTTTACACCTTCTTCAGAATTTTACAATACACTTCATTAAGCTCTTTTTACACAGAAAATTGATAAGTTTATCTTCCTCCGTTTCTTCACAATTTCCAACATCTTTCTCCTTCTTATTAAACCCTCCATCATAGAGCGTATTTCCAATGAGAATATCTACGATGAAGGTTTATTTTAGTTTTTGGGAAAATCAACTGGTAAATAAGGTGATTTGGAATATAATGATTGGGGTGAACTATATATTTAATGACTCCCCACGTTGGGCGCCATTCTGTTTTTCTTGCAAAAAGGCTATAATTTAGACTTTTTGCTCAAATTTTAGACATTAAATTCATAAATTTATCTTCCCCGTTTCTTCTCAATTTCCAATATATTTCTCCCCGTTTATTATACCCTCCATCATAGAGCGTATTTGCAATGAGAATATCTCTGATGAACGTTAATTTATTTATTATGGAAAAGCAACGAATAAAGAAGACGTTTTGGACAATAATGATGGGGATGCGCTCTATAACAATGACTCCCCCACGTTGGGCGCCATTCTGTTTTTTTACAAAAAGCATATAATTCAGACTTTTTACCCACATTTTACACAATAATTTAATAAATTTATCTTCCTCCATTTATTCTCAATTTCCATTATCTTTCTCCCAGTTTTTTGTGCCCTCCATAATAGAGCGTATATCCGCTGAGAATATCTCTGATGAAGGTTAATTTATATGATTTGTTGTGGGAAAGCAAAATAAGGTGTTTTGAAAGATAATGATGGGGATGCACTATATATTTAATGACTCCCCACGTTGGGCGCCATTTTGCATTTTTTTCTTACAAGAAAGCTATAATTTAGACTTTTTTAAACCACATTTTAGACAATAAATTAAGAAATGTATCTTCCCCATTTCTTCTCAATTTGCAATAATTTTCTCCCAGTTTATTGTACCCTCCATCATAGAACTTATTTCCGACGAAGGTTAATTTATTTCGTTGTGAAAAGCAACGGCTAAAGAACGTGTTTTGGAAAATATTAATGGATATGCACTATATTGCAATGACTCCCCACGTTGGGCGCCATTTTGCTTTTCTTACAAAAAGGCTATAATTTAGACTTTTTACCTACATTTTACACAATAAATTAATAAATTTATCTTCTCCGTTTCTTCTCAATTCCCAATAACGTTCTCCCAGTTTATTGTACCCTCCATCATAGAGGGTATTTGAAATGAGAAGTTTAATTAGGTATTTTGATGTTTTCCACAAAGAATAAGCGACGAATAAAGAGAGAGTTTTGAAATATTTAATGATTCCCCGCGTTGGGCGCCATTCTGTTTTAAGTCTTTTCTCATTTTTCAAATATTCTACAATATTCTTCAACAATGATGAATTATAAAGCATTTCATGCATGAACCACATCTAATGATTATATCAAATTTGTGGGTGGGTTGGTTGGTATGAGGAAAGTAAACGAATCAATTTCAAGATTTCACTGTTTGCAATATTTTCATTGTTTTGATTTCATAAATTCGTATGAGAAATGGGAATAAATTAAAACGAAGCCAAATAAATAAAACTTAATGATTTAGAAAAGAAAATGTCTTTGAACTTCCCAAGGCAAAAGAGACCATAAAATTCCCAGTCTGTAAATCCAATCCAGGACAATTTGTCGCTCGCCGTAGCCAGAACAAAGGAACATTTATTACTTTTTTCCCAGACAATTTCATCTCATTTCGACAATTTGCGACAGTTGTGATGCGAGTTGTTTGTTCACTTCGTTGCGTTCGATTTCATTTTTTGCGTTTTTTCTCTTTTCTCCTCCTTCACAGTCGAGTGCACATCACCAAACAAACATTGGATTTTCTCAATGGCAAATTTGAGGTGGAGGATGGCAATGGAGGCAGTCGTGACTCGTATTTGGCGGATCATAAAATTGAGTCGTATTTAATCGTGCCACCAAAGGTAAAGTACATGCACCTGCTTCCCGTCTCTCCAAATAAACATTTTTGCATTTTTTTGTCCTCCGCCCTTTTCGGGTTAGAAACCCACCTATATCTCGCATCCAGTGCCACGTGTGGTCGAGTGTGCCACCTCTCCTGATGCTGCAGAAAATCCCTCCGATCAACATCACCTGCGCAGCCGGACATTTAGCAATGGCCATAACTCGGATGCTGATGTCACGGAAAAGTTATTACCCACAGCAGCAACAACGGTGAACTTTACATCGGCTACCAGTGGCAGTGGTGGTGGTGGCGGTGGGAACAGTCCCGAACCGAAATTGCCACAACTATCCTCCACCACAACATCGATGTCGATTAAAGAAGAAGAGGACGAGGATACCGTAGAGCTGAGACAGCCCGAAACAAGGACCGGCAATCAATCGCCACAATCGCACCAGCAGCAACTGCAGCAGCACGAATCGACGGCCAGTAACAACTCTACCGGTGACATCAATGCCATGCTGCCCAATACTCATGCCTCACTGACACCCAAATCATCGCTGAGTCTACCCAATGATGATGCTTTGAGTGCCAGTGGTAGTGAGGGTGGCAATAGCGGTGGTGGTGGCAGTGTTGCACCGGGTGGTACTCCTCCCATAACCAATATAACAGAAAATCCCATCGCAAATCTGGAATCATCCATGGCGACGTCTAATGGTAATGCGATTGCCAACTCAGTTAATGCCACCAATGCTGCAACAGCAACCGGAACTTCGACTGGCAATAATTTGTTGGTTTCCGATATACCGGAGGCCAAGAGCAAACGGAAACTGTCAGTGCAAGGTAAATAGTGCAAATGGAAATCCGATTCGATTCGATTATGCCATGACAAATAGTTTACTTTTATAAGCTTTTAAATTAGCCCCATCTATTGAATTACTGTCAATTAATGGCAAATGAAGCTGGCGTTATTTGCATCATTTTAGTTTTGATTAACGGATGCATGCAAAGTGAATGCGTTTTGCCAAATGAGGGATATCAAGGTCACTTAAATAGTCTCAGCAAGTGAGCTTTTGAAAAGTCCCATAAGTGTTTTTTCAAAAGGTTACATAAATTAAATTGGTTTCTGGAAAATCTTTTTTAAATCAGCTCTAAAATGTTCAACAAATGAGTTTTGAAAACCAATAAACTTAAGTGACTTTTTAAATAGCCAATAACCCGATCATTTTGTAAACTCAAGCTATCGTGCTGCGAACTGAAAATAGCGAGAGCTTTCGCGTTTCGTTTTAAAAAATAAGGGATGAATGATCTTTTCTAAAGGTCTAAAATTTGAAAAAGTCTGAAACTCAACGTAAAACCTAACATAATTAACCCCTTCATTTTGTAAAACGCAACGCGAAAGCTCGCATTATTTTCTGTACATTTTGTTGTTGTTACAAAAACATATTACACAGAAAATAACGCAACGAGAAAGCTCGCGTTTTACAAAATCAGGGGGTAATTGGAAAAACTCACAATATAGGCTTTTAAAAAAGTTCACAATATGGGCTTTTGAAAAAGCTCAAACTAAAGGCTTTTGAAAAAGTGCACAATATGTGCTTTTCAAAAAATTGCATTATATGGGCTATTGAAAAGGTTCCTATATAAGCTTTTGAAAAATGTTCACAATAGGAGCTTTTGAAAAAGCTCACAACGAGAAAGCTCGCGTTTTACAAAATCAGGCGGTAATTGATTTTTGAAAAAGCTCACAATATAGGCTTTTGAAAAAGTTCACATTATGGGCTTTTGAAAAATCTTACACTAAAAGCTTTTGAAAAAGTTCACAATATGTGCGTTTCAAAAAATTACATTATATGGGCTTTTGAAAAGGTTCCTATATAATCTTTTGAAAAAAGTTCACAATAGGAGCTTATGAAAAATCTCACAATATAGGCTCTAGAAAATGCTCACAACATGGGCTATTGAAAAAGCTCACAATATGGGCTTCTGAAAAAGCTCACACGTTAATTTAAAAAATCGTATGTAAATAAGCTTTCAAAAGGCTTAATAATGAACTTTTGAAAAATCTCATAATATGAAATTATCAAAGGTCTCTTCAAACTACCTTCTTTAAAAGCTCATTGCATATGGGCATCTCCAAAAAAAGTTCTACCAAAAAAATGAAATCAGACCACACTAAAAGCTTTTAACTTTTTTTATTTTTTTCCTTATTTTGACAACTTTTTATTATGAAACTTGAAGTTAAAATGTTCTCTTTTATTTTTATTAAAATTTGAAGTGTTATAACAAAAATTACTAATTTTTTTACTACGAGTGGAAATTTTTGTCCCGTCCGTTTTGTCGTGTCCGTATTTCTGCTGTACCTAATTAAAAAAATGTAAGAGATAATTCTCATATTTCATAAATCTACGAATAAAATATATCCGCTGACCTTCATTTGTATATATATACAAGAAAAACAAAGTTCTCAAAAAATCGCAGAGCTTTTGTATATTTCTATAAGACCTTCAAAAGTACTTCTGTTTTTTGTCGCGTCCGTTTCGATGTAAAATTGTTTATAATTTTGTACTAATTTGTACTAAAACCTGACGATATATTTTTAAAATGTAGTACTATTCAAGCGCTTTAGAACACTAAAAAGGCCGATCGACTTTTTTAGTTTCTTTCTTGTTTTTGGCGTAGTTTAAGGCGTGCGAATGTCGCGTCCGGGCAACTGGGAAATGCCCATATGGCTTTTGAAAAATTAAGCTTTTCATAAAAGCTTTATATATGTGGTTTTGGAAAAAGCGCAATAATAACCCCTCGTTTTGCACAAAAAAGGCAAGCTTTGGCGTTGCGTTATTTTCAATGTAAACTGTTTTTATAACAACAAAATGTATATAAAATAACTTTAACTTTTGAAGAATGCTTTAAATTGGATTTTTGAAAAAGAGAAAGACAGAAAATGGATTTGCTCAATTAATGTGTTTTTTTAAATTATTTTGTAACAACAACAATTTGTAGAAAAACTATTGCGAGCTTCCGTATTTCGTTCTGTGTGATATCCCCCTTATTATTCGAGCTTTTGAAATAGTTATTATATAAAGCTTTGAAAAAATTGCAAGATATGCTTTTGCAAAAGCTTATTATATGGGTTTTTGAAAAATGTATTATATGGCCTTTTGAAAAAGCACATTGTGCGGTCTTCATTACACGATATAAGATTTTTTATGAGTTTTTGAAAGAGCTTATTACAAAAAGTGCGATTTCTAAAATGCTAAATAAGGAAGCCTCTGAAGTCGAAAGAATGACCTGAAAACAAAAACACTTAAAGAGGAAGTTAACACATGGGCGAATTAAGAGAAAGCTCAAGAGTGGAAAATTGAGTTTTTGTTAAGCTAAATATTTCAGGAGTAGAAGATTGGGTCAAATTACTAAAAGAGGAGGATGACACATCGGCGAATGCTTCGAATTTTGATTTCTAATTTTGAGATATCCCAATTTTTCTCTTTACTTTGATCAGATCTCTAATTTAAGAACTCTTATTTTTGGCATTTATAAAAAATGACATTTCTCATTTTATGCACACCAAAATTGTCTTCAGTGTTAGTTTGAAAGTGGTCTAAGTCACACTATATCAACTAATATTGAAGTGTGGCGATGCACACAAACATTTTTTATTTATAATGTCCATTTTAGGTGATTCAGATAATTTAAATAACATATAAATTTTAATATAAAGTTTCTAAACCAACAACCTGTAAATATTTATAAATATTTCTTATTTTTTGAAATAAAATATTTATTTAAAGAAAATATTTTTCAAATAAAATATTTCTTTCATTTTTGGTAAGGAAATATTACTTTTGCGAAAAAAAATTACAATCTTGTGTGTTGAATTTTTTCAATTTTGAGAAGAATGAAAGTGGTCTAAGTCAGTACAACGTTGTCGATTTTTTTTATAAAAGTCCGATATATGATATTCTAAGAAAAAAGTGTTGTGCTCCATTATTTTTCAATTAACTCAAACTTAAACCATATTTCAGAACGAACAAAGTGTGACTTAGACCACTATCACATATAAGTCGGTTTAACCGACTGAATCTTACTTACTTGTTTTTTTTTTTTTATAAAAATAAATTACCATAAATTTGTCTTTAAAAGTTTTTCAACCAATTTTTCCATAATAATCTTTGTTTGATGTTTTTTAACCAAAAATGTAGATTTTGTATTCTTTGTAAAAATTTATGTTCCACAAACTATAGGAATATTGCATTCAAGTACAAAGTCGCCTATGAATAGAGTCTTTCCTTAAACAACATTTTGTAGAATAAATTTTTCTCTAAGAATATTCTAAAGTTCTTAAAAGTTGCCGTCTTGTAACTGCAGCTGCATTTTTCTATTGAAATTTTAATCTAATACTAAAATTTCCAAAGAAAAAGTTTTTGGATGTATTTTTCTATGAAAATTTGCATCAATTGAACACTTCAATTGGACAAGTGTAATTTGGTAAAGTGTTCTTTGGAAAGAATTCCATTTTAACACAAGAAAAGTTGATGCACATAAGCAGGACATTTTAATCATTTCCAAAGACAACAAATCACCCAAAAACTTTTATCGATGTTATATCAATAACATTAAGCGTAACTACTACTACTACTACATATACTTTTACCTCAGCAACTACTAAATCTGAAGCAACTTTGTTTCATCTTCTTCCAGGTTTAATATCATTTGCCGACCGAAGACGCTCGTCCGCTTCATTTACGGAACGTAAAATGTCCTTTCACACAAATGAAAGTTTTCGTAGTCATGCAGGTATGTACATCGACACTCCCACCCACCCAATGGCCGAATGCATTCCCTCATCCGGTCTATGTGCCATATATGGAAATGGAAATTTGAAAAAAGTTCATGTAAATTAAATTATTTTTGCAATCTCCTTAAGAAGATGAAGATGAAAAAGTTGATTTCAAAGTAATTGAATTTTGTCTGTTTTAACTACATTTCAATGGATTTCGTGTTTGGTTCTCTCTCTTTCATTTCATTACCGTTCTCCACAGGTCATGTAACACGTAATCGTCCTTCATCGAAGATGACCAAGTATGTGGAATGCTGGGGGGCAGATAGACCATTTGCCAATATTGCCGAATCGAAATTGGTTAAGAATATTGGTTTGGCCGTAAGTATTTCTATTCGAATTGATGAACCGGGCGAGCAGGTGAACAGGTGGTGTTGGTGAAATGAACACGTCGTTGATGGAACGACGACACGTCTGAATTCCCAAATAGGGAAACTTCTCCAAAACATGCCACAAAATGTTGCTCTCGTCATACCTATGCCATATCCACCACGTTAGGTTTTTAAATTAAGTTTTGCCATTTTTCTATTTTCCCACCCTTTTCTCGGTGTGAAAAAAATCTAAGGCGAAAATTAAATTTTTGTGAAATTTTCCTTTCCCTGGCATATCCCAAATGCCAGACACACACACACACATGACATGTTTAAATGTTAGTCCGGACATGGAGAGAGTGTGCCGGAGTGCGTGTAGAAACTCTGGAGTGTAGACAGACTGTGTCTCAGCACAGTGGCATTGCAATTTTCTAAGTAATTTGTATCTTTTTTTCGATTCAGCAATTTGCCACAAAGTTACTGGCGCAGCAACAGAGACACCCATAAACACATACATATATACCGGCATAAGTGTTATACAGGTGTTTGCAGGTATATGGCATATACTCAGGGAGAATTGAATAAGCGAAGCTCAATTTTCTTCAGGAAGAAAACTTGTCTGGTGACAACTTTTCTAGAAGAAAATATTGTCTGGTGACAGCTTTTCTCGAAAAAAGACTGTCTGGTGACAACTTTTCTAGAAGAAAAGACTATCTGGTGACAACTTTTCTAGAAGAAAAGATTGTCTGGTGACAGCTTTTCTCGAAAAAAAGACTGTCTGGTGACAACTTTTCTAGAAGAAAAGACTATCTGGTGACAACTTTTCTAGAAGAAAAGATTGTCTGGTGACAGCTTTTCTCGAAAAAAAAGACTGTCTGGTGACAACTTTTCTAGAAGAAAAGATTGTCTGGTGACAACTTTTCTAGAAGAAAAGATTGTCTGCTGGCAAATTTTCTAGAATAAAATATTGTCTGGTGACAACTTTTCTAGAAGAAAAGATTGTCTGGTGACAACTTTTCTAGAAGAAAAGATTGTCTGGTGACAACTTTTCTAGAAGAAAAGATTGTCTGGTGACAACTTTTCTAGAAGAAAAGATTGTCTGGTGACAACTTTTCTAGAAGAAAAGATTGTCTGGTGACAACTTTTCTAGAAGAAAAGATTGTCTGGTGACAACTTTTCTAGAAGAAAAGATTGTCTGGTGACAACTTTTCTAGAAGAAAAGATTGTCTGGTGACAACTTTTCTAGAAGAAAAGATTGTCTGGTGACAACTTTTCTAGAAGAAAAGATTGTCTGGTGACAACTTTTCTAGAAGAAAAGATTGTCTGGTGACAACTTTTCTAGAAGAAAAGATTGTCTGGTGACAACTTTTCTAGAAGAAAAGATTGTCTGGTGACAACTTTTCTAGAAGAAAAGATTGTCTGGTGACAACTTTTCTAGAAGAAAAGATTGTCTGGTGACAACTTTTCTAGAAGAAAAGATTGTCTGGTGACAACTTTTCTAGAAGAAAAGATTGTCTGGTGACAACTTTTCTAGAAGAAAAGATTGTCTGGTGACAACTTTTCTAGAAGAAAATGTTGTCTTCCGACAACTTTTCTAATGTAAATGTTGTCTTCCGACAACTTTTCTAATGTAAATGTTGTCTTCCGACAACTTTTCTAATGTAAATGTTGTCTTCCGACAACTTTTCTAATAAAAATGTTGTCTTCCGACAACTTTTCTAATAAAAATGTTGTCTTCCGACAACTTTTCTAATAAAAATGTTGTCTTCCGACAACTTTTCTAATAAAAATGTTGTCTTCCGACAACTTTTCTAATAAAAATGTTGTCTTCCGACAACTTTTCTAATAAAAATGTTGTCTTTCGACAATTTTTCCAATAAAAATGTTGTCTTCCGACAACTTTTCCAATAAAAATGTTGTCTTCCGACAACTTTTCCAATAAAAATGTTGTCTTCCGACAACTTTTCCAATAACAATGTTGTCTTCCGACAACTTTTTTCTAAAGAAATGGTGTCTTCCGACAACTTTTCTAATGAAAATGTTGTCTTCCGACAACTTTTCTAATAAAAATGTTGTCTTCCGACAACTTTTCTAATGAAAATGTTGTCTTCCGACAACTTTTCTAATGAAAATGTTGTCTTCCGACAACTTTTCTAATGAAAATGTTGTCTTCCGACAACTTTTCTAATGAAAATGTTGTCTTCCGACAACTTTTCTAATGAAAATGTTGTCTTTCGACAATTTTTCCAATAAAAATGTTGTCTTCCGACAACTTTTCTAATGAAAATGTTGTCTTTCGACAATTTTTCCAATAAAAATGTTGTCTTCCGACAACTTTTCCAATAAAAATGTTGTCTTCCGACAACTTTTTTCTAAAGAAATGGTGTCTTCCGACAACTTTTCTAATGAAAATGTTGTCTTCCGACAACTTTTCTAATGAAAATGTTGTCTTCCGACAACTTTTCTAATGAAAATGTTGTCTTCCGACAACTTTTCTAATGAAAATGTTGTCTTCCGACAACTTTTCTAATGAAAATGTTGTCTTCCGACAACTTTTCTAATGAAAATGTTGTCTTCCGACAACTTTTCTAATGAAAATGTTGCCTTCCGACAACTTTTCTAATAAAAATGTTGTCTTCCGACAACTTTTCTAATGAAAATGTTGTCTTCCGACAACTTTTCTAATGAAAATGTTGTCTTCCGACAACTTTTCTAATGAAAATGTTGTCTTCCGACAACTTTTCTTGTAGAAATGTTGTGATCCCTTATTTAAATTTCCATCACTGCTTTTGGAAAATATTTTCATGAGAAATGTAAAAGTCAAATTGTTTTAGCAACGGCATTATCCTCCGAGGAAACGACACAAAAGTTTACAGTCCTTCCACACCGCTCCGTCACACATTCAACCATGCATAGATGTGACCGAAAGTTTATACATCGCTGGATACCACAAGGAAAATGTGAATGCCTTAAAGGAAAATGTGGGCCATACAGAGAAATATTCCACATATTCTGTTTTACTTAGATTAAATTTGAAACGATGCGTCAAATGAATGAATGAAGATGTTCACCACCACCACCTCCTTCCTGTTCATGTTCTGGCCCCCGTGTTTTTTTTTCACATACATACATTTGTATCTTTTTTGTTAAAAAAAATATTTTTCTTACTCTCTTTTTTATGATATTCCTTCCGGTTTCCTTTGACATATTGTTGCTGTCATTGTATTGTATCCCTTGCAGAGTATAGCCATGATTGAATCAAATTTATTGCCACCGGAGCGCAAATGTTGTAATTTCAATTGCTTCGGACCACCCACCGAACTGAAACCGCTCACCATGTGGTATCGCAATACTCCGCGTGAGGTGATGTATCGCGCCCAGCCGGACACCCACTTTCGTTATGATTTAATCTGTGCTTTTTTGCTCTTCATCTCGGTAGCTGTGGTGCAATTTATTGTTATTCCTGTGTAAGTATTAAGAAGATGAAGGAGAATCCTTTAAGGAGGATAATGATGATGAAAAAGGGAAGGCGAGAGAGGGAGTGACAAACTTATTGACTTACTTATTGGTATGAGAATTTGCCTTAAGCAAAATTTATTAAAGAAGAGGAAATTTACTTCTGGCTATTCTTTATATAAGAAATGTTGCATTAGTTAAACTTTTCTACACGATAAGTATGAGACCATGTTTTATACAAGAAGCATTGTAAGGAAACTAACAATATAACCTTATTTCCATAAGAAGCCTTTGTTATTACCATTTTTCCTATATCAAATTTACCTTAGGTCATGTTAGGTAGTTAGCCAACAAACTTCCCTGCACAAAGTTTATTGTAGGCCTTGTTTTCTATATGAAAAATAGCTTAAGTCCATATTTCTATACATAAAGATAACCATGTAATATTTATATTATAGGTATGGTTTTTGATACAGCAAAAATTTCTGATAATTCTCTTGTATCACACAATTGTAATATATTTTATAGAATCAAATTCTATGGTAATTTTTTTATTGAAAAAAATTTTTTTTGGGAACAAAAAATCTAATATTTTTTATAAAAAATCTGTGATAATTTCTTTATAGAAAAATATAAGTGATAATTTCTTATTGACTAAAAATCTCTGATATTTTTATATATATTATAATATTTGTGATATTTTCTATGGAATATATTCTGTGATAATATCTTATAGAATAAAAGAAATTTTGCGGTAATTGTTTTTTTATAGAGATTATTGTTTGAAGAAGACAAAATTTGCAATATTCTTTTAGAAAAAATCTGTAATAATTTTATATAGAACAAATCTTTGATAATTTTGTATAGAAACTCAAATTCAGTGATATTTTTTATTAAAAATGCTGTGATCTTTTTATGTAGAGAAAAAAATTATAAAAAAAAATATAATTTTTATAGATAAAAAAGTTGATAAATTTTTATAAATAAAAATTGGAAATCGGATAATTTTTTATGGAAAAAAATGGATTTTTTATAACAAAATATGATATTTAAAATAAAAATAATAAAAATTTGTTATAGGAAAAATGCAAATTTAAAAATGTAAACACCTATAAATAAATCATAAGATATATCTTGTTGTATAGGATACGAAATAAATATTTTTTTGTAGACCAAAATCTGATAATTTGTTACAAAAATTATCTTTATTACAGATAAAAATCGGATAATTTATAGAATAATTTTTAGGAAAATTCTAATAATTGATTATAGAAAACATCAGTGATATTTTTTTATTTTTCTAAAGGAAAAAATCTGTGAGTAATTTTTATAAAAAATACTGTGTGATTTTTATAAAATAAAGTTATGTCACTTTTAAAAGGAAATATTTTGTGATGATTTTTATAGGAAAAATCTGAATTCTTTAAAAAAGTCTGATATTTTTTTAAATGCCTCATATTTTGATAATAATTTTTTACAGAAAAAATTGGATAATTTTTTTATAGAAAAAATTGGATAATTTTTTTATAGAAAAAATTTGATAATTTTTTTATGAAAAAATTTGATAATTTTTTTTATAGAAAAAATTGGATAATTTTTTCCATGCTTTATATAAGGTTACTTTCTATATATGTGTGCCACAAAATTTTAAATCAATTTTTGAAAGCTTTTTTCTCAACCAATTTTGCTCAAATTTTGCACACTTAATCATTTTCGATGACAATACAAGGAAATGGAAAAATTTGACCAATTGGACAAAGGGGCGTGGCACCTCCCATACAAAGTTAAAACCTATTATTGAATATTGTCAGTTCTATGACACCTAGAGTGCTGAAATTTTGTGTAAGTGCATCTAGCATCAATGTGCATAGTTGTGCCAAAAATGGGCGGTATTGGAAAAGTGGGCGTGGCACCTCCCATACGAAGTTAAAACCTATTATTGAATATTGTCAGTTCTATGACACCTAGAGTGCTGAAATTTTGTGTAAGTGCATCTAGCATCAATGTGCATAGTTGTGCCAAAAATGGGCGGTATTGGAAAAGTGGGCGTGGAACCTCCCATACAAACCACAAATTAAAAATCTATTATTTCTGCTCCTGATAACGCAGTAATTTTTCCTTCTACAAAAGATAACTAAAAAAGAATTTCTAGGCCCAATAGAATTCTGCTTGCATAAAGCATGGATTTGAAAAAAAAAATTTTTTTGATTTACTAGTTTATAGAAAAAATGGATACGTTTTTGATAGAAAGTTTTTAATAGAAAAAATGGCATATTTTTATAGAAAAAAGGATATGAAAAAATGGATAATTTCTTATAGATAAGTTTTTATAGGATAAAATGGATAATTTTTATAAAAAACGTATAATTTTTTAATAGAAAAAATGGGATATTTATTTATAAAAAAATTGGATAATTTTTTATAGAAAATAATTTTATATAAAAAATGGATAAGTTTTTATAGAAAAATATGGATAATTTTTTACACAGAAAATCAGGTAGTTTTTATAAAATCGGACACTTTTATAGTAATTACATATATATATTAATTACATACATATTATAATTATATAATAATATTACATATTATAAAAAAAATTTTATTGGAAAGAATCTGATATTTTTTTATTTAAAAAAATCGGTTACATTTTTAATGAAAAAAAATCGAATAATTTTTAAAATTTTTTATTGAAAAGAAAAAATGATATATTTTTAAATTTTATATAAAAAAATCAGAATTTTTTATAAAAAATCTGATAATTTTTATAAAAAATCTGATCATTTTTATAAAAAAAATGATAATTTTGTAGGATATTTTTGAGGAGAAAATTCAGTGATAATTTTATAGTGGAAAAAATTGTGTGATAGTTTGCATAAGAAAAATTCTCTAATAATTTTTTATAGATAAAACATTTGTGATTGTTTTCTATAGGGAAAAATTCTGTGGTTTTATGGAAAAAAGTCTCATAATTTTTCATCAAAAAAGCAATATATTTTGTAAAGACGAAATCGTATAGGAAAAAAAGAATATTTTTTTAACAAAAACAAAATTGGATAATTTTTTACAAAATCGTATAGAAAAAATCGGATGATTTTTTAAGAAAAAAAATTGGATAATTTAAAAAAAATCTGATAAATTTGTATTTAAAAAAAATTGTATTTAAATTTATTTTTTATAAAATCTGATAATTTTCCTATAAAAAATAATCTGATTATTTAAAAAAAAACTGATAATTATTTTATAGAAAAAAATCTTCTTATAGAAAAGAGTCAGATAAACTATTATAGCAGAAAATCTGTAAAAAATCTGATATTTTTATAGAAGAAATTTGTTTACGAAAAATCTGATAATTTTTTACACAAAAAAGATGGGATATTTTTTATTGAAAATAAGCGTGAAATTAAAAAACTAATATAATTTATAAAAAAGATGTAAATTTAAAATACGGATTATTTTTTTATTGAAAAGCATCTAATAACATCTAATAAGCTAATTTTTATAGAAAATAGAATAATAATTTTTTATAAATAAAAATCTTGTATTTTTTATATAGGAAAAAACAGGTTAATGTTTTATAGCATATTTATTTTTGAGAACAAATTTAATATTTTTTATAGGAAGAAAATAATCTGATATTTTTTAATGAAAAAATCCTATTTTTTATAAAAAAATTATGTTATAATTCTTTATAAGAAAAAATTAGTGATAATTTGTTATAGAATGAAAATTCTGTGATTATGGCTTTTATAGAAAAGTATTATGAAATTATTGCTTTTAGTGAGAAAATTTAATTTGTTATATGTAATGACAATTTTTTATAGAAAAAATTTCAATGATATGTTTATGTAGAGAAAAGTTTTTGCTATAATTGTATTTTGTGGAAATTTTCCCTGATTTTTTATATAAAATATCCCCTTAACTTTTTATAAAAAACATATAGAAAAAACTGCTATTTGTTAATATAGAAAATTTGCAAATTTCTTTAATTAATTGTCTTAATATTTTCTATTCTTTTCCGATTTTTGTTTTTCAAATATTTCCAGCAACATTGCTTTACTTGGTTCCTTGGTGGCAACGTTCATCTCACTGGGTTTATTCCTCTACCTGAGCAACATGCATGTACCCGACATGAATTCATCGTCGTCGGATAGAAATGGCCCCGGCCAAGTAGTGGCCAGCAGTCGCTACTTACGTCTGGCCATCTTTATCATTGTGAATATTTTAATATCCGCCTGTGCGGTATTCAGTGTGGTAAGTCGTGCAAGAAAATCCCCAAAACAAAAATATTTATAATTTTCGAATATCTTTTGAATCCGTTCAGATCAATTTCGCCAACAATGACATGGACCCGCTAACATACCTTAACGTTTCGACCTCGAACAATTCCAATGATTCTATGTCGCTGGAAAGAGTTTCGTCTATACCGGATCCCAATCTACTCTCCACCAATGTGATGACAACAGCCATATATCTTTGCTGTTGTGCCATTAGTTTAGCGGCCATTTCCGCCTTCCTGAGATCCGGCTTCATTTTGAAACTCTTCACAATGTTGGTGGCTTTGGTCTGCCAGATAGTGGTGCTTCACTTCAGTGATCTGTTCGAGCTCTACAATGCCAATATCAATGTCAATATTACCGATTGGTAGGATAGGAGTCACCATTGAGCCACAATTAACAATGATGTTTACATAATGACTTTTCATTTCTTTAGTTTGCCGATTGAAGTTAAAGGATTTTTATTGCTACTCCTGGTTGTGGCCGTCTTGCATACTCTGGACCGCCAAGGGGAGTATGTGGCGCGCACGGATTTCCTGTGGAAGGCCAAGCTTAAGGTGGAACAAGAAGAAGTGGAGACCATGAGAGGTATCAATAAGGTGAGTGAGCTTTTGCCCCGGTCACATCATCCCACTTTAAACATCCCATCCCATTTTTAGATCCTCTTGGAGAACATTTTACCCGCTCACGTTGCCACTCACTTCCTGCTGCAGCAAAACTCGTCGGAATTGTATCACGAAAGTTATTCATGTGTGGCCGTCATGTTCGCCTCCATACCCAATTACAAGGAATTCTACGATGAGACGGATGTAAATAAGCAGGGCTTGGAATGTCTGCGCCTGTTAAACGAAATTATATGCGATTTTGATAAGGTAGGTTGGGCAGACTGGGAGAAAGAGAGAGTTTTGGATCCTCAAACGATTTCGTTCGTTTTTTTCTTTGCAGTTACTTTTAAAACCCAAATTTAGTGGCATCGAAAAAATTAAAACGATTGCAAGCACTTATATGTGTGCTTCCGGTTTGAGGCCCGGCAAAGAGGAGGGCGCCAAGGTAAGTCATGTCGGATCGTTATACATACATAATTATAATTTATAATAAATATTGGTTGTTTTATACGCATGCAGCTGATGCGTAATTTTGCGGTAAGTTTTTTAAAGTGGAAAGTGTAATTTTTAGGCAATAATTATTTAGGAAATTTAGGATTTTTTTGTTAATATTTGTAAAAAAAAAAATACCATAATAATTGTTACAGAGAAGAATCACAACATTTTCAAGTAAAATATTTTTATAGAAAAATACTCAGATTTTTTATAAAAAAAGGCCATATATTTTTTGCAGAAAGAAAAACGCCATAACAGGCAAAAAAAAAATAAAAATAATATCACGCCTTTTTAATTATCAATTACCTAGTGCCTAACTATTATATAAATTGATAATTTTTTATAGAAAAAAATTGGTAATTTTTTATAGAAAAAAATTGGTAATTTTTTATAGAAAAAATTGGTAATTTTTTATAGAAAAAAATTAGTAATTTTTTATAGAAAAAAAAATTGGTATTTTTTTATAGAAAAAAAAAAATTGGTATTTTTTATAGAAAAAAATTGGTATTTTTTTATAGAAAAAAATTGGTATTTTTTTATAGAAAAAAATTGGTATTTTTTTATAGAAAAAAATCTTAATAATTTTTTATAGAAAAAATTCGGTAATAATTTTTTATAGAAAAAATTCGGTAATAATTTTTCATAGAAAAAATTGGTAATTTTTTATAAAAAAATTGGTAACTTTTTATAGAAAATAATTGGTAATTTTTCTTAGAAAAAAATGGTAATTTTTTATAGAATAAAATGGTATTTTTTTATAGAAAAAAATTGGTATTTTTTTATAGAAAAAAATTGGTAATTTTTGATAGAAAAAAATTGGTAATTTTTTATAGAAAAAAATTGGTAATTTTTTATAGAAAAATAGTAATTTTTTATAGAAAAATAGTAATTTTTTAAAAAGAAAATGTATCAATGTTTTATAGAAAAAGTCTAGTATTTTTTTATAAGAACAAATCTAGTAATTTTTGTAAAGAGGAAAATCTAATATTTTTTTCATAGAAGAATTTAATATTTTTTTATACAATTTGTTATATATTTTTTATAGAAAAAGTCTAACAATTTTTTTTTATAAAAAATGCCATATATTTTTTGCAGAAAGAAAAACGACATATCACGCAAAAAAAAAATAAAAATAATATCACGCCTTTTTAATTATCAATTACCTAGTGCCTAACTATTATATAAATTGATAATTTTTTATAGAAAAAAATTGGTAATTTTTTATAGAAAAAAATTGGTAATTTTTTATAGAAAAAAAAATTGGTATTTTTTTATAGAAAAAAAAAATTGGTATTTTTTATAGAAAAAAATTGGTATTTTTTTATAGAAAAAAATTGGTATTTTTTTATAGAAAAAAATTGGTATTTTTTTATAGAAAAAAATCTTAATAATTTTTTATAGAAAAAATTCGGTAATAATTTTTTATAGAAAAAATTCGGTAATAATTTTTCATAGAAAAAATTGGTAATTTTTTATAAAAAAATTGGTAACTTTTTATAGAAAATAATTGGTAATTTTTCTTAGAAAAAAATGGTAATTTTTTATAGAATAAAATGGTATTTTTTTATAGAAAAAAATTGGTATTTTTTTATAGAAAAAAATTGGTAATTTTTGATAGAAAAAAATTGGTAATTTTTTATAGAAAAAAATTGGTAATTTTTTATAGAAAAATAGTAATTTTTTATAGAAAAATAGTAATTTTTTATAGAAAAATAGTAATTTTTTAAAAAGAAAATGTATCAATGTTTTATAGAAAAAGTCTAGTATTTTTTTATAAGAACAAATCTAGTAATTTTTGTAAAGAGGAAAATCTAATATTTTTTTCATAGAAGAATTTAATATTTTTTATACAATTTGTTATATATTTTTTATAGAAAAAGTCTAACAATTTTTTTTTATAAAAAATGCCATATATTTTTTGCAGAAAGAAAAACGACATATCACGCAAAACAAAAATAAAAATAATATCACGCCTTTTTAATTATCAATTACCTAGTGCCTAACTATTATATAAACTATAGAAAAAATAAGTTTTGTTTAGACAAAAATTGATAATTTTTTATAGAAAAAATTGATAATTTTTTATAGAAAAAAATTGGTAATTTTTTATAGAAAAAAATTGGTAATTTTTTATAGAAAAAAATTGGTAATTTTTTATAGAAAAAAATTGGTAATTTTTTATAGAAAAAAATTGGTAATTTTTTATAGAAAAAAATTGGTAATTTTTTATAGAAAAAAATTGGTAATTTTTTATAGAAAAAAAATTGGTATTTTTTTATAGAAAAAATTCGGTAATAATTTTTTAAAGAAAAAATTCGGTAATAATTTTTTAAAGAAAAAATTCGGTAATAATTTTTTAAAGAAAAAATTCGGTAATAATTTTTTATAGAAAAAATTCGGTAATAATTCTTTATAGAAAAAATTCGGTAATAATTTTTTATAGAAAAAATTCGGTAATAATTTTTTATAGAAAAAATTCGGTAATAATTTTTTATAGAAAAAATTCGGTAATAATTTTTTATAGAAAAAATTCGGTAATAATTTTTTATAGAAAAAATTCGGTAATAATTTTTTATAGAAAAAATTCGGTAATAATTTTTTATAGAAAAAAATCGGTAATAATTTTTTATAGAAAAAATCGTCAATAATATTATTATAGAAAATTTAATTTCTTATAGAAAAAAATCCGCCATAGTTTCTTATAAAAAAATCTGTCATAATTTTTTATAGAAAAGAAATCTGTCATAATTTTTTATAGAAAAGAAATCTGTCATAATTTTTATAGGGTGATTTTTTAAGAGCTTGATAACTTTTTAAAAAAAAAAAAACGCATAAAATTTGCAAAATCTCATCGGTTCTTTATTTGAAACGTTAGATTGGTCCATGCCATTTACTTTTTGAAGATAATTTCATTTAAATGTTGACCGCGGCTGCGCCTCAAGTGGTCCATCCGCTTAGTCCAATTTTGGCATTTCCACGTTTTTGAGTAACAGAGGCCCAATTGCTGCGAACGGCGACGAATCGATAATTGATGGTCATCATTAACATTGGCCGATACAGCTGCGATATTTTCTTCAGTTCGTACTCTACGTAAGCGTCTTGGTGGTTTAATGTCCAACAATGTAAATTTGGTGCGAAATTTAGTCACAATAGCCCGAATAGCCGCTTCAGTGGGTCGATTAAACTGACCATAAAATGGAAGCGTGCGATGAACTTTCTTAACAGAGCACGCATTTTGATAATAAAATTCAATGATTTGCAAGCGTTGCTCGTTAGTAAGTCTATTCATGATGAAATGTCAAAGCATACTGAGCATCTTTCTCTTTGACACCATGTCTGAAATCCCACGTGATCTGTCAAATACTAATGCATGAAAATCCTAACCTCAAAAAAATCACTCTTTATAAAAAAACTCGGCAATAACTTTTTATAGAAAAAATTCGGCCATAATTTTTTTTATAGAAAAAATTCTGCCATATTTTTTATAGAAAAAATTCTGCCATATTTTTATAGAAAAAATTCTGTCATATTCTAATAGAAAAAATTCCGCCATAATTTCTTATAGAAAAAATCCCGCCATAATTTTTTTATAGAAAAAATTCGGGCATAATTTTTTATAGAAAAAATTCGGGCATAATTTTCTATAGAAAAAAATGGCCATAATTTCTTTACAGAAAAAAAATCGGCAATAGTTTCTTTACAGAAAAAAGTCGGAGATAATTATTTGAAAGAAAAAAGTCGGAGATAATTTTTTATAGAAAAAATTCGGCCATAATATTTATAGAAAAAAATTCTGTCATAATTTTTTATAGAAAATAAATCTGTCATAATTTTTTATAGAAAAGAAATCTGTCATAATTTTTTATAGAAAAGAAATCTGTCATAATTTTTTATAGAAAAAAAAAATCTGTCATAATTTTTTATAGAAAAGAAATCTGTCATAATTTTTTATAGAAAAAATCTGTCATAATTTTTTATAGAAAAAAATCCGTCATATTTTTTATAGAAAAAAAATCCGTCATATTTTTTTATAGAAAAAAATCCGTCATATTTTTTTTATAGAAAAAAATCCGTCATATTTTTTTATAGAAAAAAATCCGTCATATTTTTTTATAGAAAAAAATCCGTCATATTTTTTTATAGAAAAAAATCCGTCATATTTTTTTATAGAAAAAAATCCGTCATATTTTTTATAGAAAAGAAATCTGTCATAATTTTTTATAAAAAAAATTCGGCAATAATTTATTATAAAAAAATTCGGCAATAATTTTTTATAGAAAAAATTTTGCCATAATTTTTTATAGAAAAAATTCAGGCATAATTTTTTATAGAAAAAATTCGGGCATAATTTTTTATAGAAAAAATTCGGGCATAATTTTTTATAGAAAAAAATCGGGCATAATTTTTTATAGAAAAAATTCGGGCATAATTTTTTATAGAAAAAATTCGGGCATAATTTTTTATAGAAAAAATTCGGGCATAATTTTTTATAGAAAAAAATTGGCCATAATTTCTTTACAGAAAAAATCGGCCATAATTTCTTTACAGAAAAAGATTGGCTATAATTTCTTTACAGAAAAAAATCGGCAATAATTTCTTTACAGAAAAAAAAAATAATTTTAAAAATACCGCCATAATTTTTTATAGAAAAAAATCTGCAATAAGTTTTTGTAGAAAAAAAATCTGTCATAATTTTTTGTAGAAAAAAATTCTGCAATAAGTTTTTGTAGAACAATTTTCAGAAATAAAAGAAATGCTTTCTAAGAAAAATATTTCTTTAACTAAATGTTATTTTGAATGTTTCTATATAAAGCAGTAGAAAATGTATCTCTGAATCTTTTGGCCACCGAATGTTTCACTCTTCATTTCAGTTTTTATTCGCGACTCGTGTCCTTTGACTTCTACGTTGCAGTTTTATTAACTCCTATTTATTTAATATATATAGTACCAATCAAAATTAAACTAATATAATTATTAAATAATTAAATTTTCGCTTTTTCTCTCCCTTTGCATGAACATCAAATGTCTACGTTAAACAACGTTTATGTTCAACTTCCGCTGTGTCCTTTAAACAACACTTCCGGCGTGCAAAACGATAACGACACATTGTCATTGCGTGGGTGTGTGTGTGCTTCGACTATCAAACCAAATAACAGGATGAGAAACGCACGGAGGAACATAATGTTGTCATTCTGGTCGAATTCGCCATAGCATTGATGTCAATTCTGGACTCGATTAATCGTGAATCATTTCAACGGTTTCGTCTGCGCATTGGTCTGAATCATGGCCCCGTCATTGCGGGCGTCATCGGAGCACAAAAGCCACAGTACGACATTTGGAGTAACACGGTGAATGTGGCTTCTCGTATGGATTCGTGCGGTGTTATGGGTAGATTACAGGTAAGCAATAAGCAGAAAATTCTTTCTTTGTGATTTGTGATGCTAAAGAAATTCTTCTAATCAACAAAATTCCTTTTGTTATTTCTTTTTTTTTTTGCTTTTCGGTTCGGCCGCAGACCACGGAGAACACCGCTAAAATTTTAATGGCTGCCGGCTATGAATGCGAATGCCGCGGTCTGACGTACGTCAAAGGCAAAGGAAATCTAGTCACATATTTTGTAAAGACACCATTCGATGGAAAATTGTAGAAATTTTTAATTTTTATTGTAAGTTTAAGTTTAAATCATGCAAAACCAAATGATCAACAACAACAACAACACATCAGCAACAATAACGTCAACATCAACAACAACAACAAAATGTAACCATCACAAAAAGTACCGAAATATTATGGAAATTAGTAAATTATTCAAATTAGCGTTTTATGAAACATAAAAGAACATTTAGCAAATACATATTATATTTATTATATACATAGTCCCCCCCTTGTAGCTTCCCCAGCATAATCCTCTCCCACTCCCATGTATACCATGACTTTCCCTGCTTCCATCCAGCCCCCTCTCCTTCAAATGAAAAAATGCATATTAAGCTAAAAAAATTAAGGCCATTAAATGAAAAATGAACAGCCGACGACAAATTTTAACGAATTCAAATTAACCCCCTCTTCCCCCGCCCCACCCCAGCCATCTCTAACCACATCCATTAACTTACATACAGCCATTACAATTATCCAAAGCATTTAATTTATACATATATTTTTAAAAGAAACTTTATTAATAATAACAATAATATAAAAAAGAGAACACTTTATAAAACATGAGCAGAGTGGCAAAGGAATGAATTCTTCCCGGAGTTCGCTAAGTGAACATACTTCTACTGATTATGATGTATAAACAGGCCTACATAGACACTATAGCTGTAAGACTAAGCTATATATCCATACTTTCTAATCACTCTAATTCTTTATATTTCTATACCTCGTCGGAGTCGGAGGTATGAGTGCTATATCGGGAGTGTTCTTAGGCTATTACTTTTACAATAGTGGCATGATTTTGAAATTGGAAAACTCTCAAAATCGCTTTAGATTTCTACAAGTAGCTGATGATGATGGGTTTCTCCAGAGTCACGATTAAAAAAAACTTTAAATGCAAATATATCCCAAAAGAAGGATATTTATAAGAAAAAATATACTTCTATAATTTACAAAGGCCCATTTTGAACAAAACACTGTGGAAGTATCTCAATACAAAACTTTAAATGCAATTTTTGTTGATTAAAATTCTATTTTAATCGGCATGTATAATGCTCTCCAAAGGCTCATTTTCGACCAACACACGTCTATAACTTTTCCAATAGTGGTAAGATTTGTAATTTAAAAGCTCTTAAAATCGCTATTTCTACAAGTTGCCATTACTATAGTTTTTCTAGAACAATAACCTTAAATGCAAATATATCCCTAAACGAGGATTTTCATCTACAAAATTGATATCTATAATGTTTTGCAAAGGCTCATTTTGGACCAACACGCGAAAACCATGTTATAATAGTTTTTTCCGTTGGCATATGACTGTGAAATTATATCAAAACAAAACTTTAATGGCAAATATATCCTTAAGTAAGGATTTTTATCAACAAAATCGAAATCAAGCTTTCCAATGGCTCATATTGGACCATCACACGGCTATTTGAACTTTTAAATCGCTTCAAATTTCTGCCGACATCTATAAAGCTCTCCAAAGGCTCATTTTGGACCACAATAGTGGTACGATTTTGTAATTGAAAAACTCTTAAAATCCCTTCAGATACAAACATAAATGGCTGATAGTGTTTTCCCCAGAGTCATATGATCGAAAAACTTTAAATGCAATTATTTCTCCAAAATTATGTTCTCGAAAAACTTTAAATGCAAATATATCCCCAAAAAATATTTTTAATAAAAATCGGCTTCTATAATTCTTTTGGGCCAATTTCTCAAAATTTTCTCAAAGAAACACTTTAAATACAAATAGCTCTACACATAAGAGTTTAATCCCAACACAAAATGAGAATTTTACAACTCTGATTTGACCTAAACGAAGCCTATGAAATTAATACCAAAAAGACTGTCGTCTATTTCTGAAAAATATGTTTTTGTATAATTTTAAATGCAAATATCTCCTAATTCAGCACTTGTTCACACTGAGTCCGCTTTTGGTTGGACTTTTCCGCTTTTACGGGAGCATCAAGTAGAGCCTTAAGGCACCATTTTGAGTGGACCACACCACTCGGAAAGGTGTGTTATATCCAGCCTGAAAGATTGAGATATTTGATTAGATCTCTAATATCAATTTTCGATATCTCGTCAATGTCGTGTAGTAAGTGCTTTGCAAGGGCCCTGTGCTGAGGGTTTATTATTGCTGGGGATGTCGCATAAGAAGTACTCGACTGCCTCTTCTTCCTCTTCGTTGTCGCAGCTACGGCAGTGATCGTTGAATTGCAGCTTCATTCGTCGCGCATAGTTTCCAATTGGTCATTGACACGCCAACACTGATATCACTCTTGATACGTTTCTTATACTCCTGTACGTTATTTGCTATATTGAGTCCAGATTTGTCTCGATATTTGGCATGTGTCTACCTTTTTTTCTCATTCTATTTGCTCGGTCTAGGTAGTGAAGATGAAGATACCACTTCAAACACTCTTGATACGTTTCTTATACACCTGTACGTTATATGCTATATTGAGTCCAGATTTGTCTCGATATTTGACATGTGTCTACCTTTTTTCTCAGTCTATTTGCTCGGTCTAGGTAGTGAAGATGAAGATACCACTTCTAACAGACCCTATCGGTGTTGGTACCAACACCGTGCTCAAAGTAGATCCAATCTTCGCCAACTCGTCTGCTCGTTTGTTCCCATAAAAGGCCCTATATCCAGTCTGGACAGCTCATTAATGCACTGACCTACTAATGTAGACTGTCTACAAAGATTTCTATGCGGCCTAAAGAGGGGAGTCTTCCTTCCTTAATTGTGAAGACTGCCGCCTGAAAGACGCTGCAGCTGCTGTCAGGAAGTCCGAATTCTTAAAATAGAATTTGAAAAACTTTAAATGCAAATATGTCCTCATGAAGATTAACTAAAATACATTAAAAGTGGAAGACAATAATTGTCGCTCGTTTTTGGAGAATTCACTTTCACGAGTGGACTGTTGGGTTTTTTTCACAAAAAATAGATATTGCTATGATATATGATTCATTAGCTATTTTATATTTATTTGTCCACCTCTTTATAGAGAAATTTTGGATTCTTGCCTTTCACAATCCATTCATCCTCTCGTGAGCTTGTTGTCTTCCACTTTTAGTGTTTTTGAATTAACTGGCTGTAAAAATCTTATAAGAATCCCAAAATCGATCACGAAAAAATGAGTTCTGTGAGCAGTGCCAGCCAAATGACAATTTCATCCAAATAATTTCACTTTCCAGTGGAAATATCTCAGACGACTAAAGGTGGAGCTCGGAATCAAAAGCAAAATGAACTTTGGAATGGTACCTCCAAATGGTAATTGTTGTAAGACTTAAAAGGAAGCGATATAGACTCATGATTTACTGTAAAGATCGCCTTAGAGTCGCCTTCTGAATTGATTAAGAGTCTGTCTGTGATTAATGTGAGGTTTTTTAGGCCATACTATTGAATATATATAGAAAAACTGTTTAGATTTAAGTATAGCTCCCACACAAAAATCACTCCCAATCTGACCTCATAGCACACAGAGTTTAATCCATTGAAGCCCAGCCAAATTTGTTTTCCGCTGTTTCTTACTGTTTAAATGGGTTAAATTTGGTTTTGATTACATTGTCACATTGTATTCGACTTGAATAGCAATGGAAGTAGGAACCATGGTTTCTTGTACATCCGATAATATATATTCATCGATTTTGGATGTTCCCAGCAATAAGCGCTATAACTTCTGTAGCGTCGCTTTATCCAATCTAGTTCTAGAAGAAGACGCAGAAAAATGTGAAAACAAAATAAAAATCGATTATCCGATATTGAACGATTTACTGAAATCGAAAAGTTAAAAATCGATTTTCGATTCAAATCGTTGCCGACCACTAGCGCAAACTAGAGTGAAACCAGCATACATTTTGTTATTATAACTGATTATTTGCTGCAATGGCAGAAAATTGTTTGCTGACATGGAGTAACCACTGTAAAAATCTATGTTTTCCAAAGAAATATGTTGATTCAAAGATGTCCATATTAGATAATTCCCGTGTCGACATTGTGGCCTTTCCTCTAACGAATTTATACTTCTAAAAGTCTGCCTCTGGAGAACGAGTACTTTTAAATACTGTTGAGGTGGTGACATTAAAATTACCGTCGTCAACACATTTCACCGCAGCCGTTTTATCATGTCATTCAAAAGCATGATTTTTTTTCATGACATCAAAAAAGTCCTTTGAAAACAAAACGCATGCATTTTTAAAAAGGACCTCCTGAACCCACTTGGCTTACTCCAGCAACTTTAATTTTAATTACTTTTCATATAACTTAATGGACGACGACGCACACAACGGACGGAGTGGAGTGTAAGTGCGAGTGCGTGGCAGGGGGAGGGAGCTAATAAAAGCCTAAAGCCTCAACAGGAAGTGGTCGCCCACTCAACTCTGATTGTGGCTGTTGTTTCCTGCTGCCCTTGGTAGGGAGGCATAGAGCAAGGACAAAGGAAGAGAGCGAGATAGAGAATGAAACTTTGCCACTAAAATGTTATGTTTTGCTGTGTCCGTGTGTCTGTTTTGAATAGCCCGTAGGTGTCATAATTGTTTGTGTTGCTTATTTTTATAAATATTTAAATGTTATTCATCGTTTGAAAACGAAAACAAAAAAATTATGTTAATTTAATTTAGTTAAACGTTTCGTTTCATGTTTATGTTGTTTATTTATGTAAATTGTTCTTTTTTCATTGCGAGTTTTTTTAATATTAACAACCACACCCCCCCCCCTTAAAAAAACACTCTCTCAAAGAATACCTCAAAGTTTATGTTACTTCTTGTTACTCACTACTAACCCACCCATCCTGGAAGATGAGGATGATCGCCCTCCCTGAACTCCCCTAAAAGAATGAAAGAAAATAAAATGAATTAAATCAAATCAAGTGAAGTGAAATAAACTGAAACATTTATCGAAATTTTTCTATTTTTAATAAAGGAAAAAACAAAAAAAAATAAACTATTTTTTATACTAAATTATTATAATTATGTTTTAGATTAATTTTTTTATTGTATGTCACTGAAACAAAAAATATACATCTAAATCTATTTACGATATCGATGACGACGATGTATGTGTATGTTTTTTAAATAATATTTAAACTATTAAAGAGATTGGAAATAATTTTGAAAATTATGCTTTTTAAATATTTACAGTTATAATATTATCACAACAAAAACTATTGTAAAAAATCCTATATATAAATATAACATTATAATTATATATATATACACATGCATACATACAATAAAAATATAAAATGAAATGTTAGCAAGAGAAATCCAAAAATTATTTTCTATCTAAAATCGATCAGATGTCTAAAAGGGTGAGTAGAAGGCACTGGATGCAATCAAAAATAAAACAAGTAAGGAAAGGCTAAAGTCGGGCGGGGCCGACTATATAATACCCTACACCACTCCCTGCGTATGTACCTCGCTTTGATTACTAAACCCAAGTATTTCATGGGAGCAATTTTATGTAGTTCATATAAATTATACTATAAATTCATTTTTAGTCAAATTTAATGAATATGGTAAATAATAAAGTAATTGATCCAACTTTCCAGCAGATATTCCGAGTAAAATAAATATAACATGATCTGGAAAAATTGATCAAGATCCAATGATAAATACAGATTATACAGCGGTAATAGGATGAATCGGACGGACATTTGAAGGGGGCCTATAACAACACTTGAGGCCTGTGCCAAAACATCGGCCTACATATTTCTCATTCACGGTAGGTATTCCTAGTTGAAAAATATAATGATCTGCAAAATTTGATGAAGATCCGATGTAAGATGTGGTTTCTAGAGCTGTAATAGATCACAATGGTGCCCCATTTGGGTTATACCAAAGTATGGACATATGTGCATCTCTCAAACAAGTAAGGAAAGGGTAAAGACGGAAGGACTTTCTATCTCAATACAATTCAATTCGCAAAAAAGTGAAATCGGGAAGGATTTTGCATCCTGTAAATGTAAAAAAATGTTAAATCGGAAAGGACATTTGTGTGTGGGGTATATTGAAACCTGGAACGATGTGACCCGCTTTCACCATGTATGTTTATTGGTGAAATATAATATGTAAAGTTTGGCCAAAATCGGTTAAACATTCGGGAGCAACATTTGAATGATGGCTATATCTAAATCTGAACCGATCTTACCCACTTTCAGCATAGGTGTTTCTAGTTCGATTATAAAATGTTGTGCCAATTTTAAAGAAAATCGGGTACAAATGTGGTTTCTAAAGCGGAAAAAGTCAAATCGGGAGCGACATTTGTATGGGGGCTATATCTAAATCTGAAGCGGTCTTACCCAATTTTTGCATACGTGTTTCTAGTTGGATTATAAGATGTTGTGCCAATTTTAAAGAAAATCGGGTACAAATGTGGTTCCTAAAGCGAAAAAAGTGAAATAGGGAGCGACATTTGTATGGGGGCTATATCTAAATCTGAACCGATCTTACCCACTTTCACCATAGGTGTTTCTAGTTATATTATAAGATGTTGTGCCAAATTTAAAGAAAATCGGGTACAAGATGTGGTTTCTAGAGCGGAAAATGTCAAATCGTGAGCGACATTTGTATGGGGGCTATATATAAATCTGAACCGATCATACCCACTTTCAGCATAGGTGTTTCTAGTTCGATCATAAAATGTTGTGTCAATTTTAAAGAAAATCGTGTACAATATGTGGATTTCAGAGTGGAAAAAGTCAAATCGGTAGCGACATTTGTATGGGGGCTATATCTAAATCTGAACCGATCTTACCCAATTTCTGCATAGGTGTTTCTAGTTGGATTATAAGATGTTGTGCCAAGTTTAAATAAAATCGGGTTCAAGATGTGGTTTCTAGAGCGGAAAATGTCAAATCGGGAGCGACATTTTTTGTATGGGGGCTATATATATCTAAATCTGAACCGATCTTACCCACTTTCACCATAGGTGTTTTAAGTTGGATTATAAAATATTGTGCCAAATTTAAAGAAAATCGGATGCAAGATGTGGTTTCTAGAGCGGAAAAAGTCAAATCGGGAGCGACATTTGTATGGGGGCTATATCTAAATCTGAACCGATCTAACCCGCTTTCGCCACAGGTATTTCTAGTTTGATTATAAGGTGTTAAGCCAAATTTTAAGAAAATCGGGTACTATAGGTGCTTTATAGGGCGGAAAAAGTCAAATCTTGAGCGACATTTGTATGGGGGCTTTATCTAAATCTGAACCGATTTCATACCAAATTCAATACCTATGGTCCTTGGCCAGAAAAAATAACTTCTGCCAAGTTTCATGACAATCGGACAACAATTGCGACCTGTAGAGTGCGAACAAGCTTAGATGGACATCGATTCAGCTGGTGATTCTAAGCCGATCCATATACTTAAAGGTGGGTCTAGCTCGATTATTTCTTGGCGTTACAAACATTTGGCGCGAAACTAACTTATAATACCCTAGTCCACGAAGTAGTAGGGTATAAAAACGAAGTTGAAGTTGCAACAAAAAATTGAAAAAATTGAGTTCGAGACCTAAAAAATATTTTTGTGAGTAGAAGCTTGTCAAAATTAAAAAATTAACAGTCTGACCCAAGGCGTATTTATAAAGGTGATAGCAGGAGCCCAGCTGACTGAAATTTTTTTCATTCAAAAGTAACCGAAACTGTCAAATCCCATATATTTTGCTTTGACAGTATGGCTCACCATTCAAAAAATTACTTGTATTTTGTTGTTGCCGAATTTGTTGTTGTTCTAGTGCTATCACCTGTATAAATACGCCTTGGTCTGACCCAAGAAGTCGAAAGAAAATCTAAGCAACAAAATACAACTTTTGGTTCCGAGAAAATTATTTTTTGTTTGCATTGACGGATACTGAGTTATAAAATCAACACAAAAATTATATATTCAAATTCCGATTTTTTTTGAAACTACTTAAAACGGCGTTAAGTTCGGCCGGGCCACCCTCCACCATTGATTGCCTCTGTAGAATCGATCGATTTTCATAGAAGCGCAGTAATATTACAGGAAAATATATATTTTTTTAATATAGCCAAACCAAAACAAATACATTATTTTATAAATAAATATAATCTTTTTATTATTTCAAACCTCGTTTACACTATATATATATATATATCGAAATAATTCAAAAAATAATTATTCTCATATTTATATTTTCACAAAGCTTTAATACCATAAAAAAACAACTACAATATTATAAGGAGAAGTGGGACATCAAATAAATAGCTTCGTTCAGCACTAGAAGGGAAACGTCGATGGTTTAGTTTCCATGAGTTTATGTCTACGAGAATCATGTGCTAAGGTCCAGAAAGTATACATACATAAATGAGTATTAAAAACCGGAATTATATCTGGAGAAATTGATATTGTACCTAAGGTTTGGTATAAATATACTAAAACGGAATCAAAGCACACATTCCACAGATTCCATTCTGACAGCAGAGTTGATTCAGACATAATAAATATGAGTATGGCTATTGATGACACAGGATTGTCACAAACTGAATTAATAAAACAAAATATGTATATTACAACTTTTCAATTTCTAAATAATCATATTGAGCCCTTAGCGCGGAATGATCGCAAGCGCCAAAACACACATTTTACAGGAGAAGGTTTTTATTGATTATTTTGAAATATTTGCATAAAATGAAATATGTTTTAATGCAAAATGTTTTAATTCCGCCGCACCCAACGAATTATTATCAAAAATTTATCATTTGTTTGCATCATACGGTACTTTTGGCGCTTGCGATACAAATATTGTTCTTGCGGCTACAAATACTGAAAAAACTGAAAAACGCTGAAAAACGCTTACGATATAAGTTTTTTTCGATTAAACCTCGAAATTTTAGTAAAAACACACTTTTTATTATAAAAATTATTAAAACAACATAATAAAATAGATAACACTACTTTTATAAAGGGAAAATGAACCGAAAAGTAATACAAATCGTTAATTAAAAATTATTTTGGACACATTTGAATTACTACGATTAAATTAAATTTCATATAAAAGTTTTTAGGTAATATTGATTTTGAATTTTTCTTTGAACGAATAATTAAATTAATATTCATTTCGTCCACCCTACTGTCTGCAAAATATCCATATTTAAAGGGGCCCAAATTATTCTTCCTTTACAAAATGATTCAATTTTAGAGTGTATAGAATCAACTGGCATCATTGCCAGTTATGTTAACGTTCTTAACGAAAACTGAAGTTTTTGCAATATCGACCTGAGGCAAAAAGGCTTTGTGTTCTCAAAAAAGACAATAATTTAGAGCTACCTTCAGTTCTTGAGGTTAAACTTTTTTCTTCTGTATCGATTAACAAGTAAGGAAAGGCTAAAGTCGGGCGGGGCCGACTATATAATACCCTACACCACTCCCTGCGTATATACATCGCTTTTAAATATTACTAAACCCAGGTGTTTCATGGGAACAATTTTATGTAGTTCATATAAATTATACAGTATAAACTCATCATTAGTCATATTTAACGAATATGATAAATAATTGATCCAATTTTCCGGCAGACAAATACAAATTATACAGTAGTAATAGGATGAATCGGACCGACATTTGAAAGGAGGCCTACAACAACACCGGCTCAAAATATGGGCCTATATAGTACTCATTCACTGTAGGTATTCATAGTTGAAATATATCATAATCCGATGTAAGACGTAGTTTCTAGAGCTGTATTAGAGTAGAATGGGGCCCCATTTGGGTTATTCCAAAGTGTGGACGCATATACTTGACTTTGTATTCTGAAATATAATATAATCTGCAAAATTTGAAAAAAAATCCGATATAAAATTTGCGTTCTTGAGGGGTAAAAATTAAAATGGGGCCATTTGTAAGGGCTCTAGATTAAAAAGAGGTTCCATATAGATCACTTTCAAAGTAGTTATTCTTAGTTGAAATATGACATGATATGCAAAATTATATCGAGATCTAATGCACGATGTGGGTTCTAGAGATGTAATAGGGTGGAATGGGGGTTATAGCAAAATATGGACCCATATATTTGACTTTCATAACATGTCTTCTTAGTTGAAATATATGAGGGCTATATCTAAATCTGAACCGATCTTACCCAATTTCACCATAGGTTTTTTAGTTGGATTATAAGATGTTGTGCCAATTTTAAAGAAAAACGGGTATAATATGTGGATTTTAGAGCGGAAAAAGTCAAATCGGGAGCGACATTTGTATGGGGGCTATATCTAAAGCTGAACCGATCATACCCACTTTCAGCATAGGTGTTTCTAGTTCGATTATAAAATGTTGTGCCAATTTTAAAGAAAATTGGGTACAATATGTGGTTTCTAGAGCGGAAAATGTCAAATCGGGAGCGACATTTGTATGGGGGCTATATCTAAATCTGAACCGATCTTACCCAATTTTTGCATACGTGTTTCTAGTTTGATTATAAGATGTTCTGCAAAATTTAAAGAAAATCGGGTACAATATGTCGTTTCTAGAGCGGAAAATGTCAAATCGGGAGCGACATTTGTATGGGGGCTATATCTAAATCTGAACCGATCTTACCCAATTTTTGCATACGTGTTTCTAGTTATATTATAAGATGTTCTGCCAAATTTAAAGAAAATCTGGTACAATATGTCGTTTCTAGAGCGGAAAATGTCAAATCGGGAGCGACATTTGTATGGGGGCTATATCTAAATCTGAACCGATCTTACCCAATTTTTGCATACGTGTTTCTAGTTTGATTATAAGATGTTCTGCAAAATTTAAAGAAAATCGGGTACAATATGTCGTTTCTAGAGCGGAAAATGTCAAATCGGGAGCGACATTTGTATGGGGGCTATATCTAAATCTGAACCGATTTTCTCCAAATTCAATACCGATGGTCCTTGGCCAGAAAAAATAACTTCTGCCATGTTTCCTGACAATCGGACAACAGTTGCGACCTGTAGAGTGCGAACAAGCTTAGATGGACAGCAGACGGACGGACGGACGGACGGACGGACGGACGGACGGACGGACAGACAGACATCGTTAAATCGACTCAGCTGGTGATTCTAAGCCGATCGGTATACTTAAAGGTGGGTCTAGCTCGATTATTTCTTGGTGTTACAAACATTTGGCGCGAAACTAACTTAGACCACGAAGTGGTGTAGGGTATAAAAATATATAAAACAAATATCTGGTAACTTCGAACCTCCTAGCTTAGTTCGTTCGTAACCTATCGTACTTTCAACCAACAGACGAACACTTCATTCTATGGCGACTGTATAAAAATACACTTATTATTGCATCAATATATTGATAGACCTATTTAAAACATTTTTAAATATCTCTTACATTATCTGACAGTACAAGCCTAAATTCATAAGCTGTCGCTTGCGATTAAATTGCTTTCTTTGAAAATATGAGCACTGACTTACGATAAAATCTTAGCCCCATTTTTTATGTAAACGTTAACAATTTTGACATTTTGACAATTTTTATTTATGTATCAGACATAAAATGTTAAATTCTACAGTAAAAAATATTTTCAGGAAATGTCGCTTACGATAAGGGCTTGATATATAATTTGTTTTATATTTATATATAACGTTAGTAAAATAGGGTATCTTTTTTTGAAATCATATTCCTTTTGACAGCTGTTTCCCACTTGAAATAATATGGACCGATAAATGTCTTGTCTCTTAAAAAGGACATCATCCAAGCTATCTTGACAGTAGCCCTACCTGAGATGACATTTTTAGTTGCAGTTCCATTGACATTTCCTGGCATATTCGTATAAGGGCCTAACAAATGAAGTTAAATTCAGTTTCCTTTGAAAATATTATTCCTTTCTTCGCATTTCATTTTGAATACAAATAAAAATGGAAAAATGTCCATTAATATTAAATTAACAAGTAAGTAAGCTTCAGTCGGCTAAACCGACTTATATACCCTCACTCTCAGAGAACATATATACGGAAGTTATAAGGAATACAATTTTATATGTGATAACTGGTGTGGAAGGTGGTGGTGGATGTTCATGTCACATGATCCCAGCTGCCACATTTATAAAACAATTGTAAAAGCATGATCAAATATCAAGTCATAGTGGATTCCATGCACCAGTATAGAAGTTATGAAGGATTTAATATTACCTAAGATATAGAAAATTGTGTGGGAGGCGTGGCTAAAACGGAAATACTTTTTTTTACGTTTAAAATGAATATAAAAACATTTTTAAATATCAAATTGCAAGTGATTTGGATTACCCGTTTCGCCCATATTCCATGCGAATGTAACCACTAAAAAAGCATGCCTAAATATCAAATTTCACAGTAGTCCGAACATCAGTATAGAAGTTATAATAGTTTTAATTTTACGTACTTTTGCGTGATTTGTGTGGGAGGTACTGGAAGGGGCGTGGCAAACCCCGTAATTTTTAGTACACTTAAAGTGATTATAAAAACATTATCAAATACTAAAATATAGCTGATTCCGAATTTCCGTGTGGAAGTTATATGGGTTTTAATTTAACATTGGAATATATAGGCTATTTGTGTGGGAGGTACCAGAGGGGGCGTGGCAATTTTGCCCATCTTCGAACTTAAACTAAATTCGAAAGATGCCTTCAAATGTTTAGGCTTTTTAAAAAGATGTAAGAAATATTTCACACCCTCTGATCTTCTCAATATCTACACTACCTACATCAGACCAAAGATGGAATATAACTCCCATATATGGTCGGGTGCTCCAGCTTCATCGCTGGAGCTACTTGACCGTGTCCAGAGGAGGGCGATGGTGTTGATAGGCGATGGTAGGATATCCAATTCTATTGTCTCCCTTGAACACCGTCGTAATGTTGGTTGTGTGTCATTGTTCTATCGATACTTTCATGGTATTTGTTCTTCGGAAATTCGTGATCTCATACCGCCCGTGAGAACGTTCGGTAGAGATACGCGACTTTCCAGGAATTCTCACCCATTTGTTGTCGATTGGACAACTGACCGGACCACACATTACAGAATGAATTCGTTCTTCGCCCGCACTATCCGTATGTGGAATCGACTTCCGGCAGATATCTTCCCGGCCAATTATGATGTTCAGAAGTTTAAAACTAGAGTCAACAAACACTACTCCCTCTTTCCTCCTCCCAATACCGTATCTTCCTTCCGCCAACGCAATGCGCTGCATTTATAGGGGACATCCCCTGAGTGTTGGCTTAGTGAAAAAAAAAAAAAAAAAAAATATGTCGTTTCTAGAGCGGAAAATGTCAAATCGGGAGCGACATTTGTATGGGGGCTATATCTAAATCTGAACCGATCTTACCCAATTTTTGCATACGTGTTTCTAGTTATATTATAAGATGTTCTGCCAAATTTAAAGAAAATCTGGTACAATATGTCGTTTCTAGAGCGGAAAATGTCAAATCGGGAGCGACATTTGTATGGGGGCTATATCTAAATCTGAACCGATCTTACCCAATTTTTGCATACGTGTTTCTAGTTTGATTATAAGATGTTCTGCAAAATTTAAAGAAAATCGGGTACAATATGTCGTTTCTAGAGCGGAAAATGTCAAATCGGGAGCGACATTTGTATGGGGGCTATATCTAAATCTGAACCGATTTTCTCCAAATTCAATACCGATGGTCCTTGGCCAGAAAAAATAACTTCTGCCATGTTTCCTGACAATCGGACAACAGTTGCGACCTGTAGAGTGCGAACAAGCTTAGATGGACAGCAGACGGACGGACGGACGGACGGACGGACAGACAGACATCGTTAAATCGACTCAGCTGGTGATTCTAAGCCGATCGGTATACTTAAAGGTGGGTCTAGCTCGATTATTTCTTGGTGTTACAAACATTTGGCGCGAAACTAACTTAGACCACGAAGTGGTGTAGGGTATAAAAATATATAAAACAAATATCTGGTAACTTCGAACCTCCTAGCTTAGTTCGTTCGTAACCTATCGTACTTTCAACCAACAGACGAACACTTCATTCTATGGCGACTGTATAAAAATACACTTATTATTGCATCAATATATTGATAGACCTATTTAAAACATTTTTAAATATCTCTTACATTATCTGACAGTACAAGCCTAAATTCATAAGCTGTCGCTTGCGATTAAATTGCTTTCTTTGAAAATATGAGCACTGACTTACGATAAAATCTTAGCCCCATTTTTTATGTAAACGTTAACAATTTTGACATTTTGACAATTTTTATTTATGTATCAGACATAAAATGTTAAATTCTACAGTAAAAAATATTTTCAGGAAATGTCGCTTACGATAAGGGCTTGATATATAATTTGTTTTATATTTATATATAACGTTAGTAAAATAGGGTATCTTTTTTTGAAATCATATTCCTTTTGACAGCTGTTTCCCACTTGAAATAATATGGACCGATAAATGTCTTGTCTCTTAAAAAGGACATCATCCAAGCTATCTTGACAGTAGCCCTACCTGAGATGACATTTTTAGTTGCAGTTCCATTGACATTTCCTGGCATATTCGTATAAGGGCCTAACAAATGAAGTTAAATTCAGTTTCCTTTGAAAATATACAGGGGTAAGTTTGTATAAATGTTGAGAATTAATGCTGACTTTTTTTAATTTGTTTTGGTTTTTCTTTCTATTTACTCTTAAAAGGTCAATCCGAAAGATCTCCATGAATCGGTAAAGGAGACATTAGATGGGGGCGTGCGGTATGGTTTTATACAAAAGCAAAACCGCAAATATACCACTGCAAATTTGGACAATATCGGTCAATCGGATGACGCTGAAGTAAGTTCAGAGGATATGGAAGATCGCGCTGGCCGACGCAGCCGACGTCGTCGTTCTACAAGTTCGAGTCGTAGATCTGCCAGTGGTCAAAGTCGTCGTCGTCGCCGCCGCAGCCGTAGCTAAGGTCGTGAAGGACCTCTTTTGTATGGGATTCTGTGAAAAATTGTAAATGTGATTTAAATTAACTGTGTATACATAGAACATTTGAATAAAATGTCGGAATTTATTTGAAAAACATATTGATTTCTTATTTTGCTTTGGTTGTTTCCTTCTCTATAGAGATCCATTGTGATTCCCATGCATTTGTGAGGTCTTGTCAACACTATTTAATACCTACAACAAACAGTAGAATAGAATCTTCAACAAAGGACAATCTCAATGGACCTAGGAGGTCTACGAGTAAATGCGTCGAGTCTTGACGCGATCGCAAGTCCTTCAAGCCTAGAAGTCTAATATCTGTGATGTAAGAAGAGTAAGAGTGAAGAAGAAAAGATAGTTGGGTAAATATAGATATATATTCCTATTGGGTGGTGCCAGAATTGTATGGACGTTCAAAAAATAAGTTAATTTTGATACGATTTCGGAGCATACAATCTCCTAGATCGAATCCGATACAAGTTTCCAAAGTATGGAATCTCTGCAAAATATATGCTTCCTTTCGAATCAACGTCAGCAATTCGGCGCAACTAGTCATTAACTTTTTTTGTATGCCCTCCAGCACACAGTGTTCCAAATCGATTTTTCGACACTAAATTTGTAACTTTTAAACGGAAAAACATATTTTAAGGGTATTTGGTTGAAAAGTCGCTGCGAAGACTCCTGAAGAAAGTCGTCAGGGGCTGGAAAAAATCAATCGTTTCGTGTATCGGCGTTTCCGAAGATTACGTATATATATTGGTCATTTTAATAGGGTGAACTCAATATTTCCACCTTTTGTACATTATGATATATCGGCATAGGAAACCTTATGATCCTTACATATTAAGTATAGGATGTGTTCAGCAATATTGCTTAAACCACTGCGAGGAATATTTTTGTGGAACCTTTCAACCCTCTATCTCCTCGATATATGGGTATTTTTGGTCCCTTTTTGCAAAAGGGTAACACCCATAAAACAGGGGTTTAATGGATTAAAATATTCTACAAAAATTCATATTTTGGTTAATTTCGTACTTTATCCGAATTGTCCTACAAAACTGAATTTTTACATCAAGTTTCACTGTAAATTTTTAATTTTAAATAGTATTTAAAAAATCGATTTGGATCCACTGTGTGGCGTTATATTTCTCATTCGAACATCTACATCTGCAGTCCATATTTTCATAGGGATCCCTTACAAATGTCCTCCAGATTTTACTTCTTGCGGCTCTAGAACCCACATATCAAAACCAAAATAAATGGAAAACTTGCCGTTAAAATAATAAATATTATTTTAGTTTTTTTTTCGTTTGTATTATTTTGGTCTGTAATCAATATTTGATTTGAACTGGGATATTGTCCTGGCTCAAGACCATTTTACATCTATATTTAATAGAATGTAAATTTATTTACAAATGGCAGACTATCATGATTTCCACCCTGTCAAAGGTTTCGTTCAGGTATTATTATCTATTTATCAAAAAATATAAAAAAGCAATACAATTTTTTTCCATTTCCCTAAAACTGTTGGAAAATAATTGCATAACAGAGATAAGTACATAGAGTTTCGCTATATATTTCTTTCTTGGTGTGTTCTATATATTTGAGATAGTTACATAATTACTTTACATATGAATATGCATTGTAGCCTTAATTCTAAAGAGATATATTTAAAAATATAAACAAAAAAACGCAAAACAAAATATCTTAACTATAAAAATCGTAAAAAAAATCATATATACAATCATAGTGTAAATACAAACGTGAGCATATCCTAAATGATATGGAGATTCTGGAATTAGAATGCTGCAAAACGGAATGAATTCATTTTGCAGCTTATTCGAGCAGCACTTGGAATTGTATCTTAACTTAACCCATTAAACCAGACTAGAAACAATACAATAACATGGTTTTTTTGTAAAACACAACAACAGGAAATTTCCGTATTACATTCCACATTCAATCATTGGTGTAGCTACAAGGACGGGCACCAAGGCGAACCGAAAGAAATCAAGCTGCAACTTGTCCGAAATCATCCTTAGCACAGTACACCCACCTTAACCCCCCCATTTTCATGTAGTTCCTTTAACATAAAGTCAGTACTAACCGAGAGTTATAGATGTCCATTTGTGTGAACATTGATATCTACAACTCTCGGTTAACTCTAACGGAGCAACATGGAAACGGACGTAAATCGAAATTGAATTGCAGAACTTAACTGATTCTCTTTACTTTACGACACCTTAAAAATGAGGCAAGCACACTTTACCGGCAAACAGCTCTGAAACGACTGTTATCCACAGAGCCAACACAAACAAAATGTAAGATATACCTACAAATGAATACAAAATAGAAAGAATTATTATCACATTTAGAAAAAAGGACGACATACATACCTATTTTGTAGGTATTTGGCAATTGGTAGGCCTGCCCACCTATCTCCTCGATGTGAAAGCCCAACGGAAACACTACTGCCGCTAGACAAAACAATACCATGGCAGTGAATCCCACCCACCGAGCATAAGGTATAACATTTCGATCCCATGTACTGGAAGCCAACAAGATGACAGTAGTGGTTATACAAATGCAGCCAATGAATATGCAGACAAGAGCCACCAGCCATTCGGGCTGTAATTCTGGGGTGTAGCACACTTGGGGACGATTATACAAAGTCATGCAAGTCCACATGAGACCGAGGCGAATGTCTCCTATAAAAAATGAAAAATTTATTTACAAATTTTAAGGAAAACTTTGCCGTTGTCGTCCTTACCTGCTTCTTCCGTCACAATCCAATCGGGCATTGCCAAACTCACAATGGCAAATACATCGGCTGCCATAAATAATGTCGCACTGATTGTAGTTAATTTATCCATAAGGAACTCTTTAACTTTTACTTAAATCGTATAAATTTAATAAGTTTTAATATTTTCTTTTTTGTTTTGTGCTCCAGGAAAAATACAAATGCTAAAAAAGCGAGTAGAAAGAGAGAGTAAATTAGAACTACAGTCTGGCAATATGGAACGGAATCTGACAATGTGGCATCTCTTGTTTTCTTCCGTTTGTTTTTTGCGTTTTTTGACATTCCTCTTTGTACTAATCATTTCCAACATCATACCAAAGGATCCATCAAAGGTTCCGAACATCATACCATTTTACGTGGATTGGGTTGATGAGGGGGGAGGGGAAACTCAGTTGAAGAAGGAGTATAGATTGAAGGATTGGACATGTATAGAATGAGAAGACAATATTTTTCATAAACTGCAATCGATTTTATAAAATCGGTCGGTGTTTTTTGGGAGTTTCAAGTTTGTTGGTATGAAAATCTGGCCATACTGTCACATCCTGATGCCCTTTGGCATTAACACTAATATCAACTCTGTTATTTGACATTCCTTTAATTTTTTCTTACTTCCGTTTTCTAATCACTCTTTGTAAAAGCTCATTAAATAAAACACTCTTTTTTCAATAATTTCATCACGTTTCATTTACACCATCACAACAGGTTATGGGCCCAGAGTGTGCTTAATGAAATTAATTGAACCGTTCTAAGAGTACTGAGAATATTCTGAATCGTTAAAATGTCGATGTCGAATAATTTCAATGTTGAAAAATTGATCGGTAGAGAAAACTACACAACATGGTCATTTGCTGTGAAAAATCTTCTTCAGCATGAAGAATTGTGGGATACCGTCCAAGGAACTTATCCTACAACCGGAATGGATACGAAGCAGGACACTAAGGCGAAAACAAAAATAATCTTGCTGGTTGACAAAATTAATTATGTTCATATCGAGGATGCAGAAACATCAAAAGAGGTATGGGACAAATTAAAAGGTGCATTTCAAGATTCTGGTCTTTCGCGTCGTGTTGGACTGCTACGTCAGCTTATAACCACAAATTTTTCAACATCCGCTAGCATTGAGGAGTATGTGAGCCAGATTGTTTCGACCGCGCATAAACTGAAGGAGGTTAACATGCCTGTAAGCGACGAATGGATCGGAACGCTGCTTCTAGCAGGTTTACCAGAAGAATACTCCCCGATGATAATGGGAATAGAGAGCTCTGGTGTGAAGATTTCGTGCGATTCCATAAAAACAAAACTTTTGCAGGACATAAAAAAGACGAATGATAGTAGCAACGCAGCCTTCTACACCGGCAAGAAGAAGAAGAACTATGCTAAAAAAGGTGTTCGTTGCTACAAGTGCAATCGTTTTGGTCATATCGCGGCGGATTGTCGTGAAAAGAAGAAATCTGAGAACAACAAAGAACATGGTTTTTGTACTGTATTTGTGGCAGGTGCTATCAACGCCAATGATTGGTTTGTAGACTCTGGCGCAAGTTTACACATGTCTATGCGCAGAGACTGGTTTGTCAATATAAAGCAATCACAAATAAAGGAAATTTTTGTAGCCAACAAGGAAAGATTAACAGTTCAAGGTGTGGGTGACATTAAGTTGCAGCTAAAGCAGAAGGGCGAATTGGTTGATATAACCATTCATGATGTGCTTTATGTACCGGACTTGACTGTGAATTTGTTATCTGTGAGTCAGATTACGCACAGAGGTTACACCGTAAAATTTTTGAACGACAAGTGCGTGATTGGCAAGAATGGTGATGTGGTAGCAACAGCTACCCTGCAAGATAGCATGTTCAAGCTTGATTGTACCACGACTCTGATGTGTATGGTGGCAGCAACTGTGGACATCGGTGTATGGCACGCTCGTATGGGACATTTGAACTATTCAGATTTGCAGAAGACTCAAAAACTTGTTGATGGTATGAGATTTCAAATGTCACCGGCGGAAAATTGTTTATCGTGCCTCAAGGGCAAAATGTCAAGGAAGCCGTTTAAATCTTCAGACTCTCGTACCACCAGAATACTTGAGCTCGTGCACTCCGACCTTTGTGGACCGATGGAAGAATCATCAATAAGTGGAGCTAAGTATTTTCTGTCCTTCATTGACGATTTCACGCGAAAAGTCTTTGTTTATTTTTTGCAGGCAAAAACGGAGGTACCAGCATTATTCGCTCAATTTAAGTCCAGAGTCGAGAATGAGACTGGCGTTGCAATAAAATGCTTGCGTACTGACAACGGCACTGAATTTTGCAACAAGCAGCTGTTGACAATACTAGCCAAAAGCGGCATTCGGCATCAGACCACCGTGCCATACAGCCCCCAACAGAACGGCGTCGCCGAACGCATGAACCGCACAATTGTTGAAAAAGCGCGCTGTATGCTGTTCCATGCTGGACTGCCGAAGAAATTTTGGGCCGAGGCTGTTGCAAATTCCGTTTATGTCTTGAACCGTTCCGTTTCTGCCGCAATTGCAAAAAATATTCCTCAAGAAAAATGGACCGGCGTTAAAATTGACTTGTCGCATCTTCGTATTTTTGGTTCTCGAGCCGTCGCGTATGTACCCAAAGAAAAGAGGAGGAAATGGGACTCGAAATCGAAAGAATTTATTTTCGTTGGCTACTGCGAGGACACAAAAGGTTATCGTTTGTTGGATCCAGGAAGTTTACGTCTGGTAAAAAGTCGCGACGTTGTATTTTTTGAAGACGACTTTCAACAAAAACAGCAAGTGATCCCCGTTGCTGAATGTTTACTTGATGATGGAGATGGCACAAGTGATGATTGTACCAATGACAGAGATGGCACAAATGATGATTGTACGAATGACGGGGGTGGAATGAATAATATTGGTACGAATAATGGTGATCCGAATTATGAGAGTATGGACTCCGAAAACAGTGCTGGGTTTCCGACCGATAACGAAAGTGATGGCTCCCAAGATTTCTTTGACCCTGATGAAACCTTTACAAGTAGAGATAGTGAAGTTGATTTAGTTTTGCCAACTAACAGTGATGGTAATGTTCGACGATCTCAACGCACTCCGAAACCTATCAATATGAACGACTATCATCTGTATTTAGTGGAGGCTGATGATGTTGGTGATCCTTTCACAGTGAATGATGCTCTCAGTAGTGTTGAGGGCAAGCAGTGGAGGCAAGCAATGAACAGTGAGTACAAGTCTTTATGATAACAACATCTTGCTTTATTGCGATAATAAAAGTGCATAGAATTTGGCAACAACTGATGCATACCATGGACGTTCTAAACATATAGATGTTCGTCATCACTTCGTGCGGGACAAGGTAAATGATGGTCATGTTACTCTTCAGTATGAAACATCGGAAAATATGGCGGCCGACTTCCTTACGAAACCCCTGTCAAAGGATAAGCACTTCAAGTGTGCAAAGATGCTTGGTCTTTCATTTGTATAGCCAGTTTTAGTGGAGGTGTTGGTATGAAAATCTGGCCATACTGTCACATCCTGATGCCCTTTGGCATTAACACTAATATCAACTCTGTTATTTGACATTCCTTTAATTTTTTCTTACTTCCGTTTTCTAATCACTCTTTGTAAAAGCTCATTAAATAAAACACTCTTTTTTCAATAATTTCATCACGTTTCATTTACACCATCACAACAAAGTTGCATTTATTTTTTATTAGTATTCAAAAAATAACCGAGCCAAATAGGCCGTATATGGTTATAAATCACTGCCATCTTATATTATGAACAATAAAATTAAATTAAAATTTCCAAAAACAATAAAGGTTTTTGGTGCCATATCCTGTCCGTTCGTCTGTCTCACTGTCTGGTATTCATCGTAAGAGCCCTTTTATACTGACGACGAGATCGAGCTTATCTTATAGCCTTGTCACACTGCACGCGAATCAACGAATCAATCGAATGTCAAATTTGTATGAGATCTGACATTTGTAAATCGAACTTATGTCATTTCAGCTAGATTTCGCATGCAGTGTGACAAATCTATTAGAAAATGCTTAAATTTTAATTAGGGTATTCACAAGGTGTCATAATGTCGTATTTGACAAAATATAGTATGGGGCTATATATAAATCTGAACCGATTTGCTTCAAATTAAATGGCGTTCGTCCTTGATCCACAAAACTTATTTGTGCCAATTTTTGTTAAGATCGGACAATAATTGAAGGGGTCAGAAGCAAAGGGGTGCAAGTGACAAAAAGTTCATTTCGAGATATTCACTTTCAAAGTAAAAATTCAATTGCAAATTCCGGTAATACTTGTACCGTTCGTAACTAGCATTTTTGGATCCCCTATATCTGCAATTGTTTTATGGTGGGGTTAGTATGTATTTATAAAGCAACGTTTTGTTTCCCTGCCGTAGGTAATTTTTATAAATAAGTGCACTGCACCCCTCTGCTTCCAATTTATTTGCATTATTCCCAATAGATTGTTTCCGGAAACCCAATGAAACAAAATCATTGCAACATAATATTTTTAATAACAAAATATTTGATAAGGTAAAAATTAGGTACATATATCCAAGTACATAGTTTAAAATATAACGTAATAAAAAATTCATAGATTAAAATAAAATTAGATACTTAGTATTCAGATTCCAGCTCAGTTAAATAATCGTCTGGTTCTTCTTCGGACACTGTGATCTCGTTTTTCTTTTTTTGCTTTGGATTAGGCTTTTTGTGTTGTATAGATTTGTAAAACTCATGGTGAATTGGCGGAATATATTGCAATAACTTCATAAGATTATTATATTTGGCCGTATTTATAGCAACAGGCTCTTGGTATAGTAAATCAAGCTCAACATTGGCCAAGCATGGGGGCTTCCCACAATGCTTAATTTTTAAATCCAAAGTTTCAAACTCAATATCTTCATTGAGTGTGTTTTTAAAATAGAGCACTGTAGGGGACTCTTTTTTAAATCGGAGCCACTGCATTTTCATAATACCCTTGACTTCTGCTCTCAGATTCTGAGCCACATTTTTAATGGAAAAGAAATCTTCTTTTCCCATTCGATTTACAGTAAACTTTTTACTGGTTTTAGAAACTACATTTACCCAATCTGTGGGGACAAAAACAAATTCTAATTTTTTTTTAGATTTCTCAATTGCCCCGAAATCTCGGTCACATTCCATGTATGAGTGGCCGGAAATAAAAAATTTGTGATCGATAGTTTGAATATCTGTTTTGGCAACAATGTACATCCAGTATTTTACAATGTTTTGGTTTTTATTTTGACCACCACAGTTGTCGCTGAACGCGACTAAGTGCTTAACATGTGAAGGAAGTTGCTGAACATATTTTAATAGGCATGATCCAATTTCTTGGGATCCTCGATTTGCTTCCCCCTCATGCCACATAAACATGGAAGCTTGGCCAGAAGCAAGGTCATGGATTCCTAAGTTGTACGTCCAAAGTTGTCTCATGTAAAATGCCGTACCGCAAGTAAGAAATGGTGTCGGGAGAGTTTTTTCAAGATCAAAACAAATTGCTCGAACAGAAGAGTCATTTGACGCTAACTTTTTTGCTTCATCTCTAGATTGCATTGCTTTTTCCGCCTTTCTCAAATGCAATTCTTTCGTCCTTTTATAATTGTCTGCATTGTTTGGATCACCATGGTCTATTTTAGTTTGCAAAACATCACATTTGGTGCAAGTGTCAGTATGTGGTTTCTTAAATCTTAAATTAAACATTGTGTTAAAAATGTGACGGTAATAACTGTCTTTAACTGGCTCTACCCCCTTTTCATTGCAAAATTGAACGTACAACTCATATAGCTTAGTAATGTTTAGTTTCGGTGACAGGTATCTAGTGTTTGGATTTTGCATACGAGAGTAGTGGCTAGTGTATCTTGGGAAAGATCGGATATGTTCCTTAACAAGTTCCTTTTTTTCATCACATATTTTATTTGAAGGTTCGTGTTTTTGTTTTTCAACTGCCTTGCCTTTCATCTCACCACCTTTTTGGTTGATATATCCTTGTCCAGAATTTCTTAATCGTTTTCGTAAATTCCTTTTCCAGCTAGCCTGATTTCTTACTCGTTTTCTTGTTTTATTTATATTGTTTACCAATTCCTCCACATCTTCTGCTGTGCTTATAGGTGGTTCAAGCAAAGCAAAATCAGGGTTATGAAAGATATTGTCACTCCCAACTTCTACAAAAAATACACTTTTATCAATGAATATATTAGCAATATTATTTTATTAATATGTATGAAGAATAATACATTAAGAACGCAATAAAAAAAGGTTGCCCTTAGAGAGTCAGTACAACTACTATAGCTTCACCACTAGTTTATATTCATTAAATTCAATATTGGGTACTTACCATTATTCAGAACAAAATCAGCATGATCCTCCTCCATAATAATTTATTACAAATGTTTTAGATGAATATAGTTAAATATTAATAACAAAACAAAAACAGAACAGCAAAAGCTCCTCAACGCAGAATGATGAACAAATAAAAGAAACTGGTTGTTATTATCAGCTGATCCCGCATTTGATTTAAGTTGGCGGCAAACAGATGTAATTGCACTTGCATCCCTTTGCTTCTCACTTATTTCGTCAAACTATTTAGTAGTACATATATATTTGTTCCGATATATATCACCACTGGTAGTAAAAATTGATCTCATCTCATGCTAGTAGACAGATGTCAAGAAACAAAAATACATACTTAACTCAATTTTGTCAGTTTGTCACTTGCACCCCTTTGCTTCTGACCCCTTCAATTGTGACCTGTAATTTGATTACAACAATAGATGGACAGACGCACAGACAGACAGACGGATATTACTAATTCGACTCAGAAAGTGATTCTAAGCCGATCTGTATAATAAACGATGGGTAATGTGGTTTCTAGAGCGGAAAAATTTAAATTGTATATTTGATTTATAAATCTGAACTGATTTGACCCATTTCACTACAGATTTTTCTAGTTGAAATAAAAGGTAGTGTGCCAAATTTGAACAAAATCGGTTTCTACAGCGGGCAACAAATGCGACCTGCACTTCGATTACAAAAATAGATGGACAGACAGGCGGACGTGGCAAAATCAACTCAGAAAGTGATTCTAAATCGATCGGTGTAATAAATGATGGGCCTATCTCGTTTCCTTTTGGGTGTTACAAACTAATGCACAAAGACATAATACCCTAGTGGAGGGTATAAGATCATGTTTTGAGGCATTTAAATGAGCCATTTAAATACTCACTCAAGTACAGGACATCAGATACCTGATCTCTTCGAAATATCGTTAAAAAATAATAGATGTAATTTTAATTTGTATAATAACATTTTTTTATTTATTTATTGAGTTCAGTTTTGTAATACAAAAGCCCTTCGGTCCAATAAACTAATGTTACACAGTAAAAATTTCCCGAGTTATTAACATAATTAGAATTAGTAATTAGAACAGAACCTTAACCTAAAATTGTTCACCAAACTAAACTTTATAGCTCCCCAACCATTATAAATCATAAGCTATGAAAAAAGAAAATAATTAGGAAAAAATAGGTCCAGGAGCAATAACTCATATAAATCAACATTAATAGCATTGAATCATTTATGTTATGCATCATCACCAAAAAACTTCAGGAGTTTTAAACGGAAAACGTTGTTAGAGTGCGAGAAAATATGCTATTCGTGGGGCAATCGATTCCAACAACGCGCTACTCTTACCAAATATGATCTAGCATAAACAGAACGCACTACTATAGCTATAAATAACTGGGGGTTTCTACCGGGTGATTTTTTAAGAGCTTGATAACTTTTTTTTAAAAAAAAACGCATAAAATTTGCAAAATCTCATCGGTTCTTTATTTGAAACGTTAGATTGGTCCATGACATTTACTTTTTGAAGATAATTTCATTTAAATGTTGACCGCGGCTGCGTCTTAGGTGGTCCATTCGGAAAGTCCAATTTTGGGCAACTTTTTCGAGCATTTCGGCCGGAATAGCCCGAATTTCTTCGGAAATGTTGTCTTCCAAAGCTGGAATAGTTGCTGGCTTATTTCTGTAGACTTTAGACTTGACGTAGCCCCACAAAAAATAGTCTAAAGGCGTCAAATCGCATGATCTTGGTGGCCAACTTACCGGTCCATTTCTTGAGATGAATTGTTCTCCGAAGTTTTCCCTCAAAATGGCCATAGAATCGCGAGCTGTGTGGCATGTAGCGCCATCTTGTTGAAACCACATGTCAATCAAGTTCAGTTCTTCCATTTTGGGCAAAAAAAAGTTGGATATCATCTCACGGTAGCGCTCACCATTCACAGTTACGTTACGATTCGCATCATCTTTGAAGAAGTACGGTCCAATGATGCCACCAGCCCATAAACCGCACCAAACTGTGACTTTTTCTGGATGCATTGGTAGCTCTTGCAATGCTTCTGGCTGATATTCACTCCAAAATCGACAATTCTGCCTATTTACGTACCCATTGAGCCAAAAATGAGCTTCGTCGCTGAACACAATTTCTTTCTTTCTGAACTTTCTTAACAGAGCACGCATTTTGATAATAAAATTCAATGATTTGCAAGCGTTGCTCGTTAGTAAGTCTATTCATGATGAAATGTCAAAGCATACTGAGCATCTTTCTCTTTGACACCATGTCTGAAATCCCACGTGATCTGTCAAATACTAATGCATGAAAATCCTAACCTCAAAAAAATCACTCTTTAGTAGATCGAGAAAAAGTAAAAGCTCTACTTAACGGCAAGGCATTTTGCCACAAAAAATGATTTTTTTTTTGGAACGATCCCAACGCCTCCCACTCCCGGCCTCGTCCCCATAACGTAGGGACAACGTACACACCACAATCCGAACTGCGGCGGACAAACAGTAGAGGGTGGAATACCGGCTACAGTTTACATATCTTCAGTCGGCAAAAATCTAACAAAAACAGACAATAAAAAAGACAATAAAGGCTAATGCTAAAATTTTCAAGAAATATTCGGCCTTATAACCGAATATCATGTAAAAATTTCGACAACGACATTTTTGTAATGGATTCAAAATAAGAGAGCGGTCCCTTGAATAAATTGTGAATTTTCGAGTTATAGAAAAGACAACAAAAAACAATATAATATAAAGGGTGATTTTTTAAGAGCTTGATAACTTTTTTTTTAAAAAAAACGCATAAAATTTGCAAAATCTCATCGGTTCTTTATTTGAAACGTTAGATTGGTCCATGACATTTACTTTTTGAAGATAATTTCATTTAAATGTTGACCGCGGCTGCGTCTTAGGTGGTCCATTCGGAAAGTCCAATTTTGGGCAACTTTTTCGAGCATTTCGGCCGGAATAGCCCGAATTTCTTCGGAAATGTTGTCTTCCAAAGCTGGAATAGTTGCTGGCTTATTTCTGTAGACTTTAGACTTGACGTAGCCCCACAAAAAATAGTCTAAAGGCGTCAAATCGCATGATCTTGGTGGCCAACTTACCGGTCCATTTCTTGAGATGAATTGTTCTCCGAAGTTTTCCCTCAAAATGGCCATAGAATCGCGAGCTGTGTGGCATGTAGCGCCATCTTGTTGAAACCACATGTCAACCAAGTTCAGTTCTTCCATTTTTGGCAACAAAAAGTTTGTTAGCATCGAACGATAGCGATCGCCATTCACCGTAACGTTGCGTCCAACAGCATCTTTGAAAAAATACGGTCCAATGATTCCACCAGCGTACAAACCACACCAAACAGTGCATTTTTCGGGATGCATGGGCAGTTCTTGAACGGCTTCTGGTTGCTCTTCACTCCAAATGCGGCAATTTTGTTTATTTACGTAGCCATTCAACCAGAAATGAGCCTCATCGCTGAACAAAATTTGTCGATAAAAAAGCGGATTTTCTGCCAACTTTTCTAGGGCCCATTCACTGAAAATTCGACGTTGTGGCAGATCGTTTGGCTTCAGTTCTTGCACGAGCTGTATTTTATACGTGGTCCATGTGGTCGGATAACACAAACCCAATTGCTGCGAACGGCGACGAATCGACATTTCACGGTCTTCAGCAACACTCTCAGAAACAGACGCAATATTCTCTTCTGTACGCACTGTACGCATTCGTGTGGTTGGTTTAATGTCCAATAAAGTAAACTGAGTGCGAAACTTGGTCGCAATCGCATTAATTGTTTGCTCACTTGGTCGATTATGTAGACCATAAATCGGACGTAAAGCGCGAAACACATTTCGAACCGAACACTGATTTTGGTAATAAAATTCAATGATTTGCAAGCGTTGCTCGTTAGTAAGTCTATTCATGATGAAATGTCAAAGCATACTGAGCATCTTTCTCTTTGACACCATGTCTGAAATCCCACGTGATCTGTCAAATACTAATGCATGAAAATCCTAACCTCAAAAAAATCACTCTTTATAAAACAACAAAAATACAAATAATATTATTGTGAAATGTCCGTTATCTACCACCTTATTACAATGCATCGCTCAGATATGAATTGGAAACGCATAAATAATTTAATACGCATTATATATAAGGCATTAAACCACCATAAAATAATGAGTTAGTAAAAGATACTAGTTTTTCTATTTACACTTTTACTAGCATTTAGTAGTACTAATTAGTTGATAATATAATAACGCATATACATACATATATTTTTATATCTACATACTTAAACTGAAACAAAGACCGTGTAGAAAAGAAGAAGAAATCGAATGAAATCAAACCATACCATTAATTATACAACAATTTTTATTTTGTAAATAAATGACTTATAAACATCTAATAGAAAATGTGTGTGTGAATTATCTCCTTATAGAGGCCGGGTTTGATGTAGAAAAGTCGCTGCGAAGCCACTTGAAAAGACTTTTGACATGGTCGAAATCATGATCGTGGTAGTCTGCAGCCAAGTAATAAATGTCACCATGCCATTTGTAAATAAATTTGCATTCTATTAAATATAGAAGCAAAATTGTCTTGAGCCAGGACAATATCCCAGATCAAATCAAATATTGATTACAGACCAAAAAATACAAACGAAAAAACTAAAACAAAATATTCAAAAGAAATTTTGCGGGAACATTCTGGTCCTTCAAACCATAATAATTAAATTTTATGTACTATATACATACACCCACTTTTTATTTATATCAATTTTTTATTTAAATTGTCGTCAACAAAAACCTTCACCTTTGTTGGCGCTTAATAACGCCACTCGTGGCAGCTTTTTCTCAAAATCGCCCACTTTTTATTTATATCCATTAATTTCATTTTTTATTTAATTATCGTCAACAATAACCTTCACCTTTGTTGGCTCTTAATTACGCCACTCGTGGCATCTTTTCTCAAAATCGTCGTTTGCGACACGGCGCTGTCGTGTAATTCAATTCTTTGTTGATTTTAGATTTCACAAACATTGATGATGTTATTATTTTTGGAAATCGCATGATTTCTCACCCACATTCAAAAAAATCGAGACATAACGTCGATTTTCAAATGCCAATTTTGTATGAGATGAGATCGACCTTGAGCTTAAATCCCTTGATTTCGCATGCAGTCTGAAAAGGCTATTACTTTATTTGAATAGATGTGACACATATATATATGTTACATGCGACAGTGGTTCTTAATACACATTCAAAAATCAGCCCGATCCATTGGATAGATAGCCAGAAAATCACAGAACAGATAAGTCATGCAAATATATCATTTTAGCCATATCTCCGGGGAAAATAAACATTTTACACAATTATGTAATTTATTTTTTCACTACAGAAATATCCACTTTTAAAAACACAAATAGTTACCCTTCTCACTATTTATTTCGGTATTCTTGGGGTAGGATTCTGTACACTTTTGATTTCGATTTCATGGCCATCCTGAAACTTTTATTTTATATGTAGATAGAGATATATTTTTCTTCAAAAAAATATTTTTAAAGAGGCCTTATTAGTTGAGAATGCTATGACAAAGAAAGTTTCCGATTATCATAACTACAACCAAAACTAATTAATTTTAAAAATTGAACCTTTTCCTAAGTCCTAAGTAAGATAAATGGTGGACTATATAACAAAATGAGACTCCCTCTCCCTGCCACGTATGTTGACAAGGTTATAATACAAGATTGTTAACCTCTTTCCATTCTGTTCATATTGAATGTATACGACATTTGTTTGTTTTCAATTTATTGCACAAATCTTGTTTTTGTTTAACGTTGTACGTTGCTTGTTTTTATCAATATTTATTTTAGATCGTTTTTAGTAGTTTTATTTTTTCAAATTATAAAACTTGAAATTAAAATTGAAATAAATTACAATAAAGAGATAGACGATCGATATCGTTTGTTATCATTGATATTTGTTTTAAAATAACTTAAGACCTTTGTAGTGGTAGTGGACGTGGGGATAAGATATGTGTGTAGAGTGTGAGAAATTGGGGAGAGCTACCATAGCGGGGAGGAGAAAACTTAAAAGTTGATGGGTTTGCCAAAGGCAGCTGCTACGTTGGCTTCGCGCAAAGCTTCAGCACATGTCTAGAAAAGAAAAGGCAAATTTAATATATAAGAGAACATCAAATGCAACCATATGTTGATTAAAACTTACAGGATGGGCATGGCAGACACGGGCAACATCTTCGGCGGAGGCACCATATTCCATGGCCAATACGGCTTCATTGATAAGTTCGCCAGCAGACTGTAAAACAAAAATGTAATTATTTCCCCCATTTTATCACATTAATTTCAAATTCTACTCACTGGGCCAATAATGTGTGTGCCCAGCACACGATCAGTAGCCTTATCAGCCAACACCTTGACGAAGCCATCGGTTTCATTGTTGGTCTTGGCACGAGAATTGGCCAAGAATGGGAATTTGCCTACTTTGTATTCAACGCCTTCTTGTTTCAAGGCTTCTTCGGACTTGCCAACCCACGCAACTTCGGGATGGGTGTACACAACGGAGGGAACGCAGTTGTAGTCGATGTGCACAGCACCGCCCAGCATGCCTTCCACACAGATGATACCCTCATCTTCGGCTTTGTGAGCCAACATAGGACCATGAATACAATCACCGATGGCATAGATACTGGGTACGGTGGTCTGGAAGTGATCATTGACGGGAACGCGTCCTCTGTCATCCTTGACAATGCCAACATTCTCCAAGCCCAAACCTTCGGTGTATGGACGACGGCCAACGGATACCAACAAAGCGTCACAGGTGAGTTCTTCCTTTTCGCCGGACTTGGCGTTCTCAACTTGAACGGTAACATAGTCACCGCTACGGTTGGCCGACAACACTTTAGTGCCGGTCTTGAAAATCAAACCTTGCTTGGCCAAAACCTTTTGGAAAGTCTTGGATACTTCGCCGTCAATACCCACACCGCCAATGGTGTCCATGAACTCAACAGCAGTAACTTCGGAGCCCAAACGAGACCACACCGAACCCAATTCCAAACCAATGACACCAGCACCAATAACAATCATTTTCTCGGGGACCTTTTTCAAGGACAAAGCACCAGTCGACGAAACAATAACTTCTTCATCGATCTCAATGCCCGGGAAGGGTGTCACCTCGGAACCGGTGGCAATCATAATGTGTTTGGTTTGTACAGTCTCCACGGAACCGTCATCTTTCTTCACTTGCACCTCGTTGGGTGAGGTGATGGTACCGAAACCGGAAAGTTGTGTTACCTTGTTCTTCTTGAACAGTTGGGCAATGCCACCGGTCAAAGCTTTGACAGCATTGCTCTTTTGACCCATCAACTTCTCAAGATCCAACGAAACATTGCCACAGATAACGCCGCGGCTGTCTAAATCACCGGAGTGAGCCATATGATAATAATGGGAGTTGTTGAGGAGAGCTTTGGAGGGAATGCAACCAACGTTAAGGCAGGTACCGCCCAAAGTGGGGTTCTTTTCAATGCTGACAGTCTGTGTAAAAGAACATTGCAAGAGTCATAATAAAGAAGAGTCAAATCTAAAACAAATGAAATATTATACCTTCATGCCCATTTGGGCGGCTTTAATGGCAGCAACATAACCACCGGGTCCCGAACCGATAACCACTAAATCGGCTTCGTGTGTTGTAGAGTAAAAGCGGCCATTCAAGGCACCCAAGATAGCGCCATTTGAACGCAATGGGGTCTGCAAATAATAGTTAGAAATATGAGGAAAATGAGGTTGATCGGGACAAGAAACAAAAATATAAAAACACTTTTTGGAGTTTACGAATAGGAATTATTGTTATGAAAGCGCAAACGATTTTGATCGCCAAAGTAGAATATTATATTCTTTTCAAACCGTTTTTTTGCGATTTCGAGTTCTAAATTTTCGATTTCATTTTTTGTTCAGAAAAGAAATACAATTGATAAAACGTTGTTTTAAAGACAAATGCCAAATATAGAAACTTGAAATCGCAAAAAAATGAGGTTTGAAAAAATTGCGGTTGTTTTGAAGTGCATTCTTTCAAACGGATGTCCACATAAGTCATAAATCTGTTTATATTGTAGATTTATGAAAATATGATTAATAAAATAAAGTAGATTTGGTTTAATATCGACATGATTGTAATAAAAGGCTGAATGAACAAAAATTAAATTATGGTGCAAATATTCAACTAAAAAATCATAATCCATATCATTAACATCATTAACATATCCGAAATGTTAACTAAATCTACTTATTCGGGATTTTCAAAAATTTGCTTTGGAATTTGCAGAAGATTTCTTAAAAAGTGGATTTTGTTACTATATCCGAAATTGAAATTCTCCTTTTGTTCTGAAATTCTCATAATTTAAGGATGGATTGGGCAACCGCCTTCACTTTTTATTAGCCTTTTTATATTTGATATCTATGTGAAAAGACTATATGGAAAATGTTCTTAATAAGCTCGAAACGAGCTAGAAGGCTATAAGATAGAAGGGTGACAGTTCCTTGTATAAATTTTTCAATTTTAATCGTAATAGCAACTTGTATTTATATTACAGCTGCTAAGGCTCCATAATTATATTAATCAAAGAAATAGTTCCTTTGAAAGGCCCATTCAGACAAACGCAGCAGCAAGTCTCTTTGACAATAGTGCTATCTTATGTACTAATTAGAACTTTAGAACAAGACGACAGACACTTTTGCCAAAGCGACTTGCGAATGTCGTGTCGCGTCTGTCCGAATGGGACTTTATAATACAGCGTTAGGAAATACATCCAAAATCTCTTTTTCTGCATTTTGAGTTTCTTGAGTTTAACAGTTTGCTTCCAACGATGTTGAAATACCTGATGTGAGAATACCAGATTATAGTAAACCAATTTTCTATATAATTATTATCATTCACTCAGTCCGTCCCCATGACATTTTACTTCATAAGTCTTGGCCGCGTTGTTGTAATAGTGCCCTAGAACTAACTATAAACCTTTGGATGTGTGTCTCTTCTTCTCGCGAAACATGTCATAGCGGGAGCGATAATAGAAGCGACAAAGCAGGTTGTGTAATGATTTATAGCACATATAGCAAGGAATCACTTCGTCTCTTCTTTGTTTTTATGATATTTTCTATTGTTTTATGTGTATGTCGTCACCTGAAATGCAAAATGACGAAACCTAAATTTTCATAAGTTTTCAGGAGAAGCTAAAAAACGTTCAATAGCGAAGTTTGTACTGTGTTAGTAAAGTAAATTCTATATTTGTAAACGCAGATGTCCATAATTTTTTGAGATTATGATTAAAAATGTAAATTTTATTATAGTAATCAAAATGGACAGTTTTATGAAAATTGTGTAGCGTTTTGCGAGTTTGCACTATATTTTTAAAATGTAGCTCAAAGTATATTATGACGTTGTGGTATAATTAAAACATGTTGGGACGGTTTCATGGGTGTGATATGTAAAATTTTAAATTTGAACTACCGATTACTTCAACTTTGAAAGGTATAATAACATTAATTTTTATTTTCAGGGTTTTGTTTGGCGTTTGAAAAATAGGACGCTTTACGCTCGAGCTAAATTGGAAATTATTAAAAACTTACTTCCAAAGTATAGAGTCTTTAACGCAAATTGTAAGACATTTTTGGCGGAAAAATTTCGTGTTTTCAGATTAAGTTCATTTTCATCTCGGTGGCTATGTAAATAAGCAAAATTGCCGCATATGGGTTTCAGAGAACCCACACGTGACTATTGAGAAGCCAATGCATCCACAACAAGTCACTGTTTGGTGTGAATTTTGGTTTTATATTGTGTTCCATTATTAAATGACATAGTTCAACCTTTCCAATAAAACCAGAAATTTGAAAAAATAATCAGTAATCAGTAATGACATAATAGCAGAGTCACAATGCATGCGAAATCTAGTTTAATTGACATAAGGCCGATTTTCAAATGTCAAATTTGTATGGCATCTGACATTTGAAAATCGAGCTTATGTCATTTCAAGCTGAAATCGACTGGTTTCGCATGCAGTCTGATAAGGCTATTACCAGATTGTAATTTTTGATAACTTTGGCGCTTTCGAGTTATTGTGAATGTTTTTAAGGCTGTTTTTCTTTAAATCGGGATAACAAAAATGTTAAAAAATTTAATTTGTTGCTCAAAATAAAAAATTATTTTTTGTACACTGTCGCCAACTACAATTTAAATATTTGTATCAAAAAAAATATTTTGTGTTGACTTTTTTCGACTTAGCTTCGATAACCATAATTTTGACTTATAGACTTGTCACACTGCCTGTGAAATCTAGTTATAATCGACCTTATGTCATGCAGTGTGACAAGGCTATTTATTACACAGGTTAAATATCCAGGCTGTCAAAAATTTTTAATACAAAATTATTTTTTTTAATTTGTTCTCACACACAATGATAATGCTGTTGGAGACAATTTAAAAAAATATTTTGAGTGAAATTTTCATTTTTTATCGCAGCTTAGTTATCCAGTCTTACAGAAAAATAGCCTTAGTAAGTCCCTATTTATACGATTCCTTTCGTCATACTTTCAATCAATGTTGCCATTTGGTTTCTCTCTATTCCAGTAGTATTGCTAATTAATCGTCATCCAAGCTACTATTGTTGCTAAGCATAATAATAGGCCTGCTCGATTGGGCTTACTAGCTTAATTTTTGTATGGAAATTACTCGCTTAACAATAAAGTAGCTTACTACTCTCTTAGCTGTGTTGCCAGATTTTTCCTGTTAATTCATTTATGAAAAACCAATGTACAGCAACGTTGCCAACTTATCAAGTATCTTAATTGTAAGCCCAAACGAAGAGGCCTAATGAGCGAACTGAAACAACAGGCACAGTTTAGCTATTGTGTCAGTTATTTGGCATTGACAGTTTGCGGTCATATAGATTAAAATCTGATTAACTCTCTATTACGACCGGAATTAACAAAAAAGCGAACGGCCACCCCAATTTGTTGCTGTAAACAAGGCATTATCTTGCAAATCCCCAACACTTAACAAATCAAAATATTGACCCCCCTCAGTAGTTTTATTACAGCTCTCGTTATCAATATGCTTCTAGTAATTATACATTATACGATAAGCCAATTGCCTGTGAATTTTAATTCAAATATTAAAATACTACAACACAAAGCATTTACGGGTGAAATAAAATGATAACAACTCTTAATCTTTCAATCGTCTTCAAGGGATTTACCAGGGTATGATAGGGCCATGCAAAACAAAAAAAAAACCCTTGCAAAATATCAAATATCTTTGGGCAACGGCAACCCTATGACATTGCACTGCTCTCTTTATCTAGATAAAATGGCAAAGGCCTACTGCCAGAGGAAAATGAAAAACACTATTATGAAGCGAATATTTCCGCAAATAATCGCAATTTTTCGGGAAAATATTTGCAACAGCTGGAGTTACTACAAATGTTACACATTTTACACAGTTTCCTTCGCATTTGTCATCGATTTTTGATTTTTTGACCGTTTTCCACAAGGTTATTCAACATTGCATAACACAGGCAAAATTTTTCATCATTCATGCTCAACTCAATCACTGTTCGGCACGGCACCTTTCACTTGGAAGAATTTAACTTTTTTTGCCAGCTTTTACTGGAATTTCTCACCTTAATGACACCGACTAAAACATTACGTAGGGTACACTGCATTTTAGCGGATTATTTCAATTTGTTCGAATCGTAAAATTTGACAAATCTTTCTCGATTTGATTTTCTTCCTCTTTTATATGGTTACACAAATACTCCCGGCGGTCCCGTCGTTCGACAAAAGTCTTGATATTCGTAGAGAAAAACCGTTGTGACGAAATGCAAGAGATTTCTGTGGAAATGTCAAAATACGGACGAGAGAGCGCGATGACAATTTAGAGATAATCGAGATAACAAGGTTGCATGGTTGGGCAGTAGAGTTTGGGTGAAGCGGTCAACCTGAATCACGGCGCCATCGACACCAAAATCCCCGCGTATGGTTAAATCAAAAACAAAGCGTGCTTCAATTACGTTCATGGGGTTTTATATTAAAAAATATATATATATTTACAAATGTCAGATTTCATACAAATTTGTCATTTGTAAATCGAGCATGCGGTCTAAAAAGGCTATATATGTAAACAAAACTACATGATAACCAATGTTTATATCTGTCAGTTTGAGAGAGTTACCACTGATTTGAGGTTGTTTTGTTATTGTTAGCGTCATTTACGGAAATTGTTCTCTTGTTTTATATGCCAAAGTTCTGAACAAAAAATTTAAATACAAATTTTGGCAACGCCTTTCTTCAGCCTCATATTAACTAACAAATATGGTCTATGTAAGTCTCGTTTTTTCTTTTCTTTCTTCAGCCTCATATTAACTAACAAATATGGTCTATGTAAGTCTCGTTTTTTCTTTTCAACAGTTAAGCGAGTCATCTGCGTTTCGTTTTTATACTTTGTGGCTTCTTTTATTTAGCTTTTCAAATACATCTTTTTGTATGACCCAATTTGCACAAAAGAGAATTGCAGAAATAGTCAAGCAAAAAGGTCCTCGTGTAAATAGGGATTATGTCTGTGTAGGCTGTGCAACTTTGTGGCTACTATTTTTGCCAATTTCGAGTTTCCTCCCTCCCAATTTTTGTTTATTTTGCACGTCGTCGTATTACGCCACGATTTTGACAAACGCCATACGGCACTCGCTTGCAAATGCAACTCTGTATGGTGGAAAATGTCATTTGGCCAGCAGTGCTACCAATATATAAACAAAAGAAAATATTGCTGAATTTCTCAGATTCAGATAAATGCAGGAACACGAAAAGGAGATTTCACGGCAGAAATTTTTAAGAAAAAATTCAATATAAACTTCAAAAGTCATAATAAAAACAAACAAATCGCAACTTGAATTTATCCCCAATTGTGGCTGCCAAAAATCTTATGAATTTACGTTGTTTTTGGCCAAATTGAGTGGAGAAAATTTTTTCTTGTCTACCAGATACGTATAAAAAACCAAAAAACCCATTATTAGAGAGAACATTAAAAAACGACAAGTGAAGGCTAAAAAAACTTAAGGCAGTGGTTTGGTTTGGTTCGGTTTGGGGGAGAAAAGCGCAGCGACCAAATGAACGCTACTACTGATCCGTTGTTGTAAAACTGTTTCTCTTTTATTTAATCTGATTTGCTCACTCTCGTTTCGAAAGCACAAAGAAGACGCGTACGGAAAGGAGCGCTCTTACGTCGATCCCCTTTCCAAAAGGGGTTCCAGCCAAACAAACAAAACAACAACAACACCAACACGACACAAAAAAGGGACCATCATCATGATGAACAATTACAGCAATCTGATGATGGGCGAACAGATTCGCAGAATGGACTCGAACTATTCGCCCAAATCGTCACCGCATGGTGGTGGCCGAAGTCCTGTCGTCTCGCGGCAGGACTCATCGGGGACGCTGAAGGCCACCATATCGCTGGGGAAAACGCCAACGATCATACAGACGGGACCGTTCTATTCGATGAAAGAACCACCGGGGAAAGGCGAGCTGACGGGTGATAAAGATCTCATGACTGAATATGGTTTACATCATACACTAACAAAGTTTAAGGATAAGAAAGTCAAGGAATCACTGTCCTCATTTCTGCCCAATCTGCCTGGAATCTATGATGGCATGAATAATTTGGTAAGAAATCGTTATGATTGTGAAATTTATATAGTACCTTTTATGAATAAGTTGTATGTTTTTTCCTGGTAGCAAGATCTGGATGGAGGAAAGTAGTGAGTGTGAGCCATACAATGTCTGGGGTTGTTCCTTGCCCCCTCCCCCACTAAACAGTAGATATTTGGCATGTATTTGGTGATAGCTTTGAGATTTGTTCTGACATCATTGCCAGCAGTCTGCCAATATTGGCCAACTGTCCCTTTCTTTCCACGTGTCTTGTTTTGGGTCTCTTGAAAACACACACAATTCAATGAATTAATCAATAATGAGGGTACATTTGCCTCGGCACTTACATACATTTTTAGAGAAGATCTAGCCTCCTGCCCGCATATTAATTCTCCATGGTTTCTCGTGATTTTTTTGTTTCTAAAGTGGAGTGTATGGAGTTCATGTCTAGTCCTTAATCTGCAAAGATCTTGGTAGCGTTTAGAATCATAGGTGTAATTTCTTACCATGTGGGTGGGTTTAAAACCCACCCACATGTTTTCGCAAAATTTTCTTAGATTTTTTCTCACACATTATTAAGCACAAAACGGCTTGGAATACTTTCGAAAGTTTCAATGTGTATTGACCGTAAGAGACACTTGGAGGTTTCAAACTGGTTCAATTTAATAACGAAAAAAAATGTTTCCCTGTCAAAAATTAGAAAATGTTGACATTTTTGTTGCCATCATTAAAGCCAAGTGGTCCTATTGTTTTTGTAAAAACAGAAGAAACTGCAGTTTTGGGAGGAAGGTTAGTCAAAATGATGCAGATGATGATGCTTTTCCCAAAAAAGATAATCCCTGATACAATTTCCACGTGTTTTGTTTAAGCCTTCATGAAAAGTAGATATTTGAAAGATTTGTTGAATACTCCCTCCCTTAAAGCGTACATTTGTGTTTGCACGTACGCACTTCAGATCATACCCATTTCATTTTAGTGCAGACCCCCACACCATCCATCTCCAAGTTTTCTTTGTCTCTTTCACAATGGAATTCAGAAAGCCTTCTTCGAAGAGGTAAATATGAGGAAACAAATTTTATTCTATTATGGACCAATTTTATTGGAAGTTGCATTTCGTTAGCTTAATTCCAAAAAGGCATAACTGACAATTTTTTCTCTTATTGCCTTTTTATCATATTCCCATGTTTTCCGGCGTTTTCTAACGGAATATGTAAAAACGCGATTTGTAAAATTTTTGCATATTCCAATGTTTACCAACGATTTCTATCGGAATATGTAAAAGCGCGATTTGTAAAAAATTATCACTTACGGCCTTTTGGAATTAAGGTGACGAGTAATACAACTTTCTTCTTACATGTCTTGTTTTTCAGTCCTCATGAAGAGTAGACATTTCATAGAATTATTTGTTCACTCTTAGCCCATCATCGTCATGCTTTCGTGGAGTTGTCTTTTCTTAATAAAAGATTTTGTAGTCCTTTAAGAAAGAAACCACTGCACAGTACTCCATATTAAAATTTGAACACAAATCATTGCAAAATTTCTATGATTCATGTATATTCAGTTTTTGGATATGAACTTTCAATATTGTTTGCACTTTTAGTTCGTATTTCATAAATCTCGAGGTCATTTGCAGTTGTTGTTGGGTTTATTGTATTCCATCCAATATTAGTCAATCTTGTGTGTGTGTTTGTTTTTTTGTGTTTTGACCCCCTTTCCACGTGTATTATTTCACTGTAGACATTTCCAAGAATTTCTCTAGCTCAGATAATATATCCCCTCCTTATTTCACAGTTGTTCCTCATGTTTTTGAGGTGAGGTTTTTGTCTAGCTTTTAAACAGAACCTGTAACCTTTTCTAATATTTCGATAGATTGTATTTATCCTGCAAGGATGGTATATTTATTGGTATAAATAATTCTTCTCGCCTAAATTTCAAATGATTTTCTAATATCATTGCCGCCCTTTCCATTTGTCTGACAGTGGACAATCCGCACGAGTGTTTATAATACTACCCCAAAAAAGACAGCTCAAGGATGGATTTTTATAATATTTTGATAGGCTTGTATTTATAACAGTTTTTTTCGACTAAATTATTCTTCTCGCCTAAATTTCAAATGATTTTCTTATATCATTGCCCTTTTCTTTCCCTGTGTCTAATGAACTGCAGACAATCCGCAGGACTGTTTAAAATACTACCCCCAAAAAATCATATTGATTTGCAAAACATAATAGAATTGTGAACATTTTATGGGTAGACCCCACCCCAATTTCGTCATGCTTTCATGGACTTTTGACTAAAAAATGAAATTTGAATGTAATTTAAAATGATTTTTGGTTTTGGGGAATATCTACCTTCTTTGAAAATTAAATAGAGAGGTTGAAAATATGGGGAATATTTCATGAATATTTAAGAATGTATTTATGGTTCAAATTGAAAAAAATGTTATCGTTCTTTCAACTTCTCCTTACAGACATTCATTTTAGGTCTACTTAATTTTATGAGACTAACCCTCATTTTCACAATGTCTGTTTATCCTACAGTTAGGGCTAACCAACAATTATAGCTGTCAGTTTGTGTGGGGTTTGACTAATAATACTATTGTTTATCTCTAATCGGAGTTGGTGAAAATGGGGGTTAAAGAATAATTTATGAAAATTAATAGTAATCAATTTACAGTCCGAACTAGACCTTTCATTACACTAGGCGATTTTCGATAATCTAAACATGGAGTTTTCATCTAGAATTTTTTTATGTATTGTTTTTAATAATTGGTTTTTGTTTATTCTATTTCGGCCTATAATCCATGGAGATATTTATTACTTGGCTGGCCTGTTGTTCACTATCTTTATCAGGATTTCTGACTTCTGTCAATCGTCTTCAGAAGGTTTTGCGGTGATTTTTCAACAAAACACCCGAACTCCAAATCAAAAGTTCTCCCAAAAGAATGATAACTGATACAAAACGTATTCAAGATGCTCCTCACGGCCCACCAGATATCATGATATTTTTTATTTCGATCATCTAAACATGGAGTTTTCATATAAAATTGTTTTATGTATTGTTTTTAATAATTGGTTTTTGTTTATTCTATTTCGGCCTATAATCCGCTTGATTTGAATGAAGATATTTATTAATTGGCCTGTTGTTCACTATACTTATCAGGATTTCTGACTACTGACGACCGTCTTCATAAGGATTTGCGTTGATTTTTCAATAAAATACATACCCGAACTCCAAGTCTAAAGTTCCCCAAAAGAATGATAACATTTTTGTTGATACAAAACGTACTCAAGTTGCTCGTCACGAGCCACCAGATATCGTGATATTTTTTAGGGCATGTTTAGGGCATGACTTCAAGTTATAGTTAAGTGATTTTTCACCATTTTCCGTAGAAGAACGATATTAAGTTACAAAAACAGATCCTTAATATTTTATTAATTTTTGTATGTGTTTCCATAGGTAGCCTGAATATTTATGTGTCAGGCTAAAAGGAACCGACCAGGTCTCAAGGGAAATATCAATGAAACTGCTCGACAAACAACCAAAATAAGAAATGGGAACATGTTTTGATCAAAATTCAATTTAAAAAGCTCAAATCGTTCATAGGATGCCAAAGATCAAATTTGCAAGTATAGTTTCCAAATTGCCTATAAAACTCAGGAAAAAAATTACCTATTTTTGATGAAAAATGATGGATCGATTAAAAACCGAAGATAAGTCCGAATAAGTAAAAGAATCTCAAACAAACTACTCAACCCTATATCGTGAATAAAATTTCCCTGTTTGTTCCTTTTGTTCTTTTAAATTTCCAAACGTGATTTATGATCATTTTCTGAAGTTTGTTTGATTTATTTCAATTACAAAGCAAAGAAGTAAAACATATTCCCTGGATATATTCATATTATCAACTTACGCCTGTAAGGAAATAGACAATTCCACGTGAACAAATTACCATTTTACTCGCGATAAGGGCAACTAGTTATAGTCTTTTAAAACTGCATACTAAATCGAGCTTAAATCCATCAATGGTCAATTTCAAATGTCACATCCCATACAAATTTGACAAGAGAAATCGAATAAAGCTCTAATTTTCCAGCAGTCTGCCTGATAAGGTTGTAAGTTGTCATATTTTAGCAACAATATTTTTGACATTTGTGGCTTTCTCTCTTAAACCAGACTAACAACCCAGGTTCAACTCTAAATAATATCATCTGAGTTCATTCAGCGGCGGTACAACCACCGTTTGGAGCCGACTCTAAACTTTCATGAGTACATCTCACCCAAGCCATTGATTGAGATAGGGTCAAGGGCGTAAGCCTATCTCGAGGAAGTCTAGGGAATTGTTAGTAGTTGTGACATTTCGTATGAGATTATTTTGCATAATGGAGTTTCTAATTTTCTTTAGTTTGCTTTCGTTAAGATTTTGTTTTGACCGAGGAAGATTTATATTTTTCTGAAATATTTTTGACAATATTTTCTACATTTAAAACCACCCATTTCATTGTTATCTATTCATATTTTAGAAAGTTCAAGTATAATTTTTCAAGAATAATAGAGGAATAAGAAAGTTTTCTATAAAATATTTTCGTCTCTAGACGAACGAATCGTCTAAATTATATCGTTTAAGATATACGCTCCTCAATCATTTTTCTACCGTAGGTGTCAAAGAATAGAGCCTATCAGGTATGTGATACAAATCGATTCGTTTTAAATCGATACGTTTTTATATTTTGAAACGTGTATATATTTTGACATGATAAGTATTGCACAAATTTTTATACTTCTTTATCTAATTTTATGTCGGGGATAAAGTAATAAATCAATTAATTCCCTTTATATGGCACAACAGTCAAAATAAATATGCGAAATCGTATCGATTTAAAACGGAACGATTTTCATTGCATACCTGTATGATTTAAAAAATTCAATTTATTATCTGTTTCTGTAACTTATTTTCGTTCGTCTACGGCGAACGATCAAAAATCAGTCAACTATTAGTTGAATTCTATAAAAAGTAGGAGTCTATGATTTGTTATGTCTATAGAAAAGCACGTAAACAGAAACAGGACTTGAATGATACTTTTAATTCAGACGATTCTTTCGTCTAGAATCGAAAATATTTTACAGAAACCAGAGGATCAGTTCTGATTAATTTTACTTTTTATGTTCATATCTTTCTGTTTATTAGTCTGCGAAAATAAGTTACAGAAACAGGACTTGAATGATACTTTTAATTCAGACGATTCTTTCGTCTAGAATCGAAAATATTTTACAGACCCCAGAGGATCAGTTCTGATTAATTTTACTTTTTATTTTCATATCTTTCTGTTTATTAGTCTGCGAAAATAAGTTACAGAAACAGAACTTGAATGATACTTTTAATCCAGACGATTCTTTCGTCTAGAATCGAAAATATTTTACAGAAACCAGAGGATCAGTTCTGATTAATTTTACTTTTTATTTTCATATCTTTCTGTTTATTAGTCTGCGAAAATAAGTTACAGAAACAGGACTTGAATGATACTTTTAATTCAGACGATTCTTTCGTCTAGAATCGAAAATATTTTACAGAAACCAGAGGATCAGTTCTGATTAATTTTACTTTTTATTTTCATATCTTTCTGTTTATTAATTTCTTTCCAAAAAAGATAATTTGCAGGGAAATTTAACGAATTTAATTTTTCTGACGATATTTACAAAAAGGCTTATCAACTTTTGCTCTCTCTCTCTCTCTCTCAAAAATATAAAATTAGAATATTCCCAACTCATCTATTGCGAAAAGCTCCCTTCCCCTGTCCCCTGGTCTTCCTTCGATTTTTGTATTATTTATATACTCAGAGTAGGCCTATTTGCAAATACATTCAAATGTCTGAATCTAAAATTTTCATAAACAATGTTGTTTGCAAAATAAATCCAGATATTTCAAGAAATTTCTCCACATAAACTTATTTGTTTCTCTTGCGATGCACAACTTAGTTCGTTCTCTTCACATTCCATTGTTTTCAATTTCGATGCATTTTTTTTGAATATATTTATTATTCAGTATGTTATTGAATACATTATTCATAAACCACGTGCATCACATTTCTAGATATCGTTCTCGCAATAAAATGTTTTTTTTTTTGCTTGACAACGAGATCCTTTTTTTAATATTTCATTACATTCATTAATATAAGAATATTCATTCATCCATTTAAGAATATATTCCTGAACTATATACTCATGTTTATTGATCTGGTTATGTTTTAAATTAATTGTGATCAGATCTTAATTTGAAGGTCAAGTCATCTAACCCATGTTGAATAGCGTGTTTTTAGATTAATAAATAATAATTGTAATTTTTTATAACCTCCGCGAGGGGTGTTATGGGTTTGTGTTTTTGTTTGTTACATACAGTAGGAGTAGGAGATAGATCTCACATTTTTTTAACGTTAAACTGAAGGTAGGGGTAAGGGCTACAAATATTCTGAATATCACTTTCACGTAGAAGCAGCTGTTGGTACAGTGGTCAAAAAAATTTAAAAAAAATGTTGGCAAGAAAAAAAAAACATTAAAAATAGAAAAAAATTACAATTTTTTAATAGTTAGCGTCCTAAAGAAGAAAACAATTCCTATTTGAAAAATATCTATGGATACATGTAAACCTTTTTCAGGGGTGTCATAGAATCCGATTGATGTCGGAATTTGAATAAAAATCCGCAAAAAATCAGTGTTTTTGCAGAATCCAAGTCGTAATTGCTCATTTATCGGAATTGAAAACCAATTCCGTTATGAATTAGTGTCATGAAAGCGTATTGTGTTGTCCATGTTTCAAACCCTATGCCGAATTTAATTCCGATTCTGATAACAATCCGATTCTATGTAAGAGAATTTCAAAAAATCATTTTTTTTAATATTTCATTTTTCTAGCACGACAAAAACCCATTTAAACCAGATTTTTTAAAATTAATTAAAATGCATTCTATTAAATATAGATGCAAAATGGTCTTGAGCTAGGACAATATCCCAGTTAAAATCAAATTTTGATTACTAAATATTATTTTTGTGAAATAAATTTATAAAAGGTTTTATATCTATGTTGGTTAATAGTGAGATGTTCTGGATGACAATGCTAGACTTCTTGAATCTATATTTAGTTTTTTATTAAAAACCGTTTTCGTAAATTGTTGTCTAGAAACTATTTTCTCCTTGGAGCATTTCAAATATAAAATATGACTTGTGGAAAAACCCATCGAGTGCAGAAATTCTTTCCTTGTGCTGTTTGTCGCATCGCCTAGTTCGATCATTTTCTTATCCACGTGTTTACAGATATTACATACCTACATACATGTGTATGAGTATATATTTACTAAAAATAGTTGGTTGTTTTTTGTTGAACAAAACACACAAATGCTTGCTGCTTTATTTTGTAATAGCACAGCACAGCAACAACAACAACAACAACATCTATTTGTATGGAAACTAAAGTGAGCGCTGCATTGTCGTGTTTAGCAAAATAACCCCTGCAGATTTCCTTAGAAACACATTCTACCACCAAAAAGCAAAACAAAAAGTTACATTGATTTCCGGAAATTGCAAAGAGTAGGCTCAAGAATGATATGAATGTCTAAATGACATCCACGCGACAGGCCAACTTAGAAAATAGAAAACAAATTGCTCTAACTATACAACAATAAACATCAATCAATTAAAAACCGTTTTCGTAAATTGTTGTCTAGAAACTATTTTCTCCTTGGAGCATTTCAAATATAAAATATGACTTGTGGAAAAACCCATCGAGTGCAGAAATTCTTTCCTTGTGCTGTTTGTCGCATCGCCTAGTTCGATCATTTTCTTATCCACGTGTTTACAGATATTACATACCTACATACATGTGTATGAGTATATATTTACTAAAAATAGTTGGTTGTTTTTTGTTGAACAAAACACACAAATGCTTGCTGCTTTATTTTGTAATAGCACAGCACAGCAACAACAACAACAACAACATCTATTTGTATGGAAACTAAAGTGAGCGCTGCATTGTCGTGTTTAGCAAAATAACCCCTGCAGATTTCCTTAGAAACACATTCTACCACCAAAAAGCAAAACAAAAAGTTACATTGATTTCCGGAAATTGCAAAGAGTAGGCTCAAGAATGATATGAATGTCTAAATGACATCCACGCGACAGGCCAACTTAGAAAATAGAAAACAAATTGCTCTAACTATACAACAATAAACATCAACTAAGAACAGCATTTAATTTAGATGTCAACTGTAAAACCCTCATAACTTCCATACTGAAACCAGAAATTAATTATATTTTGATATTTGATAGTATTTATAACCACTTGAAGCGTGCGAAATATGGGGTGTTTTGCCACACCCCTTCTATTATCTTCCACCCAAATCACCCACCATAAAATTTTCATAATTTCAATACGGATTATTGGTGACATCTGTGATTTAATATTTCAAATATCTATTACAAAAATTTAGGGAATGGAATTCCCACTCCCAAAAAAAAAATAATTTTATGAAATAACTTGATTTTATTACTGAAATGATGATTTGATTTATTTTATTATTGAAATATTTGGTAGTAAATTAAACAAAAATATTAAAAAGCCAAATCAAATGTTTAAAATATACTTTTACATTGAAAATTCGTCTTACATACCTGTGATAAATGTTTAAGAATATGGCTGTAAATTCATTATAGGGGTGAATGTCGTATTTACATGTTAGTACATGTGGGCGATATTGTCCCATTGTTTTCTTTGTACTTCCCACATCCATGGCTGGAATGTTTGATTAAAATAATATCAACATAAATAACATTCATATGGATGGTCGAATTTGTTATTTTAAAAAATTTTAATATCGCATTGAACCTAACATACTATTGCCATACCCCCTTCTACATAATTTTCAATTGAATTTCAATTTTCAAATCAGAAATCTAAATTGAAAAGAAGTTGAATTGAAATTCGCAAATGTAAATTGAAAATGAGAACATATACATTTAAATGTAGAAATGTAATTTAAAATTGAGAAAAGTTGATATTGAGAATTAAAAAATTTAAAATGCGAAATTCAAAATTGAAAATGGGAAATAAAAACAGTTGTCGAGAAGAAGAGACAACATGTATGCTTTTATCATGCCCCCCTTCTATACAATTTTCAATTGAAATTGAGAAAATGCAAATTGAAAATCAGAAATGTAAATTGAAATTGAGAAGAAAACATATTGAAATTCGAAAATGTAAATTGCAAATTAGAAGACATACATTTAAATTGAGAAATGTTAGTTAAAATTGAGAAAATTTGATAATGAGAATTAAAAAAATTAAAATGAGAAAATTAAAAATGGGAAAAAAACAAGTTGTCGAGAAGAAGAGACGATATGTATGCTTTTGTCTTACCCCCCATTCTACACAATTTTCAATTCTAAATTGAAATTGAGAAGAAAATATATTGAAATTCGAAAATTTAAATTGAAAATGAGAATATACAAATTTAAATTGTGAAAAGTTGATATTGATAATTAAAAAATTTAAAATGTGAAAATTAAATTTGAAATTGGGAAATAAAAACAAGTTGTCGAGAAGAAGAGACAATATATATGCTTTTGTCATACCCCCTTTCTACACAATTTTCGATTGAAACTGAGAAAATACAAAAATCAGAATTCTAAATTGAAATTAAGAAGAAAACATATTGAAATTCGAAAATGTAAATTGAAGATCAGAAAATAAAAATTTAAATTGAGAAAAGTTGATATTGAGCATTAAAAAATTAAAATGAGAAAATCAAAATTGGGAAATAAAAATAACTTGTCGAGAAGACTTTTGTCATACAATTTCTGCACAATTTTCAATTGAAATTGAGAAAATACAAATTGAAAATCAGAAATCTTAATTGAAATTGAGAAGAAAACATATTGAAATTCAAAAATGTAAATTGAAAATGAAAATATACAAATTTAAATTGAGAAATGTAATTTAAAATTGGATTTAAAAAATTTAAATGAGAAATCAAAATTGAAATTGGGAAATAAAAACATGTTGTCGAGAAGAAAAGATCGATGTGCTGCAAAAATATCTCAAGTCACATAAATGTGTTTCTGAGTTATTGAAAATATAAACTTTATTGATCCACACAGTTGAATGAATGAATTGTTTTGACACAATAACTAAACTAGTAAATCAAAAAAATTTTTTTTTTCAAAACCATGCTTTATGCAAGCAGAATTCTATTGGGCCTAGAAATTCTTTTTTAGTTATCTTTTGTAGAAGAAAAAATTACTGCAAAATTTCAGTTTTTTATCTGCCATAGAACGGCATATATTCGAAAATGGGTTTTAACTTCGTATGGGAGGTGCCACGCCCACATTTCCATTACCGCCCATTTTTGTCACAACTACGCACATTAATGCTAGATGCACTTACACAAAATTACAGTAGGTGTAGTTTTGGTTTTAACTTCATATGGGAGGTGCCACGCCCACTTTTGCATTACCGCCCATTTTTGGCAGAACTACGCACATTGATGGTAGATGCACTTACACAAAATTTCAGCACTCTAGGTGTCATAGAACTGACAATATTCAATAATAGGTTTTAACTTCGTATGGGAGGTGCCACGCCCACTTTTCCAATACCGCCCATTTTTGGCACAACTATGCACATTGATGCTAGATGCACTTACACAAAATTACAGCACTCTAGGTGTCATAGAACTGACTATATTCAATAATAGGTTTTAACTTCGTATGGGAGGTGCCACGCCCACTTTTCCAATACCGCCCATTTTTGGCACAACTATGCGAATTGATGCTAGATGCACTTACACAAAATTTCAGCACTCTAGGTGTCATAGAACTGACAATATTCAATAATAGGTTTTAACTTCGTATGGGAGGTTCCACGCCCACTTTTCCAATACCGCCCATTTTTGGCACAACTATGCACATTGATGCTAGATGCACTTACACAAAATTACAGCACTCTAGGTGTCATAGAACTGACAATATTCGATAATAGGTTTTAACTTCGTATGGGAGGTGCCACGCCCACTTTTCCAATACCGCCCCTTTTTGGCACAACTATGCACATTGATGGTATATGCACTTACACAAAATTTCAGCACTCTAGGTGTCATAGAACTGACAATATTCAATAATAGGTTTTAACTTCGTATGGGAGATGCCACGCCCACTTTTCCAATACCGCCCATTTTTGGCACAACTATGCGAATTGATGCTAGATGCACTTACACAAAATTTCAGCATTCTAGGTGTCATAGAACTGACAATATTCAATAATAGGTTTTAACTTCGTATGGGAGGTGCCACGCCCCTTTGTCCAATTGGTCAAATTTTTCCATTTCCTTGTATTGTCATCGAAAATTATTAAGTGTGCAAAATTTGAGCAAAATTGGTTGAGAAAAAAGCTTTCAAAAATTGATTTCAAATTTTGTGGCACACAAACATATATAGAAAGTAACCTTATATAAAGCATGGAAAAAAAACTAAAACAAATGAGCGTTGGCACGGCAGATGTATTGCTGGGTAACTATACCTGCATATACACATACTAACATATGTAACTCAATGAGATGCTTGTAAGGTGGCATGTGTGCTTTATTACTTGGTGCTTTTACTTGGTGCTTTAAAAACGGATATTCGGCAAGTGAGTCGTGCTTTTCGTTCGGTTGTGAGAATCATTTAAATTTGTAAACAAATTTGCATTCCATTAAATATAGATGTAAAATGGCCTTGAGCCAGGACAATATCCTAGTTCAAATCAAACTTTGATAAATTTAAAAATCTCAATATCAATTTGCCTCTTCTCAATGTAAATTTGTATTTTCTCAATGTAAATTTATATTTTCTCAATATCAATTTATGTTTTCTCAGTTTCAATTTTCTTTTTTAACTTCAGTTTGGCATTTATAAATCTCAATATCAATTTGCATTTTCACAAGATAAATTTATATTTTCGCAATATCAATTTATTTTTTCGGTTTAACCTCATTTTGGCTTTTCTCAATTTCATTTTGCATTTTCTCAATATAAATTTATATTTGCTCAATATCAATTTATGTTTCCTCTGTTTCAATTTTCTTTTTAACTTCAGCTAGGCTTTTCTCCATTTCTTTTACTGATTTTTCAATTTTAAATTCACAACTTCAGTTTGGCTTTTCTAAATTTCAATTTTCATTTCTCGATCTCAATTTGTATTTTCAATTTGGGCTTTTTCAATTTCAATTAGATTTTTCTCGATTTACATTTACATTTCTTAATTTACGTGGACTATGACGTTTAGGACTATAATAAATTTAAAAATCTCAATATCAATTTGCCTTTTTTCAATGTAAATTTATATTTTCTCAATATCAATTTATGTTTTCTCAGTTTCAATTTTCTTTTTAACTTCAATTTCAATACTTCAGTTTGGCTTTTCTCAATATCAATTTTCATTCTTCGATCTCAATTTCATTTTGGGCTTTTTTCAAATTCAATTTGTATCTAAATTTCAATTTTCATTTCTCATTCTCAATTTGTATTTCCTCAATTCCAGTTTACATTTCTCAATTTCAATTACATTGTTTACGATTTCAATTTACATTTCTTAATTTCAATTTGAATTATCAGAATTAAAATTTTTATTTCTTACTCTCAATTTGTATTTTCTCAATATCAATTTATGTTTTCTCAGTTTCAATTTTCTTTTTAACTTCAGTTCGGTTTTTTTCAATTTCGTTTACTGATTTCTCAATTTCAATTTTCACTTCTCGATCTCAATTTGTATTTTCAATTTGGGATTTTTCAATTTCAATTTGTATTATCTGAATTTCAATTTTCATTTCTCAATTTGTATTTTCTCAATTTAGATTTTTATCGATTTCAATCTACATTTCTCAATTTCAATTTGTATTAGCCAAATTTAAATTTTTATTTCTTAATCTCATTTTTTGTACCATCTCAATATTATGTTGTATTTTCTCTATTTCAATTAGATGAAGAATAAACTAACATTGATGTATATCTTGAAAGTATCTGCAAACATATTTTTGCTTTCCCTTTCACTTTTAGACATGATTTCTACTTTCACTTGTCCCTCAAACACCACGACACGAGAAAAGTTTTTCGTACCCAATTGTTTTACTAAATCATTGTCTAAAATTTTATTTGGGGCTATTTGCATATATGTATAATGTATGTATTACATTTCCAATGAAGTTGTAGGTGGGGTGGAGGGTCAAGTCTTGTGTTTAATGTATTATCTCCAATACCAACCTTTGCAGTTAAATCGTACTATGCTGATAAGGATACTTATTGGAATTATTGATTGGCAATACATATCTTTTTAAAACAATTCATACTTCTGCAAGAACGGATGATAGCTTTTATATGTGTGTGCGTGTGTTGCGTTCGTTGCATTTTTTTTCAATAATTGAAACGTGTCGAATTATGTCGAGTCATCGAAAATTTAAACAGATCATTTCTTTCCTATCGTCAACGTTGCTTTCATTCAGCCTTTTATTTATTTATTATACATACATACATACATATATCTCGATTTTGCAAGAGTTTGGAAGGAAAACAATTCCATTCGTAACCATTCGATATTATTTACACTTTATGATACGATTTAATTTCTTTAATACACCGGATTAGGATATATAATATTGAATATATTACATTATAACTGTATATAATATTAAATATATATTAAAAACCGTTCATCCCTTGATATTCCAAAATTTTCTGACTATAAATATAATAATTTATAGCTTTGTTTATAGAACTGTTTTGAAGGACAAAAATATATATAGAAAATATGCTTAGCCTTTATAAAGATTGGCAGCTTACCAGAAATGCCATGGCCAAACTAGCCCAACTCTCTTAATAATAAGAATACAAGCCTTCGTTCTGCTCAGCCATTGATGGATCAGTTTATATCAGCTGGTCGATAAAATTGCATGAAAATTTAAATAACAATTTGATGACTCTATATACGCTCAGCAATTTCCACCCAAATCGTGAAAGACCATCGACATTTTCTCGTTCCTCTTCTCTACAGATCTCGATTTATATAATTTTTTATCGATATATTTCTACCAAAAATTCTTAATATTTATTTTCTCCTCTTTCACCCATTTTTTTTACAGGAAAACAGTACATTACGCAGTGTCATTGATAAACCCCCCATAGGAGGTAAAGAGCTTTTGCCTTTGTCCTCAGTACAATTAGCTGGTTTCAGATTACATCCCGGACCGGTAAGTAACCCCTACCCCCATCCCAACCCACCCCACACACCTTATATTCAAATTCTAATACAACACAATTTCACACATCTACTTTTAGTTACCGGAACAGTATAGAGCCTTCAATACAATACCCGCACGCAAACATAAAAACAAACATAAAAAACATAAACACAAAGATGGCCAACAGCCGCCCGAAACAAATTTAATGGGTGAGTGGCACAAGCGATCTGTTGTTTTTGTCTTGAATTGGTTTTCAATAATTAAGGAAAATCTCTTACAGATTCTTCCGGTTTAGAGACTTATGAGAAAAAACATAAAAAGCAAAAGCGCCACGAAGATGAAAAGGAGCGAAAAAAGCGTAAAAAGGAAAAGAAACGCAAAAAGAAATCTCACAGTCCGGAGCCGCCTTCGTCGGGCGGTGTATCGCCCATGTTGGGTGGTCCGCAACAGCAGGGCGGCGGCATGATGATGGGTGGGCCATCGGGCATGTCAATGCAAGGTGGGAGTATGGGTAGCCTTCAGGGCCTGGCGACGGGTCCAAACAATCCACTGGGGCCTGGTGCGGGTGTCACAAATATGTCAGGCCCTGGCGGTATGATGATGCCTCAACATGCTTCTTTATTTTAGTTTAATTTAATGATAAACAAATTAAGTCATGTTTTATGATTTTCTTTTAGGTTGAAATTATGTTTACAGAGAAGAAAAACTATTATAACTGTCATTATCTCCAAACACGCTGCCCCTCTACCCACCCAACCACCAACCCCCTCCACACTTTTAGTTTTTCCTCCTCTCGTACTCTCATTTGCTGTGTGTTTTAATAGGATATATTGAACTAGAACACAGTGTGTCATTCCCTCAGTTTAGATAGCCTTCCTTTCTTCCCTATCCTCTTTCCCCCTCCTCCCCCACACGTTTTTAACGTTGCTTTTAGGCTTTTTTCTGTTTTTTATGAAAACAAAAAGATCGATCTTCCATCATAGTTTCTTTAGGATATACAGACTTGTTTTTCTCGTACCCCCCCCCCTTTTTCCCCCAACAAAAAGAAAACCCCGGACCTACTGTTTTTCTCATTTAACTGCCTGGTAGTTTTATTTTGTAGTAGTTCTCTTCCTCCTTCCGCTCCTCCTTGTTTTCACAAGTTTTAGTTATTTTTTTATTAAATAAAAATTTGTAATATTTTTTTCTTTCAACTAGCAATTAAGGTTTAATAAACACTTTTTTTATGAAAAATTTATTATAAAAAAAATACAAAAAAATATATTATTTAGTGATTTAAGAGTTGTACGCAAAAGAAAATAATAATAATGATAATTAGAAATTTAACAGAAGGAAAAGAAAACAACAAAAAAATCAAATAATAAATTAAATTTATAAAAAATGCAACAAATTTCATTTTATTATTAACCACGCGCAGCAGCAGTGTTTTGGAGAAGTGTTTGGTTTTAGTCCAGAAAAAAATTCAAAATATTTTATTTTCCAGACGAGACTAGAAAAAAATCAAGAGGTTTTATTTTCAAAATATTTTACTTTTCCACACACATCAGTGTTTTGGAGATCTGGGGGCAAATCACGGGATTCGATATCGAGAGGTTACGATCGAAATCAATTTTTAATGTCTATGAAAGAAGTGATAATCTCCAACAAAACCAAATAGGATGTCGATATTAAGGCTATTGGAGATAATGTAATTAGATTTTGTATAATTTTTGTTCAAATTTATACCCTTTTTACAATAAATAAAAGCACTTTTCGATCGTAACATTCTCGTTTTCGAATGCCGTGATTTGGCCCCTGTTTGGTTTTAGACTAAAAAGGAACATTAGGGAGATCTGTATGTCATGCCATAGACATTATAACGGTTTTGTATACCCCGCATTACCTTGTACCACCATATATTCGTTGTTGCTGTGAGAATCCAGAATTCTGTGGGATGATAACCCTTAAGTCTTATTTTTACTGGTCTTTGTTCATTTATCCACGTGAACCTTGTTGTTTTCCATCATTCTCATATAGTCTGGATCAATGACAGTTAATATACAAATCTCTTTGAATGCAAATTCAAGTATGGAACTTAAGTTTTTTTAAAGGCGACATTTTGAATTGAATTCTTCAGTATATCTCGTATTCTTTGAAATTTCTGGGCCCTATAGACATCTTCAATTTATGGGAATAAATAGACGACCTAATGTTGGAAGTAGACATACTCTTGGCTAATGTATTTTTACTCATAAATGTCACCAGTATAAATGTTTCGGTGCGGTGCATATGCCATTATATATCATTAGGTCATAGATAAACTTGCATTACGAAATTTTCTATTATTTTTATTACTTGGTGCGATTTTTTAAACGCAAATTCGGCAAGTGAGTTGTGCGTCTCGTTCGTTTGTGAGAATCATCTCCTTATAGAGGCCGGGTTTGATGTTGAAAAGTCGCTGCGAAGCCACTTGAAAAGATTTTTGACATGGTCGAAATCTGCAGCCAAGTAATAAATGTCACCATGCCATTTGTAAATAAATTTGCATTCTATAGGACATATAGGACAATATCCCAGTTCAAATTTTCTAAAAACGTGATACAAATCGTTTCGTTTTAAATCGATACGTTTTTATATTTTACAATGTAGATATATTTTGATATATGATAAGTATTAACACGACTTTTTATACTTCGTCATCTAATTTTATGGTGGGGATAAAATAACAAATCAATTTATTCCTTTTATATAGCATAAAACTCAAAATAAATATGCGAAATCGTATCGATTTAAAACAGAACGATTTTCATCACATGCCTTTATTTTGGCAATTTGCATTTAGATTGATTGGTGTTTCGTGTATTTCTCCGCCAAAATATTTTACAACATTTCACAAGCATCACATGTTAGGCTGAAGACCGGTCAATATAATAGCAGCATTCTAAAATCTCAAGAAAAAGGAATTTGATCTAATTTTTTCAATTCGATTTGATGTTATAAATAAGATATTATGAAATGTACACTATTTCTGAAATGTTATTATTTTATTTTTCTTCAAAATCGAGTTCATATTAAAAGCTTGAAATCTGAGGTTAAATCATATAGTGAAGTTCGATTTTTTTCCAGTGTTCCATTAAAATGATCAGAAATTCGATATTATAAGAAGAAAAAACAAAAACACGTCAAAAAATCCGTTTATATCACCTGCAACCATTCGCCGAATAGTAACGTCTAGTACAAAATACCCACTTACGCCCGCCACCGAAATAAAAAACAATGTCTGTCCATCTTTGAGAGTTTAAAATGTTCGTAGAATACTAAGAAAACATAATCTGTAAGCCAGAAGTCCGAGAAAAGTCCCACTTAAAAATAAAATACATGTCACAAAAAAATTGCAATTCCCAAAAACACACCTGCAGTAGCCAACCAAAAAGTAGATGCACGTTTTATGGTCAATTGAATCAAAAATTGTTTTATATGGTGGGACAGTCCTCGACAGTTTGTAAGACGTCCACGTGTTCTGTTTTATTATTATTAAATGTAATGTATTGCTTCTATGTCAAATGTTATCATTAACTTTTAGTGTAGTTTGTCTTTGTTTTGTTTTTTGGGAGGATCAAGCATAATGGCTTGGGCTTGTTTTTCATATTATGGAGTTAGGTCACTACATTGGCCCAGAACCACTATGGACTCTACCCAGTCATCAAAATACTGCCTAATATTATGCTTACGTATGCAGAATATGGAATGCCACTTAAATATGGAATGTGGAATGCCACTTAAAAAAACGACTTGCAAAAAGGTGGTTTGAAGTCAATAATATCGATGTTATGGAATGGGTCGGGCAGACACCACATCTCAATATAATCAAAAATTTTAAGTGTGATGACTAAAATGAGATCTCACTAGCAATACTAAAAGATAATAACGATATTTGGCACGAAATTATAGAGGAATGGTCAAAAATACCGCAAAATACTAGTTGACTCCAAGAAACGACGTTATGTAGCAATATTAAGCAATAAAGTCAATACAATTAAGTGTTAAATTCAATAAAATATAGTTATTTAAGTAATTAAAGTGAATTGAAACAAAATATTTTTTAGTTTTTTTAGTGCTGCTATTTTTTTGACTGGTCTCATTTTTGACATAAATGGTTCTAAAGGCTTAATCTCAAAATTACAAAAACTTAATTTTTTATTTAAAGCCATATTAAGAATGGCACAATACCACCTTTCAATCGACGTAAAAACTTTTAGGATTTTCGAAGTAAAACTGATATTTTTCTTTGTCGACATTTGTTTATCTCGTCGCTGCTATTTTTTTGACCGCAGCTGTATATTTTATAAAATATTTTCCTATAAATTGAAGATTTCGTAAAAATTGACTTTTAAGCCAGAAGAGTTCTTTCTTTTAGATACATGTCACCTAACACATAAGCCAAATGGACTGTAACAAGTGTAAAGATGTTTTTTGTTAGATGATAGGACACTTGACTCGTTTTCCTATTACAAGTGTCAAAGAATGTCCTACAAATTGAATTTTATAACGCTTTTAATTTGGACGATTCATCAAAAAGTCAACGACAAACAGAGTTTTGGACTAAAGAACGCTAGTTTTTATTTATCGAATACTTGAATCTTCATAAACTATTTTAGAGTTTCCCTATTTAAACTAAATTTTGGTTTAGAAACTTGGGCTTCCAGTTATGAGAACAAAAAACTTCAAACTTTATACTAATATTTAGTTGTATTCATTTAGTAAATGCTTGTTCTCATATCGAAAAAATACGATTTCCAGATAGAAAACTTGAGTGTTTCTGTATTGTTTTGTTAATGTAGGGAAGTTTTCTTATGTAGCACCTTCACCCACCACACCAGTCGTTAAAGCAAGAAACATTAGTTTTTAAAAGAAAACAAATCTTAAAAATACTGAAAAAAAAACGATAAATTAAAAATATTTAGGTTTTCAAGGCCGATTTTATGATCATAATTGAAGCTAAATAGTATGCAGTTTTTCTCTCCCTATATTGTAAAGATGTAAAGGCCAGCCCCTCAAATGGATTATATTTATTGTTTTAGCTTTTTGGGGAAATGGGATATGCAGAGGTACGAGTAAAAAATGCATATAAAATTATTGGGAGCAAAAATGAATCAGAAGTTTTCACAAGATGAAACAGCTTCAAACCAAACCAATTCAGTTTTACAGCCATAACGCAAATTTCGGTAAAACAGGAGCATTATTCGTGATTTTTTTTACGGTCCCAACGCCTCTCACACCCGCCCCTTCCGACCGAAAGGGGCACGTCCCCATAACGTAGGGACAGCGTACGCACCATAGTCCGAACCATGGCGGCTAAGCAGTAGAGGGTGGACACCGGCTACAGATCAAATATCAACAGCCGGCATAACAAAAATATTAAACAAAATATTAGTATCACATGCAAATAAAAGTAATTCTTAAAGTTAGTAACTAAATATATTAAATGGAAATTTTTAAATTTCGTAACAAAATTGCAAATTCGGGATATATATTTTGCGATTAAAAGTACCATTATGCAACGAGTCATGCATATTCAGTCCATATTATCTTGGCAATTTGCGTTTAGGTTAATTGGTGTTTTGTTCATTTTTCAGTCAATATATATTAAAAATTTTCACAATCAAACGAACAAAAAATGCAATGGCCAGAAATACAAAATTCATAATATATGTTTCTTGAGATGAAATTTGGCATGTGGTACTATATTTGGCTCGGAAACACATGTTTTTACAAATTTAACTCCCGATTTGAGTTCGGACTCTTTCGCTCAAAATATTCGCTTAACAATAGATTTGGATGAGATTTGTCATGTGATTCTAGATTTAAATTTTAAAATTTTTTCATATCTCCAGATATCTGCCGATTTGAATTCGGACTGCTCTAAAATCCTCATCATATCCAAATTCGAAGCAAAATTTCTGCGAAAGGAGCAAAAAATCTACAAAATTGCTTTAATGGCTCCCTTGTATTATTTTGAAATAATAAAAATTAGAATTGCACAAGATATAACAGAAGATTATAATACATATTTTATGGCATTATGGAATCTCTATTGGACATTTTTTGTTTTCTTATAAAAGTAAGAAACAGAATATTATTTGATCAGCCCTTAACCTTTTGTTCGGCGGCGAACAATGCAAAATCTAAAATTCGTCGATAATTCGCTGTGTCTATAAAAAAACACGTAAAGAGCTTGTAGTTAAAATATTTCTTATCTGCGTATTATAGAATACAAGTAATACAGCCCTGTGGTTTCAAACCACTGCTTTCTTCGTGTTTTTAAATTTTCAGTTTTGCTTCAAAACTTTTGCTCTTCAGTTGAATTATTCTTAGATCAATCAAATAAAGAAATTAGGTGAAAAACAGTATTTTTGAAGCCAAATTTGAAATTTAAAAACATTAAATCACGTAAAAGGCGATTTGAAACCACTATGGAAGCTATCACAGAGCCGATAGTTGAGTGATTTTTGATCATTCATAAATCATCGTAGACGAACGAAAATGGTTTCAAAAAACAGGCCCTAAGATTTTCTAAATAAAGTACTCACCATAAGCTTTGATATCTATAAAGAAATATTTTACATTGTGTTTAATATCTAAACTAAAATACTAACGATTAATTATTGTGCTACTGTAGTGCACCAATAAAAATAAGAAACAACATTTTTAGTTTTGTGGTTCCTCAGATCTACGTATGTGCAACGATTAATCAATCTATTCTAAATATAAAACTACTTGAGGTTTGAAATCGACTAGTGTTTAAGGGCCCGTTTCTGTAAATTATTTTCATCGTAGATGAAGGGATTGTTAAAAATCCAAAATCATTCAATTATTACGAGAAATCTGTAAGGCACGGAAGTCTATAATTCGTGGTGTCTATAGAAAAACGCGTAAAGAGCTCGCAGCTAAAATAAAGGGTTCGCCAAATAACTTTTTTTTGAAAATGCTATAAAAAAACTAATGAATATTTTCACAAATTTCTTTTTTTATTTGAAAGTACAATCCTTCCGGTTAATAATGGAAAATAATTTCATTCAAATGGCTGCCTCGGCTGGCCATGCAGTAGCCTACACGATCGGTCCATTTTTTAAGCACATTATCGATTGTGTGCAGCTGTATTTCACCAATGGCTTCACGAATATTGTCCTTTAAAGCATCAATTGTCTCTGGCTTGTCGGCGTAACACTTATCTTTGAGGGCACCCCACAGATAATAGTCCAACGGTTGAATAGTTGAAAAAAAAAAACGTTAGATGGCGGACCCTTAATTTCTTATCTGCGTTTTATAGAATTCTAGAAACTAGAGTGATTTTTAATCGTTCGACATACACGGACGAAATTAAGTTACAAAACAGGCCCCTAAAGCCGAGTATTAAATATAAACGGCAGTGGGAAGGACCTGGTGGTTAAATGTATTCTTTGTTCAGACGAATATCGGTGTAATATTTTTTTTTAGAAGTCGACTTCTGATTTATCTCTAGAAATTATTACCTACTATATGGTATATACATTTTCAATTAAGTTTCTTAGAACTTTGCTGTAATGGAAATGTGATACTCATCATCGTCGATGACAATGGACAAGGTTATAAACAAATCGAAGTAATGCGGTATTAGTTTTAAAAAAGTTATAAAGACTTTAATTTTACCTAGTATAGCGATATTTGTGTGGGAGGTACTAGAGGGGGGCTTGGAAAAAGCAGACATATTGAGAAAAGATGAATGACTACAATTTCAATTGAAAACAGTGTCAAATATCTTGGACTCTATCTCTAAAAGACACCAACTAAATATGGAAACTAACATAATACACTGGCTAATTTGTTATAAATCAGAGTTTCAAGTTTAGACAATAAAATATTACTTTAAAAATTAAAAACATTATCTAACTAAAATATAAAATATCCACAAAGATTTAAAAACACTAATGCCAAGTTTTTCAGTCAGAGAGATCATCTCATAGTTAGGTTTAAAACACTGTCAACATATGTTTTTACATTTTCCCTCAGTGGTTTAAACCAACTATGAGATGATCTGAATCACTGGGCATTATAGTCAAAGAAGAGATCAGCAGACTAACACTAAACTATCTGGATATAATATAAATATAATCAACTTCTTTAGCTATATCTAGGCTTAAAAGATACTATATTTTAGATTTACCCCATATGGAACGTAGAATTATGACTTTATTTTTATAAGAATAAATTATGTAAAAAGTATGTATATAGTGGCGTTGGATTCTTAGTGTCAACTATTTTATATCAATTAAACTTAAATAATTTATTTATAGTCGCAAGGCAGATTGTAAATAAAGTTCAGTGAAAAATATATGCAGCCCCTTTGAATGACTGTGGGACAAACGATAAAATTATGCAGTCATGGTGTTTGCGGGAACAACATGTATCATTTGCTCCTGCTCGATCGCAGACAAATGCCTTCCTGTACCAAACATTAATCCACCAATGCCATAGAGAAGTACATGTTTAATTACAGACAAGAAGCATTGTGTGGAGAAAGACAAACGAAAACCTTAATATAAAAAATCTCAAACCAACCTTAAAACATGGATGATGTTCAATAGTGGCGTGGGGCCCTACCGAAAGGTGGAAAGTGAAAAAAATCCCGAGTTGAAAATATTATATGGAATTATGCAGAATCATGTGTATTTGTTCTTTCAAAGCCTGGACATAAATCCAACACAAACTTGTGGGCGAATCTAAAGGAAAAGCGCGGCAGAATTGAATCTCTTAGTTTCATGGAAAGAAATGAACTAAATACCTGGAGAAAAGTGAAGTCTATGCCACGACGATTAGAATCTATTATTATGCACTTCTGTATGGCGAAAATACTACAAAAGAAAAATACTTTTGTGACATTACAAAAATACTAGCAAATTTAAGAAATCTATCATATCTCCTGTAATAAACTTCATTATTGGTTACCCTGGCTGTATGAATATCGCCGACAATCTAAAGAGATCAAAAAAATAAGGAAGAAATATATAGACATATATATAAATATATATAAATAAGGAAATTTCAAATATTTTTTTATGAATTCAATCTTTATGTTTAGATTTATTATGTTATAAACAATTACACTAGTCAACAGTCAAAATGTACTCGGGATGCGATAATTTTTTCTGTGTAGATAACCTTGACATGAGCTCGAAAAACGCAATAAATTTTTTTTTTTTCGTTTGTTTTTTTTTTATTATTTTTTTTTTAAATTTTAAAAATTTTTTTTGGTTAATTTGTTTCGTCCGGCATAACTCGGGAACCACTAGCCCGATTTAATTGAATTTAATTTTAAAAAATTTAAAATTACAATTCCCTTAATCTGTTCATATATTGTTTTCCTATACAAGCAACAGTTTCCAAGTTAAAAATGAATATATAAAGGAAAAAACTTATTTTTTGCCTAAAGATTTAATTTTTTTTTTTAAATCCATAAAAAATCCAAAATGAAAAAAAATTTCAAATCTTATTACTTTTACGTAAAGTCACATAACCTATGAGCAAAATGAGACAAAGATCATGAAAATCGATGCACGCGTTTCGCTTTTATTCGCAATTGAGTAAAGGTATGAATTTCAAAAATTTAAAAAATTTTTTTTTGGTTAATTTGTTTCGCCCGGCATAACTCGGGAACCACTAGCCCGATTTAATTGAATTAAATTTTAAAATAATTAAAATTACAATTCCCTTAATCTGTTCATATATTGTTCTCCTATACAAGCAACAGTTTCCAAGTTAAAAATGAATATATAAAGGAAAAAACTTATTTTTTGCCTAAAGATTTAATTTTTTTTTTAAATCCATAAAAAATCCAAAATGAAAAAAAATGTCAAATCTTATTACTTTTACGTAAAGTCACATAACCTATGAGCAAAATGAGACAAAGATCATGAAAATCGATGCACGCGTTTCGCTTTTATTCGCAATTGAGTAAAGGTATGAATTTCAAAAATTTGCTCGACATATGCACAACTTTGTCTATGGTAAGGTTTTTTCTTTTTTGGATTCTCAGAATTAACAAAACGGAATAAACAAAGGGTTATTTAATTTTTATGATTGCGTAAGCAAAGTAATAAACGCTAATAAATGTGCGTGAACAATTAAAAGGAAAAAAGGAAAGGGGACTTTTTTAATTATTTGGGTTTTCCGTTGGCTACCTGTATTATTTTTTTACAGAAATGCAACCCACATTTAAGGGTGGTCATTATTCGGAAAATTTAAGACTCACACATAGTGAAACAGGTATGTAGCCACCGTAAAAAAATATACACCCATTTATAAGTACCTGTCAGTAAAATACTAAACAATACACAGTATAAATAGGTCTTCATTGATCGATTTTACTCATTCAACAAGTGTCGACGAACGCGATAGTTAAAATGAGCAAACGTTCGCGAGGATTTGAATGCAATACCAATCCAAGTAATTTTTGTTACATGTGCGCCATGCTCGTCACTCACATCGCCCAGGTTGTCCGGAAAGAAGTCCAAGTGCGAGTGTAGAAAATGTATCTTAAACGACATATTTGCTCTAATTTTTTTATAATTTTGGAGTAGTTGTTCGACGATCTCTCTGTAATTTGAGCTTTTGTTGTTTCCAAGAAATCCGGAAACAATTTGCCGAAATGAGTTCCAAGCTGCAGCTTCATTTGGTGATAAAATGTGCTCAAACTGTTGGTCTTGCAACAACTTTTTAATTTGCGGACCGTCGAAAACGCCTTCCTTTATCTTTGCCGATGAAAGGTGAGGAAAAATGGTTTTTAAATAGGCGAACGCTTCGCCATCTTTGTTGATAGCTTTCACGAAGTTTTTTATGAGTCCGAGCTTTATGTGAAGAGGTGGGAGAAAAACATTTTCCTTTTTTATGAGTGGTGTATATTTCACGTTGTCGCTGCCGGGGATGAAGTTAACTCTTTCTGTCCAACTCCTCCTGGTGTAATGATGTTGACGATCGCGGCTGTCCCAAAGGCAGAGAAAACAACAGTACTTTGTGAATCGACCTTGTAATCCACAAAGGATACCGATAACCTTAATGTCGGCACAAACTTTCCAATCGTGCCTCTCATAGGTAAGGCACTTTAGTAGATTGTCCATGACTTCGTATGTTTCCTTGGTGTCAACGGCATGAGCAATTGGAATCGAAGGTTTCTCGTTGCCGTTGTGCAGTAAAATTGCTTTAAGGCTCTGCTTGTTGCTGTCGATGAAAAGACGCCACTCTCCTGGATCGTAAGAGTACCTTTTTTTTCCTTTTAATTGTTCACGCACATTTATTAGCGTTTATTACTTTGCTTACGCAATCATAAAAATTAAATAACCCTTTGTTTATTCCGTTTTGTTAATTCTGAGAATCAAAAAAAAAGAAAAAACCTTACCATAGACAAAGTTGTGCATATGTCGAGCAAATTTTTGAAATTCATACCTTTACTCAATTGCGAATAAAAGCGAAACGCGTGCATCGATTTTCATGATCTTTGTCTCATTTTGCTCATAGGTTATGTGACTTTACGTAAAAGTAATAAGATTTGACATTTTTTTTCATTTTGGATTTTTTATGGATTTAAAAAAAAAAAAAAAATTTAAATCTTTAGGCAAAAAATAAGTTTTTTCCTTTATATATTCATTTTTAACTTGGAAACTGTTGCTTGTATAGGAAAACAATATATGAACAGATTAAGGGAATTGTAATTTTAAATTTTTTAAAATTTAATTCAATTAAATCGGGCTAGTGGTTCCCGAGTTATGCCGGACGAAACAAATTAACCAAAAAAAAATTTTTTTAATTTTTGAAATTCATACCTTTACTCAATTGCGAATAAAAGCGAAACGCGTGCATCGATTTTCATGATCTTTGTCTCATTTTGCTCATAGGTTATGTGACTTTACGTAAAAGTAATAAGATTTGACATTTTTTTTTCATTTTGGATTTTTTATGGATTTTAAAAAAAAAAATTAAATCTTTAGGCAAAAAATAAGTTTTTTCCTTTATATATTCATTTTTAACTTGGAAACTGTTGCTTGTATAGGAAAACAATATATGAATTGTAATTTTAAATTTTTTAAAATTTAATTCAATTAAATCGGGCTAGTGGTTCCCGAGTTATGCCGGACGAAACAAATTAACCAAAAAAAAAATTTTAAAATTTAAAAAAAAAAATAATAAAAAAAAACCAAACGAAAAAAAAATTTTTTATTGCGTTTTTCGAGCTCATGTCAAGGTTATCTACACAGAAAAAATTATCGCATCCGGAGTACATGAAATTTTTTTCAATTTGTTGAGTAGTGTTATTTCTGTTTTTGGAAATACTTATTAATATTTGGGGACTATCTTACTGAAAAAGTAGTATTCAATGAAAAAAACTTTTGTGATTCATTGCAATTCTCTAGCTGAAGTTGGTGAATATGGAGGTAAATATTATTTCCCCAGTTCAATAGGAAAAGAAAGCCTTCGGTCTTAATATTAATACATGAACATTATCTTCCCCAGCCCTGTAGCAGAAGAAAGTCTTCGGTCTTAATAGGCAAATTTAGTTTGTTTCCCAAGTCCGATAGCATATAAATGACTTCGCTGTTAAAACTAATTAGGGTTTGCATTTTCCTGTACTTTTTATTTCCCGGGAAACGGGAATTATTATTAACATACTGTTTACCACGAGTTAAGCTTATTTTTTCCAATGAAACATTCACATTTTATTAAAGTAAAAAAAATATATTTCACAACGAACCTGTTAAAGAATTCATATAATAAAGCGCAATGTGAGATCAATTCAAACATCTTTTCAAGTTTCAAAATTAGTTAAAGATCAGATATTTCTTATTTTATTGGAAAAAGTGGACGCGACGGAGAACGATCGTCACATTAATAGTGAGTAGAGCATTAAATGAAATGTTTGTTCTTTGTCCTGTCGCTTCGAAAACTTTAAATTCTTTATTATTGACGTTCGGATACATGTCCAAATCTATTCTTCTCGGAGAATGCATTTTGGCAAGTTTGTATATTTCTCCACTGAGTATCACTCACAATCGCAGAGCACACTGGCGCCGCATAGTTAGTCACGGATCGGTCTATAGCTTTTTAAGAGGTCATCAAGCGGTTTGTCGGTTCCCCAAGTGCTGCCGGTAAGCCACTTAAGGACCTTGTTCCTACTTCTTATTTTATCGCAAATAGCTGTGGCGTATGCAGAGGATTTATATAGACTATTGAATGTGCCCCAAGGATTTCGGGGTAGTTTGCAGTTGGGTGATTCTATTGGAACGGGTGTGACACTTTTCCTTAAATATGTTTAAATATCTCCCATATTCATTGACTGCGATTTTTGCTATATTGCCAATTGAAAACGTCAGCGTTTTAAATATAGGAGATATACTACAAACTAGAGCGTCACAGGTGTGACCTTAGCTTTGAAGAAAATCTTGAGTTTTTACTTATTTTACATACATATATTTATATTGTAGTGTAGAGGTCATCAAAGTTTCTCTTTCGGTTCTCCAAGTGCTGCCGGTAAGCGACTTGAAGATCTAGTTCCTATATCTTATTTTATCGCAGATAGCTATGACGTGTGCAGAGGATTTATATAGACTATTGAATGTGACACCATTGGTAGTTTACAATTGACTGTAAATATGTTTAAATATCTCCCATATTCATTGACTGAGATTTTTGCTATATTGCCAATTGAAAACGTCAGGTTAATCGGAATATTATTGCAAATACAAATAAGTCTTAGCGTTTTAAATATAGGAGAGATACTACAATCTAGAGCGCTACAGGTGTGACCTTAGCTTTGAAGAAAATCTTGAGGTTTTACTTATTTTCTTGAATTCTGTAATATTCTTCCAATACATGTCTTGATCTTTTTTGATTGATTTTGAAATTTTCTCGAAAAAGTGTCACTTTACGTGGAATCACACAGTTGGAATTGGTGTATCGTCGACTTTCACACTCAATGTCCTTCTGACCTCTGCAGACCATGTAGTAAATAGTTTGGCTGGAGGCAGATATTTTCATATTCCTCGCTGCGAAGCAATTGGATAGGTGTTCAGCCTTTCGCATATATCATCTGACTTGGTGCCCGATCATCGGCGTATGTCACGATTTCCACGTCGTCAGGTGGTTGTGGAATACCAGAAAGGTAGAGATTAAACAGAGCCGAAGATATCACTCTTCCTCCTCCTTGAGGAACTCCCTGTTTAACTCTACGGGGTGTTGACTTCCTATTTCTGAATTCCACAAATGACTGGCGTCCACACAAATAATTCACTATACAACGTTTCAGATTGTTCGGTAGGGACATGTTGGCAATGTTCTCGAATAAAACGGCATGGTTGACCGTATCAAATGCCTTCGATAGGTCAAGGGCCACGAGAACCGTCCTGTCGCACTGTTTACGGTTTATCCTGCTTCAGACCGCGACCGGTATGTGTGGTAATAGCGTGTAGAGCAGTTGTCGTGCTATGCTGTTTTCGGAATCGGAAAATGTCCATTAAGGCTCGAAAGGAGAAGGTAACTGCTGCTATCCCTTAAGTATTTTTGTTTTTTATTTGCAGCAAATTCTCAATTATTACATTGTATCATATCTTTCTATTGAAAAAGTTTGGAAATTTATTGTTGTCAGTAGTGTGAGAAAGCTTTCCAAACAAACAGAGAGCGAGAGCACACTTTTAGATCTCTCTCCCTCACAGCTGTTTGCAACTTCACAGCAGGCCCCATTTTTGACATTTCTTTCTGTCTCGCTCTCCTTTGATAGTTGACGGGTAGTTTGGACTTCGTCGGTCTATTTTTCACATACATTTCTACCCTCCTCCATCAATAAATTACTTTACTAAACACTATCTAGTCGTCGTGTCGTGGTAATAATCCATAATCCAAACATTTATTGCATTGTTTTAGTTTTATTCTCTTACAACACTTTGGGCCGACAAGTGTAGATGTCGTGTGGCAACAAATAGAAAGTAAAGTGGACAACGAACGGCAGCAAACTAAACAGCAAACAAAATACAAAATGTTTAAACAAACGGCTAGTAAGCTGTTGGAGCAAAACGCCGACAAGGTGACCCAGTGGCTGGAATCATTCGATGCGGTTATAACCGATTGTGATGGTAATGTAATGTGGTGCTCTGATATCCATGAATCGTTGTAAAATAGTTAAAGTTTCATTTAAGAAATTGTAAATTGCATAAGTGCGGTATCGAAATTTATTAATTTTGTCTGTACCATAGAAGAAAAATGTCTGGATGTGTGCGTGCCGACGACTTCTGTGTGTGTGAATGTGCGGTGCGATGTATACAAAATGTATGTCAAAATGTGTTTTTTTGTTAATGACCTTAAGGCAGCGGACGAACGTCATTTACATGGGGGGAATACCCTACAGTCTGTAATTGAGAGATGAATCATCAATTGGTGGAGTTTAAAGTGAAAAGTGGGGTTCAGGCAAAAGTGCAGTTAATGGGAGGTGGTCACGCCCCCAAAAACACGAAAATAAAGTGGAAATTTTAATTCGGATTCAAATAAATCTCTATGTGTGAACAACGCTATTAAATAAGACCCATGGGCCATGGACCAATACAAGTGTGGGTACTCAAATAAAAAATATATGTTCATGCAAAAAATGTTTTTTGGTCATTCGTCACCCACAGACTCGAAAAATACGGATCTGAACCAAAATTTAAGTGTGGGTACTCAAATGAAATGAAATTTCGTGCAAATGCATATATGGAAAAATAATTGTCCTAGACGGCCCCAGAGTTCCAAAAAGTATGGATCTTGAGCAAATCTATTTAAAATTTACTTTATTGGAGACATTATATTTAAAATTAATTTCTTTTTGACTAAAAAAAAACAATTTATGTAGGTATTGAAGTTATAATATCCTATAGTTACATGTGGGTAAATCCGAAAAATAGTATACCAAGGCTAGAAATTTAGAATTCTCAAAATTACCTGAAATGCAAATTTGCGAAATCCACATTTTCATAAGATTTCAGAAGAAGTAAAAAACTTTTTATTAATGGCAGGTCTATCTATACCTACACTAAGAAGGAAAATGTCTGTTGTCAATAGCAGAGATTGTTTGCTATCTATCAGCAGGCACTTTTTCTCCTATTAAAGTTTTGCATCAGCATTCAAAATGCTGAAGAGTTTGCAGTCTGCTATTAAAATTACTGCGTGACAATATGACTATAATTAAAAATATCTTTTAAGTAATAATACGTTACATGTAATAACTTTCTTTCTAAAGGTATTGTTAATATATTCAATTATTTCAATTGGCTTGCAGTGGGTTAATGTGTGCAGAATAGCCCCATTTAATAATTTATATATATAGAATCTTTTCGAAGATAACCATATTAATACGATAGGTTAGAAAACATACGAAATATAATAGACATTTCTGAAAAAAAAACGTTATTATAATCGTTAATAATGTATACAACTTATATTTTGTAAAAAAATGTAGAATTTTTTAGTGTTCGATATAATTTGTATTATATGTACATTAAATCTTAAAATGTTAACACTTTTAAGAGTTATTTGAATGCGTATTTTTGTTAAATACTGCTATGACAATGATGGTTAAGGGGAAGAATAGGAATTTTTAATTAAAAAATAAACACAACAATTTTAAAAATAATATTTGTTCTTCGTTTCTTTATATTTATATTTCTCAATATCAAATTGTATTTTCTGAATATCAATTTACATTTCTCATTTTCAATTTGCATTTCAGAATTTCAATTTGAATTTTCTTCATTTCAATTTTCATTTCTCAATTTCAATTTGCATTTTCTCAATTTCAACTGAAAATGGTTTAGAACTCAGTGGAAGTAGGCGGAATATATGTCAGATTATTTTCAGAGGAGTCTGTGCGTCTACGGTTATTTTAGAGTTTGGCCAGAAATCAATGGAAGTCAGATTTTTCAGAAAAGTCTGTGCGTTTTCAATTATTTCAGAGTTGAGTAGAAAGTGGCAGAATGTCCATTAGTTCGTGCAGAATGTAAAAAGAATGGGCATAGATGTTCAAACAATATCGGGGATCTGGAGCAAATCTAGTTATATGTTACTTTACTGGAGATTAAATTTAAAATTAAATTGTTTTTGGTAAAATTAACAATGCATGTCGATGTTTTGGCTATTATAGTTACATACAGCTGCGGTTAAAAAAATAGCAGCGACGAGATAAAAAAATGTCGACAAAGAAAAAGATCAGTTTTACTTCGAAAATCCTAAAAGTTTTTACGGTGATTGAAAGGTGGTATTGTACCATTCTTTGTCTGGCTTTAAATACAAAATTAAGCTTTTGTAATTTTTTTGTAAATAATTAATATAATAATTAAATAAATGAGACCAGTCACCAAAATAGCATCGCTAATAAAAACTAAACATATTTTGTTTCAATTCACTTTAATTGAAAACTTTTTTGTACTTTAGTTGTACTGACTTTATGGCTTATTACTGCTACATACGGCAGTTTCATAGAGCCGACTAGTCTTTTACATTTTTTACCCGATATTTTTGCCCATACCAATATAATATCGTGTCAAAGCTCGATATTGTTTTTCAGTATTGCTAGTGAGACCTCATTTTAGTCATTAGACTTAAAATTTTTGATTATATTTAGGTGCGATGCCTGCCCAAACCATTCCATAACATCGATATTATTGACTTCAAACCACCTTTTTGCGAGTCGACCGGTGTTTTAGGAATAATTGACCTGGTAGAAGACCCATTTAAGGGGCATTCCGTATTCTGTATACGTAAGCATAATATTATGCAGTATTTTGATGTACTGGGCAGAGTCCATGGTAGTTCTGGGCCAATGTATTGACCCAACTCCATAATGTGAAAAAACGCCCAAGCCATTACGCTTGATCCTTGATTGGTACTATGTCAGGAGATGTACTCCGTGTTCTGTGGGCGTCTTACAAACTATCGAGTGATTGTCCCACCATATAAAACAATTTTTGATTCAACTGCATCCACTTCTTAGGTGTCTACCAGGTGTGTTTTTGCTAATTGCAATTTTTTGTGCCATGTCTTTTATTTACAAGTGGGACTTTCGGACTTCTGGCTTACAGATTATGTTTTCTTAGTATTCTACGAACATTTTAAACTCTCAAATATGGACAGTAGAGCGTACCAGGTTACAAGTAAAAAAAAAGTTCGCCGTACACCTTCGAATATGAAGTATTATTGAAAGGTAGTTTCAAAAATTTTTTTTTATTTTTTTATGCCGAACGTAGGGGTCGCGCTTTTACATTTTTCTATATAACTTCTGCATTTATAAACGGATTTTAAAGTGTGATACATCGATGTTTTTGTCTCGACGATGCCGATTTTTTGTCTTTGATACAAATTTGTTTTAATTCAAAACACAAAGTATTTCCAGACATAAAGAGTTAATATAAATGTTGCTTTTAATATGTATAAAATAGTTTTTTTTTTGGAAATTTAATAGTTAATAAGTAGAATTTTATTTGGTTTCTAAGTAATTTTTGGGTGTTAATTTTTATACAATTTAACTTTCGAAATACAAATTTGTTTTACTTTTTTTGTAGACGCAAAATTCAGATTTCATTCGAATTCAGAACGGAATTTAAATCTGTGACAAGGTCCTGAAACAACACTATGTATATATATATAGAATCCATAGGTGTAGTCGGCTTTAAAAACAATCTCTAGTCTACAGATATGGGCTTTTTAAGTTTGTACTGTCTGTCTTAGGCGATTTTTTGATTATATTTTATGAAAAATACTTCGAAAACTCTTTCGAAATAACTTTATTTAAAGTCTATTTATATTCTGGCGAATACAATAACCTTGATAAGTAGTTTCTTTTGATTAGTAATTCGTGCTATCGTTTAAGAATATCCAGGGAAAAACATTACTGGCGGTTTTGTATTTTCTTGAGTGGAGACTTAATATAAATTTAATCTATCTATATATGTATATAAATCAATGTGCACCGATTCGCTTGAAAATTTTACTGTAGCTAATTTCTGTACAGGGTGTGGTTCCTGAATACACTACGTCATGAAGGGACAAAGGCACGCCCACACAAACAATATTTTAGAACTACCAATTAGTACTCATTTTATCTTCAAAATCATATGAAGTAGGTGAATAGGGAAGAATGAAACCGCGCAACGCCTTGTAAAAAAGGTTAGTAATATAAAATAGAAGAAATTTGTAAACATATACGGACTATTTGGCTCGTTTATTTTTTTAATGTAGGTAGTTGATTCTTTCGTAGACCTTGGTATACTAATGGATTCCGAACTGAATTTCAACAATCATATTTTTACTATGGTTAACATATGGCATATGGTGTTCTTGGTTTCATTAAGCGATGGGCTAAGGAGTTCTCTTATCCTTACGTGACGAAGCAACTATTTACATCGCTTGTCAGGCCTATTCTGGAATATGGTCCCGTAGTGTGGGATCCTCAGTGTGGTATCTATATTGATAGAATTGAGTCAGTTCAGAAACAATTTTTGATTTTTTCATTAAGACACATTGGAATAGTGATTTTGTTCTTCCCCCTTATACTAGTAGATTGAAGTTGATCGACTCACCATCCTTAAAAAGCAGACGTGTTGGTTTATAAGGTTATAAATGGTGATTTCTCTTCTGACTATATTATTTCTAGGATTAAGTTTAACGTGCCATTTAGACCTTCTAGATACTATCAGTTCCTTCATATTGATTTTCAGCGTACTAATTATGCTTCCACAGAGCCCATTCGTAGAATGTGTATTGATTTCAATTCATTATGTCACATCATAGATTTCGGATTAGGAATCGATATAATAAAGTCGAGGATTTTCTCCTGCTTGGATGTTTAGTTTGTTGTGACATGTTTACTTTAATATATTTAGTTACTAACTTTAAGAATAACTTTTATTTGCATGTGATACTAATATTTTGTTTAATATGTTAGCCGGTGTCCACCCTCTACTGCTTAGCCGCCATGGTTCGGACTATGGTGTGTACGCTGTCCCTACATTATGGGGACGTGGCCCTCTCGGTCGGAAGGGCGGGTGTGAGAGGCGTTGGGACCGTTCAAAAAAAATGATAATAAAGTGTAGAAATATTTTCAATGTTTGGCACTATTTATTGTTTGTTATTCATTAATAGGACAATACCTACATCACGATATTATTGGCGTATACGTTATATTGATTGGTGATAATATAACTCATTTGCTTAGTTGTGAGACTGGCCGGGAAAGAAAGTCGTCTTAAAATCAACTCAATCGCTTTTTAATTTGCTTTTAAATACTTTCTATATGATGATATGATTTATTGACATTAATCAATTCCTTAAAATATAATCAAAAAATCGTTAGAGAGACAATAAAAACTAAATGAAATACTATTTCTCCTGACTTTGACATAATCTTTGAAACAAACTCCAAATCCTTAGGGTGTAAAATCACCTATTGACATGATTTAGGCAATATTCTTAAAGGCGCCTTTAATTCCGAGAAAAAATAGCCAATTTTCTAATTGATTTCACAATCACTTGATTAAAATGATTAATTTGAACAAATTCAACTTTTGAACAAGCTGTCTATCTTCACAGTTTCTGCATTTCATTTTTATACTTTTTTTTAGCAGACAGTGTTTAACTTCTTTCGATTGTGAAATTATCTATGGGATTACAATATAAGTGTTGTACGTGACCAAAGCGTCAATGTGATCACACGTCACTTTTATGACACGTTTGTCTTTGTTCTGTTAAAGATTGAGAATCAAGTACTTTGAGAAGAGATAATTTTACAATAAAATTTACTTTTTGATGAAAATTATTAATGAATGCATAAGGACAAATAGGTCACATAACGAATAATAGGATCGTGTTTTAGTGTTTATTTTGAATTTCAATTCACATTAACATTATTTGAGGAGACTACTCCAAGGTTAATGAGTAAATAATGAATAGCGGGGGCAATATATTAATATTTGTTACTTGTCTTATGCCAAAGCCAAATTTACAGTTCTAATTATGAAATTTTAAATCACAATGTAATGTAATTATTAAACCACATATTTGTTTCCCTTCAAAGAAAAGAGTACACCTTTTAACAATGTTTGATTCCATTTTCTCCTCAGGTGTTCTTTGGGTGTACGGCGATGTCATTCCCGGCTCGGTGGATGTCATGAATCGTTTCAAGGAGATCGGCAAGAAGATTTTCTTTTGTACCAACAATTCAACGAAAACTCGCAAGGAACTCCTAACCAAATCCCAAAATATGGGCTTTGACATAGCCGAACACGAGGTCATATCGACGGCAAATTCTCTGGCGGCCTATTTGAAAGCCCGCAAATTCAACAGAAAAGCCTTCGTCATAGGTTCCGAGGGTATTACCAAAGAATTGGATGCCGTAGGCATTGAACACACCAAAGTGGGGCCCGAACACATGCCCGGCACTCTACAGCAATACTTGTCGAATCATTTTTCGCTTGACGAAAATATAGGAGCTGTAATTGTTGGTTTCGACGAGTACTTTAGCTTTCCGAAAATGACAAAAGCCGCCTCTTATCTCAATCGGCCGGATTGTTTGTTCATTGCCACCAACACAGATGAAAGGTTTCCCATGCCCAATATGGTGGTGCCGGGAACGGGCAGTTTTGTGCGGGCCATTGAAACCTGCGCGGAAAGGAAGGCGACGGTTATTGGCAAGCCCAATACCGCGATATGTGAGCATCTTATCAACGATGGCACCATAGTGCCCGAAAGAACCCTAATGATTGGCGACAGGTGAGTAATTGTTTAATGTCAAGTGTATCGTCGCATGTTGGCGGCGATAGATAAGCAGAGATAATAGAATGTATTTTGTTTTGTTTTTTTATTACATTGTATGTAGGTGTAACACGGATATCTTGCTGGGCTATAATTGCGGCTTTCAGACCTTGCTGGTGGGCAGCGGTATACACCAATTGAACGATGTGGATTCATGGAAAACCTCAACAGATCCGGAATTGCATAAATTGATACCAGATGTGTATTTACCCAAACTGGGTGACTTAATGAAATTCCTTTAGAAAATCAGAAAAATACTATACTAAGGAACAAATTTGAAAAGTTTCGCTCTATCTCCCCCCCCCCCCCAAATTATTTGAATTTGATAGAATGTCGACTACTTGCTGTAAACACTGTGAATTTTCATGTGAATTTATCTATCTATCGGTCTATCTACCTATCTATCTATCTTTTTTATCTATCACTCGTATTAAGAATCATGACATTTTCTAATAATTTATACGGATGATTACAAGGTTGGAGCTTTTATTATCGTCTAGTTTGTGTTGTTAGCAAAAAAAAAAAACAAAACAAAATATGATAAACAAAATAAAATTGTAAACAGTTTACAATGGATACGAATGGTGGTATTTAATCATTGAGAAATTGTATTGAAATGTTCGCTGCGTCTCAAAGGAGATGGGATATTTAAGAAGGATAAAAAACAGACTGTCCGCATTAAGTCAGAAATTGGAGGAGGAGAGCGGAATATAAGAATCTAGCATTTTCGTATACATCAGAGTATTGTGGAAATTATTGGAAATAGTCGAAAATGTAAGATCTTTTTCAGAGAAGTCTGAGCGTTTTCGGATATTTCAGAGTTTGTCTACACAATTTCCAATTGAAATTGAGAAAATACAACATCATATTGAGAAAATACAAATTGAAATTGAGATATGCAAATTGAAATTCAGAAATGTACATTGGAATTGCGAAAATACAAATTGAAAATCAGAAATGTAAATTGGAATTGAGAAAATACAAATTGGAAATCAGAAATGTAAATTGGAATTGAGAAAATACAAATTGAAAATCAGAAATGTAAATTGGAATTGAGAAAATACAAATTGAAGTTCAGAAATTTAAATTGATATTGAGAAAATAAAAATTGAAATTCAGAAATGTAAATTGAAATTTAGAATATACAATTAGATATTGAGAAATAAACAAAATTAATTTCAATTTACGTTTCTGAATATCAATTTGATTTCAATTTTCATTTTCTTAATTTCAATTTTGGATTTTCTCGATTTCAATTGCATTTCTCAATTTCAAATTGAATTTTCTGAATTTTCTGAATTTCAATTTACATTTGTCATTTTCAATTTGTATTTTCTAAATTTCAATTTGCATTTCTTAATTTCATTTGTATTTTCTCAATTCCAATTTGCATTTCTGAATTTCAATCTGTATTTGCTCCATTTAAATTTTTATTTTTCAATTTCAACTTGCATTTTCTCAATTTCAACTGAAAATGGTTCAGAAATCTATGACTTCCTCCATATACCGGAATATATGGCTGATTATTTTCAAAGAAGTCTGTGCGTTTGCGATTATTTTAAAGTTTGGCCAGTTTTTTGGAAGTCAGATTATTTTCAGAAAAGTCTGCGCGTTTTCACTGACTGAAATCAGTAGAAAGTGGCAGAATGTCAGATTATTTTCAGATAAGTCTGAGTATTTTCGGTTATTTCAGAGTTACGCTCTGGCCTATGGAAATAGACAGAATATATGCCAGATTATTTTCATACAAGTCTGAGAGTTTTCGGTTATTTCAGAGTTAAATTAAAAATCAGTAGAAAAAAAGCAGGTTGTCAGAGAAGTCTGATCATTTTTATAATTATGATGCCTACAAATATTGTAAATTTCACTTTCACATAGAAACAGTGGTTTTGGAAGAGTCTCCTTAAAATTGAGAAACAAATTTTGCTGGTACAAAAAACTATAAAAAATTGGAAAAAATTTATTTATTTTTTATTTTTTAATAGCTAACATTCTAATGACGATAACAATGTCTATATGTAAACAATTTCTACACATACAAGTATATGAAAAATTGTAGGTCTATGATTAACTCCTTTACAAATAAGAGAGTATTTTAGTTTATTTTCTAATAGGTGGAACGAGGAAAAAATGACCTCTTCGAAAAAATCTGTAGATAAATTTAGAAGTTGACCCTTATTATTGATGTAAGGGAACGTGAAAAAATCGGGAACAAATATAAACATGTAAATTTAATCGTATGAATGAAAATATCGCTTATTTACAAAAAAAAAATAAAAATTTCTGTATAAAATTTGTAGACGAAAAAGTCTAGAATCTTGCTAGATTGTGTATTTAAGTGAAATCTATCGTTCTTACCGCAAAACTCGATCTACGATTTTTTCATGTCACGCCATTTTGCATTTCAAGTGACGATATGTACAAGAAGGGCTATAATTTCTACAGTTATCCATAAATTTTCATCAAATAAGTCTTCTTAACTTCGTTAATATGTCAGCTACTAAAAAAAATATTGTGTTATCTATTTTGTAAATCGATGTTTCGCGCTATTTAAAAAATCATTATCTTTTTAAAAAATCTTTGCGTCTATAAAGTGGGTCATAACTTTTACATTATTTATCCATAGATATTTTAAATATAGACATTGCTTTCTACTTTTAAATGTTAGCTATTAAAATATAAAACAAAATATTTTTTCCAAATTTCTTTTTCCATTTTTAAGGGGTTTTTCGTACCAGAAAAAAATTTCAAAAAAATGATTTTGTTAAAAAAAATCTCAATTTTTAGAAGTCTGTTGCTAAACTACTTTTTATATGTGAATTATTAATTACATCAATTGACCCTATTATTACTTATACTCCCAAAATGAGAGTACAAATATTAAATTAATATTAAATATTAATTGGAATTTTGGTAAAAAATAAAAATAATATCCATAAAAAAAATTTAATATCTTTTTTAGTTTAAAAAGCTAAAATGCATCTGAAATTGTTAACCAAAGTTAAAAAAATCATGCTTTAAAAAATGCGCCTACAATTTCTGCATAGATCTTTAGCTATTAAAAAATATTTTTTTATGTTTTTATGGGTCACAAAAACTGATTTTTTCGAAAAAAATATTTTTTTCTCAATTTTTAGAAGTGTGTTCTTAAAACACGTGTGAAAGTAGAATTCGTAACGTAATTACCTTCAATTGAAGATATAAGTGGGTGTGATCGGAAAAAAGTAGAATTCGAAACGTAATTACCTTCATATATCGAGGGCTTATATTCATAAGTGGCTTTGAACAAAAAACATAACTTTTCAGGAGAGCAAAAAAAAACAGATTTTCTCCTTAATTTTAAGAGTAATTATTAATCATTATTCTACAGTTCAATTTAGAAAGGATTACTAATTGCTACGATTGAAAAGTTTCCTATTATTCGCGATTTTATGGTTCATAGCCACTTGCATGTTTAAAATTGAGCACTATGAATGTTTAAATAAGCACATAGCCCTTTATGCCTAAATATATAAATAAGATTTGTAAACTCGATAACGTTTTTCATGAAATCTTGGCAATGTTGTATAGAAAAAGCATTTTTTGTGATGTGCGAATATAAAGATTCCGGCTTCATCCGTCAGATTGGTACCATTTTATCCCTTTTTCAAAATATCAAAAATATATATTGCGGTAGGGCACGGTAAACAAAAAATACAAATTGGATATTTTTGGAAAATTTTCATTTTCGCGGGAATTATGGCTAAAATGAATTTCACCAATGAAGTTTTTGTTTTATTTTTTTTTTTATTTTCTCGCTATCTTACCAAAGGATCCGGCTGAATTTTTGTTTGTGTCAATGTCGCTTGTAACGTATATGTAGTTAGTCGCTCCAATTGATGAAAAATCCGCGGTTGCAATTGGTTATATTTGAACTTTCTTCATCCAGGATTCTGAAACTTTTCTGACACAAACATTCCGAATGAAGTCAGCAATCATATGCTATAAAAATATATATTTTTGGTATTCTCAATATGATAAAAAGTTACGCGGGTTTTTCTAAAGATACTTTACACAATTTTTGATTTTACAGCCTCGATTTATCATATATTAACCTGATAACTTGGAAATCAAAATGCTATTGACGCGAAATGATGGAATTTGATAATACGATATACCCTAAATCTAGAAAAATGTTTTTAACGAAATCGTTGTAGCGAATTATAACCTTCGGTTATATGCTGCTCCATTGTTGAACTATTTTATTTCTATTATTTTTATGTTCACAAACTAACGTGTGGGTTGATAGCCAAATTAAAAAAGGCTTTAGAAAAAAATCGTTTCCAAATGTATATGACAGATGACATCCAAATCTGAGAATAGTTTGGCATCAAAAACTCATTTTCGAGAAAATGGTTCATACCAAGGCGTATTTATACAGGTGATAGCACTAGAACAACAACAAATTCGGCAACAACAAAATACAAGTAATTTTTTGAATGGTGAGCCATACTGTCAAAGCAAAATATATGGGATTTGACAGTTTCGGTTACTTTTGAATGAAAAAAATTTCAGTCAGCTGGGCTCCTGCTATCACCTTTATAAATACGCCTTGGTTCATAAGCCCTCGATATATAAGTGGGTTGGATCGGACATATATTCGTGAAAATTGGAAATTTACTACAAAAAATAATCATAATTAATATCGTTGTCGAGTTTAAAGCCCTTTTAAGCCCCTTCGGCAATATTTTTGTTAACTTAACGAAATCCACAGAATTTGGCGGAAAAGAAGCCAGATTTTTTTTGTAAAAAAATATCCATAATTTTTTAATATGGTTTTTGCATTTAAAAATCCAAAATATATAGGAAATGTTATGAAATCAATGAAATTAGACTTAAAAGTAGCCGGATTTTTTTTTCCTAAAAAAATGCAACGAATTTTCAACTTCAAAAATATCCATAATTCTTTTAATATCGTTTTCAAGTTTTAAAAGCCCTTCGGCAATATTTTAGTTGTGAAATCCATGGATCTCAACTATTTTGTCGGATTTTGATACTAATTTTCCTCCGAACTTACTCCGGAATTTTGCCCGAAATCTCCAAGAAATCCGCACAACCTTCTGACCCAGACAAATTCGCAAGATGTTTAACCAACGCAAACATTTGCTGAATTTCCAACCGTATTCTGAAATTATTGTTCATGGATTGTAGGGTGTTTCTGCGTGCGTCACGATTATCATTTATATGAAATGACAGAATCAGCTGATTCTTTTTATATAAAAGCTGTTCACCCATAACAAGAGGGAAGAGTAGAGAGAGCGAGAGAGAGAAATATTTGTGTGAGAATAAACAACAGAGAAAGAGAGGAGAAAGAGAGAAGAAAAAGCTCTGGTCAAACTGGTAAAAGCTCCAAGCTGTCAATAGGAGGAAATAAATTGATATTTGGATTTGACCCGACTGTTTTTTTTTTCGAAATCCAGTAAAATATTTTTAAATATGGAAATGAAAGAAATTGTGAATTTAAGTTGAATCCAGGATGGATATCTACTGTTCCAACTCCATATGTATATATTTTCCATGTTTAGGAAACTTCCATTCATTCCAGTAAATAGAAATAAAAAGAAAAAAAATATATATGAACATTGTAATGTTTGCTCTACATCGGTTTTTATGGAAGAAATTTCAAAATTCAAGGCGTCTTTATGGCTGTGAAGCTTACGCAAAATATAAACACAGCTGTACCCACCTGTCTTTACTGCCTAAGGAAGAAGTACGAACGTTTTTCGGGACATATCTGGAGGCCATAATAAGTGATGCAGATGGTAAGTGGTGAGATAACGGACCAAATTGTGTTTGATTGCTGACAATCCGAAGGAAATCAGTTTAGATGTTCAGAACCCGTAATTTTGTAGGTTTATGGAAGCTCCCACCAAACAAAATATCCATTTAACGACTTTTCCCATCTTTTCCTCCCTTTTCCAGGCGTTCTTTGGCTTCATGAAAACCCCATAGACGGCTCGATGAGAACCCTTAACCACTTAAGGGCATGTGGCAAAAGAGTTTTCATTGTCACCAACAACTCAACGCGAACACGTGAATACCTTAGCGAGAAAGCCTGTTCCATGGGTTTAAAAATCTGCCAGGAAGAAATTATATGTCTAACCTATGCCACCGTGGAATATTTGAAAAGCATACATTTCCAAAAGCGTTCCTTCATTGTAGGCGCCAAAGGATTGGCTGCTGAATTTGCTAAAGCCGGTCTAAAATATTCGACAGTGGGCGTAGGGGCTGATCCCATGCTGACGTCCATGAAAGTCATGAGAGAAAATGTGCGCTTGGAAAACGATATCGGAGCGGTGATAGTGGGCTTCGACAGTCACTTTAGTTATCCGAAAATGGCCAAAGCTTGTGCCTATCTTCTGCGAGATCCCACCTGTTTATTTATAGTCACCAATCGTGATGAGCAAATACCTACGCCGACTGTAATATTGCCGGGGACGGGATGTTTTTCGGCCGCCCTGGAAGTGGGTTCGGAACGAAGGGCAACCCTAATAGGCAAGCCAAGTAAGCAGCTTGTCTTGCCTCTAATAGAAAAGGGTTGGGTGAAACCCGAAACGACTATAATGATTGGGGATCGGTTGGTGGAAAGGTGTCATGGAATTAATCTTGGACTGAATGTGAAGCTAATTCTGCCACTTTCAAACGATAATTAATTCCAAAGGACTTGCACATTTCGAAAATCTTTGATTTTTGTATCTTTAATGATTTTCTTTCCATTTTAGTGGTTCCACTGATATGGTTTTTGCTTATAATTGCGGTTTTTATACACTATTTGTGGGTAGCGGTGCAAATTCTCTTGCGGATGTGAGAAAATGGCAGACATCAAATGATTGTGAATTGCAAAAAATGATTCCCGATTTTTATTTACCACGATTGGGTGATCTATGGACGATTTTGTGCGAATAAAAAACGTCTAAGAATCGTAATATAAAATATGTTATATAAAATATATGTGTCCTTGATCGATTCTTTCCACAGGGTTTACTGGCAAGTTGAAAGTATTTTTAATTGGTAGGGAAATAACAAAAAAAGAATGTATGTAGCGAGTATGACAGTATAAATAAAGATCCAGTGAATTTAACCAATGTAGTGTGTCGCTCAGGTGTACCATATTGTTTTTAATTAATTCTGTGATTTTTTAGGGAAAAATATAACTTGAAAAATGCACATGCTTCCAACATTTTTTTATTGTTTTTTTTTTAAGGCAACAAAATTATTTCTTTTGTAGATCTTTCGTTTCTTCCTGAAGATGCAAATTTCTGTTATTTTTCTTAAAGAAGACATAATTTACATCTGGAATCAATTTTGACTAATTTGAAATCAATCCCGGTATGTCCTCTTCAAGATTGCGAATATTTCTATAACAAAAAAAATAATTACAATAACTCAATTCGCAAAGCAACTATTCGAAAAAATGAACACTCAAAGGAATTTGTCAGTAAAAGAAAGCAGAAAGTAAGAGCAGTAGTAAGAGCAGATTTTCTGCTGAAAAAGAGATTTGTATCTGCTGAAATAGCAAAGAGTTGTTTGCGGTTTTTAGCATTAAAGAAAAACGCTTTCTTGAAACTTTAAGCATATGTACAGAACAATAGAGCCAGTTAACCATTTTATTAACATAAAGGGTGTACTTTTTTGTTTCATATTCACATTTGTTTCAATTCACATATTTTTCCTTTCCCGTATCCCGGGAAATTCGTACGGGAATCCCGCGGGAATTCGATAGAAATTTTACACATTTCTTCGCATAATTTTCACAATAAAAATGTTGTACAATAATTTAGCTCATATCGGTCAAATATTGCAGTTCGATGACAAATACGTTCGGATATTCACCCAAAATTCACTTTTTCGGTGTTTGGCTGTCAAACTCCATATGAAAAAATTTAAAAACTTTTTAGTTTTTTCGATTGAATTTTTTTTTTGGTCTGTAATCAATATTTGATTTTTAAAAACCCAGAAAAATGAGGTCAATCGTTTGAAAATATTTTAAACAATGCTATAGAAAACGCAAGTAACAAGGCGTATTTATAAAGGTGATAGCAGGAGCCCAGCCGACTGAAATTTTTATACCCTCCACCTCCAGGATGGGGGTATACTAACTTTGTCATTCCGTTTGTAACACCTTGAAATATCGACCTGCGACCCTATAAAGTATATATATTCTTGATCGTCATATAATTCTAAGACGATCTAGCCATGTCCGTCCGTCCGTCCGTCTGTCCGTCTGTTGAAAGCACGCTAGCATCTAAACGAAAGGAGCTAGAACGTTCAAATTTTCCATAAATGCGTCTTATAGTCGTAGATCGGTTGGGATTGAAATGGGGCGAAATCGGCAAAAAGGAAAAAAATTTTCCCTCACAAGGACTAAAAATACCCATGATAATCCCTAATATTTTAGCGTATTTAAGCATTCTTTTTGAATATTTCTGTTTATATTTGCTTGATATTTGGTATGCGCATTCCCCTTATAGCAAAAACGTGCACCATAAAGTGATTCTTATTTGTAGGGGGCGAAATGGGACAAAAAGGGATAAAAATGGTACCTATCAAACGACAACAGATAGAAACACGAAATTTGGCGTGTACATTCCTCTAATAGAGTAGATACATAATATTATGTATTTTTTCTAAATTCGTACTTTTAAGGGGTTAAATGGGGATAGAGGGATAAAAATAGTACCAACGGCTGCACCCAGAATAATGAAATTCGATGTATACATTCATATGATTGCGTAGACACGTGAAATAAAAGAACTTTCTAAAATTCGTACTTTTTGGGGTTCAAATGGAAAAAGGGGATAAAAATAGTACCTACCAAATGAACGCAGCTAAAATCATAAAATTCGGAGTATACATTCCTCTGACTGCGTAGGCACGAAAAATAAAACGTTTTTTTCCAAATTCGTACTTTCAAGGCATATAATGGCTACAGGGGATAAAAATAGTACCAACTAAACGAATACAGCTGGAATGATGAAATTCAGTGTCTACATCCCTCTAATTGTGTAGATACGTAAAATAAAGTGATTTTAGATAGTCGTACTCTTGAGGGGGCAAATTGCAAAAAGGGGATAAAAATGGTACCAACAAAATGGCCGCTGATAGAATCATGGAATTCGGTGTATACATTCCTCTGACTGCATAGCCACGTAAAATATTCGTACTTTATTTTGTTGCTTTTACGACAAAAAATGGTAGAATCACGAAGTTTTTTTATACTGCGTACGTGAGAGATAAGATATTTTCAAAATTTATACTTTTGAAATTAAAACAGGATGGAAATACAACCAACCAAACGACTGTAGCTGAAAATACACTCTCTATCCCCCAATATTTAGGGTATTTATAATTGCTGCCTTATATTTACTTCATGAATTGAAGTATTATTTCCTTTATATATATACATAGTATACAAATATTGGTAGCCTTGGCTTATTAATTAAATTTCTTATTTTCATACAGTTAAAATTTGTTGCGGACATTCCTCTTGTAGCTTGGAAGCACCACAAAAAAATAAAAGTTAGCGGGCGAAATGGGACAAAAAGGGATAAAATATGGTACCAATGATACGACAACAGCTAGAGTCATGAAATTCGGTGTGTACATCCCTTTAATTGCATAGACACGTAAAATAGAGGGATTTTTCGAAATTCGTACTTTTAAGGGATATAATTAAAAAGAGGGATAAAAATGGGACCTACCAAATGGGACCAAGTTGAAATCATGAAATTCGATGTATACATTCTGACTATGAAGACTCGAAAAAGTTTTTTTTTTTCGAAATTTGTACATTTGTGGGGCGAATGGGGATATCTTTAAAATTTATACTTTTCTTATCACTTTGTCTGTATCTGAAAATGCTTCTTTTTAATGGCGACTGACAATCGCCTAATATTTAGGCATGTTCACTTTCACAATCGAACAAGTCGATTTTAAAAAGTGCGCATAAGTATACTTTATAGTTCGAATAGTAAACAAATATAGTAATGTCCATAAAAATATCACAATTTTCGTAATATGGTACTGTGCTTCTATGTAAAGTCGACATCCTTTAATCTGCTGGTAATACTGTGGAATGCACTCCGTGGTGGAGGGTATATAAGATTCGGCCCGGCCGAACTTAACGCCTTCTTACTTGTTTATCATTCCTTCTTTTCGACCTCGGATTAGAAGAAAACAAATTATTAGGTCCTACGTTCTATGTGCATAAAAATATTCCGTGGAAAAAATTCTATATTTAAAATAGGGAATCTAAAATGAGATCACAACGTTAAAAATGCGAAACCAATTTCGCCAAAAAAAATGATTTTTTTCTTGTTGCTCATATATCTCTATCTAAAAATTATTTTTTATTTATTTTTTGTGGACATTGAGGCATATTCATAAAAAATTATGAACATTTTTTTGTTTAACATTCCGCCGAAGGTGTCTCTATTTTACTGTCATTTTCGAAATATAGGTACGATCACACCCGATTATACTATTTTCTTCATTAGGATCCCATTTATAATAATATAATATTTTGTTATATAACCAAAAACTTTAAAAATAATGATTTAAAAAACTCTTTTTCATCTACATGTTTTTAACTTAACTTAACTTTAATTCAAGTAATTATTTTTTATTGATTTAATGATTTCGAAATTTCTGTGTACTTTTTGGACAAAAAACTCTATAGACCGATGTTAAAAATTCGAAACCGTTAACAATTTTTTTATTTAACTGGAAAGTACATTTCAAATTCGAATTGTGCCTCAACGGCTCTACAAAACAATAAATATTCCCTCGGGCGTACTGCTATAAGAGAGCATGCCGAAAGCTCCACTAGATCTTGACGATGTGGAGCGATTAGAGCGGCAGAGAGAGAGTAGCGCAGAGTGTAAAACGCAATACAAATAAAAACATTAACATTAATAATAAAAATGTATACAAAAAAGCATGTTGTAAGCAGTGCTAAGGGGTCATTAGCAGAGGAAACAAGCGTCCAGAAATATTAAAGATTAAAAGAAAAGAAATTCCAGCTTTTTTGTGAAGATTCAACCCCAACACCCAGCCAACATGTTTACAAAGCCTATAAATTTAAATAATATCGACGACGATAAACAATTCAAGAAGAGGTGGTTGGATTCATTCGATGTCATATTCACCGATTGCGATTGTGAGTATGGTCTGAGGTTGCCATCTTGCACAATAACATCGGGTTTGTGGGGGATTTCTCGTATCTTTTTTAGGTGTACTCTGGCATGACGATGTGGTAATAGCCGGAGTTCCGGAAACGATCAACGCTCTTCAGGCTCTGGGCAAGAGAGTATATTTCGTTACGAATAATGGCACAAAAACCCGTTATGAATTGTGCCAAAGGGCCCTATCGATGAACTTTGACATCGAGGAGACACAAATAATAGCACCCACCTTTTCCATAGCCGAATATCTGGGCAAACATCTGGAGGCCGGTGAAAAGGCCTATGTTATAGGCAGTGCAGCCTTGGGCAAGGAATTGACTTCACAAAATATTCAACATTTTGGTTTGGGTCCCGACACGGTGCACGGCACTTGGGTGGATGTTCTGGCCGCGGTGGACAAGCAAACGAAGACGGAAAGCATTGGAGCTGTTGTCGTGGCTTTCGACGAACACTTCAGCTATAATAAAATGATAAAAGCTTCCAACTTTTTGGGGCAAAATGAGAAATGCCTCTTTTTGGCCACAAATGCCGATGCCGTTTCCAAATTTCCCCAGTATCATATACCAGGTAGGTGGTGTATTATATAGTTATGCTCAGTGATTTAAAAGAATCTTTTATTACAGGCACGGGGGCGATTTTGAAAGCTATTGAAACCTGTGTGGGACGAGAAGCTTTGATAATGGGGAAACCAAATCCATTGATCTGTGAGAATTTGCTACAGACGGGTGTGATAAATCCGAAAAGAGCTCTAATGATAGGCGATTGGTAAGTACTTAATTATGGCTTGTTTATACTACCTGATACACCAAAAGGGGTTGTTTACACTTAAAAATTTAATACAAAATGGTCGTGGAGAAAAAATTGCACAATTCAGCAGATCGAAAGTTTGAAAAAGGTTTATTGATCTACTTTAAAATTGCCCTACAAATCTTTAAGTGTAAACTCCCCTTTTACTGCTAAAGAAAAGCTGACTTCAGGAACTTTTCCTCAGACCTTCAAAATAACGAATTTCCACTGTTTCTTTTGCAGTTACAAAACAGATGTTACATTTGGAAAAAATTGCGGTTTCACCACCCTATTGGTGGGCACAGGCCGCTACAATTGGTCAGATGTTGAGGAATTGATTAAAAGCGGCAGCAGCGCATATATTCCCAATTTTTATCTATCGTCTTTGAGTGATTTGAGATCTTACCTTTAAAGAAATTACACATATGCATTTTAAAACAATATCAATACTACTAATTGATCGTTTTATTATTATAATATAATTAGTATTTAAAATTTTAACAATTATCACATAATTATTGTTAAATATGTAAAGCTTTTACACCAATACACAGTTGCAAAATAAATGTAACTATTAAAATGCTTAAATGTAATGATATATCATAGTTAACTATGTATATATATATAAAATTAAACTATTAAATATTTCGTTTTTATATATTTATATTATTTTGGAAGTTTCGTTTTTCTTTTTATATAATACGCCTTTTTATTAGAGTACATTAGTTATAGTAATTATTCAATTGATATTCAATTTAATGACAAGTTTTAAGATTTTGAGCTCAATTGGAGAGTAGTGGACATTTTGAGAAGAATTTTCTATAAGAAAAAATCTGAGGAAACATTGTAATAAGAAGAATTGCCTCTGATCAAGTTTTTTTTTATAAGAAAAATTGTCTGGGATCAACTAAGATCTATAAGAGAAGTTGCTTCAGGTCAATATTTCTCTATGAAATGTTGCCTCAGGTCTAACTTTCTAAAGAGTGATTTTTTTGAGGTTAGGATTTTCATGCATTAGTATTTGACAGATCACGTGGGATTTCAGACATGGTGTCAAAGAGAAAGATGCTCAGTATGCTTTGACATTTCATCATGAATAGACTTACTAACGAGCAACGCTTGCAAATCATTGAATTTTATTATCAAAATGCGTGCTCTGTTAAGAAAGTTCAGAAAGAAAGAAATTGTGTTCAGCGACGAAGCTCATTTTTGGCTCAATGGGTACGTAAATAGGCAGAATTGTCGATTTTGGAGTGAATATCAGCCAGAAGCATTGCAAGAGCTACCAATGCATCCAGAAAAAGTCACAGTTTGGTGCGGTTTATGGGCTGGTGGCATCATTGGACCGTACTTCTTCAAAGATGATGCGAATCGTAACGTAACTGTGAAAGTAGCCTCTGGCCAACTTTTCTATAAGAAAAGTAGCCTCTGGCCAACTTTTCTATAAGAAAAGTAGCCTCTGGCCAACTTTTCTATAAGAAAAGTAGCCTCTGGCCAACTTTTCTATAAGAAAAGTAGCCTCTGGCCAACTTTTCTATAAGAAAAGTAGCCTCTGGCCAACTTTTCTATAAGAAAAGTAGCCTCTGGCCAACTTTTCTATAAGAAAAGTAGCCTCTGGCCAACTTTTCTATAAGAAAAGAAGCCTCTGGCCAACTTTTCTATAAGAAAAGTAGCCTCTGGCCAACTTTTCTATAAGAAAAGTAGCCTCTGGCCAACTTTTCTATAAGAAAAGTAGCCTCTGGCCAACTTTTCTATAAGAAAAGTAGCCTCTGGCCAAGGTTTTTATAAGAAAAATAGCCTCTGGCCATGTTTTCTATAAGAAAATTGATTCTGACCAAGTTTTCTATAAGAAAAATAGCCTCTGACCAAGTTTTCTTTAAGAAAAATAGCCTCTGGTCAAGTTTTCTATAAGAAAAGTAACATGTGGCCAACTATAAGAAAAGCTGTCTGAGATCATCTTATCTATAAGAAAAGCAGTCTGATATCAGCTTTTCTATAAGAAAAGCTGCCTGATATCAGCTTATCTATAGAAAGCTGTCTGAGATCAGCCTATCCGATATCAGTTTGTCTATAAGAAAAGAATTCTGATATCAGCTTTTCTACAAGAAAAGCTGTCTGAGATCAGCTTTTCTACAAGAAAACCTATCTGAGATCAGCTTTTCTATAAGAAAACCTATCTGAGATCAGATTTTCTACAAGAAAAGCTGTATGAGTTCAGCTTTTTTATAAGAAAAGCTGTATGATACCAGCTTTTCTACAAGAATAGCTATCTGAGATTAGCTTTTCTATAAAAGCTGTCTGAGATCTGCTTTTCTATAAAAAAAAGCTGTCTGAGATCAACTTATCTATAAGAAAAGCTGTCTGATATCTATAAAAAATCAGATATCAGCTTTTCTATAAAGCTGTTTGAGATCAGCTTTTCTATGAGAAAAGCTTTCTGAGATAATTTGTTCTATAAGAAAAGTTTCTCGACCATTTACATATAATTTCATTTTCATACCCAGGAGACTTCTTGTTGCTAATTCTTTGGAGGGGAATTAGTATTTTTTCTTATTTACATATACGTGTTTGAAAGCTTATATTAAAATTATTCAATAACAATAGTAGAGGTTTTTTTAACGTACATATCTTTAAACCTTAAATAATATATATAGAGATTTAAGTAGCATTAATCAGTGCAACATTTTGAAACCTTAATGCTTTTCATAAGCTTTATGGATCCAATTTCAATTCTGATACTATATTCTTTTTTTTAGCAAGCTTTAAAGGTCTTCGTCGAACTTTCGTTATTTTGAAAACAATTTGGATTTAATTAAATTATACAAAAAGCTCATTTCATAGAAATTAACTAAAGTTTTACATGGCTTAATTAAAGTTTTAGAAAGCTTTGCAAGGCTTAACCAACGTTTTATTAAATTTAACATAAGCTTTATACAGCTTTACTAAAGTTTTGTGGCATTTGCAAAAGCTTACAGCCTTTTCACACTTAATTCAGTGTGAAAAGTTCATTAAAGTTTTTTTCCAGTGTTTGTTAGCGTCTGTTTCATTCTTCCAGAAATTAGTTGTATTAGTAAAAGTTAGCATAGTTTGGCAATTTAGTTAGAAGAAATCATAATCATAACAAGCAGAAGCAGCATATTAAGTTGTCTTGTAAAAGCTTACACACATATTACATATTTTATTAACAATTGATCCCCTCGGTGTGGGGTTCATCCCCCAGTTAACATTTGTTTGTTTCACATTTTTCTTCTGCTTTTGGATTTCTTCTCTTCTGGACGTGTCTAAATTGCCAAAAGGTAACATCAGGTGGCCGTGTTACTGTGGGCCAAAATGCGCGAGCTGCGCGACAAGTAGCCATACCAATAGAACACATTGATGAGGAAGAACAGTATGGGGAAAACGATGCGAGAGGCCCGATCGATTTTCGAAACTGAATTATATTGAGGGGTGCGCTTGCCCTTGCGCCGGGCATCTAGTTCTTCTCGGCGATAGTAGGACATGCGGCGGCGACCGGGGAATTTCTTGGGTGTGATATCTGTAGGGAAGGATATGTCACAATTTAAAAAAAGTCTATTCATATTATCATCATCCCCCCAACTTACCCTCACTTGCCCTCAAATGCATCTCTTCGCCTTCCTCGTCGGAAGAGCCAAACTGCGCTTTATGACGTCCCCTTTTCTGCTTCCAACAAGACCAGCTCAAGAGTTGCTTCAAACTGTGCATGAAGCCCGATCGTCCTCGACATCTGCTTTCCTTAGAACTTCGTCGTTTCCTCAAGCAGTCTTTACGATTCGGCATACTTATGGAACACATGGACAGGGGTATAACTTCGTAAATTTTGGACTCTGTACTGCTGCTGTTGACATATTCCTCCGGACTCATGCCCAGTTTATGCGTTTGTCTTACTGCGCTTTCCGTTTCCGTCTCCGAGTCCAATTCTTCGATTATGAAATAACATTCGCCCGAACCGTACTTCGTGAAATAGTGCACTACCGCAAACTGCAATATCGTTGCAAAGATGAAGGCAAACGAAAGAAATACGAAAAAATCCAAAGCCGTGGGATAGGGCACCTTGGGCAGATCGGTGCGTGCCTCCAGGCCCAAAAAGGTCATCGTGAGTACGGTAGTTATGCCGAGAGAAACGCGATCGGCTGTTGCCTCACGATTCAGCCAAAATGAGACCCATGAGAGCACCACCAGGAGGCAACAGGGACCATAGACTTGAATGAGGAAGTTGCCCATGTGGCGTTGTAGATGGAAGTTGACCATAAGCATGGAGTATTCGGCTGAAAAGAAAATTGGAATGGAAAATGATTACAATAAAATCAAACTTAGGCCAATTTTTCTCTAGGAAAACTTGTCCGGGGACAAATTTTCTATAGGAAAACTTGTCCGGGGACAAATTTTCTATAGGAAAACTTGTCCGGGGACAAATTTTCTATAGGAAAACTTGTCCGGGGACAAATTTTCTATAGGAAAACTTGTCCGGGGACAAATTTTCTATAGGAAAACTTGTCCGGGGACAAATTTTCTATAGGAAAACTTGTCCGGGGACAAATTTTCTATAGGAAAACTTGTCCGGGGACAAATTTTCTATAGGAAAACTTGTCCGGGGACAAATTTTCTATAGGAAAACTTGTCCGGGGACAAATTTTCTATAGGAAAACTTGTCCGGGGACAAATTTTCTATAGGAAAACTTGTCCGGGGACAAATTTTCTATAGGAAAACTTTTCTATAAAAGCTGTCTGAGATCAGCTTTTCTATAAAAAAAGTTGTCTGAGATCATCGTTTCTATAAGAAAAGCTGTCTGATATCTATAAAAAATCAGATATCAGTTTTTCTATAAAGCTGTCTGAGATCAGCTTTTCTATGAGAAAAGCTTTCTGAGATACATTTTTCTATAGGAAAAGTTTCTCGATCATTTACATATAATTTCACTTTCATGCCCAGGAGACTTCTTGTTGCTAATTCTTTTCTATGTCTTATGTTGGAGGGGAATTAGTATTTTTGCTTATTTACATATACGTGTATGAAAGCTTATATTAAAATTATTCAATAACAATAGTAGAGATTTAGTTTAATTTTAAACGTACATATCTTTAAACCTTAAATAATATATATAGAGATTTAAGTAGCATTAATCAGAGCAACATTTTGAAACCTTAATGTTTTTCATAAGCTTTATGGATTCAATTTCAATTCTGATACTATATTGTTTTTTAGCAAGCTTTAAAAGTCTTCCTCGAACTTTCGTTATTTTGAAAATAATTTGGATTTAATTAAATTATACAAAAAGCTCATTTCATAGAAATTAACTAAAGTTTTACATAGCTTAATTAAAGTTTTAGAAAGCTTTGCAAGGTTTAACCAACGTTTTATTAAATTTAACATAAGCTTTATACAGCATTACTAAAGTTTTGTGGCATTTGAAAAAGCTTACAGCCTTTTCACACTTAATTCAGTGTGAAAAGTTCATTAAAGTTTTTCCAGTGTTTGTTAGCGTCTGTGTCATTCTTCCAGGAAGGAAAACTTGTCCGGGGACAAATTTTCTATAGGAAAACTTGTCCGGGGACAAATTTTCTATAGGAAAACTTGTCCGGGGACAAATTTTCTATAGGAAAACTTGTCCGGGGACAAATTTTCTATAGGAAAACTTGTCCGGGGACAAATTTTCTATAGGAAAACTTGTCCGGGGACAAATTTTCTATAGGAAAACTTGTCCGGGGACAAATTTTCTATAGGAAAACTTGTCCGGGGACAAATTTTCTATAGGAAAACTTGTCCGGGGACAAATTTTCTATAGGAAAACTTGTCCGGGGAAAAATTTTCTATAGGAAAACTTGTCCGGGGACAAATTTTCTATAGGAAAACTTGTCCGGGGACAAATTTTCTATAGGAAAACTTGTCCGGGGACAAATTTTCTATAGGAAAACTTGTCCGGGGACAAATTTTCTATAGGAAAACTTGTCCGGTTGACAAATTTTCTATAGGAAAACTTGTCCGGTTGACAAATTTTCTATAGGAAAACTTGTCCGGTTGACAAATTTTCTATAGGAAAACTTGTCCGGTTGACAAATTTTCTATAGGAAAACTTGTCCGGTTGACAAATTTTCTATAGGAAAACTTGTCCGGTTGACAAATTTTCTATAGGAAAACTAGTCCGGGGACAAATTTTCTATAGGAAAACTTGTCCGGGGACAAATTTTCTATAGGAAAACTTGTCCGGGGACAAATTTTCTATAGGAAAACTTGTCCGGGGACAAATTTTCTATAGGAAAACTTGTCCGGGGACAAATTTTCTATAGGAAAACTTGTCCGGGGACAAATTTTCTATAGGAAAACTTGTCCGGGGACAAATTTTCTATAGGAAAACTTGTCCGGGGACAAATTTTCTATAGGAAAACTCGTCCGGGGACAAATTTTCTATAGGAAAACTCGTCCGGGGACAAATTTTCTATAGGAAAACTTGTCCGGGGACAAATTTTCTATAGGAAAACTTGTCCGGGGACAAATTTTCTATAGGAAAACTTGTCCGGGGACAAATTTTCTATAGGAAAACTTGTCCGGGGACAAATTTTCTATAGGAAAACTTGTCCAGGGACAAATTTTCTATAAGAAAACTTGTCCGGGGACAAATTTTCTATAGGAAAACTTGTCCGGGGACAAATTTTCTATAGGAAAACTTGTCCGGGGACAAATTTTCTATAGGAAAACTTGTCCGGGGACAAATTTTCTATAGGAAAACTTGTCCGGGGGCAAATTTTCTATAGGAAAACTTGTCCGGGGACAAATATTCTATAGGAAAACTTGCCCACTAACATTTGTCCCACCGCTCATTGATTCCGAGCATTAACATTTGCCATCACAAATGAATGTTTCCAGCACAATCACAAAAACTTTGTGTACAATCTCGTTGGCATCATATTTACCCTGTTTTTCGTATATGTATGTATGGGTATACATAGGTATGGATGTATGTACTTGTGCATGCATACATGTATAAAGCAATTTGTCTAATTAACAAAATTGATTTTTCAGCCTCATAACCAAGTTAATACTCAACCAACCAATACGATATGTCCCCCTTCGCCATTCGCCATTCGCCCTTCACCCATGACCCATCCTTCAGTCATCAGAGTCATTGGCATATCCTTCACAGGCCATGCCTTCTTGACGGGGGAAAATGCTGCACACTGAGCTAAAGCAAATTGATCGATACGACACCAACGAATCAAGCCACCATGCACAATACAATTTAAATGACCTTAATTGCTATGAAAATCATAATTGTCGTAATGATTGTTGTAATGATAATGACAATAAAGGAGGGCTACCGAAAGACGCCGTACGGAGTGAACGTAAAAGTTGATTTAATACAATTTCCCACAAATTGCCATGTAAACGGACATGTCAACCAGTCAACGTAAATAGAATAATTGAAGGAAATGGCAAATTTGTGAAAATGGCCAATGAGTCGTATGATTATCATCGTTGAGCGTTGAATTGTTTCGTGAGCAGACAGAGCACCGTTCACCATATATGATGGGTCCTTCATTAACACATTGAGGGGTGTGAGTATCAAAGGAGAGATTTCCAATCATTGATTGGGGACAATTTATCAACGGACGTTGGTTTTCGATTCGTGTCTTGGTTAAATATGAACTTGCACTTGAATTAACTCGTTGAAAGGACTCAAAGTCAGTCCTTGCGGTGGGAAAAGGAACTTGTCATCATGTAAGGTTTTCCAATTCCCGGGCTAGTTTTTCTATAGAAAATTTGCCCTGGGTAAGTTTTCCTATAGAAAAGTTCCCCCGGCCGAATTTTCCTACGGAAAAGTTTCCCCAGGCCGAATTTTCCTATGGAAAAGTTCCCCTGGCCGAATTTTCCTATGGAAAAAGTTCCCTCCAGAGGAATTTTCCTATAGAAAAGTTGCCCCAGCCGAACTTTCCTATAGAAAAGATGCCCCCTGTCAAGTTTTTCTATAGAAAAGTTGCCCCCGGACAAGTTTTCCTATAGAAAAGTTGCCCCGGAGAAGTTTTCCTATAGAAAATTTGTCCCCAGACAAGTTTTCCTATAGAAAATTTGTCCCCAGACAAGTTTTCCTATAGAAAATTTGTCCCCAGACAAGTTTTCCTATAGAAAATTTGTCCCCAGACAAGTTTTCCTATAGAAAATTTTTCCCCAGGCAAGTTTTCCTATAGAAAATTTGTCCCCAGACAAGTTTTCCTATAGAAATTTTTCCCCCGGACGAATTTTCCTATGGAAAAGTTCCCCTGGCCGAATTTTCCTATGGTAAAAGTTGCCCTGGCCGAATTTTCCTATGGAAAAAGTTGCCCCAGCCGAACTTTCCTATAGAAAAGATGCCCCCTGGTAAGTTTTCCTATAGAAAAAATGCCCCCTGGCCGAATTTTCCTATAGAAAAAGTTGCCCCAGCCGAACTTTCCTATAGAAAAGATGAAAAGATGAAGTTTTCCTATAGAAAATTTGTCCCCGGACAAGTTTTCCTATAGAAAATTTGTCCCCGGACAAGTTTTCCTATAGAAAATTTGTCCCCGGACAAGTTTTCCTATAGAAAATTTGTCCCCGGACAAGTTTTCCTATAGAAAATTTGTCCCCGGACAAGTTTTCCTATAGAAAATTTGTCCCCGGACAAGTTTTCCTATAGAAAATTTGTCCCCGGACAAGTTTTCCTATAGAAAATTTGTCCCCGGACAAGTTTTCCTATAGAAAATTTGTCCCCGGACAAGTTTTCCTATAGAAAATTTGTCCCCGGACAAGTTTTCCTATAGAAAATTTGTCCCCGGATAAGTTTTCCTATAGAAAATTTGTCCCCGGACAAGTTTTCCTATAGAAAATTTGTCCCCAGACAAGTTTTCCTATAGAAAATTTGTCCCCAGACAAGTTTTCCTATAGAAAATTTGTCCCCAGACAAGTTTTCCTATAGAAAATTTGTCCCCAGACAAGTTTTCCTATAGAAAATTTGTCCCCAGACAAGTTTTCCTATAGAAAATTTGTCCCCAGACAAGTTTTCCTATAGAAAATTTGTCCCCAGACAAGTTTTCCTATAGAAAATTTGTCCCCGGACAAGTTTTCCTATAGAAAATTTGTCCCCGGACAAGTTTTCCTATAGAAAATTTGTCAACCGGACAAGTTTTCCTATAGAAAATTTGTCAACCGGACAAGTTTTCCTATAGAAAATTTGTCAACCGGACAAGTTTTCCTATAGAAAATTTGTCCCCAGACAAGTTTTCCTATAGAAAATATGTCCCCAGACAAGTTTTCCTATAGAAAAGGCTTGAGTTTGTATTTGGATTGCTCTCAATGGGTTAATTTTAATTGAATTTATTTTGACTTGTTTAAGTTTTTCGGATATGTTTGTTTTTCATTTTCTCATCACTACTTACATGATTGATCCGATTCTAATCTTATTCTACCACCACCAGCGCCGCCGCCCGCACCCAAGCCACCCTTGTCCAATTGAATGCCCGTACCACGGACATGGTGATTTTTTGCTGCTGGACCGGCGAAATTTGTTAATGTTTTGTTGTTTTTGCTGGTGATGTCCTTGTTGTTGTTGTTGCTGCCGATGTTGCTGTTATCGTTATTGTGGTGTCGCTCATGTTGCTGCTGCTGTTGATGACGTTGGTGATGGTGGTGGAGTTGATGCGACGAACTGCTCCCGTCCTTGGCATTTTGAGGATGGGGTGCCGCAGCTTTGTAAACAACATCCGTTAAATTACCCGCCGGACAATCGACCAAATCGAATTGTGACAATTTCATATCCTCAGCAATGGCCACAGCTGGCCGTTCTTTATTCCAGCGATAGATAACATCGGCCGTAGTATAGCCAACTGTTTTAGTGGTGATGATGATGGTGTGCATAGTAGAGTAAACACAGCCAAAAGAGAGACACACAACACAGTACAGCAGCAGAACAAAAGGAAAATAATAAACAAAAATTGAAAAGAGATTAGAATAAAACTGAAAACAACAACGACACCAGCAACGCCATGTCAAGAGTATAACAAAATGAAAGCAAAGTTAGGACAAAATGCAAACGAAGAAATAGAGGGTATTTTAACGTTCTGAACCACAAATAGACAGAATAGATTTTTAAAAGTCAATAGAGTTGGAATAGAGTTTGCGGAAATGTTTGAGTGAGAGTACTTTACAGGGGGACTTATCTAGATTTGAGTTTAAAGTCAATAGTTTTTAGTTTTGTTGTGGAAGCCTAAAACTATGCAGCATTTTATTTCCATTGCTGATACCAAAATGTAGACACGAATTTATGATTTTATCTTCGAATGACTGGACACATACAAAAGCTTAGTGGATGTATGATGTTTGCCATTTTTCGTTAAATTAAAATTATTTACATATTTGACAAAGTTGTCTATTAAAGGGCGATTTTTTAAGAGCTTGATAACTTTTTAAAAAAAAAAAACGCATAAAATTTGCAAAATCTCATCGGTTCTTTATTTGAAACGTTAGATTGGTCCATGACATTTACTTTTTGAAGATAATTTCATTTAAATGTTGACAGCGGCTGCGTCTTAGGTGGTCCATTCGGAAAGTCTAATTTTGGGCAACTTTTTCGAGCATTTCGGCCGGAATAGCCCGAATTTCTTCGGAAATGTTGTCTTCCAAAGCTGGAATAGTTGCTGGCTTATTTCTGTAGACTTTAGACTTGACGTAGCCCCACAAAAAATAGTCTAAAGGCGTCAAATCGCATGATCTTGGTGGCCAACTTACCGGTCCATTTCTTGAGATGAATTGTTCTCCGAAGTTTTCCCTCAAAATGGCCATAGAATCGCGAGCTGTGTGGCATGTAGCGCCATCTTGTTGAAACCACATGTCAACCAAGTTCAGTTCTTCCATTTTGGGCAAAAAAAAGTTGGATATCATCTCACGGTAGCGCTCACCATTCACAGTTACGTTACGATTCGCATCATCTTTGAAGAAGTACGGTCCAATGATGCCACCAGCCCATAAACCGCACCAAACTGTGACTTTTTCTGGATGCATTGATAGCTCTTGCAATGCTTCTGGCTGATATTCACTCCAAAATCGACAATTCTGCCTATTTACGTACCCATTGAGCCAAAAATGAGCTTCGTCGCTGAACACAATTTCTTTCTTTCTGAACTTTCTTAACAGAGCACGCATTTTGATAATAAAATTCAATGATTTGCAAGCGTTGCTCGTTAGTAAGTCTATTCATGATGAAATGTCAAAGCATACTGAGCATCTTTCTCTTTGACACCATGTCTAAAATCCTACGTGATCTGTCAAATACTAATGCATGAAAATCCTAACCTCAAAAAAATCACTCAGTATAAAGTTGATTGTTTTGCTATTTGTTATAAGAAAATTTTATTGTTTTGTAAATTTGACTAATTTGCCTATTAGAAAGTTGTTTGTTTTAAATATTTTGTAAGAAACAGCCATACAAATTGTGTCTCTCGATTCTATTTCGTATCACACTATATCTTTTTATCATATACGTATACATTAGGCTGGGTCGCGGTCCATCCAAATGGAAAAGCAATTTCCAGTCACCCCACGATAATAAAGTTTGGATTGTTTAATGATGATTTACTAAATATTTCGTTCCAAGCCGTCTGCGAGCTCCTGAAAACGATCCTAAAATCATGTTTTCCAGTGTAATTTTTATACCCTCACTCTACATTTGGCACAGAAAAAAGTGTAACGCATTGAAGGAGTGTCTTAAGACCCTAAGTATGTTTGGACCAAATCCGTTTCACGACTTTTTAAGGTCTTTGAGTCATGCCCGTCCGTCTGGCTGGCTGGTGTACACGATAACTCTCGAAAGGAGTTAAGGAATCGATTAAAACTTTGCACATGGTAATATTTTTCCCAAACTTAGTTTAAGTTCGAAGATGGGCAAAATTGCCCTTTCTGGTACCTCCCACACAAATATCCCATATTTCAATGTTAAATTAAAACCCATATAACTTCCACACGGATATTCCAAATCAGCTATATTTTGGCATTTGATAATGTTTTTATAATCACTTTAAGTGTACTAAATATGACGGGTTTTGCCACGCCCCTTCCAGTATATCCTACACAAATCACACAAAACTACGAAAAATTAAAGCTGTTATAACTTCTATACGGATGATTGGAATACTGTGAAATTTTATATTTGGCTATGCTTTTATAGAGGTTACATTCGCATGGAATATGGGCTATATTGCCACACCCCTTCTGGTATCTCCCACACAAAGTGGCGTAAACTTTGGTTACAATAAAACTGACATAACATCCATACGGGTAGACAAAATCATTTGTAATTTGATATTTGAAAATCACTTTAAACCGAAAAAATATTTACGCTTTAGCCACGCCCCTTCTGGTACCTCCCACACAATTGTCTCTATCCTAGGTAATATGAAATCCTTCATAACTTCTATACTGGTGCATGGAATTCACCATGACTTGATATTTGATCATATTTTTATACCACCTCCACCTCCAGGATGGGGGTATACTAACTTTGTCATTCCGTTTGTAACACCTTGAAATATCGACCTCAGACCCTATAAATCGTCATAAAATTCTAAGACGATCTAGCCATGTCCGTCCGTCCGTCTGTTGAAAGCACGCTAGCATTTAAACGAAAGGAGCTAGAACGTTCAAATTTTCCATAAATGCGTCTTATAGTCGTAGATCGGTTGGGATTGAAACGGGGCGAAATCGGCCCAAAGGGAAAACATTTTCCCTCACAAGGACTAAAAATACCCACAATAATCCCTAATATTTTAGCGTATTTAAACATGTTTTTGAATATGTCTGTTTATATTGGCTTGATATTCGGTATGCGCATTCCCCTTGTAGCAAAAACGTGCACCATAAAGTGATTCTTATTTGTAGGGGGTGCAATGGGACAAAAAAGGGGATAAAAATGGTACATATTAAACGATAACAGCTAGAAACGCGAAATTCGGTGTGTACATTCCTCTAATTGACTAGATACAAAATATAAAAGTATTTTTTCCAAATTCGTACTTTTAAGGGGTAAAATGGGACTATAGGGATAAAAATGGTACCAACCAAACTGCTGTACCTAGAATAATGAAATTCGGTGTATACGTTCCTCTGATTGCATAGACAAGTAAAATACACGGATTTTTCAAAATTTGTACTTTTTGGGGTTAAAATGAAAAAAGGGGATAAAAATAGTACCAATCAAATGACCGAAGCTAGATTCATGAAATTCGCAGTATACATTCCTCTGACTGTGTAGACACGGAAAGTAAACAAATTTTTCGAAATTTGTACTTTTTGGGGTCAACATAGAAAAAAGGGGACAAAAATAGTACCAACCAAATGACCGCAGCTAGAGTCATGAAATTCGGAGTATACATTCCTCTGACTGCGTAGACACGGAAAATAAACAGATTTTTCGAAACTCGTACTTTCAAGGGATGCAATGGTACAGAGGGATAAAAATAGTTCCAACTAAACGACTACAGCTAGAATGATGAAATTCTAATTGCGTAGAAACGTCAAGGGGGTAAAAATGGTACCAACCAAATGGGCGCAGCTGGAATCATGGAATTCAGTGTATACATTCCTCTGACTGCATAGACACGCAAAATAAAAAGTTTTTTCCAAATTCGTACTTTTTCTTTTACGGCAAAAATTGGTTGAATCATGAAGTTAGGTTATTTTGCACTATGTACGTCTGATAATGGATTTTCAAACTTTGTAGTTTTGGAATTAAAATAGAATGGAAATAAAGAGTGATTTTTTTGAGGTTAGGATTTTCATGCATTAGTATTTGACAGATCACGTGGGATTTCAGACATGGTGTCAAAGAGAAAGATGCTCAGTATGCTTTGACATTTCATCTTGAATAGACTTACTAACGAGCAACGCTTGCAAATCATTGAATTTTATTATCAAAATGAGTGCTCTGTTAAGAAAGTTCATCGCACGCTTCCATTTTATGGTCAGTTTAATCGACCCACTGAAGCGGCTATTCGGGCTATTGTGACTAAATTTCGCACCAAATTTACATTGTTGGACATTAAACCACCAACACGCTTACGTAGAGTACGAACTGAAGAAAATATCGCAGCTGTATCGGCCAATGTTAATGATGACCATCAATTATCGATTCGTCGCCGTTCGCAGCAATTGGGCCTCTGTTACTCAAAAACGTGGAAATGCCAAAATTGGACTAAGCGGATGGACCACTTGAGGCGCAGCCGCGGTCAACATTTAAATGAAATTATCTTCAAAAAGTAAATGTCATGGACCAATCTAACGTTTCAAATAAAGAACCGATGAGATTTTGCAAATTTTATGCGTTTTTTTTTTTTTAAAAAGTTATCAAGTCTTAAAAAATCACCCTTTACAACCAACTGTAGCACCCACTATCTGCCAATATTTATGGTATTTAAACTTTTTGAAAATATAAATATAAGAATATTTATTTTTTGAATTGACGTATTGGTAGCCTTGCCTTACAAGCGTGGTTTGAAATAATAATTATTTTATATTTATTTATAAAATTATTTTTTCAATATTTGTATTTGTTTTGGTTTGGCTATATTAAAAACTTTATATTTGCCTGTAATATTACTGCACTTCTACGAAAGCCGACAACCTATGTGGAATGCAATCCATGGTGGAGGGTATATAAAGTTCGGCCCGGCCGAACTTAACGCCGTTTTTACTTGTTACAATTGTTTTATAAATGTGGAAGCTGGGACCATGTGACACGAACCTCTTAGTACCTTCCACATAAATTATCCTGTCTAACGTTCAATTTAATTCCTTATAACTTCCGTATTTATGTTCTCTGAGAGTGAGGGTATATATAAGTCAGTTTAGCCGACTGAAGCTTACTTACTTGTTATAAATAATAAACGGCCTGCAGATGATATTCTAATTGAAAGTATGGTTTGAGAAATTTTCAATACTTGAATGCAAATTTTCTTATATGTTTTCTTTTTTTATGCAGTAGTAAGCCTGAGAAAAATTCGTGTATGGCAATATTTGTCTGAGACTACTTTGAGAAGAGGACTGTAGAACTGCGGTAACATTTCATATATATAAGTTCGTCTTTCGCAACATTAATAAACTCTTCTATTTGAGTCAACTCTTCTTCCAAAAAGGTGATATGAGTAACTCCTCTTATAAGAAAAGAAGTTCTGAAGCAGATTTTCTTATAAAGAAAACTAATCTGAGGGTACTCTTTGTATGGAAAGGTCTAAAGAAAAGTAAAGTATCACATAGAAAATAGGTCGATTGTGAAAGATTACATTGTGTCGTAAAAAATTGTGAGCAAGACTAATAATTTATTTATACGGATTCATAAAATCAACAATTTTAAGGTTATATTTTTTATTTTTTTTTTACTGAAATTCCAAATTTCGTTGAAAATGCGACATTTTTACAATCTCTAGAAATGGGAAAAATATTTAATAATGTCCTTTGAAAATTTGATACTTTCATATCCTTAAGATTTGGCTATATATTTTTCTCAAAAAAACTTTTACACATACTAAAATTTTGTTCATATAGCTGTTCATATCTGTGGTCACAACCCATAACAGCCTAAGTCTGTTTTTCAATATTTTCAGTACAGGAGTTTAAAGTTTTGAATCTTCACTGAAAATCAGGAGAAGGTGTTTTTTGGAAAACTTTGCTACAGATTCCAAGGAAACGAATTTCTTTACTAGTTGTTAACAAAAAATAGTTGTTTATTCTCGCAGTCAAAAGATATTATCGAAAAAGACACTTAGGCTCTTATGAATTGTAGAACGAAATTTGTATTAAGAACTTAACTTGACATGATATTTTAAAACTGTTTTTTTTTTGTTTGGAGAAAGACCTTAACTCAATTTATGTTTATCAAAAAACGAAATTGTAATTCGGAATAAGAGCTTAACTCAAGTTAGGAAAATAAAATTTTTTCTTTGTTTTTTTGGATTAACGACTTAAGTTGATTTAGGCAATGATGAAAAAATAATGTTTATATTTGTTGTAATCCTAAATTGACTTAGGCAGTTATGCCAAAACAGTAATTTAGAAAAATAACTTAAGCTATTAGGTTTTTTAGGATTAATTGCCTTCCTAGAAGAGATACAAACATGAAAAATTTAGAGCAAATAAATTTAGATACGCTGAATACGATGGTGCTAATAACTCAATTGTGTCCTAACTCGAGGAAGACAAATAATCCTAAAAAACCTAATAGCTTAAGTTATTTTTCTAAATTACTGTTTTGGCATAACTGCCTAAGTCAATTTAGGATTACAACAAATATAAACATTATTTTTTCATCATTGCCTAAATCAACTTAAGTCGTTAATCCAAAAAAAAACAAAGAAAAAATTTTATTTTCCTAACTTGAGTTAAGCTCTTATTCCGAATTACAATTTCGTTTTTTGATAAACATAAATTGAGTTAAGGTCTTTCTCCAAACAAAAAAAAAGTTTTAAAATATCATGTCAAGTTAAGTTCTTAATACAAATTTCGTTCTACAATTCATAAGAGCCTAAGTGTCTTTTTCGATAATATCTTTTGACTGCGAGAATAAACAACTATTTTTTGTTAACAACTAAGTAAAGAAATTCGTTTCCTTGGAATCTGTAGCAAAGTTTTCCAAAAAAACACCTTCTCCTGATTTTCAGTGAAGATTCAAAACTTTAAACTCCTGTACTGAAAATATTGAAAAACAGACTTAGGCTGTTATGGGTTGTGACCATAGATATTACAAAGGCTTTCGTAGACAAGTATGAACAATAATTTTTAATAAACAAGGTTCCAAAGGCACATTCCTGAATTAGTATGTAAATATTGTTACAAGGGTTTACTTCGGTCTAAGCTGGCAATTTTTCATAGAGAAAAGTTAGCCAGAGGCAACTTTTCATAGAGAAAAGTTAGCCAGAGCCAACTTTTCATAGAGAAAAGTTAGCCAGAGCCAACTTTTCATAGAGAAAAGTTAGCCAGAGCCAACTTTTCATACAGAAAAGTTAGCCAGAGGCAACTTTTCATAGAGAAAAGTTAGCCAGAGGCAACTTTTCATAGAGAAAAGTTAGCCAGAGGCAACTTTTCATAGAGAAAAGTTAGCCAGAGGCAACTTTTCATAGAGAAAAGTTAGCCAGAGGCAACTTTTCATAGAGAAAAGTTAGCCGGAGGCAACTTTTCATAGAGAAAAGTTAGCCAGAGGCAACTTTTCATAGAGAAAAGTTAGCCAGAGGCAACTTTTCATAGAGAAAAGTTAGCCAGAGGCAACTTTTCATAGAGAAAAGTTAGCCAGAGCCAACTTTTCAAAAGAAAGCCAAAATACATCAGAAAATTGTATACATAACCCTTCGTCAACATTTTTTTTTTACATAGTGTTATCTGAGGTTATTTATATTGAGGTGATTTTGGTCTGAAAAATATTTTCGTATTGATTAGTTGATTTAATTCAGTTTTAGTTAAAGTTTTGCTACAATGTTTGTTTGTTTGGAGATTTGCATAAGAGGAGATAGAACTTCAGAAAAAGATATTTTTTGTGTAACCCGGTGTTTGAAAAGTTCTATTCTGTCCAGCTGTAATGAAACGTCAATCAATAATCCTAAAAGTCAGCAACATATCACACCATTTATATGAACCTATAAGTATACTCCATATTTTCTAATTTATTCTCTAATACAACGAAATATTAGTGCAATTTTGTGGAATATTTTAAATTGTTATTTTTTCGTCTACTCAAATTGCACAAAGTCATTTATGATAATCACGTTTTTTTGCATTTTAGTTTCATTTTGTAGCTTTTTACGAACAACTCTCACATAAATCCCTTAAGCCCTATAATAACATACTTAAGGACAATTTATACACATCCAAACATTCATTAGACTGCGCGCAGCTCTACCGATTCTAGACACAAGTCCTCCATCTTCTCCACCACCACTCCTCAATCAATCGAACGAACGAACGTTGCCTATTATTCAACAGTTTTAACTGCTCTCGAAATAACACATCAAGCAGGCAGGCAGGAAGGGCCTACCACCCATTGCGATTTGCTGCTGGTCTTTTCGATGAATAGAAATCGATGTGACCGTGGCGTTGGCAGTGGGAAGGGTGTGGTTGCCTAATGAATATGATTAGTTTTTTATGCGATTCGATACGTTAGTTTCGAGCATGGCATGTCTGATTTCATGGTCTCCTGCCTTACTTGATACGAGCATTTCACTCGGTTCGTATGGCTGCTCTTGCTTATGTTATCAATGTTAAGATTTTGATGATGTGTTGAAGATGTTTTTTTTGCTATGCTCTTTTTTCGCCTATTGTAAACTTAAGAACGAACAATAGCTGTTAATGTGTTTATATTACCAAGAAACTAACATGATTATAATTATTTCCCTCTAAATGTTTGGTTAAGGACCTAAAAATAGCCGTAGGATTGGTTGGATGTCATAGCAGCACATAACATGCAACACCAGTCTAAGGCCTTGATTGCAGACATTGGAATAATAGATGACGATGTGAGGGTTCATTTTGAGTAAGCCTTAAAGTAGGCAAAGGTTATTGCATTAAGATGTTAAATGTGTTAACATTTATGGCACATATTCGTAGAAGATACACAGTCAACAGCCCGCCTTAAAGCATGTTAAGGTTTTTGTAGTAAATCTTAAAAAAAATCTTGTACATGTTTCTATCTCTAAAGGACAAATTTTGCATTTGACCTTGAAAATATGCACTAGATGACAAGCCAATAACCTGTATAAAGTATACTAATATTATAGAGATTTGTTTTAAATATGATTTAATTTATAAAGCAAAAGATTGCGCCTATATGATAGCAATACTAATGAAATATAGAAAAGTTGCCTCTGGCTAACTTTTCTCTATGAAAAGTTGCCTCTGGCTAACTTTTCTCTATGAAAAGTTGCCTCTGGCTAACTTTTCTCTATGAAAAGTTGCCTCTGGCGAACTTTTCTCTATGAAAAGTTGCCTCTGGCGAACTTTTCTCTATGAAAAGTTGCCTCTGGCTAACTTTTCTCTATGAAAAGTTGCCTCCGGCTAACTTTTCTCTATGAAAAGTTGCCTCTGGCTAACTTTTCTCTATGAAAAGTTGCCTCTGGCTAACTTTTCTCTATGAAACATTGGCTCTGGCTAACTTTTCTCTATGAAACATTGGCTCTGGCTAACTTTTCTCTATGAAAAGTTGCCTCTGGCTAACTTTTCTCTATGAAATGTTGCCTCTGGCTAACTTTTCTCTATGAAAATTGGCTTCTGGCTAACATTTCTCTATGAAAATTGGCTTCTGGCTAACATTTCTCTATGAAAAGTGGCCTCTGGCTAACTATTCTCTATGAAAAGTTGCCTCTGGCTAACTTATCTCTATGAAAAGTTGCCTCTGGCTAACTTTTCTCTATGAAAAGTTGCCTCTGGCTAACTTTTCTCTATGAAAAGTTGCCTCTGGCTAACTTTTCTCTATGAAAATTGCCTCTGGCTAACTTTTCTCTATGAAAAGTTGCCTCTGGCTAACTTTTCTCTATGAAAAGTTGCCTCTGGCTAACTTTTCTCTATGAAAAGTTGCCTCTGTCTAACTTTTCTCTATGAAAAGTTGCCTCTGGCTAACTTTTCTCTATGAAAAGTTGCCTCTGGCTAACTTTTCTCTATGAAAAGTTGCCTCTGGCTAACTTTTCTCTATGAAAAGTTGCCTCTGGCTAACTTTTCTCTATGAAAAGTTGCCTCTGGCTAACTTTTCTCTATGAAAAGTTGCCTCTGGCTAACTTTTCTCTATGAAAAGTTGCCTCTGGCTAACTTTTCTCTATGAAAAGTTGCCTCTGGCTAACTTTTCTCTATGAAAAGTTGCCTCTGGCTAACTTTTCTCTATGAAAAGTTGCCTCTGGCTAACTTTTCTCTATGAAAAGTTGCCTCTGGCTAACTTTTCTCTATGAAAAGTTGCCTCTGGCTAACTTTTCTCTATGAAAAGTTGCCTCTGGCTAACTTTTCTTTATGAAAAGTTGCCTCTGGCTAACTTTTCTCTATGAAAAGTTGCCTCTGGCTAACTTTTCTCTATGAAAAGTTGCCTCTGGCTAACTTTTCTCTATAAAAAGTTGACTCTGGCTAACTTTTCTCTATGAAAAGTTGCCTCTGGCTAACTTTTCTCTATGAAAAGTTGCCTCTGGCTAACTTTTCTCTATGAAAAGTTGCCTCTGGCTAACTTTTCTCTATGAAAAGTTGCCTCTGGCTAACTTTTCTCTATGAAAAGTTGCCTCTGGCTAACTTTTCTCTATGAAAAGTTGCCTCTGGCTAACTTTTCTCTATGAAAAGTTGCCTCTGGCTAACTTTTCTCTATGAAAAGTTGCCTCTGGCTAACTTTTCTCTATGAAAAGTTGCCTCTGGCTAACTTTTCTCTATGAAAAGTTGCCTCTGGCTAACTTTTCTCTATGAAAAGTTGCCTCTGGCTAACTTTTCTCTATGAAAAGTTGCCTCTGGCTAACTTTTCTCTATGAAAAGTTGCCTCTGGCTAACTTTTCTCTATGAAAAGTTGCCTCTGGCTAACTTTTCTCTATGAAAAGTTGCCTCTGGCTAACTTTTCTCTATGAAAAGTTGCCTCTGGCTAACTTTTCTCTATGAAAACTTGCATCTGGCTAACTTTTCTCTATGAAAAGTTGCCTCTGGCTAACTTTTCTCTATGAAAAGTTGCCTCTGGCTAACTTTTCTCTATGAAAAGTTGCCTCTGGCTAACTTTTCTCTATGAAAAGTTGCCTCTGGCGAACTTTTCTCTATGAAAAGTTGCCTCTGGCGAACTTTTCTCTATGAAAAGTTGCCTCTGGCTAACTTTTCTCTATGAAAAGTTGCCTCTGGCTGACTTATCTCTATGAAAAGTTGCCTCTGGCTAACTTTTCTCTATGAAAAGTTGCCTCTGGCTAACTTTTCTCTATGAAAAGTTGCCTCTGGCTAACTTTTCTCTATGAAAAGTTGCCTCTGGCTAACTTTTCTCTATGAAAAGTTGCCTCTGGCTAACTTTTCTCTATGAAAAGTTGCCTCTGGCTAACTTTTCTCTATGAAAAGTTGCCTCTGGCTAACTTTTCTCTATGAAAAGTTGCCTCTGGCTAACTTTTCTCTATGAAAAGTGGCCCCTGGCTAACTTTTCTCTATGAAATGTTGCCTCTGGCTAACTTTTCTCTATGAAAAGTTATCTCTGTTTAACTTTTCTCTATGAAATGTTGCCTCTGACCAACTTTTCTCTATGAAATGTTGCCTCTGGCTAACTTTTCTCTATGAAATGTTGCCCCTGGCTAACTTTTCTCTATGAAAGGTTGCCCCTGGCTAACTTTTCTCTATGAAATGTTGCCTCTGGCTAACTTTTCTCTATGAAAAGTTGCCTCTGGCTAACTTTTCTCTATGAAAAGTTGCCTCTGGTTAACTTTTTTCTATAGAAACTTGCCTCTGGTTAACTTTTTTCTATAGAAACTTGCCTCTGGCTAACTTTTCTCTATGAAAAGTTGCCTCTGGCTAACTTTTCTCTATGAAAAGTTGCCTCTGGCTAACTTTTCTCTATGAAAAGTTGCCTCTGGCTAACTTTTCTCTATGAAAAGTTGCCTCTGGCTAACTTTTCTCTATGAAAAGTTGCCTCTGGCTAACTTTTCTCTATGAAAAGTTGCCTCTGGCTAACTTTTCTCTATGAAAAGTTGCCTCTGGCTAACTTTTCTCTATGAAAAGTTGCCTCTGGCTAACTTTTCTCTATGAAAAGTTGCCTCTGGCTAACTTTTCTCTATGAAAAGTTGCCTCTGGCTAACTTTTCTCTATGAAAAGTTGCCTCTGGCTAACTTTTCTCTATGAAAAGTTGCCTCTGGCTAACTTTTCTCTATGAAAAGTTGCCTCTGGCAAACTTTTCTCTATGAAAAGTTGCCTCTGGCTAACTTTTCTCTATGAAAAGTGGCCTCTGGCTAACATTTCTCTATGAAAAGTTGCCTCTGGCTAAATTTTCTCTATGAAATGTTGCCTGGCTAACTTTTCTCTACGAAAAGTTGCCCCTGGCTAAATTTTCTCTATGAAAGGTTGCCTCTGGCTAACTTTTCTTTGTTTTCTATAGGAAACGTTGCCTCTGGCTACCTTTTCCATATGAAAAGTTGCCCAGCGGCTAATTTTCTTAGAGGAAAAGTTACCCAGCGGCTACTTTTCTTATAGGAAAAGTTGCCCAGCGATTACTTCTGCTATAGAAAAGTTGTCCAGCTGCTTTTTTCCTTATATTTTTCGTAACAAATATTTTGTTATTCACAAAAATCTCCCTGTCGTGCCTCAACTCACATTTCTATTTCTTCCCACATCGCCTAAAGGTTTGCCCCATATTTTCAAATTGCTCTAACTCTTAAAGTATGCATGCAATTTCGTGACATATTTTCACTTCCGCCATATTGATTGTTTTGTGTTTGAAGCTTTTACAGCGATGTTGGAACGGAAGATTACATCCTGACAAGTGTCTCATAATTAAATGCAAATTATTCAAAAAATGACATAGATATCGGCGGGAACGCGAACACATGCAGGGTGTGTTAACATGGGGAATTGATGTTAATTTCACGAGTATGTACTTCTCATTAATGCGATTACTCCACGGTTGCATATAGTCGTCGTACGTACGTAACGAGTGACTGAATACATAAAATGCTAAATAGGCAAAAATGGAAATGATGTTGTGAATGAGAAGGAAGAGGAAACGTTTAGGGGAATTTTGAAAGCAATAATGAGTTTTCAATACTGATTAATATGAACTATGTATGTATGTATGAAAATTGACAAACTAATGGGGTGGTGGGAAGGGGGTGCCAAACTGTTAACTTTTTGCTTTGGGGTTGTTAACTTCAATTGTTGCCTGGCACAAATATGAAACGTACGTTTCGTCTGTCTGTCTGTCTGTCCGACCATTTATCTCAGCTATCAGTGCCACTTTTATGTACAGGTGAATATTCCGTGAATTCCCCCGTGGTTTGTCATACAAAATTTGTTGTACGAATGTTACTGCTGACTGATGTTGTTGTATGGACTCATATTGCCATTGCCATAAATGTATAAAAATGTCGAACACATGTTAACCTGGCCTCTCCTGGTCCTACGGGGCGATCCCATCAGTTCACTCATGTCGCAATTTTGTGAATTATATTTCTTTTTTTCGTGTGGGGTGGCTGTATGGGCTGCATGAGTGTGATTCCGGTGAATATGTCTAAAATGTCTCTGGTAAACGTACCTACGTTCGTTCGTTCTTTCGATCATTCACACACATCGATTCATCGATGCATTGCTTTATTGCGTATATTATTGGCAATTTCCTTTAACAATTCATGGCATTTGGTATGTTCGCGTGAATATGTTTCAGAGAATATGGCACTCGTGCGAACATTTACGAGTGTGTGCCGGTTGGTTGCTTTTGACGTCTTGATTGTTAAATACCAAAAATGTAACAGCAACACGGAAATGTAATCTCTTTTCCTGTATGCAGACACATACATACATACATACATGTGTAAATATAAAAAATGACGATAATTGGCCATATTTATATATGAAATAAGACTTATGCTTGATGTCTATAAATAGGAAGGCACAGTGGTTCGGTTTGGTAAAGGTCATAAATCTCCACGAAACGTCAAGCCTAAGGCTTTCATGTGATAGGTTTTCAAGGGAAAATGATGGATTCATGGAAAATGCAAAAAGAATGAACAGACAAAAGGGCAGATAGGAAATATGGGAGGCAATTTGGTCGCACTGTATGGGCGAAAAGTTGATCAATATGACAGGGAACCAGGAATAGTTATATTTTGCTTATAATTAAGTATTCTAACCACAATTTCTCCACTTATAATTTATATTTCGTTAAAAACTTTATTTCCACTCCTAAAAGTAGGCATTAGATGTTAAACTTTTCATAGCCCTGAAAGTATAACACTTTTTTCGTGAAATGTTGTTGAATGGAATAATAGGGGCATGGAGGGTACATCACAGATACTGAAGCTACAAAATGTCAGTCTGACTATTGGCCAACAAAAGGACCGAAGGACACAAGGATACTGGTCGGGAACTGACAGACGGTCAGATGATATATATGTTCGCCAACCTAGTTTAATAATATGTTTCTCATCACTAGAACTGGTAATCTGAAATTTCGAACTAAATTCCAATGATTAAGTCTACATTTTCAATCCTAAAAGTAGGCACTACACTTGAAACATTCCATATACCTAAAAGTATAACCTCAAACCTAAGTATTTCTTTTGAAACGTTGTCAAGTATGGACAGAAACAATAGAGGCATAAGATGTGATCTCAGCCAATGCCTAGAAAATGCAGATAACATTGGCTTGTTGTCCCACAGTCACAGAAATGTTTCAGCAAAACTCAAGTCATTAGAGAATGAGGCGATGCAGGCTGGTCTAAAAAATCAACACCAAAAATGTAAAAGTTTTACATCACATGTAAACTATCAACATTAATAAATTTAAAGTAGGTGATGTTGACCTAGAAGATGTCGCGTCCTTTAGCTTTATTTTGAACACTGATGGCTCCAATCTCCCACAGAATTTCAAAGCCAATCCAGGCATTCGTTATGCTAAAGCCAATATGTAACTCAGCAGTGATCTCCATTAATACCAAGATAAAGCTGTTCGTTCATACCGGCTATTCCTGGAATGCGTCATTTGCTGCCTTTACGAATATATTGTCCCGAAATCGTAACTAGCACACATCTCTGGAATCAAGAGTCAAATGGTCTTGGATTGGACATACGCTGCACAGACAAACTGGTGACGAAGCTAAGACTATCATCGATTGAACTCCCTCTTCGTCCATTGTTCACATTGAGACGCCAATGTGAAGTAGCACAAAAAAGCACCTACCATCAAACAGAATTGAATGGAATAATTTTGTAGTGGTCCTTTGTTTCATATGACAATAATAATTGACAGAATTACAGAATCATAGACATTAATATTGAAGTTGGGAAAATAATAAAAACAAGAAAACTAAACACTAGACTTCAACCTTAGAACCATAACACCGCATGCCCCCATCAGCAGACTTCAACCCCGATGTCTTGCCGCAACATAATATCCGATGGTCTTGATTTCTAAGTCCTACTCTGATCAAGAGAAGTTGAAATATATCTCTGCAATTACTTCGAGTGGTGCAGTCTTGACATATCCATTCCTCCATAAAAAATGATGCGGCGAATAACCAAAAAATTGCTTTAAAACTAACTAATTTGATTCTCACAGTGTATTAGGGGGAAATCAAATAAAAGAGTTAGATATCATGACAATATGTAGTCACCAGAAAAGCGTTCCAATATTGCTGGATTAAGGCCTTTTTGGCGAGTTATTGACAGGGGTGATGTGAATTGTAGTATCCTTAAGGACAAATGGGACTAGAGTGTAGCTTCTACCACCGCTGTTATTCGGGAACTGCCGGACACAACCCGGCTATGCTATGATCTAGGTTGGTATCAGAGGAGAGTTAAAACCATTTACTTTGGGGAATAATAGATCAGTGGAGTTATAGAAGGCTACAGAGTAAATGAAATCTTAACGGGGCCTAAACCGGATGTAGACGATAACCACGATATTCTGTCACGTCTCAGTGTTCTCGCTTTGATCTTAAAGGACGCAGCTGGCATACTTGAACTTATCAACCCCTTTCTATCAAAGTCTTCGGGCTCTTTGCAACGACTCACTGGAGGAGAAGTAGATGGACGCAGAGTATGACGACATTTCCTAAAAATAGAAAAGCATTTGGATTTAACCAAATTAATCTCCAACATTCAGACACTTCATGACAATCAGTGAGTCCATCTATTCACTAGTAATCTACATTTTGAAGTGTAATTCAAAGGACACCATTTGAAATTCAAAAATACCATTTGAAATTCAAAAAATATCAATTTAATTTCATAAATTCCATTTGAAATTCAAAAAATATCATTTTAAATTCAAAACTCATCGTTTGAAATTCAAAACTCGCCATTTGTAATTTAAAACTCGTCATTTGAAATTCAAAACTCGTCATTTGTAATTCAAAACTCGTTATTTGTAATTCAAAACTCGCCATTTGAAATTCAGAACTCGTCATTTGTAATTCAAAACTCGTCATTTGTAATTCAAAATACATCATTTGAAATTCAAAAGTTTTCATTTGAAATTCAAAAATTATTCCATTTGAAATTCAAAAGATTCCATTTGAAATTCAAAAATGTAAACAAAATTTTTTAAGAAAAATATACCCCACCATTTTTTTCTGCAAATTTGAATATTCTGCAGCTTTGAAAACAGATTTAATAAAATGATAAGCAACTAATAATTATAATGATGTAAAATGTCGGTAATTTCATATATAGTTTATAACCTTCACCAGCTCAGAGAGCATCTGCATATAATTTATAAGGACTTGCATTTTACCTAGGGTCGGATTATTTGTGTGGGAGGTACAACAAATGATAACTATTTTAAAGTGATTGTAAAACCATTTCCAATATTAAATTGTTACTGATCTGTTTTATTTTAACCTAGGCTTATGACAAGTTATGTGAGAGGTCTTGCAATATCGCTCATATTGCAGGTGTATATGCCGTCTATGAAAACATTACCAAATATGAATTTTCAGAGTATTCCGATCGTCCGTATAGAAGTTATAAAATCTTTAAATTTAAATAGGTGATTTGAGTGAGAGATACGTAAATCTGTTTTCTTAACAGCAGAATATTAAAATTTACAGAAATAAATAAATGCTACCCAACCTAATGTATATTTTGCTTAAATAATTTTGTTTACCCTTTTTGAATTACAATGGAATAATTTTTGAATTTCAAATGAAAACTTTTGAATTTTAAATGATGGCTATTGAATTACAAGTGAAGCGTTTTGAATTTCAGATGATGTGTTTTGAATTTCAAATGACGTCTTTTGAATTTCAAATGATGTCTTTTGAATTTCAAATGATGTCTTTTGAATTACAAATGATGTCTTTTGAATTACAAATGATGACTTTTGAATTTCAAATGTTGTCTTTTGAATTACAAATGGCGAATTTTGTGAATTTCAAATGGAATTTTTGAATTGATATTTTTTGAATTTCAAGTGATGTCATTTGAATTACAATTGAAAAAGGTGTAGTCGTACATCGATTCTGCAACCGATCAAGAGTTAGGCGTTAATACCACTTCTGACATACATAGTCTCCCCGTCGAGGGGGCATGTACATCGGGCACAGAGAGACAGAGCGAAGTTACCGTGCTCTTTGGCCCTCAATCACTGAAGACTCTGACGACATCCTCGTTGAGATGAAACATACTCTGGATTTAACCAAATTAACCTCCAACTTTCCAAAGCTCTTTCGGTCGCTTTATATTCATCTGTGTGTCCATATATTCTCTAGTAATCGTGTTGCACGCAGAGTCTGTCGACATCCTCGTTGATATGAAACATACTCTGGATTTAACCAAATTAACCTCCAACTTTCCAAAGCTCTTTCGGTCGCTTTATATTCATCTGTGCGTCCATATATTCTCTAGTAATCTAGAAGTTCTTGTATTCTTCGGTTCTAACGTATGATCTTCTGTATATAAATCCCTTCTTCTGACCCACATCAGCTTCATTAGTCTTCCCATGTGTACATTCTATGGTCCTACAGATGATCTCTTGCTGGCCATAATATTTTTATATATACAGTGAAAGCTCTCATAAGCGTCGGCAAAGTTTTTCTCAGTAAAGTGGATATGTCCGTTTAGTAGAGCGGAATGGGCCTTTGAAAACAAAATTTGTCCGCACAAGGGAGCTGTCCGCAAGCAGTATTCATCGTATTCTAAAACTACTTTTGTTTCTTTATCGGCTCTTCGGTATATCTGTTAGAAGGTTATACCATCAGTCAAGTCATCCATAATTCATTTTGACACTCTGCCGTCTATTAATATGTCTTTATATCCAACAGTTCGTTAGAAAATTTTCTCATTATTAAAAATTTTCCTTCCTACACCATTTGTAATTCAAAGACACCATTTGAAATTCAAAAGACATTGTCAATTGTAGTTTAAAAAGTATCCATTTGAAATTCAAAACTGTAAACAAAACTTTTTAAGCAAAACACATTTATTTATTTCTAAAAATTTAAATATTCTCAAGTTCAAAACTCGTTATTTCAATTTACATTTTTTATACCCTCCACCTCCAGGATGGGGGTATACTAACTTTGTCTTTCCGTTTGTAACACCTTGAAATATCGACCTGCGACCCTATAAAGTATATATATTCTTGATCGTCATAAAATTCTAAGACGATCTAGCCATGTCCGTCCGTCTGTCCGTCTGTTGAAAGCACGCTAGCATCTAAACGAAAGGAGCTAGAACGTTAAAATTTTCCATAAATGCGTCCTATGTCGTAGATCGGTTGGGATTGAAATGGGGCGAAATCGGCCCAAAGGGAAAAATTTTTCCCTCACAAGGACTAAAAATACCCATAATAATCCCTAATATTTTAGCGTATTTAAGCATGTTTTTTGAATATGTCTGTTTATATTTGCTTGATATTTGGTATGCGCACTCCCCTTATAGCAAAAACGTGCACCATAAAGTGATTCTTATTTGTAGGGGGTGAAATGGGGGCAAAAAAGGGATAAAAATGGTACATATTAAACGACAACAGCTAGAAACACGAAATTCGGTGTGTACATTCCTCTAATTGAGTAGATACATAATATAAAAGTATTTTTTCCAAATTCGTACTTTTAAGGGGTAAAATGGGAATAGAGGGATAAAAATGGTACCAACCAAAAGGCTGTACCTAGAATAATGAAATTCGGTGTATACATTCCTCTTATTGCATAGATAAGTAAAATACACGGATTTTTCAAAATTCGTACTTTTTGGGGTTAAAATGAAAAAAAGGGGATAAAAATAGTACCAACTAAACGACTACAACTAGAATGATAAAATTCTAATTGCGTAGAAACGTCAAGGGGGTAAAAATGGTACCAACCAAATGGAATCATGGAATTCCTCTCATACATTCCTCTGACTGCATAGACACGCAAAATAAAAAGTTTTTTTCCAAATTCGTACTTTTTCTTTTACGGCAAAAATTGGTTGAATCATGAAGTTAGGTTATTTTGCACTATGTACGTCTGATTTTCAAAATTTGTACTTTTGGAATTCAAATAGAATGGAAATACAACCAACTGTAGCACCCACTATCTACCAATATTTATGGCTTTGAAAATATAAATAGAAGAATAATTATTTTTTGAATTGACGTATTGGTAGCCTTGCCTTATAAGCGTGGTTTGAAATAATTAAAATATTATATTTATTTATAAAATTAATTTTTCAATATTTGTATTCGTTCTGGTTTGGCTATATTAAAAAAATTATATTTTCCTACGAAAACCGACAACCTCTGTGGAATGCAATCCATGGTGGAGGATATATAAAGTTCGGCGCCGCCGAACTTATCGCCATTTTTACTTGTTTTAAATTCAAGTGATGTCTTTTTAATTACAATTGAAAATGGTGTAGCAGTAGTCTTCCTTCTGGTCTCATGTTCCACCACTATTTCAAATATCCTTCTGATCATTTGCAGCTATTTTATTTATCGGTAAGTTCCTTCCTTTAGTCCTTCCCTTTATCTATCGTATTTTCGTAGACATTTTATTCGTACAACTTTCATCCATCTGCATGTCTTTTTGTTTGTTCGCATATCTGTCTCTCATTCTGAATATCTTGATATCTTCGTATATAGAGAGTTTGCTAAACTTAAAATCAATCCATTGTTTCTTTTTAATAATACGCCCCTCGGTTCACCCATATATTCTATGGTATTTAAGCAGTTTTTCTCTCCTTCTACTCGTCCATTTGTTCTTCTTCTCAGTTCCTCTAGTTGTCCGTAATTTTGTCCTTAGACATACAGATGGTCGTTCACATTTTAACATATCAAAATCTAAAAAATATTGTCTTCAATTAATTTTATATATTTAAATTTTAAATATTCGAAAAAGTATCCAATTTTTGATGGTTAAGAAAACATCATAAAATTCAGCGAAAAAAAATTGTGATGTTTTCTTGACCATCCAAAATTGGCAATTTTTCGAATATTCATGTTTGATTAAATTATTATGAAAATTAATTAATTTTTATATATTTAAATTTTAAAGATAAATATTTGAAAAACTCCCATTTTTGATGGATCTCTAGTTGTCCGTAATTTTGTCCTTGGTCGTTCACATCTTAACATTTTCAATATCTATCGATTTGTCCGACAGATTAATGGCCAATAACGTAAATTCATATCCAACAGACTTAATATAATTCACCCCTAAAAGTAGGCACCACATGTTCAATTCAAAAAAGTCCTAAAAGTATACAATATTGATTAATGCACCATCCATTATAGGTTGAATTTTACGTTTATTTCTTCAAACGACTAGAACTAATTGACGAAAATCGAATAATATCAATATCAAGTCCGTTCTAATCGTCTCATAAAAAATAATTCAGTCACCGATCAAATTGCTTTCACATATTTTTGTTCGGTTTCCCTCGTACACTACAAATTGCTACCCATTTCCCCTCTATTCCCCGTCCCACTGTCTTATAAATATTATTCATTAAAAACAAATTTAAAAACGTTTACCATAAACGTACATTCATTATGCGCTTTAAACTTACAAGAGCCAAATTTCAGCGGACACTTTTGTATATCCATAGGAAAGTCCTCCAAATTCATTGGGCAGCCAGCTTTTATCGTTAATCTATAAACAGAACATAATAAACAGCAACAAAGAGAGAAGACAAAAACAATTACTTGAAGTACGAGTACATGTGAAGGAGGGTAGGTGGTTGTACACACACACATACACACAGAGAGAAAGAAAATAAACGTGCGATTATACTTTAAGGCGCTTAAAATTGTCAATAAACCATAAACAACAGTTTTAAACGCCTTTAAAGCAGAAACGCCGCCAGCCGCCAACCACCAACAGTAGCAGCGCCGCCTATCAATGCCAACAAATACTAAAGCAAACTTTTGCAGGCTCACCTGCTGGAATACAACACCCTACCATTTTGATGGATTCTCACAAATTTATTTGGTGTTGTTATCGTATGCAAATAGCTCTGTTTTCCATTGTAGAAATATGTATCGGGTTTCCAGATACGCGCCAACATTGAGACACTCAAAGCCAGCGTGTCTTGGGCTCCCTTGAATGCTAAACGTTTGTCAACCCAGGACTGGCGAAAATAACAATCCATCGAATAGGTCTAAATATGATATGCATAGAGATTATAATTTATGAGTATAATTAATTAGTGATTACAGTAGATCGTGATGATGTGTTTGTTTTTTGTTCTTTGAGGAGAAGAAGGAGGAGGAGGAGATTTCTTAACAATAAATTACCATATCCACTTCCGAGATGGGACCCATGCTGCGCACCATTATGTCAACTTCGACGGTAGCAGGTGGACCTGTAAATTTAAAAGATATTTTGTTTGTTAAGAGAAAATGTAGAAACAAATTGGGGTATAAAATTAGAAAACTATTTATACAAATTAAATGGAAACGCGTGTTACTATTTTTTGAATTTCTCGTGAGAGGTTTTAAATTTACCACGCACTCTGGTGGCTCAGTGATTTTCGTCTTGTCAGTACAAAATATGAGAATAGGCATTGGTCGAATCTGTTTATGACCCCCATTGTGTTAAATCTCTTAAACGTAAAAGTACACCAGGGCGTATAAGTGTTAATAATACAAATGATAATGCAGCGTACTTTTAGGCGGCACAGTGATTAAGCAGAATTGGAAACGAGAGCGACTCTACATTCATTTCATATGAGAGAGGATAGATTGAAAACGCAGACGATGCACACAGCTCCGCCCCCATACTGGAATTGGGCAAAATTAAAAGGAGTTGTCACAATATAATGAAACTTTAAATTAACTAAGCAATGAACAAACTCAACAAAAAATAATTCATATTTGAGTAACGAGTAAAAAATTTAAAAATAAAATAAAAACGAATCGGAAAATCACAGAAATTTTCGCCTTTTTTAATTGATTTAAGTTCAAACTAAATTATTATGCAAATTAATTAATTTTTATATATTTAAATTTTAAAGATGAATATTTGAAAAACTCCCAATTTTGATGGGATTTTTTGTTTCTAATCTGAAAAATATTTCTTTTAAATAATTTTATTTATTTCATTTTTAATCATGAATATTCGAGAAAGTATCCGATTTTTGATGGTCAAGAAAACCTCATAAAATTCTACGAAAAAAAAATAATTTTTTTGATGTTTTCTTGACCACCCAAAATTGGTAATTTTTCGAATATTCATGTTTGATTAAATTATTATGAAAATTAATTAATTTTTATATATTTAAATTTAAAAAATAAATATTTGAAAAACTCTCAATTTTGTTGGGAAAGTTCGAATATATTCTGAATAGCTTAGGAGTGATATGAATTTTGTTTTTTATACACTCCACGAGAGCATTATGTCTTTGTGCATTTGTTTGTAACACCCAAAAGGAAGGGAGATAGACCCATTGTTAATTATACCGATCGACTTTCTGAGTCGATTTAGCAATGTCCCTCTGTCCGTCTGTCCATCTATTGTTGTAATCACGTTACAGGTCGCAATTGTAACCAGAACCAAACGAAACTTTGCACAACGAAGTTTTTCGGGACAAGGACGAACGCTATTTAATTTGAAGAAAATCGGTTCAGGTTTAGATATAGCCCATATACGAATTTCACTCCCTTTTCACTCTAGATACCACATATTTCAACAGATTTTCTTCAAAATTTGCAAAACACATTATATTTCAACTGGAAACACCTGTGGTAAATATGTGTTAGATCGGTTCAGATTTATATATAGCTCCCATACAAATTTCGTTCCCAATTTGAATTTTTCCGCTTTAAAATCCACATATTTTAACAAATTTTCCTCTAAATTCGCACAACACCTTATATTTCAACTGGAAACACCTGTGGTAAATATGTGTTAGATCGGTTCAGATTTATATATAGCTCCCATACAAATTTCGCTCCCAATTTGAATTTTTCCGCTCTAGAATACACATATTTTAACAGATTTTCTACAAAATTCGCCTTATATTTCACCTTATATTTCAACTGGAAACACCTGTGGTAAAAATGTGTTAGATCTGTTCAGATTTATATATAGCTCCCATACAAATTTCGCTCCCAATTTGAATTTTTCCGCTCCAGAATCTACATATTTTACCAGATTTTCTTCAAAATTGACAAAACATCTTATATTTAAACTAGGAAAACCTATGGTTAAAATGGGTCACATCGATTCAGATTTACATATAGCTCTCATACAGATTTCGTTCCCCCAGAAATCGCGTATTTTCAGAGAATTTCTTAAAATTGAGCATAACACGTTATATTTGAACTGGAAGAACTTATTGTGAAAGTTTGTCACTTCATTCCATGTTTGGATATAGCCCCGATACAAATATTATTCTCGATTTGACAAGTTGGGCCAGGTCACATTAGCCTGTGATTAGGAAACATAAACAAATTTTTCCCGTTTTCACTTTTTTGCTGAATTGAAGTGTATTGCGATAGAAAGTGGAGTGTATCATATAGTCGGCCCCGCCCGACTTTAGCCTTTCCTTACTTGTTTTTGATTCCAAAAGTACAAATTTTCAAAATCCATTATCTCTCACGTACACAGTGCAAGATGATAAAAAGTACGAATTGGGGAAAAACTTTTTATTTTGCGTGTCTATGAATGTGTACACCGAATTCCATGCTCCGGCCATTTGGTTGGTACCAATTTTATGCCCTTTTTCCCATTTTACCCCCTTAAATGTACGACTAATTCTAATCTAATTTAATCTAACTTAATGATTCAATCAATTTCAAAATAAAAAGTACGAATTGGGAAAAACTTTTTTATTTTACGTGTCTACGCAGTTAGAGGAATGTATAGTCCGAATTTCATGATTCTAGTTGCGGTGATTTGGTTGGTACCATTTTTATTCCCTTTTACGTGTCTACGCAGTTAGAGGAATGTATAGTCCGAATTTCATGATTCTAGTTGCGGTGATTTGGTTGGTACCATTTTTATTCCCTTTTTTCATTTTACATCCTAAAAGTACGTATTTCGAAAAATCCCTTTATTTTACGTGTCTAAATAATCAGTGGAATGTATACACTGAATTTTATTATTTTAGGTGCAGCCGTTTGGTTCGTACCACTTTTATCCCTCTATTCCCATTTTACCCCTTAAAAGTACGAATTTGGAAAAAATGTTTTTATATTATGTATCTACTCAATTAGAGGAATGAAATATTTTACCCCCATCTTGGAGGTGGAGGGTATAAAAACAAAATTCGTATCACTCCTTAGCTATTCAGAAAGTATACGAATATTCAATTCTGTTTCGTTATACCCACCCGGAATATGGGTGATATTGCCCCACCACTTCTGGTACCTCTCACCCAAATTTACATAAGTTATGGTTAGAATAAAACTGACATAACATACATATGGATAGTCGAAATCAGCTGCAACTTAATATTAGAAACATTAAACATACAAAATATTTTCTATTACTTCCCACATAATTATATCTATCATATGTAAAATTATATCCTTTATAACGCTTTCACTGGTGTAAAAGAGTTCACTGGTAATAAATGAGTTTCTAAAAATTCCAAACAATACATTAGGATGGGCCTCGAAAAAAAATTGCTGCGGTCACCACCCAGAAATGAAGATTGGATTATTTAATGATGATCTACAGAATATTTCGTCACAGGGTCAAGCCATCTGTGGGCTAAACATTCCTGAAAACACCTCTAAAAATTATGTTTATCCCGTGTATTTTTTTTACGTTTCATTTTTGTCCATAATTTTATTCTGAATTTTTAGACCTTTGCAAGCATTTTAAATATAAATTTTTATTCTTTTCGTAGAATAACTAATTGCTAGAATTATTGGACGTTGATATTGATTTTTGTGGGTTTTCAAGGTGACAGCTAAAAAATCATATTTCTTGGAAACAGTTTGTAAGAGCTGTAATGAAATATAAATAGAAGGAATCAGTGCCTTTCGAGTGATGCCTAAGTTATGAATATTGGAAGAAAAATGACATCACTGACACCATTTTTGTGAAATAATTTAATGCAGGTGATGGTTTTCAGAGCGAAAATGTTCAAACTCTTTTTACAAAAAAGATCGCTGCGGCCTCAATTTCATTCCGATATTCATTCATCATCACTGCAGCTATTTATTTTTTATAATATATTACCCCCAAATACGAAAAGGTTTTCAGTAGTCACTGTGAAAATCCACAAACAAATACTATAAACGTCCAACAATTCGACCAATAAGTTACTCTAAGACAAGAATCAAAATTTATATTTAAAGTGCTTTCAAGGGTCTATTAATTCAGAAAAAAATTGAGAAAAAATTGAGTGATTCTCGTTCGTTTGTGAGAATCATCTCCTTATAGAGGCCGGGTTTGATGTTGAAAAGTCGCTGCGAAGCCACCTGAATGAAACCTTTAGACAGGGTGGAAATCATGATAGTGGTAGTCTGCAGCCAAGTAATAAATGTCACCATGCCATTTGTAAATAAATTTGCATTCTATTAAATATAGAAGCAAAATGGTCTTGAGCCAGGACAATATCCCAGTCCAAATCAAAAAATGTAACACAAAAAAATTACTCCGGAAAAACATGATTTTTAGGGTTATTTTCAGGAGCGTTTAACTCACAGACGGCTTGATCTAGGAACGACATATTGTACAAATAATCATTAAACAATCCAAACTATATTTTCGTGGGATGACTGGAAATTGTTTTTCCATTTGTATGGTCAGCGACCCAGCCCAGACATAAGTCGGTTTAACCGACTGAAACTTACTTACTTGTTAATACTCCTATCTAGCCTACTTTTGGTGTTCCTTAAATCCTTATATTCCTCTAACATCTTATTTATCTTTATGTATCTATTTTATCCATCCGCACGTTCGCTCGACTGACCTTCAGTAGATCGCCGTTTCCTTCCATTAGTCATTCTCTCCATTTATCTTATTTTCGCAGAAATCTTAATCGCCAACTTTAAAACCAGTGGTACATATTCGTACATCTGGATATCTTCCATTAGTTCTTCAGCACGGTTTGACAGTTTTTCCTCTTCTCAGCCCTCAGTGTCTCCAGTTGTTCGTCTTTTGTCCTTAAACATACAGATGGTCGGCCAGTCGATTATTAAAATGGGGTTTTTATCTATAGGCTTCGTTGGGGAGAATCTCTCCATTGTGCCGTTAATTAGTCTGTCCTTCTAAACATTCTACTCATTGTGCAAACATTGCAATACATTTTAATATTCTTCTTATTTTCTATTTTTCATTTGCCCATTTATTTTTGGGAAGACTGCCTGATATTGTTAATCGGATTCCAGTTCCATACAAGTGTTCGCCATTTTAAAGATTTTCATGTGCCAGGTACGATCGAAATTCCCACCAAAAGTGGACATAATAATTTATTTAATATGAATTATACCGCAAAATATCTTCTAATTTTGGTCCCAATCGAGTGACAAAGCCCAAATCCTCCGGTAGGAGAATCGTATTGCCCCGTCAGAAGTAAATATTTTTTTCTCTGTTAAAAATTATGTGGTCTCACGAAGTGCTAAATCTTATATTTATACACTCCACGAGAGTATTATGTCTTTGTGCATTTGTTTGTAACACCCAAAAGGAAACGAGATAGACCCATTGTTAATTATACCGATCGTCTTAGAATCACTTTCTGAGTCGATTTAGCAATGTCCGTCTGTCTGTCTGTCCGTCCGTCCGTCCGTCCGTCCGTCCGTCCGTCCATCTATTCTTGTAATCACGATACAGGTCGCAATTGTAGACAGAACCAAATGAAACTTTGCACAACGACGTTTTTCGGGATAAGGACGGACGCTATTTAATTTGAAGAAAATCGGTTCAGATTTAGATATAGCCCCCATACGAATTTAACTCCCGATTTTACTCTTTTCACTCTAGATACCACATATTACAACAGATTTTCTTTAAAATTGGCAAAACATCTTATATTGTAACTAGAAACACCTGTGGTAAAAATGTGTTAGATCGGTTCAGATTTATATATAGCTCCCATACAAATTTCTCTCCCGATTTGACTTTTTCCGCTCTAGAGACCACATAATGTATCAGATTGTCTTCAGATTTGGTAAAACATCTTATATTTCCACTAGAAACACCCATGATGAATATCGGTCAGATCGGTTCAGATTTATATATAGCTCCCATACAAATTTCGCTCCCGATTTGACTTTTTCCGCTCTAGAAACCACATATTGTATCAGATTGTCTTCAGATTTGGTAAAACATCTTATATTCCCTCTAGAAACTCCCATGGTGAATATCGGACAGATCGGTTCAGATTTATATATAGCTCCCATACAAATTTCGCTCCCCATTTGACTTTTTCCGCTCTAGAAACCACATAATGTATCAGATTGTCTTCAGATTTGGTAAAACATCTTATATTCCCACTAGAAACTCCCATGGTGAATATCGGACAGATCGGTTCAGATTTATATATAGCTCCCATACAAATTTCGCTCCCGATTTGACTTTTTCCGCTCTTGAAACCACTTATTGAATCAGATTGTCTTCAGATTTGGTAAAACATCTTCTATTCCCACTAGAAACTCCCATGGTGAATATCGGACAGATCGGTTCAGATTTATATATAGCTCCCATACAAATTTCGCTCCCGATTTGACTTTTTCCACTCTAGAAACCACATACTGTATCAGATTGTCTTCAGATTTGGCAAAACATCTTATATTTAAACTAAGAACATCTATGGTGAAAATAGGTCAAATCGGTTCAGATTTAGATATAGCCCCCATACAAATGTCGTTCCCGATTTGACATTTTCCTCTGTAGAAACCACATATTGTACTCGATTTTCTTTAAATTTGGCACAACATCTTATAATCTTAGTAGAAACACCTATGCAAAAATTGGGTAAGATCGGTTCAGATTTAGATATAGCCCCATATAAATGTCGCTCCCGATTTGACTTTTTCCGCTTTAAAAGCCACATATTGTGCTCGATTTTCTTTAAATTTCGCACAGCATCTTATAATCTAACTAAACAAAACTATGGTGAAAGTGGATAAGATCGGTTCAGATTTAAATATAGCCCAATTTCAAATGTTGCTCCCATAAGTTTAACCGATTTTGGCCAAACTATACATTTTATATTTCACCTATTTCGTTCCAGGTTTCAATATATCCTCATACAAATGTCCTTTCCGATATAAAATTTTTTGTCAAACACATACATTTACAGGATACAAAAAACCTTCCCGTTTTCACTTTTTCACCGAATTGAATTGTATTCGGATTGAAAGTGGAGTGTATCATAGAGTCGGCCCCGCCCGACTTTAGCCTTTCCTTACTGGTTTTTTATTAATTTTTAAGATTTTCAAAAACACCATATAAAAATATGTTTTAGGGAAAAAGCCAGACAAATTGTAGTCCTTTTTGTAAGAAAAAAAAAAAACACCATAAGATTTATTACAAAAAACGGTTACAGGTAGCGTATAAGTAATACTAATTCGTTAAGTACTTCGGGTCGTATAAGTATTATTAACAGAACAACTTTTTATTGTGTATAATAAGTATTATTAACTAGAAGGAATTCGCCGGTACTCTAGCCATATTTTATAAACTTTAAAGAATATATTAATATTAGCATACAAGTTTGTGAAGACAGCAGATTCTAAGTATTAGGTAGCATATAACTTATACTTTTTGCAGAAAATAAAACGTCATAAGAATTATTCAGGCAACATATAAGTAATACTAATTCGTAAAGTACTACGGGTCGCATAAGTATTTTTAATAGAACAACTTTAAAGTATGCAGCATACTTTTAGGCATACAATACTAATTTATTAATAATATTACAATGCTAATTTAATATTTTTAATAGAAACCCTTTAAAGTTTGTAGTACACTTTTAGTCTGACAACACGATGTACGGTTTTAGGTAGCGTATAATTAATACTAATTCATAAAGTACTGCGGGTCGTATAAGTATTTTTAATATAACAACGTTAAAGTGTGCGGTATACTTTTAGGCATACAATATTAATTTTATATTTTTATTTAATAATAATAATTTTATTTAATAAATTGCATTTTCTTAATGAATACAAACCAAAGTATTGGTCAAGACGAAGACATTCAATAGCAGTTGTTTGAGATTCCAAGGAAATTGTGACCCAACATTCGCTTTAAATTACGCTCGCATCATAATCCATCCTTTAAGGATTGCTTTGCGGTGTGGAATATCTGTCGGACACATTGATTAAGCCCGTATTCATAATTTAAAGTTTTATGCCAATAATTTTGTTATATCTCCTCACACCTCGTACTTCCGTTGCTTTTCCGTTCGGTGTTTTTTTTTTTCTTTTTGCCAAATGAACACTTTTTAATGACTTTGTAACTGTGATAAGTGGAACCAAGTTATTCATTTCAGTTTTCGCCCTGCTTATAAACCAAAAAAAACGCGAACAGAAAACTCTGCGCTGCTGTTTAATATGCAAATGTATGAGTAAAAAATATGGGTCTACTACATATGGACATTGGGGCGAATGATAGAAAAGGAATTTTGAAAATAGCAAGGGGAGGAAAAAATTGTGAAGATGTTAAGCCATTTTTAAAATGAGTTAATAATTTGACAATCTGGGAATTTATAGAAAATTCTTTAAAATAAAAAATATAAATGCAAATGTATAAAATATAAATAATGAAATATTGGAAACAAAAAATGTATAAAATATAGATGCAAAATATGGACAATATGTCAGTTCAAATCATATACAGATTATAGACCAAAATAAAAGAAACGGAAGAATAAAATTTTACAGAAAAGTTAAAAAATTTTTATATAAATTCAGGTTATTAGTGGACCTTGTCCTTCGTCCTAGTATTTATTTATTTTAAGGTATTTTTCTATTTTCACTTATAATGTATTCTAAGATTTTTGAATCGAGAAGGATTGAAGATGTTGAATCTGCATAAAATTTTCATTCATCTTCTCCATAAGTTAGTGAACCTTTGAGTTCCACCCTACTGTACATGTAAGTGTATGTGAAAGAGACAGTGTGAATATGTTAATATCCGTATCCTGCCTGGGCTTAAGCGGAAATGGCAAACAGAACAAGAAGAAAAAATCAAATTTGTATATGAACAGCCAACTAACACCACCAACCTCCCGCTCCACCTCCTGCTCCGCCATGAGCCCTTACTGGGAGGCAATTGCATTTTGCAAGACTGTAGACGACTGTGTTAATGGTGTAATGAAGTGTTTAACAACATCGTGTACTTTTATGGTAGAGCAAAAAAAAGACGATGTATGGCCTCAATGAAGGGCTGAATTGAAAATATACCATAAAATAAATGGCTGCGAGTGAATGTCTAACAGCTTGTTAGTGTCTGCAATTTTGAACAACATTCAACATTATGAAATCAGCCATTCGACTACAATTACCCTAAGTAGTGCAGCGATTCTCCACTCCACTCCGAGAACTCCAGCGCTAAGAACTGATTTCAAAAGGGAATGCCACGCAGCGAGAAAAAAACTTCACAAATTAGATTAAATTCACATCAGCCGAAGAAGAAGAAGAAGAAAAAAACAGGAAAACCCCTCTTCAGCCTCAACTCAATGGAAAACTATAAAAAATGCATCATCTTAAATTAAAATATTTCACGCATATACATTTCTTCAGATTATTGGATTTTCCCATGGTCTGTCCTGTCACTTGCCACCAACCTCTTGCTAGGGAAATATAAATCTAAATGTGCCTGCTACTTCCGTCCAGCCAGTAGAGGGCGATAGAAAGAGGGAAGTTCCGAAAAAATTACAGGATTTAAATGTCATTATTCATCTATATAGTGAAACAAAGTATTTTGAAAATTGCTAACGTTTAAATATTACGTGGTACGTTTTCTTTTAGGGAACCAGCAACGAAAAAGCTTAAGTTGAAACGCCTTAGCATAATTGACAGATATTTCAGCATCAAACGCACAGTGGGATGAACAAAATATCAAAGAGGAAGTACAAAAAATTCCCATGGCTACTTATTCCTACAAACAAGTTGAATATGTATGGAGTATCAAAACTTCATAGAGATGTAGATGTATGTATATTAGTGCCAGACTGAAGAAAGGCTGAACCAATTCGGTCTTCATTTTCATACTAGATACTCCAGCCGAGTTTTATATACTCCAGAAAATTATATTAGGTAGGTATTAGGTGGCGTATAAGTAATTCAAATTTCTCAAGTGCTCCGGGTCGCATAAGTGTTCTTAAAGGAACATCTAAAAAATTTGCAGTATATTTTTAGGCGAAAATGAAATAATAGAAAATGTTGGACATATTTGTCATTTACATGAAAGCAAAAGAACGAAGAAGAAAATATTTTCTAACGAATTCTAGATGATGGAAATAACAGCGTAATTTGTTAGCTCTATATTGATGTAATAGTCAAGTTGTATAGAAAGCAGTCTGTAATTATTATATAGCGTATAAGTAATTCCAATTGTTGCGGTGCTCCGAGTCGCATGATTGTTGTTAATACATCATACATCAAAAAGTTTGGAGTATGTTTTTTAGACGGAAGTGGAATAATAGAAAATTTTAAAATTTGATTTGAACTGGGATATTGTCCTGGCTCAAGACCATTTTGCATCTATATTTAATGGAATGCAAATTTATTTACAAATGGCATGGTGACATTTATTACTTGGCTGCAGACTACCACTATCATGATTTCCACCCTGTCTAAAGGTTTAGTTCAGGTGGCTTCGCAGCGACTTTTCAACATCAAACCCGGCCTCTATAAGGAGATGATTCTCACAAACGAACGAGAATCACAACTCACTTGCCGAATTAGCGTTTAAAAAATAGTTATAAAAAACTCAATTAGATCTAAATTAATTTTAAATATATAACCAGCGAGTTGTAGCGATACTTTGAAAGGTAGAATAACATTCATTTATATTTTCAGGTTTATGTTTGACATATTGGGAAAAATTAAAAACTTACTTCCAAAGTAGTGAGTCTTTAACGCAAATTGTAAGAAATTGGATGAAGCTCATTTTCATCTCGGTGGCTATGTCATTAAACAAAATGTGGGGTTCAGAGAACCCACACGTGACTATTGAGAAGCCAATGCATCCACAACGAGACATTGTTTGTTGTGGATTTTTGGTTGTACTGAAAAATTGGGTCAATCTAAACGAGATATTCCTGGGTGGCACTTGGGTTCACTTCTTTTTTGACGGATTTGGCATCCCTTAAAAATTTTGCTTTAATTTCAGTAACCACACAATTGTATTTGGTTATTCGGGTACTATTTAGCAAATGCTTTAGGTCCACCTTCAATATTTTTTTTAAGATTTCGCCCTTTCACATTTTTGAGTTAATTTTCCTTCGTTTTAAATCAATCTGAATGAGATATGATATGTATTTTTAGGGAACGCTTCACTTCAGCTTGAGCTTTTCATTCAAAAATTCCTAATCGCCATTATTGATTCCACATTTTCTTTCCTTCAGCCCACTGTGCCATTTCGTTTTTCTCCCGTCTTTAATAACGTACTAAAGTAAATATTTATTTGCAATTTTCACTCAATCGTTTTCTATTGATTAAAGGGAGAGAGCAAATATTCTCTCAGTGAAAGTTTTTGTTGGTTTCGGTTTTTTACTGTTTTCGTTTTTTGATGGTCGTAATTGTTGGCTTACTTACCTCCAAAATCCGGCCGTATGCTGTTGTCGTAACCACGTAAAAGATTATCTAATAATTCCGAAATGTTGGCATGATTGTTACGTTGCGTTAAACGCATATGAGAGCCGGCCTCTGTTAATTTTGTGGTCGTTAGGCCATACCACATCAAGGCATAAAGGCATGTAAGCCAAGTTAACTTCAGACCACCACTGCCACAACCGCTGCCACCACCACGGCCACAACAAATGTGCAGGAGGAATTGGCCAAACGAAGGCACACAAGTCACCAACTGTTTGAAAGTTATCATCGGCAACAACGACAGCGACAACATCGTCGTCATCATCAGCATCATGAGCATCAGCAGCATCATGGTCAGCAGTTACAACATGTGTTGTTGCACTGGTTGGCGGTGTTGTGGTGTTGGTGGTAGTTTCCGCTCTGGCTTTTATTAGTTTATGGTCTAATTGTTGTTGTTGCTTCTTCTGTGGGTTTATGTTGGTGACTGTGCCAGGGAGTAGGGATGGGATAGGCAGTGTTGCTGTTACTGGACTTCCCCGTTCTGCTGCTGCTGCTAAGGATCTGTTGTTGACAAGTTTTGCTTTGTTGTTTGTTTGTTTGTTGTTGACTTTGTTTTTTGTCCGTTTCTCTTCCCTTCTTTCTATCTATCTGTCCTGTCCAACCAACATTGACTTGACTTAGTAATGTTTAATGTTTGCAGCGCAGTTTATTTTGTGTTATTTTTGTTGTGGTTCGGTTGTGTTGATGTTTTCCGTTTATTATTTCCGCCGGATTTCATTTTATCACTGACCACTGATAAAAAAGAGCGTTTGCTGTGATGTCGGCTTTATGCAGTTCTTTTGAAATGAAGAATCTTTCATTTTAAATTAATTTGTTTAGATCAAAAGATTAGGATTATGAAGGAAAGGCGAAATAAAAAAGTGGCAGACAGACAAACAGAAAAAAGACAAAGAGCAATGGAAGGTAATTATGCTGTAATTAAAGGCGATATAAAAGGGAATTATAATGCATTTAAAGCTAAACAATACAGGACACCGTAAACAGTAAAGTTAGCTGTTCAAGGCGTTAAAAAAAGAGCTACCCTCAATATGGAGCTACAGCAATAATATATTTTGAAAATGTTGGTCCTATTTCTCGTTTCATTTCAATGTTGGAATGTTTCATGAGCAAACGTATATAGCTGTCTACAATATTTATAGGATCTCAAATAAATATTTCAATGGCCCATAGGGACCTTCTACATCATTTCGTTTAAATGTCGAAAATTTGGGAATTCAGCACTATGCAGCCGAAATATAATTTTTGTATCGGAGACTTAAAAATTTATTTTATTATTATTTTTTGTGCGCTGCGTAATACTGATTGATAAAATCAACACAAAAATATTTGATATTTTATTTTACGGATATTTTTTACTAAAATTCCAATTTTCGCCGAAGGTACCTTTAATATTTATACTCTCATTTTAGAAATATAAGTCCCATAATGGCCGCATATATGTTCACCTAAAGGAATTAATGATGGCTAAATTTGTTACAAATCTCACTTTCACATAGCAACAGAGATTTAGGAACAGTCTCCTAAAATTCAATTTTTTTTGGCACGACTAAACCCATAAAGAGTACAAGAAAAAAATTAAAAAAAAATGTGTTGTTATATTTTTAATAGTTAATATTATAACGAAGAAAACAATGTCCATATGTAAAAGATATATGTATAAACTAGCAGTACCCGCTGCTTCGCACGCCTGTTATTTGTTATTAGTTTTATATCTGTCTCTGTTTTTAGATATTATTTATTTGATTTTCTTTTGGTGGATATAGATAAATCTAAAATATTAATTTGGAAACCTCCTACTAGACATCATTCATATACAGTCAAAGCAATGTGCTTGTCTATGTGCACTATTTCAGCTGAACTAACTTCGTATGTATCATTTATATCAAATACATTTTAATCATTTTAATCAAAAAATACACATTATGAAAAATCACTATGTATCATGTGTTTTTCATTCCCCTAAAAATATGTACTTTATTTGGTACCTCGTTTATCCCTTGTCGTTCCCCATAAGTACAAATTTTGTAAAATCCATTTATGTTCCGCGTTTACGTAATTAATGGGGTTTACGACATTTTTCTCATTTTTCATTTTTTTTTCCTTTTTTGTCCCGCGCGCACCTTAAAGGTACAAATTTCGACAAATCCAATTTGACTGCGCTTCTTCATGGTCAGAGGAATTTACATATCAAATTTCACGATCCTATTTACAATACTTTATTTGGCACCATTTTGTATCCCTTTTTGTCCCGCTCACACCTTATAAGAACAAATTTCGAAAAAAATCCATTTTGATGGCGCTTCTACATGATAAGATCTAGCTGTTATACTATAGTTGGTAACACTTTTATCCCTTTTTGTCCCATTCGCTCCTTAAAAGTACAAATTTCGAAAAATCCATTTATGTTGCAAGTCTATGTTGTCAGAGGAATTTACACACAAAATTTCACCACTATAGCTGCAATACTTGTGTTGGTACTATTTTTATCCCGCCCACCCTTTGTAAGTACAAATTTCGAAAAAAATACATTTAGATTGCGCTTCTATGTTGTCAGAGGAATTTGCACTCCAAATTTCACGACTATAGCTGCAATACTTTAGTTGGTACCATTTTTATACCTTTTTTCTCTTTCCTGCCTTAAAAGTATAAATTTCGAAAAATCCCTATTTGCAGCTCGTCTGTATGGCCATTGCAAGGAACACACCGAATTTCATGTTTCTAGCTACTGCCGTTTAGTCAGGACGAAGGTTCGATGTTTATCTCTTTTTGTCCCATTTTACCCCCCAAAAGTTCGAATTTCGTAAAACCCTTTCTTAGTCGACATCTTCGTCATATTTGGGAACTACTCTGAAAATGTCATGTCCCTGGCTTCAGCCGTTTGGTCTGGGGGCTGGTCAATTATAAGTCAGTCAGTAACTCAACTCGTTTATATATCTAGATGTAGAAGTTATGGTCTTCTTTGTAAACGCAAAAGATTTTTGAAATTTTTGGTTAAATAGCACCAAAATCCGCTTTACAAATTAGGCAAAAGAATATTTTATTTTATAATAGCTGGAATTCTAACGAAGAAAGCAATGTCTATCTTTGGATAAATATAGACCTTATTGTAGAAGTAAGAGAATTTAAAACAAGTAAGGAAAGACTAAAGTCGGGCGGGGCCGACTCTATGATACACTCCACTTTCAATCCGAATACAATTTAATTCGGTGAAAAAGTGAAAACGGGAAGGATTTTTGTATCCTGTAAATGTATGTGTTTGACAAAAAAATGTTAAATCGGAAAGGACATTTGTATGGGGGTATATTGAAATGTGGAACGAAATAAGTGAAATATAATATGTATAGTTTGGTCAAAATCGGTTAAACATTTGGGAGAAACATTTGTATTTGCGCTATATCTAAATCTGAACCCACTTTCTTAGCCACTTAGCTGTTGTGCCAAATTTAAAGAAAATCGAGTACAATATGTGGTTTCTAAAGCGGCAAAAGTCAAATCGGGAGCCACATTTGTTTGGGGGCTATATCTAAATCTGAACCGATCTTACCCAATTTTTGCATAGGTGCTTCTAGTTGGATTATAAGATGTTGTGCCAAATTTAATATGTACAATATGTGGTTTCTAGAGCGGAAAATGTCAAATCGGGAGCGTCATTTGTATGGGGGCTATATCTAAATCTGAACCGATCTCACCCACTTTCAGCATAGGTGTTTCTAGTTGGATTATAAGATGTTGTGCCAATTTTAAAGAAAATTGGGAACAATATGCGGTTTCTAAAGCGGAAAAAGTGAAATCGGGAGCGACATTTGTATGGGGACTATATCTAAATCTGAACCGAGTCAGAGGAATGTGTAGTCCGAATTTCATGACTCTAGCTGCGGTCTTTTGGTTGGAACTATTTTAATCCCCTCTCTCCATTTTAACCCCAAAAATACGAATTTCGAAAAATCCGTTTATTTTACGTGTCTTTGCAATCAGATGAATGAATGCACTGAATTTCATTATTCTCTGCCGTCGTCGCCGTTTGGTTGGTACCATTTTGATCCCTTTATTCCAATTTTACCCCTTAAAAGTACCAATTTAGAAGAAATACCTTTATATTATATATCTACTCAATTGGAGGAATGTCCACATCGAGTTTCGTGTTTCCAGCTGTTGTCGTTTGATATTAGAGTTTGCATCCCGGGATTTCCCGCGGGAAAATTCCCGGGAATTCGTATTTTTTTATTTCCCGTATCCCGGGAAATTCGTACGGGAATCCCGCGGGAAATCCGTAGAAACTTTTACATATTTCTTCGCACATTCTTGTCATTATTTCCAAAAAAAATAAAAATGTTGGATGACAAAATATTTTTAAGCTGCGGATATACACCCAAAATCCATTTTTTCGGATTTTGCCAGACAAACGCCATATAAAAAAATTTAAAATCTGGTCAAAGAACAGACAAATTAAACATTTTATTTAATGCTTACTGACTATTAAGCCTACATCTGTTGAATGTGAACGATTGTTCTCCGTCGCGTCCATGAATTCTGTATTCAGGTTCGTTGTGAAATAAATATTAATTTTACTTTAATAAAAGGTGAATGTTTCATTGGAAAAAATAAGCCTACTATGAGTTAATATGTTGACGATTTCCCGTGCTGTCCCGGGATCCCGGGAAATTGAAAAAATAATTCCCGTTTCCCGGGAAATAAAAGTACAGGAAAATGCAAACCCTATTTGATATGTACCATTTGTATCCCTTCTTGCCCCATTTCACCCCTACGAATATGGTGCACGTTTCTGTTATAGGGGAATGCGCATATCCAATATCAAGTAAGTTCATGTAGACATATTGAAAAAATATTCTTAAATCCGCTAAAATATTAGGGTTTATTATGTGTATTTTCAGTTCTTTGAGAGAAAGAGGTCTTTTGGAATTAACGAATGACTGTTATTTTTCTAAAAAAATAATTTTTTGTTATTTATGTTTCTCGTTTTGGGAATTGCGGGAGTTTTATATGAGATATCACAAAAACTGTTTTTGAAAACAAAAAAAGGATATTTGCACTCGTGTTACTTTTGAGAAACATTTTTTGTGATAACTCATATAATAATTCCACAATTCCCAAAACGGGGAAAATAAAACCTAAAAATTTTGAACTCTCAACCTTAGGAATGCAAAGCGGACGTTCTACGTACTGCACCACATTTAATTTATTTTTGGTTTAAAGTACGTAGTGTCTACAAAATTTTTTTAAAATTTATTAAAGGCTTATAACACACTCATAGCGCTATTGGACTTTTGTGCATACAGTTTTCTGAAAATTATCCTATTTATACTTATTATGTTGTTTTAATTTTTTTTGCATATCATCGTTTATCTTTAAGAAACAAATATCTTATTCGCAGGATCCCTATAAAAATCATCTGAAAAATCTGATAGTGTAAATTGACCTTAAAAGCTTTCCTCAAGACAACAAAGATTTAGCATTTCCATCATAGTTTGAGATTCCTATAGATCCTTGGGATCGGATTTTATCACATCGTGATTGTGAAGGATATACAACCCCCCACTTATTGCCATTGTGGCCTTTTTCCCCCCTTCAAGATTAATTTGTCTATTTTGAGACGGCAAAAAAGAAATCATTACGTTAAAAAGCGTTTGAGAGACCTTTGTGTCAATGTACACTTCAAATGAATGTCTGCACTTAAACGGCATACAAAGGCCACAATTTACCTTTCCACACGAACGAGCGAGCAGATCTGCAACAAGCCATCCTTCACAAAAGCCCAACACGTACGAAATGAACCTTCATGTGAGCACGACGGCGACGACGACATTCGCCTTCAAATGGTTTTGAGTACAAATCTCAGCGGGCAACAATAATTTCTAAAGCTGAAGAAGACCGAAATAAAACCGACAACATGTTAACCATAATCACTTCTTGGACCACACCACACATTCCACATTCAACATTCGACATTCAACATTCTTGTCGTCTAGGACAAGTGACAATGGCAACACCTCTTGTATTTGTTTATTTATTTGTTTGTTATTTCCGTCCGGAAACGGAAGGAGGGGAAGTAGCCCGCACCACGAGTTGTGTAATGTTTCCCACAGAGTAGTCTGAGCCTTCTTTTTTGAAGTGTGCGTGTGTGTGTTTGTGTTTTTTCTCTGGTTTTCTTCCCATTGTCACTAAAAATATAAAACTGATGACATACTAATATTACTGAACGTGCTTAAGATGTATTTTTTAAACTCTCCATACAGCGGCATATTCACTTCGCCGTCATAGTACTTCTCCTACTCCTCCTCATGATCATCATCATCATTACCGTCACCATCACCATCATTGGCGTCAATCGAGAGGCAGGCAGTGTCATACTTTATGGGGAAATGCAATTATTTTTTGTTTAGAAAATACTCGGAAAAACATCTTCGGGAAACCCCATTTTGTATGCAACCCGGTTTGCGTGCTCTTGTTGTTGTTATTACACGTTTTCAATAAATTCCAATGATATGTCGATGATAACATTCAAGTGTTAGTGATTGCCATCACTTTGGGTTAACAATAAGTGGCATTTTACTTTAGAAAAGAAGAAAATAATGAAGAGGCTTCATGCGAATATTTACACAATATTTACTACAGTAAACCAGCATAGGTGGGGGTGCAGCGGAAGGCTTTGAGATATGACGCAAGTGAATGAAGTGTTTATGAGTGTCTCAGTATTTTTTTCAAACAATTTCCATTAACTTCATTCTTCATTTAAAGTCAATTATTATTTTATTATTATATATATGTATATTCGAATCAATGAAATTATTGGACTTTTGTTAATTTCCGGCAATATCGAATCTATTAAGACTAATTTCTGTATTATAGAAATTACACAAACATTTTCAAAGGACCATGTATGAAATTGTCTAATGTATTTTGGCTTTCTATAAATATGGATATTTTTTTACTAAAATTCCAATTTTCGTTGAAGGTACCTATAATATTTTTACACTCGCTTGTATGTTCAATTAATGGTACTTATGATGGCTAAAAATTTTTGGAAATATTAAAATCCCATAAAATGTTTAGTTTTATTATACACTTCACGAGAGTATTATGTCTTTGTGCATTTGTTTGTAACACCCAAAAGGAGGCGAGATAGACCCATTGTTAATTATACCGATCGACTTAGAATCACTTTTTGAGTCGATTTAGCAATGTCCGTCTGTCTGTCTGTCCGCCCATCTATTCTTGTAATCACGATACAGGTCGCAATTGTAGACATAACTAAATGAAACTTTGCACAATGAAGTTTTTCGGGACAAACGCTATTTAATTTGAAGAAAATCGCTTCAGATTTAGATATAGCCCCCATACGAATTTCACTTCCGATTTGACTCTTTTCACTCTAGATACCACATATTACAACAGATTTTCTTTAAAATAGGCAAAACATCTTATATTTCAACTAAAAACGCCTGTGGTAAAAATGTGTTAGATCGGTTCAGATTTAGATATAGGCCCCATACAAATGTCGCTTCCAATTTGAATTTTACGCTCTAGAAACCACATATTGTACCCGATTTTCTTTAAATTTGGCACAACATCTTATAATCCAACTAGAGACACCTATGCAGAAAGTGGGTAAGATCGGTTCAGATTTAGATATAGCCCCCCATACAAAAGTCGCTCCTGATTTGACAGTTTCCGCTCTAGAAACCATATATTGAGTCCGATATTCTTTAAATTTGGCAAAACATCTTATAATCCAAATCCCTATGCAGAAAGTGGGTAAGATCGGTTCAGATTTAGATATAGCCCCCCATACAAAAGTCGCTCCTGATTTGATATTTTCCGCTCTAGAAACCATATATTGAGCCCGATATTTTTTAAATTTGGCAAAACATCTTATAATCCAACAAGTAAGGAAAGGCTAAAGTCGGGCGGGGCCGACTATATAATACCCTACACCACTCCCTGCGTATGTACCTCGCTTTGATTACTAAACCCAGGTATTTCATGGGAGCAATTTTATGTAGTTCATACAAATTATATATTATATGAATATAATTTATATGCTATAAATTCATCTTTAGTCAAATTTAACGAATATGGTAAATAATATGGTAATTGATCCAATTGTTCGACAGACAAATACAAATTATACAGTAGTATACCAAAGTATGGACATATGGTCATCACCCAAACAATTCTCATTGCAATTCAATTCGGTAAAAAATTGAAATCGGGAAGGATTTTTGCATCCTGTAAATGTATGTGTTTGACAAAAAATGTTAAATCGGAAATGACATTTGTATGGGGGTATATTGAAACCTGTAATGATGTGACCCCCTTTCACCATGTATGTTTATTGGTGAAATATAATATGTAAAATTTGGCCAAAATCGGTTAAACATTCGGGAGCAACATTTGTATGAGGGCTATATCTAAATCTGAACCGATCTTACCCACTTTCACCATAGGTTTTTTAGTTGGATTATAAGATGTTCTGCAAAATTTAAAGAAAATCGGGTACAATATATCGTTTCTAGAGCGGAAAATGTAATATCGGGAGCGACATTTGTATGGGGACTATATCTAAATCTGAACCGATCTTACCGAGTTTTTGCATTCGTGTTTCTGGTTGGATTATAAGATGTTCTGCAAAATTTAAAGAAAATCGGGTACAATATGTCGTTTCTAGAACGGAAAATGTCAAATCGGGAGCGACATTTGTATGGGGGCTATATCTAAATCTGAACCGATCTTACCCAATTTTTGCATAGGTGTTTCTAGTTGGATTATAAGATGTTGTGCCAATTTTAAAGAAAATCGGGTACAATATGTGGTTTCTAAAGCGGAAAAAGTGAAATAGGGAGCGACATTTGTATGGGGACTATATCTAAATCTGAACCGATCTTATCCAGTTTTTGCATACGTGTTTCTGGTTGGATTATAAGATGTTCTGCAAAATTTAAAGAAAATCGGGTACAATATGTCGTTTCTAGAGCGGAAAATGTCAAATCGGGAGCGACATTTGTATGGGGGCTATATCTAAATCTGAACCGATCTTACCCAATTTTTGCATACGTGTTTCTAGTTGGATTATAAGATGTTCTGCAAAATTTAAAGAAAACCGGGTATAATATGTCGTTTCTAGAACGGAAAATGTCAAATCGGGAGCGACATTTGTATGGGGGCTATATCTAAATCTGAACCGATCTTACCCACTTTCAGCATAGGTGTTTCTAGTTCGATTATAAAATGTTGTGCCAATTTTAAAGAAAATCGGGTACAATATGTGGTTTCTGAAGCGGAAAAAGTGAAATCGGGAGCGACATTTGTATGGGGCTATATCTAAATCTGAACCGATCTAACCCGCTTTCGCCACAGGTATTTCTAGTTTGATTATAAGGTGTTAAGCCAAATTTGAAGATAATCGGGTACTATATGTGCTTTATAAGGCGGAAAAAGTCAAATCGGGATCGACATTTGTACGGGGGCTATATCTAAATCTGAACCGATTTCCTCCAAATTCAATACCGATGGTCCTTGGCCAGAAAAAATAACTTCTGCCAAGTTTCATGGCAATCGGACAACAATTGCGACCTGTAGAGTGCGAACAAGCTTAGATGGACAGCAGACGGACGGACGGACAGACAGACATCGTTAAATCGACTCAGCTGGTGATTCTAAGCCGATCGGTATACTTAAAGGTGGGTCTAGCTCGATTATTTCTTGGTGTTACAAACATTTGGCGCGAAACTAACTTATAATACCCTAGCCCACGAAGTGGTGTAGGGTATAAAAATTCCATTTAGTAAAATTTGTGTACTGCTCCCCCCTGAAAGTAAGCATTTTTAGAAAGTTTGACTCCACGATTCCATTTTGTGTGCGTCTACGTAGTCAGCGGAATGTTTGCGATTCCAGTTGTAACACTGTACTTGGTACCATTTCAATCCCCTTTTCGCCCTGCACTCAAAATTATTCCCCGAAGTCTGATAGAAATCTGTCTGGCCATCATTTCGAAATTTCAGAGACGACCCAGTTCGAATTCTTGTTAACGGGTTGATCTCTATAATATAGAGAGTCATATTATGACAAGTAGTGATTCTGATGGAATTGCAGTCCGAATTTTTCAGCGAATTCTGAAAATCCGGAAAACAAATCTGCATAACCTCCAGAATATACCCAGACAAATCTGTCTCAATTTTTATCAACCGACTTTCGGAAAGATATCTCACATTATCCAACCCATTAATGCCGCTTAATTCTCTTAAATACGGGTTTAATTTGTTTTCTCGAAGTTTAATTGTTATCCTAGAGCAATTTTATTGGGCTATTATTATGAAAAGTCTCTGAATTTTGGGACTTTTAGTCAGAGTTCGGCCAGGCATCAATAAGGCGAGTAGAATACCCCATTAGAATTGCATTGAAAAGTATTCCCCGAAATAGAAATCTTTCCGGATTTCCATAGACGAAATCCACCAGAATTGCACTCCGAATTCTGACGGAAATCCGTCCTTACAAACTTTTGTGAAAACGTTTTAAAAATATTTTTTCTTTTAAAATGGAATCAGTTAAAAATAGCCAACCGACAAAAATTTATTATACGACCAACTCTTCGATAGAGATGTTTTTGGGTAACAGTTTTTAAACGAAATCCGGTTATATTTTTAGGAATTTCATTATAATTTCATTGAATTCTTAAAAACCAACCACCAAACTTTAGGAAAAATATCCAACAAACACTGGAATCTTTTGTCAAATCTCAGAAAAAAAAACATTTTATTACTGTTTATGACAAATTCCATGTCATTCTTAATATGCAAATATTAAAATCACATTAATTGTGTTTTGTGACATATTTCCGATTGCGTTACCTATCAATTCCTTCAGGTGGTGGTGGTGGTGACCAAAATACTGTCAGCTCTTCTTGTTCGCTTTCGCTTTTAGTTCATTTACTAGCACAACCTGATCTTGTTAGCCTCAAATCCCTTAAGTAATTTCGGTAAAAGGACACCTTCCCAAAGCAGGAGGCTTACAATCACTACGTGAAGGGCAGGGAGGGAGGCAGATGGCGGATTGAATAGGAAGTGGTGGTGGAAAACATGAAATAGTACAATTTAATTAAATGCTGCTGCATTTGGCTGAGAAACAGATTTTGCTGTTTCCAAGCAAAAGCAGATTTTCGAAATAATCTTTTATGCTTTGGTAACATTTACATTTTACGACATTTCCTTTGGCAGTGGCGGTGCCAATCTCTTGGGGCGGAGTCGCCATTGTCGCTATTTTTCACAGAGATGTGACACGACACGCTTGCACTTTTGTGTAAATTTTAAGATTTCTTGACCAACAATTCCATGAAAACGCACTCAAATATTCCAACTCCACAAAAGCGTTTTATTCTCTGTAAAATCAAACTTAACTATTTTTCGTGAAAATTCTTTTTTGCTTGTCTTTTTCCTCATCAAGTTACCCTTCACTTTTAAGTTTTTCTCTTTTTTGGTTTTGTGGTTTTCATTGATATTGACACATTTTTTCACATCCACACTTTTGTGGTTATGTTTTCCACTCCCACTTAGTTCAGTTCAGTTCTGTTCATTTCGTTTTTAGTTTTTAACTATACTTTGGGGAATAGTTCACTTACACCGAAGCCAGTAATTAGTTCTGCTCTAAAATTATAATTGCTACATTATGAATTACTCGCTTGTTGTAAATTGCTGCGGTTTGCCGCGAAAACTTTTAAATAAATTATTATTATCATTATTGCGATGGTATTGGAACGCCATCGCTAGCTATCCGATTGGCATGTGACAACAATTTTAATTATATTTCAAATGCCTATTAATATACTATAATTATTGTTTTTTCAAATTGCCTTAAAGTATGCTGTAGGCCGACAGCTAATTCGATTTGTAGTATTTATTAAACATAATTTGAAATTTAAATGAATCATGAAGGTATCACGTAATTTGAAATCAGTTGATGTGTCAAAAGATGTCAGACACTAGAAGGACATTGGAGTGGGTCGGGTGAAAACATTTTAGCTACTCAGCCGCTAAATTTAAAGAGTTTCTTTTTCACTTTATTCGACTAAAATATTGATTATTTTTTGGCTCAATAAACAAAATAGTCTCATTAGGTTGGAAAGTAACCGGAAAAGGTTCAAATTTTGGCTTAATGGCTTCGCACAATGAGCAAAATTATCACATGTGAGTTTAAAAATGTTGTCAAAGGGTCATATAAAACATTTTCTGATGTATTGTGGCTTACTTAACCCGAAAACGATAATATTTTTTTTCTGTCACGAAAAAATCGTAGAAATAGAGTTATAATACTCCTTGTAGACACAATAGAATTACAATTATTTTTTTATACCCTCCACCTCCACCTCACTTTGTCATTCCGTTTGTAACACCTTGAAATATTCATCGGAGACCCCATAGAGTATATATATTCTGGGTCGTGGTAAAATTCTAAGACGATATAGCCATGTCCGTCTGTCCGTCTGTCCGTCTGTCTGTTGAAAGCACGATAGCGGCCGAACGAAATGAGCTAGGAGGTTCAAAATTTTCCTAAATGTGTCTTATGGTTGTAGATCGGTTGGGATTGAAAGTGGACGAAATCGGCCCAGAGGGAAAAAATCTTTCCCTCACAAGGACTGAAAATACCGCTAATATTTAGAGTATTTCAGCATGTTTTTTGAACATATTAGCTTGTATTTAGTTGATATTTGCAATGCGCATTCCCTCTATAGCATAAAAGGGCACCATAGAGTGATTTTTATTTGTAGGGGGCGAAATGGGACAAAAAGGGATAAAAATGGTACCTATCAAACGACAACAGATAGAAACACGAAATTTGGCGTGTACATTCCTCTAATAGAGTAGATACATAATATTATGTATTTTTTCTAAATTCGTACTTTTAAGGGGTTAAATGGGGATAGAGGGATAAAAATAGTACCAACCTAACGGCTGCACCTAGAATAATGAAATTCGATATATACATTCCTCTGATTGCGTAGACACGTAAAATAAAAGAACTTTCCAAAATTGGTACATTTTGGGGTTCAAATGGAAAAAGGGGATGAAAATAGTACCTACCAAATGACAGCAGCTAGAATCATGAAATTCGGAGTATACATTCCTATGACTGCGTAGACACGAAAAATAAAACGTTTTTTCCAAATTCGTACTTTCAATGGATACAATGGCTACAGGGGATAAAAATAGTACCAACTAAACGAATACAGCTAGAATGATGAAATTCAGTTAGTACGTCCCTCTAATTGTATAGATACGTAAAATAAAGAGATTTTAGATAGTCGTACTCTTGAGGGGGCAAAATTGGAAAAAGGGGATAAAAATGGTACCAACAAAATGACCGCTGATAGAATCATGGGATTCGGTGTATACATTCCTCTGACTGCATAGCCACGTAAAATATTTTTTTCCAAGTTCGTACTTTATTTTGTTGTCTTATACTGCGTACGTGAGAGATAAGGTATTTTCAAAATTTATACTTTTTAAATTAAAATAGGATGGAAATACAACCAACTAAACGACTGTAGCTGAAAGTACACTCTCTATCCCCCAATATTTAGGGTATTTATGATTGCTCCCTTATATTTACTTTATGAATTGAAGTATTATATCCATTATATATATATAGTATACAAATATTGGTAGCCTTGGCTTATTAATTAAATTTCTTATTTGCATACAGTTAAAATTTGTTGCGGTCATTCCTCTTGTAGCTTGGAAGCACCACAAAGAAAATAAAAGTTTTATCGGGCGAAATGGGACAAAAAGGGATAAAATATGGTACCAATGATACGACAACAGCTGGAATCATGAAATTCGGTGTGTACATCCCACTAATTGCATAGACACGTAAAATAGAGGGATTTTTCGAAATTCGTACTTTTAAGGGATATAATTAAAAACAAGTAAGGAAAGGCTAAAGTCGGTCGGGGCCGACTATATAATACCCTACACCACTCCCTGCGTAAACCCAGGTATTTCATGGGAACAATTTTATGTAGTTCATACAAATTATATAAATTATATTCATATAATGTATATGCTATAAATTCATCTTTAGTCAAATTTAACGAATATGGTAAATAATATGGTAATTGATCCAATTGTCCGACAGACAAATACAAATTATACAGTAGTATACCAAAGTCATACCAAAGTATGGACATATGGGCATCACCCAAACAATTCTCATTGCAATTCAATTCGGTAAAAATTGAAATCGGGAAGGATTTTTGCATCCTGTAAATGTATGTGTTTGACAAAAAATGTTAAATCGAAAGGACATTTGTATGGGGGTATATTGAAACCAGGAACGATGTGACGCACTTTCACCATGTCTGTTTATTGGTGAAATATAATATGTAAAATTTGGCCAAAATCGTCTAAATCTGAACCGATCTTACCCCACTTTCACCATTGGTTTTTTAGTTGGATTATAAGATGTTGTGCCAATTTTAAAGAAAAACGGGTACAATATGTGGATTTTAGAGCGGAAAAAGTCAAATCGGGAGCGACATTTGTATGGGGGCTATATCTAAATCTGAACCGATCTTACCCAATTTGTGCATACGTGTTTCTAGTTGGATTATAAGATGTTCTGCAAAATTTAAAGAAAACCGAGTACAATATGTCGTTTCTAGAGCGGAAAATGTCAAATCGGGAGCGACTTTTGTATGGGGGCTATATCTAAATCTGAACGGATCTTACCCAATTTTTGCATACGTGTTTCTAGTTGGATTATAAGATGTTCTGCAAAATTTAAAGAAAACCGGGTACAATATGTCGTTTCTAGAACGGAAAATGTCAAATCGGGAGCGACATTTGTATGGGGGCTATATCTAAATCTGAACCGATCTTACCCAATTTTTGTATACGTGTTTCTAGTCAGATTATAAGATGTTATACCAAATTTAAAGAAAATCGGGTACAATATGTGGTTTCTAGAACGGAAAATGTCAAATCGGGACCGACATTTGTATGGGGGCTATATCTAAATCTGAACCGATTTCCTCCAAATTCAATACCAATGGTCCTTGGCCAGAAAAAATAACTTCTGCCAAGTTTCATGACAATCGGACAACAATTGCGACCTGTAGAGTGCGAACAAGCTTAGATGGACAGCAGACGGACGGACGGACGGACGGACGGACGGACGGACAGACGGACAGACAGACATCGTTAAATCGACTCAGCTGGCGATTCTAAGTCGATCCGTATACTTAAAGGTGGGTCTAGCTCAATTATTTCTTGGTGTTACAAACATTTGGCGGAAAACTAACTTATAATACCCTAGACCACGAAGTGGTGTAGGGTATAAAGAGGGATAAAAATGAGACCTACCAAACTGCTGAAGTTGAAATCATGAAATTCTTTGTATACATTCTGACTATGAAGACTCGAAAAGGATTTTTTTCGAAATTTGTACATTTGGGCGGAGAATGGGGAGAATGGGGATATCTTTAAAATTTATACTTTTCTTATCACTTTGTCTGTATCTGAAAATGCTTCTCCCTAATGGCGACTGACAATCGCCTAATATTTAGGCATCTTCACTTTCACAATTACAGCATTGTATTTATATATAGTAGTCGATTTTAAACAGTGCGAAACAAATTACTATATTTGTGCATAAAAATATCAAAATTTTTCTAATATGGTACTGTGCTTCTATGTAAAGTCGACATTCTTTAATCTGCTGGTAATACTGTGGAATGCACTCCGTGGTGGATGGTATATAAGATTCGGCCCGGGCGAACTTAACGCCTTCTTACTTGTTTTTTTTTTTTTTTGAAAAAAGAAAATGTGTTCGCAAAATTTTGGAGGCAGTTTATAAGCCACTGTTTCTATTTGATTCATAGTATAAGAATTGAACACATGTTGCTGATTCTGATACCAATGTCGGCCAAATAACGTGGAGATAATAGTATGGGCGGTCGACAAGAACTTGGCAATTGTTCGCACTGTGAAATTTACGAAATTGTGCAGATTTTTATTGGACAGATTTCGGTAAGACCATTCGTACAAATTGTTGGAACTATTTCGTAACGAAGTTTAATTTAACATTTGAAAATGGTCTGACTTTAACGATAATTTTCTGGCCTTTGGACTGAGTTGTTTGGACAAATTGTGCACATTTTTGAACGGTTTCGAAAATATTTCTAATTTAACATCTGAAAATAGCCCGAATTTTCCAATGGTTTGTGTTGATTTGTCGGCCAGAATTCTGAATAAACTTCTGGAAAAAAATTCAAAAATGATTTTTCAACGAGTCGCAACTATGTCGGCCTAAAATGCTGAAAATTTTCGAAAAAATAGCCCGAATTTTCCAATAGTTTGTGTAGGTTTGTCGGTCAGAATTCTGAATAAACTTCTGGAAAAAAAAACAAAAATGATTTTCAACATGTCTCAACTATGTCGGCCTAAATTGCTGAAAATTTTCGAAAAAAGGCTAACATCCGAAAATAAGACGACTTTTTCGATAGTTTTCGATAATAAAACTTGACAATGGATTCTGATAGAGGGGGTAAGAAAAGAAAATACGTGTATTGACCTTGTGAAAGTTTTCGTATGGAGAATATTATATTTTTATTGGCGGGGGGTCAATATTTCTCTTTTGCACATCCTTATGATGAATCGTCTGAATAGGATGTGTTCAGCAGTATCACTTAAAACACTACAACGAACATTTTTGTGGAACATTTTAACCCACTAGCTCCTCAATACAGGGGTCTTTTTTGGTGCCTTTTGGGGAAAAAGGCTAGAAACCACCCATAAAACAAGGGTTTAACGGTTCAAAATGTTCTACATAAATATTTGCCAAAAGCTCAAAATTCATTTTAGGGTTAATTTGGTAATTTTTTCGATTTTTTTTTTCTGTCCAACAAAACTGAATTTTAGGGGTGTGGTGTGTATGGAAAAATATTCTATATGAAATTTCACTTAAGGCTCGGAACAAAATAAAGCTAGTATAAATATAATAAATATAAATAAAATCTCAGCGCCAATTTGGATATTGATTAATTTTTTCATCTAGCTCTTGTTAATTCTTGTCGGGTGTATGTATGTACTTATAACACAGTACGACAGTGGTTGGTACACATGAGAAATGTTAACAGAATATGAAAATAGGCTTAAAATAAAGAAATACGTGTCTCGGCGATTTGCTGTAGCACGTCAGAATTTTGAGAAAATCGATTTTAAAGATTCGAAGGATCGTGGAGGTTCACTTGTAACGTAGTACTATTATAAAAAGTTATATAAAAACAGAATGGGTGAACCGATTTAAGTGCTTGAGCCAGTTTTGAAAATGGAATTAAATTTGGATTTGTTTTTATTAAAAAAAAAACATTTTTTTCCGCTAGATGGCGCTTTAATTTTCATGTAAAATTAAAAAATATCCAAAAAATGTACGAAATTCATTAAAAATACAATGTTGTTGATTTGAAATCCAATAACTAAAGTAGAATCTTTTTCGCTGGCCGGGAATTGCTTGATTCAGCGATTCGGGGCTCCGAGCCAGATCAAACTAAAAATATTATTATTCAATTTCAACGAGCTTACAGATCGGGGTTTCTGCAATTAGAAAAAATTAAAACAAGTCGTCTGGGATTTGAACCATATGGCGGTCGATTGTTTCGAAGATTGTCATTACTTCTTATCTGCGCCTTAACGTTCTAAGCCAACGACCAACCTTTTTACTTTGTCACTAATTGCAGTCTTCTGTGATATTTTTTAATTTTACATGAAAATTAAAGCGCCATCTAGCGGAAAAAATGTTTTTTTTTAATAAAAACAAATCCAAATTTAATTCCCTTTCAAAACTGGCTCAAGCACTTAAATCGGTTCACCCATTCTGTTTTTATAGAACTTTTTATAATAGTACTACGTTACAAGTGAACCTCCACGATCCTTCGAATCTTTAAAATCGATTTTCTCAAAATTCTGACGTGCTACAGCAAATCGCCGAGACACGTATTTCTTTATTTTAAGCCTATTTTCATATTCTGTTAACATTTCTCATGTGTACTCAAAAAAAATTGATTTTGTCGTACTGTGTAATATGTAAATTTAAAAAATAAATATATAACGAACAAGTAAAAACGGAGTTAAGTTCGGCCGGGCCGAACTTTATATACCCTCCACCATGGATTGCATTCCACAGAGGTTGTCGGTTTTCGTAGAAGTGCAGTAATATTACAGGAAAATATAAATTTTTTAATATAACCAAACCAAAACAAATACAAATATTGAAAAAATAATTTTATAAATAAGTATAATATTTTAATTATTTCAAACCATTAGTTCAAATCAAAATAATAAGAATAAATATTCTTATATTTATATTTTCAATAAGCTTAAATGCCATAAATATTGGTAAATAGTGTGTGCTACAGTTGGTTGTATTTCCATTCTATTTTAATTCCAAATTTTGCGTATCTATACAGTCAGAGGAATGTATACACCGAATTCCATGATTCCAGCTGCGCCTATTTGGTTGGTACCATTTTTACCCCCTTGACGTTTCTACGCAATTAGAATTTCATCATTCTAGCTGTAGTCGTTTAGTTGGTACTATTTTTATCCCTCCGTACCATTGTATCCCTTGAAAGTACGAATTTCGAAAAATCCGTTTATTTTACGTGTCTACGCAGTCAGAGGAATGTATACTACGAATTTCATGACTCTAGCTGCGGTCATTTGGTTGGTATTATTTGTATCCCCCTTTTCCATTTTAACCCCAAAAAGTACGAATTTCGAAAAATTCGGTACAATTTTTATCCCTCCGTACCCATTGTATCCCTTGAAAGTACGAATTTGGAAAAATCCGTTTATTTTACGTGTCTACGCAGTCAGAGGAATGTATACTCCGAATTTCATGACTCTAGCTGCGGTCATTTGGTTGGTATTATTTTTATCCCCTTTTTATATTTTGGCCCCAAAAAGTACGGATTTTGAAAAATCAGTTTATTTTCCGTGTCTACACAGTGAGAGGAATGTATACTCCGATTTTCATGACTCTAGCTGCGGTCATTAGATTGGTACTATTTTTATCCCCTCTTTTCATTTTAACCCCAAAAAGTACGAATTTTAAAAAATCCGTGTATTTTACTTGTCTATACAATCAGAGGAATGTATACACCGAATTTCATTATTCTAGGTACAGCCGTTTGGTTGGTACCATTTTTATCCCTCTATTCCCATTTTACCCCTTAAAAGTACGAATTTGGAAAAAATACTTTTATATTATGTATCTACTCAATTAGAGGAATGTTCACACCGAATTCCGTGTTTCTAGCTGTTGTCGTTTAATATGTACCATTTGTATCCCTTTTTTGCCCCATTTCACCCCCTACAAATAAGAATCACTTTATGGTGCCCGTTTTTGCTATAAGGGGAATGCGCGTATCAAATATCAAGCAAATATAAACAGACATATTATTAGGAATTATTATGGGTATTTTTAGTCCTTGTGAGGGAAATTTTTTTTCCTTTGGGCCGATTTCGCCCCGTTTCAATCCCAACCGATCTACGACTATAAGACGCATTTATGGAAAATTTGAACATTCTAGCTCATTTCGTTTAGAAGCTAGCGTGCTTTCAACAGACGGACGGACGGACATGGCTAGATCGTCTTACAATTTTATGACGATGAAGAATATATATACTTTATAGGATCTCAGGTCGATATTTCAAGGTGTTACAAACGGAATGACAAAGTTAGTATACCCCCATCCTGGAGGTGGAGGGTATAAAAATATATATACAGAAGGTACAGTGTTAAGTTATCCCCATATAGGATATAAAATCCCAAAATACCAATTTGCTCAGGAAAAATAAACTTTGTTAAATTTATATATTACATTAATATTTTAAATAATTTATTTTTATAAATTTTTATTTATTTATTATTTTTTCATTTTTATTATTATTTATTTTCATTATTATTATGTAACTAAAAATATAAATTAAAAAAATTAAAATCAAAAAAAAAAAAAGAAAAAATTACAGATAATTTTTTTAAAAAGTTTTTTACTAAAATTAAAATATTCGTCATATTTTTAACATCGCCCCCGCTAATATATTCAATTAAAGGTAATTATTATGTCTACAAATATTGCGAATCGCACTTTCACATAGAAACAGTGGTTTAAGAACAGTCTCCAAAAATGGGTGAAAAAAAGTATTTTGGTTTATTTTTTAACAGTTAACATTCTAACGCAAAAAAAAAAAAAACAATTTTATATTTAAAAAATCTATGGATAAATGTAGAAGTTATGATACTCGTTGTAGACGTTAAAGAACTTTTTAACAAAATCATGATTTTAGTTTTTGTTAGTCCTTTATAGTTCTTTAAGTGTCTCGATATACCATTATTCGCTGTTGTAACGTATACATCAAAGAATAGTGAATAGTCTGTATTTCTTAAAAATTCAAGTTTATTACGTCGTTAATTTAGGCAACTCGTAAGTCTACGGACGAAAATATTTTTCAAAACTTGAGAAGAATTTTTTAATAATAAATACTAATAAAAAATCTTTCTTTAATATCTAAATACCCAGAAGAATGCTTTATTTAATTTACTTTTTTTGTCAAATACAGTTTACCCTATGGAAAGTAGTGATGAGCTTATGCAAATTTATTATATATGCAGTTCCTCTTTTAAAGCCACAACATATGCTTTAATTTCAGCGGCATTAAAACGACTTTATTACAATGAATGTGTAACATATTTACAGGATGCCAATGTGTTTATGCTAAACAGCATACTCTTGGTGGGAATGTCGGTGTGCCACGCACCACAGACAACTGAATTAAAGCATACTTCAGGGAAAATGGGAAACTATTACGTTATGGTAAGCCATAACGATTAACTGCCACTAGGTGACAAAAAACGTTTGTCAAAGGGTTCTGTATAATATTTCCTGATTTACTTTGGCTTTCTAAAACCGAAAGAAAATAAATTGTTATGGATAATTTTTGAAAGTGGACGAAATCGGACCAGAGGGAAAAATTTTTCCCTCACAAGGACTGAAAATACCCCTAATATTTAGAGTATTTCAGCATGTTTTTTGAACATATTATTTGTATTTACTTGATATCAGCAATTCGCATTCCCTTTATAGCATAAAAGGGCACCATAGAGTGATTTTTATTTGTAGGGGGAGAAATGGGACAAAAAGGGATAAAAATGGTACCTATCAAACGACAACAGATAGAAACACGAAATTTGGCGTGTACATTCCTCTAATAGAGTACATACATAATATAAAAGTATTTTTTCTAAATTCCTACTTTTATGGGGTTAAATGGGGATAGAGGGATAAAAATAGTACCAACCTAACGGCTGTACCTAGAATAATGAAATTCGATATATACATTCCTCCGATTGCGTAGACACGTAAAATAAAAGAACTTTCCAAAATTCGTACTTTTTGGGGTTCAAATGGAAAAAGGGGATAAAAATAGTACCTACCAAATGACAGCAGCTAGAATCATGAAATTCGGAGTATAAATTCCTCTGACTGCATAGACACGGAAAATAAAACGTTTTTCCAAATTAAAATAAAGAGATTTTAGTTAGTCGTACTCTTGAGGGGGCAAAATTGGAAAAAGGGGATAAAAATGGTACCAACAAAATGGCCGCTGATAGAATCATGGAATTCGGTGTTCCACGTAAAATATTTTTTCCAAATTCTTACTTTATTTTGTTGCTTTTACGACAAAAAATGGTAAAATTATGAAGACAACAACAAGAGATAAGGTATTTTCAAAATTTATACTTTTGAAATTAAAATAGGATGGAAATACAACCAATCAAACGACTGTAGCTGAAAATACACTCTCTGTCCCCCAATATTTAGGGTATTTATGATTGCTCCCTTATATTTACTTTATGAATTGAAGTATTATATCCATTATATATATATAGTATACAAATATTGGTGGCCTTGGCTTATTAATTAATTTTTTTTATTTTCATACAGTTAAAATTTGTTGCGGACATTCCTCTTGTAGCTTGGAAGCACCACAAAGAAAATAAAAGTTTTAGCGGGCGAAATGGGACAAAAAGGGATAAAATATGGTACCAATGATACGACAACAGCTAGAATCATGAAATTCGGTGTGTACATTCCTCTAATTGCATTGACACGTAAAATAGAGGGATTTTTCGAAATTCGTATTTTTAAGGGATATAATTAAAAAGAGGGATAAAAATGGAATCTACCAAACCGCTGAAGTTGAAATCATGAAATTCGGTGTATACATTCTGACTATGAAGACTAGAAAAACAGTATTTTTGAAATTTGTACATTTGGGCGGAGAATGGGGCGAATGGGGATATCTTTAAAATTTATACTTTTCTTATCACTTTGTCTGTATCTGGAAATGCTTCTTTCTAATGGCGATTGACAATCGCCTAATATTTAGGCATGTTCAATTACAGCATTTTATTTATATATGGTAGTCGATTTTAAACAGTGCGCATAAGTATACATTATAGTTTGAAATAGTAAACAATTATAGTAATGTGAATAAAAATATCACAATTTTCGTAATATGGTACTGTACTTCTATGTAAAGTCGAAATCTTTTAATCTGCTGGTAATACTGTGGAATGCACTCCGTGGTGGAGGGTATATAAGATTCGGCCCGGCCGAACTTAACGCCTTCTTACTTGTTAATATTTGTATTTGTTTTTTGATTTGGCTATATAAAAAAATTATATTTTCCTGTAATATTACTGCACTTCTACGAAAATCGACATCCTTTGTGGAATGCAATCAATGGTGGAGGGTATATAAAGTTCGGCCCGGCCGAAATTAACTCCGTTTTTACTTGTTTTGTTTCATAATTTTTTCTTTTCTTTTATACCCTCCACCACCAGGATGGGGGTATACTAACTTTGTCATTTCTTTTGTAACACCTTGAAATATCGACCTGAGACCCTATAAAGTATATATATTCTTGATCGTCATAAAATTCTAAGACGATCTAGCCATGTCAGTCCGTCCGTCTGTCCGTTTGTTGAAAGCACGCTAGCTTCTAAACGAATGGAGCTAGAATGTTCAAATTTTCCATAAATGCGTCTTATAGTCGTATATCAGTTGGGATTGAAATGGGGCGAAATCGGCCAAAAGGGAAACATTTTTCCCTCACAAGGACTAAAAATACCCATAATAATCCCTAATATTGTAGCGTATTTAAGCATGTTTTTTGAATATGTCTGTTTATATTTGCCTGATATTTGGTATGCTCATTTCCCTTATAGCAAAAACGTGCACCATAAAGTGATTCTTATTTGTAGGGGGTGAAATGGGACAAAAAACGGATAAAAATGGTACATATTAAACGACAACAGCTAGAAACTAGAAACGAAATTCGGTGTGTACATTCCTCTAATTAAGTATATACATAATATAAAAGTATTTTTTCCAAATTCGTACTTTTAAGGGGTAAAATGGGAATAGAGGGATAAAAATGGTACCATCCAAACGGCTGTAACTAGAATAATGAAATTCGGTGTATACATTCCTCTGATTGCATAGACAAGTAAAATACACGAATTTTTTAAAATTCGTACTTTTTGGGGTTAAAATGAAAAAGGGGATAAAAATAGTACCAATCAAATGACCGCAGCTAGAGTCATAAAATTCGGAGTATACATTCCTCTGACTGTGTAGACACGGAAAATAAACTGATTTTTCGAAATTCGTACTCTTTGGGTCAAAATAGAAAAAGGGGATAAAAATAGTACCAACCAAATGACCGCAGCTAGAGTCATGAAATTCGGAGTATACATTCCTTTCACTACGTAGACATAAAAAATAAAAGTTTTTTTAATTCGTACTTTCAAGGGATACAATGGATACGGAGGGATGAAAATGGTACCAACCAAACGGCTACACCTGGAATAATGAAATTCGGTGTGTACATTCCTCTGATTGCGTCGACACTTAAAATAAACAGATTTTTCGAACTTCGTAGTTTTTGGGTTAAAAATGAAAAAAAAGGGATAAAAATAGTACCAATCAAATGACCGCAGCTAGAATCATGAAATTCGGAGTATACATTCCTCTGACTGCGTAGACACGGAAAATAGACGATTTTTTCGAAATTCGTATATTTTGGGGTTAAAATGGAAAAAGGGGATACAAATAGTACCAACCAAATGACCGCAGCTAGAGTCATGAAATTCGCAGTATACATTCCTCTGACTGCGTAGGCACGGAAAATAGACGAATTTTTCGAAATTCGTACTTTCAAGGGATACAATGGTACAGAGGGATAAAAATAGTACCAACTAAACGACTACAGCTAGAATGATGAAATTATAATTGCGTAGAAACGTCAAGAGGATTAAAATGGTACCAACCAAATGGGCGCAGCTGGAATCGTGGAATTCGGTGTATACTCTGACTGCATAGACACGCAACATAAAAAGTTTTTTTTTTTCAAATTCGTAATTTTTCTTTTACGGCAAAAATTGGTTGAATCATGAAGTTAGGTTATTTTGCACGTCTGAAAATGGATTTTCAAAATTTGTACTTTTGGAATTAAAATAGAATGGAAATACAACCAACTGTACCAATATTTATGGTATCCAAGCTTGTTGAAAATATAAATATAAGAACATTTAATTTTTTGAATTGACGTATTGGTAGCCTTGCCTTATAAGCGTGGTTTGAAATTAATAAAATATTATATTTATTTATAAAATTATTTTTTCAATATTTGTTTTGGTTTGGCTATTTTAAAAAATATATATTTTCCTGTAATATAACTGCACTTCTACGAAAATCGACATCCTCTGTGGAATGTAATCCATGGTGGAGGGTATATAAAGTTCGGCCCGGCCGAACTTAACTCCGTTTTTACTTATTTTATACGAAAATTCCAATTTTCGTCGAAGTTGCCTTTAATATGAGATTACACATATAAGCCCGATCACAGCCGCTTATATGCAAGAAAAAGGTATTTATGATGGCTACAAATATTGCGAATTTCATTTTGACATAGGAAGAGTGGTGTAGAATCAATCTCCAAAAAAATAGAAAACATTAATTTTTTTCTGTCACGAAAAAAAACTTAAAAATATAAGAAAAAAATAAAATATTTGACTTTTAACGAGGAGAACCATAACAATATGTAAATGATCTATGAATAAATGTAGAAGTTATGACGATACGATTTTTTTTAATATTTTTCTGGCGCAAAAAAATACTTAAAGATTGAAAAAATATTTTGTTTTTGTTTTGCTGTAGTGAAAAAAATCCTTAAAAATAGAAAAAAGATTGGAAAAAATTATTTTGTTTTATTTTTTAAATAAATCAATAAATGCAAAAGTTATTGCCTTTCTTGTAGCAGAGATTTCTGGCAAATACATAATATGTTGCCTACCTTAGGGCTGTTCTGTGAAAAGGAAATGCTGCATATGTTTGAAACATTTAAATTGCTCACGATAACTTTAAGTAACTTATGAAATAAAATTTCTGAGAGACGACATGACATTATGCCATAAATCGTTGGCCATTTCACATAAAACTAGTCCAACTCATTTAAAATCAAACAAAACTCTGCTTTCCGTTAGAAATTCCTTTTTCTGGTTCTTCTTTTTAATAAAACCAAAAAACTAGTTCCCCTTCCATTATATGTTCGGTAACAATAAACCACCAAAAAACAAAACAAGTTAAATAAAACTAGTTTTGAGAGGCCAACAAAACAGAAAAAAATAAACTGCGTAATATACTTTTAGGCTGCCTTCTTTGTGTTACACCACCCGCAAGTGGGTGGCGAAGTAAATGCATTTTTGCTTACCCCTGTTTTTAGTTGTTTTATTTTTTTTTTCTAAGATTGTTGTTTTCCATCTGGGGAGCGCGAACGAAATACATACCCCTTGAAATGGTCATATTTAATGTTCATAGTTTTTTCGAGGCAATTGTCGAAAAGGCTAAGCATTTTTTGTTGTTGTTGGTTCTTTGGTTTTAGTTCGTTTCGTTTGTGTTAAAGAGCCCAATGTCAATGACAACACAAGACGGAAAGAAAACAGCAAAGAAGGAAAGAAAAGCCTTAGTTTAATTATTCGCGGGAAAACAGTGTGGAAATATATTTATAAACAAAAATATAACGACAATTTCTTAAGTGTGAAGTGTTTAATTAGTTGTTAAAGGCAAGACATCGTTATTTGCACTATTTTTCTTTTTTCTTTCTCAAAGAAAAACACAAGCTGTTTGCATTAATATAGAATTCTAGAATGCTTCACTTTTAACTCTAATTGACAGCCTAAAAGTATGCAGCAGATATTGGAAAATCACAAAAAGTTGACTAAAGTTTTCTGTAGTGTAAGAGACAGCTGAGGAACTTTTTTTAAAAGGAAATGTTAATGAAGTAACATAAAAGTTATTGAAGTCAACGTTAATAACACCTATTCGCGATTTAGATTGTGGGCTTTCAATGTTTAAGTTAATAATTGAAATTGAGGAAAACACAGGCCTAAAATTTGACTGAAGCAAAATTTTATTGAGATTGGATAATGAAGTGTGACCTGTTTAGATGTTTTTTTAGAATTTTTGTAGGTTTTTTCGTACCAGAAAAAAAAACGATTTTTTAAATTTAATATTTTCTCCCAAAAATTAGAAGGAATAGATATAGAAACTTGGAATTTCGCACACATCCCTTATATTATTAAATTAGATCAAAAACGAGTTTTTGATCTAAAATCCAGCGCACCGGATTTCATTGGTGCAGTGGTTGTTTAGAATAATCCTTGAAGTATTAAAGAAAAAAGACTCGGCAAACGAACGGGAATTGCTTCTTAGATTAATATTCAATATTCACAATAACTTTATTTTAAGAAAAAGCTTTTTAGTAAAATTTTAACTAAATGGATTTTTTCCATACAAAAAATTCTTAATATTTTTCTTACTTAAAACCTTCGACATTTTCGTCCACACAAGTATGAATTTACTCAATTATAAGAAATTTTTATTAGATCCAATGAAATGTTTTTAAGTAAATTTACTACCCTATTTCTAGTAAATTTACTCTAGACCCATTGTTAATCATACCGATCGACTTAGAATCACTTTTTGAATCGATTTAGCCATGTCCGTCCGTCCATCTATTCTTGTAATCACGATACAGGTCGCCATTGTAGACAAACTAAATGAAACTTTGCACAATGAAGTTTTTCGGGACAAGGACGAACGCTATTTAATTTGAAGAAAATCGGTTCAGATTTAGATATAGCCCCCACACGAATTTCACTCCCGATTTGACTCTTTTCACTCTAGATAACACATATTACAACAGATTTTCTTTAAAATTGGCAAAACATCTTTTATTTCAACTAGAAACACCTGTGTTGAAAAGCTTGAGCTTGTCTTTAGATTTGGTAAAACAACTTATATTTGCACTAGAAACATCCAAGGTGAATATAGGTCAGATCGGTTGAGATTTATATATAGCTCCCATACAAATTTCGCTCCCGATTTGGCTTTTTCCGCTCTAGATACCGCATATTGTATCAGATTGTCTTCAGATTTGGTAAACCATCTTATATTTAAACTAGGAACATCTATGGTGAAAATAGGTCAAATCAGTTCAGATTTAGATATAGCCCCCATACAAATGTCGCTCCCGATTTGACATTTTCCGCTCTAGAAACCACATCTTGTACCCTATTTTCTTTAAATTTGGCACAACATCTTATAATCCAACTAGAAACAGCTACGCAAAAATTGGGTAAGATCGGTTCAGATTTAGATATAGCCCCCATACAAATGTCGCTCCCGATTTGACATTTTCCGCTCTAGAAACCACATATTGTACCCGATTTTCTTTAAATTTGGTACAACATCTTAATCAACATCTTAATCCAACTAGAAACACCTATTCAGACATTGGGTAAGATCGGTTCAGATTTAGATATAGCCCCCATACAAATGTCGCTCCCAATTTCACTTTTTCCGCTTTAGAAACCATATATTGTAACCGATTTTCTTTAAAATTGGCACAACATTTTATAATCGAACTAGAAACACCTATGCTGAAAGTGGGTATAATCGGTTCAGATTTAGATATAGCCCCCATACAAATGTCGCTCCCGATTTGACTTTTTCCGCTCTAAAATCCACATATTGTACCCGTTTTTCTTTAAAATTGGCACAACATCTTATAATCCAACTAAAAAACATATGGTGAAAGTGGGTAAGATCGGTTCTGATTTAGATATAGCTCTCATACAAATGTTGCTCCGGAATGTTTAACCGATTTTGGCCAAACTTTACATATTATATTTCACCAATAAACATACATGGTGAAAGTCACATCGGTCCAGGTTTCAATATACCCCCATACAAATGTCCTTTCCGATTTAACATTTTTTTAAACACATACATTTACAGCCTTTCCTTACTTGTTTGGCAGATGCCCATATGTCCATACTATGGTATAACCCAAATAGGGCCCATTCTTCTCTATTACAGCTCTAGAAACTACATCTTACATCGGATCTTCATCAAATTTTGCAGATCATGATAATTTTCAATTAGGAATACCTACCGTGAATGAGAAATATATAGGCCCATGTTTTAGAAAAGGCCCAAAATGTTGTTATAGGCTCCCTTTAGAAATGTCGGTCCGATTCATCCTATTACTACTGTATAATTTGTATTTGTCTGTCGGATAGTTGGATCAGTTACCATATTCTTTAAATATGACTAAAGATGAATTTATAGTAATTGTGTAATTTATATGAACTACATAAAATTGCTCCCACGAAATACCTGGGTTTAGTAATCAAAGCGTGGTACATACGCAGGGAGTGGTGTAGGGTATTATATAGTCGGCCCTGCCCGACTTTAGCCTTTCCTTACTTGTTTTCTTTTAACAATGTTTTTCGTACCAGCGTAAAAAATTTATTCAAAAATATAAATTTTTTGAAGACTGTTCTCAAACCACTGTGGAATTCGCAATATTTGCAGCCACCATAATTACATTAATTGATTCTGATCAGATATTTCCAACATTAAATTACAAATATTACAAGTGCCTTCGACAAAAATTGGAATTTTATTAAAAAATATCCATAAAAGCATTTTTGGTGTTGAATTTATTAATCATTTATGAATCAATGCACATTCGTTCTCGTACACAATTTTTTATTTTTTTGTTACATATAATGGACAAAATCGTCATAGATGTATTTTTCCCCCTAAAAAGGGCTGAAAACTAGTTTTTTTTAATTCCATCTTATATTCACTTGCAATTTGGTACGAACATTCCTCACGAACCAATAAGTTTTTTATTGGGACAAAAAGGTACAAAAATTGATACCAATCAAACGACATAGCGTCGCCACAAAAAATTTGGGGATTTTTCGAAATTCGTACTTTTAAGGGATATAAAAACGGTTGAAGATCAAATCATGAAATTCATTGTGTCCATTACTTCGACTAAGTAGTCGCTCAACATAAAGTGATCTAAAATCATGAATTTCGGTGTAAATATTATTTTTTGAGTTAGGAGACTCTTCAAAGCCCTTTAAATATAATAATTTACTGCTGTCTTAGAATATTATTGGAAAAAGCTCCCAATAAACCTGAATATTTGAGGTATTTAAACACATTTTTTAGAAGACTTTAACTCTTATTACAGAAAAAATTGGTAATGGGAATTTCTAACTCCAAAAAAGTAATTGCACGGGGTAATTCCACATTATATAATAATTTGCTATTATTGGAACGTTGATATTACCAAATATTGATCTATTTGTCAAAAATCAAGAAAAATTATTAAAAATTAATAAAATGTTTCCTCTTTTTCCAAAATTTTTGGGATATTAATTTCAAAATAGTGACATTGAACCTTTAATGAGCCTGATTGGTGTTTTTATATCTAAATATGTTGTGGGAATAGTTACTCTACCAGCGAAGATAAAATAAAATAACAAAATAAACTAATCAATACAAATAATTTTTATTTTATTTTCCGGCTAAATAAATACTAAAAAAGCATGATCACACCTTCCAGATAAAATGGATGAGGTTGTTCGAAACCCCCATAGCATTACATTGTGGTACAACAATTTTTCGGAAGGTCTATATCTAACATTTTCTGATTTATTTGAAATTTCTAAACTCGAAAACTATATTAATATTTTATGGATACATTTTTTCTAAAGTTAAAATTTTTTGTTGAATCGTGTTATCAGACATAAATAATTTTGATTTAATTTAAAATATTGAGCAGAGACGCCAAATAAAACAAAACGAATTTTTTTCCCAAAATTTTTACCTAAATTTCATTTCTATATAAAAACTGGAGAAAATAAGCTGAATTCAATTGTTTTTATTTTTTCGTTTGCCCAAAGAAACTCTTTATGAAAGGCTATAAAATGGTTTCGTCATGTCTGAGTGACTAATAAATTTTAATAAATTTTTTTATGGACTAAAATTGGTAAATCATTCTAAAGAAAATATCTACTGATGAGTTACATATCCCCATACAGGATACGAAATGCGTACATAGTCAATGTGCGTATAGTTGAGTGTGGTTCTTCTACTGAGTTACCAAAAAAAAATACTTCGTTAGAATAAAAACTTGATCGGAATAGCTGGTATTCGCAAGTATTCCATTCAAAAAAACCTAAATTCAATCAAAATTGATCACTAATCAAACAACACATTAACTAAAAAATCATGAATGAAATTGATTTCATTCGAGAGTGATTGAAGCCGAATAAAATTAAACAAAATATGTTTTACTGAAATCTTATAGCTAAATTTCTTTATGTATCTATACTAAAGTTCATTTCGTTCGATCATAGAAAAAAGTCATAGAAAGGGTTGACTACAATTAAAAAATATTTTTCTCTATATTTTTTAGCTAAATTTCCTTATTTCTAAATATCTGTACGGAAATTCACTGGACAAACGCCGATAAACGTTGGGAGAAGACACAAACTAAAATTATTTTATTTAAAGTTTTTTATCAGAATCAAATCAAATTGAATTTGTTTCATATAAAAATTGGACCACTGAAATATTGAATCATTTTTTATGAATCTGTTCGTAACTTCATTTCATTAGAGAAAAATACGAGAAATATATGAATTTTATTTTATTATAAAATATTTTATTTTTATTTATATTCTCAAAATATTTTAGAAAAATTATTTTCGAACATTTCCACGTTTCCAATATTCCAGAATCCAAAATTAAATTTGTTTCGTTTAAAAGGTTGACAACCGAAAATTGGGAAAATACGAATTAAAATTATTTTTTTAAGATTTAACCAGTGAGAATCCTGAATTGAATTTTTTGTATTTATATGTTTCTGAATTCAAGTACTAAAATGTTCTTCGTTCGGAATCGCTTCCACATACCAAATGGATCCTGAAAATCTTAAGAAAAAAATCTTCACAAGTCTACAAGAAAGCTGAACAAATCTAAATTTGCTACTTTCTCTTAATATTTTTAACATTTTCCAAATGCTTAAATCCCAATATTAAGTCGATAATTTATTCCAAAAGTAGACCGCATTTCTTTTGCACATCAAACCACCGATCAACACAACTCTTAAATTAAACACAAATTTTTCTTTTACTATTTCTTTGAATTTTTTTATGATTGATTTAAACATCACTATTTACACTTCACTTGCTTCACCAGCCGTCGGCTTTACTAATTTTCAAACATTTTCAAATTAGTTGCAGACCGTTATTCAAAAACCAAACCGTTTGAACGCGCCAAAAGCGCCGAGAAGACTGAATGTGCGAAAGCATGCTGAAATCCCTAAAAGCAGGCAGCAAACAGCATTTTATGGTGTGCTGTGGTTGACGAGCAAAAAATGTGAAAAAAAAATCACGCACGACAGACAAAACAAGACATGATTTACTTGGCACCCTCCACCAAGCCACAGCTCGTAAGGACCACAGGGCGGAAATGAAATTCATTGATAAACCGAATAAAAAGGCGGGAAAATGTGTGAAAGGAAATTGCGGGAGTCTAGGCGCAGACTCCAAGAAAACATATGAGCGAAGTATTAATGGTGAGCCCCCTAAAAGTATGCCTGGACACGTGTTGCTTTCTATATGTATTTTAGCTAGGTGTGTGTGGGGTTCCAGTCTAGAGACAATTAAGTAATCTTTCCATACATATTTCATAGGGCCATTTTGGGCCAAATCATTGTCAAATGCCAAATTGCCTGCTTGTTAAACCACTTGATGATTTTTTGAGTATTCGTGTGACATTTTTGGGGGAGAATGTTTTTCGTGTCATTTTCTACAGGTTGTGGTTTGTGGCAACTTAATTATGCTGTCATCTCATTTCATCACATTTCGCAGGACAGTCAGCTAAGCTCATAAATAATGCTTATTGTGGTGTGTACAATTTGTGTGGCCAAATTTTGTAGGTATAAATACAGATTGTCTGCGGCTAAGATTTTCAAAGTGGTACCTAAGTTTGGTGGTAAATATTAAAATTCCGGAATTTCCTTTTTGGTGATAAAAGGTCTCGGTTTAAAAAATGTCGAATTTACATTGGATAAATATGATTTTATATAATTTTCTTGATTCTAAATTATCCATTGTGGTAGTATTTCAGTGTTGGCCGCAGGAAGGTAATGACGTGTTTTGGGAATAATTCAAATTAAAAAAAATCTTTATCGTGAAACATTGTGTCTTGTATTGCATTTTTATAAAGAAAATGCATTGATCGAATCTTTTCTAAAATACAATTGGAAATAGTTCAATTAAATTCATAAATGCTGGCTAAAATATCGAACAGATTATTGACTTAATATTTCACAAAGTATTCTGACACAGGACCAGATATGAACACGGTGAGAGGGTCTCAATCACTATTATATTAAAGTTCCACTCTAATATTTATTTTTCGATAAATCTAAAAAATCATACTATATCGAAAACTATTTACTATGCTATGTTGTTATCCCAGAGAATAAAAAAGAGAAGGACGAAGACCAGACCAAATTATACTTAAATACAGGGTGGCTGATGAATACTGCTACCATGCTACTTAATGCTGTTGTTAAAGGACTTATTCTTGCAGAACTGATGATGCGACTTTGTCACATAGCCAGGTCCTGCTATGAGAGAGAATTGCTGAGAAAGTTCCCCAAGAAGGTGATTTCTAGACACTCGACATTTCGTTGGCCCCCAAAGTCTCGTGACCTCACTGCACCTATCTTTTTCTTGTGGGGTTATTTCATCTGGAAGTTTACAAACCAAATCAAAAAAAAATGGATGATTTAAAGCAATGCATTCGAACAACAATTGAGACAATTCTTACTGCAACTCTGCAGGATGTAATGAATAATGAATTTTGCACATACGTCACCGGCTATCGTCATGTCATTTAAATTCTTTTATTTTTAAACCCGTTAAAAAGGTTTAATAAAAATGTATCGGTTGTCTAATGAACAAAGAAAAGGTAATTTACATGAATTAAACAAAAAGTTATTTTAGTTTCTTAATGTAGTGTCATTCATCAGCCACCCTGTAGTTCTAGTGGGTTTGGTCAAAGACTTACACTTTTTTGGGGAATTACATTCCTCTCTGAAAAAATTATGAAATAAATTATGAAACAGCTTAGATTTTTTCCTGGAAAACTATGAAGGATTATGGATTTTCCTTTATATAGAATTTGAATTTTATAAAAATGTCAACATATTTGGACTGTAATAGCTCAAAATCAGTGAAATCAGCAAACGGTTATGAACCGGTTCAAATCGGTCATTTTTTTAATAAAAATTTTAAATAATAGGGATAGATTGCACAATGTCCAAATTTACAACTAATCTTTGTTTGACATATAATCAGATATATTTGTTTGTATTTTTGGTTTCATCGAATCTGAAATATCATTACGAAGAACCAAAAGATTGCTTATATGCTTAGTGGAAAACAATTCCCTGTTATTGTTATTAAATTATTTACGCTTCCAATGGCTGCATTATTAGAGACAACTGTTCAGACTTCAACGACATAATCTTCGCTGCTCGGAAATTAGAATTTTAAATTCGAAATTTCCGAAATGTATTGCAAACGCTGATTCTAATTTCTGGACGTTCGAATTACTGAAAGCTCTAATTTGTGAGCGTCTACTGTATTTGTTTTTTTTTTTGGAAAACTGCATGATTATGGAAATTATTTATTTTCTTTAATATCGGATTTGAATTTTATAAAAATTGCAACATATTTAGTCTATAATAGCTCAAAATAAATGAAATCTGCAATCTTTTTGAAACCGGTTCGAATCGGTTATGAACCGGTTATTGCCAATTTCGATCCACATTATGTATTTAAATAATTACCAATGTTTTTTCATGAAAACTGAACTTAAAGTAACTAAACTAAACTGAACTAAACTAAGAACTTTCTGAAACTATATTTGTTTTTTTTTTTCGAAAATTGGATGATTATGGAAATTAATTATTTTCTTTAATATCGGATTTGAATTTTATAAAAATTGCAACATATTTAGACTATAATAACATAAACCAGTTATGGCTCAATGCCTCAGACAGTAGAGGTCCCTGTGTTTGGTAACCTCGCCCATCATGTCATTTTGACTTTCTTCGAAAATTTTTAATTTAATTTTAAGTTTGAAGAAACGCGAAATATATTCAAATTTGTTGTCCTAAGAAAGATTTGTTTATGGAAATTAGTGAATTTCCTTTACATTGAAGTTTAATTTTCTTAAAATTTAGAAAAATTTTAACATATTTAGGCTATAACAGCTCAAAATCAGTGAAATCTGCAATGGTTATGAACCGGTTCAAGTCGGTTATGAAAATTTCGATACCAGTGCCTTTGTAAATTTATAGAATCGATCATGGATTTTACACCATAAAGCAAAAATATTTGGAATAAATTCGAACACATTTAGTGGACCTGTAGGAAAATTGTTGCTTCTTAATGAGTTTTATTTTCATTTGAATTTTATTGAAATGTTAAATGTTAGAACAAAGTCTGATTAGCAGGACCTATAGGAAAAAGGAAAGGGTATGAGTTTGATTTTCGTTTGAAGATGCATTTGATTAAAACATGCACATATTTAGTTCAAATTCAGAGAAAATTTCAATCGGTTATAAACCGGTTTTAGCCAATTTCGTTTATCTTTTTAAATATACAGCAATGGCCTTTCTTGTGTGTTACACATAAAAACTAAACCGAAAGACTGCATAATATATTTTATAGGAAAATTATAGGAAGTCAAGGATCAATACCTCAGAATCTTAAGGGTATCAACTAATCTGCGGTCGATGACCTCAGCCAATATGGACTTTGGCTTTCATATAAAATTTAGTGTGCAAATTTCTTCTTCAGATTTACGAAATATGTAAAGAGTGATTGATTTATAATGTAAAATAAAGCACATAAATTTGAAAGTGAACTTACAATTTTTATTATCGGTTAAAAGAACAACTATGACATTTTGAAATTGAACTGAGATATTGTCCTGGCACTAGACCATTTTGCATCCATAGTCTGCAGCCAAGTAATAAATGTCATGCCATGCCATTTGTAAATAAATTTGCATTCTATTAAATATGGATGCAAAATGGTCTTGAGCCAGGACATTATTCCAGTTCAAATCAAATATTGATTACAGACCAAAAAATACAAACAAAAAATCTAATTTTTGAAATTTTATTAAAAAAATTATATTATATTAATTCTAAATTATTATAATAATTCAAAATCATTGAAATATCCAATCTGTTATGAACTGGTTCTTGAAAACTTCGACATCTCTTGTTTATCTGATGATAAATAGTTTTTCCTGGGTTTTATACAAGTGGTGCTGTCTGTCATTAGCCTACCTATGTTAGGCGATAGGCTATTCTAATCGGTAGATCTTACTATTACGTTGGGCATCAAATGGCGTTTCGTGTCATTTTTATAGTCTTATTCTGCTCACTGTGTTTGTTGCTTTTCTGAAATTCCTTACATGTATTTGGAGATAATATAGCATAGGAAACGGATACAGGATGCAGAATCCAGGCTGCTCTTGAATAGGATAACATAAGACCTTGCTGAGTTCCTGAAAATTGTCAAGTAGAAGGAACGAGTCAGTTGACGAACCAAGCTCCAGTTAGGAATTCAGCATGGATATTGAAATTGAACGAATAAACCAGTCAACCAAATGGGCAAGTTCGATCAATCTGTCGGAGTAAAGTCTGTTTACATTATATCAATTCTAAATTATTATAATAATTCTAAATCATTGAAATTCCACTCGGTTTTTTAACCGGTTATTGATAATTTCGACGCCTCTTGTTTTTCTAATGATATATAAATGGTTTTTCTTGTGGTTTATACATAACAGCTACAAAATTCTGACTAATTTTTAATTATTATCTCTAACAATATCACCATAAATCGTTGAATTTTCCATAAATGTTCAAATATACGACCACAAACAAACAAAAAATCAATATATATCAATATAAATTAGGGGAATTAGTAAAAAAATCTACTACAATTTGTATGGTTAAAAAATTTAAGTAAAAGTGGTTTTCTGTTTGGGTCTATAATCATTTTATGTTTTTTTAACCAAACTTTTCCAATTTTCAATAAAATTTTCTTCAAGTGAATATTATTTGTATCTTTTCCTTGCAGTCCTGTTTCAATTCTCTCTGCTAGCTGTACGCAATCAACTCTATGTCCAATATGTGAACCTAAATGATTCCTGTGCTCTGCAGGACATTGCCTATGCTTACCTCCGTTACCGCAGACCTAAGATAGGAGTATTCATGGATATGAACTGTCCAGGAACCGAACAACTGATTGAACAGGTAAGACCTTGGACACAGGAATGGTCTAAATAAACGAACACAAAAATATCTCCGTATAACAGACAAGCCGAGTTAATTTCTTCAATCAACACTACCATTGGCTTATCTATGATCGCTACTCAAATATCAAACGATTTTCGGATGTGTTTCAAAATACCAATCTATCGGTGGATACGGATATGGTTTTCGCTATACCCAAATATGAACAGGTTAGCCCAAACTCAGACCATAGCACTTTTACGGTATTCGATGTCTACAATAATGGATGGCTTATAGGCGGTCAACTGAATATAACCTCGAACTATGAAATGCACTGTAGTGCGATGGGTTGCCAGATAACCAAATATCTTTCCGATCTACATAAACGTTCGCTGTATGGAAACCGTGATAGCTTAAGGGACATAACAATGCGAGTAGCGGTTGTGGTAAGTTTTATGTTTGTTCATCTGAACTCCAAAATAAAAATTTACATATTTTTAGGTTACCAGATTTGATTTGAATGCTCCAGTTGAGAAGATCAACGAATTCCTCTTGACCCAGCAGGATTTTCACATAGATCCTTTGGCTCGTTTGGGCATTCAGGTGCTGCGACTTTTGCAGGATTCACTGTATGTCAAGTAAGTTGTCCAGAGGCGAAAGATTGGTAAGGTTTTGACTATTTATTAGTTCAGCATTTAGTATCGAAATCAAAATGTTGCCATTTTCTTGGGAGGAAGGCAGTATAGGATACTCTTCATGACACGTTATCAACTGAAATTACCAGCAAGGGTAACGGACTATCTTGAGACCTCCGCCCTCAGCGGTTATAGTCATTTCTGGCCGCTCGGTGTGGTCAGACAACATTTCATCTTTTGAAACCTGCCCGTGAGGAAGACACTCTAGAATAATCTTTACGACAATGTATCAATTGAGAGGGTAACGGACTATCTTGAGACCTCCGCCCTCAGCGGTTATAGTTATTCCTAGCCGTTCGGTGTGGCCAGATAAAATTCCTTCTTTTGAAACTTAGCATTAGCGCCTATACGCTAAGCGACATCTGTAGTCTTTTCCAGGTGCTATTCTTAGCCTAAATGGTAGGTCATACTATCACGTTGGGCGCCAATAACGCGTTTCGTGATGTTTTCATAGTCTAATCAGGATGCGCATTCGATTAAGCAAGGTCCGAAGGGCAGACACTCAAGGCTCCAAAGGGGCCAGTCTTTCGAGAAATAAGGTTCATGGCAGTACAATAGTGAAGGCTGCCCTTATATAGGATAACATTTCGAGTTAGACTGCGGGTGGGTTCCTGAAAACTGTAAAATTGAAACAACGATTCAATTGAAGAAGCTTCGATCAATCCTTCGATGTAATGTCTATTGGATCAGTTTATTAGATAGTCACATATCCGTAATTGAGCAACAACTCAGGCTACAAGGTTTCAACGTCCTTCAGGTCTAAGACTTTCTAGGTTGGGATTTTTGAGCATTGTAATATTGAGGGGAATGATGATTCGTAGACGTTTTAGTGGGCTAGATAGTTTAAGGTTGGCAATATGGAAAATGGTTTCACAAGTCCATCAAAGTAAAGTCAATTGGGCCAGTTTATTAGATAGCTAAGGCTGCCCTTAAATAGGATAAAACTTCAAGTTAGGCCTTGCTGGGCTCCTAAAAACTGTAAAATTGAAGATACGAATTAGTTGACGAACGATAAAGTTGAAGCTTCGATCAATCCTTCAATGTATAGTCTATTGGTTCAGTCACAGTCGCACATCAGTAATTGACCAACATCTTAGGGACAAGGTTTCAAGCTCCTTCAGGTCTAAGACTCTCATGGTTGGGATTTTTGAACATTGTGATATTGAGGGGGACATTGATTCGTTGACGTTTTAGCGGAAACGAATGGGCTTCAGTTGGTAATATGGAAGATGGTTTGATCAATCTCTCGAAGTACAGTCTATTGGGCCAGTTTATTAGTTTATAGTTAAGGCCGCTCTTGAATAGAAAAACAGCTTGAGTAAGGTCATGCTGAGTTCCTGAAAAATTTTCAAATAGAAAGAATGACTCAGTTGATGAACAATATGGTTGAAGCTTTGAACATTCCTTCGGTAATTGACCAACATCTCAGGCTACTAGGTCCCTCTGGTCTAAGACTCTCTTGGTTTTGATTTTTGAATATTGTGATTTTGAGGGGAAAGCCGATTCGTTGAAGTTTTAGCGCGCAAGTTCGACTCCAGGTGGCAATATGGATGATGGTTCAACCAATCCTCCGATGTACAGTCTCATCTGTCAGCTTGATAGATTCTATAGGGAGATCACAAATCAGTCATGGACAACTTCTCAGTCTGGATTTTTTAAGGTCGCTTTGGTCGACGATATAAATGTACAAGGCCAATTCTCTTGAACCTAGTTTCGTTGACAATAAGCTACCGAGGGGAATGGATCATTGGACGAGCTGACAGGATAATAATAGGTTTAGATGATCGATAATCGTTCATGATTCGACCAAACCTCCAAACATTTCGTGAGTTGATGGAATTGGATCAGGTATGTATTCCACTAAGGATTCGATCAATCATCCGAGATGTAATCTCATTGTTCTATAGGGAGACCACAAATAATCCATGGATGGTGATCTCAGTCAACAAGACGAAGAACCTGTGGGGTTTCATGGACCTTCAATGATCTCAGCAAATAATACCAACCATTTCGTGAGCTATCGGGAAAAGGATCGGCTCTATATTGTAGTAAAGACTCGATCAATCTGCCGATGTGCAATCTCTTCGGCCAGCTTTAAACGTTCTATAGGGAGATCATAAATCAATAATTTATCAAATCCTTAGACTGGGGTTTTTCTAGATCCCTCTGGTTGGTGATCTCAGTCAACAAGTCGAATAACCTTTGGCTGTGTCCTTGAAGTTGTAATATTTAGAGGGAGGAATGATGCAGCTGAGGATGAATATATGATCTATACTAATACGATTGTTGGTTCGAGCAATCTTTCCACGTGATGGTTTCATCGATCTGCTTAAAAAGTTTTATAGGCAGGTCACATTCTACAAACACCACAACCATATTGTTTGCTGCGATCGACTCTATATTCCAGTAACGGATCGTTCAATCTTCCGAGGTGTAATATCTTCGTTCTGCTCTTTACGTTCTATAGGGAGTTCATAAATCAGCCATAGATCAAATCCTTAAACTGGAGGTTTTCCAGGTCCCTCTGGTCGGCGATCTCAGTTAACAAGACGATGAATCTTTGGCAGGGTACTTGTGAATTACAATATTGAGAGGGTTGAAACAGCTGACCAACCGGAAGGAGTAATATATGCTCAACACCAAGGCGGTGTTGGTTCGAGCAATCTTCCGATGTAATGGTTTCATCCATCCGCTTAATAAGTTGTATAGGGTGTAAAGGTTTGGTAAATATTCCGAGGTGCAATCTTCACAAATCAGCCTTGAAAATTGTAATATTGAGATGAATGCATCTGCTGACGAGCTGGAAGGAGGAATATATAACAATATGGTCGATGGTTCGAGCAATGTTCCGATGTGACGTATTCATCGTTTTGCTTAATATGTTGTATAGGGAGGTAATGCGATGTTGCAGACAATTAATCAGCTGACGAGCTAATAGGAGAAGTTTCGGCTTCACTTGGCTATGGATGATGATACGACCAATCCTTCTGTGTCAGTCCCTTCCGCCAATTTAATATTGGTGCTTCGGATTATGATTTCAGCAACAATATCAAGCATTTGAACCCAAAAAGGGTTCGATCAATCTTCGATCTTCTCAATAGGTTCTATTAGATATCGCAACTCAGCTTTGGACCACTACCTCAAACTATGCGGTTCTAGATGTCAATATGGTTGATGGTTCAATCTTTCGATTTGTGTCTAGTTGATAGGTTGACAATGCCATTGACCAATGCCTCAAATTTTCGATGATCTCAGCAAAGAAGACCATGAGTCTTATAGTCGGATTCTATAATATTGCCTATTCAATGGAATGAATCCGCTGACAGAAGGAGTTTCGGTTCTAGGTACATATTTGGTTAGCGTCCCGGTGCTCCTACTAAGACCTGATGGTGAACCATCTACGTTTAGTTGGAGTAGCATCTCCCGATATCTCAATAATAGAGTTAGATACAAAAGAATTGTAGAGGATCTATGCTTCAGAGGGTGAGAAGGTTGGCAGAAGTAGAATTACCGATTTGGTCGATAAATCTTTCGAAATGCAGTGTCTGCGCGAAGGGTTATGTAGACCAACTATTCAGTTGTGGGTCAAAAGCTGTTAACAGACCCTGTAATCTTGCCATTCCTCGATAATTGTTTATAACAGTTTCGCGTTTAGATATTTTAGGGAAGTATAAAAGCCTGCAGTTCAAATTTCTTGCCAATTTTGTATCTGATCTTGTGCGATTGTCTCTCATGCCTCCTATATCTTTTCTCCCCTTTTCACAGCGTCACTTACAAATATTACGATCGTTGGACCGATGTCGAGTATACCGGCGGCATAGTGGGCTCCCTAGTTAACGAAACTGCCGACTTGACTTCAGCTCCCTTCTTTATGACGCCCAATAGGTTTCGTTTTCTCTCGGCCATAGCTGCTACGGGGGACTTTCGTTCGGTTTGCATGTTTCGCACTCCCCGTAATTCCGGCATGCATGGTGGGGTTTTCTTGGAACCTTTCAGCACCAAAGTCTGGCTGATATTCGGTGGTATTTTGACGCTGGCTGCCGCTCTCCTATGGTTAGCCTTCTTTATGGAATATCATGAAATGGAACGTTATATAGTGGCGTTTGTACCCTCATTGCTGACCACAAGTTTGATAAGCTTTGGTTCGGCCTGCGCCCAGAGTAGTTTCCTGATACCACAATCGTTGGGCGGCCGCATGACCTTCATTTCCCTGTCCATCGCCAGTTTTATCATGTACAACTATTATACATCGGTGGTGGTGTCATCGTTGTTGGGTTCGCCGGTCAAATCGAAAGTCAAGACACTGGGTGATTTGGCCGATTCGGATTTGGATGTGGGTCTGGAACCGTTGCCCTATACGTACACTTATTTAAATGTGAGTAGGAGGAGTATCTAAAGGAAATATTATTTGTGACACATTTTCTCTAGTTTTCCACTCTGCCGGATGTCCAACGTTTCGTCAAGTCTAAGATCCAGACAAAAAGTAAACCCCAAACTCTTTGGTATTCGGCCAGTGAGGGTATCGACAAAATGCGCCTCAAACCGGGTTTTGTGTTTATTTTCGAGACTTCAACGGGTTATAATTTGATCGAGCGCCTATATGCGGCTCATGAGATCTGTGATTTGAATGAGATTCTCTTTAGATCGGATACCTTGTTGGCCACCCATTTGCATCAGAATTCCAGCTACAAGGAAATCGTACGACTCAAGTAGGTTTTTGTTTAAATTTTGTTTCCCAATTTTGTATAACATAAATTTAAAGGATTGTGCGCATCTTGGAGACCGGAGTTCATGCCAAACATCGAAGGCAGTGGGTTCGCACCCACTTGAATTGCATGTCCAATAATTTCGTTATTAATGTGGGTCTGGAATATACGGCACCTTTATTTCTACTGCTGGTTTGTGGTTATGCTTTGGTGTTGCTCGTGTTGATATTGGAAATTTTCTGGAAACGTTGGGAGATGAAAAGGCGAATCGGCTAAATTGCGCTTGATTATTATACTAGTATTACGTCGTAAACATATACTTTGTTATCTTTCATTGCAAATAAAAGTGTAAATGTAATTGATAGTCATGTTTTTTTTTTCTATTTTGATTTGGATCTTTTAAAAGTTAAAAGTAAGTACAAACCGGTTCGTTAACACGACATGAAATAAATTAGTGTCTGAGCTTAGTTAACAGCAATTGTAGATGTCAACTTTAATAGACAACTGGAAACTACAATTACATGTTTATATTAACTGTTAAAAGTCGGCTAATAATATTTATTCCAGAAGCTTTGTCAAGGTTTACATGTGTGGCATATTGACAAAATAGATAGAGCTGGATAGTCAATCGGTTCTAAAGACCATTGGATTCAATGAGATGAGGTCAAAGACAGTTTGATATTGCTGGCTGGTCTTGGAAGAACAGCTCGAGTTAAGCTATTTGGGATAACGTATGAATGAGGTGCTGACAGAAGGAGGAACTGTTGTATATCGAGCCCTTAGCGCGGAATTATCGTAAGCGACATTTTCTGAAAATATTTTTTATTGATGAATTTAAAATTTTATGGTCTGCTACATAAATAAAAATTGTCAAAATTTTTAACGTTTATATAAAAAATGGGGCTAAGATTTTATCGTAAGTCGCTGCTCACATTTTCAAAGAAAGCAATTTTATCGTAAGCGTAAATGAAGTGTTCGTCTGTTGGTTGAAAGTACGATAGGTTACGAACGAACTAAGCTAGGAGGTTCGAAGTTGTTTTATATATTTTTTTATCGATCCAGAAGAAAAAAGTTTATCCACTGAAAGTAGCTCCAAATTATTGTCTTTTTGGAGAACACAAAGCCATTTTGTATGATTTGTGCCTTATATACAATAATTTAATATACTTATTGGAATATTCGTATATTAAGACAAATACTATATACATGGTTTTGGTATCATTTAGATTAAAATAGTGATGAAAATGGCACATTGCCCAAAATTCTATAGAGTTAAAGAGTAAACAAGTAAAAACGGCGTTAAGTTCTGCCGGGACGAACTTTATATACCTTCCACCATGGGTTGCATTCCACAGGGGCTTTCGATTTTCGTAGAAGTCCAGTAATATTATAGGAAAATATAATTTTTTTATTACAGCCAAACCAAAAAAAAAATAATTTTATAAATAAATATAATATTTTTATTATTCCAAACCACGCTTATTAGGAAAGGCTACCAATAAGTTTAGAATATATATAACGAAATAATACTTCAAGTCAATTAAAAAATAAATATTCTTATATTTATATTTTCAAAAACGCTTACATACCATAAATCAGATCAGAGGTATGTATACTCCGAATTTCATGACTTCAGCTGCGGTCATTTGGTTGGTACTATTTTTATCCCCTTTTCCCATTATAACCCCAAAAAATACGTATTTCGAAAATCCCTTTATTTTACGTGTCTACGCAATCAGAGGAATATATACACCGAATTTCATTATTCTAGATGCAGCGGTTGGTACCATTTTTATCCCTCTATTTCCATTTTACCCCTTAAAAGAACGAATTTGGAAAAATAAATTTTATGTTATTATACTCAATTAAAGGAATGTACACACCGAATTTGGTGCACGTTTTTGTAGACATATTGAAAAAATGAGCTTAAATACTCTAAAATATTAGAGGTTTTTATGGGTATTTTTAGTCCTTGTGAGGGAAAAAATTTTCACTTTGGGCCGATTTCAGTTTCAATCCCAACCGATCTACGACTATAAGACGTATTTATGGAAAATTTGAACATTCTAGCTCCTTTCGTTTAGATGCTAGCGTGCTTTCAACAGACGGATGGACGGACATGCCCAGATCGTCTTAGAATTTTATGACGATCAAGAATATATATACTTTGTAGGGTCTCAGGTCGATATTTCAAGGTGTATAAAAATTTGGTGGAGGGTATAAAAACGTCAGTTTTCGTTAAGAACGTTAATATAACATTTTTATTCATTCTATACACTCTACAATTGAATCATTTTGTAAAGGAAGAATAATTTGGGCCCCTTCTGAGTGGCCGACCATAATTACAAATTCCCGCACCATACCGAAGTGTTATGAAAGTATTTTACTAAATCATTTAGATTTTAAGGACTGGAATTCATTTTCTATAGCATTTCTACCGCCAAACATTAAAATAAAATTTAATTGGCACATTTTGAAAAACTGGGATTTTGCTCACAATTTAACTATGATATTTTGCAGAGAGTAGGGTGGATGAAATGAATATTAATTTAATTATTCGTTCAAAGAAAAATTCAATATCGATATTACTTAAAAACTTTTATATGAAATTTAACTATTAATAATAGAAAAGTGTGTTTTTACTAAAATTTCGAGGATTAATCGAAAAAAACTTATATCGTAAGCGCCATAGTTTTTTCAGTATTTGTAGCCGCAAGTACAAAATTTGTATCGCAAGCGCCAAGAGTACCGTATGATGTAAACAAATGATAAATTTTTAATAATAATTAGTTGTATACGGCGGAATTAAAACATGTTGCATTAAAACATATTTCATTTTATGCAAATATTTCAAAATAATCAATAAAAACCTTCTCCTGTAAAATGTGTGTTTTGGCGCTTGCGACCATTCCGCGCTAAGGGCTCGATATGATAATATGTTGTTGGATGGCTCGAGCTTGATTGACTCTGTTGGGGGTTAATAAATTAGTTATGAACCACCACCTTAGATTTTAGTATTTAAAGGTTTCTCTAAACCAAGACTCGCCAATATGGTTTATGGTTCGATCAATCTTTCGATTTGCAGTGTTTAGTTTTGGCAATGCCATGGACCAATGCCTCAAAATTTCGATGATCTCAGCAAAGAAGACCAAGACTCTTTTAGGAATGAATCCACTGACAGAAGGAGTTTCGGTTCTAGGTATCTATTTGGTTGGTCACCCAGCGTTAAGACCTGGAGGACAATGTGCTGACCGCTGCAAATTATAATTGGACGTGCATCTCCTGAGAAGCAAATAACAGAGTTAGATACAAAGGAATAGTAGAGGCCCTATGTTCCAGTGTAAGAGAACGATGACAGAAGAAGAAGCACCTATTTGGTCCATAAATCATTCGAATGACACTGTTCTGGGTCAGCTCAGTTATGAGTTAAAAGCTGAGACTCTTAATAATCTTGTCATTCCTCGATAATTGGTTATAACATTTTCGCGTTTAGATAATTTAGTGGAGTATGAGATGCCTACAGTTCAAATTTCTTTCCAACTTTGAAAGTACGAGCAATATGGTTTCACTTGTTTTATCCATCCCATTTGTTTTCTCCCCTTTCACAGTGTCACCTACAAATATTACGATCGTTGGACCGATTTCGAGTACACCGGTGGCATAGTGCGCGCGGTAATGTGATGGATCAATGCCTCAGATCTGCATGTTCTGAAGATTCTACGGCTGATTATATCAGCAAAGAAGCGGTTCCAGCTGGTTTTATTAACATTGTGTATTAAATGAAAAATTCCGTTAGTGAGCTGGCAGGACGAGTTACGACCCTTTATGCTTACTTGGTTGATGTTTTGATCAATCTTCCTATGTGCAGTATCTTCTAGCAAGACCAGTTTCTCTCTGTATGCCTTTGTCGTTGATGGTTTGTTCAATCTTCCGGTGTGTAGTTTCTTCGGTTTGCTTAATAGGTTCTATTATACATCGCAGCCATTTATCTCTATTTCACCCTCTCTTATTTCAATTCTAATTTTGGGAGGTCTACTCTGACTGTAGTTCAACAAAAGTTACATATCGTCTCCAGAAATGCAAAAGAGCCGAACAACACAAAAATCCAACTTAGAGTTTTTGATTGACAATGGTCCATAACATAAAAATACACATCCTCACCAAATTTTAGCCTTTTTATAACCTCCACCACCAGGGTGGGGGTATACTTTGTCATTCCGTTTGTAACAGAGTTGCAAGCCGAACCAGAATTATCGGCGGTGGCGGCGCTACCCAAAATGGGACGGCGGCTTTCGGCTCATTTGCCGGCTCGTTCTGTCATTCGATCACCTATATTTATTTGACAATTTTGGGAAAAGAGAAGGAACAATTTGTATTGGTTTTTAATACCTTTTCTTTTATTTTTTGGCAAGTAATTCAATATTCGTAAATATTAGCCAATATTCCCATAATTTCATATTATTATTCCATACAATTATTTGTTTGGAGTGGGAATCCATTCCTAAAATTTATAATATGGATGAATTTAATAAATATGAGGCATATTTGACCAGACATCTTGAATATCATAATCCTTCCCACACACATTTTGTTTTTTATAGGAACATATGGCCACGCGTACTGGAATTGACTTATCTAAATGCGACTTTCAAATCAAAATACAATCATTCAAATTTCTATAGACGTCATCATTTATTGGGATCCCAAATTCAAAGAAAGATCCATATATATCACAGTAGTTGATTGTCTAAGTCGGCAGTTATATTTTCTTTTGTAATTTTCGACTTTTGTAAATTTCATCTTCAACCACGACGGCATGGTTGAAGTCGATATGAGCCGATGAAATCGGCGGCGTGGTTGAAGTCGATGTGAGCCGATGAAATCGGCGGCGGCGCGGCTCGTGCAGAAACATGCGGCGGCGGCGGTTTGTCGGCTTAAAATCTGTCGGCTTGTATCTCTGGTTTGTAACACCTTGAAATATCGACCTGAGATCCTATAAATTGTATATATTCTTGATCGTCATAAAATTCTAAGACGATCTAGCCATGCCAGACGTCCAAATTTTACATAAATGTGTCGGTTGGGCGAAATCGGCCCAAAAGGGTAACATTTTTCCCTCACAAGGACTAAAAATATCCATAATATTCCCTAATATTTTAGAGTATTAAAGCAAATTTTTTCAATATGTCTGCTTGTAAAGAGTGATTTTTTGAGGTTAGGATTTTCATCCATTAGTATTTGACAGATCACGTGGGATTTCAGACATGGTGTCAAAGAGAAAGATGCTCAGAACCGATAAAGAACCGATGAGATTTTGCAAATTTTATGCGTTTTTTTTTTAAAAAAAGTTATCAAGCTCTTAAAAAATCACCCTTTACTTACTTGATATTGGGTGTGCGCATTCCCCCTAAAAAGTGCACCATAAAGTGATATTTATTCGTAGGGGCTGAAATGGGGCAAAAAGGGATAAAAATGATACCTTTCAAAAGACAACAGCTAAATTCGATGTGTACATTCCTCAAATTCGTACTTTAAGGGATAAAATGGGAATAGAGGATAAAAATGGTACAAACCAAACCTAGAATAATGAAATGCGGCGTATACACATAAAATAAACGGATTTTTCGAAATTCGTACTTTTTGGGGTTCAAATGGAAAAAAGGGATAAAAATAGTACCAACCAAAAGACCGTAGCTAGAGTCATGAAATTCGGAATATATATTACACTGACTGCGTAGACAAGAAAAATAAAAGGTTTTTCCAAATTCGTACTTTCAAGGAATACAAAGGGATACAAATAGTACCAATTAAACGACTTCCTAGAATGATGAAATTCGGCGTGTACATCTTTATTGCGTAGACACGTAAAATAAATTGATTTTAGAAAGTCGTACTCTTAAGGGGGTAAAATAGGAAAAAAGGGATAAAAATGGTACCAACCAAATGGCCGCAGCTAGAATCATGGAATTCGATGTAGACATTCCTCTGACTGCATAGACACGCAAAATGAAAAGATTTTTCCAAATTCGTACTTTTACGGCAATAATTGGTTGAATCATGAAGTTAAGTTATTTTGCACTATGTACGTGAGATAATGGATTTTCAAAATTTGTACTTTTGGAATTAAAATAGAATGGAAATACAAGCAACTGTAGCTCCCACTATCTACCAATATTTGTGGCATTTAAGCTTCTTATACACTCCACGAGAGTATTATGTCTTTGTGCATTTGTTTGTAACACCCAAAAGGAAACAGGTTAGACCCATCGTTTATTATACAGATCGGCTTATAATCACTTTCTGAGTCGATTTAGCAATGCCCGTCTGTCTGTCCGTCTGTCCATCTATTGTTGTAATCAAATTACAGGTCGCAATTATAATCCGGTCTTAACAAAAATTGGCACAAGGTGGATCAAGGACGAACGCTATTTAATTTGAGGCAAATCGGTTCAGATATATATATAGCCCCCATACAAATGTCGCTCCTGATTTGACATTTTCCGCTGTAGAAACCACATATTGTACCCGATTTTCTTTAAATTTCTATAATCCAACTAGAAACACCTATGCAAAAATTGGGTAAGATCGGTTCAGATTTAGATATAGCCCTCATATAGATGTCGCTCCCGATTTGACTTTTTCCGATTTAAATGCCACATATTGTACTCGATTTTCTTTAAATTTGGGACAACATCTTATAATCCAACTAGAAACAGCTATGCAGAAAGTGAGTAAGATCGGTTCAGATTTAGATATAGCCCCCATACATATGTTGCTCCCGATTTGACATTTTCCGCTCTAGAAATCACATATTGTACACGAATTTCTTTGAATTTGGAACAACATCTTATAATCCAACTAGAAACACCTATGCAGAAAGAAGGTAAGATCGGTTCAGATTTAGATATAGCCCCCATACAAATGTTGCTCCTGATTTGACATTTTCCGCTGTAGAAACCACATATTGTACTCGATTTTCTTTAAATTGGGCACAACATCTTATAATCCAACTAGAAACACCTATGCAGAAAGTGGGTAAGATCGGTTTAGATTTATATATAGCTCCTATACAAATTTCGCTCCCGATTTGACTTTTTCCGCTCCAGAAACCACATATTGTATCAGATTGTCTTCAGATTTGGTAAAGCATCTTATATTTAAACTAGGAACACCTATGGTGCAAATAGGTCAGATCGGTTTAGATTTATATATAGCTCCTATTCAAATTTCGCTCCCGATTTGACTTTTTCTGCCCTAGAATCCCTATATTTTACCACATCTTCAAATCTTGCAAAATAGTTTATATTTCAACTAGAAACACCCATGGTGAAAATGGGTTAGAACGGCTCAGATTTACATATATTTCCCATACAAATTTCGCTCCCGAATTGACTTTTTCCGCTCCAGAAACCTCGCATTTTCACAGAATTTCTTCAAATTCAGTATAACACTTGAATACTTGAACTGGAAGAACTTATTGTGAAAGTTAGTCACTTCATTCCATGTTTGGATATAGCCCCGATACAAATATTCTTCTCGATTTGACAAATTGGACCATGTGAAATTCTTCCAATTTTCACCTTTTTACAGAAGTGAATTGTATTCGGATAGAAAGTGGAGTGCATCATATAGTCGGCTCCGCCCGATTTTAGCCTTTCCTTACTTGTTTTAAAATATAAATATAAGAATATTTATTTCTTGAATTGACTTGAAGTATAAAATCGATGTATATAGTGTTAACGTATTGCTAGCCTTGCCTTTTAAGCGTGGTTTGAAATAATAAAAATATTATATTTATTTATAAAATTATTTTTTCATTATTTATATTTGTTTTGGTTTGGCTATATTTAAAAAAATATATTTTCCTGAAATATTTCTGCACTTCTACGAAAATCGACAGCCTCTGTGGAATGCAATCCATGGTGGAGGGTATATTAACACCGTTTTTACTTGTCCAAAAAACAAATTTGTTTGAAAACATAACTATTTTTTACTGTGTAGTCCCAATTTTTTCTACCTTCTAATGTAATTGAATTTTTGTGTGTTTGAAAGTATCCAGAAAAACCACAATGGTTTTCATATTATTCAGTTTTTTGCTTCTTCTGTAAAGTTATCAAAAATGATGATGGACCATTTTGGATTTCTGCATTTGTGAAAATTGGAATGTGTGTCCTTAAATTTCATTTTTTTGTCTAGATCTCCGAAACACATAACAAAAGTCATTATCTACGAAGAATCTATTCTCTCTTACTCTGTAGTACCAACTTTTTGTAGGAAACTCTTCTATATTTGAAGATTAAAGTATATGGAATCTCAGAACAATTTTAATCATATATTTGTCGGCATAAATCTAGTTTAAGTGCGATTCTCAGAATTGTTTCAAATTTATTGAAAGCTTATTGAATTTATTATAAAATAGCGGAGCAAAAAAAAAAGAGAATTTTGAACCCGCTTTTTTGGTAAAATCTACATTATCTGGAAATAGGTCCTATATTGAGGTACGCCATCATATATATAAGTTTATAATCAAGACTTCCGGCTTTCTTTTAAGGTAGTTTGCAGCTCTTTAGCCCTCTTGGAACCGAAGACATTCAACTTCAAAGTTGTCCTATGATTTATTTATCGATTTCTTAATCAATTACGAGCAAACCATATTCTGGCTTTGTTTTACAAACTTCCGAATTTTTTTATTTTTATACCCCAGAGGAAAAAATCTTATACCCCGGCCAAAGGCCGGCTACGTGAAAAAACTTTAGTCTGTGTAGCCAGTTTTGGACATACCCTACAGTAAAAAATCGTTAACCCCGGCCGAAGGCCGTCTACCCTAGAAAACTTTGGTCTGCGTAGCCGGTTTTGGACATACCCCAGAGGAGAAAATCTTTAACCGCGGCCGAAGGCCGGCTACGCATGGAAACTTTAGTCTGCGTAGCCGGTTTTGGACATACCCCAGAGGAGAAAATCTTAAACCCCGGCCGAAGGCCGGCTAAGCAAAAAAACTTTAGTTTGCGTAGCCGGTTTTGGACACTTCATGTTTCTGTCTGCGTGTTTACATATAAACTACTTTTAGGATGTACAATACATCCTCATGTGTAAACACGCCTACAGAAAACAAAAATTTTACAATTATTGTAGACTTTCCCCAAAAACATTATTTTGAAGTTGAATATTTCCGGTTCCAGGTGGGTTACGATTCCGTAACCCACATTGAAAGAAAGCTTGAAGTGTAGGCTATAAAATGATATTAATCATCTCTTACCTCAATATCGAGCACATTTCCAGATAATGTCGATTTTACCAAAAAAAGCGGGTTCAAATTTTAAATTTTTTGCTCCGCTATCTTATAGTAAATTCAAGCTTTAATTTTAAGCTTTCCATATATATAGTATAGTTGCTAGCTCTAGTGTTTTAGGCATCTCCTCAACTAAAAGAGATGTGTAGTAGGGACGTTTAGATTACAGATACAACATCGTTCTCCTATTGTAAAAGATTGTAAACGAACATTTTAAGGTAAAAAATAATTAATTAATAAAAATTGTTACAAGTTTTTATACCCTCCACCTCCAGGATGAGGGTATATTCACTTTGTCATTCCGTTTGTAACACCTTGAAATATTCATCGGAGACCCCATAAAGTATATATATTCTGGGTCGTGGTAAAATTCTAAGACAATATAGCCATGTCCGTCTGTCCGTCTGTCTGTCTGTTGAAAGCACGATAGCGGCCGAACGAAATGAGCTAGGAGGTTCAAATTTTTCCTAAATGTGTCTTATGGTTGTAGATCGGTTGGGATTGAAAGTGGACGAAATCGGCCCAGAGGGAAAAATTTTTCCCTCACAAGGACTGAAAATACCCCTAATATTTAGAGTATTTCAGCATGTTTTTTGAACATATTAGCTTGTATTTACTTGATATTTGCAATGCGCATTCCCTCTATAGCATAAAAGGGCACCATAGAGTGATTTTTATTTGTAGGGGCCGAAATGGGTCAAAAAGGGATACAAATGGTACCTATCAAACGACAACAGATAGAAACACGAAATTTGGCGTGTACATTCCTCAATATAAAATTATTTTTTCTAAATTCGTACTTTTAAGGGGTTAAATGGGGATAGAGGTACTAAAAATAGTACCAACCTAACGGCTGCACCTAGAATAATGAAATTCGATATATACATTCCTCTGATTGCGTAGACACGTAAAATAAAAGAAATTTCCAAAATTCGTACTTTTTGGGGTTCAAATGGAAAAAGGGGATAAAAATAGTACCTACCAAATAATAGCAGCTAGAATCATGAAATTCGGAGTATACATTCCTCTGACTGTGTAGACACGAAAAATAAAACGTTTTTTCCAAATTCGTCTTTCATTGGATACAATGGCTACAGGGGATAAAAATAGTACCAACTAAACGAATACAGCTAGAATAATGAAATTCCGTGAGTACGTCCCTCTAATTGTGTAGATACGTAAAATAAAGATAGATTTTAGATAGTCGTACTATTGAGGGGGCAAAATTGGAAATTCATGGAATTCGGTGTAACCTTTGCTCTGACTGCATAGCCACGTAAAATATTTTTTTCCAAATTCGTACTTTATTTTGTTGCTTTTACGACAAAAAATGGTAGAATCATGAAGTTGTCTTATACTGCGTACGAGAGAGATAAGGTATTTTCAAAATGTTTACTTTTGAAATTAAAATAGGATGGAAATACAACCAACCAAACGACTGTAGCTGAAAGTACACTCTCTATCCCCCAATATTTAGGGTATTTATGATTGCTCCATTATTTTTACTTTATGAATTGAAGTATTATATCCATTATATATATATATATAGATAAATATTGGTAGCTTTGGCTTATTAATTAAATTTCTTATTGTCATACAGTTAAAATTTGTTGCAGTTAAAACTTGTAGCTTGGAAGCACCACAAAGAAAATAAAAGTTTTGGCGGGCGAAATGGGACAAAAAGGGATAAAATATGGTACGACAACAGCTAAAATCATGAAATTCGGTGTGTACATCCCTCTAATTGCATAGACACGTAGAATAGAGGGATTTTTCGAAATTCGTACTTTTAAGGGATATAATTAAAAAGAGGGATAAAAATGGTGAAGTTGAAATAATGAAATTCGGTGTATACATTCTGACTATGAAGACTCGAAAAAGGGTTTGAAAATGCTTCTTTCTAATGGCGCCTGACAATCGCCTAATATTTAGGCATGTTCACTTTCACAATTTCAGCATTTTATTTATATATAGTAGTCGATTTTAAACAGTGCGCATAAGTTTACATTATAGTTTGAAATAGTATATTTGTTTACTATTACTGTTTTATATTGTGCATAAAAATATCACAATTTTCGTAATATGGTACCGTGCTTCTATGTAAAGTCGACATCCTTTAATCTGCTGGTAATACTGTGGAATGCACTCCGTGGTGGAGGGTATATAAGATTCGGCCCGGTCGAACTTAACGCCTTCTTACTTGTTTTTTTCACCATGAATCCCACAATTCGTATCCCATTTGCTCGTTGGCAACCCCTTTTACAATCATTCATTACAATCTCTTCAGTTACATCCAACAGTACTATGGAGAGGGAGAGCTGAATACCGACTCTTGCGCTGATGTAAACAAAACTCAAATGCGCCGCGTTTGCCGGCTTTTCGGTATTTCGCATTTCTCAGACACCTGTTGTTATGCTGGTGTCGGAATTACTAGTAGACGGTGTGAAGGAGAGGGCAAAACGGAAGGAAATGCGTATTGACGGAAGTGTTTTTTTATGTAAGAGGTTTGTTTTCGTATTCGGATGAAATACATACACATATACATATAGGAAAATTATATAGAATAATTTAATGTTACTGTTTTTATTAAATTGAAATTTCTATAAATAATTTGAAATTGTTTATAATTATGATGATTAAATGCACAACAATTCTGCGTTTCCATAAAAAATCTATTCAATTGTAGCTTTCTTGAAGCTTAATCATACAAGCATCCAACTGTTAAAGATACACTAGGTTGAATCTGATATTATGGGACAATTTTGACATCACTTTTGGCATTGACATTTTTTGTTTCAGAATTTAGTATTTTAGATATGTAGCTAATTACTTTTAAGAATAGCTACTCATCAAAGGAACACTTCTGTTTGTATACCCTCCACCTTCATGATGGGGGTATACTAACTTTGTCATTCCATTTGAAATATCGACCTGAGACCCTATAAAGTATATATATTCTCGATCGTCATACAATTCTAAGACGATCTAGCCATGTCCGTCCGTCTGTTGAAAGCACGTTAGCATCTAAACGAAAGGAGCTAGGAGGTCCATGTTTTGCATAAATACGTCTTATAGTCGTAGATCGGTTGGGATTGAAACTGGACGAAATCGGACTAAAGTTAAAATTTTTTCCCTAACAAGGACTGAAAAACCCCATAATAACCCCTAATATTTTACACTATTTATGCATATTTTTTTCAATATGTCTGCTTGTATTTACTTGATATTGGGTATGCGCATTCCCCCGATAACAAAAACGAAGGAAGTTCGTATGTTCTAGATAGTTGTTTATTTTGATCTTAGGTACATTTTAGTAGTTGATTGTTTCCTTAAATTTTGAACGGTTTGCTACCTATGGACCTGAACAGGGGAAAAAGTTAAAAAAATCGAATTTTTAAAAGTTTCTTTGCAATTTTGGCCCTGAAGATGAAGTTTTTTTGATTTTATATGTTCACAATTTTCTTTCTTTATGACCATAGCTACAGCTTTGTCTCAGACAGTAATTGCAGGTTTGCCAGATATGAGCCTGAGAAAATTATCAATTTTTTGCAAGGCCCCAAATCTTTGGGGTTCAAAAAAAAGTGCATGACTGTGGCCAAAACTGCGAGACACGGGTCTTTTTGGTCTTTTATCACGTAGTGGTGTCCGTATATGGTTATATTCCATGACTTAAAAAATTACACACAGTGTTATTCTAAACAACCACTGCGAAGGCGCCTATCTTGCCTTCGCAGCAATCATGGAGTAATAGCTCAACTCTTTATGGGAGAGGTATCATGAATCTTTTGAGAAATATTTCATGTTGTCACTTGTTGTATTAGTATTGCATACTCTGAAGCAAAATAATTTCTTTGAATTATTTTTAGTTAAATTGAACATATTTTAAGTTCATTTTTTCCTTGTACCAAGTAAAATTTTCCTCAGTGTAAATAAAAATTTGCTTGTTTTGAGGAAGAAATTAGCAAAATTGTCCTCAGTTTAACACATTGAGTGTCAAGCGGTTTTGACGCAAACCTTCCCAGGAGGCCAAACATTTTTTGGGCTATACGTAAAAGCAATAACTGTCGTACGGAAACGTACGACGTGGCACTCAATGTGTTAAGTAAATATTTACTTGATTTGAGTAAAAATTTACTTAGTTTTTGGACAATCACAGAAAAAATTTAAATAGATTTAGTAAAAAAATTACTTGGTTTTATTAAAAATTTGCTTAGTTTTAGGAAAATTTTACTTAAATTTAGTATACATTTACCTGGTATGAGGAAAAATTTACTTAGTTTTACACAGCAAACATTTACTTAGATGTAGTAAAAATATTCTTTGAGGAAAAACTGACTGCAATTTTCCTCAGCTTGAGTAAATATTCACTTGGTTGAAGGAAAATTGAACTAGAATCAAGTTCAAAGGAAATATTGCCTTTTTCCTAAATTTTCGTTCATTTAACTCAATTTAAGGTTCACTTTTTTCTGAGCTTATATGCCATAATGCGATTTATCAAGTATTTCTCAAGGAGTTTCCATGCAAAAAAAATGTTTAAACACTGCGTGAAATTCATATTTATTTATTTTTATTTTGTCATATCGTCATGGGCCATATCGATCGGACAATTACACTATACTATAAAAAATAAATAATTTTGCGTACATTGAGGCATACTGCTTCATAAAATCAACACAACACACCAAATTTTACTAAAATTCCATTTTTTGTCGAAGGTACCTTTAATATTTCTACTCTCATTTTTATACCCTACACCACTTCGTGGACTAGGGTATTATAAGTTAGTTTCGCGCCAAATGTTTGTAACACCAAGAAATAATCGAGCTAGACCCACCTTTAAGTATACCGATCGGCTTAGAATCACCAGCTGAGTCGATTTAATGATGTCTGTCTGTCCGTCCGTCTGCTGTCCATCTAAGCTTGTTCGCACTCTACAGGTCGCAATTGTTGTCCGATTGTCATGAAACTTGGCAGAAGTTATTTTTTCTGGCCAATGACCATCGGTATTGAATTTGGAGGAATCGGTTCAGATTTAGATATAGCCCCCATACAAATGTCGCTCCCGATTTGACTTTTTCCGCCCTATAAAGCACATATAGTACTCGATTTTCTTCAAAATTGGCTTAATACCTGTGGCGAAAGCGGGTTAGATCGCTTCAGATTTAGATATATCCCCCATACAAATGTCGCTCCCGATTTGATTTTTTTCCGCTCTAAAATCCACATATTGTACCCGATTTTCTTTAAATTTGGTACAACATCTTATAATCAAACTAGAAACACCTATGCAGAATTTGGGTAAGATCGGTTCAGATTTAGATATAGCCCTCATACAAATGTCGCTCTTGATTTCTCTTTTTCCGCTTTAGAAACCACATATTGTACCAGATTTTCTTTAAATTTGCATGGCCCAAAATGTTGTTATAGGCCCCCTTTTGAAATATCGGCCCGATTCATCCTATTACTGCTGTATAATTTGTATTTGTATTTATCTGTCGGATAATTGGATCAATTACCATATTATTAACCATATTCGTTAAATATGACTAAAGATGAATTTATAGTAACTGTATAATTTATATGAACTACATAAAATTGCTCCCATGAAATACAGGGTGGCCCAGAAAGACCGAAGTGGTGTGAATTCCTTATAACTTTTTTATTATAATTTTTTTTTTCTTTTCTTTTCAGTATTTTGTAAAGAAGACTTGGATAATTTATAATGGAGCAATACACAATTGAACAACGTGCCCATATTGTTGAAATTTACTTTTCAAATCAACGGTCCATTGTGTTGACTCAGCGTGCATACCGTCGTCAATTTAATGTGCGGGGATTTAACCGCTCCAGACTGTTTTCTTTGGGGCTATTTAAAAGGAAAAGTTTATGTTAATAAGCCTAGGACTATTGAGGAGTTAAAAACCAATATTCGAGAAGAAATTAACAACATACCACCGGAAGTTTTGCGAAAGGTCATGGAAAATGTGTTGGAAAGAGCACATTTGTGCGAAGCAGAATATGGCCACCACTTGCGGGATATCATTTTTAATAACTAATCCAAAAATATTCCCCATAAATTTAATGTATTTAAAAAAAAAAATTAAAAAATATCTCTTAAATAAAAAGTTATAAACAAAACAATTCACACCACTTCGGTCTTTCTGGGCCACCCTGTACCTGGGTTTAGTAATCAAAGCGAGGTACATACGCAGGGAGTGGTGTAGGGTATTATATAGTCGGCCCCGCCCGACTTTAGCCTTTCCTTACTTGTTTAAATATAGGTTTGATCACACCGGTTTATATGTTCAATTAACATAATTATGATGTCTTCAAATTCGAAACCCCTATTTTTTGCTGATACGAAAACCCCCATAAAAATAGAAACAAACTTTGTTTTTTAATAGCTAACTTTAACGAAGAAAAAAATGTCTATCTGTAAAAGATCTATGTAGAAGTTTTAAAAAATCATGAATTTGTTGTTTGTATGTATAGTTGGTCTGTTATGTTGTATGTCTTGTCATTTACAAACAACAACAATACACACGAGGTACAGTGAAGACGGGACATACCGTACAACAACAACCTTTGCATTGTTGCGAGCGATGCGAGCACATGCACAACATTGAATTGGCAAAGTGAGATTTTTAGTGTGTCGACTTAGTTCGGTGGAATATTTTGTTTATCAGCGTTTCTCATTAGAAATATGTGACCGCTGGTACTAATATGAACCCTGATTTAAGTCAAAGACATACATTCGTTGCGAAAGTTCTGATGAGATGGTGTAGCGCCCATCGAAACTGCGCAGTCAACTTTCAGCTGCAACAATAAAGGTCTCACTTTGCCTTCTTTGCTAATTTTTGGGTTCTGCTGAAGACTTCGGCACAACCTATGGTCTTGAACCAAAATAAATGACAATCATGAATTTTTAAAATTTTGATTAAATAGCGTGAAACCCCGATTTACAAATTAGCTAATAAAATATTTTTTAGTTTTATAATTGCTGTGATCTTAACGAAGAAAACAAGGACTATTTGAAGAAAATCTATGGAAAATAAAAAATTATGATTTTTATGTTTTTTTTGCGACACTTCAGGGCACTTATACTTAAAGAAATAGTTTATTTACATTTAATATTGTTTTCGAGCTTAGAAAAAAATGTAATGCATATCCATTTGGAAAAATATTTATAAACTAGTGCTATTTTGTTTTTAATTATTGTGTTATTAAGTAATTTGGATATGGCAATTGTTACAAGACACGAGTACATATTAAAATGCAGATGTCAAATTTTTCTTCCTGATCCATTTAAGAAATTCCAACAATGCTGCCACCTTTAAAAGTATTTTCATTATAAGCTAGTAAGTCCAATCGAACAGGTTTATAGACAAAACAATTGAGTCGAGTTATGTGTTATTGTTTAAGGCTCAATTCAATTCTATAAGAATAGCATGCCCCTGCAGTTTTTAAAATTATCCTTTGTTTGCTTTGAAATTAATATGTTTACTTAAACTGTCAACGCACGGTGACAAGCTGTCACAAGGATGTCAGACAAAAACAAATATTGTCATTGCTATAATAGGCGAATTAGTAAAGACATTAGTTGAAGTCCTTTTGCAAAAAGAGAAACATATAAAAAGGACATGAATACATTTTCTAGCAAACAGTTTAAATTTAAATTTTGTGAGATTTGGCATAATTCTGATAAAACTTTCAAAATGGTGAATATGGCCTTGTTAAACTTTATAGTATATAATTTCTTGGCAAATCGCCTAAAATGGGCAATTATTTTGAACTGTTGGACGCGGAACAGTAAGTGAAATCGCTGGGCTTTCTAGAAGATTAATGAGATATATTTTTTATAAATTAGCTCAATTCCGTTTAACAGAAATGTTAATGGCCGAAAGTATCTTTGTACAATTGTGGAATATAAATGACATGAAAGTGGACGGGGATATTGAATTGCGCTATTTAACTCACAATCATCCGCATATGGGTGTGTTCTTCGATTTCAATTGTATGAAATCTGAAGAAGTTTTGAATAAGGTACATATTTTATTTTCTTAAATGTGGATATCAGAGCAAAAATGAGTTAAAATTTGGATGGTAAGAAAAAATATTGGAGTGCAAAAAAATGGTTTTGAGTATAAACATAACTGAGGCATAGGACTTCACTTCCAAAAATGTTTACCCGTTTTCGTCTCCAAAGATCATTTCATATCGGCAAAATTTCCAATCTCTACCTGTTGTATAACTTTTCTCAAAAGTAAAAAAAAAGTACGAATTTGGAAAAAAAATATTTTGCGTATCTAGGCACGCACACTGATTTATAACAATTTTATCCCATTATACCCCTTTAAAAGCACGACTTTTGGAAAATCTCTTTATTTTATGTGTCTACTTAATTAGAGGGATGTGCACACCGAATTTCAACATTCTAGCTGTAGCCGATTAGTGTGTACCATTTTTATCCCTCTGTTCCCATTGTGTCCCTTGAAAAAACGAATTTGGAAAAACCTTTTTATTTTTCGTGTCTAAATAGTCGAAGGAATGTATACACAGAATTTCATGATTCTAACTGCGGCCATTTGGTTGGTACATTTTTTCCGCTTTTTCCAGTTTACCCCCTAAAAGTGCGAATTTCCAAAAATTCCTTTATTTTACGTGTCTACGCTAATAGAGGAATGTATATACCGAATTCTAGGCGCAGTCGTTTGGTTGGTACCATTTTTATCCCTCTATTCCCATTTTACCCCTTAAAAGTGCGAATTTGGGAAAAATCCTTTCATATTATATCTACTCAATTAGAGGAATGTACACACTGTTGCTGTTTGATATGTACTATTTTTATCCCATTTTACCCCCTAAAATGAGAATCACTTTATGGTGAACCTTTTTCTAGAAGGGGAATGCACATACCAAATATCAAGTAAATATAGGGCAATTCCACAAAATTTCGACCCAACATGGATTTTGACCATCATCGATTTTGATGAAATTTGGCACATATATTCTACTAGTGGTTGTGGGCAATATACTGTTTACTGTAACTCAAAATAGTACGATGTTTAAGTTTTACAGTGGTCCAAAGTTGGTAATCTCCAGGGTTTTTTGGAGGAGATGGCTTCCTGATCGATATCATAACTTTGGATAGCGTCATCCGATTTTAACGATATTGATCTCATTTGAAAGATTTACACCTCCTCTTTTAGAATCTGCAAATGAATATCCTTATAATACAGGGACTTCGAAAACTAAAAATAATTGTAATCCTTTAATATTCTGAAAAACATATCTTTAATTTTCTTTATTTTGTTTTGTATTTTAGCTTATGCTATTCTCTATAAAATATCAAAAATTCAGAGTGGGGTGGCCATAGGTTAAGAAATTACGGCTGTTTTTCCCAAGTATTGCGTTATTTCAGCAAGGCCAAAATTTTTCATTCCTATCTATATACATTAGAGTCGCTTCAAAATAAAAATTGTCGATGTTCCCAACTAAAATGAAAGATTCGTTTGTTTTACGGGTTCTCTTATAATATTTCGCTTTTATCATTTTCCGTTCGTGAGCTGGACGCGTTAAAAACCCGCTATAAAGCAGGTTTTTCTTGAAAAGAATTCAATATTAGAATGTTATTGTGAAAAAAAATGGATTAGAAATTAAAATCTGGACCGAACCTTATTAAACCGCATCAAAAACATGCAATGTGACCCAGTATAATGACAGATTTTTACGATTTTATTTTATTTTTTGAATTTAAGTATGAAATCCGCTTAATTTACACTTTTTAGGGGCTCGTTGGAGAGGTTGATTGCAATTTAAGAAACATCTTAACCGATTGAGGGTCGCATATTTTTTTAAATGGTTTAAATGTGAAATAACAGCTGACATATGGAGTCATTTGCATCATAAACATATTCTACTCTTTTAAAAAAAATCTGAAATGTTGGTCTTTCAATGGATAGACGTAGGGAAGAACTTTTTAGGGGGAAAATTTGAAATTGTTGTTAATGCTAAAATAATTCAGATAGATACATGAAGGTTGAAGCATTTTTAACAAATATTCTTCTTTTTTATTTGATGTCCATATCGCCATTCTATGGCACTCCAAGTACGAAACTAATTTATTAAAATAACTATATCCTTTGGAAAACTAAAGTCCTCTAAAAAGCACAAACGACCACGAAATAAAAAACTGAGTATGCACTTTTATATAGTCTCGTTCTTAGGAGGGAAATCGTGTCGCACGTAGGTATTGTAACAGCTTTTGTGTAGTTTTCCTCCCAATTTATCCATTGAAATACCGAAATTTCAGTTTTCAAAAAATAGTTTTGCATAAGACTAGAATGTGTTTACTCCATATATCAGTTGCTATTTCACATTTAACCCATTAAGGACGAACTATTTGAAAAAATGTGCGTCGCTCAATAGGTTAAGAACTTCTTAAAATTGCAAATGCCGAACAATGCCTTTCCAACGAGCCCCTAAAAACACAAATCGAACTAAAACGTAGAAGTTTAGCAGATTTTATAAAAAATGAAAATTTTTGAGCTTGCTGAGATAACGCAATACTGTTGAAAAAAAGCCGTAATTTCTTAACCTATGGCCACCCCACTTTGAATTTTTGGTATTTTGTAGAGAATAAAATAAGCTAAAATACAAAACAAAATAAAGAAAATTAAATCTAAATTTCCCATTGCACCGCTTTCGCCCAGTTGCAATCCTAACCGATCTACGACTGTAAGACACATTTATGGAAAATATTGACCTCCTAGCTCCTTTCGTTTAGATGCTTATGAGCTGCCCATGAAAAACGAAGCGTTGGCAATAAAAAGCGTTGGTGTGCGCGGGCTGTTATTCCATTTTCCTTGACTTCTATAAATAACTACATTTCTCTCAGTCTTTTCCATAAGAAGATATACAAAACTTTTTGAAGTAGATTCCTACGCCACAGCTGCGGTTATACACATAGCCAGGGAAAATATAAAAAAGGCTCCCGCACACCAATTTCGTCTGGGAGTTTGTTTGTTGTGAGTATGACATTCTTATGAGTCGCCGCAGTCAGCTGTCCAAGAAAAACGCAGTGTCTGCAATAAGGAGCTTTGGTGTGCGCGGGTCTTTAAGCGCTTTTCTTTGACGTTTAATTACAACTCACTTTTGTTCTGACTATTTCAAATATCGATTATCATTTTTTTTGATTGAGGCAACGTTTTTTATTTACTTGTAAATATAACTCACTTTTGCTCTGACTTTTTCAAACATACATATATAATTATTTTTTTCTTTAGACCAGCCAAGAAAAACTCTTCAAATCCCACTACCATTGGCTGTTGTATGACGACGAAGCGGATATGGCGAAATTTCGTCAACTTTTCGAAAATTTCCACATGGCCGTCGATACCGATGTTACATATGCTTTTCCTAACCGCAGTTTAATTAATACGGACGGAAATTCTTCATTCGTTACTTACGATGTCTACAACAATGGCTACTATTTGGGTGGCGAATTGAATATGACGGCAGATCGGGAAATTCTATGCTCCCACAAGGAATGCAAACTCGGGCAGTATCTGTCTTCGCTGCACGAGAAAACAAAACGGGAAAATCGTTGGTATTTGAGGGACATTACCATGAGAGTAACCACTGTGGTAGGTAAACATGGGGAAGATGGGGGGTTTTGTTCATCAATGAGGGGTGGTGGGATTTTGGAGGATATTTTTTAAACATTAATTTAATGAATTTAAAAACTGAGGTAAGCTTCAGGCAAGGGAATGATAGGCATTAGGGATATGTGGGCATTTTTCTGGATACAGTGGTGCACTGAAAGTTTTTGAGAAGATTTTGCCCAATGACAGTGGTAAGTGTAAGTAGGACAGGGAGTTTTTTGTGAGTATTTTTGAAGTTTAACGTCAAAGTTAATTTCCAGGAAAGGGAATGTTAGGATTTAGTGGATATGTGGGAGTTTTCTGGATACTGTGGTACACAGAAAGAAGTTTTGGATCAATGACAGTGGTACGTGTAAGTAGGCCGGGGTAGGGATTAGAGAATTTCTATGTGGAAGTTTTCCTGGATCCAATGACAGTGGTAAGTTTAAGCAGGTGAGGGTAGGGTTCATGGAATTGTTTGAGGGATATTTTTGAAGTTTAAGGACAAAGGTAAGTTTCAGGAAAGGAAAGGAGAGAAAATGAAAGGAAATAAAAGGGTAAGATTTACTGGATTGCAGATTTTCTGGATATTGTGGCACACAAAAAGAAGTCTTGGTCCAATGACAGTGGTAAGTGTAAGTAGGTCAGTGTAGTTTTTCTGGAAACTGTGGTAAACCAAAAGAAGATTTGGTCCAATGGCAGTGGTAAGTGTAAGTAGGCCAGGGAAGGGATTATGGAATTTTCATGTGGGAGTTTTCCTGGATACAGTGGTGCACAGAAAGGAGATTTGATCCAATGACAGTGATAAGTTTAAGTAAAGTAGGGTAATGTTCATGGAATTATTTGAGGGATATTTTTGAAGATTAGCGACAAAGGTAAGATTCAGGAAAGGAAAGGGTAGGATAGGATTTAGTAGGTATGTGGGAGTTTTTCTGGATACAGTGGTACATAGAAAGAAGATTTGGCCCAATGACAGTGGTAAGTGTAAGTAGGCCAGGATAGGGAACGTGAAGATTCAGGAAAGGAAAGGGTAGGGTAGGATTTAGTAGGTATGTGGGATTTTTTCTGGATACTGTGAAAGAAAGAAGATCCAAAATGGTCCAATGATAGTGATAGGTGTAAGTACATCAGGGTAGGGATTGGGGAATTTTTATGCGTTTTTTGTGAGTTATTTTATTTGAAACATTTTCTAAACTTCTTTGCAGATCACTCATTTACCTTTAACGGAACCCGCCGAAAAGCTTTTGGTTTATTTGGAATCTGCGGAAGACATGCATATAGACGCTCTGGCCCGTTTCGGTTTCAATTATCTGATGATCATGAAAGATAATCTGGGATGCTCGTAAGTTTTTCGAGTTTTAAGGACATATTTATTACCTATTTCATTTCCTCCCTCAAGTTTCTTTTACAACTTCACCAATGGCTGGAGCAGTTCCGATCTGACCGGTGGTTGCGTCGGCGCCCTGGGTATTGAACAAAGCGCTGATCTTTCATCTTCGCCCTTTCTCTCCTCGAACGGTCGTATTCGGGTGCTCCTGCCCACCATGCCCTTGGGTAACTTTCGCCAGGTGTGCCTATTTCGTACACCTCGCAATGCTGGCATTCGTGGCGATGTATATCTGGAGCCATTTTCCACTAAAGTATGGTTCATCTTTGGTGGCAGTTTGCTGTTGATTGGTGGCCTTCTCTGGTTGACCTTTATGGTGGAGTATCGCCAGTTGAAATTGTATTTGGAGTATTTACCCTCGCTCATGAGTAGCTGTTTGATTTCGTTTGGCTCTGCCTGTTGTCAGGGTAGTTTCCTGGTGCCCTCATCCACGGGTGGAAGGATAACCTTTATCTGTCTGTCCTTGCTGACCTTCATCATCTACAATTACTATACGTCGATAGTGGTGGCGATTCTGTTGGGCTCACCCGTCAAGTCGGGCATTAAAACGATAGCCCAGTTGGCTGAGAGTAATTTGGATGTGGCCTTTGAACCGATACCCTACACGAGGACGTATTTGAATGTAAGTGTTTCTGAGGAGGGGATGAGAAATCGCCACCTAAAAGTCACACACAATGTCTGTTCGAATGGACTTACTTGGGATGTACTCGGTTTACGAGAAAATTGCTCTTCCTGATCCATGTAAGAAAATCCAATGGGTAACAGCTAGTAAGGCCAATCGAACAGGTCTACAGACAAAAAAATTGAAAATCTAATTATGTCTTACTGCTTAAGACTCGCGTACACCATTTTTTTAATTTTCGACGCCGTGCGTTCTTTAATTTCCGGTAAGTTTTTAGTTGCCGAATCAGCTGTCTATGAAAAACACAGCGACGTTAATAAAAAGCTTTGGCGAGTCAGGGCTTCCAATAACACACACCATAAAGGCTCGCTTACACCAACCATTTTTTCCATACTGTGTTTAAGGCTCGCGCACACCAATGCTTTTTATTTCTACGCTGTGCGTTCTTTAATCCGGTTTGTTTTGAGTTGAAGAAACAGCTGATCCAGAAAAACGCAGCGGCGTTTTTTTTATTGTTTAAGGCTAGGGCACACAAATACTCTTTAATTGTAGACGCTATGCGATCTTTAATTTCCGGTTTGTTTTGAGTGATCGAATAAGTTTTTCAAGAAAAACGCAGCGATGACAATAAAAAGCTTTGGCGAGTGAGGGCTTACAAATAGCACACACCATAAAGGCTCGCTCACACCAACCATTTTTCGACGCTGCGTTTTTTAAATAAGATTGAGTCGAATTATGCTTTTATTCGTGCACACCATAAAAGAAATTTATAGCACACACCATAAAGTCTCGCTCACACCAACCATTTTTTCGACGCTGCGTTTTTTAAATAAGATTGAGTCGGATTATGCTTTTATTCGTGCACACCATATGCTTTTTATTTTCGACGCTGTGCGTCCTATTATCCGGTTTGTTTTGAGTTGCAGAAACAGCTGATCCAGAAAAACTAACGAGAAACGATAAAAAATTGAATTGATTCGATTTATGTTTCATTGTTTAATGCTAGCGCACATCAATGTTTTTATCGTCGACGCTTTGCGTTATTTAATTTTCTGTTTTTTTTTAATTGCCGAATCAGTTGTTCCAGAAAAACGCAGCGACGGCAATGAAAAGCTTTGGTGAGCGAGGGCTTAAGAATAGCATACTCCATAAAGGCTCGCTCACACCAACTATTTTTTTTTCGAAGCTGCGTTTTTTTTAAATAAAATTGAGTTGATTTAAGTGTTATTGTTTAAGGCTCGCGAACACCAACGTTTTTTATTTTCGACGCTGTGCGTCCTTTTAACCCTTTTTATGAGTTATCGAGTCAGTTGTCCAAGAAAAATGCCAATAAAAAACTTTGGTGAGCAGGGCTTAAGAATAGCATAAAGGCTCACACCAATGATTTTTCGACGCAGTGGTTTCTTAAATAAAATTGAGTTGAATTATGTGTTACTGTTTAGGGGTCGCGCACTCCAATACTTTTTAATTGTCGATGCTGTGCGTTCCTAATTTCGTAATTTCCTGTTTGTCTCAGATGCCGAATCAGCTGTTCAAGAAAAAAAAAAAACGCACCGTCATTAAAAAACTTTGTTGGCCAAGGCTTATGAATAGCACACACCATAAAGGCTCGCTCACACCAACGATTTTGTGACGCTCTGTTTTATAAAATAAAATTGTATCGAATTATGTGTTACTAGCAGTACCCGCTGCTTCGCATGCGAAAAAGCCAGTTATTTGTTATTAGTTTTATCCACCTCTGATTTTGGATAGTTCAAGTTCAATAAATTATCCCTTTTTTATCCCTTTTTGTCCCGTTCACCCCTAATAAGTACAAATTTCGAAAAAATAAATTTAGATTGCGCTTCTACGTTCTCTGAGGAATTTACACACCAAATTTCACGACTGTAGCTGCAATACTTTATCTGGTATCATTTTTGTCCCGCTCACCCCATATAAGTACAAATTTCCATTAAGATTGCGCAAAGGAATTTACACAACAAATTTTACTTTAGTTGGTACAATTTTTATCCCTTTTTGTCCCGTTCACCCCTAAGTACAAATTTCGAAAAAATCAATTTAGATTGCGCTTCTACGTTCTCACAGGAATTTACACACCAAATTTCAAGACTATAGCAATACTTTAGTTTGTACCATTTTTATCCCTTTTCGTTCCCCTCATCCCTTATAAGTACATAATTTGAAAAATCCAATTTTATTCCACTTCTACATGGTAGAGGAATTTACATACCAAAATTCACGATTCTAGCTGTAATACTTTAGTCGGTACCATTTTTAACCCTTTTTGTCCCCCTCACCCCTAATAAGTACAAATTTCAAAAAATCCATTTAGATTGCGCTTTTACGTTCTCAGAGGAATTTACACACCAAATTTCACGATCATAGCTGCAATACTTTAGCTGCAATGGAAAAATCAATTTAAATTTGCACTCCTACGTTGTCAGAGGAATTTACACACCAAATTTCACGATTCTAGCTGTAATACTTTAGTCGGTACCATTTGTATCCCTTTTTGTCCCGTTCGCCTCTAAAAAGTACAAATTTGTAAAAATCATTTTATGATTTTCTCGAATATAGCTGCAATACTCAAATTGGTACCATTTTTATCCCTTTTTAGTGTCTTTCCTCCCTTAAAAGTACAAATTTCGAAAAATCGGCACTATTTGTATCCCTTTTTGTCCCGTTCGCCTCTAAAAAGTACAAATTTGTGAAAACCCTTTTATGATTTTCACGAATATAGCTGCAATACTTAAATTGGTACCATTTTTATCCCTTTTTAGTGTCTTTCCTCCCTTAAAAGTACAAATTTCGAAAAATCGGCACTATTTGTATCCCTTTTTGTCCCGTTCGCCTCTAAAAAGTACAAATTAGTAAAAATCCTTTTATGATTTTCACGAATATAGCTGCAATACTTAAACTGGTACCATTTTTATCCCTTTTTAGTGTCTTTCCTCTCTTAAAAGTACATATTTCGAAAAATCGGTACCATTTGTATCCCTTTTTGTCCCGTTCGCCTCTAAAAAGTACAAATTTGTAAAAATCCTTTTATGATTTTCACGAATATAGCTGCAATACTTAAATTGGTACCATTTTTATCCCCTTTTAGTGTTTTTCCTCCCTTAAAAGTACATATTTCGAAAAATCGGTACCTCTTGTAACCCTTTTTGTCCCGTTCGCCTCTAAAAAGTACAAATTTGTAAAAATCCTTTTATGATTTTCACGAATATAGCTGCAATACTTAAATTGGTACCATTTTTATCCCTTTTTAGTGTCTTTCCTCCCTTAAAAGTACAAATTTCGAAAAATCGGTACCATTTGTATCCCTTTTTGTCCCGTTCGCCTCTAAAAAGTACAAATTTGTAAAAATCCTTTTATGATTTTCACGAATATAGCTGCAATACTTAAATTGGTACCATTTTTATCCCCTTTTAGTGTCTTTCCTCCCTTAAAAGTACATATTTTGAAAAATCGGTACCATTTGTGTCCCTTTTTGTCCCGTTCGCCTCTAAAAAGTGCAAATTTGTAAAAATCCTTTTATGATTTTCACGAATATAGCTGCAATACTTAAATTGGTACCATTTTTATCCCTTTTTAGTGTCTTTCCTCCCTTAAAAGTACAAATTTCGAAAAATCCCTATCTGTAGCTCGTCTACATGGTCATTGCATGGAACACAACCCTTTCTTAGTCGACGTCTACGTAATATATGGGAACGACTCTGAAAATTGCATGACCCTGGCTTCAGCCATATGGTCTGGGGGTTGGCCAATGATAAGTCAGTCAGTCAGTAACGCAACTCTTTTATATATATATTTTTGTATTTTGGACGCTGTGTTTTCTGAAATTTACGGTTTGTTGTGAGCGTGCTATTCTTCTATGTTCGAGAATAAAAAGCTTTGTCGAATAAAGCGAGCCTTTAACGTCAACAATTTAATTATTATTTATGTATTTTAATGTTCAAATATATAAATATTGAATATGTCTAATCTACACTCAAAATTTGCCATTTCTTCAGATATCCCCCCTTCCCGAAATACGCAGTCTCGTTCGCAACAAAATCCAAGCGAAAAAGAATCCCGAAAGTGTTTGGGTACCCATAGCCGAGGGTTTGCGACGCGTACGCGATCAGCCCGGCTTTGCTTACAACACCGAAGCTCTCTCCAGTTTCGGTTTGATCGAACGTTCCTATATGGCTGAGGAAATATGTGATCTGAATGAGATTTTAATGAGACCTTTGGAGCCACTCTTTTCGCATGTGCATCGAAATTCATCGTATGCGGAAATTGTTAAACATAAGTAAGAGAATATTTCAATTATTAAAAATATTTCAATTTGTAAAAATTACAATTGTATTTCGCAGAGAAGTGCGTACTTTGGAATCGGGCATATTTAACCGTTTGCAACGCCTATGGGTCAAGAAGAAGTTGCAATGCTATTTGACCAGCGGTTCTTTGGTTCAAGTGGGTTTGGAATACACAGCTCCACTGTTCATCATGTTGGCCGGTGCTTATGTACTGGCGGCGATTCTGTTGGTCATTGAAATTTGGTGGAGCAAATATGTGGAGGGCAGCAATATGGAGAGTCTCTTGAAGTGAAGAAATTAAGCCATTTCAATTGATCTAAAACAGCTTATTCTGGTCGAGAGTTGGCAGCACAAGCTTAAATGCACAAAATATTATGTCTAGTTTGCACTGATTACACCAGGCAATCTACATCTCTGACAGATGTTGCCACTATTTCTTTTAAAATATTTCGGAAATATAAACAAGAACGTTGCTTTTAAACATTTATGGATTTTTCTCTTAATTTCTGTCTAAGGATAACAGCTCAAAATCTAAAAAAATAAATGAAACAACTACAGTTGAGTATATAAAAGATATGCTGAAAACACAGGGCATAACTTTTTTTACGAAGTAGGAGACAAACCAATGGGCATTTTTTACATTCGGTATTTAGTTTCATGGCAAAGCATGAACATTTTTAAATTTTGTGGAACAGGTGTGATATGTAAATAGAACACTCACAACAAACCGGAAATTAAGGTCATATAGAAGGATGAGATTATATAATTAAGTACGGTATCTTCATATCTGATATGAAGATACGATTCAGATATGAAGATACCGTATAATACCATGCTTCTTAATCAATTATGCTCAAAGCTGAGGAAATTCATTGTGTATCTTAGTTTGATCTAGGATTTTTTTAAGTAGAAAGGTATACAAGGCTTTAATTTGTATAATTTACTCTCAGGTTTATAAAGTTGGTCTCTGTTATTCTCAAGTCTGTTTAGTTTTCAACATTTTCTATTTGAAATTTCCAAAATATTCTGAAGAATTTGAAAGTTGTGCGATTTTTAAACAATTTACCATTGAATTAATAACAATCATACGCACCCAAGTATCAAATTGAATTTTAAATTTATAATAATAAGAAAATATATTTATTAGCAACGTTAAAATACTCTCCGAAACTAGTAAAATTGTTTATATGAAATAGGACATTAGGCACAAGATAACTTGCCCTGTTTCACAATACTTTGTTTCACTTTCGATCGCTCGCTACACGACAAGCAGCCGATTTTGCAATCGTAATTCAGTGAAAACTTTATTTTTTCTATATTTTTTCGGTGTCACGACGTAAGACGTAAGGTTTCTTTCACGGACTTTTGGAATTCCCGTGAAAGCGAGAAATATATTTCCATTTGCCGGGAATTCCGATGAATATAAAAATAATTATACACAATTATTCCAAAGTCATCCACTTCATGGCAATATTGAAGAGCAAAGGTGCCGAGAGAGATCTTTAATTTTTATCCAAAATCCGATAATAAGTATCTTTTACATAAGTATTCTTAATACTGGTATGATTTCTCGGTAATTTGACTAAGCTGTGACCATTGCCAGGACACCAGTATGATATGACCATCCAGAATTAATCTATATATATAAAAGAGTTGCGTTACTGACTGACTGACTGACTTATCATTGACCAGCCCCCAGACCAAACGGCTGAAGCTAGGGTCCTGAAATTTTCTGGGTAGTTCCCAAATATGACGTAGACGTCGACTAAGAAAGGGTTTTACGAAATTCGTACTTTTAAGGGATAAAATGGCCCAAAAAGGGATAAACATCGAACCTTCGTCCTGACTAAACGGCAGTAGTTAGAAACATGAAAATCGGTGAGTTCCTTGCACTGACCATGTAGAAGAGCTACAAATAGGGATTTTTCGAAATTTGTACTTTTAAGGGGCGAGCGGGACAAAAAGGGATAAAAATGGTACCAACTAAAGTATTACAGCTAGAAACGTGAATTTTGGTATGTAAATTCCTCTGACCATATAGAAACGAAGTAAAATTGGATTTTTCAAAATTTGTACTTTTAAGGGACGAGCGGGACAAAAAGGGATAAAAATGGTACCAACTAAAGTATTACAGCTAGAATCGTGAAATGTGGTATGTAAATTCTTCTGACCATATAGAAACGAAGTAAAATTGGATTTTTCGAAATTTGTACTTTTAAGAGGCGAGCGGGTCAAAAAGGAATAAAAATGGTACCAACTAAAGTATTACAGCTAGAATCGTGAAATTTGGTATGTAAATTCCTCTGACCATGTAGAAGCGCAGAATAATTGAATTGTTCGAAATTTGTAATTTTTTTGTGGGTAGGCGGGACAAAAAGGGTTCCAATTTAAGAATTGCAGCTATAGTCGGGAAATTTGGAGTGTAAACTGTTTGTAAAGCGCAATCTAAATGGATTTTTTGAAATTTTCTTATAGGGGGTGAGCAACAAGGGATAAAAGTAGTACCAACTAAAGTATTGGAGCTATAGTCGTGAAATATGGTGTGTAATTTCACTGACAACGAGAAGCGCAAATCTAAACGAATTTTTCTAAGATTGTACTTATAAACAATGAACGGGATAATAATAGTACCAACTAGAATATTTCAGCTATAGTCGTGAAATTTTGTGTTTAAATTTCTCTGACAACGTAGACAACGTGTGTGAGTGCTAGCTAATAGGAGGTTTCCAAATTACTATTTTAAATTTATCTATATCCACCAAAAGAAAATTAAATAAATACTATCCAAAAACTAAGACGGATAAAATTAACAAATAACTGGCTTTTTCGCGTGCGAAGCAGCGGGTACTGCTAGTTAAATATATTATTGTTATACTAATTTTAATATAAATAATGTAAAACATTGCTGGTCTTTCAAGATTTATATCCATAGACTTAATAAATTAAATGAAATAATGAAAAAAAGATGCATCAGAGGAAACTTAACTAAATTATAAAAAATCCATATTGTGATACAGCTCGTAACGGCAAAATTTAATGATGAGAAATTCCCGGGAACTCGGGAATGAAGAGTGGCCGGGAATCACGGGTTCCTTTAAATTTTCATTCATTTTACTCTATCTAATATATAGAATTGCAATCACATATGATCGTTTATAATCTCTAAATCGATCTCCTGACGTCATGACAAATTCATAACGGTACCTTAAGGCACTACACGTAAAATAAAGAAATTTTCGAAATTCGTATAAAAATTGTACATATTAAACGGCAACAGCTAGAAAGATGAAATTCGATTTGTACATTACTCTAATTGACTAAATACATAATAGAAAAATATTTTTTTCCAAATTCGTACTTTTAAGGGCTAAAATGGGAATAGAGGGATAAAAATGGTACCAAACAAACGGCTGCACCTAGAATAATGAAATTCGTTGTAGACATTCCTCTGATTGCATAGACACGTAAAATAAACGGATTTTTTGAAAATCGTACTTTTTGGGGTTAAAATGGAAAAAGGGGATAAAAATAGTACCAACCAAATGACCGCTACTAGAGTCATGATATTCGGAGTATACATTCCTCTGACTGCGTAGACACGAAAAATAAAACGTTTTTTCCAAATTCGTACTTTCAAGGGATACAATGGGTACAGAGGGATAAAAATAGTACCAACTAAACGACTACAGCTGGAATGAAGACATTCGGTGTTTACATCCCTCTAATTGCGTAGACAAGTAAAATGAAGAAAAATAGGAAAATGGGGATTAAAATGGTACCAACCAAATTTCCGCATCTAGAATCATGGAATTCGGTGTATATATACATTCCTCTGATTGCATAGACACGCAAAATAAAAAGATTTTTACTTTTAAGGCAAAAATTGGTTGAATCATGAAGTTAGGTTATTTTGCACTATGTACGTGAGATAATCTACCTCTCACTATCTACCAATATTTATGATATTTAAGCTTTTTGAAAGTATAAATATAAGAATACTAGCAAATACCCGCTACTTCGTACGCGGAAAATTTTCAAATGGGTTGGTATTGACAGTATTTTGTCTCGGTATTCAAACTGTTTTTTTTTTTATATTTTGAAATTGCCTTAGTCTAAGGATATCACTTTCAGAGTAAATCGTTTGTAAACGCTCACAACTTTTGAAAAATCGTTCTACTTTGCGCAACTACGTATTCAGCGGTATATTCGCACTAACTTTTCGATTCGATTTATACACCTTGTACAAATTTAAAAAATAAATCCATTTACACTGTGTCATCCATTTATACGTAGTCAATAGTTTAATTTATAGGCACAAAATGCAAACAAGTTTTTACAAAAATCATATAAAGCTGTGATGATTATACCCTCACTACAGAGTAGGAGCGTATATATCATTTGGGACAGAAAAAATTGTAACGCATTGAAGGAGAGATTTAAAACCATAAGTATGTCTCACGTCCCTTTCACGTCCGTCTGGCTCGCTGGTATACACGAAAACTCTGGAAGGGGCTTAAAGAATTTATTCAAACTCTGCACATTGTATTTTTTTCCAGTCATAGTTTAAATTCATTTACACTGTTAGACGAATATGCACACCGAATTATATTATTACAGCGTCATCCATGTTGTTGGTACCTCTATATCCCGCTTTTCTCGTATACCTTTAAAAGTACAAATTTCGAAAAATTCCTTCAATTTGCAATTTTAGGGATGTACCCGCCGAATTTCATGATTCCAGCTCCGTCTGTTTGATTGGTACCATTTTTATCCCTTTCTACCCAATTTCACCCACATAAAGTACGAATTTTGAAAACTAATTTCTTATCCACATTCGTGCTGTAAAAGTAATGACGGTTCGAATTTCATGATTCTAGGCCCAGTCGTTCTGGGATGTGGTGCAATTTGTATCCCATTTAATCCCTTAAAAGCACAAATTTCGAAAAAATACCTTCTTGTCAGTTATCTGCGCTGTAAAACGAAGGGATGTACACACCGAACTTTATGACTCCAGCTCCATCCGTTTAATTGGTACAATTTTTAACAATTTAAAACAAATATACACACCGAATTTAATTATTGTAGCGTCATCCGTTTTATTGGTACCTTTTTTATCCCCTTTTCCCGTTTACCCATTAATAGTAAGAATTTCAAAATATCGTGTCATTTTCAGTTTCTAAGCATTTTGAGGTATGTACACACCGAATTTTATGATTCCATCTCCATCCGTTTAATTAGTACCATTTGTATCCCTTTCTACCCGATTTCACCCTTAAAAAGTACGAATTTTGAATAATATTATCTTGGTCATCATTCGTGTTATAAGAGTAATGTCCATTCCAAATTTCAAGATTCTAGGCCCAGACGTTTGGTCAGGACGGTGGTACAATTTTTAACCCATGTAATCCCTTAAAAGTACAAATGTTGAAAAATTCCTTCTTATCAGTGATCTGCGCTGTAAAACGAATATACACACCGAATTTCATTATTGTAGCGTCATCCGTGTTTTTGGTACCTGTTTTATCCCTTTTTACCCGATTTCACCCCCAAAAAGAAAAATATTTTCTTGGGCGCGTTAAAGCTATAAGATGAATTTGCGTATCAAATTTCAAGATTCTAGGCCCAGCCGTTTGGTCATTGCGGTGGTACCATTTTTATCCCTTTTGGTCTGGGGAGTGATCAGTCAGTCACTCAATCACGCAACTCTTTTATATATAGATTTATTTTTTGAATTGACTTGAAGTATTATTTCGATATGTAAACGTATTGGTAGCCTTACCTTATAAGCGTGGTTTGAAATAACAAAAATATTATTTTTATTCATAAAATATTTTTTTTTTCAATATTTGTATTTGTTGCGGTTTGGCTGTATTAAAAAATTATATTTTACTGTAATACTACTGCACTTCTACGAAAATCGACAGCCTATGTGGAATGCAATCCATGATCGGCCCGTTTTTTACTTGTACTATCTAAAAATGGTTTGGTTTAGTTATTTATCATTCACAATAGAGGATATCTGAGATTGTTAGAGTGCCGTAGTATCAACCAGAAGGTCCGCTGTTGTACCCCCGGTAGGGCGGATTTTTTAAATAGAAATGTAACAAATACAATACATACAAACAACAACAATACACACGAGGTACAGTGATGACGGGAAATACCGTACAACAACAACCTTTGCATTGTTGAGAGCGATGCGAGCACATGCATAACGTTCAATTGGCAAAGTGAGATTTTTAGTGTGTCGACTTAGTTCGGTGGAATATTTTGTTTGTCAGCGCTTCTCATTTGTCATATGTGACCGCTGGTACTAATATGAACCCTGATTTAAGTCAAAGACATACATTCGTTGCGAAAGTTCTGACGAGATGGGATCGAAACTGGGCAGTCAACTTTTAGCTGCAACAATAAAGGTCTCACTTGCCTTTTTGCTAATTTTGGGTTTTGCTGAAGACTTCAGCACAACCCTTGGTCTTAAACCAAAATAAATGACAACATTTATTTTTATTTTAGTGAAGATCCCAATTTTTACAACTTCCACATCAAAAAAATTAGCATCTTTTTCACTTGTTCGGATGATCTCTTTTTACTGGGTCATGGGATCTACGATGAATATTTCGATTCAAGCGAACGAAATGACAAATGACCATCCCATGGTGGAGGGTATAATAATATATTATAGCACTGAATGCAATTTTTCATTCATTTTCGAACAAAACTGTTAACGTGGCCAAAATTTGCAGACTATTGTTCGAACAAAATCGTTGCTGCAGCTTAGAATCGAATATGTGTTCGGAAGCTTTTGTTGTCAGTAGACATTAGGGTGCTTTTCATGTTTAAATATTAAATACCTTCCGCCAACTACATATTTTCTTGTGTTTGGTCATGCACATTTTGACGAATTTCATTGACAAATGTCCTCCCTAATCCCCATCTAATATCTTCGTCAATAACTTTGTGGCCATCTTCGTCCTTGTCATATTTATTATGTCCCAGATTGTCATAACAATCTGATGTAATGTGAATTGTAAAGAAACGCCATAAAATCCCAGGGATTAGATGGAGATCTTTTGTGCTGTTGTTGTTTTTCTTCGACATATCGAATCTTATATAATTCTCGTAAAAATCAAAGATGAGTGGAAACAGGACAATAAAATCTGATGTTTGCGGTTGTTGCCACATCACAATCATTGTGAGCGTTTTCCCGATGGCCAACCATATTACATTTTAATTGCAAATAGCACCTTTGGCGGTATTGTTGTTGTCTGCTGGACAAGAACTGGTTTTCCGAGAGGGGAGGGGGAGGAGGATTACAACAGAAATGTTAGTCGGCCACCAAAAACTTTCGGTGTTAAACATCCTCCAAAGGGTGTTCCCTTCTCTCTGTTGCGGTTGTTGCGGATTGTCCTTTCTTTTTTGGTTCGTTCACACTTTGGTTATCCTTTTTTTTCTTGCCACTGATTGCGATTTCTATGGAAATGTGCTTTGGTGACACTCAAATATACACCGTGCACACCAAACTCCTTCCATACACCTTCGCCAGGATAACAAGGATTGTATAATTTTGTTTTGTTGCAGGTATTTCTGCAGATTTTTGGTTGGGGTCACTGGTTTTTTGAAAAGCTGTATAAAAATAAATGCAAATCGTTTTAAAAGGTGTAAATACAGAAGCCACGGAAAAAAGATATGATAAATAATGCAAGCAACAAAATACGCGCGGAGGAGGAAATGATGAATAAATTATCAGAAAGGATTTGGAAAAGGCCGCAGGTAAAAATACATTGAGAGAGAGTGAGAATATTTTTGCCAGTACAAATTTAAATAAGGCGATTTAAAGTCGGCAGATTAAGAAATATTAACGTGAATTTGTGGTTTCATTATTGGGATGTGCCTACAAAGAAGATAAGCTCGAGGAATCGAATATAATATTATATTTGCAACCAATTACACTATGCAAGAAAAAAGACATTGTAACATTACAGGAAAATGTTAAATTCCCAACAAAACAACTTGGAAGTAGTTCAAAATGAATGACATTATCATTACTCCTAAATCATGCATCCAAGCTAATTCATTCTAAACATTTTCACAAATGCAAATATATTTGTCATCTTCAAAATCACTTCCAAAAATATAGTTTAGAACTTATTGCCAGCAATAAAATGGAAGTAAAGGGTGATTTTTTAAGAGCTTGATAACTTTTTTTTTAAAAAAAACGCATAAAATTTGCAAAATCTCATCGGTTCTTTATTTGAAACGTTAGATTGGTCCATGACATTTACTTTTTGAAGATAATTTCATTTAAATGTTGACCGCGGCTGCGTCTTAGGTGGTCCATCCGCTTAGTCCAATTTTGGCATTTCCACGTTTTTGAGTAACAGAGACCCAATTGGTGCGAACGGCGACGAATCGAAAATTGGTGGTCATCATTAACACTGGCCGATACAGCTGCGATATTTTCTTCAGTTCGCACTCCACGTAAGCGTGTTAGTGGTTTAATGTCCAACAATGTAAATTTGGTGCGAAATTTAGTCACAATAGCCCGAATAGCCGCTTCAGTGGGTCGATTAAACTGACCATAAAATGGAAGCGCGCAATGAACTTTCTTAACAGAGCACGCATTTTGATAATAAAATTCAATAATTTGCAAGCGTTGTTCGTTTGTAAGACGATTCATGATGAAATGTCAAAGCATACTGAGCATCTTTCTCTTTGACACCATGTCTGAAATCCCACGTGATCTGTCAAATACTAATGCATGAAAATCCTAACCTCAAAAAAATCACTCTTTATTTCCAAATGAATGACACTTTCATCGCTCCTGAATCATACATTCAAGATAAATCCATTCTAAATAGCTTCTCAAATGCCAATAAATAAATTATAAATTAGATTTTGTTCAATAGAATAAAGTTATATAGGGTCCGCCATCTAACATTTTTTTTCAACTATTCAACCGTTGGACTATTATTTGTGGGGTGCCCTCAGCAGCCATTTGAATGAAATAATTTTCCATTATTAACCGGAAGGATTGTACTTTCAAATAAAAAAAAGAAATTTGAGAAAATATTCAGTAGTTTTTTTATAGCATTTTCAAAAAAAAAGTTATTTGGCGGACCATATATATCAAGTTTTTCATTTTCAAATAAAAAATAATTATGTTGCGATGTATGTTAAATGACTCATTGAAGTCTGTGTAATCCATTTTTAATATCTGTCTGTTATGGACATTTGCGATCTCAAATATTTTCTTTTTTTAATAATGTTGGAGCGTGATAAAAATGTAGTACTAATGAGATGGAGAATGAACGATTATTATACATTGAGAACATTTTAAGAATATAAAATGTTGGTGACATTTTTAACAAGAAATATATCTTAATAAATTATTTATATAAAACAAATCAGTCCCAATCTCACTTGCAATCATCGAATTAACTTAATAATTAATAAATCGCTAGTAATTACATTAGTAAATTTTAAAAGTGATAATAACAAAAAAATAACAAAGAAGAAATAACAAATATCAAAAGATTTATTAATTTTAAAATTATCATAATTTTGTGAAAATAAACTGAAGCGAAATTCCCTAACATTGGTATGTACATAAATAATATAATTTAATAACAATTGATTAATAATAATGAAATAAAATTCAACTAGCAGGTAACGTGGGTTGCGAAAGAATATTAAAAAAAAATAGAAAAGAAAAAAGACTACACCATTTCCAATTGAAATTGTAAAAATTCCAATTGAAATTGAGAATTTCCATTTCATATTGAGAAATTTCCATTTCAAAATGAGAAAATTCCATTCGAAATTGAGATTTTCCATTTCATTGTTTTGGTATGCTATAACTCTTAATTCGGTAGCTGACTAGTCTTTGAAAACTGCCACTTGTATCTTCATAATGCCATCGTAGTTATTTTATCCAATGTTAAGGACAATTTCGAATCGAATATAAATTCTACTTCTGTTGTACCGCCAAATGTAGAACCACAGAGAATTACATACAATATTCATAAGTTTCGGAACAAATGCACTTTACCCACACACGTCCTATTTTTCAATTTTTTTGTAGTCGTAGGGTTTCCGAAGCATATTATAAAGAACGCAAAAAATATCGGGCGCCCATAGTTCCCGAGATATAGGTCTTCCAATTTTTAATATAGATTTCGATATAATATGGTATATCTTCGTCATAATTTTCATCGGATCGGAGGGACATTGATTTCATTGGAAAGCTTATGAAAATGTCTTCAAAATGATATATTTACTCATCGCTTCGTAATTTTCTCTGGGGCATGTCCAAAATTGGCTACGCAGACTAAAGTTTTTCTGAGTAGCCGGCCTTCGGCCGGGGTTAAAGATTTTCTCCTCTGGGGTATGTCCAAAACTGGCTACGCAGACTAAAGTTTTTCTGCGTAGCCTTCGGCTGTGATTAAAGGTTTTCTCCTCTAGGGTATACGCATAGTACTTTTTGTTGTAGTGTGATTTTTTGTTAAATTGATGAATGTTTTTTATTTGCCATAAATGATTGCTTGACGTCTCCTCTTCCATGTTATATACAAAAATGCATCTCATAAAGGTAAAATTATGAGTTAATAAGCACTTTCGGACCAAGACATATCATACATCATTGGAAAGAGGGATTCATAAGCTTTCAACTGACATATGGCTTGTACCGATCCGATAACAAAATGTATTATATATTATCAACTTTACCGAAATGCATATTCAAAATTGGAAGCCCTGTATCTCGGGAACTATGGGTCGCCGACTATTATATATATATATATATATTTGGAACAAGAATGAAAAGTTCTATTAATGGTGAACATTTGGAGAAGATCGGAGTTGGGTGGGTAAACTGCATTTAAGCCTATATTTCTAAAATAGCATTTGAAACTGTTTATTGCAGAAGGCAATTGCAACATTTTTTCCTGGGTGAAAATAGAAATGTCTGAATTTTCTCAATTTCAAATTAAAATTTCACAAATTCAATTAGAATTTTCTCAATTTGAAATGTAAATTCTCAATTTCAATTGGAATTTTCACAATTTGAAACGGAAATTCTCAATTTCAATTGTAAATTTCTCTATTATAAATGGAAATTCTCAATTTCAATTGGAATTTTCGCAATTTGAAATGGAAATTCTGAATTGCAATTGGAATTTCCGCAATTTGAAACGGAAATTCTCAACTTTCTCTAACTTTCTCAATTATAAATGGAAATTCTCAATTTCAACTGGGACTTTCTAAATTATAAATGGAAATACTCAATTTCAATTGGAATTTTCTCATAATGAAATGGAAATTCTTAATTTCAATTGGAATATTCTCAATTTCAAATGGAAAATCACAATTTCAATTGGAATTTTCTCAAATTGAATTGGAAAATCTCAATTTCAAATGGAATTTCTCAACTTCATTTGGAATTTTCAAAATTTAATTGGAAATGGTGTAGAATGTTGCAATAAACAACAATATCTAACCAACCTACTTCCTAAACCGACGATACTCCATATACGCAACCTACTCAATATATTTCATCAACTTAGCCTTCTCCTCCTGTCCAAGAGACATCATCATTTGGACAACATTTGGACAATTTGAACGAAGCCCTTACTTTTACCCAGAAATCATATGGAAAGAAATTACGAAAGTGGTTTGTGGACTGCAGCCCAGCAACTTTGAAATCCAATAAATCCGAATGTTGGCGGCCACGTGTAGCAGAATGTCTATGGACCGTTGCACCTGGACACATATTCATATCGCAAAAAAACTGCACCTGAAAATTATTATAAATTCGTGCATATATTATTTGGTATGCATTTTATAAATTATCCTATATTTAATACTAAATCGTGTTAATACAATATGTGTTCATAAACTAAAGAGTGATTTTTTTGAGGTTAGGATTTTCATGCATTAGTATTTGACAGATCACGTGGGATTTCAGACATGGTGTCAAAGAGAAAGATGCTCAGTATGCTTTGACATTTCATCATGAATAGACTTACTAACGAGCAACGCTTGCAAATCATTGAATTTTATTATCAAAATGCGTGCTCTGTTAAGAAAGTTCATCGCACGCTTCCATTTTATGGTCAGTTTAATCGACCCACTGAAGCGGCTATTCGGGCTATTGTGACTAAATTTCGCACCAAATTTACATTGTTGGACATTAAACCACCAAGACGCTTACGTAGAGTACGAACTGAAGAAAATATCGCAGCTGTATCGGCCAATGTTAATGATGACCATCAATTATCGATTCGTCGCCGTTCGCAGCAATTGGGCCTCTGTTACTCAAAAACGTGGAAATGCCAAAATTGGACTAAGCGGATGGACCACTTGAGGCGCAGCCGCGGTCAACATTTAAATGAAATTATCTTCAAAAAGTAAATGTCATGGACCAATCTAACGTTTCAAATAAAGAACCGATGAGATTTTGCAAATTTTATGCGTTTTTTTTTTTTAAAAAGTTATCAAGTCTTAAAAAATCACCCTTTACTATATAAGTATATAACTTAAAACGAAATATCTTTTTAAAAACATGTGTGTGGTTTTTGAAATGTGATGAAAAATTAAATATTACCAAATACGCTTGTCCAACTAGAGTTTTATTAAAAGTATAATTAAGCCGAAGTAATGCAAAATCTGTTTTAAGAATGATTCCTAAAGGAATTTGTTTCACTCGATTTTCCTTAATTCACAGAAGTGATTCATAAGAACTCTCACAATGTATCCAAAAATTAATAACTTTCACCTATGAAAAACTGTCATGTAAACATCGAATATGCAGTGCTTATAAGCACTCATACGAATGAAGTGACAGGAATCTGTAAATGAACCCATTCCTCCCAATGACCACCCCATGTAAAAATCATGCATGAAAAATAAATACTTCCATATCACGTTTTCATCAGTTAAACAACTATTTAACCACTTCTCCGTCATGTCTTTATACCCTACACCACTTCGTGGTCTAGGGTATTATAAGTTAGTTTTCCGCCAAATATTTGTAACACCAAGAAATAATTGAGCTAGACCCACCTTTAAGTATACGGATCGGCTTAGAATCGCCAGCTGAGTCGATTTAACGATGTCTGTCTGTCCGTCTGTCCGTCCGTCCGTCCGTCCGTCCGTCCGTCCGTCCGTCCGTCTGCTGTCCATCTAAGCTTGTTCGCACTCTACAGGTCGCAATTGTTGTCCGATTGTCATGAAACTTGGCAGAAGTTATTTTTTCTGGCCAAGGACCATTGGTATTGAATTTGGAGGAAATCGGTTCAGATTTAGATATAGCCCCCATACAAATGTCGGTCCCGATTTGACATTTTCCGCTCTAGAAACCACATATTGTACCCGATTTTCTTTAAATTTGGTACAACATCTTATAATCCAACTAGAAACACGTATGCAAAAACTGGATAAGATCGGTTCAGATTTAGATATAGCCCCCATACAAATGTCGCTCCCGATTTGACATTTTCCGCTCTAGAAGCGACATATTGTACCCGATTTTCTTTAAATTTTGCAGAACATCTTATAATCGAACTAGAAACACGTATGCAAAAATTGGGTAAGATCGGTTCAGATTTAGATATAGCCCCCATACAAATGTCGGTCCCGATTTGACATTTTCCGCTCTAGAAACGACATATTATACTCGGTTTTCTTTAAATTTTGCAGAACATCTTATAATCGAACTAGAAACACGTATGCCAAAATTGGGTAAGATCGGTTCAGATTTAGATATAGCCCCCATACAAATGTCGCTACCGATTTGACATTTTCCGTTCTAGAAACGACATATTGTACCCGGTGTTCTTTAAATTTTGCAGAACGTCTTATAATCGAACTAGAAATACGTGTGCAAAAATTGGGTAAGATCGGTTCAGATTTAGATATAGCCTCCATACAAATGTCGCTCCCGATTTGACATTTTCCGCTCTAGAAACGACATATTATACTCGGTTTTCTTTAAATTTTGCAGAACATCTTATAATCGAACTAGAAACACGTATGCCAAAATTGGGTAAGATCGGTTCAGATTTAGATATAGCCCCCATACAAATGTCGCTACCGATTTGACATTTTCCGTTCTAGAAACGACATATTGTACCCGGTGTTCTTTAAATTTTGCAGAACGTCTTATAATCGAACTAGAAATACGTGTGCAAAAATTGGGTAAGATCGGTTCAGATTTAGATATAGCCTCCATACAAATGTCGCTCCCGATTTGACATTTTCCGCTCTAGAAACGAAATATTGTACCAGGTTTTCTTTAAATTTTGTAGAACATCTTATAATCGAACTAGAAACACGTATGCAAAAATTGGGTAAGATCGGTTCAGATTTAGATAAAGCCCCCATACAAATGTCGCTCCCGATTTACATTTTCCGCTCTAGAAACGACATATTGTACTCGGTTTTCTTTAAATTTTGCAGAACATCTTATAATCGAACTAGAAACACGTATGCCAAAATTGGGTAAGATCGGTTCAGATTTAGATATAGCCCCCATACAAATGTCGCTACCGATTTGACATTTTCCGTTCTAGAAACGACATATTGTACCCGGTGTTCTTTAAATTTTGCAGAACGTCTTATAATCGAACTAGAAATACGTGTGCAAAAATTGGGTAAGATCGGTTCAGATTTAGATATAGCCTCCATACAAATGTCGCTCCCGATTTGACATTTTCCGCTCTAGAAACGAAATATTGTACCAGGTTTTCTTTAAATTTTGTAGAACATCTTATAATCGAACTAGAAACACGTATGCAAAAATTGGGTAAGATCGGTTCAGATTTAGATAAAGCCCCCATACAAATGTCGCTCCCGATTTACATTTTCCGCTCTAGAAACGACATATTGTACTCGGTTTTCTTTAAATTTTGCAGAACATCTTATAATCGAACTAGAAACACGTATGCAAAAATTGGGTAAGATCGGTTCAGATTTAGATATAGCCCCCATACAAATGTCGCTCCCGATTTGTCATTTTCCGCTCTAGAAACGAAATATTGTACCCGGTTTTCTTTAAATTTTTCAGAACATCTTATAATCGAACTAGAAACACGTATGCAAAAATTGGGTAAGATCGGTTCAGATTTAGATATAGCCCCCATACAAATGTCGCTCCCAATTTGACATTTTCCGTTCTAGAAACGACGATTGTACCCGATTTTCTTTAAAATTGGCACACATTTTATAATCGAACTAGAAACACCTATGCTGATAGTGGGTATGATCGGTTCAGATTTAGATATAGCCCTCATACAAATGTTGCTCCCGAATGTTTGGCCAAATTTTACATATTATATTTCACCAATAAACAGACATGGTGAAAGCGCATCACATCGTTCCTGGTTTCAATATACCCCCATACAAATTTCCTTTCCGATTTAACATTTTTTTGTCAAACACATACATTTAAAGGATGCAAAAATCCTTCTCGATTTCAATTTTTTAACGAATTGAATTGCAATGAGAATTGTTTCTGTGATGTCCATTTGTCCATACTTTAGTATGACTTTGGTATACTACTGTATAATTTGTATTTGTCTGTCGGACAATTGGATCAATTACCATATTCGTTAAATTTGACTAAAGATGAATTTATAGCATATAAATTATATTCATATAATTTGTATGAACTACATAAAATTGCTCCCATGAAATACCTGGGTTTAGTAATCAAAGCGAGGTACATACGCAGGGAGTGGTGTAGGGTATTATATAGTCGGCCCCGCCCGACTTTAGCCTTTCCTTACTTGTTTTAATATGTCCAGGGCATTGAGAACTTTCTGCCATACTTTGAATATATATATAGTCAGTTTCTTCAATAACACTATGCAATAAAAATGTTCTCGAAATTTGCTGATGTATTATGGCTTTCTAAACTCGAAAATGTTATTAAAAATTTTTTATGGTAATTTTTTTAAATTTTACTAAATTCCAACAAAGGTATACAAATGGTACCAACTAAACGGCTACAGCTAGAATGATGAAATTCGGTGTGTACATCCCTCTAATTAAGTAGACACGTAACATAAAGAGATTTTCAAAAGTCGTACCTTTAAGGGATAAAATGGGAATAAAAATGGCCCCAAGAAAATGGCCGCAACTAGAATCATGGAATTCGGTGTATAACTTCCACTGACCGCATACACACGCAAAATAAAAAGATTTTACTACAAAAATTGGTAGAATCATCAAGTTAGGTTACCTTGCACTGTGTACGTGGAATTGGAATTTGGAATTAAAATGGGATGGAAATACAAACAACCAAACGGCTGTAGCTGAAAATGAACCCATTATCCCCCAATATTTAGGGTTTTTAAGTCTTTTTTTTTGAAGATTGCTGCCTTATACTTTTTCCTTTACTTTTTCAATTGACTTAAAGTATTATTTCAATATATATAGTATAAACATAAAATAATTTAATATTATTACAATTACAATATTCACAATATTTTTATTAGTTTTGCTTTGGCTATATTAAACAAACACAGCAAAAAACAAGTAAGGAAAGGCTAAAGTCGGGCGGGGCCGACTATATAATACCCTACACCACTCCCTGCGTATGTACCTCGCTTTGATTACTAAACCCAGGTATTTCATGGGAGCAATTTTATGTAGTTCATACAAATTATATGAATATAATTTATATGCTATAAATTCATCTTTAGTCAAATTTAACGAATATGGTAATTGATCCAATTGTCCGACAGACAAATACAAATTATACAGTAGTATACCAAAGTCATACTAAAGTATGGACAAATGGACATCACAGAAACAATTCTCATTGCAATTCAATTCGTTAAAAAATTGAAATCGAGAAGGATTTTTGCATCCTTTAAATGTATGTGTTTGACAAAAAAATGTTAAATCGGAAAGGAAATTTGTATGGGGGTATATTGAAACCAGGAACGATGTGATGCGCTTTCACCATGTCTGTTTATTGGTGAAATATAATATGTAAAATTTGGCCAAACATTCGGGAGCAACATTTGTATGAGGGCTATATCTAAATCTGAACCGATCATACCCACTATCAGCATAGGTGTTTCTAGTTCGATTATAAAATGTGTGCCAATTTTAAAGAAAATCGGGTACAATCGTCGTTTCTAGAACGGAAAATGTCAAATTGGGAGCGACATTTGTATGGGGGCTATATCTAAATCTGAACCGATCTTACCCAATTTTTGCATACGTGTTTCTAGTTCGATTATAAGATGTTCTGAAAAATTTAAAGAAAACCGGGTACAATATTTCGTTTCTAGAGCGGAAAATGACAAATCGGGAGCGACATTTGTATGGGGGCTATATCTAAATCTGAACCGATCTTACCCAATTTTTGCATACGTGTTTCTAGTTCGATTATAAGATGTTCTGCAAAATTTAAAGAAAACCGAGTACAATATGTCGTTTCTAGAGCGGAAAATGTAAATCGGGAGCGACATTTGTATGGGGGCTTTATCTAAATCTGAACCGATCTTACCCAATTTTTGCATACGTGTTTCTAGTTCGATTATAAGATGTTCTACAAAATTTAAAGAAAACCTGGTACAATATTTCGTTTCTAGAGCGGAAAATGTCAAATCGGGAGCGACATTTGTATGGAGGCTATATCTAAATCTGAACCGATCTTACCCAATTTTTGCACACGTATTTCTAGTTCGATTATAAGACGTTCTGCAAAATTTAAAGAACACCGGGTACAATATGTCGTTTCTAGAACGGAAAATGTCAAATCGGTAGCGACATTTGTATGGGGGCTATATCTAAATCTGAACCGATCTTACCCAATTTTGGCATACGTGTTTCTAGTTCGATTATAAGATGTTCTGCAAAATTTAAAGAAAACCGAGTATAATATGTCGTTTCTAGAGCGGAAAATGTCAAATCGGGAGCGACATTTGTATGGAGGCTATATCTAAATCTGAACCGATCTTACCCAATTTTTGCACACGTATTTCTAGTTCGATTATAAGACGTTCTGCAAAATTTAAAGAACACCGGGTACAATATGTCGTTTCTAGAACGGAAAATGTCAAATCGGTAGCGACATTTGTATGGGGGCTATATCTAAATCTGAACCGATCTTACCCAATTTTGGCATACGTGTTTCTAGTTCGATTATAAGATGTTCTGCAAAATTTAAAGAAAACCGAGTATAATATGTCGTTTCTAGAGCGGAAAATGTCAAATCGGGACCGACATTTGTATGGGGGCTATATCTAAATCTGAACCGATCTTACCCAATTTTTGCATACGTGTTTCTAGTTCGATTATAAGATGTTCTGCAAAATTTAAAGAAAATCGGGTACAATATGTCGCTTCTAGAGCGGAAAATGTCAAATCGGGAGCGACATTTGTATGGGGGCTATATCTAAATCTGAACCGATCTTATCCAGTTTTTGCATACGTGTTTCTAGTTGGATTATAAGATGTTGTACCAAATTTAAAGAAAATCGGGTACAATATGTGGTTTCTAGAGCGGAAAATGTCAAATCGGGACCGACATTTGTATGGGGGCTATATCTAAATCTGAACCGATTTCCTCCAAATTCAATACCAATGGTCCTTGGCCAGAAAAAATAACTTCTGCCAAGTTTCATGACAATCGGACAACAATTGCGACCTGTAGAGTGCGAACAAGCTTAGATGGACAGCAGACGGACGGACGGACGGACGGACGGACGGACGGACGGACGGACGGACAGACGGACAGACAGACATCGTTAAATCGACTCAGCTGGCGATTCTAAGCCGATCCGTATACTTAAAGGTGGGTCTAGCTCAATTATTTCTTGGTGTTACAAATATTTGGCGGAAAACTAACTTATAATACCCTAGACCACGAAGTGGTGTAGGGTATAAAAATTAGGGGTAATCGAAAGTTATTGCTGTCAGTTTGTAGGAAATTTAAAATTGTAAACTCTTGATTAGCTACATGTTTTTATACCCTCCACCTCCAGGATGGGGGTATACTAACTTTGTCATTCCGTTTGTAACACCTTGAAATATCGACCTGAGACCCTATAAAGTATATATATTCTTGATCGTCATAAAATTCTAAGACGATCTAGCCATGTCCGTCCGTCTGTCTGTTGAAAGCAGAATGTTCAATTTTTCAATAAATGCGTCTTATAGTCGTAGATCGGTTGGGATTGAAACGGGGCGAAATCGGCCCAAAGGGAAAATTTTTTCCCTCACAAGAACTAAAAATACCCATAATAATCCCTAATATTTTAGAGCATTTAAGCATGGTTTTTGAATATGTCTGTTTATATTTGCTTGATATTTGGTATGTGCATTCCCCTTTTAACCAAAACGTGCACCATAAGTGATTCTTGTTTGTAGGGGGTGAAATGGGGCAAAAAAGGGATAAAAATGGTACATATTAAACGACAACAGCTAGAAATACGAAATTCGGTGTGTGCATTCCTCTAATTGAGTAGATACATAATATAAAAGTATTTTTTCCAAATTCGTACTTTTAAGGGGTAAAATGGGAATAGAGGGAAAAAAATGGTACCAACCAAACGGATGTACCTAGAATAATGAAATTCGGTGTATAAATTCCTCTGACTACGTAGACATGAAAAATAAAAGGTTTATCCAAATTCGTACTTTCCAGGGATACAATGGGTACGAAGGGATAAAAATGGTACCAACCAAACGGCTACACCTGGAATAATGAAATTCGGTGTATACATTCCTCTGATTGCGTAGACACTTAAAATAAACAGATTTTTCGAAATTCGTACTTTTTGGGGTTAAAATGAAAAAATGGGATAAAAATAGTACCAATCAAATAACCGCAGCTAGAGTCATGAAATTCGGAGTATACATTCCTCTGACTGCGTAGACACGGAAAATAGACGATTTTTCGAAATTCGTACTTTTTGGGGTTAAAATGGAAAAATGGGATACAAATAGTACCATCCAAATGACCGCAGCTAGAGTCATGCAATTCGGAGTATACATTCCTCTGACTGCGTAGACACAGAAAATAAACGGATTTTTCAGGGATACAATGGCTACTACGACTACTGCTAGAATGATTAAATTCTAATCGGGTAGAAACGTCAAAACGCCGTTTTTACTTGTTTTAATTAAGAAATATTTTAAATTCTCTGTATATTGGCAATACACAATAATGTCATGGAACAATCTTTAAGAATGTTCCATATCTTTCAAGTTTTGTTTGACTAGTTTGACAGAATTTGAAATAGTAATTTCTTCCACAAGTACGAATTTAAAGAAGCTAATCGCAATCACCATAAATTATTCTAACAAATTTATGATTTATAATATTTGACACAAGTCAAGTTCGTCTTATCTAGACGAACACATTTCTCTAGAAATTCTATACGAATCTGATAATTTTTTTCAGACTACACACTTACCCGATAACAAGCACAAGTAGTGTAATCACAAAACGACAGTTCAAATAAATTGTAGTTTTTTTGTTTGCGTTTTTCTAAGAGATGCAAAGCAAATGAGTTCAAGGAAAAATGTTCTTTGCAGATTTTGTTTTTTGCGTAAATAAATTGATTATTTAAAAATAAACGTGTTGGCGAAATCACGCGATTTTTTGTATTGAGCGAAAAGCAAAGTATGCAGGTGGTCGAACATTATCAAACGAGGGGGTACTAACAGAGTTGTGTACGCTGCACAGTGCTCCGCCCCATACTAGCATTGGATAGTAATAGAAGGATTTCTCAGAATACAATGAAACTTCATTTCTAAATAAATTATGATGCACTGAATTCAAAAATATTATAGGTTTTTATAGAGCGTCTACGGGTTTCCTGTAAACCGACTGTTTTTTTCTGATCCAATGGACATATCAACTACGACAGTGTTCAGAAAATTTCTCCGAAAAAGTAATGGTAGGAAATATTTTTAGTATGAAATACTTAAAGTAGCTCTAAATTACATAAGTAAAAATCAGCAAAAAATACTTCATATTTGAATAATGAGTAAGAAATGTAATTTTAGACATTAAAAAAATAAAAAGATTCGCAAAATAGCGGATATGATTTTGGTTTTTGCTAATAGATTAAAATCCAAACTTAATTATTATGAAACAAATTTCATTGAATTTTATTATGTTTTTTGTCCATAAAAAATTGGGATTTTTCAAATATTTATCTTTAAAATTTAAATGTATAAAAAATAATTGAAAATAATATATTCAAAATTTAAAAAACACCCATAATTCAGCTATTCAGAAAGTGTAAGAACATTAAATTCTGTCTAAAAATGTATTTGAACAATATTTCCCTACAACTATTCACACGCGAAAGTGATACGGAACAGATATTTCCCTTGGGTTCTCCGATTATAATGAAAGTTTGCAAAAAGATCTTCATTTCCAAAAAGTATGAAACTGTGTGTCGAAAATCAGGAGATTTGTCATAAGGTGATTTTAAAAATTTCGTAACTTTTTTCTTTTAGAAAATAGAAATATATATATATATATATATATTGACAAATTTCAAGCAAAATGCTTGATAATAAATTATCAAATGTTAAAAATAAATTTTTGTTTTAGTTTTTTCGTTTGCATTTTTTGGTCTGTAATCAATATTTGATTTGAACTGGGATATTGTCCTGGCTCAAGACCATTTTGCTTCTATATTTAATAGAATGCAAATTTATTTACAAATGGCATGGTGACATTTATTACTTGGCTGCAGACTACCACGATCATGATTTCGACCATGTCAAAAGTCTTTTCAAGTGGCTTCGCAGCGACTTTTCAACATCAAACCCGGCCTCTATAAGGAGATGATTCTCACAAACGAACGAGAAGCACAACTCACTTTCCGAATTTGCGTTTAAAAAATCGCACCAAGTAATAAAGCACACATGCCATCTTACAAGCATCTCATTGACTTGCATATGTAAGTATGAGTATATGCAGGTATAGTTACCCAGCAATACTTCTGCCGTGCCAACGCTCATTTGTTTTAGTTTAGTTTTTTCGTTTGCATTTCTTTGGTCTGTAATCAATATTTGATTTGAACTGGGATATTGTCCTGGCTAAAAAAATATATATATATTTATATTTTTTTTTCAATATTTTCATTTATTTTGGTTTGTATTTTTTCTGTAATTCTGTGAAAATCGCCAGCCTCTGTGGAATGCAAGCCATTGTGGAGGGCCTGGCCGAACATAACGCCGTTTTTACTTGTTTTACATTAAACTATCCCTTTTGAAAGTTTCGAACTAAGTTAAAAAAACACCCTTTTAGATGCATTTTGTTTGAATTTCGCCAAAAATTATATTTCTATCTCCTGCCAGAAAAAAATACGAATGTTTCAAAATTACCTTATGATAAATTATCTGATTTGCAATTTTTGAAAATCGGGAAATGCAGTTAAATGTTCCTTATTCAGAAGTACAAATTTGAAAATATTCATTAAAATCGGAGAACGTAAGGAAAATATCTGTTCCGCTTTAAATTGAATTAGTCAAAAAATACATACAAATAACCTACTGGAGCCCAAAAACTATTTATAGTTGGACTGTAACCTTTAAAATGATACCAAGAAAATTAAATTCGAAGCTAGTCAGTTTTTGATTTCAAATTTTGATTTATCTATTTCACTTCGCTGCCACGCATGGAATAATTGCATACAAGCTGTGGCAAAAAATAGAAGGTATAGTGCCAGGACCTTGAAATTTCGCACAAAATGTTTAAATCCAACCACGTCATATATTTATTATTTTAATAAAGGGTGATTTTTTAAGAGCTTGATAACTTTTTAAAAAAAAAACGCATAAAATTTGCAAAATCTCATCGGTTCTTTATTTGAAACGTTAGATTGGTCCATGACATTTACTTTTTGAAGATAATTTCATTTAAATGTTGACCGCGGCTGCGTCTTAGGTGGTCCATCCGCTTAGTCCAATTTTGGCATTTCCACGTTTTTGAGTAACAGAGACCCAATTGGTGCGAACGGCGACGAATCGAAAATTGGTGGTCATCATTAACACTGGCCGATACAGCTGCGATATTTTCTTCAGTTCGCACTCTACGTAAGCGTGTTGGTGGTTTAATGTCCAACAATGTAAATTTGGTGCGAAATTTAGTCACAATAGCCCGAATAGCCGCTTCAGTGGGTCGATTAAACTGACCATAAAATGGAAGCGCGCAATGAACTTTCTTAACAGAGCACGCATTTTGATAACAAAATTCAATAATTTGCAAGCGTTGTTCGTTTGTAAGACGATTCATGATGAAATGTCAAAGCATACTGAGCATCTTTCTCTTTGACACCATGTCTGAAATCCCACGTGATCTGTCAAATACTAATGCATGAAAATCCTAACCTCAAAAAAATCAATCTTTATATACGATAATACAAAACATTACATCAAATCATTCATTTGAATTCTCAATTAAATGAATATTGCCATATGAAGATTATTATTCTTAACGATTTCGCAATCACAGATAAAACTTCTTGTCTTTTTATATTTTTATAAATAACTAAAGCCTAATATATCAACCTAATACTTGCAAAACATCGGGGGATAATGGCTTACCGCCCTTTGTTAATTAATAAATCATTGCAAATATCCTGCAATATATTTACTATAAACTTATCGACTGATTGGAACATTTATATTTATAATAAATTTAATATTGAAATATTTTAATGCTAGTCTTAAGGTACAAATGAATATACATTAGGCTGGGTCGACGTCCATACAAATGGAACAACAAGTTCCAGTCACCCCTCGAAAATAAAGTTTGGATTGTTTAATGATGATTTGCAAAATATTTCGTCACAGGGTCAAGCCACCTGTGAGCTAAACGCTACTGAAAACACCTCCAAAAATCATGTTTTTCCTGTATAATTTGTTTACGTCGAACATTTTTGTCGAACATTTTTTTCTGAATTAATAGACCCTCGGAAGCACATAAAATATAAATTTTGATTCTTGTCTTAGAGTAATTAATTAGACGAATTATTGGTCGTTTATAGCATTTTTTTTCGTTTTTTCATAGCGACATCTGAACAATTTTCCCTATTTTGTGGTAGTATTTTTCGAAAAACAAATAGCTACAGTCAATATCTTTCAAATGATGCCTACATGATGAACATCGGAATGAAATTGACGTCGCAGAGCTCATTTTTGCAAAAATAATTTGAACATTTTGGCATTCATCATTTGGGCATCATTCTAAAGGTATTGATTCCTCCTATTTATTTTTCATTACACACCTTACAAAATGTTTTCAAGAAATATGAGTTTCATCTTGTCATCTTGAAAACCCGCGAAAAATCAATATAAACGCCCAATAATTCTACCATTGAATTATTCTAAGACAAGATTAAAGATTTTTATTTAAAGAGATTCCAAGGGTCTATTAATTAATTATTAATCGTTAATTCAGAAAAAAATTTGGGCAAAAATGCAACATAAAAAAATTTGCAGCGGAAAAACATGATTTTTAGAGGTGTTTTCAGGAGCGTTTAGCTCACAGATGGCTTGACCCAGTGACGAAATATTTTGTAGATCATCATTAAACAATCAAATCTTCATTTCTGGTGGGTGACCGCTGCAATTTATTTTCGTGACCCATCCTAATATACATATTTAAATTAGAGAAAAAATTGCCCCTAAAGGTAGGCTTTAGAATTATTTTTAAGTTTTGTTGATGCTTATTTTCGGTTTGTCTTAAGAACTTTCTTTTACTTTTTTGCAAATAAATAGATAATAGATTTTTTTCAATATTTGCAAATGCCAAGGCATCGTTCGGTCTTGCGATTATAGTTTTACTTTTAATTCAGATAAACCACTGTTTGAAAAGGCAAACGAAATTACACTCTTACTATTCCATGAACTATAGGAAATTCCAATACCTTGCATTGCTTCTGAGATATATGCCAAATAAATAAATAAAATAAAATAACCTCCAAAATAATAAACTTTTCAACTTTTGGAATATTATCAACTTTGGAATATCACACGATTTCTCCAAAATCATGTAGAATACTTTTATTGGAATGTTCTTTGCAGAATTCAATCAAATAAGTGGGTATTGGGAATTTAGGAGTTTTTGCCGCTGATAATACACTGTTCAACGGCCTTAAGGTCAACTACAAACGTGTTGTTATTTTAACAGAAAAATGTCGACAGTCGCAGAAAATGGCCCTCAAAAAATGTTTGCTGTAAGAACCAGTATTTTTGTTTCAACTCTTCGAATTCGAGTCGCTGGCATCATAAATAATTTGTTTGCTTAAAATGTTTGTTTTAAATTTTTCTTGCTTTTATTATATATTTATTTTTATGCTATTTTTAGCACACAAACATTATACGCATTGTATCTGTGCAAAAATCAATTTAAATCTCAGAAATCACTTGTTGCCATTTGAAATTGAGATTGGCACTTGCCTGATGCATTCTAATTGAGTTGAATGAATTGGCTTCAATTAATTGTTTGTTATTGATGAAATTCATTCTACCCCGTGTCGTCGTCCCTCCCTCGGCCACAATGGTAACGATGGGACGGTACGGACGTCATCGTAATTGAAGAATGACGAACATTTACATCAGGGGCTGGCTTCAACGTTTATGAATGAAGTCCTCGCTATGACGTCGATGGATGGAAATTTATAGTTTACATAACGATATGCTGTTTACATATTTCATAAAATTTTCCGTTAATTGCTTTGTTTTTATTTTTAAATATATGTATATGCTTGCGTATGGTTTTTTACGTTGTTTCCTACTTATTAAGACTGTTCGATTGGACTTACAAAACTTAATTTGGAATTGGAAATTACTTGGTTAACAAGAGCGTTACTCGTTTAGTTAACAAGCATGATCTTGTCAAATTGTTCTTCCTTATTCATTTAAGATAAAGTAATGGATAACAATGCTGGACTATTAGGTTAAACATTCGGGAGCGACATTTGTATGGGGGCTATATCTAAATCTGACCCGATCTTACCCACTTGCACCATAGGTGTTTTTAGTTGGATTATAAGATGTTGTGCCAATTTTAAAGAAAATCGGGTAGAAGATGTGGTTTCTAGAGCGGAAAATGTCAAATCGGGAGCGACATTTGTATGGGGGCTATATCTAAATCTGAACCGATATTACCCAATTTTTGCATACGTGTTTCTAGTTGCATTATAAGATGTTCTGCCAAATTTAAAGAAAATCGGGTACAATATGTCGTTTCTAGAGCGGAAAATGTCAAATCGGGAGCGACATTTGTATGGGGGCTATATCTAAATCTGAACCGATATTACCCAATTTTTGCATACGTGTTTCTAGTTGCATTATAAGATGTTCTGCAAAATTTAAAGAAAATCGGGTACAATATGTGGTTTCTAGAGCGGAAAATGTCAAATCGGGAGCGACATTTGTATGGGGGCTATATCTAAATCTGAACCGATATTACCCAATTTTTGCATACGTGTTTCTAGTTGCATTATAAGATGTTCTGCCAAATTTAAAGAAAATCGGGTACAATATGTCGTTTCTAGAGCGGAAAATGTCAAATCGGGAGCGACATTTGTATGGGGGCTATATCTAAATCTAAACCGATCTTACCCAATTTTTGCATAGGTGTTTCTAGTTGGATTATAAGATGTTGTGCCAATTTTAAAGAAAATCGGGTACAATATGTGGTTTCTAAAGCGGAAAATGTCAATTCGGGACCGACATTTGTATGGGGGCTATATCTAAATCTGAACCGATTTCCTCCAAATTCAATACCGATGGTCCTTGGCCAGAAAAAATAACTTTTTCCAAGTTTCATGACAATCGGACAACAATTACGACCTGTAGAGTGCGAACAAGCTTATATGGACAGCAGACGGACAGACGGACGGACAGACAGACATCGTTAATCGACTCAGCTGGCGATTCTAAGCCGATCCGTATACTTATAGGTGGGTCTAGCTCAATTATTTCTTGGTGTTACAAACATTTGGCGGAAAACTAACTTATAATACCCTAGACCACGAAGTGGTGTAGGGTATAAAAATATATGACGATTTATGATTTTATTTTAGATGTGAAGTAGACGTCTGACCACAATCGGATTTAAAAAAAATTAGTTTTAATGCACGATGTGTGCGAAATTCTTATTCTGTCGCAGCTTTATATGAAAATATGGGTCCACTTTGTGCCATAAGTTCAAACTTTCAACTTACGGCACACAGTGGTTCAGAATTAATTGTCATCGACCATAATTCAATAACATTTGATCTAATAAATATTTTTGAATTGGGTTATTGTCCTGGATCAAGACCATTTTGCATTTATATTTAAAAGAATGCAAATTTATTTACAAATGGCATGGTGACATTTATTACTTGGCTGCAGACTACCACTATCATGATTTCCACCCTGTCTAAAGGTTTCGTTCAGGTGGCTTGAGTTTTTCAAAAAAAATTAAATCCTTTTGTGGTCGTCTGCGTCTGTGAAAGTGAGTTTTTCAACAATTGTTTGCATTATAATTAACTTTAATTGATGCTGGTGTGGTCGGATTTATATTTCAACGGCGGCGATTTAACGCGGAAAACAAGGCATATTTAAATAATCTCTGATATTTAAATGTGCCAGTTAAAATGATATTGGTCCAAGTCACACTTTATCCGTTCTGAGATATGCAATGGTTTATGTTTGAGTCAATTGAAAAAATATTTTTTTTAAATTTTTAAACCCCCACCACCAGGATGGGGGTATACTAACTTTGTCATTCCGTTTGTAACAACTTGAAATATCGACCTGAGACCCTATAAAATATATATTGTCATAAAATTCTAAGACGACCTAGCCATGTCCGTCCGTCTATTGAAAGCACGCTAGCATCTAAACGAAAGAAGCTAGGACGTTGAAATTTTCCATAAATGCGTCTTATAGTCGTAGATCGGTTGGAATTGCCACTTGGCGAAATGGGTCCAAAGGGAAAATATTTGTTCCTCACATCCGTTTTTTTTTGAATATGTCTGCTTATATTTACATGATGAAAACGTGCACCATAAAGTGATTATTATTCTTATTGAAATGGGGCAAAAAGGGATAAACGAGAACAGGTAGAAACATGAAATTCGGTGTGTACCTTCCTCTAATTGAGTAGGTACATAATATAAAATATTTTTTTTCCAAATTCGTACTTTAAGGGGGTTATATGGTAATAGAGGAATAACAATGGTAACAACCAAACGACTGCTCCTAGGATAATGAAACTCGGTATATACATTCCTCGTAAAATAAAGGGATTTTTGAAATTCTTAAGGGGTGAAATTGAAAAAGGGGATAAAAATTGTACCACCCAAATGGCCGCAGCTAGAATCATGAAATTCGGTGTATACATTTCTTTGACCGCATAGACACGTAAAATAAAAAGATTTTTCAAATTCGTACTTTATGACGTTGCTTTTACGACAAAAATGGGTAGAATCATGAAATTTGGTTGTCTTGCACTGTGTACGTGTGAAATAAAGGATTTTTAAAATTTTATACTAAAATAGGATGGAAATAGCACCGACCAAACTGTTGTAGCTGAAAATGCGCCCATTATCCCCAATATTTAGAGTTTTTTAAACTTTTTTGTAGATTGCTACTATTTGAATTGACTTGAAGTATTACTTATAAGCGTGGGTAAAAATAATTAAAATTTTATATTTATTTTCAAAATTATTTTTACAATATTTTAAATTGTTTTGGTTTTACTATATTAAAAAATTAGCATTTACCTGTCATGTTACTGTACTTTTACGGAAATCGTCTCTGTGGAATGTAATCCATGGTGGAGGGTATATAAAGTTCGGCCCGACCGAACTTAACGCCCTTTTTACTTGTTTATATTCCACATGTATTTTTTATTGCAAATTGTACTACATTGTTCTTTTGCAAAAATATAACAGATATTTAGAAAATAGTATGTAGTGTTTCGAATAATATTGGGTGCACTGGAAGGGAATGACAGTTGAGACCATGCTAAATTTTCAATCCGATAAACCATAGCTGTTGTGTGAGCTTATTTGCCATAAAAATTCAAGGAGTTTTCATGAAAAGTTTTCATAACTGCGTGAAATTCATATTTACTCATTTTTATTTTGGGAAAAATATAAATCGTTAGATTCTTATACTTTTACTTTTTGGCAAAAGTTATTACATTCGCTTATCCATCTCTTTGAGGTCGAATGTCCTCGTATTCGCACGATAAAACTATACGAAAGATTAAATTATCTCGAGTTATCGATTAGTATATAAAGAATGTTTTGAAAAATATTCAGCTTCAGCTACGGCCGAATTTTAGGATTTTGGCCAAAGTTCGGCTTCGGATCAAAAACCAATCTTCGGTCGAACTCTCATATATAGGGTCCGCCATCTAACGTTTTTTTTTCAACCGTTGGACTATTATTTGTGGGGTGCACTCAGCAGCCATTTGAATGAAATTATTTTCCATTATTAGCCGGAAGGATTGTACTTTTTGAGAAAATATTCAGTAGTTTTTTTTATAGCATTTTCAAAAAAAAAGTTATTTGGCGGACCCTATATAAATGATTGAGATACACCAGCCTTGCAACAATGTGATGCAACCAGTAAAAAATGTCATGTAAAATGAGTACTGCTGTAAGAAAATACCTATTTAAAACGAAATGGGGTTATATGTATGTCGACATGGTGACGACTGGATAATACGGCTAGATTTTTTTGGCAATATCGACATTTCCCCGATATTAGTAGATACTGACCCTAATTTGTAATTATACCCTACACCACTTCGTGGACTAGTATATTATATGTTAGTTTTCCGCCAAATGTTTGTAACACCAACAAATAATCGAGCTAGACCCACCTTTAAGTATACGGATCGGCTTAGAATCACCAACTGAATCGATTTATCGATGTCCGTCTGTCCGTCTGCTGTCCATCTAAGCTTGTTCGCACTCTACAGAGAAACGACATATTGCACCCGATTTTCTTTAAAATTGGCACAACATTTTATAATCGAACTACAAACACCTATGGTGACAGTGGGTAAGATCGGTTCAGATTTAAATGTAGCCCCCATACAAATGTCGTTCCCGATTTGACTTTTTCCGCTCTAAAATCCACATATTGTACCCGATTTTCTTTAAAATTGCCACATAATTTTATAATCGAACTATGCTTAAAGTGGGTAAGATCGGTTCAGATTTAGATATAGCCCCCATACAAATGTCGCTCCCTATTCCACTTTTTCCGCTTTAGAAACCATATATTGTACCCGATTTTCTTTAAATTTGGCACAACATTTTAAAATCGAACTAAAAACACCTATGCTAAAAGTGGGTAAGATTGGTTCAGATTTAGATGTAGCCCCCATACAAATGTCGATACCGATTTGACTTTTTCCGCTCTAAAAACCACATATTGACCTGATTTTCTTTAAAATTGGCACAACATTTTATAATCGAACTAGAAACACCTATGCTTAAAGTGGGTAAGATCGGTTCAGATTTAGATAAATGTCCTTTCCGATTTAACATTTTTTGCCAAACACATACATTTACATGATTCAAAAATTCTCTTCGATTTCACTTTTTTACCGAATTGAATTGTAATGAGATAGTGGTTCCGTCCGTCTTTAGCCTTTCCTTACTTGTTTGAGAGATGCCTATATGTCCATACTTTGGTATAACCCAAATGGGGCCCCATTCTGCTCTATTACAGCTCTAGAAACTACATCTTTTATCGGATCTTCATCAAATTTTGCAGATCATTATATGTTTCAACTAGGAATACCTATCGTGGATGAGAAATATATAGGCGCATGTTTTGGCACAGGCTTCAAGTGTTGTTATAGGCCTTCAAATGTCCGTCCGATTCATCCTATTACCGCTGTATAATCTGTATTTATCATTCGATGTTGATCAGTTTTTCCAGATCATGTTATATTTACTTTACTCGGAATATCTGCTGGCAAATTGGATTAATTACTTTATTATTTACCATACTCATTAAATTTGACTAAAGATGAATTTATAGTATAATTTATATGAACTACATAAAATTGCTCCCATGAAATACTTGGGTTTAGTAATCAAAGCGAGGTATATACGCAGGGAGTGGTGTAGGGTATTATATAGTCGGCCCCGCCCGACTTTAGCCTTTCCTTACTTGTTTTATTTCAACAACGACTTTATTGGAAGCCTCTTTAGTATAGCAGCAAATTTGTAAAAGTAATTCAAATGGTGGCGGAATCAGAAGTGGTGCATAATTTTTATTTTAGCTTACACTCTATATTATTTGATAATGCGTGGTTGTACTGTGTTCTCTTTCAGCAGAAAGATGATATGGTAGTCCCATGATCGACCACTTATTTCTTTTGTGTCTTGGTTTGCCAACTCTCCTCGACCTTCGATGTTAGCGAAACGGTTCGAAATCATTTCGCATGTTAAGTTTGCACAATCTCTGCCACTTGAAGATAGTGCGAATCCAACGTTAAATTAAATTTAAAATGCTTTCTAATCAATTTCATAACACTTTCTAACAACCTTTTTTATACCCTACACCACTTCGTGGTCTAGGGTATTATAAGTTAGTTTTGCACCAAATGTTTGTAACACCAAGAAATAATCGAGCTAGACCCACCTTTAAGTATACCGATCGGCTTAGAATCACCAGCTGAGTCGATTTAACGATGTCTGTCTGTCCGTCCGTCTGCTGTCCATCTAAGCTTGTTCGCACTCTACAGGTCGCAATTGTTGTCCGATTGTCATGAAACTTGGCAGAAGTTATTTTTTCTGGCCAAGGACCATCGGTATTGAATTTGGAGGAAATCGGTTCAGATTTAGATATAGCTCCCATACAAATGTCGCTCCCGATTTGACATTTTCCGCTCTAGAAACGACATATTGTACCCGATTTTCTTTAAATTTGGCAGAACATCTTATAATCCAACTAGAAATACGTATGCAAAAATTGGGTAAGATCGGTTCAGATTTAGATGTAGCCCCCATACAAATGTCGCTCAAGATTTGACATTTTCCACTTTAGAAGCCACATATCGTACCCGATTTTCTTTACATTTGGTACAAAATCTTATAATCGAACTAGAAACACGTATGCAAAAATTGGGTAAGATCGGTTCAGATTTAGATATAGCCCCCACACAAATGTCGCTCCCGATTTGACATTTTCCGCTCTAGAAACGACATATTGTACCCGATTTTCTTTAAATTTTGCAGGACATCTTATAATCCAACTAGAAACACGTATGCAAAAATTGGGTAAGATCGGTTCAGATTTAGATGTAGCCCCCATTAAAATGTCGCTCCCGATTTGACATTTTCCGCTCTAGAAAAGACATATTGTACCCGATTTTCTTTAAATTTGCAGAACATCTTATAATCCAACTAGAAACACGTATACAAAAATTGGGTAAGATCGGTTCAGATTTAGATATAGCCCCCATACAAATGTCGCTCCCGATTTGACATTTTCCGCTGTAGAAACCACATATTGTACCCGACTTTCTTTAAATTTGGCAGAACATCTTATAATCCAACTAGAAACACGTATGCAAAAATTGGGTAAGATCGGTTCAGATTCAGATATAGCCCCCATACAAATGTCGCTCCCGATTTCACTTTTTCCGCTTTAGAAACCACATATTGTACCCGATTTTCTTTAAAATTGGCACAACATTTTATAATCCAACTAAAAAACCTATGATGAAAGTGAGTAAGATCGGTTCAGATTTAGATATAGCCCTCATACAAATGTTGCTCCCGAATGTTTAACCGATTTTGGCCAAACTTTACATATTATATTTCACCAATAAACAGACATGGTGAAAGCGGGTCACATCGTTCCAGGTTTCAATATACCCTTATACAAATGTCCTTTCCGATTTAACATTTTTTGTCAAACACATACATTTACAGGATGCAAAAATCCTTCCCGATTTAAATTTTTTACCGAATTGAATTGCAATGAGAATTGTTTGGGTGATGCCCATATGTCCATACTTTGGTATGACTTTGGTTAACTACTGTATAATTTGTATTTGTCTGTCAGACAATTGGATCAATTACCATATTATTTACAATATTCGTTAAATTTGACTAAAGATGAATTTATAGCATATAAATTATATGAATATAATTTATATAATTTGTATGAACTACATAAAATTGCTCCCATGAAATACCTGGGTTTAGTAATCAAAGCGAGGTACATACGCAGGGAGTGGTGTAGGGTATTATATAGTCGGCCCCGCCCGACTTTAGCCTTTCCTTACTTGTTTAATAATTAGAAACTGAATTCATATTAAATATCTCACGAACAAACATACAGTTGTTTAACAAATAGTTGGTTATTTGCTGCAACTAAATTTGCCAAATGCCTTGGATTCTCATGGATTGTGATTCTGAAATAAATTCAACTTATAGCCTTTTCAGACTGCATGCGAAATCAAGCTGAAATAACATAAGGTCGATTTACAAATGTCAGATCCCATAAAATTTGAAAATGGGCCTTATCTCATCTCAAGCTAAAATCGATTGATTTCGCATCAAACTAAATTTCTATTCGTCCAGGATATTGTTTTAAAACCGGGATTTTTTGTATTTATTCTACTGCTGTGTGTTTTCCAACATTGTTGCCTAGTGTAATATATCAATATATATATATTTATAACGCCAAAAAATAATTATAAACGTTTTTGTTCAGAAACTAATTATCAATTGCGCCAGCCGATAACAACGAACAGCCAACAACTCATTTTGATTTCGATCATCAAATTTCTGGCGGTGCACCACTCACTCAGTTTTGTCGAAAACAACATCGGGTCTTTCGTTACCAAAATAAGAGGTGGTAATTACGTTGGAAACAATAATGCGAGTGGAATGTGTGAGTGTACGACGTACATACTCACATGCAAGAAAGTTACAAATTTTACCTTTTGGCAATGACAGCTAATAAAACTAAGCGTGGCCAGGTAAAAGTGTAGTTTATTTAACCCGCGTACTTTGTAACGAGAAACCAGTATTTGGATTACACGCCGACACACAAAACACTTCGAGAGCAGGGTATACCTGACGCGTAATGTGTGTCTGTCTGGCTGGCTGCCTGCACATAACAACAGATGATGTGAAAGAAAGGCCGGTGCAGTGTCTCTGGCCATGAATGACGAATGACTTTGAGCACAGACAGCCAGACGCATATCAAACGTGTGATCTTCAGAAGATTGACCCCTTAAATGAGTACAGAAATAACCAATCGCAAACGTCGTCTGCGAAGAAAATAATCTCACAAGAGAGATATATTTAAATCAAGAGAGTGCATGGGGAATAGGGTTGCCACGAGTTCCATGGTTAATTCGTTGATTTTGATTTCAAAAACTTTAGAAATTGAAAAATGTCGGAAAAATTATTTTTTTAATATTTATAAAAAAAATCTTTGGATAAATGTAGAAATTATGGTACTCTTTGTAGACGCAAAAGATTTTTTAAAGTTTAACTTTGGTTGGTAATAGTGCCCAAAATCCCTTTAATTTTTTTTAATTAATTAATAATTTTATTTTTTTTAACGAAGAAAACAGGGCATAGTTAAAGAAAATCTATGGATAAATGTAGAAGTTGTGGTCCTTCTGGTAGAAGTATAGGGTGGACCATTTAAAATTTTAAATTTGAACTACCAATTACTTTGACAATAACATTCATTTTTATTTTCAGGTTTATGTTTGACATTTGCAAAATACGACGCTATACAAATAGTGTCTTTAACTCAAACTGTAAGAAATTTACGTGGAATATATTCGAGAAGAAATCGGCCTTCATGAAGCTCATTTTCATCTCGCTGACTATATCAATAAGCCAGCCAGTCGTGGTAGTCATATGAATAATATTGTGTTCCATTATTAAATGACAACCTTTCCAATAAGACTAGAAATTTGAAAAAAATAATCATTAGCTTTTTATAGCCGATTCTAATTTAACATGTTACATGTGTCACCCTATACATAGCCCTTCGGCAAAACTTTTGTCATATTGTGCTTAGCGATTTGAGAATTTTTGCTGAAATTTGAAAAAATAATCAGTACTTTTTTATAGCCGATTCTAAAAGGCCCATCCTATAGAAATGTTTTACAGTGTGTGTTCAAACCACCATGATTCATAACATCGCCAAGTACCAAGTACGCCATCAACCAGTACTTATTTAGTAACTTTTTGTAAGCGTACGTATTTCTTTACAATCCCTTTATAATCCAACATTACTTGGTACTGAGAGTTTTTGCTGGGTATAGCTGTCAGTTTGTGTGGAGTGAGACAAATGTTACTTATCTCTAGTCGGAGTTGATAAAAATGGAGGTAAATGATTTTAATTATGATTATTGAGGGAAGCTCGCAAAATTATCTATTTGTGTGACATGATCGTAAATAAGATAATAAATAAAGTACAAATGGACTAGTCAGAAAAATTCTCCACTGTTGAGGGAGGTTCACATTACAAATTTTGATATATTGGCGAAGTTAAAATAGTTATGAGTTTATGACTATCAAATTGTATATTATAATTTAAGATTATATACAGTCTTTTTCTTGATATAAATATTTATTCATGATAAATGTAAGTTCTTTCCTCGAAGTGAGAAATCATTCCAAAGTTCTTCTTTGTTTAGAGAAAACAAATATACGCTTCATTTATACTTCCAGGATATAACTCTCCGATATCCTTCTTGACAATTTCACAGAGTATTTATGTTATATTGGTGCAAGTCAAGAGCCACCAGACATTCATTTGTTTTCAATTAATCTTATTAAAATAATTAAGTTCGATTTCTGATAATCAAGTTCTTCAAATTTTCTACGATTTTTTAATATTTTTTTGAGACCATCATAAATTTCTTTAATTGAAGATATAAGAGTGTGTGATCAGACCTATATTTCCAAAATGGGATTACCTTCGGCGAAAATAAGAATTTTAGTAACAATTAAAAAATTACCCATAAAATTTTTTACACCGTTTTTAGAAAGCCAAAATACCCCAGGAAATGTCATGCGGTATGATTTTTCACCTCGATAGCTGTGATTGATTTGAAAGTTTGAATATGTTTTTTTCTATAATGCATTTATTATTTATTTTTTTTATTTCTATTTATTTCAATTATTCAGTTAATGGAAGAAAATTATTTACAGACTATGGTTAGCAAGTAAAAAGGAGTTCGGCCGGGCCGAATCACCACCACGGAGTACATTCCACAGTATTACCGGCAGATTAGAGGCTGTCGACTTTAGATAGAAGTGCACTACCATATTAGTGCATTGTGATGTTTCATTATATAATATATAATATTAATATAATATTAATAGTCCTCTATTATATATAAATATAAAACATCAATTGGAATCAAAAAGCGAACATCAACCATCAATCTTCAAAAATGTGCCCTGTATATTTAGGTAGAAGCAATTTCGCTCAAGGTTTTTCCCATTTGCAATTTCTTGATCCCAACTACAGTTTAAATGTCTGTACGAATTTGATGGGAAAAGTTCAAATATTGAAGATCCAATATGTTTCAGATTGGAATATACACACCTAATTTCATGATATAAGCTACAACCGTTTGATTGGTACCAGTTTCACTTCTTTTTCATTTTAAAAGTATGAATTTAGAAAAATTCGTACCTCTTTTTTCCACGTCTACGTAGACGGACTAGTGAAAATACTGATTCTAGCTACAGCCGTTTGATTGTTGTCAAATTTAATCACATTTAGATCTCTTATTTTTGCGTCACCGCACCACATGATCTCTTTATTTTCGCATCACCGCAGTCAGAAAAGTGTACACGCCGAATTTCATTATTATAGCTGCAGTCGTTTGGTTGGTACCATTTTTTTCGTTTTCGCCCCATTTTCCGCCTAAATTTCACGATTTCAACTTCAGTTGTTTGTTGGTACCATTTTTATCCCTCTTTTCTAATTGTATAACTTAAATGTACGAGTTTTGAAAAATCCCTCTATTTTACGAATCTACGCAATTAGTAGGATGTACATTCCAAATTTCATGCTTCTAGCTAGTCCCATTTGGCCCGTTAAAAATTTTAATTTACTTTTTGGTGCTTGCAGACTACGAGAGGAATGTACGCAACAAATTGCAAGTGCATATAAAGCAGAAATTAAAAAATGCTTAAATATTCTAAATATTAGGGGTATTTTCAGTCCTTATTAGGGAAAACATTTCCAATGGGCCAATTTCGGAAGACTGGTTTCATTTTTCTTTGAAGTATTGAGCGACTTGACCTGCTTCGAACTCTTCTTTGTCTCTGTCCGACTGTTGCTAAAAGAGGATTACGACACTGCGTTCAGCTTTCTTTGAAGGCTTGAACGACTTGGCTAGTAGAGCGTCGATCACCTCTGTCTGTACGACTATAGCTAGAAGACATTTAACTATACTGGGTTGGTCTTTGTTTGAAGACTTGGGCGACTTGACCTGCTTCGAACACTTTCTCTGTCCGGCTGAGGCTAAAATAGGTTTAAGACACTGGGTTCAACTTTCTTTGAATGCTTTGTCGACTTTGGTTTACGTGGTCACTCTCACGGGAGCGTCAAGTAGTGCCATAAGGCACTTGAATAGTCGTCGTCAAGATAAAGTGTTTCGTGAGTCGTCCAGCTTGGATCTGATGAAGGACGTGGTAGTATCACAATAGGTCTTTTCTGGTCCTTTAGACTGCATGAGAAATCGATTTTTATTAGCGATTTTGTATCGATTGAAATCGATCTTATATCAATTTCAGCTCTATTTCAAATTAGTGGGATGTTTACTTTGTGACTGCAACTACAACATAACCTTTTTTATGAATACCCGGGTATATATTTTGCTTTAGCTAAAATGATTTTTCATAACCTCTAAAAATCATGTTTTCTTTAAAATGTATTCTATTGAGCAAATAATTAATTCCCTATATAACATTAAATCCCTTAAGTACATGGCAACCCTGTGACTGTGTCATCTACGATTGTAAACAAATATTCAATATTTGTTCAAATTTAAAAAGGTAAATATTTACAAAGAATATAACACTATTCCTCCCCTGCTAGTAAACAAACTCGTTAAATATCGAACAGCAACTAAATAAATGTTAATTATTTGGCAATTGTTGAAGAAAACACTAGCACGAGAATAAAATATACCAAGGTTGAGAGAGAGATAGCAGTAAACTATTTATATTAAGAGAGTGAGTGTGCAACGCCACTTCTCTTTCATAGTGATCGTTTTGTCGTTACTCAATATCGATTGAGCACACACACCACTCGAATGAAGTCTGCTTGGCGTCGTGCGTGCTTCGTTTGTCCCACATATTTCAGTGTTTCAGTTACAATTAGTGACTCGTTACAAAGTGTCGTGTTGCGGCGGACAACGTAGCGTGTTTACGTTTTGACGGCGCGTATTTGGCTGCCACTGCAACAAACGGTCTCGTGCGATAACTTAGCATTAGTCAGGGTGCATTCATTACTCATTGCATCGCATTGCATTACATTACTCCGAAGAGTGAACGGAAAGAAAGTCTCGTGATAAGACCAAGAAACGTGAGTGAATGAATGGACGATCTCAAATGGTGGTGGTGACAGTTTCTGAATAAAATAAAAGTGATTTAAAAATAAAACTAAGATTAGAACATAGGGGATCATTGAATGGAAAAAATGAAATAAGATAAATATAACACAATTTTGAATATTGAAATTTAGTTCGTATTTTATTCGGCCAAACGTTGGGAAACATTTTAAAAATGATGTTTTATTTATATTGAATAAATTTCAGGTCTTATTAATGAAAATACAGTAAATGACAAAGAATGACATTAGTCAACAACGAAAGAACTCAAGATATTTAATCCACTTTTTTAATCTCAATGTCGAACAATGATTTTTGAACGCAACCAAGTTGTTCGGAATAAACCACCTAAGTGCCAGAATGACCCAAAAATTAAAATTAAAGCTGGGATACACGGGCCTCGATATTTAAAAAAATCGCCATCTTTAGAAAAAAGTGAACCCAAAAATTACTTGTCTAGAAATAAAATATGGGAAAATTGAAAAATATTAGGTTTATACACTGAAAAAAAATTGATATCGGAGCATACTAAAATTGATCCTCAGAAATGGACTCAATTTAAATACATTCGCAATTAAAACAAGTAAGAAGGCGTTAAGTTCGGCCGGGCCGAATCTTATATACCCTCCACCACGGAGTGCATTCCACAGTATTACCAGCAGATTAAAGGATGTCGACTTTACATAATAGCACAGTACCATATTATTACTATATTTGTTTACTATTTCAAACTATAATGTATACTTATGCGCACTGTTTAAAATCGACTACTATATAAAAATAAAATGCTGAAATTGTGAAAGTGAACATGCCTAAATATTAGGCGATTGTCAGTCGCCATTAGAAAGAAGCATTTTCAGATACACACAAAGTGATAAGAAAAGTATAAATTTTAAAGATATCCCCAGATTCGCCCCATTCTCCGCCCAAATGTACAAATTTCGAAAAAAACATTTTTCGAGTCTTCATAGTCAGAATGTATACACCGAATTTCATGATTTCAACTTCAGCGGTTTGGTAGGTCCCATTTTTATCCCTCTTTTTAATTATATCCCTTAAAAGTACGAATTTCGAAAAATCCCTCTATTTTACGTGTCTATGCAATTAGAGGGATGTACACACCGAATGTCATGATTCTAGCTGTTGTCGTATCATTGGTACTATATTTTATCCCTTTTTGTCCAATTTCGCTCGCTAAAACATTTATTTTCTTTGTGGTGCTTCCAAGCTACAAGAGGAATGTCCGCAACAAATTTTAACTGTATGAAAATAAGAAATTTAATTGATAAGCCAAGGCTACCAGTATTTGTATACTATATATATAATGGATATATAATGGAAGGGAGCAATCATAAATATTGGGGGATAGAGAGTGTATTTTCAGATACAGTCGTTTGGTTGGTATAAATTTTGAAAATACCTTATCTCTCACGTACGCAGTATAAGACAACTTCATGATTCTACCATTTCTTGTCGTAAAAGCAACAAAATAAAGTACGAATTTGGAAAAAAATATTTTACGTGGCTATGCAGTCAGAGGAATGTATACACCGAATTCCATGATTCTATCAGCGGCAATTTTGTTGGTACCATTTTTATCCCCTTTTTCCAATCTCATGTACACACTGAATTTCATCATTCTAGCTTCTGGTATTCGTTTAGTTGGTACTATTTTTATCCCCTGTAGCCATTGTATCCCTTGAAAGTACGAATTTGGAAAAACGTTTTATTTTTCGTGTTTACGCAGTCAGAGGAATGTATACTCCGAATTTCATGATTCTAGCTGCTGTCATTTGGTAGGTACTATATTTTTCCATTTTGCACCCTAAAAGTACGAATTTCGAAAATATCTTTTATTTTATGTGTCTACGCAATCAGAAGAATATATACACCGAATTTCATTATTCTAGGTGCAGCCGTTAGGTTGGTACTATTTTTATCCCTCTATCCCCATTTAACCCCTTAAAAGTACGAATTTAGAAAAATTATATTATGTATCTACTCTATTGGAGGAATGTACACTAGAGCGTACCAGGTTACAAGTAAAAAAAAAAAGTTCGCCGTACACCTTCGAATATGAAGTATTATTGAAAGGTAGTTTCAAAAATTTTTTTTTTATTTTTTTATGCCGAACGTAGGGGTCGCGCTTTTAAATTTTTCTATATAACTTCTGCATTTATAAACGGATTTTTAAGGGTGATACATCGATGTTTTTGTTTCGACGAGGCCGATTTTTTTGAAAATCGACATACTTCCTTAGGAAGAGTTTCATGATTTTATGCGAGCTTTAATTTTCTGATATTAGAGTGGTACATTAGGGTAGTAGCAACTGAGATATGATGGGTAAGTACCAGAAGGTGGTGCTTGAGCTCAATGACTTCAAAGACAAAAACATCGATGTATCACACTTTAAAATCCGTTTATAAATGCAGAAGTTATATAGAAAAATGTAAAAGCGTGACCCCTACGTTCGGCATAAAAAAATAAAAAAAAATTTTTTGAAACTACCTTTCAATAATACTTCATATGCGAAGGTGTACAGCGAACTTTTTTTTTGAGGTACGCCCTAATGTACACGCCAAATTTCGTGTTTCTATATGTTGTCGTTTGATAGGTACCATTTTTATCCCTTTTTGTCCCATTTCGCCCCCTACAAATAAAAATCACTCTATGGTGCCCTTTTATGCTAAAAAGGGAATGCGAATTGCAAATATCAAGTAAATACAAGGTATTCTGTTCAAAAAACGTGCTGAAATATCCTAATTTTAGGAGTATTTTCAGTCCTTGTGAGGGAAAAATGTTTCCCTCTGGGCCAATTTCGCCCACTTCCAATCCCAACCGATCTACAACCATAAGACATATTTAGGAAAAATTTGAACCTCCTAGCTCATTTCATTCGGCCGCTATCGTGCTTTCAACAGACAGACAGACGGACATGGCTATATCGTCTTAGAATTTTACCACGACCCAGAATATATATACTTTATGGGGTCTCCGATGAATATTTCAAGGTGTTACAAACGGAATGACAAAGTGAATATACCCCCATCTTGGAGGTGGAGGGTGTAATGAGTAAATAAAACACATTTTGAGTAAATTTTACTTGATTTGAATACGTACATACTACCTTCAACCCGTCATATTTAGTACACTTAAAGTGATTATAAAAACATTAACAAAATATAGCTGATACCGAATATCCGTGTGGAAGTTATATCGATTTTAATTTAACATTGGAGAGAGAGGTATCAGAAGGGTCGTGGCAATTTCGCCCACCTTCGAACTTAAACTAAGTTTGGGAAAAGTTTTATCATGTGCAAAGTTTGAGTTGATTCCTTAACTCCTTTCAAGAGTTATCGTGTACACCAGCCAGACAGACGGACGAACGGACATGGCTCAAACACCTTAAAAAGTTGTGAAATGGATTTGATTCAAACATACTTGGGGTCCTATGTCACTGCCCTACACTTTTTTTCTGTCCCAAATGATATATACCGGCCTACTCTGTAGAGTGAGCGTATAATAAGTTTAATTGATATTGAGAAAAAATTCATTTCATGACTGATTATAATTGAAGTAAATACATATGAATTATAAATTGAATATTTACACAAATAAATTGTAATAAATGATAAAAGAACAATATTTCGAAGTACCCAACGAATCGTCGATCAATAACAATAAATGTATTTTTTAAATTCTGCATCGGACATATTTAAGAGCTGCAATCTTTAAAAAATACTGACTTAAAAATAGTAATAAAACACTAATAATAATCACTGACATAAAATAAAATTAAAACAGTAATTTAATTATAAATTAAAATAACTTAGATTATTAAAATAATTTAATTTTCATTCACGACCAGTTTCCTGAAAAAACTATATTAAAAAATATATATATGAAAAAATCAAAGAAACAGATAGCCACCGTTCATTTTTATACCCTCCACCACAGGATGGTGGTAATTTTGTTATTTCGTTTGTAACACCTAGAATTATCGACCTGAGACCCCATAAAGTATATATAGTCTTGATCGTTATAAAATTCTTAAACGATCTGGTCATCTCCGTCCGTCTGTGGAAAACACGCTTCTCGGAGGTCCAAATTTTCCATAAATGCGTCTTATAGTCGTAGATTGGTTGGGATTGCAACTGGGACGAAAACGGTCCAAAGGTAAACAATTTTTCTCTCACAAGGACTGAAAATATCGCTAATATTAAGAGTAATTAAGCATGTTTTTCAATATGTCTACTTATATTTACTAAATATTGGGTATATTATAGCAGAAACGTGCACCATAAAGCGATTTTTATTCGTAGGGGGTGAAATGGGGCAAAAAGGGATAAAAAAATGGTACCTATCAAACAAAAAAAAACTAGAAACAAGAATTTCGGTGTGTACATTTTTCTAATTGAGTACAAACATAATATAAATGTTTTTTTTTAATTCGTACTTTTAAGGGGTAAAATGGGAATGGGGGGACAAAAGTGGTGCCAACCAAACGGCCGCACCTAGAACAATGAAATTCGGTGTGTACATTCCTTTTATTGCGTAGAAACGTACTGTGAAAGAATTTTTCGAAATTAGTACTTTTAGGGGGTAAAGTGGAAAAAGGGGATGCAAATTTTCCCAATCAAATGGCCGCAGCTAGAATCATGAAATTCGGAGTATACATTCCTTTGACTGCAGAACCACGAAAAGTAAAGAATTAGAAATAAATTCGTACTTTCGAGGGATACAATGGGAACAGATGGATACAAATGGGAACCGAATGATAAAACATAAAGAGATTTTCGAAAGTCGTACCTTTAAGGGGGTAAAGGGGATACAAATGGTACCAACCAAATAGTCGCAGCAAGATTCATGGAATTCTGACTGCATAGACCCGCAAAATAAAAGATTTTTAAAAATTCGTACGTTTTGGGTTCTGCTGAAGACTTCAGCACAACCTTTGGTCTTAAACCAAAATAAATGACAACTATACATACAAACAACAACAATACACTAATTTGAAGAAAATCGGTTCAGATTTAGATATAGCCCCCATACGAATTTCACTCCCGATTTGACTCTTTTCACTCTAAATACCACATATTTTAACCGATTTTCTTCAGATTTGGCAAAACTACTTATATTTAAACTAGGAACACCTGTGGTGAAAATAGGTCAGATCGGTTCAGATTTATATATAGCTCTCACACAAATTTCATTCCCGATTTCACTTTTTCCACTCTATAAACCACATATTTTATCAGATCTTCTTCAAATCTTTCAAAATATCTTATTTTTCAACTAGTAACATCCATAGTGAAAATGGTTCAGATCGGTTCAGATTTACATGTAAAGGGTGCATTTTATTGGGGTATAGAACTTTAAGTTGGCATCACTTTTTTAACTGGCGGCCATTTTGTCAGCTGTCAAGTGATTAATATTTAGTTTGGTTTGTCATTTCATCATGAACAGGTTGACAAAAGAACAACGCTTGCAAATCGTGCAAATTTATTTCGAAAGTAATGGTTCAGTTCGCGAAGTTCACCGCTCCGTCCATTTTATGGTCGACATAATCATAATCCATCAGAGCAATTAATTCGGTTAACCATGGATCGTTTTCGCACTACGTTTACTCTATGTGATAATACGCATCCGCAGAGACGTCGAACAGTGCGCACCGAAGAAACAATTGCCGCTGTAGAGCAAAGTGTTGAAGAGGACCCGAATGAATCGATTCGCCACCGTGCACAGCAATTGGAGCTTTGTCCATCAACTTTATGGAAGATTTTGCGCAAAGATCTTGGCTTGCGACCTTACAAGATCCAGCTTGCCCGAAATCATATTTAAACATTAATGGCATAAAATTATCCTTCCAATAAAGCCAAATTGATGGACATTAAAACGATTTTCTTGTGTTTTATTTCAATTCGAAGTTCTATACCTCAATAAAAAACACCCTTTAGCTGCAATACAAATATCGCTCCTAGATAAACTTTTTCCGCCCCAGAAACCACGAATTTTCACCGAATTTCTTCGATCTGAGCATAACACGTTATATTAGAACTGGAAGAACTTATTTTTAAAGTTAGTCTCTTTATTCCATATTTGGATATAGCCCCGATACAAATATTATATTCGATTTGACAAATTGGACCAGGTCATATTAGCCTATGATTAGGAAACATACAAAAATTCTACCCGTTTTCACTTTTTTACCGAGTTGAATTGTATTCGGATAGAAAGTGAAGTGTATCATAGAGTCGGCCCCGCCCGACTTTAGCCTTTCCTTACTTGTTTTCTTTAAATACATTGAAATTTGCATAAAAATGCCATAATTTTCATAACATGGTACATTGTACTCTTCTACGCAAAGTTAACGTCCTCCACTATCTTTTTAATTTCGTTGTCAAACAGTTCAATATTCGTTATTATCAGCTCATTTCCAATGTTTCCATTATTTCATAAAGCAAATTGTTATATGGTAGTAAATTATTCATTGCAAATCTTTGTTTGGTAGGAGGAATTCACATTCCCAAAATTTTTATAATAGGGGTGATTAAATATTTCTCAGTCGTTACATGGGAATTCTGTTGGCAAGCCGGCTTTTTCAATTTCATTTCATATTTTGTATAACCAACTCTATCATAGCTACAATCAGTTTTTATAAATCTCCAGTCACAGTATAAACCAACGTTTTGATCCAACTCTCTGAGAAGTTTAAAAACTTTAGACGGAAGTTAAGGTAACCTTTGGAATTTTCCCCACCAAAGCAATCTTAATAAAACTGAACAGTGCGAATGTTGATTGTTCCACATGACCTTCGCGTTCAGAACTTCGAAAAACATATGTTTATGAGTGGTTCACTGTTCAGTTCAGTCAGTTGCGTCCAAGTTCAAATCGAAAACAATGCCATGATTAACACGAAAATATTCGATAATCCCATGGATTCGTGGGATTCAGATCACATTGTATGAATTTTCCTTTTTTTCTGTGATTAATGATTGTATGAGCTGTATGGACTTGGTAACACTCATGGTAGTTAACGAGTAGTAGAGCGCTGTTGTAGATAATGGTGTTATGAGGGATTTTACAAATTAATTATGAAATCATTATTTATACGACATGGATTAGATTACACTAGTCCGCTTGGAAGTGGTGGTTTGAAAAGATATGGCTAGCCTGCTTTAGTTTTTGCTGGTGTAAAGCAGTAAAAGCAAACGAAATGAGTTTATTAGGCTGGATCACCGCGATAAGAAAATTGCTGAGTTTCCATAAAAAATTCCATAACAAAGGAAACGGATAAATTTTAAAAATACAGGTCGACATATCCTCCAAAATATCAATTCTTGTTGAAAAATCATAAAACATTATTTTTTGATTTTTTGAAAAATTGTCAGAAATTTGGGAGACAAGATTTTTGTTGACAAACAAATTTCGTTTTTATCATCATCTTCTTCCGTACGCCGGTTAATGTAATTCATGAATTATACGAAGCTTTTTGAGAATTTTACATATATCTCACAATTTCGTAGCTATTATAATTGCCTTATCCATGTCTGTAGTTCCCCGTAAAGTCAATATTTTTCTGATTATATCCACTAGTAAAGTTGTTAACTAATTAACAAACTAAATAATTCATTAGTTGAATATTAAAATATGATTGAATAATTAAATATGCCATGAATTGAGTATATTGCCAACCGCTACCAAGGGAGATTGGACTTAGTTTACATTTAAGAGACTTAACGGGTTCATTCTCCCCTTTCCGCGTAACGTGGGGGGAAGTTTGTTGTGAGCGATAGAGGCTACTGTTTTCTAAATTCCATAACTTCTGACACAGTTAAGATATTTCAAAGCGTTTGAAAGTTATTTTCTTATGGATTTAAACATCAATTTAATTTAAATCGCTGGTGTGTGCTGAATTCAATCATAGAACAAGTAAGGAAAGGCTAAAGTCGAGCGGGGCCGCATATATACCTCGCTTTGATTACTAAAGACAGGTGTTTCATGGGTTCATATAAATTATGCAGTATAAATTAATCGTTAGTCAAATTTAACGAATTTGGTAAATAATATTGGTAATTGATCCAATTTTCCGGAATATATTCCGAGTAAAGTAAATAAAAATTGATCAAGATCAAATGACAAATGCAGATTATATAGCGGTAATAGGATGAATCGAACGGACATTTGAAGTGACCTATAACAGCATTTTCCTAGCTATTTTTTCTCTAATAAGAATTTATCTGTTGTCTTTTGTAATTCTATTATAATTGACCGAATGGCTTCTAAATTACAAATAAAAAGAATGAAATGAACAATTCCAATTTTCGGCAAATGTATTTTAAATATTTGCAAATACAGGTCCAATAAGTTAAACTAAAGGTAATCATGATGACTACAATTATTGTGAATTACACTTTCACACAGAAACAGTGGTTTAGGAACAGTCTTCAAAAATTTGGGAAAAATTATTTTTTTTGTAAATCTATTTTTGCTGGCACGAAAAAATCGTAAAAATAGAAAAATTTTGGAAAAAAGTTTTTTGTTTTATTTTTCAAATAGCTAACATTCTAACACAAATGGAATTTTTACATGTAAAAAATATGTGGTTATGTGTAGAAGTTATGACACTCTTAGTAGACGCAAAAGATTTATTAAATCATATTTTTATTTTTTTGTCTAAATAGCGCGAAAAATCGCTTTACAAATTAAATAACAGAATATTTTATTTTAGTTTTTTGATAGAAACTCAACGAAGAAAATAAGGCCTACTTAAAGAATATCTATGAATAAATGTGAATGTTATGGTCCTTCTTGTAGAAGTACATGTCGTCTTCAATTCGTATGTCTAAATCAAAAACTTTTAATTTTTTAAAATTCCCTTATAAAAGTCATAACTTCTAGATTTATTCATAGATTTTCTTCAAAAGTGCCTTTAATATGACAGCTATTACAGACTAAAATCATATATATTTTTATAATGAGACTGTTCGCGCTATTTACATGGTTATTTTTTAATTCTTTTGAGCCTGCAAAGAGTATCATAAATTTTACATTTATCCATCTATTTTTACATATGCATATAAATTGTTTTTTTTTATTATTATTTTTTGTGTTGTTGTTTTTTTTTGTTAGAATGTTAGCTATAAAAAATAATAATACTTTTTTTTGCTATTTTTATAAATTTTTTCCGTGTCAACAAAAATAGTTTTTTTTTTCGAAAAAAAAAATTATTCCCAAATTTTAGAAAGTTGTTCCTAAACTAATGTTTCTATATGAAAGTTCAATTCGCAACATTTGTATATATATAATAACTATCTTTAATTGAACATATAAGCGGGTGCTATCGGACAAATATATATAAAATGAAAGTATTTTTTTTAAATTATCTATAAACAAATATTTTGTGTTGATTTTATGAATCAGCATAACTTTCGGCTTGGATACATTTTTTTCCTTTTTTGTTGCACAGTGGGATCATTCATCTGATCTAGCGTCACCAATCTCGCCTTCGAATATGTATTAAGTATAATGCCGTAGTCCTAAAATACGCACCGAACAGTTTCTTTATCCAAACAAGTAAGGAAAGGTTAAAGTCGGGCGGGGCCGACTCTATGATACACTCCACTTTCTATCCGAATACAATTCAATTCGGTGAAAAAGTGAAAACGGGAAGGGATTTTTGTATCCTGTAAATGTATGTGTTTGAAAAAAGATGTTAAATCGGAAAGGACATTTATATGGGGGTATATTGAAACCTGGAACGAAATAGGTGAAATATAATATGTATAGTTTGGCCAAAATCGGTTAAACATTTGGGAGCAACATTTGTATTTGGGTTATATCTAAATCTGAACCGATCTTACCCACTTTCTGCATATGTGTTTCTAGTTGCATTGTAAGATGTTGTGTCAAATTTAAAGAAAATCGGGTACAATATGTCGTTTCTAGAGCGGAAAATGTTAAACCGGGAGCGACATTTGTATGAGGTCTATATCTAAATCTGAACCGATCTTATCCAATTTTTGCATAGGTATTTCCAGTTGGATTATAAGACGTTGTGCCAAATTTAAAGAAAATCGGGTACAATATGTCGTTTCTACAGCGGAAAATGTCAAATCGGGAGCGACATTTGTATGGGGGCTATATCTAAATATGAACCGATTGGCCTCAAATTAATTAGCGTTCGTCCCTGATCCACAAAACTTACTTGTGCCAATTTTTATTAAGATCGGACTATAATTGCGACTTGTAATTTGATTACAACAATAGATGGACAGACAGACGGACAGACAGACTCAGAAAGTAATTCTACGTCGATCGGCACACTTAACAATGGGTCTATCTCGCTTCCTTTTGGTGTTACAAACAAATGCACAAAGCCATAATACTCTCGTGGAGTGTATAAAAAGCGCCTTAGGTTAAGTCAGTTCTGAACACAACCGACGGGGCCAACTGAATTCAGCCCATTGTGGATCCCGTAAATATAGGAGAATAAAGGAGACAAGGTGGTATGATGAGTGTAGTGAAAGATGGGCAATCTCATATTAAATTTCATTTCCAATGGCTCTCTTGAACCGGGAAGATTTCTCTATAAATCGGACGAGAGATTTAATAAAAGACATGGGAATAATTGAAGGATCTTTTGTTTCTTTGGAACTTTAGTGAATCGGCTATGAAAAGTACTTTTTTTTATAATTTCCTATTTTTTGGAAACTTGAACATTGTCATTTAATAATGGAACACAATACCATTCATATGACTATCACGAATGACTCGGCAGTACCTCATTCGATCAACCCAATTTATCAGTACATGACCCAATGTTGTCCACAGCCCAAAATCCACACCAAAAAGTGACTCGTTGCGGATGCATTGGCTTCTCAATAGTCACGTGTGTATTCTCTGAACCCCATATGAGGCAGTTTTGCTTATTGGCATAGCCACCGAGATGAGAATGAGCTTCAGAGATCGGCCTTCATCTCTTCTCGAAAATTTTCCTCGTACATTTCTTACAGTTTGTGTTGAAGACTCACTACTTTGCAAGTAAGTTTTTAATATTTCACAATTTTGTACCATTTTGCATAAACCTGAAAATAAAAATGAATGTTATACTACCTTTCAGAGTCTAAGTAATAGTTAGTTCAAATTTAAAATTTTAAATGGCCCATCCTATGCAATCAAAAAGTCTGTAAATTTCTCTTCAGAGAAGTATCGACAAAGGTTAGTTTTACTAGTGTACGATTGAATTAGACTCTTTGTGGTTCTTGAAAATATAGATGGAGATAAGGTGGTATGAGTGGGGAGTATGGGGAAAGGAGAGCTATCCCATATTAAAATTAGTCATTTCCTATGACTCTCTTGAACTAGAAAGATTTCTCTAGAATCGGAAAAGATAAGATCATCGAAGAGCCTGCACCCTGCACCCTGAAGAAGTCCCATGTCCCATAATTGAAGTATTTTTTGTTTCTTTATTTTTTGTTTCAGAGATCGGCCTTCATCTCTTCTCGAAAATTTTCCTCGTACATTTCTTACAGTTTGTGTTGAAGACTCACTACTTTGCAAGTAAGTTTTTAATATTTCACAATTTTGTACCATTTTGCATAAACCTGAAAATAAAAATGAATGTTATACTACCTTTCAGAGTCTAAGTAATAGTTAGTTCAAATTTAAAATTTTAAATGGCCCATCCTATGCAATCAAAAAGTCTGTAAATTTCTCTTCAGAGAAGTATCGACAAAGGTTAGTTTTACTAGTGTACGATTGAATTAGACTCTTTGTGGTTCTTGAAAATATAGATGGAGATAAGGTGGTATGAGTGGGGAGTATGGGGAAAGGAGAGCTATCCCATATTAAAATTAGTCATTTCCTATGACTCTCTTGAACTAGAAAGATTTCTCTAGAATCGGAAAAGATAAGATCATCGAAGAGCCTGCACCCTGCACCCTGAAGAAGTCCCATGTCCCATAATTGAAGTATTTTTTGTTTCTTTAGTTGGCAGTGTGAATATGGAAATCTGCCCTCACAACGGATACATATATATGAATCGGATGGTAGATTGTCGAAGTCGCTAAGACAGTTGTGCAGTCTCATATTTGTCATTGGCGATATCAATACTATCGTACGAAGAGCAACAACCGCGTCAATCAAAGACCAGCTTTGAGATCCATAGTGCAGGAGAGGCTTTAAATTACATTAGGCCTGTTCGAAGGGGCTTACTCACTTAATATTTGTATGAATTTATTATCTTAATTTAATGGAAAGAGAGCAGCAAGAAAACTCTATTGGTTAATATTAAGAACAACCAACGAATGAAAATGCTGCCACTTTATCAAGTATTTCCTTGAAAGCTTGGGCGACTTGGCCAGTATAGACGTCTGTAAGGATAAGATCATTCGTGAGTCGTACATGGGATGTAAGAGCCTCAGCTCTAGTTATTAAAGTCAAAAGTTTATGACGAATTCGTCTAATGGATCTTCTTCGATATAGACTGACTTTTAATTCAACTTTTCGTGCTATACTTTGTCTCTATTACACTGTGCGACAGTCCAAAAACTCTGGAATTAAAGTCAAAAGTTTATGACGAATTCGTCTAATGGATATCTATTTTCAATAAAGGTTTTGCTTAACCGAACTTGAATCACACATGATCTTCTTCGATATAGACTGACTTTTAATTCAACTTTTCGTACTATACCTTGTCTCTATTACACTGTGCGAAAGTCCAAAAACTCTGGGAGGTGATATTATTTTTCTGATTGAGTAGATCAAGAATCTGTACTTGAAATTTCCCAGACACCCCAAAAAACTTGAGTTACGTTTAAAACAAAACCGGATTTTCGTACCTTGTCTGTCCACACTTGTCTAATATCTGGAGACTATTGTTTAATAACTGTAAGTTAGTATAGGAGAAGTTAAATTAATACTGCGCATTTCCATTGCAATTACCAGCATTTTCTCTACAATTACTTAGCGTTTTGTTTGGTATTTTCATGCCAGGTGGTTTCTATGCACACTTTACATGCCTCAATGAACCGCATTTAAATTGCATCTATCACCTGCAGCTCGTGATTCCCCCATAAATGGAAAAGGTGCTAAACCGCTCGAACAATTTCACACAGACTCACTAATCTTTGCTTTGCTCTATGGCAATTTTGTAAGCAATTTTAACAACATTCCGATGGCGTGTCGTCGGCGTTTGAAAGCAACAAAAAAATTAGCGGAAAATGGCAATTATTCAATGACAAATTACAGCTACGATTATATTTTGGCAATAACAAATAAATGTCGTACATTGCACTTAATTTAAAATGTGTGATTTTTAGCGAAATGTCGCAAAAAAAGAAAAAAAAACAAATACAGTGGGTTACACAAAACAGTTCAATATAATATAATTTCTCCAGGATTTCCAATGATATACCAAAATCAAAAGATAAGAATAAGGGAACACCTCAAGGAGTTAAAAAATCCATACTAACACAACTCGACATCAGTGTAATTAAGGTAGAGGCATATGCGGATTGTGGCCGGAATGGCCCACAAACAGTGATTTGGGAATGAAATCAATAAAATCTGAAAATTTCATTACAAGGAAGGATTGTAATAGAGAAGGATTCAAAATGGATTATGAAGTTGGGTTCGATGTTTACACGGTAAACATCTGGTTCTACAGCGTCGTCTTCGAAGGAAGTGTGCGATAAACTTTAGGTACAACGGGTGTCATAGGAAGCCTTGTTGAAATCCTTATTTTAAGATCTAACATCATGGATGTATTACTCCTGTAGGTCAGTACATTGAGGTGCTGAATCTTGGCAGACAACCGGTCTCTATGGTCTGGCAACATCAATGTATTACACCTGTAAGTCGGTACATGGATCCATGGAGATAGCAACCTCACGACAAGATGAGACCGCGGTTTGTGATTGGATGCCTTGTTGAAATCCGGTCTTTAAGATCTAACATCATGGATGTATTTATCCTGTAGGTCAGTACATAGATGTGCTGAATCTTTGCAGACAACCGGTCTCCATGATCTGTCAACATCGGTGTATTACACCTGTAGGTCGGTACATGGATCCATGGAGATAGCAACTCCAAGACAAGAGGAGACCGCGGTTTGTGATTTGAAGCCTTGTTGAAATCCGGTCTTTAAGATCTAACATCATGGATGTATTCCTCCTGTAGGTCAGTACACTGAGGTGCTGAATCGTGGCAGACAACCGGTCTCCATGATCTGGCAACATCGATGTATTACACCTGTAAGTCGGTACATGGAGCCATGGAGATAGCAGCCTCAAGACAAGAGGAGACCGCGGTTTGTGATTTGAAGCCTTGTTGAAATCCGGTCTTTAAGATCTAACATCATGGATGAATTCCTCCTGTTGGTCTGTACATTGAGGTGCTGAATCTTGGCAGACAACCGGCAACATCGATGTATTACTCCTGTAAGTCGGTACATGGATCCATGGAGATAGCAACCTCAAGACAAGAGGTGACCGCGGTTTGTGATTGTGGTCGAAACCTCGATTTGCAATTGACCGAGACAATTACAAGTGGAAAGAATCGATCGGTTTTGAAATGTAATACAAGGAAAACAAGCCGCAAAACCCCGATAGGGTCGGTGGAAAAGTGGAGTCTGCAGGCACTACCTTGGCGAATGAAATCACAATACAAAGAGCATAGCCGAGCATATCTGCTACGGTGAAGAAGAAGAAGTTCTTCTGCTACAGACGGGCAGGTCTCAAGGCCTTAGAACCTTGACAAACATAAAATCAAAAAATTTGGTTGATGGATGAGCGACTCATACAGGATTTACTGGCCATTTCTGTCGAATGAATAGAGTAGAATTTAATGCACGTAAGACCCAGTGCTCCTTATTGTCTGGCAAGCGATTGATATTGAGCTATCGGACACTCTTGATGTTTTGGCCATGAAGATACACTGCGATGCTCGTTGGACAAAGCATGTATTCGATGTTTCAAAGAAAGCATTATATTGTCTAGGTTTTTTAAGGCGGTGTGGGAAATACTTCACTCCCTCCTGTCGTCTCAATATCTACACTGATGTAACATCAGACCTAAGATGGAAAAATTGAAAGTGTTCAGAGGAGGGTTAATAACAACAAATACTTCTCCCTCTTTCCTCCGTCCAATTCCTTATATTACTTTAGCTAACGTAATGCACTGGATTTATAGAGGATATTCCCTGAGTGTTGGTTCACTGAAAAAAGTCAACGAACTGGCAGCGACAGAAACCAGGTCAAGGTGGTAGACTGTAATGAATTGAGGGATAGCTCGATCCTTCTTGGGTTGCTTTACCTCGAAAAAGTAAAGTCAGTGCTCTTACATGGATCATCAATGGACACTGTCCCATTCGAAGACTTGTGCGGAAGCTGTTTATTTGAAAAAGAGGACGAGTCAGTACAGTACCTGCTATGGTCTTTCAAAGGACTGCAAGATTATCGTCTCACCTACTTTGGGTGCTGGCTGTTCGATGATCTTGGCGACTTAGTCGATGTTGACGCTCACCGACCCACAATTCACATAAAACAGGAAGTTTCGTATAAGTGGAATTCGTGAGAATCGATATCATCACGTTCAGTCTTCAATCTCTTGCTGAAGTTCCGTCCTATTAGAACCACATTCCATTCAGAACTATACCATCCAATTTGACTGTCTTAGTAGACTGTTATAAGAAGGAGTAGCTGTAGATGTTAAGAAGGAGTAGCTGTAGATGCATTTTCACTTGGTTTCATAGGATTTATACTTGGAATTATAGGTGCAGATATAGGGAATTATAGGTGCAGATATAAGGAATTAATATAGGTGATCTAATCAACTATCTCAATATTCAAGGCACTGCTTGCTCTTCCTTCCTATGGCTCTTCCTTATCCATCTTTAAACAGTGCCTTTAGGCAATACATAATGCTCCCGGGTCCTACCATACCAAAATACAGAGTTTCTGCACTTTGTGGAATTCGGATCAATATCATCGCGTTCATCCTAAAATGGGTCTCGTCGCTGAAGTTACATCCTATTGGAACCACATGCCATTCACATCATCCATTCAACCATTTTGGCCGTCTTCGTTGACGGTTTTAGCATGTTCCCTACCCCTAAGGTAGATGCATTGCCACTTGGTGGAATTATATTTGGAGATATAAGGAATTAATACAGGAGATCTAATCAAATATCTCAATCTTCAAGACACTAATTGGCTTGGCTAATATCACGTGATAGTGAGCGGCATGTAAACCAGGCAACCTTGCCTATGGCTCCTTCTTATTCAACTTAAATCTGTGCCTTCAGCCACTACTGAATGCTGCCGTGAAGAAGAGCGTGCGGGATCAATTAACTTAAAACCAAACAATCTTTGCCTATGGCTCTTCCTTGTATAACTTAAAACGGTGCCTTAGGCACCACTTAACGCTCCCGTGATGAAGAGCATGCCGGATTAATATGATAGCGTTCATCTTAAAATGGGCCTCGTCGCTGAAGATTTTTTGCTGAAATTTCATTCTATTGGATGGAAGGCAAGCCATTACATAGCTTTCACGTGGTAGTGAACGGCACGGCACGTAAACCAGGAGAACTAGCAAATTATAATTGGAATGATATCACCCGAGAAGCCAATAATATAGTTAGTATAGTTAGATACAGAATAATAGTAGAGGTTCTATCCTCCATTAGGAGAGAAGGATGCCAGAAGAAGACTTAAACCAAACAATATATGCCTATGGCTCTTCCTTGTATAACTTAAAGCGGTGCCTTAGGCTCTTAGTTAACGCTCCCGTGAAGCAGAGTGTGCTGGTTGAGGGTCCCCGACTCTTTGTGGGATTCGGCACTTTGTGGAATCTCGTGTTCATCCTAAAATGTATCTGTTTTAAATGGGTTCCTGAACACATTTTCGAATTCAAATAAAAACAAGTAAGGAAAGGCTAAAGTCGGGCGGAGCCGACTATATGATACACTCCACTTTCTATCGGAATACAATTCAATTCAGTAAAAAAGTGAAAATGGGAATATTTTTTGTATGTTTCCTAATCACAGGCTAATATGACCTGGTCCAATTTTGTCAAATCGAGAATAATATTTGTATCGGGGCTATATCCAAACATGGAATGAAGTGACTAACTTTCACAATTTTGAAAAAAATCTGTTAAAATATGTGGATTCTAGAGCGGAAAAATTCAAATTGGGAACGAAATTTGTATGGGAGCTATATATAAATCTGAACCGATCTAACATATTTTTACCACAGGTGTTTCCAGTTGAAATATAATTTTGAAGAAAATCTGTTGAAATATGTGGATTCTAGAGCCGAAAAATTCAAATTGGAAGCGAAATTCGAATGGGAGCTTTATATAAATCTGAACCGATCTAATACATTTTTACCACAGGTTTTTCCACATGAATATAAGGTGTTTTGCAAATTTTGAAGAAAATCTGTTGAAATATGTGGATTCCAGAGCCGAAAAATTCAAATTGGGAGCGAAATTTGTATGGGAGCTATATATAAATCTGAACCGATCTAACACATTTTACCACAGATGTTTCCAGTTGAAATATAAGGTGTTTTGCCAATTTTGAAGAAAATCTGTTGAAAAATGTGGATTATAGAGCCGAAAAATTCAAATTGGGTGCGAAATTTGTATGGGAGCTATATATAAATCTGAACCGATCTAACACATTTTTACGACAGGTGTTTCCAGTGGAAATATAAGGTGTTTTGCCAATTTTGAAGAAAATCTGTTAAAATATGTGGATTCTAGAGCGGAAAAATTCAAATTATGAGCGAAATTTGTATGGGAGCTATATATAAATCTGAACCGATCTAACAAATTTTTACCACAGGTGTTTCTAGTTGAACTATAAGATGTTTTGCCAATTTTGAAGAAAATCTGTTGAAATATGTGGTATCTAGAGTGAAACGGGTCAAATCGGAAGTGAAATTCGAATGGGGGCTATATCTAAATCTGAACCGATTTTCTTCAAATTAAATAGCGTTCGTCCTTGTCCCGAAAAACTTCGCTGTGCAAAGTTTCGTTTAGTTCTGACTACAATTGCGACCTGTATTGTGATTACAAAAATAAATCGACTCAGAAAGTGATTCTAAGCCGATCGGTATAATTAACAATGGGTCTATCTCCCTTCCTTTTGGGTGGAGTGTATAATAAATATGTGAAACGAAATGATCAGGGAACGTTCAGTGTCAGACACGATATCTACATCCATCATCCAACTTCGAGAAGCGCGATAAAAATTATCATAGTTCGTTCGGGGTTGAATGAACTATCTTCTCTCACTAGTGAACGCCAAGGTCTCTCGCTGAGATTTCGTCCTAAAATGGGACTCGTCACTGAAGATGATTTCCTCTTCCCTCTGTTTTCTTCAATTGCAAGTTTTATCACCTGCACGTTTTGCCCGCTGTAACTTGGCGATGGCAATTCGTCTTTATCTTTTATTTGTGTGAAAAATAAAAGAAAATAACAAAAGGTAACAACAAAGCCATGAGCTGTCAAAAGATTGTAGACTACATAGAATACAATCACCTAGAGTTCATTAGCCTTCAGTGGTTGATTTTGGGTCAAGGTCTCAAAGAAAGAAATCTACAAAGTACAGGCAAGCTACTCAAATCATGCCGAGCAGTTGGTGGTACATGAAAGATTCGTGGGAACAGTATCAAAAGGCCCGACATTAATTTGTGTTCAGTCACTATCCTACCCTACAATTACAATTTTTTGTGGAACAATTGGTATGTGAAAGTTCTGAAGATATTTCTTTTGTTACGCGCCCAGTGTTCGACCAATTATGATGACTTGGTGTGCAAACCACTTTAGATTTGATTTGAAATTGCTTTGAATTCCCTGCCATCCAATTGGAATTGGAACTCATTAACAATTCCCGAACAGTATGCCAAAACATAAATAGATGCATAACAAAAATGGTTTACCCTTGAAATGTCATAAGTGTTTTGTTTTTAAAATTCAAAAAACAGTTTTGAATGGAAAATAGGGTTTAAAGCTAAATACATTTGTACGTTTAGATAACATGACAACAATGTTTTTGAAATTCGTGACTACGAATATTGTAAACTTATAAAAAAGCAAATCGTCAAATATTTGTTTATTGATTAAAGCAAAAGTATGCACGAAATTAAAAAAACACAAATACACAATAAAAATAAACAAAAGCCGCAATAAAACAAAGGCACTAAAACTTAATGACACTTTCCCATCAGAAAAGCAGCGAACGAGCAACATTTATAGAATTGCTTCCATTAAACGGAAGTCATCAACGATCGATTGCATTGAATGGTTGTCTGCGGGGGAGAGGGCAGGTGTTGGGTGGGGGGCATAGCTAAATTTTAACGTAAAGGTCGTTCCGTTGAGTGGGCGTTTAGAATTTGTAATGAGTTATTTTGTTTTCGCTTATTTCTATATGGGTTTTGGTTATAATAACCAAATTTGTTAGCCGCACTTTAAGGTTTTTTAGCGTTTTAAAAACATACTTAGCGTAGATCGTTTTGAATGTCACCTCCAAATCAGATTTTGAGTTGAACTTTCTCAAATGTAAGACTCAAAGAGGTAGAAAATCGAATACTAACTAGATTTAGTTTGTTGCCCAAAAATATTCAAAAAAGATTCGAAGAGTGAAGTGATTATTTAAAACTTTTTTCGCTGAACCAACACTCAGGGCAAGTCCTCTATAAATTGCGTTGGCGAAAGGAAGATAAGGTATTAGAAGGAGGAAAAAGGGAATAGTGTCTGTTGTCAACAGTATTGAATTTCTGAATCGTAATTGGGAGCCAATTCCACATACGGATATAACGGATAAAAAACGAATTCTTACTGTAATGTGTAGTGCGTCCAATCGTGAGAGTTTCTGGAAAGTCGCGTATCTCTACCCAACGAATATCCAAAGAACAAACACCATGAAAGTTACGATAGAACGACGACACACATCCCACATTATGGCGCTGATCAAGGGAGACAATATAATTGGATATCCTATCGACACCATTGCCCTCCCTTGAGACAACTCTACTCTATTAACTCGTCCCCATTCAGAAATGACCAATAAATAACCAAATGAGTCATTCATCAATAGCCATTTGTCCTCAATTTCCTGAAGATGTGGTCTGTGATCAAAGGAGTATGAATGACAAAGGTTACTGAAAATAAGAAAACGGGGAAGGGAAAGGATAGATCCCTGAGTATATTATTATCATTCACTAGTGTTGCGATTTCATACAACGATTGGCCAAAACTAAAGGGTGATTTTTTAGCTATTATCTTTTTGGCAACACTGCTTTAAACAGCTGACGCACGTTTCGTGTTTTGTTTCACTGTCAAAAATCTTCAGTTTGGTCTATAATTTAACCATGAATCGTCTTACAAACGAACAACGCTTGCAAATTATTGAATTTTATTATCAAAATGCGTGCTCTGTTAAGAAAGTTCATCGCGCGCTTCTTCCATTTTATGGTCAGTTTAATCGACCCACTGAAGCGGCTATTCGGGTTATTGTGACTACATTTCGCACCAATTTACATTGTTGGACATTAAACCACCAACACGCTTACGTAGAGTGCGAACTGACCGTACTATCAATTCAAATAAAGATTTCATGCATTTTTCTGAATTTTATGTATTTCTTATACACTCAACGAGAGTATTATGGCTTTGTGCATTTGTTTGTAACACCCAAAATGAAGCGGGATAGACCCATTGTTAAGCATACCGATCGACTTAGAATCACTGTCTGAGTCGATTTAGCAATGTCCGTCTGTCTGTCTGTCCATCTATTGTTGTAATCAAACTACAGGTCGCAATTATAGTCCGATCTTAACAAAAATTGGCACAAGTAAGTTTTGTGGATCAAGGACGAACGCTATTTAATTTGAGGCAAATCGGTTCAGATTTAGATATAGCCCCCATACAAATGTCGCTCCCGATTTGACATTTTCCGCTCTAGAAACGACATATTTTACCCGATTTTCTTTAAATTTGGCACAACATCTTATAATCGAACTATAAACACCTATGCAAAAATTGGGTAAGATCGGTTCAGATTTAGATATAGCCCCCATACAAATGTCACTCCCGATTTGACATTTTCCGCTCTAGAAACCACATATTGTACCCGATTTTCTTTAAATTTGGCACAACATCTTATAATCGAACTATAAACACATATGCAGAAAGAAGGTAAGATCGGTTCAGATTTAGATATAGTCCCCATACAAATGTCACTCCCGATTTGACATTTTTCGCTCTAGAAACCACATATTATAACCGATTTTCTTTAAATTTGGCACAACATCTTATAATCCAACTATAAACACCTATGCAAAAATTGGGTAAGATCGGTTCAGATTTAGATATAGCCCCCAAACAAATGTAGCTCCCGATTTGACTTCTGCCGCTTTAGATCGATTTTCTTTAAATTTGGCACAACAGCTTATAATCCAAGTAAAAAACCTATGGTGAAAGTGGCTAAGATCGGTTCAGATTTAGATATAGCGCAAATACAAATGTTGCTCCCAAATGTTTAACCGATTTTGGCCAAACTATACGAATTATATTTCACATATTTCGTTCCAGATTTCAATATACTCCCATACAAATGTCCTTTCCGATTTAACATTTTTTGTCAAACACACACATTTACAGGATGCAAAAATCCTGCCCGTTTTCACTTTTTCACCGAATTAAATTGTATTCGGATAGAAAGTGGAGTGTATTATAGAGTCGGCCCGCCCGACTTTAACCTTTCCTTACTTGTTTTTTTTGAAAAACTTTCCTATAGCTTTTAAAAAATCACCCTTTAGAAGGAATTATCGTAGATATCTGAAATTTGACACATGCTGATATAACAACTAAATATGATTACGGGTGAAATTTCGGAAAAATTTTAACCATCACACAATATAAAGGGTGGGCCATTTAAAATTTCAAATTTGAAGTATCAAAGTCAAACTTTGAAAGATAGAAGAACATTCATTTCTATTTGTATTTTCAGGTATATGTTTGGGAAATATTAAAAACTTACTTTCAAAGTAGTGAGTCTTTAACGCAAACTGTAAGAAATTTATATGGAAATTTTTCGGCATTCAGTTCGGTCTTCATGAAGCTCATTTTCATCTCGATAGCTATGTCAATAAGCAAAATTGCCGCATATGGGGTTCACATAACCCACACGTGACTATTGAGAAGCCAATGCATCCACAACGAGTCACTGTTAGGTGTGGATTTTGGGCTGTACTGTAGAAATTGAGGTACCGCCGAGCCAGTCGTGGTACTCATATGAATGATATTGTTGTTCCATTATTAAATGACAAAGTTCCACCTTTCCAATGAAACCAGAAATTTGAAAAAATAATCAGTACTTTTTTATAGCCGAATCTAATTTAAAATTTTAAATGGCTCACCCTATACCGGTTCCCCAGTCATTGTTAAATCGCAGCTGTATTCGTCATGCATGATTTCCAACTGGAGATTCTCTCGTCAGCACTTCGATCAGAACTGATTTGTCCTTTCCACTGTGGTTGTGCATGGATCTGGAATGTCTTAAAAACACGTAACTGAATATGAGCACGTATTTGAATATTAAAATATTCAAGTGAGATTTGTCTAGATATTGCACAAGAGTCTAAATTTTACCACTTGCAATTATGTCGGTTTAATTAGCAGATCCTATCGGTGTTAGAATCAACTCCGTAGCGAGGGCACTTAAAGCAATTACTAGATATCGGAAATTTACATATCGGAAATATACATTGACTAGATAGCGGAAATTGATATTGGAGATCTGATCAAATATCTCAATCTTTCAGGCTGGATATTTCCGTACGAGCAGCCACGTAAATCAACCAAGCAGTAGTCAATTTTTAGCATTCCCTTTCTTCTTCTAATTCGATCTCTCTACGATAATCTTTGGCAAATGTGGTTCTTTTCGCATACTACATTGATCTGAGAGAAGAGTTATTAGATGTCTGAATTTTTTCTACCTCTGACTTATTTTACAGAGGTTTACACATTAGCTTGGAAAGAAATGTTCCCTGTACTGACTTGATATTAACTTGATATTATTAATGAATAAGAATCGATGGGGTTTTTTAAACCAAAGCTTTTCTTTCAAGTTGCTGGTAATCTTCGAACGTTCTTCGGTCGTTCCATGATATCTGATTTAATAAAAGAGTTCGACACCACCTTGTATAAGAGTCATTTCTTTCAATTTCTTAGAGCTTCGACTCAACCGTTAAGAATGACATTGAAATGTTTTAGTTTAGAGTCCTTATTTAGTTGCGGAATATAATGGGATAAACAAAGAGATAATATTCTGGGGACTATCATCGGTGCTAATTTAGTCCGAATAAAATTCTACATCGTCCTTCTTACACTTGATATAATTCAACAGTATACGTTGACTTCAGTATTGATGGGTCACGGCTTATAGACATTTCTAAAGGCAGAACTACGAATCAAATGTATTTTGTAGAAGCTGTGAGGGCGAAAAAAAGCAAAATGAGAGCTTCGAGCATCTTCTTTGTATCTGTTGGGTTATGGCTAGAAGACGTTTGGTGACACTGAATCTTCCCATTCTAATGTTGAATTTTTAATGGATTGCAGACTAGAATATATCGGTACACTAAAAGAAAAATGCTTCATGTTGTGTCATTAATACAATGGAATTAAATCAAAATTATTTTCTAGCAACTATGACGACGAGGAAGACTCTTTCAGTCGTCAAGTGTAAAAGACGGTTTGGTGTGTCTAATGCCTTATATAAAACATGAACCAGAGTTTAAGGGGGGTTTCCCTGAAATTTCTATTTAATCGAAGGTTTTATTTTTAGGGTTTAATGAACTCTTTCTTTGAAAAAAATCCATTCAGTCCCAAGAAATCCTTTCTGATTTTCCTATAAAAAAATATTGTGGATGTTTATATTAATCTTTCAATCTCTTTAATTTACAGTAAATACTCTACAGTATGACTTCCACCTCCAAGGAAGTGGTGGTGGCCCCGCCCGTAGAACCTCATGCCTTGCGCAAGGACAAAAGTCTATGGCGTGATCTGACAGCCTATTGGATCTTGGGTCTCTGCAATAACTATGGCTACGTGGTGATGTTGAGTGCAGCCCATGATATCATAGGACAATTTCATGATGTAAGTAATGACCTTATTCTACGAACTATTCCGAAACATTTTAAATCTTTCTTTTTCAGGATGGCCCTTCAGATGATGGTGCTGGTGGAAATGGTCGCGATTGTCATATTGTCTCCACGGGTGCTATTCTATTGGCTGACATATTACCCTCGTTGTTTGTTAAGATTGTAATGCCATTCTTTCCGTTTTGGGTGAAGTAAGTTAACGATGGAAATCGAAATTTTGGAAATATTTGAAATTTGAACTATTCCAGCATACGCATTGGATTTGCTGTGGCTTTCTCAGCGGCCGGTTTCCTCTTGGTCGGCTTTGCCAATGCCGAGTGGATGGCTTTGTTGGGCGTCATTATAACCTCGGCCAGTTCGGGCATAGGAGAGACTACCTTCCTGTCGTATTCCTCAAATTTCAATAAGTATGTGGAGAAGGTTAGGGGCATGACCTGATGACTTATGCTGCTTTTTTTCTTTGACAGAAATGTGGTTTCAACTTGGTCTTCGGGTACTGGCGGTGCTGGTGTCATCGGCTCTTTGTCTTATGCCACCTTGCGCTCCTTTGATGTCAGCCCCCGAGATACTATGTTGATTATGTTAATTTTCCCCTTCATAGAGGCTTTATCCTTCTGGATATTACTGAGGAAGCCTACGGTGCTGCCCGTCACTGCTGTGGAATCTACGGAGGAGCTGATAACCGAAGACAGACCTTTGGTGGGCTTCAAGGAGAAGTTGATCTACATCAAACAGTTGATCAAATATATGGTGCCCTTGGCCTTGGTGTACTTCTTTGAATATTTCATAAATCAAGGATTGGTAACTTAAAGAAAAAATTTAAAGATATATTGGTTTAATGGATTTTTGCTTTACAGTTTGAATTGGTGTTCTTCCAAAACACATTCCTGGACAAGGCGGCCCAATACAGATGGCTGAATGTGGACTATCAAATCGGTGTCTTCATCTCCCGCTCTTCGGTCAACCTCTTCCAGCTCGACAAGATTTGGCTGATGTCCGTCTTCCAGTTCGTGAACGTGGTGTACTTCCTGACCGAAGTCATCTACTTCTATACACCCAGCATATGGATCACCTTTGTGATTGTGCTGTGGGAGGGCCTGCTGGGCGGTGGTGCCTATGTCAACACCTTCTATAGGATGTCTAAGGAAATTCCGCCCGGCCGCCGGCAATTTGCCATGGCCATGGTGGTGCAGTCGGATTCATATGGCATAGCGCTGGCCGGTTTCCTTTCGATACCCATACACAATGCCATCTGTTCTCTGCCCGCCGCCGTACGAAGTTTAGCGTGGTAAAGCAGATACGTTCCAGAAATTATCATATGTATTTTATTTAGTTGTAAGTGTGTCCAGAGTTTTGTAATGTTTGTTAAACCGAGTTTAACTACCAGTATTGCTAGTTAATTGTACAAAGAGTAAAGCGAAGAATTTAATAGTTTTAAGTGTGAAGTTACGAGAAGTAGAACTTAATTGTGGATACTTAAGATAACGTTGAGAGTAAGAACAAAGACAATTAATTTTCATGATGCCTAATGCACAACAATAAGAAGATAGTAAAGAAATAAACAAAAAAGAGTAGTAAATAAATGTTTTATGTCCAATTTATTCGTTTCCAGATGATTTTGGGTTTTTTATTTGAATATAATTATTTAAAGATTAAAAGAATCTTAAATTAGGGGTAATGGAAAGATGGCATTGCCCTGGGAAACTTGGGAATATCCTTGATAACATTTCATCATAAAGAAAGACCACTCTAGGGATGTCTGCTCAAGGAAAGGCTAAAGTCGGGCGGAGCCGACTATATGATACACTCCACTTTCTATCCGAATACAATTCAATTCGGTGAAAAAGTGAAAACGGGAAGGATTTTTTTATCCTGTAAATGTATGTGTTTGAAAAAAAATTTAAATCAGAAAGAACATTTATATGGGTTTATATTGAAACCTTGAACGAAATAGGTGAAATATAATATGTATAGTTTGACCAAAACCGGTTAAACATTTGGGAGCAACATTTGTGTTTGGGCTATATCTAAATATGAACCGATCTTACCCACTTTCTGTATAGATGTTTCTTGTTGGATTATAAAATGTTGTGCCAAATTTAAAGAAAATCGATTACAATATATGGTTTCTAGAGCGGAAAATATCAAATCGGGTGCGTCATTTGTATGGGGGCTATATCTAAATCTGAGCCGATCTTACCCAATTTCTGCACAGGTGTTTCTAGTTAGATTATAAGATGTTGTCCCAAATTTAAGGGAAATCGTGTACAATATGTGGCATTTAAAGCGGAAAAAGTCAAATCGTGAGCGACATTTATATGGGGGCGATATCTAAATCTGACCCCATCTTACCCAATTTCAGCAAAGGTGTTTCTAGTTGGATTATAAGATGTTGTGCCAAATTTAAAGAAAATCGAGTACAATATGTGGTTTCTAGAGCGGAAAATGTCAAATCGGGAGCGACATTTGTGTGGGGGCTATATCTAAATCTGAACCGATTTGACCTATTTTCACCATAGATGTTCCTAGTTAAAATATAAGATGTTTTGCCGAACCTGTAGACAATCTGATACAATATGTGGTTTCTAGAGCGGAAAAAGTCAAATCGGGAGCTAAATTTGTATGGGAGCTATATATAAATCTGAACCGATCTGACCTATATTCACCATGGGTGTTTCTAGTGGAAATATAAGATGTTTTACCAAATCTGAAGACAATCTGATACAATATGTGGTTTCTAGAGCGGAAAAAGTCAAATCGGGAGCGAAATTTGTATGGGGGCTATATCTAAATCTGAACCGATTTAATCCATTTTCAACACAGTTGTTTCTAGTAGAATTAAAAAGTAATGCAAGGTAATTTGAAGCAAATCAAGTGAAATATATGGTCTCTAGAGCGGAAAAAGTCAAATCGGGAGCGAAATTTGTATGGGAGCTATATATAAATCTGAACCGATCTAACACATTTTTACCACAGGTGTTTCTAGTTGAAATATAAGATGTTTTGCCAATTTTAAACAAAATCTGTTGTAATATGTGGTATCTAGAGTGAAAAGATTCAAATCGGGAGTGAAATTCGTATGGGGGCTATATCTAAATCTGAACCGATTTTCTTCAAATTAAATAGCGTTCGTCCTTGTCCCAAAAATCTTCATTGTGCAAAGTTTCATTTAGTTATGTCTACAATTGCGACCTGTATCGTGATTACAAGAATAGACGGAAAGACAGACAGACGGACGGACATTGCTAAATCGATTCAAAAAGTGATTCTAAGTCGATCGGTATAATTAACAATGGATCTATCTCTCTTCCTTTTGGGTGTTACAAACAAATGCACAAAGACATAATACTCTCGTGGAGTGTATAAAAATCGATGTAGGGAAGTCTGCTATAACTGATTAAGTGGGATTCTTAAGTCCATCTAAACCTCAGGGACACAAACTGAAAGTTAGAGTTCCAAAGACAGTTCTGATTTTTTTCAACCCATTTTGCTACAAGGAAATCTGTCATCAGTTGATAATGTTGATGTTCATTTTGGTGCAAATTCGTGAAAATTTTGAGCGACATCTATTGGTGTTCCCGGAAAATACATTTGAATAAATAACGTGTGTTATCCAAGTCGCCCTGTAGTTGCTATTAAAATGCTATGCCTGAAGGTATGCTTCAATTATTTTTGTCATTAGTTTGAATTTGAAATAAAGGGATTTCTAATAAGGTCGGGTTGATTTTGCAATTCAATATATAAATATATATAACGAAGCAGTATGTGAAGCATTAACGAAGGTTTGTAACATATGTATGGAATATTCGGAAAAAAGTAAATTCTGAAAATAAAAAAGATTTTGTGGAATACTTCGAAGATTTTCCCAATGCGACTGAAAGGAAATTCTAATAATATAGTTAACTTAAGGCCGTTTTGTATGTTTTTCGAAAGAGTGATTCGTTGGAAGATGGGCGGAAGTAATATAATAGATATAATCAACAATTTGGACTTAGAACAAACAGAAACAACTTATTTCATAATCGATACGCCCCACAGTGGGATAGCTTCATACATTTAGTTGTAAAAAATATAAGGAGTGCTTGTAGAGTGATGAAACTTGGCAACGGGAATTTTCTAAACGCAATTAAGTATAATATGAAGTTTCATCAAAATCAGGCACGCCCATCACATACCGCCCATGCAACCTAAATTTAATTTTTCATATAAAAATTTTGTTTCGTTCTGAATGTCTTGAAATTTTGCACAGAGTTTAAAATTAACAAAACGAAAAAGTTCTGAAAATTTCATCAAAATCGGCCACATCACAACCGCCCATATAAGTCAAAATGAATTTTTCATACAAAATTGTTTGTTTTAGAAACAAAGTTTATAGTTGATGGATTTTTATACACTCCACGAGTGTCTTTGTTCATTTGTTTGTAACACTCAAAAGGAAACGAGTTAGACCCATCGTTTATTATACAGATCGGCTTAGGTCGCAATTATTGTCCAATCTTAACAAACATTGACACAAGTAAGTTTCGGATGAACGCGATTTAATTTGAGGCAAATCGGTTCAGCTTTAGATATAGCCCCCATACAAATGTCGCTCCCGATTTGACTTTTTCCGCTCTAAAAGCCACATATTTTACCCGATTTTCTTAAAATTCTGCACAAATCTTATAATCTAATAATATGTTAATGATATTAACATGTTAATATGTTAATATCCAGCAATATATTACGAATAACAATTTCGCAAGTGAATGGGAACGAATTTTTAGTATGGGAAGGTTTAGTGAAGGTTTACAGGTCTATCACAAAATTTGGGGCCTGTGCCAAAAACATGGACCTATATAGTTCTGATTCACGGTAGGTATTCCTAGTTGAAATGTGAGGTGAAGGTTCTAGATCGGTAATAGAGTAAAACGGGGCCCCATTTGTATATATAGACCCATATATCTAACTTTCATAGATCTGCAAAATTTGATAAACGTCTGATGTAAACTATGGATCCTGGAGTAATAAAAACAGAAAATTGGGGCCCATTGCAAAGTAGGTGTTTCTCATCTAAATATAACATGGCGTGGGAAATTTGATCAAAGTGGGTATTCTTAGTTGAAATATCACGATGTGGGTTCTAGAGATGTAATAGAGTAGAATGGGGCCCCATTTGTATGGAGGTTATATCAAAATGTGGACCCATATATTTGACTTTTATAGTATGCATTCTTAGTTGAAATATAATGTAATCTGCAAAATTTGAAAAACATCCGATGCAAAATGTGGGTCCTAGAAAAGTAATAATAAAAATGGGGGCCCATTTGTAAGGGCGCTACATTTAAAAGTGGACCTTTATATATCACTTTCAAAGTAGATATTCTTTATTGAAATATAACATGATTTGCAAAATTTTATCAAGATCCAAAGTAAGACGTGGGTTCTAGAGCAATAATAGTGTAAACCGGGGGCCCATTTGTATGGGGCTATACCAAAACATTGACCTATATAGCTGGCATTCAAAATACGTGTTTCTAGTCTAAATGTAACATTGTGTGGAAAATTTGATCAAAATCCGATGTAAAATGTCCATTTGTAAATCGGATGTACATTTGTATGGGGACTATATCAAAACATAGACCCATGTGGTCCACTTTCCCGTGAGCTATTTCTAGTTCAAATATAACACGGCCCTGAAAATTTGGTCATGATCCAATGTAAAATGTGTATTCTAGAGCAGTAATAGTGTAAATTATAGGGATATTTGTATGGATGCTATATATAAATCTGAACCGATTTTCTCCAAATTCAATACCAATCGTCCTTGACCAAAAAAGTAACCTCTGCCAAATTTCATGACAATCGGACAACAATTGCGACCTGTAGAGTGCGAACAAGCTTAGATGGACAGCAGACGGACAGACAGACATCGTTAAATCGACTCAGCTGGTGATTCTAAGCCTATCGGTATACTTAAAGGTGGGTATAGCTCGATTATTTCTTGGTGTTACAAACATCTGGCGCGAAACTAACTTATAATACCCTATTCCACGAAGTGGTGTAGGGTATAAAAAAATGCTTTTTTGTTTCAATAAAAGAGTTATTAAGGGTGATTTTTTAAGAGCTTGATAACTTTTTTTTTAAAAAAACGCATAAAATTTGCAAAATCTCATCGGTTCTTTATTTGAAACGTTAGATTGGTCCATGACATTTACTTTTTGAAGATAATTTCATTTAAATGTTGACCGCGGCTGCGTCTTAGGTGGTCCATTCGGAAAGTCCAATTTTGGGCAACTTTTTCGAGCATTTCGGCCGGAATAGCCCGAATTTCTTCGGAAATGTTGTCTTCCAAAGCTGGAATAGTTGCTGGCTTATTTCTGTAGACTTTAGACTTGACGTAGCCCCACAAAAAATAGTCTAAAGGCGTCAAATCGCATGATCTTGGTGGCCAACTTACCGGTCCATTTCTTGAGATGAATTGTTCTCCGAAGTTTTCCCTCAAAATGGCCATAGAATCGCGAGCTGTGTGGCATGTAGCGCCATCTTGTTGAAACCACATGTCAACCAAGTTCAGTTCTTCCATTTTGGGCAAAAAAAAGTTGGATATCATCTCACGGTAGCGCTCACCATTCACAGTTACGTTACGATTCGCATCATCTTTGAAGAAGTACGGTCCAATGATGCCACCAGCCCATAAACCGCACCAAACTGTGACTTTTTCTGGATGTATTGGTAGCTCTTGCAATGCTTCTGGCTGATATTCACTCCAAAATCGACAATTCTGCCTATTTACGTACCCATTGAGCCAAAAATGAGCTTCGTCGCTGAACACAATTTCTTTCTTTCTGAACTATCTTAACAGAGCACGCATTTTGATAATAAAATTCAATGATTTGCAAGCGTTGCTCGTTAGTAAGTCTATTCATGATGAAATGTCAAAGCATACTGAGCATCTTTCTCTTTGACACCATGTCTGAAATCCCACGTGATCTGTCAAATACTAATGCATGAAAATCCTAACCTCAAAAAAATCACTCTTTAGAATGTTAGCGGTGAAAATATCGTACATGTAAAAACTACTACAATAATTAAGTGACTTCACTGCATTTTTTATAAGACAAAATATTACTTTTTACTAGAACATACTATGGATTTTTTAGTTGAACACTTTTCTATTATATTGTTAAAGGATTTTATGTTGATTGGAGTATAAGAAAGAATACTTCTAAGAGTGAGACTATCGGTATTCGAAACAGATGACAATGCGGCTACTGAGAGTTCTTATTCATGGTGTGGAGATTCCTTTCAGAAATGGCATTAAATATTTGAAAACTAATTTCAATAACTTTTGGATTTGGGATATTTTTCAAAGATTTTTTTTAAACAGGTGCACACTGGTGCCAAATCCATTTTTTTAACAGAAATTGGAGAAAACAAGGTGGCAACACCGCAAGCCTGAAAGGTATTTAAAGTTTGCCGTTCAAAGTAGTGGGATAAATTCGGGTCTAAAGCAATTATACAAAAGAAAAATAATAGTGACTATATTATTGAAATTGAAGGCCAGCATAAGTAGTTGAAAATTTATATTTAACATTTTGTCAGTTTTCTTAAGTGTTGTAATTTTGTGATTCGTAGTGAGCGGGCAACCGTTTCAACCGAACCTAACCTAGACATTTTGTATTATATCCTGAAATAATTATTCAAATTGCAGTGTCAAGTAAAAATTTAGAAAATTTGTATGCTATATTTGCGTTTGTTATAATGTTCAGAAAAACACATTTCGTCAAAGCGAACTAACCTTCATTCTTTTAATCTTTCATAAAATTTTGTTTTCGGTCACCCTGTACCAATACAGTCTTTAAACGTCGTCATTCAATGTTTATAATTACAAAGAGTGGAAGGTTACTCCAGAAAGATGTCCATTAGGGCGTACCTCAAAAAAAAAGTTCGCCGTACACCTTCGAATATGAAGTATTATTGAAAGGTAGTTTCAAAAAAAAAATTTTTATTTTTTTATGCCGAACGTAGGGGTCGCGCTTTTACATTTTTCTATATAACTTGTATTTATAAACGGATTTTAAAGTGTGATACATCGATGTTTTTGTCTCGACGAGGCCGATTTTTTTGTCTTTGAAGTCATTGAGCTCAAGCACCCCCTTCTGGTACTTACCCATCATTTCTCAGTTGCTACTACCCTAATGTACCACTCTAATAATCGAAAATTAAAGCTCGCATAAAATCATGAATCATGTTTGAGCTCAATGACTTCAAAGACAAAAAAATCGGACAAAAACATCGATGTATCACACTTTAAAATCCGTTTATAAATGCAGAAGTTATATAGAAAAATGTAAAAGCGCGACCCCTACGTTCGGCATAAAAAAATAAAAAAAATTTTTTTGAAACTACCTTTCAATAATACTTCATATTCGAAGGTGTACGGCGAACTTTTTTTTTTTTACTTGTAACCTGGTACGCTCTAATGTCCATGTTTGCGACATCATTGACAAGTTTGTGACAAGGGACTATTTTCATGCAAATGATTTTAATCCCGGTATCTACCATGCACAGAAGGACTGTAGTTGGTCTGATGTACGCTACTTATATCTCAGATATTTGTAAAAAATATTTTACATCTAGATAACACATTGTAGTATTAAATAATATCTTATTCATCGAATTAGCAAATTTACGAACAGGCTCAATGAATCTAAACTATTATATTTATGGAATAAGCTTCACACGGTGGCAGGTCCAATTTTCAATAAGCCTTCGATTGGACTTATTAGCTTAATATTTGTATGGAATTTACTCGTTAAACAAGAAAGTAGCTTGCTACTCTCTTAGTTGCTCTGCCAGATTATTCTTGTTTATTCATTTAAGAAAAAACATCTACTCAGTGACTATATCAAGCTAGTAAGCCCAATCGAATCGAATAACTCTATCATATATATCTAATTGTATTTGAGGAATAGACGAAAAATCACCAACAAAGTTATGAAAACAAAATATGAAATTTTTGGGCAATGTTTCATATTTCATTTGATTTGACCCTTTTCTTTCTAGATACCACATATTTTAACAGATTTTCTTCAAAATTCGCCAAACTCCTTATATTTCAACTGGAAACACCTGTTGTAAAAATATGTTAGATCGGTTCAGATTTATAACAGATTTTCCTCTAAATTCGCAAAACACCTTATATTTTAAATGGAAATACCTGTTGTAAAAATGTCTTAGATCTGTTCAGATATATATATAGCTCCCAAACAAATTTCGCTCCCAATTTGAACTTTTCCGCTCCAGAATCAACATATTTTACCAGATTTTCTTCAAAATTGACAAAACATCATATATTTAAACAAGGAACACCTATGGTTAAAATGGGTCACATCGGTTCAGATTTACATATAGCTCTCATACAAATTTCGTTCCCCCAGAAACCGCGTATTTTCAGAGAATTTCTTAAAATTGAGCATAACACGTTATACTTCAACTGGAAGAACTTATTGTGAAAGTTAGTCACTTCATTCCATGTTTGGATATAGCCCCGATACAAATATTATTCTCGATTTGACATGTTGGGCCAGGTCATATTAGCCTGTGATTAGGAAACATACAAAAATTCATCCAGTTTTCACTTTTTTACCGAATTGAATTGTATTCGGATAGAAAGTGGAGTGTATCATATAGTCGGCCCCGCCCGACTTTAGCCTTTCCTTACTTGTTTTCATTTCATTTTCCTTATTGCACCATTATTTTCATTAGGGCCAACTTTAGTTTTTCCGCCACCCTTATTGGAAACCCCTTTATTTATTTCTCTTTCTATTCATACTCAAGCTTTCAAATATTGACGGAACTTTGTCTCTTTGTTTTCGAAATTTATAAATTTATTTAAATCTAAATTATTACAATGGCTTCTCCGTATGAGGAACCGTCAGTGGACAACGATAAACAGTTGTGGCGTGATTTAAGCTCATATTGGATTTTGGGCCTCTGCAATAACTTTGGTTATATTGTAATGCTAAGTGCAGCCCACGATATTATCGGACAGTTTAGTCAAGGGGTAAATATAGAAAAACTTCCTTGGATACTTCATCAGTAAAATTGATTACCATCTTCCCTTTTTATAGGCAACTGTTCGTGCTTTTGGCGCTGCTGGCAAAACTCGTCAATGTCATTACACATCGACTGGAACCATACTCCTGGCGGATATTCTACCCTCCTTGATTGCGAAAATGTTGATGCCCTGTGTACCGTTTTGTGTTAAGTAGGTTTTCGAAAATATTCAGCAACTAGAAGAGCGAACTCAGATGATCTGAAAGTCAAACTCTCAAACGTTTCCACATAATTTTCCTATAGAAAAGTGATCTGAAAATGATCAGCGGTTCAATATACGCTATAGAAAGGTAAAATCAGATGATCTAAAGGCATAAAATGTAAATGTAGGCATGTTACATAAAATTGACCACAGTTTTCCTGTAGAGACACATTTGATCGCGGAGTATCTGGGGGAAAAGCTTCAACTAAAAACGATCACTTCTCTAAATGCAGAGCGGCCCTCAGAGTATCTGTGACACAGACATGTACAAAAGTGGCCTCATGTCAGGTCTGAGAATTAACCTTTCTATACAAGAGAAACCTCAGATGATCTGGAGCTCACTTCTTCTATAGCAATTGCACTCAGTTTTCCTATAGAGACACCTGTGATCGCGGACTGTCTGTGGACCAGATTGAACTGAAGAGGTCCACTTGTCTAAAGAGGTAGGTCTTGATAGCCTCAGATAGATAGATAGCCTCAGATCAGATCTGAGAATCAACTTTTCTATATAAGGTTCACTCAGATGATCTATAGCTCACTTATTCTATAGGAGGAGAACTCATTTTAAATGAGGCACAACTTTTCCCAAGGAACGAAGTTTTACGAAAAACTAAGGAAAGTTTTCCAAGTAAAAACAACGTTCACTGTCCAAAAGTGACCCCTGACCAGGTCTGAGAACCAACTTTTATACAGAAGAGAGACCTCAGGTGATCTGATGTTCGAAACACAACTTTTCCCAAGGAACAAAGTTTTACGAAAAACTAAGGGAAGATTTCCAAGTACGTTCACTATCCAAGTGTGGCCTCTGATCAGGTCCGAGAACCAACCTTTATACAGAAGAGATACCTCAGGTGATATGTGGTTCAATTCTTCTATAGAAAATAGAAAAGAAAGAAAAATTAAAGAATAAAAAAGGAAGAAGTCTTCCAATAAACTAAATAAAGATTTCCTATTAAAGAGAACGTCCACTGTAAAAAAGTGGTCTCAGATCAGGTCTGAGAACCAACATTTCTATAGAAGAGAGACCTCAGATGAAGAAGTGAACTGCAGTTTTTCTATAGAAAATAGAACTGATTTTAAACGAATCACAACTATTCCCAAGGAATGAAGTCTTCCGATAAACTAAGGAAAGATTTCCTATTAAAAAGAATGTTCACTTTACAAAAGTGGTTTCTGATCAGATCAGAAAATCAACTTTTCTATAAAAGAGAGACCTCAGATGATCTGGGGCTCACTTTTAAAAAAATATTTTAAAGGAAGCAAGTCTTCCGATGAATTAAGACAAATTAAATCGAAGCCCAAGTTTTCTAATGGAAAAGTTTACTAAAATGTCCGAAGCCTAAGCTTTTCCACATAAAAGTGAACTTAGATGGAAGCTTAACGGATCTATGATATTACATTTTTCCTATACTATCTCTATACTTCTATGCTATCATTCCCAAAAAACGTAATTATGATATTCTATATTTCTATACTCTCCTCAATTATTCTTATTTCCAGTTTACGTATAGCTCTCGCCATTTTATTGTCCATGATTGGTTTTATCGTGGTGGCATTTGCCCATGTGGAATCGATGGCTTTGCTTGGTATCGTATTAACCTCGGCCAGTTCGGGAATGGGTGAGGCAACATTCATGGCCTATTCTTCCAGTTTTAATAAGTAAGTTTTTCTTATTGAAATTTTAACCTCAGAATACAATGATATCTTTGATATCTTCTGAGAAATGTGGTATCAACCTGGTCCTCGGGCACAGGTGGTGCGGGTCTCATAGGTTCAATGGCCTATGCCTCACTTATAGCTTTGGGCTTATCTTCGAGGGATACTATGCTAAGTATGTTAATAGTTCCCCTCCTCGAGGCGGCCTCATTTTGGTTACTACTAAGAAATCCCAAGGATGTGATGACTACAATCAGAGACTTTACCAAAGAAGAAATGGCGGAGGATGCGATTCATCTGAATTTAAGGGAGAAACTGTTGTATATACCACAGCTACTGAAGTATATGATGCCGTTGATTTTGATCTACTTTTTTGAGTATTTCATAAATCAAGGTTTGGTGAGGCCACTAAGAGATGAGAGAATGTATAACGAGAGTTTTCAATTTTTTTTTTACAGTTTGAATTGATCTATTTCAAAAATATATTCCTCGACAAACCCGCCCAGTATCGTTGGCTCAATGTGGACTACCAAATGGGTGTTTTTATTTCACGTTCATCGGTCAATATCGTACAATTCCCTCGTGTTTGGCTAATGTCTGTGTTGCAGTTTGCCAATGTTTTGTACTTTATGACCGAGGTCGTGTATTTCTATACGCCCAGTATATGGGTGACATTTGCCATTGTCTTGTGGGAGGGCTTTCTGGGTGGTGGAGCCTATGTCAATACCTTTTACAGAATGTCCCAAGAGGTACCGCCGAAGAGGCGAAGATATGCCTTGGCCATTGTGGTGCAGGCGGACTCATTTGGCATAGCGTTGGCGGGTATGCTGGCCATACCGGCACACAATGCCATCTGTGGAGTGCCCTTGTAGACGGCGAGGAGTGCGATGTTGTCCGAGGATTTTGCATTTTTGTTTGCAATTTAAATAAAAAGAAAAATATTAGTTTGGTCTATTAGGCAGGAATATCCTGTTGAAAAGATCGTTATAGTTTGGATTTGTCGCTCTTTACATATTCCTAAAAGTATGCTGTAAAATATTCGTTACAATTGCTGATATAGGGTGTTCTACATTTTTTGTGATTGTTTCATTTGCATTATCGTCAAATGATCACCGACTTTAATAAGACTTTACGGAAATATTTGAGCAAAATATGCAAAATTGTTTGACTACGTTAGAGAATTTTTGAAAAAAAAAAGATAAAAAGGGTGTTATGTTCGGTCGAACCGAAGCTTATATACCCTCCAACACGGTTTGTATTTCAATGCATTCAATAATACTTCAATTCAATTCAAAATGTAAATATAGGATGGTAATCTTCAAAAAATCTTCAAATACCCTAAATATTGGGGTATAGTGATTGAATTTTCAACTATAGCCATTTGATTGTATTTCCATTCTATTTTAATTCCGAATTTTGAAAATCCATTATCTCTCACGTACATTAGGCTGAGTCGCGGTCCATACAAATGGAAAAAAAATTTCCAAATACCCCACGAAAATAAAGTTTGGATTGTTTTATAAATGATTTGTAAAATACTTCGTCCCCAGCTCAAGCCGTCTGGAAGATAAACGCTTCTGAAGTAATAGACCCTTGAAAGCACATATAGATATAAATTTTGATTCTTGTCTTAGAGTTACTTATTGGTCGAATTAATGCAACTTTATAGTATTTTTTTGTGTTTTTTCATAGTGACAACTGAAAAGATTTTCTTTTGCTGTTAGTTTTTTATTTGCTGTTAGTATTTTATAAAAATAAATAGCGGCTGTCAATACCTTTCGAATGATGCCTAAATGATGAACATCGGAAGAAAATTTGCGCCGCAGCGCTCATTTTTGAAAAGAGTTTACATCGACTTCAACCACGCCGCCGAGATTTGACGGAGTTCTAATTCAGTCAAATATTACTACCAAAATAGACAACCCACTTAAAATTACAAAAGAAAATACTACTGTCGACTTACACAACCTTCTAATGTCAAATTGGTATCACACTATAAGATGACGTCTATAGAAAGAGTAATGATTGTATATTGATTTGAAAGTCGTATTTATATAAGTTAATCCCAGTATACGTGGTCATGTGTTCCTATGAAAAACAATAAACAACAGATCCTCTATTGTGCTTATTTCCTGTGTCAAAGTAGGTAGAGTTTTATCAATCCTTGGATGGATTTTGATATTCAAGATATCTGGTCAAATATGCCTCACGTGAAAATATTTATTAAATACATCCATATTATAAATTTTAGGAATGGATTCCAACTACAAAAAATAATTGTATGGGATAATAATATTAAATTATGGGAACATTGGCTAATATTAACGAATATTGAACTACTTGCCAAAAAATAAAAGAAAAAGTATTAAAATACAATACAAATTCTTCCTTACATTTGCCCAAAATTGTCAAATAATCAAATTCGATGACAGAACGAGCCGACAAATCAGCCGAAAGCCGCCACCGCCGACCCATTTTGAGTAGCGCCGCCGCCGCCACCGCCGACCCATTTTGAGTAGCGCCGCAGCCGCCGATAATTATGGTTCGGCTTGTAACTCTGCATCCAAGGACATATTAATTCAGAAACATGTTCTAACAAAAATCCAATATAAACAAGTAAGAAGGCGTTAAGTTCGGCCGGGCCGAATCTTATACACCCTGCATTCCACAGTATTACCAGCAGATTAAAGGATGTCGACATAGAAGTACAGAACCATATTACGAAAATTGTGATATGTTTATGCACATTACTATATTTGATTACTATTTCAAACTATAATGTATACTTATGCGCACTGTTTAAAATCGACTACTATAAATAAATACAATGCTGTAATTGTGAAAGTAAACATGCCGAAAATATTAGGCGATTGTCAGTCGCCATTAGGGAGAAGCATTTTCAGATACAGACAAAGTGACTGCATTATTTTGATAAGCCCCATTCTCCGCCCAAATGTACAAATTTGGAAAAATCATTTTTGTTTCGAGTCTTCGTAGTCAGACCACCGAATACACACCGAATTTCATGATATTAACTTCAGCGGTTTGGAAGGTCCATTTTTATCACTCTTTTTCAATTATATCCCTTAAAAGTACGAATTTCGAAAAATCCGTCTATTTTACGTGTTTATGTACACACCGAATTTCATGATTCTAGCTGTTGTCGTATCATTGGTAGCATATTTTATCCATTTTTGTCCCATTTCGCCCGCTAAAACATTTATTTTCTTTGTGGTGCTTCCAAGCTACAAGAGGAATGTCCGCAATAAATTTCAAATGTATGAAAATCAGAAATTTAATTAATAAGCCAAGGCTACCAATATTTGTATACTATGTATATATAAAATGGAAATAATACTTCAATTCATAAAGTAACTATAAGGCAGCAATCATAAATGCCCTATATATTGGTTGGTTGTATTTCTATCTATTTTAAATTCAAAAGTATACATTTTGAAAATACCTTATCTTTCACGTACGCAGTGTAAGACAACTTCATGATTCTACCATTTTTTGTCGTAAAAGCAACAAAATAAAGTACGAGTTTGGAAGAAAAAAATATTTTACGTGGCTATGCACTCAGAGGAATGTATATAACCAAATCCATGATACTATCTGCGGCCATTTTGTTTGTACCATTTTTATACCCTTTTTCACATTTTACTCATTAAAAGTACGACTTTCGAAAATTTCACCATTCTAGCTGTAGCCTTTTAGTTGGTACCATTTTTAACCCTCTGCTCCCATTGAATCCCTTGAAAGTACGAATTTGGAAAAACGTTTTTCGTGTCTCTCAGTCAGTGGAATGCATATCGCGAATTTCATGGTTCTAGCTGCATCCATTTGTTTGGTACAATTTTTATCCAATTTTTCCATTTTACACCCTAAAAGTACGAATTTCGAAAATTTCCTTTATTTTATGTGTGTACGCAATCAGAGGAATAAACACCGAATTTCATTATTGTAGGTGCAACCGTTTGGTTGGTACTATTTTTATCCCTCTATCCCCATTTAACCCCTTAAAAGTACAAATTTAGAAGAAATACTTATATATTATGTATCTACTCTATTAGAGGTATGTACACGCCAAATTTCGTGTTTCTATCTGTTGTCGTTTGATAGGTACTATTTTTATCCCTTTTCGTCCCATTTCGCCCCCTACAAATAAAAATCACTGTGGTGCCCTTTTATGCTATAAAGGGAATGCGAATTGCAAATATCAAGTAATTACAAGCTATTATGTTCAAAAAACATGCTGAAATACTCTAAATATTAGGGGTATTTTCAGTCCTTCTGAGGGAAAAATTTTTCCCTTTGGGTCGATTTCGCTCACTTTCAATCCCAACCGCGTGCTTTCAACAGACGGATGAACGGACGGACATGGCTAGATCGTCTTATATATATATGTATATATATATACTATAGGTCGATATTTCAAGGTGTTACAAACGGAATGACAAAGTTAGTAGCCATCTTGGGTGGTGGGTAAAAAATTATAAAAGTACGACAATATGGGACTAAACTTCTGTTATTTTTTTATCATAAAAGTGATGTGAATAAAAAAACTAAGAGTGGCAGCATTATTATTTATCGATTATACATAAATTGATACCACCACCATACTCTATACCCAAGTGAGTAGCTAACAAACATCATTATTGTTAAACGACTAATTTATTCGTTTAATTTACATTTACAATTATTAAACTCAATGTGTTAAAAAGAACAACAAGAAAATGTGGCAGTGAAATCATAGCAATTGTTTAAAAAATATAATTATAACGGAAATTCTTGTGTTGACTTCCGCCATGAACAGGTTACTAACGTGTTGGCAGTACTGAGACAGCAAAAAACATTGAAGTACGAAGATGCATCATAAATCTGTCATATTTATTGGAAATATAGCCGAAAATGGTTAAAGGCCCGTGCACATCACAGTTTGCGTTTTTATACCCTCCACATCCAGGATGGTGGTATACTAACTTTGTCCTTCCGTTTGTAACACCTTGAAATATCGACCTGAGACCTTATAATGTATATGTATATATTCTTTATTGTCATAAACATCTAAGACCATCTAGTCATGTCCGTCCGTCTGTTGAAATCACGCTAGTATCTAAACGAAAGGAGCTAGGGCGTCCAAATTTTCCATAAATGTGTCTTATAGTCCTAGATCGGTTGGGATTGCAATTGGGAGAAATCAGTCCAAAGGGAAAAATTTGTCCCTCACAAGGACTAAAAATACCCATAATAACCCCTAATATTTAAGAGTATTTAAGCATATTTTTTCAATATGTCTGCTTGTACTTACTTGATATTGGGTATGCGCATTCCCCCTATAACAAAAAGGCGCACCATAAAGTGTTTTTTATTCGTAGGTGGTGAAATGGAGCAAAAAGGGATAAAAATGGTAACTATCAAACGACAACAGCTAGAAACACGAAACTTGGTGTGTACGTTCCTTGAGTAGATACATAATATAGGGTCCGCCATCTAACGTTTTTTTTTTTTCAACTATTCAACCGTTGGACTATTATTTGTGGGGTGCCGAGGCAGCCATTTGAATGAAATTATTTTCCATTATTAACCGGAAGGATTGTACTTTCAAATAAAAAAAGAAATTTGGGAAAATATTCAGTAGTTTTTTTATAGCATTTTCAAAAAAAAGTTATTTGGCGGACCCTATAAAAGTATTTTTTTTTAAATTCGTACTTTTAAGGAGTAAGATGGGAAAAGAGGGATAAAAATGGTACCAACCAAACGACTGCACTTAAAATAATGAAATTCGGAGTATACATTCCTCTGATTGTGTAGACGCTTACAATAAATAGATTTTTCGAAATTCGTACTTTTTGGGTTTAAAATGGAAAAAGGGGATAAAAATAGTACCAACCAAATGACCGTAGCTAGAGTCATTAATTTCGGAGTATACATTTCTCTGACTGCGTAGTCACGAACAATATAAAGGTTTTTCCAAATTCGTACTTTCAAGGGATACAATGGGAACAGAGGGATAAAAATAGTACCAACTAAACGACTACAGCTAGAATCATGAAATTCGGTGTATACATCCCCCTTATTGCGTAGACACGTACAATAAAGAGATTCTAGAAAGTCGTAATCTTAAGGGGGTAAAATAGAAAAAAGGGATAAAAATGGTACCAACCAAATGGCCGCAGGTCGGTGTATACATTCCTCTGACTGCACAGACTCGCAAAATAAAATGGAAAAATCTTTTCCAAATCCGTACTTGAAGTAAGGCTATTTTGAACTATGTACATGATATAATGGATTTTCAAAATTTGTACTTTTGGAATTAAAATAGAATTGAAATACAACCAACTGTAGCACCCACTATCTACCAATATTTACAGTATTGAAGCTTTTTGAAAATATAAATATAAGAATGTTTATTATTTGAATTGACGTGAAGTATTATTTCGATATAAAGGGTGATTTAAAAAAAAAACACATAAAATTCAGAAAAATGCATGAAATCTTTACTTGAATCGATAGTACGGTCCATATAATTTAATGTTTGAAGATTATTTCATGCAAATGTTGACCTTGACTGCGCCTCAAATGGTCCATCCCCGCTTAGTCCAATTTTGGCATACTCTTTCCAACATTTCGGCCGGTATCTCACGAATAAATGCTTCAATGTTGTCTTCCAATGCGTCAATTGAAGCGGGCTTGTCTGTATACACATGAGCTTTAACATAGCCCCCCCCCCGCCAAAAATAGTCTAAAGGCGTTAAATCGCACGATCTAGGCGGCCAATTGACCGGTCCCGAACGTGAAATAAAATGTTCACCGAACTCGCCTCTCAATAAGTCCATTGTTGCGCGTGCTGTGTGGCATATGGCACCGTCTTGTTGAAACCATATATCATGCAAGTCAAGCTCTTGCATTTTGGACAAAAAAAGTTGGATATCATATCACGGTAACGCTCACCATTCACAGTTACGTTATGATTCGCATCATCTTTGAAGAGGTACGGTCCAATGATGCCACCAGCCCATAAACCGCACCAAACTATGGCTTTTTCTGGATGCATTGGTAGCTCTTGCAATGCTTCTGGCGGATATTCACTCCAAAATCGATAATTCTGCCATTTGAGCCAAAAATGAGCTTCGTTGCTGAACAGAAGAAGCGCGCGATGAACTTTCTTAACAGAGCACGCATTTTGATAATAAAATTCAATAATTTGCAAGCGTTGTTCGTTTATAAGACGATTCATGGTTAAATTATAGACCAAACTGAAGATATTTGACAGTAAAACAAAACACGAAACGTGCGTCAGCTGTTTAAACCAGTGTTACCAAAAAGATAATAGCTAAAAATTCACCCTTTATATATAGTGTAAACGTATTGGTAGCCTTATAAGCGTGGTGTGAAATAATTAAAATTTTATATTTATTTATAAAATTATTTTTTTCAATATTAGTATTTGTTTTGGTTTGGCTATAATAAAAAAATTATATTTTCTTTTAATTTTACTGCACTTCTACGAAAATCGGCAGTCTCTGTGGAATGCAATCCATGGTGGAGGGTATTCGGCCGGTCCGTGTCTGTTAATATGACATCCCTAACCATAACGCCTATATATCATTCACATGAATTCAATTCAAATGATATCATCAGATGCATGCGGCATTTGTGCAAATTCGCTCCTTGATATCTCTACGCATTTCAATGTGTTTGCGTCGCAGAGCTTTCTTTATCATCATCATTATTATCGAGGAAACATTTGAAATGCGCTGCATAATTTTAAAATAAATTTGCCCGGAGAGTTGATGAAGTATTTAGTTGACTAATTACCCGTGTGCAGTGTAGTGATCAAGTGCGATGATGAGAAAAACTTTGTTATTTTTGAAAGTTTTGGGTTTGGTCTGTATACAGGTCCAAACCAGAAACTTTGCACCACCGAATATCATTATAATAATGGCGGATGATATGGTATTTATACAATTTTGAGATTCTGCTAAAAATAAAAACATTTTCGTTATTATACGGTTTGGTGTGAACCGGGTAATCCGGTAAATAAATTTCATCATCATTGTGTGCTATTTATAGAATTTCCAATTATTTCATTTTAATTCGGGTTTTGTGTAACCAAAAAACCGAATATTTTTGATAATTATATCAAATTAAGTTTTAAGTGATTTGTAGAACAAATTTAAAAATTCCCGTAATATTCTTGCCATAATATTTAGTTATGTTTGTGTAAAATATTCGTAATTATTCGGGTTTTTGTAACAGATAACCGATTTACACCACCAAATATCTGGAGAAGGCTCGTAGAAGCGGAACTATCGGACGCATGGGGAGAAATGGAATATTTAGCCATAGAAAGATTAATTGGAATTTATTTGTTACCACCCTGATATCCAAAACGTTGTTTGAGAGAAACCCATCTAAGTATTTTTGCTTTGTGCAGCCCTGATTGCGATAAATATTTTAAACAAATCTTGGTATCTAAATTGTACCTAATTGTCTGCAATTGCATCAACCCCGGCTATTTATGTTGATAAACTCGCTATACAATGATCATAAAAACTGAATTAGAGCCGTAATAATTTATATTAAAGCAAAAAGAAATGATGCATTAAACGTCTGCAAATAAAGAGTGATTTTTTTGAGGTTAGGATTTTCATGCATTAGTATTTGACAGATCACGTGGGATTTCAGACATGGTGTCAAAGAGAAAGATGCTCAGTATGCTTTGACATTTCATCATGAATCGTCTTACAAACGAACAACGCTTGCAAATTATTGAATTTTATTATCAAAATGCGTGCTCTGTTAAGAAAGTTCATTGCGCGCTTCCATTTTATGGTCAGTTTAATCGACCCACTGAAGCGGCTATTCGGGCTATTGTGACTAAATTTCGCACCAAATTTACATTGTTGGACATTAAACCACCAACACGCTTACGTAGAGTGCGAACTGAAGAAAATATCGCAGCTGTATCGGCCAGTGTTAATGATGACCACCAATTTTCGATTCGTCGCCGTTCGCACCAATTGGGTCTCTGTTACTCAAAAACGTGGAAATGCCAAAATTGGACTAAGCGGATGGACCACCTAAGACGCAGCCGCGGTCAACATTTAAATGAAATTATCTTCAAAAAGTAAATGTCATGGACCAATCTAACGTTTCAAATAAAGAACCGATGAGATTTTGCAAATTTTATGCGTTTTTTTAAAAAAAAAAGTTATCAAGCTCTTAAAAAATCACCCTTTATTTATCAACAAACAAAGGTACTTTATCTAACCTTTGAGTATTAATTAAGCTTTAAATTAAAATTGGCAAATACAGACAAGCGATTGTAATTGCACATTATAAAATGGGAAATTGAAAACATTTTTGCATCGTTAATTTGGTGGACAGAGTCTACTAGGATCTGCGAATCCAGTGATACATACCTTCCAATTACGTCGGAATTGGAACTTTTATGAAAAAGTATGTCATGTTTTTGAACTATTAACCCTCCACAAGCCAATTGTCTATATTAATAGTACTTTTTAGAGAGAAAATTATTATATGTTATTTTACTATCACTTGGAAGATATTGCAATGAAGTCATATGTTATAATTCCACTAGAAACGCCCATAGTGAAAATAGGTCAAATCGGTTCAGATTTAGATATAGCCCCCATACAAATGTCGCTCCCGATTTGACATTTTCCGATCTAGTAACCACAATAAATCTTATAATCCAACTAGAAACACCTATGCTGAAATTGGGTAAGATCGGTTCAGATTTAGATATAGCTCCCATATAAATGTCGCTCCCGATTTGACTTTTTCCGCTTTAAATGCCACATATTGTACTCGATTTTGTTTAAATTTGGCACAACATCTTATAATCGAATTAGAAACATCTATGCAGAAATTGGTTAAGATCGGTTCAGATTTAGATATAGCCCCCATACAAATGACGCTCCCGATTTGACATTTTCCGTTCTAGAAACCACATATTGTACTCGATTTTCTTTAAATTTGGTACAACATCTTATAATCTTACTAGAAACACCTATGCTGAAATTTGGTAAGATCGGTTCATATTTGGATATAGCCCCATATAAATGTCGCTCCCGATTTGACTTTTGCCGCTTTAAAAGCCACATATTGTGCTCGATTTTCTTTAAATTTGGCACAACATCTTATAATCTAACTAGAAACACCTGTGGCTAGATCGGTTCAGATTTAGATATAGCCCCCATACAAATGTCGCTCCCGATTTGACTTTTGCGGTATACAAACCACATATTGTACCCGATTTTGTTTAAATTTACACAATATCTTATAGTCCAACTAAACAAAACTATGGTGAAAGTGGGTAAGATCGGTTCAGATTTAAATATAGCCCAAATACAAATGTTGCTTCCAAAAGTTTAACCGATTTTGGCCAAACTATACATTTTATATTTCACCTATTTCGTTCCAGGTTTCAATATATCCTCATACAAATGTCCTTTCCGATTTAACATTTTTGTCAAAAACATACATTTACAGGATACGAAAAACCTTCACGTTTTTACTTTTTCACCGAATTGAATTGTATTCGGATAGAAAAGGGAGTGTATCATAGAGTCGGCCCCGCCCGACTTTAGCCTTTCCTTACTTGTTTTATATATATATTTCCTGTGTTATAAAGAAGCCAAATCGGAAGAGATATTTGTATGTTGATAATATCAGGAGATTTACCACAGTATTCCACTATTGCCATAATTCCTCCTTGTTGAATTGTGATAAGAAAAAAATACTAATAAAGATTGTGATATATTGCTCTTGTGCGGTATAAGATCAGGATGAGAGTTTATAGTTTCATGTCAAATGTTTGTAACATTATTGGACTGTTAATGAAACAAAAATCGGTTCAGATATAGCCCCCATATAAATGTCCCCTTATTTTGGTCAAATTTGACACATTACTCTTATTTTCATCAAGATGACCTACTATAAATCTAGATATAGGTCCATGTGTGGGTGGTATGATGTATCATATAATCGGTTCTACCCTTATTTAGTTGATGTGCTTACTTATTAAGTCTAAATCGTTTTCTAAGTGCAAGTCATTTAGGATATTGGTATAGTATAGACTGAGAAGTCCCATTTCAATTCCGTCGCTAACCAAAAGAGCATAAAAGTGCAAATCCACATATGGTTAAATACATTCATAACAAATCAACATTTTATTTTGATAAATGAAATCCTACTTGACCTCAACAGAGACGGAATTAAGGTGACGGCATATGCCGACGACTTAGTACTGCTGGTCCGAGGCAAATTCTTACCAACGATTAGTGAGGTCATGGAAAGATCACTAAGGAAGCTCTTAAGATGGGCGACGAGAAACGGGTTAGGAGTTAACCCAAGGAAAACAGAGTTGGTTCTGTTCACAAGAAAATATAAAATTCCGGACTTCAACCTCCCCAAATTAGATGGGGAGATATTGCGTCTATCAAAGGCAGCAAAATACCTTGGCATAATCCTGGACTCGAAACTTTCTTGGAAAGGAAACATAGAAGAGAGAGGAAGGAAAGCACTCTGCGCCTTTTATACCTGCAAGAAGATGTTCGGGAAAAGATGGGGACTACAACCAAAGATGATACACTGGCTGTACACGGCAATAGTAAGGCCAATACTCACATACTGGGCACTGGTCTGGTGGAGCGCCGTAAAAAGAAAATCACTCCTAGCAAATCTCAATAAAGTACAGAGGATGGCATGCTTGGGCATTGCTGGGACAATGAGATCAGCTCCTCAAACCGGACTAGAAACTATACTCAATATACAACCCGTGGACATCTTCGTAAGGAGATGCGCAGCAAGGGTAGCATTGCGTATCAGAGAACTCGGTATGCTGAAAAACGACACGCTTGGGCACAGCTCCATTTTAGGAGCTACTGAACCATACGGGAGGCTAGATAAAAATTCAGATTTCCTCAAGCCCAGTATGCACCTACATAAGTACTTCAAATTGGAAATACCCACCAGAGAAGAATGGGCATCCAACATGGTCATGACCGACGAGGAAAACTCAATCTTCACTGATGGCTCAAAAATGGAGACAGGTACGGGATCGGGAGTCTTTTCTGAACCTTTAAACCTTAAGATATCCGTCCGACTGCCAACTACATGCACAGTCTTTCAGGCAGAAGTATATGCCATCAACATAGCCGCGAAAAATATTCTGGAACGGGATATCGATCCGTCAAAATTCAGAATTTATGTGGACAGTATGGCAGCCCTTAAAGCCTTAAACTCCAAGACTATAAGATCAAGATGCGTACATGACTGCTTAGAGTCTCTGGACCGACTCCAAATGCATGACGTCACACTCGTATGGGTACCGGGTCACACGGATGTACCTGGAAACGAAATGGCAGACGAATGTGCACGGAAAGGCTCCAAAGAGACGGAAGCTCCATGTAGTACGAACATACGCACGCCTTTCATCGAAATACTCAATCAAATAGACGAAATAGCAGACCGAGAAACAAAGTTGCGATGGGACTCCGGTCATAACTGCAGAATAACACGTAACTTATGGCCGAAAATCAACCCTAGTAGAACAAAGGAACTGCTGACGCTCGGCAAAAGAAACACAAGCATCCTCATTGGAGTCCTTACAGGGCACTGCGCAATAGGCCGTATGGCAGAGCGTATGGGAATCCCTCATATGGACTACTGCAGGAGCTGCCTCGACGAAGAAGAAGAGGAGTCGGTGGAACATCTGTTATGCTCTTGCCATAAACTGCAGGAACTCAGGCTACACTATCTTGGAAGCAGGTTCTTCAGCAGTCTGGCAGAAGTGGCAAATGTTCCCCTAAACCCCCTATATAAATTCATAGACAAGGCCAGCTGGTTCTCCAGTAGAAACAACAGGCAATCTAATAACGACTGACACCACAACGAACCCTTTCGGACTTTCCTTACTATCAAATTCTCTTCTCCCACTATAATCCTTCTCCTCTATTCACTAACACATCTCTTCTATAATCATCTATCAAGGGTAGCACAATGGACGAATAGTCTCCGAGTGAACTCGCTTGGTTGCGTATACAATGACGCTGTATATACTACCAGCGGGCAACCCTCTCAACCTAACCTAACCTAACATTTTATTTTTGTTTTACATTTTTGTGCCGAACCTTGCCAACTTTTTAAAAGCTTATATAATTACTATATTTTACTATAATCACTCTAAGGCTGCACTAAACTTCTTTAATTTTGGGACACACTAAGACAAATTTCAAATGTTTTTTTATTGAAAATATTGAATATATACTTAGAATTGCATTTTCTATATTTATACTTATTATTATTTTTTTGCCAAAATATAACAACGCACATTCCAAAATTGATAACCAAAAATGGCGCGTAAACAGTTTTATACCGACACATTAATATTGCCAACTTTGACATCATGTAACACATCGGGAATATTTGGTTTGGAAAAACCAAATTCATTTTTATTTACTTCGATGTGTTTTTTATTAAATTATATCAGCATAACAGCGATTGTACTATGTTAGAATTTTGACTTTTGGCCACTGAAATGGGTCATTTGACATATAGTGCAACGCAGTGAGTTCTGCGCTAAATAGGACCAGAAACTGAACTTCTAACAGATTCACTGCTCATTTAATTATGCCTTCCCCCAGACAGCCACAGACAGTCTAGCGAAAATCTCGGTAGATATTCCCAATTCACTGTTCATTGTAGACCTTCTAGAAGATCCCATAGACATTCTTGTTTCAAGTTCTTTAAAGAGATATGTTAACAGGCATCCACTATGCCTTCTAAATTCTTCTATACAATTGCTTACTTCGTCCCTTTTTGGAGGAATATTGAATGAATGCTGTTCATCGCAAAAATGTGTCGTTGGTCGCCATTGGACAGAAGTATAAATAAACCAGTAAGGAAAGGCAAAAGTCGGGCGGGGCCGACTATATGATACACTCCACTTTCTATCAGAATACAATTCAATTCGGAAAAAAGTGAAAACGGGAAGAATTTTTGTATGTTTCCTTATCATATGTCCTGGTTCAATTTGTCAAATCGAGAAGAATATTTGTATCAGGGCTATATCCAAACATGGAATGAAGTGACCCATTTCTCAATAGGTTCTTCTAGTTCTTAATTTTAAGTAATTCGCTGAAAATACGTTGTTTCTGGGGCGGCAAAATCAAGCCGAAATTTGTATAGGAGCTATATATAAATCTGAACCGATCTAACTCATTTTCATCCTGGGTGTTTCTCATGGAAATATAAGATATTTTGCCAATTTTGAAGAAGATCTGTTAAAATATGTGGTTTCTACAGCAGAAAAAGTCAAATCGGGAGTGAAATTCGTATGGGGGCTATATCTAAATCTGAACCGATCTGGCTCATTTTCACCGTGGGTATCTCTAGTTGAAATATAATATGTTTTGCCAATTTTGAAGAACATCTGTTAAAATATGTGGTTTCTACAGCAGAAAAAGTCAAATCGGGAGTGAAATTCGTATGGGGGCTATATCTAAATCTGAACCGATCTGACCTATTTTCACCATAGGTGTTTCTAGTTGAAATGTAAGATGTTTTGCCAAGTTTGAAGAAAATCTATTGTAATATGTGGTATCTAGCGTGAAAAGAGTCAAATCGGGAGTGAAATTCGTATGGGGCTATATCTAAATCTGAACCGATTTTCTTCAAATTAAATAGCGTTCGTCCTTACCCGAAAAACTTTGTTGTGCAAAGTTTCATTTGGTTCGGGCTACAATTGCGACCTGTACTTTGATTACAAGAATAGATGGACAGACGGACGGACATTGTTAAATCGATTTAAAAAAGTATTCTAAGTCGATCGGTATAATTAACAATGGGTCTATCTCACTTCCTTTTGGGTGTTACAAACAAATGCACAAAGACATAATACTCTCGTGGAGTGCAGGGCCGTGCGCAGGGGGGGGGGTTTTGGGGGTTCAAACCCCCCCCAGAGAGGTTTCGAACATTTACTTTTTAAAACCTTCTAGACTTTCTGAAGCAATAAAATATAGAATTTTTAAGATTTTTTTTAAAATAACTCGTCTGAAATGGTAATTTTGCAGTAAAATCATGAAAACACGAAAAATACATAGAAAAGTCGTGGTATCTTTCTTGAATTTCGGACAAAGGTTATGAAAAATACAAACAAACTAAACGAATTGTGCCAATTTCAAGATTGTGTAGTACTAATTTCGCTAATGGGCACCAAATTGTTCGGAAAATTTTCATTTTTATTAACCGATACCACTTCTTGACATTCGACTAGAGCTATATCTTATGAACTTTTAATTATGTACTGCAATAAAAGTTTGGAAATTTAATAACAAAATCGTTTAGTAATTTTAAAAAAGTGTAGATAAGAATCATAATGAAATCTAAAATATTCTTAATAAAAGCAAATAATTCAAACCCCCCCCAGAGAGGTTTCGAACATATACTTTTTAAAACCTTCTAGACTTTCTGAAGCAATAAAATATAGAATTTTTAAGATTTTTTTAAAATAACTCGTCTGAAATGGTAATTTTGCAGTAAAATCATGAAAACACGAAAAATACATAGAAAAAATCGTGGTCTCTTTCTTGAATTTCGGACAAAGGTTATGAAAAATACAAACAAACTAAACGAATTGTGCCAATTTCAAGATTGTGTAGTACTAATTTCGCTAATGGTGTGTAGTACTAATTTCGCCACTTCTTGACATTCGACTTGAGCTATATCTTATGAACTTTTAATTATGTACTGCAATAAAAGTTTGGAAATTTAATAACAAAATCGTTTAGTAATTTTAAAAAAGTGTAGATAAGAATCATAATGAAATCTAAAATATTCTTAATAAAAGCAAATAATTTTTTTGATGCTTGTAGAGCGCTAGAGCGATGTAACATTTGCGATTGGACATTTTTATGGAGCTGTATCTAAATATGAACCGATGTGTCCTATTTTCATCACAGATGCAACAACAACGTTTTCTGTTACTTCCAATGTTTTGGGAGTTTGCAATTATAATACAAATCCATTTCGACAAATGAAGAAATGAGTCTTAACTTACTAAAATTTGTGTTATATTTATCACTTATGTCTAATATTTTTCAGAGTTAGTATTTTTTGTACATATGTAGCAAGTATTAGTCAAAAGAGAAACAACAAATTCAGTAACTTGGATCTACGTAGGAAAACGATGCTCTAAAATACCAGTTATTTGGTTTTTTGGAATTAAAATGTCTAGTTGTTTCTTCTTGCATTTCATCGAATACAAAAAACTGTATTTGTTAATTGAATTTATACATGTTTAAGATTATAAAAATGAAGAAACATTTCCAAATATTTTTTATTTAATCGGAATATGCGTATAAAGATTTTGAGTAAACATCCTGTTACTCATGTCCTGTATAAATTAAAAACCCCAAAACTCTTTAAACATCCTATTTAGACCCATACTTCGTCAAGAAGCATATCCAATTTATTCAAAAAAATGCGGCACTGAAGGGTTTATCGCCGAGGAATTTGATCGTTTTTTTTGTGTAATATTTCTTCAAAATATATATCGAGGGTTTATATTCAAAAGTGGATATGAACCATTTGCTCGAAAATGAGTTTTTGATGCCCAACTATTCTCAGATTTGGATGTCATCTGGAAAATTTGGAAAAGATTTTTTCTAAAGCCATTTTTTTATTTCTGATTTGGCTATCCTCTCGCACGTTAGTTTGTGACTGCATAAGTGGCAATGAACATAAAAATAATAGAAACAAAATATGTCAACAATGGAGAGCATAAAACCGAAGGATATAATTCGCTACAACGATTTTGTTTAAAACATTATTCTAGATTTAAGGCATATCGTACTATCAAATTCCATCATTTCGCGTTAATAGCATTTTGATTCCCAAGTTATCAGGCTAAAATAGGAAAAATGGTGGCTGTAAAGTCAAAAATTGTGAAAAGTATATTTAGAAAAACCGCCGTAACTTTTTATTATATTGAGAATACCAAAATATTTCTTTGGCATGTTATTGCTGACTATAGTTTCAGAATTATGAATGAAGAAAGTTAAAATATAAGGAATTGCAACGGCGAATTTTGGATTTTTCATCAATTGCAGCGATTTTCGCGACTGGCTACATATATGTTACAATCGACCAATCTGACGGATGAAGCTGGAATCTTTAAATTCGATGTGTACATCACAGAAAAAGCGTTTTCTATACAACATTGTCAAGATTTCATGCAACAAGTTATGGAGTTTACAATAAATCTTATTCTTATTTCAACATTCATAGTGCTCAATTTTAAACGTGCAAAAGTGGCTATGAACCATGAAACCACGAATAATAGGAAATTTCGAAAACTTTTTAATCGTAGCAATTAGTAATCCTCTTTAGATTAAACTGTAGAAGAGCGATTAATAATTTCTCTTCAAATTAAGGAGAAAATCAGTTTTTTCGCTCTCCTGAAAATTTATGTTTTTTTCATAGCCACTTATGAATATAAGCCCTCGATAAAATAGCAGCGATTGTCTGCTGTCTATCAGCAGGCACTTTCTGCTATTACAGCAGTTTTCTGCAATCTTACATCACCATTCACACTGCTAAAGAGTTTGCAGTCTGCTAAAATTTGCTGTTGTTAATTAAAATATAAAAATAGATAAGCGTTCATAAGCGAGTTTAGCTCGAATTTTCTTTTATATTAGCTTGGGACAAAATGTGCAAATGGCTGTTTAACATCTCAGCAGATACAAGTCTGCTGTCTCTTTTTTAACAGCAGAAAATCTGCTCTTTCAGTAGACTTTCTGCTTTCTTTTACTGATATATTCCTTTGAATGTACTGATAGATGGATTACTGAAATGCAATTTTGCTGACAATGAGAAAAGTAAAAAAATCTGAAATTTTTTGTATGGAAAAAATTAAAATTTACTTTAACTTAAAAATGTATTTTTTCCTAAAATGAAGTTAAAATGTTTACAGAAATTTATGCCGAGTTCTTCATACATTTAGGTATTAATGAATTTATAAAAAACATTTGAAATTGTTAAAAAATCTTGAATATTAATCTAAGAAGCAATTCTCGTTCGTTTACAGAGACTTATTTCTTAAATACTTTATGAATTATTCTAAACAACCACTGCGAAGGCGCCTATTTTGCCTTCGTAACAATCATGGAGTAATAGCTTAACTCTTTATGGCAGAGGTATCATGAAACTTTTGAGAAATATTTCATGTTGTCATTTTTTGTATCAGTTTTGCATACTCTGAATCAAAACTATTTGTTTGATTTTTTAGTTAAAAATAACTTATTTTAATTTCACATTTTTTCTTGTATAAAATAAAATTTTCCTCAGTTTAAGTTAAAAATTTACTCGTTTTGAGGAAAAAATCAGCAAAATTGCCCTCAGTTTGAGTAAAAATTTACTTGATTTGAAAACATTTACTAGGTTTTAGGAAATTTTTTTTTCAGCAAAATTTTACTAAAATTTACTTAGTTTTAGGAAAATTTTGCTTAAATTTAGTAAAAAATTACTTGTTTTTAGGAAAAATTTACTTAGATTTAGGAAAATTTCAGCAAAATTCTACTTATTTAGTAAAAATGTACTTGGTTTCCTAAATTTTAGTTAATTTTAACTCATTATAGGGAAATTTTTTTTTGAGTGTAGATGAAAACCCCCCCCAGGGGAAAATCCTGCGCACGGGCCTGGTGGAGTGTATAAATATGGTAACCTAGTAGACGCATATGCTACCAAAAATTGGTTGGTTAAAAATCCAGAGGAGTCAAAGTTTGTAAGGTGTTGATGTTGAACATAATGTAATATTTACACTTCAATGGCGGTAAAAATACAAATTTAAAATAGAAATAATTCCATATATTTTTTTATTTTTTTTTTCTTCGACCTCTTTGGAAACTGGCCAGTAAATCCAGGCGCCAAGAGTGTCTTATTTGATAACGAAGATGTACATCGATTTCGACATTGTTCTCATTTCTTGTGTATTTTACCAACTATTGTTCTCACTTCTTAATTATTTCACAGGGTTCAGACGATGTAAGCTATCGCGGTGGCAACGAGTTCCTAACGCCCAATATCGACGCCTTGGCCTATCATGGGAAAATTCTGAATCGCATGTATGCACCGCCTATGTGTACGCCTTCCAGATCTGCTTTATTAACTGGATTATATCCAATACATACAGGTGGGCTATTTGAAACATCAGCAAAATCTTGTTATTTTAATAACACACTCCTAGGTTCTCAGCATTATGTGATTGTCAATGAGGAACCTTGGGGTATTTTGGAAAATCAAACAACCATGGCGGAGATCTTCCAGGCGCGTGGCTATTCCACGAACTTGCTGGGCAAATGGCATTTGGGTATGGGCCGGCGAGAGTTTACACCGCTCCACAATGGTTTCGATTATCATTATGGTTATTGGGGTGCCTTTGTGGACTACTATCGCAAGCGATCCAAAATGCCGGTGAGTATTTGCAATAGTTACTCTTTGATTTTATTGATGGTTTGTGATTTATTTTATTCCAGAATGAATTTAGTTTGGGTTATGATTTTCGCAAAAATCTTGAGGTGGAATGTCCACCGAATAATTCCTATGTTACCGATTTGTTGACTTCCGAGGCGGAACGTATTATTTTGGAAAATTCCGGCTCTAAACCTTTGTTTTTGTTGGTTACTCATTTGGCTCCGCATACGGCCAACGATGATGAGCCTTTACAGGCTCCGGCAGAGGAAGTGGAGAAATTTTCCTATATTCCAGATATAAGAAGGCGAACGTATGCGGGTAAGAATTTTGGTCAACTCGAGAGTAATGTATGGAAAGATTAGTATCAGATTCTTGGTATCTTTGAGCCAAATCTTATGAGATTCTGTCCGTCATTCCGCTGACTTCTGAAGAGAGTTCATGGAACTTGGCTCGCTATTACATGGATCAATGATAATATCTGTGCGTTAAGTTTGGTCAGCTGGAGAGTAATGTATGCTAAGATTAATATAAGATTCTTGGTATCATTTAACCAAATTTTATGCGAGTCTTTCCGTCATTCCGATGACTTCTGAAGAGAGTTCATAGAACTTCGCTCGCTATTACATGGATCAGTGGCCCTATCTGTGGTTAAGTTAAGATCCAAGGATTTGACATTATCTCTCTCTATTTTCTCTCTCTCTCCCGCCCAGCTATGGTCACAAAACTGGATGAAAGTGTGGGAAAAATCATTAAGGCCCTAGATAAGGCCGACATGTTGGGCAATTCCATTGTTTTATTCTATTCCGATAATGGTGGACCCTCGGTGGGGATGTTTAACAATACCGGTTCCAATTGGCCTCTAAGAGGAGTAACTATTCCTAACCTCCACCCCAAATGTATGATATGATCTAAAATGTAATCACTACTTTGCAGCAAAAGAACTCACCTTGGGAAGGAGCTATCCGGGTGGCCGGTGCCATATGGAGTCCTCTGCTGAAAAATCGAGGTTCCATTTACCAACAACCCATCTACTCGGGAGACTGGCTGCCCACATTGGCTGCAGCGGCCAAAATTAATTTGAACTCTTTCAATTTGAAATTGGATGGCATCAATTTGTGGCCCGATTTGGTAGCCGGCAAAACTAGCACGCTCCCCCTTAAGCACAAAGAACGTGAAATTGTCCATATGCTGGACGATATATGGCACTTGACGTCCTACATGAAGGGCCAATATAAATACATAAATGGCACCACCTTAGATGGCCAGTACGATGAGGTTTTGTTACAGAGAAATCCCAACGTTAGCGATCCCAGAGCCAATGCTTATGGCAAAGTTATACGATCTTCTGTAGCCTCCTCATCTCTGCAGAGATACGATAGCTTCCCTTTAACGAATTTGCGCATTAAAGATTTACGTTCGCAGTCAGCCATACAGTGTGGTCGCCTGGGGGGAGGAGCTTCGTGTAACCCTCTAAGTGAGGAGTGTCTCTTCAATGTTTGGCTCGATCCTTGTGAGCAAAATAATTTGGCTCGTAATCCCAAATATGGTCACATTTTGCGTGAGATGCGTGAACGTTTGGGGAGATTTAGAAGAACGGCTGTCACGCCAAAGACTGGAGGCAGCATACCGGAGTATGATCCAGCGCGCCACGATTGTACGTGGACCACTTATATGCAGGAGTCGCCAACAGAATGTAAGTTTTTCCTACAGGATTTTTTAGTTGTTGGGAATATTTTTGTTGATTTGATTGTGTTGCTGTTCTCTTGCAGATACTTTGGAATGTGACTACAGTTCGCCACCATGTCAAGCTTAGGAAAGCAATAAATTAAAATGTGTAAATAAACATTTCAATTCTAATAAAACTACAGCTTTCATTTGGGTCTGAAATGCAATTTTTATACCCTCCACCTAAGGGTATATAACACCATTTGTTACACCTGGAAATATAGACATGAGACCCTATAAAGTATATATCTTGATCGTTATAAAATTCTAAGACGATCTAACCATGCCCGTCCGTTTGTTGAAAGCATCTAAACGAAAGGAGCTAGGATGTCCAAATTTTGCACAAATATATCTTATAGTCGTAGATCGGTTGGGATTGAAACTTGGGGGAAATCGGCCCAAAGAGAAAAATCTTTCCCTCGCAAGGACTGGAACAACCCCTAATATTTTAGAGTATTTAAGAATATTTTTTCAATATGTCTGCTCGTAAAGGGTGATTTTTTAAGAGCTTGATAACTTTTTTTTAAAAAAAACGCATAAAATTTGCAAAATCTCATCGGTTCTTTATTTGAAACGTTAGATTGGTCCATGACATTTACTTTTTGAAGATAATTTCATTTAAATGTTGACCGCGGCTGCGTCTTAGGTGGTCCATTCGGAAAGTCCAATTTTGGGCAACTTTTTCGAGCATTTCGGCCGGAATAGCCCGAATTTCTTCGGAAATGTTGTCTTCCAAAGCTGGAATAGTTGCTGGCTTATTTCTGTAGACTTTAGACTTGACGTAGCCCCACAAAAAATAGTCTAAAGGCGTCAAATCGCATGATCTTGGTGGCCAACTTACCGGTCCATTTCTTGAGATGAATTGTTCTCCGAAGTTTTCCCTCAAAATGGCCATAGAATCGCGAGCTGTGTGGCATGTAGCGCCATCTTGTTGAAACCACATGTCAACCAAGTTCAGTTCTTCCATTTTTGGCAACAAAAAGTTTGTTAGCATCGAACGATAGCGATCGCCATTCACCGTAACGTTGCGTCCAACAGCATCTTTGAAAAAATACGGTCCAATGATTCCACCAGCGTACAAACCACACCAAACAGTGCATTTTTCGGGATGCATGGGCAGTTCTTGAACGGCTTCTGGTTGCTCTTCACTCCAAATGCGGCAATTTTGTTTATTTACGTAGCCATTCAACCAGAAATGAGCCTCATCGCTGAACAAAATTTGTCGATAAAAAATTTCGAACCGAACACTGATTTTGGTAATAAAATTCAATGATTTGCAAGCGTTGCTCGTTAGTAAGTCTATTCATGATGAAATGTCAAAGCATACTGAGCATCTTTCTCTTTGACACCATGTCTGAAATCCCACGTGATCTGTCAAATACTAATGCATGAAAATCCTAACCTCAAAAAAATCACTCTTTATTTCTTGATATTGTGTATGCGCATTCCCCTATAACAAAAAAGGGGTGAAATGGGGCAAAAAGGGATAAAAATGGTACATATCAAACGACAACAGCTAGAAACACGAAATTCTAATTGAGTAGATAAATAATATGAAATTATTTTTTCCAAATTCGTACTTTTATGGGGTAAAATGGGAATAGAGGGATTGTTTGCCATACGCTGTCTTTTCTTTTAGCAGGCCTGCAGCCAAGATTTCTGATTTATTTCTGATTTCTTTTGGAAGGCAAGGAGGAGGTTACTCTCTTAAAGGACAAAAACGCATATCTAGCGGCCTTCCAGCAGATCTACTTTAAAATGCGAATCAATAATAATATTTTTTTTTTGGATTGGACAGAAAAGTCATCCTTCGTGGCCTACACTCAGAAAAATAGCATTCTTAAATCTGAGTAAAGTCCATACTCCAATTTAGTTTAACAATTTTACTCCAGTTTAGGAAAAATTTCTTTACGAGAAGGAAAATTAAATACATATGAAAAAATAGTACATGTACTCAAAAAAGTAAGTAGTAAATTTACTTAAAAACAGTTTATTGGACCTAATAAAAACTTCTTACAATTAAGTATATTCATACTTGTGCGGAAGAAAATTTACTAGCTTTTAAGACAGAAAAAAATGCAGAATTTTTTTGTATGGAAAAAATCCATTTAGGAAGTTTTTACTTAAAAATGTCTTTATTACTTCAAATAAAGTAAATAAGTGTAATTAAATTTATGCCATGTTCCTCATACATTCAAGTATAAATGAACTTATAAAAAAATATTTCAGTTTGTTTAGAAAAATACATGAATAGTAGTCTAAGAAGCAATTCTCGTTCGTTAGCCGAGACTTTCTTCATAAGTACTTCAAATATTACTCTAAACAATCACTGCGAAGGCGCCTACCTAGCCTCCGCAGCAGTCATGGTGAAATATCTCAACTCTTTATGGTGTGAGTAAGATGAAACCTTTGAGAACTATACCATGTTGTCATTTTTCATATGAGTGTTGCATACTCTGAAGCGAAATAATTTATTTCAATTATCAGTATAGTCGTAGTCAGACTGAATACAAATTTACTTAGTTTAAGGAAAATTTTAGTCAGGCTGAGTACAAATTTACTTGGTTTAAGGAAAAATTTCCGAAAATTTTCCTCAGATTGAATATAAATTTACTTGGCATGACTACAAATTTACTTAGCTGGAGTAACAATTTACTTGGATTAAGGAAAAAAATCGGAATATTTTCCTCAGTTTGAGTATAAATTTACTTGATTTGAGTAAAATTTCTTAAAGATTTTCCTCAGATTAAGAAAATATTTACTTGATTTGAAGAAAATTTTTCCTCAGTTTGAGTAAATTTTACTTGCTTTGAGGAAAAGTTGAACTCGAATCAAGTTCAAAGCATATCCTATTTTCAAGGAAAAGTTTGTACTTGATGTGAGAAATTATTGCCTTAGCGCTATACGAAGTTCAATTTTCCTCAGTTTTAGTACATATTTACTTAATCCGTGGCATATTTTTTTCTGAGTGTATAGAGTATAGAGTGTATAGAGTATACTTTATGAATAGAGATATAAATGTGTACTACTGCTCCTTTAAAGTTTTATCTACCCTGACACATGAATAGGCTAATATGGGTTCATAGACATGTCTGTCATACTCTGCATTCTATTAGCAGGCCTGCAGCCTGGACTTCTCATAGAAGGTCACTCACTCACTGTCTAATATATAATTTTTTGGAAGACAAGAGGTACTCTCTTACTGTACAAAAACTATGTCTAGATGTCGTATAATATACCTTCCTTTAAAATGTGAACCAATAATTTCTAACAACTCGTTTAGAAGGCAAAGAAATTGCATCCTTATGTGTATCTTTAAGACATGTATCCCTATGACATACTTATCGTTTTCTGCTATTCCTGTTTGTGGAGGGCATTTTTGAATGTCTACATAATGAATCTCTAGAGAGAAGAGTAGGTCTCTCAATTTCCTCAACTGAACTAAAAAGGTTGGACTGAAAGTGGGCAAGGCCAACAGTATGATAACATCCAACAGGGTATTAATATTTAAATATTTTGTTGTAAATATGGTTAGAAGTTTCCCCACTTTCCGACGAAAACATTCGAAATTGGTAGAACGATAATATGGAATCTATATCAAAAGAATTACACATTACTCTGTGCGACAGTCCAGAAACTCTGGGAGGTGATATTATTTTTTTTTGGTAGATATTGTCCAGTAGAATAAAAATCTATTTGAAATTTCCCATTCACCTCAAAAATCTTGAGTTACGTGTTAAAAACAGGTTGTTCGTATTTTTGCACATTTATAAGCCTGTAACATAGTTGGTTACACTGTGCAACATTTTTGAAGTCATTTCAAAATAACCATATACGGACACCGCTACATGATAAAAGACCAAAAAAAAAAAAGACCCGTGTTTTTTTTTTCCCCAAAGTCATGCACTTTTTTTTATGGGCCCCCAGAGATTTGAGGCCTCGGTGTAATTTTTGGAAAAAAGTGATCATATTCTCAGGCTCATATCTTGCAAACCGTTCGGAAATCAAAAAAACTTCATCTTCAAGGTCAAAATCGCAAAAAACTTAAAAAATTCAATTTTTTTAACCTTTTTTCCCCTGTTCAGGTCCATAGGTAGCAAACCGCTGAAAATTCAGGGAAACAATCAACTACACAAATGTACCTAAGATCTCAATAAACAACTTTCTAGAACATATGAACTTCCTAGGAATTATTCTTAACACCGTTTAGGTAGCGCTTAGGTAGCCGCAAAATTGAAAAATTTCCCAAAAATTAGATTTTTTTCCTTTCACTGTGCAACATTTTTGAAGTCATTTCAAAATAACCATATTTTATATGTTCACAATTTTTGTTCTTTATGACAAGAGCTAGAACTTTGCCTCAGAGAGTAAATCAAAATTCCGGTTTGCAAGATATGAGCCTGAGAATATGATCACTTTTTTCCAAAAATTACAGCGAGGCCTCAAATCTCTGGGGGCCCATAAAAAAAAGTGCATGACTTTGGGGGAAAAAAAACACGGGTCTTTTTTTTTGGTCTTTTATCATGTAGCGGTGTCCGTATATGGTTATTTTTTTCGTGTTGCACTGTGTTATCAACCGAATAGGATTTGATAAGAAGAAACCTGTAGCTTTCGATACCTTATTTACGAAAACTTAAAAAATCTGAGTGTTTTTTTCATGCAAATAAAATTTTTCGTCAATTTCTCAACTCTGACAATTATTTTGTTTGGTAACCGTATCACTTTTAAAGTTATTTAAATAACATTTAGTAAGGAGTAAAACGCCACTTTGTTTTTAAAAATCTGTTAGTAATTCACTGATGTATTGAAGTGTTTATTAATACAAAATTTTTGCAAAAATACAACTTTTGGTTCACATTTCTCGTTTTTTATGAAGAATACAAATGGTACCAACCAAACGGCTGCACCTAGAATAATGATATTCGGTGTATACATTCCTCTGATTGCGTAGACACGTCAAATAAAAGTTGTTTTTTTTTTTTCAAATTCGTACTTTCAAGGGATACAATGGGTACAGGGGGATAAAAATAGTACCAACTAATCTATTGCAGCTAAAATGATGAAATTCGGTGAGTACATACCTCTAATTGCGTAGGCACGTAAAATAAAGAGATTTCACGAATCATTAGAGCTACAATCATGGAAGTCGGTGTATAGATTCCTCTGACTGCTTAGACTCGAACAAATAAAATGATTTTTCCTCTACTTTATACTTTTACGGCAAAAATTTATTGAATCATGAAGTTGGGTTATTTTGCACTATGTACGTGAAATGATGGATTTTCAAAATTTCTACTTTTGGAATTAAACGTAGAATAGAATGGAAATACAGGGTTTTCCAACAAGAGTTGTTATTTTGGTATTCAAAGAAAAATGCCTTTTTTTAAGATAAATGACCGGATGTTTATTTCATAATAAAGAGGAAGGTATGCCGTTAATAATGAAAAACAACATCTGTCAAATGCCCACCACGACCCGCTTACAGGACCATATCCTTTTCATGAAATTTTCCATAACCAAATCGCAAAGTGGCTGCCCTATGTCCTCGAAGCCTCACGAATTCTGTCTTTGAAGTCTTGAATCGACGCTGGGCTGTTGGCGTAGACCTTATCTTTCACGTGGCCCCAAAGGAAGAAGTCGCAAGGTGTTAAATCACAAGATCTCGGTGGCCAATTGTGATCACCTCTTCGAGATATAACACGGTCCGGAAACTTTTTCTGTAAAAGAACAATGGTTTCGTTGCATGTGTGGCACGTAGCGCCGTCTTGTTTAAAGTAAACGTTGTCCAGATCAATACCATCCAACTCCGACCATAAAAAATCATTAATCATCTCTCGATAGCGCAATCCATTCACCGTAACTGTTGATCCAACCTCATTTTCGTAGGTCCAATGACCCCGCCGGACCATAAACCGCACCAAACAGTTACACGATGAGGATGGAGAGGCTTCTCTTCACAATAACTCTTTGGTTTTCCGAGCCCCAGATGCGACAATTTTGCATGTTGACGTAGCCACCGAGGTGGAAATGGGCCTCATCAGTCAAGATGATTTTTCGATGGAATTCCGGATCATTTTCATTCATGAATTTTAATAATTTCAATGCGTTGTTGAAGCGTGTATTGTTCCATTTTTAGTAATGGCGTAGGTTCTACTTGCCAAATGTCAAAGAATAAAAGCTTCAAAAGTGACAGCTACCGAAATACTGGGTGATTCAAAATAACACCTCTTGTCGGAAAACCGGTACAACCCACTATCTACCAATATTTATGGTATTTAAGTTCTTTTGAAAATATAAATATAACAATAATTGTCTTGAAGTGTTATTTCGATATATGGGAAAATCTACAAAATAGTCCGATTTCAATTTTGAAAAATTAAAAATTTCAAATTAGAGGCACACGTTTTATTTTAGCGTCAACTTGTTAAAAATACGTTAAATATAAATAATGTGCTCGCGTGCATCATTTTTCTCAAGTGCTGAAGAAGTTATAATCGGATTGTCCCTTTTGGTTCTATTGCAAGTTAAGCCTGAAAACCCTATGAAAATCAACAAAATTTAACCTAAAATGGCTCTCGGTACCAAAATAATAATTCGATCTATTTAGCACTTACACACATTATTAGTAGTACCCATATTCACCGATCACACAGGGTTATTTTACAAACTGCGGATGTGCTCTTCAAAAAATATGAAATTTCATGATCTGCACGCATCGACCTGATGATGTTCGTACTGTCATAATCTCCTTGTCGCTGAAGGCACACCAAATCGTCCGGTCGCCTTTTGTTAGTATCTCTGTCGTTTATAATCCAATTACGTTCACGCTGAAAGCGCAAAAAAGAAAATTGTATCAATTTTCGTTTTATGCAAAAACAGAGTGGCAGATTTTGAAGAGCTACCATTTATTCCTCAGTGATGGCACACGCCCTTTTCAACATATAGAAGATTCCGCAACATCATTACTATCATACACAAAAAGATCAGAATGATTTTCTCTTATGCTGAAAAAGTTATAGCCAAAAGAGTTGAACAACTCCCGAAAGTTACAAGCAAAAATAGGGTAAATTAGGGTAGACCTTAGCTCAGTAGACTACGTTAACAGCATAATTTTAAAACTTTAGGATGATGGCGAGGTTAAACTCGTCGTTTTGAAAATTATGACACTCTCAGAAATATTATATATTGCTCTTAAAGCGGTTAGAAGCCTGAGTGACATGGAATCCTACTATACCATAGATTTGCCCATATATAGTGTACATTTATTGGTACCCTTGCCTTATAAGAAATAATAAAAATATTGTATTTATTTATAAAATTATTTTTCCAATATTTGCATTTCTTTTGGTTTGACTATATTAAACAAAAATTATATTTTCCTGTAATATTACGGAACTTCTACGAAAATCGACATCCTCTGTAGAAATGTTTAAAGCATCCTCGGTCACAGCAAATTTCCGCCAGCAAGTTCTACAAACATCTCTGAATCCCCATCCCGTATTTTAGACACGATAGTCCACATCAGATGAGCCTCCTCGAGCACAGCAAATTTTCCGCCCACAAGTTCGAAAAATATCCCTGATGGTGACAGGTGAATCTTGTGTAATTTTTGCTATACAAGAAATATCCACCAAGGGTAACTTTTCTATAAAAAAATATTTCAAATAATATTCTTCTAGGAATTCCCTATATTTTTAGTAAAGTAGACCGCACAGATCAGTTTCCTATGTGAAATTTTCTGTGAGAGGAAGTCTATTTCAGGTTATTATTTTCGAGAAAAAGTGAATAACACTGTGCTACAGTCCCAAAAATCCTAGAAAGCGAGGCTATTTTCCTAGGTGTTATGTAATAAGACAAGAATTTGTGTGTGAAATTTCACAATTTTACAGGTAAAGCTGGAACTTAGTTGATTACCAACCGATTTTCAATTTTTAATGTGACTTGAAAAGTCGACGAAGTCCAAAAAAATACCTAAAATTCATCGTACCAGCTAAAAAAAATGAAAAAATGACTAGATTTCGCTTTTCCTACTAAAATAGCCGAATTCCCAAAGTGGGGAAAATTTGTTCCAGAATCTGGGATTTTTACTAAAATGATCGTCATGCCTTTATTCTGTTTTGATGAATTTTTTAATATTTGTTTTTGTATATCTAAATCTGAACCGATCTTACCCACTTGCACCATAGGTTTTTGTAAAGAGTGATTTTTTTGAGGTTAGGATTTTCATGCATTAGTATTTGACAGATCACGTGGGATTTCAGACATGGTGTCAAAGAGAAAGATGCTCAGTATGCTTTGACATTTCATCATGAATCGTCTTACAAACGAACAACGCTTGCAAATTATTGAATTTTATTATCAAAATGCGTGCTCTGTTAAGAAAGTTCATTGCGCGCTTCCATTTTATGGTCAGTTTAATCGACCCACTGAAGCGGCTATTCGGGCTATTGTGACTAAATTTCGCACCAAATTTACATTGTTGGACATTAAACCACCAACACGCTTACGTAGAGTGCGAACTGAAGAAAATATCGCAGCTGTATCGACCAGTGTTAATGATGACCACCAATTTTCGATTCGTCGCCGTTCGCACCAATTGGGTCTCTGTTACTCAAAAACGTGGAAATGCCAAAATTGGACTAAGCGGATGGACCACCTAAGACGCAGCCGCGGTCAACATTTAAATGAAATTATCTTCAAAAAGTAAATGTCATGGACCAATCTAACGTTTCAAATAAAGAACCGATGAGATTTTGCAATTTTTATGCGTTTTTTTTTTAAAAAAAGTTATCAAGCTCTTAAAAAATCACCCTTTACTTGGATTATAAGCTGTTGTGCCAAATTTAAAGAAAATCAAGTACAATATGTCGTTTCTAGAGCGGAAAATGTCAAATCGGGAGATAGATTTGTATGAGGGCTATATCTAAATCTGAACCGATCATACCCAATTTTTGCATAGGTGTTTCTAGTTGGGATATAAGATGTTGTGCCAAATTTAAAGAAAATCGAGTACAATATGTGGTTTCTAAAGAGGCAAAAGTCAAATCGGGAGCGACATTTGTGTGGGGGCTATATCTAAATCTGAACCGATCTTAGCCACTTTCTACATAGTTGTTTCTAGTTGGTTTATAAGATGTTTTGCCAAATTTAAAGAATATCGGGCTCAGTATACGGTTTCTAGAGCGGAAAATGTCAAATCGGGTGCGACATTTGCATGGGGGCTATATCTAAATCTGAACCGATCATACCCAATTTTTGCATATGTGTTTCTAGTTGGGTTATAAGATTTTGTGCCAAATCTAAAGAAAATCGGGTAGAATATGTGGTTTCTAGAGCGGAAAATGTCAAATCGGGAGCGAGATTTGTATGGGGGATATATCTAAATCTGAACCGATCATACCCAATTTTTGCATATGTGTTTCTAGTTGGGTTATAAGATTTTGTGCCAAATCTAAAGCAAATCGGGTAGAATATGTGGTTTCTAGAGCGGAAAATGTCAAATCGGGAGAGATATTTGTATGGGGGCTATATCTAAATCTGAACCGATCATACCCAATTTTTGCACATGTATTTCTAGTTGGATTATAAGATGTTGTGCCAAATTTACAGAAAATCGGTTACAGTATGTGGTTTCTAGAGCGGAAAATGTCAAATCGGGGGCAACATTTGTAGTACCATTTATATCTAAATCTGAACCGATTTGCCTCAAATTAAATAGCGTTCGTCCTTGATCCACAAAACTTATTTGCGCCAATTTTTGTTAAGATCGGACTATAATTTGATTATAACAATAGATGGACAGACAGACAGACGGACATTGCTAAATCGACTCCGAAAGTGATTCTATGTCGATCGGTATACTAAACAATGGGCCTATCTCGCTACCTTTTGGGCGTTACAAACAAGAGACATAATACTCTCGTGGAGTGTATAAAAATTGAAAAACTATGTGTTTGCTGGACAAATACACACCGATTTTACAACAATGCATTTTTTTAATGTTACAACAACAAAAACCGTAAATTTTTACTCAAAATAAAAAAAATCACATTGTCATTGCCAAATAGAAAATAAATATTGGTATCAAAACAAATTAAAAAAATATTTTGTATTGCCTTTTTGGACTTAGCCGCAATAACCTCGATGCTGTTGGGTACAATTTTAAGAATTTTTATTTTGAGTGAAATTTTAACTTTGTTTAGATTTTTGTTATCGCAACTGTTTTTTTTTTAAGTCAGGATAACTAAGTCTTAAAGAAAAACAGCCCTTATGTATATATCGATAGGTCTCAGTTTCTTCTTTTTAATTTCGTTGAAAAAATTGAAAGTTAGTTGATATTCAACTACATTACAGGCTTATAAGTATGCAAAATCTATTTTTACCCATAAGTTGAGTAATTTGGGGGCTGTTTGAGAAATTTCACAGAGAAATGGTACTACTTTCTAGGTGTTTCTACTCCATTCCTATTTTGTATCACTATCTATCTATAGACAGTGAAAAGAATATTTAATAAATCACCCTTTATTTATTTTAATCTGTTCATGAAACAAAGCAAAGTTTAATTTTAGGCGCCGAGAAACGCAGCATTGTTCTTTCATCCGAACCGATCCGACTTAATAAACATATATTAACGTTAGGCCATATCGATGTATTTATTTTCTATTTGTAATAATAAATAAAGTATTTTTCACAAAAAGCTAATATTTTTAACAAACACCCAGTAAGACGAAATTTTTACAATAGGAAAACGGTTTTAATAAAATTTCTAGAAATTGACCAAAGAGCCATATGAGTTAGTTCATACCTCGGTATTCTTTTCATAAAAATATTTTATACATGTTTTTTGAAAAAAATAAAAATGGTCACTATTTATGACCAATTTAATTGTGGTGAAATTACGATGTGTTCAAAAAGGTGTGTTCATTCAATCGCCTGAAATACTCCTGGAATACTTTAACGATTTTAATGTACTATATCTTGTTGTGAAGGTTAATTATTTCTAAGAAACTGAAGTGGTAGGTAATCGCTACGTTCGATTTTTTTACAAATTTATTTGTTTTATTTTGATTTTCGAACTTATAATATAAAGGGTGATTTTTTAAGAGCTTGATAACTTTTTTTTTAAAAAAACGCATAAAATTTGCAAAATCTCATCGGTTCTTTATTTGAAACGTTAGATTGGTCCATGACATTTACTTTTTGAAGATAATTTCATTTAAATGTTGACCGCGGCAGCGTCTTAGGTGGTCCATTCGGAAAGTCCAATTTTGGGCAACTTTTTCGAGCATTTCGGCCGGAATAGCCCGAATTTCTTCGGAAATGTTGTCTTCCAAAGCTGGAATATTTGCTGGCTTATTTCTGTAGACTTTAGACTTGACGTAGCCCCACAAAAAATAGTCTAAAGGCGTCAAATCGCATGATCTTGGTGGCCAACTTACCGGTCAATTTCTTGAGATGAATTGTTCTCCGAAGTTTTCCCTCAAAATGGCCATAGAATCGCGAGCTGTGTGGCATGTAGCGCCATCTTGTTGAAACCACATGTCAACCAAGTTCAGTTCTTCCATTTTTGGCAACAAAAAGTTTGTTAGCATCGAACGATAGCGATCGCCATTCACCGTAACGTTGCGTCCAACAGCATCTTTGAAAAAATACGGTCCAATGATTCCACCAGCGTACAAACCACACCAAACAGTGCATTTTTCGGGATGCATGGGCAGTTCTTGAACGGCTTCTGGTTGCTCTTCACTCCAAATGCGGCAATTTTGTTTATTTACGTAGCCATTCAACCAGAAATGAGCCTCATCGCTGAACAAAATTTGTCGATAAAAAAAGCGGATTTTCTGCCAACTTTTCTAGGGCCCATTCACTGAAAATTCGACGTTGTGGCAGATCGTTTGGCTTCAGTTCTTGCACGAGCTGTATTTTATACGGTTTTACACCAAGATCTTTGCGTAAAATCTTCCATGTGGTCGAATAGCACAAACCCAATTGCTGCGAACGGCGACGAATCGACATTTCACGGTCTTCAGCAACACTCTCAGAAACAGACGCAATATTCTCTTCTGTACGCACTGTACGCATTCGTGTGGTTGGTTTAATGTCCAATAAAGTAAACTGAGTGCGAAACTTGGTCACAATCGCATTAATTGTTTGCTCACTTGGTCGATTATGTAGACCATAAATCGGACGTAAAGCGCGAAACACATTTCGAACCGAACACTGATTTTGGTAATAAAATTCAATGATTTGCAAGCGTTGCTCGTTAGTAAGTCTATTCATGATGAAATGTCAAAGCATACTGAGCATCTTTCTCTTTGACACCATGTCTGAAATCCCACGTGATCTGTCAAATACTAATGCATGAAAATCCTAACCTCAAAAAAATCACTCTTTATTATTATTAGTTTTTTAAATTTTAAAGCAGTGATAGATGCATGTTTTAGCGACTGTGTGTGTTTGGAAGTGGTGGGTCCTATTTTTTACATTTTTTTTTTTCAAAATATTTTTTGCAAAATCACCCAAATCAATCAAAATATTTCTTCATTATCGCCCATATTTCATGTCAAATGTCGAATTTCATAGCATTACGAATTTATTATAAAAATGCGTGCTCTGTTAAGAAAGTTCATCGCGCGCTTCATTTTATGGTCAGTTTAATCGACCCACTGAAGCGGCTACTCAGGCTATTGTGACTAAATTTCGCACCAAATTTATATTGTTGGACATTAAACCACCAAAACGCTTACGTAGAGTGCGAACTGAAGAAAATATCGCAGCTGTATCGGCCAGTGTTAATGATGACCATCAATTATCGATTCGTCGCCGTTCGCAGCAATTGGGCCTCTGTTACTCAAAAACGTGGAAATGCCAAAATTGGACTAAGCAGATGGACCATTTGAGGCGCAGTCAAGTTCAACATTTGCATGAAATAATCTTCAACCATTAAATTATATGGACCGTACTATCGATTCAAATAAAGATTTCATGCGTTTTTCTGAATTTTATGTGTTTTTTTTTGTGGAAAAACTTTCCTATAACTTTTAAAAAATCACCCTTTATAAGCTTTAATTATACACTCCACGAGAGTATTATTTGTTTGTAACACCCAAAAGGAAGGGAGAAAGACCCATTGTTAATTATACCGATCGACTTAGAATCACTTATTGAATCGATTTAGCAATGTCCGTCTGTCTGTCCATCTATTCTTGTAATCACGATACAGATCGCAATTGTGCACAGAACCAAATGAAACTTTGCACAACAAAGTTTTTCGAGATAAGAACGAACCCTATTTAATTTGAAGAAAATCAGTTCAGATTTAGATATAGCCCCCATGCCCCCATACGAATTTCAACCCCGATTTGACTCTTTTCACTCTAGATACCACATATTAAAACAGATTTGCTTCAAAATTGGCAAAACATCTTATGTTTCAACTAGAAACACATGTGGTAAAAATGTGTGAGATCGGTTCAGATTTATATATAGCTCCCATAAAAATTTCGCTACCGATTTGATTTTTTCCGCTCTAGAAACCACAAATTGTATCAGATTGTCTTCAGATTTGGCAAAACATCTTATGTTTCGACTAGAAACACCTGTGGTAAAATTGTGTTAGATCGGTTCAGATTAATATATAGCTCCCATACAAATTTCGCTCCCGATTTGATTTTTTTCCGCTATAGAAACCACAAATTGTATCAGATTGTCTTCAGATTTGGCAAAACATCTTATGTTTCGACTAGAAACACCTGTGGTAAAATTGTGTTAGATCGGTTCAGATTAATATATAGCTCCCATACAAATTTCGCTCCCGATTTGATTTTTTTCCGCTATAGAAACCACAAATTGTATCAGATTGTCTTCAGATTTGGCAAAACATCTTATGTTTCAACTAGAAACACATGTGGTAAAAATGTGTTAGATCGGTTCAGATTTATATATAGCTCCCATACAAATTTCGCTCCCGATATGATTTTTTCCGCTCTAGAAACCACAAATTGTATCAGATTGTCTTCAGATTTGGCAAAACATCATATATTTTCACTAGAAACACCCATGGTGAATATAGGTCAGATCGGTTCAGATTAATATATAGCTCCCATACAAATTTCGCTCCCGATTTGATTTTTTCCGCTATAGAAACCACAATTTGTCTTCAGATTTGGCAAAACATCTTATGTTTCAACTAGAAACACCTGTGGTAAAAATGTGTTAGATCGGTTCAGATTTATATATAGCTCCCATACTAATTTCGCTCCCGATATGATTTTTTCCGCTCTAGAAACCACAAATTGTATCAGATTGTTTTCAGATTTGGCAAAACATCTTATGTTTCAACTAGAAACACCTATGGTGAAAGTGGGTTCAGATTTAGATATAGCCCCAATACAAATGTTGCTCCCGAATGTTTAACCGATTTTGGCCAAACTTTACATATTATATTTCACCAATAAACAAACATGAAAGAGGGTCACATCGTTTCATGTTCCGTTCAGATGTCCTTTCCTATTTAAAATTTTTTGTCAAACACATAGATTTACAGGATACAAAAATCCTTCCCTATTTCACTTTTTTACAGAATTGAATTGTAACTGGATAGAAAGTGGAGTGTATCATAAGTCGTATCCGTCCGACTTTAGCCTTTCCTTACTTGTTTTAATTTAATTTAGGGTGATTTGTATGGGAGATATTACAGGGGACGTGGCAAACACCTCCATACATCGTGCGGTCAAAGTGATTATAAATTTTTATTAAATGTTATTATGTGTATAGTTGACCTGTTTGATTTTAATGGTTTGTATTATTGTCCGGCTTAAGGTCTCAAGTAAATGAAAACAAGATATTGTTTGTTTATTATTGTGCACTGTGCACTGACTGGACACACACCCAACTTTGACGACGTAGACATATTAACAGAAGAGAGTAACTACCATAGGAGATATACATTAGAAATGCTCTACATTACGGACGTTCCTACTGAAAAGAGACTAAATTACAAGCCAGACACAGACAAATGCGCACACATATACAGAAATATCATACACAAGAATAGGAAAGACGGACAGTAGTTGACAAAAACTTGTGAAAGTGGAAGGATCGTTTTGTTTTTATATCCTCCACCTCCAGGATGGGGGTATATTCACTTTGTCATTCCGTTTGTAACACCTTGAAATATTCATCGGAGACCCCATAAAGTATATATATTCTGGGTAGTGGTAAAATTCTAAGACGATATAGCCATGTCCGTCTGTCTGTCTGTTGAAAGCACGATAGCGGCCGAACGAAATGAGCTAGGAGGTTCAAATTTTTCCTAAATGTGTCTTATGGTTGTAGATCGCTTGGGATTGAAAGTGGGCGAAATCGGCCCAGAGGGAAAAATATTTCCCTCACAAGTACTGAAAATACCCCTAATATTTAGAGTATTTCAGCCTGTTTTTGAACATATTAGCTTGTATTTACCTGATATTCCCTTTTTAGCATAAAAGGGCACCATAGAGTGATTTTTATTTGTAGGGGGCGAAATGGGACAAAAAGGGATAAAAATGGTACCTATCAAACGACAACAGATAGAAATACGAAATTTGGCCTGTCCATTCCTCTAATAGAGTAGATACATAATATAAAAGTATTTTTTCTAAATTCGTACTTTTAAGGGGTTAAATGGGGATAGAGGGATAAAAATAGTACCAACCTAACGGCTGCACCTAGAATAATGAAATTTGATATATACATTCCTCTGATTGCGTAGACACGTAAAATAAAATAACATTCCAAAATTCGTACTTTTTGGGGTTCAAATGGAAAAAGGGGATAAAAATAGTACCTACTAAATGACTGCAGCTAGAATCATGAAATTCGGAGTAGACATTCCTCTGACTGCGTAGACACGAAAGATAAAACGTTTTTTCCAAATTTGTACTTTCAAGGGATACAATGGCTACAGGGGATAAAAATAGTACCAACTAAACGGCTACAGCTAGAATGATGAAATTCAGTGTGTACATCCCTCTAATTGTGTAGATACGTAAAATAAAGAGATTTTAGATAGTCGTACTCTTGAGGGGGCAAAGTTGGAAAAAGGAGATAAAAATGGTACCAACAAAATGGCCGCTGAATCGTGGAAGTCGGTGTATACATTCCTCTGACTGCATAGCCACGTTAAATATTTTTTTCCAAATTCGTACTTTATTTTGTTGCTTTTACGACAAAAAATGGTAGAATCATGAAGTTGTCTTATACTGCGTACGTGAGAGATAAGGTATTTTCAAAATTTATACTTTTGAAATTAAAATAGGATGGAAATACAACCAACCAAAGGACTGTAGCTGAAAATACACTCTTTATCCCCCAATATTTAGGGCATTTATGATTGCTCCCTTATAGTTACTTTATGAATTGAAATATTATATGCATTATATATATAGTATACAAATATTGGTAGCCTTGGCTTATTAATTAAATTTCTTATATTCATACAGTTCAAATTTGTTGCGGACATTCCTCTTGTAGCTTGGAAGCACCACAAAAAAATAAAAATTAAAAAGAGGGATAAAAATGGGACCTACCAAACCGCTGAAGTTGAAATCATGAAATTCGGTGTATACATTCTGACTATGAATACTCGAAAAAGTGTTTTTTTCGAAATTTGTACATTTGGGCGGAGAATGGGGCGAATGGGGATATCTTTAAAATTTATATTTTTTTATCACTTTGTCTGTATCTGAAAATGCTTCTTTCTAATGTCGACTGATTGCCGATTTTAAACAGTGCGCATAAGTACACATTATAGTTTGAAATATTAAACAACTATAGTAATGTGCATACAAATATCACAATTTTCGTAATATCGTAATTGGCTATGTAAAGTCGACATCCTTTAATCTGCTGGTAATACTGTGGAATGCACTCCCTGGTGGAGGGTATATAAGATTCGGCCCGGCCGAACTTAACGCCTTCTTACTTGTTTAAAATGTAATAATATTAATTGTTTAAAAATTGTTTGGATATTGATTGTTATTCTTATGTATATTTGCTTAGTGTAACGCCCCTGAGGATGATCGACGAAGTCGTTCGAGGAACAAATTTGAAAAATAAAATAATAAACAAACAATATCTTGTTTTTATTTTACTTGAGACCTTAAGCCGGACAATAATACAAACCTTTTTTATTAAATATCAAAATATAGCTGAAGGGGCGTGGAAAATTCGCCCAACTTACACTAAGTTTGGGGAAAATATTACGATTTGCAAAGTTTGAATAGATTCCTTAACTCATCGTACACCATCAGGAACTTGTTTACAAAGATTGTATACAAAGAATCGCCATTGTTGTCTGCCTATAGCTACTTTTTATTTTTACTTTTGTAAGCGGAAATTAAATGGAGAATTAATTCGTTTTCAATCTATACATTTTTATTTTTTTAAGCCCACATCTAATCTCATGGTTGGGATAAAATAATAAATCAATTGATTCTTTTTATATAGCAATTTTTTAGGATTAAAAGGGAGAAAAAATTACAAGCGACATTTCTAGGAAGTTTTGCTGTTGGAATTTTATATGGAATCGAACAATATAAACAATTTGAGATGTCAACGTTCAAAATACGTAAGCGACCTCGTCTAAATATGATTTTTTTTGTAACTCAAATATCTCTTAAAACACATTTTTTGTAGATAATTGCGAGTGCTATCACTGTGTAATCGGTAAATACTTGTAGTTTCTTCCCCGCCTAAAATCGCTACGTTCTAATATAAAAGTAAGTATGAATGACACTGCACGTATTAGTAAATAAGTATAACTATCTCTACTCCTCTGGGAATGTAACTGGTCACCAGTTATTTGAAAGATCATATCATCACTTACAGTGTTGATTGATTGATTGCCAAACCACATGAAATATTAATTATTGCCCAACACCAGCGCAGCGTAGAATATATGCTGCGTTTATCGTAGCGTTTGAAACACGCCCTGACATAATGAACTCAGATACTAGTGGCTGATGTTAAATTAAAATTATATCCTACAGCAGTCTATGGAAGAGGGTAATTATGAGTTATGGCGATTGCCAGGCAGGAAAAGAGTGAAATATCTTGTTTGTCTTTGCCCCTATATTTGATGTGCTATTTATTAGGCTGCTTTCGTATGTATGTGAAAATAATTGTTAATTTTTCCGACTAAAATTAATGTTTGGTTTATGCGTTGTCATAAAACAATTCGACTTTATCTTGAAAGTGATACGACAATGCAACAAAAAAATGTGTCCGAGACCGACAAAATTTATTTATTTGTAGGTATTGAGGCCACACAATTTTTTTATGCATTTTTATTTACTAACATTCCAATTATCGTTGAAAGTACTCTCATTTTTGAAATACAGGTCCGATCACACCCGTTTATATGTCCAATTAAAGGTAAGAATAGTGGCTACAAATATTGCCTATATAATTCCTATAGAAACAGTGGTTTAGGAAGCCTGCAAAAATATTGAAAAAAAAATATTTTTTTTCGGAAAAAAACTTTTATTTTTGTCTGGCACAAAAAATAACAAAAAAAAAACAAGTAAGGAAAGGCTAAAGTCGGGCGGGGCCGACTATATGATACACTCCACTTTCCAACCGAATACAGTCCAACCAAAAAGTGAAAACGGGAAGAATTTTTGTATGTTTCCTAATCATAGGCTAATACGACCTGGTTCGATTTGTCAAATCGATAAGAATATTTGTATCGGGGCTATATCCAAACATGGAATAAAGTGACTAACTTTCACAATAAGTTCTTCCAATTCATATATAGCTTGTTATGCTCACTTTGAAGAAATTCGGTGAAAAATCGTGGTGTCTGGGCCGGAAAATGTCTATCCGGGAGCGAAATTTGTATGGGAGCTATATATAAATCTGAACCGATCTAACACATTTTTACCACAGGTGTTTCTAGTTGAAATACAAGATGTTTTGCCAATTTTGAAGAAAATCTCTTATAATATATTGTATCTAGAGTGAAAAGATTAAAATCGGGAGTGAAATTCGTATGGGAGCTATATGTAAATCTGACCCGATCTGACCCATTTTCACTATGGGTGTTTCTAGGACAAATATAATATATTTCGCCTAATTTGAAGAGGATCTGTTAAAATATGTGGTTTCTAGAGCGGAAAAAGTCAAATCGGGAGCGAAATTTGTATGGGAGCTATAGATAAATCTGAACCGATCTGCCCCATTTTTACCACAGGTGTTTCTAGTTGAAATATAAGATGTTTTGCCAAATCTGAAGACAATATGATACAATATGTGGTTTCTAGAGCGGAAAAAGTCAAATCAGGAGCGAAATTTGTATGGGAGCTATATATAAATCTGAACCGATCTGCCCCATTTTTGCCACAGGTGATTCTAGATGGAATATAAGATGTTTTGCCAAATCTGAAGACAATCTGATACAATTTGTGGTTTCTAGAGCGGAAAAAGTCAAATCGGGAGCGAAATTTGTATGGGAGCTATATATAAATCTGAACCGATCAGCCCCATTTTTACCACAGGTGTTTCTAGTTGGAATATAAGATGTTTTGCCAATTTTGAAGAAAATCTGTTGTAATATGTGGTCTCCAGAGTGAAAAGTGTCAAATCGGGAGAAAATTCGTATGGGGGCTATATCTAAATCTGAACCGATTTTCTTGAAATTAAATAGCGTTCGTTCTTATCCCGAAAAACTTCGTTGTGCAAAGTTTCATTTGGTTCTGTCTACAATTGCGACCTGTATCGTGATTACAAGAATAGATGGACGGACAGACAGACAGACAGACAGACGGACGGACATTGCTAAATCGATTCAAAAAGTGATTCTAAGTCGATCGGTATAATTAACAATGGGTCTATCTCTCTTCCTTTTGGGTGTTACAAACAAATGCACAAAGACATAATACTCTCGTGGAGTGTATAATAATAACAAATAAGGAAAGGCTAAAGTCGGGCGGAGCCGACTATATAATACCCTACACCACTCCCTGCGTATGTACCTCGCTTTGATTACTAAACCCAGGTATTTCATGGCAGCAATTTTATGTAGTTCATTTAATTTATACAGTTACTATAAATTCATCTTTAGTCATATTTAACGTAAAGGGTGTTTTTTATTGGGGTATAGAACTTTAAGTTGGCATCACTTTTTTAACTGGCGGCCATTTTGTCAGCTGTCAAGTGATTAATATTTAGTTTGGTTTGCCATTTCATCATGAACAGGTTGACAAAAGAACAACGCTTGCAAATCGTGCAAATCTATTTCGAAAGTAATGGTTCAGTTCGCGAAGTTCACCGCAAGCTCCGTCCATTTTATGGTCGACATAATCGTCCATCAGAGCAATTAATTCGGTTAACCATGGATCGTTTTCGCACTACGTTTACTCTATGTGATAATACGCATCCGCAGAGACGTCGAACAGTGCGCACCGAAGAAACAATTGCCGCTGTAGAGCAAAGTGTTGAAGAGGACCCGAATGAATCGATTCGCCACCGTGCACAACAATTGGAGCTTTGTCCATCAACTTTATGGAAGATTTTGCCCAAAGATCTTGGCTTGCGACCTTACAAGATCCAGCTTGTGCAAGAATTAAAGCCGCGAGACCATGCAATGCGTCGTGATTTTGGTGTATGGGCCGAAAATGAGATTCATCTCGATGCTGATTTTCATCACAAAATTTTGTTCAGTGATGAGGCTCATTTTTGGTTGAATGGCTACGTCAACAAGCAAAATTGCCGCATTTGGAGTGAAGAGAATCCACATGCGACCCTTGAGACGCCATTACATCCACAAAAACTGACTGTTTGGTGTGCTCTATGGGCTGGTGGAGTCATTGGGCCATACTTCTTCCGAAATAATGCTGGAGAGTCAGTTACCGTTAATGGAGACCGGTATAGAGCCATGATAACCGACTATTTTGTTCCCGAATTGGATGGCATGAATGTGGATGAGTTGTGGTTCCAACAAGACGGCGCTACATGCCACACAGCGCACGTCACAATCGAATTATTGAAGGAAACATTCGATGAGCGCATAATTTCGCGGAATGGACCTGTCAATTGGCCACCAAGATCGTGTGATTTGACACCATTGGATTATTTTTTTTGGGGATATGTGAAGTCGCTCGTCTACGCCAACAAACCAGAAACGTTAGGGGACTTGGAAGCCAACATTCGTGGCGTTATTGCCAACATACGGCCCCATATGCTCGAAAAAGTGGTTGAAAATTGGACCTGTAGAATTGGCTATATTCGAGCCAGCCGCGGCGGCCACATGCCCGAAATCATATTTAAACATTAATGGCATTATCCTTCCAATAAAGCCAAATTGATGGACATTAAAACGATATTCCTGTGTTTTATTTCAATTCGAAGTTCTATACCTCAATAAAAAACACCCTTTATATGGTTAATAATATCTGTGGCCTTTTGACAAAACAACTTCTCTCGAAATAAGGCATTTTTGTAAGATTTTTATATTAAATATAAATTTTTAAGGCGGTTCTTTTGGTGTAATCCTTGCATTTCTACGCCATTTGGTTAAAATTCTACAGTACTTGACAAATCAACTTCTTTCATTATATTTGGAAAAAGTATTTGATAAAATATCTTATCTGAAAGAGTTTAAAAATTTTGTAAAATACAAGAAATTAAATTATTATATCCTTTTGACAAAAAATCTAAAATGTATTAAATATTTTTTGAATATATACATTATATTTTAACAAAACAACTTCTCTTCAAAGAAGTTGTTGTGTCAAAACTGAAATTGACAAAATATGTAACTTGTTTGAGACAAGATAAATTTTTAAATGGTTTATAGAGAATAATAATTTTGACTAAACGACTTGTGTGAAAAGAAGTTCTTATGTCAAAACAAAAACTGATAAAAAGTAAAAAATTGTTTGCAAAGAAGTGTTTTTGTGAAATTGAAAATAAATATTTTGATCAAAAGAAGTTTTTTTAGAGTTTACACGTGGTATATTTGGCAGGCAAAACCACGTTTAAGACAAAAAATCGATAAAGTTGCAACAAAAAAACATCATGACGATGCAGATTTTTCATATGAATGCAAGAAAAAAGATAAGGAACTCGCAATAAATAACGACAATATAAAAATGTTCACATTTGACTTGCAACAATGTCTTCCAACGCCTTTTTTACGTGCTGCTTTGTTTTTTACAAGAGACCATTGTGGACTTTCAACTTAACTATGCATGATGGAGCAACGAAAAAAGCCTTGTGCTATATATGGAACGAAACCATTGCAAAGCGGGGTGCAAACGATATTGGGTCTTGCATATTTAAATGTCTTTTGGATTTACCAAATTCAGTTCGCCATATTGTTTTATATAGTGATTCCTGTCCTGGTCAGAACCGCAACTCATATATTTGCGCAATGTTTGGGAAAGTTTTGGAAGATCACGCAAGTATTGAACTTATTAATCATAAATTTCTTGTCGTGGGTCATACGCATCTTGAATGTGATACTGTACATGCGCAAATAGAAAAGAAAAGAAAAAATTTCTTTGGATCAATTGAACATTCGCATGATTGGGCAAACTTAATATCGGCGACCAAAAAAATTATATGGTCCATGAGTTAAGACAAGAGGATTTCTTCGATTTCCGTGCACTACTAAAGGACAAATATACATGGAGGTCACATAGCATTTCAGGTATAATTTTAAATACCTATGTATATTCTTTTCAATAATATTATTTTTCAATCTTCTGATTTTTAGGTGAGAAGTTTGAGTGGAATGTTCATTACACCCAGAGGAATCATTTCAAATGCTAGATATAAACTCGCGACGACGTAAAGAACCATCTCCCCAATTGGCTACAAGCTACAATTCTCCTTTGCCTGTGTCTCAAAATAAAAAGAAAGATTTATTAGATATGCTGCCATTAATTGGTACAAATTACCACAGTTTTTTGTCAGAATATTAGGGCCGAAGGTGATATCCCCATTGAAGTTCACCCAGACCTTGACGAAGATATTTAAAAATATAATTGAATTGTGTAGAGTTGCAGTTTTTATTTCCTTCCTTTTGTATATTTTTTGGGAAACTTGAAATTTGTTTTCCCTACATAAACATAATTTTGTACCAATATTGAGTAATTGAATTCATGTACTTTTGTTGTAACAGATATAATAAAATCTTTTAAAATAACCTATTTCGACTTTTTTTATTAATTTAATTTTAACAAAACAGCTTGCTTTGAGATAAGCGCAAAATATTAATCACGTTTTTGTTTAAAACCGTTTTCATAAAACAACTTGAATAATGTAAGTTAATTTTTTTGTTGAAAAAAAAATTTCGACAAAACAACCTATCTTTTTATTCTTAATTTTTCTGAAAATCCGTTGGCATTAGAATAGATTTATTGATATCTTCACTTCAATTTAGTATTTAAATTTAATTCTGCACTTCCACATTTTCACCACATATTTCAAAATCAAAGTTTTTAGATATTTTAACAGTTTTTTCGTTCTCCTGTAAAATTGGAGTTTTTGAAAGAGGTTGTTTTGTCAAAAGGCCACAGATATGGTAATTGATCCAATTATCCGACAGACAAATACAAATTATGCAGTAGTAATAGGAAGAATCTGACCGACATTTCAAAAGGGGCCAATAACAACATTTTGGGCCTGGTCCAAAACATGGGCCTATATATTTCTCATTCACGGTAGGTATTCGTAGTTGAAACATATAATGATCTGCAAAATTTGATGAAGATCCGATGTAAGATGTAGTTTCTGGAGCTGTAATAGATCAGAATGGGGCCCCATTTTGGTTATACCAAAGTATGGACTTATGGGCATCTCCCAAACAAGTAAGGAAAGGTTAAACACGGACGGACTTTCTATCGCATTACAATTCAATTCGGTAAAAAAGTGAAATCGGGAAGGATTTTTGTATCCTGCACATGTATGTGTATGACAAAAAATGTTAAATCGGAAAGGACATTCGTATGGGGGTATATTGAAACCTGGAACGATGTGACCCGCTTTCACCATGTACAATCAGAAAAATAACATTCTTAAATCTGAGTAAAATCCACACTCCAATTTAGTTTAACAACTTTACTCCTGACTAGGTACAATTTCCTTGGGAGAAGGAAAATTAAATAGATATGAGGACACTTTCCTTATGCCAAAGCCAGAAGAAATAGTACATATACTCAAAATAGGGTAGTAAATTTACTTAGAAACATTTTATTGGATCTAGTAAAAACTTCTTACAATTAAGTATATTCATACTTGTGCGGAAGAAAATTTACTAGCGTTTAAGAAAGAAAATAATGCAGAATTTGTTGTATGGAAAAATTCCATTTAGGAAGTTTTTGCTTAAAAATGTGTTTATCACTTCAAATAACGTAAATAAATGTATTTAAATTTATGCCATGTTCCTCATACATTCAAGTATAAATGAACTTATAAAAAATACTTCAGTTTGTTTAGAAAAATACATGAATAGTAGTCTAAAAAGCAATTCTTCTTTCTTCATAAGTACCTCAAATATTACTCTAAACAATCACTGTGAAGGCGCCTACCTAGCCCCCGCAACAGTCATGGTGAAATATCTCAACTCTTTATGGTATGAGTAAGATGAAACGTTTGAGAACTATACCATGTTATCATTTTTCATATGAGTGTTGCATACTCTGAAGCGAAATAATTTATTTCAATTATCAGTATAGTCGTAGTCAGGGCTGAATACAAATTTACTTGTTTTTAAGGAAATTTTTTGTCAGCCTGAGTACAAATTTACTTGGTTTAAGGAAAAATTTCAGAAAATTTTCCTCAGATTGAGTATAGATTTACTTGGCATGACTACAAATTTACTTAGTTTGAGTAGCAATTTACTTGGATTGAGGAAAAAAATCGGAATATTTTCCTCAGTTTGAGTATAAATTTACTTGATTTGAGTAAAAAAAAATTTTCCTCAGATTAAGTAAAGATTTACTTGATTTGAAGAAAATTTTTCCTCGGTTTGAGTAAATTTTACTTGCTTTGAGGAAAAGTTGAACTGGAATCAAGTTCAAAGCATGTCCTATTTTCAAGGAAAAGTTTGTACTTGATGTGAGAAATTATTGCCTTAGCGCTACACGAAGTTCAATTTTCCTCAGTTTTAGTACATATTTACTTAATTCGTGGCATACTTTTTTCTGAGTGTATGTTTATTGGTGAAATATAATATGTAAAGTTTGGCCAAAATCGGTTAAACATTCGGGAGCAACATTTGTATGAGGGCTATATCTAAATCTGAACCAATCTTACCCACTTTCACCATAGGTTTTTTATTTGAATTATAAGATTTTGTGCCAATTTTAAAGAAAAACGGGTACATATGTGGATTTTAGAGCGGAAAAAATCAAATCGGGAGCGACATTTGTATCTAAATCTGAACCGATCATACCTACTTTCAGCATAGGTGTTTCTAGTTCGATTATAAAATGTTGTGCCAATTTTAAAGAAAATCGGTTACAATATGTGGTTTTTAGAGTGGAAAAAGTCAAATCGGGAGCGACATTTGTATGGGGGCTATATCTAAATCTGAACCGATCTAACCCGCTTTCGCCACAGGTATTTCTAGTTTGATTATACGGTGTTAAGCCAAATTTTTAAGAAAAACGGGTACAACCTGTGGTTTCTATAGCGGAAAAAGTGAAATCGGGAGCAACATTTGTAAGGGGGCTATATCTAAATCTGAACCGATTTTACCCAATTTCAGCATAGGTGTTTCTAGTTCGATTATAAAATGTTGTGCCAATTTTAAAGAAAATCGGTTACAATATGTAGTTTTTAGAGCGGAAAAAGTCAAATCGGGAGCGACATTTGTATGGAGCCTATATCTAAATCTGAACCGATATCCTCCAAATTCAATGCCGATGGTCCTTGGCCAGAAAAAATGACTTCTGCCAAATTTCATGATAATCGCACAACAATTGCGACCTGTAGAGTGCGAACAAGCTTAGATGGAAAGCAGACGGACGGACGGACGGACAGACAGACATCGTTAAAACGACTCAGCTGGTAATTCTAAGCCGATCGGGTCTAGCTCGGTTATTTCATGGTGTTACAAACATTTGGCGCGAAACTAACTTATAATACCCCTGTCCACGAAGTGGTGTAGGGTATAAAAATGGGGAAAATATATTTTGTTTTATTTTTTATTAGCTAACATTCCCTATATAAAATATCTATGGATAAGCGTAGAAGTTATGGCCCTTTTTGTAAACTATACCTGCATATACACATACTTACATATGCAATTCAATGAGATGCTTTAAGATGGCATGTGTACTTTATTACTTGGTGCGATTTTTTAAACGCAAATTCGGCAAGTGAGTTGTGCTTCTCGTTCGTTTGTGAGAAAGAGGCCGGGTTTAATGTTGAAAAGTCGCTGCGAAGCCACTTGAAAAGACTTTTGACATGGTCGAAATCATGATCGTGGTAGTCTGCAGCCAAGTAATAAATGTCACCATGCCATTTGTAAATAAATTTGCATTCTATTAAATATAGATGCAAAATAGTCTTGAGCCAGGACAATATTCCAGTTCAAATCAAAAAACACGATTTTTTTAAATTTTGGAAAAATACCTAATTTTTCAGTAAATGCCGCAATGATGCCGCCAGCCCAAAATCCACACCAAACAGTGACTCGTTGTGGATGCATTGGCTTCTCAATAGTCACGAGTGGGTTCTCTAAATCCCATATGCGGCAATTTTGCTTATTGACTTAGCCACCGAGATGAAAATGAGCTTCCACGTAAATTTCTTACAGTTTGCGTTAAAGTCTCACTACTTTGGAAGTAAGTTTTTTTATATTTCACAATTTTGTTCGAGCGTATAGCGTCCCATTTTGCAAATGTCTATTATAAAGCTGAAAATAAAAATGAATGTTATTCTACCTTTCAAAGTGAATGTTATCGGTAGGTCAAATTTTAAATGGTCCACCCTATAGATCCAGTGTAAAGAGAGCAATGTATAGAATTGAAGGCGTTTCAAACGGCATGACGAACCTTGTATGCCCACACACAATCTTATGTACTACGGACACGCAATTACACAATTAGTGAAGTCTTTAAAAAATTCCAGTTAGAATTTGTAAATAATAATTAATTAAAACCTACCATTCAATTATTCACTTAGTTCAGAGAGTATGGACTACCAAGAGCTGCAAACAATCTATTTCCAAGTATGACGTTAAAATCAATCAGAACTTATAAAATAACAAAGAACAAAAAATGAAAGTCAACTATTCCACCATTTCTAATATCGTTCCTATTGAGAGAAATTTCACATGTCATTAGTCCATGCTCTCAGATTTATCCATAAAACTGTTTGTAAAACTGGCGCATGGATGTAGTTGACTAAATATCTGTGTAAAGTGATCAAGTGAACATGAGAAGGACAACAAACTCTTTAATTTGGAATATTTTGTGTTTGACCTGTATGAGAGTCTACGCGAAGGACTTCGTGCCACCCAATATCATTATAATACTGGCTGATGATATGGTATGCAATTGAAATTTCTCGGAATGGAAATTCTTGGCGCCTAAAGTATCTAGTCTTCTACAAAGTAGGAGAGGTGCTGCAATGCTGGTTTTGATTTTTTTTGGGAAAATAGAATTTGAAGTTTTCCATAAAACAGAATCAAAATTATTCGATACATTTTTGACAAAATTTTATGCAAAACATTTTAAAAAAATTCGAAAAAATAATGTGGTTTTTAAATAAAATATTAGTGGGTATTCGGTTTTGGCTGAATGTTAAGCGATTGCTTTTGGAGTTTAAATGATGATATAATTAATGCGAACATTAAGGACTTTGAAATGTTTGAAACGCCCTTTATCGTGATTGTTTGGTTTTCAAAAACCGATAATCACAATATTTTAATGTTAAAATGTCGTAATATTAAGTAAAATGTTACCAATCATATAATAGTTATAAAATTTGAAGTTTTCGTACGGTTATTATTCAGTTATTCGGGTTTGTGTAATTAATGTGACTTTTAATAACGGTTAACCGAATATTTTTGAATATTATGGACCATTATACACAAGTGATTTAATGAATGTTAATATATTGAAAAATATCAAATATGAGAAAAAACGGTTTCACTATCATTTGGTTTTCCGATAGCCACATTTCAAGAGGTTAAACAGCCCAAATATTAATTAAGGTACGAATGCATTGGTAATAGAATTTAAAGTATCCGATCAAACCATGCCACGATTATTTGTTATTAGTAACGAGCATAATAATAACGGGTCTAATATTTCATGTAGATGTAGATGAGTTTGTATTAGTATTTATATAATAGAAATGTGCGAAACTAGTTTTTAACGATTATTCGGTTTTTATTAAATGGTAACCACATGTAGCTGAATATTAGGTAGGATTGTTTGAAAACGGTTGTTAAGAAACCAAACCAAAATTATTACGTACAAAAAAAAAACTCATTATTATTCGGGTTTGTGCAATACATAACCGAATATTTATTGTGCGTTTATGTAAACTAATCAGTCTGATAGTTCAGATAGCTGCATTGTATGTTTCGATAGTGTGAATTTTACAAAGAGATTTAAATAAAATATTGAAAATTATTCGGTGGTTCGAATATTTTGGGGTTTAGAAGACATAATATTAAATGGGGGATATAAAGGGTGATTTTTTAAGAGCTTGATAACTTTTTTTTTTAAAAAAACGCATAAAATTTGCAAAATCTCATCGGTTCTTTATTTGAAACGTTAGATTGGTCCATGACATTTACTTTTTGAAGATAATTTAATTTAAATGTTGACCGCGGCTGCGTCTTAGGTGGTCCATTCGGAAAGTCCAATTTTGGGCAACTTTTTCGAGCATTTCGGCCGGAATAGCCCGAATTTCTTCGGAAATGTTGTCTTCCAAAGCTGGAATAGTTGCTGGCTTATTTCTGTAGACTTTAGACTTGACGTAGCCCCACAAAAAATAGTCTAAAGGCGTCAAATCGCATGATCTTGGTGGCCAACTTACCGGTCCATTTCTTGAGATGAATTGTTCTCCGAAGTTTTCCCTCAAAATGGCCATAGAATCGCGAGCTGTGTGGCATGTAGCGCCATCTTGTTGAAACCACATGTCAACCAAGTTCAGTTCTTCCATTTTGGGCAAAAAAAAGTTGGATATCATCTCACGGTAGCGCTCACCATTCACAGTTACGTTACGATTCGCATCATCTTTGAAGAAGTACGGTCCAATGATGCCACCAGCCCATAAACCGCACCAAACTGTGACTTTTTCTGGATGCATTGGTAGCTCTTGCAATGCTTCTGGCTGATATTCACTCCAAAATCGACAATTCTGCCTATTTACGTACCCATTGAGCCAAAAATGAGCTTCGTCGCTGAACACAATTTCTTTCTTTCTGAACTTTCTTAACAGAGCACGCATAAAATTAATAAAATTCAATGATTTGCAAGCGTTGCTCGTTAGTAAGTCTATTCATGATGAAATGTCAAAGCATACTGAGCATCTTTCTCTTTGACACCATGTCTGAAATCCCACGTGATCTGTCAAATACTAATGCATGAAAATCCTAACCTCAAAAAAATCACTCTTTATAATGAACGTTGCACAGTGGTTTTTGAATTTATTCTGTAACTTTTTAATGGCAAAAGATTTCATGAAAACATTTCCATAGATCAGATCAGAGGTGTTTTCCAAATGATCTGCATAAGTAGAGATCTCTTATGGGTATGGGTGACCCTCCAATGTTAGTCATGTGAAATTTTGAATTGCTTGCAATTATTCATTATTATTATTGAAAATTGGTTACAAATGTGTGTATCTCCGTTTGGTAGTTTATGAGATATTCGGGTTAAGAACTTGTCATATTTTAAAACAGAAATCGGATTTTTTTAGTTTGTATTTTTTTGGTCTGTAATCAATATTTGATTTGAACTGGGATATTGTCCTGGCTCAAGACCATTTTGCGTCTATATTTAATAGAATGCAAATTTATTTACAAATGGCATGGTGACATTTATTACTTGGCTGCAGACTACCACGATCATGATTTCGACCATGTCAAAAGTCTTTTCAAGTGGCTTCGCAGCGACTTTTCAACATTAAACCCGGCCTCTATAAGGAGATGATTCTCACAAACGAACGAGAAGCACGACTCACTTGCCATTTGCTGCAGCCAAGTAATAAATGTCACCATGCCATTTGTAAATAAATTTGCATTCTATTAAATATTATAGCGGATTTTTAAAATACTACTAAAATCGTAAAAAACTGATAATCTCACGAATGGAATGTGAACAAACAAACCAAAGATTAATTTTAGTCGAGAAAATCAGCGACTTTTTTGAAATCAACTAAAAGTAAGATGTCTTAATTGCATACGTATTTATTTTACTACAATCGAAGGTATTTGTTTACAAAAAATAAATAAGAAAACATGAAAAAATTTAGATTTGATAATTTTCTGTAAAACTTCAAAAATAAAAGAAAAAACGTGAAAATAAAAATATTTGTATTTCATACCACAAACAAATTTTAAATTACCTTTTGATAAAAATAATTTTTTCGATCCACCATGGTGTCTAAAATTTCATATCAATATAGCTTTATTTTCATATATAATAAGGAAATATTTTGTCATTTATTTTGGTTTAAGACCAAAGGTTGTGCTGAAATCTTCAGCAGAACCCAAAATTTGCAAAAAAGGCAAATTGAGACCTTTATTGTTGCAGCTAAAAGTTGACTGCGCAGTTTCGATGGGCGCTACCCCATCTCGTCAGAACTTTCGTAACGAATGTATATCTTTGACATAAATCAGGGTTCATATTATTACCAGTGCTCACATATGACAAATGAGAAGCGCTGATCAACAAAATATTCACTTTGCCTTTTTGCTAATTTTGGGTTCTGCTGATAATACTTCAATTCATAAAGTAAATATAGGATCCGCCATCTAACGTTTTTTTTCAACTATTCAACCGTTGGACTATTATTTGTGTTGTTGCCCTCAGAAGCCATTTGAATGAAATTATTTTCCATTATTAACCGGAAGGATTATACTTTCAAATAAAAAAAGAAATTTGAGCAAATATTAAGTAGTTTTTTATGGCGGACCCTATATAAGGCAGCAATCATAAATACCCTAAATATTGGGAGACAGATAGTGTATTTTCAGCTACAGTCGTTTGGTTGGTAGTATTTCCATCCTATTTTAATTTCAAAAGTACAAAATTTTGAAAATATATTATCTCTCACGTACACAGTATAAGACAACTTCATGATTCTACCATCATCACTATGCACTCAGAGGGATGTATAATCCGAATTCCATGATACTATCTGCGGCCATTTTGTTGGTACCATTTTTATTAGGGAAAAAATTTTCCCTCACAAGGACTAAAAATACCCATAATAATCCCTAATATTTTAGCGTATTTAAGCATGTTTTTTGAGTATGTCTGTTTATATTTGCTTGATATTTGGTACGCGCATTCCCCTTATAGCAAAAACGTGCACCACAAAGTGATTATTATTTGTAGGAGGTGAAATGGGGCAAAAAAGGGATAAAAATGGTACATATTAAACGACAACAGCTAGAAACACGAAATTCGGTGTGTACATTCCTCTAATTGAGTAGATACATAATATAAAAGTATTTTTTCCAAATTCGTACTTTTAAGGGGTAAAATAGGAATAGAGGGATAAAAATGGTACCAACCAAACGGCTGTACCTAGAATTATGAAATTCGGTGTATACATTCCTCTGATTGCATAGATAAGTAAAATACACGGATTTTTCAAAATTCGTACTTTTTGGGGTTAAAATGAAAAAAAGGGATAAAAATAGTACCAATCTAATGACCGCAGCTAGAGTCATGAAATTCGGAGTATACATTCCTCTGAGTGTGAAGACACGAAAAATAAACTGATTTTTCGAAATTCGTACTTTTTGGGGTTAAAATTAAAAAAGGGGATAAAAATAGTACCAATCAAATGACCGCAGCTAGAGTCATGAAATTCGGAGTATACATTCCTCTGACTGCGAAGACACGAAAATAGACGAATTTTTCGAAATTAGTACTTTCAAGGGATACAATGGTACAGAGGGATAAAAATGGTACCAACCAAACGGCTACACCTGGAATAATGAAATTCGGTGTATACATTCCTCTGATTGCGTAGACACTTAAAATAAACAGATTTTTCGAAATTCGTATTTTTTGGGGTTAAAATGAAAAAGGGGATAAAAATAGTACCAATCAAATGACCGCAGCTAGAATCATGAAATTCGGAGTATACATTCCTCAGACTGCGTAGACACGGAAAATAGACGAATTTTTCGAAATTCGTACTTTTTGGGGTTAAAACGAAAAAAGGGGATACAAATAGTACCAACCACATGACCGCAGCATTTCATGCATTTCGGAGTATACATTCCTCTGACTGCGTAGACACGAAAAATAAACGGAGTTTTCGATATTCGTACTTTCAAGGGATCGTACCAACTAAACGACTACAGCTAGAATGATGAAATTCTAATTGCGTAGAAACGTCAAGGGGGTAAAAAGGTACCAACCAAATGGGCTCAGCTGGAATCATGGAATTCGGTGTATACATTTCTCTGACTGCATAGACACGCAAAATAAAAAGTTTTTTCCAAATTCGTGCCTTTTCTTTTACGGCAAAAATTAGTTGAATCATGAAGATAGGTTATTTTGCACTATGTACGTCTGATAATGGATTTTCAAAATTTGTACTTTTGGAATTAAAATAGAAATGAAATACAACCAACTATAGCACCCACTACCCACTACCAATATTTATGGTATTTAAGCTTTTTGAAAATATAAATATAAGAATATTTATTTTTTGATTTGAAATAAATAATGGTTTGAGATAATTAAAATATTATATTTGTTTATAAAATTATTCTTTCAATATTTGTATTTGTTTTGGTTTTTTTCTTGTAATATTACTGCACTTCTACGAAAACTGACAACCTCTGTGGAATGCAATCCATGGTGGAGGGTATATAAAGTTCGGCCCGGCCAAACTTAACTCCGTTTTTTCTTGTTTTAATTATTATGCGTCTACAAAGAGTGTCATAATTTCTACATTTATACACATTGGTAAGAATGTTAGCTATTAAAAAATAAATATCAAAATATTTTTTTCTGATTTTGTTATTTTTTTAAAGATTAAAAAAATAAATTTTTCCTGAACTCTTTTTGGAGACTGTTCATAAACTTTCTATGTGAAAGTAAAATTCGAAACAGTTGTAGCCATCACAATTACCTTGATTTGATTAGATAAGGGGAAATTGGTATTTTAGTAAAAAAAAATATTAAAAAAATTTATCCATAAAAATATTTCGTGTTGATTTTAGTCATAAAAAAATATTTTTTATATTTAATTGTAATTATTCGCTTTTGTAGGGTTTCGACGATGTCAGCTTTCGTGGGGGCAACGAATTCCTAACGCCCAACATTGATGCCTTGGCTTATCATGGGAAAATTTTGAATCGCCTATATGTTCCGCCCATGTGCACGCCTTCGAGAGCGGCTTTGTTGACGGGGCTATATCCCATACATACAGGTTGGTTCATTGGCTACACCGCAAAGCGAGTCTTAGAGGATTTTTGCAGGTACTCAGCATTTTGTGATTGCCAACGAGGAGCCTTGGGGTATTTTGGAGAATCAAACCAACATGGCGGAGATCTTTCAGGCCCATGGCTATGCCACAAATTTGCTGGGCAAATGGCATTTGGGTATGGCGCGGCGGGAGTTCACACCCAACTACAATGGTTTCGATTATCACTATGGCTATTGGGGTCCCTATGTGGACTACTATCGGAAGAGATCTAAAATGCCAGCAAGTATTTGTGGGTTATTTGGATTTACTCTTTGATTCCATTGATTTATTTTATTTCAGACTAAATTTAATTTGGGTTATGATTTTCGCAGAAATCTTGAGATTGAATGCCCCGCGCGCAATTCCTATGTTACCGATTTGTTGACCAGCGAGGCGGAGCGTATTATTTTGGAAAATTCGGCAACTAAGCCGTTGTTTTTGTTTGTCTCTCATTTGGCCACACATGCGGCAAATGATGATGATCCTTTGCAGGCTCCGGCAGAGGAAATTGAGAAATATTCCCACATTCCGGATGTGAGAAGAAGAACGTATGCGGGTAAGTTTTAAAATTATTCTATGTTTCAATCATGGATCTCCTTTTTTCTCTCTACCCAGCCATGGTCTCGAAATTGGACGAAAGTGTTGGTAGAATAATTAAGGCCCTGGACAAGGCCCACATGTTAAACAACTCCATTGTTCTCTTCTATTCGGATAATGGAGCTCCCTCGAAGGGTTTATTCAACACAACTGGATCGAATTGGCCTTTCCGGGGGGTAACTATCTAACCACTAAAATAAATAACAATCCAATTTTCATTGGCCATCCATTACCTTTCAGCAAAAAAATTCACCTTGGGAAGGAGCCATACGAGTGGCCGGTGCCATATGGAGTCCTTTGCTGAAAAATCGTTCATCCATTTACCAACAACCCATCTATGGGGGAGATTGGCTGCCCACACTGGCAGCGGCGGCCCAAATTGATATGGATTCCTTCGAACTAAAATTGGATGGCATTAATTTGTGGCCCAGTTTGGTAGCAGGCCAGCCGAATACTCTGTCCTCCCAAAACAAAGATAGAGAAATTGTCCACATGTTGGACGATATATTTCAAACGATCTCCTATATGAAAGGTCAATATAAATACATCAAAGGAACCACCTTAGGTGGCCAGTATGATGGGGTGCTGTTACCAAGAAATACCCACGTTATCGATCCTAGGACAAAAAATTACTCCGAAGTTATAAGAAATTCGTTGACCTTCAGAACTCTGCAGAAATACGATGACGATCGTTTAACGGATGCCCAAATTGTAAACTTAAGATCACAGGCTGAGATAAAATGTGGTCAGGCGGGTGCCGCTTGTGAGCCTCTAAAGGAAGAATGTCTCTTCAATATTTGGCTAGATCCCTGTGAGCAAAATAATTTGGCCTCTAAGCCAGAGTTTGGAAATATTTTGCGAGAAATGCGCGGAAGAGTGGAGGTTTTTCGAAAGTCCACTGTCTCGCCTAAGATGGGAGGTAGCATGTGGGAATATGATCCCTCGCTGCATGATTGTACATGGACCAATTATTTGGAGCAGAAGCCAACAGAATGTAAGTTGTCCTTGGGATTTTCTAATGCTGTGCTTCTAATATCCCCTTTTTCAGATATTTTGCAGTGTGACTATGATTCTCCGCCATGCCAGCCGATTTCAACAAATAACATTTATTTTATTCTTTTTTGCTTGTTTAGTCTTAGTATTTGCTTTTTGGCTGTGGCTTTGGCAAAAAGGAAACGCCATCATCTGCATGATATCCCTGCTCATCCGACCGAGAGGGTGCAGCTTCATGGAAGTGTCCATTCACAGCCTGGCACGGCAACATCTGGTGGAGATTGTGTTCTACATTACATTAGTTACAAAAAGTATTAATATTATTTTGTTTAATGAATAAGTAAATAAATATTTAAAATTATAAATTTTTGTTAAACATCACTTCAATTTTTTCTGAAAATCTCATGAAATGTTCTTCTTAAAAAAATATTTTAGGAGTCTTAAAATGCAAAGTTATAGACAACAAGTAAAAAGGCGTTAAGTTCGGCCGGGCCGAATGTTATATACCCTCCACCACGGAGTGCATTCCATAGAATTACCGGTGGATTACCGCCTGTCGACTTTACAAAGAAGTGAATTAAGTTTAAAGTACGATTTGGGAGAAATACTCATAATGTGCGTGTCTACAAAGACAGACGAGTATAACCACTGAATTTCATTATTCTAGCTACAGCCGCTTGCGTGGTACCAATTTTATCCCGTTTTTATCCAAATAGTACAAATATCGAAAGATATCCTTATTTTTCGTGCCTACACAGTCACAGCAATATACACATCGAATTTCACTATTCTAACTGCAACCTTTTAATTGGTACCATTTTTATCCCTTTCGCCCCATTTTCCGCCTAAAAGTACAATTTTCGAACAAATCCTTTATGTTTCACGTCTACACTGTCATACACCGCATACACCGAATTTCGTGATTTTATCTTCAGCGGTTTGGTTGGTACCATTTTTATCCCCCTTTACCAATTGTACCCCTTAAAAGTACAAATTTCAAAAAATCTCTATATTTTACTTGTCTACGTAATTATAGGAACGTACACACCGAATTTCATGTTTCTAGCTGTTGTCGTATCAAAGGTACTATTTTTATCCCTTTTGTCCCATTTAATCCACTAAAACTTTTTTTGTACTTGTTTGTGATTACACGTTACTGGAGGAAGGTACGAAGCAAATTTCAAGTGTATAAAATTGGAAATTTTCAAAAAAATTGCTTAAATAGTCTAAATATTATGGGTATTTTCAGTCCTTGTTAGGAACCATAAGACATCAGCAACCATAAGACATATTTAGGGAAAACTTGAACCTCCTAGCTCATTTCGTTCGGCCTCTATCGTGCTTTCAACAGACAGGCGGACATGGCTAAATCGTCTTAGAATTTTACCAGTATACAGAATATATATACTTTATGGGGTCTCCGTGGAATATTTCAACGTGTTACAAACGGAATGACAAAGTGAATATACCCCCATCCTGGAGGTGGAGGGTATAAGATTTAAAAGTCCTACTGTCTAGTGCATATTCAAATCTTTGTATTTTGCAATTGGCTAAACCGATTATAAATTTCTATACCTAGTTTGAAAGGCCATTAGGAATACTTTAAATATTTTATGACGACGGCGGCGACCGTTTTCACATGTATTTAATATGGGTAGAAGAAAAACCGCCGCCGCTAACCTCTGCGGCTAGCGACTCACCGCCAGAATAGATTTTTATACACTCCACGAGAGCATTATGTCTTTGTGAATTTGTTTGTAACACCCAAAAGGAAACGAGTTAGACCCATCGTTTGTTATACAGATCGGCTTAGAATCACTTTCTGAGACGATTTAGCAATGCCCGTCTGTCCATATATTGTTGTAATCAAATTACTGGTCGCAATTATAGTCCGATCTTAACAAAAATTGGCACAAGTAAGTTTTGTGGACCAAGGCCGAACGCTATTTAATTTGAAACAAATCGGTTCAGATTTAGATATAGCCCCCATACAAATGTCGCTCCCGATTTGACTTTTTCCGCTCTATAGACCACATATTACAACAAATTTTCTTCAAAATTCAAACATATTATATTTCAACTAGAAACACCTGTGTTGAAAATGTGTTAGATCGATTCAGTTTTATATATAGCTCACATACAAATTTCGCTTCTGATTTGACTTTTTCCGCTCCAGAAACCACACATTGTATCAGAGGGTCCTCAAATTAGGCGAAATATCTTATCTTTGTACTAGAAGCAACCATGGTGCAAATGGGTCAGATCGGTTCAGATTTATATATAGCTCCCACACAAATTTCACTCCCGATTTCACTTTTTCCACTCTATAAACCATATATTTTAACAGATCTTCTTCAAATCTTGCAAAATATCTTATGTTGCAACAAGAAACAGCCATGGTGAAAATGGGTCCGATCGGTTCAGATTTACATATAGCTCCCATAAAAATTTCGCTCCCGTATTGACTTTTTCCGCCCCAGAAACTACATATTTTCACCGAATTTCGTCAATATATAGCCCCGATACAAATATTCTACTTGATTTGACAAATTGGACCAGGTCATATTAGTCTGTGATTAGGAAATATACACAAATTCTTCCCGTTTTCACTTTTTTACCAAATTGAATTATATTCGGATAGAAAGTGGAGTGTATCATATAGTCGGCCGCCCGACTTTAGCCTTTCCTTACTTGTTTTTGTATGGAATTTACTCGCTTAGCAAGAAAGTAGCTTATTACCCTCCTAGTATTGCTGCCAGATTTTTCTTGTTAATTCATGTAAGAAAAACCAATGGGTAACAATGTTGCCACCTTATCAAATATCTTAATCATAAGCTAGTAAGCCCAATCGAACAGGCCTATTGACTCTGTTCAGATACACTGTGACATATCACATACCTAGGGTTTGGGGTCCGGGAATTCCCAAATCGTTTCAAATTTTTTCGGGAATTCACGGGAAAAAATTTCAATTTCCAATACGGGAAATATTAAAAAAATAATTTATTTATTATGTTTATCAATAATTTAATGTTACTATATAAATTGGAATTTTTAGATGTATTTCAAATTCATATATGTATTTACATTACTGTCAAAACTTTTTAAATTCGCTAAATAGCCATATAATATCATGCCGACAATACTATGGCTTACATAAAGTAATTTTTCTTGTTTTCCTAGAAGAATCGAATATCTTCTTCAAGAACAATTTACTTTACATATGTAGCCAGAAAGAAATCTAATAGGAATACAAGTAAGAAGGCGTTAAGTTCGGCCGGGCCGAATCTTATATACCCTCCACCACGGAGTGCATTCCACAGTATTACCAGTAGATTAAAGAATATCGAGGGAATGCGAATTGCAAATATCAAGTAAATACAAGCTAATATGTTCAAAAAACATGCTGAAATACTCTAAATATTAGGGGTATTTTCAGTACTTGTGAGGGAAAAATTTTTCCCTCTGGACCGATTTCGTCCACTTTCAATCCCAAGCGATCTACAACCATAAGACACATTTAGGAAAAAATTGAACCTTCTAGCTCTTTTCGTTCGGCCGCTATCGTGCTTTCAACAGACAGACGGACATGGCTATATCGTCTTAGAATTTTACCACGACCCAGAATATATATACTTTATGGGGTCTCCGATAAATATTTCAAGGTGTTACAAATGGAATGACAAAGTGAATATACCCCCATCCTGGAGGTGGAGGGTATAATAAATATATGATACGATGTATTTAAATGGCCCTTTGTTAGAATTAATGACTGGACTATTTCAATATTTTTATTTTTTATGAATTTATTAATATTAATTTATTAATTTTTTTATGTTTCTATTGTTTTTACAGTTTAGAATATTCCCCCCTGTTTCTATAAAATATTTTTGTCTCCAGACGAATGAATATTCTAAATTAAATGCATCATCTGCGTCATATGAGTTATTTGTTTCCTTAATCGTTTTCAATTTTGAATCTAGTGTAGGTGCCAGTCACTTCTACCTGCGATATAAATGTCCAATTCTGACGATTAGTCTACAACTTTTCAAGTTTATAATGAGAAAATGTAATTGATAATCGGAATATGTAAGTTTACGATGAGAAATGTAAATTCATAGCAGGAAATGTAAATTCATAATAGGAGCATGATAATTCATAATCAGCACTGTAAATTCGTAATGTGAAATGTAAATTCATATTGAGAAATATAAATTCATAATAAGAACATACAAATTGATAATGAGAAAATATAAATTCTTATTTAGGAATATATATTCATAAAATATTAATTCATAATCAGGAACTCTAAAGTTTATAATCGAAGCTATGTATGTACGTTTTTCTATGGATATTTTCGTAGAAACACATATTTTATCAATGTTCTCACAATAAATTTACATTTTCTCAATATGATTTTTTATTTTCTCATTATGAATTCATATTTTCTGAATATGAAAATGTATTTTCTAATTATGATTTTGGATTTTCTGATTGCAAACTTGTATATTTCATTATGAATTGGTATGTTCCTATTATGAATTAATGGTTCTCAATGAATTATGATTTATATATCTCATTATGAATTAAAATGTTCTTATTATAAATAGACATTACTCATTATGAATTTATATGTCCCTAATATGAATTTACATTTCTCAATATAAATTTGTATGCTCCGAATATAATCTTGAAAAGGTGTAGAGTAAAATATTTGTAAAATGAAAAATTATTTGTAAAATATTTTGACAATAACATTCGTTTTTATACCCTCCACCTCCAGGATGGGGGTATATTCACTTTGTCATCCCGTTTGTAACACCTTAAAATATTCGTCTGAGACCCCATAAAGTATATATATTCTGGGTCGTGGTAAAATTTTAAGACGATATAGCCATGTCCGTCTGTTGAAAGCACGATAGCGGTCGAACGAAATGAGCTAGGAGGTTCAAATTTTTCCTAAATGTGTCTTATGGTTGCAGATCGGTTGGGATTGAAAGTGGGCGAAATCGGCCCAGAGGGAAACAATTATCCCTCACAAGGACTGAAAATACCCCTAATATTTAGAGTATTACAGACAGTTTATATATTAGCCTGTATTTACTTGTTATTTGCTATGCGCATTCCCTTTATAGCATAAAAGGGCACCTTGGAGTGATTTTTATTTGTAGGGGGCGAAATGGGACAAAAAGGGATAAAAATCGTACCTATCAAACGAAACGAAATTTGGCGTGTAAATTACTCTAATAGAATAGATACATAATATAAAAGTATTTTTTCTAAATTCGCACTTTTAAGGGGTTAAATGGGGATAGAGGGATAAAAATAGTACCAACCAAACGGCTGCACCTAGAATAATGAAATTGGGTGTATATATTCCCCTGATTGCATAGACACACAAAATAATAGAATTTTTCGAAATTCGTACTTTTTGGGGTTAAAATGGAAAAAGGGGATAAAAATAGTACCAACCAAATGACCGCAGCTAGAGTCATGAAATTCGGAGTATACATTTCTCTGACTGCATAGACACGAAAAATAAAAGGTCTTTCGAAATTCGTGCTTTCAAGGGATTCAATGGCAGCAGAGGGATAAAAATAGTACCAACTAAAAGGCTACAGCTAGAATGATAAAATTCGGTGTGTATATCCCTCTAATTGCATATACACGTTAAATACATAGATTTTCGAAAGTCGTACTTTTAAGGGGTAAAATGCGAAAACTGGGATAAAAATGGTACCAACAAAATCGCCGCAGATAGCATCATGGAATTCGGTGTATAAATTCCTCTGACTGCATAGAGAACCATGAAGTTGTCTTATACTGCGTACGTGAGAGATAAGGTATTTTCAAAATTTATACTTTTGAAATTAAAATAGGATGGAAATACAACCAACCAAACGACAGTAGCTGAAAATACACTCTCTATCCCCCAGAATTTAGGGTATTTATGATTGCTGCCTTATATTTACTTTATGAATTGAAGTATTATTTCCATTATATATATATATATACATAGTATAAAAATATTGGTAGCCTTGGCTTATTAATTATATTTCTGATTTTCATACATTTGAAATTTGTTGCGGACATTCCTCTTGTAGCTTGGAAGCACCACAAAGAAAATAAAAGTTTTAGCGGGCGAAATGGGACAAAAAGGGATAAAATGTGGTACTAATGATACGACAACAGCTAGAATCATGAAATTCGGTGTGTACATACCGATAATTACATAGACACGTAAAATAGAGGGATTTTTCGAAATTCGTACATTTAAGGTATATAATTGAAAAAGAGGGTTAAAAATGGGACATAAAAATATCACAATTTTCATAATATGATACTGAATGTAAAGTGGGCATCCTTTAATCTGCTGATAATACTGTGGAATGCACTCCGTGGTGGAGGGTTATAAGATTCGGCCCGGCCGGCTTACTTGTTAATTTCTAATATGACAGTATTGAAAAAAACACTCCAGTTATTAAATGTTGATATTTTAAACCATATTGAACATGCCTATAAATAAATAACTTTTTCCCGGGAATTCCCGGGAATGAAATCTTTCATTCCCGTTTTCCGGAAAACCCCAAACCCTACACCTACCTACCTAATTTACTGGTTCTTTTCATACAAAAGTGTCGATTACCATCCATAGGGGACCTATCACGTGACTTGTTCTATACCGGTCCAATTTCCCAATTTATCACAATGGACCTCTTCTGGTCTAAGTGAGTCAGATGCTTACCTTTTGGCTGCCGCCACAATTTAACGTAGAGAAACGATGGTTCTTCCTTTTGAGTATTAAAAACCAAATGCACAAAGGCATAATACCCTGTTGGAGGGTATAAATAAACTCAAGTTATTGCTAACTACAAACTGTAAGTTTGTGTGGAGTTTGGATTACTACAAACTTAAGTTTATTTTGTTTATTATTACCAGCCCTAAGTCCCCCTAAGTTACCCAATACTGTAAAACGAGTGAAATCTAAATATACCTTGGATTAAGTTTGATAGTCTAAAACCTCCCCTTGGAGAATTCATGAATGCATCATCATTAAAAAGTAATCATTCAACGATTGTAAACAAAACAGTCTCAGGTCAGTGTTAAACATTTCACTTAGTTTCAATGTAACTCTCTTAACTTGTAACCAACTAAATAAAACAGCACTCTTTCACTGACTCTCTTTCTCTTTCTCTCAATCTCAATCGGTATCACTGATAATTTCCTCGATCAATGAGCTCACGGTTGGCTGTTGTGTGTGCTCTGTGTGGCATATCAACAGAGACACACAAAAAAGCGGGTGTCATTGTTTCACGAGAGCTTAAACCGTGTGCATCGACATCGACAACGGCTTCGGATCGGACACATAGACGACTACGTACGAACGTTTGGTGTAGTGCAGTCAACGCCGTCGTGTAATTGTGGAGTGGGTGCGTGCGTGTTTTAAAATGTGATTAGATCGGTAGAATGAACGACAAAAACAACCACTACTAAACAATTATTGGTGGTGATAGAGATTATTTTCTTCTTTGTTTTTGTTTTTTTTTTCTTTCTATCGCTCATTCTGCCCTCCCGTCTGACCGTTCCGCTAGTTGCCAGCAGTGTTGGGTGTTGTAAATCATTCGAAAATCGATCGATAATCAACAAACAGCCAAGCGAAAAAAGGGTTAAACAAAACAAAACAAAGTCATAGTTAATTGCCGAATGTTGTTTTTTGTGAACGAATTTAAATTAAACGAGAAAAAAAAAAAACAACAACATCTATTTTGTTCCACGAGGCTAATGATGTTATCGCCGTTAGATAAATATTTATCCAGCCAAACGTAGCAAAATGTCTGAAACGTTAAAAATTTAGTGGCGGGCAATCGTAAACGAAGTTTTGAATTTTAAATTGAAATACAAAATTGTCATATTCAAATTGTGATAGACCAGCAAAAACAAACAACTATTTGGTGGGAAATTTTCAAGATCTGTTTTTTATTTTCTTTGTTGGCTTAATTATAATTAAGTCAACAGAGTGTAGCGTGTTTTTTACGTTGAATCAGCAAATATCTTTCGTTAAAATATAAGAAAATAAATTGAACAAATGCGAACGTCATTGAATTTCCACACGATTTTGCACACCTACGTGCACTCAGCAGCAGTAAGCGAGTTATGAATAATGGCTACGCCGGCTGACAATTGCATGCACTAAAAAGTTAAATTTAATTTACAATAATTATGAATAATTTGTGGACGGAAAATATTTTGCCATTGTTGTAATTAAAACGAGTTCTTAATAGATTCGCAGGGTATTATAAGTTATTGTTACACCAAATACGTGTAACATAAGGAAATAGCCTAGCTAGACTCAACTTTAAGTGTACCGATCGACTTAGAATCACCAACTGAGTCCATTTAACGCTTTCTGCCTGTCCAACTGTGTTGTTCGATTGCCGTCAAATTTGACAGAAATGAACTGGGATATTGTCCTGGCTCAAGACCATTTTGCTTCTATATTTAATAGAATGCAAATTTATTTACAAATGGCATGGTGACATTTATTACTTGGCTGCAGACTACCACGATCATGATTTCGACCATGTTAAAAGTCTTTTCAAGTGGCTTCGCAGCGACTTTTCAACATCAAACCCGGCCTCTATAAGGAGATGATTCTCACAAACGAACGAGAAGCACAACTCACTTACCGAATTTGCGTTTAAAAAATCGCACCAAATAATAAAGCACACATGCCATCTTACAAGCATCTCATTGAGTTGCATATGTAAGTATGTTTGTAAATAAATTTGCATTCTATTAAATATAGAAGCAAAATGGTCTTGAGCCAGGACAATATCCCAGTTCAAATCAAATATTGATTACAGACCAAAAAAATACAAACGAAAAAACTAAAAAAAATTGACAGAAATATTATTTTTGCCCCAGGAACGGTTCAGATTTAGATATGTATATCCTCCATGCAAATATTCCCCTATTACTGATCTAAATTCCACATCTTACATCATCTTTATTAGATTTTCGAGATCATTTTATACTTCCATTAACGGTGGACGAAGTCAAGTGATGTAAAGTGCAATTGACAACTACTATATGATTTGCTATCGATTTCGAAGTAGAAGAACGATTCCAAGTTTTGGAAGATCTGTACTTATTTTTTTGTGAAAAATAAGATGGAAATATTTCGGCAGTCAGGTGGTGCAAATCTAATGTCGGGCTACAAGAAATAAATTCAAATGAAAATTATAGAAAAAATCCAATTGCGAAATGGTTACGTTAAAAACAAGAGCTTCGGCCAAAAATTGCTATTCGGTGCCTATTCGATATTCGGCTTAGATAAGCCGTGTAGTTGATGCCGAATATTTTATATAAAATGTTCTATCGGATTATCTGTTTTCATTGAAATTTTTTTCTTATTTCCTTAATATTCTGTATATTTCGTATGAGAAGAGAGAATACGTTAAACCGTTGAAATACGATTTTTTACGTCATACAAAATTAAAAGATACATTTTTCAAATGTATACAATTCATTGTGATATGATTATAGTTCAATAAATTGGATTATGGCCCCAGATTCAAGAAGAAATACATACATTTTGATGCTCTTGAAGCTTGACAACTGTATGCTTGCTACAATAATATACAAGCATTTACATTTATAGTCATTAGCATTGCTGGGTTGTTTTCTTATTCAATTTTATTTTTATGTAAAATCAATATGATTCTTCTTTCTGTTTATACACTCCACGAGAGTATTATGTATTTGTGCATTTGTTTGTAACACCCAAAAGGAAACGAGTTAGACCCATCGTTTATTATACAGATCGGCTTAGAATCACTTTCTGAGTCGAATTAGCAATGTCCGTCTGTCTGTCCATTTATTGTTGTAATCAAATTACAGCTATAATTGCTATATAGCCCGATTTTAACAAAAATTGGCACAAGTAAGTTTTGTGGATCAAGGACGAACGCTATTTAATTTGAAGCAAATCGGTTCAGATTTAGATGTAGCCCCCATACAAATGTCGCTCCCGATTTGACTTTTTCCGCTCTAGAAACCACATATTTCACTCGATTTGCTTCAAATTTGACACAGTACCCTATAATTGAAGTGGAAATAGCTATGGTGAAAATCGGTGAGATCGGTTCAGATTTAGATATAGCCCCTATACAAATGTCGCTCCCGATTTGACTTTTCCGCTCTATAAAGTTCATACAGTACCCGATTTTCTTCAAATTTGGCTTAACACCTTAAAATCTAACTAGAAATACATGTGGCGAAATCGGGTTAGATCGGTTCAGATTTAGATATAGCACCCATACAAACGTGGCTCCCGATTTAACTTTTTCCGCCCTAGAAACCACATATTTCACTCGATTTTCTTTAAATTTGGCACAACATGGGTAAGATCGGATCAGATTTAGTTATACATTCTTTATATATATACAAATCTTGATCGCAAATGTTTAACTGATTATGGCCAAACTTTGTATATTATATTTTATCTATAAACATACACAGTGAATGCGGGTCACATCGTTCCATGTTTCAATATACCCCCATGCAGATGTTCTTTCCGATTTAAATTTTTTGTCAAACACATACACCTACAGGATACAAATACTTTTTAACAGAATTGAATTATAATAGGATAGCAAGTGGAGTGTATCATATAGTCGGCTCCGTTCGACTTTAGACTTTCCTTACTTGTTATACACTCCACGAGAGTATTATGTCTTTGTGCATTTGTTTGTAACACCCTAGAGACCACATAATGTATCAGATTGTCTTCAGATTCGGTAAAACATCCTATATTTCCACTAGAAACACCCATGGTGAATATCGGTCAGATCGGTTCAGATTTATATATAGCTCCCATACAAATTTCGCTCCCGATTTGACTTTTTCCGCTCTAGAAACCACATATTGTATCAGATTGTCTTCAGATTTGGTAAAACATCTTATATTTCCACTAGAAACACCCATGGTGAATATCGGTCAGATCGGTTCAGATTTATATATAGCTCCCATACAAATTTCGCTCCCGATTTGACTTTTTCCGCTCTAGAAACCACATATTGTATCAGATTGTCTTCAGATTTGGCAAAACATCTTATATTTAAACTAAGAACATCTATGGAGAAAATAGGTCAAATCGGTTCAGATTTAGATATAGCCCCCATATAAATGTCGCTCCCGATTTGACTTTTTCCGCTTTAAATGCCACATATTCTAATCGATTTTCTTTAAATTTGGCACAACATCTTATAATCTTACTAGAAACACCTATGCAGAAATTGGGTAAGATCGGTTCAGATTTAGATATAGCCCCCATATAAATGTCGCTCCCGATTTGACTTTTTCCGCTTTAAATGCCACATATTCTAATCGATTTTCTTTAAATTTGGCACAACATCTTATAATCTAACTAGAAACACCTGTGGCTAAAGCGGGCTAGATCGGTTCAGATTTAGATATAGGCCCCAAACAAATGTCGCTCCCGATTTGAATTTTGCGCTCTAAAAATCATATATTGTGCCCGATTTTCTTTAAATTTGGGACATCTTATAATCCAACTAGAAACACTATGCAGAAATTGGGCAATATCGGTTCAGATTTAGATATAGCCCCCATACAAATGTCGCTCCCGATTTGACTTTTGCCGCTTTAAAAGCCACATATTGTGCTCGATTTTCTTTAAATTTCGCACAACATCTTATAATCTAACTAAACAAAACTATGGTGAAAGTGGGTAAGATCGGTTCAGATTTAAATATAGCCCAAATTCAAATGTTGCTCCCATAAGTTTAACCGATTTTGGCCAAACTATACATTTTATATTTCACCTATTTCGTCCCAGGTTTCAATATATCCTCATACAAATGTCCTTTCCGATATAAAATTTTTTGTCAAACACATACATTTACAGGATACAAAAAACCTTCCCGTTTTCACTTTTTCACCGAATTGAATTGTATTCGGATTGAAAGTGGAGTGTATCTTAGAGTCGGCCCCGCCCGACTTTAGCCTTTCCTTACTGGTTTTATTTTCTGTTTGTTTCAATAAAATTGTTAATTGATATGGCCGAATTTGGACTAAATATATATTCGGCTTCGGCGTTAAATTCGACCGGGCCGAACTTTATATACCCTGCACCATGGATTGCATTCCACAGAGGCTGTCTTCTAGCTGTAGTTGTTTAGTTGGTACTATTTTTATCCCTCTGTACCCATTCTTTTGGAAGTACGAATTTGGAAAAAAAACCTTTTCTACGCAGCCAGAGGAATGTTTACTCCGAATTTCATGACTCTAGCTGCGGTCATTAGATTGGTACTATTTTTATCCTTTTTTTCATTTTAACCCCAAAAGGTACGATTTTTGAAAAATCCGTGTATTTTACTTGTCTATGCAATCAGAGTTATGTATACACCGAATTTCATTATTCTAGGTACAGACGTTTGGTTGGTACCATTTTTATCCCTCTATTCCCACTTTACCCCTTAAAAGTGCGAATTTGGAAAAAATACTTTTACATTATGTATCTACTCAATTTGAGGAAAGTACACACCGAATTTCGTGTTTCTCGCTATTGTCGTTTGATGGGTACAATTGTTATCCCTTTTTGTCCCATTTCACCCCCTACGAATAAGAATCACTTTTCCCTTTGGACCAATTTCGTTCGTTGCAATCCCAACCGATAATAAGAGGCATTTGTGGAAAATCCTAAGTCCTTTCAATCCTATCTGCTTTCAACAGACGGACGGACGGACAATTGTTATCCCTTTTTGCCTCATTTCACCCCCTACGAATAAGAATCACTTTTCCCTTTGGGCCAATTTCGCCCAGTTGCAATCCCAACCGATCTACGATAATAAGACGCATCTGTGGAAAATCCTGTCTGCTTTCAACAGACGGACGGACGGACATGGCTAGATCGTCTTAGAATTTTATGACTATCAAGAATATTTATACTTTATAGGGTCTCAGGTCGATAATTCATGGTGATACAAACGGAATGACAAACTTAGAATAACCCCATCCTGTGGAGGGTATAAAAAAGACGAAGGAAGAGAAGTTTAGTTAAAGGTCAACTCATACTCTAGTGGACCATCCATGTTCATGTTTTAATACGTGAAACATAAAATCGTTCCACCATTAATAGTAACAAGAATCATCTACAGGAGCATAGTCGACTAAGTCCGTCTTTAGCTTTACCTTACTTGTTTTGTTATTTTCTGTCACGCTTACATATGGCGCCCAGTTGCAATCCCAACCGATCTACGATAATAAGACGCATCTGCGGAAAATACTATCTCCTTTCCATCCTATCTCCTTTCAACAGACGGACGGACGGACATGGCTAGATCGTCTTAGAATTTTATGACTATCAAGAATATGTATACTTTATAGGGTCTCAGGTCGATAATTCATGGTGATACAAACGGAATGACAAACTTAGAATAACCCCATCCTGTGGAGGGTATAAAAAAGACGAAGGAAGAGAAGTTTGGTTAAAGGTCAACTCATACTTTACTGGGCCATCCATGTTCAAGAACCATCTATATAGTGGTGTATGGTACCGCATAGTAGACTAAGGCCGTCCTTAGCTTTTCCTTACTTGTTTTGTTATTTTCTGTCACGCTTACATATGACGCTTTATGTGCATACTACATTATATAAAAAAAAATAATTGATAAATCCACCGATATGGAATATAGTCCTCTACATTCAGGTAGCATCACGTTTTGAAAAATCTTTTTGTACATAAAGCGTTCGATTATACCAGTTATCTTATGCATTGGTCCAATGCCATGATCCGAGAAACATCACTAGACCATGATTTGCCTCCATAGCTTAGCTTTAGGCGTTGTCCTCGAAGTCTACTTACTAATGATAATCCATCGAAACCTTTCAGCTTAAACTTCGATTCGTCAGATAAGCATGTTCCCATCCAAGGGACTATGGGTCATTTAACATATTCCTTGTGAAATTTTGTTATTTTGCGATAAAAATGGATTTTGGGAATTTTCAGCCAAACACCCGTCATTTTGAAGAAAAACATGATTTTTAGAGGTTAAGTAAAATTTCCGTTCTAGCTACGCTAATGTAAAAGTTATAGCCGAAATTTTTTGGAGTGCTTATAAAACAAATCAAGCATTTATTTTAGGTGCGGAAAACCGCAACTTTTTTTGCTCCCATACAAACCGACCCGTTTTAATGTACATAATAGTTATTTGGTGCCAATTGAAAAGATCCAATATTGTTACGAATGATCAACAAGGTCTGAAGCACGTGCATATGTTTTGTTGTAAAACATTCCAAACAACAAGTCATTCACTCTAATGACATTTTTTGTTGTTATTTTTTATAAAGTAAATGGAACAAAGTAGCAACATTTTATGTGCTTCAGTTTTGTCAATACTATTTTAGACATTCTGCAACATTTTTGGTAAACTCTGATTTCTATTATTCCTTTACTATTAAATAAATTCCAATACATGGTTTCCGAGTATATGCCACTAAAATAGAAAATGTCCAACTATTTTAAATTTATGAGATTTAAATTTTTACACAACAATATTATGGCACGATATGACCAAACTCTTAAAAAAATTCTTAATTAGGGTGTTCCTAGCTTAATTTAATAAAAGGAATATCTGCATACCAGCTTAGAAGGAATAGGCTTAGGATCTTGTAATTCCGCACACATATTCCTCATATTGTGATATTATTTCACAAAAAAGTCTTATATTTCTATTTGTATACCCTCCACATCCAGGATGTGGGTATACTAACTTTGTCATTCCGTTTGTAACACCTTGAAATATCGACCTGAGACCCTATAAAGTATATATATTCTTGATCGTCATAAAATTCTAAGACGATCTAGCCATGTCCGTCCGTCCGTCTGTTGAAAGCACGCTAGCATCTAAACGAAAGGAGCTAGAACGTTCAAATTTCCTATAAATACGTCTTATAGTCGTAGATCTGATGGAATTGAAACGGGGCGAAATCGGCCCAAAGGGAAAAATTTTTCCCTCACAAGGACTAGAAATACCCATAATAATCCCTAATATTTTAGCGTATTTAAGCATGTTTTTTGAATATGTCTGCTTATATTTGCTTGATATTTGGTATGCGCATTCCCCTTATAGCGAAAATGTGCACCATAAAGTGATTCTTATTTGTAGAGGGTGAAAAAAGGGATACAAATTGTACTTATTAAACGACAACAGCTAGAAACACGAAATTCGGTATGCACATTCCTCTAATTGAGTAGATACATAATATAAAAGTATTTTTTCCAAATTCGTACTTTTAAGGGGTAAAATGGGAATAGAGGGATAAAAATGGTACCAACCAAACGGCTGCATCTAGGTGTCTATATTCCTCTGATTGCATAGACAAGTAAAATACACGGATTTTTCAAAAATCGTACCTTTTGGGGTTAAAATGAAAAAAGGGGATAACAATAGTACCAATCAAATGACCGCAGTTAGAGTCATGAAATTCGGAGTATACATTCCTCTGACTGTGTAGACAAGAAAAATAAAGTGATTTTTCGAAATTCGTACTTTTTGGGGTCAACATGGAAAAAGGGGATACAAATAGTACCAACCAAATGACTGCAGCTAGAGTCATGAAATTCGGAGTATACATTCCTTTGACTACGTAGACACGGAAAATAAACGGATTTTTCGAAATTTGTACTTTCAAGGGATACAATGGTACAGAGGGATAGAAATAGTACCAACTAAACGACTACAGCTAAAATGATGAAATTCTAATTGCGTAGAAACGTCAAGGGAGTAAAAATGGTACCAACCAAATGGGCGCAGCTGGAATCATGGAATTCGGTGTATACATTCCTCTGACTGCATAGAAACGCAAAATAAAGAGTTTGTTTTTTTCCAAATTCGTACTTTTTCTTTTACGGCAAAAATTGGTTGAATCATGAAGTTAGGTTATATTGCACTTTGAATTGACGTATTGGTAGCCTTGCCTTATAAATGTGGTTTGAAATAATTAAAATATTATATTTATTTATAAAATTATTTTTTTAATATTTGTTTTGGTTTGGGTATTAAAAATATATATTTTCCTGTAATATCATAGCACTTCTACGAAAACCGCCAACCTCTGTGGAATGCAATCCATGGTGGAGGGTATATAAAATTCGGCCCGGCCGAGCTAAACACTTTTTTTACTTGTTTAATACACATTTTAATGCAAGCACACTGAAAGAATTATCTTCTTCGTCTTAACCGCAGTGAAAATTTTCATTAAATATTCGCCAAAGTAACACTTCATAAAATGTATGAAACATGTTTCATAAAGCTCAAATCAATGAAAAGTGTCATAGAATTTATGAAACATTTCTTAGAAACTATGAAATGCAGTTCTTCATTCGATTAATTTTTGTCATACAAGTTCATTATTTTTCATAATATGATTTATGAAAATTTTCATAGATATTAAAAAGAAACTTCATTAATTTTATGAAAAAGTTTCATAAATATTAACAATTTATTCTGAAGTTTCCAATATAAATAAAAGAGCAAAAAAGCTTTGACTAGTTGACTTACCAATCAGCACACACCATCATTGCGAGAGCCTTTCCAATGAGTTAACAGAGTGCAATTGAGAATTGCTAGCATTCAAACGAATAAAGATGTAGTTGTATGTTGTGAAACATTTCATAAAAACTATGAAATTCTTCATTATAGTTATGAAGACATTTCGTAACACAAATACTTTATTGGTTATGACATATTTCATAATATTTAAGAATTGTTTCTTTAATAAATCTTTCTTTGATCTTATGAAACTAAGTTTCACTAATTTAACAATTTTGTTTTATGAAATATGAAATGTTTATGAAAAAATTGTATGAAACATTTCATTTTATTTTAGTTTTTTCGTTTAAATTTTTTTGGTCTGTAATCAATATTATTTATTGCTGCATATACACATACTTACATATGGAACTCAATGAGATGTATGTAAGATGACATGTGTACTTTATTACTTGGGGCGATTTTTTAAACGCAAACTGGGCAAGTGAGTTGTGCTTCTCGTTCGTTTGTGAGAATCATCTCCTTATGCATGCATCTCGCTGCAGCCAAGTAATAAATGTCACCATGTCATTTGTAAATAAATTTACATTCTATTAAATATAGATGCTAAATGGTCTTGAACCAGGACAATATCCCAGTTCAAATCAAAATCGCTTCATAAATATTATGAAGGAAAATATTTTCAGTGTACTAAATAATATATAAGGGTGGTTTTTTAGCTATTATCTTTTTGGCAACACTGGTTTAAACAGCTGACGGACGTTTCGTGTTTTGTTTCACTGTCAAACATCTTCAGTTTGGTCTATAATTTAACCATGAATCGTCTTACAAACGAACAACGCTTGCAAATTATTGAATTTTATTATCAAAATGCGTGCTCTGTTAAGAAAGTTCATCGCGCGCTTCCATTTTATTTTCGGTTTAATTGAGCCCGCAATTATATCAAAATTGCCAAGATCACGACCAACGACCATACAGAAATTTTTTTTACAATTTTCAAAAACTCAGATTGAACAACACGTATCTTCCATTCCGTGTTAATCACCTCTTATAACTAAATCTTAATATATCCGCTCAAAGTTTGTTAAAAATCTGTTTTCTGCTAATTAATAATTCCAAATAAGCGTAATAGTATCTGTAGTAGTTTTACACCCTCCACTAGGGTATTATGTCTTTGTGCATTTGTTTATAATATCCGAAAGAAAGCGAGATAGACCCATTGTTTAGTATACCGATCGACTTAGAATGACTTTCTGAATCGATTCAGCCCTGTCTGTCTAGTCGCGATTGTTGTCCGATCCTTACACAAGTTGCCAAAATTAAGCTTGGCGGGTCAAAGTCGAACGCAGTTTAATTTGAATGAAAACGGTTCAGATTTAGATATAGCCCCCATACAAACGTCGCCCCCGATTTTACTTTTTCTACTTTAGAAGTCACATTATTTTTTGGCAATTTTGATAAAATTTGGCATAACTCCTTATATTTGAACTGCCAAAATCATGACCGAATTGAATGGGAATGGCATATAAAGTGGAGGATATCATATAGTCGGTCCCGTCCGACTTTAGCCTTTCTTTAAAATTTAAAATATACTTTTATGAATACATTCTACCCTCATAAGTTTTTCCTTAAGCCCTATAAGCTGCGAAAAAACACAAATTTTTTACTCAAAATTAAACATTATTTTGTCGTACTGTCACCAACTAAAGGGTGATTTTTTAAGAGCTTGATAACTTTTTTAAAAAAAAAAACGCATAAAATTTGCAAAATCTCATCGGTTCTTTATTTGAAACGTTAGATTGGTCCATGACATTTACTTTTTGAAGATAATTTCATTTAAATGTTGACCGCGGCTGCGTCTTAGGTGGTCCATCCGCTTAGTCCAATTTTGGCATTTCCACGTTTTTGAGTAACAGAGACCCAATTGGTGCGAACGGCGACGAATCGAAAATTGGTGGTCATCATTAACACTGGCCGATACAGCTGCGATATTTTCTTCAGTTCGCCATCTACGTAAGCGTGTTGGTGGTTTAATGTCCAACAATGTAAATTTGGTGCGAAATTTAGTCACAATAGCCCGAATAGCCGCTTCAGTGGGTCGATTAAACTGACCATAAAATGGAAGCGCGCAATGAACTTTCTTAACAGAGCACGCATTTTGATAATAAAATTCAATAATTTGCAAGCGTTGTTCGTTTGTAAGACGATTCATGATGAAATGTCAAAGCATACTGAGCATCTTTCTCTTTGACACCATGTCTGAAATCCCACGTGATCTGTCAAATACTAATGCATGAAAATCCTAACCTCAAAAAAATCACTCTTTATAATAGGTCTGTTCGATCGGGCTTACTAGTTTACGATTAAGATACTTGATAAGGTGGCATCATTGTTACCCATAGGCTTTTCTTAAATGGATCAACAACAAAAATCTGGCAACAACACTAAGCGAATAGTAAGCTACTTTCTTGTTAAGCGAGTAAATTCCAAACAAAAATGAAGACGATTTTCTTAAAAAAAAATGAAAAAAGAATATTTTATAGGTTCATAATTTTGGACATAACCCCGATAGCCATAAATTCTACTTATGCTCGAAAAGATATAAAATATATTATTCTAAATTTATTTTTTCGAAAGTTTTTTGTATTATTCTTTGTTTTATATTTTTTGCATTTTTTATATTGTTGAGTGTTGTTTCAAATCGTTGTTTGCAGCTATAAAAAGGATTTTATTTTTAAAATGGTTAACTAGGACATCAGGTTTTCTAAACTTTTAACTGTTGAGAAGCCTCACGATAGTAGTTTTATACTAAAACAAGTAAGAAGGCGTTAAGTTCGGCCGGGCCGAATCTTATATACCCTCCACCACGGAGTGCATTCCACAGTATTACCAGTAGATTAAATAATGTCGAGGGAATGCGAATTGCAAATATCAAGTAAATACAAGCTAATATGTTAAAAAAACATGCTGAAATACTCTAAATATTAGGGGTATTTTCAGTACTTGTGAGGGAAAAATTTTTCCCTCTGGACCGATTTCGTCCACTTTCAATCCCAAGCGATCTACAACCATAAGACACATTTAGGAAAAATTTGAACCTTCTAGCTCATTTCGTTCGGCCGCTATCGTGCTTTCAACAGACAGACGGACAGACGGACATGGCTATATCGTCTTAGAATTTTACCAGGACCCAGAATATATATACTTTATGGGGTCTCCGATAAATATTTCAAGGTGTTACAAACGGAATGACAAGTGGAGGTGGAGGGTATAAAAATAAAATTTACTGATATTAACTTTAAATGCAAAATAACAATACAAACAATATTTTAGCACGATCCTCAAACCATTTTAGAAAATGATTAATAGGAATGTGTTTAGCACAATTCAATCAAAAAACTAAATTTGTGGTGCATGAAATTTTGGAGTTTTTGTCGCTGATTGTACACCTTTTTGAAAAATATTTTATTTCAATCAGCAATCATAATTAGCCCTTAGCCTTTAGCCCTCGCCGTTGTAATAATTAAATTAAATAATTAAAGAAGTAAGGACCAACGCTCTGGATTCACGGTTCATCGTGAATATCTCATGTATTCTCTTCACTTCAAATTCGGTAATTTTTATTATTGTCGTGTCCATTGAACCATAAAAGTGTATTTGAAAACATTTTGAATTGTTTTCGGTACATCCTAGTGTACCTGAATACATCATTACATGCATATATTATCTACGTAATTTATATCGAAAACATGTATGTATGAAATAAATTAATTTTATAACGTGAGTTTCATCTGTTATCCCAATTTACGTGTGACAAATCGAGCATATGCACACGTAAGCCAGAACAGGTAATACCAAATGTCAATTGTGTTTTTAATAATAAAAATAATTTCCATGCGAAAAGCGTTATTCTCAACGGAAGCTAAATATAATATTTGCAATGCAGCTTTGTTATCAAATTTTACAGATTTGTTACGACTAAACTTAAGAACAACCTGTTGAGTTTACGCTACAAGTTTTCTAAAGGAGGTGCATTTTCCTCTAAAAGATATCAGCAAAAGCTTTCAAATTTTAGCGGAGAGACAGAAAAATAAAAAATTGATTTTCAAAAATTTGAAAAAAGTAAGCTTTCCTGCCTAACTCAGCTTAAAATCTCATATTTCAATGACAGTTGAAATTGAACATCATCGAGTCACGGTACATTTCAATAAACTTCAGGCAGCCTTTACACTCCCATTATCACAAGTTATTTTTAAAGCTGTAATTTATTTCCAAAGAAAATTCAGTAGCTTCAGCAATTCCAATGAAAAATGTGATTTATTCCCAATTAACCAGACAGACAAAGAAATTCACTTAAAAACGTCACAAATTCCCAATTTGTTGTTTTCCTTGTAACGAAATCACTTAAAAACTAATTATTCACAAACTACAATTTTACATTTACATTTACATTATTTGATTTGTTTTTGTTTGTTTGTTTTACGGCGGTGACGGTCGGATGGCCATTTAACAAATGGAAAAAATACAAATAGTTTAAATATTTACACAAATTGTGGTTGTTGTGACTAAACAAACACCAAACGTGACTTAATTGTTGTTGCTGTTGTTTTATGGTTTTTTACAGGCGCCACGTAATAAATAAGCCTCGATCGATCGTCTCTATTTCAAGTGAAATTTGAATAAATCTCCAGATAGAAAGAACACCGAACTGCCGAAGCATGTTTCGAATTTATCTGCTGATATTGGCTGTGATAACAGCCAGCGTGGCAGTGACAGTGGCCTGGGACAGTAATTCAAAACCAAATATCGTTATAATAATGGCCGATGATATGGTGAGTTTTTAATTTAAATAAAATAAACTTTTGTCAAGCTTTTCAGTAAGCGGGCTTGAAATTAAGTCACTGTGCATTTTTGTACTTTTGTACTTTTGTACTTTTGCATTTTTGGTATTTTTGTATTTTTGTATTTTTGTATTTTTGTATTTTTGTATTTTTGTATTTTTGTATTTTTGTATTTTTGTATTTTTGTATTTTTGTATTTTTGTATTTTTGTATTTTTGTATTTTTGTATTTTTGTATTTTTGTATTTTTGTATTTTTGTATTTTTGTATTTTTGTATTTTTGTATTTTTGTATTTTTGTATTTTTGTATTTTTGTATTTTTGTATTTTTGTATTTTTGTATTTTTGTATTTTTGTATTTTTGTATTTTTGTATTTTTGTATTTTTGTATTTTTGTATTTTTGTATTTTTGTATTTTTGTATTTTTGTATTTTTGTATTTTTGTATTTTTGTATTTTTGTATTTCTGTATTTTTGTATTTTTGTATTTTTGTATTTTTGTATTTTTGTATTTTTGTATTTTTGTATTTTTGTATTTTTGTATTTTTGTATTTTTGTATTTTTGTATTTTTGTATTTTTGTATTTTTGTATTTTTGTATTTTTGTATTTTTGTATTTTTGTATTTTTGTATTTTTGTATTTTTGTATTTTTGTATTTTTGTATTTTTGTATTTTTGTATTTTTGTATTTTTGTATTTTTGTATTTTTGTATTTTTGTATTTTTGTATTTTTGTATTTTTGTATTTTTGTATTTTTGTATTTTTGTATTTTTGTATTTTTGTATTTTTGTATTTTTGTATTTTTGTATTTTTGTATTTTTGTATTTTTGTATTTTTGTATTTTTGTATTTTTGTATTTTTGTATTTTTGTATTTTTGTATTTTTGTATTTTTGTATTTTTGTATTTTTGTATTTTTGTATTTTTGTATTTTTGTATTTTTGTATTTTTGTATTTTTGTATTTTTGTATTTTTGTATTTTTGTATTTTTGTATTTTTGTATTTTTGTATTTTTGTATTTTTGTATTTTTGTATTTTTGTATTTTTGTATTTTTGTATTTTTGTATTTTTGTATTTTTGTATTTTTGTATTTTTGTATTTTTGTATTTTTGTATTTTTGTATTTTTGTATTTTTGTATTTTTGTATTTTTGTATTTTTGTATTTTTGTATTTTTGTATTTTTGTATTTTTGTATTTTTGTATTTTTGTATTTTTGTATTTTTGTATTTTTGTATTTTTGTATTTTTGTATTTTTGTATTTTTGTATTTTTGTATTTTTGTATTTTTGTATTTTTGTATTTTTGTATTTTTGTATTTTTGTATTTTTGTATTTTTGTATTTTTGTATTTTTGTATTTTTGTATTTTTGTATTTTTGTATTTTTGTATTTTTGTATTTTTGTATTTTTGTATTTTTGTATTTTTGTATTTTTGTATTTTTGTATTTTTGTATTTTTGTATTTTTGTATTTTTGTATTTTTGTATTTTTGTATTTTTGTATTTTTGTATTTTTGTATTTTTGTATTTTTGTATTTTTGTATTTTTGTATTTTTGTATTTTTGTATTTTTGTATTTTTGTATTTTTGTATTTTTGTATTTTTGTATTTTTGTATTTTTGTATTTTTGTATTTTTGTATTTTTGTATTTTTGTATTTTTGTATTTTTGTATTTTTGTATTTTTGTATTTTTGTATTTTTGTATTTTTGTATTTTTGTATTTTTGTATTTTTGTATTTTTGTATTTTTGTATTTTTGTATTTTTGTATTTTTGTATTTTTGTATTTTTGTATTTTTGTATTTTTGTATTTTTGTATTTTTGTATTTTTGTATTTTTGTATTTTTGTATTTTTGTATTTTTGTATTTTTGTATTTTTGTATTTTTGTATTTTTGTATTTTTGTATTTTTGTATTTTTGTATTTTTGTATTTTTATTTTTTTTTATTTTTTGGCATTTACTTTTACTTTTATTTTTTATTATTTTTATTTTTATTTTTATTTTTATTTTTATTTTTATTTTTATTTTTATTTTTATTTTTATTTTTATTTTTATTTTTATTTTTATTTTTATTTTTATTTTTATTTTTATTTTTATTTTTATTTTTATTTTTATTTTTATTTTTATTTTTATTTTTATTTTTATTTTTATTTTTATTTTTATTTTTATTTTTATTTTTATTTTTATTTTTATTTTTATTTTTATTTTTATTTTTATTTTTATTTTTATTTTTATTTTTATTTTTATTTTTATTTTTATTTTTATTTTTATTTTTATTTTTATTTTTATTTTTATTTTTATTTTTATTTTTATTTTTATTTTTATTTTTATTTTTATTTTTATTTTTATTTTTATTTTTATTTTTATTTTTATTTTTATTTTTATTTTTATTTTTATTTTTATTTTTATTTTTATTTTTATTTTTATTTTTATTTTTATTTTTATTTTTATTTTTATTTTTATTTTTATTTTTATTTTTATTTTTATTTTTATTTTTATTTTTATTTTTATTTTTATTTTTATTTTTATTTTTATTTTTATTTTTATTTTTATTTTTATTTTTATTTTTATTTTTATTTTTATTTTTATTTTTATTTTTATTTTTATTTTTATTTTTATTTTTATTTTTATTTTTATTTTTATTTTTATTTTTATTTTTATTTTTATTTTTATTTTTATTTTTATTTTTATTTTTATTTTTATTTTTATTTTTATTTTTATTTTTATTTTTATTTTTATTTTTATTTTTATTTTTATTTTTATTTTTATTTTTATTTTTATTTTTATTTTTATTTTTATTTTTATTTTTATTTTTATTTTTATTTTTATTTTTATTTTTATTTTTATTTTTATTTTTATTTTTATTTTTATTTTTATTTTTATTTTTATTTTTATTTTTATTTTTATTTTTATTTTTATTTTTATTTTTATTTTTATTTTTATTTTTATTTTTATTTTTATTTTTTATTTTTTATTTTTATTTTTATTTTTATTTTTATTTTTATTTTTATTTTTATTTTTATTTTTATTTTTATTTTTATTTTTATTTTTATTTTTATTTTTATTTTTATTTTTATTTTTATTTTTATTTTTATTTTTATTTTTATTTTTATTTTTATTTTTATTTTTATTTTTATTTTTATTTTTATTTTTATTTTTATTTTTATTTTTATTTTTATTTTTATTTTTATTTTTATTTTTATTTTTATTTTTATTTTTATTTTTATTTTTATTTTTATTTTTATTTTTATTTTTATTTTTATTTTTATTTTTATTTTTATTTTTATTTTTATTTTTATTTTTATTTTTATTTTTATTTTTATTTTTATTTTTATTTTTATTTTTATTTTTATTTTTATTTTTATTTTTATTTTTATTTTTATTTTTATTTTTATTTTTATTTTTATTTTTATTTTTATTTTTATTTTTATTTTTATTTTTATTTTTATTTTTATTTTTATTTTTATTTTTATTTTTATTTTTATTTTTATTTTTATTTTTATTTTTATTTTTATTTTTATTTTTATTTTTATTTTTATTTTTATTTTTATTTTTATTTTTATTTTTATTTTTATTTTTATTTTTATTTTTATTTTTATTTTTATTTTTATTTTTATTTTTATTTTTATTTTTATTTTTATTTTTATTTTTATTTTTATTTTTATTTTTATTTTTATTTTTATTTTTATTTTTATTTTTATTTTCATTTTTATTTTTATTTTTATTTTTATTTTTATTTTTATTTTTATTTTTATTTTTATTTTTATTTTTATTTTATTTTTATTTTTATTTTTATTTTTTTTTTTAATTTTTATTTTTATTACTTTCAAGTGTAAACACCCCTATAGTGGTTTAACAACAAAAACCTTTTAAATCTGTCCCTTTTCCCAGGGTTTCGATGACATCAGCTTTCGCGGCTCCAATGAATTCTTGACGCCCAACATTGATGCCTTGGCCTACAGTGGTGTCATTTTGAATAATCTCTATACGCCGGCCATGTGTACGCCCTCACGCGCGGCCTTACTTACCGGAAAGTATCCCTTGAACACGGGCATGCAGCATTATGTGATTACCAACGATCAACCCTGGAGTCTGCCGGTGAATGAGACCACCATGGCGGATATTTTCCACAAACATGGCTACTATACGGCTCTGATAGGCAAATGGCATTTGGGAATGTCGAGGCGAGCCTATACGCCCACCTTTAGGGGTTTCGATCAACACTATGGCTATTTGGGGGCCTATGTGGGATATTACGATCAGACATTGAATCAGGCGGTAAGTTTGCGGTAAAAGGGGACGAATTTTAAGACTTTAATATTTGTTCTATTTCTTTTAGAATGTCAACTATAGTAGGGGTCATGATTTCCGCGACAATTTGAAACCGGTGTGCGATCGTAATGGCACGTATGTCACGGATTTGTTGACCGAGGCCGCCTTGAAACGCATCCACGATCATAACTATCAAAAGAAACCCTTATTTATGATTTTGAGTCATTTGGCACCGCACAGTGGCAACGATGAGGATCCTTTGGAGGCCCCCGAGGAAGAGATCGCGAAATTTGCTTATATCGATGACCCCAATAGACGGAAATATGCGGCCATGGTCTCGAAGTTGGATGAAAGTGTGGGTGATGTGGTGGAGGCATTGAGTAGGCGAGGCGTCCTTAACAATACGATATTGCTATTCTTGTCCGATAATGGCGGGCCCACAATGGGAATGCATTCGACAACGGCCTCAAATTATCCCTTGAGAGGTGTAAGTAAGACTTGGAGACAAATGATAATGTAAAGGCAGCGCAAATTACCGAAATTCAAAGGCCTCTGAAAAGCGCCATAATAGAATCAGGGTTCCAATCCAACTATGGCTCCCTTCAAATATGCCTGCGACAATCTTGTCATCTCTGCACGCATTTTAAAGGCTCGCGCACACTAACGATTTTTATATTCAAAGCAATGTTGTCCAATCAGCTGTTCGCAACGAACGCAGCGTTGTCTATGAAAAGCAAAATTTAGACCAAGGCCAATTTACACTATCATGTCACCCGATTTTTTAGCAAAACAGATGCATAGCGAAAATAAAAAATAAAAAAAAATGTATTGCCAGATGTTTTGTTGGAAGACGGATGACAATTTGATAGTGGCAGTTGGTCTTTTGTTTTGTGTTCTATATAAAATCGTTAACCAACATTTTCTCTCATCCCCCCTTTAGCAAAAGAACTCCCCCTGGGAAGGAGCCCTGCGTTCCTCTGCGGCCATTTGGTCCAATCAATTGGAAAAGCTCGGCACCATCTGGAAACAGAAAATATATATAGCTGACTTTTTACCCACTCTGGCAGCAGCCGCCAATATACACCTGGACTTGGAAGCTCTCAAGATCGATGGTTTGAATCTTTGGCCCTCCCTCAAGTATGGCTATGAATCGGTGGAACGTGAAATCATGCACAACATAGACGAGATCTTCAATTACGAGGCCTATGCCAAAGGAAAATGGAAATTTATCAATGGCACCACCGAAGCGGGCAAATACGATGGCTGGCTATCAAAGCGACCCACAAATGACTCAACGCAAATTGACCCCCGCTTTGAACACTACGAGGATTTGGTCAAACATTCTCCGGTTTGGAAACATTTGCACACCATCACTGGCGACAAGCCCATACAGCTGTTGCAACATCGCCAACATGCCATCATCAAATGTCTGTACGAAAATGCCACCGAGGGCACAGCCTGTAATCCTTTGGAGTCCCCCTGTCTCTTCGACTTGGATACGGATCCTTGCGAGCAAAATAATCTCTATGAGAAATATAAAAATTCCATTATATTTTCCAATATCTTGGAACGCATTGAACATTTCCGCGCCCATGCTCATCCAATCAATAATAAACCAGCAGATTATCGCTGCAATCCGGCCGATTTTAACAACGAATGGACCTGGTGGGAGGATGTCATAGAAGGCAATGGGGTGGCCAAAGTTCGCCAAAGTTTCAATCTCATGTTGGTATTATCTAGTATTGTTATAGTTCTAAACAAAGTCGTTGTTTAGATGGAAGAAGAATAACCAAAAAAATTTATCTAAGCAAGTAATTAATATGGAATAGTTGTAAGCATTTGTAAATAGTACACAAATAATGTATTTAATAATCACTCCTCCCGATATTATATAGAAAAAATAGGCTAGATAATCTCGAGCTTATACCTTCAAACTAACCTACATTTTAAGGCTCGCGCACACCGCTGCTTTTTATTGACGATGATGCAGTTGATTCGATAAACCATAAAAATGTTGTGAACATTCTCAAAGTTTGAGAAGACACAACGTCGACAGCGAAAAGCTTGGGTGTGTGCTGGCCTTTGTATCATCTAAATTCTCGCGAAAAATGGCAACTTTTCTTGGCGCAGAGCTGCCAGAAACAATGAAAACATACGATATAAATAAATAAAATAAAAAATATAGTTTTTCTATAGATTTAATATATTTCCTGTGCATGTGTTTCTATTTCTATCGAAGTTGTTTGTTTGACATTACATTAATACTACAATAAACAATAGGGCTGCTTCTCTATAAGCCTGTATAATAAGCTGCGATAAAAAACGTTAATAAAGAGTTAATTTTTCACTAATATTTTTTACTTACTTTTATTTAAATTTTATTTAATTGTTTATTATTTTTTTATTTTTACTTTAATTTTTATTTTTCTATTTTTTTATATATTTTTGTTTTGTTTTTGTATTTTTAGACCATAAAAATAGCACACTCACTGAAAACTAAGAAGTCAAATCGGCCATTGAAAAATGCTTTGGTGTGCGATGGTCTTTATATCATCTAATTTTTGCGGAAAAAATGGCAACTACTGTCAATCAAAACATAAAATATACATAAATTAATATAAAATATAATCAAAATATAGTTTTTATATAGATTTAATTAATTAATTACTGACATTATATTAATACAACAATAAACAATAGGGCTGTTTCTCTTTAAGTCTGGGTAATAAGCTATGGATAATAAAACCATTAAAAAAGAGTTAATTTTTCACAATTTTTTTTACTTACTTTTATTTACTTTTTATTTTTCATTGTTTTTATATTTTTAATTTCATTTTTACTTTAATTTTTCATTTTTACATATTTTTGTTTTGTTTTTGTATTTTTAGACCATAAGAATAGCACACTCACAGAAAACTAAGAAGACAAAACGCCTAGTGAAAAAAGCTTTGGTGTGTGATGGTCTTTATATCATCTAATTTTTGTGCAAAAAAATGGCAACTACTGTCAATGAAAACATAAAATATACGTAAATTAATATAAAATAAAAGTATAGTTTTTATATCTTCCACCTCCAGGATGGGGGTATATTCACTTTGTCATTCCGTTTGTAACACCTTGAAATATTCATCGGAGACCCCATAAAGTATATATATTCTGGGTCGTGGTAAAATTCTAAGACGATATAGCCATGTCCTGTCTGCCTGTTGAAAGCACGATAGCGGCCGAACGAAATGAGGTAGGAGGTTCAAATTTTTCCTAAATGTGTCTTATGGTTGTAGATCGGTTGGGATTGAAAGTGGACGAAATTGGCCATATAGTGATTTTTATTTGTAGGCAAACGACAACAGATAGAAACACGAAATTTGGCGTGTACATTCCTCTAATAGAGTAGATACATAATATAAAAGTATTTTTCGAAATTCGTACTTTTAAGGGATATAATTAAAAAAGAACGATAGAAATGGGACCTTCCAAACTGCAGAGGTTGATATCATGAAATTCGGTGTATACATTCTGACTATGAAGACACGAAAAAGAGTTTTTTCGAAATGTGTACATTTGGGCGGAGAATGGGGATATCTTTAAAATTTATACTTTTCTTATCACTTTGTCTGTATCTGAAAATGCTTCTTTCTAATGGCGACTGACAATCGCCTAATGTTTAGGCATGTTCACTTTCACAATTACAGCATTGTATTCATTTATAGTAGTAGATTTTAAACAGTGCGCATAAGTATACATTATAGTTTCAAATAGTAATCAAATATAGTAATGTGCATAAAAATATCACAATTTCCGTAATATGGTAATGTGCTTCTATGTAAAGTCGACATCCTTTAATCTGCTGGTAATACTGTGGAATGCACTCCGTGGTGGAGGGTATATAAGATTCGGCCCAGCCGAACTTAACGCCTTCTTACTTGTTTTCTATTGAGTTTGTTTGCTTGACATTTTAAATAAATAAATATTAATTTCAATTTTGTAGGATCTTACAGTTTATTTTAATTGGATGTACAAAATATATTGCAAATGTTCTATGGATAGGAAAACTCAAAATAAGAAGACAAATTGGTTACCGATGTCAATTTAGTTTTTTCATTCCAATGGGCTTTAAATCTAAATTTATGTGGAAAAATAAAAAAATAAGATAACCTTTTTAGTTAACCTTTGTAATCGCTAACTTCCGTATTTGTGAATTTTTGAAATTCGTTAAAAAATATTAATCTTTTTATTTAGAAAATCACTAAAAATGAGTATTACATTTACTTCAAATGAAAAATTATTAAAACAAAATCGAGATAACTAACTTAGTTATCAGAAATGGAAAATCTGATAACTAAGTTAGTTATCGAAACAATATATTTTATTTTTACCTCTTTATAAAGGTTGCGTTTTAGAAAAAATGCAATGTTTTTTCATATCTTAACCATAACCAAGCCAAATACCGATAACATTTTTTGAGGTCTTCTGTTCAAAAATTTAGAGCGTAAACCATTATTATGTTTAGATCTTCTATTAGGTTTGGGAAGAAAAAAGTGTAACGCATTGAAGGAGTGACTTGTCACACCGCATGCGAAATCTGTCAGAAATGACATAAGGTCGATGTACAAATGTCAGATCCCATACAAATTTGACATTTGAAAACCGACCTTTTATCACTTCAGCTACAGGGTGGCGTAGGGATCTATAAATCGACTTTCGACTAATCGACTTTTGGAAGGAAGAAGTCGAAATGTCGAAATCGACTTTACCATTGCTAAAAGTCGACTTTTGTTTACGACTTTGTGCATCAATGAATTTAAGTTATTGAATACCGATTTTACTTTTTACGCTCTAGAAAACACATCATTTATCCGATTTACTTCAAATTTATCACAACAACTAGAAACATCTATGCAAAAAGTGGCTAAGATCGGTTCAGATTTATATATCTAATATAAATGTCTTTCGATTGATTATTTTTTTGATTATTTATTTACACCAGTCGAAAAGTTGAATTTTCAAAAGTCGAAACATCGATTTTTCAAAAGTCGAAAAAATTAAATGAATTGAAAAGTCGACTTTTCATATATTTGCAAAAGTCGATAAATCGATTATTCATATATTTCCAAAAGCGATATGATTTGAATTCTTTATAAATTTTTTAATTATTATTCTTTCTTTGTTTTTTTTTTTCAGCATTTTGTGAAGGGGAGACTTGGGGAATTGATTATGAATCATTACACGATCAAACAACGTACAAAAATAATTGAATGCAGTATGACAAGGCTTTAAGTATGTTTGGACCAAATTAGCTTCACGACATTTTAAATTTTTATGTCATCTATACGAATGATTGTAATCCTATGAAATTTGTTATTTGGCAATGATTTTATAGTTATTATACCCACATGAAATATGGGCAATATTGCCATATCCCTTCTGGTAGCTCCCGACAAATCGACATATGCTATGGTTATGATGTCACATCCACAAGGGTAGTCGAAACCAGTGGCAAATTTATATTTGAAAATGTTTTTAAATAAATATTTTTGCTTTTGCCTTCTACGCACTCAATTCTTCCCATTATTTGTAAAATGAAATCCTTATACCGGTGTCTGAAATCCACCAATAGTTCGACCCTAAGTAATATAAGAGCTATTAAAAATGTCAAACAAATGCGCGGTAAGTCGGCTTGACCGACTGAAACTTACTTACTTGTTTCAATGAGGTCTTAGTCTCACAAATTAATTCACGCAGTTCTTAAATACATCACTTTAAAAATACATGTTTTAAGTTTCAAAACTAAAAAAGTAACATCTTTTCGCTAAACACGTATAATATATTTTTAAACATTTAGAGCGTAGACCAAATTGAATTGGGAATACACTGGAGCCCCGATTTGCGTCGTTAAAGGGGACCGGAGAAATGCGACGCAAACCGAAACGAAGCAAATCGAATCACTTTTTTCGGTATAAATGTTGATTGGGTCAAAAATTTAAATATTTAGTAAAAAATTTTTTGATAATTTATTTCATTTATTTATTTGTAATTGACAAGCCATTTCAACAAATATTTTTAATTATAATATAAAATAAAAAAATATAAATTTACATAAAAACATAACAAAACATAACATATAAAACAAGTAAGAAGGCGTTAAGTTCGGCCGGGCCGAATCTTATATACCCTCCACCACGGAGTGCATTCCACAATATTACCAGCAGATTAAAGGATGTCGACTTTACATAGAAGCACAGTACCATATTACGAAAATTGTGATATTTTTATGCACATTACTATATTTGTTTACTATTTCAAACTATAATGTATACTTATGCGCACTGGTTAAAATCGACTACTATATATAAATAAAGTGCTGAAATTGTGAAAGTGAACATGCCGAAAATATTAGGCGATTGTCAGTCGCCATTAGAAAGAAGCATTTTCAGATACAGACAAAGTGATAAGAAAAGTATAAAGATATCCCCATTCGCCCCATTCTCCGCCCAAATGTACAAATTTCGAAAAAACCATTTTTCGAGTCTTCATAGTTAGAATGTATACACCGAATTTCATGATTTCAACTTCAGCGGTTTGGCAGGTCCCATTTTTATCCCTCTTTTTCCCTTAAAAGTACGAATTTCGAAAAATCCCTCTATTTTACGTGTCTATGCTATTAGAGGGATGTACACACCGAATTTCATGATTCTAGCTGTTGTCGTATCATTGTTACCATATTTTATCCCTTTTTGTCCCATTTCGCCCGCTAAAGCTTTTAATTTCTTTGTGGTGCTTCCAAGCTACAAGAGGAATGTCCGCAACAAATTTTAACTGCATGAACATAAGAAATTTAATTATTAAGCCAAGGCTACCAATATTTGTATACTATATATATAATGGATATAATACTTCAATTTATAAAGTAAATATAAGGGAGCAATCATAAATATCATAAATAAATATTGGGGGGGAGAGGGAGAGAGTGTATTTTCAGCTAAAGTCGTTTGGTTGGTTGTATTTCCATCCTATATTAATTTCAAAACTATAAATTTTGAAAATACCTTATCTCTCACGTACGCAGAATAAGACACCTTCATGATTCTACCATTTTTTTGTTGTAAAAGCAACAAAATAAAGTACGAATTTGGAAAAAAAAATATTTTACGTGGCTATGCAGTCAGAGGAATGTATACACCGAATTCCATGATTCTATCTGCGGCCATTTTGTTGGTACCATTTTTATCGCCTTTTACCAATTTTGCCCCCTCAAGAGTACAACTATCTAAAATCTCTTTATTTTACGTATCTACACAATTAGAGGGATGTACACACTGAATTTCATCATTCTAGTTTTATTCGTTTAGTTGGTACTATTTTTATCCCCTGTAGCCATTGTATCCCTTGAAAGTACGAATTTTGGAAAAAACGTTTTATTTTTCGTGTCTACGCAGTCAGAGGAATGTATACTCCGAATTTCATGATTCTAGCTGCTGTCATTTGGTAGGTACTATTTTTATCCCCTTTTTCCATTTGAACCCCAAAAAGTACGAATTTTGGAAAGTTCTTTTATTTTACGTGTCTACGCAATCAGAGGAATGTATATATCGAATTTCATTATTCTAGGTGCAGCCGTTAGGTTGGTACTATTTGTATCCCTCTATCCCCATTTAACCCCTTAAAAGTACGAATTTAGAAAAAATACTTATATATTATGTATCTACTCTATTAGAGGAATGTACACGCCAAGTTTCGTGTTTCTATCTGTTGTCGTTTGATAGGTACCATTTTTATCCCTTTTTGTCCCATTTCGCCCCCTACAAATAAAAATCACTCTATGGTGCCCTTTTATGCTATAGAGGGAATGCGCATTGCAAATATGAACTAAATACAAGCTAATATGTTCAAAAAACATGCTGAAATACTCTAAATATTAGGGGTATTTTCAGTCCTTGTGAGGGAAAAATTTTTCCTTCTGGGCCGATTTCGTCCACTTTTAATCCCAACCGATCTACAACCATAAGACATATTTAGGAAAAATTTGAACCTCCTAGCTCATTTCGTTCGGCCGCTATCGTGCTTTCAACAGACAGACAGACGGACAGACGGACATGGCTATATCGTCTTAGAATTTTACCACGACCCAGAATATATATACTTTATGGGGTCTCCGATGAATATTTCAAGGTGTTACAAACGGAATGACAAAGTGAATATACCCCCATCCTGGAGGTGGAGGGTATAAAAATAGAAATTCTAATTATTATATTAAGATATCTTCGTCTGATAAATCAAAATCAACAATACTTGTATCCACTTGATTTGTTGAATTTTTATAGATTTGTGTATAGATTTCTTTATAACAACTAATTGCGTTATCAACCGATGCTGCTACGTCTGAGCTACGATTTTCGTCGGTATCATTATCAGCAAATATATCTATTGCCTGTAAAATCAATTGCATGGCTTTGGAAATATTGGCAGTCGTAAATTTTTTGTCTTCTATTGCAACATCAGTTATTATAATGTCTTCCTCTAACGCATGTTGAACATCAATGGCTAATCAACTTTCATTATCAAGCTCCTCTTCGTGAGATACCAACAGTTCATTAATGTCATCTTCCTCCATTCCATCGAAGTCCGCTTCTCTGGCTAAATCAACCAACTTTCTCTACAAACATTTTAAACGTCATTAACACCATCTACATCTCTATTAATGAATTCTGGCCATAATTGCCGCTAACTTCCTATCATAGAAGATGCTCTAACTTCTTTCCAGGATAAATTTATGTTTGCAATAGCCATCATTATGTTGTAATTTTTCCAAAAATCTTTCTTGGATAGTTTATCATTTCTGTCGGTTGATTCAAGAAGTTGACGAAAAGTCCGCCGTAGGTAATACACTTTAAAGTTGGATATGACGCCTTGATCCATAGGTGGTATTAGGGATGTTGTGTTAGGCGGCATAAAAACAACATTTACATGATCGGAAAAGTCATCTGAAAAAATTGGACGCCCTGGTGCATTATCGACTAACAAAATCATTTTAAATTCAATGTTTTGAGTAGAACAGTAATGTTTGAATTCTGGAACAGCACAATTTTCCAACCAATCTTTAAACAAGGTTGCAGTCATCCAAGCCTTTTTATTAGCACGCCAGTGTACAGGAAGGGCTTAAATTTAAAATCTTCTTCTGCGTTTCCTCCCAAAAGAAGTGCAAGTCGATCCTTGGCAGCATTAAATCCAGGACATGATTTCTCAGTTTTTGACAGATATGTTCTTGATGGTAACATTTTCCAAAAAAAAGACCTGTTTCGTCAGCATTGAAAACAAGCTTAGCAGAATAACCTCCATTTTCGATTATGGCTTTCAGTTGAAGCTGAAAGCCCGTGTTCTAAAGCGGTTGAACCAACCGTTGCTAGCTTCAAATTCTTCTGAATTTTCATTGCTTCAGGATGCAGAATTTTCTTTAAGGTCATTATATATGGACAGTGCTTTGCTTTTAATCCCCTCCTTGCTCAGTGGCATTCTTCGCTTATATTGGTTTTGTATCCATATAGAAAGAAGGGACTACATTTTAACCATTAATAAATTTCTTACTTTTGTAACTTGACTCAACCACAGAACTTCTTATTGAGAACCAAATTCTTACTTCCGCAACACAACACAACGCGCAAACATAACTGACCTAACAGAGTAACATGGGAATCCCCTTTTTACACGCAAATTGACAAAATCACATGTGCAATCGTATGTTGTGACGCAAATCGGAATCAAAACGACGCAAAGCAAATTGAGCTCAATTTAAAAAAGCGACACAAATCGAATCGACGCAAAACAGGGCTCTAGTGTACCAAAAAGTCGTTCGGTTTGGCAGGGAATTACCGATATGCATATTTCACTCTGTATCTCTATTTATCCTATCTTTCTGCTTTGGCTTTACTTTCAGCATTTTACCCTTTTCGAGAAATTTACTTATCCCCTTATCCTTATCATCTTATCTACTTTTACTTTATCTATTCCCTGAGTTTTTCAAATATCAAATTCGTATTTTCCCCACTTTTTATGTTATTACTTTTTTGAACCATTAATCTCATTTTCAATTATTTAAAATAATGTTATTCTTGTTATAGCAATTGCTGTCTATTTGTCCCTTTTTCCCATACTCCAATACTTGTCGCGTTTCGTTATTTTTTTGTCCACTTTTCATACCATACCTTCCCCATTTTAATGCTATTTTCCTTATACATATATCGACATGTCATTCATTTTTAATTACACTATGCAACAAACATTTTATCGAAGAGCTATATATATAGTATTTTCTGACTTTTGAATTTTGCGTTTATTTAATTTTAATTTTTTTACTAAACTTCCAATTTTCATCTAAGTTACCTTTAATATTTGTACCCTCATTTTGGAAATATAAGCACGATAACAAACGCTTATATATTCAATTAAATTTACTACAAATATTTTAAAATATTTTACTTTCACATAGAAACATCGGAACAGTCTCCAAAAATTGGGAAAAATGTTTTTTTTTAATATTTATTTTTTATGCTCATAAAAATTGAAATACATTCTTGTTTTATTCTAACAATCTAGCAAAGAAAATAATGTCCATATGTAAAAGATCTGTGGATAAATGTAGAAGTTATAACTCTACAATAAAGTCATAATTTCTACATGTATCCATTTCAAAAAGAACTTGTTTTCTACGTTAAAATTCCAGCTATTACAAACTAAAACAAAACATTCTGTGGTCTTGTTTTTAAATGATTGTTTCATGATTTAAAAATATTTTGCGTCTACAAAGAGTATCATAACTTATACATTTAACCATAGGTATTTTACATATAGGCGTTGCAATTTTCGCTAGAATGTCAGCTATTAAAAAATAAAACGAAATGTATTTTTTGTTTATTTTTATGTTTTACTAGCTGAACCCCGCCCGCTTCGCCAGGCAAAAAACAAATTGCAAAGTTATAATCAGGTTTCTTATTGATTTTTATCGTGGTCAGTAATATATACGGTCCAATTTTCAGCCTTCTAGTTCAAAAAACACTTTTGCCACGCCCCCACCGCCCAGGAAACGAAAACTCAAAATCCGGCGGGATATTTATCTTTCTCATGATCAGTAATATATATGCACCAATTTTCAGCCTTTTACCTCTTCAAAACACTTTTGCCCCCACCGCCCACGAAAGGAAAATCCTAATTTCGTCATCAAATGATCTTTCTTGTGGTCAGTAATATGTACGTTCCAATTTTCAGCCTTCCAGCAAAAAAAAACACTATTGCCACGCCCCAACGCCCACGAAACGAAAATCCAAATTTCGACATCAAATTGATCTTTCTCGTGGTCAGTAATATGTACATTCCAATTTTCAGCCTTCTAGCTCAAAGAAAACTATTGCCACGCCCAATCCGCCCACAAAAAGAAAGTCCAAATTTCGGCATCAAATTGATCTTTCTCGTGGTCAGTAATATGTACATTCCAATTTTCAGCCTTCTAGCTCAAAGAAAACTATTGCCACGCCCCAACGCCCACGAAACGAAAATCCAAATTTCAATTTCATTTTTCAATCCGCCCACAAAAAGAAAATCCAAATTTCTACATCAAATTGATCTTTCTCGTGGTCAGTAATATTTACATTCCAATTATAAGCCTTCTAGCTCAAAGAACACTACTGCCACGCCCCAACGCCCACGAAACGAAAATCCAAATTTCAATTTCATTTTTCAATCCGCCCACAAAAAGAAAATCCAAATTTCTGCATCAAATTGATCTTTCTCGTGGTCAGTAATATATACATTCCATTTATAAGCCTTCTAGCTCAAAGAACACCATTGCCACGCCCACTCCCCCCACAAAATGAAAATTCAAATTTCAGCATCAGATTTATCATTCTCGTGGTCAGCAATATATATGTACCAATTTTCAGCCTTCTAGCTCTCAAAAACACTATTGCCACGCCCAGTCCGCCCACAGAGCAAATTTTTAAAAATTCTATAGCCTATAGTACCTTCCAGACCTGCATCTATCTGTACTGAAAATTTCAACATCATCGGTTGACAGACAGACATACAGACTTACACTAAGGTTTTATAATATTAATTGGGATTTCGTGCCAGCAAAAAATATTGAGAAAAAATATTTTCCAAAATAAGAGTAAACATTTTCAATGTACCTTGGGTCAGTTTTACTGATTTTATTAAACAGTATGCCTCAATATACAAAAAAATATTGGGTATCGGAAATAAAATTTGTATTTATTGTTGCATTGAGTATTTTTTCCAAATTTTAAGGTGTACAATGGAAAAAGGGGATAAAAATGGTACCACCAAAATGAGCAGCTAGAATTATGAAATTCGAGTATACATTCCTCTGACTGCGTAGACGCGAAAAATAAAAAAGTTTTTCCAACTTCATACTTTCTAGGGATACAATGGGAACAGTTAATCCATCTGTATGGTACCATCTAAACGGCTACAGCTAGGATGCTGAAATTCGGTGCGTACATGCCTCTAATTGCGTAGACAAGTAAAATAAAGAGATTTTAGATAGTCGTACTCTTTAGTACGACTTTCGTATTATTGTATATATCAGTTTGTACTATTCTTATCCCCTGTTCCCATTGTATCCTTTGAAAGTAAGAATTTGGAAAAAAAACCTTTTATTTTTCGTGTCTACGCAGTCAGAGGAATGTATACTCAGAATTGCATGACTCTAGCTGCGGTCATTTGGTTTGTACTATTTTTATCCCTTTTTTCCATTTGAACCAACCCCAAAAAGTACGAATTTCGAAAAATTCACGTGTCTACGCAATCAGAGGAATGCATACACAGAATTGCATGACTCTAGCTGCAGCCGTTTGGTTGATACCATTTTTATATCTCTATTCCCATTTTATCCCTTAAAAGTACGAATTTGGAAAATATACTTTCATATTATGTATCTAATCAATTAGAGGAATGTACACAGCGAATTTCGTGTTTCTAGCTGTTGTCGTACCATTTGTATCCCTTTTTGCCTCATTTCACCCCCTACGAATAAAATCAGTTATCAAGTAAGTACAAGCAGACATATTGAAAAAATACACTTAAATACTTTTAAATAGTAGGGGTTATTATGGGTTTTTTCAGTTCTTGTGAGGGAAAAATATTTCCCTTTGTGCCGATTTCGCCCAATTGCAACCGATCTACGACCAGAGATACAAGCCGACCGATTTTAAGCCGACAAGCCGCCGCCGCCGCATGTTTCAGCACGAGCCGCGCCGCCGCCGTTTTCATCGGCTCAAATCGACTTCAACACGCCGCCGATTTCATCGACTCATATCGACTTCAACCACGCCGCCGAGATTTGACGGAGTTCTAACTCAGTCAAATCTTACTAGCAAAACAGAAAACCCACTTAACATTACAAAAGAAAATATAAATGTCGACTTAGACAACCTACTGCTGTGAAATATATTGATCTTTCTTTGAATTTGGTATCCCACTATATGATGACGGCTATAGAAAATTGAATGATTGTATTTTGATTTGAAAGTCACATTTATATAAGTCAATTCCAGTACGTGTGGCCATGTGTTCCTATAAATAACAATGAACAACAGCTCCTCTATTGTGCTTCTTTAGTGTGTCAAAGTAGGTAGAATATTATTATTCTTTGGAAGGATTATGATATTCAAGCCTCACATGAAAAGCTGTAATTCAAAAATATTTATTAAATTCATGCATATTATAAAATTTGGGAATGGATCACCACTCCCAAAAAATTATTGTATGGGATAACAATTAGGGTGTCCAACCGCGATTAATCGAATAATTTTTGTCAAATATTTGTTCGAATAATAAAAAATCATGATTTTCGAATAACGAATAATTCGAATAAATTGTCCCAAATAATCGAGTTTTGCCTTAAAAACTAATGAAATTGTCGTATGCTTTGTATGATAAATTGATTTTGAATAGCCAGTTTGCTCCATTTGGGTAAAAAACTATGCAACACCAAATATAAAACCACAATTTTTTCTATTTTTGTTTTGTATGCTCCACAGATAATAAAATATAATTTATCCGACATCATTTAAAAATAGCAAAAACTGGTCAATAGCTTCGGAATTATTTAAAATTTAAAGAATAGTAATTTCATAGAATAGTAAATTCATAGAAAAATTGGGGTTAACACAGCGATAATAAAGTCAGTTCTGTTATAAATCATAACTGATATTGTGCTCATTTAAGGGAAGGTTTTTTATTTTGATAAGATATTAAGATTTTTGCCTGTGAATTTGATATTACAATTTTTAAATAAAATCAGATACGTAATAAACGTTCAATATATAGTGGAACTACCCGTAAATCGGCGTGTCTTGTCTATATAACTATTATTAATTATATTTTATTTAAGTGGACAATTGTTCGATTAATCGAATAACTCTCGACTTCATCATTCGATTAATTGGAATTTTTTTGTTTTCAAATAACATAAAAGTCCGAATAATTGGATACCCTAATAACAATATTAAATTATTGGAACATTGGCTAATATTAACGAATATTGAACTACTTGGCAAAAAATAAAAGAAAATTGTTCCTTCCGTTTTCCAAAAATTGTCAAATAAATAGGGGTAATCGAATGATAGAACGAGCCGGCAAATCAGCCGAAAGCCGCCGCCGCCGACCCATTTTGAACAGCGCCGCCGCCGCCGATAATTATGGTTCGGCTTGTAACTCTGTCTACGACTATAAGACGTATTTATGCAAAGTTTGGGCCTCCTAGCTCCTTTCGTTTAGATGCTAGCGTGCTTTCAACAGACGGACGGACAACCGGACGGACATGGCTAGATCGTCTTAGAATTTTATGACGATCAAGAATATATATACTTTATAGGGTCTCAGGTCGATATTTTAAGGTGTTACAAACGGAATGACAAAATTAGTATACCCCCATCCTGGAAGTGGAGGGTATAATAAAATTTCCTGTAATGTTACTACACTTCTACAAAAATCGATAGCCTCTGTGGAATGCAATCCATGGTGGATGATATATAAAGTTCGGCGCTGCCGAACCACCACCTTTTTCACAATATTTTTTTCATTTTCAGCTTTCTTTGGCTCTTTTATCCACAAAATTTCATAATACTAGTGCTTTTTTCTTTAAGACTGTATTACTAAAATGCGATACCAAAAAAAATACATATTTTTTACAACAAACAAAACAAAAAAAAATTGAAAACAATTTTTGAAAAAAATCATTTTTTGTTAAAAATGTTGGACTAAGTCCAAAAAAGTCAACACAAAATGATTTTTACTATTTTTATTGCTTTTATATCAAGCTTTATCTCAAAAAATCCCCATTAAATTAAAAAAAATCCCTCTAAAATAAAAACGAGATTAACACTGTGAGAGGAGAATGTTGATATAATCATCATGCAATTTCAATGAATATGGCAAACATTAGCCGACCAATGAATACCACACGTGTGCAGTTACAAAACACTGTACGTTGGCTGGTCATACACGTTGAAGTTTGATTCGAACCAAATGTTTAATTTTTGTTATTTACTTAAAATGTTCGCACCACTTTAGCTTTATGTTGACGCGTGCTTACGACTTTATGGAAGAATTTAATAAATAAGCCATCATTGAAAGCTGATCAGCATTAAACTCGGCCTTAACTAGCAAATACTAATGTACGGGGCGGGGTAAAAAGTTTCTATAACGGTTTACAACACATGCCAAGAATTTTATAATAATAAACAACTATTGTTGTTGTTATTTAATTTCCTTTATCCTCAATAAAACCTTTCTGACTCGAGATAAGGTATACGAACTCAAAACATCTCTTGGAAACAAAAAATGGGTGTAAAAAATTGCCATTATTACATTTTATTATATCATTTTATCAATGTTATGTCACAAATTGTATTATTTCTTCATCTCGCAGAAATACAGATACCATAAAAATCATTATCTTGACAAAATTAACTTTTAAAGGGTGATTTTTTAAGAGCTTGATAACTTTTTTAAAAAAAAAAACGCATAAAATTTGCAAAATCTCATCGGTTCTTTATTTGAAACGTTAGATTGGTCCATGACATTTACTTTTTGAAGATAATTTCATTTAAATGTTGACCGCGGCTGCGTCTTAGGTGGTCCATCCGCTTAGTCCAATTTTGGCATTTCCACGTTTTTGAGTAACAGAGACCCAATTGGTGCGAACGGCGACGAATCGAAAATTGGTGGTCATCATTAACACTGGCCGATACAGCTGCGATATTTTCTTCAGTTCGCACTCTACGTAAGCGTGTTGGTGGTTTAATGTCCAACAATGTAAATTTGGTGCGAAATTTAGTCACAATAGCCCGAATAGCCGCTTCAGTGGGTCGATTAAACTGACCATAAAATAGAAGCGCGCAATGAACTTTCTTAACAGAGCACGCATTTTGATAATAAAATTCAATAATTTGCAAGCGTTGTTCGTTTGTAAGACGATTCATGATGAAATGTCAAAGCATACTGAGCATCTTTCTCTTTGACACCATGTCTGAAATCCCACGTGATCTGTCAAATACTAATGCATGAAAATCCTAACCTCAAAAAAATCACTCTTTATATATCAAAATAAATTGTGCTATGCCGCAATGTTGCTGAAATAATTTAAAGCAAAAAAAAAAATGTTGCTATCTTTCAATGATATTTGCTTGGCTGTGGTAATAACTTAATAATCATAATTCTTGGATTGCTTAAAAGTCAAAGCCCACATAATAAAACAATAAATAGATATAACACTATTCGACAATAAAGAACATTTGCTGTGATGAGAAATGTTGTGGAACCAGACATAAAGTCAAAATGAGGGTGATTGAAAAATGATTAGAAGCACATTTTTTTCACGAAATATGTGTAAATAATAACATTTAATAATATAGAACAAGTAAGGAAAGGCTAAAGTCGGGCGGGGCCGACTATATAATACCCTACACCACTCCCTGCGTATATACCTCGCTCTGATTACTAAACCCAGGTGTTTCATGGGTGCAATTTTATATAGTTCGTATAAATTATAGAGTATACTATAATTTAATCTTTAGTCAAATTTGACGAATATGGTAAAATTGGTGAAAATAATTTACATTATGTTACTCATTCATATGATGGGCCCATATACAAACAAAATCGGTGTTATGCCATCTCATTGTAGCTGCGCCTAGTGAAAAAATAACAATTATTTTCATCAAGATTGGCTGTAATAAGTGAATCCAGAGTGTTATCAATAAATCGGAAGGTGTTCGCTTATATGACAATATATTTACATAATGGTCCACTTATATGGTCCATGTAATATGAACCCAGTAAAAACCAGGTATTTCATGGGAGCAATTTTATGTAGTTCATACAAATTATATAAATTATATTCATATAATTTATATGCTATAAATTCATCTTTAGTCAAACTTAACGAATATGGTTAATAATATGGTAATTGATCCAATTGTCCGACAGACAAATACAAATTATACAGTAGTTAACCAAAGTCATACCAAAGTATGGACATATGGGCATCACCCAAACAATTCTCATTGCAATTCAATTCGGTAAAAAATTGAAATCGGGAAGGATTTTTGCATCCTGTAAATGTATGTGTTTGACAAAAAATGTTAAATCGGAAAGGACATTTGTATGCGGGTATATTGAAACCTGGAACGATGTGACCCGCTTTCACCATGTCTGTTTATGGGTGAAATATAATATGTAAAATTTGCCCAAAATCGGTTAAACATTCGGGAGCAACATTTGTATGAGGGCTATATCTAAATCTGAACCGATCTTACTCACTTTCACCATAGGTTTTTTTAGTTGGATTCTAAGATGTTGTACCAATTTTAAAGAAAAACGGGTACACTATGTGGATTTCAGAGCGGAAAAAGTCAAATCGGGAGCGACATTTGTATGGGGGCTATATCTAAATCTGAACCGATCTTACCCAATTTTTGCATAGGTGTTTCTAGTTGGATTATAAGATGTTCTGCAAAATTTAAAGAAAATCGGGTACAATATGACGTTTCTAGAGCGGAAAATGTCAAATCGGGAGCGACATTTGTATGGGGGCTATATCTAAATCTGAACCGATCTTACCCAATTTTTGCATACGTGTTTCTAGTTGGATTATAAGACGTTCTGCCAAATTTAAAGAAAATCGGGTACAATATGTCGTTTATAGAGCGGAAAATGTCAAATCGGGAGCGACATTAGTATGGGGGCTATATCTAAATCTGAACCGATCTTACCCAATTTTTGCATAGGTGTTTCTAGTTGGATTATAAGATGACGTGCCAATTTTAAAGAAAATCGGGTACAATATGTGGTTTCTAAAGCGGAAAAAGTGAAATAGGGAGCGTCATTTGTATGGGGGCTATATCTAAATCTGAACCGATCTTACTCACTTTCACCATAGGTTTTTTTAGTTGGATTCTAAGATGTTGTACCAATTTTAAAGAAAAACGGGTACACTATGTGGATTTCAGAGCGGAAAAAGTCAAATCGGGAGCGACATTTGTATGGGGGCTATATCTAAATCTGAACCGATCTTACCCAATTTTTGCATAGGTGTTTCTAGTTGGATTATAAGATGTTCTGCAAAATTTAAAGAAAATCGGGTACAATATGACGTTTCTAGAGCGGAAAATGTCAAATCGGGAGCGACATTTGTATGGGGGCTATATCTAAATCTGAACCGATCTTACCCAATTTTTGCATACGTGTTTCTAGTTGGATTATAAGACGTTCTGCCAAATTTAAAGAAAATCGGGTACAATATGTCGTTTATAGAGCGGAAAATGTCAAATCGGGAGCGACATTAGTATGGGGGCTATATCTAAATCTGAACCGATCTTACCCAATTTTTGCATAGGTGTTTCTAGTTGGATTATAAGATGACGTGCCAATTTTAAAGAAAATCGGGTACAATATGTGGTTTCTAAAGCGGAAAAAGTGAAATAGGGAGCGTCATTTGTATGGGGGCTATATCTAAATCTGAACCGATCTTACCCAATTTTTGCATACGTGTTTCTAGTTGGATTATAAGATGTTCTGTCAAATTTAAAGAAAATCGGGTACAATATGTCGTTTATAGAGCGGAAAATGTCAAATCGGGAGCGACATTTGTATGGGGGCTATATCTAAATCTGAACCGATCTTACCCAATTTTTGCATATGTGTTTCTAGTTAGATTATAAGATGTTCTGCCAAATTTAAAGAAAATCGGGTACAATATGTCGTTTCTAGAGCGGAAAATGTCAAATCGGGAGCGACATTTGTATGGGGGCTATCTCTAAATCTGAACCGATTTCCTCCAAATTCAATACCGATGGTCCTTGGCCAGAAAAAATAAATTCTGCCAAGTTTCATGACAATCGGACAACAATTGCGACCTGTAGAGTGCGAACAAGCTTAGATGGACAGCAGACGGACAGACAGACATCGTTAAATCGACTCAGGTGGTGATTCTAAGCCGATCGGTATACTTAAAGGTGGGTCTAGCTCGATTATTTCTTGGTGTTACAAACATTTGGCGTGAAACTTACTTATAATACCCTAGACCACGAAGTGGTGTAGGGTATAATAAACATAATTATATTATATAGTACAAGAAATTTGTGGTATAATTAATTTAAGACCTGTTCTATTGGGCTTGGGCTAGCTTAGAATTTAGGGAAAGCGTAGTTAACCATCGGCTTTTATTAAATGAATCAACACGACAAATCTGGCACCACAAGTAGGTGAAAATCAAGCTACTTTCTGGTTTAGTGAGTAAATTCCAAACAAATATTATGGCTGTTTTTTCTTTAAGACTGAATAATTAAGCTGCGATAACCAAAACTTAAATAAAAAATTAAAATTTCACTCAAAATAAAAAAAATTGTTGTTAAAATTATCGCCACCAACAGGAATATCAATGTGTGTATGAAAACAAATTTTGAAAAAATAATTATATGTTAAAAATGTCGGACTTAACCTGAGCAGAGATTTTGACGATATTACCATTTGTGGTTCTTTTGGTCTAATCATTTCCTTTTCCGGATACAGATGTAACATGATTTCCATCAAAATGTCACACCCGTTACAATTTAGGATATTTAGATAATTCCTATATTCATAAAGAGATGTTGGTAACGTATACTTAGAACGTGTACGAACTATAAAAATGAATAAAGGCATGTAATGGAAGAACATTACAGAATTCAAGAAAATGAGTAAAACCTCAAGATTTACGTCAAAGCTCAGGTCACACCCGTGACGCTCTAGTTTGTTGTATATCTCCACTATTTAAAAAGCTACGATCTATATATATAAAAGAGTTGCGTTACTGACTGACTGACTTATCATTGACCAGCCCCCAGACCAAACGGCTGAAGACAGGGTGGTTCCGAACTATGACGTAGACGTCGACTAAGAAAGGGTTCTACGAAATTCGTACTTTTAGGGGGTAAAATGGGACAAAAAGGGATAAACATCGAACCTTCGTCCTGACTAAACGGCATTAGCAAGTAACATGAAATTCAGTGTGTTCCTTGCAATGACCATGCAGACGAGCTACAAATAGGAATTTTTCGAAATTTGTACTTTTAAGGGAAGATAGAGACAAAAAGGGATAAAAATGGTACCAATTTAAGAATTGCTGCTAGAATCGTGAAAATCGGAATTTACATTTCTCTGACAACGTAGACTTGCAATACAAATTGATTTTTCGATATTTGTACTTAAAAGGGGTGAACAGGACAAAAAGGGATACAAATGGTACCAACTAAAGTATTGCAGCTAGAATCTTAAAATTTCATATGTAAGTTCTTCTGACCATGTAGAAGCGCAGTAAAATTGGATTTTTCAAAATTTGTACTTTTAAGGCTTGCGAGGAACAAAAAGGGATGAAAATGGTACTAATTTAAGTATTGCAGCTATAGCCGCGAAAATTGGTGTGTACATTCCTCTCACCACATAGAAGCGGAATATAAATGCATTTTGTACTTTTAAGGGTTGAAAAAAGGGATAAAAATGGTACCGACTAAAGTATTGCAGCTAGAATCTTGAAATTTGATATATAAGCTCTTCTGACCATGTAGAAGCGCAGTAAAATTTGATTTTTCGAAATTTATACTTATAAGAGGTTAGCGGTACAAAAAGGGATAAAAATGGTACAAACTAAAGTATTGCTGCTATAGTCGTGGAATTTGGTATGTAAATGCCTCTCACCACATATAAGCGGAATATAAATGCATTTTGTACTTTTAAGGGTAGCGCGGGACAAAAAGGGATAAAAATGGTACCAACTAAAGTATTGCAGCTATAGTCGTGAAATTTGGTATGTAAATTCCTCTCACCACAAAGAAGCCGAATATAAATGCATTTTGTACTTTTAAGGGTTGCGCGGGACAAAAAGAGATAAAGATGGTACCAACTAAAGTATTGCAGCTAGAATCTTGAAATTTGATATGTAAGTTCTTCTGACCATGTAGAAGCGCAGTAAAATTGGATTTTTCAAAATTTGTACTTTTAAGAGTTACGAGGGACAAAGAGGAATAATAATGGTACTCATTTAAGTATTGCAGCTATAGTCGTGACATTTGCTGTGTCATTTTCTCTGACAAAGTAGAAGTGCAAATCCAAGTGGATTTTTTAGAAATTTATACCTATAAGGTGTGAGCGGAACAAATAGGCATAAAAATAGTACCAACTAAAATATTGCTGCTATAGTCGTGAAAATGGTACCAACTTTAGGATTACAGCTAGAATCATGGAATTTTGTATGTAAATTCCTCTGACCATGTAGAAGCTCCTTCAAAATGGATTTTTTTTTCGAATAAAAGGCTCTGTGGTTGTAATTTTTTGTTAAAAACTGGGTAGAAAATGATAAAAAATATATATATATGAAGGGAGTTCAGCTAAAACAGTGCACATCGACAAGCACATTCCTTTGACTGTATATGAGTGCTATGTTTCCAATTTACTATTTTAAAAAAGAAAGTCAAATAAATACTATCCTAAAACAGAGACGGATAAAACTAATACCAAATACCTGGCTTTTTCGCGTGCGAAGCAGCGGCTTCTGCTAGTATATTTATATTTGAAATAATATTCCGATTAACCTGAGGTTTTCAATTGACAGTATAGTAAAAATCTCAGTCAATGACTATGGGAGATATTTAAACATGTTTAAGCTAATATGTCACACCCATTCCAATGGAATCGCTCAAATGTAAAACCAACGACAAAATTTCGCAGATTTTCCGGTGCTGATGAAATTTTGTGAATGTGTTTGGTATTGTAAGACATTATTTTAGACTTTCTTGACAAATATTTTTTAAAATTGTGGCAAATCTGTGGCAACCTTGTAACGTTGAAGTTTTACATATTTTACAAACTGGGTTATTTAAAAAAATCGTCTAACAAAATATCTTGCAATATCAAATATATTCACTTAAGGAGCATCACCCCAGCTCCCACTAAAGCTGCTGCAACAACATCCAAAATTCATCATAATCGGAATACCGTCGAAAATTTCTCGTTGGCTATACATAAAATTCCTCCATATATAATTTTAATTTGACAAAAGGGTATTATCAGCGGCAAAAACTCCAAAATCTGGATTTTTTGATGGAATTTGGCAAAGAACATTCCATACTATTATATATTAAGCGTATTCTAAAAGATTTTGCTAATGTCGCTGCTTAATTTATTTAGCTGCGGATGCATTTAAAGTTCATAAATGCTAAAATAGTTGGAAATTTCATCATAATAGAGGTTATTTCATTGGTATGTGCGATCTCGGAAACCATGTATCGCATTGTAATTTCTCGTTTAGTTCGTAGAAAATTGGAGCTCTTGAGGTGTTCTTTTGCATTTTGTAACTACGCTTTTGCTTTCCTTTTCAGACAGTGGTTTACCTGAAGGTTGTATTTATTTGGTATTGTTAATTTTCTACAATTTCGCGTGGCCGACCGATGTCTTTGGTATTTAAAAATATTGTTAAACTATTGCCTTTTTTATTCATTTTAAAGAGGAATATTCTGATTATAGCTGCCAACATCGATTTAATTACTGAAATGGTAAAACCTTCTAAGCCAAGTAAATGAAGCAACAATACTTTCATCGTTGTTCTCTGTTAAAGTATTTTGGAAAATTTATTTACAGCATACTTTAGGGATGTAAGGTTTTATGGCATGCGAGCACCTGTAAATATTGGGTCGATATTAAACTTAAGATATCTATAAAGTTATAATAGCCGTTTGTCATCGATTTAAAAATAAAATAATTTTTATCAAAAATTTCGAAAATCGCAACAATAAAGGTCTCACTTTGCCTTTTTGCTAATTTTGGGTTCTGTTGAAGACTTCAGCACAACCTTTGGTCTTAAACCAAAATAAATGACAACACATACAACGTAACGGACCAACTATACATAGAAACAACAACAATACAGCGAAGACGGACCATACCGTACAACAACAACCTTTGCATTGTTGCGAGCACATGCATAACATTGAATTGGCAAAGTGAGATTTTTAGTGTGTCGACTTAGTTCGGTGGAATATTTTGTTTATCAGCGCTTCTCATTTGTCGTATGTGACCGCTAGTACTAATAGGATCCCTGATTTAAGTCAAAGACATACATTCGTTGCGAAAGTTCTGACGAGATGGGGTAGCGCCCATCGAAACTGCGCAGTCAACTTTTAGCTGCAACAATAAAGGTCTCACTTTGCCTTTTTGCTAATTTTGGGTTCTGCTGAAGACTTCAGCACAACCTTTGGTCTTAAACCAAAATAAATGACAACACAATTTCGAAAATCTTAAAAAACTAAAATTTTATTTGGGCGTTGGGCGTGGCATTGACAATTTTCATTTAATTGTGTACTCAAATAAAATCACTCGTAATGATTTGTATTAATATATATATATATATTAAAATAAGAATTTTAATCTCATTTTAACTTACGTAGGAGGTAGGCGTGGTTGTGGGCGGATTTAAACAAAAACTTGTTTTTGATCTAATTTGACAATGTAAAGAATGTGTGCAAAATTTCAAGGTTCCAGCTCTATACATTCTAGTTTTTGTCGCAGCTTGTATGAAAATATTCCACTGTGCACCACCCACACAACTCAACATTTTAAACGGGCATTTTTCAAGAACTATCAGTGTTTGATTGCACTATGCAACAAAAATTTTGCCGTAGGGCAAAATTTGGGCTTTCTAAACTCAAAAAGTACATATATTTTTTTTTAATTTTCACTAAAATTACAATTTTTGCTGAAGGTATCTTTATGATTTGTACTCAAATTTTGGAAATATAGGTTCGATCACACCCCTTAAAAAAAACACATAAAATTCAGAAAAATGCATGAAATCTTTATTTGAATCGATAGTACGGTCCATATAATTTAATGTTTGAAGATTATTTCATGCAAATGTTGACCTTGACTGCGTCTCAAATGGTCCATCCGCTTAGTCCAATTTTGGCATACTCTTTCCAACATTTCGGCCGGTATCTCACGAATAAATGCTTCAATATTGTCTTCCAATGCGTCAATTGAAGCGGGCTTGTCTGTATAGACATGAGCTTTAACATAACCCCACAAAAAATAGTCTAAAGGCGTTAAATCGCACGATTTAGCGGCCAATTGACCGGTCCCGAACCTGAAATAAAATGTTCACCGAACTCGCCTCTCAATAAGTCCATTGTTGCGCGTGCTGTGTGGCACCGTCTTGTTGAAACCACATGTCATGCAAGTCAAGCTCTTGAATTTTGGGCAAAAAAAAGTTGGATATAATCTCACGGTAGCGCTCACCATTCACAGTTACGTTATGATTCGCATCATCTTTGAAGAAGTACGGTCCAATGATGCCACCAGCACATAAACCGCACCAAACTGTGACTTTTTCTGGATGCATTGGTAGCTCTTGCAATGCTTGTGGCTGATATTCACTCCAAAATCGACAATTCTGCCTATTTACGTACCCATTGAGCCAAAAATGAGCTTCGTCGCTGAAAACAATTTTTCGAACTTGAACTTTCTTAACAGAGCACGCATTTTGATAACAAAATTCAATAATTTGCAAGCGTTGTTCGTTTATAAGACGATTCATAGTTAAATTATAGACCAAACTGAAGATGTTTGACAGTGAAACAAAACACGAAACGTGCGTCAGCTGTTTAAACCAGTGTTGGCAAAAAGATAACAGCTAAAAAATCACCCATTATGTTCAATTAAAGATAATTGTGATGGCTGCAAATGTTGCGAACTTCACTTTCACTGTTTGGGAATAATCTCCAAAACATGGAAGAAAAAAATTATTTTTTGACAAAATGTTTTTTTTTTTTGTTGCCGGCACGAAAAGATCCTTAAAAAATAAAACAAAAATCAATAAAAAATACGTTGTTTTATTTTTTAATAGCTATCATTCTAACGCAGAAAACAATGTCTATTTGTAAAAGATCTATGGATAAATGTAGAAGTTATTGTTTTGTAGCCGCATTTTTTTTAAATCATGATTTCTTAAATACTTTTTTGCTGGCACGAAAAAATCCTTAAAGAATAAAGAAATAATCGAAAAAAATATTTTATTTTATTGTTTAATAGTTAACATTCTAAGCCAGAAAACAATGTATATATTTAAAAATTGAATGGATAAATGTGCCAGTTAGATTGATAGTGATCTAAGTCATACTATTTCCGTTCTGAGATATGTAATGGTTTATGTTTGAGTCAATTGAAAAAGCATAAATTTTTTTCTTAGAATTTCCTACTTTATATATCGAATTTTAATAAAAAAACATCATCAACGTTGTCACCTCTAAGTGAACCACTACTTTCAGAGGATGTGCTGACTTAGTTAGATCACTTTTATTCTTATCAAAATTGGAAAAAAATAAACAAAAAATTTAATTTTATTTGCAAAAGTAATATTTCCTTACCAAAAATTAAAAAAAAAAACACACAAAATATTTTATTTCAATAAAAAACAAGTAAAAAGGCGATAAGTTCGGCCGGCCAGTCTTATAATCTTATATACCCTCCACCACGGAGTGCATTCCATAGAATTACCGGTGGATTACCGCCTATCGACTTTACAAAGAAGTGAAGTAAGTTTAAATGATGACCTTAAAGTACGATTTGGGGGATATACTCATATTGTGCGTGTCTACGAAGACAGACGAGTATAACCACTGAATTTCATTATTCTAGCTACAGCCGCTTGCGTGGTACCAATTTTATCCCGTTTTTATCCTAATAGTACAAATATCGAAAGATATCTTTATTTTTCGTGTCTACACAGTCACAGCAATATACACACCGAATTTCACTATTTTAACTGCAACCGTTTAATTGGTACCATTTTAATCCCTTTCGCCCCATTTTCCGCCTAAAAGTACAATTTTTGAACAAATCCTTTATGTTTCACGTCTACACTGTCAGATAAATGCATACATCGAATTTCGTGATTTTATCTTCAGCGGTTTGGTTGCTACCATTTTTACCCCCCTTTACTAATTGTACCCCTTAAAAGTACAAATTTCAAAAAATATCTATATTTTACTTGTCTACGTAATTATAGGAACGTACACACAACTAGAAGTTGTCGTATCAAAGGTACTATTTTTATCCCTTTTGTCCCATTTAATCCACTAAAACTTTTTTTGTACTTTTTGTGATTACACGTTACTGGAGGAAGGTACGAAACAAATTTCAAGTGTATAAAATTGGAAATTTTCAAAACATAGTCTAAATATTAGGGATATTTTCAGTCCTTGTTAGGAAAAAAATTTTCCCTCTGGGCCGATTTTGCCCGGTTTCAATCCCAACCGATCTGCAACCATAAGACATATTTAGGGAAAATTTGAACCTCCTAGCTCATTTCGTTCGGCCTCTATCGTGCTTTCAACAGACAGACAGACAGACGGACATGGCTAAATCGTCTTAGAATTTTACAGAATTAGAATTAGAATTTTACAGGATACAGAATATATATATACTTTATGGGGTATCCGTGGAATATTTCAAGGTGTTACAAACGGAATGACAAAGTGAATATACCCCCATCCTGGAGGTGGAGGGTATAAAAATATACATATATATATATATATATAAATATTTACACGTTGTTCGTCTAGAAACTTTATATTGAAATTATTATTAATTACTTTTCAAATAATTTCCTTTTATCTTCAACTTATCTTTTAATTTTAAATTCAAATGAATCTCTTAAAGTGGACATTATAAATAAAACAAGTAAGAAGGCGTTAAGTTCGGCCGGGCCGAATCTTATATACCCTCCACCACGGAGTGCATTCCACAGTATTACCAGTAGATTAAAGAATGTCGAGGGAATGCGAATTGCAAATATCAAGTAAAATATGTTCAAAAAACATGCTGAAATACTCTAAATATTAGGGGTATTTTCAGTACTTGTGAGGGAAAAATTTTTCCCTCTGGACCGATTTCGTCCACTTTCAATCCCAAGCGATCTACAACCATAAGACACATTTAGGGAAAATTTGAACCTTCTAGCTCATTTCGTTCGGCCGCTATCGTGCTTTCAACAGACAGACGGACAGACGGACAGACGGACAGACGGACATGGCTATATCGTCTTAGAATTTTACCACGACCCAGAATATATATACTTTATGGGGTCTCCGATAAATATTTCAAGGTGTTACAAACGAAATGACAAAGTGAATATACCCCCATCCTGGAGGTGGAGGGTATAAAAATGTTTGTTTACATCACCATACATCGATGTCAGTGGATATAGTGTGATTTAGACCACTTTCAAACTAAAACTAAAGACAATTTTGGTGTGCATAACATGTGAAATGTCATTGTAACGGTACATTTTTTTATAAATGTCAAAAATAAAACTTCTTAAATTAGAGATCTGATCAAGGTAAAGAGCAAAATTGGCCTATCTCAATTTTTTTGATTTTTGACTTAGACCACTATCACTACCACTACTTTGTAGAATCTAAATACAAATTATGATTTTTTTAATTTTTGTATAAGTAGCGTGATCCCATTACAAGCTAGATAACAAAATAATATGTTTTTTTAAATAGCTGGTATCTTAATAAAAAAAAACAATTTCAATCTATGGATAAATGAAGAAGTTATGGCCTTTCTTATATTCCTTTCTTTGTAGTCTTAAAAAAATTAAATTAACCCTAAACTTGGTAAAAATGGCATTTTTTCAATTCCCTTATTTCTACTTTAATCAGTAGATATTCTTTAAATAGGCATTGTTTTCTTCGTCAAGAAGCCAGCTATTATAAATACAGGGTTTTCCAACAAGAAGTGTTATTTTGAATCATCCGGTATTTCGGAAGCTGTCACTTTTTAAGCTTTTATTCTTTGACATTTGACAAGTAGAAACTACGTCATTACTAGGAACGATACACGCTTCAACAACGCACTGAAATTATTAAAATTCATGAATGAAAAAGATCCGGAATTCCATCGAAAAATCATCTTGACTGATGAGGCCCATTTCCACCTCGGTGGCTACGTCAACAAGCAAAATTGTCGCATCTGGGGCTCGGAAAACCCAAGAGTTATTGTTGAGAAGCCTCTCCATCCTCATCGTGTGACTGTTTGGTGCGGTTTATTGCCCGGCGTGGTCATTGGACCTTACATTTTCGAAAATGAGGTTGGATCAACAGTTACGGTGAATGGATTGCGCTATCGAGAGATGATTAATGATTTTTTATGGTCGGAGTTGGATGGTATTGATCTGGACAACGTTTACTTTCAACAAGACGGCGCTACGTGCCACACAAGCAACGAAACCATTGCTCTTTTACAGGAAAACTTTACGGACAGTGTTAACTCTCGAAGAGGTGATCACAATAGGCCACCGAGATCTTGTGATTTAACACCTTGCGACTTCTTCCTTTGGGCCAAAGATGAAAGATAAGGTCTACGCCCAACAGCCCAGCGTCGATTCAAGACCTCAAAAATAGAATTCGTGAGACTATAGAGGACATAGGGCAGCCACTTTGCGATTTGGTTATGGAAAATTTCATGAAAAGGATATGGTCCTGTATGCGTGGTCGTGGTGGCCATTTGGCTGATGTTGTCTTTCATTATTTATTATGAAATAAACATCCGATCATTTATCTCAAAAAATGAAATTTTTCTTTGAATACCAAAAAACACCTCTTGTTGAAAAACCCTGTAGAATATGTAGCAAACAATCTCTGCTGTTAATAGCAGTCTTTTTCTCTAGGTATATGATCAATCTGTTCAATCGGAAAAAATAATGAATACGTTCTTTATGATGAAAAATAAAGGAAATAATTAAAATATTGTTTTATTATTATTTTTTGCTACAGAGATTCTCCAATGTTTTCTTTCATATCAACAAAACTAGTTTTAAAATTGCGACATTTTGACCGGCTTCATTTCGGCGCTATTGCTTTTTGTTTATGTTTTCTTACCATATCGTTGTCTTGGCATATCTTTTCTCTCTCAAAATGATATTGATAATGATCATTGTACGACTATTTGATAGCTGTTAATGTTGTCATAGTATTATAATTCCAAACAATATTTCAATTTGACTGAGAACTTTAAAAACCCGAATGAAGTGTTTCATTCTTAAACTAGTTTTACTAAAGTCGTCATTAAGCCACAATTTATTAAGTGGGCCTACAAATGTCTATCTGAGCAACGACTATTATGCGAAATCGTGATTTAGATAGTTTTGTTTTATGTGCTACACAATGCTTAGTTCAGTGATTTATCATAAAGCCCTCGCATAATTGCCCTTCTTAATGGAGTATATGTCACACCTTCCATGAATGAAATGAGGTCAGTCGTGCTAACATCGTTTGGCTTATAACTACCGAAAGTCTTTGAACTATAGTGGAGTTGAAAGAAAACAAAGAAAGAAAATAGACATACGCGTGAAGAAGTAAAAAGTAAGTTTAGTTTATTTTTTAATACAAACAATATATAAAGAAATTAAATTAATTCGATATTCTCACAACTTGAGGTAGGTGTGGCAAAATTAATAGTTACCATTTATCTTCTTTCATCATTACATTAAAATATTATATTTTATTTATGTAAATAATATTAATTATTTATAGAAATTTCAATTAATTCCATAACTATCAGAAACAGCTAAAAAGAAAAAACTAATTTTGAAAAAAATTGTTTAAAACTGTATCCAGGAAAAAATATTTTAGTGAATTTTTTCGAGTTAATAAAAATTCAAAAATAAATTTGAAAAAAAATAAAAATCGGTTACCTACACTCTGAAAAAAGTATGCCACGGATTAAGTAAATATGTACTAAAACTGAGGAAAATTGAACTTCGTATAGCGCTAAGGCAATAATTTCTCACATAAAGTACAAACTTTTCTTTGAAAATAGGACATGCTTTGAACTTGATTCCAGTTCAACTTTTCCTCAAAGCAAGTAAAATTTACTCAAACTGAGGAAAAATTTTCTTCAAATCAAGTAAATATTTACTTAATCTGAGGAAAATTTTTAAGAAATTTTACTCAAATCAAGTAAATTTATACTCAAACTGAGGGGAATATTCCGATTTTTTCTTCAATCCAAGTAAATTGTTACTCAAACTAAGTAAATTTGTAGTCATGCAAAGTAAATTTATACTCAATCTGAGGAAAATTTTTCCTTAAACCAAGTAAATTTGTACTCAGCCTGACTAAAATTTTCCTTAAACCAATTAAATTTGTATTCAGCCTGACTACGACTATACTGATAATTGAAATAAATTATTGCGCTTCAGAGTATGCAACACTCATATGAAAAATGACAACATGGTATAGTTCTCAAACGTTTCATCTTACTCATTCCATAAATAGTTGAGATATTTCACCATGACTGCTGCGGCTAGGTAGGCGCCTTCGCAGTGATTGTTTAGAGTAATATTTGAAGTACTTATGAAGTAAGTCTCGGCTAACGAACGAGAATTGCTTTTTAGACTACTATTCATGTATGTTTCTAAACACAATGAAGTATTTTTATAAGTTCATTTATACTTGAATGTATGAGGAACATGGCATAAATTTAATTACATTTATTTACTTTATGTGAAGTAATAAACACATTTTTAAGTAAAAACTTCGTAAATGGAATTTTTCCAAACAAGCAAATTCTGCATTATTTACTTTCTTAAACGCTAGTAAATATTCTTCCACACAAGTATGAATATACTTAATTGTAAGACGTTTTTACTAGATCCAATAAAATGCTTTTAAGTAAATTTACTACCCTATTTTGAGTATATGTACTATCTTTTCTGGCTTTGAAATAAGGAAAGTGTACTCATATCTATTTAATTTTCCTTCTCGTAAGGAAATTTTACTTAAACTGGAGTAAAATTGTTAAACTAAATTGGAGTATGGATTTTACTCAGATTTAAGAATGCTATTTTTCTGAGTGTAGTGCTTACGTTCGTTAACCTTGTACAGCAGATAGTATTTACCAAAACTTATTGACAATTGTGAATTATATCAATAACAAAACCCAAAAAAATATGTAAACAGTGTAAGCTCTTCATTTCAAGAACCATGTAAATTTTGTTGGTCTTGTTTGCCAGCAATTCGGTGCACTTAATTAACAATAACATTGAGAAGACTCTAGGTCGGAGATAACATTCACTTGCTTGTCCAAGATAAGAGATGACAAATTGTAATTCTGCCCTGTGCTGAGATGGTAATTTATCAAAAACAAAAACTTTATTGTAGTTTCTGTATCAACTATTTAGAAAAAAATATTATTTAATAGCTATCATTTTAACGAAGAATACAATGTCTATGTGTAAAAGATCTAAGAAAAAAATTACAAGTTATGGCCCCCTTTGTAGATACAAACCATTTTTTCTAAATCATGATTTTTTAAATTTTTGGTTAAATAGTTCTAAAACCCGTTTTAAAAATTAATATCAAAATTGTTCGTTTTATTTTATAATAGCTGGCCTCCTGACAAAGAAAAAATGCCTATTTGAAGAAAATCTATTAATAAATGTATAAGCTATGACCCTTTTTGTAGAAGTACTATATTAATTTAGGAAAAAAACTTGGTAAAAATGTCTCACGATATTTTGCCATTCCCTTACTTCTGACATTTATCCATAGATTTTCTTCAAATACGTCTTGTTTTCTTCGTTAAGTTGCCAGATATTTTAAAATGCTGATAACTAGAAGTTGGGATCATTACTGAACAAAAGAAGAACTAAAGCAATTTAAAAAATATCGTGTATCATTTTTTACCAAGTTTTTGCTTAAATTATTTTTTCTACTTCTTCAAGAAACACAGTAACTTCTACATTTATTTATTCATAGATTTTCATTATTATCTTCGTTAAGATACCAGCTATTTGAACAAAAAATTCCATTATCAAATTTGTTAAGCGAGTTTTCGAACTATTTAATCAAAAATTAAAATTCCTTTGCGTCGTTCAAATGACACCATTTGAAATTCAAAACATGTAAGAAAGTTTCAGTCGGCTAAACCGACTTATATATACCCTCACTCTCAGATATACGGAAGATATAAGGAATTAAATTTAAAGTAGAGCAGGATAATTTGTGTGGAAGGTACTTTGAGGTTCGTATCACATGGTCCCAGCTTCCACATTTATAAAACTATTGTAAAACATGATCAAAAATCAAGTCATAGTGGATCCCATGCACCAGAATAGAAGTTATGAGGGATTTAATATTACCTTGGATAGATAGTGGCTAAATGTCTATTTGCTAATGATTTTGACTACCCAAAAATTGTGCCACTTTGTGTGGGAGGTACCAGAAGGGCTGTGGCAATATCGCCCATATTCCATGCGAATGTAACCACTGTAAAAGCATTCCTAAATATCAAATTTGACAGTATTCCGATAATCCGTATGGAAGTTATAACAGCTTTAATTTTACGTAGCTTTGCGTGATTTGTGTGGGAGGTACTGGAAGGGGCGTGGCAAAACCCGTTTAGTGTACTTTTAAAGTGATTATAAAAAAGTTATCAAATACCAAAATATAGCTGATTGCGAATATTCGTGTGGAAGTTATATGTGGTTTTTAATTTAACATTGGAATATGAGCTATTTGTGTGAGAGGTACCAGAAGGGGTGTGGCAATTTCGCCCATCTTCGAACTTAAACTAAGTTTGGGAAAAATATTATCGTGTGCAAAGTTTTAATCGATTCCTTAACTCATTTCGAGAGTTATCGTTTGCACCAGCCAGACAGACGAACATGTCTCAAACATCTTAAAACGATGTGAAATGGATTTGGTCTAAACATACTTAGGGTCTTAAGTCCCTCCTTCAATTCGTTACACTTTTTTTCTGTCCCAAATGATATATACCCTCCTAATCTGTAGAGTAGGAGGATATATATGTGGATTTTAGAGCGGAAAAAGACAAATCGGGAGCGACATTTGTATGGGGGCTATATCTAAATCTGAACCGATCTTACCCACTGTCACCATAGGTGTTTCTAGTTCGATTATAAAATGTTGTGCCAATTTTAGAGAAAATCGGGCACAATATGTGGTTTCTAGAGCGGAAAAAGTCAAATCGGGAGCGACATTTGTATGAGGACTATATCTATCTGTTGAGTACGACCTTTAGAGTGCGCACAAGCTTAGATGGACAGCAGACGGACGGACGGACAGACAGACATCGTTAAATCGATTCAGCTGGTGATTCTAAGCCGATCCGTATACTTTAAGGTGGGTCTAGCTCAATTATTTCTTGGTGATACAAACATTTGGCGCGAAACTAACTTATAATACCCTAGTCCACGTAGTGGTGCAGTGTATAAAAAAATGTGCAATCCATGGTGGAGGGTATATAAAGTTCGACCCGGCCGCCTTTTTTACTTGTTGAATTTCAAATGATGTTTTAATCGGTTCAGATTTATATATAGCTCCCATACACATTTCGCTCCCAATTTGAGTTTTTTCCGCTCTAGAAACCACGTATTTTCACCGAATTTTTTCAAATTGAGCATAACACGTTATACTTGAACTGGATGAACTATTGTGCAAGTGGGTCACTTTATTCCATGTTTGGATATAGCCCCGATACCAATATTCCTCTCGATTTGAGTAATTGGGTCAGGTCATATTAGCCTATGATTGGGAAACATACAAAAATCCTTCCCCTTCAATAATTTTTGTTCTATAAAAAATTGAAATTAGACAAAGGCCCATGGATTAATTTGAGATACTAACATTGAGATACTAAATCGGGCAACCGGTTATATTTTAGAAATTAGCCCAATGTTGACTACTTTCCGTATTTTTGGATTTTAAAGAAAAGTTTTTTTGAACTGGGAAATTGTCCTGGCTCAAGACCATTTTGCATCTATATTTAATAGAATGCAAATTTATTTACAAATGGCATGGTGATATTTATTACTTGGCTGCAGACTACCACTATCATGATTTCCACCCTGTCTAAAGGTTTCATTCAGGTGGCTTCGCAGCGACTTTTCAACATCAAACCCGGCCTCTATAAGGAGATGATTTTCACAAACGAACGAGAATCACAACTCACTTGCCGAATTTGCGTTTAAAAAATCGCACCAAGTAATAAAGTACACATGCCATCTTACAAGCATCTCATTGAGTTGCATGGACTTGAGCCAGGACAATATCCCAGTTCAAATCAAATATTGATTACAGACCAAAAAAATTCAAACGAAAAAACTAAAACAAATGAGCGTTGGCGCGGCAGAAGTATTGCTGGGTAACTATACCTGCATATACACATACTTACATATGCAACTCAATGAGATGCTTGTAAGATGGCATGTGTACTTTATTACTTGGTGCGATTTTTAAACGCAAATTCGGCAAGTGAGTTGTGATTCTCGTTCGTTTGTGAAAATCATCTCCTTATAGAGGCCGGGTTTGATGTTGAAAAGTCGCTGCGAAGCCACCTGAATGAAACCTTTAGACAGGGTGGAAATCATGATAGTGGTAGTCTGCAGCCAAGTAATAAATATCACCATGCCATTTGTAAATAAATTTGCATTCTATTAAATATAGATGCAAAATGGTCTTGAGCCAGGACAATATCCCAGTTCAAATCAAATATTGATTACAGACCAAAAAAATTCAAACGAAAAAACTAAAAGAAAAGTTTTTTTTTTTGTTTTTATGTTTTTTTTTTAACATTATACTATATATTTGATCATAATGCACAAACAAATATTATTTTTTTCGTATTAAAGATTTTCAGATTTTGAAAATTGAAAAAACGCCATTTCTTTTTTCAACTTTGTCGAACAATTTTTAAGAGATGTTGCATGACAAATTTGTTTTATTAGAAATTGTGGTTTCTTAGCTTAATAAAGATTGTTTGTAATAAATATTTAAAAAATAAGTTTTTGGAAGAAATTTATGATTTTGGAACGACATAACTTTTTTTGCAGCATAAAAAATTTCAAGGGAAAACGTGGTTTTTGGTGGTGTTTTCAGGAGCATTAAGTTGTTTACAGTTGACTAGACCTAAGGACAACATTTTTGCAAATCATCATTAGACAATCCAATAATCTCTACTTTTTGGGTGGTGACCACATCAATTTATTTTCGCTGCTTATCCAAATGTACATATATAGTGTTATCAATTCCGTTCATAATTTAAAATAATTATTATAATTATATTATTAATTTAAAATAATTGTAACGTATTACTTAACAAACCAGAGGCTTTAAAAATAATTTCACTTGTACAATTACAACATAATTAAACAATATACAAAATATTACTGTACATGGCTGGTTCAAAAACAAAAAAAAAAAAACACCGACTTTAAACAAAAGCAAATAAGTGTGTTTGTGCTTTAACTTTATTTTGATTACCGTCTGATACAGACATTTATCGCTGATATTTAATTAAGTGTTATAACCGGAACTTGTTGTACCGAAATAACACCTTGATCTGCAACCGTGTTGCGAAACATATTACAAAGCATTGTTATTATCTAATATGTAAAGAATTTCATTAAAATTCGATTCTATCAGGGCCAATTTTAGATAATATAACAGATATTATATAATAATCTATTATTTTGTAATTAAACACTTAATAATAGTCTTGCCAGACTGCATGCGAAATCAAGCTGAAATCGATCATGGTCGATTTACAAGCTTCAGAACCCGTAAAAATTTGACAAACATTGTCTAAAAAGGCTATAATCACTGAATTTCCCTTTCTTTGTCGTAAAATGTAGTATATTCTAGGTTTAACTTTATTTACAGATATAATTGATTGATACATTCTAGTCCAGTTTCGTCGGACGCCATTATGTCTGTCTGTTTTGCTAATATCTATAATGCCATAGACTAATTCCATGTGAAACGGAAGAAAAGTTTTCCTTAGGTTCTCCCTTTTGAAAATTTGTAATTCTGAATAATGGTAAAAAAATCACTTTCCCAATTTTCAAAAATATAGGTGGATCGAAAATCAGAAATTGTAATTTTAAAAAATCCTAACCTTTTTCTGTAAAGAGATAGAAATAATTTTTTTACATTTAAAACAAATTACGTTAATATAAAATCTTGAAAAATATATATTTTTGTCTTACTTCCCTGTATTTTTATACCCTACACCACTACGTGGTCTAGGGTATTATAAGTTAGTTTCGCGCCATATGTTTGTAACACCAAGAAATAATCGAGCTAGACCCACCTTTAAGTATACCGATCGGCTTAGAATCACCAGCTGAGTCGATTTAACGATGTCTGTCTGTCCGTCTGTCCGTCTGTCCGTCTGTCCGTCTGTCCGTCTGTCCGTCCGTCCGTCCGTCCGTCCGTCTGCTGTCCATCTAAGCTTGTTCGCACTCTACAGGTCGCAATTGTTGTCCGATTGTCATGAAACTTGGCTGAAGTTATTTTTTCTGGCCAAGGACCATTGGTATTGAATTTGGAGGAAATCGGTTCAGATTTAGATATAGCCCCCATACAAATGTCGCTCCCGATTTGACTTTTTGCGTTCTAAAATCCACATATTGTACCCGATTTTCTTTACGTTTGGTACAACATCTTATAATCCAACTAGAAACACCTATGCTGAAATTGGGTAAGATCGGTTCAGATTTAGATATAGCCCCCATACAAATGTCGCTCCCGATTTGACATTTTCCGCTCTAGAAACGACATATTGTACCCGATTTTCTTTAAATTTTGCAGAACATCTTATAATCGAACTAGAAACACGTATGCAAAAATTGGGTAAGATCGGTTCAGATTTAGATATAGCCCCCATACATATGTCGCTCCCGATTTGACATTTTCCGCACTAGAAACGACATATTGTACCCGATTTTCTTTAAATTTTGCAGAACATCTTATAATCGAACTAGAAACACGTATGCAAAAATTGGGTAAGATCGGTTCAGATTTAGATATAGCCCCCATACATATGTCGCTCCCGATTTGACATTTTCCGCTCTAGAAACGACATATTGTACCCGATTTTCTTTAAATTTTGCAGAACATCTTATAATCCAACTAGAAACACGTATGCAAAAATTGGGTAAGATCGGTTCAGATTTAGATATAGCCCCCATACAAATGTCGCTCCCGATTTGACATTTTCCGCTCTAAAATCCACATATTGTACCCGATTTTCTTTAAAATTGGCACAACATCTTATAATCCAACTAGAAACACGTATGCAAAAATTGGGTGAGATCGGTTCAGATTAAGATATAGCCCCCATACATATGTCGCTCCCGATTTAACATTTTCCGCTCTAGAAACGACATATTGTACCCGATTTTCTTTAAATTTTGCAGAACATCTTATAATCGAACTAGAAACACGTATGCAAAAATTGGGTAAGATCGGTTCAGATTTAGATATAGCCCCCATACATATGTCGCTCCCGATTTGACATTTTCCGCACTAGAAACGACATATTGTACCCGATTTTCTTTAAATTTTGCAGAACATCTTATAATCGAACTAGAAACACGTATGCAAAAATTGGGTAAGATCGGTTCAGATTTAGATATAGCCCCCATACATATGTCGCTCCCGATTTGACATTTTCCGCTCTAGAAACGACATATTGTACCCGATTTTCTTTAAATTTTGCAGAACATCTTATAATCCAACTAGAAACACGTATGCAAAAATTGGGTAAGATCGGTTCAGATTTAGATATAGCCCCCATACATATGTCGCTCCCGATTTGACATTTTCCGCTCTAGAAACGACATATTGTACCCGATTTTCTTTAAATTTTGCAGAACATCTTATAATCGAACTAGAAACACGTATGCAAAAATTGGGTAAGATCGGTTCAGATTTAGATATAGCCCCCATACATATGTCGCTCCCGATTTGACATTTTCCGCTCTAGAAACGACATATTGTACCCGATTTTCTTTAAATTTTGCAGAACATCTTATAATCCAACTAGAAACACGTATGCAAAAATTGGGTAAGATCGGTTCAGATTTAGATATAGCCAATAACCAATAAACAGACATGGTGAAAGCGGGTCACATCGTTCCAGGTTTCAATATACCCCCATACGTTAAATATGACTAAAGATGAATTTATAGTAACTGTATAATTTTTATGAACTACATAAAATTGCTTCCATGAAATACGTGGGTTTAGTAATCAAAGCGAGATACATACGAGGGAGTGGTGTAGGGTATTATATAGTCGGCCCCGCCCGACTTTAGCCTTTCCTTACTTGTTATACCCTACACCACTTCGTGAACTAGGGTATTATAAGTTAGTTTCGCGCCAAATGTTTGTAACACCAAGAAATAATCGAGCTAGACCCACCTTTAAGTATATCGATCGGCTTAGAATCACCAGCTGAGTCGATTTAACGATGTCTGTCTGTCCGTCTGTCCGTCCGTCTGCTGTCCATCTAAGCTTGTTCGCACTCTACATGTCGCAATTGTCGTCCGATTGTCATGAAACTTGGCAGAAGTTATTTTTTCTGGCCAAGGACCATCGGTATTGAATTTGGAGGAAATCGGTTCAGATTTAGATATAGCCCCCATACAAATGTCGCTCCCGATTTGACATTTTCCGCTCTAGAAACCACATCTTGTACCCGATTTTCTTTAAATTTGCCACAACATCTTATAATCCAAGTAGAAACACTTATGCAGAAATTGGGTAAGATCGGTTCAGATTTAGATATAGCCCTCATACAAATGTTGCTCCCGAATGTTTAACCGAATTTGGCCAAACTTTACATATTATATTTCACCAATAAACATACATGGTGAAAGCGGGTCACATCGTTCCAGGTTTCAATATACACCCATACAAATGCCCTTTCCGATGTAACATTTTTTGTCAAATACATACATTTACAGGATGCAAAATCCTTCCCGATTTCACTTTTTTACCGAATTGAATTGCAATGAGAATTGTTTGGGAGATGCCCATATGTCCATACTTTGAAATAACCCAAATGGGGCCCATTCTGATATATTACAGCTCTAGAAACTACATCTTACATCGGATCTTAATCAAATTTTGGAGATCATGATATTTTTCAACTAGGAATACCTACCGTGAATGAAAAATATATAGGCCCATGTTTTAGACCATGCCCAGAATGTTGTTATAGGTTCCTTTTTGAAATGTCGGTCCTATTACTACTGTATAATTTGTATTTGTCTGTCGGATAATTGGATCAATTACCATATTATTAACCATATTCGTTAAATATGACTAAAGATGAATTTATAGTAACTTTATAATTTATATGAACTACATAAAATTGCTCCCATGAAATACCTGGGTTTAGTAATCAAAGCGAGGTACATACGCAGGGAGTGGTGTACGGTATTATATAGTCGGCCCCGCCCGACTTTAGCCTTTCCTTACTTGTTTAATTAACAAAAAGTACATTTTCAATTATTTTTAAAGTTTTTTTTTTATTAACTCATAAAGGGTGGTTAAATTTTGCCTCTAGTTTCATATGTCTATCAACCGGATCAAGTGTAACTACTTTTTTACCCTACACCACTTCGTGGACTAGTTTTTGTTACACCAAGAAATAATCGAGCTAGACCCACCTTTAAGTATACCGATTGGCTTAGAATCACCAGCTGAGTCGATTTCACAATGTCTGTCTGTCCGTCCGTCAGTCTGCTGTCCATCTAAGCTTGTTCGCACTATACAGGTCGCAATTTTTGTCCGAATGTCATGAAACTTGGCAGAAGTTATTTTTTCTGGCCAAGGACAATCGGTATTGAATTTGGAGGAAATCGGTTCAGATTTAGATATAGCCCCAATACAAATGTCGCTCCCGATTTGACTTTTTCCGCCGTATAAAGCGCATATAGTACCCGATTTTCTTTAAAATTGGCACAACATTTTATAATCGAACTAGAAACACCTATGGTGAAAGTGGGTAATATCGGTTCAGATTTAGATATAGCCCCCATACAATGTCGCCCCGATTTGACTTTTTCCGCTCTAAAATTCACATCTTGTACTCGGTTTTCTTTAAAATTGGCACAACATCTTACAATCCAACTAGAAATACCTACGCAGAATTTGGGTAAGATCGGTTCAGATTTAGATATAGCCTCCATACAAATGTCGCTCCCGATTTGACTTTTTCCCCTTTAGAAACCATATATTTTACCCGATTTTCTTTAAATTTGGCACAACATCTTACAATCCAACTAGAAATACCTATGCAGAATTTGGGTAAGAGCGGTTCAGATTTAGATATAGCCTCCATACAAATGTTGTGTACAACCCTTTAATTTTTGTATATTTCAAAATTTTTACTTATAACGACGATGCGGGACAACAAGGGATAACGGGTTGCACAGTGATTTTTCAAAATGTGTACTTTTTGGGAAAGGTATCGTTTTGGAGTTTAGAAATTGCAAATTGCATCAGAAAATGTTGTACGTGGCCTTCAGAAATTTTTTTGTTGCACAGTGTTCCGTTGGTCGTCATTATGTCTTTATCTTGGGAACTCGATATTATTACTGTAGTAATTGATTGGGAAAATCCATTCATTTTTCATCAGGTGCCATTTTGTCTTCGTCTCAACACTGTGATCGTCTCATTAAAACCAATATTTTGTTTGCTTAATACTAATTGTTTGCTTAAAAATACAAATTTGTTGTTTTTAATGTACTTCAAATATTTTTTTGCTAATTATTAATACTACATAATATCAGTAAAATTTGATTAATTTATTTAATACTAATTTAATATAATATTTATTTGTATTATATTGTATGCACTAAGCATATTAAATAAATATATCGTTAAGTTCTACCGAATAAAGTGGTTAGATATTCACCACTCACAACAGATGATAACTGAGATGGTAAGAGTGCCATAGTAGCAACCAGAATGTGCCCCGATAGTGACGGATTTTTTAAAACAGAAATGGAAACTTGTGAAAAAGATGTTTGCGACTACTTTAAAATAACTTTTAAATCGTTAAAAATATAGGACAACCCTCCTATGACAACTCTATGTTAAATTCATTGGTGAAGATCCCAATTTTCACCTACTTCCGAATCACAAGATGAGCATCTTTTTCACATCTTCGGGTTCTCACTTTTTGCTGGGAATTGATTTGTAAATTCCAGTCCTTTCGTTGGGCGCCATTCTGCCCGTATGTTTAGATTCAGATCTTCAAAATATATAACTTCTTCTTCCGGTAATTTCCCATGTGGGCTATTCCCCCGCTAGTGCTAATAATATTGTATCATAGTGCTAATATTATTTAACACTTGTATGTTGTGATCATTTAATTATAATTATTCATAATAATTATAGCATCGTGTCGCAGCTCGATGTTCGGCGCGATGATCAGATGTCTGTGACGGCCTAAACGTTACGTCGTCGTTTAGACCGGTGTGCAATGTACGTACGTTGTCGTAGTAAAGCCAGCGTGTTTTTGCTTTGCTCTGTTACTGCTGCTGCTGTTGTTGTTCTATGTTATCGTAGATATGATTTTATGAATGAATCTTGTTTTCAAGTTTAATTTCGCTGATTGTTTTGTTTTTGCTTCTTTTGTTTTGTTTCATTTGCCGTTGTTATTTGCAATGGCACTTGTCCGACTGCGATCAAGATGAAATCGTACCTGGGAGGTTGGTTGTATATACGACTAGATGCTCGTATCGTATCTAGGCATAACACCGGCTCCAACGCTACCGCTGCCAACAACCGTCAATAGCACTACGGCACTGACAAGAAAGAAGTCAACAGCAAGTTGCTGTGTTGTTATGGCCGTGTTAACATTGAAAATGTTGGCAATTGTTGTCACTCAGTCGTTTAGTGTTAATCGAACAGGAAGGATCGTTTTGCGGAAAACACACAACAACTTTGTTTTTTTTTTTGTTTTTGTCGGTTTATTTTCAAATTTAAATATTAACAGCAAACGGAAGTGTTTTGTGAAATTGGACTTGTGGTGAAGAAGAAGACGACGAAGTGAGTTGAAGATGTTTTACAGAGCATGGACATTTGAAGTGCTACGCCGTGAAAAGAAATAAGGATAAAATAAAGAAAAAAATAAAATATGACTCAAGGACTGGGGAACTCCTCAAGTGACCAAATAATTTATTTTAAATTTTTTGGACGTTACTTAAAAGCTATTCAAAAACTTGTGATGTGAAATTTGAAAAAAAAATCGTTATAATATCAAATTACGCTTTATATAACTTATAAAAAATAAATATTCAAAAATACGAAATTTCAATTGTAAATAAAAGAAAATGAAAACAGCTCAAAGGGACCCTGATGCTATTCAAGCGACTAACGAATTTATTGATATTAAAAATGTTTTAAGTTCAAAAACTTGGATTGTTCGTATGTCCTACACTCTTCCCAGCTTCCCAAGTGATGTGAAATTTGGAAATAATCTTTATAATATTTTATATAATTTACAACACTTTATGTAATTTATAAATGAATTTTATAAATAATATTATAAATGAAATTTATATATGAATTTTCAATGTATTTAAATAAAAGAAAATGAAAACATGTCAAAGGGACCCTGAAGCTCTTCAAGCGACCAACGAATTTATGGATCTTAAAAATGTGTTAAGTTTTATGGACGTTATTTAAAATGTATTAAAAACTTGGATTGTTCGTATGTCCTACACTCTTTCCAGCTACAAAAAAGTGTTGTGAAATTTGGAAAAAATCGTTATAATATTAATTTACACATTATATAATTTATAAATAATAATTATTCAAAAATATAAAATTTCAATTTTAAATAAAATAAATCTTCAAGTGACCAAATACTTTATTAATCTTAAAAAGGTTGTTTGAGCTATGGACGTTATCTATATATTTATATAAAAGAGTTGCGTTACTGACTGACTGACTTATCATTGACCAGCCCCCAGACCAAACGGCTGAAGCCAGGACCATGCAATTTTCAGGGTAGTTCCCAAATATGACGTAGACGTCCCAAAAAGGGATAAAAATCGAACCTTCGTCCTGAATAAACGGCAGTAGCTAGAAACATGAAAATCGGTGAGTTCCTTGCAATGACCATGCAGACGAGCTACAAATAGGGATTTTCCGAAATTTGTCCTTTTAAGGGAGGAAAGAGACAAAAAGGGATAAAAATGGTACCAATTTAAGTATTGCAGCTATAGTCGTGAAATTTGGTATGTAAATTCCTCTGACCATGTAGAAGCATAGCAAAATTGAATTTTTCGAAATTTTTATTTTTAAGGGGTGCACAGGACAAAAAGGGATAAAAATGGTACCACTTTAAGTATTGCAGCTAGAATCGTGAAATTTGGTATGTAAATTCCTCTGATCACGCTCCCCTTCCAGTTCACGACCCCCCCCCCCCCCCAAAAAAAACCTTGAACTAAATAAAATTTAAGCTTTTATAAGTTCTATACGGATGATCGGAATATTGTGAAATTAGAAGTTGCTTTCACATGGAAATTGGCGATATTGCCACACACCTTCTGGTACCTCCCACACAAAGTGGCATAAGCTTTGTCTGAAATAAAACCAAATAAACATTCTTATATTTATATTTAAAAAAGGCTTAAATATCATAATTATTGGTAGGTAGTGGTTGCCATAGTTGGTTGTATTTCCATTCTATTTTAATACAAATTTTGAAAATCTATTTCCTCATGTACATATTGTAAAATAATTTAACTTCATGATTCAACCAATTTTTGCCTTAAAAGTCCGAATTTGGAAAAATCTTCTTATTTTGAGTGTCTTTGCAGTCAGAGGAATGTATTCACCGAATTCCATGATTCTAGCTGTATTCGTTTAGTTGGTACTATTTTTATCGCCTGTTCCCATTGTATCCCTTGAAAGTATGAATTTGGAAAAACCCTTTTATTTTTCGTGTTTACGCAGTCAGAGGAATGTATATTCCGAATTTCATGGTCATTTGGTTGGTACTATTTTTATCCCCCTTTTCATTTTAACCCCAAAAAGTACGAATGTTAAAAAATTCGTTTATTTTACGTGTCTACGCAATCAGAGGAATGTATATTCCGGATTTCCCTTTGGTTGGTACAATTTTTATCCCTCTATTCCCATTTTACCCCTTAAAAGTGCGAATTTGGAAAAAATACTTTTATATTGTGTATCTACTCAATTAGAGGAATGTATACACCGAATTTCGTGTTTCTAGCTATTGTCGTTTAATATGTACCATTTTTATCCCTTTTTCCCATTTCACCCCCTACGAATAAAAAATCACTTTAAGGTGCACGTTTTTGTTATAGGGGGAATGCGCATACCCAATATCAAGTAAGTACAAGCAGACATATTGAAAAAATATGCTTAAACAAGTAAGAAGGCGTTAAGTTCGGCCGGGCCGAATCTTATATACCCTCCACCACGGAGTGCATTCCACAGTATTACCGGCAGATTAAAGGATGTCGACTTTACATAGAAGTACAGTACCATATTACGAAAATTGTGATATTTTCATGCACGTTACTATATTTGTTTACTATTTCAAACTATAATGTATACTTATGCACACTGTTTAAAATCAACTACTATATATAAATAAAATGTTGAAATTGTGAAAGTGAACATGCCTAAATATTAGGCGATTGTAAGTCGCCATTAGAAAGAAGCATTTTCAGATACAGACAAAGTGATAAGAAAAGTATAAATTTTAAAGATATCCCCATTCGCCCCATTCTCCACCCAAATTTCGAAAAAAAAACTCTTTTTCGAGTCTTCATAGTCAGAATGTATATACCGAATTTCATGATTTCAACTTCAGCGGTTTGGTAGGTCCCATTTTTATCCCTCTTTTTAATTATATCCCTTAAAAGTACGAATTTCGAAAAATCCCTCTATTTTATGTGTTTATGCAATTAGAATTTCATGATTCTAGCTGTTGTCGTATCATTGGTACCATATTTTATCCAATTTTGTCCCATTTCGCCCGCTAAAACTTTTATTTTCTTTGTGGTGCTTCCAAGCTACAAGAGGAATGTCCGCAACAAATTTTAACTGTATGAAAATAAACCAAGCTACCAATATTTGTATACTAAAGAGTGATTTTTTTGAGGTTAGGATTTTCATGCATTAGTATTTGACAGATCACGTGGGATTTCAGACATGGTGTCAAAGAGAAAGATGCTCAGTATGCTTTGACATTTCATCATGAATAGACTTACTAACGAGCAACGCTTGCAAATCATTGAATTTTATTACCAAAATCAGTGTTCGGTTCGAAATTTTTTATCGACAAATTTTGTTCAGCGATGAGGCTCATTTCTGGTTGAATGGCTACGTAAATAAACAAAATTGCCGCATTTGGAGTGAAGAGCAACCAGAAGCCGTTCAAGAACTGCCCATGCATCCCGAAAAATGCACTGTTTGGTGTGGTTTGTACGCTGGTGGAATCATTGGACCGTATTTTTTCAAAGATGCTGTTGGACGCAACGTTACGGTGAATGGCGATCGCTATCGTTCGATGCTAACAAACTTTTTGTTGCCAAAAATGGAAGAACTGAACTTGGTTGACATGTGGTTTCAACAAGATGGCGCTACATGCCACACAGCTCGCGATCCCATGGCCATTTTGAGGGAAAACTTCGGAGAACAATTCATCTCAAGAAATGGACCGGTAAGTTGGCCACCAAGATCATGCGATTTGACGCCTTTAGACTATTTTTTGTGGGGCTACGTCAAGTCTAAAGTCTACAGAAATAAGCCAGCAACTATTCCAGCTTTGGAAGACAACATTTCCGAAGAAATTCGGGCTATTCCGACCGAAATGCTCGAAAAAGTTGCCCAAAATTGGACTTTCCGAATGGACCACCTAAGACGCAGCCGCGGTCAACATTTAAATGAAATTATCTTCAAAAAGTAAATGTCATGGACCAATCTATCGTTTCAAATAAAGAACCGATGAGATTTTGCAAATTTTATGCGTTTTTTTTTTAAAAAAAGTTATCAAGCTCTTAAAAAATCACCCTTTATAATGGATATAATACTTCAATTCATAAAGTAAATATAAGGGAGCAATCATAAATGCCCTAAATATATTTTTATTTTCCAAAGTATAAATTTTGAAAATACCTTAACTCTCACGTACGCAGTTAAGACAACTTCATGATTCTACCATTTTTTGTCGTAAAAGCAACAAAATAAAGTACGAATTTGAAAAAAAAAATATTTTGCGTGGCTATGCACTCAGAGGAATGTATACACCGAATTCCATGATTCTATCAGCGGTCATTTTGTTGGTACCATTTTTATCCCCTTTTTCCAATTTTGCCCCCTCAAGAGTACGACTATCTAAAATCTCTTTATTTTACGTACAATTAGAGGGATGTACACACTGAATTTCATCATTCTAGCTGTATTCGTTTAGTTGGTACTATTTTTATCCCCTGTAGCCATTGTATCCCTTGAAAGTACGAATTTGGAAAAAACGTTTTATTTTTCGTGTCTACGCAGTCAGAGGAATGTATACTCCGAATTTCATGATTCTAGCTGCTGTCATCTGGTAGGTACTATATTTATCCCCTTTTTCCATTTGAACCCCAAAAAGTACGAATTTTGGAAAGTTCTTTTATTTTACGTGTCTACGCAATCAGAGGAATGTATATATCGAATTTCACTATTCTAGGTGCAGCCGTTAGGTTGGTACTATTTTTATCCCTTTAGCCCCATTTAACCCCTTAAAAGTACGAATTTAGAAAAAATACTTTTATATTATTTATCTACTCTATTAGAGGAATGTACACGCCAAATTTCGTGTTTCTATCTGTTGTCGTTTGATAGGTACCATTTTTATCCCTTTTTGTCCCATTTCGCCCCCTAAAAATAAAAATCACTCTATGGTGCCCTTTTATGCTATAAAGGGAATGCGCATTGCAAATATCAAGTAAATACAAGCTAATATGTTCAAAAAACATGCTGAAATACTCTAAATATTAGGGGTATTTTCAGTCCTTGTGAGGGAAAAATTTTTCCCTCTGGGCCGATTTCGTCCACTTTCAATCCCAACCGATCTACAACCATAAGACACATTTAGGAAAAATTTGAACCTCCTAGCTCATTTCGTTCAGCCGCTATCGTGCTTTCAACAGACAGACAGACAGACAGACAGACAGACGGACAGACGGACAGACGGACAGACGGACAGACGGACAGACGGACATGGCTATATCGTCTTAGAATTTTACCACGACCCAGAATATATATACTTTATGGGGTCTCCGATGAATATTTCAAGGTGTTACAAACGGAATGACAAAGTGAATATACCCCCATCCTGGAGGTGGAGGGTATAATAATCTAAAATATTACGGGTTATTATGGGTTTTTTCAGTCCTTGTGAGGGTAAAATGTTTCCCTTTGGGCCGATTTCGCCCAGTTTCAATTCCAACTGATCTACGAATATAAGACGTATTTATGGAAAATTTGGACGTCCTAGCTCCTTTCGTTTAGATGCTAGCGTGCTTTCAACAGACGGACGGACATGGCTAGATCGTATTAGAATTTTTTGACGATCAAGAATATATATACTTTATAGGGTCTCAGGTCGATATTTCAGGGTGTTACAAACGAAATGACAGAGTTAGTATACCCCCATCCTGGAGTTGGAGGGTATAATAAAACAAAATATTTTCTACCGATTTTTTTTTATTTTCGAGAAAAAACTATTTTTTCTCTCAATTTTTAGAGACTGATCCTAAGCCACTTTTTCCATGTGAAACTGATATCCGTGACATATGTATCCTTGATAATTACCTTGATTTATATTTGCAAAACGAGAGCACAAATATTAATGTTAAACGTTAAAAAATGGACACATTAAAAAAAATTTAAATCGTTTTCGAGTTTAGAAAGCTAAAATACATCGGAAAAAATAATATAATAGATACATTGCTCTTCGGAAAAATTCTTGCCGCATAGTTTTACATGGAGTAAAATAGGTGGATGAGGTAAATGAAATTCAAAATTCTGAATGATACATTCCACTTCTTTCGTCATTCTCACCCTTATCGCGAAAAAATTGTCCCCTTAATTTTTCAATCGTTATTTTAATGTATTTTTCTTCTTCCCCTTTCATTCGCGATAATGCCATTGAAACCATTGTAAACTGCAACGACAAACTGATTGACAAATGGATATTCAATGAAAGCATTTTCTTCTTAGAAATTACAACCAAAAAAATCGAAAATTTTTTCAAAATTTATATTTATATTAATAGATGAATTAGATGAGATATGGTAGGTGGACGAGGTAAATGGAGAATGGTAATTATATAATAAGAATTAAGAAAAAACTATTTTCTAAAAATATGAACTTATAGACAAATAAAGTACAAAAAAATCTAAGTCGAATAATGGAACATAAAATTCGATTCGTCGATTTAGTTTTTTTCTTATTTTTCAAGCTAATACTAATTATGATGACAGGGTTCGCTAAGTCAGAGCGTCTTTCTGACACTATTAGCTGTTAATAAAAATTAATTTTAAATAATTGACAATGTACTTTATTGTTTATTAAAAATACAGGCAAATAAGAACGAATTCAAATAAGGTATTTTTAAGATTTTATAATTTTATATTAAACCATTTCCTACCGCAAAAACGTTACGAATTTTTCAAATTTACCTTATGACAAATTTTTATTACCCTTATCCCAATTTTACAAATGACACAATAAGTTAAAATAGCTTAAAACGGTAATACATTTTATATTCAGAATCAGTAAAGCATTGTCAACCGACGATCAAAAATTAAAAATATATATTTTTGTAGACCAGTGTGTACTTGATTTACTTTAATAAACCAAAGTTATTCATTTGCTTTTTTTCTGTTAATTTATTTTGCAATCATTAACAAAGAGACCTGTTTCTAATTATCAGAATATTTTTATTAAAAAAAAATTGTTTATCGTATGTGTCAAAAGTCGTTAAAGGAAATATAAAACATTAAGTGGAATTGAATTTTTTTGTGAGGGAGAGTGAGAATGCATTGCATTATCATGTGTTTCTGATTAGAGCCTAAATCTTCAGTTATATGTATATTAGGATGGGTCACGAAAATTAATTACTGCGGTAACTTCCCAGAAAAGAAGATTGGATTGTTTAATGATGATCTGCAAAATATGTTGTTCCTGGGTCATGCCATCTGTGAGCTAAACGCTTCTGGAAACACCTCTAAAAATCATATTTTTCCCGTGTAATTTTTTTATGTTACATTTTTGTCCATTTTTTTCTAAATTGATAGACCCTTGGAAGCACTTTAAATGAAAACTTGTATTATTGTCTTAGAATAACTCATTGGTCGCATTATTAGACATTTATATTGATTTTCAAGCCGACAGCTAAAAACTCACATTTCTTGGAGACATTTAGTAAAAGTTGTAATGAAAAATAAATAGAGGGAATCAATTAATGATTCCTAAATGATGAATATCGGACGAAAAATGAGCTCACTGACTCCAATTTTGTGAAATAATTTAATGCAAGAGATGGTTTTCTGAGCCAAGTTCAAACTCTTTATACAAAAATGAGCGCTTCGGCGTCAATTTCATTCCGATGTGCATCATTTAGGCATCATTCGAAAGGTATTGACTGCAGCTATTTATTTATTTTTTTTATTTACTTTTTATTTTATATAAAATATTTTTTTATATAAAATACTACCAACAACTACGAACAAGTTTTCAGCTGTCACTGTGAAAAAAACACAAAAAATATTATAAATGTCCTATAATTCGACCAATAAGTCACTCTAAGACAAGAATCAAAATTTATATTTCAATTGCTTTCAGTTGTCTATTATTCCAGAAAAAATTGTTGACAAAAATCCAACACACAAATTTACACGGGAAAAACATGATTTTTGGGGTATTTTCATGAGCGTTTAGCTCACAGACGGCTGGATCTAGGAACGAAATATTTTGCAAATCATCATTGGACAATACAAACTTTATTTTCGTGTGGTGACTGGAAATTGTTTTTCCATTTTTATGGACCGCAGCCCAGCTTAATGTATATATTTTAATAAATATTTATTAATAACACTAATTTGCAGCCATTTTTATTTATTTTGATATTTTTGTTTTTTTTTTTCGTCACGGACAGTCACTATTCTTAGATATAGCCCAATACATCCCCAATTTCTTAACAAATTTGTATCCTTCAAACATTTTAAGAGATTTTCGGTTTTTTAATAAAATCACATTTATGGGATTTTTTGGGGTAAACATTTTAGAAATTTTGTATACGAAGTACCCCAAATTGATAGGGTAAATTTTTGAAAACAATTGTTAAAACCTTAAAAATATCACAATTCTTAAAATGGGGAGAATAAAATGTTATGTTATATTGTTGCTTTTTGTCAGGGACAGTGTCACTATTTTTTAGATATAGCCCAATATAATGGCAATTTCAAGATAACTTTTTGCCTACAAATATTCTGAAACATGCTCAATAATTATTATACTTTGAACATTAAATCATTTTCTTATTTTAGATGCACAGCAAAAATGATTTTAAAAAGCAAATTCAACAATTTTTAAAACGGGGAAAATAAATTCCAAAAATTTGATTTGTTTTAGAAAAATGAACGTCATTCCTTCATCGCGGATCAGAAGAAAAAAAGTAAATCAAAACTAAGTCCGTGGTTGAAATTATTATTTCGAATAAAATCACATTTTTGATATTTAGAGATTTTTATATGAGGCACCCAAAAAATGTTTTTGAAAACAATTCTAGAATTTGAAATTGTGTCGTTTATGAATACCATACAAATTCCACAATTCCTAAAACGGAGAAAATAAATCCCCAGAATATGGTTTTTTCATTTCGATCGGGGATCAGAAGAAATAAGATTTCATTAGCAGATATGACCGTGGACAAAATTAATTATTCTAATAAAATCACATTTTTCAAACTTACTTTCCCCTTTTTGGAACATTTTTCCCCTTTCTTAGTGATTTTATTAGTTATCCATTTTTTAAATCCAACGGGGAAAATAATTCCCAAAAATGTATGTTTTTAAATGACTTCATTGCGATCGCAAATCAGAAGAATGTTATTTTTAGAAGCTATGTTTGCGGATAAAGTTAATTTTTCCATGCTTTATATAAGGTTACTTTCTATATATGTTTGTGTGCCACAAAATTTGAAATCAATTTTTGAAAGCTTTTTTCTCAACCAATTTTGCTCAAATTTTGCACACCTAATCATTTTCGATGACAATACAAGGAAATGGAAAAATTTGACCAATTGGACAAAGGGGCGTGGCACCTCCCATACGAAGTTAAAACCTATTATTGAATATTGTCAGTTCTATGACACCTAGAATGCTGAAATTTTGTGTAAGTGCATCTAGCATCAATTCGCATAGTTGTGCCAAAAATGGGCGGTATTGGAAAAGTGGGCGTGGCATCTCCCATACGAAGTTAAAACCTATTATTGAATATTGGCAGTTCTATGACACCTAGAGTGCTGAAATTTTGTGTAAGTGCATATACCATCAATGTGCATAGTTGTGCCAAAAAGGGGCGGTATTGGAAAAGTGGGCGTGGCACCTCCCATACGAAGTTAAAACCTATTATCGAATATTGTCAGTTCTATGACACCTAGAGTGCTGTAATTTTGTGTAAGTGCATCTAGCATCAATGTGCATAGTTGTGCCAAAAATGGGCGGTATTGGAAAAGTTGGCGTGGAACCTCCCATACGAAGTTAAAACCTATTATTGAATATTGTCAGTTCTATGACACCTAGAGTGCTGAAATTTTGTGTAAGTGCATCTAGCATCAATTCGCATAGTTGTGCCAAAAATGGGCAGTATTGGAAAAGTGGGCGTGGCATCTCCCATACGAAGTTAAAACCTATTATTGAATATAGTCAGTTCTTTGACACCTAGAGTGCTGAAATTTTGTGTAAGTGCATCTAGCATCAATTCGCATAGTTGTGCCAAAAAGGGGCGGTATTGGAAAAGTGGACGTGGCACCTCCCATACGAAGTTAAAACCTATTATTGAATATAGTCAGTTCTATGACACCTAGAGTGCTGAAATTTTGTGTAAGTGCATCTAGCATCAATTCGCATAGTTGTCCCAAAAATGGGCGGTATTGGAAAAGTGGGCGTGGCACCTCCCATACGAAGTTAAAACCTATTATTGAATATTGTCAGTTCTATGACACCTAGAGTGCTGAAATTTTGTGTAAGTGCATCTACCATCAATGTGCGTAGTTCTGCCAAAAATGGGCGGTATTGGAATAGTGGGCGTACCACCTCCCATACGAAGTTAAAACATATTATCGAATAGTGTCAGTTCTATGACACGTATAGTGCTCAAATTTTGTGTAAGTGCATCTAGCATCAATGTGCGTAGTTGCGCCTAAAATGGGCGGTAATGCAAAAGTGGGCGTGGCACCTCCCATATGAAGATAAAACCAAAATTACACCTACTGTAATTTTGTGTAAGTGCATCTAGCATAAACCTGCGTAGTTGTGCCAGAAATGGACGGTATTGGGAAAGTGGGCGTGGTACCTCACATACGAAGTTAAAACATATAATCGAATATGGTCAGTAGGTGTCATAGACCTAGAGTGCTGAAATTTTGTGTGAGTTGATCCAGTGTAAATAGTTGTGCAAAGATGGGCGGAAAGTGGACGTGACACTTCCCATCTGAAATTAAAACCGGTTTTAGAGTATTTCGACACCGAGATGGGCGGAAAGTGGCCGTGACCCTTCCCATACGAAATTAAAACCAGTTTTTTAAGTATATTCTACAACGATCTTCCTATATTGTTGTGTGTGTTTATTTAGTTGTAACCTGCTTAGACAATATGCAAATGGGCGGGATTTGAAAGGCGCATTTTTGATTCGAACTTTGTAAAATTACACGTTTTCTGTGGATTTTCTTAGCACAACAGTAAAGAAAGGTTATACAAAACTAGTAAATCAAAAAAAAAAATCTTTTTTCAAATCCATGCTTTATGCAAGCAGAATTCTATTGGGCTTAGAAATTCTTTTTTAGTTATCTTTTGTAGAAGGAAAAATTACTGTTACGTTAATAAATAATAATAATAATAATAAATAATAATAATAATAATTAATAAAAAAATATTTAAAAACGTAACAGTAATTTTTCCTTCTACAAAAGATAACTAAAAAAGAATTTCTAGGCCCAATAGAATTCTGCTTGCATAAAGCATGGATTTGAAAAAAGAATTTTTTTTTGATTTACTAGTTCTAATAAAAGCACACTTTTGTGACTTATTTTTCCCATTTTAGGGATTTTCATATGATGCACCTCAAAAATGTTTTTGAAAACATTTCATGAATTTGTAATCGTGTTACTTTTGAAAAACATACAAATTCCACAATTCCAAAAATGGGGAAGATAAATCCCAAAAACTTGTTTTTGGAGATAAATAGCTGCAATTATTTCATTTCGGTCACGGTTCAGAAGAGACAAATATTATTAATATCTGATAATAATATTTTTTTCTTCTGCTCTTGAACAAAAATTTATCCAACAAAATTAAGTTTTTGGGATTTATTTTCCTTGTTTTTGCTATTGTGCGATTTTTATATGAGGTATACCAAAAATGTTCTTTGAAAACAATACATGAATTGTAATCGTATTATTTGTGTAAAACATAAAAATACAAAAATTTCTAAACGGGGAAAATGATTAACAAAATTGCAATTTAAAAAAAAAATGGCGGATATTTCTCTATTTCGAAGAAACAATATTTTTATCAGAAAATAAAATTTTTGGAATTTATTTTTCCAAATTTTAGGAGATTTTTGTTTGAAAATTATTCATATTTCTTGTGAAAAACAAAAAAATCCAACAATTCCTAAAACGGGGAAAATAATTCCCAAAAAAGTTTTTTTTTTACAAAAACTGACCCCAATTTCTTAATTTAAATTAGCAGATATTACCGTGGATGAAATTATTTTTATACCCTCCAACTAAGGATGGGGGTATATTCACTTTGTCATTCCGTTTGTAACACCTTAAAATATTCATCGGAGACCCCATAAAGTATATATATTCTGGGTCGTGGTAAAATTCTAAGACGATATAGCCATGTCAGTCCGTCTGTTGAAAACACGCTAGCCGTGCTAGGAGGTTAAAATTTTCTCTAAATGTGTCTTATGGTTGCAGGTCGGTTGGGATTGAAAGTGGGCGAAATCGGCCCAGAGGGAAAATTTTTTCCCTAACAAGGACTGAAATTACCCCTAATATTTAGAGTATTTCAGCATGACATTTGCAATGATGCGCATTCCCCCTATAAAAAAAAGTGCACCATAAAGTGATTTTTATACGTAGGGGGTGAAATGGGGCAAAAAGGGATAAAAATGGTACATATTAAACGACAATAGCTAGAAACACGAAATTTGGTGTTTACATTCCTCTAATTGAGTAGATACACAATATAAAAGTATTTTTTCAAAATTCGTACTTTTAAGGGGTAAATGGGAATAGTGGGATAAAAATGGTACCAACCAAAGGGCTGCACCTAGAATAATGAAATTCGGTGTATACATTCCTCTGATTGCGTAGACACGTAAAATAAACGATTTTTTAACGTTCGTACTTTTTGGGGTTAAAATGGAAAAAAGGGATAAAAATAGTACCAACCAAATGACCGCAGCTGGAGTCATGAAATTCAGAATATACATTCCTCTGACTGCGTAAACACGAAAAATAAAAGGTTTTTTTTCCAAATTCATACTTTCAAGGGATACAATGGGAACAGGGGATACAAATAGTACCAACTAAACGAATACAGCTAGAATGATGAAATTCGGTGTATACATTCCTCTGATTGCGTAGACACGTAAAATAGAAGGATTTTTCGAAATTCGTACTTTTTGGAGTTAAAATGGGAAAAGGGGTTAAAAATAGTACAAACCAAATGACCGCAGCTGGAGTCATGAAATTCGAAGTATACATTCTTCTGACTGCGTAGACACAAAAAATAAATGTTTTTTTTCACATTCGTACTTTCAAGGGCTCATTGTAGCAGAGGGATAAATATAGTACCAACTAAACGAATGCAGCTAGAATGATGAACTTCTATCTGTACATCCCTCTAATTGTGTAGACGCGTAAAATAAAGAGATTTTATAGATTCCTCTGACTGCATAGATTTTTCCAAATTCGTACTTTTTACTTTTACGACAAAAATTGGTTGAATCATGAAGTTAAGTTATTTTGCACTATGTTCGATGTGTAAATTTATTGGTAGCCTTGCCTTATAAGCGTGGTTTGAATTAATAAAAATATTATATTTATTTATAAAATAATTTTTTTCAATATTTGTACATATTTGTTTTGGTGTGGCTATATTAAAAAAATATATTTTCCTAATTCATTCAATTTTACAAATAATTACATTAAAAAATAATTAGCGTCGTCCTGTTCGTCTGCACAAGTTATTGTCAACTAAAAGTCATGTTTTGTTTTCGTCTGTATTTTTGTACAATATGACGATAAGCTTTCGCACAGTTTTTTGTGTCCGTTTTGTAATTTATTCTCTTATCCGTGGGAACGTCAATAATGTGTAATACTTCGAGAGTAAATCTTCGTTTATAGTTTCTCTCTTCTGCAAGTATTTTTACGTATTTAAAATTCGGCGTGTGCCCTGTCAGAGTACAGTGGGCCACAAGAGCAGTTTTTTGCTCTATTGGCCTGTCAGTAGCTTTTTAGGCAGATTTATGTGAGGAAAGTCTAGTTTTAAGTTTGGTCTTGGTAGTGCCAACATATACCTTTTGGCATATGTTGGACTTGTCTCCATTACACGATATCTTATAAACAACATTAGACTTGCCCTCATTCTTTATCTTAGACTTAGTTCTACTGAATAACTTATTTACTGAACTATTTGTCTTAAGTGCTAATTGAAATTTGTCCTTGTTATAAACGTCAGCATTTTTGAACCTTTCTGAGAATCCTTGTATATATGTCAGTGATTTATATATCTTCCCCTCTTTTTCATTGTTATGTTCAATTGGTTTCCTTTTTGTGTATTTTATAAGGTCGTTGATTGTTTGTTGTGGGAAGTTATTAGATCTTAGAATTTTCTCAATTTTGATCTCGTTGTCTGTGTGAAATGATTGGTGACTTATATTAAATACCCTATTTTTAAAGTTCGTCGCTGTATTGATAATTATTCGTCTATGGTGATTGGAATATTTTCCTGTAATATTACTGCACTTCTACGAAAATCGAAAGGTATATAAAGTTCGGCCCGGCGAACCTTACGGCTGTAGCTAGAATATCGAAATTCGGTGTGCACGTCTCCCTGACTGCGAAAAATAAAGAAATTTTCTAAAACAAAAGGTTAGAAATATCCTTTTATTTTATTTCGTACTTTTAATGGGAACAATAGGAAAAGAGGGATAAAAATGGTACCAATCAATTTTTGATATTCGTACTTTAGAGCCAAAGTGGGGAAAATGGATAACATGGGTACCGATCGAAACATCATTAGTTATTATTTCAAACAATAAATAGAAGTGTTTGCGAAGACTTTTCAAGGAATATTGTTGCTTCACTTAGTAGATGCGAATGTTAAGTAACCAAAAATGATTATTTTTCATTAGGAAATGCTTAAATTTCTACATTCTCTTCATAATCTGCTTCCAAGATGTACTAAAAATTTTTATGTGTAAATTATCATGATTCATTCATTGCTTCAGGTTTAAACGGTTTCTTTAGTTTAAACTTAATGAGTTGATCTAACCTTAAACCGTATTTGTAAAAAAAAATACGAAAACGTTTTCCAACTAAATTGAAGAAAATCAGTGCTTAAATTTAACTGACAATTTAATCCATGTGAGCTATTCTCAAAAGTAAGCCAATAGGTTTATAGTTTATTTAGTTAACCTTGTAAACTATAAGCGGTTCGTGTAATCTTTCCTCGTTGGAACTCTACACACTCACGTTTAACCTAGGCATTTATTTCATGGCTAATGATCTTGGCGATTATCTCCGTTTGTTTAATTCGAGAAACGCCTTTTATTCTATTAGACGTTCTTATTGGAATTCCAATAATTAATTAATACACTTGTAAGTAAGTTTAAGGTTAAATTTCTGTCTGCCAGCTGAGATTTTTTGCGACTGATAAAATCCCATATTTCGTCGTGCAGCACGTTTTTTTTGTCTTTTCTAGTATGTCCACAAATTCAAGTTAATTGCTCGATTTAGATTTTATTTTATTTGTACGTATTTTTTATATTATTTTATATTCACATTTGAGAGTTTGTGTTTAAGTGCTCAGTTTATTGTTCTTCAATTTAAGTATATAATTTGTGGAAGATAAACAAAAACGTGCAGTTAAGTGTACTTTTGTGATTATTTGTAGCTGTGACGTTAACAACATAAATACGAGCAGGTAATTGTTGGAGATGTTAGGAACTTAATTGAGAATAGTGGTCAACAGCTGAACAGGGAATTTATGTGTTTTGAGTCGGTTACACGGTTCGCTGTTTTATAAGGTGAAACACAAAAATTCAGAATTACCGCCTTTTTAAACTGAAGGTGAAATCAAGCTAAGTTCGATTTCTAATGTCCGATCCCATAAATGCCACGTTCGTCATTTTTATCCCAAGAGTACGAATTTGGAAAAATCATGATCTTTCGCGTTTACAGTAGAATGTACACACCTAATTCTACCCGTTTGCTTGTTTTATGCCTTTATGTCATTTTGCTCCTAAAAGTTCAAATAGCGAAAGATCGCTTTATTTTTCGAATCTACTCAGCCAGAACGAAGTATACACCGATTTTCGTTATTCTAGCTGCAGCGGTTTAATTGGTACCATTTTTATCCCTTTTCCCCCTAAAAGCGAAAGTGTTGAAAATTTCCAAGCCGCAACCATTTGGTCGGAACCAATTTTATCCTCTTTTCGACATTTCCCCTCTTCGAAGTACGAATTTCAAAAAGTCCCATTATATTGCGATGTACCCACATAATATCACCCTACTAGTTACTTGTCGTTTCACTGGTACCATTTGTATCCCTTTTTGTACCATTTCACCTCCCAAAAGCGTGCGAGTTCACGCTATAAAAGGAAATATCACGAAAATTCAAGACAGAAATCTTCAAAAAAACATGTTATTGGGGATATTTCTACACCATTTTCAATTGAAATTGAGAAAATACAAATTGAAATTGAGAAATGCAAATTGAAATTCAGAAATATAAATTGTAATAGAGAAAATACAAATTGGAATTTCATATTGAGAAATGAACAATTGAAGATGAGAAAAAACAAACTGAAATTGAGAATATATTGAGAAATAATATAAAGTAATATGAAGAAAAGAGGAATTGAAATATAGAAATGTATATCACCATACCAATGTAGAGAATATTTGTAGATGAACAATGGTCTTGGGATTATCCAAGGTGAGACACAGGGAAACTGACTTTCTGAGTATCATGTTTGTTGATCTTTAGAGCGCCAATCATCATCAACATCAATACTTCGTTCAGAGATATATAGCGAGCGCAAAAATTTAAGTACAGATAGGAACTTTTAAGTTATCTGGCAATATTGACATATTACAAGTCTCAAAGTGAATAATTGTTATGGTATTTTGAGGATACAGTCAAATTAAATTTTTTAAAATACAACAACTACCCTTCTTCGTCTGTGCTCATACAGTCGTGTGTTAAATCCCATGGAATATATATGGTCCAAAATAAAGATATATGCAAAAACCCATCTCAACACACCTTGAGTTTGCAAACAACGCATCGTCTGCTTAGAAAGTGTAATAGACGTAGCTAAAACAATTATTACTGCCGACTTTCCACGACTTTCTACCAAAGATCGATATAATTGGAGGATATGCCTGTTGGAGAATATATTAATTTCTCTATTATTAATTTCCATATCAATTCCCAATATCAATTTGTCTTTTCTCGACATCAATTTGTTTTTTCTTAACATTAATTATGCCTTTTCTCAATATCAATTTGTTTATTCCCAATTTCAAGTTTCATTTCTAAATTTCTATTTTCATTTCTCAATTTACTTTTCATTTCTGATTTTCAGTTTGCATTTTCTCAATTCCAATTTTCATTTCTCAATTTCAAGTTGTATTTTCTGAATTTACATTTCTCATTTTCAGTTTGTATTTTCTCAATTTCAGTTTCAATTTTCATTTCTGAATTTCAATTTGTATTTTCCAATTTCAATTTGCATTTTCCAATTTCAATTTTCATTTCTAAATTTCAACTTGTATTTTCTCAATTTCAACTGATAATGATGTAGTCCTTGTTAGGGAGAAAAATTTCGCTCTGGAGCGATTTAAAACATTTTTAATACCAAACGATCACAAAAAATGGACGTCATTATTCCACTTTGGTTGGTACCATTTTTATCCACTCTTTCCCATTTTGACCCTAAAAAGATGAATGTGAAGAAATTCTTTTGTTGTGAGTGTCTATGCACTCAGTGGAACGTATACACCTATTTATACACTCCAAGAGAGTATTATGACTTTGTGCATTTGTTTGTAACACCCAAAAGGAAGCGAGATAGACCTATTGTTAATTATACCGATCGACTTAGAATCACTTTTTGAATCGAATTAGCCATGTCCGTCTGTCTGTCCATCTATTCTTGTAATCATGATACAGGTCGCAATTATAGCCAAAACCAAATGAAACTTTACACAACGAAGTTTTTCGGGATAAAGACGAACGCTATTTAATTTGAAGAAAATCGGTTCAGATTTAGATATGGCCCCCATACGAATTTCACTCCCGATTTGACTCTTTTCACTCTAGATACCACATATTTGAACAGATTTTCTTCAAAATTGACAAAACATCTTATATTTCAACTAGAATCACCTGTGGTAAAAATGTTTTAGATCGGTTCAGATTTATATATAGCTCCCATACAAATTACGCTCCCAATTCGACTTATTCCGCTCTAGAAACCACATATTTTATCAGATTGTCTTCAAATTTGGCAAACTACCTTATATTTCCACGAGAAACACCCATTGTGGAAATGAGTCAGATCGGTTGAGATTTATATATAGCTCCCACACAAATTTCGCTCGATTTGACTAAAAATTCATTAATTTTACGTAACTACGCAATTAGAAGGTTGGATGATATCAATTGTTGTCGTGTGATTGGTATCATTTTTATCCCTCTTTCCCCAATTTTGACCCTAAAAGTATGAATTTGGAAAATTTTAGTTTTTTTAGATCGTCTATGCAGACAGGGGAACGTATACTCCAATTTCATGATTCTAAAGGCAGCCTTTTGGTTGGCATCATTTTTATCCCCTTTCGCCCCGTTTTCCCCGAAATTTTCAGAGGAAAGTATACACCTAATTTCTTGATTTCAACCTCAGCCTTTTAGTGGTACTATTTTCAACCCCTTAAGTAAGCGATTTGCGAAAAGAAATCCCTTAATTTTACGTATCCAATTAGAAGCTTGGGCAAACCGAATTTCATGATGTCGTTTGTTGTCGTATGATTGGTATCATTTTTATCCCTTTTTCACAAATTTTGACCCTAAAAGTATGAATTTGGAAAATTTTAGTTTTCTTTAGATCGTCTATGCAGACAGGGGGACGTATATCTGAATTTCACGATTCTAGCTGGTACCATTTGGTTGGTACCATTTTTGTTTCTTTTCGCTTCGTTTTCCTCATTAAAGTACACATTTCGAAAATTTTCAGCTGTTTTTCAAATGTTCCATTGACGAAAATTGGAATTTTAGTAAAAAAACAAGTAAAAACGGCGTTAAATTCGGCCGGGCCGAACTTTATATACCCTCCACCATGGATTGCATTCCACAGAGGTTGTCGGTTTTCGTAGAAGTGCAGTAATATTACAGGAAAATATAAATTTTGTAATATAGCCAAACCAAAACAAATACAAATATTGAAAAAAAAAATTATATAAACAAATATAATATTTTAATTACATCAAACCATTATCTATTTCAAATCAAAAAATAAATATTCTTATATTTATATTTTCAAAAAGCATAAATACCATAATTATTGGAAGATAGTGGGTGCTACAGTTTGTTGTACTTCCATTCTATTTTAATTCCAAAAGTACAAATTTTGAAAATCCATTATCAGACGTACATGTGCAAAATAATCTAACTTCATGATTCAACCAATTTTTGCCGTAAAAGAAAAAGTACGAATTTCATGATTCCAGCTGTGCCCATTTGGTTGGTACCATTTTTACCCCCTTGACATTTCTACGCAATTAGAATTTCATCATTCTAGCTGTAGTCATTTAGTTGGTACTTTTTTATCCCCCTGTACAATTGTATACCTTGAAAGTACGAATTTCAAAAAATTCGTCTATTTTCCGTGTGTACGCAGTCAGGGGAATGTATACTCCGAATTTCTTGACTCTAGGTGCGGTCATTTGATTGGTACTATTTGTATCCCCTTTTTTCTTTTTAATCCCAAAAAGTACGAATTTCGAAAAATCTGTTTATTTTAAGTGTCTACGCAATCAGAGGAATGTATACACCGAATTTCATTATTCCAGGTGTAGCCGTTTGCTTGGTACCATTTTTATCCCTCTATTCCCATTGTATCCCTTGAAAGCACGAATTTGAAAAAAACCTTTTATTTTTCATGTCTACGCAGTCAAAGGAATGTATACTCCGAATTTCATGACTCTAGCTACGTCATATGATTGGTACTATTTTTATCCCCTTTTTCAGTTTAACCCAAAAAAGTACGAATTAAAAAAAACCGTATATTTTACTTGTCTATGCAATCAGAGGAATGTATACACCGAATTTCATTATTCTAGGTACAGCCGTTTGGTTGGTACCGTTGGTACCATTTTTATCCCTCTATTCCCATTTTATCCCTTAAAAGTACGAATTTGGAAAAAATTCTTTTATATTATGTATCTACTCAATTAGAGGAATGTACACACCGAATTTCGTGTTTCTAGCTGTTGTCGTTTAATATGTACCATTTTTATCCCTTTTTTTGCCCCATTTCACCCCCTACAAATAAAAATCACTTTATCGTGCACGTTTTTGCTATAAGGGGAATGCGCGTACCAAATATCAAGCAAATATAAACAGACATATTCAAAAAACATGCTTAAATACGCTAAAATATTAGGGTATGAATATTCCCTTTGGGCCGATTTCGTCCCGTTTCAATCCCAACCGATCTACGACTATAAGACGCATTTATGGAAAATTTGAACGTTCTAGCTCCTTTCGTTTAGATGCTAGCGTGCTTTCAACAGACGGACAGACGGACGGACGGACGGACATGTCTAGATCGTCTTAGAATTTTATGACGATCAAGAATATAAAGAGTGATTTTTTTGAGGTTAGGATTTTCATGTATTAGTATTTGACAGATCACGTGGGATTTCAGACATGGTGTCAAAGAGAAAGATGCTCAGTATGCTTTGACATTTCATCATGAATCGTCTTACAAACGAACAACGCTTGCAAATTATTGAATTTTATTATCAAAATGCGTGCTCTGTTAAGAAAGTTCATTGCGCGCTTCCATTTTATGGTCAGTTTAATCGACCCACTGAAGCGGCTATTCGGGCTATTGTGACTAAATTTCGCACCAAATTTTCATTGTTGGACATTAAACCACCAACACGCTTATGTAGAGTGCGAACTGAAGAAAATATCGCAGCTGTATCGGCCAGTGTTAATGATGACCACCAATTTTCGATTCGTCGCCGTTCGCACCAATTGGGTCTCTGTTACTCAAAAACGTGGAAATGCCAAAATTGGACTAAGCGGATGGACCACCTAAGACGCAGCCGCGGTCAACATTTAAATGAAATTATCTTCAAAAAGTAAATGTCATGGACCAATCTAACGTTTCAAATAAAGAACCGATGAGATTTTGCAAATTTTATGCGTTTTTTTTTTTTTAAAGTTATCAAGCTCTTAAAAAATCACCCTTTATATACTTTGTAGGGTCTCAGGTCGATATTTCAAGGTGTTACAAACGGAATGACAAAGTTAGTATACCCCCATCCTGGAGGTGGAGGGTATAATAAAATCTTTTAGATTATATTTTTTGTTGCATAGTGTTACTGGACTGTCAGATACTCGTATTTGCTCAGGTTATTGCCCCCGTGGCTTTGCCTCAATAATAAACAGTTAAAAACACTTTTTATCATTCATTAATTACAAAATTAACAACAAACATTGTTTTAAACACATGTCGAGTGGAATTTGCAAAAAACACAAATAAATATGTTCAAACAAAATGATTACTCTTTATATGCGGATAAGAATCGCAGGCCTTTTGTGATGCTATCATAAAAATAAACTGAAAGTTGAGATTTATGCCATTTCGAATCATGTGATATCGTTACATTAATTTAGATATGATAATGTAAAATGACAAATGAGTTTGGAGCAAAAAAATATGAAAAAATAAAATCATAATTATAAAGTTCACATGATTTTTGGGAGAGGAACCCAGCCCTTTTCAAAAACTGCCGCCCAACCGATAACTTATCTATCTGCTCAACTTAGAACGTAAAAATGTTCTCTCCACACCCCATTATTTTAGTTTATGGCAGTGCCAAATTAATGCTGTTTTTTACCTATTATTTTAAGAACAACTTGCCATGCTTGTTTTGATTTTTTTCTTTATTTTTTTCTTCCAATTAAAGATAGCTCAAGAAAAGGGATTGTTGTATTGTGGATTGTCGGCATAGTGCACGTAACCGGTTCTGCCGGCTGATTGATTGCCATTTAAGGTTTTTTTTTGTGCGAAGGAAAAACACCGCAGCCGTTATTGAACTTGAAACTTGTTGTAGAGGGCGAGCATGCGTCAACCTCAATGGAGATACTGTTATTTGGGGGGCATGTGGCTATTCGTGCTCCTGCTGCTGGCCTCCAATACACCACGAACTGCCTATGGTATCCAGCAGGTGAATAAGCAGCAGCAGCAGCCAAGTGATAAACCCAACATTGTTATAATCCTGATCGATGATATGGTAAGTTGGTGGTGTAACTACAAATCCCTTCATTTTTTATTTTTTGTTGGAGTTAATTAAGGTTGCGACAATTTTCTAAATGTATATTATCCTGTTAAGCTAGAAAAAAATATATAAAATCATTTATTTATCATTTTTATAATTATTTTTATTTAAATTTTTCATTTATTTTTTTTTTTAATTTATAATTTTTATAATTATTTTTATTTAGCATCATTTATCATTTTTATAATTATTTTTTATCTAAGCTAGAAAAAATATACAAAATCATTTATTTATCATTTTTATAATAATTTTTATTTAAATTTTTTATTTATTTATTTTTTTAATTTTTTCATTTATTTATAATTTTTATAATTATTTTAATTTAGCATCATTTATCATTTTTACAATTATTTTTATTTAATTTTTTTTGTAATTTGTTCATTTGTTTATTTAACATCATTTATCATTTTTATATATTTTTTAATTTTTTCATTTATTTATCATTTTTATAATTATTTTTATTTAACATTTTCTTTGATTTTAGTTAGGGCCTAGAAAATATAACAAAATACATAATTATTTTTTTTTTCAAAATTTTAATTTTTTAGTCGTTCCATTTTTATAAAATTATTTGATTTTCAAAAATATATAAATAATTTCTATGATTTTTTTATTTTTAATATTACAAAATTATGTTTTTAATTAATATTTTTTGTCTTCTTTTATCAAGGGCTTCACAAGGGGTTATTTTTTTATTTTTTTTATTTATTTATAATTTTTATAATTATTTAACATCATTTATCGTTTTTATAATTATTTTTATCTAAACTAGAAAAAATATACAAAATAATTTATTTATCATTTTTTATTTAAAATTTTCATTTAATTTTTTTATTTATTTATCATTTTTATAATTATTTTTATTTAACATCATTTATCATTTTTATAATTATTTTTATTTAAATTTTTCTTTTTTTCTATTTTTTTCCTTTATTTTTCATTTTTATAATTATTTTTAATTAACATTTTCTTTGATTTTTATTTGTAATATTACAAAATTATGTTTTTTAATTAATATTTTTTGTCTTCTTTTATCAATTTTTTATAATTTTTTTATTTATTTATAATTTTTATAATTATTTTTATTTAACATCATTTATCGTTTTTATAATTATTTTTATCTAAGCTAGACAAAATATACAAACTAATTTTTTTTATCATTTTTATAATTATTTTTATTTAAATTTTTCATTTATTTTTTTTTTAATTTTTTGTTTATTTATAATTATTTTTATTTAACATCATTTATCATTTTTATAATTATTTTTATTTATTTTTTTGTAATTTTTTCATTTGTTTATTTAATATCATTTATCATTTTTATAATTATTTTATTTATTTTTTTAATTTTTTCATTTATTTGATTTTAGTTATGGCCTACTAAACTCTTAAAAATATAACAAAATACATAATTATTATTTTTTTTAATTTTAATTTTTCAGTCGTTCCATTTTTATAAAATTATTTTATTTTCAAAAATATATAAAAAATTTCTATGATTTTTTTATTTTTAATTATTACAAAATTATGTTTTTAATTAATATTTTTTATTTTCTTTTATCAAGGGCTTCACAAGGGCTTAATTTTATTTTTAATTTTTTTATTTATTTATATTTTTATATAAATTTTTTTTTATTTAAAATTTTCATTTAATTTTTTTATTTTTATCATTTTTATAATTATTTTTATTTAACATCATTTATCATTTTTATAATTATTTTTATTTAAATTTTTCTTTTTTTGGTAATTTTTTCATTTGTTTATTTAAGATCATTTATCATTTTTATAATTATTTATTTTTTTTTTAATTTTTTCATTTATTTATCATTTTTATAATTATTTTTATTTAACATTTTCTTTGATTTTTATCTGTAATATTACAAAATTATGTTTTTTAATTAATATTTTTTGTTTTCTTTTATCAAGGGCTTCACAAGGGCTTAATTTTTGTATTTATTTATAATTTTTATAATTATTTTTATTTAACATCATTTATCGTTTTTATAATTATTTTTATTTAAATTTTTCATTTAATTTTTTTATTTATTTATAATTATTTTTATTTAACATCATTTATCATTTTTATAATTATTTTTATTTAAATTTGTCTTCTTTTTTAATTTTTTCATTTGTTTATTTAACATCATTTATCATTTTTATAGTTATTTTTATTTATTTTTTTTTTAATTTTTTCATTTATTTATCATTTTTATAATTATTTTTATTTAACATTTTCATTGATTTTAGTTAGGACTCTTAAAAATATAACAAAATACATAATTATTATTATTTTTTTTATATTTAGATATTTCTGTCGTTCCATTTTTATAAAATTATTTTATTTTCAAAAATATGTAAAAAATTTATATGATTTTTTTATTTTTAATTATTACAAAATTATGTTTTTTAATTAACATTTTTTATCTTCTTTTATCAAGGGCTTCAACGATGTCAGTTTTCATGGTTCAAATCAATTTCTGACGCCCAATATCGATGCATTGGCCTACAATGGCATCATACTCAACAAGCATTATGTGCCCAATCTATGTACACCCTCGAGGGCCTCATTACTGACGGGAAAATATCCAATACATACGGGTGAGTAAGGAAAAATATGAAATAAATTCATATATATATAAAAATCAGAAAATCCGGAAAAAGTGGATTTTGGGTGTATATCCGAACGCAGAAAATTTAAATTTAAAAAATTTAAATTACATTTTTTTCTCATATTGTGGACACGAAAAATGAGGAAAAATGGTGTTTTACAATAAAGCGGGCTGTTCTGGACAATTATTAAAAAGTATTATGCATTATTGCCTGGAACAGTCTTTGGTTTCTTTGATGGGATTATCCTCCACTGTGTTGACTGTTCCTTTGCTTATGAATTGACGCGAAAATTGGGCTTTATTGCTGTGAAACTTTCGTCCTAGGTTTCACATACATTTATTTTGGGCAGAAGAACAGTGGTTCAGAATCAAAATTAGACAAGGACCCAAGGATTATTTTGAGATAATAACATTGAAAATCGGGCAATCGTATATATTTTAGAAATAAGCTCAAAGTTGACTACTTTTCGTATTTTTCGATTTTATTATATTTTCTCAAATTTCTTTTTTTATTTGAAAGTACAATCCTTCCGGTTAATAATGGAAAATAATTTCATTCAAATGGCTGCCTCGGGCACCCCACAAATAATAGTCCAACGGTTGAATAGTTGAAAAAAAAACGTTAGATGGCGGACCCTATACTACATGTTTTGAAACGCATTCGGCTTCGATTTCGGTCGAGGTTTAGGATTTTGGTTGAAGATCGTCTTTGGTCCAAAAAACCACCTTCGGTCGAACTCTAGTCTGATGTGTCTGTCGGCTGTCCTCCAAATATGGTTTTGTGGATTTTTCCTTCAGCTCGCAGGGCTACTTACGCCTACCCAAACAAATACTAAAGAAACTGGCAACCGCATATTGGGGCTTGCCCCTATATTTTCAAATCGGCTTACCTCAGCGTTCCTCAAATGTTACTATCAAATCATATATGTTTATATGAAATCAAATACGCGGAAGAGTGTTAATTTGCATATTTTTAATAACAATTATTATTTTACGATAAGGTCTTTAATTACACGAAACAATAATTAATTTATGCACATAGCTTGAAAGTTTATTGTATGGAAAACTTACTTTTCCCGTTCAAATAATATGATGAATATTAGAATGATGAACAGGCGGTTTCTACACTATAGGGTGTGTCCATTGTGATTACATAAATAAATGGCTAGTTTTATCAGACATTCTAACTAATGTTGCTTTTAGCATTAAGGGAACTCACTTTAGAATTTCCCAATGAGGGAAAGTGGAAAAATACAACTCTGTGATCAAACATGTGGGCTAGATGTGTCCGCATTTCTTAGAACGAAGTGTAAATTCACCACGGAGCCAATGTGGGAAAGTGGAAAAATACAACTCTGTGATCAAACATGTGGGCTATATGTGTCCGCATTTCTTAGGACGAAGTGTAAATTCACCACGGACTTTCAATTGTGACTTTGTTAGGCATTGATATCCGACCTACAAAACATATTCTGTTTTATGAAATATTTATAAATAATAAAAATTCAATTCAATCTCTTTCCTTTGCAGGCATGCAACACTATGTCATCATCAACGACGAACCTTGGGGTTTGCCCCTGGAAGAACATCTGATGCCGGAAATATTCCGCGATGCTGGCTATTCCACCAATCTGGTGGGCAAATGGCATTTGGGTTTCTATGAAAAGGAAATGACTCCACTATTCCGGGGTTTTGATCATCATTATGGTTATTATTCGGGTTTTATAGGCTACTACGATCACACTTTGAAGATGCAGGTAAATTCGAAGATCTAAAATTTCGTATTTCGAATACAATCGTACACATGTGCGTCTTTATCCCGATAGGATCGCAATTATACCGGTATGGACTTTCGTAATGATTTGAAACCGTTGCCCGAGGCAAACGGTAGTTATGCCACCGATTTGTTTACCCACGAGGCAGTGCGTATTATCAAGGATCATGATACAAAGAAACCACTGTTTCTGCTAATGAGTCATTTGGCTGTGCACACCGGAAATCCGGATAATCCCATGGAGGCTCCGGAAGAGGAGGTGGACAATTTTCAACATATAACCGATCCAAAGAGGAGGATCTATGCAGGTAATACGTGAGGGGAGGTGGGGAGGGAAAGAGAATATCATCGACATCAAAACCGGCGATAAATCCCCGGTTGGACGGTTTTGAAGTCATTGTGAGGGATACAATTTTCTCTCTGGGAGGATTTAGCCAATCCCAACTCATCTACAACTATTCAGGACAGTTTTCAGTCCGAGACACTCCATTATATGATGGAAGGTACACAGAGACAACCTCTTTGAAAAACTTATTTGACTTAAAGTTGGGCCAAATCTACTTCGGATACATAAACACATAGAAATCTGGATCACATCCTGAAGTCCAAATCTGTCCGCGATCATTTTTATTTAAAGTGCAATTAAACAGATATACTCTATTCTATGATGGAGGTTATACAAATAGAGGTAACCTCTTTGAAAATTCGATTTAAAGTTGGGCTAGATCTACTTCGGATCATACACACATAGGAATCTGGATCCAAATCAGTCCGCGATCATTTTTATTTAAATTGCAATTAAACCGAGACACTCCATTCTATGATGGAGGGTATACAAATTGAGATAACCTCTTTGAAAAATCGAATGAATTTAAAGTTGGGCTAAATCTACTTCGGATCATACACACATAGGAATCTAAATCAAATCCAGAATTCCCAATAAGTCCGCGATCATTTTCTATTTAAACTCCAATTAAATCAAGACACTCCATTATATGATGGAGGGTTTACAAACAGTGACAACCTCTTTGAAAAATCGATTTGATTTAAAGTTGGTCTAAATCTCCTTCGGAATCTCGGTCACATCCAGAAGTCCAAATCAGTCCGAAATCATTTTAAATTAAATTGCAATTAATTAAACCTGGTTTAAACTAATGGAAACTCAACACAGTTGAGGTGAATTTATTGTTGCATATAAACTCAACACTGTTCTGCTGATCAGGTTCGTAGCTAGGCTGAAATTGCATGATCGGTTTTGAATTTGGGTGGTTGATTGGAATATGGGTGATTGTCTCAGCTGTTCGAGATATCAAACTCCATTGAGGCGCAGTACACCTCTGAAATCACGAGGAAGCAGATTGGAATGGGAAAAGTTTCATTGGGCATAAGCCAAAAATAATAATTAATGTGTAAATATGACTGAAAAATGGGCCCCTGGGCAAAATAACCAAATCCTCTATGAAACTGGGCACAGGAATAATTCCAAATTTATTTTTTTTACAGCCATGGTTGCTCGCTTGGATCGCAGTGTGGGCCAAACTATTGGCGCTCTCAACGAAAAAGGTATGCTCAACAACACCATAGTCCTGCTGTATTCCGATAATGGAGCTCCCACTGTGGGTATACATTCCAATGCTGGATCCAATCATCCCTTCAAGGGGGTAACTACCATCTCTCGCTTTAACAAACCTTCATCATTTACTAATCATCCACATTCGTCCACAGCAAAAAGAGTCACCCTGGGAAGGTGGCATACGCTCCGCGGGCCTCATCTGGAGTCCTTTGTTGAAACAGAAGAATTATGTCTCAAATCAAGTTATCCATGCCATAGATTGGCTGCCCACATTGGCCTCGGCCGCTGGTGTTCGAATACCCTTTGACATGCGCTTGAATGGTGTCGATCTTTGGTCTTCCCTAAGCCAGGCCGAAGAGCCACAACCCAGACGTTTGTTGCATGTCTTAGACGATATTTTCGGTTACAGTTCTTATACCAGAGGAAATCTAAAATACATCAATGGCTCGGCTTTTCAAGGTCAATACGATACTTGGCTGGGTGCTATTGCGGACTATGAGGTTGATCCTTTGGCCAACTTCTATGTACAGGAAGTTCTATCATCACAAGTCCATGCAGCACTGGGCGATCAACAGCTGAGCATAGAACTAATCGAGAGACTTCGAGCGGAAGCCACCCAATCGTGTCCCCCCAATGCGGAGAATCATGAACAGGAAGTCTATAAATGTGAACCGTTGAAGGCGCCTTGTCTCTTCAACATTGACAAAGATCCCTGTGAACGTTATAATTTGGCCAATTTGTATCCGTTGCAAGTTCAATTTTTGGCCCAGGAGGTGGACGATTATCGTCTGACGGCAAGACCTTCGGCTCGCGTCCCTCATCCGGATCCTCTCAGCGATCCCAAACGTTTCGGCGGCAATTGGCAGTGGTGGAAGGGTACGGAGGATGCGCCGTCGCGCTCTGCAGCATTAGGTTCGGCTATACTCTTAAGTTTATTAAGTTTGTTTGTAAATTATATATAATTTTAGGAAGTTGTTAAGGATTGGATGAGAGAGCGGAGTAATATATAAATGTACATATTCGTATTTTTAATTTTCTATAAGAAATAAATAATTAGCAGTTGTGCCCCTTATTCGTAGCTGAGCGAGGAGATGGAATAATTCGTGAGCGCTGGAGTGAAGCCGCTTTACATTCAATGTTGTTATATTTTTTCTAGTGCATCGCTTAGAGTGTGAACGCACCCTAAGCGATGCGAAAATAAATAAATGAAGTTCAAAATTTAATAAAACCCAGAGTTGTTTGTGCGGCAAGGCGGAAACATTTATTGCGTCTCCACGCCTACCTCGATGATATAGGTCGTGTTGGCCGGACAGTTGGCAGATTTGTTGTATAACCAGAGTAGACAATATAAGGGACAATATAGATTGCCAGTAACCATACATACTCTTTTCGGATGATGCCACCGAACCTGAAATCCATACCAAACAGTAAATTAGTCTCTTCATGCGACCGTGGATTACTCTCTATTCAAACGAGTCTAATTTTGCGTCGACAATTTTTGCTTCACAATTCCAACAACTCATATTAGAAGCGCTATAGTCGAGGAAGGAATGGCATCCATTTCCATGCAAGGAAGGATTGGCATCCATTTGTATGATATGATACTGAGGTATTCTCTAACGTCTCCAATATGATTTGTGAAGTTGGCTCCGACGTCTTCTTAGTAAAAGGTAATATAAAATGTTCATATCGACTTCCTGACTCCGGCAGCATCTTCTCATATTTCGACTATTTGCTAATGGATCCTTTCGACTATAGCACCCACAAGAAAAATTTCGTGCATCCATGCAAGCTGAAATTCCCTACAAGAAAGGAATGCCACTCAATTGTCGGATATGATACTGAGGAGGTATTCTCAAACGTCTCGAAAGTTAGTAAATATTCATATCGACTTCCTGACTCCGGCAGTGTCTTCTCATTTAAGGAAGTATGGAAAAATCATTCCTTACATATTCCTTATTAACATGTACCTCAGGTTACAGCATCGTGTCGGCTATCTGCTAGTGGATCCTATCAACTATAGTACTCTCAAGAATATGTTCGTGAATCCATGCAAGCTTCAATCCCAACAAGGAAGGAATAATACTCATTTGTCGCATATCATACTGAGGAGGAATGTTCGAGATCTCCAAAATGGAGTGTGAAGTTGGATCCGGAGTCTTCTCGACTTCATAACTCTCGAAAGTGTGTTTCACTCGGAGGTCTTCTCAATTAAAGAAGCATTGAAAAAAAAACGTTCTTCACATATTTAAAATGAATGAAGTGTATATTAACTCTCCGCCAGTGGATCCTGCAAAGACTGAACAAAAGACAGCAATTCTCACATTCTCGAACAACTTAAACACATATTTCGATTCCATGCAAGCCTTCCTTACAAGGAAAGTATGGAACACAATTGTCGGATATGATACTCAGGATGTATGGAAAAACTTTAGGAATAACTCGAATGGAGCACCAAGCTGTTCTTTATCTCTATGATTTACTCCCATTACATCTGTTCTGGTAGACCAGGACATCGAGCCGGCAGATGAGTTGGCGAGGATTGAGGATTTGGTAAATATGATCTGTAGTAGTTCAAATTAACGCAGTTAATTTCAAAGGTAAAAACTTTATCTCTTTTCAGCCAGAATAAAAGAGATATGTCAAGAGTGATAGTAGTGTTGATGGAAATCATGCGCTAAGAATGAAGTTACAATTCTACCTACATTGGAAGAGGGGGAAGGGATTCAGGGGTGTGGGAAAGAAAATCTAAAGAATGGACGTCTCAGAATTGTTAAATTTTATAGCCAACAAATATGTTTCGAGAAAACGCCAAAGAATAGAAAGGTTATACTGTCACTTCTGAATAGAAAAAATAGACTGCCCCCTTCAAAATTATCTAGAACTTATGAAGAAACACATTAAATATGTGACGGGCGACCATATGGACGTGGGGAACCAAAAATACGGATTCTGGCTTTTAAAAATGTATATAAAGGGTGCTTAAATTTTAAGGGCCGAAGTTGATTTTGAATAAAACACAAATTATTTAGGAAATTATTGTCAATTGTTTTTATTATGATAATATTGGTATGGTTCAATTATGTATGGAATAAAATATCGGCCAAATGGCCGCGGCGACCTCGCCGGCACACCTCCATCCGATGGTCCAAATTTTCGATGACGCTGAGGAATAATAGTCGAATTATCTCATCCTTTAGCTCTTGAATTGTTGCTGGCTTATCGACGTACACCTTTTCTTTCAAATAACCCCAAAAAAAGGTGTCAAATCACACAATCATCTTGGCGGCCAATTGACATCGCCACCACGTAAGATAACACGGCCATTGAATTTGTCGCGCAAAAGAGCCATTGTTTCGTTAGCTGTGTGGCAAGTGGCACCGTCCTGTTGAAACCACATATCGTCCACATCCATATCTTCCAATTTGGGCCATAAAAAGTTCAATATCATCTCACGATAGCGAAGACCATACCACAATAACTGCCTGACCGGCCTCATTATGCCGCCAGCCCATAAACCTCACCAACAGTCACTCTTTGTGGCTGCATTAGTTTTTCGACAATCACTCTTGGATTACCATTCGCCCAAATGCGGCAATTGCTTATTGACGAATCCGCTGAGGTGAAAATGTGCCTCATCACTGAAGATGATTTTCTTCGAAAATTGATCATCCACTGTTGCCATTTCTTGCCACCATTCTGACCATTGAAGACGTTTGGAATGATCAAGAGGCTTTAGTTCTTGAGTCAATTGCACCTTATAAGCGTGTAAATGCAAGTCTTTAAGCATAATGTTCATCAACGACGATTTTTCCGATTGTACGCACATTTGGACGATTAAATTGACCGAAAAAATCACGAAGTGTACGATATGCATTTTGATTTGAACGGCCCATTTTCATAATAAGCCTGAATAACTTTAACGCGTTGCTCGATTGTGTATCTTTCCATGGTTCAAATGGAGTTAGTCTGAAATTGAGAAATGTCAAATGAAATGCAGAATAAAAAAACTTGACGTTTAAATGCGGTTCACATTCAACATCGGCCCTTGCAATTTAACCATCCTTTATAAAGAAATGCAGATAAAATCTTTTATTTTTAGTCTGAAATTGAGAAATGTCAAATGAAATGCAGAAAAAACTTGACGTTTAGGTGCGGTTCACATTCAACATCGGCCCTTACAATTTAATCACACTCTTTAATCACTAAATTGCTGGTGGCTTTTGTCGGAATATGTTAATTTCAACTGAGGCTATCTTGAGTAAACGGAGTGTAAATTTATATTGTGAAAAATTATATCCTGAAAGTTGCGATGCTTTTTTGCCTCGCCCCTAACTTCCCCCTTTAAGGCGATATTTTTTATAATGATGTAAATTGCCACAAGTTTTCTTAATAAAGTAGTGAAATAACAGTTACAAATAATTATGCACCACCCTGTACAACCTGTTAAACATAGTTGGGATAAAACTCAACACAGTTCGTACAGGTGGTTGTCTGTGCTAAGATTCCATGATGAAGGTGGTGTATTTTGGCAAATTCAAATCGGGGTAATTGTCTCAGCTAACGCAGTTATTCAACTTCAATGAGGTGAGTTGAAAAAAATTCACCATGAAGATGTTGTAAATGAACCAAACCCCAATTTCACCACGTCCGGTTAACCTGAAGTAACCAGAGCCACTATAACTCGCAGGTAAATTTTATTTTAATGCAGATTTAAAATATACGTAACCTTAAATTAGCTTTACACATATGGGAAAATATCATATTTCAAACTTAATTATTTCTAATTACTACGAAGTGCAACAGAAGTATTTATAGTTTCCTAAATATTCTAAACAAAAAAATCACTTGTATTTATTCTTTTTCAGCCATGGTTTCCCGTCTGTATCAGAGTGTGGACCATACTATTACAGCTCTAAAGGAAAAAGGTAAGCTTAACAATACCATATTCCTGCTGTATTCCGATAATGGAGCTCCCACTGTGGGCTCCCATGCCAATGCGGGATCCAATCATCCCCTCAAGGGGGTAACTACCATCAATCGGTTAAATAACCATCGATCATTTACTAATAATCCCTTCCTTCACAACAAAAACAGTCACCCTGGGAAGGTGGCATACGTTCGGCCGGCCTCATCTAGAGTCCTTTGTTGAAACAGAAGAACTATGTTACAAATCAAGTTGCTCACGCCAAATCGCCCACTCTCTGGAAAACTATTTCTATGACAAAATTTTGCGAATTATTGTTGCCTTTAAACGGGATCAAAAATAACATGGTAACACTCCAAGCAATCAAGAAATTGTATTGGAGAAAACTATGTGGTAAGACCTCAAGCCTGAAAGGTATTTCAAGTTAATTATTAATTCGGGTATAAAACAGTTATACAAAATACTTAAAATTACTGCTTAAAAAGAAAATAAGAAAGTGACTATATTATTGAAACTGGGGCCTGCGAAAGTAGTTGAAAAATTATATTTAACATTTTGTGATTAGTCAGTTTTCTTAAATGTTGTAATTTTCTAATTCGTAGTGAGCATAACCTATAAATGTCGTGAACCAAATTATATATGTAGGACTCAACTTGACTCAAAGTGTAAATGTGAAAGTGTTCGTCTGAATGTGGAATTAATATCTCGTCAGCATTTTCCGCAAACTCCCACAATTGCCACTTTATTTTAGTACAATTTTCGATTAGCCATAGTACACATTATTTTGAAGGTATTGCAGGTGGCTTTAAAATGGTATATAAATAACATCATTCACTTTTCCGTACACATGTAGATATTTTATATTATTTCCTGAAATAATTAGTTAAATTATAGCAGAAGTAGTCCTCGTATGCGATATTTTGCTTTTGCAATAATGTTCACAAAAACACATTTCGTCAAAGCGAACTAAGCCTCATTTTTTTACGCTTTCATAAAATTTCGTTTTTGGTCACCCTGTATCAATACAGTTGTTGGTTATATATTGAGTTTATATGGAAGATGATGAAGATGGGCGTGGTCCGATCGGCCCATTTTTGATTTTTTAAGTAATCTATGTCTGGCAAATGTGCAAAATTACAAAATTTTTTCTTTTTTCACTTTATGCCATAAAAAATCGATTTGGGACCAGTGTGCAGTGGAGGGTTAAGCCTGGAGAGGAGACGAAAAAGAGTCTAAACATAGGATTGATTGTTGCGTTATAGTATTAAAATCAAACCAAATTTAGTTCTTTTTTGTTTTTGTTTCATTTTTATTATATAGATATTTTATTGCATTTATTTTACAAATAACAATTATATAACTTATTTACTTAATTTTATTTATAACTTAAGACTAAAACAAATTTTCGCGAAAAAAAAAATATTACAAACAAAACAATAATGTACGGGCTAAATACGAGAGGGAGGGATAGATGTGTGTGAATGATAACGACAAATTAAATTAGAACAAAAATTAAATAAAAAATAATTTAAGCACATGGACATGTCTTACAAAAGATAATCGAACGAGGGGGGAGGGGGCGGAACGAAATGAGAGAGTATGAAGAAGATAAGAGAGTTCTTAGCTGGGGGGTATCATCGGAAAATACTATGAAAAAATGCGTTCATGGGGGGAAATAATCATGAAAGCTTTAAAGTTTTGCTAGAAAATTTTAAGGATTGATTTAAATCCGGAGAACTTTAATTATTGATAAAAGCTTCATTAGAAAGCTCTAACTAACTTTTGTGTTCGTGTGAAGTAATCATGAAATCTTCAAAGTTTTGCTAAAAAAACTTGAAAGCTCGCTGAGCTTTTTTGACTTAAATGCAGAAAAGTGAAATTATTGAACAACGCTTCATTAGAAAGCTCTTGTACTTAAGTTAAAAGGCTTTCATGAACTTTTTGTTACTAAAAGCTCAATTTTTTGCTTTCAAGTACCTCATCCTGCCTATAGAGCTTTCAAAAAATAATAAGAAAACTTCAGGGAAATATTCATGAAAACTTTGAAGTTTTGCTAGAAAAACTTGAAAGCTCGCTGAGCTTTTTTGACTTAAATGCGGAAAAGTGAAATTTTTTATAAATGCTTCATTTGAAAGCTCTTGTTAACTTTTGCGGTACTTTAGATAAAAAGCTTTCATGAGCTTTTTATTATTAATATCTTAACTCTTTTAGCTTTCAAGTATAGCTTTCAGAGTATAGAGCTTTCGAAAAAAAAACTTTAGCTTTTCTGCTTTAATTATGTTGAGAAATTTTACACTGAAAAGAAATAAACAAATTTACGATTTGTACATAATAATTCAAATTAGAAAAAACAAACAAACATTAATATGACATTTTCGATGATGTTCAGCAGGGACAAGCTTTCGAAGATATGTTGAAAATTTCAAATTTAACTCCCAAGGAGGCCATAGTTGGCATCATTGAATTTTAACTATTAAAGCTACCAAGTCTCCTGGAAAGAGAGAGGTTACACTAAAATTCTCTAGAGATTGTTCGCTGAACATTTTAGAGAACCTTCTCTGAGATTGTTTAACTTCTCCGGCTCTGGATGGGTATCATTGAGAGTAAAACTTAAAAAAAATCCATAAAGTCCAAGCGATCTTAATGCTCATAATTCAAGCATATATGTCCAGAAGAATTGGCAGCACTCAAACTGCAAAATTTGACTGCTGGGCAACAAACACTTTGCAGCCTGGCAATGCTTAAAATTACAAATGCAGCCAAGTTGTCGTGAGAATGATAGTAGTGAAGAGCTTAAAATGTACACATTTGTGATAAATTTGTGGTTGGGTTTTTTCTTGTGTTTTGTTCATGAAATGATCTTGCCATAACTAAATAAATTTACATTGTAGACTCCCGGGGACTCTGAGGCACTATTCGATCATATTAAATAGTAGACAAGAGAAGACCATACCGAAGATCTGGAAAAAAGAAAAGAAAAAAGTCAATAAAATGATTTTACGGTTTGCAGAAATGACAATTGAAATATATATGACAAGTTGGTGGCACATTTTATAAAAGGCAAAGCGAAAGCTCGTTTTATTTTCTAAATATATTGTCAAAGGTACTCGAGCTTTGTTATTTACAAAATGAAAATTCGTTTTGTAAAACGCTACACAAAAGCTTTCGGTTGTTGGTGTACACAAACAATGTTGTGAGTCCAAGAACTATATAATTTAATATAGAGGACTGAAGCTTGTCTGTTAAGACAGTAATATGAAAGCACTTTTTATAAGCTTACAGAGATTGTATATAATTATATAGCCTTTGCTGAGACTTCGTGTTGCGACGTGGCGTTTTTTCGGAAAAGCTGATTCGCGAACACATTATAATGAAACCAATCGCAATTAAAGCGCCAAAAATAAAAAGCTTTGGTGTGCGCGAACCTTTAAGCTATCATATTATAAGCTTACAGAGTTTGTTTTAGGTGTGCATTCGTGTTGCGTTTAAAGGTAAACACCAAAGATTTTTATTGGCGACGCGGCGTTTTTCAACTGAACAACTGATTGGCGAACTCATAATAGTAATACTCTCACAACCAATCGTCCAAATTAAAAGGCTTTGGTGTACGCGAGCCTTTAAAAGAATCAGTCTGCACAAAGCTCACTCTATAATGTTAAAGCTCAATGTAGATGGCGTAACGAACTCATCAATCTCTATTTGATTGAACCTAGATCAGCATTATATTTCAATTGTCTTTAGCGCACCTACATATGTGTCACCCTGCCAACTTACCATTATTATAGCTACCGCTATGGAGGTGCCCCCAATAACGGCCGCATGATCTCTGATGAAATTCGAGGTGACATACAAACAGCCCTGGCTGTAGAGATTCGTAATGGTGGGGAAAATGGTGCACTCCTTGCGCTGTCCTCCAAAGATCTCCTGACAGCAAGATTCGGGAATGGGACCAAAACGATTCCAATCATGCCAGGTGTCGACACCGCAGCACTGTAGACGTTCTTGGGTTTGATCCCAGGCCTGGGTAATGTCACGGCGGCTGCCATACAAAGCCATGGAGGAACGCATTTCCTGAAAAGTTAACACCGAACATTAGTCAAACGTCAACAATCAAGGAAGTAAGTCATTCATTTAAACCCACCTGTCTCATGGTTTGTTGCACCCTTTCACGGAACACATAACCCAATATGCCGCCTATTAACATGGTCACAAATACCAGAGCCACCATAATGAAGTACTAAATGAAAAATCACAAAATTAAAGTTCATTCATTCCGTTTTCCGCTGAAATATGTACTCACCGTTAACAGCAAACATTTGACCTCTTTACCCGCTCCCACACAACCCAAAAACGATAACAGACATATGGCCACCGAGGTAACAAGCAGAACATAGACGGCACCCGAAAATAGATTTGTCCCCAGCAATTCATTCATAAAACTACGATCGACCAAAGTCCACAGACTTAGACAGAAGACAGTGGCACCGCCAACCTAGAATATTTGCAAAATAAATTAGAAATAATTTTGGGTTGGAATAATTCTGATTGTTGAACTTACGAAGATGACGAAATTTGACACAAATAAACTGTATTTGACAAACTGCCCGCAGCAGTCCATGCGTGAACTAAAACCCATACTTTCGTCCTGCAAAGAAGATAGAAGGAAGTATAAGAAAATTAATTTTGTATGTAAAAGTGGCAGAAATATTGACTTAAATGTAGATCTTAAGGAAAAATCATAATCATATTTTAACTAAAACTAATATTAGTTTTAGGTCAAAATATATAAACTGGTACTTGTCGTTAAAGTTAAAATAAATAAACTATGGGAATTACATCAAATGAAATCAAGTTCAAATGATTTAAAATTAAGCGAATGTGTTGCATAGCCTTTAAATATGTCTAATGATATAGTCGAAATGGTAAAATTACCTCCGGCGAAAAAATTAAATTACAGAAAATGTTAATAATGTTAATGTTAAATATTATTGGCAAAAATATATTATATTTTTTTCTCCAAAAGTAAAAAAAAAAAACAAGTAAAAAGGCATTAAGTTCGGCCGGGCCGAATCTTATATACCCTCCGCCACGGAGTGCATTCCATAGAATTACCGGTGGATTACCGCCTGCCGACTTTAAAATAAGTGAAGTAAGTTTAAATGATGACCTTAAAGTACGATTTGGGAGAAATACTCACATTGTGCGTGTCTACGAAGACAGACGAGTATAACCACTGAATTTCATTATTCTAGCTACAGCCGCTTGCGTGGTACCAATTTTATCCCGTTTTTATCCTAATAGTACAAATATCGAAAGATATCTTTATTTTTCGTGTCTACACACACCGAATTTCACTATTCTAACTGCAACCGTGTAATTGGTACCATTTTTATCCCTTTCGCCCCATTTTCCGCCTAAAAGTACAATTTTCGAACAAATCCCTTATGTTTCACGTCTACACAGTCAGATAAATGCATACACCGAATTTCGTGATTTTATCTTCAGCGGTTTGGTTGGTACCATTTTTATCCCCCTTTACCAATTGTACCCCTTAAAAGTACAAATTTCAAAAAATCTCTATATTTTACTTGTCTACGTAACACCGAATTCATGTTTCTAGCTGTTGTCGTATCAAAGGTACTATTTTTATCCCTTTTGTCCCATTTAATCCACTAAAACTTTTTTTGTACTTTTTTGTGATTACACGTTACTGCAGGAAGGTACGAAACAAATTGCAAGTGTATAAAATTGGAAATTTTCAAAAAAATTGTTTAAATAGTCTAAATATTAGGGATATTTTCAGTCCTTGTTAGCCCTCTGAGCCGATTTTGCCCGGTTTCAATCCCAACCGATCTGCAACCATAAGTCATATTTAGGGAAATTTTGTACCTCCTAGCTCATTTCGTTCGGCCTCTATCGTGCTTTCAACAGACAGACGAACATGGCCAAATTGTCTTAGACTTTTACCAGGATACAGAATATATATACTTTATGGTGTCTCCGTGGAATATTTCAAGGTGTTACAAATGGAATGACAAAGTGAATATACCCCCATACTGGAGGTGGAGGGTATAATAAATAAAATATGTTTTAGACTTTAGCTGATGAAAGCTGCTACTATGCTTCTGAATGATTCTCTTGAAAGAGTTTTTCTTTGCAGAACTGAGCATTTTCAACACTCTACGATTTCAACAAGATGGTGCAACTTGTCGCATATCTAGTCCTTTCCTGAGACAGAATTGCAAACATCGAACTGATAGATAACCAACAAATTTTGGATGATTTAAAGCAATGCATTCGTACAATGATTGAGGCATTTCCCGCTGCAACTCTCTGGGCAATAATGAATAATTAATGTCTCGTCAACGAGGGTGGAGGTCATTGAAATTCTATTATTTATAACAACTATTCATAAATATTAATTAGTTTTCAAATGAATAAAGATAAAATAATTAATATCAAAATCTCATATTCAAAACTTTGAAACAAAAACTTTGAATACAAAAATCAAAAAAAAAGTATGTAGATTCTAGAACAGTGCTAAGGCATATCAGAGAGATATTTGAGTGGGGTCTATATGCAAACATGAATCCATATGGTCCATGTTTTCTCATGTAATATGAGGATTTTAGAGCGGAAATAATGACAACACTATGCAACAACAATTTTGTGAAGGGTCATGTATAACATTTTCTGATATATGTATTTCGATTTTCTAAAATCTAAAACGATATTAATTTTTTATGATTTTTTAATTATACCCTCCAACTCCAGGATGGGGGTATATTCACTTTGTCATTCCGTTTGTGGACGAAATCGGCTTAGAGGGAAAATTTTTTCCCTCATAAGGACTGAAAATTCCCCTAATATTTACAGTATTTCATAAAAGGGCACCATAGAGTGATTTTTATTTGTAAGGGACGAAATGGGACAAAAAGGGATAAAAAAGGTACCTATCAAACGACAACAGATAGAAACACGAAATTAGGCGTGTACATTCCTCTAATAGAGTAGATAGAGTGATTTTTATTTGTAGGGGACGAAATGGACAAAAAGGGATAAAAAAGGTACCTATCAAACGACAACAGATAGAAACACGAAATTAGGCGTGTACATTCCTCTAATAGAGTAGATACATGATATAAAAGTATTTTTTCTAAATTCGTACTTGTAAGGGGTTAAATGGGGATAGAGGGATAAAAATAGTACCAACCTAACGGCTGAACTTAGAATAATGAAATTCGACATATACATTCCTCTGATTGCGTAGACACGTAAAATAAAAGAACTTTCCAAAATTCGTACTTTTTGGGGTTCAAATGGAAAAAGGGGATAAAAATAGTACCTACTAAATGACAGCAGCTAGAATCATGAAATTCGGAGTATACATTCTGACTAAGAAGGGAAAAAGGTTTTTTTTTGAAATTTGTACATTTGGGCGGAGAATGGGGCGAATGGGAGATATCTTTAAAATTTATACTTTTCACTTTCACAATTTCAGTATTTTATTTATATATAGTAGTCGATTATAAACAGTGCGCATAAGTATACACTATAGTTTGAAATAGTAAACAAATATAGTAATGTGCATAAAAATATCACAATTTTCGTAATGTGGTACTGTGCTTCTATGTAAAGTCGACATTTTTTAATCTGCTGGTAATACTGTGGAATGCACTACGTGGTGGAGGGTATATAAGATTCGGCCCGGCCGAACTTAACGCCTTCTTACATTACATATTACACATTCATATAGAAACAGTGGTTTATTAAGGAGCATTTGGGGGAAAAATATTTTTTTTTTTAAAAAAAAATATTTTTACTTGCACGAAAAAAGTCATAAAATAAAAAAATCCGAAAAAATATTTTATTTTACATTAATAATCAACATTTTAACGCGAAAAAATAATGTTTATATGTTTAATTTGTAATAGATTTTATTTAAAAAAAAACATTTGTAGACATCATAATTACCTTTAATAGAACATATAAGCGGGCCAATGAGAGTATAAATATTAAATATGATTGTCACAATCTTTTAATTTCAATAAACAATTAAAATAAAAATTATACATACATAATGCAAATGCACACAAAAATAGTTTTTTTTCCGGTTTGGACACAACATTTTTCTGTTTTTGTTGCATAGTGTAATTGAGGAACCTTTGTATGGGGATAATTTTTATTATGAGGTAAAATATAACATAATGAATGTGATCCGATTTCCTTCATATTCAATGCAGACAGTCCACACCAGAAGACAAGTAAAGAAGGGCTAAAGGCGGGTGAAGCCACCTATATTTAGCATCCATTTTCAATCCCATTAAAGTATAATGTGGCTTTTAGAGCGTTAAGAAGCAAATTGTAAGAAACATTTATATGACAGCAAAATATAAATCTGAACTGATGTAACTCACTTTCCCCATAGAAGTTTCCAATGGAAGTTTCAAAAAAAAATCGATTACGTGAATTTTAGATTATGTGGACTTTAGAGCGGAAAAAGTCAAATCGGGAGCGATTCTTGTATGGAAGCTAAATCTGAACCGATGTGAATAACTTTCGCCATAAATGTTTCCGGTTGGAAAATAATCACTTGTACGAATTTTGATGAAAATCGAATAAAATATGTGGTTTGTAGCGTCAAATCGGGAGCGATTCTTGTATGGATGCTAATATATCTAAATCTGAACTGATCTGACCCAAATTCAGTTTACATCTTTCTAGTTAGAATATGACGATTTGTACAAGATTGTATCCGTCCTTGTCCTGCAAAAATCGTCTGTTCCAAGTTTCGTTGCGATTGGACAATAATTACGACTTGTACTTTGATTACAAGAATATATATGACGGACATGGCTAAATCGATTCAAAAATTTATTTATTAAAGTTATTCTTTCATTCATTTATTTCAGTCTAGGGAATATACTCAAAAAAAATAATTCTAAAAATAAATTAAATCTACTTATTAAATTAATTTAATTATTAAAAGTTAGACAAATTTGTGGCATAATCAAAACCACCACTAAATATGCTGTTGGGCATAAGTATCCACAAATTTTATCTCCGATAAAAAGTCAACTTTCAGCTAATTTCCAAAAACAAATAAATTCTGCCCATAAATTTTCTCTTGATTATAGAGTCTTCAGGATAAAAGATTTAAATTAAGAAATAAAAATACAATACAAAATGCAAATCATTAAAAAACAACCCAAAATTTGTCACACATTTTCTCTCGACATAAAGTCATAAAAACAAAAATAATTAAAATAATGTTTTTTTTAATTATTTTTTATCACGTTGTGTGGGAAATAAAATAAAAAATATAAATACAATAAAAATTAATAAAATATTAGTGCATGTTTTAATGAAGATTTACGATTTGAATTGTAATACAAAGAATAAAAAGAAAAAGTGCAGGTGAGGTCATAGCAATTGTTTACACAACACATTCTCTGTATCGAGTTATTTGGAGAATTTCTATACAGATTTCTGTAAAGAATAGTGGGGGGAAAATCACGGGATTCGATATTGAAAAGTTACGATCGAAATCAATTTTTAATTTCTACGAAAGAAGTGGAAATTTCCAAAGGAAAAAAAAAATAGGATGTCGAGATTAAGACTATTGGAGATAATCTAATTAGATTTTGCATAATTTTTGTTCAAATGTATACCCTTTTTATACCCTCCACCTCCAGGATGGGGGTATACTAACTTTGTCATTCCGTTTGTAACACCTTGAAATATCGACCTGAGACCCTATTAAGTATATATATTCTTGATCGTCATAAAATTCTAAGACGATCTAGCCATGTCCGTCCGTCTGTCCGTCTGTTGAAAGCACGCTATCATCTAAACGAAAGGAGCTACAACGTTCAGAGTTTCCATAAATGCTTCTTATAGTCGTAGATCGGTTGGGATTGAAACGAGTCGAAATCGGCCCAAAGGGAAAAAAGAGAATTTTTCCCTCACAAGGATTAAAAATACCCATAATAATCCCTAATATTTTAGCGTATTTAAGCATGGTTTTTGAATATGTCTGTTTATATTTGCTTGATATTTGGTATACGCATTCCCTTTATAGCAAAAACGTGCACCATAAAGTGATTATTATTAGTAGGGGGTGAAATGGGGCAAAAGGGGATTTAAATGGTACATATTAAACGACAACAGCTAGAAACACGAAATTCGGTGTATACATTCCTCTAATTGAGTAGATAAATAATATAAACGTATTTTTTCCAAGTTCGTACTTTTAAGGGGTAAATGGGGATAGTGGGATAAAAATGGTACCCACCAAACGGCTGTACCTAGAATAATGAAATTCGGTGTATACATTCCTCTGATTGTATAGACAAGTAAAATACACGGATTTTTCAAAATTCGTACTTTTTGGGGTTAAAATGAAAAAAGGGGATAAAAATAGTACCAATCAAATGACCGCGGCTAAAGTCATGAAATTCGGAGTATACATTCCTCTGACTGTGTAGACACGGAAAATAAACGGATTTTTCGAAATTCGTACTTTTTGGGGTCAAAATAGAAAAAGGGGATAAAAATAGTACCGACCAAATGACCACAGCTAGAGTCATGAAATTCGGAGTATACATTCCTTTGACTACGTAGACATGAAAAATAATTTTTTTTTTCCAAATTCGTACTTTCAAGGGATACAATGGATACGGAGGGATAAAAATGGTACCAACCAAACTGCTACACCTGGAATAATAAAATTCGGTGTATACATTCCTCTGAGTGCGTACACACTTAAAATAAACAGACTTTTCGAAATTCGTACTTTTTGGGGTTAAAATGAAAAAAGGGGATACAAATAGTACCAATCAAATGACCGCAGCTAGAGTCATGAAATTCGGAGTATACATTCCTCTGACTGCGTAGACACGGAAAATAGACGATTTTTTCATAATTCGTACACTTTGGGGTTAAAATAGAAAAAGGGGATAAAAATAGTACCAACCAAATGACCGCAGCTAGAGTCATGAAATTCGGAGTATACATTCCTTTGACTACGTAGACACGGAAAATAAACGGATTTTTCGAAATTTGTACTTTCAAGGGATACAATGGTACAGAGGGATAAAAATAGTACCAACTAAACAACTACATCTAGAATGATGAAATTCTAATTTCGTAGAAACGTCAAGGGTATAAAAATGGTACCAACGAAATGGACGCAGCGGGAATCATGGAATTCGGTGTATACATTCCTCTGACTGCATAGACAAGCAAAATAAAAAGTTTTTTTCAAATTCGTACTTTTTACTTTTACGGCAAAAATGGTTAAATCATGAAGTTAGGTTATTTTGCACTATGTACGTGAGATAATGGATTTTCAAAATTTGTACTTTTGTAATTAAATTAGAATGGATATATAACCAACCCGCTATCTACCAATATTTATGGTATTTAAGCTTTTTGAAAATATAAATATAAGAATTTTTATTTTTTGATTTGAAATAAATAATAATTAAAATATTATATTTATTTATAAAATTATTTTTTCAATATTTGTATTTGTTTTGGTTTCTTTTTCGAATGCCGTGATTTGGCCCCTTGCTTTATGTTATAGAGGGGAGGTCTTAGAAAAAACTGGCAGCACTGTTTCACCAACATATTTCATGTGTATCCATCACGTTGATGAATGTGAGTTTTCATTTCCGCTTGACTTTAACCACAACTCTTCTACTCTTGCTATACAACTATGGAGTTGTTAATTTCAACTAATTTAGCGAAGACACACACCTCACCTAAGTTCACCACTAGCAATTCCGCGTAAGCAAGACTCGTGGCTGTTAAACTAAATGTATCATAAAACTGAGAATGTATTGTACATGATTCTGTTAAATAAGAGTGGATATTTTATTTCATGCGATAAATATAATTATCAATGAATCAGAATCAGCGATTATTTTGGTCTTAGGAGTTCATATCTTTCAACATTCTATGAATTTGAGGTCTAATAAAAATACCAAAAAAATTATTTAAACAGCAAATAGAGGCATGACAAGCTTTTAGCAAAAAATCTTAAATTTTGGAACACATTTTCCCCATTTTAGGAATTCGGCTTTATTTTGGAAAAATTGCCAAATCTTCAAAACTTTTATAATTTTATAATAATTTCCGAAAGGCCTTTGTTTCATCTTTTTGGTGAGAAATGATTTTTTTTCTAATTTTTTTACTAATATTCCAATTTTCGTCGAAGGTATGTTTAATATTTGTACTGTCCTTTTAGAGATATAAGCCTTTCTTGATTCTTATTAACTACTGTTTCTAAGCCATCATTATTACCTTTAATTGAAGTTCATTCAATGAATATTGGAATTTTAGTAAAAATTGAAAAAAATGTTTGTGTTGATTTTATGAATCGGTATGCCTTAATTCACACAAAAAATAATTTTTTTAGCTCTCGGACATAAAATTTTTATTTTGTTTTTAAATAAATATTGATTTGTGTTAGTCCCAAATATTTATTTGTGTGTGTGTGCGATTCCCACAATATAATGTTAATGGAGATCTTCATTTTTCCAAGTGCACTCGACACAATGTGAAAACAAATTATTATTCCAAACCATTTGTAAATTTGTACTAAAATCAGTAGCAATTTCTACAATTTCATTTCAAAAGTTTGGGTGTGTGTGCGTGTTTTGAAAAAAGTTGTTGTGTTTTCTGTTAAATATTTAACATCTTCTTCAAATCATTTCCACGCCTTCACAAACAAATGAATAATGAATTTTAATTATCCAATTTATTGCATACCACTGCAAAAAATGTAATTTTTATGTAAATTAAAAGCGCTAATAAACAGTAGTCAATTACAGGGGTTCAAGACGATATTTCAAATTTTGCACAACAAAGCAATTCAACTCAGAAGTCAAATTCTACAACGCCATCACCAACAGTGACGAGGGTGATTACGATGATGACGATGCACAGTGTAACATTTTGAGAGAAGGGAGAATTTTAAATCAATTACAATTAAGGGAAGGTCCGTGGCCAAAATTTGAAGTGGCGAAAAGGGTGGTCTAATACGAACAATTTTTTGTTAAAGTTTAAAAAATATATTTGAGAAAATTCGAAGACATACTTTGAAAGATTATGTTTCCGTTCCGATTAAACGCCTAGTGCTAAACATAATCAAATTTTTTCTTAGTGGTTTTATGGGTTATTATTAAATGGAAATTTGTTAAATAATTTCCAATGGTTAAATTTATTAAATATCCCATGGTTTCTTGAAGAAATGTCCCTAGAATTTTTGGTAGACTACGTTTTTGCCTGACGATTTGCACAAAAAAATTACCCACTCTAATGTACATATAATAAATTCCCTCTGTTCACAATATTTTTTAAAGAAATTAATTCAAAAAGGCGGCTACGCAGTGTTGCTGTTGATGACGGCCAACTTTAAAAAAATCAGTTTTTAGATAAACAAGAAAACACTAGGAAAACCGCGACTAAAAAGCGAAAATAAAATTTCACTACCGCAATTTTTATACCCTCCAACTCCAGGATGGGGGTATACTAATTTTGTCATTTCGTTTGTAACACCTTGAAATATCGACCTGAGACCCTATAAAATATATATATTCTTGATCGTCATAAAATTCTAAGACGATCTAGCCATGTCTGTCTGTTCAAAGCACGCTAGCATCTAAACAAAAGAAGCTAGGACGTCCAAATTTTCCCTAAATGCGTCTTATAGTTGTAGATCGGGCGAAATCGGTCCAAAGGGAAAAAATTTTCCCTCGCAAGAACTCAAAATACCCATAATAACCCCTAATATTTCAGAGTATTTAACGAATATCTTTTTTCAATGTGTCTGATTGTTCTTTCTTGATATTGGGTATGCATTCCCCCTATAACAAAAACGTGCACCATAAAGCGTTCCTCTGACTGCATAGACACGCAAAATAAAAAATAGAATGAAAATGCAACCAACTATAGCATCCACTATCTGCCAATATTTATGGTAATTAAGCTTTTTTGAAAATATGAATATAAGAATATTTTTTTTAAATTGACTTGAAGTATTATTTCGATAAACGTATCGGTAGCCATGCCTTATAAGCGTGGTTTGAAATAATAAAAATAAAATATATTTATTTATAAAATTATTTTTTCAATATTTGTATTTGCTTTGGTTTGGCTATAATTAAAAATCACTCTTTCCTGTTGTATTACTGCACTTCTACGAAAATCGACAGCTTTGACCATTGTGGAATGCAATCCATGGTGAAGGGCCGCCGTTTTTACTTGTTAGCTATAATTTGGGTTGCTAGAATATTATTATACTATATTATTTTGTTGTATCATAATATTGTTGTTTTAGACATCGCGAGTGTATATTCCATCATTAGCGATGCTTTTTCGGCTCGGCTATAGCAAGTTGTGAAACTTAAATTTAGTGAAAAATTTGCCCAAATTGTCTGGAAATATTGGTGGATAATGTAAAAAAGCTATGTTTTTTAAGTATTTTGCCTTTTACGAAAATCAATTCCAAAATAACACGAAAGACGCAAAAATAACTAAAAAATACTATCTGATATTAACAACGTACTAAATTTTTAAAAAAGTCGTTACACTATATTATCCCTTATATGTCTTAAACTATAGGCAAAATAGCAAAGTAGCAAAATATTTAAGACTTTTTTGGTCAAGGATTATCATGATTGATTGCCTCATAACATTTGGGAGAAATTTCAGTCAGAAATCACTATATTATTCCATCGTATTCGTACATATCATATCATGATCGTAACTTAAATCTTTTGATTTGTTGTGCAAAATGGTAAAAAACACTCCTAAAATAGCGGTTTAAAGGATCAAAATATCCTACAAAAATACTAGTCATAAAATTGTACTATAAGTTAATGAATACGCCATAACTCAAAACTCAACTTAAATGCCAGAAATAAGTCAAAACTTAAAATTCTTTTTATACCCTACACCACTTCGTGGTCTAGGGTATTATAAGTTAGTTTCGCGCCAAATGTTTGTAACACCAAGAAATAATCGAGCTAGACCCACCTTTAAGTATACCGATCGGCTTAGAATCACCAGCTGAGTCGATTTAACGATGTCTGTCTGTCCGTCCGTCCGTCCGTCTGTCCGTCTGCTGTCCATCTAAGCATCTAAGTGCGACTCTACAGGTCGCAATTGTTGTCCGATTGTCATGAAACTTGGCAGAAGTTATTTTTTCTGGCCAACGACCATCGGTACTGAATTTGGAGGAAATCGGTACAGATTTAGATATAGCCCCCATACAAATGTCGTTCCCTATTTCACTTTTTCCGCTTTAGAAACCACATATTGTACCCGATTTTCTTTAAAATTGGCACAACATCTTATAAACAACTATGCAAAAATTGGGTAAGATCGGTTCAGATTTAGATATAGCCCCCATACAAATGTCGGTCCCGATTTGACATTTTCCGCTCTTGAAAAGACATATTGTACCCGATTTTCTTTAAATTTGGTACAACATTTTATAATCGAACTAGAAACACCTTTGCTGAAACTGGGTAAGATCGGTTCAGATTTAGATATAGCCCCCATACAAATGTCACTCCCTCCGCACTAGAAACCACATCTTGCACCCGATTTTCTTTAAATTTGGCACAACCTCTTATAATCTAACTAGAAACACCTATGCTGAAAGTGGGTATTATCGGTACAGATTTAGGTATAGCCCACATACAAATATCGCTCCCGATTTGACTTTTTCCGCTCTAAAATCCACATATTGTACCCGTTTTTCTTTAAAATTGACACAACATCTTATAATCCAACCTATGGTGAAAGTGGGTAAGATCGGTTCAGATTTAGATATCGCCCTCATACAAATGTTGCTCCCGAATGTTTAACCGATTTTGGCCAAACTTTACATATTATATTTCACCAATAAACATACATGGTGAAAGCGGGTCACATCGTTCCAGTTTTCAATATACCCCCATACAAATGTCCTTTCCGATTTAACATTTTTTGTCAAACACATACAATTACAGGATGCAAAAATCCTTCCCGATTTCACTTTTTTACCGAATTGAATTGTAATGAGATAGAAAGTCCGTCCGTCTTTAGCATTTCCTTTCGTATAACCCAAATGGGGTCCCATTCTGATTTTTGATTACAGCTCTAGAAACTACATCTTACATCGGACCTTCATTAAATTTTGCAGATCATTTATTTTTCAAATAGGAATACCTACCGTGAATGAGAAATATATAGGCCCATGTTTTGGACCAGGCCCAAAATGTAGTTATAGGCCCCTTTTGAAATGTCGGTCCGATTCATCCTGTTACTACTGTATAATTTGTATTTGTCTGTCGGATAATTGGATCAATTACCATATTATTAACCATATTCGTTAAATATGACTAAAGATTAATTTATAGTATACTATATAATTTATATGAACTACATAAAATTGCTCCCATGAAATAAATGGGTTTAGTAATCAAAGCGAGGTACATACGCAGCGAGTGGTGTAGGGTATTATATAGTCGGCCCCGCCCGACTTTAGGCTTTCCTTACTTGTTTTAGGTTAATTTCGTACTTTTTTCGAATAGGTGCTAAACTGAATTTTAGGGGGTAGTGTAAATGGAAAAAATATTCTAAATTCAAATTTCACTGTAAGGGCTAAAACAACAAAAATTTAAGAATCAGCCAATTCTGTTAAAATTGGTTAGCTTTGCCAAAATTTACACTATTTTCTTTGTGAAAAAATCCGTTGACAAAATATAAATGAAAATTGGTTGATTTAAGTGGCCTTAAGACACCGTTTTGAATGGACCACACCACTTGGAAAGGTCTGTTATATCCACCCTGAAAGATTGAGATATTTGATTAGATCTCTAATATTGACGAGATATCGCCAAAGGTGCTATGCCATAGGTTTACTATCTCTTCTTCCTCTTCATTGTCGCAGCTACGACAGTGATCGTTGAATTGCAATTTGATTCGCCGCGCATGGTTTCCAATTGACCAGTGACCCATCAGTACTGATATCACTCTTGATAGGCTTAGAAGGTCTACTGTACGTTTTTAGTTATATTGAGGCAAGGTTTGTCTGGACATGTGTCTACGTTTTTCCACAGGCAATTAACTCGGTCTAAGTTAACAGACCCTATCGGTGTATAAATTAAAATTAGGTTTTCAATCTAGAATAATTTGACAATCCCTCGATAAATAAAATCATATTTTCTTAGCTGTTTAGAGAATTGTTGACCAAAAACAGGAAAATATTTAGTTTTGATCTTGAGACATGTACTTTTGACTCCCTTGATATACATTGAATTACTGTCATATTCATAACAATTTATCAAATCTTTAAAGTGAGCTTTTGTACACAAAATTTATTTTACAAATCATTATTAGTACAGCAGTTAGTTTTTAAATGCTAAAATGTCGAAATTTCCTTTCCAGCCCACTGTACAACGACTCCCATATTATATTTGTTTTTTTTTTTTCAAACAATTAAATTTAATCTATATAGACAGATCTTGCGACAGCACAACGATGCGCTGAACATACATATTTCATCGTGCTGTGCTGAGGAGAGTATGAAAAGAATGCAATTAAAGTCAATATTTATTCATTCGAAATTTAGTTGAGCAACCGCTCAATTCAAATGTTGCCGCAGCCAAATCGAAATCGTAAAGCGTAGCAGCAGAACACCACCACCACCATCGCCATCACAGAGGTGACGCTAAGGCGACGTAACCAAGCGAAAATGTATGGCCAAGGTAAGTGTCTGGTTTGTTTTGTGTTGGAAGCCTTTTTTATAGAGCGCGCGTTTGGTATGGTAACGCTAGAGAATTGCTCAGAAAAATTTAAAGCACGAACGTAGAAGGTAGTTCGGTGGGCAAGTCATATGGTCGACAATTAACCGTACTCGTTCCTAAATCGGCTTCAATATTTTCAGCGTTTAATTTCGATTTTTATTACTATCATTTGCTGCTCATAGCCAAAGCCATTTGCTGTCGATGTTGCTAATGCGATTTATTATTGTTTTTTTTTTCTGTCTTTCGAGTATTTGGTTTGATTTCTGTTGCCGTGTGATTTTTCTAGTTTGAAGTTTGTGTTGGTTTTTTTCTCGTTTCATTGATTTAATTACATTAAGAGAATTGTTGTTGGTGCCTGCGATTTGTAATGCTAACTTGAAATATGTACATACATACATACATATCATATATTGTCTATATAATCAATGTACATACATACATACATACTTATGATTCAATGATATTGCAATAGCAACAAACTCAGACTTTTCATTAGTCATTGAAGAGAGAATGAAACGAGAAACACGAAATAAAAATCAACGTTTAATTTTTTGCAAAGTGTCCATGTGATTTATCTGCGTTCACATTCACATTCACAATCACAATTCACCAATTCTAGCAGCAATCATCGGCAGTTTTACATTCGATTCCCTTTTATAATATCTTCCGCACAATATTGTATACTCGATCAATGAGTGACCTCTACGGCACATATTTCCACTCATATACATATATCGATGATCGTTAAGTCAAACTGAATGGTGAAATCTATTTAAATAAATTTGTGTAGCTGAAATCAAAGGACTTGAGGCACGAACTAGGTACTCTCAAAATTTAATGTCCAATAAAAATACCTAAAATAATAATAATTATTCCACCACCTCCACCTCCAGTATGGGGGTATACTAACTTTGTCATTCCGTTTGTAACACCTTGAAATATCGACCTGAGACCCTATAAAGTATATATATTCTTGATCGTCATAAAATTCTAAGACGATCTAGCCATGTCCGTCCGTCTATCCGTCTGTTGAAAGCACGCTAGCATCTAAACGAAAGGAGCTAGAACGTTCAAATTTTCCATAAATGCGTCTTATAGTCGTAGATCAGTTGGGATTGAAACGGGGCGAAATCGACTCAAAGGGAAAAATTTTTCCCTCACAAGGACTAAAAATATGTCTGCTTGTACTTACTTGATATTGGGTATGCGCATTTTCCCGATAACAAAAACGTGCATCATAAAGTGATTCTTATTTGTAGGGGGTGAAATGGGACAAAAAAGGGATAAAAATGGTACATATTAAACGACAAAAGCTCGAAACACGAAATTCGCTGTGTACATTCCTCTAATAGAGTAGATACATAATATAAAAGTATTTTTTTCCAACTTAGTACTTTTAAGGGGTAAAATGGGAATATAGGGATAAAAATGATAAAAACCAAACGGCTGCCCCTAGAATAATCAAATTCGGTGTATACATTCCTCTGATTGCATAGACAAGTAAAATACAGGGATTTTTCAAAATTCGTACTTTTTGGGGTTAAAATGAAAAAAGGGGATGAAAATAGTACCAATCAAATGACCGCAGCTAGAGTCATGAAATTGGGAGTATACATTCCTCTGACTGTGTAGACACGGAAAATAAACGGATTTTTCGAAATTCGTACTTTCAAGGGATACAATGGTACAGAGGGATAAAAATAGTACTAACTAAACGACTACAGCTAGAATGATGAAATTCTAATTGGGTAGAAACGTCAAATAAAGAGATTTTAGATAGTCGTACTCTTAAGAGGGTAACAATGGTACCAACCAAATGCCCGCAGCTGGAATCATGGAATTCGGTTTATACATTCCTCTGACTGCATAGACACGCAAAATAAAAAGTTTTTTCCAAATTCGTACTTTTTCTTTTACGGAAAAAATTGGTTGAATCATGAAGTTAGGTTATTTTGCACTATGTACGTCTGACAATGGATTTTCAAAATTTGTACTTTTGGAATTAAAATAGAACGGAAATACAACCAACTGTAGCACCCACTATCTACCATTATTTATGGTATTTAAGCTTTTTGAAAATATAAATAGAAGAATATTTATTTTTTGAATTGTAGCCTTGCCTTATAAGCGTGGTTTGAAATAATTAAAATATTATATTTATAATTTTTTTTTATAGTTTTATTTTTTTTGATTTGGCTATTTAAAAAAATTATATTTTCCTGTAATATTACTGCACTTCTACGAAAATCGACATCCTCTGTGGAATGCAATCAATGCAATTTGTTTTAATAAATTTTAATAAGAAATTCCAAATTTTGGAACACCGTTTCCCCACTTTAGGAATTTGACGTTTTTTTTAAATATAAATAAAAAATATGCAAATAAGTAATAGCCATTTTTTATCTGTTTTGATGAATGTTCGATGAATTTTATTGTTAAACCTCAAGTTCGTAAAATTTTGAAAATGTGCAAAAATTTAGTTTTATTGAAAACTATAATAACTCATTCAATTATAGCAGGATTTTTAAAACCCAAATGCAGTTTTACTCCTCACCAAACGTCCTTAAAAATAATAAAAACTTGGCAAAAGTTAAAAAATGACCAAAAAAAGTGTTTGCTGGACAAAAACACATTGATTTCTCAAATTTTCTTAAATTTTTTTAAAAAATGTTGGAATGGTCTATGCTTCCTTTTCAATTCTTTTTATAAAAATGAAAATGTAAGGTACCCAAAACCGAGTTTTTGCCAGTTAGTTCAGATTCTTGTTTTACTCCACAAAACCTTCAAGAAAAATAGTATTACTTTCCGCTTGTTTTGGACTGTCGTGGATTTGGATTTTCGTGGAATATCAAGCAAACTTTTTAAAACAAAAATGCAAGACGTAAAAATTTATTCTTTGTTTGCATTGACACATACTCATTCACTAAATCAATAGAAAAGCATTTTTAAAAATATTATTATTTTTAGTGATAATTATTTTTAATGTTGTTTACTAAAATTCTCGTCTTTAAATAAAAGTCCGATCACCACCGATTATATGCTCAATTAAAGATAATTATGGTGGCTACAATTGGTGAAATTTCACTTTCGAGTAGAAGCACTACTTTCGAAACAGTCGCCAAATAGGAGATAAAATTAATTATTTTGAAAAATCTTTTTCAAACAAAAATTTCATAAACAAGTAAAAACGGCGATAAGTTTGGCCCGGCCGAATTTATATACCCTCCACCGTGGATTGCATTCTACAGAGGCTGTCGTTTTTCGTAGAGGTGCAGTAATATTACAGGAAAATATATATTTTTTAATATAGACAAACCAAAACATATACAAATATTGAAAAAATAATTTTATAAATAAATATAATATTTTTATTATTTCAAGCCACGCTTATAAGATAAGGCTACCAATACGTTTACAATATTTATATATTTATATAAATAATACTTATATTATATATATTTATATAAATATATATATATATATATATATATATAAATAATACTTCAAGATAATTCAAAAAATAAATATTCTTATATTTATATTCAAAAAGCTTAAATACCATAAATATTGGTAGGTAGTGGGTGCTACCGTTGGTTGTATTTCCATTCTTGTTTTAATTCCAAAAGTACACATTTTGAAAATCCATTATCTCACGTACATTATGCAAATAAGCTAACTTCATGATTCAACCAATTTCTCCGTAAAAGAAAAATTTGGAAAAATCTTTTTTATTTGCGTGTCTATGCAGTCAGAGGAATGTATACACCAAATTCCATGATTCCAGTTGCGGCCTCATTTTTACCCCCTTAAGAATACGACTATCTAAAATCTCTTTATTTGACGTTTCTACCCAATTAGAATTTCATCATTCTAGCTGTAGTCGTTTAGTTGGTACTATTTTATCCCTCTGTACCATTGTATCCCTTGAAAGTACGAATTTGGAAAAAACTTTTATTTTCCATGTCTACGTAGTCAAAGGAATGTATACTCCGAATTTCATGACTCTAGCTGCCGTCATTTGGATGGTACTATTTTTATCCCCTTTTCCATTTTAACCCCATAATGTACGAATTTTGAAAAATCCGTGTATTTTACTTGTCTATGCAATCAGAGGAATGTATACACCGAATTTGATTATTCTAGGGGCAGCCGTTTGGTTGGTACCTTTTTTATCCCTCTCTTCCCATTGTATCCCTTGAAAGTACGAATTTGGAAAAACCTTTTCATTTTTCGTGTCTAAGCAGTCAGAGAAATGTATACTCCAAATTTCATGACTCTAGCTGCGGTCAGTTGGTCGGTACAATTTTTTCCTCTTTTTCCATTTTAACCCCAAAAAGTGCGAATTTCGAAAAATCTGTATTTTACGTGTCTACGCAATAAGAGGAATGTATACACTGAATTTCATTATTTTAGGTGCAGCCGTTTGATTGGTACCATTTGTATCCCTCTATTCCCATTTTACCCCTTAAAAGTGCGAATTTTGGAAAAAATACTTTTATATTCTGTATCTACTCAATTGGAGGAATGCTCACACCGAAATTCGTGTTTCTAGCTGTTATCGTTTGATAGGAACTTTTGTCATCCCTTGTTGCCCCATTTCACCCCCTACAAATAAGAATGTACATACCAAATATCAAGTAAATATAAGCAGACATATTCGAAAAAACACGTTTAAATACTCGGGGTATTTTTAATCTTTGCAAGGGAAAATGTTTTCCCTCTGGACCGATTTCGTTCATTTTCAATCCCTACCGATCTACAACTATTGGACTATTCTTGCAAAATTTGGACTCCTGGCTCCTTTTGTTTAGATGCTAGCGTGCTTTCAACAGACGGGCGGACGGAAGAACAGACGGACGGATGGACATGGCTAGATCGTCTTAGAATTTTATGACGATCAATAATATATATACTTTATAGTTACAAACGGAATGATAACCCATCCTGAAGATGGAGGTTTTAATAAAATATACCAAAAAGGGTAAAAACGGCAAATAAAGACCTAGCGTTTCTTTTAAACAATGATTTTTCACAAAAGAACTATTTTTAAATTTAAAAGTTATGACCATCTTTAAATAGCTTAACCATTAGATAACATAATATTTCATTTTATTTTGTAAAAACTATGATTTAATCGAAGAAAACAAGGCCTAGTTGAAAACAATAATCTATGGATAAATGTAGCAGATGTGGATCTTATTGTAGCATTAAGAGAATTAGAACAAGTAAGGCTAAAGTCGGGCGGGGCCGACTATATGATACACTCCACTTTCTATCCGAATACAATTCAATTCGGTAAAAAAGTGAAAAGAGGAAGAATTTTTTTTATGTTTCCTAATCATAGGCTAACATGAACTGGTCCAATTTGTTAAATCGAGAAGAATATTTGTATACGGACTATATCCAAACATGGACTAACTTTCACAATAAGTTCTTCCAGTTCAAGTGTTATGTTCAATTTAAAGAAATTCGATGAAAATTCGACGAGGAAAAAGTCAAGCCGGGAGCGAAATTTATATGGGGCTATATATAAATCTGAACCGATCTGACCCATTTTCACCATGGATGTTTCTGGTTGAAACATAAGATATTTTGCAAGATTTGAAGAAGATCTGTTAAAAAATGTGTTTTCTAGAGCAGAAAAAATCGAATTGGGAGCGAAATTTGTATGGGAGCTATATATAAATCTGAACCGATCAGACCCATTTTCACCATGGATGTTTCTGGTTGAAACATAAGATATTTTGCAAGATTTGAAGAAGATCAGTTAAGAAATGTGTTTTCTAGAGCGAAAAAAGTGAAATCGGGAATGAAATTTGTGTTGGAGCTATATACAAATCTGAACCGATCTGACCCATATTCACCGTGAGTATTTATAGTGGAAATATAAGATATTTTGGCAAATTTGAAGAAGATCTGTTAAAATATGTGGTTTCTAGAACGGAAAAAGTCAAATTGGGAGCGAAATTTGTATGGGAGCTATATATAAATCTGAACCGATCCAATACATTTTCAACACAGGTGTTTCTAGTTGAAATATAAGATGTTTTGCCAATTTTGAAGAAAATCTGTTAAAATATGTGGCATCTAGAGTGAATGAGTCAAATCGGGAGTGAAATTCGTATGGGGGCTATATCTAAATCTGAACCGATTTTCTTCAAATTAAATAGCGTTCGTCCTTATTCCGAAAAACTTCGTTGTGCAAAGTTTCATTTGGTATCAATTTGATTCAATTTGTATCATGATTACATGAATAGATAGACTGATTTTCCTCAAAATAGGCTTTGTGTTTTCGTTAAGGACCCAGCTATTAAAATATAACAATTTTTTCTTTTTTATGTTTTTTTTTCGTGCCAGCAAAATAGATTATTCGGAAAAAATTCTCAATATTTTAGAAACTGTTCCAAATTAAATATTCGCAACATTTATAGCTATTATAAATACCTTTAAGTGAACGTACATGTTCTGATAACACATGGGTGTTATCAGACTTATGTTTCCGAAATGAGAGTACAAATATTAAAGTTGCCTTCGGCGAAAATTGAATTTTAAGTAAACAATTAAAAAATATCTATAACAATTTTTTTAATATCGTTTTCGAGTTTAAAATGCCAAAATACATCAGAAAGTATTATGGATAGTCACACGACAACATTTTTGTTACATAGTGTTATTTGTGCAGAGGTTTCGGGGAACAAATATTGCAAACTCCTCGAAATGGTCAGATCTTAATCACACACCATCAGTTTTTTTTCAAAGAAAATATCAATGTCTAAATTCATATAAATTTTCACAAACTTTTGAACTTTTAATATGGCTGGAGAATGAAATTCTATGATAAAACAATTCTATATTAATTCACATTTGAAGAAGACACTATACACGTGAAATTAGACGTGTATTCAGTTTTGAATTTGATGATCTTTTCTCTTATTTACAGGACATATATATCCAAGGAATATAGATAATAATAATAATTCGTACAAAAAAATCATTAAATTCGGTTCTAAAAAAGAGATCTTGAGAGGGCAATCAAAAGACTTAAGACACGAACTTATAGATAACATACATATACTATGATGAAATAAACCCACATATATGTATCTATCACTTTTTCCAAAATCCCTGTTAAAAGACTGAAGACAAAAAATTGATATGATATTTATTTCATCAAAAACCCGTGATTATTGACAACAAATCCCACAAACAATAAGCAATATGATACATTTACAACGCATTAAAACACCACAAACTATCTGAGTTTAAATATTTATGTCGTTCATTAATTGACCACTTATTAAGTCATTCAGTGGCTTTAAATATGTGTCCACCCAACCTCTAGAATGAATAACAAAAACATGAAGAAAAAAATTTTACCACTTTTTAATATTTCAAATTGTTGTTATAGAAGAATATCTACACGCCAATCTTTTTATAGAAAATTTACCATGAGTCAACGTTTCTTAGTGTAGCAAAACATGAGTCAATAACAGAAATTAGGTTGTCATGAGTCACACCTTCGTGTAGCCAAGTAAATTAAAATAAAAATCCTCTTACGTCAAGCAAAAAATATACGTACAATACTAGACGGTTCTTCTATACATCTCACAAAGGAACATGGTCATTTTTCTAGAAGAAAAGTTGCCCAACGACAACTTTTTAGAAGAACTTTTCTTCTCAGCGTCAACTCATCTATGGAAAAAGTTGCCCAGTGTCAACTTTTATATCGCAAAAGTTAACCAGCGTCAACTTTTCTATCGCAAAAGTTACCCAGCGTCAATTTTTCTATCGCAAAAGTTGCCCAGCGTCAATTTTTCTATCGCAAAAGTTGCCCAGCGTCAACGTTTCTATAGGAAAAGTTGCCCAGCGTCAACGGTTCTATAGGAAAAGTTGCCCAGCGTCTACTTTTCTATAGGAAAAGTTGTCCAGCGTCAGCTTATCTATGGGAAAAGTTGTCTAGCGTCAGCTTTTCTATGGGAAAAGTTGTCCAGCGTCAGCTTTTCTATGGGAAAAGTTGTCCAGCGTCAGCTTTTCTATGGGAAAAGTTGTCCAGCGTCAGCTTATCTATGGGAAAAGTTGTCTAGCGTCAGCTTTTCTATGGGAAAAGTTGTCCAGCGTCAGCTTTTCTATGGGAAAAGTTGTCCAGCGTCAGCTTATCTATGGGAAAAGTTGTCTAGCGTCAGCTTATCTATGGGAAAAGTTGTCCAGCGTCAACTCATCTATGGAAAAAGTTGCCAGTGTCAACTTTTCTATCGCAAAAGTTGCCCAGCGTCAACTTTTATATCGCAAAAGTTGCCTAGCGTCAACTTTTATATCGCAAAAGTTAACCAGCGTCAACTTTTATATTGCAAAAGTTAACCAGCGTCAACTTTTCTATCGCAAAAGTTGCCCAGCGTCAATTTTTCTATCGCAAAAGTTGCCCAGCGTCAATTTTTCTATCGCAAAACTTGTCCAGCGTCAACTTTTCTATCGCAAAAGTTGCCCAGCGTCAACTTTTCTATCGCAAAAGTTGCCCAGCGTCAACTTTTCTATCGCAAAAGTTGCCCAGCGTCAATTTTTCTACCGCAAAAGTTGCCCAGCGTCAACTTTTCTATCGGAAAAGTTGCCCAGCGTCAACTTTTCTATCGCAAAAGTTGCCCAGCGTCAACTTTTCTATCGCAAAAGTTGCCCAGCGTCAACTTTTCTATCGCAAAAGTTGCCCAGCGTCAACTTTTCTATCGCAAAAGTTGGCCAGCGTCAACTTTTCTATCGCAAAAGTTGGCCAGCGTCAACTTTTCTATCGCAAAAGTTGTCCAGAGTCAACTTTTCTATAGGAAAAGTTGTCCAGAGTCAACTTTTCTATAGGAAAAGTTGTCCAGAGTCAACTTTTCTATAGGAAAAGTTGTCCAGAGTCAACTTTTCTATAGGAAAAGTTGTCCAGAGTCAACTTTTCTATAGGAAAAGTTGTCCAGAGTCAACTTTTCTATAGGAAAAGTTGTCCAGAGTCAACTTTTCTATAGGAAAAGTTGTCCAGAGTCAACTTTTCTATAGGAAAAGTTGTCCAGAGTCAACTTTTCTATAGGAAAAGTTGTCCAGAGTCAACTTTTCTATAGGAAAAGTTGTCCAGAGTCAACTTTTCTATAGGAAAAGTTGCCCAGAGTCAACTTTTCTATAGGAAAAGTTGCCCAGAGTCAACTTTTCTATAGGAAAAGTTGCCCAGCGTCAACTTTTCTATAGGAAAAGTTGCCCAGCGTCAACTTTTCTATAGGAAAAGTTGCCCAGCGTCAACTTTTCTATAGGAAAAGTTGCCCAGCGTCAACTTTTCTATAGGAAAAGTTGCCCAGAGTCAACTTTTCTATAGGAAAAGTTGCCCAGAGTCAACTTTTCTATAGGAAAAGTTGCCCAGAGTCAACTTTTCTATAGGAAAAGTTGCCCAGAGTCAACTTTTCTATAGGAAAAGTTGCCCAGAGTCAACTTTTCTATAGGAAAAGTTGCCCAGAGTCAACTTTTCTATAGGAAAAGTTGCCTAGAGTCAACTTTTCTATAGGAAAAGTTGCCCAGAGTCAACTTTTCTATAGGAAAAGTTGCCCAGAGTCAACTTTTCTATAGGAAAAGTTGCCCAGAGTCAACTTTTCTATAGGAAAAGTTGCCCAGAGTCAACTTTTCTATAGGAAAAGTTGCCCAGAGTCAACTTTTCTATAGGAAAAGTTGCCCAGAGTCAACTTTTCTATAGGAAAAGTTGCCCAGAGTCAACTTTTCTATAGGAAAAGTTGCCCAGCGTCAACTTTTCTATAGGAAAAGTTGCCCAGCGTCAACTTTTCTATAGGAAAAGTTGCCCAGCGTCAACTTTTCTATAGGAAAAGTTGCCCAGCGTCAACTTTTCTATAGGAAAAGTTGCCCAGCGTCAACTTTTCTATAGGAAAAGTTGCCCAGCGTCAACTTTTCTATAGGAAAAGTTGCCCAGCGTCAACTTTTCTATAGGAAAAGTTGCCCAGCGTCAACTTTTCTATAGGAAAAGTTGCCCAGCGTCAACTTTTCTATAGGAAAAGTTGCCCAGCGTCAACTTTTCTATAGGAAAAGTTGCCCAGCGTCAACGTTTCTATCGCAAAAGTTGCCCAGCGTCAACTTTTCTATAGGAAAAGTTGTCCAGCGTCAGTTTTTCTATGGGAAAAGTTGTCCAGCGTCAGCTTTTCTATGGGAAAAGTTGTCCAGCGTCAGCTTTTCTATGGGAAAAGTTGCCCAGCGTCAACTTTTCTATGGGAAAAGTTTTCCAGCGTCAGCTTTTCAATAGGAAAAGTTTCCCTGCTTCACAGCTCCGTTTAGAATATTTGTTTCTCAATCACTTTTTTGCTTTAGTCACTTTCGTGAGACTGCCAGAACAATGAGGAGATTTCGTTGTGGTTACTCGCACTGGCATAAAGCTTTTAATTGTTCTGTTTTATGGCCAAACATGCCATAAATAAGCAGAACAAATTGGAAGTTTTGTTGCAATTTCGTTTCAGACCACCTTATATTTAACTGGCGGTCATAAATAAACACTCAGCCAGAAAAAGAAGAAGCATTGAACACATTTTCACAGTCATATAACCATAAACTACAGAGCAGGGTATTCATCACAGGTGTTAAATTTTACAAATTTAAACGAAAACAAACCGCACTTAAGAACATTTTATGAAAAACATACACACACACTCTCACACTCACTCAAATCGACAAGTATGTGCTGTGAAAAAGTCTAACTAAAATCCCACACTTATCTAACAAACGAATATTGAACCTAAACTCCCACACGAATATTTCCACAGAAATCGCCATTCCCCAACCCCTCTGTCGTCGGCTGAACGCCCGCTTTTGTCAGATCAAAAAGCAAAAACAAAAGTACAAAAAAAGTGATTGTTCATCTCAAGATTATTATAGATTTTTCAAAAAAAAACATACCAGCAACGACAACAACATTAGACATTTGTTGTGGTACTTCAAATAATGAAAAACAAAAAAAAAAAAGCAAACAAACACCAACAATTGTATGATGTATTGGTTATACACGGGTATAAATAGATATAAAGTACGAATGAATATTTATTCAAAAATGTACCATGTCTTACTACTGCTCGTACTCGTACTCGTACGTATTATCGGCGGCGAGTCTTGCCGTTTTGGTAGCTACATTAAGTACATTTAACCATGACCTACATTCCAAAAAATCACACTAGCTCAAACTTCCAAACAACGACCAACACCAGCACCACCATCATCACCACCGCCATCACCCAAGCTAGCAGGCCAAGACAACATCAGCCAACAACCACCAATCGTTGCCGCCTCGCCTCGCCTCACCTGCCAGCCATAAACAATGAATGCCACAGCCAACAGTGCCATTCGTTGGTGTTGATGTTGGGGTCTCTCATGGCTGTTCGTTCGTTCTTCTTCTCGGTGTCTTAACCGACACTTTTTTCTTATACGTAATAGCCTCCCCCCCTCCTCTCACCCCAAAACAGCCGAAACATTTGCGCATGCGCACAACAAATAGCTATACACTATGCATGTCTAACAAACATCCATCCATCCATCTATCTTTTGTTGTCTTCCACTTGTAGCCATGGTCCATAAAAGCTTTTCGCTTTCAGTGTGTGTGTGTGTTTCAAGTGAAGAAGATAATGTTTTTGCATTTGATGGATTTGACAACACATAACTTTATTGGCTTAAGTCAACTACACATGTATGTCTTTATTACAACATTTTGAAATGGAAAACTGAACTGAGGAAAAGTTGTATTAAAGAAAAATTTGCGCAATTCATAAGTTTATATACAAAAGCTTTACTGAAACCAAACGAAAGACTTAAGACACGAACATGAAATATATCATAACAGAAATTCTGAAATTAACTAGCTTCTTATAAAAAGAATTAAAGAAACATATTTTTCTAAAAGAATTTTTAAGAAAATTTAATCAAATGAAATATTATTAGTCTTCAAATGGAATGTATTTTTATTCAAAAATTATATAAAAGAGTTGCGTTACTGACTGACTTATCATTGACCAGCCCCCAGACCAATCAGCTAGGGTCATGAAATTTTCAGGGTAGTTCCCAAATATGACGTAGACGTCGACTAAGAAAGCGTTTTACGAAATTCGTACTTTTAGGGGCCCAAACAGGGATAAACATCGAACCTTCGTCCTGACTAAACGGCAATAGTTAGAAACATGAAATTCGGTGAGTTCCTTGCACTGACCATGCAGAAGAGCTACAAATAGGGATTTTTCGAGATTTGTACTTTTAAGAGGGCGAGCGGGAAAATAAGGGATAAAAATGGTACCAATTTAAGAATTGCAGCTAGAATCGAGAAAATCGGTATTTATTCTCTGACAACGTAGACATGCAATATAAATTGATTTTTCGAAATTTGTACTTATAAGGGGTGAGCGGCACAAAAAGGGATAAAAATGGTACCGTGAAATTTGGTATTTAAATTCCTTTGATCATATAAAAGCAAAGTAAAATTGGAATTTTCGAAAATTGTACTTTTAATAGCCGTGCGGGACAAAAAGGGATAAAAATGGTACCAACTACAGTATTACAGCTAGAATCGTGAAATTTGCTATATAAATTCCTCTGACCATATAAAAGAGAAGTAAAATTAGATTTTTCGAAATTTGTACTTTTAGGGTGCGAGCGGGACAAAAAGGGAAAAAATGGTACCAACTAAAGTATTACACCTAGAATCGTGAAATTTGGTACGTAAATTCCTCTGACCATATAAAAGCGAAGTAAAATTGGATTTTTAGAAATTTGTACTTTTAAGGGGCGAGCGGGACAAAAAGGGATAAAAATGGTACCAACTAAAGGTTTACACCTAGAATCGTGAAATTTGCTATATAAATTCCTCTGACCATATAAAAGAAAAGTAAAATTGGATTTTTCGAAATTTGTACTTTTAATGGCCGTGCGGGACAAAAAGGGATAAAAATGGTACCAACAAAAGTATTACAGCTAGAATCGTGAAATTTGCTATATAAATTCCTCTGACCATATAAAAGCGAAGTAAAATTGGATTTTTAGAAATTTGTACTTTTAAGGGGCGAGCGGGACAAAATGGGATAAAAATGGTACCAACTAAAGTATTACAGCTAGAATCGTGAAATTTGCTATATAAATTCCTCTGACCACACAAAAGAGAAGTAAAATTAGATTTTTCGAAATTTGTACTTTTAGGGTGCGAGCGGGACAAAAGGGGATAAAAATGGTACCAACTAAAGTATTACAGCTAGAATCGTGAAATTTGCTATATAAATTCCTCTGACCATATAAAAGCGAAGTAAAATTAGATTTTTCGAAATTTGTACTTTTAAGGGGCGTGCGGGACAGAAAGGGATACAAATGATACCAACTAAAGTATTACAGCTAGAAACGTAAAATTTGGTATATAAATTCCTCTGACCATATAAAAGAGAAATAAAATTAGATTTTTCGAAATTTGTACTTTTAGGGTGCGAGCGGGACAAAAAGGGATAAAAATGGTACCAACTAAAGTATCACACCTAGAATAGTGAAATTTGGTACGTAAATTCCTCTGACCACATAAAAGCGAAGTAAAATTGGATGTTTCGAAAATTGTACTTTTAAGGGGCGTGCGGGACAGAAAGGGATACAAATGGTACCAACTAAAGTATTACACCTAGAATCTTGAAAATTGGAATGTAAATTCCTCTGACAACTTAGACTTGCAACATAAATGGATTTCTTGATTTAGTATGTAAATTCCTCTGACCACGTAGAAGCGCAGTAAAATTGGACTTTCGAAATTTGTACTTTTAAGGGATGCGCGGGACGAAAAGTGATAAAAATTGTGTACAGTCCTTTAATTAATTAAACGCGGAACATAAAGGGATATTTCAAAATTTGTACTTAATACAACGATACGTCCCGACAAGAAATAAATGTTTTACCAAATAAAGTACATATTTTTAGGGGAAACAAAAACACATGTTACCTATAGGGATTTTTCAAAATGTGTACTTTTTGGGAAAGAGATGCAAAAGCTATAAAGTAGCTGGCTGCATCTAGAAACATGAGATCGAGGATATAAATGGTGGTAATTTTTTGATCAAAACTTAGTAGAAAATTATAAAAATTTTACATACGAAGGAGTTCAGCTAAAATAGTGCATATCGACAAGCACATTACTTTGACTGTGTGTGAGTGCTAGCTAATAGGAGGTTGGCAAATTACTATTTTAGATTTATCTATATCCATTAAAAGAAAATTAAATAAATAGTTAAATAAATAAATAACAGAGACGGATAAAATTAACAAATAACTGGCTTTTTCGCGTGTGAAGCAGCGGGTACTGCTAGTAAAGAGTGATTTTTTTGAGGTTAGGATTTTCATGCATTAGTATTTGACAGATCACGTGGGATTTCAGACATGGTGTCAAAGAGAAAGATGCTCAGTATGCTTTGACATTTCATCATGAATCGTCTTACAAACGAACAACGCTTGCAAATTATTGAATTTTATTATCAAAATGCGTGCTCTGTTAAGAAAGTTCATTGCGCGCTTCCATTTTATGGTCAGTTTAATCGACCCACTGAAGCGGCTATTCGGGCTATTGTGACTAAATTTCGCACCAAATTTACATTGTTGGACATTAAATCACCAACACGCTTACGTAGAGTGCGAACTGAAGAAAATATCGCAGCTGTATCGGCCAGTGTTAATGATGACCACCAATTTTCGATTCGTCGCCGTTCGCACCAATTGGGTCTCTGTTACTCAAAAACGTGGAAATGCCAAAATTGGACTAAGCGGATGGACCACCTAAGACGCAGCCGCGGTCAACATTTAAATGAAATTATCTTCAAAAAGTAAATGTCATGGACCAATCTAACGTTTCAAATAAAGAACCGATGAGATTTTGCAAATTTTATGCGTTTTTTTTAAAAAAAAAGTTATCAAGCTCTTAAAAAATCACCCTGTATAATATAATGGAGTTAATTGGCGTTTTTAGTTTTTCACTTCTTCATCCTGTTGCCAATTCAAAGGACTACGAAGTTCCAAAGGAAGCAATTTTTCAAAAAATATTTTAAATACTTATTCGCACTCTATGATAACGGTATTAGTGTCAAATTGAGGTATTAGTGTCAAAGAGGAGAATATCTGTTCAAAATACTACTTTTAAGTTTCTATAGTTTCAGACGTATATCATCTGGTTCAAGTGGACTGACGGACAGTGTAATTATTATTCTGTTTATACCTTCCACCTCCAGGATGGGGGTATACTAACTTCGTCATTCCGTTTGTAACACCTTGAAATATCGACCTGATATATTCTCAAAGAGGAGAATATCTGTTCAAAATACTACTTTTAAGTTTCTATAGTTTCAGACGTATATCATCTGGTTCAAGTGGACTGACGGACAGTGTAATTATTATTCTGTTTATACCTTCCACCTCCAGGATGGGGGTATACTAACTTCGTCATTCCGTTTGTAACACCTTGAAATATCGACCTGAGACCCTTTAAAGTATATATATTCATGATCGTCATAAAATTCTAAGACGATCTAGCCAAGTCCGCCCGTCAGTTGAAAGCACGCTAGCATCTAAACGAACGGAGCTAGGAGGTCCAAATTTTTCATAAATACGTCTTATAGTCGTACATCGGTTGGGATTGTAATTGGGCAAAATCGGTCCCTGTGAGGACCCATAATAACCTCTAAAATTTTAGAGTATTTAAGCATGTTTTTCAATATGTCTGCTTCTACTTACTTGATATTGGGTACGCGCATTCCCCCCATAACAAAAACGTTCACCATAAATTGATTATTATTCGAAGGGGGTGAAATGGGACAAAAAGGGATAAAAATGGTACCTATCAAACGACAACAGCTAGAAACACGAAATTCGGTTTGTACATTTCTCTAATTGAGTGCAGAGATACAAGCCGACCGATTTTAAGCCGACAAGCCGCCGCCGCTGCATATTTCTGCACGAGCCGCGCTGCCGCCGATTTCATCGGCTCAAATCGACTTCAACCACGCCGGCGATTTCATCGACTCATATCGACTTCAACCACGCCGCCGAGATTTGACGGAGTTCTAACTCAGTCAAATCTTACTAGCAAAATAGACAACCCACTTAAAATTACAAAAGCGAAATATATTGATCTTTCTTTGAATTTGGTATCTCACTATATGATGACGGCTATAGAAAATTGAATGATTTTATTTTGATTTGAAAGTCGCATTTATATAAGTCAATTCCACTACGTGTGGCCATGTGTTCCTATAAATAACATGTGTTCCTCTATTGTGCTTCTTTAGTGTGTCAAAGTAGGTAGAATATTATTATTCTTTGGAAGGATTATGATATTCAAGCCTCACATGAAAAGCTGTAATTCAAAAATATTTATTAAATTCATCCAAATTATAAATTTTGGGAATGGATCCCCACTCCCAAAAAATTATTGTATGGGATAACAATTAGAGTGTCCACCCCGATTAATCGAATAATTGTTGTCAAATATTTGTTCGAATAATAAAAAATCATGATTTCCGAATAACGAATAATTCGAATAAATTGTCCCAAATAAACGATTAATCGATATTATAAGTTTTGCCTTAAAAATTAATGAAATCGACGTATGCTTTGTATGATAAATTGATTTTGAATAGTCAGTTTGCTCCATTTGGGTCAAAAACTATGAAACACCAAATATAAAACCACAATTTTTTTGATTTGTATTCTCCTCAGATTTTAAAATAACGATTTATCTGACTTCACTTAAAAATAGCAAAAACTGGCCAATAGCTTCGGAATTATTTAAAATTTAAAGAATAATAATTTCATAGAATAGTAAATTCATAGAAAAATTGAAGTTAACACCGCGGTAATAAAGTCAATTCTGTTATAAATCATATGATCCATATTCGAAAAAAGGCAATGGATAACTTCTGATATTATGCTCATTTAAGGGAAGGTTCTTTACATTGATAAGATATTAAGATTTTTGTCAACTTCTAATGAATTTCTAATTTGATATTACAATTTTTAAATAAAATCAGATACGTAATAAACGTTCAATATATAGTTGAACTACCCGTAAACTGGCGTGTCTTGTCTATATAACTCTTATTAATTATATTTTATTTAAGTGGACAATTGTTCGGTTAATCGAATAACTCTCGACTTCATTATTCGACTAATTGGAAATTTTTTGTTTTCAAATAAACGATAAATAGAATAACATAAAAGTCCGAATAATGGGATACCTTAATAACAATATTAAATTATTGGAACATTGGGTAATATTAACAAATATTGAATTACTTGCCAAAAAAAATAAGAGAATATTGTTCCTTCCGTTTTCCCAAAATTGTCAAATATATAAGGGGTAATCGAATGACAGAACGAGCCGGCATGGAATTTGGTGTATACATTCTTCTGATTGCGTAGACACGTAAAATAAATGGATTTTTCGAAATTCGTACTTTATGGGATTAAAATGAAAATGAGGGGATAAAAAATGTACCAACCAAATGACCGCAGATAGGATCATGAAATTCGGAGTATACATTCCCCTGACTGCGTAGACACGCGAAAAATAAAAAGGTTTATTCAAATTCGTACTTTCAAGGGATAGAATGAAAACAGAGGAATAAAAATGGTACCAACTAAATGGTACATTCCTCTGACACTCAAAATGAAAAGATTTTTCCAAATTCGAACTTTTTACTTTTATGGCAAAAATTAGTTAAGTTATCTTGCACTCTGTACGTGAGAGATAATGGATTTTCAAAATTTGTACTTTTGGAATTAAAAATAGGATGGAAATACAGCCACCTGTAGCACCCACTATCTACCAATATTTATGGTATTTAAGCTTTTTTGAAGATTGCTGTCTTATATTTACTTTTTGTATTGACTTGAAATATTATTTCGATATATATATCGTATTGGTATTGGTGCCTTATAAGCGTGGTCTGAAATAATAAAAATTTTAATGTATTTATAAAATAATGTTTTCAATATTTTAATTTGTTTTGGTTTGACTATATTAAAAAATGGCATTTTCCTGTAATGTTACTGCACTTCTACGAAAATCGACATCCTCTGTGGATTGCAATCCATGGTGGAGGGTATAAAAATTTCGGCCCAGCCGAACTTAACGCCGTTTTTACTTGGTTTATTTTATTTATTTTTATTTCATTTTATTTATTTAAAAATTTTAATTATTTTATTCTTTTATTTGTTTTTGTTTTATTTTAACTATTTTAATTTGAAGTTGTATATTTTATAGAATGCAAATTTATTTACAAATACCATGGTGACATTTATTAATTGGCTGCACACTACCACTATCATGATTTCCACCCTGTGAAAGGTTTCGGCAGGTGGCTTCGCAGCGACTTTTCAACAACCCGGTATTTTTAAGTAAATGATTCTGACAAACGAATGAGAAGCACAACTCACTTGCAGAATTTGCGTTTAAAAAATCGCACCAAGTAATAAAGCACACATGCCATCTTACAAGCATTTCATTGAGATGCATATGTAAGTATGTGCATATGCAGGTCAACGCTCATTTGTTTTAGTTTTTTATTTATATTATAGTTTATTATTTAAATTATTTTCTTTATTTAATTTGTAATTATGCAATCGACCTTCCTTTAATATATGTATGGATTTGAATAAATACTCGAGCTCAAGTTTCAAGTTTTATTAAATTATTTATTTATTTTTCCCAATATTTTGTTCTTAGTCTAAGAATATATTCAGGGGATGAAATTGCAAATACAAATGCGGCCTTGAGCTGGAGTATTTATTGAGATCAAGATATATTTTTTTTTTTTATTTTTGTTTTATTTAATTGTTTTGTATTTATTTTAATTGTTTTCTTTATACTATTTTAATTTTTATTTAACTTTATTTATTTTGGTTTTGTTTTATCTATTCTTGTTTTATTTTATTTTCATTTTATCTTATCTATTTTTGTTTACTTTTATCTACTTTTTATTTTATTTAATTATTTTATGTAATTTTATTTATTTTTGTTCTATTTTATTTAGTTTATTTATTCAAATTATTTTATTTGTATTATTTTTATTCTTCTTCATTTGTATTGGTTTTGTTTGTCTATTATTTTATAGTTTTGTTTTAATCCCTTTATATATTTTTTATTTTATTAAGTTTATATATTTTTCTTACTTTATTATTATACCCTACACCACTTCGTGGTCTAGGGTATTATAAGTTAGTTTCGCGCCAAATGTTTGTAACACCAAGAAATAATCGAGCTAGACCCACCTTTAAGTATATCGATCGGCTTAGAATCACCAGCTGAGTCGATTTAACGATGTCTGTCTGTCCGTCCGTCCGTCCGTCCGTCTGCTGTCCATCTAAGCTTGTTCGCACTCTACAGGCCGCAATTGTTGTTCGATTCTCAGGAAACTTGGCAGAAGTTATTTTTTCTGGTCAAGGACCATTCCAGGTTTCAATATACCCCCATACAAATGTACTTTCCGATTTAACATTTTTTGTCAAACACAAAGGATGCAAAAATCCTTCCCGATTTCACTTTCTTACAGAATTGAATAGTAATGAGATAGAAAGTCCGTCCGTCTTCAGCCTTTCCTTACTTGTTTGGGAAATGCCCATATGTCCATACTTTGGTATAAGCCAAATGGGGCCCCATTCTGATCTATTACAGCTCTAGAAACTACATCTTACATCGTATCTTCATCAAATTTTGCAGATCATGACATTTTTCAACTAGGAATACCTACCGTGAATGAGAAATATATAGGCCCATGTTTTGGACCAGGCCCAAAATGTTGTTATAGGCCCCCTTTTGAAATGTCGGTACGATTCACCCTATTACTACTGTATAATTTGTATTTGTCTGTCGGATAATTGGATCAATTGCCATATTATTAACCGTATTTGTTAAATATGACTAAAGATGAATTTATAGTAATTGTATAATTTATATGAACTACATAAAATTGCACCCATGAAATACCTGGGTTTAGTAATCAAAGCGAGGTACATACGCAGGGAGTGGTGTAGGGTATTCTATAGTCGGTCCCGCCCCACTTTAGCCTTTCCTTACTTGTTTTTGTTTTGTTTTATCTATATCTATTATTGTTTTATTTCATTTATTTTTGTACAATTTAATATTTTTTATTTATTTTATTTTTTTATTTATTTAAATTATTTGCTTTATTTTATTTATACTATTTCATTTATTATTATTTTAATTTATTTATGTTGGTTTAGTTTTACCTCTTATATTATTTTTGTTTATATTATTTCTTTTATAGATATTATTTATTTTATGCATTTTATTTATTAATTTATTTTTATTTTATTCTTTGTTTATTTAAATTATTTGCTTTAATTTATTTATAATATTTCATTTATTGTTATTTTAATTTATTTATGTTGGATTAGTTTTACCTATTATTTTATTTTTGTTTATTTTATTTCTCTTATAACTTTTATTTATTTTATGAATTTTATTTATTTATTTTATTTTATCTATTGTTGTTTTATTTCATTTTTTCTTTTATTTTTTCACTTATCTCAATTTTTTATTAATTTCTTCGTTCTCTAATGTTCATCTCTTTGATGTCCATAATTTGTAGCTTTCATAGAAATTCAATTTGTCATGTGTGTTATTAAGACCTCCTGACAAAAAATATGATAAATGTATTTATCAGGGCATATATTAATTCTAGCTTAGCTTGAATTAAAACATCAACCTCATTTACGCTTTGGCTTAACGGACGAAGAAATTGATTTTTTCGTTTTGATTTGATAGCATTTTTAGAAAATAGAAACCAAACGATTAAAAACTTTTTTTCAGACAGTTCAACATTACGTTTCACTTCAACTGTAGTATCTCTTGTGGTAGTACGAGTAGAAACCTAGTTGTGCATATATTAACACATTTTTAGCACTGGCAATTAATTAAACATTTACAAAGTTATTTGACATATTGACAACCTGATTTAAAACTAATTTAAACATACAAAAAACCCAAAATCGTTTATGGATGAAAGCCAGCAACCAGCCAACAGCAACACACGGATGTGTTGGTGCTCAGCAAAAAAAAATAAAAATAAAAAATACGATTAAGCAAATCCTGTTTAAAATATTCAACATTTGAAGAATATGAGAACGTACAACGGCAATTACCCAACGGCGTTTTGCATAATGGTCTTTGGGTTGAGTTGCGGAGGTTTGATGGGGAAAACCCTAGTGTAAGGAGTGGACAATTTTCCCATTTTTTCCACTGTGGAATGCCCCTTACAAAAGTGCTGCGACAGGTTGTTGCCAAACCTAAGTGAGGCCTTTGATGATGTTCGTTTCTTAAGTCTTTTGTTTGGTTTGATGAAAAAAGCCTGCAAATTCGTTTATTACTTAGAGTCAGCTTCTGCTAGAGTACAACAACCACAAATTTCTATAATTTACCCCTCAAAATCCAAGAAAATCCCACCACAAGTGTAGTAATATTTATTAGGGTGAATCGTAAACAGAAGATTGTTGATGTTCAACAAAGGCGTGGTTGGAAATGTTATGAATGGATATGTAAATACGTTGGCACATAATTTAGTTTAAACGGAGGTCATCCAACTGTAATTGATATACCATTTATTAGGGTGGTTCGTAATCAGATTTTTTTTATTTAAAAAAAAACCCTTAATTTATTCATAAGACTTCAGGCTACATATACAAAATGAGAAGTTAGACTTGGCACATAATTTAGCTTAATCGGAGGTCATCCAACTGTAATTGATATACCATTTATTAGGGTGGTTCGTAATCAGTTTTTTTTTTTTTTTTTCAAAAAAATACGTTAATTTATTCATAAGACTTCAGGCTGCATATACAAAAAGAGAAGTTAGTCTTGGCACATAATTTAGCTTAATCGCAGGTCATCAAACTGCAATTGATATACCATTTATTAGGGTGGTTCGTAATCAGAAATTTTTTGAGTTTCGATTTTCTTAAAAAAATCTTTAATTTATTCATAGGCTTCATAAACAAAATGAGAAGTTAGACTTCCAGGGATGATTTCAATTTTTGTGGGACAACTACATGAATTACTTTTTTGAATGTTTACATCATGCTTACAAATTCCTTGTCATTACTATTTGTATGCATATTTCAAAACAATTGTTTGTCGTTTCAATTGTATGCACACAATAAATCTCACAAAAACAAACAAACAGCAACACAATTAAAAAGTAATAATAAAAAAGTACCCACCAAAAAAAAAGAAACAATTTCAGTATTACAAATCACACTTACCCTGAGGTCACTTATAACAAATGAAGTTTTCGTAAGGCGACCAATTTTGGCGGCTGTTTTTCCCTCTCTCGTGCGCTTGGCTTAACAGCAAAACAATTCCAACACCAAAACGAGACTTCAGCAAAGCGTAGATGAGCGAAGACGAGACGAGAGACAGGAGAGCGGCTGCAAGCTCACTGCGTAAACACTCTCACAAACACTCACAGCACACGGCCAAAAACACACGAAAACTAAAAAGTTGAAATTGATTATAAAGTATTCCATTGAATTAATAGCAGAAAAAAAAGAATGTTAACAACATTTTAGTTGAGTTCAGTTCAGTTGTTTCTTTTTTCTTGTAAATTATTAAACATAAACATATTTTCAGTATTAGCCAGATGCAGGTGTTGAACAGTGGCGGAGGATTGAGGAAAATAATATTAATAAATAATAATTTTTAGTTTATTTCATTTTACAAAATTAGCTTTTAATAAATGTAAAAAAATCACAAAAATAGATAGTATTATATATTTTTTTTGTGATTTTTCAGTTTTCCAAATTATGCATGAAACCAGCTATGCTACGCTATGCAACAAAAAATAAAAAAATGTTGTGTGTGAGTCCTAAAAAATTAGTTTTTGTGTGCCTAGAGACATACTGATTCGTAAAATCAGTACAAAATTTTCTTAATAATTTATTTAATATATATAAATATTTGAGTGGCTTCTTTTGTAATGAAGGAAAAAATGACGTTGATGTTCCCGCTAAAATGAAAGATTGGTTTGTTTTATCTGTTCTCCCAAAATATTTCGCTTTTATCCTTGTCCGTTCGTGAGCTGGACGCGTTCAAAATAACCTCTATAAATCAGATTTATCATGAATAAAATTCACGATGAGAATGATATTGAGAAAAAAAAACGATAGAAGTTAAAATCCGACCCGAGCCTTATCAATCCATATTAAAGACATGCAATATGACCCAGTATAAAGGACAGATTTATACTATTTTAGTGCAATTTTTGATGCATTTTTTATAAAAACCGCAATAACTTCCACATTTGTAGTTCGATTTATGTTTTTAGGGGCTCGTTGGAGAGGTCTTGATAACCAATTCCAATTTTTTCCTAACCCATTAAGGGCCGCAAATTTTTCATACATTTTTTCCTTTTACTGGGTCATATTGCAAGTCTTTAATATGGTTTGATAAGGCTCGGGTCGGATTTTAACTTCTATCGGTTTTTTTTTCAATATCATTCTCATCGTGAATTTTATTCAAGAAAAACCTGATTTATAGAGGTTATGTTGAACGCGTCCAGCGTTCCACTGAAAAAGGGAAATATTTTATTTTTTACGAAATTAATTTTTGTAAAATCTACAAAAATACGGAAAATAAAAATAACACTATGCAAAAGAATAAAATAATTAGATAAAAACATTTCCTGATGTATTTTGGCTTTCTAATCTCGAGAAAAATAATTTTGGATTTTCGTGGAAGTTCCTTTAATATTTATACTCCCATTTTTGAAAAATAAGTCCGATCTACCGCTTATATGTTCAATTAACTATAATTATGATGGCTACAAATGCTACGAATTTTATTTTCATATAAAAGCAGTGGTTTAGGAGGAGCAGTTTCCAAAAAAATGAGAATAAAAAATATTTTTTGCAAAAATAATCTTTTTTTTTTTGCTGTTAAGAAAAAAAAATACAAAAAGTTAACCATTCGAAGATGGAACTCGCAGTCGAAAGCCTGTTAGATGTGACATAAATCGATATCTTGGAACTTCTCAAGAAAATCGGAAAATGCAAAGCTCCCGGATTGGAGTGTGTGCCCAACAGAGCCCTAAAAGCTGCATTAGGGGCGAGACCCCAGCTATTTGCGAAACTATTCAATAAGAGCCTGAAAGATGGTGTATTTCCGGGACGATTGAAAAATCAGAAGCTTATATTGTTACCGAAGCCTGGCAAGACTCTAGGAGAACCCCAATCATATAGGCCGATATGTCTCCTTGATACAATAGGCAAATGCCTTGAGAGGGTCGCGGTCCATCAAATGGAAAAACAATTTCCAGTCACCCCACGAAAATAAAGTTTGGACAGTTTAATGATGATTTGCAAAATATTTTGTTCCTTGATCAAGTCGCTTGTGTGCCAAACGCTCTTGGAAATGATCCTCAAAATCATGTTTTACCAGTGTATTTTTTTCATGTTGCATTTTTTTCCAAAATTTTTTTCTGAATTAATTGATCCCTGAAAGCACATTAAATATAAATTTTTATTCTTGTCTTAGAGTTTTTTTAGTTTTTTTCATAGTGACAACTGAAAACTTTTTCGTATTAGGTGATAGTGTTTTATAAGAAAATAAATATCTGAAGCCAATACCTTTAGAATGATACCTAAATGTTGAACATCGGAAGGAAATTGACGCCGCAGCGCTCATTTTTGTAAAATGAGTTTGAAAATTTTGGCTCTGAAAAACCATCTTCTGTATTAATTTTTTCACAAAAATGAAGTCATTGACATCATTTTTCGCCCGATATTCATCATTTAGGCAACATTCGATAGATATTGAGATTTATTTTTTGTAACACCTTTTACAAAATATTTCCAAGAAATATGAGTTTTAAACTGCCACTTTGTAAAACCACAAAAAATCTATATTATTATTGGACGTTTAATAATGCAAACAATAATTTATTCTAAGAAAAGAATAAATAAATTTTTATTTAAAGTGGTTCCAAGAGTCTATTAATTCAGAAAATTTTGGACAAAAATGCAACATAAAAAAGTTACACGTCCAAATTTTTCCGGGAATTCCCGGGAAAAAAAATTTAAATTTCCCGGGAATACTGGAAATATTAAAAAATATTTTATTGATTATTTTGAGCACTAATTTAGTTTTACTGTACAATTGGGAAATTATTTTTTATATATTTAATTATATTTTAAATTCATATATTTACATTATTGACAATAGTAATGAACATTTCTTTACATCATATTACTGCAAACAAAACTTTTTAAATTCGCTAAGTCGTTATTTTTTGCAAGCTAGTGAAATACACACTATTTATTAGGATATTTGCAGGAGTTTTAATAAAGGGTGATTTTTTAAAAGCTATAGGAAAGTTGTTCAAAAAATGCATGAAATCTTTATTTGAATCGATAGTACGGTCCATATAATTTAATGTTTGTTTGTTGATTATTTCATGCAAATGTTGACCTTGACTGCACCTCAAATGGTCCATCCGCTTAGTCCAATTTTGGCATTTCCACGTTTTTGAGTAACAGAGGCAATTGCTGCGAACGGCGATGAATCGATAATTGATGGTCATTATTAACACTGGCCGATACAGCTGCGATATTTTCTTCAGTTCGCACTCTACGTAAGCGTGTTGGTGATTTAATGTCCAACAATGTAAATTTGGTGCGAAATTTAGTCACAATAGCCCGAATAACCGCTTCAGTGGGTCGATTAAACTGACCATAAAATGGAAGCGCGCGATGAACTTTCTTAATAGAGCACGCATTTTGATAATAAAATTCAATAATTTGCAAGCGTTGTTCGTTTGTAAGACGATTCAAGGTTAAATTATAGACAAAACTGAAGATGTTTGACAGTGAATCAAAACACGAAACTTGCGTCAGCTGTTTAAACCAGTGTTGCCAAAAAGATAATAGCTAAAAAATCACCCTTTATAAATCGAAAATATCATACTGACAATACTATGGCTGACATAGTGTCAATACTCACTCTCGTGCTATCTGGTTTAACCCTAAATTTCTTGTTTTACCAGAAGAATCTACGAGATAAAATTCTTCTTAATGAAGAATTTATTTTACATATGTAGCCAGTAAGAAATGGACAAAAATGGAAAACATTAAAATTGTTCACCTGGAAACTTTCGAGAGAAATCTAATAGGAATAGAAATATGTATATCCTACGGTATATTTAAATGACCTTCTGTAAGAACTAATGACTGGACTATTTCAATGTTTTATTTTTTTTTATGAATTTATTTAATTAATATTATTTTTTATAATGCTTCTATTGTTTTTACAGTTTAGAATATTCCCCCCGTTGCTGTTAAATATTTTCGTCTCTAGACAAATGAATCTTCTAAATTAAAGACGTTCTCAGCCATACGAGTTATTGTTGTCAGGCACTTGTGCCTATAATTTAAATGTCCAATTTTATGACTACAATAGTCTAGAATAAAATATTTGTAAAATGTAAAATATTTTGACAAACACATTCGGTTTTAATTTGTAATATGACAGTATTTTTAAAAAGCACATCCGTTACTAAATATTGTTATTTTAAACCATATTGGACATACCTAAAATAAATTACTTTTTTCCCGGGAATCCCGGGAATTCCGGGAATGAAAATTTTCATTACCGTTTTCCCGGGAAATGAAAAAGTCCGGGAAACCCCAAACCCTAGTTTTTAGCTGTAACTTTGAAAAACCACAAAAAATCAATCTAAGCGTCCAATAACATGACAAATGAGTGCCAAGTATAAAAATTTATATTTTAAGTGCTTCCAAGGGCCTATAAATTCGTAGAAAAAATTTGGACAGAAATGCAACATGAAAAAATAACACGGGAAAACATTATTTTTGAGGTGTTTTCAGGAGCGTTTAGCTCACAGACTGCTTAACCCAGCGACGAAATATTTTGCAGATTATCATTAAACAATCCAATCTTCATTTCTTGGGGGTGACCGCAGCAGTTCATTTTCGTGACCCATCCAAATATATATAAAAATAATTTTATTGTTTCCAATATTCAATCAAAACGTGGCACCAATGATAAAACAAGTGGCACAAAAAAAGCAAAAAGTAGCACATTTAGTACCACAATGGAAAAGAGGCACAAAAGTATCTCGGATCGAAAAAGTGGCAAAATTGCCACTTTAGTGGCACAACGGTAACACTGGCGTGCAGTGACCATCAAATATATTCCATTAACAACTTGTGCAGGTCCCACTTATCCAGGTTCGACTGTATTTGTCGTTTAATATGTGTACTCTTATTTTGAAAATATAAGTCCGATCTCATCCACTTGTATGTTCAATTTAAGGTAATTGTGATGGCTACAAATGTTGAGAATTTCACTTTAAAATAAAACAGTGGTCTAGGAGTCTCCAAAAAATGAGAAACAAATGTTATTGTTTAAAAACACAATTTTTGCTGTTGCGACGAAAATCATAAAAAACTAGTCAGCAATCAGAAAAAATATTTTATTTTATTTTTAATAGCTCACAGTCTAACGAAAGAAAACAAACCCTACACGTAAAAGATCTATGAATAAATGTAGAAGTTATGACACTCTTCGTTGACACTATTTTTATACACTCCACGAGAGTATTATGTCTTTGTGCATTTGTTTGTAACACCCAAAAGGAAACGAGTTAGACCCATCGTTTATTATACAGATAGGCTTAGAATCACTTTCTGAGTCGATTTAGCAAAGTCCGTCCGTCTGTCCATCTATTGTTGTAATCAAATTACAGGTCGCAGTTATAGTCGGATCTTAACAAAAATTGGCACAAGTATGTTTTGTGCATCAAGGACGAACGCTATTTAATTTGAGGCAAATCGGTTCAGATCTAGATATAGCCACCATACGAATGTCGCTCCCGATTTGACATTTTCCACTCTAGAAACGACATATTGTACCCGATTTTCTTTAAATTTGGCACAATATCTTATAATCCAATTTGAAACACCTATGCAAAAATTGGGTAAGATCGGTTCAGATTTAGATATAGCCCCCATACAAATGTCGCTCCCGATTTGACATTTTCCGCTCTAGAAACGACATATTGTACCCGATTTTCTTTAAATTTGGCACAATATCTTATAATCCAACTAGAAACGCATTTGTAAAAATTGGATAAGATCGGTTCAGAGTTAGATATAGCACCCATACAAATGTCGCTCCCGACTTGACTTTTGCCGCTCTAGAAACGGCATATTGTACCCGATTTTCTTTAAATTTGGCACAATATCTTATAATCCAACTAAAAAAACCTATGGTGAAAGTGGGTAAGATCGGCTCAGATTTAGATATAGCCGAAATACAAATGTTGCTCCCAAATGTTTAACCGATTTTGGCCAAACTATACATATTATATTTCACCTATTTCGTTCCAGGTTTCAATATACCCTCATACAAATGTCCTTCCCGTTTTCACTTTTTCACCAAATTCAATTGTATTCGGATAGAAAGTGGGGTGTTGTTTGCTTTTAATTTAATAATATTTTTGCCTCCGCAAATAGTGTAACGTTTATTCATATGTACATGTTTTACATATTCTTTCTTTTTATTCTTTTTATTCATGTTAGCTATTGGAAAATAAACCTAAATATTTATTTATATTTTTCGTATTGGGAAAAAATGATTTTTTTCGATAAAAACTAATTTTTCTTATTTTTTGAGACTTTTCCCAAACTGTTTCTACGTGAATATAGCCTTTATAAATACCTTTATAAATAACTTGATCATATAAGCGGACTTATATTTCCAACATGAGAGAATAAACATTAAAGATACCTTCGGCGAAAATTGAAATTTTGGTAAAAATTAAAAAAATATCCATAAATACATACATAGATTGGAAAGCCAAAATACATCAGAAAATGTTATACATTGCCTTTCGACAAATTTTTTGTCAACTAGTATAATTCTTGGCAATCCACTTGACGCCACAGCTTTAGTTGCTTTTGGTGCAGTCTTCAATTTCTCAATATTTTGTAATTTTTTAAACAATTTTATTTGAATAAATATAACTTATGCTAATAATTTGGATAGATTAGATCTGTGCTTTCTATTTCGATTTATTGTAAATGAAAAAGCTATTTAACAATTGTGTTGTACTGTTCGCTTCAAAAATGCATCGTTTGTTTCTATCAATTCAAGAAAAAGCTGATATTGTAAAGGGGTTACCTAGACATTTCTTTTCTTTTCTTTTTATAAATAACAATTCTAATTTTATGTTCAGGGAATGACATATTATCAACCAAAAAATGAACAATGAATTTATCTCCTTAAAAACATTCCTCAAATCCCCCACTGTGCGCTGTACTCTGTTCTATTGCTGGGCTTTGTTCGTTCGATGTTGTGTTCGATGATGTTGTTGTTGGCGTTTTTGTGTTAAATGAATGAAGGAGGCTCGTACTTGTATATGGTGAGCCAGCCATACAACACATATACAAAATAAAAAATAATCACAAAAAAAAAAAAAACAAAACAGAGAATTCTGATTCTTGAGCAATATTGTTGTTGTTTTATATCAACTTATGTTGTTGTTGTCTTTTTTGTTGCTGCTGTGGATTTGGTTAATATTAATTCAATTCACATTATGACCGTATCGCACAGTTACGATATGAAACAAGTTTATGTTGTTGCTGCATTTTGTTGCTTGATTTAGTCAAAATAAAAAAAACAATCGAAAACAAAAAAACCTGTATTACATCTACAGTGGACACCGGTGACACTGACTACGAAAAGGTTAAAGTCAATTTGAAATGCATTGATGCATTCGATAAATTAACATTAACGTAGAAACGAAATAAAAATTAGTCTCAAATACATATTATTTAAAAAGACTTCCAAATGATAAACAAGTAAAAAGGTGGTGAAAAGTGGATGGTATACCTCCACCGTGGAGTGTATTCGGCAATATTAACAGCTAAATAGAAGACGTTGATATAATCGACTGAGAGTTTTGTGACGATCAGAAATAGGTCACCGTCCATATTACACCGGATTATATATGTTTGAAACTATTGGCAAACTGGAGTTTATTGACGTTTTTAGTTTTCCTCATTCTGTCGGTCCTTCACAGGACATTTTTTCAAAAATTATTTTAAATACTTCTTCGCACCCTATGCTATCTGTATATGTGTCAAATTAAAGCGGAGAATATCTGTTAAAAATACTTCATATTGCATGCTTATTTCTTCTATCTATATTATATTTTTTAAATTGTTTTCTCTTTACAAGGTAAATACGAAAAAAATAAATAAACGAATTGGGAAACTTGAAAAGGTGGTTAATGCTAAACTAATACAGATAAAAACACACAATTTGATGTATTTACTTATTAATATTTAAAATATTTTTTGAAGAATTTTATCCTTTGGAATTTGTAGTTAGGTTCCCCATTCGGTTGGTTGGTTGGTTGGCCTGTTATATCCAGTCTGAAAGATTAATACCTCGCCAATGCCGTGTAGCAATTGTTTCCCGAAAGCCCTGTGCTGTGGGTTTATTAGAGCTGGGAAGTAACATAAGAAATGTTCGACTATCTCTTCTTCCTCTGAATACCCCCCACCTCCAGGATGGGGATATACTAACTTTGTCATTCCGTTTGTAACACCTTGAAATATCGAACTGAGACCCTATAAAATATATATATTCTAGATCGTCATAAAATTCTAAAACGATCTAGCCATGTCCGTCCGTCCGTCCGTCTGTTGAAAGCACGCTAGCATCTAAACGAAAGAGCTAGAACGTTCAAATTTTCCATAAATGTGTCTTATAGTCGTAGATCGGTTGGGATTGAAACGGGGCGAAATCAGCCCAAAGGGAAAATTTTTTCCCTCACAAGGACTAAAAATACCCATAATAATCCCTAATATTTTAGCATGCTTTGAATATTTCTGCCTATATTTGCTTGATATCGGGTATGCGCATTCCCCTTATAGAAAAAACGTGCACCATAAAGTGATTCTTATTTGTAGGGGGTGAAATGGGGCAAAAAAGGTATAAAAATGGTACATATTAAACGACAACAGCTAGAAACACGAAATTCGGTGTGTACATTCCTCTAACACATAATCTAAATACATACATAATATAAAAGTATTTTTCCAAATTCGTACTTTTAAGGGGTAAAATGGGAATAGAGGGATAAAAATGGTACCAAACAAACGGTTGTACCTAGAATAATGAAATACATTCCTCTGCTTGCATAGACAAGTAAAATACACGGATTTTTCAAAATTCGTACTTTTTGGGGTTAAAATGAACTAGTAAATCAAAAAAAAAAATTTTTTTCAAATCCATGCTTTATGCAAGCAGAATTCTATTGGGCCTAGAAATTCTTTTTTAGTTATCTTTTGTAGAAGGAAAAATTACTGCGTTATCAGGAGCAGAAATAATAGATTTTTAATTTGTGGTTTGTATGGGAGGTACCACGCCCCTTTGTCCATTCCCGCTCATATTTGCAGCAGCACTTAAAAAATGCACACCAAACCGACGTACCAAATTTTGTTCAAATACCGTTATCAGGAGCAGAAATAATAGATTTTTAATTTGTGGTTTGTATGGGAGGTACCACGCACCTTTGTACAATCCCGCCCATATTAATTTGTGGTTTGTATGGGAGGTACCACGCCCCTTTGTCCAATTGGTCAAATTTTTCCATTTCCTTGTATTGTCATCGAAAATGATTAAGTGTGCAAAATTTGAGCAAAATTGGTTGAGAAAAAAGCTTTCAAAAATTGATTTCAAATTTTGTGGCACACAAACATATATAGAAAGTAACCTTATATAAAGCATGGAAAAAAAGGGGATAAAAATAGTACCAATCAAATGACCGCATCTAGAATCATGAAATTTGGAGTATACATTCGTCTGACTGTGTAGACACGGAAAATAAACTGATTTTTCGAAATTCGTACTTTATGGGGTCAAAATAGAAAAAGGGGATAAAAATAGTACCAACCAAATGACCGCAGCTAGAGTCAAGAAATTCGGAGTATACATTCCTTTGACTACGTAGACATGAAAAATAAAGTTTTTTTTCAAATTCGTACTTTCAAGGGATACAATGGGTACGGAGGGATAAAAATGGTACCAACCAAACAGCTACACTTGGAATAATGAAATTCTCTGATTGCGTAGAAACTTAAAATAAACAGATTTTTCGAAATTCGTACGTACAAATAGTACCAATCAAATGACCGCAGCTAGAGTCATGAAATTCGGAGTATACATTCTTCTGACTGCGTAGACACGGAAAATAAACGGATTTTTCGAAATTCGTACTTTCAAGGGATATAATGGTACAGAGGGATACAAATAGTACCAACTAAACGACTACAGCTAGAATGATGAAATTCTAATTGCGTAGAAACGTCAAGGGGGTAAAAATGGTGCCAATCAAATGGGCGCAGCTGGAATCATGGAAGTCGGTGGTGTATACATTCCCCTGACTGCATAGACACGCAAAATAAAAACTTTTTTCCAAATTAGTAATTTTTCTTTTACGGCAAGAATTGGTTGAATCATGAAGTTAGGTTATTTTGCACTATGTACGTCTGATAATGGATTTTCAAAATTTGTACTTTTGGAATTAAAGTAGAATGGAAATACAACCAACTGTAGCACCCACTATCTACCAATATTTATGGTATTTAAGTTTATTGAAAATATAAATATAAGAATATTTATTTTTTTATTTGAAATAAATAATTGAAATATTATATTTATTTATAAAATTATTTTTCCAATATTTGTATTTGTTTTGGTTTGGCTATATTAAAAAATTTATATTTTCCTGTAATATTACTGCACTTCTACGAAACCCGACAACCTCTGTGGAATGCAATCCATGGTGGAGGGTATATAAAGTTCGGCCCGGCTGAACTTAACGCCTTTTTTACTTGTTGTGAATATACGAAGTTTTTTCGGAATTGACTTTAGTATTGCGAAAATAGTTTTAGGAAGATACGCAGGGTCATGCATCCAAATAAAGGTAATTATGAGGTTACGTAGAAACAGTGGTTTAGGAACAGTCGCCAAAAAATCGAGAAAAATATTGAAATCCTTTTATAAAGTTTCCATAAAAAATAAAAAAATATTATTTTAGTTTTTAATAACTTGCACCCTAGCGGAGAAGATAAGGCCTATTTGAAATAACAACTATGAATAAATGTAGATGTAAAGTTGCGAATATAAAAATAAATCATTTTTTATGATTTCCCAAATTTATGGCCCAACTACTAGAATATATCAGAAAACATTATACATAGACCATCGACCAAATTACTATAACCTAGAGTACTTTAATCCAATTTTTAGCAAAATATCTATGTGTCAATATTCCATGTCCACAAAATTCCAATTTTAATTTAGCATTCCACTCCTTGCAAAAGTCAATATTCTTTGCGAGGATTTTAATTGGTTGTTTGGTAGTCTTTACTGGTACCCACTGTGTCTTTGCTTTGTGTTTTGTTTTTAGAGAATGTACAATTCAATTTTGGCTAGTTTTTATTTTTCAAATTATCAGTTTTTTTAATTTTAAAACAAGCACACTTGTAATTAACATGTTCGCAGTTCAATGCAACGTCGTTTATTTAATAAATCTTTAATTTTAGCCGTTTTAATTGAAGACCGACAACGAAACTGGGTTACAATTTGAAGCTCTTTGGAAACTCGTTTTAGGCTCATACCACACGACAACAACACCAACAACAACAACACCACCGAACCATTGCATAATTGTTTCTATTTCTGCGGGCTTAGTGGGCAAACAAAAGGTTTGCAAGCACAAACACCAACTTTTCTATATACTCGTATATATAGATATATATAAAACCATAACCATTGAACATATTTCAATTTCAATTTTTATTTCTTCTTCTTCTTTTTTAATTTATTTATTTAAGAAATCGCACCTTTTACTTTATCAAAACCGTCGTCGTCACCGCCGTCTGTTTCGTTTGTTTTTTTGGTTTTTGTTTTTTTTTTATTTTTTTGGTTTATTTTTCTTTTCTCAGCTCTGCCGAAATTTTTATCCGTTCCTTTTGCGCGGCTTAAACACCCGTTCGTTCACTCGTAATACCGTCGTTCAACTAAGACTGGGAACAGTTCGGCGCTTGGGTTTTTTATAATTTCTACCAACAAAGCCGTAGCTTTGTTAAATCTCGGCAAGCAAAAGATTTGCTTTGCTGTGCTGTGCTGTGTTTGGGTACAGAGAGTAAATAATAGTCGGAGTAGTACGATGTGCGACGTGCGAGTAGAGTGAGTGGTGGTCTTTCTTAATAAAACCCCGCACCCCTTCCCCAACAAACACAAAGTGTGAGAAATGTTTGGCTTCCACACACACTTTGGAGAATCGCAACAGTATGAATGAGCCATGGAGACACCCAGTAAACAGCGAAAATGACATTCTGAACGGTTAGAGGCGATATCCTAGAAGGACTACAGGATTTTCAAAAAAAAAAAACAAAATCGGTCAATCTCAAAAAAATGATTTTTAATTTTTTTTTTCAAAAATAATGTTGAAATTTATTAAAAAATAAACAATAATAATTAAAAAACAAACACTTGTCGATCGGTAGATCGATGATCAAAAAAAAATATTTTTTAATTTTTTTTCAAAACTGATGTTGAAATTTATTAAAAATAAATAATAATTGTTAAAAAACAAACACTTGTCGATCGGTAGATCGATGAAACGCATTTCTAACTTGGTGGCTTCGTTAAAAATTACAATTTACTGTTAAACGAAAATCTACTTTTTACTTAAGTTTTTGTTATGGAAGAACTTTTATAACTAAGAATTTCTTAAAAATTTATAATTCAAAATATAAAAATTTTTGAATTTTATTATATTTCCGAATCAATCACTTGTTGCAATACAAAGAAAATAATAAAATATATAATTTTAATAAAAAATAATATCGCTCTTGAATTTAAGACACAAAAATATATCAGATTTTTTTCGAAAATTAGTATTATTACTACGTAAGTAGGGGGCTACGAAAAATCACTCAAAAAGAACATACAACAAGTAAAAAACGTCAGTCGGCTAAACCGACTTATATGTATATACCCTCACTCTCAGAGAAGATGTGTATGGAAGGACTTAAATTTTGCTGTTTGTGGGAGATACTAGAAGTTTGTAAAAACATGATCAAATATGAAGTCATAAGGGATTTCAGGCACCGGTAACATAGGATAGAGACAATTGTGTAAGAGGTACTAGAAGGGGCTAACCACGCCCCTTATTGTAGCTCCCAGCCTAAATATATTTTATGTTTAAAGTGATTATAAAAACATTTTCAAATATCAAATTGCAAATGCTTTTGTCTATCCGTATGAATGTCATGTCGGTTTTATTGTAACTAAAGTTTATGTCACTTTGTGTGGGAGGTACTAGAAGAGGTGTGGCAATATCTCCCATATTCCACATGAATGTAATCACTATAAAAGCATTGCTAAATATCAGATTTCGCCGTATTCCGATCATCAGCATTGAAGTTATAACATCTTTAATTTTAAGTAGTTTTGAGTGATTTGTGTGGGAGGTACTGGAAGGGGCGTGACAAAAACCCGCCATATTTTGCACACTTAAAGTGATTATAAAAACATTATCTTTTGGTATTTGATAACTAATAACTAATTCTGAGTATCGATGTGGAAGTTACATTAGTTCTAATTTAACATAGGAATATGGGTCATTTGTGTGGGAGGTACCAGAAGGGGCGTGGCAATTTCGCCCATCTTCGCACTTTGAACTACTTTCGAGAGTTATCGTGTACACCAGCCAGACAGACGGACGGACGGTCAGACATGGCTCAAACACCTTAAAAAGTCGTGAAACGAATTTGGTCCAAACATACTTGGGGTCTTATGTCACTCCTTCAATGCGTTACGTTTTTTTTCTGTCCCAAATGATATATACCCTCCTACTCTGTAGAGTGAGGGTATAAAAATAAATAATAATAATTAAAAAAGCAAATACATGTCGACGCATTTCCAACTTGATGGCTTCGTTGAAAAGTATTTTTTAATAGTGATTTAGGAACAGTCTCCAAAAAATTGAGAACAAAATATATTTTTTCGAAAATAAAAATGTTGCCATGAAATGGTGGCTAGAGATAGAGATATTCTCGTACCGGTGATTGAGAAATCACGGGTAACTGCAGTGATTGGATATGACGAGTAACGGTTACTGGCAAAGTAGTTCTTTCAATGTTGTCACCGCTCAATTTTATATTTCACTATTTGCAGAAAATCACTGACATCGTTCTCTCTAGCTGAAGCAACTGCTTTCACGGCTTTCACGTACTAGGATCATTAGAAAGGGATAGAACAGGATAATAATATTTCTGTCACTCTCTATTGCATATAATAACGTGGAACTTTTTCTGTCTGCTTCGGTCTTTAATTTTAATTGCTATTTTACTTTCTCCACTTTCTATTAATTTTTCATCAATTTTGTAAAATCGCCGACTTTTGCCATTGTAAAATTTTTAAATTATTAAAAACATGGCTTCTGATCTTAGTAAAGAGAAAACAATCGAAATATGGCAGTTTTCAAGCCTACTGAAAACTTGTATGCAAGATGCAAAACTTGCAAAACAAAAATCTCATATAGGACTACAATTTCTAATCTTAAAATGCATATGATCTCCAGACACCTTAAAGAGGCTTGACTAACAAATAACAGCAAGCATGTAGATATTTTTTGCACTATGGTAGACTTTAAATTTAATAAAATCTATTACAGGTTGATTAAAATAATATTATTGATTAAACCGTGATCACGGTCACTCTTTAAAAGAACGGTGATTTACAAATCACGGTCACTGAGAACGACGTTCCCCAAAAATCACTGGATTGCCCATCACTAATGGTGGCTACGAATATTGTGAATTTATCTTTCACATAGAAGTAAGAAAAAAATATTTTTTAATTTAATTTTTGCTGACACGAAAAAATAATTTGAAAAAAGAATAGGAAAATATATTTTGTTTTATTTTTTAATAGATAATATTCTAATGCAGGTAACAATGTTTAAATGTAAATGACCTATCGATAAATGGAGACAATGACATACTTTTGTTTAAACAGCGTTAAAAACTCATTTACAAATTAGATAAAAGAATAATTTTTGTAATAGCTGGCATCTTAAAGAAGAAAACAAGGTTTATTTCAATAAAATCTAAGGATAAATGTTGAAGTTATGACCCTTGTTGTTGTCGTTGTTGTTTTAGCAGCTTTAGAGGTAGCTGAGGTGATAATCCTTAATTCCGAATTGTACTAGACTTCGTTCCGGCATGTATCCGATTATCGCGGGAACCAATGTTCATCATCGTTCTCATGTTGTCCGGCTGTTATTTGCATCTTCTTCAAGGTTGATGTTAATAGGCCTGTTTTTCTTTAAGCCGGGATAACAAGCTGCGATAACAAAAACTTTAATAAAAATTTTATTTTTCGTTCAAAATAAAAAATTATTTCTTCACATTGTCGCCAACTACAATATAAATATATGTATCAAAAGAAATTTTCAATAAAATAATTTGTGTCGACTTTATAGGACTTAGCCTCGATATCCATCATTTTGACTTACACTGGATAATTATCCAGGCTAAGTCAAAAAATCTTAACACAAAATGTTTTCACACACACATTCATATTGCTTTTGGCGACAATTTTAAAAAAGAATTTTTTATTTTGAGTGAAATTTTAACATTTTTTTAGATTTTTGTTATCGCAGCTTAGTTATCCAGTCTTAAAGAAAAACAGCCATAATGTTAAGGGAATGGGAAGTTAATCGAGTTGTACCACTATCCTCCACTAGGGGCGCTGCATTTTATGTTAACAGCCATGTTATGTATCGCTAATGGCTATTAGTTTCTTCCCTGGACCTTGAAGCAATCAAAATGTCAATTTTTATGTGAAAGTGTGGACCCTTATTGTAGATGTACATGTCGTCTTTACGTATGACTAAATCAATGTACTTCTATAAGAAGGGCCATAACTTCTACATTAATCCATAGATTTTCTTCATATAAATTTAATTTAAAATATACAGCTAGTAATTTGTAAAGCGGCTTTTCGTGATTTCTTTAAATATATGAGGGTCATAACGGTGCCCGGACTATTCGCCCATAGCCACAATGTCCAATAATTATTTTGGGCGTTATGTCCGTTTGTGGGGCGGTCATAACGCCCAAAATAATTATTTTTTTTTCGAAAACGACCACAAGCCCATTTGGCCCTGTGTTCTAGCCGCCGAACGAAATGAGCTAGGAGATACAAATTTTCTCTATATGTGTCTTATGGTTGCAGAATGGTTGGGATTGAAAATGGGCGAAATCGGCCCAGGGGGACAAATTACTCCCTATCAAGGACTGAAAATACCGCCTAATATTTAGACTATCAAAGCAATGTTTTTAATTTCTGTTATATACACTCTTGAAATTCGTTGCGTACACTCCTCTTATATCGTAAAAGCTCCAGAAAATAAATAAAAGTTTTAGCGAGCGAAATTGGACAAAAAGGGATAAAAATTGTACCAATGATACGACAACAGCTAGTAACATGAAATTTGGAATGTACATCTAATTGTGTAGATACGTAAAATAGAGAGATTTTTCAAAATTCGTACTTTTGAGGGATACAATTGGAGAAGAGGGATACAAATGGTACCAACCAAACCGCTAAGTTGAAATCATGAAATTCGGTATATACGCTCATCAGACTGTAAAGATGAGAAACAAAAAGGATTTTTCCGAAATTTGTACTTTTAGGCGTGAAAATGGGGTGAATGGGGATAAAAATGGGGTAATAATGGATTGGCATGAATCAAGCGGCTGTAATTAGAATACTGCATATCATGTATTTGCACTCGTCTGACAGCGTAAATTTTTTTCTAAATTTGTACTTTTAGGGTCAAAATTGAAAAAGTAGTCCTAATAATATTTAGGGTACATTTTTGAAGATTGCTGCCATAAAAAGGGATAAAAATTGTACATATTAAACGACAACAGCTAGAAACACGAAATTCGAAATGTGAACATTCCTCTAATAGAGTAGATACATAATATAAAAGTATTTTTTCCAAATTCGTACTTTTAAGGGGTAAAATGGGAATAGAGGGTACCAACCAAATGGCTGTACCTAGAATAATCAAATTCGGTGTATACATTCCTCTGATTGCATAGACACGTAAAATACACGGATTTTTCAAAATTCGTACTTTTTGGGGTTAAAATGAAAAAAGGGGATAAAAATAGTACCAATCAAATGACCGCAGCTAGAGTCATAAAATTTGGAGTATACATTCCTCTGACTGTGTAGACACGGAAAATAAACGGATTTTTTCGATATTCGTACTTTTTGGGGTCAAAATGGAAAAAAGGGGATAAAAATAGTACAAACCAAATGACCGCAGCTAGAGTCATGAAATTCGGAGTATACATTCCTTTGACTACGTAGACATGGAAAATAAAAGGTTTTTTCCAAATTCGCACTTTCAAGGGATACAATGGTGCAGAGGGATAAAAATGGTATCAACCAAACGGCTACACCTAGAATAATGAAATTCGGTGTATACATTCCTCTGATTGCGTAGACATGTAAAATAAACGGATTTTCGATATTCGTACTTCTTGTGGTTAAAATGAAAAAGGGTTTGAAATAATTAAAATATTATATTTATTTATATTTTTTTTTAATATTTTTATTTGTTTTGATTTGACTATATAAAAAAATTATATTTTCTGTAATATTACTGCACTTCTACGAAAATCGATATCCTCTGTGGAATGCAATCAATGGTGGAGGGTATATAAAGTTCGTCCCCGACGAACTTAACGCCTTTTTACTTGTTTTAATTCTTTCCGGCAGTTCTTATAATATTTGTGGGGCCACCAGTGAAACTTGATTATCGTTTAGAAACAACATCGGTAGCAATTCCATTTTCACCTTTTTGTAATATAAATATTAGTTCCTTCCATTCACTGTAGAGGACACCTGGTGTCAAATTCTCGCTTTTAAACAATTTTGGTTGCAATATAAGAACGCTGTAAGATCTTTTCGAGAATCATGCCTTCAACTATATCATCTGCTAATGCATTGCCTAAATCGTTTAAATAACTTTTTATTTCAATAAGATATTTCAGCATTGAATACGTACTTCCCCAACGAATCACTTGATCTATAATAGCTCCTTTCCCGACACGTCTCTTTAAAATGAAATCAATTTTTGGTGTACGTGCTGTTGCGATTACTGATATAATCTTTGCAATATTTTTCTTTTTCAATCCGTCTTGAATAGCCAAATGTAAACTGTGGACAGCACACCACATGCATTTTCAGAAATCTGATCCGAATTCTCATCATTATTATCGAGGTCAATCACAACGCTGTCGTTTTCAATATCATGCGATTCATTTACAATTTCCTTACATTTTGCTTTATTCGATACATTATGAGAAATAATGCTGTTGATTTTTGTCTAATTTGAAATCTTCAAGGGCATCATCCAATAAAATGTTCAATTTCTCACTTTTGCGTTCAGCATGTGTGTCACTGAGTGCAAACCTTTTAGTAACTCGGTTGCTGTTATTGCAGGAATAGTCGAATACAGAAATCTTAGAATTATAGGTTGCTTTGACAGGCGAATTGTAATAACTAAGGAAAGATTTTAAGAAGAAGAAATGGTTAAGGAACTTCGCTCTATATTTTTGTCAGGCCACAATATTCATCTTTATAAAAATGGGTCATTCATTTTATTTCATGATCTGCTTTAAACCACCTTACTTTGCAGTCTGTGGCAATCCCTATACAAAAGTTTCGACATTTTTAAGAAAATGTAATTGGTTTTGATTTCTTGTCATTGACAATTAGGGTTTGGGGTCCGGGAATTCCCGGGAAAATTTTTTAAATTTCCCGCGAATACGGGAAATATTAAAAAATATTTTATTGATTATTTTGAGCACTAATTTAGTTTTACTGTACAATTGGGAAATTGTATATATATATTAAATTCATATATTTACATTATTGACAATAGTAATGAACATTTCTTTACATTATATTACTGCAAAAAAAAAACTTTTTTAATTCGCTAAGTCGCTATTTTTTGCGAAACACAGCTAGGGGAATACACACTTTTTATTAGGATATTTGCAGGATTTTAATATAAATCGAAAATATCATACTAACAATACTATGGCTGACATTGTGTCAATACTTAACCCCTCGTGCTATCTCGTAGATTCTTCTGGTAAAAGAAGAAATTTAAAGTTAAACCAGTTAAATGTCTTCTTTTACCAGAAGAATCTACGAGATTAAAGGTGAAAATATTCTTAATGAAGAATTTATTTTATAATATATATAGGGAAAACATTAAAATTCTTCACCTGGAAACTTTCGAGAGAAATCTAATAGGAATAGAAATATGTATATCCTACGGTATATTTAAATGACCTTCTGTAAGAACTAATGACTGGACTATTTCAATGTTTTAATTTTTCATGAATTTATTTAATTAATATTAATTTTTTATAATGTTTCTATTCCTTTTACAGTTTAGAATATTTTCCCCCGTTGCTGTTAAATATTTTCGTCTCTAGACGAATGAATCTTCTAAATTAAAGACGTTCTCAGCCATACGAGTTATTGTTGTCAGACACTTGTGCCTATGATTTAAATGTCCAATTTTATGACAATTAGTCTAGAATAAAATATTTGTAAAATGTAAAATATTTTGGCAAACACATTGCTTTTAATTTGTAATATGTCAGTATTTTTAAAAAACACATCCGTTACTAAATATTGTTATTTTAAACCATATTGGACATACCTAAAACAAATTACTTTTCCCCGGGAATTCCCGGGAATGAAAATTTTCATTGCCGTTTTCCCGGGAAACCTCAAACCCTAATGACAATTTACAGAACTGCAGTTGAGCTCCTGTGGAAATTAGGATTATGGAAAGCAAATTGTTGTGACAATGTTCCAACAATGAACTCCAATCCTAATCTTATTACTCTGTCCGACAGTCCATATAAAACTTGAACCAAATGATATACGTCTGAAACTATAGGTGAAATAGAGTAATGTGGCGTTTTCCTTTTCTCATCCTGTTGCCCCTTAAAAGGACTACAAATTTCCAAAGGATACAATTTTTCAAAAATTATTTGTAATACTTATTGGCACCCTCTGACATCGGTATAAATGCCAAATCAATAAAGAGAATATGTGCTGAAAATACTTTAAATTTAAATCTTCTATCTGTATTACTTTAGTATTAACAAGTAAAAACGGCGTTAAGTTCGGCCGGGTCGAACTTTATATACCCTCCACCATGGATTGCATTCCACAGAGGTTGTCGGTTTTCGTAGAAGTGCAGTAATATTACAGGAAAATATAAATTTTTTAATATAGCCAAACCAAAACAAATACAAATATTAAAAAATAATTATATAAATAAATATAATATTTTAATTATATCAAACCATTATCTATTTCAAAACAAAAAATAAATATTCTCATATTTATATTTTCAAAAAGCTTAAATACCATAAATATTGGAAGATAGTGGGTGCTACAGTTGGTTGTATTTCCATTCTATTTTCATTCCAAAAGTACAAATTTTGAAAATCCATTATCAGACGTACATGTGCAAAATAACCTAACTTCACGATTCAACCAATTTTTGCCGTAAAAGAAAAAGTACGAATTTGGAAAAAAAACTTTTTATATTGTGTGTCTATGCAGCCAGAGGAATGTATACTCCGAATTGCATGACTCTAGCTGCGGTCATTTGGTTGGTACTATTTGTAACCCCTTTCTCCATTTTAACCCCAAAAAGTACGAATTTCGAAAAATTCGTCTATTTTACGTGTCTACGCAGTCAGAGGAATGTATACTCCGAATTTCCTGCGGCATTTAATTGGAACTATTTTTATCCCCTTTTTTTAACCCCAAAAAGTACGAATTTCGAAATATTTGTTTATTTTAAGTGTCTACGCAATAAGAGGAATGTATACACCGAATTTCATTATTTCAGGTGTAGCCGTTTGGTTGGTACCATTTTTATCCCTCCGTACCCATTTTATCCCTTGAAAGTACGAATTTGGAAAAAAACCTTTTATTTTTCATGTCTACGTTGTGAAAGGAATGTACGACTCTAGCTGCGGTTATTTGGTTGGTACTATATTTATCCCCTTTTTCTATTTTGACCCCAAAAAGTACAAAATTCGAAAAATCAGTTTATTTTCCGTGTCTACACAGTCAGAGGAATGTATACTCCGAATTTCATGACTTTCTACGGTCATTTGATTGGTACTATTTTTATCCCCTTTTTTCAGTTTAACCCCAAAAAGTACGAATTTTTAAAAATCCGTTTATTTTACTTGTCTATGCAATCAGAGGAATGTATACACCGAATTTCATTATTCTAGGTACAGTCATTTGGTTGGTACCATTTTTATCCCTCTATTCCCATTTTGCCCCTTAAAAGTACGAATTTGGAAAAAATGCTTTTATATTATGTCTCTACTCAGTTAGAGAATGTACACACCGAATTTCATGTTTCTAGCTGTTGTCGTTTAATATGTACAATTTTTATCCCTTTTTTGCCCCATTTCACCCCCTACAAATAAGAATCACTTTATGGTGCACGTTTTTGCTGTAGGGGGAATGCACATACCAAATATCAAGCAAATATAAACAGACATATTCAAAAAAACATGCTTAAATACTCTAAAATATTAGGGATTATTATGGGTATTTTTAATCCTTGTGAGGGAAAAAATTTTCCCTTTGGGCCGATTTCGCCCCGTTTCAATCCCAACCGATCTACGACTATAAGACACATTTATGGAAAATTTGAACGTTCTAGCTCCTTTCGTTTAGATGCTAGCGTGCTTTCAACAGACGGACGGACATGGCTAGATCGTCTTAGAATGTTATGACGATCAAGAATATATATACTTTATAGGGTCGCAGGTCGATATTTCAAGGTGTTACAAACGGAATGACAAAGTTAGTATACCCCCATCCTGGAGGTGGAGGGTATAACAACAATTTAAAATGTTGTCTCTTAAAAAGCAAGATATGAATAAAATATAAAAACTAAGGGTAAACTTGAAATATATGTTAATGCTGACCTAATACAGATAGAAGCATGCTATTTGAAGTATTTTTAATCGATATTCTCCTCTTTAATTTGACACTAATACCGTTATCATAGGGTGTGAAAAAGTATATAAAATAATTTTTTGAAAACTTGAATCCTTTGGAACATTGTAGTGCTCTGACCAAAGACAATTTGCTTTAACTATCTTTCTCTCAAGTCATGTAATATGCAAGAATGAGTTGTATAGGCTAACATAATATCCAAACGATCGTTTAAGTTCACTTTAGGCCTTACTAGCTTAATTTTTGTAAGGAATTTACTCGCTTAACAAGAAAATAGTTGTGTTGCCAGATTTTTCTTATTAATCCATTTAAGAAAAACCAATGTGTAGCAACGTTGCCACCTTCTCAAGTCTCCTTATTGTAAGCTAGTAAGCCCAATAGAATAGACCTTTTGTATGTTTATCGTTTATCAACATAATTAAAAACGAATTGTAATTGAAAATAACAAAGGCAAATTTGTGTTCGTCTTCATGCGGCTTTCAACGAAAAACGGATGACAAACCTCCTTTGAAGAGTAAGCATTTTAGGGTGCATCCTCGATGATTGGAATGCTAATAGCCTACATTAATATTACACATGTCCTTTTTTTGCGCAAAATTAAACTCATGTTAAACTTAAGTACCTGTTGTGATATCGTTTGTTATTCAATTCAATTTAATTAGCTGCTGCACTGATGTCACGTCTTTGCAGTTAAATCATCATCAAAATGATTTTCTTGACTTATTTCGTGCACACATGTCAGTATGTTACTTAGTTTTTATAAGTATTTCAAATCTCTATCTAAAGTATGAGTGTATGTTATTTTACAATTTAAAACAATAAAAGCGATTTCAATACATATGTACTTACATATTTATACATACATAGGTTATAGTGACTCAAGTCACCTGGGGAGGGATAACCAAATGGGAATTTTGGTTTTTCTGTTATACCGACTTAAACTAACTGCTAACAGTTAGTATCTATAGTAGATGGGATTTTTTTTAATAAAACAACTTTAAATGCAAATATATTCACAAAAAGCACACAATCACAAAATGTAGATTCATAATGGTTCAAATACATCAATAATTTTAAGACGATAGCGTTTTTTCAGCGATATTCAATAGCTTCTATGCATTCTTTATAATATTAATTGGTATAAAAGGTTCTGAAAATAGTAATCTTCCACAAATTGTGTGAATGTTGTTTCAACTCGAGGACTTTCTTAACTTCACTCTCGAGAGTTTTCTTCATAACCAAAGTAATGCTTGCAAAAAAGTCGTCTTAGAGCTTAATTAAACTTAAGAATGGGAATTCCGAAAGCTACCTATCTGTGTCAACAGGAGAATTTTTTTGTAAAATAACTTTAAATGAATTTAAAATTTGAACTACTGATTACTTTGACTTTGAAATTGTGATGTCAATTGGCCGCTTCTGAGCTGTGGACTATTTTCTGTGAGAAGCAATTAAGGATAAATGTTACGCAAACCATCAAGAGACAATTGAAGCGTTAAAACATGAAATCGAAGTTGCCATTGAAGAGATTCGAGCGGGAACAATAGAAAATGTATTAAAACAAGTAAGAAGGTGTTAAGTTCGACCGGGCCGAATCTTATATACCCTCCTCCATGGAGTGCATTCCACAGTATTACCAGCAGATTAAAGGATGTCGACCTTACATAGAAGCACAGTACCATATCACAGACAAAGTGATAAGAAAAGTATAAATTTTAAAGATATCCTCATTCGCCCTATTCTCCGCCCAAATGTACAAATTTCGAAAACAACCTTTTTCGAGTCTTCATAGTCAGAATGTATACACCGAATTTCATGATTTCAACTTCAGCGGTTTGGTAGGTCCCATTTTTATCCCTCTTTTTAATTATATTTCGAAAAATTCCTCCTCTATGTGTCCGCTACAATTTTTAACTGTATGAAAATAAGAAATGTAATTAATAAGCCAAGGCTACCAATATTTGTATACTATATATAATGGTTATATACTTCAATTCATAAATTAAATATAAGGGAGCAATCATAAATACCCTAAATATTGGGGGATAGAGAGTGTATTTTCAGCTACAGTCGTTTGGTTGGTTGTATTTCCATCCTATTTTAATTTCAAAAGTATAAATTTTGAAAATACCTTATCTCTCAAGTACGCAGTATAAGACAACTTCATGATTCTACCATTTTTTGTCGTAAAAGCAACAAAATAAAGTACGAATTAAAAAAAAAAATATTTTACGTGGCTATGCAGTCAGAGGAATGTATACACCGAATTCCATGATTCTATCAGCGGCCATTTTGTTGGTACCATTTTTAACCCCTTTTTCCAATTTTGTCCCCTCAAGAGTACGACTATCTAAAATCTCTTTATTTTACGTATCTACACAATTAGAGGGATGTACACACTGAATTTCATTATTCTAGCTGTATTCGTTGGTACTATTTTTATTTTATCCCCTGTAGCCATTGTATCCCTTGAAAGTACGAATTTGGAAAAACGTTTTATTTTTCGTGTCTACGCAGTCAGAGGAATGTATACTCCGAATTTCATATTTCTAGCTGCTGTCATTTTGTAGGTACTATTTTTATCCCCTTTTCCATTTGAACCCCAAAAAGTACGAATTTTGGAAAGTTCTTTTATTTTACGTGTCTACGCAATCAGAGGAATGTATATATCGAATTTCATTATTCTAGGTGCAGCCGTTTGATTGGTACCATTTTTATCCCTCTATTCCTATTTTACCCCTTAAAAGTACGAATTTGGAAAAAATACTTTTATATTATGTATCTACTCTATTAGAGGTATGTACACGCCAAATTTCGTGTTTCTATCTGTTGTCGTTTGATAGGTACCATTTTTATCCCTTTTTGTCCCATTTCGCCCCCTACAAATAAAAATCACTCTATGGTGCCCTTTTATGCTATAAAGGGAATGCGCATTGCAAATATCAAGTAAATACAAGCTAATATGTTCAAAAAACATGCTGAAATACTCTAAATATTAGAGGTATTTTCAGTCCTTGTGAGGCCGATTTCGTCCACTTTCAATTCCAACCGATCTACAACCATAAGACATATTTAGGAAAATTTTGAACCTCCTAGCTCATTTCGTTCGGCCGCTATCGTGCTTTCAACAGACAGACGGACATGGCTATATCATCTTAGAATTTTACCACGACCCAGAATATATATACTTTATGGGGTCTCCGATGAATATTTCAAGGTGTTACAAACAGAATGACAAAGTGAATATACCCCCATCCTGGAGGTGGATGGTATAAAAATGGGTTAATCGGATCAGGTACTGCCGAGCCAGTCGTGCTAGTCATATGAATGATATTGTGTTCCATTATTAAATGACAAAGTTCAACCAGTTCCAGTAAAAACAGAAATTTGAAGAAATAATCAGTACTTTCTTTATAGCCTAATTTAAAATGTTACATGGTCCACCCTATATATACCTAAAATGACAGCAACAAAGAAAGAAGAAGCTGATTCTTTTCCCGGCAAATGTGATGCAGATACGGTGTGTCAATCATCCCTAGAAACGTATCCGATAACTGATCCATCCATGACAAACACAGAATACAGTAGCTAAGATCTAGCTACGGTTTATCGACATTATCTGTTGCTGTTATTTATATATAGATTTAACTTGGTTCACAATCAGAATAATGCACACGCCGAACTTTATGATTATCTATCTGCAGACATTTTTTCGGCACCAATTTTATCCCTTTTGACCTAAAAAGTACGAGTATCGAACAATTGCATTATTTTTCGAATCTACGCAACCTGAGCGAAACATACACCGATTTTCATTGTTCTAGCTGCAGCTTTTTAATTGGTACCGATTTTATCCCTTTTCTCACCGTTTCCCCATAAAAGCAAAAATTTTTGAAAATTTCTTTGATTTTGAATGTTCATATCGAATTTCATTATTCTAGCTGCATCCATTTGGTCGGTACCAATTTTATCCCTTTTTCCAAATTTCCCCCGAAAAAGTACGAATTTTGAAAAACACTTTATTTTAAGTGTCTACTCAAATTTCATGTTTCTAGCTGTTGCTGTTCGATAGGTACCATTTTTATCCCTTTATGGTGCACATGCGTAAACGTGCCTTATCAAGTAAAGCAGACATAATCGTAAAACGTGTTTAAATACACAAAATATTAGTTGTATTTTCTGTCCTTGTTAGGGGAAAATAATTTCCCTCTGGACCGAAAAATGTGGTCGTCCTAACTGCTTTCGTTAAATGCTAGCGTGCTTTCAACAGACGGACGGACATGATCGTGTTAGAATTTTATTTTTATTTGCCTCATTTCTCTGCTATTTATAGTATTTCTAATTGGGACTTTCAATTAATTGCAATTAGGCAGAAATGTCCTTAATACTTAAGGAAATTTATAATATATATAGCAGTATTCCTTGTATTAATTCGATTTGTCTGCAAAATCAATTATTATTAGGATTTTTATACACTCCACGAGAGTATTATGTCTTTGTGCATTTCTTTGTAACACCCAAAAGAAAACAAGTTAGACCCATCGTTTATTATACAGATCGGCTTAGAATCACTTTCTGAGTCGATTTAGCAATGTCCGTCTGTCTATCTATTGTTGTAATCAAATTATAGGTAGCAATTATAGTCCGATCTTAACAAATATTGGCACAACTAAGTTTTGTGGATCCAGGACGAACGCTATTTAATTTGAGGGAAATCGGTTCAGATTTAGATATAACCCCCATACAAATGACGCTCCCGATTTGAAATTTTCCGCTCTAGAAACCTCATATTGTACTCGATTTTCTTTAAATTTGGCACAACATCTTTTAATCTAACTAGAAACACCTATGCAAAAATTGGGTAAGATCGGTTCAGATTTAGATATAGCCCCCATACAAATGTCGGTACCGATTTAACATTTTCCGCTCTAGAAACCACATATAGTACCCGATTTTCTTTAAATTTGGGACAACATCTTATAATCAAACTAGAAACACCTATGCAGAAATTTGGTAAGATCGGTTCAGATTTAGATATAGCCCCCATACAAATGTCGCTCCCGATTTAACATTTTCCGCTTTAGAAACCACATATTGTACCCGATTTTCTTTAAATTTGGCACAACATCTTATAATCCAACTAGAACTAGAAATTTGGTAGGATCGGTTCAGATTTAGATATAGCTCCATACAAATGTCGCTCCCGATTTGACTTTTTCTGCTGTAGAAACCACATGTTTTAACAGATGTTCTTCAAAGAGCCACATATTCTGCTCGATTTTCTTTAAATTTGGCACAACATCTTATAATCTAATTAGAAACACCTGTGGCTAAAGCTGGCTAGATCGGTTCAGATTTAGATATAGCCCCCATACAAAAAAATGTCGCTCACGATTTGACTTTTTCCGCTCTAGAAACGACTTATTGTACCAGATTTTCTTTAAATTTGGGACAATATCTTATAATCCAACTAGAAACACCTATGCAGAAATTGGGTAAGATCGGTTCAGATTTAGATATAGCCCCCATACAAATGTCGCTACCGGTTTGACTTTTTCCGCTCTAGAAACCCCATATTATACCCGATTTTCTTTCAAATTGGCACAACAGCTTATAGTCCAACTAAACAAAACTGTGGTGAAAGTGGGTAAGATCGATTCAGATTTAAATATAGCCCAAATACAAATGTTGCTCCCAAAAGTTTAACCGATTTTGGCCAAACTATACATTTTATATTTCACCTATTTCGTTCCAGGTTTCAATATATCCTCATACAAATGTCCTTTCCGATTTAACATTTTTTGTCAAACACATACATTTACAGGATACAAAAATCCTTCCCGATTTCACTTTTTCACCGAATTGAATTGTATTCGGATAGAAAGTGGAGTATAGTTAGCCTTTCCTTACTTGTTTTGCATAGTTCCTGTAAATGAAGTCCGATTTGGATAAAATTTAGCTTGAGAAATTTGTTCTTCCTTTTCAGAAGTAATTCGCTTTTTGGGACAAAAAATCCGACTTTTTGCACTAAATGTATCCTATCATTAAACCTTCAACCATTCTAAATATGTATTTTATTCCTCCAAGGCTTTCAAAGGAAAAAGGTTATATTGGTCCAAAGTCAAAAACTTTTTCAAAAATGGTATTTTTTTAATAAATATTTATTACAAATAAACTTTATTTGACACAAACACAATTTTGGCGCCATAATAAAGCTAAGAAGCCACATTTTCTATTAAAATAAATTGCAGTGAAAAATCTATTAAAATTTGAGAGAAACAGTTCAACAAAGTCAGAAAAAGAAAGTACGATTTTTCAATTTTCAAAATCTGAAAAAGGTGAAAATCTATAATACGAAAAAAATTCTGCGCATCATGAACAAATGTGTAATGTTAACGAAAAACAAGTAAAAACGGTGTTAAGTTCGCCCGGGCCGAACATTATATACCCTCCACTATGGATTGCATTCCACAGATGATGTCGATTTTCGTAGAAGTGCAGTAATATTACAGGAAAATATAATTTTTGTTATATAGCCAAATCAAAACAAATAAAAATCTTAAAAATATAATTTTATAAATAAATATAATATTTTAATTATTTCATACCATTATTTATTTAAAATCAGAAAATAAATATTCTTATATTTATATTTTCAAAACGCTTAAATACCATAAATATTGGTAGATAGTGGAAACTACAGTTGGTTGTATTTCCATTCTATTTTAATTCCAAAAGTACAAATTTTGAAAATGCATTATCAGACGTACATAGTGCAATATAACCTAACTTCATGATTAAACCAATTTTTGTCGTAAAAGAAAAAGTACGAATTTTGAAAAAAAAAAACTTTTTATTTTGCGTGTCTATGCAGTCAGAGGAATGTATACACCGAATTCCATGATTCCAGCTGCGCCCATTTGGTTGGTACCATTTTTAACCCTCCGTACCCATTGTATCCCTTGAAAGTACGAATTTGGAAAAAACCTTTTATTTTTCATGTCTACACAGTCAGAGGAATGTATACTCCGAATTTCATGACTCTAGCTGCGGTCATTTGATTGGTACTATTTTTATCCCTTTTTGTTTATTTTAATCCCAAAAAGTACGAATTTTTAAAAATCCGTGTATTTTACTTGTCTATGCAATCAGAGGAATGTATACACCGAATTTCATTATTCTAGGTACAGCCGTTTGGTTGGTACCATTTTTATCCCTCTATTCCCATTTTACCCCTTAAAAGTACGAATTTGGAAAAAATACTTTTATATTATGTATCTACTCAATTAGAGGAATGTACACACCGAATTTCGTGTTTCTAGCTGTTGTCGTTTAATATGTACCATTTGTATCCCTTTTTTGCCCCATTTCACCCCCTACAAATAAGAAACACTTTATGGTGCACGTTTTTGCTATAAGGGGAATGCGCGTACAAAATATCAAGCAAATATAAACAGACATACTCAAAAAACATGCTTAAATACGCTAAAATATTAGGGATTATTATGGGCATTTTTAGTCCTTGTGAGTGAAAAATTTTTCCCTTTGGGCCGATTTCGCCCCATTTCAATCACAACCGATCTACGACTATAAGATGCATTTATGGAAAATTTGAACATTCTAGCTCCTTTCGTTTAGATGCTAGCGTGCTTTCAACAGACGGACGGACATGGCTAGATCGTCTTAGAATTTTATGACGATCAAGAATATATATACTTTATAGGGTCTCAGGTCGATATTTCAAGGTATTACAAACTGAATGACAAAGTTAGTATACCCCCATCCTGGAGGTGGAGGGTATAAAAAAATGAAAATTTTACTTTTCTTTAAGATGGAAAAATACGAAAAGTAGTCAACCGATTTTGAATGTTAGTATCTTCTCGTCTAATTTCAATTGTTTACAGAACGCAAAAATGTTTACTACACTCAAAATGTTTACTACACTACACTGAAATAGCAGATTTTCTGCTGAAATAGCAAACAGTCGTTTGCTGTATTTAGCAATAAAGAAAAAACGCTATCTTGAAACTTTAAGAATATGTACAGAACAGCATGGCCAGTTGAATATGCATACTATCAACACTTTTAAGAATAAAGTTTATTATAAGACAATTTATTACCACTGAAAGATATTGCGATTGTCTTTTTATTGATACGCCTATTGTCCCAAGCTAATATAAAAGAAAATTCGAGATAAACTCGTTTTCGCCGTCAATCTGAAAGGCTTTTAAATTATGAACGCTTATTTTTATCTATTTTTATATTTTAATTAACAGCAGCCACTTTTTAGCAGACCGCAAACTCTTTAGCAGTGAGAATGCTGATGCAAGATTGCTGAGAAACTGCTGTTATGGAAGAAAAGCTGCTGTAATAGCAGAAAATTGTCTGTTAATAACAGACTTTTTTCTCTAAGTGTAGGACAAAAGTTATAGAAATTTAGCCGATGGATTTTGGTTCTGAACCACTGTCCGTCGATCATTTTAGGAATATATTTGGATTTAAAGTTATTTATAAAACTTCCCCATTTACAATTCTAGTTCTTTTAGAATCTTTGAATCCTCAACAAAAATTCCAACATCCGAGAACGCGGTAACCTTCTCCAGAAATTCTGGAAAAAAAACCTCACACACACACACATACATATGACATTTTTATTTTCAAAACTAATTTAAGGTTATTTTTTAAAATACTTTTAATGAGTTTTTTCGTTTTGATTCAAATAATTAAATTTAACTGCGCAAAACGCTCGTATTCGTATTAGTCGGTGACTTTATTACTTCGGAAACCTTAGACATAAAATCACACAGTATTCTAAGCGAAAACCCCGAAACCCTAACAAATTCCCATCGGAACTTTGTCATTTTATGGCTGAAGTTTAAATATCCGTAAAACAATCATATGAACAGCAAATTACAGAAGAAGAAGAAAAAAAACAGAGGCTACAGTCAGAGATAATTGTGGTTGATTTTGTTGTTTTTGAAAATTTGTGTTTTGTGTGTGACGTGTATATTTTCTGTTGCTGTTTCTTTTTTGATTTGTTAACAATTATGTGTTAACAATTTCCAGCCAAAACCCAATGCCTGTCTGTCTGTCCCTTAAGTGTTAACTTTTTCATGCAGTCATACTGTTGCTGTTCGACAATTTCGTTTTGTCCAGAAAACAATGGATTTTTTTCAAAACACGAAAAAAGCCTAAATACCTCCAAAAACCTTAACAATGGCAAATAATTTGTTAAGAATTTACTGAACAAATATATATATATGTATATTTATGTTAGCATGCAAGATTCGGAGGAAGGTTCGCATACAGCCAGTATGAATGGCACATATTGAGATATTCGGCCAAACCACAATTTGGACTTTAAATAAATATTGTACAATATGCACCACAAAAAAAAGATTTTATATGTATGAACCTGACCTTGGCTGCCGATCTTGCAGGTTTCTGAACTTGGCTTGTATTTGATTTTATACAAACGCTTATTTTCAATACTACTCCTCTGTACTGAAATATTTTAATGTATTGGGATTTTTTCTCAAAATTGTTGCTTTAGGAAAAACCACATGGTAGCCTTTTAACTCTGACTCGATGTCGCCGAGCTTAACTGTTACGTGCCAAATTCCAATGGGATCTGGCATTTGAAATCGAGTTTCGCATGCAGTCTGAAAAGGCTATTATAGCGATCAAGCAATTTCAGCTCAAGTTCGATTAACAAATGTGAAATTTGTGTGGGATCTGACATTTGTAAATCGATTAAAGATATTAGTTCACTGTCTTTGTAAAAAGGAGAAGAGAAAATTTTAGTTTTGAAGGATAGCCACCCAAAGACTGGGCATAAATGACAAAAGTAATTTGTCCGATATTGCTTTGCTATATCCTTTAAGTGAAGTGACATAAGTCACTCGCTTAACAAGAAAGTAGCTTACTACTCTCTTAGTTACAGAGTAAGGTGGTGCTCTATTTTTATACCCTCCACCACTAGGATGGGGGTACATTCACTTTGTCATTCCGTTTGTAACACCTTGAAATATTCATCGGAGACTCCATAAAGTATATATATTCTGGGTCGTGGTAAAATTCTAAGACGATATAGCCATGTCCGTCTGTCTGTTGAAAGCACGATAGCGGCCGAACGAAATGAGCTAGGAGGTTCAAATTTTTCCTAAATGGGTCTTATGGTTGTAGATCGGTTGGGATTGAAAGTGGACGAAATCGGCCCAGAGGTAAAAATTTTTCCCTCACAAGGACTGAAAATACCCCTAATATTTTGTGTATTTCAGCATGTTTTTTGAACATATTAGCTTGTATTTACTTGATATTCGCAATGCGCATTCCCTTTATAGCATAAAAGGCCACCATAGAGAGATTTTTATTTGTAGGGGGCGAAATGGGACAAAAAGGGATAAAAATGGTACCTTTCAAACGACAATAGATAGAAACACGAAATTTGGCGTGTACATTCCTCTAATAGAGTAGATAAATAATATAAAAGTATTTTTTCTAAATTCGTACTTTAAAGGGGTTAAATGGGGCAAAAGGGATAAAAATAGTACCAACCTAACGGCTGCACCTAGGATAGTGAAATTCTATATATACATTCCTCTGATTGCGTAGACACGTAAAATAAAATTACTTTCCAAAAAGGATAAAAATAGTACCTACCAAATGACAGCAGCTAGAATCAAGAAATTCGGAGTATACATTCCTCTGACTGCGTAGACACGAAAAATAAAACGTTTTTTTCCAAATTCGTACTTTCAAGGGATACAATGGCTACAGGGGATAAAAATAGTACCAACTAAACGAATACAGCTATGATGAAAATGATGAAATTCAGTGTGTACATCCCTCTAATTGTATAGATACGTAAAATAAAGAGGTTTTAGATAGTCGTACTCTTGAGGGGGCAAAATTGGAAAAAGGGGATAAAAATGGTACCAACAAAATGACCGCTGATAGAATCATGGAATTCGGTGTGTACATTCCTCTGACTGCACAGCCACGTAAAATATTTTTTCCCCAAATTCGTTTGTTGCTTTTACGACAAAAAATGGTAGAATCATGAAGTTGTCTTATACTGCGTACGTGAGAGATAAGGTATTTTCAAAATTTATACTTTTTAAATTAAAATAGGATGGAAATACAACCAACCAAACGACTGTAGCTGAAAATACACTCTCTATCCCCCAATATTTAGGGTATTTATGATTGCTCCCTTATATTTACTTTATGAATTGAAGTATTATATCCATTATATATATAGTATACAAATATTGGTAACCTTGGCTTATTAATTAAATTTCTTATTTTCATACAGTTAAAATTTGATGCGGACATTCTTCTTGTAGCTTGGAAGCACCCCAAAGAAAATAAATGTTTTAGCGGGCGAAATGGGACAAAAAGAGATAAAATATGGTACCAATGATACGACAACAGCTAGAATCATGAAATTCGGTGTGTACATCCCTCTAATTGCATAGACACGTAAAATAGAGGGATTTTTTGAAATTTGTACTTTTAAGGGATATAATTAAAAAGATGGATAAAAATGGGACCTACCAAACCGCTGAAGTTGAAATCATGAAATTCGGTGTATACATTCTCACTATTAAGACTTGAAAAAGGTTTTTTTCGAAATTTGTACATTTGGGCGGAGAATGGGGATATCTTTAAAATTTATACTTTTCTCATCACTTTGTCTGTATCTGAAAATGCTTCTTTCTAATGGCGACTGACAATCGTCTAATATTTAGTCATGTTCACTTTCACAATTTCAGCATTTTATTTATATTTAGTAGTCGATTTTAAACAGTGCGCATAAGTATACATTATAGTTTGAAATAGTAAACAAATATAATAATGTGCATAAAAATATCACAATTTTCGTAATATGGTTCTGTGCTTCTATGTAAAGTCGACATCCTTTAATCTGCTGGTAATACTGTGGAATGCACTCCGTGGTGGAGGGTATATAAGATTCGGCCTGGCCGAACTTAACGCCTTCTTACTTGTTATCTCTGATTTGTTTAAATAAAACCAATGGATAAAAATGTTGCCACCCTATCAAGTTTGGATTCACTTCTCTTCACTTCAAATGCTTCAAAACTTTCTCTAGGGCTCCATGGGATCGAGCCCCAAATATCGACTTTATTTTCGTTGTTAATCCTAACGAGATAAGTTCATTTTATAGCCACGCCCCATAAACTGCTCTTCAGCCGGCATTTGCGAACGAAAGTTTTTCGACAAATTTTGTGAAGAACAACTCCAATTGGATTGCAAAACATAGCCGTGTATGTTCGTTCATTGCAAGTACATATCCGTAAATATTGGCCCTTTAAATGTTTGCAGTGGTCGTCAATATTTAGGGGAAACCGTATTATTCGATTTCCTTTCTGGCAATATCGCCGATTTATCATCCGGATGTATTGCTTTCGTATTGCCTTGGCGCATCGCCCTGGCCTATGTGAGGTAACTTCCGCAATACGAATATGACTGTTGCCGCAATATTATTTTTCTTCTAGACGATACGATTTCGAATCGTTTTCGTATTACTTTGCTTGTTGTATGTACATTAGGCTGGGTCGCCATCCATACAAATGGAAAAACAAGTTCCAGTCACACCACAAAACAGAAGTTTGGATTATTTAATGAGGATTTGCAAAATATTTCGTTCCTAGATCAAGCCATCTGTAAGCTAAACGCTCCTGAAAATAACCCTAAAAATCATGTTTTTCTGCTGTAATTTTTTTGTGTTACATTTTTTCCCAATTTTTTCTGAAATAATAAACACTTGAAAGCAGGTCGAGCTATTGTACGTTTATAGTAATTTTTGTGGATTTTCACTGTGACTACTGAAAACTTTTTCGTATTTGGTTGTATATTTTATAAAAAATAAATAGCTGCAATCAATACATTTCGAATGATGCCTAAATGATGAATATTGGAATGAAATTGATGGCGCAGGGCTCATTTTTGTAAAAAGCGTTTGAAAATTTTGGCTGTGAAAACCATCGCCCGCATTAAATTACTTCACAAAAATGTAGTCAGTGACGTGATTTTTCGTCCGATATTCATCATTTAGGCTTCATTCGAAAGGTATTGATTCCTCCTATTTATTTTTCAGTACATCTCTTACAAAATGTTTCCAATAAATATGAGTTTTTAGTTGTCACCTTGAAAACCCACAAAAAATCAATATAAACGCCCAATATAACAATGAGTTATTATAAGACAAGAATACAAACTTTTATTTAAAGTGCTTCCAAGGGTCTATTAATTCAGAAAAAAATGTTGGTCAAAAATGCAACATAAAAAAATACACGGGAAAAACATGATTTTTAGAGGTGTTTTTAGGAGCATTTAGCTCACAGAAGGCTTGTCCCAGTGACGAAATATTTTGTAGATCATCTTTAAACAACCGCTGAAATTTATTTTCGTGACTCATCCTAATGTACATATGTATGTATTAATATTTAGAACATCTCTTCATTTATATTTCATTTTTAAATGAAAAAAAAAAAAAAACTTAACTGGTTGACAGTCCAAGGTAGAAACAGAGGATTGCCGCACACGTCCATTAGGGGTGGGATAGTGCACGACTTTTCGATTTGGATATGCTGGAACCCCCCATTTTGTGAGGTTCGGGAAAAAACGAATGAGCCAAAAAATGGGGGTGGTAGGGTGAGTGTACGAGGGTCCTCATCGAGGTCAAAGGTGAGGGAAATAGAAATATTACATCTTGTCACAGTTGCTACCGAAAGAGCCGTTGCATTAATAGATGACTATAACAATGTGCATTTGGTACATTTGACTCCCCTAGAGTGGTGGGAGCAAATTAAATACAAATTTTACTTTTTTTACGGGAGCCCCCTTAAGCATTATAAGAAGTATAACAAATTTTCCCTTAAGTGATAGGTGGTAGATATGTTTGGAAAAATGTTGAGGAGGGAAAATTATTGGGGGTCAGTATTACACTTCCCCACTAGGGTCTACTGCTTGGCAGTTTTGGGCCTTTCTTTCAAAAAAATATAAAAAATTTATAAATGTAGGTGGTCCCCACTTTAAGGGTTGAAGATAGAGAGATGGTCCCCACCTTAAGGTATGTCCTGAGAAAATATTGGGGGTTGGTCATACATTTGAGTCCACTAGGGGCCTCCTTGGAGCAGTTAGAGTGGTGGTAGCACATTTGATAAAAAAGTTTTTGTATGGGAGCCCCATTAAGGAGTGGGGGTAGGGGGTAAGTTTGTTCGGAAAAAAATTGGGGAGAATAAATTAGTGTAGGTCGGTCTTACATTTAACTCCTCTGGGGATGACTCCGAGGCAATTTTGGGCCTTACTGTATTAACAAAAATTATAAAAAATTCGTATGGGGACCACCCTAAGGGTTGACGATAGGAGGTAAATATGTTCAGAGAAAATGTGGGGGTAGAAAAAATATTGGCGGTCGGTCATACATACTCCACTAGCGACCTCCTTGGGCCAGTAAGAGCGGTGGGAGCAAATTTTATAAAAAAAAAATTGTATGGGAGCCGCCCTAACGAGTGGAGACAGGGGGTATATGTGCTAGAAAAAAATGTTGGGGAGGGAAAATTTATGGGGGTCGGTCTTACATTTAACTCCTCTGGGGATGACTCCGATGAGGACCCTCGTACACTCACCCCACCACCTCCATTTTTGGCTCATTCATTTTTTTCCGAACCTCACAAAAAAGGAGGTTCCAGCATATCCAAATCGAACTCCTAAAATTCCCATTCAACACTATCCCACCCCTAACGTCCATTCACAAGAGCTTTAGCATTGGCAACATAAATATGTTTTTTTTCAATACACATTGTTCAATTTCAATCGGAGCTATTTAAGTTGAATTTGAATTCAACAGAAAACAGCAGTCGTAACTATTCCGAAACTGACCACGTCTTTGCGTTGATTGATACCAATTCATCCTCACCAAATCATTTTTTTAACATTTTATATTTAGCATGTAAATAAAAATCTTGTCGAAAATAATTGCGACTTTTTGGCGTCCAGTGTATATTCCTTTTAGAGTCTGCGGAGAAATGTTGAGGAAAGAAAAGCCCATAGTGAGGCTTATAAATACATTATTGGTTTCAGATTTCATAATACTTCTTCCAGAGCCATAAAGAATTGAATTGATTGATTATGCGTTGTTTAACTTATTTGGTGGTACTGACTGACACAAATTGCAGCTTTCTTCGTGCATTCGAAGGGTGTGAAGATAAATTCGTAAGTTAAACACGTCCCACACCTAAGACACACACCAATTTAGCTTGTGGAACGTATTTAAAAAATATTAAAAAAAAAAACACTAAAAATAATAAAAATAAAAGGAATTATGTAATTATTTTTTAACAATATTTTCCGTTACAATTATTTGAATGCATCAAATCAGTCCAAAGTCCAAAAACTATACAAAATAGGCCATTTTAGGCCATGTATTGTTGTGACATTGAAGAGCCGATATCTCGAAAACTAGAATACATGAATCGGGTATTCCATAGGCAATTATTTAGCCCTTAATAAGGATAATATTTTCCAAAAAAGTCCTGGTCCAAATTCCGTTTGAGATCGGAGATATATATGTTTTTCAGATATCGGGTGTATATATATCGAATTTTGATTGTCCGATATCTCGAAAACTAGAATACATGAATCGGGTATTCCAAAGGCAATTATTTAGCCCTTGGTAAGTAGAATATTTTCCAAAAAAGAGTTGGTCCAAATTCCGTTTGAGATCGGAGATATATAGGTTTTTCAGATATCGGGTGTATATACATCGAATTTTGATTGCCCGATATCTCGAAAACTAGAATACATGTAAGTAGAATATTTTCCAAAAAAGAGTTGGTCCAAATTCCGTTTGAGATCGGAGATATATAGCTTTTAAGATATCGGGTATATATATATCGAATTTTGATTGTCCGATATCTCGAAAACTAGAATACATGAATCGGGTATTCCAAAGGCAATTATTTAGCCCTTGATAAGGATAATATTTTCCAAAAAAGTCCTGGTCCAAATTCCGTTTGAGATCGGAGATATATAGGTTTTTCAGATATCGGGTGTATATATATCGAATTTTGATTGTCCGATATCTTGAAAACTAGAATACATGAATCGGGCATTCCAAATGCAATTATTTAGCCCTTGATAAGGATAATATTTTCCAAAAAAGTCCTGGTCCAAATTCCGTTTGAGATCAGAGATATATAGGTTTTTCAGATATCGGGTGTATATACATCGAATTTTGATTGCCCGATATCTCGAAAACTAGAATACATGAATCGGGTATTCCAAAGGCAATTATTTAGCCCTTGGTAAGTAGAATATTTTCCAAAAAAGAGTTGGTACAAATACCGTTTGAGATCGGAGATATATAGCTTTTAAGATATCGGGTATATATATATCGAATTTTGATTATCCGATATCTCGAAAACTAGAATACATGAATCGGGTATTCCAAAGGCAATTATTTAGCCCTTGATAAGGATAATATTTTCGAAAAACGTCCTGGTCCAAATTCCGTTTGAGATCGGAGATATATAGGTTTTTCAAATATCGGGTGTATATATATCGAATTTTGATTGTCCGATATCTTGAAAACTAGAATACATGAATCGGGTATTAAGATATTGGGTATATATATATAGAATTTTGATTGTCCGATATCTCCGATCTCAAACGGAATTTGTACCAACTCTTTTTTGGAAAATATTCTACTTACCAAGGGCTAAATAATTGCCTTTGGAATACCCGATTCATGTATTCTAGTTTTCGAGATATAGGGCAATCAAAATTCGATGTATATACACCCGATATCTGAAAAACCTATATATCGCCGATCTCAAACGGAATTTGGACCAACTCTTTTTTGGAAAATATTCTACTTACCAAGGGCTAAATAATTGTTTTTGGAATACCCGATTCATGTATTCTAGTTTTCGAGATATCGGACAATCAAAATTCGATATATATACACCCGATATCTGAAAAACCTATATATCTCCGATCTCAAACGGAATTTGGACCAACTCTTTTTTGGAAAATATTCTACTTAACAAGGGCTAAATAATTGCCTTTGGAATACCCGATTCATGTATTCTAGTTTTCGAGATATCGGGCAATCAAAATTCGATATATATACACCCGATATCTGAAAAACATATATATCTCCGATCTCAAACGGAATTTGGACCAGGACTTTTTTGGAAAATATTATCCTTATCAAGGGCTAAATAATTGCCTTTGGAATACCCGATTCATGTATTCTAGTTTTCGAGATATCGGCTCTTCAATGTCACAACAATACATAGCCTAAAATGGCCTATTTTGTATAGTTTTTGGACTTTGGACTGATTTGATGCATTCAAATAATTGGAACGGAAAATATTGTTAAAAAATAATTACATAATTCCTTTTATTTTTATTATTTTTAGTGTTTTTATTAAAAAAAATATTTTTTAAATACGTTCCACAAGCTAAATTGGTTTGTGTCTTGGAACGTATTTAACTTACGAATTTATCTTCACACCCTTACACAAACGAACCTAAAACCTTGAAAAAATCCTAACACAAATTAAACACTTCACACATGTACATTGTATATTCATCCTTCCATCCTTCTTAAACAAAAGTTTACGTATATTTATTCTTAATCATTTCACAATTATTATAATTTCAACAATATATTTTTTTCTTTTCATTTAATAAAAAATAACTTAGTACTAAAACTAATGTTTTTATGGGACTACAAAAAAATTACAGAACTTTACTTAATTGTTCATTTTGGTATCATTGTATATAGTATGCACTACATCATCATCATTATATGTGTGGAATGAAAACATTTTACTCCCAACACACACACTTTCTTTTGCATATGAATTAAAATTAGGAAATTAAAAAGAATTACACTCACACAAAAACATCATGTCATTTGCGGTACATTTGATCAGATCCTTGCGATACTTATGGAACAAACGATTCTAGCTAGCTAGCTATTATATAAACATACAATATTTACATACATAATTCTGGGAAAAAATTAAGTACTGTTGTTTTTTTGTTTTTGTTTTAAATAGGCATATAAAAAATATATGTATATCGGTTTTTTTATATATATCTATATGTACATACATACACAAAGTTTTTTTAGGTTTAGGTTATTTGTCTTCATTATTTTTAATTGTTTTTTCTCTATTAAATTACAAAACACTTTCTTTTCTTTTATTTTTGTTTGATTTCTACTTATGTTTAACTACAGAAACTTTATTCAGGCACTTTTGTTAGGAGATAATTCCGATTTCAACTGGGAATTTGAAATGTTCGTTTCATTGCAAACATACAATGTATGGCCTTTGTGGTTGAAAATCTAAATGTTGGTTTTTATTTCTTGACATACTTTTGTTTCTTTTTTTTTGTTTTATTAAAAAATACAAATACAATATTCAGACATGTTGTTGTTTTTGCTGTTCTACTGTTCTATAATAAATTTACTTAATTGCTAAAATCGTCATAAGGACAATTTGTCAGTTATTAAGCCTTTTGTAGTATTTTCTAAATATCACGCTATGCGACAAGCATTGGCATACTCCACAGCATCATGTAACGTGGGAAAGATTTCGAAAGGCCCCTCGCCCAGCACCATACTATGCACCAGACTATCGTACACCCGATCGGTGGGTGTGGCCAAGAATATGCGCACTCCTCGCTTCTCCAGTTCTTGCTTAACATCGGATAGCAAGCGACAGCCGGCAACATCGATGTGACCCAACATACTGAAATCCACGACCAAGTAACGGAAAGACGAATTGAGGTGGTTAAGTGCGTTTGTGCCGCCATTGAGGTTAGCCGAACCATTTTGCGAAATGGGCATATATGAGGCACGGCGTATTTGCTCGTTGTCAATGCCCAACGCCTTGTAGAGGGCTTTACGGAAATACATGGAGGTGGCAAAGTTCAGGGAACCGGCATAACGGAATATCTTTGTGTCGGGCACTTCGAAAGCGTTGCGATGATGATTCATGTCCACATAGACAGCTGAGGCCTCGGGTATATAGCCGAGTAGGCAGGAATATGGTTTCAAGCCTTTGATGTAGAGCGACAGGAGAGATATGCAGACACCAATAAGAAGACTAAAAAGAAAGAGAGACAAAGAAAATGATATAGAGAAATGGGAGATCATTTTAGAATAAGGATGTAGATCTTCGAGAAGAAGAAACAGATATTGGCGGTTATTTCTCTAAAAATTCTAATTTTTTGGTATTTATATTCCATTTTTTGGGAATCGTGGGACTTTCGATCGAAATTAACGAATGACGGCCCCATTTTTTCTAAAAAATCAAAATTTGGCAATCGTGGGACTTTTCGATCAAAATTAACGAATGGCGGGCCCATTTTTTTTTCTAAAAAAATCAAAATTTGGGAATTGTGGGATTTTTCGATAGAAATTAACGAATGGCGGCCCCATTTTTCTAAAAAGAATCAAAATTTTGGGAATTATTTGGGAGTTGTGGGATATATTTATATGAGGTTTGCAGTCGTGTTACTTTTGAGAAACAAGTTTTTATGATACCTCATATAAAAATCTGACAAATCCCAAATAAATCCCAAAAAAATGATTTTTAGATAAATAACCCACATTCATTAATTTCGATCGAGGATTAGAAGAAAAAAATAATTTTAGCAGCTGTGTCCGTAGATATTAATTAAGTTTTTACTTTTGAAATCGGTACTTTTGGTTTCGTGATTAATCGTCACATTTTTTTATGAGTATTGCTCATATTCTAGTGATACGAAAAATAAACTTTTTATAAAAAAGTTATACCATTTTGGAACTTCATAACATGCAAAACTAAAAATTTCATAAAAAATTATTTTTCTTAGAAAAACATTCAAATTGAACATTGCTTGCGTAACATCTATAAAAGTTAGATATCGTAACGAAATTTTTGGTATTATGTAGAATATTTGTGTACGAAAATAATGTATTAATAGTTTTTACATTTTTGTCCAACAAAATGCCCAAATTCCCGGAATGGGAAAAATATGTTCCAAAATTTGTGTTTTTTAACTAAAATATTCGCCATTTCTTTATATACCACAGGGATGTGATAATACTTCTTGAGTAAGAAGTCAACATATGAGGCTAATAAAATTTTCTAATCGGTGCATTGCGATTTAAATTTGCTTTGGGAATTTTTGATAATTTTTTTTTGTATTACAAAATTGGCAATTTTAGAGTGAACCTATCGCAGAGGTCCGTTGGCTAAAATGATTCAAGCAGCACATTAAACTCTTGTAAATTAAGTGTTCTTTACGTTAAATAACAGTAATTTGCACCTTTAGAAAGAAAGAAAAATAATGTTGTCGCCTTTTTTGAGGAAAAACACGTAAAATATGAGACTCTTTTGGGAATTTTGCCTTTAGAAGTGTATTCTTTGAACTAGTTTATTTAAAATTTTATAAGCAACCCAACAGTGAAATAAAATAACCTTATATACCCTTAAAGGAGCCTCGTTTGTTTCTAGGTTCGATAAAATAATCTTTAATAACCTTATATACCCTTAAATGAGCCTCGTTTGTTTCTAGGTTCGATAAAATAATCTTAAATAACCTTATGTACCCTTAAAGGAACCACGTTTCCTTAAAGGAGCCTCGTTTGTTTCTAGGTTCGATAAAATAATCTTAAATAACCTTATATACCCTTAAATGAGCCTCGTTTGTTTCTAGGTTCGATAAAATAATCTTAAATAACCTTATGTACCCTTAAAGGAACCACGTTTCTTTCTAGGTTCAATAAATAACCTTATATACCCCTTTAAGGAGCCATGTTTGTTTTGAGGTTCGATATTGTCACAGACCCCTAAAGGAATCACGTTTGTTTTAAGAAGCTATATTACTACAGACCCTTAAAAGAAGGCACGTTTGTTTTGAAATTATATTTGCTACAGACCCCTCAGAGAAGGTACGTTTGTTTTGAGGTTCGATGTTGCTACAGACCCCTTAAAGTGGCCAAATTTCCTTTGAGATTCTATATTGCTATAGACCCCTAAAAGAGCCACTTTTGTTTCAAGGTTCCTTAGTGCTACAGACCCCTTAAAGGTGCCACGTTTGTTTTGATGTACTACATTGCTACAGACCCCTTAAATGAGCATCGTTTGCTTTGAGGTTCTATGTTGCTACAGACCCCGTAAAGGAGCCAAGTTTGTTTTGATATTACTACAGACCCCTTATTACTACAACCCCCTTGATCAATACGATTAAAGCAATTGCAGGTTCGAAAATGTTACAGACCCAAAGAAAATATAAATTTTAATGAAACTACCTCTTCAATTTTAAACTAAGAGTGCTACGGTTTTCCAATGAGACGTACCCCCAGATAATAAGTTATCATTAGAACGCGGATTTCTATACAAAATCATATTTTAAAAGGATATAATTGAATGGCGACTTTGAAGTGTTTTAATCGCAAAAATGATTTTCATGAAAAAAAAACAAGTAAGAGAAGACTAAAGTCGGGCGGGGCCGACTTTAGGATACCCTCCACTTTCGTTCCGAATTCTATTCAATTCGGTAAAAAAGTGAAAACGTGAAGGATTTTTGTATGTTTCCTAATTGTAGGCTGATATGACCTGACTCAATTTGTCAAATCGAGAAGAATATTTGTATCGGGGCTATATCCACACATGGAATGATGTGACCCATTTTCACTTTTTCCAGTTCAAGTATAAGGTATTATGCTCAATTTGAAGAAATTCAGTTAAAATACGTGGTTTCTGGGGCGGAAAAAGTTAAGCCCAGGAGTGAAATTTGAATGGGAGCTATATATACATCTGAACCGATCTATGAAGACAATCTGATAAAATATGTTGTTTCTAGAGCGATAAAACTGAAATTTTAAGCGAATTTGGTATGGGAGCTATATATAAATCTGAACCGATCTAACACATTTTCACCACAGGTGTTTCTACTTGAAATATAAGATGTTTTGGCAATTTTGAAGAAAATCTGTTGAAATATGTGGTATATAGAGTGAAAAGAGTCAAATCGGGAGTGAAATTCGTATGGGGGCTATATCTAAATCAGAACCGATTTTCTTACAATTTAATAGTGTTCGTCCTTATCCACAAAAACTTCGTTGTGCAAAATTTGCGACCTGTACTCCGATTACAAGAATAGACGGACAGACAGACATTGCTAATTCGATTCAAAAAGTCATTCTAAGTCCATCGGTATAATTAACAATGGGTCTATCACGCTTCCCTTTGGGTGTTACAAACAAATGCACAAAGACATAATACTCTCGTGGAGTGTATAAAAATCTATATAACAAATTTTACATAGCCAGTCATATGCATATTTTATGTAAATATGGATTAAAAATGAGATTTGCATAAAAATCCGCTTTCTAGTTATGCAGAGATTGCATATGATCCTCCCTCATACTCACCCAATATCAATATCGATTAACACCACACATATGAACGTGGAAAGCCATGTCAAAACTTCCAATTTCCCTTGTTTGGAGAATTTCTTCAATTCCTTAGCCTGCATAAACATAGGTTTCAGGGCAACAATAATAACACCGGCCAAAACACACTAAAAAATTAAGAAATAAATTATATTTACATTCAAAAAAGAAAACTATCGCATAACTTACCCTGGGTAGAAAACTAAAGAAAGGACCAGCCCAAAAGAGTGTAACCAAAATGATCATAGCCGACACTAACGAAGCCAGCTGAGTAGCACCACCAGTCTGTTCTTGGATCAAGGAACGCGATAGCGAACAAGCCAAGGGAATACACTGGAAAAATCCTCCTACTATATTACCAATACCCATGGCAAAGAGCTCTTGATTTGGCCTCACTTCATAGGAGTGTTTCTTGGCAAATGTCAAACCCAATGACATGACTATCGAATAGGTAACAATGGCTATGGCTATGGCATCAACTATTAAATCGGGCACCAATTCAAATCGAGGTAATACTGGCATTGGCAAGCCAGTGGGAATATCGCCTACTGGCTTTATATCGTATTTAGTTTTGACATCGACTAGCATCGAAATCACCGTACCACCAACGACGGCTATCAGTTCGGCGGGTAGCGGAAAACGACAATGTTTACGCAGGCAGGGCTTTAACAGTTCATTGCATAGGGTCATGAAGATAATAACACCCAAACAGAATACCAAAGCTGCAACATTTGTTTGAGGCAAAGCCTTGCAGAGATCTATAATGGTATAGACGATTTTAAAGGCACCCTTATGACGAGGTACTGTAACACCGAAAACGTCTTTCAATTGACTAGTAACGACATGGCACGCAGCACCGGTTGTGAAGCCATTCACCAGGGGATCACTGAGAAGGGATGATAATGTGCCCAGCCTGAAGAAGCCCATGGCAAGCTGGAAGAAGAAAATATGACAAGAAGTAAAATTAAATTGTATAATTATAGAAAGTGTATTTTTGTATTATTATGCGACTGCCTAGAAGAAGGAATTATAAGAAGACCAAATTTTCAATGGCTATATAAGGCTGCTACATTTATACTAAAATTCACGAGAGATTCAAGACTGCTAAGAACACGAGAATATCAAAAGTGCTTCGAAATCTTCTATGATTCAAGAGAGTTCTAATGCTTTTATGAAGTTGCTTTTATTCTATAGTTCACGAGAGGTTAATGAAATTTTCAAGGATTCTTAGAAGGCGCGTTCGTTCCATAGTTCACGAGAAGTTCATAAGATTTTCAAGGTTACTTAGAAGCCGCGTTCGTTCCATAGTTCACGAGAAGTTCATAAGACTTTCAAGGCTTCTTAGAAGCCGCGTTCGTTCCATAGTTCACGAGAGGTTCATAAGATTTTCAAGGATTCTTAGAAGCCGTGTTTGATCCATAGTTCACGAGAGGTTCAAAAGATTTTCTAGGCTTCTTAGAAGCCGCGTTCGTTCCATAGTTCACGAGAGATTCATAAGATTTTCAAGGTTACTTAGAAGCCGCTTTCGTTCCATAGTTCACGAGAGGTTCATAAGATTTTCAAGGATTCTTAGAAGCCGTGTTTGATCCATAGTTCACGAGAGGTTCAAAAGATTTTCTAGGCTTCTTAGAAGCCGCGTTCGTTCCATAGTTCACGAGAGGTTCATAAGATTTTCAAGGCTTCTTAGAAGCCGCGTTCGTTCCATATTTCACGAGAGGTTCATAAGATTTTCAAGGCTTCTTAGAAGCCGCGTTCGTCATAGTTCACGAGAGGTTTATAAGATATTCAAGGCTTCTTAGAAGCCGCGTTCGTCATAGTTCACGAGAGGTTCAAAAGATTTTCTAGGCTTCTTAGAAGCCGCGTTCGTTCCATAGTTCACGAGAGGTTCATAAGATTTTCAAGGCTTCTTAGAAGCCGCGTTCGTTCCATATTTCACGAGAGGTTCATAAGATTTTCAAGGCTTCTTAGAAGCCGCGTTCGTCATAGTTCACGAGAGGTTTATAAGATATTCAAGGCTTCTTAGAAGCCGCGTTCGTCATAGTTCACGAGAGGTTCATAAGATTTTCAAGGCTTCTTAGAAGCCGCGTTCGTTCCATAGTTCACGAGAGGTTCATAAGATTTTCAAGGATTCTTAGAAGCCGTGTTTGATCCACGGCTTCAATGAATCCACGTTTGTTCTATGGTTCAAAAGGGCTTCAAGAGGTTGAAGGCTTCTAAGAAGCCACGTTTGCCTACGGTTCACTTCAGGAGCAATACTAAGCCACATTTGTTCTATTCTTCGCGAGAGTTTCAGGAGCAATACCCCTTGCCTTACAATTATTAGATTTCTTAAAACTTCCCTTCTAAAAACTTTGAAAACATTTCCTCTGCCCTTTTTGTTCATACTCACATGCAATATGCCCACGGTAAACGCCAGCGTTGTCACCACTTCCAGCGGCGTTATCAAACCCTCTCCGCCCTGCGCCAAAGCAGCTTCCTCCGAAGCATGCGACTGCACCACTTTCAGCGTCATCATACTGGCCACGGCAAACGTGCCAATGGAGATATGTTTCGATGTGCCCAGCACCATATATACTAATGTTGGAAATATGGCCATATATAAACCACAGCCCGGTGAGACACCTGCTAATAGCCCATAGGCCATACCATGAGGTATATGCATTATAGCAACCGTAAAACCGGCTATAATATCACCTAGCAGGTCTCGTTTCGGTGAATATTTCGGCAGCCATTGAACAATGGGTAAAATGCCGGCGAACATGGACCAAAACGACCAATTGTGCCAGCATTGTTTCAAGCCGTAGGGTATACTTTTATCACGCGCATTATAACCGGTCTGTTTAATGACCACTTCATGCGTCAGCACGTCTCGATGTACATCATATTTAGGCTGGATTTTAGGTTTAATATTTGTGGAATTTGTTAAAGGCTTCTTAGCTCTGGAAAAGAAAAAGAAAATATGAACTTCAATGTCTCTAGATTTTTGTTGTATAATCGAAAAAAAAACTTACTCATTACTATCGTTTCCATTGGCTGTCGACATTTTTGTTACCGTTTTGAAACCGTCTATATCCTCATCAGTGTATTGGAATTTTATTAAAAATGGATGATTGCAAATGACCTTCTGGCTGCTCAATATTCCTTGGGCTTCGTGACACAGCGCTGTATCATTGCTCGGCTTGCGGGGTGATGGGGGACGCTTAAATGTCGACAAGTGTATCGCAGTGCCAGCTCCGTGAAAGGGACTTTGCGATTGTTGACAATAATTGATGGCGTAGTTGCGAATACTTTTTAAGTTATAATGTTTCTGGAAGAGGCAAATTAAAAAAATAACGTAAATATTTTCAAAAAATCTAAATATTGGTTAAACAGCAAACTTAACGTATAATATTAGCAAAGTATATAATTTTGTAAAAAGCCTACAGTTTAAAAGCTTACATTATTAAAAAGCGAACCACAAGGTTCCAACGTGATATGTGATAAAATAATATGAGAATTTTGGTAACTAGGTACGCTATTCGTACACTAAGAAGATTTTAAGCCTAGATTTTGTGGAATTGATTAAGTGACTTGTTCCGCATTAAAAAAAGTAAATCAAATAATTAACGAGTTGTGAAAATTATAGTATATCAATTAATTTTAAATGCATCTTTTTATTTGTAAATGTATAAGTAATATGTTTTATTTATAAAATAATTAAAGCATTAAAAATAGCTAGTTTTTTGTAGACTATAAAGTGAATTTCGATATTAATGCAGAATAGTTGAACAGATACAGCTACTTTTGAAGTAAAGAATAAAGTCGGGCGGAGCCGACTGGATGGTGTAATTATTAGTAAGGTAACGACAATGCGCTACACAATACAAGCTATTAGGTCAATTTATTTGTCTTGCATATGAAAGCGAAGTCATGGTGTAATTTTTCGTTAATTATATAAATTATATCAATCCTAAGGTTGAATGCCTTAGGATTCAGATTAATTTAGAGATCCGCACACAACCAAATTATTATTTTCACACTTTGACTGGACGCTTCACTTATTTGGAGCTCAAACGCCTTGAAAAGTTTTTAAGATTTGAATTAAATTCTATTAACTTCACTGATCCTAATCCACATTATGTAGATTCATTTACTTGTGTTCACGATTTAATATGTGGTCATATCGATTGTTCTGTATTACTAAAGGGTGATTAAATTGTAAGGGCCAAGTCAAGTTTTTTTCTGCATTTCATTTGACATTTCTCAATTTCAGACTAACTTAATTTGAACCATGGAAAGATGCACAATCAAGCAACGCGTTAAAGTTATTCAGGCTTATTATGAAAATGGGCGTTCAAATCAAAATGCATATCGTGAACTTCGTGATTTTTGTCGGTCAATTTAATCGTCCAAATGTGCGTACAATCGGAAAAATCGTGCAAAAATTTGAGCAAACCGGGTCTGTAGGAGTGCATGCTCGTACAGATAGTGCTGCAGAAAATATTGCTGCTGTTCGGGATAGTGTGGCTGAAGAGCCGACCACCTCAACTCGTCTTCATGCCCAACAATTGCACCTCTCACGCTCGTCGTTGATGAACATTATTCATAAAGACTTGTATTTACACGCTTACAAGGTGCAATTGATTCAAGAACTAAAGCCTCTTGACCATTCCAAACGTCGTCAATGGTCAGAATGGTGGCAAGAAATGGCAATTATCAATTTTCGAAGAAAATCATCTTCAGTGATGAGGCACATTTTCACCTCAGTGAATTCGTCAATAATCAGAATTGCCGCATTTGGGCGAATGATAATCCAAGAGTGATTGTCGAAAAACCAATGCACCCACAAAGAGTGCGGTTTATGGGCTGTCGGCATCATCGGGCCGTATTTTTTCCAAAATGAGGTCGGCAGTTACTGTGAATGGTCTTCGCTATCATGAGATGATAACGAACTTTTTATGGCCCGAATTAGAAGATATGGATGTGGACGATATGTGGTTTCAACAGGACGGTGTCAATGACTCTTTTGTGCGACAAATTCAATGGCCACGATATCTCACGTGGATCATGTGATTTGACACCGTTTCTTTGGGGTTATTTGAAAGGTGTTCGTCGATAAGCCAGCAACAATTCAACAGCTAAAGGATGAGGTAATTCGGCACATTAACGGAATAGAACCAATTATGCATCAGATCATCAATTTGGACCATCGGATGGAGGTGTGCCGCCGAGGTCGCGGCGGCCATTTGGCCGATATTTTGTTCATACATAATTGAACCATACCAATATTATCGTAATAAATGACAATAATTTCCTAAATAATGTGTATTTTATTTAAAATCAACATCGGTCCTTAATATTTAACCATCCTTCGCGCTGTAAAGGTTCGGAAAATGCCTTTAAATTCTATTAACTTATCTCATCCTATTCCACATTATGTAGATCGATCATTATTAATCGAAAACAAATGAAAATATTAAATCGTGAATGCACATACGTAAATGGATGTATGTTCATTCAATATTTAATATGTAGTCATATCAATTGTTTGAATTCTAAGACTTCAATTATATTTCTATATTATTTTCTATTATGATTAGCATGAGCTTATCGATAGAGCATTAGAATTATATAATTCATTAAGTAATAACTCTGTTATTGATCTGAATTTTTCCACTAATATACAGTGGCCGATAAATATCAACATACGACCCTAATTCGGATTCCGGAGTTCAGAAGCATAATGACGCCAAAGTTCGAAAATTAGTTGTAAACCGTGGAAAGGAGAAGAAATATGTTGGTGAAATATCAACAGTTCAAACTGTATTTGAGAACACGGATGCTAAAATAAAGCCCGAACCAAGAAAGCTAAATGGGAGAGATGCTAGATTTAATCTAAAATAAGAGGACACAAATTCGAAAGTGAATGCCACAATGTTGGACGAATAGCTCGGAAAAGGTTATTTTACGATTGTACATTACGGAAATTTTCAAAGGAATGGTAAAACCTCTTGAAAAATATTTTAGTTCAGTTTGTACTTATCTTACAATTTAATTTTTTTACCTAGTCTGTAAGGATGATTTTATTTTTTTATATTTTATTATTTGTTGAATGTTCGATAGTAAAAAATATATTATACCCTCCACTCTCAATACAAAATGACAGTGAAAATATGGCACAACAAAATTGACCCAAAAATATGAAATATATGGACAAGTAGCCAAATTTGAACAAAGTCGGTTAAAATGTGTGGTTTAGAGAGTGGAAAAGATGAAATCCGGATTTACTTTTAGTTGAGGACTAACTTTGAACAGATTTTCTACAGATCCAATAGCATCCGTTCTTGGCCTGCAAAAATCGTTTTGGCGGAGACTTTGATTACAAGAATAGATGGACAGACAGACAGGCGAATCAAAAATTAATGCTATTTCTTAAAAGGCCAGGGTATTACAATTGGAATCCATTACACCATACGAAAATTTTTAAACGAAGTCGTTAAACTTCAACCGGATGATCTACGTCCTATAGGTAAAAACGGATTAATTGAATTAATCTTCATGTTACCCCTTAAAAGGACTACAAAGTTTAAAAGGATACTTTTTTTCAAAAATTTGTTTTAAATACTTATTCGTACAGTGCGACTTCGGCATTAGTATCAAATTAAATAGAAGAATATATGCTAAATGTACTCTCAAATCTGTACTAGTTTATTATTGACAACCACTTCAAGTTTTCCTCCTTAACAAGTAAAATACGATTAAACTAATTAAACTGTGGGGCGGGTAATTGTAGTGGTTTTTAATGCTAAACAGGTAGAATCATATAATTTAAAATATTTTTAACAGATATTCTCATCTTTAATTTGACACTTATATCGGTATCGTAGAGTGCCAAAATGTATTTATTTTTTTAAATGTAATTCTTTGAAATTTTGTAGTTGAGGAAATAATGAGGAGGATGAGGAAATGAAAACGCAAATGAACTCAATTTCCCCTATAGTTTCAGAAGTATATCATTCGGTTCAAGAATAAAATCGGACGGTGTTATCAAAGAAAAATGTAAGATTCAGTTCCAAGTTACCACATGTATTTCACCATTAGGTCGCATTGATACAATTGGCAATTTCTAAAGAATGTTTAAAATTTCTCACTATTTTGTGCGACAGATGTATATGGGCAATTCCTTGGTCACATACAAGGAAAAAAATATTTTTACTTTACAGGACATGATACACTAGAAAGGCCAATGAAAGCAAAACAAAATATTACACTAAACTGGTCCTTATTATCTATTCTAGCATATTATCGGCGTTGGTTATTGTTGTAACAAATATTTTACATAAATATTTTTTTTCAAGAAAAGTGAACTCACTGTGTCCAAATGCAAAATAATGGGCGAATAAAAGCTATGTCACTGCGTGCCCTAGAAATGTCAATTCTGAATTTAACACTCACACATTTCTGATATTTAAAAATTCTCACAAATTTGTATTTCATGCCTCAGATGCATACATATATTTCAAGAAAAGTGATCACACTGTGTCCAAACAAAAAATATTGTGCGAATGAAACTTATAACACAGATAGTTCTGGACGTGCCCTTTGCTTATTTAATGTTTAAAAATTCTCACAATTTAGGTTTTGTGCCATAGATGCATATTTTTCAAGAAAAGCGTCCAAACGGCAACTATTGGGTGAATGAACTTATACCACAGAGACACTAGACGTGCCATTTTTGAATTCAACATTTTGAAACATGTCAGTATTATATAAGGAAATTAATGATTCTACGTCCTACAGGTTGCAAACTGTGATGACAAAAGTTTTGAACATTTGGATGGAATTTGGAATTTGTAAATAAATTTGAATTCTATAAAGTATAGATGCAAAAAGGTCTTGAGCCCATAAATCTCAATTCACTATATTCCAGTTAAAATCTGATTCAAGATCTAGGTAATAATCAAAATCGGTTGGCTAGTACAATGATTCTGATGTGAAGTGATTTTCGCCAAATATTGCCGTGAATCCACATCATTCTCCAGCCGACGAACTTAAACTTAAACTGGACATTTACTTTTAAAATATTTGCTGGAGATTGACAATCACAATGACAATAAATAAATCACAAAGCCAGTGTTTGAGGTATTAATCTTGAAAATCCCTGTTTCTCGTCTGTTCCAACAAAAAACCAAATCAAATAAATTAATTGAAAAGTGGGGACAGGTAAAAGTCTATTGGGTCACGTAGTAATGAATAAAAACTAATTTCGTGCAGTGATGAAATATTATTTGTTTGCGTTGAATACCGCGAAAGAATCTAAGCAGTTTGGTGGTGCAATGATTATGTTGAGAAGTGGTTTTCGGCTAATATTGCCAGTGAAACCACGTGTTTCGAGTTGCAGAACGGTCAATCTGAATAATTATTTTCAAAACAATTGCTGGGTTGCGGCTTGGGTTGGCAATGACAATTATCAAAACACAATTCAGAGTTCAGCTCTCTTTATGATAGAATTTGCTAAAAATAAATGCAACTCTTTTGGGAAAATATCCAAAATTTGTGGGACACATTTCACACACATTCATATGTATGCATGTATGTTATATTTACCAAACATGAAGAGAAAACAATACTTCTTGACATGCGGTTGTGAATAACTAATTTCTAAGACAGAATTATTATAATTCTTTTAAGTTGGATAGTTTTATGCAAATATTTGATTGCTTCACGTTGCCGTGTTATACGTGTTATTGTAAAATATAACAAATTTAGTTATTAATAACAGAAACAGAAAACTTTTGACGACAATTTAAATTTTATTACTTTTAAAAATTAATAAGATTTAATAAATATGTATTGGCTTTCAAATGAACAATGATCAAATAGATTTAATAAGATTTTCATTTTTTTAATAGATTTTATAAGATTTAAAAACATATATTTGAGTTTCTTAATGTGGCAACATTCATCAGCCATTTAGGACGACTCTATTATCACTTTTAAAATTACTTTTTACTCATTTTGGCCTTAGTTCAAATTAAGTAATAAATATAAATAACTTAATTTATGGATCAAGATGGTAGTTGTTTCCAAAAAAAATTAAATTTTCAATGTAGCTTGCATTTGAGATACAATCCACATACATTCCACATGGCCAAATTAAGTAAAAATTCCCAATTTCTCACTTTTTCTGTCAGAATAATAATTTTGCAAAATTTTTCCATGCCTTTATCGTTGTCTTTACGATTTTCTTACTACTAGTTTTTTTTTTAATTTTTATATCACTTTTCAAATAACTTTTTTATTCATTCTGTCCTTAATTCATGATATTAAATATCAAATCAAAAAAATCAAATGATTGTTTCCAAAAACATTAAAATTTTCAATGTAGCTTGCATTTGAGATACAATCCACATGTCTAAATCAATCCGAATGTTCTCAATATTCACTTTTTCTGTCAGAATAGTAATTTCGTAAAACTTGTCCATACCTATTCGTTATCATTATGCCTTGTTTAACAGTCTACGACGACTCATTCTACGACTTTGTATATAACTTTTCAAATTACTTTTTTCACACACATATATTGACCCTTAATCGTGGCAAACTGAATTATTTCTGATATAAATAACTTAATTTAAGGATAATTATCGTGTTTTTTTTTTTCAAAAAACATGAAAATTTTCAATGTAGCTTGCATTTGAGATACAATCCACATGTGCTCCACATGGCCCAATTAAGCCGCAAATTCTCAATATTCACTTTTTCTGACAGAATAGCAATTTCCCAAAAATTTTCCACACCATCATCGTGTTTTTTGTTTTGCAGTATGCGACGACCCGTTTTCGACTTTTTATATCACTTAAATCACTCATTCTGACCTTAATTCATGAAAAATTAAATAATTTATGATATAAATAAATTAATTTAAGGATAATCATGTTGGATTATTTTCAAAAACATTAAAATTTTCAATGTAGCTTGCATTTGAGATAGAATCCACATATGTTCCACATGGCCAAATTAAGCCAAAAAATCTCAATATTCACTTTTTCTCTCAGAATAATAATTTCGCAAAACTTTTCCTTGCCTTTATCGTTGTTTTTATGATTTGTTTTATATCACTTTTTTCAAATTGCCAATTTACACATTATGACCTTAATTCACGACAAATTAAATAATTTATGATACAAATAAATTAATTTAAGGATAATCATGTTAGTTTTTTCTTCAAAACATCAAAATTTTCAATGTAGCTTGCATTTGAGATAGAATCCACATATGTTCCACATGGTCAAATTAAGCCAAAAATTCTCAATAGTCACTTTTTCTGTCAGAATAATAATTTCGCAAAATTTTTCCATGTCTTTATCGTTGTTTTTACGATTTGTTTTATATCACTTTTTTCAAATTGCCAATTTACACAATATGACCTTAATTCACGACAAATTAAATGATTTATGACACAAATAAATTAATTTAAGGATAATCATGTTAGTTTTTTCTTCAAAAACATCAAAATTTTCAATGTAGCTTGCATTCGAGATACAATCCACATATGTTCCACATGGCCAAATAAAGCTAGAACTCAACCAAATTCACAAAACTTTTCCATACCTTTTCGTTGTCTTTATGATTTGCTTTACACATTACTACAACTAGTTTTTTGAACTTTTATAACACTTTTTTAGATAACTTTTTACACATAATGACTATAAATCGTGACAAATTGAATTTATGATATAAATAAATTAATTTAAGAAAAACATGGTAATTGTTTCCAAAAACATTGAATATTTTCAGTGTAGCTTGCATTTGAGATACAATCCACATACAATCCACATCGTCAAATCAATCAAAATGTTCTCAATATTCATTTTTTCTGCCAAAATAATATATAAACTAAACAAAATAATTATTTCGCAAACCATTTCCATAACTTTTCGATGTCTTTATGATTTACGTTACAGTTTACGACGATACATTCCTCGACTCTTTGTATAACTTTTTAAATTACTTTTTTCACATATAAATAACTAATATAATTAACATAATTTAAGGATAATAATGGTAAACATCAAAATTTTCCATATAGCTTGCATTTGAGATACAATCCACATACATTCCACATTGCCAAATTAATCCGAAAATTCTCAATATAAACTTTTTCTGTCAGAATAGTAATTTCTCAAAACTGTTCCATACCTTTTCCGTTGTCTTTATGATTTGTTGAAACTGTTAAACGACGACTCTTTTATGGCTTTTCAACAAACTCTAGTGACTTTTCAATTAAAACTGCATGTTTTCACATCGGGAGCAGAATTTTTATAGCACTTGCTGGTGCTATGGAAATTTTCCATTTCAAAACTCTGTAATCATGTGTAGGAACAGTTTATTTTTTTCGTTTGTCTGTAGATGGATGACATATAATTGAAAACGAACTTCTACAGTTTAACTAAATACAAAAGTACGAGACAACACCACGGTTTCAGTTTCAAACTTAACAGACTATGTACTACAAATGTCTTATTTAATGGCAGTGACGTTGGCCAGCCAATAAATTCGACAGACCAATTGAAAATAAAGGCTAAAATTGATAATGTGTGCTTGTGAAAAATCAAGCGCAAACTTATTCACAGCCGTACGTACAGTGCTTATCTATCCACACTATGGCAGGGGAATGGACTTTTTTTGGAAAGCATACAACAAAAATAATATTCACGCGTAATATAATTGCTGATGATGACAAGTATGTAACGTTTTTAACGTAATCACAATTGAATTGAATACGCGCCAATATCGCTATAGATAAAAATTTGTATGTATGTATGTATATAGTGACAGCAACAGCCAAAAGCAAAATATACTAAATAAATATTTTTGCTTAATTAGCGAATATACGACAATTACAATATTTGGTAGAGTTCATCATAAAACATCGACAAAGTAAAAAAAAACACCTACCCTTTTCGAGATACGTGGCTTATCCATGATGTGTTTTACAATTAATGTGGTACGCGTTAGACTTTTTCAAGTTCTTTTATTGTAAATTGAGACGAAAAGTAAAACCACCAGACGTTAGGTTTATTATTAGTTCAATTTCCAAAGTAATAAAATATAAATTTCGTCATTACTAAGTGTATGGCAAAGGCAAAAAAAAAAAAGACTTCTCATAAAATACTTTTATTGATGAAAAAATTAGCATTAATAATAGTTACTTTGTGTGTGTGTACATTTGTATTTACCCATGACAATGATAAATTCAACGCAATGATTGAAAATGCAAATATAGACTACACACACGAAGTTGTTTAAAGCTCGAAAGACATGATAATGAATTGTGTTTAAAATGGAATCGTGGAAAAGGCAAATATTTTAAAAGCACAAACAATTTGCTATAATTTGCTTTGAAATTGGGTTGAATGCCGATTGAGTTTAACAAATGCCAATGAAATTTGTAACATTCTATAGGAGTATTCGATTTCCAGTGGAATTTGCAAGCTAGCTATTAAATAAGATTTACAATCCACATAAGTTCCACAACAGAAATCTAACAAATCTACACTTTTAAGTCGAGAATTAACAAATAACACTTATGCGAACAAAAATGCGTCATAATAAAGCGAAAATGTTTCAAAATAAACTATTAATTTCCAACCAAATTTTCAAAGTAGCTCTTAAATTAGATGTAATCCATCCACGATCCACAGGAAAATATGAATTTCAGAAGATTCATCTAATCATTTCTAATTATTATCAAAAAAATGCAAATATAGACTACACACACGAAGTTGTTTAAAGCTCGAAAGACATGATAATGAATTGTGTTTAAAATGGAATCGTGGAAAAGGCAAATATTTTAAAAGCACAAACAATTTGCTATAATTTGCTTTGAAATTGGGTTAAATGCCGATTGGGCTTAACAAATGCCAATGAAATTTGTAACATTCTATAGGAGTATTCGATTTCCAGTGGAATTTGCAAGATAGCTATTAAATGAGATTTACAATCCACATAAGTTCCACAACAGAAACCTAGCAAATCTACACTTTTAAGTCGAGAATTAACAAATTACACTTATACGAACAAAATTGCGTCATAATAAAGCGAAAATGTTTCAAAATAAACTATTAATTTCCAAACAAATTTTCAAAGTAGCTCTTAAATTAGATGTAATCCAACCACGATCCACAGGCAAATATGAATTTCAGAAGATTCATCTAATCATTTCTAATTATTATCAAAAAAATGCAAATATAGACTACACACACGAAGTTGTTTAAAGTTCGAAAGACATGATAATGAATTGTGTTTAAAATGGAATCGTGGAAAAGGCAAATATTTTAAAAGCACAAACAATTTGCTATAATTTGCTTTGAAATTGGGTTAAATGCCGACTGAGCTTAACAAATGCCAATGAAATTTGTAACATTCTATAGGAGTATTCGATTTCCAGTGGAATTTGCAAGCTAGCTATTAAATGAGATTTACAATCCACATAAGTTCCACAACAGAAATCTAGAAAATCTACACTTTTAAGTCGAGAATTAACAAATAACACTTATTCGAACAAAAATGCGTCATAATAAAGCGAAAATGTTTCAAAATAAACTATTAATTTTCAACCAAATTTTCAAATATATGAAATATGAATTCAGAAGATATGAATTTCAGAAGATTCATATAATCATTTCTAATTATTATCAAACTTTAAAATAATAACTAAATGTAGATTTTTGGTATTATGATATGATAGAAGGCATTTATTAAAAGCACTATTTTCTTCATATGTACTACAAACTAAAAACAATTTAATTAGTAAATCTTTAATAAATATAGCAGAAGTAAAGAATGTAGATTATTGCATTTTATTCAAGTATTCGTATGGTATCAATATTTTCTATGTAGCTCTGAAATGAGATACGATCCACACAGGTTCCACAAGCTAGAAACACTAGAAAATATAAGTTTTTAAAAGAAGTTTATAGATATTAAAACAAAAATAAAACGTTTCTAAATATTTATCGGCATAGAGTTTTTTTAAATTACGCATTCAGAAAGTTGCGCGAAAATTATTTGAACATTGTATCATGGCAAAATATTATGTATTCAATAATGATTTCACACCACATTTGATGAATTTTAACATTTAATGTGCAGTAGTGACGATGTGCTTCTGCGTTTACTATTGACTCTTAAAAAAGATTACAATCCACATAAGTTCCACAAGAGAAACAATGTGAAATATAGGGTTTTTATACATTATTTTTTTAAGTTAACTTTAACATTCAATTTTAAAGTATGCAGTAACGACTATGCGCTTCTGCATTCTATATTTACTCTTAAAAAGATTACAATCCACATAAGATCTACAAGAGTAACAATATGAAACATTAGATTTTATTATATATTATTTTTCTTACGCTTTAATCTACCTCGTTGATTGTAATTCATTTTTTTATGAAATTAAAACTTGGCCAATTAACTGAGTTTCCAATCACCACAACAAACACAAATTGCACAAATCAGCACAACAAATATATTGCTGAATTTTCAATTCGTACAGCTCGACTAATAAACAAGTTATCAATCAAACAGCTCTAAGTGTGACTAAATTTAATCATTATAAAGTTGATATGTCAAATATTTCCAAATAGTTAGAACATATTATCTTCTGTGGCAAAAAAAGTGTGACATGAGATTACAATCCACATGACTGTCACAAGCAAATCATGAGTAAACCCAGAGTATTAATGGAGGCAGTAAGATGTACGTAGATAATTCAAGGAAACGACAACAGGGTTTAAAATAGTTTGCTTTTAATTATCAAGAAAATAGAAATTGATATGGAAAATATAAAAAAATGCACAATCATTCATTGATTTGTGTTGTAACTTCAAGGTATATGTCTCGTTAAATTAGATTACATTCGAACAAAGTATTAAGGAACACATTTATTTAATAACAAAAAATAAAATATTTAAAAACACATGCCATATGCCACCAAATACTAACATATGATTTAGAAAAATTATAGATTTTATGGTAGAAATACAATGACACCAGTATTAGATAGCCATCTTAGAGTTGCGATACATTCCACATACACACCACTTTCGAAAAGAAACAACGAAATTAACTTTCATACCACAAATCTACTGAACAGAAGCAAAAGAAAATATGCGATTTTTAAAGTGATAACTATAACTTATAGAAAGAACCTTTAATTCAACCCAATGGCATAAAAGCGTAATTTTTCTCTGACCATATTTGATATATAAAGGGCGACAAATTAACTTCAACATGATGGTACGCAATCAACATACGCCCAGATGCAAAATGAAAGTAAAAAACGCCGGGATTTGAAAAATAGTTTTATGTTTTTCGCAATCTCCTGAAATATTTTTTTGTGCTAAATGTTATGATTTTTTTTTAAATTTAAAAAACTTAGACATTAGACTCGCAAGATACTACATAAATGACAATGTAAAGACTGAACGAATGGTTTATGTTCCTCTCAACTTGTTGAAATATTTATTTTTTGCTATGAACACATTTATAAAAAGTAAATGCAATTTGGGGGGAAATTACAAGAAAAAAACATTTCGGGAAAAAGACCTAACTTGTACAATGTCTTTTTCGGGTAAAGGGAAATGTTCAATCATCAACGATTTAGAGAGTCGCTAAAATGATTAAAATAGTCAAGAATACTAAGAGATCACATTGAAATGTTATGCATTTAATAGTACCTTTCAGATGAAATCAATAATTTTCAGCTATCTCATAGTTGAGATACAATCCACATACAATCCACTTTATAAAATATGGCGAAAATGTAAATTTTAACATCGTATTCCAAAAATATAGACAAAAACATAAGTAAATATAATATAAATATATTTTCTAAATCGATTATTGCAATATTATGATGAGAAATATCATAAATTAGGATCCACACATTTCGCTTACTAAGGACATGAAAGTTAAAGAATTATGTTGTACTAATGTCACATTAAAATTAATCTAAAACGAGCAAAATTCTACGTAATAAAATTCAAATATATTTTCTTAATCAATTATTCCGGTTATTATGATGAGATAATAGCATAAATTAGGATCCACATTTTCTTTTCGCTTAGTATGGACAGGAAAGTTAAAATTAAGACCATTCGTAAGTAATACTTGTCGTGTTTTAACCTCTTAGCTGTTAGGATTTTTGATTTTGACATGATTTTAGAATTTTCAAAGTAATTTCATCAGAAATTATTAATTTTGAAATTACAAGAAAAAATGTTTTCCACAAAAACATTAGTAGCATAATTTGTGGTCGAAAATATTAACATAACAAAAATAATAGCTTCTAGTGTAATTATTTAGCTCTTTTTGAAAATTCGAAAAACTTAAAATGTTAAAGAACAAATATCGCGTATTCCAATCTTGCCAATTAGAACACGCCAGATATTTTTACAATTAATTAATTAAAAACTACAATTATATACTCAATAATTCTTCAAACAAACCACGAATTTGTTGCCAATTTTTTCCATTCATCAACCCTAAAATTATGTTCACTGATTGTTGTTATTATTGTTATCAAAACGTGCAGAAAATTTCACTTCGAATGTTTATTTTTCATTCAAATCGCAATTTGCTTTAATTCACATTTATTCAAGTCTTTCTTGTGATTTCATTTTTTCGCATAAACACTCTTTAATTAATTTATCACGTTACCAATCCACATCTATGCAGGCGGACAGACAGACAGTCAGACGTAACAAAATTCAAATGCAACAACCCAGAAATAAAGCACACGAAAAAAGGAAAGAAAAACACAAAACATGAATGTTTTTATTTTCAGTATTTTCCACCGACTAGCTGGTTTCTTTTTGTTGTTTGTTTTTTGTCTCTATGTCAAGTTCAATGTAAACTAGAGTGTACGGGTGTATATAAATAGTTGTCGTGTGGCTTTTTCGTAACAAAACAAAAACAAAATTAAAAGAAAATAGAAAAATAGCGTTACATAAAAATGCAACGCGCCAGACAAGACAAAACCGCCATGATTACTTTGAAGGAAAACCAGATTATTATAAAAGGATGTTGAAATTGAGTGCACGCGTACATTAACGATTTCCGCTTGGCAATTGAATGTCATCTAGACGCCAATTTAATACTGCATATTACTTTATTCTATATAAACAACTCTTTTATAAGATATATTTGCCAACCACATACGTTCCACTTTAAACATAGTTGGAATTTTTATTAAATATTTAGGAATTTTCAAGTGATCTTAGGCAGCAAGAACATTCTCTCGATGAAGGTTACAGAAATTCAAGACCTAGTTTTACATGATCAAGTTAAATGACAATATTTCGAAACAATATATTTTTTAATTTTATAGTTATCTGTGAAAACTACCATTATACGTTGAAATTTATGATATACCTTCAAAACAAGGTTACGATCCACAAATGTTCCACATGAAATAAATGGTTTAAAATGCAAAATTGTTTAAAATAAATCTTCAGGAAGATTTCAACTAACATTAAACTGCAAGGGAAATAATTTCAGAACTCCCGGTAAAACCAAAATTGCAGATATTTTTAAATGTTCAAATAGAACAGCAAGATAGTAAAACCATATAAAATAACATAAAATTTCAATAGTTTTAAGCTTCGTATTGTTTAATTTTGTAGTTATCTGCGAAAATAAGCATTATACGTTGAAATTTTCAATGTACCTACAAAACAAGATTATGTTCCACATACATTCCACTTTCGATATACTGCCTTAAAATTCAAATATTCTACAGATAATTTATATATTGAAGAATGGTAAAACTTTACATACACTTCAATACTATACATATACATCCCACATACATTCCACTGGCTATGGCAACATGAAAATTTTCAACAAAACTTGAAATATTTATGTACATCCATTATGAAACGTTTATGGACAAGTCTAAACAATACTCTAAATTTGTAAAAATTAAGTAGGAATTAATATAATAAATAAGTTGGCAAAATCAAAATGTCGAATACGTTCCACTTTCAAAAAATCGTAGTAAAATACATATTTCCATTAAAACATACACCGTTTACTTTATGCGCTTTTAAAACAAACCATTATACGTTGAAATGTATGATGTACCTTCAAAACAAGATTACGATCCACAAATGTTCCACGTCAAATAAATGTTTTAAAATGGAAAATTACTTTTAATTAAATAAAAAGGAAGATTTCAACTAACATTAAACTGCAAGGAAATTAATTTGATAACTCCCGGTAAACCAAAATTGCAGATCTTTCTAAATGTTCAATCAGAACAGTAAGAAAGTAAAACCATATAAATAACATAAAATTTCAATATTTTTAAACTTCGTATTGCTTAATTTTGTAGTTATCTGTGAAAATAAGCATTATACGTTGAAATTTGCAATGTACCTACAAAACAAGGTTATGGTCCACATACATTCCACTTTCCATAAACTGCCTTAAAATTCAAATTTTCTACAGAAAAATTATATATTGAAGAATGGTAAAGCTATACACACATTTCAATACTATCAATTTAATAGCATTAAATTGAACATTTTCAGCAAAATTTAAAATATCCATTTAAAGCCATTTTTAAGCTTCATATTGATGTTTACTATTATAGTTATCTGTGAAAATAAGTATTATACGTTGATATTTTCAATGTACGTACAAAAAAAGCTTATGGTCCACATACAGTCCACTTTCGATAAACTGCCTTCAAATTCAAATTTTCTAAGCAAGATGTATTTATTGAAGAATGGTAAAGCTATACACATTTCAATACTATCAATATACATCCCACATACATTCCACTGGCTACGGCGACATTAAAATTAACATTTTCAGCAAAATTTAAAATATTTATTTAAAGCCATTATGAAACGTTTATGGACAAATCTAAACAATACTCTAAATTTGTAAAAATGAAGTCGGAATTAATCTAATAAAAAATAAGGTGCCAAATTAAAAATGTCGGATAAGTTCCACTTTAAATAAATCCCAGTAAAATAAATATTTTCCATAAAACATACACAGTTTACTTTACTTGAAAAGCAACAAACAACTTATTTCAGATCAAAAATAACAAATACGAGTACATGTGCCCAAGTGTATATTAAACAGTGCGAAGATAATTATTTGTTCTAGAACAAAGAATATTTGCCGCTGTTTGACAATTTATCACATCATTATGAATGATTCAAGGCCAACTTTCGTTTTCTGTTGACATTTTATTGTATCATAAAAGTGAAATTATCTGCCACATATGTTACACATACATTTCACTTGCGATAAATGACATCAAAACGAAAATAACAATGGGGCATCAAAAGTTTCAATGGCAATTGTCAAAAATATCGTAAACTGTGTGGCAAAGATGAATAGAAATATTAACAATTATTCGCTCCAAGGTAAACTACCGTTTTTCCCGGACTTTTTAGTCTATCATTAACTTGAGATTATCTCCCACATACGTTCCACTTTTGGCAAAAAGGCCTTAGAATGAAAATTTTCAAAACCACACCGATAGAATCATTCATAAAGTTTTCAAAACAACTTCAAAAAATTCAAATGTTGAAATACAATAAATCTTAATAAGCGTTTCATGATCAAAAAGAAAAAGGCAATTGTTCAAAAAACGCCTTTCGCGCATATATCGCCGCACACACAGAGCCAAAGAGGAATTTAGTTAAAAATACTTTTAACAAATTACTGAGCACGATTATGTTTTTCCTCTATATAAACAAACAACATTGAGTCATAAACACAATGAACTCAGTCAGAACAGCAAGAACACTTTTCTAGTAAAAAAAAAACAATACATATATTTGTATATATATATGTATATATACAAAGTATGATAAATAAAATACTATGAGGAGATCAGTAGACGTCACACCCCATAGAGAAATATAAATTATAATTACCTCTAGATAACTAAGAAAATGAATAATAACAAATGTGATGAAGATGAAGATGAAGACGATAATATTTCAAACAAACAGATATTGGATCAAAAGAGATGGCCACAAAGAAAGCAACAAGTGTTAAAAGAAAAACAATAATAATTAGAGGAAATTTTCTTTATTTGTCGGACTTTTTTCGGTTGCACAAACATTTAGGCTAAGTGGCATTTAGGCTAAGCAAGCATAACAAGTGCCCCCTTAAGATTTGTTGAAAAGTGAAAACATGAACAAGTTTATAACGAGAGAAAATTGACGCTGTGATTCTATATTGTTCAACATTATGGCATGGGTTATATTATGAGACAATGTGGTTATAAATCAATAGCAATTTATAGAAATTGTGAATATTTTTAAATTTTTGACATTAGCATAATATTTGTTGAAAAGTGAAAACATGAACTTGTTTATAACAAGTGAAAATTTACGTTCCACATTATGGCATGAGATATATTATGGACCAGGGTGGTTATATATCAATAACAATTTATAGATACTGTGACTATTACTAACTTGTCCATATTTTTCTACATAAACTTACATTCAACAACCGTTTGTGAATGTTCCAAAAATCAAGCAAAATTTAAATTTCGTGTTTTTTGTCGGGTAAAATTGTTGTTATCAACATGAAATTACATTTCACACCCTTAACATTCAAGGAAAAGTGGTGGTTACCAATTTCTAGAAACTGTGGATATTTTTAAATTGTCCATATTTTTGTACATAAACTCACACTCCACACCTTTAACATTTGTTGAAAAGTGAAAACATGAACATGTTTATAATAAGAGAAAATGCACGTTATGATTCTATTACGTTCCACATTATGGCATGAGTATATACTATTGACCAGGTGGTTGTAAATCAATAACTATTTATAGAAACTGTGAATATTTTTAAATTGTCCATTTTTTACATAAACTTACAGTCCACAACAGTTTTTGAATGTTCCAAAAATCAGACAAGATTTAAATTTCGTGCTTTATGGCCGCTAAAATGTTTTTCTACAAACTAAACTTACATTCCACACCCTTAAAATTTCTTGAAAAGTGAAAACAAGAACAAGTCTATATAGAGAAAAAATTTACGTTATAATTCTATTACGATCCACATTATGGCATCGGTATATACTTTGGACCAGGGGGTTGTAAATCAATAACAATTTATAGATACTGTGACTATTACTAACTTGTCCATAAACTTCTACATAAACTTACATTCCACAACCGTTTGTGAATGTTCCAAAAATCATACAAGATTTAAATTTCGTGTTTTTTGTCGGGTAAAAATGTTGTTATCAACATGAAATTACATTTCACGCCCTTTACATTTGTTGAATAGTGAAAACATGAACAAGTTTATAACGAGAGAAAATTATGTTCCACATTATGGCATGTGTTATATTATGGGTCAGGGTGCTTATAAATCAATAGCAGTTCATAGAAACTGTGAATATTTTTAAATTGTCCTTATTTTTCTACATAAACTTACATTCCACAACCGTTTGTAAATGTTCCAAAAATCAAGCAAAATTTAAATTTCGTGTTTTTTGTCGGGTAAAATTGTTGTGTTCAAAATGAAATTTCATTTCACATCCTTAACATTCAAGGAAAAGTGGTGGTTATCAATTTCTAGAAACTGTGAATATTTTTAAATTGTCCATATTTTTCTACATACACTTTCACTCCACACCTTTAACATTTGTTGAAAAGTGAAAACATGAACATGTGTATAATAAGAGAAAATGCACGTTATGATTCTATTACGTTCCACATTATGGCATGAGTATATACTATTGACCAGGTGGTTGTAAATCAATAACAATTTATAGAAACTTTGAATATTTTTAAATTATCCATATTTTTTAACATAAATTTACATTCCACAACCGTTTGTGAAAGTTCCTAAAATCAGACAAGATTTAAATTTCGTGCTTTATGGCCGGTAAAATGTTGTTTTCAACCTAAACTTACATTCCACACCCTTAAAATTTGTTGAAAAGTAAAAACAAGAACAAGTTTATAAAGAGAGAAAATTTACGTTATAATTCTATTACGATCCACATTATGGCATCGGTATATACTTTGGACCAGGGGGTTGTAATTCAGTAAAAATTTATAGATACTGTGACTATTACTAACTTGTCCATATTTTTCTACATAAACTTACATTCCACACCCTTAAAATTTGTTGAAAAGTGAAAACATGATAAAGTTTATAACGAGAGAAAATTGACGTTATAATTCTATTACGTTCCACATTGTGGCATCGGTATATACCAGGGGTTTGTAAATCAGTAACAATTTATAGATACTGTGACTATTACTAACTTGTCCATATTTTTTTACATGAACTTACATTCCACAAAGGTTTGTGGGTGTTCCAATAATCAGGCAAGATTTAAATTTCGTGCTTTTTGTTCGGTAAAATGTTGTTATCGAAAACAAAGACAGCCGGCAGTTTAGGGCTGTTAAAAATTGAGACATTTTCATTGTGAGAAAGCGTGAGAAATATTCTAGAGATAATAAAGAATCGAATAGAATGGTTTCGTTAATCGTCAAAATTCGTGTTAAAAAAATCACTAGAGATTGCTGGGCGGATTTTGGGCTAGAGACATCATCTGACCAGTATTCTACAATAATGAGTTCACGACCAACCACACCTATTACGCAAAACTACTCTCGAAATGCTTTGGAAATGCTATGTGTTAATCTAAACCTTCTAAATCAAATTATTGTATTCTCTATAACAATTTTTTAGTGAAATTTGGGACACCCTCTACATTAAAAAATTACGTTTAACTTTAAACAATGAACGCTTTTATGCGATTTCCGGGAATCAAAGTACATTTTCCATTAAACTCAGATATGCATTTACAGAACAAAAATCACAAAACTCAATGTAATTACTATTTTGAAAATAAATACTTATTTCCGTTCGATAATATCTCGAATGGAAATGGCAAATACGTTTTTCATTCAGTGATATCGAGTTGAAACAATAAGTTTTTTTATTACTACACACACTACACACAAAATATTGTACTTATGTATGTATTTATAAATACTAATTTACTCATTTCTAATGGAAATAAATGTATGGAAATATTACATTGAATCAAAATTGAAAATAAATATAAGTAAAATGATGGATATTTCATCAAGACTGTGAAGATAAATTCTTAAGTTAGATACTTCGTAATTTTCTGATATCTCAAATCCTAGAATATAAGCTAAAAAGCATTGTATCTCAGGATCAGGACTTTTTCTTCTTGTCAAGGGCATTGGTCTACTCAATTCATGTATTATAGTTCTCAAGATATCGGCTCTTTAATATCATACCAATACATGGACGAATGACCTCTTTATATAGTTTTTTTAAATTTTGACTGATTAAATGCATTGAAATTATTGAAGCGGGAATTATTGTTAAAAATAATTGGATAATTATTGTTTTTTATTAAAAAGATATATTTTTTTAAATACGTTCCACAAGCCAAATAGGCTAGTATCTTGGGTGTGGGACGTATTAAAACTTACAAATTTATCTTCACATACTTTTTTCGATATTATTAAACAAAAAGTACCATTCACATATATATGAAGGCATGTTCGAGAATAATTCAATTAGCTTTCAAACACAACATGAAACACCCATTTTTCCGAAATTTTAATTTTTGTTCTCAACATGGCCTGATTCTATTTCGTGACTCCAATTTAAGATTCCTCTATCCATCCTCCAAAATAGGAACTAGGTTCCAATCTAGAGATTATGGTGGCTGTGGTAACATAGATATTACAATTCATTCAATTTCTGAGTTTCATGAGGTTTGTTTTCCGAAATACGATCCACATACTATTATATTTTGAAAATTTCTGATTTCTGAATTATTCGGACTAAAACTCTTCAAAATGCACAAAGCATTTAAACTGGAAGTAGGAAACACATATTGTATATGTACGAGATCAGTTCAATCGATCGGAAGATGACAGTCATATTATTCCCCACAAAATTTCAACATGGTCTTATTCCATACCCTTTCTTCAATTTCATCATGCCACCCTTGTAATACGGTTTCTCAAGTCTTCCAAAATACGCATTATTTTTTCCTATTCAATTTCATCATTTGAATAGCGATACAACAATGTTCTTGTGAGTGTTGCTTGCAATTTAACTCACAAAAAATATTTATACGGTTTGTCTTTTTTGCGATGCTTTCTTTCAAAGAAGTGTGTTAAAATTAGCATAAAATGTATATTTTCTACTTTTTTTTGCAAGTGGAAAGTTGAAAACAAAACTTTTTTGTTACATTCTGCTTGAATTAGGTTATATTCCACATACGTTCCACTTGAAGAAACAAACACATATTGGGCTGTTTTTCTATTAAATCACTTACTAAGTGACAAATAGGATTTATTTATTCTAAAAGAATGGCCTTTTGAAGGAATTTCTTTTAAGAAATAATTAATTTTGTTTTTTTACGAAAATTGCCCGCAACAAATTGTCTTAAAATTCATAACAAATATTCATTATTTATTATGAGCTCATATATATTTTCTACTTGTTTTGAAAGTGGAAAGTTGAAAACAAAACTTTTTGTCGCATCCTGCTTAAGTTAGGTTATGTTCCATATACGTTCCACTTGAAGAAACAAACACATATTGGGCTGTTTCTCTATTAAATCACTTACTAAGTGAGATATAGGATTTATTTCTTATAAAATAATTAATTTTGACTTTTTTACGAAATTTACCCACAACAAAATGTCTTAAAATTATTATGAGCTGAATCTATGGAAAACGCCACAATTGTTGTGCTGGTATTGTGACTCAGATTGTTTTGTTTTCACGTAAAGAAGACTGCGTCAACATTTTGCCATTTCGGGCTTATTGAATTAATGTAGGAAGAAATTGTTTTGCGTAAAAAAAGAACGTAAAAACTTTGTGACATGTTAGCCTCTTTTATACAATGTAGATGTTGTTTTTTTTGCCCGCTTAACAAAAGGGGGTTATTTACGTTGTTTAAATAATACTATAATCCAAATGCGTTCCACTTTTTCAAATAAATGCGTAGTATAATAGATTTACAGCGTAAATCAATTTTAAATGCTCCAGATGCTTGGCTTCACATTTTTCTATTCTTTGGCAACACAATTTTTTCAACTAGAATCCACATACGTTCCACTTTTTCAAATATGAGGGTAATTTCAAAGATTTACAACGTAAATCAATTTTAAATGCTCCAGATGTTGGACTAGCATGTCGTCTTGGCTACCCTTTTTACTATTCTTTGGCAACACAATTTTTCTAATGTATACCAAAATAAAGCAAAAAACAATTACATGGTCATTGTACTAATAACTCAATAAAAAACAGTAGTTTATTTGAGACGACCATAAATCATTTTTATCAGAAATGAAATTGAACGAAACGATAGAGAAAAGAAAAAGCAAGAAAAACAAAAACAGCGTATTGCAAATAAGGTCAGTCAATAGACCTAAGAATGGGAAAATACTTGTATTAATACGAAAATAAATAAAGACGAAACAAAGTACATGGCAGAATTGAAAGAAAAATTATAAAAACCAATGAATCTTTTTTGGAGTAGGGGAGGGGTTGGAGTTGATAAATTTATTTTTGAAGATAAAATTTAGAAAACAAAAAAACTATTGGGTATAAGTACATTGTACATACATATATGTATATATGTACTATCATGTTTATCAATACGACCCTGAATACCATACAATCGCCAAGAAAACTGAACAACAACAACAACGGTTATCAATCAAAACACTATTAATTATTAGTTAACGAAACGAAAATGTGAAACGGGTACACAAGAAACCCATAAAATAAAAAGAGTTGAATAGTTTTCTATTAGAAACTTGGCGGAATTGAAAAATTGAATAATTGCAAAGGCAATTGATAATGAACAATTGCTTTTTGGCGCCAATATAAGAAAGTACTTGGTCTCAAATGATTTGCCAACTGATCGCTGCTTTTAATGAACTATTACTAGCTATTTGTGAAATGACTTGATACGGGATTATTGGCTTTGATTGTTATCACCATTTGCAAATGGTATTTATAGATTAAACATCACTATAAAATGTTATTGCACTGGCAGGGTGGAGGGAGAAGCTGTATTTTGCCCGCCTGCCATCACGAGATAATAATTCGCTTGCAAATGTTCCGTAAACTGAATATAAACAAATTAAATTATGTAAATATTATTAAGTAACAGCATGACACATACGAAACAATTCGACATCATGTAAACAGCCATATATGTTTACTATGGCTTATTTTTTATCAAATCAACATAATAACTAAGAGTCGTGTGGAAATTTTAGTTATATAAACTCAACGGTGATTGCCTGCAGTTAACAGCAAACGTTTGCTAGTGTTATTTTTCGAAAATTCCCAATTTGAGATACGATCCACATGGATTCCACATCTTAAATCGTGAGAAAAATTAACAAGTAGGCCAAGAAATAGTGTCGGAGAGTGAATTAGAGAACATAGAATCATTGATAGACCATAAATTCAGGTAGCAGGTAGCAGGAATTCATGCATAAAGACAGACAAAAAAACTCATAAAAATCTAGATTGATTTCAAATAATACAAATTAGTCTTTATTTACCAAATTCGATAGAGTCCAGGTAAAATCTATAAATTGCCAAAGCAAAATAGAATCCACATGGATTCCATTCTCTAAAAATCAATAATATGAACACACAGAGTAACTTAACAGTCATGAAATCGCCGACATTGCTATAAAATGTTTTTGCACTGGCACTGGAGGAAGGAGCTTGCCATCGCGAGATAACATTTCACTTGCATATGTGCTGTAAACTGAATATAAACAAATGAAATTATGAAAATATTATTAAGTAGCAACATGGCACATATAAAACCATTCGACATCATGTAAACAGCCATACATTTTTATCACAGCTAATATTTTATCAAATCGAAAGAATAACAAACAATCTAGTAGAAATTTTAGTAATAATATATCGAAATCAAACGTTCGCTATCGTTATAATTTGAAGATGTCCAATATGAGATACGATCCACAAGGATTCCACATACAAAATTATGAGAAAATTCAATAATTAGAGTAAGAAATGCCATCGGAGAGTGATTTTGAGAACATAAAACCACAGATAAACCAGAAATTCAAACCTAGGTAAAATATTAAACCTGAAAAACAACTCATATAAAAATTTGTAGTCAAGTGGTACGCTGGTTTGCTTGAGCCAACTTAAAATGTAACGTTTGTAAACGTTATTTTTACAAAAATTGACAAATCAAATATCATCCACATGGATTCCACTTTCTACAACTTAAGAAATAGCATAAATTTATGCAAGAAATTCACTCAGATAGTGTACTATAGAATATGAAATCGCTGATGGATCAAACACTAACAGTAGTAGAATTTTGAATTCTATGAGCCTTAAAGGAGGCAAACAAAACCTAGAAAAATATCCAGTTGATATCTGTAGATTGAATGGAGATTGAAGGCATCTCATTGTTGGTAAGCTCTATGTAAAATCCAATAATTATAAATTTCAGAAGAAATATCAAATATTAGACCCTAGGTAAAAATATTCAACGAAAAAAGATACTAATATATAGAAAAATAAAATTTTGTACCATTTAATACCAACTGCTTAAAAAATAACTTATGATCCACATGGATTCCACTTGCTAAGGCTTGAGAAAAGTCAATAATATGTTCATGAAATATACTCAGCGAAAAAAAGAAATATAAAATCGCCAATGAACCAAAAATAAAAAATGCTTTGCACTGAAAAGAAAATACAGTCATAAAAATCTACGTATGGAATGGAAAATGAGGAAACTTTAATTAAATAAACTCATTACTAATTGTCTATACCCAAAATCTAACGTTTCCAAATTTAATTTTTTGCAAATTAGCAAAACGAGATACGATCCACATGGATTCCACTTTCTAAAGTATACGAGAAATCAAGGAGTTATTAAAGACGTTTATTCGCAGACCAAATTGGAGGACATAAAATCACGGATAGACAACAAATTCAACACAAGGAAAATATAATTCATGTACAGTAGGATAATTATTTAATCAAAATGAATGAAAATCTAAGGATGGAATGAAAAATGATAAAACTTTAATTACATAAGCTGTCAATTGATTGTGTCTAGTTAAAAACTAACGTGTGTAAGCGTTATATTTGGAAAATTGGCAGAATTATATATGATCCACATGCAGTCCACTTTCTAAAGCATTAGAAAAATCAATAACTACACCAAAAAATTAGTAGAATGATTCAGAGGAAATAAAATCGTAGATAGACAAGAAATTCAGCTGCAGTAAATAATTCAGACATACAGGGAGGGATTAAAAACAACCATTTATAGATCGAGGGGAAATTTAAGTAACTTTTAAAGTTTTCATTGATTTTGATTTGAATAAATTGTTTGCAAACTTTATTTTTTTAAGAATTTTAACAATTTCCTTAAAAATACACTTACAATTAAAAAAAAAATATGTATTTCGATTGATCTTTAATAAATGTACGCACCATTTTCAATAAACAACTAGGATTACAGTTTCTATATAACAATTTGCATAAAAAACAAGTAAAAACGGCGTTAAGTTCGGCCTGGCCGAACTTTATATACCCTCCACCATGGATTGCATTCCACAGAGGTTGTCGGTTTTCTTAGAAGTGCAGCAATATTACAGGAAAATATAAATTTTGTAATATAGCCAAACTAAAACAAATACAAATATTGAAAAAATAATTATATAAATAAATATAATATTTTAATTATATCAAACCATTATCGATTTCAAATAAAAAAATAAATATTTTTATATTTATATTTTCAAAAAGCTTACATACCATAAATATTGGAAGATAGTGGGTGCTACAATTGGTTGTACTTCCATTCTATTTTAATTCCAAAAGTACAAATTTTGAAAATCCATTATCAGACGTACATGTGCAAAGTCCAAAATAACCTAACTTCATGATTCAACCAATTTTTGCCGTAAAAGAAAAAGTACGAATTTGGAAAAAAACTTTTTATTTTTCGTGTCTATGCAGTCAGAGGAATGTATACACCGAATTCGTTTAGTTGGTACTTTTTTTATCCCCCTGTACCATTGTATTCCTTGAAAGTACGAATTTCGAAAAATCCGTTTATTTTTCATGTCTACGTAGTCAAAGGAATGTATACTCCGAATTTCATGACTCTAGCTGCGGTCATTTGGTTGGTACTATTTTTATCCCCTTTTTCTATTTTCACCCCAAAAAGTACGAATTTCGAAAAATTAGTTTATTTTCCGTGTCTACACAGTCAGAGGAATGTATACTCCGAATTTCATGACTCTAGCTACGGTCATTTGATTGGTACTATTTTTATGCCCTTTTTCCATTTAACCCCAAAAAGTACGAATTTTAAAAAATCCGTTTATTTTACTTGTCTATTCAATCAGAGGAATGTATACACCGAATTTCATTATTCTAGGTACAGCCTTTTGGTTGGTACCATTTTTATCCCTCTATTCCCATTTTACCCCTTAAAAGTACGAATTTGGAAAAAATTCTTTTATATTATGTATCTACTCAATTAGAGGAATGTACACACCGAATTTCGTGTTTCTAGCTGTTGTCGTTTAATATGTACCATTTTTATCCCTTTTTTGCCCCATTTTACCCCCCGTGCTTTCAACAGACGGACAGACGGACGGACGGACATGGCTAGATCGTCTTAGAATTTTATGACGATCAAGAATATGTATACTTTATAGGGTCTCAGGTCGATATTTCAAGGTGTTACAAACGGAATGACAAAGTTAGTATACCCCCATCCTGGAGGTGGAGGGTATAAAAAACTATTCAAAATTCTATATATACATACCCGTCATCTTAAAAGCTATATATCTCCGATCACAAACGGGATTTTGGACCAGGACTCTTTTGACACATAGACTACATGTATATGACTAAATAATAGCGTTTGGAATACCCGATTCATGTATTCTAGTTTTTGAGATATCGGACAATCAAAATTCTTTATATATACCCGATATCTTAAAAGCTTTAAATCTCCGATCTCAAACGGAATTTGGACCAAGACTCTTGTGACACATATTCCACATGCCTATGACTAAATAATTGTCTATGGAATACCTGATTCAATGTCGCATCAATACATGGGCTAAAATGACCTACAGATTTAGGGTGCGTATTACTCACACAAATACTCACACATATATAAATATATATAGTGATTTGATTGATTGATTTTAGCAGAAATCACCATAAAAATAAAATGTTTTTAAATGATGAATTACAGAACATAAAATCAATTGTAATGTTTAGAAAGAAGCCTTCCAAAGACATAACAAATCGAACGAATTTAAGTTAAACAATTCAGCAAGAATTCCGCTATCAATTATCATCTTCGCATAAAATTACCATGAGAAAAATTATGAAATACTCTCTCTCATGCCATCGGATAAAACCAGCACGACCCCAATCAATATGACGATCACTCTCCACACATGTCGCAAAGGAAAAAACCCCAGCACACACACATACCATCGAAATTACTCAACAATCAAGATGATTTTCTTTATTAAATTATTAAGAGCTCAATTAAGTTGAAAATATTTTCACAATGGAATTGTTTACGATCACGAAATAAAAATATATGAATATAAAAGCCACAAAACTCAAGCAATAAATGCACCCAAAAGAGGTGACGTTAATGTCAAAATATTACCCAATTAATAGTACTAAAATGAAAACAATATAAAATTCTGCATCTTTATTATATATTATTTGAATATCATGGGAATGTGCGAATGAAACAAATATATAAATATATGCAAACTTTGGTTTTAGACTCATCATCTTAAGTGGAATACATATGGAACGTATTATATTATTATAATGTCATATTCTTATTAAATATAAATCAGACTTTGCATGAATTTTCATTGCTGGATTTTATGTGGAATGTAATCTGAATTTGTCGAATAGTCAACATTATCAAAAATGACATACTTCTTTCCATAGAGATGCATAAATATATCTTACATTTTTGAAAATATTTTCAATTGTATATATTTACTGCGGCAAAAATCCCTAGATGAATTTAAAAGTTCATACACTTTTTACAATTTGAATTTATTTTTTAATATTTATTCAGCTATTCCAAAAAATAAAGGACAAATGACTTGTTTGTACTACAGATGAAATGATCTACAAATTAATATTATATAGTTCAGCTATGAAAATACCTAGCTGAATTGAAATTTTACATACATATACTTTTCAAATATTATTTTTTTATTTTTGAAACATTTATCTTTTAAGCTATTCAGCTCAAAGATTTCCTTATTCAGCTACTTCCAGATACGATAACTCACACGTCATTGTTTGCTCTTCTGGATAAATGGAGTACAATTTTTCTAATTCAGTTAAAAAATATCCAGCTGAACAAGAATTATCATATAATTTCTAAATATTACAAACTAATATCCAATTTTCCAATTCCAAATGCAAAAATCTCCAGATGAATTTAATTTTTCATCCATTTTATGGTATATTCTGTTACTATTGCTATTTAATTGGACTATTCAACTATTCAGCTACGTCCAAACACGACAACTAACTTTTAATTCTTGCTCTACAGGAGAAATAGTCTCTCGCAAGCCCATATTGTCTAATTCAGCTACAAAAATCCCCAGCTGAATTTAAATTTTCATCTAGTTTATGCAATTCCCTGTAATCACTGCGTTTTTTAACTATACAGCTCATACTATGCGCTATTCAAACACATCAAATCTCTAGACATTGCCTAGTTTGCTGTCTAAAACTTCATATTTTCCAATTCAGCGAATTAAAATGTTCATCTATTGCGTGAAATATTATATTACCATTGCGCTCTTTTGAACTACCTAATAAATTTCGCTATTCAGCAACTTCTAAACACCACAAATCGTTTGATATTGCCCACTTTGCTGGAGAAATTATCTGAAAAATTCATATTATCCACTTCAGCGTAAAAAATCCCCAGCTGAATTTGAATTGTTATTTATTTTATGAAATATTCCGTTACAATTGGTCTTTATTGAACTATTCAGCTACTACAATTCGCTTATTCAACGACTTCCGAAGACGAGTAGTCGCTTGAAATTGCTTAATTGCTGGAGAAGTTATCAACAAATTCATATTTTCCCATTCAGCGTAAAAAATCCCCAGCTGAATTTGAATTTTGTTATAGTTTATGAAATATTGTGCTACCATTGTTCTCATTTCAACTATTCAGCTCATACAATTCGCTTATTCAGCGTCTTCCAAAGACGAGTAGTCGCTTGAAAGTGTCTGCTTTGGTGGAGAGATTGCCCAAAATTCATATTTTTAATTCAGCTGAAAAAATACTCAGCTGAATTTGAATTTTCCTATATTTGATCAAATTTTCCGTAACCACTGCGCCCATTTGGACTATTCAGCTCATACAATTCGGTATTCAGCTACTTCCAATGACGACAAATTGCTTGATAAATATTCCGTTGCCATTGTTCTTGTTTCAACTATTCAGCTCATACAATTCGCTTATTCGACGACTTCCGAAGACAAGTAGTCGCTTGAAATTGCTTAATTGCTGGAGAAGTTATCAACAAATTCATATTTTCCCATTCAGCGTAAAAATCCCCAGCTGAATTTGAATTTTGGTATAGTTTATGAAATATTGTGTTACCATTGTTCTCATTTCAACTATTCAGCTCATACAATTCGCTTGAAATTGTCTGCTTTGGTGGAGAGATTGTCCAAAATTCATATTTTAAATTCAGCTGAAAAAATACTCAGCTGAATTTGAATTTTCCTATATTTGATAAAATTTTCCGTAACCAATGCGCCCATTTGGACTATTCAGCTCATACAATAAGCTATTCAGCTACTTCAGATGACGACAAATCGCTTGAAGTTGCCTATTTTGCTTGAAATATTGTCTGTAAACTAATATATACCAATTTAGCTAAACAAAACCTTAGCTGAATTCCAATTTTCATCTATTTTATGAAATATTTCGTTACAATTGTTCTTGTTTCAACTATTCAGCTCATACAATTCGGTATTCAGCTACTTCCAAAGACGAATAGTCGATTGAAATTGCCTACTTTGCTGGAGAAATTGTCTACAAATTAATATTTTCCAATTCAGCGGAAAAATTCTACAACTGACTTACAATTGTCATAAATTTTATTTCAATTCCATCTATTTGGCTACTTCCAAAGACGAAAAATCGCTTGAAATTTTCATTTTCGCTGGAGAAATTGTCTGCAAACTAATATATTCCAATTCAGCGTAAAAACCCCACAGCTGAATTTGAATTTTCATCTAATTTATGAAATATTCCGTTACCATTGTTCTTTTTTCAACTATCCAGCTCATACATTTAGAAATATTCTCTTCAAATCATCACACATCGCTTGAAATTTCATATTTTGCTGAGGAATTGATTGCAAATTCATATTTTCCAATTCAGCGGAAAAAATTCCCAGCTGAATTAAGATTTTCATAAATTTTATGACTATTCAGCTAATACAATTCGCAATTCAACTACTTCCAATCACATCAAATCGCTTGAAATTCCCTACTTTGCTGAAGAAATTATTTACAAATTTATATTTTCCAATTCAGCGGAAAAAATCCCCAGCTGAATTACAATTTTAACCTATTTTATAGAATATTCATTTACCATTTTTCTTTTTTCAACTATTCAGCTCTATCAAACATGACAACTCACATGTCATTGCTTACTTTCAGCTATGCAAATCACGATTTTGAAATTATTTCAGTTAATTCCATTATTAAAGGCAGTAATTAAGATATATCTAGCGACACTAATGATATATGCGTTCGCTGGTCAGACAACAACAAAAAACCATTAAAATGCAACAATGTCATTGACAACAACGACAACATCGTTATTGTTTTATTATTAATAATATTTGTTGCTCTTTTTTTAACTTTTATTTTCAATTCACCCAGAACAGGAACAGAGAACAACACATGACGCCATCATCAAGTTCACTAGTACCCGCCGAAATTACCCGGCAAATTAACTTGGCCAACTTTTTATCGTCATCGGAATGTTCTGCATATATTTGTGTGCTGAAAACGATTGTAGCGAAAACGTGTTGTTAGTTAGCTTTAAAGGTGTTTCGATTTGGCGTTTATTAAATTAAAAAAGAGAAAAATAAATGTTGTAATTGAAAACGGTACACCTGCTTAGGTGTAAGGTACGATTACGTCGTAAGCGTATTATAAATATATACTGTGTGCATGTGTGTGTCTGTACGCCCGCCCTTGTGTTGTGTTTACATTCTTTGTTACGCTTTTGTCTTCAATAGAAATCAATGACCTGGTAAATGCAGAAAGGAAGTAGTTTTCTTTTGAAATTATGGCATTCAATTTAAAAAAAGGTTTAGCTGAATTGTAAGATCATTGTTGGTGGAAGGAGCATAACGAAATATTGCTCAAAATCTCTCCAAATATTATATTTTTTCTAAATAATAGGCATTCAGCAAAAATCGACTACAGCTGAATTGTTATATATCAGCTGGTATGGTAATTTTAACATATTGCAGTTCAGTATAATTGTTTTTAAGAACATTAAACGTTGCTGAATTCAACATAAATATGAGAAATTGTTAGATTTGTATTATTATAGAATTATTTTTCATAATTAGACTTATTCATAGCTGAATTGCGCCATTTCTAAGCTAAGTTGCGTTTTTTTCTAGCTTTCTCATTAGCTGAATTTGATTTCCCACAACTGAATTGCAATAATTAGTAGCTGAATAAGGAATTTTCTAATAAAAACTGATTTTTGCTAGCTGAATTCCCTTTTAGGCAATGCGTAGGTATTGCTCATTTATTTTGTTTAATGGTGGTACTTCAGCAAAAAAACTACTACAGCTGAATTGTAATATATCAGCTGGTATGACAATTTAAGAATTTTTCAGTTCAGAATAATTGTGTTTAGAACATTAAACATTGCTGAATTCAAATTAAATTTGTTAGACTTTCAAAAAATATTCTTAGCTGAATTACGTTGTTTTATTGCTGAAATACTCAATTTCTTATCTAAGTTGGGATTTATTAACTTTAATTTTTTATTTTAACTTTTTTTCATTAGCTGAATTGGATTTCCCACAGCTGAATAAAAATAATTAGTTTCTGAATAGGGTATTTCTTAGTTATAACTGAATTATCAATTGCTGAATTGCATTTAATTTCGCTAATTAGTAGATTTTACTCCAAAACTATTCATAAAACATTTGTTGAACAATAATGTAAATTCAGCAAAAAATCTACCACAGCTGAATCCAATATAATTATTAGAAAATATTAAATTTATGGAAAACAAACTCAAATATTTTCAAAAAATAAATCTATTCTTAGCTGAATACCTTTTCCAACGATTAATTTTAACATTTCTGGCCATTTTTGCTAGGCAACATGTATTTTCCATCTTTTTCTTTGACTGAATTTAATTTCCCAAAGCTGAATTGAAATAAATATCTGCTGAATAAAGTATTTCTTAGTTAAATTTGAATTTTCTCTAGCAGAAATGCGTTTTCTGTAGCTCAAAAGTGCATAAACATCAAAAGAGATATTATTAATTGTTAGATTTTTGCAAAAAAACTCAATTATTTAGCTACAAAGTATACCTATTCTTAGCTGAATTCTTTTTTAACGGCGAATTTTCTCATTTCTTAGCTAAGTGGCCATTTTTACTAGATAAATTGTACTTTTTTCTGTCTTTCTCATTAGCTGAATTCGGTATCTCATGGCTGAATTGAAGTAATTAGTAGCTAAATGTAGTATTTCTTAGTTAAAATTGTATTTTCACCAGCTGGATTGTGTTTTCTTTAGTTCAATTAGCTAAGTGGTGATTTTCGCTAGCTATCTTATTTTTGTCTTGCAGTTTAATTAGCTAAATTTGATTTCCTACAGCTGAATTGAAATAATTAGTAGCTGAATATGATATTTCTTAGTAATAACAGAATATTTATTAGCTTTTTCATTAGCTGAATTCTATATCTCATAGCTGAATTGAAGTAATTAGTAGCTATTTCTTAGATACAATTTAATTTTCTCCAGCTGAATTGCGCTTTCTTTAGTTCAATTAACTATATTGCCATTTTCGCTAGCTAACTTATATTTTTCTTGCTGTTTTATTAGCTGAATTTGATTTGCCACAGCTGGATTGAAATAATCAGTAGCTGAATAAGATATTTCTTAGTAAAAACAGAATTTTCTTAGCTTTTTCATTAGCTGAATTTGATAGCTCACAGCTAAATTGAAGTAATTAGTAGCTAAATGTAGTATTTCTTATTTAAACTCGAATTTTCACCAGCTGAATTACGCTGTCTTTAGTTCAATTAGCTAAGCTGCGATTTTCGCTAGCAAACTTATACCTTTCTTGCTGTTTTGTTAGCTGAATTTGACTTTTCACAGCTGAATTGAAATAATTAGTAGCTGAATATGATATTTCTTAGTAAAAACAATATTTTCTTAGCTTTTTCATTAGCTGAATTTGATATCTCACGGCTGAATTGAAGTAATTAGTAGCAAAATATAGTATTTCTTAGTTAACATTGAATTTTCATCAGTTGAATAACATTTTCTTTAGTTCAATTAGCTAAGCTGCGATTTTCGCTTGCTAACTTATATATTTCTTGCTGTTTGATTTAATTTGATTTATTTATTTCAACTTGTAATTCAAAGCCATCGGGACAATTTAAAACAAATTACAAAATGCATATATAATACTTTTTTAACATGGCTAAAAAACTACTCAATAGCTGAATTTGATTGCTCACATCTGAATTGAAATAATTAATAGCTGAATAAGGTATTTCTTAGTAAAAACTAAGTTTTTAGTTTCCTTCAAAACATTTGTTCAAGAATGATGCATATTCAAAAAATCTACAACGCATAAATTATCAGCTGGTAAGTTTGTTTGCAGGTAAGTATTTTTGAAGGTGTTTTAACAATTTCTCTCTCCCTCTCTCTGTTCAAATAGCTGAGTAGTACCAATATAAAAATGTTATTAATGAATCAAGAATTTTCATAATTATATGAGTCAATTATAGACAAAACGGGATTATTTGTTTTGTCTCATCAAAGCGCTATACGTATATCGAGATTTATGCATTATAGTGACATCATCATCATCGCAATAATTGAATGAATTTGTGAATCACAACGTCTCCCAGACAAATGGAATTGTACACATTTTAAAAACAAGTTAAAACAAAACAACTTTTAGAGGATGCCCTGTGCACATGTTTTTTATATTATTAATGAGGTTTTAGAAATTCAGTAACAATGATTAAATATAAAGAATTATTCCTTTACGAGATTTCTTATCAATGCCTACTTTAACAATAGTAAGCATTTGTAGTACGAAGCTGATTTTAAATTGATTTTTTTCATTGCCAACAGTATTTTTGTTTGGCCTTTGTTCACGATTTCTCAGCAAAACTTTATATTTGCAGATTTCTCCCTTTCCTAATGCATATTTAAAATGCTTTCTAAGCTATACCTTCAGCAAATATATTTTATGTTATCTTGTTTTGGGTCGATTAGTGATTAAGATTGGTGTTCGTTGAATTGTCGATAATTCTATTTTTGCTTAATCATATAGTTTTCAATGCAACAGAATGTTTGACTGATTTTTATGTACGAGCTTAGATGAAACAATATTTTTATATGATTTTTATTGATTGTTTTTTTTTTTTGTTAATTTTTCTTTCACCACAAATGAATGATAAAGTAGCCTCCGGTTTTTTTGTGTTATTGATCTGATTTATTGTACTCGAACCAAAAATATATAGCTGAATGGAATTTTTGCAAGCTAAATTGGGTTGGAAATTGAATTTCATTAACGAAATTTGTTTGTTGTTAACCGAATGTTAAATAATGGGACAAAAGATAGAGTGAAAATTAGCATTTTTGGGTTTAAGATGACATTTGCTGTGCTAAATTTAAATTTAAAGTTAAAGTTGGCGCTATGAGTTGTAAACAGCACGTTCTCTAATAAAGTTAACCCCAAGGGCAATGTAGTGGATAAACTGAACAAATCCACTTCAGGAAAAATCAAATTTTTTGCATCCATTTGGTTTTCCTTGGTTGAATTGAAACAATTCGTGGCTGAATTAAATATGTCTTAGTTAAATCGAAATTTTTACTAGCTTGCATTGATTTTCCTTTGCTGAATTAAAATATTTTGTAGAAAAATTTAGTATTTTTCAGGGAAGTTTCGGTTTATACCTATAGAATTCCGTTTATCGATCGCTGGATAATACTATTTCGTAGCTGAATTTTTGCTTCTAGTATTTTTGACAGGTATTTCATTAGATAAATTGAATTTTTTCCTAACTGAATTGAATTTTCCTCTGATGAATCAAAATATTTTGTAGCTAAATTTTGGTTTCTCATGCGAAATTTAGTTTTTGACAGCTGAAGTGTACAAATGTGTATATTTCACTAGCTGAATTTGGTTTTCCACAGCTGAATTAAAGATTTCTTATCTGAATTTATTTTTCCTTTGCTGAATTAAAATATTTTGTAACAAAAATTGGATTTTAATAATGTGAAATTTGTTGCCGCATTTTTCACTCGCAAATTATACTATATCTTAGCTGAATTGCAATTTTTGCTAGGAAATTTGTTTTTGACAGCTGAAGTGTACAAACGTGTATATTTCACTAGCTGAATTTGGTTTTACGCAGCTGAATTAAAGATTTCTTATCTGAATTTATTTTTCCTTTGCTGAATTAAAATATTTTGTAACAAAATTTGGATTTTAATAATGCGAAATTTGTTGTCGAATTTTTTACTCGCAAATTATACTATAACTTAGCTGAATTGCAATTTTTGCTAGCAAATTTGTTTTTGACAGCTGAAGTGTACAAACGTGTATATTTCACTAGCTGAATTAGGGTTTCCGCAGCTGAATTAAAGATTTCTTATTTGAATTTATTTTTCCTTTGCTGAATTAAAATATTTTGTAACAAAATTTGGATTTGTTGTCGCATTTTTCACTCGCTACTATATCTTAGCTGAATTGCAATTTTTGCTAACAAATTCATATTTTCTGTAGCTGAATTTGATTTTCGTCTAATAATTCGCGGCTGAATTACACATTTCTCAATAAACTTGAAATTTTTACTAGCTAAATTGATCTTTCCTCCGCTGAATTACAATATGATGTCAGAAAATATAGTTTTTTTTTCTACGCAAAACTTCATTTTTAATTAAATAACTCTTATTTTGATCGATATTTAATTAGCTGAATTTCGTTTCCCGCAGCTCAAATGAAATAATTTGTAGCTGAATTAAGATCATCTTAGTTAAATTGAAATTTTTAATAGCTAAATTGTGTTTTATTTGGCTGAATCAAAATATTTTATAGCAAAATTTAGGATTTTCAATCGAAATGTCAGGTTTTCACCTGCTGAATAGTACTATATCATAGCTGAATTGCTAAGTAACTTGTATTTTAGATATATAAATGGCTGAATATGGTTTCCCGCAGTTGAATTAAGAAGTTCTTAGTTAAGTTAATATATTCGATAGCTGAATTGAGTTTTAATTCAGCTAAATGATAATACTTTGTAACAATTATTAGGGTTTTTAATGCAAAATTTAGTTTATGCCAGCTGAATTTCGTTTTTTTGCCCTCTGAATTGTACTATCTCTTAACTGAATTTGTTTTCCCGTAGCTGAATTATTACTATTTCTTAGCTGAATTGTGATTTTTGCTAAAGAGCATGCATTTGCTGGATATTTCAGTGGCTGAATTTGGTTTCCATTAGCTGAATTGAAAAAAATTATAGCTGACTTAAGTATTCTATAGTTAAATTGAATTTTCTACTAGCTGAATTGATTTTTCTTTTGCTGAATCAAACTATATTTCTGAGCCTGAATTTGGTTTCCCGTAGCTGAGTTAATTATTACTATCTCTTAGCTGATATGTGATTTTTGCTAAAGAACATGCATTTGCTGGATATTTCAGTGGCTGAATTGAAAAGAATTATAGCTGTCTTAAGTATTTTATAGTTAAATTGAATTTTCCACTAGATAAATTGAATTTTCTACTAGCTATATTGATTTTTGCATTTGCTGAATCAGAATATTTTATAGCAAAATTTATGATTTCATGCGAATTGTCTTTTATGCCTTTTGAATTGTACTATGTCTCTGCTTAATGGCAATTTTTGCTAAGTATTTCCATTGCTGAATGTGGTTTTAAGCAACTGAATTAAAATAATTTATAGCTGAATTAAGTATTTCATATTTAAATTGAAGTTTTTAGTTGCTGAAAAGATGTTTCCTTTGCTAAATTGTACTATCGCTTAGCTAAATGGTGATTTCTGCTAACTTGTAATTTTCTATGTAATCCAATTGCTTAATTTTGCTTTCCTCAGCTGAATAGAAATGATTTATAGCTGAACTAAGTTCTTATTAGACGAATTCCAAATTTTTACTAGCTGAATTGTTTTTTCCCTTGCTGAATCAAAATATATTAGCTTTCATTTTATTTTTTCTTATCTGAATTGCAGTTTGATATCCGTTTTCTTTGACTACATTTCAAAATTATTTTGCTGAATTAGTTTTAATTAGTTTTTCTGTCAACTGTTTATTTGGATGCATTATTATTGGTCAAATTTATATACAACTTGTTTCTGCTAGTTTAAATCGAGTTATCTTACCAGCTGAATAGGGGTTTCTTCTGCTGAATACACATTTTATGTATCTCTCATAGCTGAATAACGTTTTTACCATATGAATTTTGTTGCTATTAGCATAATTGCGCAGAATTTACCTTTTTAAAGAACTGTGTGAGCCGGCAGAATTTTGTTTTTGTTTGCCGAATTGTTTTCTTGCCAGCTGAATTTGGCTGTTCTTGCCTAAATTGTATTCTTGAATAGCGGAACTTGATTTTTCTTGGCTGATTTGCATTATTTATTAGCTGAATTGATTTTTTACTAGCCTATACATTCTATGTTCTGAAATATTTGGTAATGTGATTTAGTTTTTGCATATATAACCCTATGAACTTAGAATTTCTTAGCTGAATTGCGTTCTATGTTAGCAGAACTTTGGTTTTCTTTGCTGAATTGTTGCTTTCCTAGCTGTTTTGTTGACTAAGTTTACATTTTCGTTTGCCAAATTATGTTTTATCATAAATTTCTTGTTAAGAATTCATGTTCTACACATTGTTTCTCTTGTAAGAAAATCAATTCCGTTAGGGTTTCTTAACAAGAGATTGATTGTACATACATTATATAAAATATTCTAAATATTTTATGTTTCAAATGAAATGTTTGTTACCTTTTTAAGTAACACGTCACTATATGGCTGGTTCGATGCTGGCTGCTTTATTCAGATGTTGTTGATGTTGATCTTGGCGATGTTATAAAAACAACGTTGTTGGGGTATGTCTGTTGCTGTCGTTGTTTTGGTATCACATCCAAATGTTTCGAGAGCAATAACAAAAATTTCGTATATATTTTTTATTTGGCTATAATGACGATGGCTATGATGATGATGATGACGATGATGATGAGTTTGCTTTTAGCTGATTGCTAATATTGTGGAGATAAGTTGTTGGCACGGTTACCGATGTTTGTTGGTTTTTTCTCTTGTGTTTTGGGCTGAATGTCGTGCTGTTCGGTTGGCTTGCCCGCCCGCCTGTTGCCTGTTGTTGCCAATTTGATTGGAACGTTTTGAGTCAATAAAAAATAACGAATATTTTATTTTCGTTTAGTGCCGTTTTTCGTTTTTAATCTTCGCGTTGTGGCACTTTTTCGATTTTATAACACATTTTTTAAATTTAAAAAGCAAAAACAAAAACTTTCGTTACATTTGTTGTTGCCGGGAATTTCATCTGTCGGTTGTTGCTGCTGTTTGCTGTTGAAAAGTGAATGTTTTTGTTCTTTTTTGATTCGTATTTCTGGCCAAAAAAGCACCACAATTTATTTTAAACTCTTTTTGCTTGCTTTGCTATTGTTGTTGTTGTCGATTTTATTATTTTAAAAGGGGGCTCTATGCGGTTATTGTTGTTGTTGTTGTTGTTGGTGGTTTTTTATTGGGCTAAATACGAATTAGTTGGAAACGAACATGCGAACAACTGTCTGTCTGCCTGCCTGCCTGAGAGTCGTCGTACTATCAACCACAACAACAACAAGCCAACGACGTTTTTTTCAATTCGTTGTCTAGTTTGAAAACACACTAAACACTGTACACTGGCAGCTCACAGCTCACAGCTCACGGCACGACGGTTTACGTATGACTGTAACTGACCGTTGGCGGCGTTGATGATTACTGAATCGCGCTGAATTGGGGAATTGGAATTGGGGTAACGACGACGGAAGCGAAATTCGGGAGACCCATATAATAAACACAGCAAAAACACGAAGAAGCAAGCATACACACAACTACACAATACCACAACAAAAGCAAACAAATGGGGCGAGAAGTACGAGGTCACCCCACGAAATGGCAACCAACACGACCGTGAAAGAGATTAAACAATAAATGCCAAGGAAATAAAACGAATTTATGATTTCATAAATAAATTTTACAATTTTCACTTTTCTTTAACACTTGTTACTACTTGTTCTCTTTGTTGTTTTCTTGGCAAAATTTTGCGTAGACCGTCCACAACAACCAGCCGTGTTCAATGAGAAAAAAATACTAAAAAAACAACTGACAACTATCGAATCAGCTGATTGCTCGTAATCACCAGTAGTGCCAAAAATGTGTAGCGAAAAACAGCCAAAATAAAAATGTCAGAGTTGTAATTTAAAACGAGCAAAATTTTACCGCTACATTAAAGGCCTCTTCAGACGTGCCACGACAATTCATAGATTTCCAATATTCCTTGACTGTTTGGCTTCGAACCCAATACCGCAAACTTGGCCGAGCAAGGTATCCACTTGGTGTCATACACAGTATAGTTCACAGATTGCTGCAGGTGCTCAATCATTTGAGGCTTATCCATGATGGAAAGATCTCAGAGTAGCTTTTGTGGATGCTTTCCGTTAATTGTTTCTAGAATGATTTGAAAATGTGTTTGATCGATTGTTTACCGGTTGCTAAGATATCAGATATCATGCCGAAGTTGTCTGACATGTTTATAAACAAACGAAAAAGAAATGACAACTAGAACAGCTGATTGCTGCGTGTCATCATTTCGTGGTGAACAGTGTTTCATGTACCAAAATCAAACTAAACAAGATTTTGAGCAAAATCCACTGAAAGTTCACCAGATTTCCAATGCGAAATGAGGTATCCGGTAGAAAATGCTACAATTTAAAATAAAACTTAATTTTGTTACTTCTTTTCAAGGCTCTCAAAATACGGATTAATTTCCCACTGAAATGTTTCATTTAACCATATATGGGATACTTAATGAACGGCCTCATCATCGGTAGTAGGGATGCTTAACGGAAAATGAATGAAAATAAAAACCGCGGAATTTTTTGCATCCCGACATTTTTTGGTATTTTTGTAGTTTCCAGTTTTTATATCCATAACTATTAAAAAAGATAAATAAAAGATTTTCAAAATCTACAGAATTTAAAACATTTTTGGCTGCCGACTATAGAAAAAGTGTGGTTCTGAAAGGGATAAAGAGCTGTATACGACAACATACCTCGATATAGGGCCTATTTCAATATAATGCAGGATAAACCAAAAAAATCAGGTTCAAAATTCACTATTTTGTAGCGGGTTCCCAATGGGTAAGCTCTAATTATATATCCGAATTTTCAAGACCCCGATCACGTGCTATCGGACTTTCCCCTAATATTTTTTATATTGGTGAATTTTTTATATTTTATATGGTGAAATTCAGAGATGTGCAACTAAACTAGAGTGAAGCCAAATTTAGTTTGCTTATATGAGAGATACTAATTCGGAAGTTTTCCATCATTAATATTTGAATAGAGTATCCTCTGCACTTCTATTAGATCTGCAAAAATTAAATTTAAATTTATCATGATGTCTTACTTTTTACTTCTTTAACAAATAATACCCTGTCATTGTTAAACAAATTTCTAATAGCCTTCTCAAGCTGCATGCGAACTCAAGCGATTTCCGCTCAAGGTAGATTTACAAATAATAAATTTGTATGGAATCTGACATTTGCAAATCGACCTTATATCATATCAGTTAGATTTCGCATACAGTGTAAAAAGGCTACACTTTACAATAGCCTTTTCAGACTTCATGTGAAATCGAGATTAGCTAAACTATTAGTTTCAAATTTGTATATACATTTGAAATCGACATTTATGTATACCCAAAATCCATACAAAAAATCCAAAAATTCGGATAGAGTGGAATTTGGATATTGGTCAATTTTAGCTCGATTTAGCATGTAGTCTGAAAAGGCTATCCACCACTCTACGGTATTTCAAAGTTTGGTAATAAAAACCTTCATTTTTAAAATATCAATGAAAAAATAAATTAAATTAATCTAACACCAACACTTGAAGTGTAAATAGCCCACTGCAATTGTAGATAAGGATTACTCTGGCAAACAAATATAGTGTGGGCCATGTTTAATCAATATTACGTACCAATGAAAATTTAATTTTTCGTTCAAAATAAAATTGTCGCCAAAAGCAATTTCAATGTGTGTATGAAAACAAATTTTGAAAAAACAATTTTGTGTTAAAAATTGGATATTGATAAAAATGATGGATATTGAGGCCAAGTCCAATAAAGTCGACACAAAATATTTTTTTGAAAATTTCTTTTGATACATATATTTATATTGTAGTTGTTGACAATTTTTTTTTTTGAACGAAAAATTAAATTTTTATTAAAGTTTTTGTTATCGCAGCTTGTTATCCCGGCTTAAAGAAAAACAGCCCTAATAATGCGATTTTTTTTTTTGACCAGGGTTTAAATATGGGCATTTCCATGATGTCGAACGTGACCATCGTACACATTTAAAGTGACAAAAAAGTCAAAATATAACGGTTTTTTATTTTGACCATATGCTTAACTTGTATCTCTTAATTAACTGTATAATTGGTGCTAATGTGGATTTTGGGTAATTTTTCGTTTTCCAGATAATCTAAAAAAACCAAGGCATTCGCACGTGACCAAAACAGAAGTCGTTTTCGCGACCAACAATTCAAACGCCAATTTCAGCGAAACCTGTGGCAATATTTCAATGTGACCTATTTTAGAACTTTGTATACCGATGTCTCTTAAAAATGGCTTTGATTTTATCCGAAAATTATTAAAACTTTTTTTGTAATTTAATTTTAATCCCGGTCGAACGTGACATGTCGCACGTGACATTTTTTTCCATCATGGTATTTATGTTGTTTCAGTTGCAATTTTTACGAAATTATAGATAATATATATTTTATGTAATCCACAGAAGTATTCAATGTATTCATTCTCAAATAATAACAGCAAAAAAAGAAAATTTTGTTTTTCAATTTATTATTTTGAAATTTTAGCTGAACTTCTTTCAACTTTCTCCCCGCTGTTTTCAGCTCTCTTTACTTTTTTCGCCTCCGTTTTTGCTAATAAATAAATTACAAAAGTATTTTTTTACAAAAATAAATTATTGAATTATTTTTAATTTTTAATTTTCACACTTAAGATGTCGCACGGGACCAACTTTAATGTAGGACCAAGGTCACAAATTTTCTCACTTTCCAGTAATGTTTATTTTTATTTAAATTGTATAAAAATCTCTGTTTGTACTCAAATTTTTTAGATCTTTCTGCATGTACTTTGGACACAGTAGCAACAAATGTTGTTTTTCCATGTCGAACGTGACATCGAAATATGTGATAATGCAAAGCCAAAAGATACAGTTAATAGCAGTCGTATAACTTCGTATCCTTTCTTTTCTTACTCTTTGTACTCCCTGAAAGATTTTAGACAGCAAAAGTCAAAGTGTAATGTCTCTATTTAAGAACTTTTATCGAAACGAAAATATGCAAGAGAAATATTCAGAGGAGTAAAGTTGCACTCGCGCGACTTTGCATTCAAATATCTCAAGATAGGATATGAATTAAAGTAAAATTTGTTTACATAAGTTAAATTTGATTATTTCTCTATGCAAATATAATAAAACAAAGCGTTTACAAGAACTTTAAATTTTTTGGTCTTGGTGGACCTTTCTGCGGAAATGCCCATATATAACTTCCAAATTATCATGTCGTTTTGATATGTATCTTAATTTTTTTGACATATTTCCATACAAACAAAAACAATGTGAAATATTCAAATTAAAAATTATGTTTTAGTACGTAGTAATGATTATACATGGCCCACACTATATTTGTTTGCCAGAGTAATCCTTATCTACACTTCAAGTGTTGGTGTTAGATTAATTTAATTTATTTTTTCATTGATATTGAAAAAATTTAGGTTTTATTACCAAACTTTGAAATACCGTAGAGTGGTGAATAGCCTTTTCCAGACTACATGCCAAATCGAGCTAAAATTGACCAATATCCAAATTCCACTCTATCCGAATTTTTGGATTTTTTGTATGGATTTTGGGTATACATATATGTCGATTTCAAATGTATATACAAATTTGAAACTAATAGTTGAGCTAATCTCGATTTCACATGAAGTCTGAAAAGGCTATTGTAAAGTATAGCCTTTTTACACTGTATGCGAAATCTAACTGATATGATATAAGATCGATTTGCAAATGTCAGATTCCATACAAATTTATTATTTGTAAATCTACCTTGAGCGGAAATCGCTTGAGTTCGCATGCAGCTTGAGAAGGCTATTAGAAATTTGTTTAACAATGACAGGGTATTATTTGTTAAAGAAGTAAAAAGTAAATTTAAAAAAATTGATAAATTTAAATTAAATTGTTGCAGATCTAATAGAAGTGCAGAGGATACTCTATTCAAATATTAATTATGGAAATCTTCCAAATTAGTATCTCTCGTATAAGCAAACTAAATTTGGCTTCACTCTAGTTTAGTTGCACATCTCTGAATTTCACCATAATATATAAAAAATTCACCAATATAAAAAATATTAGGGGAAAGTCCGATAGCCCGTGATCGGGGTCTTGAAAATTCGGATAAATAATTAGAGCTTACCCATTGGGAACCCGCTCCAAAATAGTGAATTTTGAACCTGATTTTTTTTGGTTAAGCCGGCATTATATTGAAATAGGCCCTATATAGAGGTATGTTGTCGTATACAGCTCTTTATCCCTTTCAGAACCACATTTTTTCTATAGTCGGCAGCCAAAAATGTTTTAAATTCTGTAGATTTTGAAAATCTTTTATTAATCTTTTTTAATAGTTATGGATATAAAAACTGGAAACTACAAAAATACCAAAAAATGTCGGGATGCAAAAAATTCCGCGGTTTTTATTTTCATTCATTTTCCGTTAAGCATCCCTACTACCGATGATGAGGCCGTTCATTAAGTATCCCATATATGGTTAAATGAAACATTTCAGTGGGAAATTAATCCGTATTTTGAGAGCCTTGAAAAGAAGTAACAAAATGAAGTTTTATTTTAAATTGTAGCATTCTCTACCGGATACCTTATTTCGTATTGGAAATCTGGTGAACTTTCAGTGGATTTTGCTCAAAATCTAGTTTAGTTCGATTTTGGTACATGAAAATCCGCAAACTGCTCAAATAGCAACACTGTTCACCACGAAATGATGTCAAGCAGCAATCAGCTGTTCTAGTTGTCATTTCTTTTTCGTTTGTTTATAAACATGTCAGACAACTTCGGCATGATATCTGATATCTTAGCAACCGGTAAACAATCGATCAAACACATTTTCAAATCATTCTAGAAACAATTAACGGAAAGCATCCACAAAAGCTACTCTGAGATCTTTCCATCATGGATAAGCCTCAAATGATTGAGCACCTGCAGCAATCTGTGAACTATACTGTGTATGACACCAAGTGGATACCTTGCTCGGCCAAGTTTGCGGTATTGGGTTCGAAGCCAAACAGTCAAGGAATATTGGAAATCTATGAATTGAATGAGAACAAATTGGAAAAACTAAAGACAATAGAAAAGAAGTCGGCCTTCAAATGTGGTACATTTGGAGCAGCTTCGCTAAGGAATCGTCACATGGCCATAGGAGATTTTCAGGGAAGACTACAGGTTTTGTAAGTTAATATGCATATCTGTAAGAAGCGTTGTGCAATTTTATTTAAAAGTGAAGGGTTGAGGTTTGATTTGACAATTCAAGTTGTTTGTCACTAAACCTACATAAATGAATTGCAGTGCGCCCCAAATTATTTACTTACTTTACTGAAACATACTTTTCCCCATTTCAGAGACTTGGAGCGTCCCGACATCCCTGTCTACAACGTTGAAGCCCATTCTTCCATAATAAATTGCATCGATGCCATTGGCGGCAAACAAATTGATTGTGGGGCGCCGGAAATTGTCACCGGCAGCCGAGATGGTTCCGTGAAAGTATGGGACATTCGTCAGGGTATGTCACCCGTGGTAGATATGACCCCTGAATCGAATTCGGGCGAGCCCAATGTTAAACGGGACTGTTGGGCTGTTGCATTCGGTGATAGCCACAACAATGAAGAACGTTGTGTGGCAGCTGGTTATGACAATGGAGATTTGAAACTTTTCGATTTGAGACAGTTGTCCGTACGTTGGGAGACCAGTTTGAAAAATGGCATATGCGGCATAGAATTTGATCGTCGCGATATTATCATGAACAAAATGGTTGTGACAACATTAGAGGGTGGCCTCTTCATCTACGATATGCGTACTCAACATCCCACTAAGGGCTTCACATGCCTTGAAGAGCGTAATGCCGGTCGTTCTGTTGGTTCGAATGGTATCATAACTGGGCCGAAGGCCACTGTGTGGTGTGCTCGTCATTTGCCACAAAATCGTGATATTTTCGTTACATGTGGCGGTACGGGTTCATTGCGTTTGTGGAACTATCAATACCCGGAAAAGAGAATGAAGGAAGATGCGGATGGCTGTAAAGAGGGAGTGATGGGATCACTTGAAATGTTGCATGCTTCAACGCTATCGACACAACCGGTGCATTGTTTCGATTGGCATCCAGATAAAATGGGTTTAGCCGTTTGTGGGGCCTTTGATCAAAGTGTGCGGGTCTTGGTGACGACAAAGCTTAATTTGTATTAGAATAAATGCGCTATAAAACAAAGAATCTAATGTATTTGATATTTTGTGTAACGGCTGGGACGGGGTAACAAGTAGAGATTAAAATTACAAAAATAATGATTATAACATCAACTATTCTATTTTATTTTATTGAGGTCAAAAGTTGATTGCAATTCCCCATCTACAATTTACATTCGTAACCTACCTTTTAGGCTTGTAAAAAAGTGTTTATTTTGTCTGTTCTCATCACGCCCCCATTCTTTGTTTAACATGCTGTGTCATTTCCTCCAGTAAACTCTTAACACTTTCCAATAGTTCGTCATTTTCTGGGAATTTTGTTGGTTCTTTTTCTATGGCCCTTATACAGGCCTGATCGGCCAAACGAGCCGAGTTCAATTGTGAAGTAATCATGACTTCACTTTCATCTTCCGCATGATTGGCGATAGACTCCAAAGATTTTTGTGACATTTCCAGGCATAATTCCAAAGCTCGGCGGGCAAATGGCTGCTTCGTGACCCACACCAACTCTTTAGCTGTATAAGCTCTAAATGCCTTAACAAGCTTTTCGCCTTTTTTCAGTGGCGTAGCAGCCAATAGGGCCGCCAATTCCCATACTTTGGGTTCTGAACCATGTTTAATGCATTGATGGCCCATAAGGTTGGTGGCTTTCTTCAGCAAACGTTCCGGTGTCTGGCCTTTAGCATCCGGTTTGCCCTCCGCTATGGCCGTAATGGTTATACACAGCACTTCCAAGTCCAAGTAATGAGTCTTTAACTCGGACAAACGATTGTAGGCATTCATAGCATCTTCGAAATGTCCCGTATCCACGGAAACCACCATAAAGTTTTCCCACACTTTCCAGTTGTGGAAATTACACTTCAACGATTCCGCCAACACCTTATGGGCCCTTTGTTTGTCGCCTAGTTTTATCAAGGCCTTGGCTAAATTATTCCACGACTCAAAGCCCAGCGGTTCCAAATGCGTATACGTGATATAGGCATGTACGGCCAACTCCCATTTCTCCAACATTATGGCTGAGTAGCCCAGTCGCAGCCATATTCTTTCTTGTAGTGAATTAATTTCCACCGATTTTTGTAAATGGTTTATGGCTTCCTCGTACTGTTTGTGGAAGTAGTAGTAGTTGCCCCAATGAGCCTGAGCCTTGCCGCTGGTCTGTTTGGAATATTCCCAAGCTTTTTCATAACATTCCACATTGTCTGTGGCATCGCCTAGCAGGCAGTATAGCAGAACGGTAGGTTTCTTTTTCAGCTCCTGCTCAATTATTTCAGCTGCCTTATGCCTAAGCTCTAAGCGAGTATAACAACTGATAACCTGTTCCCAGGCCTGGATTTTCAGATAAATGTCCAAGGACGTCTTGACCATGCCCAAAGAGAGTAGCAGATCGCAGAGTTGCAGCTGGACTTGCCATTTTGGTTGGAGGAATGCGGCAAAAGCATAGGAGAACCTCTCTTTGACTGAGTAGGTATGTTCGGAGAGCAGTTTAACAGCCTCTTCGCATTGTTTCCAACTGCGTTCCACAGTACGCCGATGTTGGGATTCCTGGACACAGTTAAGCAACAAGGCGGACTGTCTGACTTGCAAAGGCCCGTGGTCTTGGTACAACAAAGTTTGTGTGTAGGGCTCCAATTCTTCGTCGGCCAGGCGATCTTTGGGTTGGGAACGTTTTATTTGACGGCTGTAAAAATGGAAATAAGAGGAATATTTTATAATTGCTGCATAATTTAATTATCTTAACAAATCTTACACTTTGGCCAACACCAAAGCCTGCAAAACACTGGGCAGTGTCATGACTTCATTGTCTTTGTCCTCTATGAAACGTATACGCTCTAAACGGGTGTCATCTTCATGCAGCAACAGCTTGGGCAAATTTATTGCACCATTGGTCTCCTGAGCTTTGGGCAGCTGTTTCTCCTTGGTCTGCTCGACTTTCAGACATAGTTGGGGCAAGGCTTTTTGCTGGAATTTCGTACGCACACCCAATAAACCCTCCACTAAGAGGTTCACCTCTAAATGCTGGCAGAGCTTATCTAGAATTTCACTGGCCTTCTCTCCGCGGTGATACTGCAGATAAGCATTGGCTACTTCTAAATAAAGTAAAGCCTCGTATTCTTTATTGTCCAGCTCGACGATATGACTAAGTAACCAATCCACTTCGGACTTAAGTTGTGTGTACAGATTTGAAGTCAGTTCGTCAATGATGTGTTGGTGTATGCATAAGTAACGTAAATACCACCAATGTAAGACCTAAGGAACAGAGAATTCGAAAAACATGAATGATTCTGGAAAGGACACAAAAATAAATCATTCAAATTACCACTGAATCGGGATGCCAGAGCAATAGTTTCTTTAGGATGTCTCTCGTAATTAGTAGGAATTCACCCAGTAGCACATTAGGATTGATTTCCTCGCCATTCTCTTTTAGCTCCACGAAAGCATCGCCCACCAGGGGCTGAATTTCTTTCACTAAGCCCTCCAGCTCGGTTAATTCACAAAATGGTCCGGTGAAATTTTGTTGCATGAACGACAATAACAATTCTACTGCTATGCACAGTAGTTCCTCACATTCCGCTGGGCTTAAGGCTGCCGGGGAGTCCTTTTTCTCCCACCATTGTTTTAATGCCTTTTCCAACTTGTCGGTGCACCATTTGCCGGACCAAACACGTTTCAATGCGTCATTAGGTAAATCTGGAAGAAAGCACTTTATTTTATTACGGTCGTAGCTTTAATATGATCGCAGAATTCACCTTGTTCTTGAACGTTATCATTGAAATTACAAAGGTAATTTACATTTAAATTCATTTTCTTTTTATATTTAATATAATTCAGTTCTTATAATAAAGAATTTATTTAATAAACACGCGCTCACGTTTTTTCTAAACGTTTATTTTTCACTTTTTGTTTTGATTATTCCGTTTCTTTCCTTCTTGTCATGTCAAAGCCGTCGAACCGAACAGCTGTCACAGATGTTAGTCGATTGCGTTTAAACTAATTGCGAGCGACGACGCACTGGCTTCAGCGCACATTGCGCAGCTAAGAGATTTTTTAAATTATTTTATAGCGTTCAAATATGGATATTACATCAAAATACGATTGAAAATCTTTGAACATCCGAAGATCTGAAATCGAGTTATCGGACGTTAAAGATTGAAAAATCTAAAGAAATTGACTTTTTTTAAAAGGTCAATATGAAAAAAAAAGAAAAAAATATATAAAAATTTTCGATAACTTCTTATAAAATCGATTTTTCAATTGAATGAAAAAAGCGAAAAATTCTAGTAAAAATTTCGATAACTTTGAGTTATTGAAACAGAAAAGACAATAATATGCAGAAAATGTAAAGTAATTTTTCGATAACTGTTGCAGTTATCAGAAAATTAGGGCTTACTAAGTTAATATCTGTATGGAATTTACTCCCTTAACATGAAAGTAGCTTACAACTCTCTTAGTTGTGTTGCCAGATTTAATCTTGTTAATCCATTAAAGAAAAACCAATGGGTAGCAACGTTGCCACCTTATCAAGTCTCTTAATTGTAAGCTAGTAAGAAAAAATCGAACAGGCCTATTTTACAATGTTCCCGCATGCAATTGGATCAATGTGTTTGTGAAAACAAAATTTGAAAAAATAATTTTGTGTTAAAAATTTTGGACTTAGCGGTGATAATTATTCAGTGTAAGTCAACACAATATATTTTTTTCCAAAATTTGTTTTGATAAAAATATTTATATTGTAGTTGTGAAAAAAAAAATAATTTTTTTATTTTGAGCAAAAAAATAAATTTTTATTAACGTTTTTGTTATCGCAGCTTTTTATCCAGGCTTAAAGAAAAACAGCCCGTTTTCCCACGTATTTTTAAAAAGGTGGAAATTGTTCGATATTTTTAAGAAACAATTACAAAAATAACGTTGGTTCTCAAATAATGCAATTGACTAATTCCATATGAAAAGCAACAGAAATTTTTCTTACGTTCTCTGATTTTAAGAAAGGTTTGCAAATTTGTACTTGTGAATGAGGGAAATAAAACTGATATACATGAAATTGAAAGTGTCTACTTGGATGGATCGAAAATCACGAATTTTGTCATAAAGTAATTTAAAAAAATACATTTTTTGGCGAATTTCTAGCAAATTGCTTCTAGTTTCATATTAAATGATCAAATCTTAAAAAATATACTTTTTTATTTTTTTTTCTTAATTCCCCGCATTTTTTACCAAACAAAATTGTAACTCTTCGATTTTTTTTAAAATATTTTTTATTATCAGATAAAACTTGGAACTTTTTCTGCAATAATTATAAGAGTGACTGCAGTCGATATTAAAAACAAGTAAGTAAGTTTCAGTCGGTTAAACCGACTCTCAGAGAACATGTGTGACTTCAATTTTACTTAGTGCCGGATTATGTTCGTAAATAATTGTAAAAACATGGTCAGGCACCGGTATAGGGGTTATAAAGGATTTAATTTTAACTATGGTAGAGACAATTGTGTGGGTGAAATTCAAAAGACACCAGTTGAAATTCAAAAATTCCACCTGCAATTCAAAAAATATAACTTCAAATTCAAAAATTCCATTTGAAATTCAAAATATGTCAATTGAAATTCAAAATTCGTCAATTTGTAATTCAAAAGACAACATTTGAAATTCAAAAGTCGTCATTTGTAAGTCAAAAGACATAATTTGAAATTCAAAAGACATCATTTGAAATTCAAAAGACATCATTTGAAATTCAAAACTCTTCATTTGTAATTCAAAACTCGTCATTTGCAATTCAAAACTCGTCATAAGTAATTCAAAAGACACCATTTAAAATTCAAAAGTTTTCATTTAAAATTCAAAAAATATTCCATTTGTAATTCAAAAATTATTCCATTTGCAAAAAGGGTAAACAAAATTATTTAAGCAAAATATACATTAGGTTGGGTAGCATTTATTTATTTCTGTAAATTTAATATTCTGCTGTTTAGAAAACAGATTTACCCCCATTTAGATTGATAGATAGAAAGTCTGTGGAGTGAGGATGGTGAAGGTTATAAACTATATATGAAATTACCGACATTTGACATCATTATAATTATTAGTTGCTTACCATATTATTAAATATGTTATCAAAACTGCAGAATATCCAAATTTGCAGAAAAAATTCTACCCCACCTAATGTATATTTTTCTTAAATAATTTTGTTTACATTTTTGAATTTCAAATGGAATACTTTTTGAATTTCAAATGAAAACTTTTGAGTTACAAATGTCGAGTTTTGAATTACAAATGACGAGTTTTGAATTTCAAATGACGAGTTTTGAATTTCAAATGACGAGTTTTGAATTACAAATGACGACCAAGAATTATTTTAACATTAAAAATCGGGAAATCGAACATATTTTAGAAATCGGTCCAAAGTTGACTATTTTTCGTATTTTTCGATTTTAAAGAAAATCATTGTGGAGAACAAAATCGAGTTCATATAAAAAGTTTGAAATCTGAGGGTAAATCATATAGTGAAGTTCGATTTTTTTCCAGTGTTCCATTAAAATGATCAGAAATTCGATATTATAAGAAGAAAAAACAAAACACGTCAAAAAAATCAGTTTATATCACCTGCAACCATTCGCCGAATAGTAAAGTCTAGTACAAAAACCCCACTTTCGCTCGCCACGAGTTTAAAATGTTCGTAGAATACAAAGAAAACATAATCTGTAAGCCAGAAGTCCGAGAAAAGTCCCACTTAAAAATAAAAGACATGTCACAAAAAAATGCAATTCACAAAAACACACCTGCAGTAGCCAACCAAAAAGTGGGTTCACGTTTTATGGTAAATTGAATCAAAAATGGTCTTATATGGTGGGATAGTCCCTCGACAGTTTGTAAGACGTCCACAGAACACAGAATACATCTCCAGGTATAGTACCAAAACTGTCAAATAGGGAGGATCAAGCATAATATGGCTTAGGCTTGTTATTCATATTATGGAGTTAGGTCAATACATTGGCGCAGAAATACTATGGACTCTGTCGAGTATATCAAAATACTGCCTAATATTATGCTTACGTATGCAGAATATGGAATGCCACTTAAATAAGTATTCTAGCAGGTCAATTATCCCGAAAACATCAGCCGACTTGGAAAAAGGTGGTTTGAAGTCAATAATATCGATGTTATGGAATGGTTCTGGCAGACATCACATATCAATATAATCAAAAATTTGAAGTGTGATGACTAAAATGAGGTCTCACTAGCAATACTGAAAAACAATAACGATATTTGACACGAAATTATAGAGGCATGGTCAAAAATACCGCATGAAAGGTGCAAAATACTAGTTGACTCCATGAAACGACACTATGTAGCGATATTAAGCAATAAAGTCAGTACAAAAAAATATCGTTATTTAAGTAATCATTCAAAAAAGTTTTCAATTAAAGTGAATTGAAACAAAATATTTTTTAGTGTTTATTAGCGCTGCTATTTTTTTGACTGGTCTCATTTTTGACATAAATGGTTCTAAAGGCTTAATCTCAAAATTACAAAATCTTAATTTTTTATTTAAAGCCATATTAAGAATGGCACAATACCACCTTTCAATCGCCGTAAAAACTTTTAGGATTTTCGAAGTAAGACTGATATTTTTCTTTGTCGAGGGTATACAAATACCCTCCACCACCAGGATGGGTGTATACTAACTTTGTCATTCCGTTTGTAACACCTTGAAATATCGACCTGAGACCCTATAAAGTATATATATTCGTCATAAAATTCTAAGACGATCTAGCCATGTCCGTCCATCCGTCTGTCCGTCTGCTGAAAGCACGCTAGCATCTAAACGAAGGAGCTAGGACGTCCAAATTTTCCATAAATGCGTCTTATAGTCATAGATCGGTTGGGGCGAAATCGGCCCAAAGGGAAAATTTTTTCCCTCACAAGTACTAAAAATACCCATAATAATCCCTACTATTTTAGCGTATTTAAGCATGTTTTTTGAATATGTCTGTTTATATTTGCTTGATATTTGGTATGCGTATTCACCTTATAGCAAAAAACTGCATCATAAAGTGATTCTTATTTGTAGGGGGTGAAATGGGCCAAAAAAGGGATAAAAATGGTACACATTAAACGACAACAGCTAGAAACACGAAATTCGGTGTGTACATTCCTCTAATTGAGTAGATACATAATATAAAAGTATTTTTTCAATTCGTACTTTTAAGGGGTAAAATGGGAATAGAGGGATAAAAATGGTACCAACCAAACGGCTGTACCTAGAATAATGAAATTCGGTGTATACATTCCTCTGATTGCATAGACAAGTAAAATACACGGATTATTCAAAATTTGTACTTTTTGGGGACAAAATAGAAAAAGGGGATAAAAATAGTACCAACCAAATGACCGCAGCTAGAGTCATGAAATTTGGAGTATACATTCCTCTGACTGTGTATACACGGAAAATAAACTGATTTTTCGAAATTCGTACTTTTTGGGGTTAAAATAGAAAAAGGGGATAAAAATAGTACCAACCAAATGACCGCAGCTAGAGTCATGAAATTCGAAGTATACATTCCTTTGACTACGTAGACATTAAAAATAACAGGTTTTTTCCAAATTCGTACTTTCAAGGAATACAATGGGTACGGAGGGATAAAAATGGTACCAACCAAACGGCTACACCTGGAATAATGATATTCGGTGTATGCATTCCTCTGATTGCGTAGACACTCAAAATAAACAGGTTTTTCGAAATTCGTACTTTTTGGGGTTAAAATGAAAAAAGGGGATAAAAATAGTACCAATTAAATGACCGCAGCTAGAGTCATGAAATTCGGAGTATAAATTCCTCTGACTGCGTAAACATGGAAAATAGACGAATTTTTCGAAATTCGTACATTTTGGGGTTAAAATTGAAAAAGGGGATACAAATAGTAAAAATCAAATGACCGCAGCCAGAGTCATGCAATTCGGAGTATACATTCCTCTGACTGTGTATACACGGAAAATAAACGGATTTTTCGAAATTCGTAGTTTCAAGGGATACAATGGTTCAGAGGGATAGAAATAGTACAACTAAAAGACTACAGCTAGAATGATGAAATTCTAATTGCGTAGAAACGTCAAGGGGGTAAAAATGGTACCAACCACATGGTCGCAGCTGGAATTATGGAATTCGGTGTATACATTCCTCTGCCTGCATAGACACGCAAAATAAAAAGTTTTTTTCCAAATTTGTACCTTTTCTATTATGGCAAAAATTGGTTGAATCATTAAGTTAGGTTATTTTGCACTATGTACGTCTGATAATGGATTTTCAAAATTTGTACTTTTGGAATTAAAATATAATGGAAATACAACCAACTGTATGGTATTTAAGCTTTTTGAAAATATAAATATAGGAATATTTATTTTTTGATTTGAAATAAATAATGGTTTGAAATAATTAAAATATTATATTTATTTATAAAATTATTTTTTTAATATTTGTATTTGTTTTGGTTTGCCTATATTAAAAAAAAATATATTTTCCTGTAATATTACTGCACTTCTACGAAAACCGACAACCTCTGTTGAATGCAATCAATTGTGGAGGGTATATAAAGTTCGGCCCGGCCGAACTTAACGCCGTTTTTACTTGTTTTATCTCGTCGCTGCTATTTTTTGACCGCAGCTGTATATTTATTTTTTAATTTCGGCCTTGAAATAAAATATTATTTCTTTCTTTCATCTTTGGTATGAAAATATTACTTTTTCGAATTAAAATAAAATATTTTTTTTTTGGTTTTATAGACATAAATATTTTAAATTGTTTATTTTCTTAATTTTGAGTAGAATAAAAGTGGTTCCCTTAGAGGTATCAACGATGTCGATTTTTTAATAAAAGTTCGATATAGTAGTAGAATATTCTAAGAAAAAAATAAAAAATCTAGTGGAGGGTATAAATAGTCCAATTATTAAAGTCTTTGAGTTAATGCATAACATCGTCGTGTTGGAAGGCTATAATTAATAAATATATTCTTAAGTGTCCGTTACGAATATATTTTTAAAAGCTTAAAAGTTGCATTTTCCGTTAAATACGAATATATTTTGTGGCAGTTGTTAAAAGTATACAAGTTGTACAAAATACTTGCTCAAAGAGAACCTAAAGCTTTCAGTCTCTTAAAGTGGGACAAAATTCACCATTAGCAAACAACAGCAAAAGTTGTTCGAAAGCTTTTTTCCGTTAAGTTCTCTTAAGTTTAAACAAACTTTGGATTAATCATCGTAACGGTGACAAATCTCTTCTCTTAGCAGAGTGCTCTTTTTGAATGCTCTCTGTCTTTTTTCCCATTAAATGCTTGATGGCTAAACTTTGATAAATATAAACTTTACACCTGTGTAAGGCGAGTGTTATTTGCAACAAATGGTAATAACGTTAATATCCATTAGGGTTTTTGGCTTTTGTTGTGATGGTGGATACGAAACACGATACAAACCAACAAACAAATAATAAAGAATAAACAAAAACAACAACACCCACACATTATCTCATTTCATAGATATGTAGGTATTTATTAGCGAAAATACGTCATTAAATACACTGTGTTGTTGTCTTTTATTTTCAGGTAGTTGTTAAATGCTATCTATATATGTATATATAAGATATATTGTTGACTAATGTAGCGATTTGTGCTAAATAAATATAAACAATTGCCTAGAATAATACAATGTCCGAGCAGACGCACATGTGTGGTGTGGTGTGTGTGCATACATAATTAATTACAATTTTGTAATTTAATTTGAAAGTCAATCAGTTTTTGCCCCACAAAAGTGTAATTGAATTTTCATGAACTTAGTCTGTCTGTGGTTTTGAGGAAGAAATTGGGCTAATTGTCAGGGTTAATGAACTCCAAAGGGGGCAAAAAATCTGTGTGCAAATTCACATATGAAATAGGGAATCGGAACCACCTTCAGGTGGTATCAAAATAAATTTACAAAGTAAATGTAAGTTTATTTTACTTTCACTGATGATGCTATGCTGATACTTTTAAGGGCCACATTTCGGGATTTTCTAAAGAAATCGAGTTGACATATCAATATCTGAGTAATATCATGTGAGCGATCACACTTTTTTGTGGTACATATGAGATAGAAATATATACTTTTTCTAATTTCAAGCAAACTTATGGAGCATCTTACTGACACTATTAGCTATTATAAAATAAATACGAAAAAACTTAAAGAATTTTTTTTAGATATGACAATTTTCAAACTAGGAGAAATTTGCTTGGAATTTGAACAAAATATATATTTGTCTTATACCACAAAAAATTTATTTATTTTTAAATTATCTTACACTTAAAGAAAAAGGTCTGTTATTAGCAGCAGCGATTGTCTGCTGCCTATTAGCAGGCAATTTTCTGTTATTACTGCCATAACAGCAGTTTTTCTGCAATCTTGCATCAGCATTCGCACTGCTAATGTATTTGCAGTCTATAAAAATGGCTGCTGTTAATTAAATTATAAAAATAGATAAAAATAAGCGTTTATAATTTAAAAGCCTTTCAGAGTGACGGCGAAAACGAATTTAGCTCGAATTTCGTTTTATATTAGCTTGGGGCAATACGCGTATCATTAAAAAGACAATCACAATATCTTTCAGTGGTAATAAATTCCCTTAAAATAATATTTATTCTAAATAGTGTTGTTAATTAAATTGTTAACAGGCTATATTGTTCTGTACATATTCTTAAAGTTTCAGGAAAACGTTTTTTTCTTTAATGCTAAAAACAGCATACAGCTGTTTGTTATTTCGACAGATAAAAATCTGCTATGTCTTTTTCAGCAGAAAATCTGTTCCTATAGCAGACTTTCTGCTTTCATTTACTGACAAATTCCTTTGGGTGTACGAAAAAAAACTTTATTTTTGATCCATTGTTGACACTAGCAATTTCTTATGTTTTGAAAAGTATATATTTGAAAAAATCGGAAAATACAGATTTTTGTAAAATAAGTTCAATGAGCTCAGAGGATGAAATAAAATAAAAGGAGAGAAAAAATAAAAAGATCTGACTATATTCAAAATAAGGATACAAATTGTTATCGAGTTATTAGACGATTGTTTTTCGTTCCAATCAAAAAAAATATTGATAAAAGTTTTAGCTAATGTTATAGCCTTGTCACACTGCATGCGAAATCTAGCAGAAATGACATAAGGTCGATTTTCAAATTCCAAATTTGTATGGGATCTGACATTTCCAATTATGGAACTTCGATAAAAATTATGTACATTTTTATTTTAAGCAAATTTAAAAAATTCATTTTTCCTACAAAGGAGTTCAATAATAAAAAATGTTTCACATATACTTCAATGAAAAACGGAAATATTTAAAATAAGTTTTCGCCTGCTGCGTACATTTGAGGTTTGTGAGGGGTTACACCCCACCACAAAGAAATTTATAAGAAATTTCTGCTGGTAAAGAGACAGCAGATTTGTATCTGCTGAAATAGCGAACAGCAATAAAGACCAAACGCTACCTTGAAACTTTAAGCGTATGTACAGAACAGTATGGCCAGTTGAATATACATACATATAGGGTGAGCCATATAACATTATAAATTTTAACTACCGATTACTTTGACTTTGAAAGGTAGAATAACATTCACTTTTATTTGAATTTTCAGGTTTATTTTTGATATTTGCAACGCTCGAACCAAATTGAGTCTTTAACGCAAACTGTAAGAAATTTACGTGGAAAATTTTCGAGAAGAGATCTGCTTTCAGTTCAGTCTTCATGAAGCTCATTTTCATCTCGGTGGCTATGTCAATAAGCATAATTGCCGCATATGGGGTTCAGAGAACCCCCACGTGACTATTTAGAAGCCAATACATCCACAACGAGTCACTTTTTGGTGTGGATTTTGCGTTGACGGCATCATTGGGCCATTTTTCAACGCCGTCACCGTCAACGGCGAACGTTACCGTGCCATGCTCCACGATTTTTTGTTTCCAAAAATTTAAGAGAATGACATGGACGACATTTTTTTTACTAAAACTCCCATTTTCGCCGAGATTATCTTTAATATTTATACTTTTTTATTATTTTTACTGACGCAAATATAAAATTTACAAAAGAAATGATACATTTTTATGAGGAAAACAATATAAGTAAAATATCTATGGATAAATGTTGAAGTTATGATTTTTTATTTTTTGGATGAATAACTCGAAAATCCGTTTTACATATTAGATAATAAAATATATTGGTGTATTTTGTAATAGCTGGGATTTTAGCGAAGAGAACAAGGCCTATTTAAATACAACCAGTCAAACCTTCTGCATTTATTCATATATTATCTTGAGATAGGTATTGTTAGCTATTATAAAATATAAAAATATTCTGTTATCTCTTTCGTAAATAATTTATCACGCTATTTAAACGAAAATTAAAACATCATGATTTTTGGAAAATATATTGCGTCTACAAAGACTGTCTTAACTTCTACATTTCTTCATAGGTTTTGTTCAAATAGGCCTTATTTTCTCCGGTAAGAACCCAGCTAAACTAAAATATAAAAATATTCTGTTTAAGAAATATTTTTTCTTTAAAAAATCTTTTGAGTCCACAATGAATGTTAGCTAAAAAAAAATAATTGATTTTTTCTATTTTTTAGGATTGTTTTCGTGTCAGCAAAAAATTTAGTTTTCGAAAAAATTCTTCTCAATTTTTAGGAGTCTGCTCCTAAACATTTATCTCTATGTAGCCAAAATAGCCATCATATCATAAATGCCTTTAATTGAACATATCAGCGGATATATTTCCAGAAAGAGAGTACAAATTTCAGTAAAAATAAAAGTATCCATAAATACTGTGTTGATGTTATGAATCAGAATGCCTCGATCCATGTAAGAAATAATTCTTTAGGTCTCGGAATTTTTTTATTTTTTTTTGCATAGTGCTATCGAAAATAGTCATTCATGGGGAACATTTCACCATTTTTTGAGTTTCAACAAATTGAAAAAAATTATCCTCACGAATGATGTGTCAAATATATAACCAGCCTCTGCATCTTCGAGTCTGTCACTTCTAAAGCATGAAAATATTTCAGAGATTTCACAAATTGTTTTAATTAAAATTTAAACTTCAACATTAGTCTAGTTCGACTGCGCTAAGAGACTTGACTTGTCCCAATATTTTGGGACATAGTTTCTTTACATCAGGCCTTTTGTGACAAAAATGTCTTATGTTTTCACATTAAAAATATGATATAATTGAAATGTTAATGGAGATCTTCCGTTTTTGGAATTTTAAAAAATTATAATATGTACGTTGAATTTTCTTATCGGTAAGAAGACTTGAATTGTCCCAATATTTTGGGACAAATTTTCTTTACATGAGGTCTTTTGGGACAAAATATCTTATGTTTTCACAATAAATGATATCTTTAATTGCATTTTTAATGGAGATTTTCTAAAAGCGTTTTGTTCGAAAATTTGGGACACATTTTTTCCAAATCGAACTACTTTTTTAATATAAATTTTATAGTTTTCGTACCAAAAGAAACTTCTTATTGTAATTTTAATGAAAATTTCCCAAATAATAGAATGAAACTTGTGTCCCAAAATTTTGGGACAACCTTATACATTGATTTTTCTTATCGGAAAGAAGGCTTGACTTACATCAGGCCTTTTGTTTTCATATTAAAAATATCATCAAATTGAAATTTTAATGGAGATTTTCCAAAAACGTTTTGTTCGAAAAAATTTGGGACACATTTTTTTCTAAGCGAACTACTTTTTAGATGTAAATTTTGTAGTTTTCGCACCAAACGAAACTTCGTATTGACAATTTAATGAAAATTTTGCAAATAATTGAATGAAACTTTTGTCCCAAAACTTTGGGACAACCTTATACATTGGTTTTTCTTATCGGAAAGAAAAATCCGACAGCATCAGCAAGTAACTTTCTGGTTAAGCGAGCAAATTTCATATAAATATTATACTAGTTGGAGGAAGCTACTTTTTAACCCAGGGTTGCCAGCTAGTGTTTTTAAAAGTGCGATTAACAGCCATAACTAGCAAAAATTCTAAAGAATCTTTTGTTGATTTGCAATTTGGATTTAGTTAAATACTCCTATCCTACACTCTTCCCCGAACAGAGCGAGGTATTTCGCTACATTTGTCCTACAACTCAGCGTCTGATGTTGTCACAAATTTGTAAGCAGACACCATAATTTCAGAGATCAGCAAATATTTTTTTCTACACCCAGTAAGTGTATTGAATTGAATGTTCAAAATCAAGTTCACGCTATTTTGAAGTGCAACCCGGGGGCAAATAAAGACAACAACCCAAATAAACAAAACTAAATTCCACAACAACAATAGCAAAGTAAATTCGAAAAAGAGGGTAAAATAACAAAAAATTTTAGACAAAGTATTCAAATTGACTTTCGCTGAAATGCATTTTTTAGCTGCAGTCCCCGTCGGTAATGAAAGTGGAGCATATTCAGTTTTTTTCGCTTCTTTTCAAAACTTTATTGTGCAGCTACGGGAAGACAATAAAGAAGGTATTGAATTTCAACGCCAAACTACAACACACAGCCATATATATTTACATAGATATATATGTATGTATGTCCATACCATACCATAAAAAAAGAAAGAAAATTCCATTGCATGACATTACAAAAAAGTAAGAAATACGTCGTCGTTTCTGGCGATGCCGTACATGCGCTTTATGCATGTGTATTTGCTTGCCGCTGCTGCTGATGGCGAATAATTATGACGACGGCAACCACCACAACAACGCAAATGTGCAAAAGGTCTTTGAACTCTGCTATGTTTTGCTACTTTGTGTTTTTTTTTGGGGGGCGGAAATAATAATTTTCTGAATTACCCAACCACAATTACGGGGAAGCAAAATAAAGAAAGAAAATATTTGCCCTGTTTAATTTTACGCATAGTTAAATAAGATAAGCTAACGTGGAATTTAAAAATATTGTATGAAACCTTTTTAATTTATTATGCAAGAAGATTTATGTTGAAAATATGTTAACCGATTTATCTTTATATTCCAAAGGTGCAACTCCAAATCATTTCAATGAGATCTATGAAGTTGTTTTGAATATAATTGTGTGTCCCAAAATATTTTGTGTTATAAAATTATAGCATTCGAACATCAATATTTGCTTAAAACCAAAAGAATATTGTATACAATTTTTGTCCCAAAATTTTGGGACAATGTTTCTTTAGCTGAAGCATTTTGTGACAAAAATTCTGTTATGTTTTCACATCAAAAATATCTTCTAATTAAAATTTAATGGATATTTTCAAAAAAATGTTTTGTTCCAAATTTTTGGGACACATTTTTTGACATAAGCAAAGTAATTTTTTATGTAAATTTCGTTGTTTTTGCACCAACAGGAACTTCTTATTGACATTTTAGTGAAAAATTCGCATACAATTGAAGGAAACTGTTGGCCCAAAACTTTGGGACAAAGATTTCTTTACATCGATCCTTGTGGGATAACAAATCTGTTAAGTTGTTACATTAAGAATATCGTCTCGAATTGAAATTTTAATGGAATTTTTACAAAAAGGTTTTGGGACACTTTTTTTCTGAATTGAAATACTTAATTTTTATGTAAAATTTTTGTGTTTTCACACTAAAATGATTTTGTTATTAATATTTTAATAGAAAATGTCCAAAAATCTTACGTACGAAATTTTGGACAAAATTTTTTTGTCCCAAACATTTTGCGACCTAAAATCATATGAGTTTCATATCAAAAAATAAATTAGAAATTATTTTTTTATTTTTTTAATGATAAAAAATTCCACAAATTTTTTATTAAAGAATTATTCTGTTTTCTTAAAGTGTTTGGGACACATTTTTTCTTAAGCCAAAACCAATTATTATATATATTTTTGGATTTTGTACACGTTCTCGCACCAATAAGAACGTCTAATTTAAATTTTTAATAGAAAAATTCCAAATTTGCGTTTTCCAAAAAAAAATTGGGACAGATTTGTTCTTTATGCGAAATACTTTTCTATGTAAAATTTTTATGTTTTCGCACCAACACGTCCCTCTTATTAATATTTGAATGAAAAATTCACGAAAAAATATTATCCACAAAATTTGGGACAAAATATATTTGCTCAAAATATTTCGCTACCTAAAATCATATAAGTTTTACATAAAAAAAAATAACTTATAATTGAAATTGTAATAGAAAATTTCACAGTTTTTTTATTTTTTGGGACACATTTTTTCTTAAGCCAAAACCAATAATTATATATATTTTTGGATTTGTACACGTTCTCGCACCAACGTCTAATTTAAATTTTTCATAGAAAAATTCCAAAGTTTTGTTTTCCGAAATATTTTGGGACAGATTTTTTCTTTAAGCAAAATTTTTATGACCCTCTTATTAATATTTTAATGAAAAATTCTCAAAAAAATGTTATACACAAAATTTGGGACAAAATTTCTTTGCTCCAAAAATTTCGCGACCTAAAATCATATTAGTTTCACAGCAAAAAATAACTTATAATTGAAATTTTAATAGAAAATTTCACAAATTTTTTTATTAAAAAATGATTTGCAAAATTTGGGACAAATTTTTTCTTAACCAAAATAAGTTTTGATAACTTTTTTGGAATTTGTACACGTTTTCGCACCAATAAGAACGTCTAATTGAAATTTTAGTGGAAATTTTCAAAAATGTTATGTCACAAAAATTTGGGACAAGAGAAATACTTCATTTTTATGTACAATTTTTGTGTTTTCACATCAAAATTAACTTCTTGTTAATATTTTAATGAAAAATTCCCAACAAATTTTATCGACAAAATTTGGGACATAATTTCTTTGCTCCAAATATTTCGCAACATAAAATCATATGAGTTTCACATAAAAAAATAACTTATAAGTGAAATTGTGATAGATAGTTGTTCTTAAACTTTGGGACACATTTTGCTAAAGCAAATATATGCCATTATATATAGTTTTGGAATTTTTGCACGTTCTCGCACCAATAAAAAAGTCAAATTGAAATTTTAATAGAAAATTTCCATAAATGTTTTATCCCAAAAGTTTGGGACACTTTTTTCTTAAGTGAAATATATCTTCTGTATGTATAGTTTTCGTGTTTTCGCACCAACATGAACATCGTATTAACAATTTAATGAAAAATTCACAAACAATTTTATCTAGTAAATTTGGGACAACATTTCTTCGCTCCAGATATTTTACGGCTTAAAATAATTTGAGTTTCACAACAAAAAATAACTTATAATTGTAATAGCAATATAAAATTTGACAATATTATTTATTAAAGAGTTATGCACAAAGTTTGGGACAAACTTTTTCTTACGCTAAAATAAGTTTTGTTATAAATTTCTTGAATTTTAACAAGTTTGCGTGCTAAAAATAACGTCGAATTGAAATTTTAATAGCAAATTTCCAAAAATTAGTTGTCCAAAAACTTTTGGGACAATTTTTCCGGAATAAAATATTTACTATGTTTAAGTTTTCATATTAAAAACAACATTTACTTGAAATTTAGTGGACAAATTTCAAAAAATTTTTGGCCCAAAATTTTGGGACATATTTTTTCTTATGCGAAATATATTTTATGCAATTTTTGTTTGTTTTTGCACCAAAACGAACTTCTTATTGATATTTTAATGACAAATTCTTATTGTTATTTTAATGAAAAATTCCTAAAAACGTTATCTCAAACATTTGGTACAAAATTTCTGCTCACCAAATATTTCACTGGCTAAAATTATTTGCGTTTGAGATCAGCGTATAACATCTAATTGAAATAGTAATATCAAATTTCACAAAATTCTTCATTAAAATGTTATTCACAAAGTTTGGGACACATTTTTCTTAAGCCAAAATTATTTTTTATATAAAATTTTTGAATTTTTACAAGGTTGCGCAACAATAAAATAACGTCCAGTTGAATTTTTACTAGAAAAAATTAAAAGAATATGTTGTCCGAACAATTTTGCGAAATACGTTTTCGCAGCAAAATTTCAATATTGTTAGAACTATCTAATGTAATTGTTGTCCCAAATGTTTGGGACAAATTTTCATTTTAATAACATATTTATTTTTCAAAAAAAAAATTACTTCTAATTGAAATTTTAATGAAAAATTCGTAATTAATGTGTATTTTCATGTTTTTGGGACAAATTTTCCATACACTTGATATGTCATGCTAAAATCGTCCGCATTTTAACGTAAAAAACATGTAATTTTAATGTAAAATTTTTAAAAATTCCCTATTAAAACGTTGTCCCAAATTTTTGTGACACTTTTTTCTTAAATGAAATATTGTTTGGCATACGATTTATGAAGTTTCAAACCAAAAATTATTTAACTTTCTAACTAAAATATTGTCCCAAAAATTTGGGAAACTTCTTTAGATCAAGCAATTTGTATCCAAAAATCTCGTTAATATTTATTGCTTCCATTTTTAGTATTTATATATATAATTTTATTGAAAAAAAAAGAGTTGTTCGAACATTTTGGGACACATTTAATGTTAGCAAAAATTCTTATTCAAAGAGTTCTTCGAACATTTTGAGTTTTCACACTAAAAACTATTTCTAATTGAAATTTCATTGAAAAACTTCCCAAAATCTTAAGAAAAAATTTGTCCCAAAATTTTGGGACACTTTGTTTTTTGAGTCTACACTCGAAAAATTATTTCTAATTGAAATTTCATTGAAAAACTTCCCAAAATCTTAAGAAAAAATTTGTCCCAAAATTTTGGGACACTTTGTTTTTTGAGTCTACACTTGAAAAATTATTTCTAATTGAAATGTTATCGAAAAACTCCCCAAAATCTTGAACAAAAAGTTGTCCCAAAATTTTGGGACAATTTATTTTTGCCTCTTATATAAAAAAAATCATTCTAAATCTTTTTAAATGGATTTCATAATAAATTCCAATTTCTGCCTCCATCATTTGCCATTGAAATTGTCGATTGTTCAACTGAACCGGAGCTGTAAACACTTTCATCAGCGATGATACCAACAGTACCGGTTAAATTACACACTTGGTCCATAGTGTTTTCTATTGTGAATACCGTTTGATTAATGACTTATTCGCTGAACCCTAACAGCAGTTAGTCAATACGCTACCTATAAAAATTCTAGATACATTACAGCACAAACAACAACGATAATAATAATAGCGACATCATCAACAGCCGCCGCAGTAGTAGCAACAGCAACAGCAACAATAGGAATGATGCTGTTGTCGATAATTGTTTTTTGGCGCGTAAGCACGTATTTGAAACTTTATTCAACTTATAGCCATTTCCTATGTACATTTCTCTCCGACACGTGTAGTTTATGATGATTGGAAAGGCAGCAGCAGCAGTAGCAGCAAAAAGTCATAAGCTCTGAGTTCGAGCAAAATCTAAGTTTATTGCTGTTTATATAAATTTCATTTCATTTATCACGAGAAGAGAACAAAACAAGTTCTGTTCTGTACCAAACACAGCGGCAGCAGTTGCTGCGGCAGTGGCAGCAGCCGCACCGGCAACATACTCTAAACGACGTTGGCGTCGTAGAAATGTTTAATAAAATTAAAATAAAACTACATATAATACTTTCAAGGTCATTGGATTTGTTTTCGTGTTTTTTCAAAATGCGAATACAAAAAACCAGCAACAACATTGTTAGCTGCTACTACTCGTACTAATACTATTGTTGGTAATTCGATTCTGAAATGCTGAAGCAGATTATGGAAAATACACTTGGGAACAATAGCATGAGACAAATATGAATAATCCACTTTCTACATAAGTTATTTTAGATTAGCTCCACCAGAGGAAAGTCGGGAAGGGAGGTAAATTCGTCATCAGCTATATCTGTCAATAATAAAACGATTCTGGGTGTTTATGGAATTTTAATAAACATTTTCGAAAAATTTTTAGCTAAAAATTTTTATCCTAAAAATTTTGGCATAAATTTGCCCAGCCCATCATATATTAAGTTTTCAAATCAAATTAATATATTTTGTAAATTTTTATATTTGTCATGTTTTTGTGAAAAATTTGGAATAAAACAGATATTTTGTGTGAAAATCTTTGAATGTAACTGAACAGTTTCTAAAAATTCCTAATTATTTGATTTGAACTGGGAAATTGTCCTGGTATTCCCAAATAAAGTTGTTGTCCCAAAAACTTTGGGACAATTTATTCCTTAACACCAAATATTTTATAGTTTAGTTTTAGTTTACTAAAAATTAATTTCAATTGAATTTTTAATAAAAAAAGTCCCATTTGATGTATTTTTCATATTTTTGGGACAAATTGTCAACACATCAAATATTTAGTGGCAAAATCGTTCGAGTATTAATACAGAAATAACTTATAAATTACATTTTAATGCATAATTTCTAAGAATTCTTAATTAAAATATTGTCCCAAAAATTTGGGACATTTTTTCCTTAACTCAAAAATACTTTTTCTTCAACATTTAGTCTGTGTCCGAACCAAAAATTACTTATAATTGAAATTTTAATAAAAAAATCCTAATTAATGTTTTTTGTCATATTTTTAGGATCATTTTTTAAATATAAATAACTTCGACATTTTAATTAAGAATTCTTAGAAGTTATTCATTAAAATGTCGAATAACTTCTAAGAATTCTTATTAAAAATATATTCCCAAAAACTTTGTCACACTTTTTTCCTTAACTAAAAATAATCTTAACTAAAAAATTGATTTGTCTTAATTTTTTTGGGTTTCCAAATCAAAAATTACTTTTAATTGCAGTTTTACTAAAAAATTTTGTCATATTTTTGGGACAAGTTTTCTGTTGCAAAATCGTTCGAATTTGATCACAGAAATAACTTTTAATGAACAATTTGTAAACTTCCTTAACTAAAATGTTGTCACAAAATTTTGGGTCACATTTTTCTTCATTGTTTCGTCATAAAATTATTCTGTTTTCATAACACATTTTTTACTTCCAATTACAGTTGTAATAAAAAATCTTAATAATGTATTTTGTCATTTTTTGCGACAAATTTTCGGCACACCAAAAATTTTGTACCAAAATCGTTCGAGTTTTAACACAGAAATAACTTCTACATAACATTTTAGTGAACAACTTCTAAGAATTCTTAATTAAAATGTTGTCCCAAAAATTTTGTGACACTATTTTCCTTAACTAAAAAATTGTTTGGTCTTATTTTTAGTTTCCAAACCGAAAATTACTTCTAATTAATTAATACTTTAATTTTTAATGAAAAATTCCTGATTTGGGTTTTCTCATATTTTTACGACAAGTTTTCTTTGTGGAAAAATCGTTCGAATTTTAACACAGAAATATCTTATACATGACATTTTAATAAACAATTTTTAAGATTAATTTATTAAAATGTAGTACCAAAATTTTGGGACACAGTTGTAATAAAAAATCTTAATAATGTATTTTGTCATATTTTTGGGACAAAATTTCTACACACCAAAAATTTCGTGGCGAAATCGTTCGAGTTTAAACACAGAAATAACTTCTACATGACATTTTAACGAACAATTCCTAAGATTCCTTCATTAAAATGATGTCCCAACAATTTTGGGACACTATATTCCTCATTGTTTTGTCATAAAATTGTTCTGTTTTCATGAAAACAATTACTTCCAATTAATATTTGAATGAAACACATTATCCTTCGATATTTATCAATTATACTTATAAATTACATTTTAATGAACAATTTCTAAAATGTCATATTTAACATGACATTTTAATGAACAATTTCAAAGATTCCTTCATTAAAATGATGCCCCAAAAATTTGGGACACAATATTCCTTATTGTTTCGTCATAAAATGTTTCCTTTTCCAAACCAAAAATTACTTCTAATTGAAATTTTAATGACAGAAAAATTAATTAATGTGTTTTCTCATATTTTTGGGACAAATATTCACACACCATGGCAAAATCGTTCAATATTTATCAATATAACTTATACATATACGACATTTTAATGAACAATTCCTAAAATTTCATACTTTAAGTTTTGTCCCAAAAATTTTGGAGCACATTTTTCCTTCACTCAAACATTGTTTAGTAATACCATTTTATGTTTTCAAACCAAGAAATAATTTCAATTGATTTTTTAACGAAAAAGATGTATTTTGTCACATTTTTGGGACAAATATGCCATATACCAAATATTTCGTGACAAAATCTCTGGTGTTTTAACACATAAATGATTTCTGCATGACAGTTTTATGAAATATTTCTAAAAATTCTCAATTAAAATATAGTCCCAAAATTTTGGGACACCTTTTCCTTAAGTAAAATATGGTTTTTACGTTTTTTGAGTTTTCTTTTCCTTGGGCCAGAATATAGTTTGCCACATTTTTTTGTGTTTCTACAACAAGTACTACTTCCGGCTGATATTTTAATAAATAATTCTTTACTAAAGTATTCCTCCATAAATTTTGGGACAAATTATCAATAATCCAAAAACTACTGCATCACTGTCCTAACATAAAGTCTCCTTCCAGTTGTACTTTGAACAATATCTAAAAATGATCAATTAAAGTGTTGTCCCAAAATTTTGGGACAGGTTTTTTTGAGTGAAATATTGTTTGGCTTTAGTTTTATGAACTTTCAAGGCAAACTTTACTTAAATTCTTAACTAAAATAATGTCACATAAATTTGGGACACTCTTTTCCTTAGGTAAAATAATTTGTCAGATCTTTTTTTTTGGGGTTTTCACGCCAAGTACTACTTCGGACTGAAATTTTAATGAGTAATTCTTTACTAACGTATTCCTCCATAAATTTTGGGACAAATTATCAATTATCCGAAAACTGCGGTATCACTGTCCAAACAGAAAGTCTCTTTCCAGTTGCACTTTGAAAAATTTCTAAAAAACGCAATAAAGTGTTGTCCCAAAATTTTGGGACAGATATTTTCTTAAGTGAAATATTGTTTGGCATAATTTTTTGAGTTTTCAAGCCAAAAAATACTTAAATTCTTAACTAAAATAATGTCCATAAATTTTGGGACAAATTATCCAATTTCAATTATCCAAAAACTACTGCATCGCTGTCCAAACAGAAAGTCTCCTTCCAGTTGTACATTGAATAATTTCTAAAAATTCTCAATTAAAATGTCGTCCCAAAATTTTGGGACAGTTTTTTTCTTAAGTAAAATATTTGTGGGCATAAGTTTTTAAACTTTCAAGGCAAAATTTACTTAAATTCTTAACTAAAATACTGTCCCTAAATATTGGGACATCTTTTCCTTAGGTAAAACATTTTGTTTATCTGCTGTTTTTGTGTTTTCAGGCGGGCCCTCCTGATTGAATAGATGACTCATCCTAATGTGGGGTGTTTACAATTCGACCTGGCCTTTTATACTACACAGTTTGTTGTTGTTATTGTATTTAATGTTTCGTTTTTCTTTTGGCGCGAAAACTGAAATTCTCACTTATTTTATTATTTATGATTTGTGCGTGTGTGTGTTTATTTTGTTATTTGGGTTGTTTTTTATGGTCAAATGATATCATTTAGAATTTTGCGTATATGGCGTAATAGTTGGTTTAGAACACACTACTTTTTTCGTTCCCCCCCAGTTCGTTCGCCCCCTTCGAGGCGATAAAAAGCTTAAAAAGGGGCCGGGTCTTAAAGCGTTCAGTGCGAGTAGTAATGCTAAAAATACACACACAGCAACAGCAGCTACAACTACAACAACGGCAAATATAATTTTACTCAAGGTCATATGACAATTATTTCCGCATTTCTAAGAAGAGTAATTAACAAAGCCAATAAACCTCATGTATATACATGTATACATACATATTTACATGTATGGATGTATACATGAAGCTGACTGTGGAGAAAGAGGTGTATTGGGATTCGGTGTATCCCACATCTGAGATTTGAATATATATGTTCGACTACGTATGTATGTAACTTTGCTGAAAGCAAAACTAAATCCGATTATTATATATTCATCTACAGATACACTCGGAAAAATTGATAGCCTGAAATTGTTTAAAATGAACTGAAACTGAAGAAAAATCAAGTTCCCAAGAATTAGTTTTTATTTGTCTTCATTCAAGTTCTTTTCTTCAAAATAAGTTAATTTTTATCCGAAATAAGGAAAACGAGTACTGCAAATAAATGTAGTTGAACTCATACTGGGGAATGTTTACTTTAACCAAGAATTTTTTTTACTAAAGTCCATATGACACAGGCTTTTTGGATAATTGTTTTCTAAATTCCTTTTCTTGAAAATAATTTAAAATTAACTAAAACATAGAAAGAATTAAGTTCCCAAAATCACGCTTTTTTGCCTTTGAAATTTCGGACATAATTTTTGCTTGGTTGTAGTTTAAATTCATTTCTTCAAAACAGATTAATATTACCAGAAATAAGGAAATCGTAAACTGATAATAAATGAAGTTCAACACGAATTGGGGGAATTTTTACTCAAATCATATAATTTTTTACCAAAGCCCAAATGTCACTGGCTTTGTTGGGATTTTTTCTAGATTCGTTTTCTTGGAAATTAGTTAAAATGAACTCCAATTTTTTATTTGTCTTTGAAATGACGGACATATTTTGAACTTGGTTGTAGTTCAAGTTGACTTCTTCAAAACAAGTTAATTATACCCTCCTTCATGTCTTTGTGCATTTGTTAGTAAGACTCGAGATAGAATCACATCTTGATTCGATTCGTCTATGTCTGTCTGTCCAACTATTCTTAGGATCGAAATAATTTTCCGATTCAAACAGAATGTGACACAAACAATTTTTGTAAGTGTAGAACAGGCGATATTGATTCAGCTATCGGTTCAGATTTAGATATAGTCCGCATATAAATGTCACTCGCGATTTGACTTTATCCCCTCTAGAAATCATATATTTTAACCGAATTTAGCAAAATTTGTTGTAAAACATTTTCCATAGAAATATCTAAATCTGAAGATGATGATGAAGATGTCCCTGCTGATTTGACAAGGCATAAACACATTTTTTTATTTTTCAACTTTGGCAACGTTTTTACTTATTTGTTTGTATGGTAACCGTACCACTTGTGAATTTATTTAAACTACAAGTTTAGTAAAGAGTAAAACGCAATATTGGCTTTAAAAATCCGTTGATAATTCACTGAGTTATTGAAGTTTTTATTAAAACTAAATTTTTGCACCTCTCATAATTTTTGAGTTTGAGGTCCAATAAAAATTCCTGAAATTCATCAAAATAGATAAAAATGATGACAACTACAAATATTTTCAAAATAGTTTTCAAATTGGTGCCCAAGTTTAAGTAAATGTAAATATTTTCCAGCCATAAAAAAATAATAAAAATCTATTGATTCTATTTTAATGAAGAAAAAATCGTATGTGAGGGGAAATCTAAAGATAAGTATATAGAAGTTATGGCCTAGATGTACCTCAAATGTTCTCAACATCCTTTTCAAATTGTTGCTCGAGTTTCAGTACAGTGACCCAAAAGTTAGAAAATATTGTTTATAAATATAAATATTTTTGGCCGACCACGAAAGATCAGGAAAAATTACGGGGCTATATGGTTTGAATTCTTTACAACTTTTTTAATTATTTTAATTATTATTCTTTCTTTGTTTTTTTTTCAGCATTTTATGAGGGAGACATGGGGAATTAATTGTGAACAACGTACAAAAATAATTGAATTTTATTATACCCTCCACCTCCAGGATGAGGGTATACTAACAGTTACATTCCGTTTGTAACACCTTGAAATATCGACCTGAGACCCTATAAAGTATGAGGGAAAAATTTTTCCCTCACAAGGACTACAAATACCCATAATAATCCCTAATATTTTAGCGTATTTAAGCATGTTTTTTGAATATGTCTGCTTATATTTGCTTGATATTTGGTATGTGTATTCCCCTTATAGCAAAAACGTGCACCATAAAGTGATTCTTATTTGTAGGGGATGAAATGGGACAAAAAGGGATAAAAATGGTACATATTAAACGACAACAGCTAGAGGCACGAAATTCGGTGTGTACATTCCTCTAATTGAGTAGATACATAATATGAAATTATATTTACCAAATTCGTACTTTTAATGGGTAAAATGGGAATAGAGGGATAAAAATGGTACCAACCAAACGGCTGTACCTAGAATATTGAAATTCGGTGTACACATAACTCGGATTACATAGACAAGTAAATACACGTAAAATACAAAATACATTTTTCAAAATTCGTACTTTTTGGGGTTAAAATGAAAAAAGGGGATAAAAATAGTACCAATCAAATTACCGCAGCTAAAGTCATGAAATTCGGAGTATACATTCCTCTGACTGTGTAGACACGGAAAATAAACAGATTGTTCGAAATTCGTACTTTTTGGGGTCAAAATAGAAAAAGGGGATAAAAATAGTACCAACCAAATGACCGCAGCTAGAGTCATGAAATTCGGAGTATACATTCCTCTGACTGCGTAGACACGGAAAATAGACGAATTTTTCAAAATTCGTACTTTTTGGGGTTAAATGGGAAAAGGGGATACAAATAGTACCAACCAAATGAACGCAGCTAGAGTCATGCAATTCGGAGTATACATTGCTCTGACTGCGTAGACACGGAAAATAAACGGATTTTACTTTCAAGGGATACAATGGTACAGAGGGATAAAAACAGTACCAACTAAACAACTACAGCTAGAATGATGGCATTCTAATTTCGTAGAAACGTCATGGGCGACTGCATTGACACGGAAATAAAAAGTTTTTTTTCCAAATTCGTACTTTTTCTTTTACGGCAAAAATTGGTTGAATCATGAAGTTAGGTTAGTTTGCACTATGTACGTCTGATAATGGATTTTCAAAATTTGGACTTTTGGAATTAAAATAGAATGGAAATACAACCAACTGTAGCACCCACTATCTACCAATATTTATGGCACTTAAGCTTTTTGAAAATATAAATATAAGAATATTTATTTTTTGATTTGAAATAAATAATGGTTTGAAATAATTAAAATATTATATTTATTTATAAAATTATTTTTTCAATATTTGTATTTATTTTGGTTTGGCTATATTAACAAATTTACATTGAGGTCCAAAAAAATACCTAAAACTTATAAAAAATGATAAACACGCCAAATAAAAACCATTTATTAAAAATCCCAAATCCCAAATTTTGGGAATTCTGATTTTTTTTTGGAAAATTGCAAAGGCTGCAAATCTAGTAATTTTTTCAACGTCTTTATCTGTTGTAATGAATTTTGGGTATTTTTATTGGACCTCAAATTCGTAAAATTTTGAGAGATGTGAACAAAAATGTCCAAACCTAGTACTTCTGCAAAAACTAAGTTTTAATGAAAACTTCAATAACAAAATCTAATCCAAAATCCTGTTTATTTCGCGCTATTTATAAAAAATTACAAAATCTTTTTTTTTTAATTTTTTGCGTTTCAGAGTGTGTCTACATTTATCCATAGATCTTTTATAACTTTAGAATATTAGCTATTAAAGAACAAAACATTTTTTTGGATTTTTATGATTTTTTTTTCGTACCAGCAAAAAATATGTTTTTTTCATTTTTTCACAATTTTTGGAGACTGTTACCAAAGCACTGTTTCTATGTGAAAGTTAAACAACATTTGTAGCAGCCATAATTACCTTTAATTGAACTTATTAGCAGATATGTTCGGATTTATATTTCTAAAATGAGAGTACAAATCATAAAGGTACCTTCGGTCAAAATTGGAATTTTAGTAAAAAATTAAAAAAAAAAATAATAATAACGTTATCAAATTTAAAAAGCCAAAATTTTATCAGAAAAGTTTTACACAGACCTTGGACAGAAATGTTTGCAGAAAAAATAATTTAAATTCATGTGAAGAGCCCCATGTACACCCTCACTCATTCCAATGGGTATAAACTGTTGATGGCATGGTTCAGGGTTAAGCTCAACAATGATCCAGTTATTCCTATGAGAATTGACCTATGAGATTGATATTTCTATGTTTTGCTCCGATTTTAGTGCTTTTTTTATAATAAAAAAAGTTCTTATTTGTGGACTTGAAAGCCTTATCATCTGAAGAGACATGTAGTTCAGACATATTCATTAAAATCAATGAAAAAACGAATATTGATTTTTTAATTAACAAGTCCTCTTACATTTCTGGACTAGTAAGAAAATTTATTATACTGAATCATTGCTGTCTTATCATCTGAAGAGACATGTCGTTGAGACATATTCATTAGAATCAGTGAAAAAAAACGAATATTGATTTTTTAAGTTACCAGGCCTCTGGCATTTCAGGACTAGGAATTACGAAAATTTAATCAATTTTCTCACTATTAAAAATTTTTCTCAGTAAATTACTTTAACTACATTTGAGTCTTGAATTTACTACAATTTATGATCACAATTTTTCTCAGTGTATATACATACATACACTTGCCAGAAGAATTGACCTTGTCGCTTTCAGAAACGTGTTCTTGTTTTCAATGAAATCATTGTTGGTTATTGGAATTGTTTTCATATATGAAAGTATCCAAAGACCTGTTCTAAATTCTGAGTTTAGAAACATTTATTGGTTTTTATGTTTTTGGTGCAGCGTGTCAGCAGCGATAAATTTCAGAATTCTCATATTCGCATAATTCAACTCAATCAGCTGAGTTGAATTAACTTTAAGTCGCAGTTTTGCGTTGATTTGTGCTTATTGAGTGAAAGTGAAATTCTAGGCTCAGTTTGTGGCTTAAAGATCATCTATCTGGAATCATCTGCAATGAAGATATTCTTAGCATAATGCTAAAATGAAAATATTTGAAAATCGGACTATGTGCAATGACAAAATTGACACAGGTGACAATTGCTTCCGTAACGACTTCAATAAATTGGTAGTCTATGGGAGGATTTTTGTACTTAACACTATAATTTTGTACTTAACACTGAAAGGGTTCTACTGCTTAGAATTGGCTCCTACCGTTTAATATATTTTTTAAGAGAAGTTTTAGGAGGCCTTTTGAGGTAATACCGATACTGAATATCGTCTAGTGGCCTCCGCATTAGTGGAACTAGGTTGTCTGGGTGATAAGCTCACCCTACTAGAGTGGTACAGCTACAAAATGTATGTTTGCCTTGCATGTATAAGATCTAAAATAAGAAGTATATCTTAAATAAAAAAAACATTTTTACCGCGATATCACGCAAACTAGAGCTTACACCGGCAATCTAAAGCCAAGTTTGAGATCCAAAATCCAGTCACTAGTATTTGAAACAGGCAAAAGGTACTACTTTGTAGGGCTGTATGTTTGTTTAGACTTTTCTCAAATCATAGTTTGGCGTATGAGTAATATTAATTATGAATATATGTTGAACATATTAATCATTCGCCATCTCTTTTCATACAGCCTTAAATGCTTAAAAAAGCCACAAGTTGTGTAAATGAACTCTCTTAACCATTTCGCTGGATTTAGAGCACTTATTGGCTTTTTTATTTTTGTTTGAATATTCAATTTTGTCGGAAGGGAGTTGCATTCACTGTAGACTATTTATTTATTTACAATATATCTCACTGTAGACTAATTCCAGTTGAAACGGAATATAAAGTTTCCTTGAGTATGCAATTTTAAACACTAGGGTGGATCGAAAATTAAGATTTTTGTCATAAGGTCATTTTAAAAAATCCTAAACTTTTTTGTGGTAGGTGATACAAATATTTTTTTTGCGGAATTTGCAGAAAATTTCTTTTAGTTTGATAGAAAAATATCAAATCCTAAAAAAATATTATTTATTTTATTCCTCAATTTCCTTATATATTTCTCAAATAAAGTATATATATTCTGGGTCGTGGTAAAAATCTAAGACGATTTAGCATTACCCGTGTGTCTGTCTGTTGAAAGCAAGCCGAACAAAATGAGCTAGGAGGTTCAAATTTGCCCTAATTGTGTCTTATGGTTGCAGATCAGTTGGGATTGAAAGTGGGTGAAATCGGCACAGAGGGAAATTGTTTCTACCCAATAACGACTGACAATACACCTGATATTTAAGGTATATTATTGATGATTGGTTCCTCATGTTCAGCTTTTGATTTTTTGATTACTCTTGAAGTTTTATATTTATATAGTAGAGGACTATAAAATTATAATAATGAAGCAGCCTTATAGAAATATTAAACAAATATTGTGATGTTCATAAAAAATATTACAATTTTCCTAATATGTTATGTTAATATGTTTTACTTGTTTAAAATAAATTTTTATTAACAGTTCCTGGTACTTCCTCTACAATAATTATAAATGCAATTGTAGTCGAAAAAATAATATTAGAAGTTAAATATTTATTTCCAAAAAAGTGGTGTACATTCCCGACAAAAATTAATCTTAGGGTTATTTAATGCGTTGTCGTAAAATATTTCGGGCATTCGTGAGCTGGGCTGTAATGGTTTTATTTATTATTTTTTATAAAATCCGCTATATCTTCCACATTTTGGATCCGATTTGATTTTTAAATGGCTCGAGTATTGATGACTAATTGTGATTTTTGAAATTTCTGAATCCAAAATATTTTGATTGCTGGCCATCAAGTGATTAAATTTGAAGTAAAAACTATAATATTTAGAAATATAGGTACTGTATAGTCTATAACTTGAAAAATAAAAGTTCGATAACACCCGCTTATATGTTCATTTGAAGATACTTATGATGGCTACAGATTTTTTATTTTCACATAGAAAGACTTGGTGTAGGTAGGAACACACTACAAAGATTTAATAAAATTTGGCTTGCATGAAAATTAAAAAAAACATTAGTTTTATTTTTAATAGCTAAAAATTTAAAAAATCATTATTTAAAAAAATATTTTGTGTCTACAAAAGAGTGTCACAACTTCTACTTTTATACAGTTAGAGGGCTGAAAATTGCTACAAATATATTACTGACCACGAGAATGATAAATATGGTGCCGAAATTCGGATTTTCGTTTTGTGGGTGTGTCAATAGTGTTTTTTGATTTAGAAGGCTGAAAATTGGACCGTATATATTACTGATCATGAGAAAGATAAATATGCTGCTGGATTTTGAGTTTTCGTTTCGTGGGCGGTGGGGGCGTGGCAAAAGTGTTTTTTTTTTTTAAAGCTAGAAGGCTGAAAATTGGAAGCGGCGGGTTTCAGCTAGTAAGCATATATTTCTGGTATGAGTAAAAGCACTAGAAATTATACAATCGTAATTTAATTTCAATCGTTATGGGAATTTACGTGGTTTAAAGGTGAAAAATTGGGTATTCCAAAATATTAATGATATTTCTTCTAAGAATTTCTATTTTAAACCAATGCACTATTTTTATTTTCCATCATAAAATTCTGAAATTTGACATTTTGATATGTGACATCATTTCTGATTTAAAAAAATGGGTAGGTCACGTCCACTTTTTTTAATATTGAGGAAATATTTGTTTGTAATAATATGGGTCTCTTAAAATGGCTCTAATGAAACTATTGCAAAAAAACTTCAACTTATGATCCCTTGGACTACTAAATGATGTATAGTCACAACCTCTTCTCCGTCTTGCTCTTATAGTTTCACTCCAATCAATGTTGGATATTTTTTATTTTAAAAGGTTATATTTGTGAACTAAGTAAAACACAAGTAAATAAGTGCGCGAATTTCACTAACAGTGTACACAAATGAAGATTACAGCCCAATTTTTTAGAAAATGCTTTGCATCAAGAAAGTTGACACAGATATAAAAAGGTTTTCATTTTTAAGGGGGAAAATTTGAAATGTTTGAATTTCTTTCCAAAAATTAGCTTTATATAAGACTAGAATGTGTTTACGATGCAAATAACCGCATATTTCAGTTTTTACATCACATTTAACCCACTGAGAACCAACAGTAAGAAAAAAATTGTCGGCTCTTAATGGGTTAGGAAGTTCTAAAAATTGCAATTGGTGATCAATACCTCTTTAACGATCCAACAAAATCACAAATCTAACTAAAAATGTGGAAGTTATTGCGGTTTTTATAAAAAATGCAACAAAAATTGCACAAAAATGTTAAAATTTTACCCTCAATTCTTAGTTAAAATGCAACTTTATGATATGGATTGATAAGGCTCGGACCTGATTTTAATTTCTAGCAGGTTTTTTCTAAATAAATACCATTCTCATCGTGAATTTTATTCATGAACACCCTGATTTATAGAGGTTATTTTGAACGGGTCCAGCTCACGAACGGACAATATAAAAGCGAAATATTTTGGGAGAACACATAAAACAAACCAATCTTTAATTTTCGTCGGGAACATCCACTACTTTTATTTTGAAGCCACTCTAATGTAACAGAAACTTCGAAAAATAAGAATTTTTCACCAATCATTTTTTTCATGTTGAGTGGTCCAAAAAGTAAGAAGAAAAACACAAAAATTATGTTTTATTATTTTTTTAAGAGATATCTCATTTTTTTAATTTTCGATAGAAATACCTTCTTTTGTGCTATAAACACTCTGAAAAATTTCCAATGAGATCGTCAGCAGTTACAGAGGTATCAACACAAAGGAGTAATTCCATGTTAAATAAACGAGAATATTTTGATGTAGGTTGAAAATTAGTGAGCATGTTTGGTATGGCGAAATTTTGAAATATCAATAATTTCACAAGACAGCAAAAGCAAAGTAAAGCATATTATTTTTCAATTGTGGAGTTACAAATTAATGGAAATATTGAATGCACGGATGTACAATTTTATGGAAATTTTAGAAGATACGAATTCAGGTGTTTAGAATTTTGAAATTATAATATTCCTCCTTCGGCCTTTCGATGAGCTACAGGGTGGCCCAATCTATATTTGGAAAAAATATACAAAATTTGAAAAAAAAATTCTTCTAGCTTTTTAGCCTATGTGATTTTATTTACTAAGACTTTTTAAGCCTTTATTTGTCCAATAAGATATATAACATTAAAAATGAAAAAAAAAACGTTTATGCGTTTAAATATCTGGAACCACTTAATCGCATTCTCTCTAAACTGTTTTTAAAATATTTGTTGTTTTGAGTTGTCAAAAAACACATCTTCGGCCATGAACTCCCTTGACCTTGACCATCACATATTCCAAAATTACGGTTCATTATACCTCCCCGAATTATAATCTATTTGCAATAAGCGTTTACGAACGAATGTATGGAAAATCAAAGGCAATGATGATTGTGGTGATGGTGATGATACATTCTTCATATCCCTGCCCTTTCTCGTCAGGGTTGTCTTCAGACGGGTTGATTGGGTTGGTTGTTTGGATTGTTTTGTTTGTTTTCTGCCGATGCAGCAGCAGCACCAGTCAGTGTCATTGTCATCGTGGTCGCTGGCTGTTGTTGTTATTTTGTATTTGTAATAATTGTTTTAATATATACCTATGTAGGCATATAAATACAAATATATATTATTAATTATTAGTCATTATATGTACGTATATATATATGTTTGTATGTATTGGTCGATCGGGCGGTCGGCCGGTCGATTGTTTGTATCAAAATACAAAATACAAATAAAGTAGTCGATTTGTAAAAGCGCAACGAGCGAGTGCGAGAGCTGGAGAGTTTACTAACCCGACTGACTTTGTTTTAATGCGAAACGAACACCAACAACCAACAACAATGTTGTTGGAGAAAAGTTAATAAATTTGAAACCGAGTGACTGCTCTCAAGGACATCACGAGGCGAGGGTATTGTCTGCGGTCGCATAGAACAAACAAATGCTCACATGTGTACCTACACAGACAGACGGGGCAGACGGACGGACGGGCGGGGCGGACAGCCATACATCCATATTAAAAAGAGGTAACGACGAAGAAATTTCAATTTTAATTATAAATATATGTATCATTGGCCGACAAAATGAGCACTCACAACAACCACTAAGGAACAGTGTACATCAGCATTATTGTGAAATTGAATACTTATTTAAATTTTTTCATTAAATTGAAAACGTATTTCGGTTTTAAGTCTGAGGCGTAATTTTGGTTGAGAACGATAAACAGAAAAATTAGCAAAAAAATATAAAGGATGTCAGCTAAAATGGAACGCAAGTTCTCGGTGTTGGGAGATATCGAGAATGTTACAATTGTATACGTCCACTTTCAATACCCCTGATAAGGGCAAATAGAGTCTTATTAATAAATAAAAATTAAAAAATTAATATTTTAAAAATTTTGCCCACTGTACTTACACTATAATCCTATATTTTGAAGTCCACATAGTTTTTTTTTGTGCCAAGATATAGATAAAATGAAGGTATAAAAACTATTTTTAATATTTTTTTAACTTTTTGTCCACTGTACTTGTACTACTGTATCTATAGTTTCTTCTGTTTCAGGAAATAGTGGAAATAGACAAACTATTTAAAAAAAAAAAAACGATTTTTATTATTTTTTTCAAACTTTTTGTCCACTGTACTTACACTGCTGTACCTATAGGTTCTTCTGTTTCAGGAAATAGTGGAAATAGAATCAAAGTACAGATCGCAATTGTTGATAGAACCAGATGAGATAGGGATGAACGCTTTTGAATATGAAGAAAATCGGTTCAGTTTTAGATATAGCTCCCATACAAATTTTGCTCCCGATTTTACTCTTTTCGCTCTAGAAACCACATATTTCAACAGATTTCCTTCCAATTTGGAAAAACACCATATATTTTAAATAGAAACAGCTCTGGTAAAAAATAGGCCAGATCCTGTTCAGATTTATATATAGCTCCCATAAAAATGTCTCTTCCGATTTGACTCTTTCCGCTCTAAAAACCACATATTTTAACAGTTTTTCTTAAAATTTGTCAAAACACTTAAACTGGAAACAGGTGTGTTGAAAATGGGTCAGATCGGTTCAGATATATATATTTACATATAGCTCCCATTCAAAGTTTGTTTTTAAATTTTCTTACAAATACAGACAGAAGAATTAAATTTGTAGTACATTATTCTCTTATAGCTGTATCGTAGATCAACAGGTTCAACTGAAACGTCCTTTTTATACCCTACACCGTATATACCTATACCCTACAGTGTATAATGACTAGGTGTAGGGTATTATATAGTCGGCTACGCCCGACTTTAACCTTCCTTACTTGTTTTTTCAAACTTTTTGACCACTGTGCTTAAACTACTGTGAAACTATCTACTGAAAAATCTATGTTTTGTAGGCCTTATGCTGATATAGAAATTGAGTTACATATATTGGAAACTGTCTTTGGCGAAAAAGAAAAAAAGTTTTTTTTTTATTTTTTAAATTTAAAAAAGAATTAACATATACGGAAGTAAACATATGTTTTGTTGGCCACATGAAAACAAAGCAATTGAATTTTTCCCAAGAAAAATAAAAAAATATTTTTTTTTTTTAATTTAAAACCCTACTTTAAAATTTTAAAAAATAGTAATAAAAAATAATTTTTTTAAAATAAATTAAAAATGTATATTTTTTTAAATTTAAAGATCATATAATATCAATATAATGAACAAATATTACTTTACACTAATAAAAAATATTTTTTTGAACGAAAGTAAAAATATATTTTTTAATTTAAAATTAAAAAAAGAATATTTTTAATAATTTTGTATTTGGATCGTTTTGTTTTCTTAAGATGTGTTTGTTGGAAACAAATGTTTGCAAAATATGTTTTGCATGCTACATGCTTATACTGAAATTGAACCATTCCTAGAGTTGTTTCGAAAAATATCACTTTAATTTTAAAATATAAAAATAATTATCATAAAATCTATTCTTTTTATACCCTCCGTCTCCAGGATGGGTGTATACTAACTTTGTCATTCCGTTTGTAACACCTTAAAATATCGACCTGAGACCACACTTTATCCATTCTGAGATATGCAATGGTTTATGTATTGAAAATTCAATTGAAAAATATTTTTCCACCGAAGCACACAATTTTTTTTTTCTTAGAATATCCTACTACTATATCGAACTTTTATAAAAAATCGACAACGTTGGAACCACTACTTTCAGAGGACGGAAATTGAAAACTTTTATTTTTTTTTTTTCGCAAAAGTAATATATCCTTACCAAAAATTAAAGAAAATGCAAAATTTATTAAAAAAAATGAAAAAAAAATTATATAAATATTTACAGGTTGTTCGTCTAGAAAATTTATATTGAAATTATTTTTTACTTTTCAAATAATTTCACTTTATATGTAATTCAAATTATCTGAATCACCTAAAATGGAATTTATAAATAAAAAATGTTTGATTGCATCGTCACACATCAATATTAGTGGATATAGTATGACTTAGATCACTATTATTCGAACTGGCACATATATTCTTGATCATCCGTCTGTTGAAAGCATGATAGCATCTAAACGAAATGAGCTAGGGCGTCCAAATTTTCCATAAATGCGTCTTATAGTCGTAGATCGGTTGGGATTGCAACTGGGCGAAATCGGAGCAAAGGGAAAATTTTTTCGCTCACAAGGACTGAAAATACCCATCATAACCCCTAATATTTTAAAGTATTGAAGGATGTTTTTTCAATATGTCTCTTGCGCATCCCTCTTATAACAAAAACGTGCACCATAAAGAGATTCTTATTCGTAGGGGGTGAAATGGGACAAAAAGGGATAAAAATGGTACCTATCAAATGACAGCAGCTAGAAACACGGTGTGAACATTTCTCTAGTTGAGTATATACATAATATATAAGAATTTTTTCCAAATTTGTAAAATGGGAATAGAGGAATAAAAATGGTACCAACCGAACGGCTGTACCTAAAATAGTGAAATTCGGTGTATACATTCCTCTGATTGCGTAGACACATAAAATAAAGGGATTTTTCGAAATCCCTTTATAAAATAATCCCATAAAATAAAGGGATTTTTCGAAATTCGAACTTTTTGGGGTTAACATGGAAAAAGCGATAAAAATAGTACCAATCAAATGACCGAAGCTAGAGTCATGAAATTCGAAGTAAACATTCCTCTGACTGTGTTGACACGAAAAAAAGACTTTTTCCAAATTCGTACTTTCAAGAGATCAAATTCGGTGTGTACATCCCTCTACTTGAAATACACGTAACATAAAGAAAATCGTACTTTTAAGGGTCCAAATTGGGAAAAAAGGGATAAAAATCGTACAAACTAAATGACCGGAGCTAGGATCATGGAATTCCGTGTCTATAATCCTCTGACTGCATAGACTCGCGAAATATAATATTCTTTTTACTTTTAGTCAAAAATGGGTAGAATCATGAAGTTAGGTTATTTTTCGGGTTTGCATCCCGGGATTTCCCGCGGGAAAAATCCTGGGAATTTGCATATTTTCAGTTTCCCGTATCCCGGGAGATTTGTACGGGATTCCCGCGGGAATTCAGCAGCAAGTTTTACATATTTCTTGCACATTTTTTCGCCACTTTTTCACAATAAAATTGTAAAAGGAACAAAATAATTTAAAAAATATCACTTTTAATTAGATATGTGTCAGCTAGATGATGTAAATCTTCTAACTTGAATATGGTAATTCAATATAAATAATATAAACTGAGTAGAAGACTACAATGACGTCATTAATATTTTGAGAAAATTCAATTTAAAAATTTTTGATATCTTTATGAAAAAAGTCTGGATATGCTAATATCTGTGGAGAAATCGTACAGGTGTTATACACAATTTAACTAATAAATTAAAATATAAATATAATAATATAATAAATAATAAATTAAAAATATATACCATCTAAAGTAACAACTATGTATTAAAAATGGCTATATTACTGCCTCAAAATATAAACTTAGGTTTTCGAAGCTACAGGAAAAGGAACTGCGCTCACTTGCTCCAATAAAATTAGAAATAGACTATCTTATGAGTCTTTAAATAGATTGTCTGCTTTAAAATTTTTAATATTTGAAAAAACCTCTTAATTTAAAAAATATGCCTACATTTTCTACTATACATCACTTCATCACTTTCACTTCAAATGTTTGTAATACAGAAATATAATAATTTACTTTATTAAAGTTCCTATTTCTTTTTGGTAAGAAAGTTTTTATTTAGAAAATAATATGTTGACGACTTCCCACCCTGTCCCGGGATCACGGGAAATCGAAAAAATAATTCCCGTGTCCCGGGAAATAAAAAGTACGGGAAAATGCAAACCCTAGTTATTTTGCACTGTGTTCGTGAGAAGTAATGGATATTCAAAATTTGTACTTGTGGAATTAAAATAGGATGGAAATATAACCAACCAAACAGCTGTAGCTGAAAATTCAAATACTATCCCCCAATATTTAGGGTATTTAAGATTTTTTGAAGATTTCTGCCATATATTTACTTTTTGAATTGACTTGAAGTATTATTTCGATATATTCATAAATCAATGTGTGTCTGTATGTTCCGTATAGGACGCCAAACCGGTGGACCGATTCGCTTGAAAAATTTACTGTATCTAACAAAAATTATTTTAAAGCTATGATAAATTACTCATTTTATCTTCCAAAGCATTCGAAGTAGGGGAATGGGTAAGAATGAACTCGGACAACGCCGGGTACAAAATACTAGTCTAGTATAAACATGTCGGAAGCCTTGCCTTATAAGCTTGGGTTATAATTATTACAATTTCATATTTATTTATAAAATTATTTTCTCATTATTTTCTTTATTTGTTTTGGTTTGGCTATATTACTACGAAAATTGACAGCCTCTGTAGATGTAATCCGACCGAACTTAGCGCCTTTTTACTTGGGAAAATTACAATTTTTTAATATTTTTGGGCTTAACATTAAATTAATTTTCGCAACCTCCAGACAAAATTGTGATAATCTGGTGTTAGAAACTATCTATCCACAATATAAACTAAGAAAGAATATGTTGCCATTGAACTAATTGATGTTTGCACCACCATATGTCAAATATTTCAGTACAAATGCATATGTATGTGTGCTAGGGAGGCCAGTCTTTTTTCTGTTTGCATAAATTTTTTCTTCGGTCTGCATAAATATTCATTTGAAGACAAAGAATTATTCTTATGCGCTAAATAAGGCATCATCAATAGCAAACGAATGAGTTTCACCTCGAGCAGGGTTTCATTGACAAACTGGTGACTAGTTATGCCTCTGAGGGTCGTCCGCTGTTAGAAGAAGAGAAGGTCTACAAGAAGAAGAAGGCAAAAATCTCCAAACCAAAAAAAAAAAGAACTGTATGAGTTGGGTGAGGGGGAAACCTTGTTCTGCATGGTCTTCCTTATTGTTGGCTGGTCTTAGCGATTTTCTGCACGTATCTCTTGCCAAATATAAACGTTTAACAAGTGTTAATTTCATAATTAAGCACCAGAATAAAACTGAAAATATGTGCAGACGTATGTAGTGATTACTAGTTATTCACTCACCTACCATCCAACCAACCAACCTATCTAATAAAGTTAAAGTCAAATTAATATTCAAATTGACAAATGCCCATAATCAGAAAAAAATCAAATATTTCAAAAATACAAAATAAAAGCGTAGAGGTCAATGAATGAGAGGTGGGCTTGACTGTAAACTAAAAATAAATTTGATAAAAAAACAACAAAACAAAAATACTAATAATTATTGTCAATGAGAAATGGTTGATCTGTCGCTCTATGTTTTTTTGCTGCTGCTGCTCTCTAGCCAAAAATGTTATGTGTGATGGCAGTGGCCGCAACACGCACGGGAAGTCACTGATGACACAGTCATGGCTAAATTAGGCCTAAAACGGGCATAAGCATACAATACATGAGCGCTTGCGCGTATTCACAAGACTTCAACTGCCTTGTGAGCGAGCAAGCGAGCGATCGAGTGTGTGTGTGTGTGCGCCTAGTAGGCCTTATAAACCGGAGCGCTTAACTTCCCTTTATTTAAATGTAGGCTCACTGAACACTGAAGCTGCTGGCATTTTTAAGTTTTATTGTTCCGAAATCTAATTATAGCCAGTAGTAAGCCATGCCTTACCTTGACCATAACCTTTCAATGTTAGTTACTCGTTTAAATAAGGCAATAGCAGCAGCCACAGCAACAAGTTTTCGCTTTGAGCTGAGCTTTGGCGCTAAAAATCATTGAGGCCTCAGACAGTCGTCGGCGTAACTACACATAATACGACATAGTAATTCCCATTGTACGCGTTTCACAGGAGGGTTCTACGTACAGTCACGAGGTGGGTATGGGAAATGTGGCCGATGGCAGATGGAATCTTTAGAAATTTTAAAAAATAAAAATCACTTCATCAATTGAAGTATTTTTGTAGAAATTGGATGGATAGTCTCCAAAGTTATGATTGATTGCACTGTACAAAAAAAAAATCCATTTTAGAGCATATCTTTTATTTATATTTATGCAAAGTCCTATTAGGAATATTTGCGTAGAATAGTTTAACCCTCTAACTCTTCAATGTATCGCTCTATCTCTAAAACGATTATAACCGTTGGTAGGTGCTATCAACAAGTTGCTAAACATGTAGTTGTTACATGTTTCTTGTCGTTGTAGCTTTTAGCGACTCCATCGACTAAATATCAGACAATGATGAACAAAATTACCATACGAGTGTGAACCATATTGGAAAATGAATCACCCGTTATGTGTCATTGAAATGAGAAAAAATTGAAGTTGAAATTTAATTACCATTTTATATATATCATATATTATATCAGATCATATTTGTTTCATAGATAACGAAAGTCTTTTCAAGCTTGGATTAGCCAAAGTTAACTGGAAAAGTAATTGAAAAACTGGTCCATAGTAGTTGTTCATTGCTTCAGAACTTTTAAATATTCCACTACGTCCGAATTCAAAATATTTTAAATTGTGCATATTTTGTTTTGTAAAATTTCTATTGTAAATGACGAAGGCTTTCACAGTCCAGAAATCATGATAGTGGTAGTGAGCAGCCAAGCAATAAATGCCACCATTCTAGAAAGCATAGATGAATAAAGGTCTTCCGGCAAGACAATATTCCAACTCAAATCAAATCATGAAAAAGAAATTAATTTATTATATTTTTTAGTTTCCAATTAAGACAATAATTCTCAAAAACGAATGAGCAAATTTTTTTTAATGCAGTGAGCGATTGCACATTTAGAAATATATAAAAATACTAGCTGAACGCCGTCCGCTTCGCCAGGCAAAAAAAAAACAAATGGTAAAATTAAAATCAGGTTTCATATTGATTTTTATCGTGGTCAGTAATATATATGTACCAATTTTCAGCCTTCTAGCTCTCAAAAACACTTTTGCCACGCCCCCCTCCGCCCATAAAACGAAAATCAAAATTTCGGCATCATATTTATCACTCTCGTGGTCAGTAATATATACGTTCCAATTTTCAGCCTTCTAGCTCAAAAAACACTGTTGCCACGCCCACTCCGTGGCCAGTAATATATATGTACCACTTTCCAGCCTTCTAGCTCTCGAAAACACTTTTGCCATACCCTCCTCCGCCCACAAAACGAAAATCCAAATTTCGGCATATATATCAGGTCTCGACTCTTTATATCAAGCCATTCCGAGTATGGAATACGTCGTGCAATTTTCATAGGTTCCGTCCGTCCGTCTGTTGAAGGCATGTATCTAAACAAAAGGAGATAGGACGTCCAAATTTTGCAGAAATGCGTCATATAGTCGTAGATCGGTTGGGATTGAAACTGGGAGAAATCGGCCCAAAGGGAAAAATTTTTCCCTCACAAGCACTAAAAATTCCCATAATAACCCCTAGTATTTTAGAGTATTTAAGCATATTTTTGTAATATGCCTGCTTGTACTTACTTGGTATTGGGAATGCGCATTCCCCCTATAACAAAAACGTGCACCTAGAAGTGATTTTTATTCGTAGGGGGTGAAATGGGGCAAAAAGGGATTAAAATGGTACCTATTAAACGACAGCAGCTAAAAACACGAAATTCGGTGTGTATATTCCTCCAATTGAGTAGATACATAATATAAAAGTATTTTTTCCAAATTCGTACCTTTAAGGGATAAAATGGGAATAGAGGGATAAAAAAGGTACCAACCAAACGGCTGCACCTAGAATAATGAAATTCGGTGTATACATTCCTCTGATTGCCTAGACACGTAAAATAAACGGATTTTTTCAAAATTCGTTCTTTTTGGGCTTAAAATGGACAAAGGGTATAAAAATAGTACCAACCAAATGACCGCAGCTAGAGTCATGAAATTCGGAGTATACATTCCTCTGACTGCGTAGACTTAAAAAATAAAAAGTTTTTTTCCAAATTCGTTCTTTCAAGGGATACAATGGGTACAGAGGGATAAAAATAGTACCAACTAAACGACTACAGCTAGAATGATGAAATTCGGTGCTTACATACTTCTAATTGCGTACTTTTAAGGGGGTAAAAGGGGATTAAAATAGTACCAACCAAATGGCCGCGGCTAGAATCATGGAATTCGGTGTATACATTCCTCTAACAGCATAGACACGCAAAATAAAAAGATTTTTCCAAATTCGTACTTTTTACATTTACGACAAAGAATTGGTTGAATCATGAAGTTTGGTTATTTTGCACTATGTACGTGAGGATTAGTACTTTTGGAATTAAAATAGAATGGAAATACAACCAACTGTTGCACCCACTATCTGCTAATATTTAAGGTATTTAAGCTTTTTGAAAATATATATATAAGAATATTTATTTTTTTGACATGAAGTATTATTTCGATATATATATAGTGTAAATGTATTAGTAGCTTTGCCTTATAAGCGTGGTTTGAAATAATAAAAATATTATATTTATTTAAAATTAATTAATTTTTCAACATTTGTTTGTTTGGCTATATTAAAAAATATATATTTTCCTGAAATATTCCTGCACTTCTACGAAAATCGACAGCCTCTGTGGAATGCAATCCATGGTGGAGGGTATATAAAGTTCGGCCCGGCCGAACTTAACGCTGTTTTTTCTTGTTTTTTTTCATGTTGTACCATGGATTCCATTCCCAGCAAAAAGGAAGTACTTCCGTAGGAAGCTCATTTTAATCGAATCTCAAAATCCAAATGTCCAACTTCCAAAAAAGTCGATAATATGTTAATATCCCGTAACATTTTACGAATAGCATCAGAAGTGAATGGGAACGTCTTTTTAGTGTGGGGTCACAGAGATAAGGTGTCCGCTTTGCACCCAGAAGGTCTCGGGTACGAATAGGAACGTCTTTTTAGTATGTGGTCACAGAGGTAAGGTGTCCGCTTTGCACCCAGAAGGTCTCGGGTTCGAATCGTGTCTCGGAAAAAAACTTTTTTATTATTTTTATAAATAATTAATTAATTTGGTATAATTTCAACAATTTAAACATTTTTGGTTAAAAAATACAAATTTATTGTTTTATTAATGAACTTCAAATAATTCATTTTTTATTAATTATTAGTACTGCACAATATCAGTAATATTAAGTAGTGTTAATTTATATAATACTAATTTATTTCAATATTTATAATATTTGTTGGGCAATTGACCCTACCTGGAATTATTTTACCATTGTCGCGCATAATATACACCGCCCTCGTACGTTCGTTTGACTGATTGTGCGATGATGCACACGTTTTTGGTGTTTATCAATTGCCTTAAAATTTTTTAAATTAATTTTCCAGACACCTTTATTATGTATGTGTGTCTGTGTATTTTTTTCCCTCAAATATTCTTTTCATGAAAGAAAAGCAATAAAATAAAGAAAGAAAAAAATTGAAGAAGAACACAAAAGCACAGACAATGAAGTACAAACCCGGCGTATGAAGACCATGCCGAACAACAACAATAACAACAACAGCACCGACAACTGAACAAAAGCAGCAACAATAAATTATATATGGCAAATAGTATTAATTTGTATTAAACAACAGCAACAAAATCAACGGCCAACGATATTAGCCGACGTATACAACAACAACAACGGCAGCAACAAAAACACCAGCAACAGCAGCAGCAGAAATATTCAAGGTTAGGGTTATCGTGTTGCCAAGATCAAGGCAAACAGCGCCGGTAGCAGCAGCCACGAAAACAACAGCAACAACGAACATGAACGTGAACGTGAACGCAGCACTGACAGCTGCTGCTGTAGCAGCGCAAAATAATACAGCAACAATGTATGCATGTTTGTATTTTAACAATGAAATTTGTTGTTGTTTTTTTTTGACAAAATATAAATTTTAACAAGACGACGACGACGAGATGTATTCTGACGGATTGCGGGTGATATTTCCGAAAAAATAAACTAACAAATCATTCACTCTCTTAAGCCAAGGCGGTGAGAGCCGGAGAGGGGCCGAGTGATATTAACATTTTTCGTGATTTTCTGTCAACTTTGTGGTTGACTCTTGAATACACACAAGCATACACAGAGAGACAGCGTCAAAACCAGATACAGCTCTGCAATATTTTTTTTTTTTTTTTTGAGGTGATAATAAATTTTTGACACTGACAATAATTGTTTGCTGTTGCTGTGCACAGTGGTTGCAAAGTGGACAAAAGTACAGATTATGAAATTATTGGAAATACATTGTTGAAATTATTAATTATTATTATTAAATACCAAAATAAATGTTCAGAGCTTTAAGGAATATTCAGTGAGTATATAATTTAATTGCATTTAGGTCAAGTTCTTAATAAAGAGGGGAAATTAGTCCTGTAACATGTTGCCTTAACAATCCCACAGTATGAATACGAAAGGCGATAAACTACTTAATCCCTAAATATTCACGATAACTGAAAAAGAAAAAGGTACTTCCGAAAATGATAAAAGACCAAAAAAGACCCGTGTCTCCCAAAATCATTCACTTTTTTATGGGCCCCAAAGACCTCGGTATCTTTTTAGCAAAAAAGTGATAATTTTCTCAGGCCCATATCTTGCAAACCGTTTGGAATTTTGATTTACTCTCTGAGGCAAAGTATTAGCTCTTGTCATAAAAACAAAAATTGTTCAAAATCGCAAACAAAAAATTCATTTTCTTAACCTTTTTTCCATTTTTTCCTGTTCAGGTCCATAGGTTGCAAACCATTAACAATTCAAGGAAACAGTCAACTACAAAATTATACCTAAGATCTCAATAAACAACTTTCTAGAACATATGAACTTCTAGGAATGATTCTTAACACCGTTGAGGCCGGGCTTAGGTAGCCGCAAAAGTAAAAAATTTCCCGAATTTTTTATACCCTCCACCTCATTTTGTCATTCCGTTTGTAACACCTTGACATATTCGTCGGAGACCGCATAAAGTATATATATTCTGGGTCGTGGTAAAATTCTAAGACGATGTAGCCATATCCGTCTGTTGTTGAAAGCACGCTAACTGCCAAACGAAATGAGCTAGGAGGTTACAATTTTCCGTAAATGTGTGCAGATCGGTTGGGATTGAAAGTGGGCGAAATCGGCTCAGAGGCCCTAACTAGGGCTGAAAATATCCCTAAGATTTAGATCATTTAAGCATTTTTTTTGAAAATTACTGATTTTTATACACTTGAAATTTGTTTCGTACCTTCCTCTAATAACGTGTAATCATCAAAAAGTACAAAAAAATTTTGCGGGTGAAATGGGGCAAAAAGGGATAAAAATGGTAACAATGATACGACAACAGCTAGAAACATGAAATTCGGTATGTACATAACTATAATTACGTAGACACGTAAAATAGAGGGAATTTTTCGAAATTTGTACTTTTAAGGGATACACTTGGAGAAAAGGGATAAAAATGGTACTAACCAAACCGCTGAAATTGAAATCATGAAATTCGGTGTATGCATTCATCTGACTGTATAGACGCGAAATATAAAGGAATTTTTCGAAATTTGTACTTTTAGGCAGAAAATGGGACAAAAGGGGATAAAAAAGGTACTAACCAAACGGCTGCAGTTAGAATAGTGAAATTCGGTGTGTACATTGCTCTGGCTGTGTAGATGAGAAAAATAAAGATATCTTACGATATTCGTACCTTTAGGATTAAAACGGGATAAAATTGGTACCAAGCAAGCGGCTGTAGTTAGAATTATGAAGTCTGTCTTCGTAGACACACAAAATATGAGTATTTTCCCAAATTCGTTCTTTTAGCGTCAAAATTAAAAAAAAATAAAACTGGTACCAAGCATACGGATGTGCCTAGAATCATGGAATTAGATGTGTACATTCCAATGTGGACCGTAAATATAACTAATAATACTAACTAATATATAAAATATATAAATTTTTGAAATTAGTACTTTTCAGTCACTTTATCTTTAAGAATCAAAATTTCAAATGGAGGGGGGGAAGAAAACACACCTAATATTTAGGATATATTTTTGAAGATTGCTGCCTCATGTTCACTTTTTGATTACAATTGCAGTATTATATTTATATTTTACTATTTAGACTATATTTTATGATGACAATGAAGCAATGTAATTTTTTTAAAGCAGTGCACATAAGTATGCCCTATAATTTCAAATAGTAAACAAATAAAGTAATGTGCTTTACAAATATCACAATTTTCCTAATATGGTTCCGCACTTCTATGCAAAGCCGACAGCCACTAATCTGTAGGTAATACTGTGAAAGGCACTCCGTCGTGGAGGGTATATAAGATTCGGCCCGGCCGAACTTAACGCCTTTTTACTTGTTATACCCTACACCACTTCGTGGACTAGGGTATTATAAGTTAGTTTTCCGCCAAATGTGTGTAACACCAAGAAATAATGGAGCTAGACCCACCTTTAAGTATACGGATCGACTTAGTATCACCAGCTGAATCGATTTAACGATGTCTGATTTTCATGAAATTTGGTAGAAGTTATTTTTTATGTCAAGGACCATCGATATTGAATTTGGAGGAAATCGGTTCAGATTTAGATATAGCCTCCATACAAATATCCCTATAATTTACACTATTACTTCTCTAGAATACACATTTTATATGGGATCATGACAAAATTTTCAGGATCGTGTTATATTTGAACTAGAAACAGCTAACGTAAAAGTGGACCACATGGGTCCATGCTTTGATATAGCCCCCATACAAATGTACCTCTGATTTACAATATTACTGCTCTAAAATGCACATTTTACATTGGATCTTAATCAAATTTCCCACACAATGTTACATGTAGACTAGAAGCACCTATTTTGAAAGCCAGCTATATAGGTCAATGTTTTGGTATAGCTCCCATACAAATGGGCCCGCGGTTTACACTATTGTCGCTCTAGAACCCACATCTTTCATTGGATCTTGATCAAATTTTGCAGATCATGTTATATTTCAATAACATATATATTATATTTTAATGTAGCGCCCTTACATATGGGCCCCAATTTTAATTACTACCCCTCTAGAACCCACATTTTACATCGGAAGTTTATCAAATTTTGCAGTTTATATTATATTTCACTGGGCCCACTTTTTAATGTAGCGCCCATACAAATGGGTCCGTCTTAGAATTTTATGACGATCAAGAATATATATACACTTTATAGCGTCTCAGGTGGATATTTCAAGGTGTCACAAACGGACTGACAAAGTTAGTATACCCCCATCCTGTGGTGAGGGCATAAAAATGTATGACTTAGGTCTTTTTTATATTTGGGTAATGAACTCCTTGGAATATCTTATAATCATATGCTCCATCATTCCTTCTTCTGACCTTATTTGTACTTCTTTTTTCGTGTTCGGAAACACTGTGTTCGATCGACGTCAAGTCAAGTGAATGACGGAACATTTTTGTCGAACATTAATGACAAATTATACGGCAAAGAGATATAATGTGATCGGTATTTAATATCAAATGATCAAGTTCACTTTGAAAGCAAATAGTTTTGTTATGCTGATTATAGGTGTGTGTCCATGTGTGTTCGCGCGCTTTGATATGTTTCTTTTTCTTTCAAATATATTTTATTGTATTTTTGCTTATAACAATGAAAGAAGGTAGCAATTTGACGCTATATTTTGATCATAAGTCTTTTTTCCTTCTCTTTTAAAGTATGAATGAAATTTTCTTGAACATGAACCTTGGGTTCAGGATCAGATCGACAGTGAAGTTTAATTAAACAAGATAAATATAAGAAATGTCTTCAATTTAAGTTTCCAATCATGTCGAGAAGTTTAAATTACAAATGGTTTTGGAATATTAGAAAAACTGCACTTTGACAATCTTATTTAGAAAAGGTTGCGTGTGGTAGATCGTGGAGAATCAGATCATGAAACTTTCTACCCAAACATTCCGATTATGGAATACGTCGATTCGATTTGTCTGGGAAAAATCTAATCTGATTGTGTAGTAATCTATCTTCAGAGAGAAAAGTATCTTGGAGTGCAGAATTCGCCACACAATTAATGGAAGAAAGCATTTCATTTCCTACTAAATAGTCTGTTGTTCAGATACTCGGTCTATCTATAGTAGTTCATATCATTGCGGACACTGGAAACTTCCAGTGCATTAACTTCATGCCTTGTATTTGTCTTTCGTATCATATCTCTCCAGAAGAAGTTTGCCCCGAGTCGTTTGTTCTCATAACCATTCTTCTCCGAAACCACACATTGGGGTGGTAGAACAGTAACCTATATCGGTACAGAAGTCCTTCGGTGGCAGTAGTCAACAATCCTACCTGATTTGCACTATCGACACCTCAACACATCTCCAGTCTTCTGCAGATCAGTCTATTTCATAGAATTTCGGAACTTTCAAAACAAGAAATATGACGATTCTATTCAATATGATTATGTCTTCAACATTCTAGAAAGATTATTTTTTTGGAATGTCATAATAAATATCATGCATGAGTGCAAAATCCTCCGTTCCCATTTCTTTGATATATCTGGAAAGATATAATGAATATAACTACGAAACTTGTATTACTTCCTTTTTGTATCCAATGTATATAACCTACAGTAGTATAAATTTTCCGCGGAATAGAAGTCTAACGTAATCGAGGGACCTACCTGAGTTGCATTTTCATACTGTCGATCATATCAATACATCCCCACTTTCAACACAAACCGTTTAAAATATTCAGGATAAGGAAATGATCGATTCTATAAACTTCTCTCGGCAAGATTGTCCGTCAGGATTGTTATTATTATCAATCACAGACACGAGATCAAATTCCTTATTTCACATTCCCCTAGTCTCACCATTTGAGTCGGTATATGCAAGTTAGTAGCAGATACCTTGTTTTTATTCCCAATGTATATGATCTCATATGGCAGAAGAGTAGTATATCTCACCTTTGGCCTTTCGGATTGAAGAGTCAGCAGACCTACAGGAGGAAGGAAGTCAATTCTGATATGCATTTGCATACTGACGGTCATCACGAATCGTTCATATAAGATCATAACATTCCCAATGATCTCCTATGTTAGAAGTGTACCATATCTCCCCTGAGTAGGAGTTTCTCGGATTCCCAATGACCTCCTATATTAGAAGTGTAGCATATCTCCCCTGAGTAGGAGTTTCTTGGATTCCCAATGATCTCCTATGTTTGAAGTGTAGCATATCTCCCCTGAGTAGAAGTTTCTCGGATTGAAGAGTCAGCAGGTCTACAGGAGGAAGGAAGTCAAGTCTGTGTTACATTTGCATACTGCCGGTCATCACGAATCGTTCATAGAAGTTCAGAACATTCCCAATGATCTCCTGTGTTAGAAGTGTAGCATATCATCACGAATCGTTCATAGAAGATCAGAACATTCCTAATGATCTCCTATGTTAGAAGTGTAGCATATCTCCCCTGAGTAGGAGTTTCTCGGATTCCCAATGATCTCCTATGTTTGAAGTGTAGCATATCTCCCCTGAGTAGAAGATTCTCGGATTGAAGAGTCAGCAGGTCTACAGGAGGAAGGAAGTCAAGTCTGTGTTACATTTGCATACTGCCGGTCATCACGAATCGTTCATAGAAGATCAGAACATTCCCAATGATCTCCTGTGTTAGAAGTGTAGCATATCATCACGAATCGTTCATAGAAGATCAGAACATTCCTAATGATCTCCTATGTTAGAAGTGTAGCATATCTCCCCTGAGTAGGAGTTTCTCGGATTCCCAATGATCTCATATGTTTGAAGTGTAGCATATCTCCCCTGAGTAGGAGTTTCTCGGATTGAAGAGTAAGCAGACCTTCAGGAGGAAGGAATTCAAGTCTGTTTTACATTTGCATACTGACTGTCATCACGAATCGTTCATAGAAGATCAGAACATTCCCAATGATCTCCTGTGTTAGAAGTGTACCATATCATCACGAATCGTTCATAGAAGTTCAGAACATTCCTAATGATCTCCTATGTTAGAAGTGTAGCATATCTCCCCTGAGTAGGAGTTTCTCGGACTGAAGAGTCCGGACAGGAGGAAGGAACTCAAGTCTGAGTTACACTTGCATACTAACGGTCATCACGGATCGTTCATAGAAGATCAGAACATACCGAGTTTTCAATTCCCAATGTATTTGATCTCCTATGGTAGAAGAGTAGCATACCTCCCCTGCACTGGAATCTCTCAGATTGAAGAGTCAGCAGACCTACAGGAGGAAAGAACTGAATTCTGAGTTAGATTGGCTTACTGTCGTTCATCACGGATCGTTCATAGAAGATCAGAATATACCGAGTTTTCCATTCCCACGGATCTCCTATGTTAGAAGAGTAGCATATCTCCCCTGAACGGGAGTCTCTCAGATTGAAGTGTCACCAGACCAACAGGAGGAAGTAACTTAATTTTGAGTTACATTTGCATACTGTCGTTCATCACGGATCGTTCATAGAAGATCAGAATATACCGAGTTTTCCATTCCCACGGATCTCCTATGTTAGAAGAGTAGCATATCTCGCCTGCTATGGAATCCCTCAGATTGAACAGTCAGCAGACCAAGAGGAAGAAGTAACTTAATTCTGAGTTACATTTTCATATGCAATGTATTTGATTTCCTATGGTACAAGTGTAGAATATCTCCTATGAACGGGAGTCTATCTGATTGAACCTTCAGTAGATCAACAGGAGGAAGGAACTTAATTCATTACATTGCATACTATTGGTCATTACGGATCGTTCAGAACATGCAGGACAAGCAAGAGCGACTTCGACTTTCCTACAATTTTGAGTCGTACTAAATCCCGGAGGCGAAACAAAAATCGTACTTCCACATCTCCTCTTCATATCAAACTCGAAGAGCCTAATTATCTGTTGATATATGTATAAAGATTCAGACTTCATGGTCAGGTTCTCGTAACCTTCCCCAATGTAAGATTGACAAGGAATACTTTATTCGAATGCTTTGTATTTAGGTTTAAACTCTCTGACATCCTCTCGCCTCGTTCGTCTTAAATCTAATATTGTCTATGTTAACAATTAATTTACCCCCAAACTTATACGTCTTGTTTCGATTAGTCTCATTGGCGTTGTGCTTCATTCAATCCGTAACAAATTGACTCAATTGATTCGTAACGTCTGATTTCATTCGACTACTTTTGAATTGTAGCCGAAAAAACTGTATTTGAGTGTGTGCTGTTCGACCCTGGTAAACCATCAAATAAAACACATTGAATAAATGTTGTGTTGACCGAAATCCTTAAAGCCGAGAGTAAGATGAAGATGATGATGTTTTAGATTTAATAAACATTTAAACAGTTTAGATTGTCAGATAGATAAAACTAGGATTAGCTGGCACTGAAAACATATTCCCACGCATATTAACTTGATTCGAAGAAACTAATACGGTAGCTGTAGTTTCTCTCATTTCAAAATGTTTTTAGGTTATTTAACGTGACCTTTGTATTATGTGATCTAACCTTGTTGTACGTCATTCACGTCTTACGCCAGTGACATTTATCTAAAGCACATTCAATTGTTAGCCGATCAAGATTTAACTCGACCAGAACATGTATGGAAATTTGCGCCTTGCAAGTTCATCAGCTCTTCAATTGTCCTCGATGTTTGGTATGACTTCCGTGGTCGTTTTACGGTGGTGAGTCAATATCTTGAGCTCTAACCGGGAAAAGTGTAGCTTAAGTTTGTCTTCATTCGAAAACCTGTCGAATAGTTTTAAGGTCTCTTGCAAGTCCGAGTTGACCTCGCAGAACTTACTTGACTGCCATGTGAATAGTTGTTATCGCGATATGAGATAAACTTTTACCATTAATGTTCAATGAACCTGTAGGGTGGATCCGCATGTTTGCTAAATGCTTCTTTATTAATTCGACGCAATGATTTGGAAGTTGAGGGTATTAGTGTGTGATTGAGTGATTTTTTTGGTTTTTCTCGGATTGGCCTTAGGCCAGTTTATACCAGATCTTCATCGAATGCTAAATGACGAATGAGAAGACCCACGAAGAATAAATCGACAGTGGCTCTGGATAGGTTGCCGAGTTTGTGAATGATTGCAATGACGATGCACTCCGACAAGTTCAATTTCGTGATGGTAGACAAAGTCATCTATCTTGCCTCCGTTTTAAAAAGACAGCTGCATGAAGATAAAACTAATAATAATACTATCCAACATAACTATAAATATATTATATTTATTAATATATATATTATATAACCGCACAAACAATGATTTCCATTACTTTTATAATAAGGAAAATTTCAAAGGACGATGTGACTAACATAGAAAGATTATGTGAACCATGACGTTTACGCAGTCAATCACTTCCGCGGCCTCTGGCGGAATGTTCACGTGAATGAATATAGACGATAAATAAGCCCTGGTCCTTATGTAGACATCGGCAGGTATATGTTATCCGAGGTATTAGTAAGAGACCCTTCGCCGTTGATAGGAATGTCATCATGTATGAATCCAAGAAGTACAGCCCACAATCCACAGCAAACAGTTACCTCCTTAGTTTATGCATTTGGTGGCTAAAAATTCAATCCATACTACTTCGAAACTACACATAGGGGTGATAGTTACCAATCTCTTCGGTACGGACGCACCTCGAATGTAATAGTCCACAGACCAAGCTAAGTTGCATTTGCACACTATCGACACCTCAACACATCGCCATCGCCTTCTGCATATCAGTGTATTATACACTCATAGAAGTTCAGAAAATTAAAAACAATAAAGATGTCGTTCCTATTCAATATGATTAGGTCGGAAACATTCTAGAAAGATTATTTTCTGGAAATGCCATCATGACTAGTCAAAGCTCTAAATCCCAGGTATGAGTTCAAAATCCTTCGTTCCCGTCTCCTTAATATATATCATTGGTTGGAAAGATATAATGCATATAACTACGAAACTGTTATTACTTCCTTTCCGTATCCAATACTACTATACTACATCCCTTTTCCGCGGAATAGAAGACTCACGAAGCCAACAACGGAGTCGGCGGACCTACCTGAGTAGCATTTGCATAGTCATCATCTTCATCACCACAAACTAGCGATAGTATCCATTTTCCACGGAATAAAAGGAGCCAACAACGGAGTCGACCCAATATAGTCCACACACTCAACACCAGAGATACAAGCCGACCCATTTTAAGCCGACAAGCCGCCGCATGTTTCCGCACGAGCCGCGCCGCCGCCGATTTCATCGGCTCAAATCGACTTCAACCACGCCGCCGATTCCATCGACTCATATCGACTTCAACCACGCCGCCGAGATTTGACGGAGTTCTAACTCAGTCAAATTTTACTAGCAAAAGAGACAACCCACAAAAGAAAATATAAATGTCGACTTAAACAACGTAATGCTGTGAAATATATTGATCTTTCTTTGAATTTGGTATCCCACTATATAATTACGGCTATAGAAAATTGAATGATTGTATTTTGATTTGAAAGTCGCGTTTATATAAGTCAATTCCATTACGTGTGACAATGTGTTCCTATAAATAACAATGAACAACAGCTCCTCTATTGTGCTTCTTTAGTGTGTCAAAGTAGTTATTCTTTGGAAGGATCATGATATTCAAGCCTCACATGAAAATCTGTAATTGCAAGTATATTTATTAAATGCATACATATTATAAATTTTGGGAATGAATTCCCACTCCCAAAAAATTATTGTATGGGATAACAACTAGGGTGTCCAACCGCGATTAATCGAATAATTTTTGTCAAAAATCTGTTCGAATAATAAAAAATCATGATTTTCGAATAACGAATAATTCGAATAAATTGTCCCAAATAATCGATAAATCGATATTATAAGTTTTGCCTTAAAAATAATGAAATCGTCGTATGCTTTGTATGATAAATTGATTTTGAATAGCCAGTTTACTCCATTTGGGTAAAAAACTATGAAACACCAAATATAAAACCACAATTTTTTCGATTTTTGATTTGTATGCTCCACAAATATTAAAATAACGATTTATCCGACATCATTTAAAAATACCAAAAACTGGCCAATAGCTTCGGAATTATTTAAAATTTAAAGAATAGTAAATTCATAGAAAAATTGAGGTTAATACCGCGATAATAAAGTCAGTTCTGTTATAAATCATATGATCCATATTATCAATGGATAACTTCTGATATTGTGCTCATTTAAGGGAAGGTTCTTTATTTTGATAAGATATTAACATTTTTGCCAACTTCTAATGAATTTCGAATTTGATATTACAATTTTTAAATAAAATCAGATACGTAATAAACGTTCAATATATAGTGGAACTAACCGTAAACTGACGTGTCTTGTCTATATAACTCTTTTTAATTATATTTTATTTAAGCGGACAATTGTTCGATTAATCGAATAACTCTCGACTTCATCATTCGATTAATTGGAATTTTTTTGTTTTCAAATAAACGATAAATCGAATAACAGAAAAGGCCGAATAATTGGATACCATAATAACAATAAATTAAATTATTGGAACATTGGCTAATATTAACGAATATTGAACTACTTGCCAAAAAATAAAAGAAAATTGTTCCTTCCGTTTTCCCAAAATTGTCAAATAAATAGGGGTAATCGAATGACAGAATTTGAACAGCGCCGCCGCCGCCGACCCATTTTGAACAGCGCCGCCGCCGATAATTATGGTTCGGCTTGTAACTCTGCTCAACAATAGCCTTTAAAACATTCACAACAAGGAATTGACCGATTCTATCAACTTATCCCGGCAAGATCATCTACCAGGTTTATCATTATTATCAATCACAGACACAGATCAAAGTTCTTCTTCCCAATTTCGTAAGTTTCGCAATTAAATTTTCCATTATAAGAGTAGGATAAACGCAAGTCCATCAGATTGAAGTGTAAGTAGACCAAAAGTACTTTTGCATACTGTAGGTCATCACGAATCGTTCATAGAAGATCAGATCATTCAGGAAAGCAAGAGTTCGATTCTAGCTCAAAGTCCTAGGAAAGCTCCTATCATAGAACTTAATCCTGGACGGGAAACCTAAATCAAACATCCACATATACTCATAATTTGATTGGATGAAATCAAATATCAAACCTGAGGGGCCTAATTATCTTTTGAACCTCCTGCGGTCGGCCAGAACGACTTTGAGACTTTATTGGCTGTTATATCGGGCTATGACTGATTTATAACCTTTCCATAGATTTTATCACACATTGGAGTCGACTTGTCTGCCATTGTAGCATCAAGAGTTGATCTTCTATGTGCTAGCTCATCTGCTGATTCATCTCCCACTTTAGTTCCTGGTTTAAATTAGAACAAGTTCCGTTTTCCTGGGATTGGCACTCAGTCCATTTGTACTAGCCCAAATACACACTTTCTCGCTCTTTGTAGAAGATTTGTGATTGTAGAAATGAATTTGCCTGCGATGAGGATTAACTGAGTGTCATTTCCGTTAGATTTTGTTTGACATAGCCATTGATCTAAAAATGGGCTTCGTGGCTGATGAGTTGAATATTTGCAGGTATAGCTTGAGACTTATTTATTTTTATTGTTTGAAAAATATAAAACAGGAGAATTAAGGTGGAAAGAGGCCTCGTGTGGATTGTTAGAGCCTAATATCCGTTAGATTTTGTTTGTTGACAAAGCCATCATCTGAAAATGAGCCTCTTGACTGAGGAGTTTAACATTTGCATGAGTGGCTTGAGGCTGTAATTTACCATCGTGATTTGTTTTTATTGTTTAAAAATTAAAAGAACACTAGATTTGATTTGAAACAAATAAAACATAATATTCATTCAATTAGGAGAATGTTCACACCGATTTTCATGTTTCTAGCTGCTGTTGTTTGATAGGTAGCATTTTTATCCCTTTTTGGCCAATTACACCCCGTACAAATACGTATCACTTTATGGTGGACGTTTTTGCTATAAAGGGTATGAGCACACCAAATATCAAGAATATATAAGCTGACATATACAAAACAATTGCTAAAATACTCGAAATATTAGGGATATTTTTAGTTCTTGTGGGGGATTTTTTTCCTGGACGGACATGTCTACATAGTCCTAGAATTTTATGACGATCATGAATTTATATACTTTATAGGGATGGATTATGGATTGTCAGGCACTCAAATCCATTAGATTTTGTTTTCTGGCGTAGCCTTTCATTAAAAAATGGGCCTCGTGACTGATGAGTTTAATAATATTTCATGAGTTACTTGAATAAAAATTAAAAAAAACGAGAATTAAAGAAAACAAGTAAGAAGGCGTTAAGTTCGGCCGGGCCGAATCTTATATACCCTCCACCACGGAGTGCATTCCATAGTATTACCAGCAGATTAAAGGAAGTCGACTTTACATAGAAGCACAGTACCATATTACGAAAATTGTGATATTTTTATGCACATTACTATATTTGTTTACTATTTCAAACTATAATGCATACTTATGCGCATTGTTTAAAATCGACTATATATAAAAAAATGCTGAAATTGTGAAAGTGAACATGCCTAAATATTAGGCGATTGTCAGTCGCTATTAGAAAGAAGCATTTCCAGATACAGACAAAGTGATAAGAAAAGTATAAATTTTGAAGATATCCCCATTCTCCGCCCAAATGAAAAAACCAAACGAAAAAAACCCCTTTTTCGAGTCTTCATAGTCAGAATGTATACACCGAATTTCATGATATCAACTTCAGCGGTTTGGTAGGTTCCATTTTAATCCCTCTTTTTAATTATATCCCTTAAAAGTAAGAATTTCGAAAAATCCCTCTATTTTACGTGTCTATGCAATTAGAAGGATGTACACACCAAATTTCATGATTCTAGCTGTTGTCGTATCATTGGTACCATATTTCATCCCTTTTTGTCCCATTTCGCCCGCTAAAACTTTTATTTTCTTTATTTTATCTCTTTATTTTACGTATCTACAAGATTAGAGGGACGTACTCACAGAATTTCATCATTCTAGCTGTATTCGTTTAGTTGGTACTATTTTTATCCCCTGTAGCCATTGTATCCATTGAAAGTACGAATTTGGAAAAAACGTCTTATTTTTTGTGTCTACACAGTCAGAGGAATGTATACTCCGAAATTCATGATTCTAGCTGCTGTCATTTGGTAGGTACTATTTTTATCCCCTTTTTCCATTTCAACCCCAAAACGTACGAATTTTGGAAAGTTCTTTTATTTTACGTGTCTACGCAATCAGAGCAATGTATACATCGAATTTTATTATTCTAGGTGCAGTCGTTAGGTTGGTACTATTTTTATCCCTCTATCCCCATTTAATCCCTTAAAAGTACGAATTTAGAAAAAATACTTTTATATTATGTATCTACTCTATTAGAGGAATGTACACGCCAAATTTCGTGTTTCTATCTGTTGTCGTTTGATAGGTACCATTTTTATCCCTTTTTGTCCCATTTCGTCCCCTACAAATAAAAATCACTCTATGGTGCCCTTTTATGCTATAAAGGGAATGCGCATTGCAAATATCAAGTAAATACAAGCTAATATGTTCAAAAAACATGCTGAAATACTCTAAATATTAGGGGTATTTTCAGTCCTTGTGAGGGAAAAATTTTTCCCTCTGGGCCGATTTCGTCCACTTTCAATCCCAACCGATCTACAACCATAAGACACATCTAGGAAAAATTTGAACCTCCTATCTCATTTCGTTCGGCCGCTATCGTGCTTTCAACAGACAGACGGACAGACGGACATGGCTATATCGCCTTAGAATTTTACCACGACCCAGAATATATATACTTTATGGGGTCTCCGATGAATATTTCAAGGTGTTACAAACGGAATGACAAAGTGAATATCATCCTGGAGGTGGAGGGTATAAAAATAAAATGTTTTTTTTTCGATTTTAATTTTCTCTGGATTACAACTATTACCGTTAGTTGTAGTGTTTCAACGAAAGCGAGTTTATTTTTTCGCTGATTTTAATTGATGTCTTTACCTTTAGTCGTCTATATTTGAATATATTAAGAAAATATATTCGCGAATTTTCTGATTCATCTTCAGCGGAATGGGGTGTTGGCGAAATGAAAAAAAAACAGTTTTGCACATTTTAATAATTAATCGATGGTCTTTGTTTCGTTTTCGTTTTCGGCTTCAGCTTGAATTAGAGTTTCTATTATTTCAGTTTCGAGAAACTATAACTGAATATAGTTTCGTTTTTGGTCTCAGTTTCAGTTTCAGTTTCCGTTTTTTGTTTTGACTTGTTTGGGGTTTTTGTTTTGATCGCATTCGCGGTGTTTATTTTTGGAGTTGGGCAGTTTTGCATAATTTCGATTTCAAAGATTAATTGATGAATTGCTTAAGGAAGTTGATCTCGGTTTCTCAGTGTCTTTCGTTTTGGCGTTTTGAATGCCAGCCCGAACGAAACTATTTGAAATTCCGTTTTCCGTTTCTTGAGAGTTGTGTTGAGTTGGGCTTTTTGTTGTTGCTATTGACATGTTTCTTCATTCTTCATTCTTTTTTCTTTTTTTTTTTTGTTGAGGAAGTTCTTTTTTGGTTTTCTGTTCTATTGTAGTGGTTTTTTCTTCTTTCGGAATCAAATTGTATGCATACTCAATTACCCCTTTGAATTGCAATTAAATATGTGTGAAGGATAACAAGTGCCGGGATTTCATTGAGAAACCTTTAGCATTGGTGGTGGTCAGTCAGTTCATCTAGTTTCCGTTCGTTTGGAGGATTTCCATTTTGGTAGCCAAAAATATAACTAAATTTGCATTTTCAAATTTAGAGGTTATTCCGTGTATTATCGCTGTCACTGAGCATTGTATAAGGTTAAACGCTTGTTATAATAATAATAACATAGAATCTTGACTTTAGTAAAATACTAATTTGTTTTATTATTATCTATCTATTTTTGATTGGTTTCCAATTTGTCCAATAATAATAAAATAAAAACAAAAATCATTAAACTTTCAAAAAGTTTAGTTTTAGTTTTCGGGTAGTTATGTTCAAAAACAGCGCCTTGTTATGTGTGCTTCTGTGTGTGTGTTTGTAGTTTTGGTGTTTTGGTTTCTATGTCAAGTATGTTGTTCTCTTTTCAAAATTCAATCACCCCATAAAATTAATTAATTTGTTAATCCTCAACCTTTTTTTCATTGTTGTTATTGCTCAAAAAAATAAAAAAACAATGGTGTTAAACATATTTTCTATTGTCCGTCCGTCCGTCCACTCGTCTGTCTCTCCGTTTGTACTTGCATACCAAACACTCGAATCGAATTGTGCCGAATAGTAGTCGTTTTTGAAGACAAGTTGAAAAAAAGAGGATCGTGTAATAAGTATGGTAGAAATGTAAGTTTGGTCATCCACTTAGAAGAAGAAATTAAACACGAACTTTAAAATTATAATAAGTCCACAAAAGTCAACAAAAATTTAGTAATTGCATTGGAAAGAGGTTGTTCGATTTTTGTAATAAAAACAAATCGACTAGGGCCAGTTGAAATTAACGATATTTTCGCTATTGTTTTCGTGTTAACATAGATTAGACTCAGATCAGATTTTTGTAAATATTTATTGATTTACACACCGTTTTGGGAATTTTTTCGAATAATTATTATTGAACAGTTCTCATTGTTAACATAGATTAGCCATACACTATAATTTTTTTGAATGGTGTCTAAACAATCGCAAATAAAGTTTGATGTACTTAGAGCCACGACAACCCGTGCCATCGTTTCATTACATACCAAGGCGCTCAGGAATTTTGTGAACGCGTTATTATTATTACGAAACTTAAGTTATACTATTCTTTTTTAGTTGCAATAATTAAATAATTATTTGCATTATTGAAACGAACGTTTGGTATACTTGCCATATTTTGTTGGTTTATTCAAGCAGACATAATTATTTTTCTATTAATGATATTGAGACATTTTTTTGCAAAAAAATGTTGTTTTTTTTTAGCGCAAGAAATGAATGTTTGAAAATATTTTTGATGGACAAAAGTATTGAAATTTATTTTTAAAGACTAAATAATAATAAAAAATAATTAATAATGAGTACTTCTCAATTTTGGCAAATATATTAGAATCTTCTTAGAAATGCACTCTCGAATTTACAGAGAATTTAGAACACAGATGTAGACATTTAAAAAACTCAAAAAAAATTAACTTCCATAGTAATTTTTCACTGGGGTCATATATCGGGTGATTCACCGTGAAGTATGATTTTTAATATGTTTTTTTTTTACAGATCACGCATGACTAAGGTGACCATCCAACCCGCTTTTTGATGCCCAATCCCGCTTACATTTTTCATGTCGCATTACCCCGTTATTTGTAAAAAGTCCCGCTCTTTCGTTTTAAATTATTTTTATACCCACTACCTAAGGATGAGGGGTATGTATATTCACTTTATCATTCCATTTATAAAAAATTCCTTAAAATATTCATCGGAGACTCCATAAAGTTTATATATTGGGTCGTGGTAAAATTCTAAGACGATATTGCCATGCCCGTCTGTCCGTCCGTCTGTCTATTGAAAACACGCTAGGAGCCGAACGAACTGAGCTAGGGGGATCAAATTTTCCCTAAATGTGTCTTATGCTTGCAGATCGGTTGGGATTGAAAGTGGGCGATTTTTTTTAACTTCTGCTATATATGCACTTGAAATTTGTTGCGTACACTTCTCTTGTAGTCTAAAGGCTCCAAAAAATAAAAAAGTTTTAGCGGCCAAAATGGGACAAAAAGAGATAAAAATGGTACCAATGATACGACAACAGCTAGAAACATGAAATTTGGAATGTACGGGGTGTACGTAGATACGTAAAATTGAAGGATTTTTCAAAATTCGTACTTTTGGGACAAAAAAGGGATACAAATGGTACCAATGATACGACAACAGCTAGAATCATGAAATTCGGTGTGTACATCCCTGTAATTGCGTAGATACGTAAAATAGAGGGATTTTTCAAAATTCGTACTTTTAAGGGAAACAATTCGAAAAGAGGGATACAAATGGTATCAACCAAACGCTGAAGTTGAAATCATAAAATTCGGTGAAACAAAAAGATTAGTTTTCGAAATTTCTACTTTTAGGCGGAAAATAGGGCAAAAGGGGATAAAAATAGTACCAACCAAACGGCTGCAGCTATATTAATGAAATTCGGTGTGTACATTTCTTTGACTGTGTAGACGCGAAAAATAAAGAGATATTTCTATATTCGTAACTTCGGGATCTAAATAGGATTAAATTTGGCACCAATCCAGCGGCTAAATTCAGTATTAGCACTCGTCTGACTAGGGTCAAAATAAAAAAGGTACTGAAACTGGTACCAAGCAAACGGTTGTAGCTAAAGTCATGAAATTAGGTGAGCATATTCCACTCTGTAACATATTGGGTATTCAATATTAGAACCTTCCCTTCCACAATGGTACAGACATTTAGGCTGTAGCTGGAATCAAGATATTGCAAATGGGGAAAATCCAGCTTGAGGAAAATTGTTTTAGCTAATTAGGGTACATATTTGATATTCTCTTTTTGATTCCACTTGAAGTTTTATTTTTATATATTGTAGAAGACTATTAATATTATAATAATGAAGCATCACAATTTTACTTTTATGTAAAGTTGGCAGCCTCTAATCTGCCGCTAATACTGTGGAATCGACTCCGTGGTGGAGGGTCCGGTCGAACTTAACCCCTTCTTACTTGTTGGTACTTTAGTTTCAAAATTGCCACTGAAAATGTTTAAGGTAACAGCAAAAGGTTCACAATTTTTTAAATATTTTCTAAATTGGCCTTACTCTAAATATACACTGATAAAATTTATTTTAATTAAAAAAATATTTTTTAAATATAATAACGAGCTAGTATGTCAAATTTAGAAAAGAAATGCATAATAATTGTATAAAAAATTCACTTTCGTGGAATTTTTGACAAGTACATCACCACCTGTTGAACGTTTCTTCTGAAATGAATAAGATATAAATTTTCGCCACTTCAACAACATTATTAACGAAAAAAATTTGTTTTGGTTTTCCGGTAATCACAGCCTACTATATATAAAAACGAAAGAAAATTAAAAAATATTGCAAACCCAGCTATTATATTATTTTTTCACGATCCTAAAAAATCCCGCCAAATCCCGATTTTTGAATTAATATATCCCGCTTTTTGTCGAAAAAGAGATGGTCACGTTACGCATGACTCATCTCAAACTGTTTTGTCATTTTTGTTCAGTATGGTTTGCAAGTCATCATGGAAAGACTCACACCACAACAGCGTCTCCAAATTGTAAAGTTGTACTACGAAAAACAGCGTTCTGTGAGAAAGAAGACCGTAAACTGATTTTTATTATCTATTCTTCATATTATTTGCATTGGTTATTGTTGTAACAGATATTTTGTCTAAAGAGAGCACTTGCATCATTGCTCTATAAAGCAAAGTTTTAAGAAATAAAATCAAAATATAAAAATCGAATAAAACACGAGTGCAACTTTGAAGACCGTACGATTGTCGTTGTAACTAATCTACGATTGGGATTCTTTAATTTAGTTATATTTTCGATTACGAATACAAGCCAGACACATTACTTTTTCAACTTATTTTTCGATTTTAAATTTAAATTTTAAATTTTTAAATATTTTATTTAATTTTTTATTCGTTGAAAACTGAGATTTTCCCTTGAAAAAAAAAAAACTTTTTTAATATCATTCACACAAGATAAGATATGACAAGTTCTTCCTCAAAATATTGCAAATTTAAAAGTGATAGGGTTTCAAATATTTTGCAATACCAACACTACCTACCAATTTTAATATCAATTATAACACCTTCCAAAATGTCTCGTTTATTTAACATAGAATTTCTCATGGGCAACTAGTTTCCGTTCCAAATCAATAATATCAATGATAAAGTGAAATACGAAATTTTATATTTTATTTTAATAATTCACTACTTACAATATGACCACCCTTTGAATTATTTTTACACAGGATTTCATTGAAGTTAAGTACTACCGCTCAAGCATATAGTAACTTAGAAAATATGTAGTGAAATAGATATATACTGAGAGACATACGGAGGAGTTAAAGTAAGTAATGAGAGGTGGTTGAAGAGAGCCATATTGATTGAGTGTTTAATCAGATAGTGAGAAGGAAAAGCTTAGGGATTTCTCGACGAATTTTTCACATACGCCAGCCGCAACATTTTCTGCACTCCAACGTCAAGCTGCAGGACAATGTACATGTGGTGTATCTAACTTCATGGAGGGGATTATGGGCGACAATGTATTCCTCTTCAATTTAATTTGATGAATGATGATAAACCAAGATCTAACCGCATACTATGTGCAAACTACTCTACTCCGCGAGAGGCTCTCTCACACCAACAGACACTCTCATAATGATTAAATCTGTCGTGAGAGTTTTTTCGATCGCTGATTTAGAGCAAGAACTTTCTGTTCCAAAGACATAAATGCATTAAATTTGGCATTTATCATCTAGCTGAAAGACTATTTTTATTTTTCAAGAAAAGACAAAAAATTGCAATCTAACCCTTTTCAAGATTATAATCAGAACATAGAAATTTAAATTGAGAAATGTAAATTCATATTGGGTAATGTAAATTTATAATAGGAATATGATAATTCATAATGAGAATTGTAAATTTATATTGAGAACTATTAATTCAGAATAGGAACGTATCAGTTCATAATGAGAAATACAAGTTCGTAATCAGAAAATCCAAATTCCTAATGAGAAAATATATTTTCATATTCAGAAAATATAAGTTCGTAATGAGACAATGTAAAATTAAATTGAGAAAATATAGGGTCCGCCAAATAACTTTTTTTGAAAATGCTATAAAAAAACTACTGAATATTTTCTCAAATTTCTTTTTTTATTTGAAAGTACAATCCTTCCGGTTAATTTCATTCAAATGGTTGCCTCGGGCACCTTACAATTAATAGTCCAACGGTTGAATAGTTGAAAAAAAAAAAACGTTAGATGGCGGACCCTTATACAGCTCCCATACCAATGTCTCCTATGATTTACTTTTTCCACTCTAGAAACCACATAGTTCAACAAATAACTTTTTTTACTGAAAATGCTATAAAAAAACTACTGAATATTTTCTCAAATTTCTTTTTTTTTGAAAGTACAATCCTTCCGGTTAATAATGGAAAATAATTTCATTCAAATGGCTGCTGAGGGCACCCCACAAATAATAGTCCAACGGTTGAATAGTTGAAAAAAAAAACGTTAGATGGCGGACCCTATATAAATTTATAATGAGAACATCGATAGCATATTTTATAAATTTTACTGTTTCTCATTATGAATTTATATATTCTTATTATGAATATATATTTTCTGAATATTAATTTATATTTTCTCATTATCAATTTGGATTTTCTCAACTTTAATTTATATTTATCATTATTAATGTGCATGTTCCTATTATGAATATACATAAATTTACATTTCTCATTTCCCAATTTACATATTCTGATTATAAATTACATTTTATCATTATAAACCTAAAAAGGTGTAGTCCGTTTCGCAGAATTAACAGAATTTTGTTTGTCCTTTTTGCAGTTTTTTTGGTTTATAAAAGGCCGTTGTTATTGTCATTCTCATATCAGCCTTTTAATGACGTATAAGTAATTAATTCCTTAAAGATAATATTACTCATACGCTGACCAGCAAAGAAAATCATCCTACAAACAACTTATTCAATGTAATTTAATTACACATAATCAATATTTAATGTAATGTATTTGGAATTTCTCAGGAATTTTCTCTTCTGGATATGTTCAAAGCCCACTTCGTTTCCTTTAATAGGAAATTCCGACATCACGAAAACGAAGTACAGTCTCCATCACAATTACTCGTCATATACTCTGCTACCCCTAAATTATCGTACGATCCTCGTTGGTGGGGGGAGGGGGAAAATACTTCATCGTATTAACAAAGGTCAGTAAAGTTTAACTACACTATTGAAATGTTTTTATTGGACAAATACAACATACATACATAGGTACTCATATCGACTGACGACTTGGACATAAATCACTATGAGTAACCGATACGCACGTCTTGTCTAATCGATGCTTTTTTACTGGCGTTTGTATTCAACTGCTCAATGAAATCCGAAATCCAGCAAGCAAAAGTCAAAGCCAGCCAGCCAAAGTCAACCCAACAATGAGACAACAAACTTTGAACAAAACCAAAAAATACAAAAAAAAAACTACAAATCTTGGGGGTCTAGCAGCGCTGCCGTTGCTTGTTAGACGAAAATTTTTCGTATTTTTTTGTAGTTATATTTTTGGTGGGCGAAACCTTCAAAATGTGTTAAATTTTTATTTGTATACGGTCGGTCATGTTGTTATTTGATTTAGTTTTGGTTTTTGAATTGAATCCAAAATACCTTGAGTTTTCAGCAGCGTATACACCACATAGCACTAGTCAGCCAGCCAGCCATGGATGGAGTACAGCAAAGATCAGGGATCTTAACACCAAGTACAGAAACACATCTTGGTCTTCGTTGTTCCATATGTGCGTTTTTTCTTGGTTCTTTGTTTCCTCTGGAAAACAAGACATTCTGTGTGTGGCTGGCTGTCTGTCTGTCCTCCCTTGGTGTCGCTTAAAAAGTCGCACCTCTTCTTGGTGGTTGCTAGCTGGCTGGCTGGAGTCTCAATGTTTGTTGCTCTTAAAATGTTTTGTGTATACTTGACCTAGTTTTGGTATTATTTTTAGGAAGAAAACAACGAAAAATATTTCAACTACTTACAGTCAGTCACAGACTGTGTCTGTGGCGTTTTTTGTTGTTGTTTTGTTTTTGCTTTTTTTTTGAAAATTTGGTGACCTTTTTTGTTTGTTGTTAATATGGCGTTGTTGTATGTTGCTGGCTGATCGTTTTCACATTGAAAATAAGATCATAAACCATGATCATGATCATGAACAAATCAACAACAACATCGGTCGTCGGTGCAACACCAGCCACATGAATGTACCCTACAGTCAGATGACACATTACATCCGTAGAAATAATACTATAAAACCAAAATTCTGTCGAAGGGTTATATATAATATTTTGTGATGTATTTTAGCTTTCTAAACTAGAAAACGATATTAAAATTGTTTATGAATAATTTATTAATTTTTTAATAATTGATTTGAACTGGGATTTTGTCCTGGCTCAAGACAATTTTGCTTCTATATTAAATAGAATGCAAATTTATTTACAAATGGCATGGTGACATTTATCACTTGAAAAAGGTGGCTTCGCAGCGACTTTTCAACATCAAACCCGGCCTCTATAAGGAGATGAAAACGAACGAGAAGCACAGCTTGTTCGTTTGTGATTCGTTGTCGCAGAAGGTACCTTTAATATTTCTACTCTCGTTTTGGAATTGTAGGCCCGTTCACACCCGCTTATATGTTCAATTGAAGATAATGGCAATGACAATGATAATGGTAATGGCTATAAATGTTGCGAATTTCACTTTCTCATAGAAACAGTGGTTTGCACGAAAAAAAAATAAAACAAGTAAAAACGGCGTTAAGTTCGGCCGGGCGGAGGTTGTCGGTTTTCGTAGAAGTGCAGTAATATTACAGGAAAATATAATTTTTTTTAATATAGCCGAACCAAAACAAATACAAATTAATTTTATAAATAAATATAATATTTTAATTATTTCAAACCTCGCTTATAAGGTAATGCTACCAATACGTCAATTCAAAAAATAAATATTGTTATATTTATATTTTCAAAAATATTTTCAAAGCCATAAATATTGGTAGATTGTGGGTGCTACAGTTGGTTGTATTTCCATTCTATTTGAATTCCAAAAGTACGAATTTTGAAAATCCATTATCATGATTCAACCAATTTTTGCCGTAAAAGAAAAAGTACGAATTTGGAAACTTTTGGAACTTTTTATTTTGCGTGTCTATGCAGTCAGAGGAATGTATACACCGAATTCCATAATTCCAGCTGCGCCCATTTGGTTGGTACCATTTTTACCCCCTTGACGTTTCTACGCAATTTTATCATTCTAGCTGTGGTCGTTTAGTTGGTACTATTTTTATCCCTCTATTCCTATTTTACCCCTTAAAAGTACGAATTTGGAAAAAATACTTTTATATTATGTATCTACTCAATTAGAGGAATGTACATACCGAATTTCGTGTTTCTAGTTGTTGTCGTTTAATATGTACCATTTTTATCCCTTTTTTGCCCCATTTCACCCCCTACAAATAATAATCACGTTATGGTGCACGTTTTTGCTATAAGGGGAATGCGCATACCAAATATCAAGCAAATATAAACAGACATATTCAAAAAACATGCTTAAATACGCTAAAATATTAAGGATTATTATGGGTATTTTTAGTCCTTGTGAGGGAAAAAATTTTCCCTTTAGGCCGATTTCGCCCCATTTCAATCCCAACCGATCTACGACTATAAGACGCATTTATGGAAAAGTTGAACGTTCTAGCTCCTTTCGTTTAGATGCTAGCGTGCTTTCAACAGACGGACGGACATGGCTAGATCGTCTTAGAATTTTATGACGATCATGAATATATATACTTTATAGGGTCTCAGGTCGATATTTCAAGGTGTTACAAACGGAATGACAAAGTTAGTATACCCCCATCCTGGAGGTGGAGGGTATAATAATGTTTTGTTTTATTTTTTTATAGCTAAAATTCTAATGAAGAAAACAATGTCCATGATCTATGGATAAATGATCTATTGCTCACTTTGTAGACAAAAAAGAATTTTTCAAAACATCATGATTTTTTTTAATTTTTATTTAAATAGAGCGAAAGAAGCCTTTACAAACTAGATAAGACTACTAGAATTCAGCCTCAGAATGTCTAAAGGAAATTTTGTATTTTCCTATGGAAGACTCAACCTAATATCTCCCTGAGGGGCGATTATCTATAGATTTAGAAAACTTCGAAGAATAGAAGACTAACTCAAGCAGTCTCAGGAGGTGTTGTCATATTGAAGATGTTTGCCTTATGGATAGTATTCCGCTTCTTCTATATTCACACAGAAGACTTGATCTTGCCTCTCTCTGAGCTCTTCTATAGCAAGAATCAACTCGTATAGAAGACTTGAACTCTTACCCCTGACGGGTATCTGTCTCCTTCAAATAATCGATGAAAACAAAAATAGTCTCAAACAGTCTCCTGAAACATTGTCACAAACAGACTTGCATCTAATGATTGTGAATGTCTTTGAAGACTCAAATACTTACCACTCTCTGAGAGGACTTTTCAACTGCAAGAGTTTTTAAAACTATTTCACATTTTGCCTATGATTTCAAAATTTGCCTCTGAAAGAATGTCCAACATTAAAAGTCTTACTATGACTCGCTAGGAGGAGGTGTTGCCATATGAAAGCTGAGTGTCTTGTGGATAGCGTTCCACCTATTTCGTTGTCACACAGAAGACTAGACCTCATATTATATGGACTTATTTATAGCAAGAAAGCTGAATGTCTTATGGATATCGTTCCACCTCTTCCATTGCTACACAGAAGACTGGACCTCATATTCCTATGAGTGGACTGAGTCACTTACAAAATGAGTCACTTACAAAACCTCAAATAATATAAGAACGCCTGAAACATTTTGAGTAAACTTTTCCTCATGAGTAGCATTAAAAGTCTTATTTATAGAATCAAGCCTCACAATGTCTTATCCCACATTGTCATATGAATAGTGAGGGTCTCATTGATAGTATTCCGCCTCAGAAATTATTATAGGTTTCAACTATTTTCATATATCCGGAGTTTGTTTGAGAAGATAGAATTCGGATAGAATTCAACCTCAGAATGTCTTAGAGAACCATTTTCATATTGAAGTCTCTATCTTTAATACTCTTTACAAGTGAGATTTTTCTAGCAAAAGTTTGTCTCAGATGGGAAGATTCCCTCCAATAGTCTGAGTAGATTTTTCTACATAAAAGTAGAGGAATTTAGGTTGATGACTTCTTAGTGGAATCATCTATGGGAATAAAGTAGAACTTAATCTTATATGCTCTGAGTTGGATCGGATAGAATTCAACCTCAGAATGTCTTAGAGGACCATTTTCATATTGTAGTCTCTATCTTTAAAACTCTTTAAAAGTGAGATTTCCCTAGCAAAAGTTTGTCTCAGATGGGAAGATTCCCTTCAATAGTCTGAGTAGACTTTTCTACATAAAAGTAGAGGAATTTAGGTTGATGACTTCTTAGCGGAATCATCTATGGGAATAAAGAGGAATAAATCTTGTATCCTCTGAGTTGGTTATAGCAAAAGTCAACTTCAAGACGTCTAAGAAGATGAAACTGCCTCAAACTGCTGAAAGGCTTTTCCTATCAAAAGAGAAAAGTCTGGTCAAGTGGATGTCTTTGGGCCTTCTTTTATAGGTAATGTAACCTAAGGAGACTTTCTTCTTAGGACAAGTCTTGGATCAGCACAGAGTTGAAAACAGGCATTGTTTGTCACATTTTGTAGTTCTAATATTCTAGAAGACTTATCAGCAATCGTTTTAGTATTGGAAGATAGTTATTTCCACTGCCTGGCCTAAGGTGACTTTTTCCGTAGGATAAGTCTGCAATCTCTTGAATTTGCGCTGAGTTGAAACTAGACTTTGTTTGTTACACCTTGTAGTTCTAATATTCTAGAAGACTCATGAACAACCATTTTAGTATTTTGGAATAGTCATAGAAGACTTTGTCAGGAGAAATAACAGGTTTTATTAAAATAATCCATGTTATAGTAGTTTTAGGAAACTCTTCTATTTGCACGCAAAAGACTCAACCTTTCGAATGGATTATTCTATAGCAAGAAGAAGTTGAAACAAATCTATGGATAAATGGCCCAGAAGTATATGTAGTCTTCAGGTATGACTAAATCAATTCCCTCACTTTTACAATAAAGGCCATAATTTCTACATATATATACAGATTTTCTTCAAATATCTTAACGATCCTAGCTATTATAAAATCATAAATTTTAAATATTTTAAAATTTTTAAATATTTTAGAAATTTCTATTTCTATGCAAAAGACCTTTCGAACGGATTTTTCTATAGAAAGAATAAGAAGAAAATCTATGGATAAATTAATAGATTTTTAACTTCAACTTTTTTTATACACAGATTGTCTTCAAAAATATATATATATATTATATAATAATTTGTTATCTAATTTGTAAAACGATATAAGCAAAAATTAAAAAAAAAATCATGATTTTTCAATCTTTTGCGTCTACAATGACGGTCATAATTTCTACATTTATCCATAGATTTTTTACGTATACCCATTGTTAGCTATTAAAAAATAGAACAAAATATTTTTTAGATTTTTTCTATATTTTCATGGGTTTTTTCTTGCTTGGATTTTTTTTTCGAAAAAAATATGTTTAATTTTATGTATATTTATGAAAAACAGAAAAAAAATATCTTTCTCAATTTATTAAAGACTGTTCCTATATTTCTGTTTCTATGTGGAAGTGAAATTCGCAACATATGTAGCGGGTGTGATTGGACCTATATTTATAAAATTACAGTACAATTATTAAACGTACCTTCGGTGAAAATTTTAATTTTAGTTATTTTTTTAATTGCACATAAAATATTTTTATGCTGATTTTATGAATCTGTATGCCTCTATGGACAGAGTGATCAAAAACCCGGTTTTTGAAAATTAAAAACGGTGGACTTTTTTAATTTTTGCAACAATCCGCAGACTTTTCAGATGTGAGGATTTACTCCAAAGGAAAAAACATATAAAATGAGGACAGGCGAGTTGGGGGGTTACTTAAAATATTTCGGGTATTTTGTAGGGATATTCGAAGTGTTTTAAAAAATAGTTAGTGTTTGATTTGAACTGGGATATTGTGCATTATTTAATACTATGAATACAAAAAAATAACAAGGCTCCAAATTCCTACAAACATTTGCTATCATCCAACAAGACAGCCGACACATATATTTTATTTTCTTATTTTGTTTTCTAGGAATTGTTCCTATTTCCAAATGATTCGATAATATTGGATATAAAAATTGCAGTATTCATAGCCAAGCATACACACTAAAAAGTCAAGAAACCATTTAATAATATTAATTAAACTAATAATTTAATAGTAAAGTAAATATTAAACAATTTAAAATGATTTAAATTCCAGTTCATATAAAATATTTGATGTATATCACTGATGTAGACTTCTGCTTCATTGTCTAGAACGAAATTTTAAATAAGGATTGCTGACGACTCAACAAATCATTCATAATTTGATTTTGTTTTGGTCGAATTCTTAAAAAAAAATCAACTTTTTTATATTTGGGAAACATTGGGGATTTTTCATGACTAATTTGGGGACAAGGAACAAATTCATCTGGTAAGCCTGCTTTTGAAAGCAATGTTAGTGCCGATTTACTAACATTGTTAACGATTTTAGAGGAATAGAGTCATTTTCAAGAAAAAAAATCTTTTTGGTGAGTACTTTAACATCACATTTTTATAAAGTGGGTTTTAAAGGGTATCGAAGTTTTAATGTATTTTTTGATATATTATATTAGGGGTAAGTTAGTCTCCTTTCCAGACTTCAAACATGTATCCAAAAGTTTTTTCTCTCTCTAATTTAGTCGCAATAAACAAGCAACGTGATAGAGAAAGGATGTGAATGCATTATCAGATCAGCATTTCTGAATCTTTCAATTTATCTTGATTTCTCTCAATGTACATTTTTAATTTATTTTATGGGAATTTAATTTAAGGGAAATTTGAATGTATTTTTATTATTTACTTTTTTACTTTTACTCAGAATGTCTTAGAGAACCATTTTCATATTGAAGTCTCTATCTTTAAAACTCTTTAAAAGTGAGATTTCCCTAGCAAAAGTTAGTCTCAGATGGGAAGATTCCCTCCAATAGTCTGAGTAGACTTTTCTACATAAAAGTAGAGGAATTTGATGACTTTTTAGCGGAATCATCTATGGGAATAAAGAGGTCTAAATCTTGTATCCTCTGAGTTGGTTATAACAAAAGTCTCATATTCCTATGAGTGGACTGCATGAGTCACTTTCAAAACCTCAAATAATATAAGAAAGCCTGAAACACTTTGAGTAAACTTTTCCTTATGAATATCATTAAAAGTCTTATTTATAGAATCAACCCTCACAATGTCTTATCCCACTTTGTCATATGAATAGTGAGGGTCTCATTGACAGTATTCCGCCTCAGAAATTATTCTAAGTTTTAACTATTTTCCTACAGAATATTCAAACTCTTACTACCTGATGGTACTTTTCTATAGCAGGAGTTTGTTTGAGAAGACTTGCTCAAATGGTCTGAATAAACTTTATAATATCGGATAGAATTCAACCATTTTCATATTGAAGTCTCTATCTTTAAAACTCTTTAAAAGTGAGATTTCCCTAGCAAAAGTTTGTCTCAGATGGGAAGATTCCCTCCAATAGTCTAATTATTTAATTTAATTATCTCTAATTTAGTCGCAAAAAACAAGCAACTCGATAGAGAAAGGATGTGAATGCATTATCAGATCAGCATTTCTGAATCTTTCAATTTATCTTGATTTCTCTCAATGTACATTTTTAATTTATTTTAAGGGAATTTAATTTAAGGGAAATTTGAATGTATTTTTATTATTTACTTTTTTACTTTTACATTACTATTTACTTATTTTCTAATTTCATTTTCATATTTTAAATGAACATTTACTTAAATCGCCGATCTTATTTAAATTACCAAATTATTGTGAAGTTTGTTTTGACCTGTCTTTTGGACACCACAAGAAATACCTTGGAGAATGCAAATAAGTATTATGTCTCAATCAACGATGCTGTCAAAATATTAGACACATGTGCTTCTAAATGTCATTTGCAAATTCACATATTCGAAGATTAGTTCTTTGGATTGAAATATACAGGAGGTGTTCACAAATTCGCTCGTAATATTATTATTATTAAATACACATTTCGTACCTTTTCCACCTCCATCAATGCTCACGAGCCTCTTCTTTTTTACAGCCAGAGTGATATGTTTTAATTTCACGCTCAATTAGATTTCCGGTATTATTAGTCGTGAATGTTGGATCGAATAAGACATGAAATAGCAGTTAATGGATTCGAACCTTTTTGATATCCTACTTGGTTTTTTCAATATTTTGGGGAAATCTTAAACTTGCGGTATTAAGAGGTCAGTTCAGTTTATATTCGCAGCTAATTAACAAATCATTACTCTCACATTTTCTTGTGTATTTTTATAACCTCCACATCCAGGATGGGGGTATACTAACTTTGTCATTCCGTTTGTAACACCTTGAAATATCGACCTGCGAAGTATATATATTCTTGATCGTCATAAAATTCTAAGACGATCTAGCCATGACGGTCCGTCCGTCCGTCAGTCTGTCCGTCTGTTGAAAGCACGCTAGCATCGAAACGAAAGGAGCTAGAACGTTCAAATTTTCCATAAATGCGTCTTATAGTCGTAGATCGGTTGGGATTGAAATGGGGCGAAATCGGCCCAAAGGGAACAATTTTTCCCTCACAAGGACTAAAAATACCCATAATAATCCCTAATATTTTAGCGTATTTAAGCTTGTTTTTTGAATATGTCTGTTTATATTTGCTTGATATTTGGTATGCGCATTCCCCTTATAGCAAAAACGTGCACCATAAAGTGATTATTATTTGTATGGGGTGAAATGGGGCAAAAAAGGGATAAAAAGGTACATATTAAACGACAACAGCTAGAAACACGAAATTCGGTGTGCACATTCCTCTAATAGAGTAGATACATAATATAAAAGTATTTTTTCCAAATTCGTACTTTTAAGGGGTAAAATAGGAATAGAGGGATAAAAATTTTTCAAAATTCGTACTTTTTGGGGTTAAAATGAAAAAAGGGGATAAAAATAGTTCCAATCTAATGACCGCAGCTAGAGTCATGAAATTCGGAGTATACATTCCTCTGAGTGTGAAGACACGGAAAATAAACTGATTTTTCGAAATTCATACTTTTTGGGGTTAAAATGAAAAAAGGGGATAAAAATAGTACCAATCAAATGACCGCAGCTAGAGTCATGAAATTCGGAGTATACATTCCTCTCATTGCGAAGACACGGAAAATAGACGAATATTTCGAAATTAGTACTTTCAAGGGATACAACGGTACAGAGGGATAAAAATAGTACCAACAAAACGACTACAACTAGAATGATAAAATTCTAATTACGTAGAAATGTCAAGGGGGTAAAAATGGTACCAACCCAATGTAATCATGGAATTCGGTGTATACATTCCTCTGACTGCATAGACACGCAAAATAAAAAGTTTTTTTTCCAAATTCGTACTTTTTCTTTTACGACAAAAATTGGTTGAATCATGAAGTTAGGTTATTTTGGACTGTGTACGTCTGATAATGGATTTTAAAAATTTGTACTTTTGAAATTCAAATAGAATGGAAATACAACCAACTGTAGCACCCACTATCTACCAATATTTATGGCTTTGAAAATATTTTTGAAAATATAAATAGAAGAATAATTATTTTTTGAATTGACGTATTGGTAGCCTTGCTTATAAGCGTGGTTTGAAATAAATAAATTAAAAAAATATATTTTCCTGTAATATTACTGCACTTCTACGAAAACCGACAACCTCTGTGGAATGCAATCCATGGTGGAGGGTATATAAAATCGGCCCGGCCGAACTTAACGCAGTTTTTACTTGTTATTGTAGAATATATCCACGAAATGCAAATGTTTTGTAATACAAAACCCGATAATTCGACATGAAAACACCGGCTTCCCCGGTTTGTCGAAAATGACAATTAAAAAAACCGGTGGACGGGGTCGGAGTTTACACCGGTTGTCGGTTTCAGTTTTGACATCCCTACATGTATTCCAAAATCTTCTGGCTTTAATTCAGTCTCGAAAATACTCGACTCGACTTAGAACTTTTTAAGGAGATAGCTTTTTTGAATTCAGCTTGCTAAACCACTTAAATTCTAACAAATGTTCTAGCTTTCATAACAATCTCAGATATATCAAATAAACTTTGAACGCATTCACTTTTTGGACTACAGAATGCAACTATCGGTATTATGATGTCATATTAATTACTCAACTATTATAATTATTCAACTATTCAATTATTTAATCGTTTATATGCTATACTTCAATTATTCATTTTTATTCTTCCACAAATCCTCAGTGTAGTGGATTCTTGGAGTTCGTTGCAGAATACCAGTTGACTTTTTGTACTTCTTGTCTCTGGCAAGTCTTGAGTAGAACTCTTAAATCTCAATTCAAGGGTATTCAGCACCATACCATCCATACCTTCCTTCAGTACAAGCACACACAGACAGACAGACAGACATGCGAGTAGGCAAAGCGGAAAAGCAAAACTAAATGTAGTTATTTATGATTTTCTACATAAAAATGTATCATTGGATTTAGGCTGCTGGCTTGGGCTTTATTTGACTCCGTTTTGACTTAATATGCCATTATATCTGCGTAATCACCATCATCATCGTCGTCGTCATCGTCGTCATCATTGTTTAATCCTTCGAGTGGTATGGTCCGATGGTATTCACATACAAATTTTCATTTAACATGAAGGTTAAGATTTGTTGTTGTTTCATTTTGGGAATTATGATTAACTTCTTCTTGTGGTTTTGCACAAGGAGTTATTATGGCAATGATGATGATTCATCATCAATATGAGGAGCAGGCGAAGAGCTGTTGATAAGTACGTTCAATGAATGAGCTGTTAACGGATCACTTGGAGCATCGTTTACAAATTCCATCGATAAAAAAGTTGCACCGGCTTCTGCAACATTATCAGTTACAAAAGGTGATGATGAATTGATCTGTTGTGGAATTTACTGGCGCCCAATGGGAGAAGAGGCAAAGATTTTTGAAATGATAATTTTAATTCGAATTTAGTTGAGATTTAACTCTACTCTGCTATATAGATACAATTACAATTGTATTGCTTGACATTTGTATGTGGAGGGATGGGGGTATACTAATTTTGTCATTCCGTTTGTAACACCTTGAAATATCGACCTGAGACCCTATATTGTTGATCGCCATAAAATTCTAAGACGATGTAGCCATGTCCATGTTTATATTTACTTTTTCAATTGTCTTGAAGTATTCCCCACGGGGTCAAAGGGGTCACTGAAATCTCACAGGTGAAACCTCTGATCCAAATAGCTGTGTCTTGGTCCAAATGGCAAAAAGTGCCGGACTATATGACATGGGGTTAATAGGGTTATGCCAACAGTATGCTACCAGTCAGCAGGATGTGTGGTACGCAAATTGGAAGTGCCTCGGTACGCAGTCTGACCGGAGCACTTTAATCTGGTACCACGGGCGGTCAGGAGCCCCTGATACTACCAGCACTTATGCTGTTGTATCAGCCTGACCAACTGGGAACGGCCCTTCGGGGAGTTTCGTGGTGGCTGTGGTTTACTGCCCAAATCGCGGGTAGAGTTTCGACTGCGTGGTGTTGCGTATCAGCACCGGGTGCTACGACCCAAAGAGTAGCAGAGGTTTAAGATGGTCCTCACTCCCGTACCAGGGGGGAGAACATGCTCACAATACACAACATGTTCTCAATTTGGTACAATCAGAGTAGCTGAAGGGCGCTGGTCGTCGCATTAATACGTACCCCAGTGTGATGGCACACCGTGGTTAGAATCACGTTAAACTCTCGACATCTGTCTTGAAGTATTATTTCAATTTATATAGTATAAAACAACACTCCACATTCTATCCGAATACAATTCAGTGAAATTTTTACGGGAGCTATATATAATTCTGAACCGATCTGACCCATTTTCACCATGGGTGTTTCTAATGGAAATATAAGATGTTTAGCCAAATTTGAAGACAGTCTGTTAAAATATGTGGTTTATAGAGTGGAAAAAGTCGAATCGGGAGTGAAATTTGTGTGGCAGCTATATATAAATCAGGATCGATCTGACCCATTTTCACCATGGGTGTTTCTAGTGATAATAAATATAAGATATTTTGCCAAATTTGAAGAAGATCTATTAAAATATGTAGTATTTAGAGTGAAAAGATTCAAATCGGGAGAGATATTCGTATGGGGGCTGTAGCTAAATATGAACCGATTTTCGATTTTCAAATTAAATAGCGTTCGTCCTTATCGCGAAAAAATTCGTTGTGCAAAGTTTCATTTGGTTCTGGCTTCACCTGTACTTTGATTACAAGAAAAAGACAGACAGAAATTGCTAATTCGATTCAAAAAGTGATTCTAAGTCGATCGGTATAATTAACAATGGGTCTATCTCGATTCCTTTTGGGAGTTAGAAACAAATGCACAAAGACATAATAATACTCTCTTGGAGTGTACAAATATTATTTGGTCTAATTTATTTCTATTTATTTATAAAATTATTTTTTCAATATTTTTATTTTTATTGAAAAAAATTAACATTTGTAATGTTGCTGCACTTCTACGAAAATCGACAGCCTCTGTGGAATGTATTCCATGGTGGAGGGTATATAAAGTTCGGCCCGGCCGAACTTAACGCCGTTTTTACTTGTTATAATTAAGATACAAAATATATATAGCCTATGAGAGATCACCAAAATCTCTTTTTTCAATGTCGCGAAATGGGACGGCATTGTCGCCAATATGGTTGTCGACGACATTGTCGCCAATATGGTTGTCGACGACATTGTGAAGACATTGTCGCCAATATTGACAACATTGTCGCCAATATGGTTGTCGATGACAATGTGACGACATTGTCGCTTATGAGCCGTCAACGACATGCTAAGGGAGTCTTTGGCGATTTTGGCGACACTTGCATACAAATGTCCTGACGATGTGTGACGGATTGTCATTGATATGCCCTCAACGATTTATTGTGGACTTGTAGCCATTTTTAAAGGTGTGACGAAATTGTCGCCAATATGGTTGTCGACGACAATGTGACGAAATTGTCGCCAATATGGTTATCGAAGACAATGTGACGATATTGTCGCTTATGAGATAGTCAACGACATGATAAGGTTTTCTTGTAACCGTCTTCGTCGATGATGTCTTTAAGACTTTTTTGGCAACTAGGAATTTTTCCAAAGAAATTAATTGAGAGCAGAAATAATTTTAGTGATGGCGGTTCTATAAAATCTGAAATATGGATCTGCTTTTCTCCCTTTATTATTACCCCAAAAATGTTTCCTCAAATTATTAAATAATTGAAAATTTCCATGTGTGTGTGGCTTATTTGGCATTCATAACCGCCAATATTGACCATAATGGGCTGGCTAAACTGAAGAATAAATAAAATACCATAAGTAGATGATGATGAATTTTTGTATTCTCCCATAGCATAAATGACGACGCCGACGACAGTGACAGCGACGACGATATGAGGAGGAGTCAAGTAACACTCAAGGTCAGTTAATGTCTGGAATTTTATGATCGTGCTCGTTTTTCTCGGTTGTTGTTGTTGGTTTCTTCAAAGAAATGAAATGAAATCGAACAAAAAAAAAGGCCAAGAATGGTAAAGTGTCATAAAGAGGAACTGCGAAAGCGCACGACTTTCCGACAAACTGACTGAGATTCTTAATCATTTCCTGTGGCCATGTGTGTGAGTGTGCGGCCGTCCGTCTGTCCGTCCATCCATGGCCTCAGTGCGTCTCGGTTGCATCTGCATCTTGCTGTGCTGTGCTGTGCAAGGAAGGAACAAAAGAAAGCCTCGCCGTCTGCTCTGGGACGTTGGGACGGACTACTTAAGCGGTGATGCCCTTTTGCATATGCCCTTTGGATTGAACGAAAGGCCCTGAGTTTTAATTTATTTCTTTAGTTCATTGATGAAGCACTGCAGCAAACGGCCACGGCGGAGTATTGGCCTCTGAAGTAGAGTTGAAGATTTCCGCTCTTTTATTTTTTTTTTTTTTTTAATTTTTTATTTTTATTTTTGTATGGATAACCACACATTTGTGTATTAATTAAATCAGTGCCAGTTATAAAAATGCCCACATAAAATTAAATCGAGTAATCGACGATTTTATTTCTCAACATACCGACGACAGCGACTGCGGCAGCGACAACAACGACTACGATGACTACGAATTGCAAAGCATTATAATGGGATCATTGTATTGAGAAGTGCGTACTTGTTGGGCCAGAGACAGCCACAACAAGTTCGATAATAAAGCGCAAGCGATTGGAGTCATCGTCTTCGCCGACTCATGTAGCACTAAGTAGTAGTAGTTATTGTTGTAGCTGTAGTTGAATGGAGGTTGGCGGGATGATGGTTCGCGGCACCCAAGAAGACATGACATGACAAACCCATCGATTGCACTATGATGACCTTGTCGGGTAGAACGAACTTTGTTATAGCGTCGGGTGGATCAATTGACCCAGAATGACTTCAATGATTCGCAATAGCATTTGTCCCTGAATTCCTATACATAATGATGATGATGCATCAGATACAAATTAAGCCATTCTCTTGAAAGTCAGTTTGTTTTTATAAAACGAAAAATAAATTTGGTACTTTTTGGATGTAATGCAGGGGAAAAGGGATAAAAGTGGTGCCATCTGACCAAATGACAGTAGATAAGATCATGAATGAAATGATTTGCAAATGGGCTATTTTAGGAATAAAACCCAGCATAAGAGTACGAGCTTAAGGCCAAACGCCTGGAGCTATATCCATGAAATCAGACACGACTGAAGCGATTTAAATAAAAAAATGCTTAATTTCTACAAGAAGGGTCTTCTTCTGCATTTACCCATAGATTTTTTTAGGCATTGTTTAATTCGTTAGAATAAAAAATGATATAAAAAAGATATATATTTTTTTTCTATATTTAATGGGTTTGTTGGTGCCTTCTTCTTTAAAAAAGTTTTTCTCATATTTTGTCGACAATCTATTAAGCCACAGTTTACTACACTTGTAGTCCTAATAATTGTCTTAAATTTAACGAAAACCCCCCGGATCGAACGAGTCAATAGTCCAAAAATTATAGTAAAACACATAAGGAAAGGCTAAAGTTGGGCGGGGCCGACTATATGATACACTCCACTTTCTATCAGAATTAGGGTTTGGGGTTTCCCGGACTTTTTTCATTTCCCGGGAAAACGGGAATGAAAAAATTCATTCCCGGGAATCCCGGGAATTCCCGGGAAAGAGTAATTTATTTATAGGTATGTTCAATATAGTTTAAAATATAAACATTTAATAACTGGTGTGTTTTTTTCAATACTGTCATATTACAAATTAAAAACGAATGTATATTGTCAAAATATTTTCCAAATTATTTTTCATTTTACAAATATTTTACTCTACACCTTGTCGAGATTATATTAGGAACATACAGATTTATATTGAGAAATGTAAATTCATATTAGGGACATATAAATTCATAATGGGTAATGTAAATTTATAATAGGAACATGTTAATTCATAATGAGATATATAAATCATAATTCATTGAGAACAATTAATTCATAATAGGAACATACCAATTCATAATGAAATTTACAAGTTTGTAATCAGAAAATCCAAATCCATAATCAGAAAATACGTTTTCATATTCAGAAAATATGAATTCATAATGAGAAAATATAAAATCATATTGAGAAAATGTAAATTTATAATGAGAACATTGATAAAATATGTGTTTCTACGAAAACATCCATAGAAAAACGTACATACATAGCTTCGATTATAAATTTTAGATTTCCTGATTATAAATTTATATTTTATGAATATATATAAGAATATAAGAATTTATATTTTCTCATTATCAATTTGGATTTTCTCATTTTGTATTTATATATCTCATTATCAATTTGTATGTTCTTATTATGAATTTATATTTCTCAATATGAATTTACATTTCACATTACGAATTTACAGTGCTGATTATGAATTATCATGCTCCTATTATCAATTTACATTTCTCATCGTGAACTTATATATTCCGATAATAAATTATATTTTCTCATTATAAACTTGAAAAGTTGTAGACTAATCGTCAGAATTTGACATTTATATCCCAGGTAGAAGTGACTGACACCTACACTAGATTCAAAATTGAAATCGGATTAAGGAAACAAATAACTCATATGACGGAAAATGTTATGACACATTTAATTTAGAATATTCATTCGTCTGGAGACAAAAATATTTCATAGAAACAGGGGGAATATTCTAGACTGTAAAACCAATAGAAACATAAAAAGTTAATATTAATTTAATAAATTCATGAAAAATAAAAATATTGAAATAGTCCAGTCATTAATTCTTACAAAGGGCCATTTAAATACATATAAAATCTAATAGGAATATAAATATACGCTACATTTATATTCCTATTAGATTTCTCTTGAAATTTTCCAGGCGAACAATTTTTATTGTATTCCTATTTTTAGACCATTTCTTTCTGGCTACATATGTAAAGTAAATTGTTCTTGAAGAAGATATTCACCTCGATTCTTCTAGGAAAACAAGAAAATGTAGATTATGTAAGTCATAGTATTGTCGGCATGATATTTTTATTTCAAAATAAAGATCCTGCAAATAGCCTCTTAAAAAGTTTTTATTCCCCTAGCTGGGTTTCGCATAAAATAACTATTTAGCGAATTTAAAAAGTTTTGTTTTTTATAATATAAACAAATACTCATTATTGCCAGTAATGTAAACACATATATGAATTTGAAATACATCTAAAAATTCCAATTTATATAGTAACATTAAATTATTGATCAACATAATAAATAAATTATTTTTTTAATATTTCCCGTATTCCCGGGAAATTGAAAAAATTTTCCCGGGAATTCCCGCCCAAATTTTTCCGGGAATTCCCGGGAAAAACGATTCGGAAATTCCCGGACCCCAAACCCTAATCAGAATACAAATCAATTCGGTGTAAAAGTGAAAACAGGAAGGATCTTTGTATGACCCAATTTGTTAAATCGAGAAGAATATTTGAATAGGGGCTATATCCAAATATGGAATGAAGTGACCCAAATTCACAATAGAATCTTCCAGTTAGTCTTATACTTAATTTGAAGAAATTCGATGAAAATCCATCGTTTCTGGTGCGGAAAAAGTCAAGCCGGGAGCGAAATTTGTATGAGAGCTATATAAATCTGAACCGATCTGACCCACTTTCACCATGGGTGTTTCTAGTTGAAATATAAGATATTTTGCAAGTTTTGAAGAAGATCTGTAAAAATATGTGTTTTCTATACCAGAAAAATCGAGAGCGAAATTTGAATGGGAGCTATATACAAATCTGAACAATTTTCAACATAGGTGTTCCTAGTTTAAATATAAGATGTCTTGCCAAATCTGAAGACAATCTGATACAATATGTGGTTTCTAGAGCGGAAAAAGTCAAATCGGGAGAGAAATTTGTATGTGAGCTATATATAAATCTGAACCGATCTGACTTATTTTCACCATAGTTGTTCCTAGTTTAAATATAATATGTTTTGCCAATTTTGAAGACAATCTAATAAAATATGTGGTTTCTAGAGCGGAAAAAGTCAAAATTGGTCAGATCGGTTCGGATTTATATATAGATCCCAAACAAATTTCGGTACCAAAATTTTCCGCTCTAAAATCCACATTTTTAACAGTTGACAAAACACCTATATTTCAACTGGAAACACCTGCGGTGAAAATGTGTTAGATCGGTTCAGATTTACATATAGCTTCTTCATTCTTCTTACGAATGAAATTTGGTATTTGGCCATCGATACCACACTCAACTATACATATTTACCACACTCAACTATACATATTTAGACCATATACGCGTTTCGTATCCTGTGTGGGGATAAATTATCCATGAACCTTCTTTATAGAGAGCTGTATGCTAAATATACTCTCGAAAATGTCACCACAAGGAGCTTTGAGGAATGTTATGATCTACCTGAAATATTTCGGTTGTCAGCAGGACTTTAAATATTTGTGAAAATGTGTTGTCATTTATTTCGGTTTAAGACCAATGTGCCGAAGGCTTCAGCAGTACCCAAAATTAGCAAAAAGGCAAAGTGAGACCCTTATTGTTGCAGCTAAAAATTGACTGCGCAGTTTCGATGGGAGCTACCCCATCTCATCAGAACTTTCGCAACGAATGTATGTCTTTGACTTAAATCAGGGTTCATATTAATACCAGCGGTCACATATGACAAATGAGAAGCGCTGATCAACAAAATATTCCACCGAACTAAGTCGACACACTAAAAATCTCACTTTGCCAATTCAATGTTATGCATGTGCTCGCATCGCTCGCAACAATGCAAAGGTTGTTGTTGTACGGTATGTCCTCGTGTGTATTGTTGTTGTTTGTATGTATAGTTGGTCTGTTAGTTAGTATTTATATGAGTATTTAGTATTTTTATCAGTATTTATATTATTACCGATATTTATATGTGAAGGTTTTCGGGTCCCTAGAGATCCATTGGTCTTTGGGAAATTTGCCATCAGTTTCCTTTCTTTTTCAGGGAATTAAGAAGTTTTTTTTGTTCAGTTTCTAATACTATCTCAAAAATCGCTTGGCTGCCTAACAATTTATTTTTCCAGATATTTCTTTGCGTTTGATTTTCCATTGAAGGAGTGACTTTGAATCCCTATACGATGAATAAATGAAACAACAACGGGGACTTTAAGAAAATGATGCATTGACTCCGACGTGGTTTTTTCTCTGCACTTTATCGCAATGAACGCTCTTGAACCTGTTGGTGGTGGCGTTGACAGTGAATGTAACCAACAACAGTAGTCATCGGCCCGGCCCACCGCCTCGCCAACTGCACAGCGAGAACAACAACAGCCGCAAAACAAGTGCAATGACTGTGTGCGAATGGGCGAACGAACCTGTTGCGATAGACACAGAGGGAGCAAGCGAGAGAGCGAGAGCGATTGCACGCTAAATTTGATTTGGAGATCCAAATCGCAATGACCGCAAAAATGCATTCTATTGCAATGAATGTTCATGTACAACATACGTACATTAAAATGGGTCGTGGCCAGCGCAAACGAAGGAAGGATGAGGAATCATGATGAAATCATGAAACTTTTGCAAATATATGAAAAGTCAACTTTTCGACTTTTGAAAATTCGACTTTTCGACGGTTGCAAATAAATAAAAAGACGAATAGACCAAATCAAAACCAAATCGAGGCACATTTATATTGGATATATAAATCTGAACCAATCTTACCCACTTTTTGCATAGAAATTTCTAGTTGTTGTGCCAAATTTGAAGAAAATCGGATAAAGGATGTGTTTTGTAGAGCGAAAAATCGTTAAATCGGTATTCAATAACTTAAATTCATTGATGTACAAGGTCGAAAACAAAAGTCGACTTTTCGATTTTTGGAAAGTCGACTTTTGGCAATGGTAAAGTCGATTTCGACTTTTTCCTCCCAAAAGTCGATTAATCGATTAGTCGATTTATAGATCCCTAGTTCAGAGGGCATGGAGGTTTATTCCGCTGGCATTTCAGGTGAAAACGTTGTCATTCTTTGACGTTTATGATCTGTAATAGTCAAAGTGTTGTAAAATTTGTCTCCAGTTCGTCAACTTCTCGCGGGCAACATCGCTCGGTGGCTGAACGAGCACTCTGATTATGACGCCTAAATTATCTGATTGGGCAGTTGGAATAGGGGCAGTTATAATAGGGGGCAGTCAGGCCCGTGCGCAGGATTTTCCCCTGGGGGGGGGTTTTCATCTACACTCATAAAAAAATGAGTTAAAATTAACTAAAATTTAGGAACATTTTTACATTTTTACTAAATATAAGTAGAATTTTTTCTGAAAATTTCCTAAATCAAAGTAAATTTTTCCTAAAACCTAGTAACTTTTTACTAAATTTAAGCAAAACTTTCCTAAAACTAAGTAAATTTTTACTAAATCTTAGTAAAATTTTGCTGAAAATTTCCTAAAACTAAGTAAATGTTTATTCAAATCAAGTAAATATTTTCTGAAACTGAGGACAATTTTGCTGATTTTTTCCTTAAAACGAGTAAATTTTTACTTAAACTGAGGAAAGTTTTATTTGATACAAGGAAAAAAGGTGCAATTAAAATAAGTTCAATTTAACTGAAAAAATCAAACAAATAGTTTTGCTTCAGAGTATGCAAAACTGATATAAACAATGACAGACAACATGAAATATGTCTCAAAAGTTTCATGATACATCTGCCATAAGGAGTTGAGCTATTACTCCATGATTGTTGCGAAGGCAAGATAGGCGCCTTCGCAGTGGTTGTTTAGAATAATTCATAAAGTATTTATGAAATAAGTCTCTGCAAACAAACGAGAATTGCTTCTTTGATTAATATTCACTATTTTTTAAACAATTTCAAATGTTTTTTATAAGTTCATTAATACTTAAATGTATGAAGAACTCGGCATAAATTTCAGTAAACATTTTAACTTCATTTTAGAAAAAAAACTCATTTTAAAGTTAAAATTTCCTAAATGGAATTTTTTCCATACAAAAAATTTCATTTTTTTCTCAATTAAAACTTAAAACATAAGTTTGAATTTACTCAATTGTAAGAATTTTTTATCAGATCCAAAGAAATGTTTTTAAGTAAATCTACTACCCTTTTTTCTATTAAATGAACTATTTACTATGGCTTTGAAAGAAGGAAACTTTACTCATACTTAGTTAATTTTCCAACTTTTTAGGAAAATTTTACTGGAACGTTTGGAAATCACTCATATTTTATTGCCGGATCTTCGACAGACATTGTCGGCAAAATTGCATTTCAGTAATCCATCTATCAGTACACTCAAAGGAATATGTCAGTAAAAGAAAGCAGAAAGTCTACTGAAAGATCAGATTTTCTGCTGTTAAAAAAGAGACAGCAGATTTGTATCTGCTGAGATGGTAAACAGCTGTTTGCTGTTTTTAGCAATTATATGATACGCATTTGTCCCAAGCTAATATAAAAGAAAGTCGCTTATGAACGCTTATCTATTTTTATATTTTAATTAACAACAGCCAATTTTAGCAGACTGCAAACTCTTTAGCAGTGTGAATAGTGATGAAAGATTGCAGAAAACTGCTGTTATGCCAAAAAACAGCTGTAATAGCAAAAAAGTGTCTGCTGATAGGCAGCAGACAATCACTGTTTTATTAACAGACTTGTTCTCTAAGTGTAGAACTTTTTTTAAATAGTTGCTTGAAATTACATACATACATATCGAGGCCTTTATTCATAAACATAACATTTCAGGAGAGCGAAACTGATTTTCTCCTTAATTTGAAGAGAAATTATTAATCGTTCTTCTGCAGTTTAATCTAAAAAGGATTACTAATTGCTACGATTAAAAAGATTTCGAAATTTCCTATTATTCGCGGTTTCCTGGTTCATAGCCACTTTTGTATGTTTAAAATTGAGCACTATGAATGTTGAAATAAGAATAAGATTATTGCTTATTCATCCGTCAGATTGGTCGCTTGTAACATGTATGTAGCCAGTCGCGAAAATCGCTGCAATTGATGAAAAATCCAAAATTCGCCGTTGCAATTCCCTATATTTTAACTTTCTTCATTCATAAATATTCTCCATGAAGTCAGCAATCACATACCAAAGAAATATTTGGTTTATCAATATAATAAAAAGTTACGCCGGTTTTTTTTAATATACTTTTCACAATTTTTGACTTCTCAAATTTTGACTTTACAGCCACCATTTTTCCTCGTGCGATAGTACGATATGCCCTAAACCTAGAAAAATGTTTTTTCTACTATTTTTATGTTCATAGCCACTTATGCAGTCACAAACTTACGTGCGATGGGATAGCCAAATTAGAAAAAAAAAATGTTTTCCAAATTTATATGACAGATGACATCCAAATCTGAGAATAGTTTGGCATCAAAAACTAATTTTCGAGAAAATGGTTCATAGCCACTTTTGAATATAAGCCCTCGATATATATTTTGAAGAAATATTACACAAAAAACGATCAAATTCCTCGGCGATAAACTCTTCAGTCTCGCATTTTTTCTATGATTGGATAAGCTTTTTGACAAAGTATGGGTCTAAATAGGATGTCTAAAAAGTTTTGGGGTTTTTAATAGTTTTATAATCCTAAATATGTATAAATTCCAATAACAAATACATTATTTTTGTATTCGATGAAATGCAAGAAGAAACAACTAGAAATTTTAATTCCAAAAAACCAAATAATTGGTATTTTTGAGTTTCGTTTTTCTACGTAGATCCAAGTTACTAAATTTCTTATTTCTGTTTTGTTACATATATACAAAAAATACTTACTTTGAAAAATATTTGACATAAGTTATAAATATAACAAAAATATTAGTAAGTTCAAACTCATTTCTTATTGTTTCGCAACTTAAAAATAGAGACCAACACGCAGAGAAAAAAAGCATTTCGTGGAAACGAAATTTTAGACACGTGATCATCGTTTTTTTTTGGGAAAATTAGTTTGTTTGCGGTAAACATGTCATGTTGTTGTAAATGAACAAAGAGAAATAAGTTTATGTATACCAAACAGTGTTCTTCGTTTGTCGAAATGGATTTGTATTATAATTGCAAACTCCCAAAACATTGAAAGTAACAGAAACCGTCGTTGTTGCATCTGTGATGAAAATAGGACACATCGGTTCAGATTTAGATACAGCTCCATAAAAATTTCCAATCGCAAATGTTACATCTTAGCGCTCTACAAGCATCAAGCAAATTATTTGCTTTCACGGTTTTGTTATTAAATTTCCAAACTTTTACTGCAGTAGAAAATTAAAAGTTCATAATATATAGCTCTAGTCGAATGTCAAGAAGTGGTATCGATTAATAAAATGAAAATTTTCCGAACAATTTGGTGTCCATTAGCGAAATTAGCACTACACAATCTTGAAATTGGCACAATTCGTTTAGTTTGTTTGTATTTTTCATAACCTTTGTCCCAAATTCAAGAAAGTGTCCAAGATTTTTTATGTAATTTTCATGTTTTCATGATTTTACTGCAAAATTACCATTTCAGAGGAGTTATTTTAAAAAGACCTTAAAAATTCTATATTTTATTGCTTTAGAAAGTCTAGAAGGTATTAAAAAGTATATGTTCGAAACCTCTCTGGGGGGGGTTTGAACCCCCAAACCCCCCCCCCCCCCCCTGCGCACGGCCCTGGGGGCAGTTATAATAGGATCTAAGTTAGAAAGAATCTAAGTATGGAGAGATACCATTACATTCGGAGAATCTTTTTGTTTGATTGTGGCGGAGGCGGTGTCATTGTATCATGCACAGCTAATAGCTTTTAGATTGAATGGCATGAAGATGGACGACATGTGGTTTCCAATGTCAAATTGAATATAATCTTTCAAAAACTATTCTGTGAAATTTAGTTGTTTCAAAGGAATAAAGGAATTTAGATTTGTATCCTCATCTTGTAATACATCCCTCAGTTTATTATCCTCCTCCTGTTCCGACCTCAGGGGCCAGGGTTCGGGGGTCACTGATGTCCCACAGGTGAATCCCATAGTCCACCGGCTAATGGAATTAGCACTGTTCATAATGTATAATGTCTTGGAACAATGTCAATAATAATCAATAAAAGCAACGTAAACTGGTGGTGGTCTCGGTTTTACTGGAGTTTGGTATAGGGGACCCCTGGTACTACCAGAGTTGTTGTACCAGTCTGATCAGCTGCGAAGTTCGGGGAGATTCGTGGTGGCTGTGGTTTTCACCTAAAATATCATGTGGAGTTGGACGCTACGACCTAATTAGTTGCAGAAGTTTTAGATCAGTTCCACACCCCCTCCAACCCAACAATAACTACTGGTTCGTTTTCCGCAGGATATTAGGGGAGATATGCAGTATCTCTCGCTTACTAACGTGCGGATTAAGCACAGATTTTTGTGGGGATATACAGAATTAGAGCAATTACTTGTATGCTATAATGACATATCTAGTTTAAAACGAAAATACTTTACTAATCGCAATGCCTGAAGCGTCCATAGACGTTATGTCAATCTCGCTTCACTATCAAAATAATTCAACAAAGCATGGGAGCGAAGGAATTTCGAATGCATTCAAAAGGTTTTCCATAGTTCCACCAGTTAAGATAATACTTTCTCATACTTTCATACATTTCAGCATTAGTTTAAATAAGTAGATTTCACTCAAAATCTAGAAAACAAGAGAAATGATATATAATGTCTACAGAAAAGTGAATGATGTTATTTACCATTTTAAAGGTACTCGCAATACATTTAAAATGAGATGCTTAAGGGGTCTCATTCACAAATCTGATTCAGAGATATGATCAAATATGTGTACTATGGCTAATCGAAAACTATGCTAAAATAAAGTGGCTATTGTAGGAGTTTGCTAAAAATGCTTACGAAATATTAATTCCACCATAAACAACACACTCAGACGAACACTTTCACATTTACACTTTGAGTCAAGTTGAGTCCTACATAAAACTTTTGGTCCACGGCATTTATATGTTATTCTCACTACGTTTCACAAAATTACAACACTTAAGAAAACTGACAAGACTACAGTAATCACAAATTGTTAAATATAGTTTTTCAACTACTCACGGAAACCTTCAATTTCAATAATATAGTCACTTCATTATTTTCCTTGTATGCCTTAATTTTGAGTATTTTGTATAACTGTTTTAGACCAGAATTAATCCCACTTGTTTCAATGACAAACGTTAAACACCAGTGTTGCCACCTAGTTTTCTCCAACACATTTTCTTGATTGCTTGAAGTGTTGCCATTAAGAAAATATATGCACACTAGCTGAACCCCGCCCACTTCGACAGGCAAAAAAAAACAAATGGTAAAATTAAAATCAGGTTTCGTATTTATCTTATATTGATATTATCGTGGTTAGTAATATACACGTTCCAATTTTCAGCCTTCTAGCTCAAAAAAAAATACTTTTGCTACGCCCCCACCTTCCACTAAACGAAAATCCAAATTTCGGCATCACATTTATCATTCTGGTGGTCAGTAATATATGTGTGCCAATTTTCAGTCTTCTATCTCTCAAAAACGCTTTTGCCACGCCCACTCTGCCCACAAAACGAATATTTATCATTCTCGTGGTCAGTAGTATATATGTACCAATTTCAGCCTTTTAGCTTCCAAAAACACTTTTGCCATGCTCCCACCACCCACGAAACGAAAATCCAAATTTCGGCATCAAATTGATCTTTATCGTGGTCAGTAATATATATGTACCAATTTTCAGCCTACTACCTCTCACTAACACTTTTACCACGCCCAATCCGCCCACAAAAAGAAAATCCAATTTTCGACATCAAATTGATCTTTCTCGTGGTCAGTAATATATATGTGTAAATTTTCAGCCTTCTAGTTCAAAAAAACACTTTTAACAATCATTCGTAGGAAGTTTATATGTTCTAGAAAGTTTTTTATTGAGATCTTAGGTAAATTTTTGTAGTTGATTGTTTCATTGAATTTTGAACGGTTTGCTACCTATAGAGTCAGTTCCATAAGGGGAAAAAGGTTTAAAAAATCGAATTTTTTACATTTTTTGATTTTGCGATTTTGACCTTGATTTTATATGTTCACAATTTTTGTTCTTTATGACAAGAGCTACAACTCAGAGTGTAATCAAAATTCCTAACGGTTTGCAAGATATGAGCCTGAGAAAGTGATCACTTTTTGCAAAAATGACACCGAGGCCCCAAATCTTTGGGGGCCCTTAAAAAAGTGCTTGACTTGGGCAAAACTGCGAAACTCGGGTATTTTTTTTTTATATTTTATCACGTAGTGGTGTATGTATATGTTTATATTTTTTCGTGTTGCACTGTGTTATTAAATGATAAAGTTCAAACTTTCCAATACAACCAGAAATTTGAAAAAAAGCATAGACGATTCTAAAAATTGTATAGCATTTGTTACATGGGCCACCCTATACTTCCCGGACTTAATGTTCAATTCATATTAATACTGAGCTCTTAACATGAACAGTAGGCTGGGTCGCTGTCCATACAAATGGAAAAACAATTTCCAGTCACCCTTACGAAAATGAAGTTTGATGATTTGCAAAATATTTCTTTCCTAGATGAAGCCGTCTGTGAGCTAAACGCTCCTGAAAATTCACATAAAATCATATTTTCCCCGTGTTTTTTTTTGTGCTGCATTTTTTTTCGATTTTTTTTTCTAAAATAATACACCCTTGAAAGCACTTTAAATATAAATTTTGATTCTTGTCTTAGAGTAACTTATTGGTCGAATTATTGCACCTTTATAGTATTTGTTGTGTTTTTTCATAGTATCAAATAATTTTTTTCGTATTTGTTGTTAGTATTTTTTATAAAAACTAAATAGCGGCAGTCAATACCCTTCGAATGATGCCTAAATGATGAATATCGGAAGGAAATTGACGCCGCAGCGCTCATTTTTTTGTAAAAAGAGTTTGAAAAATGTTGCTCTGAAAATCCATCTCCTGTATTAAATTATTTTACAAACATGGAGTCAGTAACGTCATTTTTCGCCCGACATTCATTATTTAGGCATCATTCAAATGTTATTGATTCCTTCTATTTATTTTTCATAACATTTCTTACATGTTTCTTACAATGTTTCCCAGATATATGAGTTTTTTGCAGTCACCTTGAAAAACCACAAATAATCAATCTAAACCTCCAATAGTACAACCATAGAGTTATTCTAAGACAAAAATACAAATTTTTATTTAAAGTTCTTCCAGGGATCTATTAATTCAGAAAAAAATTTTGGACAAAAAAAAATTACACAGAGGTGTTTTCAGCAGCGTTTAGCTCACAGATGGCTTGGTCCAGTGATGAAATATTTTGCAGATCATCATTAAACAATTCAATCTTCATTTCTGGCGGGAGACCGCTGCAATTTATTTGCCTGGCCCATCCTAATGAACATTACCCCTGCTATGACAATTCCATGTTAAATTTATTGGTGATGATCCGATTCTAAACATCTGAGTCACAAGATGGGGATCTTGCGATACTTTTCGGAGGCTGTATTTTGATCGGTTATTTTATTAATGTTAATTTAATCTACATACGTACAATTGTTTCCATTACATATTTTAGAAGTCAACAAAAAGGTGAACAAAAACTTTGTTTAAATTCTGACGTCAAATCGTCATTCTTGTAACACAGTGTGTCATTTCTATGAATCGGGTGTAATATCTATTATTGATGCCTTGGTTTGACGTCAATGTCAATGTCATCGTCATGCATTCCCAACCATCCATCCACCCATTCATTCATATGAGGTGACTAAAAATATCGTCAAGTGTTGTTTTTGTTCTTGTTCAGCTAAAACCGGCCGGCAAATCGCGGTTTTCTACGGGGTAGCTGTGTGGGGTTTGCGGATCCATCCTACAGCTCGTTCCATACATATGCATTTCAAGAGGAATTTGTTGTAAACAAATGCATTTTGTTGTTTGTAAACTTTTGTGTGTTAGTTTTCCCTGAAGAGTACACTCTGAGAGAGAGAGAGAGATACTCTCCCCAAATTTTACAATTATTGTATTCTCTTGCCTTTGGATGGAAACTCTTTAGGACTTTGGCCGCTTTGTTTGTTTTTTGTTGTTTCAGTGGTTGTTCTTGTTTTTGCTGTTTATGACATGTACATCACACTGTGCCTGTAAGTATTTGTTACAAAAACAACGTGAATAACCTTCAATTCAATAATAACCTAAAGCTTTTGTGCCTATGAAGGCCACCAACACCGGCTGCGCAGCCTGCCCACCACCCTCCACCCCCCGACACCAATTTTCTTTTTCCATATCGCTGGCCGTTCGCTGGTGGAAGAAAGCAGAACAAATAAAACAGGCAAAGTATTGTAAAACCGAGTTTGACGTACGACCGACCTTTGATTACCCTGAACCTAGAGGAGAGAGTGTGTGAGTGAGTGCGAGAGAGAACGCTAAGGAGAGCATTCACAGTTATTCAAGGTTTTCGATTCTCTGCTTGCTCTCTTGCTGTGTGGTTTGAAAGCTTTTTTGCGCTGGCTCGTGTTGTGGCCCATCATTATCATCCCCATCCGCACCATCATCATCACAAACAATCGCCTACTAGAGTCTGGCTCATATGGTTCAGTTCAAGTTTAAGGTTTACCATTGCCCTCTTCGGCGGCGTTTCTTGCCCCGTTGTGTATCTAGTGAATGCATTTGCCGCTGCTGCTTGTTCTTCTTTGGCATTTTCCTTTTACTACATACATAGTTGTATTTTTATACCGGGCCTCAGTGTCATTGTTGTTGACCTTGTCATTTACGTTTTGAAATTAAATTTAAAGTGGTGGTCCGTCCCAACTCATGTCCTTCCAATAACCTCCTCCTTCACCCCTCCTTCACCGCCACCACCTCCTTCGCAACGAAGTCCATCCACACACACAGCATTTGTTGCTTGACTTAACTTGGCTGTCTTTGAAATTTCCTTTGTAATGTATTTTCATATCTTTGGGTTGGCTGGTGGTAGGTGGTGGTCTTTTCTTCCAAATGCCAGTTCAATGGAAACGTTTTGTTATTCTCAAACTAAATTCAAGGTCCTTGCTTTCGTTTTACCAATTAGAAAAGGCTACGAGCAAACAAACAAAAAAGTTTCCAAGAATTGCGCAAAAATCTTGGCGGAGCTAACCAAGATTGATGTGGGGGTGGCACTATGTATAGTCTGATGGAAATGTTGTTAATCGATGCTATAGATAAAGGATCGACCTAAATTAAATTTTGGTATTTTTTTCTGTTGCAGAAGGGCAGCTTTCAATGCAGAGTAAATAATGCAGAATAGAAACTAGGGGATGAACCATATTAGTATCCTTGTCTATAGCTTTATTTTTACTTTATTTAAATGAAATCTTATTAAATTAAACCCATAAACAACCTAAGTCTGTTTGTTAACACAGCAATATGAGAGCTCTCCATAGAAGGACTGACTTTAATTAATAATCGTTTATTAAGATTATTAATTAAAGTCAGTCCTTCAGTATTTTAGAGAAAGTTTAATTAGGCATACAGTGTCTACATTAAGCTTGATGTCCACCAATAGAGGCTCTGAGCTTTTACGGACTTTAGTCGAAATCTCTATATCAGACAACTTTAACTACAGATAACTTTTGAGCTTTAAACCATCAAGTTTAGTTAAGCAGCACTGAACATATTAGACTGAGGACCATCATAAGCCATAGTTTCATCCTCAAATTTTCTAAAAGGAATTCTAATATATATGCACATCATTAAGCCTGGAATAGTCGAAACTGTACTTCTACAGAAGCTTTGGAATCTGTAAACAATATCTTACGATAATAGCCGAATTTAAGTAAAGACAAAAGGCAGATCCCACAAACATCCCCGAAGAAAAATCTGAGAGCTTCATATATCATCTATCATTAATGAACATAAATTAAAATAACTGCAAATACAATTGATTACATAGAAAGAAGTTATACGTCATATGCCGGGTTTTGCCCAAAATAGTGAAAGGCCTAAATTATCACTGTAAGTGTGTCCATTTTCTCATACCACCTACGGAGAGCTTTTGAACTAAAGGGATTTGCAGAAAGAATTAAATTGTCTAATATATTCTAAAGGGTGATTTTTTAAGAGCTTGATAACTTTTTTTTAAAAAAAAACGCATACAATTTGCAAAATCTCATCGGTTCTTTATTTGAAACGTTAGATTGGTCCATGACATTTACTTTTTGAAGATAATTTCATTTAAATGTTGACCGCGGCTGCGTCTTAGGTGGTCCATCCGCTTAGTCCAATTTTGGCATTTCCACGATTTTGAGTAACAGAGACCCAATTGGTGCGAACGGCGACGAATCGAAAATTGGTGGTCATCATTAACACTGGCCGATACAGCTGCGATATTTTCTTCAGTTCGCACTCTACGTAAGCGTGTTGGTGGTTTAATGTCCAACAATGTAAATTTGGTGCGAAATTTAGTTACAATAGCCCGAATAGCCGCTTCAGTGGGTCGATTAAACTGACCATAAAAAGGAAGCGCGCAATGAACTTTCTTAACAGAGCACGCATTTTGATAATAAAATTCAATAATTTGCAAGCGTTGTTCGTTTGTAAGACGATTCATGATGAAATGTCAAAGCATACTGAGCATCTTTCTCTTTGACACCATGTCTGAAATCCCACGTGATCTGTCAAATACTAATGCATGAAAATCCTAACCTCAAAAAAATCACTCTTTATGTTGCTTTTATTGATTCATTATACACTCCACGAGAGTATTATGTCTTTGTGCATTTGTTTGTAACACCCAAAAGGAAACGAGATAGACCCATTGTTAATTATACCGATCGTCTTAGAATCACTTTCTGAGTCGATTTAGCAATGTCCGTCTGTCTGTCTGTCCGTCCGTCCGTCCGTCCGTACATCTATTCTTGTAATCACGATACAGGTCGCAATTGTAGACAGAACCAAATGAAACTTTGCACAACGATGTTTTTCGGGATAATGACGAACGCTATTTAATTTGAAGAAAATCGGTTCAGATTTAGATATAGCCCCCATACGAATTTCACTCCCGATTTGACTCTTTTCACTCTAGATACCACATATTACAACAGATTTTCTTTAAAATTGGCAACACATCTTATATTGTAACTAGAAACACCTGTGGTAAAAATGTGTTAGATCGGTTCAGATTTATATATAGCTCCCATACAAATTTCTCTCCCGATTTGACTTTTTCCGCTCTAGAGACCACATAATGTATCAGATTGTCTTCAGATTTGGTAAAACATCTTATATTTCCACTAGAAACACCCATGGTGAATATCGGTCAGATCGGTTCAGATTTATATATAGCTCCCATACAAATTTCGCTCCCGATTTGACTTTTTCCTCTCTAGAAACCACATATTGTATCAGATTTGGTAAAACATCTTATATTCCCACTAGAAACTCCCATGGTGAATATCGGACAGATCGGTTCAGATTTATATATAGCTCCCATACAAATTTCGCTCCCGATTTGACTTTTTCCGCTCTAGAGACCACATAATGTATCAGATTGTCTTCAGATTTGGTAAAACATCTTATATTTCAACTAGAAACACCCATGGTGAATATGGGTCAGTTCGGTTCAGATTTATATATAGCTCTCATACAAATTTCGCTCCCGATTTGACTTTTTTCCGCTCTAGAAACCACATATTGTATCAGATTGTCTTCAGATTTGGCAAAACATCTTATATTTAAACTAAGAACATCTATGGTGAAAATAGGTCAAATCGGTTTAGATTTAGATATAGCCCCCATGCAAATGTCGTTCCCGATTTGACATTTTCCTCTGTAGAAACCACATATTGTACTCGATTTTCTTTAAATTTGGCACAACATCTTATAATCTTAACACCTATGCAGAAATTGGGTAAGATCGGTTCAGATTTAGATATAGCCCCCATATAAATGTCACTCCCGATTTGACTTTTGCCGCTTTAAAAGCCACATATTGTTCTCGATTGTCTTTAAATTTCGCACAACATCTTATAATCTAACTAAACAAAACTATGGTGAAAGTGTGTTATAACTGTACGTGAGTTGCCGGTCTTAAACTGTGAACTGAGATGTACACACACGTCCAGTTCAGTACTTCAGTTTTTAACATGGATTCGAACGAGCAGGACGGTTTGGCCGCTCCAGGCTCTAGTTCTTGTAACTTCTTCGCCAGCTTGTTGTAGGCAGCATCTTTTTTGGCGCGATCATGATACTAGCTAGACTTAACTTGCCATAGGCAAGGTTCAGATCTATATATTCCAATAAAATCAACTATTACTTGGTTCTGTTTACGCGACATGATGATACGCACTCTCGCTCGACACAAATTGAACTGAGAACAGTACAGCGAACCCCCACACACGTTCACTTCAGTTAAAACTGTCAGTTAAAAATATAAAATTTTTATATTTCTCAGTTAAACTGAACAGTTGAGTACAACTGTCAGTTATATACCACACACATACAGTTTCAACTGACAGTTTTAGCTGAACAGTTCAAACTGACAGTTAAAACTGTACGTGAATGGGGGGCCTTAGTCTTGGTTCTTGCAATACTTCTGCCGCTTCGGCTCTGTGTTGCCAATACATTTGTTTGTCCGTCTGTGTATCGATTAATTGCTCGATCAATTAGATACTTTGTCCTTTGAATAAAGCTTCTCATCTATTCTTCTATTCCTCATCTATCCTTCCAGCGGTTTACATTTGAGTAAGCGATAAGCTTAGGTCTGCATGGTGATCAATCGGTTGGTATTCGAGCTATTAGGCTTTTGAACCTCGATTTTTTTTTTTTGAGTTTTACTTCGACATAGGCGCTATGTCCTCTAAATGTCAGTCAGCTATAGGTTGATTCATTATTTGGTCCTTCTGTGTATCGATTTATCGCTCTAATAATTAGGAGCATGAAAATTATTTTCGTTATTTTGTTATGACCAATGTTGCTAAATTAGCCCGTACAACAAAATTGAAGTTAATAAGAAAATTATTTTCCATGTCCATGATCTATAAGTTTGCTGGATTTTTGTGGACAGACCAACAGTATAGGGTGCATTGACAGGAAGGCTAATTTCTGAATTACCGAATGTCTATCTTTTAGCTAGCCAGAGGTATGCTGATCCATCCTTTCGGTCGAGCGTATCGATTTCTTTCTTCGTCGCTCGAGTAATTAGGTATTTCAAACTTTGGTGTCCGTCTGTGTAGCGATTCATCGTTCGGCCACTTGAGTCAAGGCAAGCTGTCTATAATTCTAGAGGTTTTGTTCGGAGTACCCGGGATAACCGCTAGACTTTTGCCAAAGGATATGCTGAATTATTCTTCTGTAATTTTAACAATCCAAATATGAATTCATCTCTCGGTTGCTTGGTCCTTCGATGCCAGCTAGATTTTGACCGATTTATTTGTTATTTTTTTCTATTATTACAATTATTAATTTATCAACACCATCAATTTTGTTAATGGCTCTTTGAATATTTAGATCTGAATATAGACACACACACATACACTTTCTCAGCGACCGCACGACCAAAGAATGTTCTCTCAGTATTTATGACATACTATAAATATTTCACAATCTCGACAGATGTCTATGAATTGTATGTGTGATTATAACTCATAAGGACATAAGGACATACAGACATACAAATATTTGGCTTTACATACAGATGTATGTAGGTACATATATTTATCCTTGATAAATGTTAAATTATTACAACAATCAGTTGAACTTAAATGTCAGCCAGCTACTACGCAATTTCCAAGAAATGATTGTTTATGAGGACACGTGCCTTAAGTAAATCTCAAATTAACTTTTGTGTGTGTGTAAAGGTTTTCCACCCAACCTCCCAACCTCGTCCGTCCTTTTCCCCCCACTAGTTCGTCTATATGTACATATGTACGTACCTTCAAAAGTTCCAATGCTGGCGAAACAAAAAAAAAAACAGCAGAAATTGCTCGACGAACATCAGCAGCCGTAGTAAACGACGAAAAATGACGCGTAAGCATCAATGTCCTTTTGTTGACCTTTAACATCCTTCGAATATCATCTGTATCTGTTAAGCAGGAGCACATACATACCTACCAGTGCCACTGCCAGTACTGGCGGCATTGCTCGTACATAGCTATGTATGTGGAGCAGAAGTTAAAAACCGCTCCATAAACCCAGTATGTACCTTAATGATAAGACACAACAACAGTGGCATAAAAAACATTTAGAAAAAAGAATCAAATCAAAAACACGCGCCAGTTTTACAAACACACTTCACTCCACTCCACAGCATCCAACATCCAGCATCCTCGGTACAAGGTGGTGGCTGGATGGGGCTGCTGCTGCTGCTGCTGGAGGTGGCACAGATGTCGAGTAATGGCTTCCAGTGGGAACAGTCGGGGAAGGCTAACAAACATTTTGAAGCTCAAGGTTAAGTCCGAAACGGAGAGAGAAGATACGTGATAAAAAATCTGCAGCCGACAAACAACAACAGATACAGCGACATGGCAAGCCAAGCCAGGCCAAGACAAAGGAGGATGGGAAAGGGCCACAAACACAAGTCTGTGGAAAGCTCCAATACTCCCCGGCACACGCAAGCATGCACACACACCAGCACGCGCAGTCCTTTTGGTCCTCCCGTGGCAGGATAATAAAGCAACAAGATTTCAGGCTAAGGGGCTGTTTATGGAAACTCACTCAGCCGCCCCCCCAACCACCACCCCCTCGGCACACTCACAGTGACTGTAGAAGAGAGCGTCACACGAAAGAGTGGCCAACAACACAAAACATTTGTCAAAATCAACATTAATAACCCAACAAAACGCAGCATCGGCAGCATGGCTGTGGCAGTGGCAGCAACAACATCATATCGCATATTGTACATGCTAACCTTGAACTTCAACTGCGTGTGGAAGAAGAGCATGCCCAGCGTAGCAGCAGGTTCATAGCGCAGTTTCTTTAAATGGCATTGAAAGAGCATAGCAAACTAGAGTGAGAGAGCCTCGCCAAGCGAGAGAGTGAGCGCCCATAAAAGTAATTTACTTTGCCACGCGTTCAAGTTATAAAAACCTAAAAACACCGAAATAACCTTCGCAAACAAGTTCAAAATTCCGGAGAGTTTGAGGCCAGAGACCTTGATAAAGCACCTACACGTATCGTCCAGAGAGAGAGGGAGAGAGAGAGCAGCAGGCGGCAAAAATAGAAAAGCTCCTTGGACGGGTACAAAATAATATAAAGAGAACTGTTTTGTGTGTGTGGTAAACCAAAGTGTGTTGATGGTTTTGCAGAGAAGTGCCAAGTTTCTGTTTCGTTGTCGGGGAAAAAGAGGGAAATATTTCAAAGGAAAAGCTCCACGGAAAGTAACAACTTTTCCATTAGAAAATTAACAACGTTTCACGAGAAAAATCAATCAAATTTTCCATAACAAGCAGTGAGAAGCCTCTCCGAAAAAAATCCTGATGTTTTGAGAGGAGAAAAATCCAACCAAAAAACCAAATTTTCGTAAAAGACCAATTTGTAATGTTAGAATTTAAAACTGACTTTCTCGAAAATAAGATAATGAACAACTTCTATGGATTTCTCTCTGGCTGGCAGTCATCTAGTCCTGAGGAAGAGATAAATTTGTTCTGAAGGAGCGATCATTTTGGGTGATTATTTTGGGCAACTGAGTTGGAAAAAAATTGATAAGAAATTTTAAAGATTGGTCTTGAGCCAGGACAATATCCCAGTTCAAATCAAATATTGATTACAGACCAAAAAAAAAATACAAACGAAAAAACTAAAACAAACGGCAGAAGTATTGCTGGGTAACTATACCTACATATACACATACTTACATATGCAACTCAATGAGATGCTTTTAAGATGGCATGTGTACATTATTACTTGGTGCGATTTTTTAAACGCAAATTCGGCAGGTGAGTTGTGCTTCTCGTTCGTTTGTGAGAATCATCTCCTTATAGAGGCCGGGTTTGGTGTTGAAAAGTCGATGCGAAGCCTCTTGAAAAGACTTTTGACATGGTCGAAATCATGATCGTGGTAGTCTGCAGCCAAGTAATAAATGTCACCATGCCATATGTAAATAAATTTGCTTTCTATTAAATATAGATGCAAAATGGTCTTGAGCCAAAACAATATCCCAGTTCAAATCAAATATTGATTACAGACAAAAAAAAAATACAAACGAAAAAACTAAAAAAAAGATTTTAGAATTTTTATTTTTGGGACAGAAACAATCGAACAAGTGCGAAAATATGATGCTATGGTAAATTACACTGGCTGGTAGTCATCTAGTCCAGAGGATCATCTTATCCTGAAGGAGCAATACATTTTTAAATTTATTTTGGCCTGTAGAAATAGTAACAAGTAAAAACGGCGTTAAGTTCGGCCGGGCCGAACTTTATATACCCTCCACCATTTATTGCATTCCACAGAGGATGTCCATTTACGTAGAACTGCAGTAATATTACAGGAAAATAAAATTTTTTTCTATAGCCAAATCAAAACAAATAAAAATATTAAAAAAATGTATATTAATAAATATAATATTTTAATTATTTCAAACCACGCATATAAGGCGGCTACCAATACGTCAATTTAAGAAATAAATATTCTTCTATATATATTTTCAAAAAGCTTAAATACCATAAATATTGGTAGATAGTGGGTGATACTGTTGGTTTTATTTCCATTCTATTTTAATTCCACATAGTGCAAAATAACCTAACTTCATGATTCATCCAATTTTTGCCGTAAAAGAAAAAGCAAAAATTTGAAAAAAAAACTTTTTATTTTGCGTGTCTATGCAGTCAGAGGAATGTATGCACCGAATTCCATGATTCCAGCTGCGGCCATTTGGTTGGTACCATTTTTACCCCCTTAAGAGTGCGACTATCTAAAATCTCTTTATTTGACGTTTCTACCCAATTAGAATTTCATCATTCTAGCTGCAGTCGTTTAGTTAGTACTATTTTTATCCCTCTGTACCATTGTATCCTTTGAAAGTACGAATTTCGAAAAATCCCTTTATTTTCCGTCTCTACACAGTCAGAGGAATGTATACTCCAAATTTCACGACTCTAGCTGCGGTCATTTGATTGGTACTATTTTTATCCCTTTTTTCCATTTTAACCCCAAAATGTACGAATTTTGAAAAGTCCGTGTATTTTACGTGTCTATGCAATCAGAGGAATGTATACACCGAATTTGATTATTCTAGGGGCAGCCGTTTGGTTGGTACCATTTTTATCCCTCTATTCCCATTTTACCCCTTAAAAGTACTAATTTGGAAAAAATACTTTTATATTATGTATCTACTCCATTAGAGGAATATACACATTGAATTTCGTGTTTCTAGCTGTTATCGTCTAATATGTGCCATTTTTATCCCTTTTTGCCTAATTTCACCCTCTACAAATAAGAATCACTTTATGGTGCACGTTTTTGTTATCGGGGGAATGCGCATACCCATTATCAAGCAAGTACAAGCAGACATATTGAAAATATATGCTTAAATTCTCCAAAAGATTAGGGATTATTATGGGTATTTTAAGTCCTTGTGGGGGAAAATTTTTTCCCTTTCGGCCGATTTCGCCCCATTTCAATCCAACCGATCTACGACTATAAGACGCATTTATGGAAAATTTGAACGTTCTAGCTTCTTTCGTTTAGATGCTAGCGTGCTTTCAACAGACGGGCATGGCTAGATCGTCTTAGAATTTTATGACGATCAAGAATATATATACTTTATAGGGTCTCAGGTCGATATTTCAAGGTGTTACAAACGGAATGACAAAGTTAGTATACCCCCATCCTGGAGGTGGAGGGTATAAAAAGAAATTTAAGGATTTTTGAACTTTTATTTTTCTTCGGAGCACAGTGGTTCAGAATCAAAATCCATCGGCTAAAATTCAATAACTTTTGTTCCAGTAAAAATTTTGTAGTTCTGTAAAAAAATGAATATATAAAAGGCCAAAAGAATTATTTTGAGATATTAATGGGGCAATCGAATATATAGAAATTAGTCTAATGTTGACTACTTTTCGTATTTTTCGATTTTAATTTTAACATTAATGGGCTAATACACGATATATTATGAGCAAACGCTCTGTTGCATAGTTAGTCAATTTTAGGGCTATAAATGTTCCAAACAGTAGGTACAGTAAGATAGTATTGTGGTGAAAAGATTAAAAACATTTTCTTACTAACATGTCTGCGAAAATCTGGAAAAAAACAAATTGACAATTGTTTTTTTGTACAAGCTTTTTTCACATTTATTCTACAGAAATTCCAAGGATGTCATGTCCCTTAGCAAATATAATAGAGAAAACAAGTAAGTAAACTTTAGTTGGCTAAATTAAAGGAATTAATTTTAACTTAGGGGGGGGGGGTTAATTGGTGTGGAAGGTACTAGGAGGTTCGTGTCCCAGATTTCACATTTATAAAAGAATTGCAAAAACATTATAAAATATCAAGGCATAGTGGATTCCATGCAACAGTATAGAAGTTAAGCAGGATTTAATATTACCTAGGATAGAGACAATTGTGTGGGAGGCAGGGCCGTGCGCAGGATTTTCCCCTGGGGGGTTTTCATCTACACTGATAAAAAAGTGAACCCTATAATGAGTTAAAATTAATTAAAATTTAGGAAAATTGAACTTCGTATAGCGCTAAAGCAAAATTTCCAAAAATCAAGTTCAAACTTTTCCTTTCAATTAGTACATGGTTTGAACTTGATTCTAGTTAAATTTTCCTCAAACCAGTAAATATTTACTCAAACTGAGGAAAATTCCAGTAAGTTTTTCTTCAAACCAAGTACACTTTTACTAAATCTAAATGACTAAGTAAATTTTTCCTAAAACCAACTAAATTTTTACTTAATTTAAGTAAAAATTTCCCAAAACTAAATGAATTTTTACTCAAACCAAGTAAATTTTTACTAAATCTTAGTAAAATTTTGCTGAAATTTTCCTAAAAGTAAGTATTTTTTTACTAAAATCAACTAAATATTTACTTAAACTGAAGTCAATTTTGCTGATTTTTTCCTTTAAACAAGTAATTTTTTAATTTACTGAGAAACTTGATTCAAGGAAAAAAGTGAAATTAAAATAAGTACAATTTAACAAAGAAATCAAACAAATGGTTTTGGAAAACTTGTACAAAAACTTATACCTCTGCCGTAAAGTGCTGAGCTCTTACTCCATGATTGCTGCGAAGGCAAGGGAGACACCTTCGCAGTGGTTGTTTAGAATAATTCTTAAAGTATTTAAAAATAAGTCTCTGCAAACGAACGAGAATTGCTTCTTAGATTAATATTCAAGTTCATTTTTTAAAGGTTCATTAATACTTAAATGTATGAAGAACTCGGCATAAATTTCAGTAAACATTTTAACTTCATTTTAGGAAAAATCACATTTTTAAGTTAAAATTTCCTAAATGGAATTTTTTCCATACAAAAAATTCAGATTTTTTCTCACTTAAAAGCTTGGAAATATTCTTCCACATAAGTATGAATTTACTCAATTGCAAGAATTTTTTTCTAGATCCAATTTTTTACTAGAAAATGTTTTTAAGTAAATCTACTACCCTATTTCTAGTAAATGAACTATTTACTATGGCTTTGAATGAATGAAACTTTACTCCTAGGTATGAGTTTTCCAACTTTTTAGGACATTTTTACTGAACTGGAGTAAAATTGTTGAACTAAATTGTAGTATGAATTTTACTCAGATTTAGGAATGCTATTTTTCTGACTGTAGTTTTACAAAAAATAAAGCAGGTGAAAATACTGTCAATTATTTTAGTCAATTTCCAATCGTGTGCGTTTATTTTATTGCCAAGATCTTCGAAAAATATTTTGATACATTCGTCCGACAGACAAAATTGCATCACATATCAGTACACTCAAAGGAATTTGTCAGTAAAAGAAAGCAGAAAGTCTACTAAAAGAGCAGATTTTCTGCTGTTGAAAAAGAGACAGCAGATTTGTATCTGCTGAGATGGTAAACAGCTGTTTGCTGTTTTTAGCAATATAGGAAAAAACTTTAAGCATATGGAAAGAACAGTATGACCACTTAGATATTCATGTTAATAACATTTTTTTGAATAGAATTTATTATAAAGTAATTTATTACCACGGAAAGATATTGCGATTGTCTTTTTAATGATACGCATATTGTCCCAATCAACTATACGCTTATCTATTTTAATATTTTTTTAGCAGACTGCAAACTCTTTAGCAGTGTGAATGGTGATGTAAGATTGCTGAAAAACTGTTGTAATAGCAGAAAAGTGTCTGCTGATAGGCAGCAGAAAATCGCTGCTTTTATTAACAGACTTGTTCTCTAAGTGTAGAATTTTTTATAATAGTTACAGTACATTGCATACATAAATACATATCGAGGACTTATATTCATAAGTGGCTATGAACAAAAACACAACTTTTCAGGAGAGCGATAAAACTCCTTTAATTTGAAGAGAAATTTTTAATCATTCTTCTAAAGTTTAATCCAAAAAGAGTTACTAATTGCTACGATAAAAAAGTTTTCGAAATTTCCTATTATTCGCGGTTTCATGGTTCATAGCCATGTTTAAAATTGAGCACTATGAATGTTGAAATAAGCACATAGCCATTTATGCCCAAATATATAAATAAGATTTATTCTAAACTCAATAACGTTTTTCATGAAATCTTGGCGATGTTGTATAGAAAACGCATTTTCTGTGATGTACACCGCGAATTTAAAGATTCCAGCTTCATCCGTCAGATTGGTACCATTTTTATCCCTTTTTCCTTTTTTACAAAAAGTGTATATTGCGGAAGGGCGCGGTAAACAAAAAATACAAATCGAATATTTTTGGAAAATTTTCATTTTCACGGGAAATATGACTAAAATGATTTTCATGCATGACATTTTTGATCTAGCCAACGAATCTGGCTGAATTTTTGTTTGTGTATTAAGAACCAATGTCGCTTGTAACATATATGTAGCCAGTCGCGAAAATCGCTGCAATCGATGAAAAATCCATAATTTGCGGTTGCAATTGCTTATATTTTAACTTTCTTCACCCAGGATTCTGAAAGTTTTCTGACATACATAAATATTCTCCATGAAGTCAGCAATCACATGCCAAAGAAATATTTTGGCATTCTCAATATAATAAAAAGTTACGCCACTTTTTCTAAAGATACTTTTCACAATTTTTATTTTAGCCTGATAACTGGGGAATCAAAATACTATTAACGCGAAACGATGGAATTTGATAGTACGATATGCCTTAATCTGAGAATCTGTGCCTTAATCTGAGAATAGTTTGGCATCAAAAACTCATTTTCGAGAAAATGGTTTATAGCCACTTTTGAATATGATCCCTCGATACAAATTTTGATGAAATATTACACAAAAAACGAGCAAATTCATCGGTGCTTAACCCTTCAGGCCCGCATTTTTTCTATGATAAAGTAGTAAAGTATGGGTATAAATAGGATGTCTAATGAGTTTTGGGGGTTTTAATTTATATAGGACATGAGTAACAGGATGTTTACTCAAAATCTTTATACGCATATTCCGATTAAATAAAAAATATTTGGAAATGTTATAACAGCTTTAATTTTACGTAGTTTAGAGTGATTTGTGTGGGAGGTACTAGAAGGAGCGTGGCAAAACACGCCACTTAGAGTGATTATAAAAACATTATAAAATACCAAAATATAACTGATTCCAAATATCCGTGTGGTTCTAATTTAAAGCCGAAATCTGGACCATTTGTGTGGGAGGTACCAGAAGGGGGCGTGTACGTAATTTGAATTAATTACTTAACTCCTTTCGAGAGTTATCGTGTACACCAGCCAGACGTACGTACGGACATGGCTCAAACAACTTAAAAAGTCGTGAAACGGATTTGGTCCAAACATACTTAGGGTCTTAAGTCACTTCTACAATGCGTTACTCTTTTTTCTGTCCCATATAATATATACTCTCCTACTCTGTATAGTGAGGTTATAAAAATATAGCTTTCATGGAATTTTCTTTTATTGTACTGCGTAGCTGATGAATGCTGCTGTTGAATACCAGTGTGGTGTCAACAAGATGGTTGAAATTATCTTGTTATGGCCGAATTGCTGCGAAAATTCTCCAATAAGCTGAATTCGTGACAGTCGACATTTCGTTGACCTCCGTGGCCTTCTGACCTTACTGGACCTGATTATTTCAGCTAGGGTTCTTTCGAACATGAATTGTAAACTTCTTTCCAAAATTGACAAATTTTAATGACTTAAAGCAATGCATTCGAATAACAGACAATTCCTAGTGCTATTATCCAGGCATTAATGAATAATAATTTAAATTATATTTTTTTATTATTTTTAAAGACTATTTAACAAATGTGTGCTAGTTTTTAATATAATAAATATACATTGCAATGATCGCAACTAATTATAGTCCATGTCTGCTGCGTTAACCGCGCTAAGTAAACCCAATATTGGCTTTTGAATAATTGTCGCAGAACAGACTCACTAGACGTATTCGATTGGCTTTACTCATATTTTAAAACCCTATAGTGCAAAGGTATTATTCTCGTACCTCTTAATTTTCCACACACACACCTTATATAGGAAATTGGTGCTCTCTAAAAACTTCAAAAATATTTTTTTCAAAATTTCTATCGATATCTCCTTTATTTTATTGGGGAATAACCAAGTGTTTTTTTTTTTTTGAGATCAAAATACTTCACATACTCAAAATGTGTTTCGAGATTACTCGGGAAAATGTACGCTATCGAAATAGCCTAAACAACAAATTTTGGAATTTCAATATCTCGAAACCCATGATTACCCCATAAATTATGAATGGAATCTGCGTATTTTAAATATTTTTTTCTGCCATAAAAATCAAAAGAAATAAAGTTTAATATTTGATTTCGATAAACGAGACACATAGTTGAGCTTATAAAGACTCCAAAACAAACATTTTGTTGGTTGCAAGCGACGAGCAGTTGCAAAATAGGTGGTTACTATCGTCGAGCCCTCAATGGTATATATTTATTCCGGTCATTTCATTATGGAATATAAATCTATAAAATCTTTTTATATATATAACTCAATATGTGTCTGTATGTTCCGTATAGGACGCCAAACCAGTGGACCGATTCACATAAAATTTTTACTGTATCTTACTTCTGGACAGGGGATGGTTTCTGGATATACTAGGTCATGATAGGACAAATGGGGCTGGTACCTCCCACACAAACAATATTTTAATACTAACAAAAGTTATTCATTTTATATTCAAAGCATACGAAGTAGGGGAATAGGGAAGAATGAACCCGTGCAACGCCGGGTACAAAATACTAGTAATCTATATAAATTATAAAGTTATTGGAGTTTCTTGATGTCAATTAATTCATCTGCATTAAAATATAATAATTTTAATTTCGTATTTCGATAAAAATTAAAAAAAAAAACTTATTCATAAAACTTTTTACGATTTCAGATTATGCAATTCTGCAATATCAACATATAATGGATGCACACATCAAAAATTCAAATACAATTTGAAAGATAAGATGAAAGTAATATACCAATGTAATCTCAGATTTTCCAAATCAATTCGTTTACTTGTTAAAAATATGAAACGGATAGAATATATTTATACTATTGAACAATGGGTTGTATGAGTAATTTTAGTTTTGGCTTGTAAGGACAGTAGGTGGTATGACTGATCTTAGTTCGAAACCAGTACTGTGGGTGGTATGAGTAATTTAAATTTTAGTCTGTAAGGAGTACTGTGGGTGGTATGAGTAATTTGAATTTATGTTTATTTGGAATAGATTTTTGATAATGGAATTCCGCTTTACACAAATTTTGTTTTTATACAACAACATTTTGTAAACTTTTGTTATTAGTAATTTTTCGAAAAATCAGGTTGTGAGTTTCAAACAAGAGTGCTTCTAACCCACAAAATTCAAATTCAGTCATAAATGATAAAGAGCAGATAATTAATAAAAAAAACGTTATTTAATAATAAAAAATAAGTTAATATTTTTAAGAAAATTAATTATATAAATTAATTCGCTCGAAAAGTAAGGTTTTCTATATTTCTATTCGAAATACTGTTGACTTGTCATATCAAAAAATAAATTGATAAATTACCTTCTCTCTCGAATGAGATTTATGTTTGCCTGTGCCCGAAAATAAAGAGAGCTACATCATGAGTAGCTATGCTCAAAGGACATGTTCCCACCTACAAACAAATAATTTCTCTTTTACCATTTTGATACAATGAGACTCTCAAAAAGAGACTGCAAGTTTTATAGGTAAGCATTACAGGGCTTTTGAAAAGCTTCTAAAGAGCACGTAACCTTAGATAGTTTCTCTTTTTGTTGCGGCTTAAGGTTGTCGTTCATTACCCCACCATCCTTGTGCTGGGATATTGACTGTTGTCATTGCTTGAGGTCGCCTCTACTACATGCCACCATACTCCCATCCACACTGGGCGAGGAGAGGAGACCATCAAAAGTCAAGGATATTTATGTCTATTTTGGTCAATTGTTTGAAAAGCTGATGCTAATAGATTTTCCAGCTTTCTTTCTTTTTTTTGTGTTCATACCTACTACGTACGAGCATAGCGACCGCGTAATACAATATTTATTTGATTTAGGTACGTACATGGGAGTATAACAATGATGCTCCATGAAGAAAACAACGCTTTCACTCTCTGGGATTAGGCAAAGTCTATCTGGGCCTACTGCTTCCCCCGCCTTATGGATATAGGAAAAAATGTTAATTTATTTTGAGTTGGTCCTTCGTTCAACAGCCAATAATGCCAATGAATTTCGTTATTCGTTTATTTAATGGAAATTTGCATATTTTCTTTATGAGCCTTGTGGGTGTAAATTGCGTCTCTGTTGTTGCTATTGTTGTTGGGGTTCCTTAATTTCATTCGTTCCAGTGCCGCCACCACAACAACAAATGCCAAACATACCTTTTCAGTCAATAAGCCCTAAAATACGCAATAATTCTTTTTCGAAGTTCAGTCTATAAAAACGAAATAACAACAACAACAACGACAGCAGCAACACCAACAAACTCCTAGATATGTGCTACATTATTACGTGCATACATATTGTATTAGGTCTATATGTGCCGTGTGTCCTTGCTGGGTAATACACATAGGCATACAGACATTTTAATATGCGTATATGAGACAATACACTGGTGCTGTTTTCAAGCACTGCCATAAGTGGAATACACCATTCGAAAAGTTCGCTAATATATCTAGATTGAAATATTGCGAAATTGAATATGAATTCTGGTGAATGTAGTGAATTAATTGCTTCTAGTGGTCTCTGTGCAGTGGATTATTTAGATGGACCCCTGTGTGGTATGAGTAATATTAATTCAAATTTATATGGAGTGCAGGGGATGGTATGATTAATTTTAATTGAAGTCGTATTTAAGAGATCACAATAATTATGGAGAAAATAAAGAGATGTTATAGCATCATCAGACAAATTTCTTTTTATAACCTCAACCTTGTAACACCTTGAAATATTGACCTGAGACCCTATAAAGTATATATATTCTTGATCGTCATAAAATTCTAAGGTGTATCTATACAAAAGAAGCTAGGATGTCCAAATTTTCCTTAAATGCGTCATATAGTCGTAGATCGGTTGGGCAATTTTTTTCCCTCACAAGGGCTAAAAATACCCATAATAACCCCAAATATTTTAGAGTATTTAAGCATACTCTAAAACGTGCAGCTCTGATTGCGTAGACACGTAAAATAAACGGATTTTTCGAAATTCGTACTTTTTTGGATTAAAATGGAAAAAGGGGGATAAAAATAGTACCAACCAAATGACCGCAGCTAGAGTAATGAAATTCGGAGTAAACATTCCTCTGGCTGCGTAGACACGAAAAATAAAAGGTTTTTCAAATTCGTACATTCAAGAGATACAATGGGTACAAAGGGATAAAAATAGTACCAACTTAATATGAAGTTCATTGTGTACCCTCATATAGCGTAGACACATAAAATTTTAGAATTTCGTACTTTTAAGGGTGTAATAAAAATGGTACCAACCAAATGGTCGCAGCTAGAATCATGGAATTGGTAAAAATTGGTTGAATCATAAAGTAGGTTATTTTGCACTATGTACGTGAGATAATGGATTTTAAAAATTTGTACTTTTGGAATTAAAATAGAATGGAAATACAACCAGCTGTAACACCCACTATTTACCAATATTTATGGAATTTAAGCTTTTTGAAAATATAAATATAAGAGTATTTATTTTTTGAGGTATTATTTCGAGATGTAAATGTAGCTTTGCCTTAGAGTTTGGTTTTAACTAATAAAAATTTTATATTTATTTATAAAATTATATTTTCAATATTTGTTTTTGTTTGACTATATTTAAAAATATATTTTCCTGTAATATTACTGCACTTTTAAGAAAATCGACAGAATGGGAAGTAGGCGTGTTTATGGGCGGATTTAAGCAAAACTTTGTTTTTGATCTAACTTGAGGATATAAGGGATGTGTGCGAAATTCCAAGGTCCTAGCTATATTCCTTCTAATTTTTGCCGCAAATTCCACGAAAATGTTCACTGTGTCACGCCCATATAGAATTTTTTACGATTTTTAGCGTCATTCTAATAAACTACATTGTTTAGAATCAAATTAGTACATATAGATATTTCAATACGAGAAAAAAGATTACCCTAAAGGTATGCTGTACAAAAAATTCTTCAACTCATCAATTTCAATAATTGTAACTGCTAAGGCTTCGGTCGACGATATCTCCAAAATCTTTTGAATATGGTAGATTGACATTTTTTGTAGAAATCAACAAACAATAGAGATTGGGTCATCAGAGTTGCGATTTTATGCCGCAGACAAAATATATTCAAGTTGAATATGGCTCGTATGTCTTGGAGGTACCAGAAGAAGCGTGTCAATGGGTTAAGAAGTTCTAAAAAATACAATTGACAATCACAACCTCTCCAATAAAAACTCAAATCGAATTAAAAATGTGTCAGTTATTGCTTATTTTATAAAAAATACATCAAAATTGCATTAAAATCATACAAATCTGACTGGGTTATACTGGATTATACTGTGTCATATTGCAAGTTTTTAATATGGTTTGATAAGGCTCGGGTGAGATTTTGATTTCAAGCGGGGTTTTTCTCAAATTCATTTTAAGAAAGCCATGATTTTTAGAGGTTATTTTGAATGCGTTCAGCTTACAAACGAACGGACAATGATAAAAGCGAAATATTTTGGAAGAACACATAAAACAAACCAATCATTCATTTTAGTCGGGAACATCGACAACAAAATAAGCCACTCTAATAATTATATGTATATGGGAGGGTGGGTGTTATGAGTAATTTAAATTAAATTTTATAGTGAATTGGTACTTATAAGGAATAGGGTGGGTGGTATGAGTAATACCAATTAAAATTACTCATACAACACACCGATTTCCATATAATTGTTTACATGACATGTATATTTTTAAAAATTACTTTCGAAAAAATCCATTTATTATATTTCTTCATAAAAATCACAAACGATTTTAATATTTTCGATTTAAATGAATTTGTACTTCTTTAATATTTCTTAATTTCCAAGAAGGCTTCGTCGAATGGCTTCTAGTAGTGGACAACGAACCTTTCCTATTGAAGCCACAAAAATTATTGAAGTATCTTAGAAAAGGCACTACATTTTATAATAAAATATTTTCATGGTTGCAAAATATCGTACTAGTTAGAAACTATCTGAAGGATCAGTTAAATTTAAAAATAAGTCAGAGTAGCTTTAAAATATATACAAATATAATTGAAAAAAGGACAGAATTGCATTTAGAGATAAGTTAATATAATAAAAAATAAATAATATTGAATAAAATAATATGAACAGCTTCACTTTTGTATATTGAAAGAGTAAAATAGTCGATCTGAGATAAGAGGCAATCATATTGTAAAGCTTTCCCCAAAAGTAAAAATGTTATTATTTCTGCGTACGACAAAAAATAACTAGTTTTTTTATGTCCTCTCGATGATATAAAAAGTTTAAAAGACGTTTGAAATTTTGGACAGTAGAATGTTTTTCCAAGATTTTTGAGTTTCATGTTTTATCTGTTCTTAAAAATACACCAATTGTGTAAAAGTTTTTGTTTTGTAAGTAAGTTTTTGCCGAACTTGGAATAATACATTAATAATTACAGTAAAAACAACAAAAGTTTAGTTGGAACAGCAAAACGTTTGCTGAAATAGCAACAAGTTTGTTGAAACAACAACAAGTTTGCTGACGCAGCAGACTTTCTTAATTTTGACATTGACATGACATTGTAAAACTGTCAAAGTTGAGAAAGTCTGCTGCTTCAGCAAACGTGTTGCTGTTTCAGCAAACTTGTTGCTGTTTCAGCAAGCGTTATTCTGTTGAAAGCTTACTTTTTACCAGCACCAACACTTCGCTGGACCAGTTCAATTCGAGCCCAATGCCTCATATGTATATGAATAAATTTGTTGTATACTTATCATTTAGCATTTGTCTATAAACCTTAGCAAATTTATTAAGTGTGTGTGAGGCGAAGTGCTTGTAACACATGCCTTAACATATACTTCGGCCCACGCACACACGCATGCACAGTAATTTGGCGCTTAAAAGTATGCTACGAACTTTTTGTTGACTATGTGGTGGTGATGGCGGCTGCTTCATCCTGGCGCGTGTTTGTTTTTGGTTTTTGATATGGAAGACAACGTGTTTTGTGTATAAATTACTTTAACAAATTTTTTGGCTTTCTATATATCATCATTACGAAAGGGAGCCCACTTTTTCAGGCCCATGGCATTAAGCGTACATGGATGGATGGATGGTTGGCTGTATGAATGAATGACTGAATGGCGGTTTGGTCGAGAATGGGGGCAGCCAAGCGGCATATATATATATATCTCAAGAGGGATGAGAGCATAAAAAGCAAACATAATATAATAAATGATGAAATAAATACTTTACTTAAATAAAATATTATGGGTAGTTAAAATAAGGGAGTGTTTCTAGGCATTATGCTATTAGGAGACGAAAAGAAAAGTATACTTTTAGGCCAAACATAAAGGCATACAGAAAGTGTGCAAGGAAAAAAGCGCGCGCTTTAAGTGCGACTGTGTTGAATGCTTTATGAAGTGAGATTGCGAGGAGAATTTTTCACATAAATATATGTGAGCGCTTATTTGCAAAAAAGACAACAGTTACAAAAACATTAATACAAATAAGTGATTATGTTTCAGACAGAACTGTGGACTTATACTTATACCCTATTTATGTGCTATAATCAATTACGAAAAACTAATACGATTTTGGTTACAAAGTCCGCTCTCGAATTTAACATTTTGATTTATGCAAAGTGATCAAAAGTCCTGGGTCTCTTATCGCGGCGCTGTAGTGGCAGGTTTGGTTTGTTTTCAAACCCATATCGCTCACGATCGCGGATTTAAAGGTTGTTAATAGTTAGCCACGGACCGGCCTGGGAAAAATTAAAAAAATATATAAATGGTTTGCTGGTATGAAAGAAAGTGTGCTGCAATAGCAGACAAATTGCCCGCAGATAACAAATAATGTTTGCTGTTAATAGCAGTCTTTTCGTAAGTGTAAAATCCATTCCAACAAATTTCAGATCATATTAAAGGTCCCCTTAATTTCGACTTGTTGACGCTAGTGCAACTGCTGAATACTATATAGTGGGCTCTGCTTGGCCTTAGGCTTTCCTTACTTGCTTTCATAATAATGAATTCGTACACCTTAGAATGTTACCAACGTTATCACAAACTTAATACTAGCTTAATCTACCCTACCATCCATTCCATCTTTGTAATTTTCCCATTGTCTAATTTTAGGCATTCCTTGCAGGAGGAGTATGATTGTGCGTAACTTTGTAATTTTACCAAAGTCTACTCTAAGGCATACTTTGCAAAGCATACTTTCGAGCGCAACATTCCTCAAATTCCCAACAAGCAATTAAACATTTTACAAAGCTTATCTATTTTTTTGCTCAAATTCTATTACTTTGTCATTGTTATTTCTCCCTCTCTCTCTACATTTTGCTGTTCTATTTTTGTCATTTGACACATTTGTTATTATTTCCGCCCTCCGGTTTTTCTGACGTATGTATTCATAGAGCAAATTTTTAATTATATATATCACACGAGCATTATTTCCTTTATCCAACAAAGATTCACTTCACTTCCTAGCTATGATATATATGTACTCATATGTATGTATAGTGTGTTTGTATTGGCGTTGACGATATATGGTGGTATTCGTTTTAATTTTCGTCTTCTTCTTCGAAACTTAATTGCTTAGCCTTTTTGAGCACGCAATCAATGGTGAAATGTTGGTGGAAAAATAGGTTTAGCCTTGACCACACTCAACCTTGACTGAGGTGTTCTGTTCGTAAGTTAGTTTTTATGGTGTGCCCCAGCCTAGCCATGTGCCATAGAACTATTTAAGTATTTACGTCTACGTAATTATTGTTCATGTGGTCGATCACGTCACTTTTTGTCGTGGAGGGGTGTATATTGATTAGGGTGTACCGTCCGAGGTGCATATTAAAATTGCTATCATGTAGGATTCAAACGAAAAAATGTATTTAAAAAGATCCCAAACCTAACTTTCAAGAGAGAACCAATCGAAGTTAGCTATTTCGACATTTTACTAATTTTTTTCTAAAAATTTGTTCCATTTTTTACTTGAAATATCAGTAGTTTTGGGATATTTTTGTAATATTTTTCATAGACCTATTTTTCATAGACCTTTTCTTAGAGTCAATCTTTTAAAATTTCAATAAAAATTTAATAGTATTTCCGAATGTTGAAGATCACATTATCGATCTTCACAGCGCCACCTACAAAAGAATTGAAAATTAAAAAAGAATTGAAGGAAAAACATCTTTAAAAAGAACATGGCTAAAGTCAATATCATGGGCACACGCACCTAAGCGGAGAATAGAGGCGAAAAAATCAATCAACATACCTGCTGAAGGTTGTCAGCCATCATTAGATTGTGAGAATCGATTTCTGCTGCGGGTACACTAAAGTATGCCCATAGAATATGATATTAATACTAATATATGTAAGCTATTAGCAACCCTTCATCCTCCTCCGAATGTTGAAGATCGATCATATGATCTTCAATACAGCGCCACCTACATCTCAGAATAAAAATACATCTCTGTGTCATTAGTGTTTATGGTAACGCCATCACTGGCCGAATTTAATAAAAAAATTAAATATCTGTGTATAATTCACTTATGGTCCACTTTAAAGGTTCGATATTAAACTCTAAAAAATCCCATGCATATTGATTTCAAATAACAATTCAAAGTAGGTTTCATTTTCCTTGTAATCAGGAGATGAAAATGAGTTGTTTGTCCTGTTTTGTTAGACAATTGTCGTACGGGACACCCTAATCGGTTTGGTGTTTCTGTGGCTTTCAGTAAAACTAATGTGGAATTTTACCGGTTGTACTTTACATATATTTATTAGGATTGTTAACACTTAGTGCTATTTTTTCACCCCTAATTTTATATATTTAATATACAATTGTTTTTTTAGGAATCCTTATGATTTTCTTTGCTTCCAAAAGGACAAAGAGTTGTCCTCTCAAGTAGTAATACAAGTCGTAATTCGTTCGGTTAGTATTGATGGAATAAATTGATTAAGACCTTGTGATTAATACATCACCTAGACGACAGACTGGACAACAGAATAGTTATGGTTCAGTATCTTCAAAAAAAAAAAAACAATCATAGTTATGACTTTCATCATTTTCTCAATTTTCATCTTCATGAAAATGTTTGATTAGATTAAGGAAGAAAAATCCGGTGAACTGATATCATCGATGATTTGTCCTAGTGGAGAAAAGCGGCGAAAAACAATTAGCTACTCTGCTCTGAATGAGAGGCGAGCTATAACTCGATTGATAATAATAATTATTATTTTTTGTCGGATGACCAAATTGGCCTAAGTAAACTATTTAATATGATCAGAGCTAGAGTCACTAATAAAGGCACACTCCCCTAGTGGAGAATAGCAGTGAAAGTGTGATTTATATATATATTATCTGAATAATAGAGCCGAAGCTATCCGCAATAATTATATTAAGGATTGTCCACTTAACGGCTACAAGGACTGAAGAAAATATCTTTCATGAGAACAGCGCTAAAGCCAATGAAACAGATATGCTCCCCCTAGCCGTTATATATATTAACATAATTATATCTGCTATAATCAGATTAAGCATTGTCCACTTAACGGCTACAAGGACTGAAGGAAAAACATATTTGTTATCAATATCATAGGCAAGCTCCACCTAACGGAGAATAGAGGCGAATTATATCAACATACCTACGGTGGAAGATACGCCAGAAATAACACTATTCAGCAAACATTTTCCATATGGGATATGGATGACATATTGTGATGTATGTTAGCTATCTAAACTCAAGAACGATATACAATTTTTATGGATATTTATTTATTTATTTATTTATTTATTAATTTTTTATTATTTTTAAATTATCTCTGAAGGAGAAGCGAGCTAAAAGAGCGACGAAGCTTTTTGCCATAATCAGATTAAGTATTGTGCACTTGACGGCTACAAGGACTGAAGGAAAAATATATTTAATATCAATATCATAGGCAAGCTCCACCTAGCGTAGAATGGAGGCGAACAATTGTATCAACATAACTACTCTGAAAGATATAGCAGCAATAATAGTATGCAGCAAACATTTTGCCTATGAGATATGGTTAACAGTTTCTGATATATGTGGTTTTCTAAACTCAAAAACTATATTAATAAATATGTATACCCTCCATCTCTAGGATGGGAGTATACTAACTTTGTCATTCCGTTTGTAACACCTTGTAATATCGACCTGAGACCCTATAAAGTATATCTATTCTTGATCGTCACAAAATTCTAAGACGATCCGTCTGATGATCCTTTCGTTTAGATGGTAGCGTATCTAAACGAAATGAGCTATGACGTCCAAATTTTACATAAATGCGTCATATAGTCGTAGATCGGTTGGGATTGAAACTGGGCGAAATCGGCTCAAAGGGAAAAAAATGTCCCTTACAAAGACTAAAAATACCCATAATATTCCCTAATATTTTAGAGTATTTAAGCACATTTTTTCAATATGTATGCTTGTACTTACTTGATATTGGGTATGCGCATTCCCCCATTTAACAAAAACGTGCACCATAAAGTGATTTTTATTCGTAGGGGGTGAAATGGGACAAAAAAGGGATAAAAATGGTACATATCAAACGACAACACCTAGAAACACGAAATTCGGTGTGTACATTCCTCCAATTGAGTAGATACATAATATAAAAGCATTTTTTCTAATTTCGTACTTTTAAGGGATAAAATGGGAAAAGAGGGATAAAAATGGTACAAACCAAACGGTTGCACCTAGAATAATGAAATTCGGGATGTATATCTGTTATCAGAGGGATGTATATCTGATTGCATAGACACGTAAAATAAACGGATTTTTCGAAATTCATACATTTTGGGGTTAAAATAGAAAAAGGGGATAAAAAAGTACCAACTAAATGACCGCAGCTAGAGTCATGAAAATCGGAATGTACATTCCTCTGACTGCGTAGACACTAAAAATAAAAGGTTTTTCGAAATTCGTACTTTCAAGGGATACAATGGGTACAGAGGGATAAAAATAGTACCAACTAAACGACTACAGCTAGAATGGTGAAATTCGGTGTACATCCCTCTTATTGCGTAGACACGTAAGATAAAGAGATTTTAGAACATCGTACTCTTAAAGGGTGTAAAATGGGACGAAGGGATAAAAATGGTACCAACCAAATGGACGCAGCTAGAATGACGGAATTCGGTGCACACATTCGTCTGACTGCATAGACAAGCAAAATAAAAATATTTTTCCAAATTCGTATTTTTGAATTTTTTTGAATCATGAAGTTAGGTTATCTTGCACTGTGTACGAGAGATATAATGAATTTTCAAAATTTGTACTTTTGGAATTAAAATGGATGGGAATACAATCACCTGTAGTGTTTAAGTTTTATTGAAGATTGCTGTCTTATATTTACTTTTTGAATTGACTTGAAGTATTATTTCGATATATATTATAAACGTATTGGTAGTCTAGCCTTATAAGCATGGTTTGAAATAATAACAATTTTATATTTATTTATAAAATTATTTTTTCAATATTTGTATTCGTTTTGGTTTGGATATATTACAAAATATATATTTTCCTGTAATGTTATTGCACTTCTACGAAAATCGACAGCATCTGTGGATATAAAGTTCCACGGGATATAAAGTTCGGCCCGGCCGAACTTAACGCCGTTTTCACTTGTTTATGGATTTTTTAAATTTATTTTTTTTAATTTTTTACTAAATATTTTTACATATTCTCTGATGGAGAAGTGAGTTTTTAGGAAAAACAATACTCAGATAAAGGATTTTGTACTTAACGGCTACAAAGACTGAAGGAGAAACATATTTAATATCAATATAAAGGCAAACTCCACCTAGCGGAGAATAGTGGCGAAACATTATATCAACATATATACTCCGAAAGATATACCAGCAATAACACTATGAATCCGAAGGGCTATGTATAACATTTTCTGATGAATGTTAGGTTTCTGAACTCAAAACCGACATTAAAAATGTTTATGGATACATTAATAATTTTTTGTTTTACTAAAATTTCAAATTTTGCCGATGGAACCTTTAATTTTTGTACTCTCATATATATATTCAAAAAAAGAAAATTACGATGGCCACAAATGTTGCGAATTTTACTTTCTCTCCTCCTTTCTCCAAAAAAATTAGATTTTTTTAAATAATAATAATTCGAAAAATCATAAAAAAGAAAAAAATGGGGAAAAATATTTTGTTCTATTTTTTATAGAAAACATTTTAACGAAGAAAACACAGTTCATATGTAAAATATCTATGGATAAATGTTGAAGTTATGACCCTCTTTATACACGCAGCAAAATTAACAAAAGCAAGATTTATTATTTTTTATTTAGATAGCTTGAAAAGCCCTTTTACAAACTAGATAATAGAATATTTTTTTGTAATTGCTGGAATCTTAACGATACAAAACAGGACCTAGTTGAAAATCTATGGATAAATCTGTAAGTTTTGGCGCTTATTGTAGAAATAAGTGAATTTCAAAAAATCGTGTGCCGACATGTACTTGTACAAGGAGGGCCATAACTTCAACATTTACTCATAGATTGTCTGCAAATAAGCATTGTTTTTTTTCGCTATGATGTCAGCTTTTAAAAATTCAAATTAAAAAATTTTCTTTTAAAATTTGTAAAGAGGGTTTTAAATCATTTGTGTCTACTTCTACACTTACCCGTAGATCTTTAATATACATATATAAATTTGTTCTTTGTTAGATTGTTAGAAAATAATTATACTAGAAAATAAGAGAAAATAGTTTTTATATTTTCTATATATTTTTCGTTACAGCTTTTTTCCGTTTAACATTTTTAAGAGACCAAATTGTTTTTTTTGCGTCTACATGGTTTGTCTGCGCAAGAATGTTAGCTGTTAAAAAAGAAGATGAAAATATATTTTTATGTATTTTTTAATTGTCTATGATTTTTTGGGACAACAAAAAAAGATTTCTTCTCGAAAAAATCTATTTTTCTCAATTTTGATGACTGTTTCTATACCACTATTTCTATGTGAAAGTGAAATTCACAAACATTTTGTCCATCATATCTATATTTCCTAAATGAGAGTACAAATATTACAGGTAACTGCGGCGAAATTTTGAATTTTAGCAACAATTAAAAAAATATTTTTCAATAAAAGTTTTTAATAACGTTTTCTTGTTTAGAAAGCTAAAATACATCAAAAAGTGTTACACATAGCCTTTCTGCAAAATTTTGATTGTAAAGTGTGTTTAAGTTCTCATCAGATAGGTGGACCTTAAATTAATTAAAACACAGACACATATGAGTCATTCCATGTCCAGCGGTACGATTTTTGAACTCGATAACTTGGATTGTTTCCAAAGATTGTGTATGTATTCTTCTCATAAAAATGTCTTATACTTATTTTTGCAAAAAATAAAAAAACAGTGGTGAAATTATGATTTTTAAAAGATGATCATCTTGTGATTCGGAAGTAGTGAAATTGGGATCTTCACCAATGAATTTAACATAGAGTTGTCATAAGAGGGATGTCCTTTATTTTGTTGCAAAGGAATCACTTTTTCACTACTTTCCATTTCTGTTTTAAAAAATCCGCCGCAGCCGGGGGTAGAACAGCGGACCTTCTGGTTGATACTAGGGCACTCTAATCATCTCAGCTATACTCTGTTATGAGTGCTCGTTAGAACTGTCAACAAGTAAGTTAACAAAATATTTATTTAACATGAATTAATATATAACGCAAATTAATATTAAATTTAATTAGTATTAAAAAATAATACGACTTAATTTTACTGATATTACGTAGTAATAATAAAAAATGAAATATTCGAAGTACATTAATAAATCAATAAATTTGTATTTTTTAAGCAAAAATTTTTATATTGTTAAAATTATACAAAATTAAACATTGTTTCTTTATAAAAGTAATAAAAACACAAAAAAGCTTTTTTCGCGAGCCACGATTCGAACCCGACACATTCGGGCACCTTCTCTGTGATCCCATACTAAAATTTCGTTCTCATTCACTTGTGAAAATGCTATTCGTAAAATGGTACGGGGTAATAGCATATTATCGACTTTTGTGGAAGTTGTTAAAAGAACTTCCCCAAATGCGGGAATAATGTACATTTGGATTTTGAGATGCGATTAAAATGTGCTTTCTACGGAAGTACTTCCTATTTTTTGCTGGGATGTAACTGCTGACATACTTTACCAATTTTAATATACTATACCTAGTTTGGAAGCATTGAAGTGGTATGTTATGATAATTTTTCAAAAAAAAAAAAAGAAAAAACATTCCTAAAAATTACTTCACTTCCAAACTCACACAGTCGTTAAAAAGACATAACAGAAAACTACTTTAGAATTCCAAAAAAATATGAATGTAATCATTTCCAAAATCAAAATAAAAGAAATACAATTGTAAAAAAATTATTTTTATTTTGAGATGTAGGCGGCGCTGTCTTGAAGATCATATGATCGATCGTCAACATAGTGTAACATATAAAAATTCTCAATTCATTCATTGTCAATTATCCTCTTAACGTTTATGAAGCCTGTTGCCAAAATGAACAACTTGAGCAAGGTCTGAAGGAAAACATCTTTAGTAAGAACAGAGCTAAAGTCAATATAAGTCCCCCTAGCGGAGAATAGAGGTGAAAAATTCAATTAAGATAATAACTGTGAAAAGGATGGCAGCAATAATTAGCTCCTGGGGTATTCACGTGTATAGATTTCTGCTGTGCATATATAATGTGATTGTAATATTAATATAAGCCTGATATCAACCCTTCAATCTCCTACGCATTTCACATTTTCCCCCTGTTAGCATAATTTCCAATTACGAGAGAAAGTCTGAAGTCACCACCTCATATCCTCCAGCGCATAGTAACCGCATTTCCTGAAATTTTCTGTTAAACAATGTTTAAGCAATAACATTTATGAATCTATCGGCTTAATTAAAGGTGATTATGTTTATTGTACTGGTGTACCCGGGTAAGGTTGGTGGTCCAACCACCGTCAAACTAACGTTTCGCTTACAACTCCACCTTGCTGTTGTTGCTGTTTGTTGTATATCAAATTACAGTTCAACGAACTGGCGACGCTTCCGTTGTTTGACCTTTACATACCCTTTTTTATTTCGTTCGTTCGTTCGTTGCCACATAGAAATTCGTAGGCTTAATATAAAAGGACTTGTCGTTTCCACCCCTCTTCTTCTTCATACATATTTTCGCAATAAAATCCTATTAATCATGTCTCCTAAAACTATATATATTTTTGTTGTCGTTGTTGCTGATGTTGATGTTGCCATTGTTCCCGCTGTCGCTGTAGCCGTTGTAGCCCGTTCTGGGTCATTGTCCTCGTGCTAGTTTCGCCATTTCCTGATATTTTCCTAGCCTAGCCAACGGGGGTATGATGATATCATTATATGGATTGGGTGAGTGTGTGTATGTGGTGGTGGAGAGGGGGAGGAATCAGGTTACGTATGCATGTTGTCGACATAGGCTAAGATGTGGCCAACAAGAAAATTCAGGGTATTATGTTGTTTACTCAAACCAACCGGCAGGAAAGCGAACGAAAATTAGCAATTCCAAATTAATAGGTTATTTCCGGTTTATTGTAAAGCAGATTCCGGTTCCGTCGGAAGTCTGAAAATGTACGCATTCATGGCCAGGAGTAGGAGGTGGTCAACATTTTTTTTTCAGAAAGTCATTCTCGTTTAATTAGTGAGCGGAGAATTTCAGAAAAAAAATCTAATTAAAATTCAAGCAGCCTACATTGTCAGATATTTTTGTAAAAGAATATTGAAAATATATTAGAAAGCTGAGAATTAAACAATTATTCATATCTGTATATAACAAAAATATATAATAAAAACTTTTCTTCTAAAAAAGTTGGCCTGAGACAACTTTTCTTCTAAAAAAGTTGGCCTGAGACAACTTTTCTTCTAAAAAAGTTGGCCTGAGACAACTTTTCTTCTAAAAAAGTTGGCCTGAGACAACTTTTCTTCTAAAAAAGTTGGCCTGAGACAACTTTTCTTCTAAAAATGTTGGCCTGAGACAACTTTTCTTCTAAAAAAGTTGGCCTGAGACAACTTTTCTTCTAAAAAAGTTGGCCTGAGACAACTTTTCTTCTAAAAAAGTTGGCCTGAGACAACTTTTCTTCTAAAAAAGTTGGCCTGAGACAAATTTTCTTCTAAAAAAGTTGGCCTGAGACAACTTTTCTTCTAAAAAAGTTGGCCAGAGACAACTTTTCTTCTAAAAAAGTTGGCCAAAGACAACTTTTCTTCTAAAAAAGTTGGCCAGAGACAACTTTTCTTCTAAAAAAGTTGGCCAGAGACAACTTTTCTTCTAAAAAAGTTGGCCAAAGACAACTTTTCTTCTTAAAAAGTTGGCCAAAGACAACTTTTCTTCTAAAAAAGTTGGCCAGAGACAACTTTTCTTCTAAAAAAGTTGGCCAGAGACAACTTTTCTTCTAAAAAAGTTGGCCTGAGATAACTTTTCTTCTAAAAAAGTTGGCCTGAGACAACTTTTCTTCTAAAAAAGTTGGCCTGAGACAACTTTTCTTCTAAAAAAGTTGGCCTGAGACAACTTTTCTTCTAAAAAAGTTGGCCTGAGACAACTTTTCTTCTAAAAAAGTTGGCCTGAGACAACTTTTCTTCTAAAAAAGTTGGCCTGAGACAACTTTTCTTCTAAAAAATTGGCCTGAGACAACATTTCTTCTAAAAAAGTTGGCCTGAGACAAATTTTCTTCTAAAGAAGTTGGCCTGAGATAACTTTTCTTCTAAAAAAGTTGGCCTGAGACAACTTTTCTTCTAAAAAAGTTGGCCTGAGACAACTTTTCTTCTAAAAAAAAGTTGGCCTGAGACAACTTTTCTTCTAAAAAAGTTGGCCTGAGACAACATTTCTTCTAAAAAAAGTTGGCCTGAGACAACTTTTCTTCTTAAAAAGTTGGCCTGAGACATCTTTTCTTCTAAAAAGTTGGCCTGAGACAACTTTTCTTCTAAAAAAGTTGGCCTGAGACATCTTTTCTTCTAAAAAAGTTGGCCTGAGACATCTTTTCTTCTAAAAAAGTTGGTCTGAGACAACTTTTCTTCTAAAAAGTTGGCCTGAGACAACTTTTCTTCTAAAAAGTTGGCCTGAGACAACTTTTCTTCTAAAAAAGTTGGCCTGAGACAACTTTTCTTCTAAAAAAGTTGGCCTGAGACAACTTTTCTTCTAAAAAAGTTGGCCTGAGACAACTTTTTATCTAAAAAAGTTGGCCTGAGACAACTTTGCTTCAAAAAAAGTTGGCCTGAGACATTTTTTCTTCTAAAAAAGATGGCCTGAGACAACATTTCTTCTAGAAAAGTTATCCTGGGACAACTTTTCTGCTAGAAAATTTATCCTGAGACAACTTTTCTCTTAGAATAGTTAACCTGACACAACTTTTTCTTTTCTTCTAGAAAAGTTGGCCAGAGACAAAGGGGATGAAAATTGCCTGAGAAATTCGCAATTTCCCAATTTCAATTGGAATTTTCCCAATATGAAATGGAAATTCTCAGGTGGAATTTTCTCAATTATAAATGAAAATTCTCAATTTCTATTGAATTTTTCACATTATGAAATCTAAATTCTCAATTTCAATTAAAATTATCCCAATTTGAAATGGAAATTCTCAATTTCAATTCGAATTTTCCCAATATGAAATGGAAATTCTCAATTTCAATTGGAATTTTCCCAATTTCAATCGGCAATGGTGTAGTCTGATATTTTTGCTAGCAATATTTTGGGCTGCAAGATAAATCCTCGGTGGCTTCATTATTCCTGATAGTGGTTACACGTGGAGCTCTATTTATGTGTGTGTATATACAAGCACCGTACGTCATGGCAAGTGGCAAATTGAAGTGAAATCCACCACCACACCCTGGCATTTTTTGCTGCCCAAAACACGCAAACTTCCGCCAGCGTTGACGCCATCGTCATCGCCACCGCCAACGCATGTCATTGCCTTCTTAAAGCTTCCAACATACAAAACCCACCCTTAGCAACTGCTCTGTTTTTGGCTCTAGAGCACAAAGTATCGACAAGTTTTAACCACAACAAAAAAGCTTCCTCGCAGGAGGAAAATAACGTTGTGATATTTGCTTCCTTGCATATCAGGAAGTTCAAAATACACACAAACCGCTGCTGCTGCTCCTTTGGTCGCAGCTGAAGGTTGACAATGAAACACATGGAAGGAAGAACAAGGAACTTGATTGTGTTTTTTTCTTCTTCTTCCTCTCCCTCTCCACACTTCTTCAAGGATAACCTTGAAGTTCTAAAGACCCCTACTACGAAGAGCAGTTGTGTAAGGCAATGAACGCGGCCAGAGTCAAAGGGGATGAAAATTGCCAGTGAGCATGAAACTGGGGGAGGTGGGGGAATGGGAGTGATATTGTGAGAGGTTATCAACCATAAATGGCAATAAACTCAAGAAAACTTCGGGCGTGGGAGATGGTAGGTGGGGTGGGGTGACAAAGAAATGAATATAATTTTTGTCTCGCATAAAATAAAAAACTTGTGTATTTCTCTACGTAATTCTACTGTTGTCGACCGCTGCTACCGAAAACCCAGCCCTCCACCTGCTGGAATTTGCGACACGTGTTGGAAGGAATGAGTTCCGATATTGGGTCCCCCACCCAGCCGTACGTATAAATCTTTGTTTGTTCCACCCAACCGGGTGAAGTTGCTGTAAGGGAGTTCTAGCAAATCCTTACGTGAAAATGTATTTTAAGGGAAATAAGGGAAGTGAAACAACCACACAAGGCCAAGTTAAGAAATGCGGCAGAAAAGTTTGAATTAATTTTGAGAGCAGAGAGTGTGGTCACAACGAATAATTGTGGCACTTCTTTAACTTCGATAACATTTTCTGACGCAAATGTCTTCTAGAATATTTGGCCTGATACAAATTTTTCTAGAAAAGTTGTCCAGAGAAAACTTTTCTGCTAGAAAAGATGGCCAGAGACAGCTTTTCTTCTAGAAAAGTTGGCCAGCGACAGCATTTCATCTAGAAAAGTTGGCAAGAGATAGCTTTTCTTCTAGAAAAGTGGGCCAGAGACAACATTTCTTCTAGAAAAGTTGGCCTGAGACAACATTTCTTCTAGAAAAGTTGGCCTGAGACAACATTTATTCTAGAAAAGTTGGCCTGAGACAACATTTATTCTAGAAAAGTTGGCCTGAGACAACATTTCTTCTAGAAAAGTTGGCCTGAGACAACATTTCTTCTGGAAAAGTTGGCCTGAGACAACATTTCTTCTAGAAAAGTTGGCCTGAGACAACATTTATTCTAGAAAAGTTGGCCTGAGACAACATTTCTTCTAGAAAAGTTGGCCTGAGACAACATTTCTTCTGGAAAAGTTGGCCTGAGACAACATTTCTTCTAGAAAAGTTGGCCTGAGACAACATTTCTTCTAGAAAAGTTGGCCTGAGACAACATTTCTTCTAGAAAAGTTGGCCTGAGACAACATTTCTTCTAGAAAAGTTGGCCTGAGACAACATTTCTTCTAGAAAAGTTGGCCTGAGACAACATTTCTTCTGGAAAAGTTGGCCTGAGACAACATTTATTCTAGAAAAGTTGGCCTGAGACAACATTTATTCTAGAAAAGTTGGCCTGAGACAACATTTCTTCTAGAAAAGTTGGCCTGAGACAACATTTCTTCTGGAAAAGTTGGCCTGAGACAACATTTCTTCTAGAAAAGTTGGCCTGAGACAACATTTCTTCTAGAAAAGTTGGCCTGAGACAACATTTCTTCTAGAAAAGTTGGCCTGAGACAACATTTCTTCTAGAAAAGTTGGCCTGAGACAACATTTCTTCTAGAAAAGTTGGCCTGAGACAACATTTCTTCTAGAAAAGTTGGCCTGAGACAACATTTCTTCTAGAAAAGTTGGCCTGAGACAACATTTCTTCTAGAAAAGTTGGCCTGAGACAACATTTCTTCTAGAAAATTTGGCCTGAGACAACATTTCTTCTAGAAAAGTTGGCCTGAGACAACATTTCTTCTAGAAAAGTTGGCCTGAGACAACATTTCTTCTAGAAAAGTTGGCCTGAGACAACATTTCTTCTAGAAAAGTTGGCCTGAGACAACATTTCTTCTAGAAAAGTTGGCCTGAGACAACATTTCTTCTAGAAAAGTTGGCCTGAGACAACATTTCTTCTAGAAAAGTTGGCCTGAGACAACATTTCTTCTAGAAAAGTTGGCCTGAGACAACATTTCTTCTAGAAAAGTTGGCCTGAGACAACATTTCTTCTAGAAAAGTTGGCCTGAGACAACATTTCTTCTAGAAAAGTTGGCCTGAGACAACATTTCTTCTAGAAAAGTTGGCCTGAGACAACATTTCTTCTAGAAAAGTTGGCCTGAGACAACATTTCTTCTAGAAAAGTTGGCCTGAGACAACATTTCTTCTAGAAAAGTTGGCCTGAGACAACATTTTTTCTAGAAAAGTTGTCCCGGAACAACATTTCTTCTTGAAAAGTTGTTCCGGAACAACATTTCTTCTTGAAAAGTTGTGCCGGAACAACATTTCTTCTTGAAAAGTTGTCCCGGAACAACAATTCTTCTAAAAAAGGTAGCCAGTTATAGCTTTTACTCTAGTAAAATTGTCCTCAGACAATTTTTCCTCAATTGTTCCCAACCATATGACGAACTTAATAGTCCTTTCCTTCATCTACATTAAATGACATAAAATATAAGAAAAACGAACATAACAGCGTAGATAGGAGCCAAATAAAAAATGGCACAAAACTGATGCTGATATGATTTGTAAATCTGTTGTTGGGAATGCGTGTTGCCTTTTTCAGCACCCAGAAATTTGGGAGTGGGGTTGGAAGCCGTCACAAATATACAAATGCTTCTTGCAAACTCCTCAACTGTACCCGGGACAAGATGAAATGAATGTATTTCGTTTATGTTGCCACCGCATGGCCTTTCAATGGAAGGAAGGCAGAAAGTGTGAGGAGCGCAACAGAAGTTCTGAAAGTTGGAAGTTGTAAGAATATGAGGGTGGGTTTTCCCTTTTATCTTTTTCCTGGGACAATAGAAAAGAAGTTTTGAATGCCAAAAAAACAGGAAAAATTGGGAAAACGGCAAACTAGGTCAACTGAGAAGTGTGGGTAGACACCCACTCAGCAATGTAAAGAAGCTGAGTGGAGTTTCAGGGCTCCATTTGTGTGGTGTAAGGTAATTTGATACTGGCATAAATAATGGGCTTACTTTAAAGACCTTTTCCAAAGGGAGGAGGAGGGGAAATGCTAGATACATGCATGCGTAGTGGGGGGTTATAATTAAAGGAGCGAACGAAAAGAATTTAAAAGTTTTTACTGTAAAAGTTTTCCATGAAGAATATTTTCATTTTAAAAAATTTAGAAAACAAAATCAAGACAAATTACCTTAGGACAATTTTTCTATAAAAAAATTAGCCAAAGGGCAAGTTTTCTAGAAGAAAATTAGCCTTTAAGCAATTTTTCTGTTAGAACTTGCCTTGCAGCAACTTTTCTGTAAGAACTTGCCTTGCAGCAATTTTTCTATAAGAAAACTTGCCTTGCAGCAATTTTTCTATAAGAAAACTTGCCTTGCAGCAATTTTTCTATAAGAAAACTTGCCTTGCAGCAATTTTTCTATAAGAAAACTTGCCTTGCAGCAATTTTTCTATAAGAAAACTTGCCTTGCAGCAATTTTTCTATAAGAAAACTTGCCTTGCAGCAATTTTTCTATAAGAAAACTTGCCTTGCAGCAATTTTTCTATAAGAAAACTTGCCTTGCAGCAATTTTTCTATAAGAAAACTTGCCTTGCAGCAATTTTTCTATAAGAAAACTTGCCTTGCAGCAATTTTTCTATAAGAAAACTTGCCTTGCAGCAATTTTTCTATAAGAAAACTTGCCTTGCAGCAATTTTTCTATAAGAAAACTTGCCTTGCAGCAATTTTTCTATAAGAAAACTTGCCTTGCAGCAATTTTTCTATAAGAAAACTTGCCTTGCAGCAATTTTTCTATAAGAAAACTTGCCTTGCAGCAATTTTTCTATAAGAAAACTTGCCTTGCAGCAATTTTTCTATAAGAAAACTTGCCTTGCAGCAATTTTTCTATAAGAAAACTTGCCTTGCAGCAATTTTTCTATAAGAAAACTTGCCTTGCAGCAATTTTTCTATAAGAAAACTTGCCTTGCAGCAATTTTTCTATAAGAAAACTTGCCTTGCAGCAATTTTTCTATAAGAAAACTTGCCTTGCAGCAATTTTTCTATAAGAAAACTTGCCTTGCAGCAATTTTTCTATAAGAAAACTTGCCTTGCAGCAATTTTTCTATAAGAAAACTTGCCTTGCAGCAATTTTTCTATAAGAAAACTTGCCTTGCAGCAATTTTTCTATAAGAAAACTTGCCTTGCAGCAATTTTTCTATAAGAAAACTTGCCTTGCAGCAATTTTTCTATAAGAAAACTTGCCTTGCAGCAATTTTTCTATAAGAAAACTTGCCTTGCAGCAATTTTTCTATAAGAAAACTTGCCTTGCAGCAATTTTTCTATAAGAAAACTTGCCTTGCAGCAATTTTTCTATAAGAAAACTTGCCTTGCAGCAATTTTTCTATAAGAAAACTTGCCTTGCAGCAATTTTTCTATAAGAAAACTTGCCTTGCAGCAATTTTTCTATAAGAAAACTTGCCTTGCAGCAATTTTTCTATAAGAAAACTTGCCTTGCAGCAATTTTTCTAAATCGTTTTTGTTTGTCTAAAAATCGTTACATTTTTTTTGAAAACTTCACTTTTTACTTTCGGCTTGGCCTTTGAAAAGTGTTCAACGTCTTGGAACTTTGTCTTACCAAAGCAAATAAAACCCATAAACTCTCAACCCATATCACGGACACTGTTGCCATATATCAGTGATTTTATGGTTTTGATATTATATACATCCGTACATACGAACATATGCATATGAGAATAAAAATCCTATATTTTTCGATTACCTTGTTCGTACACATGTTGCACACACATTTTCTTTGGTGTTCGGCCGACTGTGCATTTAAACTTTCACTTGTAACCCATAAACCTAAAAAACGGCCAACAGCGTTTACAAAACTCAAGAAAAGCAGCAGCAAAAGCACCAACAAAATATGTGTAACAGCCAAAATGAACATGAGGTCAACGATGCCGGGCCAACATTGAAATCCGAAAAGCAGCAACAACCACCACGATGACAACAACATCCCGTAACACCTATCAGCGTGGCCCAGTTCCCGAAGCTCTTGCTCGAACTACATCACATCCTGTGAGCTGCTGCTGCAGCATTTCGCGTCCTCTGCTTGACAACAACTTAAGCTTAAGCAAACGATTAAAATGTCATTAAGTATTTTTCAACTTAATTATAATCAAGGGGCAGACAGACAGACACATATACATACAGGCATCTTAATATTCCTGAGGATGCCCTCGATAAACCAAAAAAAAAAAACATCTGTCGCAGTTTTGGTTTCACAAAACTTTAGGTCGCTCGGTCGGCCGCTTTAAAAGAAAGGCATCCATCCGTTCAGTCCATGGCCAGGCAGGCTTGCTGGTGAAATTTTTAGGATAATTTTCGCTCGTCTACAAGTTTTAAACATGTGCGGCCAAGGTATGCTAATGACCTTATTAAAATGAAATTATTATGCCCAATAAAGGCAACAAAAAAATAAACAGAAACTTTTGTTTCCAAAAAACTGGCAATTTTTTCGCTTTTCGAAAAAAGTTTCTATATCAAAAACTTCACTTTCTTTGCAAAGCCAGGGGCTAAAATTCGAAACGACAAAAAACCGAGGTTCAATAAACTCTTCATGGTTTTTTGAACTCAATAACGTTTATTGACATACCACCACCACCACCGTATAATATATGACCGTAGCGTACCGTCCCGTCCGTTTCGCTACTTGTCTGTGGTTAGCAAGTACCCAGAGCTATACTTCAAATGAATTTGAAATTTTGTGTCTTAATAAAAAACCAAAATCCCCTCCCTGCCCCCTCAACAAACCACAACATCTGACAGTAATGTTGGCGTCTCCATTATGTTGCCTTAAATGTTTCGATTTTAGACCAACAACAATTTTGTTTTTACTGCATAAAGTTAATGTTGTTGTAAATGTCACTTTCTTTCACGAATTTTATTCGAGTTGTTGTAGTAGTTGTCGTCGTTGTTAAACAATTTACAACTGCAATTTGATTTCACTTTCTTTTATTTCATTATGTTTGAATCCATAAAAAGTGGACAACTAAAGAGACGTATGAACACAACATGTGTTATGTTGTACCCACATACATAGTCCAACATATGTTATAACATTTTCCTATAGAAGGCAAGTTTTCTTATAGAAAAATTGCCACAAAGCAAAATTTCTTATAGAAAAGTAGCCACAAGGCAAGTTTTCTTATAGAACAATTGCCACAAGGCAAGTTTTCTTATAGAAAAATTGCAGAAAGGCAAGTTTTCTTATAGAAAAATAGCTGAAAGGCAAATTTTCGTATAGAAAAATTGATGAAAGGCAAATTTTCGTATAGAAAACTTGCTGAAAGGCAAATTTTCGTACAGAAAAATTGCTGAAAGGCAAATTTTCGTATAGAAAAATTGCTGAAAGGCAAATTTTCGTATAGAAAAATTGCTGAAAGGCAAATTTTCGTATAGAAAAATTGCTGAAAGGCAAATTTTCGTATAGAAAAATTGCTGAAAGGCAAATTTTCGTATAGAAAAATTGCTGAAAGGCAAATTTTCGTATAGAAAAATTGCTGAAAGGCAAATTTTCGTATAGAAAAATTGCTGAAAGGCAAATTTTCGTATAGAAAAATTGCTGAAAGGCAAATTTTCGTATAGAAAAATTGCTGAAAGGCAAATTTTCGTATAGAAAAATTGCTGAAAGGCAAATTTTCGTATAGAAAAATTGCTGAAAGGCAAATTTTCGTATAGAAAAATTGCTGAAAGGCAAATTTTCGTATAGAAAAATTGCTGAAAGGCAAATTTTCGTATAGAAAAATTGCTGAAAGGCAAATTTTCGTATAGAAAAATTGCTGAAAGGCAAATTTTCGTATAGAAAAATTGCTGAAAGGCAAATTTTCGTATAGAAAAATTGCTGAAAGGCAAATTTTCGTATAGAAAAATTGCTGAAAGGCAAATTTTCGTATAGAAAAATTGCTGAAAGGCAAATTTTCGTATAGAAAAATTGCTGAAAGGCAAATTTTCGTATAGAAAAATTGCTGAAAGGCAAATTTTCGTATAGAAAAATTGCTGAAAGGCAAATTTTCGTATAGAAAAATTGCTGAAAGGCAAATTTTCGTATAGAAAAATTGCTGAAAGGCAAATTTTCGTATAGAAAAATTGCTGAAAGGCAAATTTTCGTATAGAAAAATTGCTGAAAGGCAAATTTTCGTATAGAAAAATTGCTGAAAGGCAAATTTTCGTATAGAAAAATTGCAGAAAGGCAAATTTTCGTATAGAAAAATTGCTGAAAGGCAAATTTTCGTATAGAAAAATTGCTGAAAGGCAAATTTTCGTATAGAAAAATTGCTGAAAGGCAAATTTTCGTATAGAAAAATTGCTGAAAGGCAAATTTTCGTATAGAAAAATTGCTGAAAGGCAAATTTTCGTATAGAAAAATTGCTGAAAGGCAAATTTTCGTATAGAAAAATTGCTGAAAGGCAAATTTTCGTATAGAAAAATTGCTGAAAGGCAAATTTTCGTATAGAAAAATTGCTGAAAGGCAAATTTTCGTATAGAAAAATTGCTGAAAGGCAAATTTTCGTATAGAAAAATTGCTGAAAGGCAAATTTTCGTATAGAAAAATTGCTGAAAGGCAAATTTTCGTATAGAAAAATTGCTGAAAGGCAAATTTTCGTATAGAAAAATTGCTGAAAGGCAAATTTTCGTATAGAAAAATTGCTGAAAGGCAAATTTTCGTATAGAAAAATTGCTGAAAGGCAAATTTTCGTATAGAAAAATTGCTGAAAGGCAAATTTTCGTATAGAAAAATTGCTGAAAGGCAAGTTTTCTTATAGAAAAATTGCTGCAAGGCAAGTTTTCTTATAGAAAAATTGCTGCAAGGCAAGTTTTCTTATAGAAAAATTGCTGCAAGGCAAGTTTTCTTATAGAAAAATTGCTGCAAGGCAAGTTTTCTTATAGAAAAATTGCTGCAAGGCAAGTTTTCTTATAGAAAAATTGCTGCAAGGCAAGTTTTCTTATAGAAAAATTGCTGCAAGGCAAGTTTTCTTATAGAAAAATTGCTGCAAGGCAAGTTTTCTTATAGAAAAATTGCTGCAAGGCAAGTTTTCTTATAGAAAAATTGCTGCAAGGCAAGTTTTCTTATAGAAAAATTGCTGCAAGGCAAGTTTTCTTATAGAAAAATTGCTGCAAGGCAAATTTTCGTATAGAAAAAATGCTGAAAGGCAAATTTTCGTATAGAAAAATTGCTGAAAGGCAAATTTTCGTATAGAAAAATTGCTGAAAGGCAAATTTTCGTATAGAAAAATTGCTGAAAGGCAAATTTTCGTATAGAAAAATTGCTGAAAGGCAAATTTTCGTATAGAAAAATTGCTGAAAAGCAAATTTTCGTATAGAAAAATTGCTGAAAGGCAAATTTTCGTATAGAAAAATTGCTGAAAGGCAAATTTTCGTATAGAAAAATTGCTGAAAGGCAAATTTTCGTATAGAAAAATTGCTGAAAGGCAAATTTTCGTATAGAAAAATTGCTGAAAGGCAAATTTTCGTATAGAAAAATTGCTGAAAGGCAAATTTTCGTATAGAAAAATTGCTGAAAGGCAAATTTTCGTATAGAAAAATTGCTGAAAGGCAAATTTTCGTATAGAAAAATTGCTGAAAGGCAAATTTTCGTATAGAAAAATTGCTGAAAGGCAAATTTTCGTATAGAAAAATTGCTGAAAGGCAAATTTTCGTATAGAAAAATTGCTGAAAGGCAAATTTTCGTATAGAAAAATTGCTGAAAGGCAAATTTTCGTATAGAAAAATTGCTGAAAGGCAAATTTTCGTATAGAAAAATTGCTGAAAGGCAAGTTTTCTTATAGAAAAATTGCTGCAAGGCAAGTTTTCTTATAGAAAAATTGCTGCAAGGCAAGTTTTCTTATAGAAAAATTGCTGCAAGGCAAGTTTTCTTATAGAAAAATTGCTGCAAGGCAAGTTTTCTTATAGAAAAATTGCTGCAAGGCAAGTTTTCTTATAGAAAAATTGCTGCAAGGCAAGTTTTCTTATAGAAAAATTGCTGCAAGGCAAGTTTTCTTATAGAAAAATTGCTGCAAGGCAAGTTTTCTTATAGAAAAATTGCTGCAAGGCAAGTTTTCTTATAGAAAAATTGCTGCAAGGCAAGTTTTCTTATAGAAAAATTGCTGCAAGGCAAGTTTTCTTATAGAAAAATTGCTGCAAGGCAAGTTTTCTTATAGAAAAATTGCTGCAAGGCAAGTTTTCTTATAGAAAAATTGCTGCAAGGCAAATTTTCGTATAGAAAAAATGCTGAAAGGCAAATTTTCGTATAGAAAAATTGCTGAAAGGCAAATTTTCGTATAGAAAAATTGCTGAAAGGCAAATTTTCGTATAGAAAAATTGCTGAAAGGCAAATTTTCGTATAGAAAAATTGCTGAAAGGCAAATTTTCGTATAGAAAAATTGCTGAAAGGCAAATTTTCGTATAGAAAAAATGCTGAAAAGCAAATTTTCGTATAGAAAAATTGCTGAAAGGCAAATTTTCGTATAGAAAAATTGCTGAAAGGCAAATTTTCGTATAGAAAAATTGCTGAACGGCAAATTTTCGTATAGAAAAATTGCTGAAAGGCAAGTTTTCGTATAGAAAAATTGCTGAAAGGCAAGTTTTCGTATAGAAAAATTGCTGAACGGCAAATTTTCGTATAGAAAAATTGCTGAACGGCAAATTTTCGTATAGAAAAATTGCTGAACGGCAAATTTTCGTATAGAAAAATTGCTGAAAGGCAAATTTTCGTATAGAAGCAAATCTTAATAGCCTATGCTAGCTTCCTAACAATTATTGTCTACAATAACGCAATATGTGCCTCGGTTATTTACCTCAACTTGATTTTTTTTCTCGCTCCCGGAAATTTCATATTACAACCGTATTCGTTTCACATAACCTTTAGAACGTAATAAATAAATAAACAATAACTTGTGCAACCAAGTATATGCAGGCCGTCCGTCTGCCTGTCTGTCTGTTACACGCCCTATTTTCGCGCGAACACCACGTTTCGTTTACATGAAAATCATTCATATTTATTGCGCTGCGCAAATGCACTCATCAAGTTCAATGAAATTCTAAACGCTAAACTAAACAAAAACAAACTTGAAAAGAAAATAAAAAAATGTATATAGTAAAATACAAAGCTTAACAAAATCGTCTGTCTGCCTCATCAAATTACCGCGGAATAAATAATTCAAAAGAAAAAAATATGAAATAAACAAAACGTTTCAACATTTTTATTTTAATGCTAAAATCACTTTAAACACGCGTTCTACTTTTCAATATTGTATGATTTGGATATTTTGCTGAGCGAAGGCCAACCAATAACATAACTGTGGCTCCTAAATATTTAAATAGTTTTCCCCACATTTTGGGAAAAAGGATAGCATTTTTGGTTTGGGAACATTGAAGGTTTTTACATGAAATTAATTGCCTATTTCGATTTATGTTTGTTTTTATTTTTGTTTACCAAAATTCCCAAATGCAGAAAATTGTTCAGAGAATTGTCATCAACTAATTCGTGGAAATTAATCCAAATAGCCGACCTTATCCGCGGAAGGTTTTACACCGACTGGCTATAAAAGAGCACAAAAGATTGAAGCTGTACAGTACAGCTTCGATCTTTTGTGTCGCCTTTTGAAAGTAAAGTGGGAAAAACTCATTTTAAAAGAAGGCACTTGTAAAACTCCATTCGTCTTTTAGAGATTACCAGAGAAGTACTCTTAGCGGACTGTTGTGAGCAGGGAGCACGGAGTCTAAGAGTCGGAGTCAGAGTCAGAGAATTTTGCTGAAGTTGAAAATCTTAGAAAATCGTATGCGGCCGAGCTCTGTTGTATGGACAGAATTAAAAATGCAATTGTTCTTGCTCAAATTTGCGAAATCTTTTTTAAATCAATTAATTTTATTTTACAAATGTGATGTCTATAATTAGAAATAATTTTCTTCACGAAAAACCAAGAACTCTCTGTACCATCACAAGGTTTTTTATGACCAAACCCCGATGTTTTAAATTGCCAGTGAAACTTAAATTCCGGAAATAGATTCTATATCAATCGTGGTTCTTTTCGTTAATCATTGGTAAGCGCTAAAGCACGGTTGAGCAGAATTATTATAAATTGAGACATCTAGAGCGCCAAGAAGTCAAATCAGAGGGATATTTGTATGTAGGTTATATCAAAACATACACCGATATGGTCCTCTTTCAAATTATATGTTTCCATGCAAATTTCCATGTCAAATTTAACCCAATTGGATTCTATATAAATGTAAGTGAGCATATACATGTGAAATGGGGATTGAAATTTATATGAGGATTTCAAACATTGATCCATTAGCTCACTTTCAATGTTGAGAAATATAACATTCTAAAGCTGTAAGAATTCAAATCGGATGGGTCATTTATATGGGGGACATATCTATCCCAATTATTTCGTTGTATTACAAACATTTGGTGTGGGTGGGAAATTTTTATTGAAAAATATACATATTCCACAGTGTTGTGTAGGGTATTTTTATTGAAAAATATGTCTCGCTTTAGTGAATATCTGGAGTCGAGCATTTTTGCCTCTTCCTCCAGATAGATAAGATTGTTGGAAATATATAGCTACATTTCCGCTATTTATGGATTACTATCAGATCGCAGTGCTGCATTGTTAAGTAGAGCAATTACCCTACGAGAAAAATAACTGTCCCAGGACAAACCCTAGAACTAGTCCCTAGTGGGTAAGGACCAGTCCTGGTTCTAACCCATATGTATGAAGGGGATCGGTCCCTTTTAGCATGAGTTGTCATTGGAGGGGGTGAATTGACTCCCTGTGGTATGTCTTGGACATGTCCGCAGTCTGTTCTAAGCTACCAGTTTAAAACCGGTCTCGAAGGACATGACTTGCACCATACCTCAAAATACATGTCCTAGGATCGGTCTCAAAACCTGGAACCGGTCTCAAAGGACATCACTTCGGCAGGAATGTCCTAGAAGTTCAAAGAGATTTCAAAGGGCATGACCTAACTGATGTCCGTATAGAATGCTTTATTTCATTATGAAATTAATGAATTCACGTTTCTTTACATAAGAAATAACGCCATTTTGCGGTTTAAGAATAGTATAACATTATATTGGCAGATGGCTTTGTGTGTAATTGCGTCGATTTAATCATAATGCTGACATGGAGATCTCACAGACATATTTTTAACGAATACGTTAGATATAATGATATAATGAGTAAATAAAACTCATTTTTTTAGTAAATTTTACTTGATGTGAGTACGTACGTACTACCTTCAAGTACAAAATAAACTTATATTGACTAAGCATACTGGGTGCCAAATAGATACCAATTTCCTTAATTTTAGTTCATTTTTACTGGAATTTAGTACACTTTATGGCGGGTATTGCCACGCCCCTTCCAGTACCTGCCACACAAATCACGCAAAACCACGTAAAATTAAATCTGCTATAACTTCTATACTGATGATCGGAATACTGTGAAATTTGATATTTAGGAATGATTTTGCAGTGGTTATATTCGCATGGAATATGGGACATATTGCCACACCGTTTATGGTACCTCCCACACAAGGTGGCATAATCTTTGGTTACAATAAAACCGACATAACATCCATACGGGTCATCGTTTGCAATTTGATATTTAAAAATGATTTTATAATCACTTTAAACCTAAAAATATTTAGGCTTTAGCCACGCCCCTTCTTGTACCTCCCACACAATTGCTTCTATCCTAGGTAATATTAAACCCTTTTTAACTTCTATTCTGGTGCACTATGACTTGATATTTGATCATGTTTTTACAATTGTTTTATAAATGTGGAAGCACTGAAGCCGACTGAAGCTTACTTATTTGTTCATCTGGGTTTTATAAAATCACAGTTTTTGGAAAACTGGTCCTTCATAATGCAAAAGCCTCTTTTTCGGAGCAAATTGGTTAATATTATTACAAGCCTCACTGAACGTTTTTATTAAGGGCAGCAAATTGGTTGTTAATTGGTTCAGAAATTATTGACGTTTTTCAAAATGATTAACTATTTCAACAAGACATAATTTGTAGTTTTTACTGTGTTCTAAACTAATATTTTTGGAAAAATAATTGCAGGACGAAAAGTAATGATACTTAAGTTTAAAAAATTTAATTATTAAGAAATCGCCTAAAGAATTTTTTACTTTGGATCAAAATGTACCTCAAGCTAATTCAGACAGGAATATTTGGAATCAATTTCGAAAGATTTCAGTGAGCTGAATCTGATGTCATCAGAATTGTCTTATCCCCAAGAACGAGTATGTACATTGGGTCAACATTTTATGGAAATACTATTTAATGAATAATTTCTCCCATTTTTGACTATTTCAAGAAAAAATCGGTCCGTTCGAAAACCGGCATTACAGAAAACCGGGTTATAGATCACTCTACCCATTTTGCAAAACATGCAGATTTTCGACGTTGTTACACTTTTCAAATTCGTCTAACCTAATAGGGATACTTTTAAACAAGGATAACTAAGCTACGTTAAAAACATAAATAAAATGTTAATATTTCACTCAATGGAAAGAAATAATTTATAACATTGTCACCAACAACAATATAAAGATTAGAGATGGGATAGTGCACGACTTTTCGATTTGGATATACTGAAACCCACTATCTTGTGAGGTTCGGTAAAAAAAGAATGAGCCAAAAATGGAGGTGGTGGGGTGAGTGTCCTCATCGGGGTCAAAGGTGAGGGAAAAGGGGTAAAAATACACAAAAGGCCCCAAAACTGCCTCGGAGTCATGAATAAATAAATGAAGATCACTACCATAACAACCGATTAAATGGGATCATCTTAAAGAAGATCTGCAGACAAAAATATTGCCTTAAGCTAATACATATCGTCGTTGCTGTGGATATGCTACCCAAAAAGCTCACTACTGTGCAACTACTGTGAGTTGAAATTTGGTATGATTTTTTGTGGGTTTTCTGTGTGTGTGTTAGCTAGCACACACTTTTCAACAGCTCTTTATTAGTGACGGCGATGGTGTTTCATTGGAAAAGTTTCATTTTGATGAAATTGTAACAATAACAATTGTATGTGTCGACACGACACACATATCCATCCAACTACATCCATGCATAAATGTATTGTACATTACACTGGTCCACATGTTTTGGTGGCATTTTAAAATGTTGGACTATTGCAAACTGAACTAAATTAAAGTTTTTATTGAGGTGACCCTTCTTGGGTTGTGTTTCTCATGAAATATTACAATAAAAAAAAACGTTTTCTCCAAAAACTGACTTGATTGAACATTTGTGAGTTTAGATTCGTGTTTAGCCAAGTTACAAGCTCGGTAAGATTTTTTTGTTAACCGAGTTACCTCTCCTTATGCTGAACCAAACTGTGCAAGAAATTGTTTTTCTGGCGTTGACTCTCCATATATGATATCATTCCGAGGTACCTCTCATTATATTGACGCCGATTTCTTTATTTAGGTTTTAAAAATTGATATCATTCCAATGACCTCCGCAGCTTTATTGAAGAGGCTAGATCCAAGAGGACCAATTTTGTATGACTCTTCTATGCGAGAGACCAAATTTGATATGACTCTGCCGCAAAAGTCGGTTTGGATCGTTCCAATGGTTTTCTAATGATCTTGTTCTCCAGTTGGTAAAATGTTTTTGAGCAACGACTTACAATATCTCCAGAGATAGGGGCGCCCTTTCTGGAAATAAGGCTTTCTGGGAACTTTTCCTAACACAAATCCAATGTAATGTCCAATTTGTAACATGGCACATGTCGTACAGATCCATGTCAAGATCTAAAAAGTAATTGATTGTGAACCAGCGCCGTTTGCCTTTGACAGTCAACGTTTGGCCAGACTCTTCTCGGAAGATGTATGTTATAGCGTTATAGCCTGACCAAAATCCCAACCGAACAGTACGTTCTCCCGATACAATGGATTTTTCTCTTGTTTCTGTGGATTAATCTCGCCTCAACAGCGACCATTTCGGTTGTTCATGAAATTGTTCATCAAAAAATGGATTTCAGGATTATCTTCGTCAAATGTGGATCCATTTGCAAATGTTTCATAACCTAATAGACGCTTTGAAAAACATTGAAGCGTCCCTTAGTTAAATGGCGATAAGGGTCCGTTTTTATAATTTCTTTTCTGTGAAGTCATTTTAAATATTCAGCACATATTTTGCAGACCAGTGTTGTCTGGTGTGTGGCACATTAGGGGCTAATTCCCTGGGACTGCACCCTGTAACCTTTTGGAAACAAATAATAAAACGAAGACAAAAAACTCTAAAACAACGACATCGAAAATACAGCTCAAGGTCTCTCTCTGACGAGGCGAACAAAACATTACTATTATTACGGTGCTGTTGTTGGTGTTGTTGTTATTATATTTTTCTTTCTAATTAGTTTTTATTTTCGTACCGAAATTGTTTCGATGGCCGCTGTCTGGTCTGGTCTTGTCGTCGTTGTTGTTGTTGCTTTTGTTACTGTAGTTGTTGCTGTTCGTACCTCTACAATTTCATTTGAATTTTGTATATTTTCATTTTGACATTGAATTTGAGTATTTCAATTTTTTTTTGTTTTCGGCTTGTCCTCAGTGCACGTGGAGGCAGATTGGGTTGGAGTTATGGGTAGTTTTCTGATACGCAATTGTTTTTGATGCACTATAAAATGATTGCCTAAAAGCTTAAGCTCATCTTGATGTTGTGTCATTTTTAAAAAGATCGAGGGCAGTCATTTCAATCGTTACTTAGTGGCATTGTTCAGAGTAGAGTAGTAGTAGGCTTTCAGGAATAAACTTTCTTTAAAAACTTCAAACGCAAACGAGATTATTGTTTTTGTATAACAAGCCGTTGTATCGCAACCCCTTTTGATCTCATCAAACTTCTTGTGGTCGTATCAAACCAAATTGTTTTCGCATCCGACAACTCTCACAAATCGTGTAGGACTGTGAGACACTGTTCCAAATGTCCCTTTTGATCTTATCAAACTTCATCTGGTCGTATTGAACCAAATTGTGTTCTCATTCGACATCTCTTCAAGTTCGCCCTTCTTTTACGACCGAACTTCTTGAAATGCACTCTTCTTGTACGACTGAACTTATTTAAACTCTATTTTTATACCCTCCACCTCCAGGATGGGGGTATACTAACTTTGTCATTCCGTTTGTAACACCTTGAAATATCGACCTGAGACCCTATAAAGTATATATATTCTTGATCGTCATAAAATTCTAAGACGATCTAGCCATGTCCGTCCGTCCGTCCGTCTGTTGAAAGCACGCTAACATCTAAACGAAAGGAGCTAGAACGTTCAAATTTTCCATAAATGCGTCTTATAGTCGTAGATCGGTTTGGATTGAAATGGGGCGAAATCGGCACAAAGGGAAAAAATTTTCCCTCACAAGGACTAAAAATACCCATAATAATCCCTAATATTTTAGCGTATTTAAGCATGTTTTTTGCATATGTCTGTTTATATTTGCTTGATATTTGGTATGCGCATTCCCCTTATAGCAAAGACGTGCACCATAAAGTGATTCTTATTTGTAGGGGGTGAAATGGGACAAAAAAGGGATAAAAATGGTACATATTAAACGACAATAGCTAGAAACACGAAATTCGGTATGTACATTCCTCTAATTGAGTAGATACATAATATAAAAGTATTTTTTCCAAATTCGTACTTTTAAGGGGTAAAATGGGAATAGAGGGATAAAAATGGTACCAACCAAACGGTTGTACCTAGAATAATGAAATTCGGTGTATACATTCCTCTAATTGCATAGATAAGTAAAATACACGGATTTTTCAAAATTCGTACTTTTTGGGGTTAAAATAAAAAATGGGATAAAAATAGTACCAATGAAATGACCGCAGCTAGCGTCATGAAATTTGGAGTATATATTCCTCTGACTGTGTAGACACGGAAAATAAACTGATTTTTCGAAATTCGTACTTTTTGGGGTCAAAATGGAAAAAGGGGATAAAAATAGTACCAACCAAATGACCACAACTAGAGTCATGAAATTCGGAGTAGACATTCCTTTGACTACGTAGACATGAAAAACAAAAGTTTTTTTCCAAATTCTTACATTCATGGGATATAATGGGTACGGAGGGATAAAAATGGTACCAACCAAATGGCTACACCTACACTTAAAATAAACAGATTTTTCGAAATTCGTACTTTTTGGGGTTAAAATGAAAAAAGGGGATACAAATAGTACCAATCAAATGACCGCAGCTAGAGTCATGAAATTCGGAGTATACATTCCTCAGACTGCGTAGACACGGAAAATAGACGAATTTTTCTAAATTCGTACTTTTTGGGGTTAAAATGAAAAAAAAGGGAATACAAATAGTACCAACCAAATGACCATAGACAGAGTCATGCAATTCGGAGTATACATTCCGCTGACTGCGTAGACATGGAAATTAAACGGAATTTTTTGGAATTCGTACTTTCAAGGGATGGAACAGAGGGATACAACTAAACGACTACAGCTAGAATGATGAAATTGATTGAGTAGAAACGTCAAGGGGGTAAAAATGGTACCAACCAAATGGGCGCAGCTGGAATCATGGAATTCGGTGTATACATTCCTCTGACTGCATAGACACGCAAAATAAAAAGTTTTTTTTTTCAAATTCGTACTTTTTTACGGCAAAAATTGGTTGAATCCTGAAGTTAGGTTATATTGCACTATGTACGTCTATGGATTTTCAAAATTTGTTCTTTTGGAATTAAAATAGAATGGAAATATAACCAACTGTAGCACCCACTATCTACCAATATTTATGGTAGTTAAGCTTTTTGAAAATATAAATATAAGAATATTTATTTCTTTGAATTGACGTATTGGTAGCCTTGCCTTATAAGCGTGGTTTGAAATAATTAAAATATTATATTTATTTATAAAATTATTTTGTCAATATTTGTTTTGGTTTGGCTATATTAAAAAAATTATATTTTCCTGTAATATTACTGCACCTCTACGAAAACCGACAACTTCTGTGGAATGCAATCCATGGTGGAGGGTATATAAAGTTCGGCCCGGCCGAACTTAACGCCGTTTTTACTTGTTTAAGTTCATTCTTCCTGTTCGACCGAACTTCTTTAAGTTTGTTCTTCTTGTTCTACCGAACTTCTTCATTCTCTTACGACAATTTTGCTTATAATAGCCTCTAATCAGAAATATTCGCCGGTATCATCTTTAGTAAAATTTCTTTAATTAAATATAAATAAATTTTCTAAGGTTTTCTCTCATAGTCAAGTCTTTAAGACCAGTTGGTGGATGGATTTCCAAAGATATGAAACACATTCTCATGCGACTTCCCTGAACATATTTCTGGCGTTTCTAAATTATCCTTGTGTTTGTTTGCTTTTCTCTTTCTTTTTATAAACAAGCAATGATAAAAGGCAAATGGAAACACCACTAAAGAGTGATGTAGTTTTTTCACGAATCTATCGGCTTTCTCATTGCCTTAATATGGTTCTGTAGCCGAAAACTGGTATTTAATGTAGACCTTAGTAACGTCATACCGCCTTAGACCTAATAATCGTGCTACATAGTGCCTGAAATAAGTATAGGTTCACAAAAACTGGCGACTAACGTGGTGTTTTGTCACCATCTTAATCGAAATAATTAAATAGCAATTTTTTCGAACACAGTCCGAACAATTAATGTTCGCAAAATTACACCTACCTGGAATTTCTCTAAATGACTTGGTTCTGGTCACTGACATCTTTCGTTAAGTTGTGGCGGCTGTCAGTCAGTAAGCCCCTGGCACTTTTAGATACCACGGACTTTCACTACCCTCAGCGGTACCAACCCGTGCGACTCATGAAATGCTTTATCTAGTCGACGTCTATACTGACAAGTCGTCCAAGACCTCAAAGAAAGCCGAGCCCAGTGTCTTTAAACGTTTGCTCTCTCAATCTCCTCGTTCACACAGCTCCTACAAATGTCGTTGTACTCAATGCCCAGCCTCTGCGCATGTGTACATGTAACACAGTGCCCCGTCAATACTGAAATCAACTCAAACTACTAAAATCTTTCGAGAGAATAAGGAGGTTTGATCTCTCTATATCATATTTTGGCCAGACCATCTTCGCGATTCGGCAGCACCAGTGCCTTTTGCATGAACTATAGCTTGTATGTCGACACGGCAAAGTTCTAGTGGAAATAATAGGGTCGTTCCTAATATAAGAAACTGGTCAGCTTTACTGTTCCCTGGAATGCTCCTATGTCCTGGCACTTACATACTTACTGCGTGCTCATCTCCTGAAGAGATGCCCGTTAGTCTTCGGCTGTTCTTGAAGTTAAGATTAACCAAGTCCATGGACAGTCTGACCGTCAGAGTAGATGTTGACTATAGATGTCAAAACCGAAAACCGGTGTTAGTCATCGGCACCGTTCAGCGGTTTTTGGAAAAAAAAGATTATTTCGACCCCGGGAAACCGGTGTTTTCATGTCGGTTAACAGGTTTTTTGAAAAGCAAAAACATTTGAATTTGTAGAATATATTGCAGAGATACAAGCCGACCGATTTTAAGCCGACAAGCCGCCGCATGTTTCTGCACGAGCCTGGTCAAATATGCCTCACATGAAAAGCTGTAATTGCAAAAATATTTATTAAATTCATCCATGTTATAAATTTTGGGAATGGATTCCCACTCCCAAAAAAAAAAATATGGGATAATAGTATTAAATTATGGGAACATTGGCTAATATTGGTTAATATTAACGAATATTGAATTACTTGCAAAATAATAAAAGAAAATGTATTAAAAACCAATACTTCCTTCTCTTTTCCAAAAATTGTCAAATAAATAGGGTGATCGTATAACAGAACGAGTCGGCAAATCAGCCGAAAAAATCGGGTGCAATATGTGGTTTCTAAGTGGGAAAAAGACAAATCGGGAGCAACATTTGTATGGGCGCTATATCTAAATATGAACCGATCTTACCCACTTTCAGCATACGAGTTTCTGGTTCGATTTAAAATGTTCTGCCAATTTTAAAGAAAATCGGGAACAATATGCGGTTTCTAAAGCGGAAGAGTGAAATCGGGAGCGATATTTGTATGAGGCTATATCTAAATCTGAACCGATTTTCTTCTAATTAAAGTGTGATTTTTTAAAAGCTATAGGAAAGTTAAAAAACACATTAAATTCAGAAAAATGCATGAAATCTTTATTTGAATCGATTGTTTTTTTTTTCTTGTAACCTGGTACGCTCTACTGTGCACACTTCAGTTTTTTTTTGGCTTCCTATCAGTTCAGCGGAAGGAGTTCCTGTATTCGGCTCATGCTGCTTTCAATTGTTATTCCCGTTCGTCCAATAATTTCTGTGTACCGTTCATCAGATTTCTTACAATATGGCACCACCAATAATATTTTAGTTCGTCGTCACGTTACTAAACCTACTGATCATCATACTTATCTAACTCTATCCATTCTTCTAATTGACATTTTTCGTCAGTTAATTCGCCGTTAATTCAATTTTTCAGATAATCCGTCCCTGTTGCATCGTCCATTCGATAGTACTGTCTACGTAACAACCCTTAATTTATATTATCCACCACATTTTTATTAATCCACTTTCGATTTGTCGTACTTATTTCTGTTTAATCTGTTCGACTACCTTTTAAGTTCATCCTCCGGTCTCTCCTGTTCAATCGGTGATATATCATCTCGTTCGTCTATAGCTTCAACTATTTTGTCTTATGTCACCATCGGTTCGCTTACATTCTCCCATTTGAATACAATTTTCATCCTCCACTTTCTTCCAATTCATCCATCATTCGGTTTTCCGGCGACATATCATCTAGTCCTTCTTTTAGTTCATCTATCGGTACATAAGTTTATACGAGAATATCCTAAATTGTACACCCTATGTCACTGATTGTACGTCCTTATTTCAGTTAGTCCATCGTTTTAGTCCGGTTGCACGTCATGTTTTCAGTTCATTAGATGGACTTCTTGCAGTTCAGCATTCAAATATTATTAATCAGTCCATAACTCAATTTGGCAAACCTTCTGCGTGTCTTACTTCGTCCATTGTTGTTATAGTATTCCCGATTTTTCTTTCAGGTAGACATTCCTTACCCCAGCCCATCCGTTTTTCTTTCAATTCGTTCTTCTTCCATTAGTTCGTTCGCCATTTTTTAGTTTACCAATTCTTTCTCCTGAATGTTCAACCCACATTCAATTCGTTGTATTTATTTAGTCCTTTCACTCCAGTCTCTATTGATCAATCGGTGATCTCTAAGCTCGTTCGTCTAAAGTTAAGGTTATTTTGCCTGCTGTCCTCCTCGGATCGCTAATATTTTCCAAATTGAATACATTTTCTATAAGATTCTGATTGTCTTGCCTTACCATCTCCTTTTTAACTGTTCTTCCTTAAAATCTCATATCGGTTTATTAGTTATACGACCAATTTCATCTTTAGAATTCTCATGTACAATCAGTGATCTCTCAGCTTTCATTCTTCCTCCCATCTATTCTTATAGGATAGGGTAGAATATTTTTCGGCCATATTGGAATTACCACTACCCCGATTGTCATTAATTATTGTCCCGAACAGATGGAATGTTCAAATGTATCGAGTGGCACACCAAGTCTGCCTGAAATCGAAGATGTAATTAAACAACTCAAAAATAATAGAGCATGTATCCCAGTTCTATTTAACTGCCCTTCTTCAAGTTCGACTATCATTTATCAGTACAGACGGCAATATCCTTCATCAGATTCGTTCTTCTTATTCGACCGAACTTCTTTAAGGGCCTGTTTCTGTAACTTATTTTCGTTCGCCTAGTTAATAAATCACTCAATGTTTATGATACATCTCTAAATAGCAAATAAGTAAAATTTTATATACGAGCAATTTACGTGGTTTTTATAGACAAAACAAATTGTAGAGTCCTCCGTTTTATAGATTTCAAGTAATAGCTGAATGATTATATGTACTATGTAACAAAAAAAATTTCTCCGTCCTTGGGATGTAATTGTTACTTCCTGGTCTGTTATGTCTTAAAAGTATGGAAACCACCTAATATTCCTCTGAAACTTTGCTTTTGTGACCAGGAAAATGTGATTCATTAAAATATGCTAAAATTATGAGAAAAACGTGTTTGAGTCTTTCACTACAGAGAAAATCATACAGAACAGCACATATAAATCAAAACTAGATTTTATTAAAACTTCAGAAAACCAAAAACATAAAAGTAAATCAGAAGCGGGTGGTTTTTCGACATTTGCGTTTATACTGCGAGTCACTTTCTCTAATCAATCCCCAAATGTAATCTCCCATCATGTTCTCATTGTATTGTCCATGGTATCGCCGCTCAAATTCCATTATATCCTGATGGAAGCGCTCGCCTTGCTCCTCTGAATATGCTCCCATGTTCTCATTGAATTTGTCAAGATGTGCATCCAGAATATGGAGTTTGAGAGACATCCTGCAGCCCATTTTGCCGTAGTTCTCCACCAGACTTTCGACCAGCTCCACGTAGTTTGCGGCTTTGTGATTGCCTAGGAATCCCTGTACCATAAAACTCATCCAAGCAGCTTTCTCAACACGAGTGAGCTTCTTGGGGAATTCCTCACACTCGAAGATTTTCTTTATTTGTGGTCCAACGAAGATACCGGCTGTAACTTTCGCCTCAGAGAGCTTAGGGAACAAGTCTTGTAGGTACTTGAACGCTGAAGAATTTTTGTCGAGAGCTTTGACGAATTGCTTTATAAGACCCAGTTTGATGTGGAGTGGTGGCATCAGTACCTTCTGGGGGTCCACCAAGGGCTCCCACTTGACGTTGTTCCTCCCCACTGTGAATTCAGTTCGTTGTGGCATTCACGCTTACTGTAGTGTGCACTGTCGTTCCTGCTGTCCCACAGGCAAAGAAAGCAAGGAAACTTGGTGTAACCGCCTTGCAGGCCCATTAAGAATGTCACTATTTTGAAATCTCCGATCACTTCCCAGCCATATTGCTCATACTTCAATACGTTCAGCACTTTCTTGACATTGTCGTAGTTCTCTTTGAGAGATACTGAATGCGCCAGAGGAAGAGACGGATGCTTGTTGCCATTGTGAAGCAACACGGCTTTTAGACTCTTGCTTGAGCTGTCAATGAAGAGGCGCCACTCTTTTGGTTCGAAATCAATTCCGATTTCCTCGAACAGACCGGTCACGTCGTGGCAGAAGCAGAGCCCATCTTCGCTGATGAAGTTGGAAAAAAGTTCGTGAAGCTTCCTCTGACATGAGACTTTAACACTAGGATCCAGCAAATTCCACTGCATCAGTCTGGACGTCAAAAGTTCAGCATTGGACTTGGTGAGACCAAGATCTCTGATCAAATCATTCATGTCCTTTTGGTTGGGATAGTATGGGTTTTGTTATCAGCTAGTAAATTAAATCCTTCACCTTCATTGTCCTCCTCACTCTTGGAATCAGGGCTCTCACAGGAAGACACCTGCTCTTTCTCTGGAGGAGTAGGAACGGGAACGCAAAGTTTTCTTGCGACAATAGCTGTTTTCTATACTTTTGGGACCTAACTGACTAGGAAATAACAATTACAACCCAGGGACAAAAATCTTATTACATAGTGTTATTGATCGTTCGCCCTAGACAAACGAAAATAAGTTACAGAAGCAGGTCATAAGCTCATTCTTCTTGTTCAACCGAACTTATTTAAGTTCGTTCTTCTTGTTGGACCAAAGTTCTATAACTTCTTCAAGTTCGTTCCTATTCTTTGACCGATCTTCCTTTTGTTCGTTCTTCTTCTACCATCAAACTTCTTTTTGTTCGACCGAACTTCTTTAAGTTCGTTCTTCTCCTTATTTGACCGAACTTCTTCATTCTCCTCCGAACTTCTTCTCTCTTCTATTTTGCTTATAATAGTCCCTGATCGGAAATATTCGCCGGTTTTATCTGTAGTAAAATTTCCCTGATTAAATATAAATACATTTTCTAAGGTTTTCTCTCATAGTCAAGTCCATAAGACCAGTTGGTGTATGGATGTCCAAAGATATGAAATACAAGCATGCATGCTTCGGTCTGTCAATATCGAAAATTCGAGTACGTACATCCATATTTATATACTCGTATGCATGCAGCCATGTATGTAGGTTTATAAATATTTTACAAAGTGATCATAAGTAGGTCATAAAAATCACTTTCATTTTAACGTCGCTATATTCGCTGCTTTTACAGCCACAACCACAACCGAACCGCATAAACCCACCAAACACGTCACTAATTTGTATGGCTGAGTGTATATTTCTTTTTTAAACTATGTAAGTTCAATGACTCCAAAAAGCCAGCGTATGAATACGAAAAATTTCCCCGGGCATAATATTTCAACACCAAATCATGACTGACTACTGCCTATGCCACGATGATGAGGAGCACCGCGAGCGGGGTTGCGGTTGCAGCGGGTGGGTTAAACTATAACGCAGCAATGCATTAAAAGAAAGTAAAAATTCAGACATAAGTATGTATGTATGTACATATGTCTGAACAATGTACATTCATACATGCCGTTCGTATCTATGCTTTTGGTTCCGCTCTAAATGCTTAACAGCGCACAGAAAGAAAAAAACGGTTTGCGCATGCGTGAATTAGAGTACAACCGGCCAGGCCAGCCAGTCAGCTAGTCAGCCAAACCAAAAAAAAACCTGAACAGCTTAGCATGCAGCAGCAGCAGCATACTTTTTTCTTTTCTTTCTTTCTTTTTTCTTACTTTTCACGAAGCGACCTCCCAAGCACCCCCTTCACTTTCGCTTTAACCAACAACAATCAGTCAGAGCAACAGCAGCTACGAACCGAAAACTTGTACTTTTTATGCAGCACTCGTCGTCGTCATCATCAGCAGCTGAGCTGAACTGAACTGAGTCAAGTCGTCGTGGCTTGCTGAGCTGAGACTTTGAAAGAAGTCAAAAACCTTTTGTTGCGACTCAAACAAATTTCACTTTTCTTTTGGGGTAACAAGTCTTCCACGACCACGATCAAACGATTCATGTCTCGTGATATGATAAAACTGAGCCTACGACGACCACCACACACAGCTCCATGGCTTGAATCGTGGCTGGTGAGTAGAGAGACCCTTAGCTCAACTATGTAAAGTGAAATTTTATTGTGAGTTCAATGACTTGGATTTCCAAATAACTGGCAAGCTGCTTTCGTCAGCCGCTGTTGTTGTTGCTGCTGCTATTGTTGTCTTTATTAAAACATTATTAAAATAATGTTGTGACCCCAATTCACGAAATGCATATCATTTCGAGAAAATGATCAAAACACGAATTGGATATTTTTCTATTGTTTTACAAATTGAAAAGCGGCCAAACAGAATAATGAATACCCTGCCCTGGACTTTTTCTTATAGAGAAGGTTTAAATCATTGGGGGACAATTTTTCCCATAGAAAACTTGTCCTCGTTTTCCTATAGAAAAGTTGCTGGGGGACAACTTTTCCAATAGAAAAGTTGTTGGGGGACAAGTTTTCCTATAGAAAAGTTGCTGGGGGACAACTTTTCCTATAGAAAAGTTGCTGGGGGACAACTTTTCCAATAGAAAAGTTGCTGGGGGACAATTTTTCCTATAGAAAAGTTGCTGGGGGACAACTTTTCCTATAGAAAAGTTGCTGGGGGACAACTTTTCCTATAGAAAAGTTGCTGGGGGACAACTTTTCCTATAGAAAAGTTGCTGGGGGACAACTTTTCCTATAGAAAAGTAGCTGGGGGACAACTTTTCCTATAGAAAAGTTGCTGGGGGACAACTTTTCCTATAGAAAAGTTGCTGGGGGACAACTTTTCCTATAGAAAAGTTGCTGGGGGACAACTTTTCCTATAGAAAAGTTGCTGGGGACAACTTTTCCTATAGAAAATTTGCTGGGGGACAACTTTTCCTATAGAAAATTTGCTGGGGGACAACTTTTCCTATAGAAAATTTGCTGGGGGACAACTTTTCCTATAGAAAAGTTGCTGGGGGACAAGTTTTCCTATAGAAAAGTTGCTGGGGGACAAGTTTTCCTATAGAAAAGTTGCTGGGGGACAACTTTTCCTATAGAAAAGTTGCTGGGGGACAACTTTTCCTATAGAAAAGTTGCTGGGGGACAACTTTTCCTATAGAAAAGTTGCTGGGGGACAACTTTTCCTATAGAAAAGTTGCTGGGGGACAACTTTTCCTATAGAAAAGTTGCTGGGGGACAACTTTTCCTATAGAAAAGTTGCTGGGGGACAACTTTTCCTATAGAAAAGTTGCTGGGGGACAACTTTTTCCATAGAAAAGTTGCTGGGGGACAACTTTTTCCATAGAAAAGTTGCTGGGGGACAACTTTTCCTATAGAAAAGTTGCTGGGGGACAACTTTTCCTATAGAAAAGTTGCTGGGGGACAACTTTTCCTATAGAAAAGTTGCTGGGGGACAACTTTTCCTATAGAAAAGTTGCTGGGGGACAACTTTTCCTATAGAAAGTTGCTGGGGACAACTTTTCCTATAGAAAAGTTGCTGGGGGACAACTTTTCCTATAGAAAATTTGCTGGGGGACAACTTTTCCTATAGAAAATTTGCTGGGGGACAACTTTTCCTATAGAAAATTTGCTGGGGGACAACTTTTCCTATAGAAAATTTGCTGGGGGACAACTTTTCCTATAGAAAAGTTGCTGGGGGACAAGTTTTCCTATAGAAAAGTTGCTGGGGGACAACTTTTCCTATAGAAAAGTTGCTGGGGGACAACTTTTCCTATAGAAAAGTTGCTGGGGGACAACTTTTCCTATAGAAAAGTTGCTGGGGGACAACTTTTCCTATAGAAAAGTTGCTGGGGGACAACTTTTCCTATAGAAAAGTTGCTGGGGGACAACTTTTCCTATAGAAAAGTTGCTGGGGGACAACTTTTCCTATAGAAAAGTTGCTGGGGGACAACTTTTCCTATAGAAAAGTTGCTGGGGGACAACTTTTCCTATAGAAAAGTTGCTGGGGGACAACTTTTCCTATAGAAAAGTTGCTGGGGGACAACTTTTCCTATAGAAAAGTTGCTGGGGGACAACTTTTCCTATAGAAAAGTTGCTGGGGGACAACTTTTCCTATAGAAAAGTTGCTGGGGGACAACTTTTCCTATAGAAAAGTTGCTGGGGGACAACTTTTCCTATAGAAAAGTTGCTGGGGACAACTTTTCCTATAGAAAAGTTGCTGGGGGACAACTTTTCCTATAGAAAATTTGCTGGGGGACAACTTTTCCTATAGAAAATTTGCTGGGGGACAACTTTTCCTATAGAAAATTTGCTGGGGGACAACTTTTCCTATAGAAAAGTTGCTGGGGGACAAGTTTTCCTATAGAAAAGTTGCTGGGGGACAACTTTTCCTATAGAAAAGTTGCTGGGGGACAACTTTTCCTATAGAAAAGTTGCTGGGGGACAACTTTTCCTATAGAAAAGTTGCTGGGGGACAACTTTTCCTATAGAAAAGTTGCTGGGGGACAACTTTTCCTATAGAAAAGTTGCTGGGGGACAACTTTTCCTATAGAAAAGTTGCTGGGGGACAACTTTTCCTATAGAAAAGTTGCTGGGGGACAACTTTTTCCATAGAAAAGTTGCTGGGGGACAACTTTTTCCATAGAAAAGTTGCTGGGGGACAACTTTTCCTATAGAAAATTTTCTGGGGGACAACTTTTCCTATAGAAAATTTTCTGGGGGACAACTTTTCCTATAGAAAATTTGCTGGGGGACAAATTTTCCTATAGAAAAGTTGCTGGGGGACAACTTTTCCTATAGAAAAGTTGCTGGGGGACAACTTTTCCTATAGAAAAGTTGCTGGGGGACATCTTTTCCTATAGAAAAGTTGCTGGGGGACAACTTTTCCTATAGAAAAGTTGCTGGGGGACAACTTTTCCTAAGCGAAAAGTTGCTGGGGGACAACTTTTCCTAAGCGAAAAGTTGCTGGGGGACAACTTTTCCTAAGCGAAAAGTTGCTGGGGGACAACTTTTCCTAAGCGAAAAGTTGCTGGGGGACAACTTTTCCTATAGAAAAGTTGCTGGGGGACAACTTTTCCTATAGAAAAGTTGCTGGGGGACAACTTTTCCTATAGAAAAGTTGCTGGGGGACAACTTTTCCTATAGAAAAGGTTGGTATGAGAAGGTTGTTGTTCATGCAATTCTCATGACGTTACAAAAGCTAAGTCAAACTTGGTATGTCTCCCATCTCATAGTGAAGCATATCAGTGGGAAAACTTCATCTTGATCGATCTTCATTCACTTTCTTTTGAGTCAAAAGTTTGTTGACCTGATTTTTGTTTTTTATTCGTTTTCATCGTATGAATGTCTATCTGTCTGTCTGTCCGATTGTATGTCTTCAGTGCCTCTAAGCGAAAGTATTTCGTTGAGGGGTCTTTTGTTATTGTGGCGGTAACTCGAAACTCTTAATCATTGACGCCGTAGTGGTCATCGTCATCAGCGGTCCGTTGGTCAGTGGAGTTGTCCAAAAGGTTTTCGGTGGGATTTCGACTTGATAGAATGCAATTAAGGTTAATGAGATGGAGAGTAGTCAGACATGGGTAGTAGTGATGATGGTGGTGGTGAAGCAGAATTAATAGCGTTTAGTCTTCTTCATTTATAATTTCTTCTGTTGTATTTTTGTTTTCTTAAAATATCATTTTGGTAATTATCCACGATATTTCTTGTTGGTCACTTCACCCAGAGAAGCTGAGTTAGTCGAAGGCATTAAAAGATGTTCTTTTAATTGCAACGAAGAAAGTGAAAATTAGCTGCCAGGTTTTTTAGCTTCGAAAAATTAAACAAGAATTTTTAGAAATTATCGAAAATGAAAGTAAATTGCTGTATTCTCTAGTGGTCTTCTTAATCATAGGCAGTTTGGATCTAATTGTGGGTGATCATAAACGTTGAGTATTAAAGCTGCGTTATGTACATCAAATTTTTTCTTTAGGAAGTATTTTAAAAGAAAATTATCCGTAGCTGTTGATGTGGGGCAACTTTTCCTATAAGAAAGTTGTTTTGGGACAACGTTTCATATAGAGAACTTGTTTTGAGAATTCGTTTCTTATAGAAAAGTTGTTTTGGGACAACGTTTCTTATAGAAAAGTTGTTTTGGGACAACGTTTCTTATAGAAAAGTTGTTTTGGGACAACGTTTCTTATAGAAAAGTTGTTTTGGGACAACGTTTCTTATAGAAAAGTTGTTTTGGGACAACGTTTCTTATAGAACAGTTGTTTTGGGACAACGTTTCTTATAGAAAAGTTGTTTTGGGACAATGTTTCTTATAGAAAAGTTGTTTTGGGACAATGTTTCTTATAGAAAAGTTGTTTTGGGACAACGTTTCTTATAGAAAAGTTGTTTTGGGACAACGTTTCTTATAGAAAAGTTGTTTTGGGACAACGTTTCTTATAGAAAAGTTGCTTTGGGACAACTTTTCTTATAGAACAGTTGCTTTGGGACAACTTTTCTTATAGAAAAGTTGCTTTGGGACAACTTTTCTTATAGAACAGTTGCTTTGGGACAACTTTTCTTATAGAAAAGTTGCTTTGGGACAACTTTTCTTATAGAAAAGTTGCTTTGGGACAACTTTTCTTATAGAAAAGTTGCTTTGGGACAACTTTTCTTATAGAAAAGTTGCTTTGGGACAACTTTTCTTATAGAAAAGTGGTTTTGGGACAAAGTTTCTTATAGAAAAGTTGTTTTGGGACAACGTTTCTTATAGAAAAGTTGTTTGGGACGACGTTTCTTATAGAAAAGTTGTTTTGGGACAACGTTTCTTATAGAAAAGTTGTTTTGGGACAACGTTTCTTATAGAAAAGTTGTTTTGGGACAACGTTTCTTATAGAAAAGTTGTTTTGGGACAACGTTTCTTATAGAAAAGTTGTTTTGGGACAACGTTTCTTATAGAAAAGTTGTTTTGGGACAACGTTTCTTATAGAAAAGTTGTTTTGGGACAACGTTTCTTATAGAAAAGTTGTTTTGGGACAACGTTTCTTATAGAAAAGTTGTTTTGGACAACGTTTCTTATAGAAAAGTTGTTTTGGGACAACGTTTCTTATAGAAAAGTTGTTTTGGGACAACGTTTCTTATAGAAAAGTCGTTTTGGGACAACGTTTCTTGTAGAAAAGTTGTTTTGGGACAACGTTTCTTATAGAAAAGTTGTTTTGGGACAACGTTTCTTATAGAAAAGTTGTTTTGGGACAACGTTTCTTATAGAAAAGTTGTTTTGGGACAACGTTTCTTATAGAAAAGTTGTTTTGGACAACGTTTCTTATAGAAAAGTTGTTTTGGGACAACGTTTCTTATAGAAATGTTGTTTTGGGACAACGTATCTTATAGAAAAGTTGTTTTGGGACAACGTATCTTATAGAAAAGTTGTTTTGAAACAACGTATCTTATAGAAAAGTTGTTTTGAGGCAACGTTTCTTATAGAAAAGTTGTTTTGGGACAACGTTTCTTATAGAACAGTTGCATTGGGACAACTTTTCTTATAGAAAAGTTGCTTTGGGACAACTTTTCTTATAGAACAGTTGCTTTGGGACAACTTTTCTTATAGAAAAGTTGATTTGGGACAACTTTTCTTATAGAACAGTTGTTTTGGGACAACGTTTCTTATAGAAAAGTTGTTTTGGGACAACGTTTCTTATAGAAAAGTTGTTTTGGGACAACGTTTCTTATAGAAAAGTTGTTTTGGGACAACGTTTTTTATAGAAAAGTTGTTTAGGGACAACGTTTCTTATAGAAAAGTTGTTTTGGGACAACGTTTCTTGCAGAAAAGTTGTTTTGGGACAACGTTTCTTATAGAAAAGTTGTTTTGGGACAACGTTTCTTATAGAAAAGTTGTTTTGGGACAACGTTTCTTATAGAAAAGTTGTTTTGGGACAACGTTTCTTATAGAAAAGTTGCTTTGGGACAACGTTTCTTATAGAAAAGTTGCTTTGGGACAACGTTTCTTATAGAAAAGTTGCTTTGGGACAACGTTTCTTATAGAAAAGTTGCTTTGGGACAACGTTTCTTATAGAAAAGTTGCTTTGGGACAACGTTTCTTATAGAAAAGTTGCTTTGGGACAACGTTTCTTATAGAAAAGTTGCTTTGGGACAACGTTTCTTATAGAAAAGTTGCTTTGGGACAACGTTTCTTATAGAAAAGTTGTTTTGGGACAACGTTTCTTATAGAAAAGTTGTTTTGGGACAACGTTTCTTATCGAAAAGTTGTTTTGGGACAACGTTTCTTATAGAAAAGTTGTTTTGGGACAACGTTTCTTATAGAAAAGTTGTTTAGGGACAACGTTTCTTGCAGAAAAGTTATTTTGGGACAACGTTTCTTATAGAAAAGTTGTTTTGGGACAACGTTTCTTATAGAAAAGTTGTTTTGGGACAACGTTTCTTATAGAAAAGTTGTTTTGCGACAACGTTTCTTATAGAAAAGTTGTTTTGGGCCAACGTTTCTTATAGAAAAGTTGCTTTGGGACAACGTTTCTTATAGAAAAGTTGCTTTGGGACAACTTTTCTTATAGAAAAGTTGCTTTGGGACAACTTTTCTTATAGAAAAGTTGCTTTGGGACAACTTTTCTTATAGAAAAGTTGCTTTGGGACAACTTTTCTTATAGAAAAGTGGTTTTGGGACAAAGTTTCTTATAGAAAAGTTGTTTTGGGACAACGTTTCTTATAGAAAAGTTGTTTGGGACGACGTTTCTTATAGAAAAGTTGTTTTGGGACAACGTTTCTTATAGAAAAGTTGTTTTGGGACAACGTTTCTTATAGAAAAGTTGTTTTGGGACAACGTTTCTTATAGAAAAGTTGTTTTGGGACAACGTTTCTTATAGAAAAGTTGTTTTGGGACAACGTTTCTTATAGAAAAGTTGTTTTGGGACAACGTTTCTTATAGAAAAGTTGTTTTGGGACAACGTTTCTTATAGAAAAGTTGTTTTGGACAACGTTTCTTATAGAAAAGTTGTTTTGGGACAACGTTTCTTATAGAAAAGTTGTTTTGGGACAACGTTTCTTATAGAAAAGTCGTTTTGGGACAACGTTTCTTGTAGAAAAGTTGTTTTGGGACAACGTTTCTTATAGAAAAGTTGTTTTGGGACAACGTTTCTTATAGAAAAGTTGTTTTGGGACAACGTTTCTTATAGAAAAGTTGTTTTGGGACAACGTTTCTTATAGAAAAGTTGTTTTGGACAACGTTTCTTATAGAAAAGTTGTTTTGGGACAACGTTTCTTATAGAAAAGTTGTTTTGGGACAACGTTTCTTATAGAAATGTTGTTTTGGGACAACGTATCTTATAGAAAAGTTGTTTTGGGACAACGTATCTTATAGAAAAGTTGTTTTGAAACAACGTATCTTATAGAAAAGTTGTTTTGAGGCAACGTTTCTTATAGAAAAGTTGTTTTGGGACAACGTTTCTTATAGAACAGTTGCATTGGGACAACTTTTCTTATAGAAAAGTTGCTTTGGGACAACTTTTCTTATAGAACAGTTGCTTTGGGACAACTTTTCTTATAGAAAAGTTGATTTGGGACAACTTTTCTTATAGAACAGTTGTTTTGGGACAACGTTTCTTATAGAAAAGTTGTTTTGGGACAACGTTTCTTATAGAAAAGTTGTTTTGGGACAACGTTTCTTATAGAAAAGTTGTTTTGGGACAACGTTTTTTATAGAAAAGTTGTTTAGGGACAACGTTTCTTATAGAAAAGTTGTTTTGGGACAACGTTTCTTGCAGAAAAGTTGTTTTGGGACAACGTTTCTTATAGAAAAGTTGTTTTGGGACAACGTTTCTTATAGAAAAGTTGTTTTGGGACAACGTTTCTTATAGAAAAGTTGTTTTGGGACAACGTTTCTTATAGAAAAGTTGCTTTGGGACAACGTTTCTTATAGAAAAGTTGCTTTGGGACAACGTTTCTTATAGAAAAGTTGCTTTGGGACAACGTTTCTTATAGAAAAGTTGCTTTGGGACAACGTTTCTTATAGAAAAGTTGCTTTGGGACAACGTTTCTTATAGAAAAGTTGCTTTGGGACAACGTTTCTTATAGAAAAGTTGCTTTGGGACAACGTTTCTTATAGAAAAGTTGCTTTGGGACAACGTTTCTTATAGAAAAGTTGTTTTGGGGCAACGTTTCTTATAGAAAAGTTGTTTTGGGACAACGTTTCTTATCGAAAAGTTGTTTTGGGACAACGTTTCTTATAGAAAAGTTGTTTTGGGACAACGTTTCTTATAGAAAAGTTGTTTAGGGACAACGTTTCTTGCAGAAAAGTTATTTTGGGACAACGTTTCTTATAGAAAAGTTGTTTTGGGACAACGTTTCTTATAGAAAAGTTGTTTTGGGACAACGTTTCTTATAGAAAAGTTGTTTTGCGACAACGTTTCTTATAGAAAAGTTGTTTTGGGCCAACGTTTCTTATAGAAAAGTTGCTTTGGGACAACGTTTCCTATAGAAAAGTTGCTTTGGGACAACGTTTCTTATAGAAAAGTTGCTTTGGGACAACGTTTCTTATAGAAAAGTTGCTTTGGGACAACATTTCTTATAGAAAAGTTGCTTTGGGACAACTTTTCTATAGAAAAGTTGTTTTGGGACAACGTTTCTTATAGAAAAGTAGCTTTGTTACAACTTTTCCTTTGGAAAAATTGGTTTGTTACAACTTTTCTTTTAGAAAAATTGTTTTGCTACAACTATTCCACAGAAAGTTGTTTTGGGGAAAATTTTATAGAGAAGTTCTAGTGGGACAATTTTGTATGGACAACTTGTTGTGAGCTTGAAAATATTAAGTATTGATTTCTTTATAAAACTGGATTTATTATTTCTTACTACTTTGCATCTGTGTGTCTACCCCACACACCCTCTCCATCATTCGACACTCACTGTGTAGTGCACTGTGCAGTTTTTGCCATTTTTTTTTTGCGCATGCGTGTCGTGATCACACAATACATACATTAACACATACTCAGCGGACGCGCACAGATTAGCGCGAAATTAATGGTGTGACGCACACCAACGACTGACTGACTGACTCAATGAATGTATGAATGAATGATGATGGCTGGTGGCTGGTTAAAGTAAAACGAAAGTGTTTTCGTTTTCACTTTTAATTGTTGAACTAGAAAACTAACGAGCGTGTAGTAAATAAATGCCGCACAACTTCTGCACAAACAAGCGAACAAACAGACAACTGAATGAATAAAAATAAATAAAATACAACTAAAAATTGAACGGTACGGCGAGAGCGAAAATTAAAAAATAGAAAAAAAGTCAAAGCTGTTAACACATTTAAAAAATAATTTGTCATTTAATTAACAATTAAATCGAAAGTGAAATTGGAATTGGAATTGAAACTGAAGACGGTGACACACACACACACTACAAAATGGAAGACTGTGTTGGCCAGTATTCATTATTGTGTGAAATTTGTATATGAATCGAAAACAAGTAAATGAACCGAAGAAGAGACAAGAATATTTTAGGCCTACTAAACATAGGCCTGTGGCCATTTAACCTCCTCTTGTGTATTTAGTGTTCGAAATTGGAATTTATGTCAAAGAAAGTTTTCAAAAGCATGTTAATTTGCACGCTAGTTTAGTGTAACCTGAATGAGAAATATTTTAAAATTTTCTTAGTTAATGGAGCTTTATATTCTCGCTGAAAAGCTTAATTATTATTTTTTTATTTTTTAATATCTTAACAACACTTTCGCGATTTGATCATAACAACTCATAATTGTGAGAAAATTGCATAAATGTTCCCTCTGTTAGGGCAACATTTATTCAGAAACAGAGGTCTCTCACTATCCGGTTTATCCATAAAAAGAGAACAAATCCCTTGAACTTCCATTGAAATTTACCTGCTGTTTAAGAGCGTCTAATATTGTGGCAAATATATTTGGCATATCAGCATTGGTGAGGTGAAACCGCCGCTTAATGGATTTAAAAATTAGTAGCTGATAGTACTAGTCAATCGATTGATTTTTTAATCTGAGTTCACGCCTCTCAGGATAAATCTGGTAACTTATCTAGCCTCTCGCCTAGGGTTTTGCTTAGCAATGGTTCAAATCCAAAATAAATTGGATTTCAATATTTCGTAATTTTTATATTTGACAAAAAGTAAATAAAGCTTGTAGTCTGTCACAACTACATTTTATTAAAACCCCCGAAGATTTCCTCAGTCCAACTCCTACTAATATTTCGATTCGCGACCCTTCTACCTTAAATCATTGAAACTCTCGAAGGTTTTCTCCGTCCAACTCCTACTAATATTTCGATTCATGGCGCTTCCATCTTAAATCAGTACAAACTCATTTTATGTGATTGCTGCTTTAACTTAATATGAAAATAATTTCAGCCAAAACGCAAATACAACTATATAATTATATAGTTAAATAATTCAATACCCATCCCCCCGAAAAAAAGACATTTCAAAACACTAACGACACGAATGTTAATAAGCAAAACCTTTACAATTCATATGGTAGCAGTTGATTTCGGAAAGTTGAATGAACTCCCCTCCAGAGAGAAAAAAAGAAATTTTTGTTAATAAATGTTTATATATTTTAAAAAAGAGTAAAATTTCGTGGATACGAAAAAACGTCAGTCTCTTCACCCACCAAGGCAGGTAACTCGTTATCCGCCAGTGAGAAAGTGTTTCTTATTGTGTGGCATTGCATTTGTACCCAACGAAAACCAAACAATTTCGAACTAGGTCAAAACAGCTGATCATTTTGAAGTGTCTACACTGGCTGGACTTCTGTCAAACTGCCTACGGCTTTGCGCATGTGTGTGTATGCAAGTCGTACAAGTAATATGACAGCCAACTACCGAACCTCTTGTCATACTTGTCGTTTATTTACAATGTTATGGTAGGTTTTGGTTTTCTTGCTTTAATCATGTGGATGTGTATGCAAGGCATAGCCGAATGGGAAGTTTCAGGTTTGCCAACAGATATTAGAGAGACAAAAGCTAACTAAAGTGTGTAACTTGTGAACTCTCTCTCTCTTGCGTTTGCACTCTCTTCAAATAGTGTTTGTGTCAAAATATATTCATTGTGTTTAATTGTAACGCGGTCGTTTGTACAAGTAAAAGTGAAATTTATTTTTGTTTATGTTTGTCTTATAAATTTTGATAATTGTTTTGGGTCACAAAGAGTATAGAAAACAAGATTTGAAAGTAGAAAGTTGTAGCTAATTGAGCTAGGCTTTTACATGTGTAGGAGTTTTAGTTCCGATGGCAATGCTGCCAGCTGTTCTATTGGGGACAACAAACATGATGTCAGCGGTCTTCCTCTATAATAGAGTGGTCTTCCTCTATTGTGGAGTCGACCTCAGAGGTCTTCCTCCATACTAGAGTCGACCTCAGCGGTCTTCCTCTATACAAGAGTCGACCCCAGAGGTCTTCCTCTATACCAGAGTCGACCTCAGAGATCTTCCTCTATACTAGAGTCGAACTCAGAGGTCTTCCTCTATACTAGAGTCGACATCAGAGGCCTTCCTCTATACTAGAGTCGACCTCAGAGGTATTCCTCAATTGTGGAGTCGACCTCAGAAGTCTTCCTCTATACTAGTGTCGACCTCAGAGATCTTCCTCTATTGTGGAGTCGACCTCAGAGGTCTTCGACTATACTAGAAAGGTCTTCAACTATACCAGAGTTGACCTCAGAGGTCTTCGTCTATACTAGAGTCGATCTCAGAGGGCTTCCTCTATTGTGGAGTCGACCTCAGAGGTCTTCCTCCATACTAGAGTCGACCTCAAAGGTCTTCCTCTATACAAGAGTCAACCTCAGAGGTCTTCCTCTATACTAGAATCGACCTCAGAGGTCTTCCTCTATTGTGGAGTCGACCTCAGAGGTCTTCGACTATACTAGAGTCGACCTCAAAGGTCTTCCTCCATACTAGAGTCGACCTCAAAGGTCTTCCTCCATACTAGAGTCGACCTCAGAGGTCTTCATCCATACTAGAGTCGACCTCAGAGGTCTTCCTCTATACTAGAGTCGACCTCAGAGGTCTTCCTCTATACTAGAGTCGACCTCAGAGGTCTTCCTCTATACTAGAGTCGACCTCAGAGGTCCTCCTCTATACTAGAGTCGACCTCAGAGGTCTTCCTCTATACTAGAGCTGACGTTAGAGGTCTTCCTTTCTGGTTGAAGAACTCCTATGTTCTCCTTGAATCAACAATTAATATATATCCTGCCCTTATAGAAAATTATATACTAACTGCCTCATATTCAAGTTATGTCGTATATGTCGTAATGAGTGGGTGGCGTATAACGAAAACGCAAAGGGTTTAAAGGAATAAAACTTGGGCAACAGTTGGTTTTATATTTTTATGATGCAAACGCACGCACACATTAAGAGCCTAAACCAGACCCAAGCGACCGCAACGCCCACACACATTAAAGAATTTTGCGTAGCCGTCAATTTCGAAGGAATTTTTTCAAGGACAAGTGGCACTCAGATGGATGGCATCGGTGGGTGTTGTTGATGGTTTGACTTAAATCTACTTAAAATTCGTCTACATAAATATTAATTAATATTTTTGGTTTATTTGTTTGCAAGCTGGCCAAAATAAATGTTTATGGACAAAATTCCCATGAATTCATTAAATAAGAGTACGACCATAAATGTATTTTTGTACAGGACTTGTAGACGGTATTTTAGTTTTATGGTCTGTTTTGTAATGAGCAACTTATTCGTGCTATTTTAAGGAACTCCTAGTCCCACTCAGTAGATTTTAGTATAGAGCAAGATCTAAGACTTTTGTATAAAGTGAAGATAATACACCATCTTGTCTAAATAGTTTCTTGGAGTTTATATCAAGAATAGAGTTAGATTTCTTAAGAAAATAACTATGTCGATGCCTCTATAACAGAGAAGAATCTTTGAAGTCAACTGTGGGGCTGAGAAAGATCTTTGAAGTCAACTGCAATGTTGAGAAAGATCACAGAAGTCAATCCTGTTGACGAGATAGAAACTCTAATAGAGAGCAAGACCTCTGAGATCGACTCTAGTATAGAGCAAGACCTCTGAGGACGACTGTAATATAGAGCAAAACCTCTGAGGTCGACTCTAGTCTAGAGGAAGACCTACGAGGTCGGCTCTAGTATAGAGCAAGACCTCTGAGGTCGACTCTAGAATAGAGCAAGACCTCTGAGGTCGACTCTAGAATAGAGCAAGACCTCTGAGGCCGACTCTAGAATAGAGCAAGACCTCTGAGGTCGACTCTAGAATAGAGCAAGACCTCCGAGGTCGACTCTAGTATAGAGCAAGACCTCCGAGGTCGACTCTAGTATAGATGAAGACCTCTGAGGTCGACTCTAGTATAGATGAAGACCTCTGAGGTCGACTCTAGTATAGAGGAAGACCTCTGAGGTCGACTCTAGTATAGAGGAAGACCTCTGAGGTCGACTCTAGTATAGAGGAAGACCTTTGAGCCGACTCTAGTATAGAGCGAAACCTCTGAGGTCGACTCAGTATAGAGGAAAGCCTCTGAGGTCGACTCTAGCATAGAGCAAGATCTCCGAGGTCGACTCTAGTATAGAGCAAGACCTCTGAGGTCGACTCTTGTATAGAGCAAGACCTCTGAGGTCGACTCTTGTATAGAGCAAGACCTCTGTGGCCGACTCTAGTATAGAGCGAAACCTCTGAGGTCGACTCAGTATAGAGGAAAGCCTCTGAGTTCGACTCTGGCATAGAGCAAGATCTCCGAGGTCGACTCTAGTATAGAGCAAGACCTCCGAGTTCGACTCTAGTATAGAGCAAGACCTCCGAGGTCGACTCTAGTATAGAGCAAGACCTCCGAGGTCGACTCTAGTATAGAGCAAGACCTCCGAGGTCGACTCTAGTATAGAGCAAGACCTCCGAGGTCGACTCTAGTATAGAGAAAGACCTCCGAGGTCGACTCTAGTATAGAGCAAGACCTCCGAGGTCGACTCTAGTATAGAACAAGACCTCTGAGGTAGACTCTAGTATAGAACAAGACCTCTGAGGTATACTCTATTATAGAGCAAGACCTCTGTGGCCGACTCTAGTATAGAGCAAAATCTCTGAGGTCGACTCAGTGTAAGGGAAAGCCTCTGAGGTCGACTCTAGCATAGAGCAAGACCTCTGAGGTCGACTCTAGTATATAGAAAGATTTCAGAGGTGTAATCTAGTGTAGAGATCTGTCACACCAGCACTTGACAAGTATCACTTAGTCGACCATAATATCAATCCAATTTACTCTTTGTGTGTGTTCTAATCTCTTCCATAATCGTTCTTATCCTAAACTCATCTGTTCACACAGACAGTCATTTTGGCCGTATATCTCGGTCTGTCTATGCAGTGGAGTCAGCATCTTATTCGGATTACAAATAAAGTCATGCGCGGAGGGTGAGATAAGACTAAGGCGATGATGACGACAACCATATTTTTTCTTTGTTGTCTACTCTGGGTCCCTTTGATAAACATAGAATATGATTTCAGTTTTTGGCTCATCTTACACTGCGCTGCAGTCGAGTACATTCTGTTGATGATATTCCCAGGGTTTGACACAAACAAGAAAATCATAAAGAACAACGGAAAAAATAAAGGGATTAGCTTAATTTGTATTTTTTTATCTGCTGATTTGAGCAATTATTTGTCTGCACGTGTAAATAATTCTTTCATTTATATAGTTTTGTGGAGAGCATATGAAAATCGTGGAATTATTTACTGGACTGCAGGTGGAAGTATGAAATGAGGTGGGTTAGAATCAAACTGCAGAAGAAGACAGCTGATGTCGACTCTATAATGGAGGAAATCCCCTGTGCCAGACTTCAGTAGAGAAGAGTAGCTCTGTTTCAACCCTATATGAGGTGAACAATAGTATAGGCAAAAACCTTTGAGATGGAATTTACTACAGACTAAGACCTGTAAACTAATTTAGAAAGAACTGTATCATTAGGGCCCCATAACAGTGGGTATATTCCTCTGCGTAACATATTTTTGTGAACCTTTTAAGGCTGATATAATGCATATGTAATAGTTCTTTATGATTATTTTATTATTGCGGACGTAAATCGTAAATTCCTCTTCCAAAAAGGGAATGACAATTTGTTCACTAGCATGACCCATTGTTCCCAGACAAAAATCATCCCCATTTGGAGCCCAATGGCTGTTATCTATTTGATATGGTCGAGCAAATACATTGACATACATGTACATGTACATAAGTACACATATGATTGTGTTATGACCCTCTGGCCGTTTCATGATTTATTAGCAATAAATAAATAAGAAAAAAAACACATATCGTAATAAAGGTTGGCTAACAAAATCCTCAGTCACCCCTGCGTCCCACCAAATGACAAATTACTTCCCCATAACACTGGACGAATGTTTTGTAACACAAGTCAGGAAATTATGAGTTTTTCATTTCATGGAACATAACCAGAAAAAGGGACAATATCCTACAAAAAAAATTAAATTAAAACAAATATCTATGTCACAAATAGTTGGCAACATAGGACATGGAGCATAAACTATACCCCCTACACCCACCACCACTACAGCCCAGCCCAACCTCACCCAACCGAAACTTTGATATGTATGACGGCTTCATTCCAATCATGCCTAACAATAAGGGTGAGTTCTAACAAACCCAAGACCCAGAGAAAGGACATACATATACATAAATATATACAAACGTATACATAATGTTATGTTGTAAAATTAGTATGTATTTGGCACAGCCATAATAACAAACGAAAAATAAGTATCTGACCTTGGATGGCATATAAACCTATTTTCAGGACGAACGACGAAATACTTGTCGGAGGCGCAAAGTGTTTTTGTTGCTTATTAACAAAACGCCGATGTCTTCACATAAGTTGTCTGTGTTGTTTTTGCCTGCCAAAGCAAATGCTAACGGCAGCCACAAGCGTGTCGTGGCATCCAGATTGGGGAGAAAATTTGTAGTCGAAGTAGTCGTTTTCAATGTTCACTGGCAATTTCTTTTCACAAAAATGGTGTTGAGATGCATTTCCAATAAAATGTTTTTCCTACACAAAATTATCAAAGAACTGTTGCTTTAAAAAGCTTTTTTATAACGTCTATTTTTCGAAAATGTTAGTTATAACATTTATTGCCATAATTTGAAAAATTATCAAGTAGATTTTAATGTTATTTTTGTTGTTATAATTTTTTCTCTTTATTTTTATCGCAATAGTTTTTCTCTAAAATATTCTATAAATTTTGAACAACAATACTAAATGGGCAAATTGTCCAAAGAATAGGTGCAATACGAAAATTCTCTAAGAAGATTCTCTATATTAATGTTCTCAAATACGTTTTTTTAAACTATTCATTAAACGCTATTTTTATTTAAAATTTCGTATTGCTATAAAAATCTTTTCAAGGAAAATTTTGTATAAAAAAATCATACGAAAATTTTCTTTCCAAACCTCCCAAAAATAGTACTTCAAAATCATCTCTATAAGAAGCCCTTGAGAATATTGTATTAAAAATCTCTTTATTTTAAAAAAATATTTGTATGTCTTGTCATTTATTTTGGTTTAAGACCGAAGATTGTGCTGAAGTCTTCAGAAGAACCCAAAATTAGCAAAAAGGCAAAGTGAGACCTTTATTGTTGCAGCTAAAAGTTGACTGCGCAGTTTCGATGGGCGCTACCCATCTCGTCAAAATTTTCGCAACGAATGTATGTCTTTGACTTAAATCAGGGTTCATATTAGTACCAGCGGTCAGATATGACAAATGAGAAGCGCTGATAAACAAAATATTCCACCGAACTAAGTCGACACACTAAAAATCTCACTTTGGCAATTAATTTTTATGCATGTGCTCGCAACAATGCAAAGGTTGTTGTTGTACAGTATGTCCCGTCTATTAAAATTAAATTAAAAAACTTTAAAAGCTTTAAAAAAATTAATTTAAAAAAATTCTACAAAGAAAGCTCTTAAAGAACTTTCTAAGAAGAAAAAGCTCTTAGAGTACTTTCTGTTAGAATAGTTCTTAGAGAATTGTCTATAGAAAAAAGTTCTTAAATAACTCTATAGAGCTCTATAAAGAACTTTCTATAGAAAAAAGTACATAATGAATTTCTATAGAAAAAAACTCTCAAAGAACGTTCTATAGAAGAAAGCTTTTACATAACCTTTTATAGAGAAAAGTTCCTAAAGGACATTCTATAGAAAAAAAATTCTTACAGAATTTTCTATAGATAAAAGTTCTTAAATTACTTTCTATAGTGCTTAAAGAACTCTCTATAGAAAAAAGAAGAACTTAAAGAACTTTCTATAGAAAAACAATTTTGAAGAACTTTCTATAGAAAAAGTTCTTGAACTATCATAAGAAAAAGTTCTTGAAGAAAGAAAAAGTTTTTAAAGAACTTTCTATTAAAAAATGTTTTTAAGAACTTTCTATAGAAAAAAGTTCTTAAATGCATTTATATAATAAAAAATTCTCTGAGAACTTTCTGGAAAGTTTTAAATTACTTTCTGTAAATAAGTGCTCTTAAATAAATTTCTATAGAAAAAAGTTCTGAAGAACTTTTTATAGAAAAAACTTTTAAACAACATTCTAAAAGTTTTTAAATAAATTTCTATAAAAAAGCTCGCAAAAAACTTTCTATAAAAGAAGATTGCTTTCAAATAAATTTTTATTGGGAAAGTTCTTCTACGTTCTGTAGAAAAAAGTTCTTAAAGAACTTTTTGTAGAAAAATGTTCTTAAAAACTTTCTGTAGAGAAATGTTCATAAAGAAATGGGTGCAGAAAATGTCCTTAAAGAACTTTCTATAGAAAAAAGATTTTAAATCACTTTTTTTATAAAAAACTTTTAAATAACTTTCTTCAGAAAATCTTTTAAAGAACTTTCATATAAACTTTTTCTGTGGAAAAAAGTTCTTACTGAACTTTATATTGAAAAATATTCTTAAATGTCTTTCAACATATAAAAGTTCTCTTTTAAAACAAGTATGTAAGCGTCAGTCGGCTAAACCGACTTATATATACCCTCACTCGCACAGAGCAACACCTATGAGGTCGAATCTAGTATAGAGGAAGACCTCTGAGGTCGACCCTAGAATAGAGCAAGACCTCTGAGGTCGACCCTAGTATAGAGGAAGATTACAAAGGTGAACTCTTATGTAGAGATCTGTCACACCAATACTGGAAAAGTATCACCTAGTCGACCATAATATTCCATAATTGTTCTTATCCTAAACTCATCTGTTCACACAGACAGTCATTTTGGCCGTATATCTCGGTCTGTCTATGCAGTGGAGTCAGCATCTTATTCGGATTACAAATAAAGTCATGCGCGGAGGGTGAGATTAAACTAAGTTTTTTAACTTGGAACTTCAACTAAGTTTTGGGAAAATATTACCATGTGCAAAGTTTGAATTGATTCCTTACTTCCTTTCGAGAGTAATCGTGTACACCAGCCAGACGGACCGACGGACATTGCTCAAACAGTTTAAAAAGCCACGTAACAGATTTGGTCCAAACATACTTAGGGTCTTATGTCACTCCTTCAATCAGTTACACTTTTTGTCTGTCTCAAATGATATATACCCTCCTACTCTGTAGAGTGAGGGTTTCCTTCACACTAGTCCCTCCAATGTACTACGTCCCTATTGCTAGCAAATTTTTGGGCAAACTTTGATTTTTCTTCGAATAATCGAGGTTATTTGAACAGAAATCATAGAATATCGCTCTCGAGCAGCAGTAGGCAGTAGGCGAGATGGCAATAAAGCTGAAAAATATTATCAAGAATCTTAAGTATTCACAGCAATACGTACGGACGTACGTACATATCCCCCGGCATACTTGCTTCATAGTACCCCAGAGGAATTACACAGACACACAGAGAGCACAACAACAAAGTAATCACTTTTACGTATTTATTTCAAGGATTTCTGTACTGCTTACTTTTATTGGTACAGCCACACAGCCAAAAGCGAGGGTGGACCCCCAAGCCCCCAAGTCCATAGTGGCTGCGCACATGTATAAAAGATTCATACGCAATTGAAGTTCAACTGTCTGGGCTGGTATGAGTGTGAGTATGCTGTTGGGCATGTGAACCCAAAAGGCATGATCAGCCTATGCCGTTGTCCGTGTATTGCACATTTATTGTTTTCTTTGTTTTTTTTAGAATTTGAATTATATATTGCAAAGAATACGAAACACGATAACCATTAAGATTCAACTACACTTACCAAGACAAGATCTAAAGCATAAGAATAAATTGATAAATCAGGGAATTACAATTCACTGTCAATGTAGAAGATTTTGTATAGATGGTGTAGTAAGAATCTCCTTATATCGCCAGGTGGGTGCGAAGTTTGCTTATCTGAACTTTTTCTCGCTCCAAGGTACTGATGAAGGGCAAAATGTAACATATACATATGTACATTAGAGTGCCCCAAAAAAATAAAAGTTTTTTCACAATCGCAAATTAAATTTGATTCACTTATATCCACGACAACCCTTGCCGATTTCCACATAAAAATTTCGCTACTTCCAAACTAAGGCGCTCGGAAAAAAATTTCCGAAAGTCAGACAATAAAAAAATTAAAATCAAAAATAAATATTTTAATAATTGAAACAATAAAAATAAGTATTTCCTCATTTTTTGGTGATATAATTGATATATTTATAATAATTGATATATTTATAAAATTTAAATTATTTTCTTGAAAAAAGAAAAGAAATTAAAAAAAAAACATTTCTACATTTTAAGTAATATATTAGAAAAACACTCTGCAATTTGCAGAGTATTTAGAACGTAGAGAAAATATAAAAAAAGCTCCAAAATAATTTTTTGATCGAAAAAGTTGTTTCCACCACTTTAACCTGGCACACCCTAATATACATACATATACATTGAAATAATAGATTTTGTAAGGTGCGCCATATAAGACTTTAATTTCGAACTTGAATTACTTTGACTTTGAAAGGTATAATAACATTCATCATACCCTCCACCGCCAGGATGGGGGTATACTAACCTTGTCATTCCGTTCGTAACACCTTGAAATATCGACCTGAGACCCTATAAAGTATATATATTCTTGATCGTCATAAAATTATAAGATGATCTAGCCATGTCCGTCCGTCTGTTGAAAGCACGCTAGGGCAAAAAAGGGATAAAAATGGTACGTATTAAACCACAACAGCTGGAAACACGAAATTCGGTGTGTACATTCCTCTAATTGAGTAGATACATATTATAAAAGTATTTTTTCCAAATTCGTACTTTTAAGAGGTAAAATGGGAATAGAGGGATAAAAATGGTACCAACCTAACGGCTGCACCTAGAATAATGAAATTTGGTGTATATATTCTTCTGATTGCGTAGACGTATAAAATAAAAGAATTTTTCGAAATTCGTACCTTTAGGGTGTAAAATTGAAAATGGGGATAAAAATAGTACCTACCAAATGACAGCAGCTAGAGTCATGAAATTCGGAGTATACATTCCTCTGACTGCGTAGACACGAAAAATAAAAAGTTTTTTCCAAATTCGTACTTTCAAGGGATTCAATGGGAGCAGAGGGATAAAAATGGTACCAACTAACAGGCTACAGCTAGAATGATGAAATTTTCGAAAGTCGTACTTTTAGGAGTAAAATGCGAAAAAGGGGATAAAAATGGTACCAACAAAATGGCCATAGATAGTATCATGGAATTGGGTATATACATTCCTCTGAGTGCATAGCCACGTAAAATATTTTTTTCCAAATTCGTACTTTATTTTGTTGCTTTTACGACAAAGAATGGTAGAATCATGAAGTTGTCTTATACTACGTAAGTGAGGGATAAGGTATTTTCAAAATGTATACTTTTGAATTTAAAATAGATGGAAATACAAGCAACCAAAGGACTGCAGCTGAAAATACACTCTCTATCCCCCAATATTTAGGGTATTTATGATTGCTGCCTTATATTTACTTTATGAATTGAAGTATTATTTCCATTATATATACATAGTATAAAAATATTGGTAGCCTTGGCTTATTAATTAAATTTCTGATTTTCATACATTTGAAATTTGTTGCGGACATTCCTCTTGTAGCTTGGAAGCACCACAAAGAAAATAAATGTTTTAGCAGGCGAAATAAAATGGATAAAATATGGTACCAATGATACGACAACAGCCAAAATCATGAAATTCGGTGTGTACATCCCTCTAATTGCATAAACACGTAAAATAGAGGGATTTTTTCGAAATTCGTACTTTTAAGGTATATAATTGAAAAAGATGGATAAAAATGGGACCTTCCAAACCGCTGAAGTTGATAACATGAAATTCGGTGTGTATTCGGTGGTCTGACTATGAAGACTCGAAACAAAAAGTTTTTTTCCAAATTTGTACATTTGGGCAGAGAATGGGGCGAATGGGGATATCTTTAAAATTTGTATCAAAATAATGCAGTCACTTTGTCTGTATCTGAAAATGCTTCTCCCTAATGGCGACTGACAATCGCCTTCACTTTCACAATTACAGCATTGTATTTATTTATAGTAGCAGATTTTAAACAGTGCGCATAAGTATACATTATAGTTTGAAATAGTAATCAAATATAGTAATGTGCATAAATATATCACAATTTTCGTAATATGGTTCTGTACTTCTATGTCGATATCCTTTAATCTGCTGGTAATACTGTGGAATGCACTCCGTGGTGGAGGGTATATAAGATTCGGCCCGGCCGAACTTAACGCCTTCTTACTTGTTTGGTGATATATTTTTAAAGTTTCAATTATTTTCTTAAAAAAAGAAGTTAAAAAAAGCTTTTCTACAAAAAACACTCTGAAATTTGCAGAGAATTTAGAACGTAGAGAAAAAATAAAAAAAGCTCCAAAATAATTTTTTGATCAAAAAAGTTGTTCCCACCACTTTAGCCTGGCACCCTCTAATATACATACATATATTTGTAGGGTGCGCCGTTTAAAATTTTAATTTTGAACTACCGATTACTTTGACTTTGAAAGGTATAATAACATTCATTATATCCTCCACCTCCAGGATGGGGTATACTAACTTTGTCATTCCGTTTGTAACACCTTGAAATATCGACCTGAGACCCTATAAAGTATATATATTCCCGATCGTCATAAAATTCTAATATGATCTATCCATATATTGACGTCCGTCTGTTGAAAGCACGCTATCATCTAAACGAAAGGAGCTAGAATTTTCCATAAATGCGTCTTATAGTCGTAGACCGGTTGGGATTGCAACTGCGAAATCGGTCGAGAGGGAAAATTTTTTCGCTCTGAATGATGAAATTCGGTGTGTACATCCCACTAATTGCGACGACACGAAAAATAAAGAGATTTTTAAAGTCGTATTTTTAGGGGCTAAAGTTGGAAAAAGGGGATAAAAAAGGTACCAATTATACGGCCGTAGCTAGAATCATGGAATTCGGTGCATACATTCCTCTGACGAAAGATGAAGACATTTTTCCACATTCGTACTTTTTTACTTATATGGCAAAAATTGGTTGAATCATGAAGTTAGGTTATCTTGCACTGTGTACGTGAGAGATAATGGATTTTCAAAATTATTACCTTTGAAATTAAAGTAGGATGGAAATACAGCCAACTAAACGGATGAGATATTATTTTCATTTATAGTATAAACTTACTGGTTGCTTTGCCTTATATTAAAATTTCATATTTATTTATAAAATTGTTTTTTTTTTCACTATTTTTAATTGTTTTGGTTTGGCTATATGAAAAATATAATATTTTACTGCAATGTTACTGCACTTCTACGAAAATCTACATCCTCTGTGGAATGCAATCCATGGCGGCCCGGCGAACTTAACGCCGTTTTTACTTGTTTTTCTTCATCAAGTCAGCTATTGGGGTCAATACAAAAAATTCGAAAAGTTTGCTTCCAGCATTATAACATGGCACACCCTAATATATACAGTTGAACTTCGATTAACCGTGATGCTCGGGACCGGGCTAATTACGGATAACCGAAAATCACGATTAAAAAAGGTAAAATTTTACATGTATAAATTTTATTATTTTTATTTATTTTTGACAAAAACATGTAAATTTGCGTCTATAAATAACTTGTCATATCTCGAGGAATACATACATGTATTTAAAAAAATCTTTTATGGAAGTCTGTCTTATGCTTTTAGCTTTTGATTGTTCTTCCAACATATGAGTTTGTATGCGATATATTTGCATTTTATCTGGTTCTGAAATACTTGGAATTTAAAGTTTTCTAAAAAACCTAACAAAATACTACTAGCCTCTTTTGCCTGAGCCAATGTAGGCGTTTCGTCCGCATTTCTTCCATCTGATTCCTCGGAATTTGAATCAAGCTCATCTTCTTGGCTTTGGGTAACCATGTCTACGATTTCGTCTGCATTGTAGATCTGTTCAGTTGTAAGTTGTTCGTTTTTAATGACTTCATCCAAGTCGTCCACAAACATCGTAGCAGACTCATAATCAGCACACTCCTTTTCTCCCGTAGATTTCAGTCGACGGATTCCATGACGTTTTTTCAATTTATCCAACCAACCAAATGAATAAGTGCACTCTGAATTCATGTTTAACTTCAAATGGAACATTTTTGCCTTTTCGACAATCATTTCGCCTGAAGTTGAGAAGCAAATTTCAGTTTAAGTTCATACAATATCTCGATTTCAGTTAACTTACCTGAAATTGGAGTTCCCTTAAATCTTTCTTGCCGAAACTATGCATATGTTGCGAAATCAACTTTTGGATTTTTTGATGTCATTAGTGTATATCTGTGTTCAAGGCCAAGCATTGAATCAGTATCGGAGCAAAATTTTAAAATCCGATCTTTGTTTTTTATTAAATCGGATACAGTTTGAATGCCAACTCCATATTTTTCAGACAACATTTAAAAAGGTACTTTACGTCTTGAGTATTCATTAATCAGCTCCATTTTTTCTTTAATTGAAAGAACCTTTCTTGCTCTTTTCGCGGATTTAGTTTTTGACGGTGGCATGATGTAAGGAAAACACGTCTTGACAGATCAAATTTCACCTGATGAATGAATATGAAATTTGATATGAAAATTACACTTTCATGAAAAAGGGGAATCACCGAATTTTAATATGAGAGATGTGTGTGTATTATACGAAAAAAAAAAACAAGCAGTCACATGGACATGTGCATCACGGATAATAGAGGTAAATCACGGTTAATAGAGGTAAAAAATCAACCACTCAGCTTCACGGTTAATAGATAATCACGGTTAATAGAGTCACGGTTAATCGAAGTTCAACTGTATATATACAAACTTTTCGAATTTTTCTATTTATTTTCAGAAGTTTCGTTTTCCACTTGACTTGTATAAATTAGAATGACAATGTTAATAAAGAGTGATTTTTTTGAGGTTAGGATTTTCATGCATTAGTATTTGACAGATCACGTGGGATTTCAGACATGGTGTCAAAGAGAAAGATGCTCAGTATGCTTTGACATTTCATCATGAATAGACTTACTAACGAGCAACGCTTGCAAATCATTGAATTTTATTATCAAAATGCGTGCTCTGTTAAGAAAGTTCATCGCACGCTTCCATTTTATGGTCAGTTTAATCGACCCACTGAAGCGGCTATTCGGGCTATTGTGACTAAATTTCGCACCAAATTTACATTGTTGGACATTAAACCACCAAGACGCTTACGTAGAGTACGAACTGAAGAAAATATCGCAGCTGTATCGGCCAATGTTAATGATGACCATCAATTATCGATTCGTCGCCGTTCGCAGCAATTGGGCCTCTGTTACTCAAAAACGTGGAAATGCCAAAATTGGACTAAGCGGATGGACCACTTGAGGCGCAGCCGCGGTCAACATTTAAATGAAATTATCTTCAAAAAGTAAATGTCATGGACCAATCTAACGTTTCAAATAAAGAACCGATGAGATTTTGCAAATTTTATGCGTTTTTTTTTAAAAAAAAGTTATCAAGTCTTAAAAAATCACCCTTTATATGTAAATTGGAATTATCAAATCAAGTCAACACATTATTTTATCGCAATATTCTATTGTGTGATGAGGCTCATTTTTGGCTCAATGGTTATGTCAACAAGTAAAAATGCAGCATTTGGAGTGAAGATCCATCACCGAGTTATCAAATAACTGCCATTACTTCATTGTTTGATAAGCTTCTTCTTTCAAAAAAGGAGAACGACGAAAACGTTAGCGCCGACGGCGCCTGTGGTCCAGAATCACATTCCATCGGCCGAAATTCAATAAATTTTGTTCTTGAGGACATTTTGGAGTTTTGAAAAAAGAGGTATTCTAAAAATTAGGCCATAGGTGACTACTTTTCATAGTTTTCGATCGATTTTAAAGAAAAGTAACCATTTTTTGTTTTTGTGGAACTATTTCTCATGCATTTTAAAAGGTCAAACAATCAAATTGTTTATGACGGCAAAACTAATAATTTAATTTCTTATCACAATTAGTTTGTTATTATGAGATCTGAAATGTATTATTATTTTTGATTTTACATAAATGATGATAATAATCAATACACGATTTAACGAACATGACTGATAATCAATTGATCGTTAAATCGGGAAACCACTGCACCATTTTTGAAAATATAAATTTATAAATACATATTTAGAAAGTTTGATGCGTTCCCCGTTTTTGCAGGGTACTTTAATTTTTTAGATTTATTTCATGGACCAAGATTATCGAGCAATTTCCAATTTATGAAACAGTCTCTTATACCACTTGCCCTGTCTCTGCCTTTTTAATAAATCAAACCTGTGCGGCCACTTATCCAGGGATTTGCTAAAGGACACTCTGAATAACAAAATGGTGTTTAACAAAATCCTCATGGCATCATAATGAACTGTGGCTATAGCCATGTTTGCAGCTAACCTTGGTTAGTTGTATATATATATATATGTATTTATTTGTATATATATATTATACATAAGTACAGTTTGCTCCATGGATCATACATGCCCTCTGCGGTGTGGTGCGTAAAAAGGTTAAGTTAAGGTGAATCTTTTGTAAACATGCCTTTCTTAACAATTTAAATAAATTACTGTTATTTACACCCAAATAATATATATATATATACCTATATAAATATCAATTCAGGCATAAAAATCTGCTACAGCTTTGCCACCATCCAGGCCATCCCTCCAGGCCAGGCCATTGGATACGTTTAGTCCTTTCTACATTTGCCAGTTGTTAAGAACGTTTGTTTTTCGTTGGTTGCCTTTTATTTCTTCTTCGTTTTGACAATTTGTATTAAACGTAAAACAGCTTAGATGGCGGAGGATTTCTGGCCTAAGACATTGAGTGGCATGAGTGGTAGAAAGGCTGACATTCCGTCTCACCCCAAATCTGGCTAAGGTTGGAGGAAAGATAAAATTAAGTTTCGTTTTTCATCTGCAGTCCCGTAAGCTAACGAAAATAAGATTTTTATTTAAATATATATGTACATACATACATATGTATGTATGTATTTATGTAATGTACGTACATACGTTTTGTTTGTTGTCTGTGGCATATTTTTTATTTGTCTTATTAAATATGTAAAAATATATATATAATGTTATTACACCTTGTGCAATTTACAAGTAAATTAAAATTACACCAAAATCTACGACAGGACATTTTTATGGTGGCCATCACCACTGCCGACTGCCGGCATTTCAAGTGCCGCGTGGAGCCCACAAACTCAAAGTCTCCTTCAGCAAGGTTAACATCGAGCAGCAGCATCCTACATTCCGACCAAACGCCCACAAGCCACCTACATACCAGCTCATGCATCCTACACTAGCCTAGCCTTCACAACAAGTGTGGCAAATACAAATAAACATGTCTACACATTCACACAATTCGGCGGCAAGGTGGCAGCAGCAACAACAACAAACCGCCATACGCCTGCATCTTGATTTGCCTTGTATTTCGTATTTCAATATGAATGAAGCGAAGAGCTGAGCCGAGCCGAGAAAACAAACGACAATTGCCAACGAGTCCTTGACAGTTAAAATACTCAGACACATACACACCCACCCTCACAAACAAACAAGCATTGCAATACATATGTACTCGTACATTTCCAACGAGCAAAACCTATCACCGACTTCGACATCGACACCATCACCATCACCAACATCCTTCCGGTGTGCCCGCAGCACAACCTTTGCTCAAGTGGCAGAAGAATGCCAAGCTCCACGAGTCATTTTGCCACCCCATCCCCTTCCTCTTCAGAGAAAACTTGGCCAACCGATCACCCACTCACCCGCAACATCTTGGCTTGTGGCTGTTGTTGATACATGAATGGCAATGGCAAATCATCAACGTGGCCAGCTCTGTGTGACTCTGGGTTGATTGCTTATTTCCACGTGCCACATACTTTTGGGATTAATTCTGTTGTTGCTTCTGCTGTTGCCATCAACAGCAACTGTTGTTTTGTTTAGAGAGTTCGGAAAATTTCCTGGGCAAATACTCAAATGTCTTTGAGAGTTGAGGCCTGTCAAAAAAGGATGTGATAAAAAAGTGTTGGCCTATGAAAACACTCTTCAGCCAGAAGAAGTTGGGCTAAGACAATTGTTTCTGTAGCAGAAGTGGCTGAGAAAAATATTTAGAAATGCTGGGAAAGCTCCTTTGGGCAATTGCCATAAGGTAAACAAATTCATAAAACACATTAAAGGTATCTTATCCTATATGGCACATCTAACCACGTTAAAGAATCTGAACTTAGTAGAGGTCGTTTGCAAAAAACGTATTTCGTTTAGTCCAAATAAAAATATGTAACGTCTATTTAATGTTTATTCTTTGAACGAACTTTAGTTTAGTCCAAATTTGGTAGGTTATGTTCAGGTAGCTGTCAGAAAGTAAGTTCTTAGACCAGAAAATATTCATCTAGGGTTACTATACGTCCTCCTTTTGGAGGACATGTCCTCCATCTTAGCCTTGCTTTCCATTTGTGACAAATATAAAACGCCCTGCCGAACTTAATATACCCTCCACCGTGGATTACATTCCACAAAGGCTGCCGATTTTCGAAGAAGTGTCAACATTATAGGAAAATTCACTTTGCCTTTTTTGCTAATTTTGCGTTTTGCTGAAGACTTCAGCACAACCTTTGGTATTGGACCAATATAAATGACAACACATACAACATAACAGACCAACAATACATACAAACAACAACAATACACACGAGGTACAGCGAAGACGGGACATACCGTACAACAACAACCTTTGCATTGTTGCGAGCGATGCGAGCACATGCATAACATTGAATTGGCAAAGTGAGATTTTTAGTGTGTCGACTTAGTTCGACTTTATCAGCGCTTCTCATTTGTCATATGTGACCGCTAGTACTAACATGAACCCTGATTTAAGTCAAAGACATACATTCGTTGCGAAAGTTCTGACGAGATGGGGTAGCGCCCATCGAAACTGCGCAGTCAACTTTTAGCTGCAACAATAAAGGTCTCACTTTGCCTTTTTTGCTAATTTTGGGTTCTGCTGAAGACTTCAGCACAACCTTTGGTCTTGTACCAAAATAAATGACAACACATTATAGGAAAATGTTATTTTTTATATATAGCCAAATCAAAACAAATAATAATATTGAAAAAATAATTCTATAAATAAATATAAAATTTCAATTAAGGCAAGACTACCAGTATGTTTATCGAAATAATACTTCAAGTCAATTCAAAATTAAATACAAGGAAGTCATCTTCCAAAAAGCTTAAATACCCTAAATATGGGGGTATAGTGGGTGCGTTTTTCAGCTACATCAGTTTGGTTGATTGAATTTCCAATCTTTTTTAATTCCAAAAGTACAAATTTTGAAAATACATTATCTCTCACGTACACAGTGCAAGATAACCTAACTTCATGATACTACCCATTTTTGCCGTAAAAGTAATAAAGCACGAATTTTTTAAAATATTCCTATTTTGCGCGTCTATGCACACCGGTTTTTATGATTCTATCAGCGGCCATTTGGTTCATTATTCTAGTTGTAGCCCTTTGTTCCCATTTTATCCCTTTGAAAGAATGACATTTGGAAGAATATTTTTATTTTGCGTATCTATGTAGTCAGAGGAATGTATACACCGAATTTCATTATTGTAAGTGTACTTTTTTTATCCCTCTATGCCCCTTAAAATGCCTCTTAAAAGTACCAGTATGGAAAAATCCTTTTGAAAAATCTTTCTATTTTACGCGTCTATGCAATCATAGAAATTATGCACCGAATTTCATGATTCTATTCGCGGCCTTTTATATGAAACAATTTTTATCCCTATTTTCTACTTTTGTGAGGAAGGAAAAAATGTTGTTGATGTTCCCGACTAAAATGAAAGATTGGTTTGTTTTATGTGTTCTCCCAAAATATTTCGCGCATATCATTGTCCATTCGTGAGTTGGACGCGTTCAAAATAACCTCAATAAATCAGGTTTCTTCAATAAAATTCAACATGAGAATGGTATTGAGAAAACAAACCGCTAGAAATTAAAATCCGACCCGAGCATTATTAAACCATATTGAAAACTTGCAAAATGACCCAATATAAAGGACAGATTTATACTATTTTAGTGCAATTTTTAATACATTTTTTATAAAACCCGCAATAACTTCCACATTTTTAGTTCGATTTATGTTTTTAGGGGCTCGTTGGAGAGGTATTGATAACCAATTGCAATATTTAGAATTTGCTAACCCATTAAGGGCCGGAAATTTTTTTCTTACTGTTAATACTCAGTGGGTTAAATGTGAAGTAAAAACTGAAATATGGGGTTACTTGCATCGTAAACACATTCTAGTCTTATATAAACCTAATTTTTGGAAAGAAATGCAATTTTTCAAATGTTCTCCCTTAAAAAATAAAACATGAATAATCTACATAAACTTTATAAAGGGGAAAATTGAAATGGTTGTTAATGCTAAATTAACATAGATAGACGCATGAAATTAAAAGTGTATTTAGCAGATTCTCTTCTCTTTCATTTGATACACATATCGCCATTGTATGATACGCCAAGGTACCAAACTAAATTATTGAAACATTTACATCCTTTGGAAATTAAAAGACAAACGACCACGAAATAAAAAACTGAGTATGAGTTTTCCTATTAGTGACCTATAGTTTCACTTCTATATAATGTCGTTCTTGGGAGGGAAATCATGTCGCACGGTTTTATTGTAACATCTTATGTGAAGTTTTCTCCCAATTTATGCATTGAAAGACCAAAATTTTAGATGTTAATTTTCAAAAAGTAGCTTTTTGTAAGACTAGAATGTGTTTACGATGCAAATAACCCCATATTTCAGTTTTTACATCACATTTAACCCACTGAGAACCAACAGTAAGAAAAAATTGTCGGCCCTTAATGGGTTAGGAAGTTCTAAAAATTGGAATTGGTCATCAATACCTCTTCAACGATACAACAAAAACAGAAATCGAACTAAAAATATGGAAGTTATTGCGGTTTTTAAAAAATATAAACAAAAATTGCACAAAAATGTTAAAATTCTACCCTTTATTCTTGATTAAAATGCAATTTTTTGATATGTTTTGTTTATGATAAGGCTCCGACCAGATTTTAATTTCTAGCAGGTTTTTTCTAAATACACCTGGTTTATAGAGGTTATTTTGAACGCGTCCAGCTCACGAACGGACAATGATAAAAGCGAAATATTTTGGGAGAACACATAAAACAAACTAATTTTTCATTTTAGTCGGGAACATCCACTACTTTTATTTTGAAGCCTTTCTAATGTACATGTTGGTACCATTTTCATCCCTATGTTCCCATTTTATCCCCTGAAATTTGGAAAAATCTTTTTATTTTGCGTATCTATGCAGTCACAAGAATTTACTATTTCCCCCCTGTGTCCATTTTACCCCTTACAAATAAGAACGCGTATTCCATATTCAAAAATAAATGCTGAAATATTCTCAATATTAAGGGTTATTGGGGGTATTTTCAGTCCTTGTGAGGGAAAATTTGTTACCTCTGGACCGATTTTGTCCACTTTCAATGCCAACCGACCTACAACTAAAATACTAATTTATGCCAAATTTGGACGTCCTAGCTCGTTTCGTTTAGAAGCTACCGTGCTTTCAACGGACGGACGGACATGGCTAGAGCATCTTAGAATTTTATAACGATCAAGAATATATATACTTTATAGTGTCCCAGTGTCGATATTTCCAATAAACCCACGGCACAGGGTCTTTGGTAAGCACTTACTACACGACATTGACGAGATATTGGAAATCGATATTAGAGATCTCTTCTCCGCGTATACAAGTTTAATTTTCTCTGAACGGTAGTACACCAAACAAAGAATCAGTACAGAAGAACCACCGCTGTGAATGAGCAAGTTTTTGTATAGCAAATTTTAATTTGAGTAGTAGTCGAGTTGGTACCTTGCTCGTCCATCAGGGATTGTGGGTTCGATTCCCACACGAGGCTACGATCTGTCGCTGCGAATACCTTAGTATAGTGGTCTTTGTCCATGGAACCGCAATTATAATACAAATTAACTTTGTACTTTTAATTGAAACAACACTCATGGGATGTTCCATGTAGTGCATTACAAATTGGAAGGAGGATATAGGAGAGGATAGCGTTTATTGGGAACTCTTAAGTACTTCTGAATGTTATAATGGGCGGGTAAAATATCAGAAAGACATTCCACATTTTTATTTTCATCATTTTTATTACTACTATTTTATTATTATTATTTCCTTTCGGTCGATCGTATAAGGATAAAAGGGCCATTACAAATTGCTTGCAATTGGATCAGCCTACATCAAGTATCTTTACTTCGGTCCAGCTTCCTTTTCGATTTGACTTCGCTATGTGGACAAGGTCAGGTAACCTTCCACACAACCGCTGTCTTGATTATATCGCCATCGAGTGTATGTATTTCCGGGTGTATCAAATCTATTCCCATTTTCTTTGGTGAATCTTCGTTTTTGTGGGAATTTGATGTGTTAATTGCCAGAGTATTTGTTGCGAAATAGTATTTGGGCAAAATAGTTTTAATATTCATCGAAGGCATCGGTTTGAGAAAAACTGAATGACGTTAATATCTGCGAAGGCAAAAAAAGAATTTATTCTATAATGTGTAGTACGGCGAGAACAAACAGGAACGAGTATCTTGCCTCTGCTTAACGTCCTCATTTCGGGAATTAAACCACACATGTAAAGAGTGATTTTTTTGAGGTTAGGATTTTCATGCATTAGTATTTGACAGATCACGTGGGATTTCAGACATGGTGTCAAAGAGAAAGATGCTCAGTATGCTTTGACATTTCATCATGAATCGTCTTACAAACGAACAACGCTTGCAAATTATTGAATTTTATTATCAAAATGCGTGCTCTGTTAAGAAAGTTCATTGCGCGCTTCCATTTTATGGTCAGTTTAATCGACCCACTGAAGCGGCTATTCGGGCTATTGTGACTAAATTTCGCACCAAATTTACATTGGTGGACATTAAACCACCAACACGCTTACGTAGAGTGCGAACTGAAGAAAATATCGCAGCTGTATCGGCCAGTGTTAATGATGACCACCAATTTTCGATTCGTCGCCGTTCGCACCAATTGGGTCTCTGTTACTCAAAAACGTGGAAATGCCAAAATTGGACTAAGCGGATGGACCACCTAAGACGCAGCCGCGGTCAACATTTAAATGAAATTATCTTCAAAAAGTAAATGTCATGGACCAATCTAACGTTTCAAATAAAGAACCGATGAGATTTTGCAAATTTTATGCGTTTTTTTTAAAAAAAAGTTATCAAGCTCTTAAAAAATCACCCTTTATATCCGAAAACCAAACACTATGACACACATCCCACAATGCAACGAAGTTCAAGAAAGACAGAATTGGATGTGTTACTGTCAGGTATCATCGTCATCGCTTTAGACACGGTCAAGTAGCTTCAAGCATATTCTTGAAGTTCCTATCCATATTCAATTTCCAGTAGTGTAGTGTATTCCATCTATAGTAGTGTAGATATCGAGAAGATCGATGCAAATTTAGCCTAGACTCTTTATTGCTTCATTGGATACATCAAATCAATATTTTTCTCACTGAACATTATTATTGCCTATTCATTAAGAGCGTCTGATAGCTCGATAACCATATCGTTCATGGAAATTTATGACACAGATCAGTGAATCATTTCTGAGACAACAAGGATCATTTACTCTTACGTTCCAGTAGATCTTGAAAAAGAGTCTCATCTATCAGCTGCGTTTTGTCTTCCACTGCTTGAGGACTTAGTCTATGATAGTTCAGTAGATCTTGAACAAGTGTCTCATATATCAGCTGCTTTTTGTCTTCAATCTCTTGAAGACTTCGTCTGTGGTCGAATAAATATGAATGAAAAGACACTGTCATCGGCGAATAAATAGACTAATGAATAGAAAATAAAAAAAGAAAAGGAGAAATGGCACGGTCCTGTGGCACGCCTGCGGTCAACCTATGATTGCTAAATTCCGCTGATTTAAAGCAAAAATTCCGTATTTATGCTGGGGAGCAACGAAAAAATATATATTATCTGTTATATGTTTCTGCAGAAATATATATGCAGTTGATTTTCGTAAGAAGAATAGACCAGAAAAGCCAGTGCTATATGAACTTTATTAAAACGTTTGCTACAAATGAAAACAATCTGTAAGAAATGCCTTTCGGTTATATAAAAATGACAGGATGTTGCATTAAAATCGTATATATAATATTTAGTGTTCAAAGAGAGAGAAAGAAGTATGAGTCAGAAACGACAGTGCCATATAGACTTTACCAAAACGTTTGCCACAAAAGAAAACAAGCTTTGTCATAGTCTTCGGGTTTTGTAAATCCGTTATGAGAAAATTAATAGTATTTCGCCAAAATTCGATATAAAGTAAATATGTGGTGTGAGCGGATGTGAAGAATTGTGCCCGGCTTGTTGAAGAAGTATTGTCACATTATTACCACAAATTAGTTTCTTAAATTTTTCCCTCAATTTAAATACGCATTGTCAAAACTTAACGGGAAAAAATCCAATTACCAAATATCACCCATCCTTGGGAGATGGCAGGCAGTAGATGTAGGTAGGTGTGTGTGTGGTACTCTGCGATAAGTGTGGCGTATTGTGCCGAGAATTTTTGTTATTTCAAGGACACTTCAACACAATATTTGACGCACTTACAACCCAAATACTACGCACTTCACAAACGTGTCAAACATTTACGAAACAAGAAAGCCAACAACAACAACAACGTCAGGACAGGAGGAGCGCTCACAAAAGGTTTGGCATATGAAAAGCCCATAATAAATTATATAAAAACAAAAACCATTTACAGAATCATCATCATCGTCGTCGCCGTCCTTTATGCCCCAACGTCGAAGCCAAGCCAGGCCAAGCAGATTCGCTGGAAATAATCTAACATTCAAAGGACATTTGTGTGTATGTTGGCTCATATTAACGTCTAAACAAACCCAAGCGCCCAAGTTCCCAGAAATTATTTTCAAATCGCACCAAATGGTATAAATGAAAAACTCGGCACAAGAACACACACATACTTCTACAAAAACATAAAACGCACACAAATTGAATTTGATTTTCCTGGTGGCAAACACGAGCACCAAACAACACTTTTCACAGCAACAACAAAAAATGCTCAACAAGTCACCCCTTGGAAAATTCCCTGCAAACCTAATCGGTTGCTGTATTCAGTATATGGATATACATATGTATGTATGTATGTATGTACTCTGTGTGTATGCAAGCTGCTAAACATCCATCCAACATATAGTGGGAGTACCACCAAGCTTGCTCCCAAGTCCATAAGACGCAATTGTATTGCGAGCCCATGGCGAAGAAGGAATGAATGAAAGAAAACCGAACAAACAGAAAAAAAGAAAATAAAACAAATATTGTTCGAAACAAATTATACATCTGTTCGCATTGCTTACACGCGCGCAAGAAATCCATGTCATTTGCAGGAGCAGTTGAAAAACGCACACAATAGCAACAGAGTCACGGCTACGACTGGAGATGGATGCGCTGGCACACGTACAGAGGCCATACCATTTGAGCCAAAATATTTTGGTGGAAGTGAAACTCCTCGACATGAGTCGGACTTAACATAATGAAATTGAATCATAGGTGGAGCAAAAACATTGAGCAGAAAGGCTTTAAGGGCGTATCTATAGGGTGGGCGATTTAAAATTTTAAGTACCAATTACTTTGTCTTTGAAAGGTAGAATAACATTGATATTTATTTTCAGAAAATTACTTGGAAATTTTCCGAGAAGAGATCGGCCTTCAGTTCAGCCTTCATGAAGCTCATTTTCATCTCGGTGGCTATGTCAATAAGCAAAATTGCCGCATATAGGGTTCAGAGAACCCACACGTGACTATTGATAATTAAAATTCATTCTGTAATTTATGTTTCAGATTTATGTTTGACATTTGCAAAATTGGACGCTATATGCTCTAACAAAATTGGGAAATACTAAAAATTTACTTCCAAAGTAGCGAGTTTTTAGTGCAAACTGTAAGAAAATTACGTGTAAAATTTCCGAGAAGAGATCGGCCTGCAGTTCAACCTTCATGAAGCTCATTTTCATCTCGGTGGCTATGTCAATAAAAAATTGCCGTATATGGGGTTCTAAGAACCCGCACGTGACTATTGAGAAGCCAATGCATCCACAATGAGTCATTGTTGTGTGTGGATTTTGGGCTTTACTTAAAAATTGGGTTGATCGGATGAGCTACTGCCGAACCAGTCGTGGTAGTCATATGCATGATACTAGCATTACCCGTTGCTTCGCACGCGAAAAAGCCTGTTAGTTTTATCCGTCTCTGTTTTTATATAGTATTTATTCGATTTTCTTTTGGTGAATATAGATAAATCTAAAATATAGCTAGCACTCATATACAGCCAAAGGAATGCGCTTGTCGATGTGGACTATTTTAGCTGAACTTCCTTCGTATGTATAATTTTTATCATTTTCGCAGAACCTTTTGTATCCTCGATCTCATGTTTCTAGATGCAGCCGCTTTATACATTTTTGCACCTCTTGCCCAAAAAGTACACATTTTGAAAAATCACCATGTTGATAACATGTGTTTTTGCTTCTCCTAAAAACATGTACTTTATTCGGTAACACGTTTATCCCTTGTCGTTCCGTTAAAGTGCTGTACACCATCTTTATCCCTTTTTGTCCCGCGCACCCCCTAAAAGGTACAAATTTCGAAAAATTCAATTTTACTACGATTCTAGCTGTAATACTGTAGCAGGTACCATTTGTATCCCTTTTTTCCCGCGCATCCCTTACATGTACAAATTTCGAAAAATCAATTTATTTAGATGTCCTTCTAAGTTGTCAGAGGAATTTTCACACCAAATTTAACGAATATAGCTGCAATACTTATATTGGTACCAGTTTTGTCCCGCGCATCCCCTAAAAAGTACAAATTTCGAATAATCCAATTTTACTGCGCTTTTACAAAGGAATTTACATACCAAATTTCACGATTCTAGCTGTAATACTATAGTTAGTACCATTTTTATCCCTTTTTGACCGGCTCACCCTCTTAAATGTACAAATTTGGAAAAATCCATTTATATTGCACGTCCAGGTGATCGGAGGTCCGCTCACCCTTATAAGTACAAATTTCGAAAAATCCATTTATATTGCAAGTCTACGTTGTCAGAGAAATGTAGATACCGATTTTCACAAATATACCTGCAATACTTAAATTGCTACCATTTTTATCCCTTTTTGTCTCTTTCCTCCCTTAAAAGTACAAATTTCGAAAAATCCCTTTTTGTAGCTTGTCTGCATGGTCATTGCAAGGAACACACCGAATATCATGTTTCTAGCTACTGCCGTTTAATCAGGGGGAAGGTTCGAGGTTTATCCCTTTTTGTACCATTTTTCCCCCTAAAAGCACGAATTTCGTAAAACGCTTTCTTAGTCGACGTCTGCGTCGTATTTGGGAACTACCCTGAAAATTGCATGACCCTGGATTTAGCCGTTTTGTCTTGTATATATGGGCATCTCCCAGTGGCCCGGACGCGACATTCGCACGCCTTAAACTACTCCAAAAACAAGAAAGATACTGAAAATGTCGATCAGCCTTTTTAGTGTTCTAAAGCTCTTAAAGAGTACTACATTTTAAAAATATATCGTCAGGATTTAGTACAAATTAGTAAAAAATTAAAAACAATTTTACAAAAACCAGAAGTACTTTTTTGAGAACTTTGTTTTTCCATATACATGTAAATGAAGGTCAGAGGATATTTTTTTTTCGTAGATTTATGAAATATGAAAATTATCTATTTTTTTAATTAGGTACAGCAGAACTACGGACGGTACAAATATATCCACTCGTAGCAAAAAATAGTAATTTTCGTTATAACACTTCAACTTTTAATAAAAATAAGAGAGAACAAGTTAACTTCAAGTTTCATAATAAAAGAAGTTGTCGAAATATGGAAAAAATAAAGTTAAGGTCTGATTTCATTTTTTTGGTAGACCTTTTTTGGGAGATGTCCATATATAGATTGTGTTCCATTATTAAATGATGAAGTTGAACTTTTCCAATAAAACCAGAAATTTGAGAAAATAATCAGTACTTTTTTATACCCGATTCTAATTTGAAGTTTTAAATGGCCCACCCATATCCTATATCCTATATCCTATATCCTATATCCTATATCCTATATCCTATATCCTATATCCTATATCCTATATCCTATATCCTATATCCTATATCCTATATCCTATATCCTATATCCTATATCCTATATCCTATATCCTATATCCTATATCCTATATCCTATATCCTATATCCTATATCCTATATCCTATATCCTATATCCTATATCCTATATCCTATATCCTATATCCTATATCCTATATCCTATATCCTATATCCTATATCCTATATCCTATATCCTATATCCTATATCCTATATCCTATATCCTATATCCTATATCCTATATCCTATATCCTATATCCTATATCCTATATCCTATATCCTATATCCTATATCCTATATCCTATATCCTATATCCTATATCCTATATCCTATATCCTATATCCTATATCCTATATCCTATATCCTATATCCTATATCCTATATCCTATATCCTATATCCTATATCCTATATCCTATATCCTATATCCTATATCCTATATCCTATATCCTATATCCTATATCCTATATCCTATATCCTATATCCTATATCCTATATCCTATATCCTATATCCTATATCCTATATCCTATATCCTATATCCTATATCCTATATCCTATATCCTATATCCTATATCCTATATCCTATATCCTATATCCTATATCCTATATCCTATATCCTATATCCTATATCCTATATCCTATATCCTATATCCTATATCCTATATCCTATATCCTATATCCTATATCCTATATCCTATATCCTATATCCTATATCCTATATCCTATATCCTATATCCTATATCCTATATCCTATATCCTATATCCTATATCCTATATCCTATATCCTATATCCTATATCCTATATCCTATATCCTATATCCTATATCCTATATCCTATATCCTATATCCTATATCCTATATCCTATATCCTATATCCTATATCCTATATCCTATATCCTATATCCTATATCCTATATCCTATATCCTATATCCTATATCCTATATCCTATATCCTATATCCTATATCCTATATCCTATATCCTATATCCTATATCCTATATCCTATATCCTATATCCTATATCCTATATCCTATATCCTATATCCTATATCCTATATCCTATATCCTATATCCTATATCCTATATCCTATATCCTATATCCTATATCCTATATCCTATATCCTATATCCTATATCCTATATCCTATATCCTATATCCTATATCCTATATCCTATATCCTATATCCTATATCCTATATCCTATATCCTATATCCTATATCCTATATCCTATATCCTATATCCTATATCCTATATCCTATATCCTATATCCTATATCCTATATCCTATATCCTATATCCTATATCCTATATCCTATATCCTATATCCTATATCCTATATCCTATATCCTATATCCTATATCCTATATCCTATATCCTATATCCTATATCCTATATCCTATATCCTATATCCTATATCCTATATCCTATATCCTATATCCTATATCCTATATCCTATATCCTATATCCTATATCCTATATCCTATATCCTATATCCTATATCCTATATCCTATATCCTATATCCTATATCCTATATCCTATATCCTATATCCTATATCCTATATCCTATATCCTATATCCTATATCCTATATCCTATATCCTATATCCTATATCCTATATCCTATATCCTATATCCTATATCCTATATCCTATATCCTATATCCTATATCCTATATCCTATATCCTATATCCTATATCCTATATCCTATATCCTATATCCTATATCCTATATCCTATATCCTATATCCTATATCCTATATCCTATATCCTATATCCTATATCCTATATCCTATATCCTATATCCTATATCCTATATCCTATATCCTATATCCTATATCCTATATCCTATATCCTATATCCTATATCCTATATCCTATATCCTATATCCTATATCCTATATCCTATATCCTATATCCTATATCCTATATCCTATATCCTATATCCTATATCCTATATCCTATATCCTATATCCTATATCCTATATCCTATATCCTATATCCTATATCCTATATCCTATATCCTATATCCTATATCCTATATCCTATATCCTATATCCTATATCCTATATCCTATATCCTATATCCTATATCCTATATCCTATATCCTATATCCTATATCCTATATCCTATATCCTATATCCTATATCCTATATCCTATATCCTATATCCTATATCCTATATCCTATATCCTATATCCTATATCCTATATCCTATATCCTATATCCTATATCCTATATCCTATATCCTATACCCTATATCCTATCTAACATCTATCTCTCATATACAATCTCCCTCACCCATCCCCATATACAACCTTTCGTCTCCCATCAACACTCTACCATCTCCCACCTACAATCTTCCACCTCCTATGTCTCATCTACCATCTCCCACCTCTCATCTACCATCTATCGTATCAGCAATATAAAATTTCCAGTCTGCCTTTTCCATTTCTCATATATAATCTACCATTCACCATCTACAATCTACCATCTCTCATTTACCATCTATCGTATCCACAATATACCATTTCCAGTCTGTCTCTTCCATCTCCTATATATATTCTATCATTCACCATTCACCATCTACAATCTACCATCACCTATCTCTTATCTTCTATCTATCATCTACCATCTCCCAACTATTAACTACCATATATAATCTCCTATCCCCACATTCATCTAATATCTAATTATTATGCTTTCAATACCTGTCTATTCATCCCTTCAAAAAAGGAAGTCATATTCTATATAACCTACCTTCCGCTGCCGATTTCTCTTCCTAGAAACTGCATCCTTATAAATGGGAATACTTTCTTCCATCTTACTTCATCTGCTATCTCTTCTCGTAGAAGGGAAGTCTGAATGAAGGAAGTGGTAGATTAGCAGATTTTGAATTGGAAGGGAGGCTGAATGTGTACCGGATATTTAATATCCGCCTTATCCCATCTCCCATAAAGAATATTAATTTAGCAGAGAAGCGATATATAATATGATTTCCCCTTTAAGGCCTGTCTATCCTTCCCATCTAAAAAGCGAAGTCCATTTCAAAAATTGTCTATTTTTTCCCTTTTGTCCAAAGGAAAGACCATATAAGTGGAAGACATCAAAGATCTTCTAAAATAATCAAAAATAGGGTCTGCTGTAGGCCTCCTTGCAGAAGAGTAAAAAGTCCATCTGTATGTAGAACTTCTATTCTATGAGAAGGTTTGCTGATATCTGGACGTTGAAGTGGCAGGCAGGCCGGAATGTGTATCGGATATTGGGCAAGGAAAAAGAAGGTCTCCTGAAATATATCCTTTTGAAAGGCCTCGTCAATTTCGCCGCCGCTCTGTGAACACCTACATATAAAGCTCCCTATTGTTAAATTGCACAGAAACTGAATCCCCCGCCATGGCTCTTTATATTTTGTAAAAATGTCACTTGTCATTAAGTGTTCAAATTTCATTGTCGAAATTTTCCATTAAAACTAAATATATCAATTTAACTTAAAACCTCTCTACTCCACGACCATATGACCCTTAGGTCATGTTTTTTTTTTCATAATACATTAATTGTCCGTTTTGAGAAACACAAAAGCGTGATGGAAAGAGGAAGAGATGGAGAGATGGATTGCGCAGGCCTTCTTCCCAAACAATAGCATATTGTGTTAATATACCGGTTATATAAGCTAATGCCGGCAAGAATAAAGTATTAACATAAAACGAAAAAATATAATAATAACGCTTAAATATCGCATACTAAGGATTTTCCTCCTTGTAATGAGTAGGATTCCGAAACACAAGAAAAAAACCCGAACAGCGAATCTATATAAAGGGATGTAGCTGCGGGAAAGACGAATGTCACATAGCACCTACTGAGATGTGATGCTTTGTGACATTCGACTTCCATGGACGATCGCTCTTCTTCAGGTACTATTTATGATTCAGGCGTAGTGCAGATGCTCGCCTGTTCTTTTGAGGCTATGTATGGACATAATTAGCCTCTGAGATGGTTATTGCTTGAAGTATACAAATTATATACCCTCTGCTCCAATTGTATACCTTCTGACCACAATCGCCTGTAGAGCATCAAAAGTATGCTCTGAAATATAAAAGTTTGAATTGCCCTGACTCTCCTCCCCAATTCATTATTTCAAGTTTCCTTTGAAGTCATATCATTCTTTGTGATGAACTAACAATGCCACCCATTTGATAGTGTAGAGTGTATAATAAAGCCCAGTTGAGAAGAAATGAATGAAATGAAAATCCCATTAATGGCAATTAACAAAACACAATGTTGGCTCCGTCAAAAACAAAAATTTTGCGTAGTGACATTAAAATTAAATATGTCGGCGAAAGAACTTTAGGCGCGTTTAACAGCTAAAGCTGTCGAGGTAGAGGAAAATGACGACGACGACGACGTTGAGGAGGAGGAAAACACACGCCATGGTCTCAGCACAAAAGTGCCAGAGGACGCCACAAAAAAGCTTTCAAGGACACATTCAGCATAAATTGTTATTTATGTACGACCAAATTACAACAAACTTTTCGCATTAATATTGCTGCTGCTGCTAAGGCTGCGACGGCGACTGAGGCAGCAAAAGCGGCGACCAACGACGGTAGCGGCAACAGCAGAAAGTTCCCAAGTAGGCGCTTTCTCGGAGAAGTTTGGCGGAGGGTGGTGGTAGGTGGGTGGGCTGGTTTAGTTTGGGTGTTAATGTTATCTCAATATGCTTCGTGTTCCGACGTACTGACTGACGTACGCTCGCAAAAATTCGCATATGTAGTTTCAGGGTTAATGACCAGATAGTTGCTAGTTTTCTATACACACACAGTAAACTGCCAGGGCGAATGTGTTAGAGTGTTAGTAAGCAAACATAAAAAAATTGGCATGCAAGTAAGCGAGATAGAGAACAAGTGTGGGAGAGAGATAGCGAAACTGTGAGACAAAGCCCCCGCAAACCGTATACTAGTGGGGACACTGAGGGGTGAAGCATGGGGCGCGTAAGGTCTTTGGAGGCCAACTGCGAAAAAACAGCAAACATTTGAATTGAAAGAAATTTACGCATGTTTTTCCATTCTTTCTCTTATCACTTACTACAAACATACCTTCGTTTCTCCGGATTATATGTGTGTACATACATATAATACACTTCTTGGGGAATGGGTGGGATGAGGAAAGGAAAGGCGGTTACGTTTGGCGAATTACCCACTCATGTGTGTGTACGCTTGACATACGCCAGCTATAGAGTGCGTGTGCTACAGCTAGAAAAACAAAATGAGAGTTTTTGGAAAAGTTTCGTGTTGGGGTTTATTACTTAGACCGCACGTATTCCATGTGTTATGTTGGCATTCGCTCCTTCTCAAGGTTAATCAATCCTTGATTCAACTTCGATGTCGCCTCGTCTAATCAATATTTAACGACTTTCGTGTTGGAGCATTGTCATCCATCATCATTTGCATCATTTTGATGCCTCTATATATGTCGATGTCGGCGTATATCTCATTAGCTGATGGTTCAACAAAACTATAGTCGCAACGATATTGCTCTCAGACATTCCTCAGACATAGCTCCATACATTGCGGACCATATATAAGAGTGATTAGTTTAAGTTCTTCAAGAAAATATTTGCAGCTTATGCAGCTTGAAGACTGACATTAACCATTTGATCTTGGATATTCTCCTGGGCATGCAAGATAATTTTGCTTCTATGCTGATACAGACTCTAAACTTCTTCAAAAAATATATAATCAATACGGGTCCTACAACACGTCCTTCCTCGATGATTTTTTGCATGTTTGACACAGCTCTCATTTGTTTCTGATTTGCAACTAGTTCCTTAAATCAAGGCAAAATTACCAATTGTTTTGTGTGAATTTCGAGAACAAAAGGCAATCGAGAAAAAAACTAACCGTAGCAGATGGACCCATGGTTAAAATAGACCAAAATGAATGAAAGCGTTCGACTCACTTCGACCAGAAGGCTTCATTTGAGATTAAAATTTGCTCTTACTGAATGGAGAGAAGAAGAATGTAAGTGGGATAGAGACGTATTATGATTACAGCCTATCCTTTTGAAATGCAACCTTACCTACAGGTGGTGCATTCTGCCGCCCACTACGTCAAAAACTAGTCTGAAAGCGTTGCTTCAGGATCGGATGGTGTAGTCCAATCAGTTACACAGCTTAAAACAAATTATTAGGATCGAAAGGAAATAATAATATAATACTGTATCCAATATGAGTAATGTTACAAGTGAAAGATGAAATATAGCGATATCATATGTTTCCCAGAGCAGCTTCCTCACTCTGGGTTTATCAAGGTCTGTACAACTGCTAATCACCAGCAGCAGTAACTTCTATTAGTGCTCTAGCTTGAGTACCAATGAGGCTGTACTAACTCGTGCCATTTTTGGTAGAATTTGTATGATCCTCCCTAAACTAGCAAGCTGGTCGAAGAGCATCATGTTATGATTGGAGTAATCATAGATGGCTATAGCTAATCATAATATGACCATATCAATTTTAGCTACAATTATGTTATGATAATAATTCTTAATAATTGGTAGATAAACTATTTAATAAAAACTTGAAAAGCCTTATGGAAAAGAACAAATTGACGAATAAAATTGCTACTGCCCCCACGAATATACGGACTCCCCAAAATTCACAAGGAAGGTACTCCTCTAAGACCAATCTGCTTCTCAATTAACTCACCTTCTTATGGACTATGCAGATATATTGTTGACGTACTCAAGAACTTAACAAAGGACTCTATATACAATGTCAAAGACGCGAGCGAATTTAAAAAGAAAAATATCAACACATATATTGATGACGACGAAATAATAATATCATTTGACGTTGTGTCCCTTTTCCCAAGTATACCAGTCAACCTCGCCATAAGGACAATTGAAGACAAATTGACACGATACCAAAGGATCTATTTATAGAGATATTGACTTTCTGCATCAAAGACCCAATATATTTTAAGTAGGACGACAAATTCTATCAGCAAAGAAAAGGAATGCCAATGGGCTCCCCTGCATCACCAATAATTGCGGACATAATTATGGAATAACTTCTTGACACAGCAATTGAGAAAATGACCAGAAAACCTAGGTTCTTGACAAAATACGTTGACGATCTCTTCGCAATTTTAAGGAAAAATGATGTTGATGAGACGATCAAAATACTAAATGGATACAACAGACAGATTCAATTCACGATGGAAGAAGAAAAGGACAACAAATTACCATATCTGGATTCTTAACTACACAGACAAGGCAACATCATAAAACTAGACTGGTATCAAAAACCCACATCTTCAGGCCGATTAATTAACTTTTATTCGAAACAGCCAAGAAGGACAATTTTCAACACAGCGACCAATTTTATCAGAAGCGTACTAGACATAAGTGATGAGGACTTCTACAAAAATAACATAGAGAAAATTAAAAATATTTTAAGAAGAAATGACTTCCCCATAAAAACAATAAGACAATTAATTAGAAATGTACGAAATCCCAAAAGCCACATAGAAAAACCAACAAAGCTGTACAAGACTATAACATATATACTCGGATTCTCGGAAAGATTCAAAAACTCAGACTTATACGACAAAGAAAAATATGAATTAGCCCAAAAATCTCACAACACGGTCAGCAATTTATTCAGCAAGACAAAGTCAAAAATAAAAAAGAAGACAGAACGGACGTAGTATATAAAATTAAGTGTAATGGTGACAATTCCAACTTATGCAATAAAGTATAAGTTGGTACTACAAAGACAAAATTAAAAACTAGACTTTCTTCTCATAAATCTCACCTAAAAGCACTTGACAAACCATTAGAGCAAAAAACTGCACTTGCAGCCCACTGTGCACTGACTGGACAGACACCCAACTTTGACGACGTAGACATATTAATAGAAGAGAATAACTACCATAGGAGATATACATTAGAAATGCTCTACATTACGGACGTTCCTACTAAAAAGAGACTAATTTACAAGACAGACACAGACAAATGCGCACACATATACAGAAATATCATACACAAGAATAGGAAAGACGGACAGTAGTTGACAAAAACTTGTGAAAGTGGAAGGATCGTTTTGTTTTTTAAAATGTAATTATATTAATTGTTTAAAAATTGTTTGTTATTCTTATGTATATTTGTTTAGTGTAACGCCCCTGAGGATGATCGACGAAGTCGTTCGAAATATCGGGAACAAAATTGAAAAATAAAATAATAAACAAACAAGATCATGTTTTCATTTATTTGAGACCTTAAGCCGGACAATAATACAAACCAATAATTCTTAACCATGATATGATGCCCTTCAATTGCCTTAGCAGTAATCAAAGACCTCAGTGCTAAATTTGGTATGAAGGAATGACGAAGAGGATGCCATAGCTACAGTCTGAACTTAGGAAATGTCTGGACAAATATTTAGACTTTTTTGATGGATTTATATATGGAAAATTTCATCATGTAGCCGAATGCTTATCCAATGGAACCTAAAACCTATACATGTTTTTTTCCTAGCATTTGTGCTGAAAGTAGACAGAAGTTAAAAAATACTGATAAAACGTAGAGTTCTCAAGAGAAATCTTTGAAAGGGTTTTAATGAATATATTAACATGACTGCGTGATAACGATGCACCAACAGCAGATGTGATTCCGTTGTTCCGGCCTATACTAATATTCCGGCATTCGCCCACTAATGGAGATACCATAAGTTTACTCAAGGGTTTAACTCAATTATGAACGAATATTACCGTCAATAATAACTTTATTCATGGATCCGTATCTATAAAGATCGGCCCCGAAACGGACCTGCGGATTGGACTCCTAACAGGATGGAAATTTCTCAATAGTAGGAAGTGAACTCGATATCCGCAAAAAAATATTCTGCTCTCCCACAGATTAGTCTTCATCTTCTTAAAGATCCTAAAAAAGGGATGGGTCTTAATGGATTATTCTTCTCACAAATAGTCTTGTGTTCAGCTATGACAGCTACAGTTAAACCAATTTCTGTACCAAGTGTAAAACGTATCAGTTCCAGAGCAATTAGTCATTTTAGGATTGGAATCCTAAATGATTGAAATTTCTCACAGCACTAATTATCTTAGTTGTAGGAAGATAGCTCAATATTGGCGAGAATTATTGTCCCATGTCTTACTCTTCTCATTAAAGCAAAACGACAGCTAAAGTTGAACTAAATTGATACCTAGTGTAAAACGTGCTCCCATAGTATGGGATCACTAGCAATTACATTGGATTCTAGTGTAAACCACACAGGGATACAATTCCTTTTTACGAACCTACATAAAAACAAATCAGAATCAACTTTTCTAAAGGAACAGAAGGAACATCTCTCAATTGGTGAAATGCTCTACAAAATTGTATGCAGTTGAACCAAATGGAATCGAAAGGCGTGTACTATTTAGAGCCGGTTCAGCAGTCTGTTCGCGAACTACTCACGGTTGCCATTTCAACAGCGGTCTTTCTATTTACAGACCATGTAAACCATTCAAGGATACAATTCCTTTTTTTCGAACCTATATAAAAAATTAATAGGAAGAATCCACTTTTATATAGGAGGAAGTGTGAACTTATCTTAATTGTTAAGTTACCCTACACCAATAATGTCCATTAAACATATGGAAAGTAGGCCCGCACATCTCCCTTCTCGAAGAAGGGCTACTGGGAAGCCTGCAGTAGAAGCCCTTATCGTATGTTTAAACCCAGGCGTGCCTTCTTCAGGGTATGTTTATACAAGATAGCAGGTATGGACACGATTTTTTTTCAGAAAGAGTTGGGGAACGAAATAAATAAAATAATTGGGGATGTTGTGATTGCCAACATGTATCTTTAAAGAAGTGGAACAAGAATGTCCATGACATCTTTTAGAAGGCGTAGAGAAGATCTATTTGAGCTGCGACTTGGGAATGTATGTAGATATTGTCGATATATTTGGAATAAGTCACTAGAATGAAATTCGAGACCTCTCTAGCTTGGGCCTCTCAATTTCCGCAACTAGGATACTAATGTTGGAGCTACAATACCCTCAGCTTCGTGGTTCCATTGGGTAGCATGAGCCGTGAGTTTCTGCCTTTACTTACTAGGTCATTCTCTCATCACTTACTAGGCTCTCTCTCTCTCTCTTACTGTGTAGAATACATAGTGGAACATAACGTCCATCGTATATTTTATAAGGCTTAAGGTGGACCGCCAACATTTTCGACATTTACTTGGAATAAGTCTGAAGAAAGTATTTCGATCCTAATGTTGGAGCAATGGAGCTACGGCACGTTTTGTGTAGCAACCTTGGTCCTAAGGGCTTGCTCCTCCGACAATGACATTGTTTGTATATCATTAGTTAGGAGGAGACCAAATTTAAATTTGTGTGCGAATCGTTATGGCTGCGTCGAAATGCGTGTGCCGAAAAGTGCGTGTGTCTGTGTGTGTGCGTGCGTGAAAGCTTGTGCGTAAATATGCGTCGTCTATGTACATATTTGTATGTCGTCTGTGCGTATATTTTGTTGCTGCTTGGCGTGTTCCACGACCACCACCACAGTTGTCGTCTAATCAGTTAACCTTGAAATATTTGCTTTAAATGCCTCTTAGCAAAATGTTATTTTGTTATTGTTGTTGCTGCTGCTAAAAGTGTTTTATTGCTTTCGTACGTACGTACGTACGTATAGTTCTTGTTGTTCTTTTACTTGAGTTGCTTGTTGTTCTTTTCGTTTCGTTTCTTTCTTATTTTACTTTTTTGCAAAAAATGTGCCTAATTTCTTCTTCGTTAGAAAATATGATTAACATAAAAAATAAATGTCTCAAGAACTTGTTTGTGTGCTCTGGGGGAGAAGTTCGCAACTGGAATGGATTCGGCGGCGGCAACGGATGTAGGCTCAAAAAGGTCTGAGACATTTTCGAGCATAGAAAATGGCAATAATAATTTTCAGGAGGAAAGTGTGTGTGTTTTTTTTTATTAAATTGTTTATAATTTTCTAAAATAAGCACAAAGCAATTTAACAACGTAATTTGATATTAAATTGTGAGAGAGCGGCTGTGGCAAATGTGTCAGCGCGTTTAAAATATTATAGGGCCAGCGATGGGGAGACAGGGGAAATATTATGAATGACAGGAATGTAAGCAATTCGCTACTATATTTTTAGAAGTAAAGGGCGTGAGTCCTTTTAAATTATCTTCAAGGTGGCTTTCTTATATATTTAGAAAATCAGCAAAAAAACTGTTCCCAATTCGATTATTTCTAACGACTAAATGACCCAGGATTGTACATAATTTACAAGAGATTTTTTTATTCTATTGTTAAGATGGTTGTTATTTTAAATTATTTAGAAAAATATCAAAAATTATATAAAACAAGTAAGAAAACGTCAGATGACTAAACAGACTTATATATTATATATATGTACTAGCTGAACCCCGCCCGCTTCGCCAGGCAAAAAAAAAAAACAAATCTTATCATACTGATATTATCGTGGTCAGTAATATATACATACGTTCCAATTTTCAGCCTTCTAGCTAAAAAACACTTTTGCCACGCCCCCACCACCCACGAAACGAAAATTCAAAATCCGGCATCATATTTATCTTTCTCGTGGTCAGTAATATATACGTTCCAATTTTCAGCCTTCTAGCTTAAAAAACACTATTGCCACGCCCCAACGCCTACGAAACGAAAATCCAAATTTCAGCATCAAATTGATCTTTATCGTGGTCAGTCATGTATATGTACCAATTTTCAGCCTACTACCTCCCAAAAACACTTTTGCCACGCCCACTCCGCCCACAAAATGAAAATCCAAATTTCGGCATCATATTTATCATTCTCGTGGTCAGTAATATATATGTACCAATTTTCAGGCTTCTAGCTCTCAAAAACACTATTGCCACGCCCCCTCCGCCCACAGAGCAAATTTTTCAAAATGCTATAGCCTATAGTTCCTTCCAGACCTGCATTTATCTGTACTGAAAATTTCAACAACATCGGTTCAGCCGTTTACACGTGATTGCGGAACAAACAAACAGACAGACAGACTTACACTAAGGTTTTATAATATTAATAGGGATGTAGGTCGGAGGTACTAGAAGTTTGTGCTAATTGGACTCAGCTTCCACATTCGTAAATAATTGTAAAAACATGATCAAATATGAAGTCATAATGGAGACCGGTGCCTGAAATCGGTATAGGAGTTATAAACGATTTATTTTTACCTAGGGTAGATACAATTGTGTGGGAGGTACTAGAAGGGGCGTGGCTAAAGCATAAATATTTTTTAGGCTTAATGCGATTATAAGAACATTTTCAAATATCAAATTGCAACTGATTTTGAACACCCATATGGAAGTTATATCGGTTTTAGTTTAACCAAGGCTTATACAACTTTGTGTGGGAGGTACCAGAAGGGGTGTGGCAATATTGCCCATATTTCAAGTGTATCAAACGTCCATAAAAGCATTGTCAAAGATTAAAGTATACCAACCATCCGTATATAGGTTATAACAGCTTTAATTTAGGGTAGGTTGGGGTGATTTGTGTAGGAGGTACCAGAAGGGGCGTGGGAAAACCCGCCATATCTTGCACGCTTAAAGCCACTATACAAACTTTACTATATATCAAAAAATAGCTAATTCCGACTATCCGTGTGGAAGTTTTATTGGTTTTTATTTAACATAGGAATATGGACCATTTGTGTGGGAGGTATCAGAAGGGGCGTGGCAATTTCGTCCGTCTTCGAACATAAACTATGTTTGGGAAAAATATTACCACGTACAGAGTTTGAATTAATTCCTTAACTCATTTCGAGAGTTATCGTATACACCAGCCAGACAGACAGTCGGACGGTCGGACATGGCTCAAACATCTTAAAATGTTGTGAAATGGATTTGGTCCAAACATACTTAGGGCCTTAAGTCATTCCTTCAATGCGTTACACTTTTTCTCTGTCCCAAATGATATATACCCTCCTACTCTGTAGAGTGAGGGTATAACGATAAAGAAGTAAAAACGGAGTTAAGTTCGGCCGGGCCGAACTTTATATACCCTCCACCTTGGATTGCATTACAGGAAAATATATTTTTTTAATATCCCCAAACCAAAGAAACTACTGATATTGAAAAAATAATTTTATAAATAAATATAATATTTTTATTATTTCACCACGCTTATAAGGCAAGGAAGGATACCAATACGTTTAAACTATATATATCGAAATAATACTTCAAGTCAATTCAAAAAATAACTCTTCTTATATTTATATGTATTTTCAAAAAAGCTTAAATACCATAAATATTGGTAGATAGTGGGTGCTACAGTTCTATTTTAATTCCAAAATTACAAATTTTGAAAATTCATTATCTCACGTACATATTAGGGTTTGCATTTTCCCGTATTTTTTATTACCCGGGAAGCGGGAATTATTTTTTTCAATTTTCGCGGGATTCCGAAATCGTCAACATACTGTTTACCATGAGTTAAGCTTATTTTTTCCAATGGAACATTCACATTTAAATAAATATATATTTCACAACGAACCTGTTACAGAATTCATATAATAAAGCGCAATGTGAGATCAATTCAAACATATTTTCAAAAACGATCGTTCACAATAATAGTGAGTGGAGCATTAAATGAAATGTTTGTTCTTTTTCCTGTCGCTTCTTTATTTTTGGTGTTCGGATACACGCCCGGATTTTAATTTTTTTCGTATGGAGCTTGACAGGAAAAATCCGAAAAAGTGGATTTTGAGTCTACATCCGAACGCAGCGTAAACATATTTTGTCATCCAACTGCAATATAAAAAATTTGTATACAACATTTTTAATTTTATTGTGGAAATGATGGAAAAAATATGCGAAGAAATATGTAAAATTTTCTACTAAATTCCCGCGGGATTCCCGTACGAATTTCCCGGGATACGGGATACGCGGGAAATCCCGGGATACAAACCCTAGTACATATACGAAATAACCTAACTTCATGATTCAACCAATTTTTTGCTGTAAAGTAAAAAGTACGAATTTTGAAAAATCTTTTTATTTTGTGTGTCTATGCAGTCAGAGAAATATATACACCGAATTCCACGATTCTAGCTGTGGCCATTTGGTTGGTACCATTTTTATCCCTTTTTTCTTATTTCACATCTTTAAGAGAACGACGAAATCTCTTTATTTTACGTGTCTATTTAGATGCAATTGCAATTAGATGGATGTACACACCGAATTTCATCATTCTAGCTGTAGCCGCTTAGTCCGTACTATTTTTATCATTGTAAGTACGAATTTGGAAAACAAAACCTTTTATTTTTCGAGTCTACGCAGTCAGAGGAATGTATACTACGAATTTCATGACTCTAGCTGCGATTATTTGGTTGGTACCATTTTTATCCCCTTTTTCCAGTTTACCCCCTAAAAGTACAAATTTCGAAAAATCCCTTTATTTTACGTGTCTACGCAATCAGAGGAATGTATACACCGAATTTCATTATTCTAGGTGCAGCCGTTTGGTTGGTACCATTTTCATCCCTCTATTCCCATTTTACCCCTTAAAAGTACGAATTTGGAAAAAATACTTTTATACTATGTATCTGCTCAATTAGAGGAATGTACACACCGAATTTAGTGTTTCTAGCTGTTGTCGTTCGCAAGGTACCATTTTTATCCCTTTTTGCCCCATTTCACCCTCTACAAATAAAAGTCACCCATTGTGCACGTTTTTTGCTATTAGGGCAATGCGCATACAAAATATATAAACATATATGCAGATATATTCCAAAAACATAATGAAATACTCTAAATATTATGGGAATTTGCAGTCCCCTGTGAGGGAAAATTTTTTCCCTGTGGGCCGATTTGTAATCCCAATCGACCTACAACTATATGAAGTATTCATACAAAATTTGGACGTCCTAGCTCTTTTCGTTCAGATGCTAGCGTGCTTTCAACAGGCGGGCGGACATGGCTAGATCGTCTTAGAATTTTATGACGATCAAGAATATATATACTTTGTAGGGTCCCGGGTCGATATTTCAAGGTATTACAAACGGAATGACAAAGTTAGTATAACCCCATCCTTGAGGTGGAGGGTATAAAAATTAAATTGCATTTTTATTGCAAACAAACATCCATTTTAATTAATATTGTTTTAAATGAACTTTAAACTAAAAATCCTTCGTCGCAATACAAACAATCAAACATCGTCACTTACATACCGGTACAAAGGCCGGCACACAATCCCGCCCATCATCTCTACCAACACCACCGGCAACATGCACTCCAACACTTTACCTCAATAAACCACTTCACCACCCACACCATTGTCCTGAACGAACTCGTCAACGTTCGTGCCCACAAAAGGCAAACCAACCAACCAACCATTCATCCACCCCAACCACCACACACAGCACTACAGTTCAATACCGTTCGGTTGGGTCTGATTTGATTCGGTTCTGTTGGTTTGGGTTCTTTCGTACACGTACAACGTCGGTACATCTGTATCCACTCGTTTGTGTGCACACGAACGAGTGCATTCATATGTGTATGCATGTGGCTAAGTCGTACGTGTGTGTACACGACTCGTCGTACAATACACTTTACAACTGCAGTTCAAGTTCAATGTCAAGTGCAATGCACATTCTCTGTATGGCATTGAAACCCAAGGTGAGGGGGAGGGGCACGAAAGTGGGGGGGGGGCGAACCATGTTGTGTTTGTTTCTGAGTGTTTACACTATATAATGCTAAGGAATTTTATAGAATTTCGAATTTCTTATGAACGTGAGGCGGCGGCGTCGTCGTCGTCGTCGGCTGTGTGTGTCCGTCGTGAATGGTGAAAAACAAGGCACAACAATGACTCGTCGTATTCGTAGCTGCAGTTCTGTCGAGAACTCTCAGTTCTACAGGAGGAAACGGAAGTTTGGGGGGCTAGCATTGTTGTGTGCGTGCATGCGGTGCGCCGACGACGACGACTATGATGATGATGCTGTTTCTGCCGGCACATTCGGACATTCGGAGATTGCAATTACTTGGCGTTAAGCAATTTGTTGCATGCGCCTAATGGCTGGGTACGCGCCATTTTTAACAAACTGCACAAAACCAAACGAAAAACAATTGAACAACAAAAACAATTTTGAAAATGCAACAATGTTTAGCTGCAATTCATATGGTGTTTATTTTCAAATCATTTTGTGGCGCAAAAAAGAAAAAGAACCGGAAAAAATGAAACAATACTCACTCATAGCGCTATGTTTTATACTGCGAACATTTCTAAGTATTCGTTTGCATTTGGATTTTGTTATTGTTGAATTTTCATTGCGAAAAAAATTAGTCTATGACTCATGGGTCTAGTACACCATATTCTAAGCAATTTAGAGACACATACGATGAGTAAATTCTATTAACGACGAATTTTTGTGCAGATATGAATGAATAGCATGGCACGGCATGGCATGATTCAGCCAACCCACTCATTTGCAAAATAGTGTTACATGAGTTCATGCCTTGCTTTCGTGTCACTATCGTGTAAAATGTTGTGCAAATTGACATGTGATGCATTGCAGACATCATTTTTTCTTTTCTTTTAGATATAATGCATATAATCATGAAAAATCTAAGAAATATGAAGGGTAATAATAGTTTGGGGACTTTGGAATCAATTGGAATCTAATTTGTTTAAAAAAAGTGCAGGATGTGGAACTGAAACATATTGCGGACATAGTAATCTTCAATATCTTTCTAAACTGATTTGAAGCATTTTTATGCAAACTAATATATAGCAGAAGACCGATGAAGACCTTATACTTATGTCAAAAAACATGTAAAAACTGAGTTAAGGCTGTCCATTTTCGTAGAAGTGCAGTATCATTACAGGATTAATGATTAATTTTTTTGTAATATAGCCAAACCAAATAAATAAAAATAATGAAAAAATAATTTTATAAATAAATATATATTTTAATTATTTTAAACCGCGCTTATAAGGCAAGGCTACCTATAGGTTTTATAATACTTTTATCGAAGAAATACTTCAAGTCTATTCAAAAAGTAAATATAAGGCATCATTCTTCAAAAAGCTTAAATATCATAAATATTGGGGAATAGTGGGTGCATTCTTAGCAACATACGTTTGGTTAATTGATATTTCCATCTTATTTATACCCCGAATTGCATGACTCTAGCTGCTGTCATTTGGTTGGTACAATTTTTATCCCCTTTTTCCATTTTACCCCCTAAAAGTAAGAATTCCGAAAAATCTCTTTACTTTAAGTGCCTACGCAATCAGAGGAATGTATACACCGAATTTCATTATTATAGGTGCATACGTTTGGTTGGAATATCGTGTTTCTAGCTATTGTCGTTCGATATGTACCATTTTTATCCATTTTTGCCCCCATTCCACCCTCTACAAATAAAAATCACCTTATTGTGCACATTTTTGCTATACGGGGATGCGCATAGCAAATATCAAACAATTATAAGCAGAAATATTAAAAAAAAAAACACTATGAAACACTCTAAATATTATGGGAATTTTCAGTCCTTGTGAGGCAAAAATTTTTCCCTGTGGGCCGACCTACAACTATAGGACGTATTCATGCAAAATTTGGACGTCCTAGTTCCTTTCGTTTAGATGCTAGCGTGAAGTTACATATAGCAAAAAATTAAAAAAATCAATGAACATTTTTGTTTGAATCAGTATGCCTCAATGCACAGGCGCCAGGCACAAAATTGTTATTATTTTTTTGTATGAGAGCTGTATACAAATCTAAACAGATGAGATTCAAATTCACTATATATTTCTATATGAATACATTAAGTATTGTTCCAAATGTCGAACAAAATCGTTAAAAATATGTCGTTTCTGGAACGAAAAAAGTGATATCGGGCAGGACTTTTTATGTAGACATTATCAAAATATGGGCCGATGTGGCAAATTTCCACAACAGATGTGTCTACACCATTTTCAAGTGTAATTCAAAAAATATCAATTGATATTCAAAAATTCCATTTGAAATTCAAAAAAAAAAATTTGAAATTCAAAACACGTCATTTGTAATTCAAAAGACACAATTTGAAATTCAAAAGACATTATTTGAAATTTAAAAGACATCATTTGAAATTCAAAACTCGTCATAAGTAATTCAAAAGACACCATTTGAAATTCAAAAGTTTTCATGTGAAATTCAAAAATTATTCCATTTGCAATTCAAAAAGGGTAAACAAAATTTTTGAATTTCAAATGTTGTCTTTTGAATTACAAATGACGAGTTTTGAATTTCAATTGACATTTTTTGAATTTCAAATGGAATTTTTGAATCTCAAGTGATATTTTTTGAATTGCAAATGGAATTTTTGAATTTCAACTGGTGTCTTTTGAATTTCAACTGGTGTCTTTTGAATTTCAAGTGTTGTCTTTTGAATTACAATTGAAAAAGGTGTAGATTAAAGTTAACACGCCGTGCCTAATTAATCGGTTAAATATGGGGAAAGTAGTCCACGCACTACATTTTGTTGTCCCAAGCATCCTCTATAAATCACCTTTGGTCAACTTTGATCTGTCACTCATCTGTGCAATTATAAGTGCTAAAAGGGAAAATATATTTGTCTAATGTCATCAAAGGGTTAAATTAAATTGTAGCACTCCTATCTAAACTACTGAGATAAAATTTTCTAAATATGTACTTTTCTATACGGCCAATAAAGCTTCATTTACCGATTTAAATAAGAAACTGTTCACACTAGGGTGTATCAAAAATAATGTAATTTTTCATTAGGTAATCTCATATCTAGATACAAATATAAAATTGTCAAATCTTTATTTTTTATATTTTTCGTATTTATTTTATAAACAATTTCGATTTTTGTAAACTAATATTTATTAAAATTAAAACAAGGGCCGACTATATTATACACTCCACTTTCTATCCAAATATTACAATTCAATTCGGCAAAAAAAGTGAAAACGGGAATGATTTTTGTATGTTTCCTAATCATAGGTTAATATGACCTGATCCAATTTGTCAAATCGAGAAGAATATTTGTGCCGGGACTATATCCGAACATGGAATAAAGTGACCCACTTGCACAATATGTTCTACCAGTTCAAGTATACCGTGTTATGCTCAATTTGAAGAAATTCGGTGAAAATACGTGGTTTCTGGGGCGGAAAAAGTTAAGCCGGGAGCGAAATTTGTGTGGCAGCTATATATAAATCTGAACCGATCTGACCTATTTTCACCACAGGTCTTCCTAGTTTAAATATAAGATGTTTTGCCAAATTTGAAGACAATCTGATAAAATATGTGGTTTCTAGAGCGAAAAAAAGAATTGAGAGCGAAATTTGTATGGGAGCTATATATAAATCTGAACCGATCTAACACATTTTTATCACAGGTGGTTCCAGTTCAAATATAAGATGTTTTGCCAAATTTGAAGACAATCTGATAAATTATGTGGTATCTAGAGTGAAAAGAGTCAAATCGGGAGTGAAATTCGTATGGAGGCTATATCTAAATCTGAACCGATGTTCTTCAAATTAAATAGCGTTCGTTCTTGTGCCGAAAAACTTCGTTGTGCAATGTTTCGTTTGGTTTGCGACCTGTATCGTGATTACAAGAATAGATGGACAGACAGACAGACGGACATTGCTAAATCGATTCAAAAAGTGATTCTAAGTCGATCGGTATAATTAATCGTGATTACAAGAATAGATGGACAGACAGACAGACGGACATTGCTAAATCGATTCAAAAAGTGATTCTAAGTCGATCGGTATAATTAATCTCGCTTCCTTTTGGGAGTTACAAACAAATGTACAAAGACATAATACTCTCGTGGCGTGTATAAAAAATAAGATTTGACTATTTTCTGTATAACTGGAAGAAATTTGCTTGAAATTTAAAAAAAAATATTTATCTTTCTCATAAAACATTTTTTCAATTACAAAAATACTTTATTTATCCACCAACCCTACAATTTATTATTTTGTGAATATGGGGAAATATGAATATGAATCATTTTTTTTCTGAAAATCGCATTAAATATTCTTCTTTAAAAGGGAGACACGTATGTCTTAAAAAAACTTGAAATTTTTTTTATACAGTTATATTGAAATTTTCACAAATACTGAAAAAATCTGCTGACAATTTTATATGTACAAATCGTTGTATTTCGTAATTGGTTTAATCGATTCTAAAGTATACCTTATTTGAAAGGTCTTCAGAAGTACTTCAAGACACAAGTCGGTCCAAAAACGTGGAAGTTATTGTGGATTTTATAAAGAATGCAACTAAAATAACATTCCATTGGAACGGGTGTGACACTTTTGCTTAAATATGTTTAAATATCTCCCATATTCATTGACTGAGATATTTACTATACTGCCAATGGAAAACGGCAGGTTAATCTGGATGTTATTGTAAATAAAGGGTGATTTTTTAAGAGCTTGATAACTTTTTTTAAAAAAAAAACGCATAAAATTTGCAAAATCTCATCGGTTCTTTATTTGAAACGTTAGATTGGTCCATGACATTTACTTTTTGAAGATAATTTCATTTAAATGTTGACCGCGGCTGCGTCTTAGGTGGTCCATCCGCTTAGTCCAATTTTGGCATTTCCACGTTTTTGAGTAACAGAGACCCAATTGGTGCGAACGGCGACGAATCGAAAATTGGTGGTCATCATTAACACTGGCCGATACAGCTGCGATATTTTCTTCAGTTCGCACTCTACGTAAGCGTGTTGGTGGTTTAATGTCCAACAATGTAAATTTGGTGCGAAATTTAGTCACAATAGCCCGAATAGCCGCTTCAGTGGGTCGATTAAACTGACCATAAAATGGAAGCGCGCAATGAACTTTCTTAACAGAGCACGCATTTTGATAATAAAATTCAATAATTTGCAAGCGTTGTTCGTTTGTAAGACGATTCATGATGAAATGTCAAAGCATACTGAGCATCTTTCTCTTTGACACCATGTCTGAAATCCCACGTGATCTGTCAAATACTAATGCATGAAAATCCTAACCTCAAAAATATCACTCTTTATAAGTATGTCTTACCGTTTTAAATATTTGAGATATACAACAAATTAGAGCGTCACGGGTGTGTCCTTAGCTTTGAAGAAAATCATGAGGTTTTACTTATTTTCTTGAATTTGGAAATGTTCTTCCATTACATGCCTTAATTCATTTTTGCTAATCAAAAGATTAGTTCATACAGTTTGTTCTAAAGTATACGTTACCGACATATCTTTATGACTATAGGAAATATAGGATATTTAAATTGTAACGGGCGTGACATTTTGACGGAAATCCTGTTACGACACCAGTCTATATCTGGAAAAGGAAATGATCAGGCCTATTTTTGTCATTATTTGTTTGAAATATAATCAAAAAATGTGTTTATCGGTGTTTTGTTTTTTAATCATAAATTTTGAAATTTTGTCGAAAAAACGGTCACTTTACGTGAAATCACCCCACTATAATTGAAACAAGTAAAAATGGCGTTAAGTTCGGCCGGGCCGAACTTTATTTACCTTGCACCATGGATTGCATTCCACAGAGGCTTCCGATTTTCGTAGAAGTGCAGTAACATTACAGGACAATGTAAATTTTTTTAATATAGCCAAACCAAAATAAATACAAATATTGAAAAAATAATTTTATAAATAAATATGAAATTGTTATTATTTCAAACCACGCTTATAAGGCTAACAATACGTTTATAATATATAACGAAATAATACTTCAAGTCAATTCAAAAAGTAAATATAGGACAGCAATCTTCAATAAAACTTAAACACTACAGTTGGTTGTATTTCCATCCATTTTAATTCCAAAAGAACAAATTTTGAAAATTCATTACACAGAGCAAGATAACCTAACTTCATGATTCTAAAAATCAAAAAATACGAATTTGCTTGAATAATATTTATTTTGCTTGTCTATGCAGTCAGACGAATGTGTACACCGAATTCCGTCATTCTAGCTGCGGCCATTTGGTTAGTAAAGGGTGATTTTTTAAGAGCTTGATAACTTTTTTTTAAAAAAAAACGCATAAAATTTGCAAAATCTCATCGGTTCTTTATTTGAAACGTTAGATTGGTCCATGACATTTACTTTTTGAAGATAATTTCATTTAAATGTTGACCGCGGCTGCGTCTTAGGTGGTCCATCCGCTTAGTCCAATTTTGGCATTTCCACGTTTTTGAGTAACAGAGACCCAATTGGTGCGAACGGCGACGAATCGAAAATTGGTGGTCATCATTAACACTGGCCGATACAGCTGCGATATTTTCTTCAGTTCGCACTCTACGTAAGCGTGTTGGTGGTTTAATGTCCAACAATGTAAATTTGGTGCGAAATTTAGTCACAATAGCCCGCTTCAGTGGGTCGATTAAACTGACCATAAAATGGAAGCGCGCAATGAACTTTCTTAACAGAGCACGCATTTTGATAATAAAATTCAATAATTTGCAAGCGTTGTTCGTTTGTAAGACGATTCATGATGAAATGTCAAAGCATACTGAGCATCTTTCTCTTTGACACCATGTCTGAAATCCCACGTGATCTGTCAAATACTAATGCATGAAAATCCTAACCTCAAAAAAATCACTCTTTACTATTTTTATCCCTTTTTCCCATTTTACCCCCTTAAATGTACGCCTTTCTAAAAATCCCTTTATTTTACTTGTCTACGTAATTAGAGGTATGTACACACCAAGTTCCATCATTCTAGCTGTAGCCGTTTAGTATATACCACTTTTATCCCTCTGTCCCATTGTATCCCATGAAAGTACGAATTTTGAAAAACCTTTTTATTTTTCGTGTCTACGCAGTCAGAGGAATGTATACTCCGAATTTCATGACTATAGATGCGGTCATTTGGTTGGTACAATTTTTATCCCTTTTTCCATTTTAAACCCAAAAAGTACGAATTTCGAAAAATCTCTTTATTTTACGTGTCTACACAATCAGAGAAAAGTATACACCGAATTTCATTATTTTAGGTGCAGCCGTTTGGTTGGTACCATTTTTATCCCTCTTTTCCCATTTTACCACTTAAAAGTACGAATTTTGAAAAAAATATATATATTATGTATCTACTCAATTACAGGAACGTACATACCAAATTTCGTGTTTCTAGCAGTTGTCGTTTGATAGGTACCATTTTTATCCCTTTTTGGCCACATTCACCCCCTACAAATAAGAATCACTTTATGGTGCACGTTTTTGTTATCGGGAGAATGCGCATACCCAATATCAAGTAAGTACAAGCAGACATATTGAAAAAATATGCTAAAATACTCTAAAAGATTACTGATTATTATGGGTATTTTTAGTCCTTGTGAGGGAAAAAATTTTCCCTTTGGGTCGATTTCGAGCCGTTTCAATCCCAACCGATCTACGACTATAAAACGCATTTATGGAAAATTTGAACGTTCTAGCTCTTTTCGTTTAGATGCTAGCGTGCTTTCAACAGACGGACGGACGAACATGGCTAGATCGTCTTAGAATTTTATGACGGTCAAGAATATATATACTTTATAGGATCTCAGGTCGATATTTCAAGGTGTTACAAACGGAATGACAAAGTGAATATACCCCCATCCTGGAGGTGGAGGGTATAATAAACAGAAGGAAATTATACCTTTCGAAAGATGCCTAATGATGAATATCGGAGAAAAAATGACGTCCTGACTCCATGTTTGTAAAATAATTTAACTCGTTAAGTTTTTATAAAAAATTCAAAAGCAATTCAAAATTCGCAAATAAAACTTTCAAATTTCTTTCTAAGACACTTGTAAAATATTTTCTAAAGAATAATATTTTCAGAAAAATCGGAGTCATGTGCAACTCCATTTCTCCACTAATTTCTGACAAAATTTCTCCATAAATTCCAATTCCATATAAAATTGTAAAAAACAAATTATTTAATTTCTTTCTTTTGCTATTCAGATTATTTTGGGTAATTTTAAATAAGTATGTTATTCGAGCTTAAAAGTAATCCGGTCATCCTCACTTCCCTGGAATCAATCATACGCCTCAATGGCAGAACACAAATTTGAAATCCAGACGTCTTTCGCAGAATTGCCCGCATATTTTGGGAAACCCATAAATACTTCTCAAAACCAACATATCTGTTTTAAATGGGTTTCTGCGTCTCCGTTCGATTTCTATCTTAAATATGCTTTTAAATAGTTCAGCCAGCTTTGTTTGTTTGGAAGACACAGACAATATGATTATGTGAGAACTGTGGGGGAATTTTAAAAATATGCAAATATTTAAAATGTCTAAAATTTGTATTTTTTTGTATGGGCTTATATGTACTCTAATGTATGCACGTATGTATGTTCATCCTTATGTTATTTCAATGCATCCACTCAAACGTAGCATATAAATCATACGCCTCAGTGGTCTGGCAGAATTTTTGCCAATTACAATTTTATTTGTTTAAAAAATAAATCTAAACAACCCGCAACTGATCACTTCATTGTGATGAGTGCGCGCGTGTGTGTGTTGAATATTTTTGATTTATTTCGTAATCCGTTGTGAATGTTTTGAATCAAACACGCGCTATATCAAACTGCAGTGTGTTCGTTTTTTTGCGTACATTCGCAATTATCACAAAAAAAGTCACCTCACCAGGGTGCAAGGAATGAGAGGGTGCTGGTGCTAGTGCTGGGTGCAGGTGGTGCGCAGTGTTTAAGCAGGAACGGGTAGATATGCCCACAGGCATGTGTGTGTGTGTGTTTTAATGGCGTCTAATTCAATACTTTCATTTGGGTGAGATTCTAAACAAAATAGCTTTCTCATGTTTTTTTTTTGGTGGAGGGGACTTTTTTGTTTGTTTCTTTTTTATGCGATTGCTGGCCGCTATTTTTAACGTAACTTTGACATTGACTTTGAAGATAAGCACAAAAAATAGCAATTTTCTATTTGTTTTGCTTTGTTTTCGAAGAAAACAAAAAAAAACACACGAAACGGAACACAAAAGCTAAACAAAACGATCCCCAGAAAAATATCTATAAAAATAATGACATTTCAGTGTAAATCTTTATGGCTGTGGGTGAACGAGAGGAAATAATGCATGGGGAAAGTTGTGTGTATGTGAGTGAGTGTGTGTGTGTGCGTTCTGTGTATAGGAAGGAAGTCTGCGCGATCACCTTTGCTAGTCGCCCTCTCTCTGTCACTCTCTAGGCACACATGTTTTAGAACGTACACGTACCATGTGTGTACCTTGTCTACTACAATGTTGTTTATGACATTCTGCTCAAACATGTGCCGGTGATAATGAATTGTATTTCATTTTTTCCTTGCCTGCCAGTAATTGACGTCTAGGCCTTGAGCTACAGTGGGCAAAGTGCACATACACATTGAACTTATAAAATAGTTTTAAATTTGTTTCATTCAATCGAATGCTTTCGATGGAATATAATTTCGGTTTTTCTTGATTTCAATTCAAATAAGTGATTTGACGCAGAATTTTCATTAAATAAACACATTTTGTATATAAATTACAATCCTATAATCTAAAAATGTTCTTTCTTTTCTAAAAACTTTCTAATAACTGAGCGTATGAGTAATATTATATTTTATATATTACGTATATGCGGTAAAAGGAGTGATGAGAGAATTCCAAAAAATTCTGTAAATTCAGCGAAATAAAACTTTAGAGATATTCTTGATTTAAAATCATGTATTGCGATTGAAAAGAAATGACATATTCTCGATGAATATTCATTAACTGGAGGGTTTTTTGAATATAAATTACATCGAATAAATTACATAAATTAAATCGAATAATAAGATTTTCTTTGTCTGACACCTCAGCGTATGAGTAATATTATATTTAACAAATGTTTTGTATACAACTTCAAAAGGGTAATAGCAGAATGTTAGTAGGAACGACCTTTTATAATCCTAAAAAAACTGTAAATTCAGCGAAACAGGGTATATAGGAATTTCTTGTAATTTTGCTAAAAAATCTAAATATAGTTATTCACATTGTAAGAACAAATTTATAATCAGAATATGTGAATCTATATATATAAAAGAAAGTGTCCGAAGCGATGTAATCCCATAACTCGAGATTGGCCAAACCGATTTTGATGATTTGTACTTTGTTGGAAAGGTATTTTCTCAGCAAGGGTTAAAAAAAAATAAAAAAATAAAAAAAGAACTTCAAAATATCAAAATTTGAAAATGTCTGATTTTTACCACCCAGCGTGTTTCGACAGGTTTATTTTCGATTTTTTTCAATTTTCTTTTTTCATTTACTCGAGATTGGCCAAACCGATTTTGATGATTTATACTTTGTTAGAAAGGTATTTTCTCAGTACGAGTTTTTAAAAAAAACGTCAAAAAAAAAAACGTCAAAAAATCAAAATTTCAAAATGTCTTATTTTTACCACACAGCGTGTTGAGAGCTAGAAGGCTGAAAATTGGTAGATATATATTACTGACCACGATAATGATAAATATGATGCCGAAATTTGGATTTTCATTTTGTGGGCGGAGTGGGCGTGGCAAGTGTTTTTGAGAGCTAGATGGCTGAAAATTGGTACATATATATTACTGACCACGATAATGATAAATATGATACCGAAATTTGGATTTTCGTTTTGTGGGCGGAGTGGGCGTGGCAATAGTGTTATTTGAGCTAGAAGGCTGAAAAATTGAATGTATATATTACTGACCAGGAGAAAGATCAAATTGATGCCGAAATTTGGATTTTCGTTTTGTGGGCGGAGTGGGCGTGGCAATAGTGTTCTTTGAGCTAGAAGGCTGAAAATTGGAATGTATATATTACTGGCCACGAAAAAGATCAACTTGATGCCGAAATTTGGATTTAAGTTTCGTGGACTTTGGGGCGTGGCAAAAGTGTTTTGGAGAGCTAGAAGGCTGAAAATTGGTACATATATATTACTGACCACGAGAATGATAAATATGATGCCGAAATTTGGATTTTCGCTTTGTGGGCGGAGTGGGCGACAAAAGAGTTTTTGAGAGGTAGTAGGCTGAAAATTGGTACATATATATTATTGACCACGAGAAAGATAAATATGATGCCGAAATTTGGATTTTCGTTTCGTGGGCGTGGCAAAAGTGTTTTGGAGAGCTAGAAGGCTGAAAATTGGTACATATATATTACTGACCACGAGAATGATAAATATGATGCGAAATTTGGATTTTCGCTTTGTGGGCGGAGTGGGCGTGGCAAAAGTGTTTTTGAGAGGTAGTAGGCTGAAAATTGGAATTGGCTAGAAGTATTTTTAAGCTAGAAGGCTGAAAATTGGAACGTATATATTACTGACCACGGGAAAAAAGTGTTTTTTAGTTAGAAGGCTGAAAATTAGAACGTATATAAAGAGTGATTTTTTTGAGGTTAGGATTTTCATGCATTAGTATTTGACAGATCACGTGGGATTTCAGACATGGTGTCAAAGAGAAAGATGCTCAGTATGCTTTGACATTTCATCATGAATAGACTTACTAACGAGCAACGCTTGCAAATCATTGAATTTTATTACCAAAATCAGTGTTCGGTTCGAAATCCGAAAATCCGCTTTTTTATCGACAAATTTTGTTCAGCGATGAGGCTCATTTCTGGTTGAATGGCTACGTAAATAATCCCGAAAATGCACTGTTTGGTGTGGTTTGTACGCTGGTGGAATCATTGGACCGTATTTTTTCAAAGATGCTGTTGGACGCAACGTTACGGTGAATGGCGATCGCTATCGTTCGATGCTAACAAACTTTTTGTTGCCAAAAATGGAAGAACTGAACTTGGTTGACATGTGGTTTCAATAAGATGGCGCTACATGCCACACAGCTCGCGATTCTATGGCCATTTTGAGGGAAAACTTCGGAGAACAATTCATCTCAAGAAATGGACCGGTAAGTTGGCCACCAAGATCATGCGATTTGACGCCTTTAGACTATTTTTTGTGGGGCTACGTCAAGTCTAAAGTCTACAGAAATAAGCCAGCAACTATTCCAGCTTTGGAAGACAACATTTCCGAAGAAATTCGGGCTATTCCGGCCGAAATGCTCGAAAAAGTTGCCCAAAATTGGACTTTCCGAATGGACCACCTAAGACGCAGCCGCGGTCAACATTTAAATGAAATTATCTTCAAAAAGTAAATGTCATGGACCAATCTAACGTTTCAAATAAAGAACCGATGAGATTTTGCAAATTTTATGCGTTTTTTTTTTTTTAAGTTATCAAGCTCTTAAAAAATCTTTATTACAAACCACGATAATATCAATATGATAAGATCAATACTGACCACGGGAAAAATGTGGAAAAAGTGTTTTTTAACTAGAAGGCTGAAAATTGGAACGTATATATTACAAACCACGATAATATCAATATGATAAGATCAATATGAAATCTGATTTTAATTTTACCATTTGTATTTTTGCCTGGCGAAGCGGGCGGGGTTCAGCTAGTAATTCATAATGAGAAATGTAAATATAACTTAATATTCAGAAAATATATATATAAGAAAATAAAAATTCATAACAAGAAACAGTAAAATTTATAATCGAAGTTATGACAGAATTTGTTGACAATTCTTTGCATTAAAATCGACTAATAGCGATCGAAAAATCATACTTTTGGCAAAAAATACATAAAATATTGATTATTTGTAATTAAATTACAACGAATAAGCTGTTTGTAGGATGATTTTCTTTGCCAGTCAGCGTATGAGTAATATTATCTTTAATAAACATTCCTTATACGTCCCCAAAAAGTTATAGAAGAATTACAATAAGAATTTTCTTATAATGAATATATATTTTCTGAATATTAATTTATATTTTCTCATTATCAATTTGGATATTCTCCTTTTGAATTAATGTTTATAATTATGAATTTGATGTTTTGTTTGGCCTTTTAACAGATATTTATGGTTTATAACATAAATATCTGTTTATGGTTTATAACATAAATATCTGTTAAAAGGCCAAACAAAACATCAAATTCATAATTATAAACATTAATTCAAAAGGAGAATATCCAAATTGATAATGAGAAAATATAAATTAATATTCAGAAAATATATATCCATTATAAGAAAACTACAATTCATAATGAGAAGCAGTAAAATTTATAATCGAAGTTATGTATGGACGTTCTTCTATGGGTATTGCGCGGTAGTATGGATACAACAATCTTAAATAAAATATCTTATCAATGTTCTCATTATAAATTTATATTTTCTCAATTTAATTTTACATTTCCTCATTACGAACTTATATTTTCTGAATATGAAAATATATTTTCTCATTATGAATTTGGATTTTCTGATTACAAACTTGTATTTCTTATTATGAATTGGTACGTTCCTATTATGAATTAATAGTTCTCAATATAAAATTATAATTCTCATAATGTATTGTTTCTATTATAAATTTACGTTATCCCTTATGAATTTATATGTTCCTAATATGAATTTACATTTCTCAATATAAATTTCTATGTTCTGATTCAAATCTTGAAAAATAACTTGACTTTTATTGAAAAATACAAATAGTTTTCATGATGTGGAAACAAATCTGACTTTTGCAACTAAATTGACTCCATCTTCCGATTTTTTTGACATAATAGCAGCAAATGGACTTCGATTACTGTAAAATCAAACAGGGAGGACAAGTCAGTTGACTTTTCATCTGCTTATTAGGTTTTATAAAGCTTTTGAAAAATATTACTTAATGTAAATATTGGAAAAATCCAACATGATTTTTAGACAATTTTTGATTGTCTTAAATTCGATTAACAGCATGACTTTACTTTACACATTCCTCCTTTTTAGCAATAAAATATATGCTCTTTATTTATCACATATTTTGTTTTTTGATTTATTATGATTACTAGCTGAACCCCGCCCGCTTCGCAACAAATAATAAAATTAAAATCAGGTTTCATATTGATCTTATCATATTGATATTATCGTGGTTTGAAATATATACTTTCCAATTTTCAGCCTTCTATCTAAAAAACACTTTTTCCACACCCCCACCACCCACGAAACGAAAATTCAAATTCCGGCATCATATTTATCTTTTTCGTTGTCAGTAATATATACGTTCCGATTTTCAGCCTTCTAGCTTAAAAAACACTATAGCCACGCCCACTAAACGAAAATCCAAATTTCGGCATCAAATTGATCTTTCTCTTGGTCAGTAATATATATGTACCAAAAACACTATTGCCACGCCCACTCCGCCCACAAAGCGAAAATCCGAATTTCGGCATCATATTTATCATTTATCGGCATCATATATATCATTTATCAGTCATATATATGTACCAATTTTCAGCCTTCTAACTCTCCAAACCACTTTTGCCACGCTCCAAAGCCCACGAAATGTAAATCCAAATTTCAAATTTCAAATTGATCTTTTTCGTGGTCAGTAATATATATGTACCAATTTTCAGCCTACAACCTCTCAAAAACACTATTGCCACGCCCACTCCGCCCACAAAAAGCAAATCCAAATTTCAGCATCAAATTGATCTTTGTCGTGGTCAGTAATATATACATTCCATTTTTCAGCCTTCTAGCTTAAATAACACTATTGCCACGCCCACTCCGCCTACTAAATGAAAATCCAAATTTCTGCATCATATTTATCATTCTCATTGTCAGTAAAAATACGTTCCCATTTTCAGCCATCTAGCTCAAAAAGCACTATCGCCACGCCAACTCTGCCCACAAAATTAAAATCCAAATTTCAGCATCATATTTATCATTCTCGTGGTCAGTAATATATATGTACCAATTTCAGCCTTATAGCTCTCAAATACACTATTGCCACGCCACGTCCACAGAGCAAATTTTTAAAAATTGTATAGCCTATAGATCCTTCCAGACCTACATCTATCTGTACTGAAAATTTCAACAACATCGGTTCAGCCGTTTACACGTGATTGCGGAACAAACAATCAGACTTACACTAAGGTTTTATAATAAAGAGTGATTTTTTTTGAGGTTAGGATTTTCATGCATTAGTATTTGACAGATCACGTGGGATTTCAGACATGGTGTCAAAGAGAAAGATGCTCAGTATGCTTTGACATTTCATCATGAATCGTCTTACAAACGAACAACGCTTGCAAATTATTGAATTTTATTATCAAAATGCGTGCTCTGTTAAGAAAGTTCATTGCGCGCTTCCATTTTATGGTCAGTTTAATCGACCCACTGAAGCGGCTATTCGGGCTATTGTGACTAAATTTCGCACCAAATTTACATTGTTGGACATTAAACCACCAACACGCTTACGTAGAGTGCGAACTGAAGAAAATATCGCAGCTGTATCGGCCAGTGTTAATGATGACCACCAATTTTCGATTCGTCGCCGTTCGCACCAATTGGGTCTCTGTTACTCAAAAACGTGGAAATGCCAAAATTGGACTAAGCGGATGGACCACCTAAGACGCAGCCGCGGTCAACATTTAAATGAAATTATCTTCAAAAAGTAAATGTCATGGACCAATCTAACGTTTCAAATAAAGAACCGATGAGATTTTGCAAATTTTATGCGTTTTTTTAAAAAAAAAAGTTATCAAGCTCTTAAAAAATCACCCTTTATAAATAGATTTTTGTATGATGATGAATCTTCGTCGGTAAGCGTATGAGTAATATTTATACCCTACACCACTTCGTGGGCTAGGGTATTATAAGTTAGTTTCGCCCCAAATGTTTGTAACACCAAGAAATAATCGAGCTAGACCCACCTTTAAGTATACCGATCGGCTTAGAATCACCAGCTGAGTCGATTTAACGATGTCTGTCTGTCCGTCCGTCTGTCCGTCTGCTGTCCATCTAAGCTTGTTCGCACTCTACAGGTCGCAATTGTTGTCCAATTGTCATGAAACTTGGCAGAAGTTATTTTTTCTGGCCAATGACCATCGGTATTGAATTTGGAGGAAATCGGTTCAGATTTAAATATAGCCCCCATACAAATGTCGCTCCCGATTTGACTTTTTCCGCCCTATAAAGCACATATAGTACCCGATTTTCTTTAAATTTGGCACAACATCTTATAATCCAACTAGAAACACCTATGCAAAAATTGGGTAAGATTGGTTCAGATTTAGATATAGCCCCCATACAAATGTCGCTCCCGATTTGACATTTTCCGCTCTAGAAACGACATATTGTACCCGATTTTCTTTAAATTTTGCAGAACATCTTATAATCCAACTAGAAACACGTATGCAAAAATTGGGTAAGATCGGTTCAGATTTAGATATAGCCCCCATACAAATGTCGCTCCCGATTTGACATTTTCCGCTCTAAAATCCACACATTGTACCCGTTTTTCTTTAAAATTGGCACAACATCTTATAATCGAACTAGAAACATCTATGGTAAAAGTGGGCAAGATAGGTTCAGATTTAGATATAGCCCTCATACAAATGTTGCTCCCGAATTTTTAACTGATTTTGGCCAAATTTTACATATTATATTACACTAATAAACCGACATGGTGAAAGCGGGTCACATCGTTCCAGGTTTCAATATACCCCATACAAATGTCCTTTCCGATTTAACATTTTTTGTCAAATACATACATTTACAGGATGCAAAAATCCTTCCCGATTTCACTTTTTTACCGAATTGAATTGCAATGCGAATTGTTTGGGTGATGTCCATATGTCCATACTTTGAAATGACTTTGGTTTACTACTGTATAATTTGTATTTGTCTGTCGGACAATTAGATCAATTACCATATTATTTACCATACTCGTTAAATTTGACTGAAGATGAATTTATAGCATATAAATTATATGAATATAATTTATATAATTTGTATGAACTACATAAAATTGCTCCCATGAAATACCTGGATTTAGTAATCAAAGCGAGGTACATACGCAGGGAGTGGTGTAGGGTATTATATAGTCGGCCCCGCCCGACTTTAGCCTTTCCTTACTTGTTTCTTAATTAAATATTACGTATACGCCATTAATATGGTGATTCCCATTCTTTTTAGAATGACCTTTTATAATTAAAAAAATCTGTAAAAATCCAAAAACAAATCAGTAAAATCAGCAAAACTGCCTGGATTTGGATTTCTGCTACTTATACAGGGTTTTCCAACAAGAAGTGTTATTTTGGTATTCAAAGAAAAATGCCATTTTTTGAGATAAATGATCGGATGTTTTTTTCATAATAAAGAGGAAGGAGGTATGCCGTTAATAATGAAAAACACCATCAGCCAAATGACCACCACGACCAAGCATACAGCACCATATCCTTTTCATGAAATTTTCCATAACAAAATCGCAAAGTGCCTGTCCTATGTCCTCACGAATTTTATATTTTTGAGGTCTTGAATCAACGCTGGGCTGTTGGCGTAGAGCTTATCTTTCACGTGGCCCCAAAGGAAGAAGTCGCGAGGTGTTAAATCGCAAGATCTCGGTGGTCAATTGTGATCACCTCTTCGGAAGATAACACGGTCCGGAAACTTTTCCCGTAAAAGATGGATTCGTTGCTAGTGCCACACGACATCTTGTTGAAAGTAAACGTTGTCCAGATCCAAATCCAATCATTAATCATCTCTCGATAGCGCAATCCATTCACCGTAACTGTTGATCCAACCTCATTTTCGAAAAAGTTAGGTCCAATGACCCCGCCGGACCATAAACCGCACCAAACAGTCACACGATGAGGATGGAGAGGCTTCTCAACAATAACTCTTGGGTTTTCCTAGCCCCAAATGCGACAATTTTGCTTGTTGACGTAGCCACCGAGGTGGAAATGGGCCTCATCAGTCAAGATGGTTTTTCGATGGAATTCCGGATCATTTTCATTCATTTTAATAATTTCAATGCGTTGTTGAAGCGTGTATCTTCCCATTTTTATACCCTACACCACTTCGTGGACTAGGGTATTATAAGTTAGTTTCGCGCCAAATGTTTGTAACAGCAAGAAATAATCGAGTTAGACCCACCTTGAATTATACGGATCGGCTTAGAGTCACCAGCTGAATCGATTTAACGATGTCTGTCTGTACGCCCGTCTGTCCGTCTGCTGTCCATCTAAGCTTGTTCGCACTCTACAGATCGCAATTGTTGTCCGATTGTTGTGAAATTTGGCATAAGTTATTTTTTTGGCCCAAGTACCATCGGTATTGAATTTGGAGGAAATTGGTTCAGATTTAGATAAAGCCTCCATACTAATGTCGCTCCCGATTTCACTTTTTTCGCTTTAGAAACCGAAAATCGTTCCCGATTTTCTTTATAATTGGCACAACATTTTATAATCGAACTAGAAACACCTGTGCTGAAAGTGGGTAAGATCGGTTCAGATTTAGATATAGCCCCCATACAAATGTCGCTCCCGATTTGCCTTTTTCCGCTCTAGAAACCACATATTGTATCCGATTTTCTTTAAAATTGGCACAACATCTTATAATCTAACTAAAAACACCTATGGTGATAGTGGGTAAGATCGGTTCAGATTTAGATATAGCCCCAATACAAATGTCGCTCCCGAATTTACATATTATATTTCACCAATAAACATACATGGTGAAAGCGGGTCACATCGTACCAGGTTTCAATATACCCCCATACAAATGTCATTTCCGATTTAACATTTTTTGTCAAACACATACATTTACAGGATTCAAAAATCATTCCCGATTTCACTTTTTTACCGAATTGAATTGTAGTGAGATAGAAAGTGGGGTGTATCATATACATACTTCTTGGGGAGATGCCCATATGCCCATACTTTGGTATAACCCAAATGGGACACATTCTGCTCTATTACAGCTCTAAAAAACATCTTACATCGGATCTTCATCAAATTTTGCAGATCATTATATGTTTCAACCAGAAATACCTCCCGTGAATGAGAAATATTTGGCACAGGCCTCAAGTGTTATTATAGGGCCCAAATGTCCATCCGATTCATCCTCTTACCGCTGTATAATTTGTATTTATCATTGATCTTGATCAATTTTTCCATATCATACTTTACTCGGAATATCTGCTGGAAAATTGTATCAATTACTTTATTATTTACCATACTCATTAAATTTGACTAAAGATGAATTTATAGCAACTGTATAATTTATATGAACTACATAAAATTGCTCCCATGAAATACATGGGTTTAGTAATCAAAAAGGTATATACGCAGGGTGTATATATAGTCGCCCCGCCCGACTTTACCCTTTCCTTACTTGTTAGTAATGGCGTAGTTTCTACTTGTAAAATATCAAAGAATAACAGCTTCAAAAGTGACAGCTACCGAAATACCGGGTGATTCAAAATAACACCTCTTGTTGGAAAACCCTGTATAAAAGTATATTTTATACGAATTTGAAAAGCCATCAAAATTTATTGATGCAATTGCATTCTCATTTATTTATCTAGTTATCTAGTTTTGATTAACAAATTAATTGTTTCAATAATTTTTGTTGATTTCAGCCGGTGAAGATGTGCAATTAATACATTAATTAAATTGTTATTTAAAATCCGTTAACTATTTTTAACTGAAGAACTTTCTTCATATGTTCATATTCTCCCGGAATCGCTGGGCTCAATCTGAAATTACGCTCTCCTATTAGGTGTATACCGAAAATAATGCTCTAAAGATGTGGAACACATATTAATGTTCATACGGGAAGATTTGACCGGTCGAATTGAGCACATTTTTTACTTATATTTTAATAAGGATCTTATTCACAAAAATATTATGGTTTAAAGTCGCTTTGCATATAAATATCTTTCTCTTTTCAATCTTTATGCCTCACAATCCAATTGTTTCTTCCTAGTAGTGTACCCCCGAGTGTCTGCTCCAGCCAACCTCATAAGCCTTGCTATTCTCCTGAATGTGTGTTCACGGGCGTTGTATGAACGCGTTATGCGCGTGAAATTCATATTCCTATTATTACGTTTTCGGTTAAAATAGCCGAAAGAGAAAAAAAATCCAATTGTTGGACACCACCTTAATTTGTCTAAATGGTATGTATGGGGATGAGGATGGGGATGTACGAATGCGAGTACGTAAGTACATCCACATGCTCATACCTACCTACGTACCATACCATCCTACTCTCATACATATGAATTTTCGGCTAATTTATGGGTATTATATGACTTTTGTAGTTGTTTCCATAGTCTGTATGAAAGCTTACTCAGGTCTTTTTTGTCTGTATGTTTGTTCGTTTCTTTGTATCTCTAATAGAACAACAATAACAATAACAACAACAACGACGACGACGAAATATTACCCGTGTTGTTGCTGTTTAGAACGAGCTCTCGCAGTCGCACTCTCACTCACCTCCCCGAACTCAGAACAATTGCTTTTGTTGTTGTTTGTGCCTGTGCCTGTGGCTGTTGTCAATATTGATAATACTTGTTGGTCGGTCGTTCGTTCGGTCGCTTGTCTCAGTTGCGTTGCTGTTTTTCTTGTAGTTGTTGTTGCTGCTATTGCTCGTGTCTGTTGATTTAATTATTTTTTTCCTTTCTTTGCATTAGTAGTTGTTATTGTTATTGTTGTCGTACGTAGTATGTATGTATGTACACACATTTATACACTTTTTTTGCGTCTGCTATCTCAAGGTCACGGTTAAAATACAAAATTCGACATTGAGAAGCCTTAGGAAAATACACACTCATACATAGCACAAACCACCCCCCCCCTCCCATAATCACACTCACTCTTAATACACGCTATGATATGCCCGTGTGTGTGTATGAGTGATAACAATAAAACACTGTATGCAGTTTGTTGTTGCTTCTGCTTTTGTTATTCAGACGATATCGAGAGGTGTGATATACTGGGTTAGATGGATACAATCATGTCGATTCAGACACACAAATTTATGCTCGTCTGCGTATATATATGTAGATATATGAATGTAGAGTATATCTACATGTCGGCTTTCTTTAGTCTGGAGCTTACATGAATGCACATTAGGGTAGTACTTTTTCCTATTCTTTTGTCATATAGTAATTGTAATCATTTGTAGATGACCCACGAAATCGTATAGATGGTTTAGTACCCCAAAACCATTAAAGTGAACCAGTAAGGAGAGACTAATGTTGGGCAGGGCCGATCGATAAGGTGGCACCCATGTGGTTCACTTTTACAGTAGAGTTTTGTCAGTGAAATAAAAGATTACTTGACAAATATGAACCATATCGCTTATTATATATAGCTCCTAAGAAAGCACATTGCATGGGGACCATATCAAATCGGCCACCGATTCAATCGACAACTTACATGGTAGGACATAGTAAAGAGTGATTTTTTTGAGGTTAGGATTTTCATGCATTAGTATTTGACAGATCACGTGGGATTTCAGACATGGTGGCAAAGCGAAAGATGCTCAGTATGCTTTGACATTTCATCATGAATCGTCTTACAAACGAACAACGCTTGCAAATTATTGAATTTTATTATCAAAATGCGTGCTCTGTTAAGAAAGTTCATTGCGCGCTTCCATTTTATGGTCAGTTTAATCGACCCACTGAAGCGGCTATTCGGGCTATTGTGACTAAATTTCGCACCAAATTTACATTGTTGGACATTAAACCACCAACACGCTTACGTAGAGTGCGAACTGAAGAAAATATCGCAGCTGTATCGGCCAGTGTTAATGATGACCACCAATTTTCGATTCGTCGCCGTTCGCACCAATTGGGTCTCTGTTACTCAAAAACGTGGAAATGCCAAAATTGGACTAAGCGGATGGACCACCTAAGACGCAGCCGCGGTCAACATTTAAATGAAATTATCTTCAAAAAGTAAATGTCATGGACCAATCTAACGTTTCAAATAAAGAACCGATGAGATTTTGCAAATTTTATGCGTTTTTTTTTTTTAAAGTTATCAAGCTCTTAAAAAATCACCCTGTAGAAGCAACATAAGATGAATTGACAAATCTGAACCATGTCGCATATAATATATGGCTCTTAGAGCGGTAGGATGTCATATTGGGAGGCACATTTGTATGGGGGCCATATCAAATCGGACACCGATGTGGTTCATATTTATATTAGGAGTTCCCAAGTGCACTATAAGCTGATTTGGAGAAAATGAACCAAATCGCATGTATTATATGGATGATAGAGCTTTAAAATGCCATATTGGGGGTCACATTTGTATGGCGACTATATCAAATCGGCCGCCGATGTGGTTCACTTTCATGGTAGGTCATAGTAGATGCAACATAAGATGAATTGACAAATCTGAACCAAGTCGCATATAATATATGTCTCTTAGAGCGGTAGGATGTCATATTGGGAGGCACATTTGTGTGGGGGCTATATCAAATCGGACACCGATGTGGTTCATATTTATATTAGGAGTTCCCAGGTGCAATATAAGCTGATTTAGCAAAAATCAACCAAATCGCATGTATTATATGGATGATAGAGCTGTATGAAGCCATATTGGGGGTCACATTTGTATGGGGATTATATCAAATCGGCAGCCGATGTGGTCCAATTTCATGGTAGGAGTTCCCAGATTTAATATAAGATGGTTTGACAAAATTGAACCAAACTGCATATATTATGTGGCTCCTAGAGCGTTAGGAAGTCATATTGAGTGGTGCAGTTGTATGAGACTATATTAAATCGAACACAATTGTGGTTCAGTTTCATGGTAGCGGTTATAAAATGTAATATACGATTGACTGGTAAATATGAACCAAATCACTTATAATATAAGACTCCTAGAGCGATAGGAAGTTAAATTTGGAGACAAATTTGTATGGGAGCTATATCAAATCGGATACCAATGTGGTTCAGTTTAATTGCAGATGTTTCTTGCTGAAATATATGATGATTTCTCAATTTTGAACCATGTTGCATGGTGTTCTCAGATGTAATATAAGATGGTTTAACAAATTTTAACCAAATTGCTTATAATTTATGGCTCCTAGTGCAGTAGGAAGTCATATTGGGAGGCACATTTGTATAAGATGGTTTAACAAATTTCAACCAAGTCGCTTGTAATTTAGGCTCCGTGAGCAGTAGGAATTCATGTGAGAGGTACATTTGTAGGGGGGCTATATGAAAACAGGTACCAATGTTGTTCACATTCACAGAAGAGGTTTCTAGGTGAAATATAAGATGATTTGACAAATTTGAACCAAATAGCGTATAGTGTATGGCTACTAGAGCGGTAGGAAGTCTTATTTGAATGGAGGCTATAACAACTCAGGCACCAAAGTGGTTCATATTCATAGTGGGAGTTCCCCGGTGCAATGTAAGATGTTATGACAAACATGAACCATATCAGGAATAATATATGCCTTCTGGAGCGATAGGAAGTCAAATTAGAAGGAACATTTGAATATGGGCTAAATGGAATCGAGCACCAATGTGGTTCAGATTCACGTCAGCAGTTCCCAGGTGCAATATAAGATGACTTGACAAATTTGAACCAACTCACTTATAATATATGACTCGTAGAGTGTTAGCAAGTCAAATTTGGATGCATATTTGCATGGCGCCACAACAAATCGGACACCGAAATGGTTCATTTTCATAGTAAATATTCCTAGGTGATATATATGTAAACCTGATAAATATGAACCGAATCGTGTATAATATAAGGCTTTCAGAGCGGTAGGGAATCAAATTAGGTAAAAATTATAAGATGATTTGACAAATTTTAACCAACTCACTTATAATATATGAATCGTAGAGTGTTAGCAAGTCAATTTTGGAGGCATATTTGTATGGAGGCTACAACAAATCGGACACCAAAGTGGTGCATAGTAGATGTTCCTAGGTTATATATAAGTACACCAGATAAATATGAACCAAATCGTGTATAATATCTGACTACTAGAACGGTAGTAGGTCAAAGTTGGAGGCATATTTGTATGTTGGTTACAAAAAATCGGACACCAAAGTGGTTCACTTTCATAGTAGATGTTCCTAGGTGATATATATGGATACTTGATAAATATGTACCAAATCGTCTATAATACATAGCTTCCCGAGCTGTAGGAAATCAAATTAGGTAAGCATTTGTATGCGACCGTGTTTAATCAAATTAGATACAACTGGGAGGGTTTCCTTAAATAGTAAAGGTCCCTAGATCAAATATGAGATAACTTAAGGAATCTGAACCAAGTCGATATGTGAAATCTAATGGGGTCTATATTTAAATCTGTATGCAATATCGTCCTTCCCTAGTCATGACAATATTTTGTCGCTTCCTTTTATGCGTTACTAACAAGTGTACCAGGGTGTTATTGGGGACGGGAGATATAAAAATAAAAAGATTTGGGTCTTAAATCCAACCAGTTTTTTCTTTCTGTACTTTTATAGACAAGTCATGTGCCTTTTTATTCCTTTAATACTGGACCACTGTGTAATTTATAATTTTTCCGTTTAATTATGAAACTTATAAATAGAAAATCAAACTAGGTATGATCTCTGATTCTGTTTAAACTTTCCCAAAAATTTATTGTTATAACCCTTCTCACCTTCGCCATCTGCCGTACAGAAAATTTAACATTTTCGCGATCCACCCTTATATATTTATGCAGTTGTCATTCCCACAGTCATTGTTTCTATAGCCCCCGCGATAATAAAGGGACGACTGGGTCGTTTGTTCTACAAGGTTTTCCACCACTTGTCTACCCCTCCACCCTGGGTATACATACTGTCTCCCCCTTAACATACCTAAACGTGCAACATAATCTTTCCACGCACAACTTGAGTCATGCCATAATTATTTGTTTTTCTTTTAAGCCAAAGGATTATTAATTGGTTTTTGTGTTGACTTGTCAAGGTAGATTCCAAGGCTGCTACTCTCTGCTCGGTTAGGAGAGAGGCATGGGGGCAGAGAGTTGACGTCTAGGTGTGATGAGGTAATCCTTATAATATTAATAATATTGTCTGCGTTAGGCAGTCATAACATTAGCGCATAATAGAGGTAGAGGCAAATCAATTACGTTATGTTATTTTACATAAGCGAATGATAATGTGTGGGTAGCTTAAGCATTAGTCCTTCAATGGCAGATGCCGGTAGTAATGTAATCTATCTTAAATCCATAATATAATTGGAATCAAACGGAGATTAGAATTCCTCCATGGAATCTTTACATTGATCGATGGCATAACATGACATAAAGCAATTATACCAAAAAAATAACGAAGCCCGAAATGTTATCGAACTAAAGTTTAACAGAACTGTTAAAAGGTTAACCACAGAGCATACAACACTGATAACAGAACTCTTAACTTTTTGTGTAGTCGGTGTCGAATGAGAGACATTGCATCTCTGGGTGTTTTATGCTTTCTAACCTACAGCTAACCGAGTATTCGGCACTCTCACCTGCTCATACCTGGTAATCTTTAGTGTACTGTTATAAATATGTTTAAGCAGACAATGAGTAATATTTACGTATTCTCTTTGAAGAGGAACTTAAATGATATTTTTAGTTGATATTTCCCTAAAAATACTGATCTTCAGCGAATCATGAGAGTTTTCTATATGCTACCCAATATCGTTGCATTGATAGTAAATCAACTGTTCTAAAGGATAAATAAAAATTTACCGTCGCCAAGGATAAGAATTTTTTATGAAGCCTATCTTTACATTTTGCTCTGGACTAGAAAATAAAGTTCAACGTAACATAACATAAAATCTAAGTCTTAGGGTTTTTTCAAATATTTTTGCCTTGTTAAGATCCCAGCTATTTAAAAATAATCGAAATATACGAACACAGAACCATGTTTCTGGTTGCAGTTTCCAGATGCAATATAAGATGATTTGATGGTTGAACCAAATCGCTTATAATAAATATATGGTTTCTATAACAAATGACTCCTAGAGAGTTATTAAAACAAATATGGAGCCACAATTGTAGCTCATTTTAAGAGCAGAGATAAAAGATTATTTGACAAATTCGAACCAAATCGATATAATACATGGCGGCAGTACGTCAAAGTAGTTGGCATATTTGTGGTTCAATTTCATGGTCGGAGTTCCCAGGAGCAATATCAGATGCTTTGACAAATTTTAAACAAATCAGAAATAATATATGACTCCTAGAGCGTTCTGAAACCAAATTTGGAGCCACAGTTTTATGCGGGGGGCTACAACAAATTGTACACCGATGTAGCGCATTTTTATAGCAAGACTGAATTATAAGATTATTTGACAAATTTGATCCAAATCGCATATAAGATATGTCGCCCAGAGCGTTACGAAGTCATATTGAGATGTACATTTGTATGGGGGCTACAACTAATCTGGCACCCATGTGGTTCATATTCATAGTAGGAGTACCTATCTTATATTGAAATAAGATCGTTTGAAAAATGAGAACCAAATCGCGTATAATATCAAGCTTCTAGTGCGTCTAGGTAATCAAATTTGGTGGCATATTTGTATGATGGCTACAATAAATCGGACAGCAAAGCGGTTCACTTCCATTGTAGATGTTTCTAGGTTATATAAGTACAATTGACAAATATGAACCAAATAGTGTATAATATCTGACTACTAGAACAGTAAGAAGTCAATTTTGGGGGCATATTTGTGTGGAGGCTACATCAAATCGGACATCAAAATGGTTCACTTTCACAGTAGATGTTCCTTGGTTATATATAAGTACACCAGATAAATATGAACCAAATCGTGTATAATATCAGACTACTAGAACGGTAGGAAGTCAAATTTGGGGGCATATTTGTATGGAGGCTACAACAAATCGGACAGCAAATTTGTTCACTATCATAGTAGATGTTTCTAGGTTATATATAAGTACACCTGATAAATATGAACCAAATCGTGTATAATAAGTGACTACTAGAACAATAGGAAGTCAAATTTGGGGGCATATTTGTATGTTGGTTACAACAAATCGGACACCAAATTGGTTCATTTTCATAGTAGATGTTTCTAGGTTATATATAAGTACACCTGATAAATATGAACCAAATCGTTTATATTAAGTGACTACTAGAACAATAGGAAGTCAAATTCAGAGGAATGTGTGTATTTTTGCTACTACAAATCGGACACCAAATTGGTTCACTTTCATAGTAGAAGTTTCTAGGTTATTTAAAAGTACACCTGATAAATATGAACCAAATCGTGTATAATATCTGAATACTAGAACGGTAGGAAGTCAAATTTGGGGGCGTATTTGTATGGAGGCTACAACAAATCGGACAGCAAATTTGTTCACTATCATAGTAGATGTTTCTAGGTTATATATAAGTACACCTGATAAATATGAACCAAATCGTGTATAATAAGTGACTACTAGAACAATAGGAAGTCAAATTTGGGGGCATATTTGTATGTTGGTTACAACAAATCGGACAGCAAATTTGTTCACTTTCATAGTAGATGTTTCTAGGTTATATATAAGTACACCTGATAAATATGAACCAAATCGTGTATAATAAGTGACTACTAGAACAATAGGAAGTCAAATTCGAAGGAATGTGTGTATTTTTGTTACTACAAATCGGGCACCAAATTGGTTCACTTTCATAGTAGAAGTTTCTAGGTTATTTATAAGTACACCTGATAAATATGAACCAAATCGTGTATAATATCGGACTACTAGAACGGTAGGAAGTCAAATTTGGGGGCATATTTGTATGGAGGCTGTAATAAATCGTACAGCAAATTGGTTCACTTTCATAGTAGATGCTCCTGGGTTATATTTAAGTACACCTGATAAATATGAACCAAATCGTGTATAATAACTGACTACTAGAACAATAGGAAGTCAAATTCGGAGGAATGTGTGTATTTTTGTTACTACAAATCGGACAGCAAATTGGTTCACTTGGTTCAATTGGTTCAGAGTAGAAGTTTCTAGGTTATTTATAAGTAGACCTGATAAATATGAACCAAATCGTGTATAATATCTGAATACTAGAACGGTAGGAAGTCAAATTTGGGGGCATATTTGTATGGTGACTACAATAAATTGCACACCGATGTGGTTCACTTTCATTGTAGGCATTCTTTGATGGAATATTAGATGGTTTGACAAATTTGCACCAAATAGCGTATAATATCTGACTACTAGAGCGATTTAGAGCTGTATTTGTATGGGGGTTACAATAAATCGGACACCGATGTGGTTCATTTTCATAATAGATGTTCCTAGGTCATATAAATGTAAACCCGACAAATATGAACCATACAGCGATAGGAAATCAATATTAGGCTGTAGTAAATGGAATTACGTACTGCTGCGGTTCACTTTAATTGCAGAGGTTCCTAGATGAAACACGAGATTACTTTACAAATTTGAACCATATCTACTGGCTAATGGGGACTATATTTCAACACATTTTCTTCCAATGCATTAACGTTTGAATAAAATAATAGTTTTCTCTTTCTAAGCTAATGTTTCTATGTATAAGTAAAATTTTGAGCATTTTTACACATCATAAGTTCATTTAATTGAACATATAGGTTTGCTTACCGGACTTACATACATTTCCAAAATGAGAGTACAAATATTAAAAGTACTTTCGGCGAAATTTAGAATTTTCGTAAAAAAGATCATATAAATGTAAACCTGACAAATATGAACCAAATATGTGGTTCATAAAACGGTAGGAAATCAAAGTACATTCGGCGAAATTTGCAATTTTCGTAAAAAATTACCTAAAGTAATCCTCAATAATATATTTTTCGTTCGCGAAAATTTTTTTAGTGTAACCAGCGTACTTACCATTCGACCAAGCCATCTTAGAACTTGACCTCTCCCAAATATCTTAGGAAAAGTGGAAATACTGTAGATTTCAGACAGCATTCACAAATCGGAGTTAGTAATTATATTAGATTAGAAAACCCACTGATTTGTAAGTTTCCAGCCATGTCTGCCTATCACCAGTTGGACACAGCTTATCTGGATAGAGACAAGGCCTTACGCCTTTTGTCATGTTATTTTCAAATTTATAAGTAAAGAGACTAGTAAAGCTTCATCAACAAATAGCTGTTTGGAATTGGTTTTAAACAGCTGGTCCCTTTGAATGCTTACAAAATAGTTCGCACACAGCCATAGCATATGCTTTAGGGCATGTTTGACAGACTTGCTTGTGTGATTTTTTAAATTTGAGCCTTCCAAAGAAAATATTTGTTTTTTTTTGGAATGAAGGACATCCTACTTCATTTTATTGATGGCCACTTCATTGAGGACCTGACCTTGCCATACCTACCCTTTGTGCCAAGGTTGTGAAAACCACTTCCTTCTCCCCTACCCCTTCCCATTTCATATAAAATAATAAACTCGGTTTTTTTGTTTTTATATGTTTAAATACTTGCCATTTTGGTTTTTTATTCACATTTCTTTTTATTTTTATTTTGTTGTTGTTTTTCAGTTTTTTTGTTTGTTTTCAAATATATTATCATTAGTTTAAAAACAAAAGAAAAAGAAATCATTGTTATCATTAAGACATGACCTGCGTTCTTCGTTCCTCATTCTTCATTCTTCATTTTTGCATTTATCATTTTGCCATTTCTGCATTCTCACACCAACAACATACGAATGTTAATATCTAAGATCTTTTTTGAATATTTCTCCGTTCCATTTCAACTTTTTTCTTCTTCTTAACGATTCTTTTGTGTGTGTTCTTTCTTTTTTGTATTTGTTTCTTTGGTTTTTAGGGGCTGGGGGGTTATAACATACATTGTAGCAAATGAATTGTCAATTATTTGTTCAAAAGGTAGAAAACAAAACAAATGAAAAGAAAACAACTTGGTATTGAATATTTTACATTTCATTAGGCAAACAAAACAGAAGTCAAATGTTCCAGGGGTGGTTGGGGTGGTTGTTATGACGTCAGTCAGTCAGTCAATGATTGATCGGTTCATCCTCAATTTAAAATTCATTTGAAGAACAACAAAATATTGATAAATAAATTTAGGCCGGTTGGATTTCTATTCTCTTCTCAAATAACATTTAAAAGCTCACTTTTTATCGATCTCCATTTCTCACTTTCTCTCGTTCTCTATTTGTCACTTTCTCTCGCCTAAAAGTGCTGCCTCTCTCAGCCAACTTTTCGCTTCCTCTCTTCATCTGTCTCTCGTTGTCTCTTTCTCACTCTCGCCAGCTTTCATGCTGGCTCTTTAACTTCCTGCTCAGCGAAACAATACACAGAGCAACAAAGTTTGGTTACTGGTGCTCAGGGGGCCTGCTGAATGTCTGCTAGTGCAGAAGGCATTCTCCGGGAACCATAAATATCCAGCGCACCACGGAAACAGTGTTGCTCAGAGTATGAATTCCTTGTCATAAATAGTTACTCTGTGCTGTTGCCTCTCTATGCTTACTTACTTTCTCGCTCTCTCGTTTTCTATAATCTTCCCTCTTACTTAAACTTTTTTTCTTGCAATAGACGAATTATAAATAAAACATTTGTTATATTTTTCCAACATTTAATTCTTAAATATTTTTTCTGTTAACACTTTTTCCTCTCGTCGGACTCTCTCGTTTCTCGCTTTGTTCCTCGCTCTTGCTATCTCTATATCTCTGGCTCTCTTTCTCTCTCTCTCTGTCTTGCTCCTTCCTGTCTGTCTTTGTTGTGGTTCTCTTTTAAATTTGTTAGACAACTACTACTTTGTTTGTTTTGGTTTTCCTATTCACAAATGTTTTCATTTAAACAAAATATTTTTCTCTTTTTTTGTGGTTTGCGTTTTTTCTCTGTCTGTTCTTACAATTCAAAAAAAGTTTTTTCTGTTTTTTATTTTTATTTTTTTTTTTGCATATTTTGATCAATTATGTTTGTTCATTAAATGTTTATGTTAAAAATTGTCATCATTTTCATTGTTTCAGTTTTATTTTGAATTTTTGTTGTCTTTAAAATTTACAGGGTTTTTTGTTTTGTGGTTTCTTTGTTAAATGTTTATAATTGGGGTTTTGGTTTTCTTCACTTTTTTGTTTTAATTTGTTATCTGTTAACGGACAAAATTACACACATACACATAAAATTATGTTATTATTATTTATATTCTGCTGTCATTGTTATTATTATTTTATATTTTTTCGTTATCTTTGTTCTTTTATTAAATCTGATATATGTATGTATTTTTGTATGGTTTCTTTATTAGATTTAGATTTCTTTCCTTTAAGAAATTTGTTTTTCTCTTTTTTGTTGTTGATTTTCTTTGTGTTTTAAAAACATGTTTCTTTGTTAAGTTTAATGTTAAAATATTTTTTTTTGTATTTTTTCTGGGTTTTATAATGTCTTGCGTGTTTTTACATTTATTTTTTTAGATTTTTGTGCTTTTTTACATTAATTTTTATGCTTCTAACAAATTTACACATTTTTTTTGTTATATTTTTTTACAATTTTTATTTAATTTATAGTTACACACATAAACATCAATCAACTGCTAAAAAATAATACATATATTATTCTCAAAAAAAAAAACGGGTTTGAAAAAGTTTTCCTGGAACCAATTCTTTTGAAAGAAATTAGTAATGAAATTGCATGAAAAATAAACTTACTTAACATAATGCTTACATTTAAAGCTATGCCCATAACAGTGATCTGTGGTAGATGTCCTGTTAAAATGGAGCGAACACTGTACATTTTTAAAAAGCTATGTTAACAGAAGAGTAAAGCCATGTAAACTTTACATTTTGAACTTTATTTTAACAGTATCTATCTATAGAATAGCAGAGATCTTCAGAATGTTCACCAAGTCGAACTGAAAGATTGTGAATATAATTATAAAACGCCCATTTGAGAGGATATAGTTTTTATTTGTTAAAATGGCCGGGTAGACAATGAGTTGAAGCACTCACTTCACAAAAATACCTCAAAGGGTGTGAATTTTACTTTATCCCAGCAGTATGATTAATCTTTAATCAGAAAGTATGGAATACCAAAAGAAAATGTATCCCATGCTCTGTTACTACAGGAGCATTATTACAACACTGTTAATTAGATTAGCTTAACTGTTAGTATAACATTTATTAACAGCGAGCGAGAAGAGAAATTTCATCTCTTGGCTTTCCATACTCCTATAAATCTTGGCTTTCCATGCTCTCTGAGTACAACATGAAGGTTCGTTAGCATAACATTTATTAACAGCGAGTGTGAAGAGAAATTTCATCTCATGGCTTTCCATGCTCTCTGAGTACAACAAGGAGGATCGTCTTTAATTTACGCTCTTTTGAGAAGTAAGAGAGAAGCATAACTAACAAAACTAAATGCAATTTGGGACTCTGAGTACGACAAGAAAGTTCGTCTTTCATTTAGGATCTTTTGAGAAGTAAAAGAGAAACAAATTATTATTTTTAACTTTTCTCAAGTAAGTGAATTGATTCGGAAAAACTGAAAAACACGTTTCTTTCAGATTTTATTATTCTCTCACAATATTCGGGGTTTTCAGATGTGTGCAGGCTTAAACTTGGCACACATACGAATATTCAATATATTCTGAAGGAAGACTTCTTAATAGAATACTTCATTGTCTCAGTTTTCTAAAACAATTCGTAGACCAATTTAAAGTGATTACTAAGAAATGTGAAAATATTTTTTTCATTCAAAAATATTTTTGTTTATTTTTTTTTCCGGCTAAAAGAATTGATCTAGAAAAACTGTGATACACATTTGATTTCGTTTTTATTGTTTGTTCCGAATATATTGGACTTTTTGATGTGTGCAAGCATATACTTTACACACAGCTGAAATTTCAAAGTATTCTGAAAAAAGGGCCAAAACTAAAATATTCCGTGTTCTTAATTTCTCCAGATCAATTAAGTTATTCATTTAAATCGATTAATCAAAAATTCAGTTATTTTTTCTCGACTAATCGAATTGATCTAGAAAAACTATGTTACCTAGGTGAATTACTTTTTACTTTTCTTTCCGAATATATAGGTGTGGGTTATGTGTGCAAGTTCAAACTTTGCACATAGATGAAATTCCAAAGTATTCTGAAAATTATTGTATTCCTAATTTTCCACTTCAGTTACGTTACTCATTTAAATCGGTTATTATGAAATGCATTCCATTTTTCTCGGCTAAACGAATTGATCTGGGAAAACTGAGAGACACGGGTATTCTAATTTTTAAAGATCTTTCAGAATATATGGGTTTTGGTGATGTGTGCAAACTTCACACTTTGCACACACCCGAATTTATAACATATTCAGAAAGAGGGGCCAATACTGAAACACAACATTTGCTCAGATTTTCTAGATCAATTCTGATACTCATTTAAATCGATTATCAAGGATTACAGTTCATTTTTCTTGGCTAAACGAATTGATCTGGGAAAACTGAGAGACACGGGTATTCTAATTTTTAAAGTTCTTTCAGAATATATGAGTTTTGGTGATGTGTGCAAACTTCACGCTTTGCACACACCCGAATTTGTAATATATTCAGAAAGAGGGGTCAAAACTGTAACACCACATTTGAACAGTTTCTCTAGATCAATTCTGATACTCCTTTAAATCGCTTATTAAGATATACCGTACATTTTTCTCAGCTAAACGAATTGATCTGGGAAAACTGAGAGACACGGGTACATTATTTTTTAATGTTCTTTCCGAAAATATTGGATTTGGTGATGTGTGCCAGTGCAAACTTTGCACCCACCCGTATATGTAATATATTCGGAAATAGGAGTCAAAACTTTAAGACCCCTTGAGCACAGTTTCTCTAGATCAATTCTGATATTGGTTTAAAGCGAATTATAAAAAATGAATTTCATATTTCTCGGCTAAACGACAGTTGAATGACACGGGTATTCCAATTTTTAAAGTTCTTCGCGAATATATAGGATTTGGCGATGTGTGCAAGTGCAAACTTTGCACACACCCGAATATGTAATATATTCTGAAAGAGGGACCAAAACTGAAACTCCCCATGAGCACAATTTTTCTAGATCAATTATGTTATTCATTTAAATCGCTTATTAAGAAATGTAGTTCATTTTTCTCGGCTAAACGAATTGATCTGGGAAAGTTGAAAGACACGGGTATTCTAATTTTTAAAGTTCTTTCAGAATATATAGGATTTGGCGATGTGTGCATGTGAAAACTTTGCACACACCCGAATATGTAATATATTCTAAAAGAGGGGACAAAATTAAATCAGCCCAATCGCTCAGTTTTTCCAGATCAATTCCGATACTTATTTAAATCGATTAATACGAACGATTAATGAAGAAAACAGCGTGTGGTATGAGTAATTTTAATTTCAAATTAGTCATACTCCACCCAGAGGTATAGCAGACGTCATTGTTGATTGTTTTCGTCTAAACGAATTAATCCATAAAAACTGAGTCATACGAATGTAGCAGTTTTTATTGATCTTTCAGAATACACTTGGCTTTCTAGAGTGTGCAAGCAAAATAAGCATTTTTTTACCAAGTTTTGTAGAGGTTTAATACCAATACTTGAACCTATTCATCATCATATTCTCAACAAGAGTTTTGAATCCTCGATATTTTTTCCAAGGAAATTTCGTGTCATTCACATTACTTTTGTGCCCACAATGAAGCGATTAATTGCCAAGATGCAATGTTCATTATTAGGAAATTCCCGAGAATAATAAATCTCAGCACCATTGTGCGGACTCATGTGGGATTTAAGTGATCCAAGGACCACTCGTGAAAATCTTTACTAGATGTTCGTGTATTTTTTCTTTTTAGATTTTTAATATATACTTTCTTTCTGTGGACCAGCGGTACAAAGAAAACAGAGCCAATAGCAAACGACGGAAAACAAAAGCCAAACAAACAACACAACACAAAGAAAGTAGAAGAAACCAGCCGACACAAAGAAACAGAAACAATAAACGGCAGAAAAAACGAAAACCAAAAGACAACTCAATAGTCCGCCAAACACAAGAAATAAAAACAAAATTGTCGAATACATTTTTAAACAAAAAAATCTTTTATTGGTAGGATAAAAAGTTCTTAGTGTTTTGTTTTGCATTTTCATCTTCATCTTCTTTAGCTTTCAAATGAAATGTTTTTTTTTTGTATTTTTTTTAGGATTTTTTATAAACTTTTCTTTTTTGCAAATATTTCTTTTAGATTAATAATAATTACTTAAAACTTAAAAAAGACACTTAACATTAGGAAATAATAAAAATAATAATAATTATTATGTATATAGTAAAAACTAGTAAAAATAAAGTAGGGGGAGGGGTGGGGTTGGTGTTTTAAATTTAAAAATAAAACTTAAAAAAGCCAGAAATGAAGCAAACGGTTATTTACAAAAGTTGTTTTCAAAATGAAATTTGTGCCTGAAAGGAGAAAAAATTATAACAAAAAAATCAATGGGGTCGGGGGGGCTTCTTTTGAGAGTGTTTTTGTTTAAGAGATCTTATATTTTTGTTTTTATTTTTTTTTTCAGAAAAGTATTGAAATGGAAACTTAAAAAAGAAAGAAAAAAAGTAGTTTTGTTTTTAGTTTAAAAAATGATTTTTGTTTATTTTTTTGTTTTGTTTTTGAAATGGAAAATATCTTTTTTCACGTAGAACTAGTTAAAAGTAAAAACTTATGGGTCTTAAAGTAATATTAAAGAGCATAACTAAAATTAAATAATAATTAGGTGTGTTTTCTGTTGTTTTTTCTTTTCTTTCATTTAGTTTAGTTTAATTAAATACATAAAAACAAGATGTAATCAAAAATAATAATATAATAATAATAATAATAAAATAATAATTATAACTTTAAAACAAAAAATCTTTAAAAATATATAGTATTTTTCCGTTTTCTTTTGTAACAACTGCCACTTTTGGTAAAGCACAAAATAAACCTTATGTTTATGCTTTATCCGCTAATTCATCGTCTTCTTTTCATGTATATATATATATAAATATAAAATATTGATAATCATAGTTTTTAAAACTCGCAGAGTTCTTGACATTTTATAATAAAAAAATTCCAACATTTTTGAAAAAAAATGTATAAATGAAATTTCCCGGAAAAATCAAAGGCTGTGCCCTTAAAACGCCCTCTTTTCGCGCTCTCTCGCTTCTCTTCCTTCATCAGGGTTAAGTAAAATTTAATGTTGTGGTTTTTGTTTTGTTAAATAAATTTAAATCATTACAATTAAAAAATTGGTTTCATTTAATACAGGTTCTTTTTCAAATTTGTGTGTGTGTGTGTGTAATCCTTTTTTCAAATATTCTTTGCAAAATATTTGTCTTCGTTTAATCCAAGCTTATGAATGTAAGTTTTTTTGTTGTTTTATTTATTTTCTTCTTTAAATAACATTAAAATTTAAAAAAGGACATTTTATTTTTGTTTTTTCTTCTTCTGCTTCACTTAATTGCATGCATAAATTTTTTGTACAGTTTTTCTTTTGTTTTGTTTTTCAATAATTTAATTTTATAATTTATAGTAATTATTTGTTGTTTTGTTTATTTTTTATATTAACAGCAAAGAAAAAATATGAAATATTTGAAATGTTTTCAATATTTTTGCCCGCCCCTGTAATTGTTATTTTTGTTGGTTTAAGGAAATGGTTTTGTTTTTTTTTGTTGTTTTCATTTAATTTCTTAATTTGTTGTCTCTTTTTACACCCATGCTCATGCTACGTCATGATTTTGTTTTTGTTCACCTCTCTCGCTCACGGTTTTACTCTATGATTTTCTTAAAAGTGGTGTGGTTGATTTTTGGGGGGTTTTTTTCTTCAAAGATTTGTTTTGTATCAGTCTCGATCATTTTGAATTGTGTTTTATGTTTTAAATATTCTTTATACAAAAACTTTACAAAAAAGGTTGCCCTCAAAGCTATCAAGAGCTTTGGCAAAAAGCCTTGCCTTAGGCCGGGAGTAGGAGAAGAAGAAAAGAAAGAAGTTTCCACCAACACAAATACTGTTCAAACTAAAGAATAAGCTTCTCTACTTCTTTAACTATCTCTCTCTATCTCTCCCGCTGTCCCTCTCTCTTGCTATACCTCTCCCCTGGGTATGCCCAGCGGCCCACTTACGCTTCCAACATAACCTTTTGCGCCTGATGCTGTGTGGCCGTGGACGAGGCCACAACCGCCGCCGCCACCGACGAGCCGGCACTGGTCGCCGTCACTGTTACATCGGCCGAGACGGTAGGGTAACGTTGAGCCGCTGTGGCTGCTGCCACTAGCGCTTGCAATTTACTGGGTGGTGGTGTCGGCGACTTCTTGGACAAATTCAAGGGCTGCTGCGAATCGGCTATGTCCACCTGCAGTTCCAATAGACGCGGCGGTGTGTTCATGGCCGACGGCGAGGGCCTGGGCGGCGAAACGGAGGCCGATGTGGAGTGCGGTGATTGGAAATACTGACAGCCCGACGACGAGGAGGTCGACGACGACGATGAGGTGGAGGAGGATGATGAGCCATTACTGCTGGGCGACACCGACTGTTGGCGTTGATTTATCGTCGTTGTGGTGATAACGGAATGTCCCGGCCAACGGCCCGCACTCACGCCGCTGACGGGCGGTGAGGCCAAAGCGGTCACTGTGGTGGTCGATGGCGAATTGCAATTGGAATTTGGTGAACTGCTCGAGTTGGGTGAATTACTGGCCGGATATAGGCCGTGCATGCTGTGCAGACCCGGTGCCGGACTGCGGCTGCCCGGTCCGTGCGGTGAGCACACCATCAATGCATTGGACGAGGAGGACGATTCGCGCATGATATAGTTTTGTATAATATCGGATCTCTTCATTTGCTCGGGGGTCATGCGTGGCTCGGCCATTAGCGATTTGGCCAACACCGAATGGGTGCTGGACAGTGAGGAGGGCTGCTGCTGTTGCTGCTGGTGATTGGCGCCACTGTTGGAGTTGGTGGGAGTTGGTCTGGTCAAATGCATGTGCAATTGGCTTTGGTGTTGAGCAATGGCTGGTGGTGAGGCTACAAATGAGGCCGGCTGTGGGGAATGAGTAGCTTGTGGCACGATCATTACGTGATTTTGCGCGGAATTTGAGGATGCCGCCGCCGTCGACGACGACGTCATTTGTTGCTGAGGTGGTGGGCTCTGGGCATTGCTGCCCAATTGCGGACTTGAGGCGGCCGCAGGTATACACGAAGAAGAAGCTGCATTGACATTGGTCGAACTGCTGGCATCGCCCTCACCGCCCTCGTACTCGCGTTGACGCAGAGCACGGAACTTCTTGTGCGGCTTGTAGGCCTCATCCATCAGCGAGTTGGTGTCGTACAATGGGGGCGCCTGCAAGACTCTCTTCAAGACCGGCATATCATCAACAATTTGTCTTTTCAGGGTGGCCGTGGCCATGGCGGAGGACGCTGACGCTGATGAAGAGGAATTATTGGACGTTGATGTGGCTGCTGCGGACATGGGCTGAGGTGAGCGCACTGGCGAAACGGAGACTGTAACTTGACTGGTGGTGGCTACCGCCGTATTATCGCTGCAATCCAGGGCATCGTCGACACTCGACCGTGGACTGGAACAGGACGATGAACCGCCCGAGCTTACGGTCTTGCTGCCGCACTCGTTCTTCTCGTTGCCCGATTCAATGCCCGAGTCGGTGGGTGAATCCAATTTGCGATAACGATGCTGTGTGGAGCCGGCCGTCAGATGATGGTGCAACTGTTGGTGGGAATGTGCTCTTACGATGGGTGTGATTGTCAAACCATTCTGGGTTAAATGAGCATGAGAACCAACAATGTCCAAATCGGTGGTGGAATCACCCGAAGAACCCGAATTGGCACGATTGCGCAGAGGGCAGCTGCCCGACAGCGTGGCTGCCAACAAGGGAGCCGATGAAGCCAACGACGAGGTTTGCTGGCCATGATGACTGATGTGATGAGAGGCGGTTGTTGTGGTGGCGGTCTGGTACTCCAAATCACCCGACTCCGTACTGGACACAGAGCCCAAGGGGCTCTTGGCTTCAACATCCATGCGATGTTCATCCCAGCTGTTCGGACTCTTGGACAAAATCTGCTGATCGTCATCCATGGACCACATTTGCTGGCGCAACAGCTCTTTGTGTTCGGTGCGGAACACCACCAATTTCTCTGTGTGCAAAGTGCTCAGGGTACGCAAATCGGGCATTGTCTCCAACAATTTGCTCATGAATTCCGGCTGATCGGGACGATTCTGATTGATGATGGTCTGCAGGCAACCCTTCAAGCGATTGTACATGCGCTCAATCAATTCGAGATTGCGCAAACCCGGCCGATCGGGCGTTATCAAGACGATAGCACAGAACAGGCCGATCTCGGCATCGGTCAAATTCATGGAGTTCATGCGCTCGGCAAAGTTGAACGTGGAATCGACGAGGAATCGGGCATTGGCACCATTTTGTATAGCATCGCGACGCATCACCTGGCCATTGAGGCAGATAATGCTGTTAATGGAATTGTCGAACATGCAGATGAGACGTACGAACAGAGCATCGAAGAGGCCGGCCTTCAGCAGGGTGAATTTGTCGTCTTGCGAGAGCAACTGGAAGCCGGGTATCATGCCGGCAAAATCGATGACACCGCGAATGACATGAGCAAAACGCTGCGAGAACTCCTGTTCGGATTGTAATTCAGGGGCGGGATTTAAGGGGCATGCCTGCAAGAATACAAAAATAAAGGATATACATGAATTAGCTGTTTAATAAGGGGGGCGGATAAAGGGATAATAAAGGTCAGGTCAGGTCTGTCAAGTTTTGTTGTCCAGGAAGTAAGTTCCAGAGCGACCTAAGTGTTGTTGAGGTCGGGGTGTGGGGCAAGGGGAAGAGTCCACGTGTTGTGTGTATAATTTTTCTTTGCGGAAAAACCTTGCATGTTTTACGGAAATTAATGAACAGTTCTGCTGTAAACACCCCCGTTTGGGTTTGAGTTCGAACAGCCATACAAACGTATCGCACACTTTTCAAACGTAAAGTTCACGCGAAGGTCAACAGGAAAAACTTTTATTAAAACTAATAAAACTGAAACTGAACAACAACAACATAAATAAATCAATAACAACGACTACAATATGTGTGCAAACACCCCCAACAAACCGCTCACATTAAAAACTGTTACGTATGTATATAGATAGAGAGGAAAAGCTTTGTAAAAAAATTACGCTATTAAGCTTTTTTCGAGAATTAACAAAGGAGTGGGATTCCGCATGAAAGGGTGGCTGGCTGGTGACGAGGCCTACAATTGTTTTCTTTTAATAGTTTACATGTAGTTGTATAAAGTCAAGGTTAATAACCTAAAGTTCAAGGCAAATTAAATGCCTGCCCTCTCGTTTCCTTGTCTCCGCCGCCAGCCAGCCAACTGCAGCAGCTAGCCAATGATCAAAAACGCGACAACAACAAGAAAATGAAAAAAAAAACTACGAACGTTTGTTCCGGTTTTGAACACTTTCTGTTCTACATGATTTTTTTTAATTCAATAGTTTTTTTTTTTTGCTTCTTCGTCTTCAAATCTTGCTCTTCTTCTTCCGTGGCTTATGCATATTTTAGAACGTTTTTAACGTCACTTTTTTTCGAAGAACAAAAAAAAAACACGACACACAACGTAAATATAGCAAACAACAACAATTGATTATTAACCTTGAAAAATATCTGTTTCTGTTGTTTGAGTATTTATACACACTCGTACATACACATATGTACGAGTATGTAGGTTTGAACAGACCCCCAACCCCCCATACACCATCATTACCACCAACATCACACAAATGTGTGTGATTGTGATTTTGGCGTGTATGCGCCAAGCATAGATATAGAACCAGAAGAACAACCGAAGAGAAGGAAGAATAGCCCCACCGCACTAGAATGGCAAGCAGAAGTGCCATCTCTCGCAGCACAACACACACCGAAGCCGAAATAGTTGGCTTCGGGTTTTTTTGTTGGTGGGGACGGCCAAACACCAGCCAACCAACCAAACAACACATACTCTGCGGTTCTCGTCTCTTTGTTTTGCAAGAGGAAGAGACATTGTACATGTATGGCGTGGCCGGCGACGATGATGATGATGCCGTCGCCGTAGTCGTTGCCGCCTGATGGAGGTCTTTCGGTTCTTTGTCGTGTGTTTGTGTGTCTCTCTCTCTGAGTGTGTGAGTTCTGTGATAGCCTTGGTCAAGTGCAAATTGCCGGTATTATAATATATATAAGTGTATATAGATATATATAAATTCGTTTAAATATATTTATACATGTACCGGTATGCAAAGAAAGACACAACAACAACCACTAGCAAATACATTAAAAAATGAGCGAAAAAAATTAAATGTTAACCGGAAATACTATGACTAGGCAGAGTTGCCAGATGTGCATAAGTGGTTGAAACCAAATCTTGGGCTTGGCTAAACTAAGTGAAGTAGGCTGTAGTTCAACACATAAGTAAATTAAATATGTAATGAAGACATTGATCTTAAATAAAATAAGAAGAATCAGATACGAATGTAAACGAATGGTCGAAAATAACAAAATCATATTTTTATAAATTATTTTATACAATTTTGAACAAAAATATTATTTATAATATTATAAAATACACTATTTGTAATTAATTAATTAATACTAATAATAATTATATTAATTAATAAAATATAATTATAATTAATTAATTATAATATAAATTAATAAAATAAATAATATTACAAAAAGAATAAATTAATTAATAAATTAGTTTACATACTTTTTAACAAATATATTATTTATAATTTATGATATTATTAATTAATATAATTAATTTATATATTAAAATTATTACTAATTTTATTAATTATATTAAATTAAATATATTATATATAATTAATAAAATAAATAATAATATATTTTGTTATATGGATTTTTTAAAAAAATATAAATAAAAATAATGTTTTAATAGCAAATATTTTTTATTTAATTATAGTTATATAATTTTTAATATTTTGTTTTTTTTTTGTAAATTTTTCAAAGAAAATCTTCTTTATAACAAAATAAATTATTACTAATTTTATTAACTATAATATATATATATATATATATATATATAATTAATAAAATAAATAATAATATATTTTGTTATATGTTTTTTTTATAAAAAATATAAATAAAAATAATGTTTTAATATCAAATATTTTTTATATAATTATAGTTATATAATTTTTTAATATTTTATGTTTTTTATAAATTTTTCAAAGAAAATCTTCTTTATAAAAAATATAAAATATTTTTTAAAATATATTATATTTTTAATATTAATATTTCTATAGCAAATATTTTTTATAAAATTATTTTTGATTGTTTATGACTTTTTACCCTTGTTTTTTATATATATTTTTCAAAGTATTATTCATAAAAACTGAAATAATTTTTAATTTTTTTGTGATTTTTTTTAATTTTTTATATTTTTCACTAATATTTTTTATGTAATTAATTTTTATTTTTTATAATATAGAAAAAACATATTTATTACTTTTATATATTTGTTTTTTTTTTTTGTATTTCTATGTATTTTTATTTATAAAATAAATTTTAAATATTTTTTTATTTTTATTTTCCAAATATTTTTTATATTTTTTTTTAAATATTTTTTATTTTTTTTTCGAATATTTTTAAATTTTTTTTTGTATAACTTTTTAATTTTTTATATTTTTCACAAATATTTGTTATGTAATTAATTTTTATTTTTTATAATATAGAAAAAACATATTTATTACTTTTATATATTTGTTTTTTTTTTGTATTTCTAAGCAAATATTTATATAATAAATTTTAAATATTTTTCTATGTTTTTTATATATGATAAAAATAAATATAAAATATTTTTTTATTTTTATTTTTCAAATATTTTTTAAATTATTTTTTTTTTTCAAATATTTTTTTAAATATTTTTTAAATTATTTTTTCAAATATTTTTTTAAATATTTTTTAAATTATTTTTTCAAATATTTTTATAAATTCATTTTTATTTTTTATAATTTAATGTCATATATATATATAATGTCATATAAATATATATAATGTCGGTCATAGAAAATCATATTTTTGCTTTTATATGTTTTTTATATATTTTAAAGAAAATGTTTTTAATATTTTTTATAGAAAAATTTTTTTAAATATTAATTTTTTTTTAATTTTTGTTTTCTTCTATATGTTTTAATAGAAAATATTTCCCATAAAAATATTTTTTAATTTTTTTAAATATTTTTTATTAATTAATTTTTATTTTTATGTACTTTTTTTGTTTTATATATATTTTTAAGAAAATATTTTTATGCTATTTTTTATAATTAATTTTTATTTTTTATATAGTTTTGAATAAAAAACATTTTTTATATTTTTTAATATTTCATATATATAAGATACTTTTATTTTTTAATTAATTTTTATATAATTATATTTATTTTTATAACTATATATGTTTGTGTAGTTATTTCATGAAATCAGTTTGTTTTTTTGCGAAATGATCAAAGTGTAGTCTCCCACTTTCTCCACTATCCCCCTGGCTGTACAATTATTAGCACGTTTTCTTTTTTATATACTCTGCTTTTTTATTGTTTATAGAATACAATTTTAAGCTCTAAACAACAAATCCAAAAGCACAAAACAGCAAACACAAAACAGCAGCAGCAACAACAACAACAACAGCAGCAAAATTGCTTTATTTATTTTAGACAAGGTCAGTTAGAACGTCACTTTTATTTTGCTATTTGTTGCCGCATTTTATACTTTTGCTTCCCTCGCCCTCTTGGCCAACACTTGGCCCATATTATACATTGTCATTATTATTAGTAGTATTTGCTTTTTACTGTTTTAGTCATCAAATTTCTAACCTAGAGTCGCATTCTTGCTATTGCTTTTAATTTTATTGTCTCTCCAATTTAAATATGTGGGGCGAGGGGGGAAAACAGCAACAAAATACAACTCATTTAATATTTACTTTCATATTAATTATCAGCAATCACAATACTCGTGTGTGCTTTTTGTTGTTGTTGCTGTTGTTGTTACTGTAGTTTTGACATTAACTATTCGAAACGAAATGTCAAAGTCAAGTACAAGTACAAGCTGACACGAGCCGTCTGATGCGACATTAAGGAAGACATTAAATAATGAATTTATTTAAAAACAAAATAATAATAGGCGACGACAAACGAACTGTACTACCTTTGGATGCATTGACTAATTGAAAATTATTGAGGCCAGTATAATTTAAATTTATTTGGCTTTTAACGCTCCTTTAGTATTTCCTCTCTAACGCAGTCTTATCATTTCACTTCCAGCTCTTCTGTCAAGTCTTATGCAATTTAGGCGATAAGAATCATCATGAATGGAATTCTAGGCTAACTCTGCTCAGGCTGGCTTGCCTTGACCCCGCCTGCTGGGTTCTAAGTCAAGGCCAGTGTTTTACTGATATTAAAATGATTTCTTGTTTTTCAAATATATATTTCTTAATTCGGTGGTCGGTGTGTGTGACTGGTTCGCTGGCTGGCTGCAGTCATCTGCCTTCGGGGAATTTCACTTTATTCGACAAAATTCTTAATAATTAATTTATTAAGAATATAATTTAATCTAAATTTCTTGTTTAAGAAAAAAACCTTATTATATTGTTGTTGCTGTTGTTGTTATTGTGCACGTTGTGAAGACAACGTAGAATTTTTTCTGTTTTTTTTTTTTTCAATTTTATTTGTTGTGTGTTTGTGTTTTTTTTGTATAAAGAACGCAGCAGAGACGACCTTGACGAGTGTTATTTTTTAACCTTGAATACTTGTATATCAAAAATAAAAAAAGATTTTAACAAAAGCAGACGCAGCAACAGCGCCATGTACTTAGCTATAGCAACCGACTGAGACATCTGCCGAAAACGGCAGGGAGAAGGGAGAGCGAGAACCAGGAGGCAGTCAATCAAATGACGATGTACAAAAATAAGGCAATTATTCTTGCAAAAAGGGAATTGAAGTATGGCTAATACTTTGCCGATATTCCTCTGATCACCCACCTTATTGGCTGTTCTGAACACCCTGTTTTGTTGTCTAGCTTTCTAATAATTTCTAGTTAATTGTATTATTAATGATTATACAAGTATACGTGTGCTGTCTGACCTTGCCGTCTGCCGCTGCTGCTGTTGTTGTTTTGAAATATGAGGAAATGTTGTTGAGACACTTGTAAATAGAAAAAATTGCTAATATCTGTTGCCTTGCGACATTTCAAAGCTCAATCAGAGGGACATTAGACTATCATAAAGTTTAGTGTTTTATTAGTATTAAGGTGGTTGATGTTGACATGATATTCTTTCCCTGTTCTTCCCCACTTAAAATTTAACTTTTAGCTTTCAAAAAGTCCGTTCTTCTTTTATAACAAAAAATCCACTATCCTTGGACCTAAGCTTCCGTCTTGCAACCTTTCAAATGTCTGTCTGTCTGTCTTTTTTCCCTTCCTATTTCCCCATATATATGTCTTAAATGTCCGTCTTTCTCTTTGAATATTGAATATTTCTCAATATGATTTTGAACTTAAACCAATTAACTTTGAATCATATCGTCGTCGTCGTCGTCATCGAGTCACACACTACAGCTCTTTAGGAAAAACCTTGTTGCTTAAAGTTTTAAATGTTATCTACATTTAATAATTAGTTTTGTTTTTATTATTTTTTTTTTGCTATTTGAAGGCTGGCGTTGGCGCGCTATAGCACGACGAACACCAGCCAACTAGCTAGCTAGCATTTGTGTCTGTGTCCAAGCTAATTTTTTTTTATTATTTACTTTTCATTGAAGAAAAATCTTGTTGATCATAGTTTCCTGGTTTAAAGACCTTAGTGAGCTCTAATATAATTTTTGTTTAACACCTTTTCAAAAATACAAAAAGCATACCAACACATTCACACTTTTGTGTGTTCGCTTCGGTTTTCATTAAATCTTAAGGTTGGCTGGCTTGGCTTGGCTTGGCTATATGCGGTTGTGGATGTTTGATTTGTATTTTTGGCTGGCTAGTAGTTACTCTACTCTATAATATGTTAATAAGTTTCGGTTGGTTTTTATTTTCAAATCAAGTTAACCTTGTTGCTTTGGAGGCAAATCATGTTTGTAGAGAGGCAGGCAGGCAAGAGATATTTTGAAAATTAAACCAAAGCAAAGTAAAGCTAAAGGAAATCATAGCATAATGAACTAAACTGAAAAAGTGGATTGAAGGCGTTCAGGGGATCTCTAGGAAACTCTGGAACAAAAATAGGGCTTTAAATGTTAACTAAACTTGTAAAAGGATCGTAATTTGGGAGAAAATATTTAAAGAAAAGCTTAAAAGTTTGTAAAGTTTTTAAATAAAAATCTTTTAAATCAAAAGTTCTGGGAATTTTGTTTAGAAAACTTTTGTAATAAAAGCTTAAAAGTTCGTATAGCTGTGTTAAAAAGTTTTGGAAATATCTTTTCTAAAGAAGTTTGCAAGGCATCTGAACATAGCTATTAGAATATAATATTTAAGGTTGATTGGAATATAAGCTTTAAAGCTCAAAGTATAAAACTTTGAGTATAGCTTTAAGGATATAAACTTTAAAGTTCGTAAAGCTTTTAAAGGGGAATATTATGTAGTAATATAGCTTTAGAATATAAGCTTTAAAGTTCTTTAAGCTTTTAAAGGGGAAGATTATGTGGTAAAAAAGTTATTTCCAAAGAACTTTGGACATGTATTGAAGCTTTGAAAAAACTTTAAGCTTTTAAAGAAAAATATGCAAATCCAAGAGTTAGAATATTGGAAAGAATATTGAAAATATTTTAAGCTTTATTAAACTTTAAAGCTGTTATTTATGTTATTAATGCTAAAATCTTCTAGACAAGCTTTAGTAGTAGGTTAATAATGTATGTTCTACATTTTCCAATATTTCTTTAGATTTTAGCTATTTGAGCTACTATTTCCTTGCGGCTTTCGGTTTTGAATGATGACGATTCAAAGATTTTATTTAAAAGATTTTCTCTCTCGCTGTGTTTTTTTTTAATGGTAAGATCTTCTTTAGTAGTAGTAGCATAATGTATGTTTTCAAATTTCTTATATTTCTTTAAATTTTAGCCACTACTTCTTTTCGACTTTCTGTTTTGCGTTTTTCTTAAAGTTTTTCAGTGGCTTTAATTTGCGTTTTGTCTGCTGGTCTATTTGTCCGATTGTTTCTAGAGGATTTTTGATATTTTTTGTTTAACTTAGTTAGTGTACTTACCAATAGTGTTGGCATTGAATAGGAAGGACATTCGCGGGCTCTTTGACGCATGGCGGCTACCTTTTCCTTGGTAAACTCGCACGTGTCCAAATGGGCCCTTAGCACCGCCGACAATAGACGCGGCTGATCGTCCAACTCCGAGGACAAAGCCCTCTGTTGGCCACGATTCTGTGTGGATTGTTGCATGGCGGCCAATATGCGAGCCTTTTCACGTTTCGGCACGCGACCAAATCGCACCGCTGAAACAAAAAGAAGAAAAAAAACATACATAAATTAATATTACAAAAATGACAGGTGTCTTTTTTTGTTGTTGTTGTTGGTATGTAAAAAATTGACAACAGCTGTAACCCTAAAAAAGAGGACTCTACCTAAATACAAGCGCAAAAATAACCCCTCTACTTTGTTGGTGAAGAAAAAATAAGCAAAATCATTTAAAATTAAGGTTAAAGCTTAAGTAGCCCTACGTTGACTGAGTGGCTGGCTGGCTGACTGGGTTTTATAGATTGTCTCACAGGAAGTAGTTGCTGATGGTTGTTTGTGTGTGGACAAGCCAGCCTGCACTGCTCCAGTGTTATTAAACCTATAAACCCGCCGGTGTATAAAACTTTGTCATGTTGTGGTGTTTTTTTTTTGCTCTGTTCGTATTTTTTTAATGGCACTCTCAATGGTGTCGTTGCTATGTGTTGTTGTAGGTTTTTTGTGTTGGTGTGGAAGGCCCTTTAAGTAGGTCATTGCCTTTTTGGCTTTATGTTGAAGCCCACCACCAGCACCAGCAGACATTATGATACATTAATGTGTGTGCTGCTGCTGACTTTGGCAGCAACTGAAACAGCAGCAGCAGCCATGTAAAGTTTACAGCTGTCGCTGGGTTTTTGCGCCGTCGAACATAAACAATGGCCAATCTAAAAATGTTACACTTTCTCTTTTTTGTTTGAGGGGAGGCGGCGGCTCAGTCATCATAAATGTTTCAATTTTTAGGTTTTTGTTTTTTTTCTCGAAAATATCACCCACCAACAAAAAAGTCACGTTTTCAGTTTGGATTGAGACAATTTCTATGTAAAAGCGGGGTCATGACCCAGAAATTTTATGTAAAACCAAAACCAAGCAACACGACGTCGAGAGTGAGTGAGTGTGAGCGAGTCGTTTGGCTTCAACTTACTTTCGTTGTAAGCTAGTTTTGGTCTGGCCTGGCAGCAGCTGTAAGCTGTCAGAAAGAAAGTTGCTTGGATCTTATCTGTTGTGATCTGTCTTCGCGCTTCATATTACCTTTGGCTAGCAGCAACAACAACAACAACCACAAAAGTGGGTTTCTAAACGAAAGAAGCTGTCTTTGTTGTTATCAATGCCAAAATGTACATTAATTTATTTACATTTCATCTTGTTAAGCGTCGCCGTCGTCGTTTCTTTATTTCTTTCTTTCGATTTGTATTTCGTTACGTTTTTTGTTTCTATTTCTTGGGTGTTTCTCACTAGCATTTGATGGCGATCATGATCATGATGATGGTGTTGTTGTTGTTTGCTGGCGGTGGCACGGAATGAGGTTAAAAAGAAAGTAAATATTCAAATTGTTCTGTAGTTTTTTGTTTCTTGGATGGTTTGGTTTGCTTTTGTTTTTGGTGGATTTAGATTTGTGTGTGAGTGTGTGTGTGCTGGGTCTTTTCTAATAAAATTTAACCTCAATTATTAGAAAACTTGTAAGAGGCCCTCAAGAAGAATGAGCGTAGAAATCAACGAGATCGGCTACCGGCCAAGTATGTGGTGGTGTGTTACCAAAATATTAAACTTTTTTGTTGTTGGTATGAATTATTATTATTTTTTGTTTTGACCGGTGGAAGGGGGGAGGGGGTTATCAAAAAGAAATTGTTGACCTCGTTTGAGGTGAAATGGAGAAATTTGTATTTGAGAAGAAATTTATGAAAAAATCTTAAGCAGAGTGAAGACAGAATATTTGAAATAAAGGAAAAGGAAGTCATCAAATATAAGATCAGAATATGACCCTTGGGGGGAAAATACCTAAAAACAAAAATACTTTTGAATATTCCAGTTTCCAATATTACTCTGTAGCTATTTAATGAGTAGATGTAATTTTTCGGATTTGGCTATTGAGATGCTATCATAAGTGAGATTTTTAGAAAATTTGTGTCCTATGTTCTATCCATTTATGTTCTATTCTTTGGCATTAAAGACACCAAAATAATGGCTGCATATTACCCAACTAACTTCTAGTTCAGGGCTAGTTTTACCTTAACTTAACCCCAAATCAATTAAATCACAATTTCTCTTTTTTTCTATTTTTTGGTGTCCGCAATTAATAAAGAATAGAAACCAGCGAGAGAAAAAAAGTGAAATACCATACACCAGTGATCAACATCATCATCATGATTGCTATGCGTTTTTTCGTCGTCTTCATCTTTTTCTAATTTCAATAAACATCAACCAGCAATAATATTCATATAAAGTGAGAGGAAATCTCTCTTTTTTCTGTCCAAACGTTTTTGGTATAGCTTTCAAATATCTTTCTTTATTTCTTTCTTTTCGTGTGTGTGTGTGTGTTTGATTTTTAGTAGTACTACTGACATACTTTTCTTTTGAACAACGACAGCGACAACAACAACCAAACACACACAATCGGAGAAAAAGCCGGCTTGAAGCATGCTGGCTGAAAGCAAACCAGGTCAAATGAAAATGAAAACTTGGTTTCATGCCACCAGATGCGAATGCGGATGATGATGGCAAGCTGGAGAAGGGGGGTGGGGGGAGAAATTAGAGCGCGCTTTGAAAACAAACCAAAACAAGATTTCAAACGCACACACACACACAACAATAGACCACAACTTTCTTAAGACCAACGAACACAACATTGGGGAGCTGGTGGCGCAAAATGAAATGTGTAGAAGAAAGAAATAAAACAACAACAATAACAAAAAAGTTGGTCACACAACAACACAAAAGAAATTAAGAGAAAACACAAATGAAACCAGAATGCATTGAATTGTAATAGTTATTAAATTTGGTTATTTAAGGTTAAAAATTTAAAAAATTTTAATAAAAAAAATATTTGAGAAAAATTAAATTTCGTTAAGTAAAAATATATATAAATATTTTTCTTAACTAATATTTTTTATTTAATTAAATTCTCATTTCATTATTATTTATTTAATTTATTTTTAATATTTTGAAATATTTAGAATTTTTAAAATATATTTTTTTTAATTTTTATTTTTTTTTATTTTTAATTATCGAAATTTTATCAAAAAAATTAAGGCATAATTTTTTAGTTGTTTATTTTCTTTAATTGGTGGACAGAAAATTGCGTTTTCCCTATTTTTTTACAATATTTTTAATAAAAAAATATTTTTTGAATAAAATAATATTTAAAATAATAATATTAAAAATAATATTTTTAATAAAAAATATTTTTTTAATAAAAAAATATTTTTAATAAATAATACTTTTTTTAATAAAAAAATCTTTTTTTAATAAAAATATATTTTTTATTATTGTTTACTTTTTATTTCTTTTGTAATTAAAAATGTGTTTTAATTTGTGAATATTATTAAATAAATTTGGAAAAAAAAATTTTCTTTGGTAATATTTACTCCAATTTCTTTCAAAAATATTTTTTAATCTTAAAAAAATAATATATATTTTTCAATGAATATTTCCAACTTCTACCAAATATATTTTTAAATCTAAAAAATATATTTTTTAATCTAAAAATATGTATTTTTTAATAAAATAAATAAAATATTTTTATTTAAAATGTATAATTTTAAAAAAATATATTTTAGTAAAAATATTTTTCAAATATTTAAACTTTATTGAGAAATGTATAAATTAAGTGTATTGAGAAAAATGTCTACTCATTTAAAAAATATATTTTTTATTTTCTAATTTTTTATGTACTTTTTTTACATTAAAAACTTTCAATTTTTTTCAATATTTTTTTATTTTCTATTTTTTTTATGTATTTTTTTACATTAAAAATTTTTAATTTTTTTATGTAATTTTTTTACATTAAAAATTTAAATTTTTTTTCAATATATTTTTTCCAATGAAATAGAAAATAAAAAAATATTTTTCATATTTTCAAGCGTGTTATAAATGAAATATGGAAATTTTTATGATTTTGACAAATATTAATTTACAATTTAAAAATTCTATTTTTTATTTTTAAGAACTCCTACTTTCGGGTTTATAAATATTTCATTGATATGGAGGTATTTGCTTTTTGTGTTTTTTATTTCTTCTCTGCCTAAATTTTACTTTCAAGACACCGCGCCGCTTAAGCGAGTTTTGTGTGCCAGTTTTCGACAAGACAAGCAAGACACCATTTAAAAAGTAGGTAACGCATGCGCGCCGCAGCGCCAGCGCTCCATTTCTAGTTTATGATGTTTCTTCTCTCTTTCAATTTCACTTTAATTTCAAGCAAACAAACAAACAACAAATTAACAAAAACAAAAAAGAAAACACAGTCTAGCGCTAAAACACGTGAATAATTGTGGACGTCGTCTTTTCTTTCGTTTACACTTACGTGCATTGTGATAGTTGACATTGCCTTTTAGTATGCTTTTTAGTATGGGTAATTCTTCGGCCATTTCGATGTATGTGTGTATGGGGGGCTTTGTTTTGAATTTTGAAATTGTTGTTTTTTAATCTCTTTTTAAAACATGAAAACAGATTTTTCTTTTGCTCTTGATAGGCTTTTTCAACTAATAAAAATTGGCACAATTTCACTTTCTTCCTCTTTTTTTTTCTTTTTTATAAAGTGGTGTTTAGGAATTTGTTTAACATTTTTGAAAACCAGGTACAATTTGAAAATTTCTTTTATTTTTTTTTGCTTTTCTTCTTCTTCTTCTAAGTTAGCACTATGGCCTAAGATCTTTTTGTGTGTAAATTTCGTTTAAACAGGAACTTTGAATTTCTTTGATTTTTGTTTTTTTTTGTTTCATATACAAAAAACCAAATTTTAATTGTTGTAATTTGTTGGTAATATTTTTGGTTTGAATTTAGCGCGTAATCCTCTGGGTGTAAACGGTATAACAGGGTGGTTTCTTTTTGTTAAATAAAATATATTATTTTATTGATAATCTTTGGATTTGGATATTTGTTGTTTTGCAAAATCATTCAAATACTTTGCCGTGTTATTTTCATATTTGACTTTTGTTGCACAAATTTTTCTAATTTATTTTCTCTCAAAACAAAATCTGGATTTCAGTTCCAAAAATATTTTTTCTTATTCTTTTTTTCAAATTTGTTTGTAATTTTGTTACATTTCTTTTATTTGTTTTGTAAATTTTTTCTATTCCATTTAACAAGCTTTTCTTTTTTAAATAATATTTTTTGTTTTTGTTATTATTATTTAAATTTTTGTGTGTGTTTTGTTTTATATTTTGCTTGTTATTATAACAATAATTCAGTTTGTGTGATTTATTTCTCTACTATTCACTTCAACATGACAAAACTCGACAAGGTCTCGAACGCGACTAACTGTAAAAATCTTAAGCATGTTACGAATATACCCAAAAAGGTACAACATGTGTATAGCAAATGTATACAAACTTTGCGCGAGACACCATGTCACACACCAAATCCTCATAGAGACACACTCCACTCACCAAACACACACAGCACACCGCACTCAGCACAACCGCACACATCAAACATTCTGTCTGAGTACGCTTTTAAGGGTATATTCTGTATGGCGTTGTGTAAGAGCAGAGCATAAAAGTCTCTGTTGGTTGGTTCTCTTCTTATTTGACTCTCACACTTAGAAAGCTTCTTTGTGGTGGTGGTGTGGCCCCCTCAAATGCTCTTTTGTGGGGCTCTCTAGTTTGTCTCTTTTGTGTGTGTGTGGTTGGGGATGTGCATGGAGTTCAACGTTAGTTCTCCAAAGAGTTTGTTTGGTTTTAATTCATCGAAAAGTATAATTAGCTCTTAAATCAAGTAGTAGATTCTCACTATGTGTGAACTCTTCATGTTTATGTGAGTGAGGAAGATTTAATTTAAAGCATTATTCATTTACCGTTGCAAACAGTCATTGATCACATTAAGTACATCATTAATCCGGCCTTTTGCCAAGGAGAAATGTTGTTTATTTAGTATTTATTTATTCTTTATTTTTTTAACAAACTTGTGTCAAATTTTGTTCTCAATTAAAAATTCTAATAAATTTATTATTGTTAAGGGAAATTGCAACATTTTGAAATAAATAAGGAATTTTGTACTAAAATTTTAAGCAATTAAAAGTTCTAAAAATTTCAAAAATTTTAAATATTTTTTAAACTTGTTTTTTTTTTAAATAACTTGTTGACTTTAATATTTTTCTGTTTCAATATATTTGATCATAAATAAATTATTTTTTATTTTTTATATTTAATTTAAAATTTATATATATTTGTGGACTTTAATATATATTTTTTTTGCTTTAATATATTTAATCAAAAATAAATTATTTTTATTTTTTTTTATATTTAATTTAAAATTTATATATATTTGCTGACTTAAATATATATATTTTTTTGGTTTAATATATTTAATAAAAAATAAATTATTTTCAATTAATTTTAATTTAAAATTCATTATTGTTTAAATTATTTATTTTAAATACAGCAAATAATTGTTTATTATTATTTTTTAATTTCAAACGTTGATGTTTAATTTTCTGGCTCATTTATTTTGCCGGTAAATTGACAGCTTTCATGTTTTTTTGTTTTGATTGTTCTAGTCTTTAAATATGCTCTCTTCTCTACTCACTGTTCTCAGCTAATACTCTTTCTATTCCCTGCTCTTCTTTCAAAGTTGTACTCTTCATTTTTAAGTTGTGGTGTTATAATGTACATATTCTCCGCAAGTTGCCTACAGCTTTTAACTGTCACAGCAAAGCTTTTCACCTGAGGTGAATTGAATTCGAATTCTTTTCCACCACAAAGTTGAAATTCAAAAGCTTTTGTATAAGCAGCTTTAGACCAAAGCTTTAGTTGAAAAGCTTTAGATTATTTAAAAAATTGGCTAGCGCCAAAAACGTTTAGAATTTTAATTCTTTTATTTTTCTCTGTTCCACAGAACCCATTTTGTTTGTACTCTGCTAAACAACCTTGAACTTCGCATTTATCATTTTGTTAATGAGTTGCGTGTGGTGTTTGGCATAATTAACATTATTAAATAGTAGCAGTATTAGTACTGCTGCTAATTATTTGTGTATACAAAACGTCAAACGTCCTTTTTCGGCATTTGCTGTGTTCCCTTGAATTGTGCGCGCGCGTTTAAGTAGAACGAGGGCAAAGTTTGATGTGTCGTTACGTTCGCCTTGGGTTCAATGACTCGGTACGTCTCTCTCTCGCTCGCTCTCGGCACTGTTTGATTTTATAATAATAATAAAAACAAACATTTGTTTTTATGTAGGTTGTTTTTTTGTAAAACAAAAAAAAAATATTTACTTTTTTACACAGCGCGAAGTTCACCAATGCTAAAGTGTGCGTGTGTGTTTATTTAGTCACGTCGGCCAGCCATGTTGGATGCCTCATGTTGCTCGCTCATACACTTCAAGTCAAGTTCGTTATATTTACATTATGTTGACGTAATACATTACATTGGCAAACACATGTTGTATTTACACTAGGATGTTGTAAAGGTTGTCGATATATAATTTTTTGAAAATTTATTGTTTCTAATGTATGCTTTTTTAGGCCAAAAAACTATTAGGAGGGTGTGCTTTAAATTTAATTTACCGCCACTACCAACAAAATACATTATTAATTTATCAAACTCTCCTTTTTGTGGCTGCAAAGAGATGTCAAGGTTATTAAACCTGGTAATTAATCAATATTGTCTGTTGCTCGGCTTTGTAATAGCTAATACCGGGTGTTAAGGATCGTTTGACAGATGGCCTAAATTTCTTTTCAGTTTTGTTTTTGCATTGTGGCTAACGACAAATGGCTAAAATTTCAAATTAATCATTTTTAGTTTTCGAAAAAATAACACTATTACCAAACACAAGCTGAAACCTCCACACACATATTGTATTTTGAAAGAAATCCATCAAAACAAAATCATGGACTTCAATTTCAAAGCGAGTCTGTGCGTCTGTCTGTCTAAGATGACAACAAAATTCATAGAAAACCGAAATTAATAATTTATAAATGTCTGCATTTGCACACACACACACACAACGATGAGGTGTAGGAAAGAAGAAATAACAAAAAAAAGCACAAAAAAATAAATTTAAATAAAAAACCGTTAACATATTGACCATATATATAACGTAAATTGCCTCACATATATATCTACGCTACTTCAGGTTAAACAAAAGAAAATAAAAACTGTGATGTGAACCCCCTCCTACTACCTCCCCCTCTCACTTTTGGACAGACTCAAGAGCAAGTCGTCTCGTCACTTTAACAAAATGAAATAAAAGAAGAAGAAAACACCCAAACCTCATCAGAAAAAAACTGAAATCTGGTCAATGAACCAGAAGGTAATGAGGCCAACAAAAGCCACTTTGAAATACAAAACAACCAACCAACATCTACACAGCCACACCAAGTGTACAAACAAATCCATCCATCCACTGACGTATATTAATTATAGATAAAAAAAATTATAACAAAAAAAAAAATACACATCCACAATGCTTATGATGAAAGCATGTCAATGATATATACAGACATGCATACACAAAACCTACAGAGCACAACAAAAGTATGCAGCAGTAAAAGAAATTGGAGAAAACTAAACAACAAATTTCTCAGTTATTTCCAAGAGAAACACATTTAAAGGATTTTGAACAACTAAAATCATTAATATCTAGGCAAAAACTTTGCACACATGGGAATCTTGTATATTTGCTGAAAATTGGATCACTAGGATACCATTCCAGTGCAACAGTTTTTCCACATCAATTCGTTTACTCAAAAAAAATAGAAAACAATTTTCTATTTATTTCATACACAAATTTCTAAAACTAAAAACCTCAAAATCATGGCAAAATCTCTGCACACATGGGATTTGTTAATATATTTTGAAAATTGTAAGAAAAAGAAACAATCCCAGTAAAGCAGTTTTCCCAGATCAATTCGTTTATTCATTTAAAAGGCAAATTAAAATTTGTGGGCAAATTAAATATGTTGTGTGGTATAAGTAACTTCAATTAAGATTACTTATACCACCCCCTGTACTTTATTAACCATATTCTGTAATGATAAATTTTTATTTGCATTTTATTCCCGTGCCGGAATTGATCTCGGAAAACTGCTAAAGCCAAAAGTTTCCGTGTTAAACCTACTTTCTTTCCACATTGGTCTCAATCATGTGTGCATGGAAATGTAGGACTTATGGCATAAAACAGTTTTTTGTTAATTGTATTAATGTTATTTTCAGAGAAAGTAATCGAAAAACAATCTACTATTGAAGTGTCGCATACTTCTATCGGCAAGTGTTGCTTAACATTTGTGTTGTTTTCAATTTTAAACAATTTTTCCCCTCATATATGTTAATTGCTGTTTAGAGCCGCTGGTTTGGTTGGTTAATGATGCGAAAGTAAAAGTGAAAGTTTTTGTTGGCTCGCTGCTTGGATGTATTTCGTTCGATGTCTTTGGCGTCTTCGTGTTCTTCATAATTTCGTTTGCTGTTGTTGTTTTTTTCCGCTGTCGAATTGTTTTGTCTTTGAGGTGATATATATTTAGTTTTGTGTAAGGCGGTCGGGGGGGGGGGTGAACGTGTTTTGACTTAACGTTCGTCGATGTTTCCCGCTTATGTACCTACTCCAATAATAATTATTTTTTTTCAGTGTGTGTGTGAGTGTGGCTTGATCAAAAAGTCATTGACTTGAAAATTTCTTTTTTATGCTTTGTTCACACACCACACCACACCGAAAATAAAGTATTTCACTTTCACTTGTTTGGGTTTAGTTGTGTTTGCTACAACAAAAGACGTTGTTGAGCTGTGTTGGAGGTGGAGGGGTTTTTTTGTTGTTGTCGATGTTGGTAACCTGAATTTCATACCTACCCCACTGTAACTGGTATTAAACAGAGAGACAACGACAAAAAAAGCACAAAACTTTCCAAGCTTTCTTTACATACGTTGAATTCAATATTTACCAAAGCCATTAACGGCAATTGAAGTCAAGTCAATTTAATAAAAGAAAAGTCAATGACCGCAGCGAAAAGAAATTTCGAAAGAAATTTAATTGAAATCTATAACTGCCGAAAAATATATAAATTATTATTTGTTATTGTGTTCATTTCCAGTATCTGACATCCTAAGTTCACCTTAATGTCTGTGCAATTTTAATTGCATTCGAAAAACAAAAACAACTAACTGATTACATTCAAATTCGCGTTCAGCATAATCCAAGGTAAAATCTCGCACACACACTCACACAGACCCATTCACCCAGCCTGCCAGCCAACCATAATGCAAAATGCAACTCAATCAGTCAGTGCAGTGCAGTGCAGTGCAGTGCAGTGCATTTGCCAAGAAGAAACCAACGAGCCAAAGAGAGCCGAGAGCTAACTCACGAACTGCTGCTGCTCTGTTGTGATGTTCGGCAATTCGCAATTCGTCAAACTGACTGACAGTCCGGCCATACTAGCCTCATGGCCGCCCGTCTGTCAGTTAGACAGACAGCCAGCCAGCCAAACGGACGGACGGACGGTGTCAGCGCCAGTCATTGAGTGTGTTCACTTGAAAATCGCAAGTTGAATGACCGTGCATGACCCACATACAAGTCTTTGCACTCTTGCGACAAAGGCGAACGAACATGCACACAACATTCACACACACACAAACTCACTTGTATGCAGCTGCCTGCATACGAACGACTGACGACTTGGTGCTGCTGTGCCTGCACTCGTGCACACACACAATGTGTAGTTGTCACTAACTTAATGGTTGTACAAAATTGCATTCGCTGTGTGTGATGATGATGACGACGCCGTCGTCGTTTCCACGAAACGACTACTTGTGATATGTGGTGTGGTGTTGTGAGTGTGAATAGTCGCCTGCCTCCCCCAACCACACCACCGTTGCAACCTTTTGCATTGCCTCAGAGACAAATGAAACGAGGCTAAAGATTGCTGTGTGTTCGGAGTGTGTGTGTGTGGGTATGCTAAACGAACCAACCAGCCAGTCAGCCAGCCAACAGTGGACGATTGCTAACGAACGACACTCATTTGCAAAAAAGAGCAATGAACGGCATTCAGCACAGTTTTTCATGGCAGTGTTGTCGTCGTCGTCGTTGCTGTTGTTGTCGTGGTCGCGGTTGCAGAAAAAAATGCATTGTATATGCACGTCATTCGGCCGAACGAACCAAAACGAATGCAAGCCAAATGAGACGATGTCGTCGTTGGCTGCTGCTGCCGCTGCAACTTGAAATTGAGCGCCAAATAATCAACGATTCATGCTAAAACACTTCGTAACATATCGTTACATTTATGCAATCGTTGGGTGTATGGCTGCGTGAGTGTGTGTGTAAGCACTTGAAACCTTCGAGAAAATTTCTAAAAGTCGTTGAACTTTTTCAATGCATTTCAATCCTAACACAAAAACAAAATTCTAGAGCAATGCAACGTGATAAGAAGACTCTATGAACAGACGCGAACGAGAGGAGACTTTCAGAGAGCCAGAGAGTCTCCACAAATAAATGGTGTGTCCGACGTAGTGTAGGTTAGGGTACACACACCAGCAAACGGGGGCTCCCGTTTAATGTTGTTGGCTGTGAACGAACATATGGAAGAGCATAGAAACAAGTTTTGGAGGCATTGAAAAATGAAAGTGGTTTCTTCGTTCGAATGAGTGAAATGTATCTCTGAGCTCTGTGAGAGAAAAAATCACTCAATTTGTATAACCACAAGAGAGCCAAAATACAGAGGCAGAGAGAAATGGATGGTCTTTTGGTAACGAGTTTGTGTTTTTTGCTCGTTTCTTTCTTTGGCTGGTTGGCTGGCTGTCTTGTGTTGGCTTGGCTCTATCATTTCAGGCAAAAGGTAAATGAACTTTTTGAAGGTTCACTTAACATAGTAAAGCATTAAACTCGGCAACAGCAGCAACAACAACATCAACAACAAATGTTTTATAATATTGTTGTATGTTGTTCAAAACAACAGCCAGCAGCAGCCTCTTGTAAAAAGTAGCAGCAGCAACCACAAAATAAACTTGTTATTACGTTACGTTGTTAATACATGATATGAGGTGTATATTATTTTTTTCTGCACAAGCCTGTTTTTGTTTCTTTTTGTTTTGTGTGTGTGTGTGTGTTTCTTTCGCTTGGCCAAAATGTACGAAATTTCACCAGGCAAAGGCCTTTAATAACGACGTCTGTCTGGTTTTCATTGTTATTTCATTGCAGAGTACTAACTATTTATGTAATCATTGCACACTAAACAAAAACACGTAAACGATATTTAGTTGTTTTTTATTTTTGCAAAAAGCAGTATATTAAGTAAACAACTGTATAACAATAAGCCTTAATAGCTGCCCTCCCCACTGCCTGCCCCCTTGAGCAAGTGTAGCGTAAAGCGCGACATTTGTTGAATGTTATCAGGAAGTCGAACAACAAGCAGAAAAGAAAGTTGCTGTTTGGGCAGCACACTGACGTAAAGAAATTGATAATTGGAAAAAATAAATTAATTTATTTTTGTTTCGCCACCAATTACACGCCGCCATAAGGAAGCGCAACCAAGTGATGATTGTTAGAAAACAAAAGTGGAAAGTGGCAACATAGAAAGCTCACCTTTCCGGGGAACATTCAAAACTAAACAACTAAAACCCCATGAAATGGCATATGATGGCGTATCTTATCTGAAGAACCTTCGGATTTAATCTGGCAGAAGTAAAACGAAACAATAACAAAGTTTGGCAAACAATATCAAAGTAAAAAGTAATAAAAAGAAAAAATAATAAAATTTGAGAAAATTCAAACTTGAACTGCCTAAAAATAGGGTCTTCGTTTAGAAGACTTTTGATTAGCCTATCTATCATTTGCACACAATATTAGAGTAGAAAGTAATAAAAAGAAAAAATATCGAGCTTTGACAAAATCAACAGAACTGCCTAAAAATAGGGTCCTTCGTATAGACGGCAATATTGGAGTAAAAAGTAATAAAAAGAAAAAATATTAAAATTTTAAAAAATTATAAATAGGGTCCTTCTTATAGGAGGCAATATTAGAGTAAAAAGTAATCAAAAGAAAAAATAATAAAATTTGAGAAAACTCAAACTGAAAAATATGGTCTTCGTTTAGAAGACTTTTGGGTTGCCTATTATTGGCAAACAAAGTAATAAAAAGAAAATATAATAAAATTTTAAAAAACTTCATAGTTTTGACAAAATCAACAGAAATATGGTCGTTCGTATTGACGGCAATATTAGAGTAAAAAGTAATAAAAAAAATAATAAAATTTGAGAAAACCCAAACATGAACTGCATAGAAATATGGTCCGAAAATGGAAGACTTTTGAGAAGCCTGTCTATCATTTGCAAACAATATTAAAGTAGAAAGTAATAATAAGAAGAAATATTAATATTTTAAAAAAACTAAAAATATGGTCCTTCTTAGAGACGGCAATATTAGAGTAAAAAGTAATAAAAAGAAAAAACAATAAAATTAGAGAAAACAATGAGACAAATCAAGCCATTTTATTATCAATATCCGTTAAGACACTGATGATAGTTAAACTTTTATTGGGATTACAAAAATTGGACAAACTAACAATTTGGTCCTTCGGGTACAAGACTTTTTGAGATGATGTTAGAGTAGAAGTAATAAAAAGAAAAAACGCGAAAATTTTAATTTAATTTTAAAGTCAAAAATTTTGAGAAATGCTGAGATTTTTCTTTGAAGTAGCAATTCTAACAAAATGGGTATTTTTAGTAGAAGACAAAAAATAGAAAATCCTCAAAAAATGGTCCTTCGTTTACCCAACTATTTAACTTGTCTATGCCATATGTTTAATTCCAGCACTCTATCCTACAAAGTCATTATTCGAACTCTCTTTAGCTGTCCTTCTCTTCTGTCCTGTTCTCAAATTTGTTACAAAATATTTTATTGGCATAATTTATCTCAACTTTTTCGAATTTTAAAATGGTCCTGCGACTAGAAGTTCTAAGCTGAACCAAATAAATAGTCCTTCGCCCACCTCTCTCTTTCTCTACAATGTAATTAATCGATCTGTCTTTCTCTACAAACTGTATAAGTCTATCTCTCTTACTTTGCTATGCTCTCTTTCGCTTTCGGTTGCTCTCCCCGCTACCCTTTGCAACAAATTTCAGTTTCATTGCGTGCATGTTCTAGAAAATTCTATTGAAAGAATTTATTTTTTTTTTGTGTTTTTCGTTTCATTCAATGAACGATTATTTCAGACGCATTTTGTTGCTGTTGTTGTTGCTGCTGATGATTGGTGCTGGCTGGTCGTTCAGAATGTGTTTGTATGTCAATTTGCTCTCATTAAAAGTGTTTGTACTACAACACTATGAGTGACGAGGAGTCGGGCAAATGTCTGTCTGTCTGTCTTTTGGTCTGTACTCTATGTAGCATGTATGTAGTATGTTAGGTATGTTTGTGTAAATGTCATCTTTTGTAGAGGCCGATGTGGTCGCCGTTGTTGATATTTGGATTGTGCTGTTAATGCGTAGCCTCCATATTCATTATATTTTGTTGTTGTTGTTTTGTTTTCTGTGTTTATTATACAATCATTGATATTACTAGAGAGCCACAGTGCTGGCTGTTGCTATTGCTACTGCTGCTGCCTTGTGTCAGCTAGTGCTACATTTAGCTAGCTGTGTGTTCGGATAGATAGTAGATAGATTGTCTACATGCATATGTACGTACATACATACGTCCATACCAAAACGAGGCAGCCGCCGCTGCAGCAGCAGCATTTTCAGTTTTGAAAATGTACGTAATATATTTGTAATTGACCTGAATAAAGTTCAAATAACTCGTCGTCGACAATAGCGCACTTTACTTTTGTGCCACACATAGGTTGAGAGTGTGTGCACAAGATACTCACACACACACACATACGTATCCACAAATATCTACATACTATGTAGTGTATATCTGTATGTGGTGTTGGGTTGTGCTATGGAGGGAGGTATGTTGGATGTTCAAATGTAATGTAAAGCAATGTTGCTGCTGTTTTTTTTTTGTTTCGTATACAAATTTCAAATGAAAATGAAAGGCAGGCAGACAGACAATGCATATCCATACAAAGATACGTAGGTATGTATGTGTGCTCGCCAAACGCAAGGATACACTATTTGGAACTATAAATTGGACCTGTATTAATCCCTTATATGTGAAGGAATTTAATTATTATATTATTTGTTTTCTATTATTATTATTATTAAAACTCCTAGATAATTTTTCAAAAAAAAAAAAGATTTTTTATAATTAATAAAAAAGAAAATGTAAAAAAATCATAAAAATTAAATAAAATTGGCTCGAATTAATGATTAAATTTCTTTTTTTTAATTATTAACAATATAAAAAAATAAATTAGTTCATAAAAATTAAAAAAATAGCTCGAAGTTGTCTTTTTTTAAACAAAAATGATTAAATCACTTATTTTTTTTAATTTAATGAACAAGAATTGCATCGATTTTTCTACAATTTTTACACTCATATACAATATTAATAAAAAAACAAATAAATTAGAAAAATATTTTTTTTTTCAAAAAAAAAAAAGAAAGAAAGAAACAAAATATAAAATTTGTTTGCTAAAAAAATGGCTCGAATTAATGATTAAATTTCTTATTTTTTTTCAATTATTAATAAAGAATATGTAAAAAAATAAATTAGTTCATAAAATTTAAAAAAAAAATAGCTTGAAGTTGTCTTTATTTTTTAAACAAAAATGATTAAATTACTTATTTTTTTAATTTAATGAATGATTTTTCTATAATTTTATTTATATATTAATTAAAACAAAAAAAATTAGAAAAATATTTTTTTTTTTAAAGAAAGAAACAAAATGTAAAATTTGTTTGTTAAAAAATGGCTCGAATTAATGATTAAATTTCTTATTTTTTTTTAATTATTAATAAAGAATATGTAAAAAAATAAATTAGTTCATAAAAATTAAAAAAAAATAGCTCTTATTTTTTTAAACAAAAATGATTAAACTACTTATTTTTTTTTAATTTAATGAAAAAGAATTGCATCGATTTTCTAAAATTTTTACATTCATATATATATGTATATTATTTTTTAAAAACAAAAGAATTAGAAATTTTGTTTTTTTTTCAAAAAAGGAAAGAAAAGAATAAAATTTAAATTTGTTTGTTAAAATAAAAAGAATGACTCAAACTTTTATTTCTTTAACAAAAATTATTAAATAACTTACAATTTTCTCTCCTAAATTTTTATATAAATGATTAAATAAAAAACAAATACAAAATTAGTTTTTGTATAAAAAATATTGTCTCGATTTTGTGTATTAAAAAAAATATTTGAAAAACGTTTTTCTTTTAATTTTAACATTTCGTTATTTTAAAATTTCTTTAACTTAAAAAAGAAAATCTTACAATTTTTCTTTTAATTTTAACATTTCGTTATTTTAAAATTTCTTTAACTTAAAAAAGAAAATCTTACAATTTTGATTTAAATGATTTAATTTCTTCTTTTTTAACGAAAAAAGTCTCAATTTTTGTTTCTTTCACAAAAAATGTTCAAATTCGATTTTTGTGTTTTAAAAACAATGTTTTTCCTTTTAATTTTTACATTTCTTTATTTTAAATTTTCTTTAATTTAAAAATGTTACAATTTCGATTTAAATGACTAAATTTCATTTTTTGAATGAAAAAAGTCTCCATTTTTGTTTCTTTCAAAAAAATTCAATTCTTTTGTATTTTTTAAAAAAATATATTTCCAATTTTCCATTTTCCTCTAATTTTTTCTTTGTATTTCTACAGGTTTCTGTATTGTATAGCTTTAAGTTTTTCCTCTCAAACACCTTTACTTTCTATACATTTGACCTCGCGCCAAATTTTTATGTTTTTGCGTGAACTTTTGCAATTGAAAAATAAGAAAAAAAAAAACAATTATGAAATGACGTTTTGAAAACAAACAAAAATCCAAAAAAAAAAACTCCCAAAATCGACTGAAATAAATCTCAATAAATCCGCTGGAGTTTGTGTTTGCCATGATTTTATAATAATTTCGTTTTGTGTGTGCTGTTAACACCATCATAAATTACTCATAATTTGTCTGGTTTAACGGCAATGATGATACGCCAACCGCTCCCCCAACCGAAATATTCAAACACTCACTCTCTTTACACCATTGTATCGTCGTCGTCGTCGTTCCACTGACAGCACGACTACGCGCGACTGTCAAATGGACGACAACAGCAACAACATCAACGAAAAATACGAAAAACAAAATTGTTGATGTTTGTTGGTTGGTTTGCTTGCTGATTGTGACCTAGTTTCAGGTTTAACGAACGTCAGACAAACGGTCAATGAACTTCACATTTCTGTTCGGGCTCTCGCATATGCATACACGCGCGCGCCAACCCCTCAGCACCGCCGCCACCGCAAACAAACCGAACCCCAACCAACAACCGACACACAAAAAAAGTGAAACGACTGAAACAACGAAATATCAAACAAATACTATTACAGCAGCACACTCACACGCGCGCGAAGGCAACATTTTACTACTATCACTGGCTGAGATATGGAAATTTGTATGGTATGATGGGGTTGGGGTTGGGGCTGGGAGGGCGAGAAGAAAGTGCCTGTGCCGAGGGAGCGGGGGCAAACTGGGGGCCATCATAAACAGCCTCTATACAGCACCGTACGAACACACATTGAATGAAATAATAAAAAGAAATTTCGTTTAGTTCAAATGTGTGCGTGTGTGTGTGCGTGTAAACATAGATACAACATGTATGTATGGCTGGCTGGCTGGCTGGATGTATTTCAGTTTCGTTTTCATTTTCATGTTCGTTCATACCATGTATTATGTTATATATCATGGATCATGATGTTGATGTTGTTGCTCAGTCAGTCAGTCAGTCAGTCGGTTGGTTTTTACGAAATTTCTGTTAAATGTTTTTTGTTGTTGTTGCTTTTACAACAATTTACTATGATTTTTGTATCATCGTAGTAATGGCTATGGCTATGGTTGTGGCTATGTGGTGGTTGGGTTTTGTTTAGCTGGCTCGAGCCCCAGTGAAATGAAAAAGAAAGTAGTTTGGATAGTTTTTTTCTTTTGCTTTTGTGCAACGCCAAAAGAAAGTGAAAGTTTTTCTTTCTTGCTGTGCTTTAGTTTTGTTAAGAAATAATATTTTTATGTTGTTGTTTTTTTCTCCGTTTCTTTCTTTTCTTTTGATATATTAGTATTTATAAATATAATGTATACAAACAAAAAAAAAATGTGTGAGTGTGTGTTTATTTAGGTCAAACATGGCTAAGAAAGTTTAAACAAATAATTTATTTTAAAAATTAACAAACAAAAAAAAAAAACAACTTGCCAATGAAATATATTTTTTTAAATGGTATTTATTTTTAATAATTGTTTTTGTTTGAAATTGAGCATTGATATGTTCGCCATTATATATTTAGTTTAATAAATATTAGTTTTGTTTTTTTTTTCAATTTCAATTATTTAATAGTTGTTTTGTTCGACATGTTCGCCTTTGTAATTTTATTAAAAAATTTTAGTTTCGATTTTTTTCTAATTCAATTATTTTTTGGGAGAAATTTTGGTTAGCAAAATATTTGTGGTAATTTTTGTATCTTTTTTTGAACTATGAGACTTCCAGGAAAAAAAAAAACAAAAATTGTTAATTTCTTCAATCTAGGATTTTTTTTGAATCAGTTATGTTTTTTGCCTTTGAGAAAAAAATGAAAATTGTCAAAAAAGCCAATCTTGGATCTTTTTAATTCAGTTATGGTTTTTGCCTTCAATTCAAAAATAAAAATTGTTTTTTCTTATAATGTAGGATTTTTGAATCCGTTATGGTTTTTGCCTTGACTTGAAATTTTTATTTTTTCCTTTTCCTTAAAATCCCCCTTCATTGTTGCTACATTTCGACCTACTGCTGCTGCTGATTTTTCATTACGGTTTTTCGTCGTTTTTTTTTGCTTTTGTTTTTGCTCTCTGTGTTTTTCATCAAGACCTTGTATTCATTGTGAACCAAACCAATGAAACGAACGAAAAAAAAAAAACAATACTATAATGTTTTATTTTGAGTTTCCTTGAAAGATAATAAAAGAAATAAGCACATGGCCAGTTTTATATAAAACAACAGCAGCAGCAACAACAACAACCACCACAGCACAACACATTCAGATAAACTTATTCCGTTGGGGGAAGCACAAGGTGCAGGAGATGAGAGGAGAGAGAGCAGAGAAATGTGAAGTGAAAAAAATACAATTTACTTTCATTTTTCATTTCTTCTCGACGACAACGTCAAACAGCCAGGCAGACCTCTTTACGAAAAAGATTCACGTTTGCTGTCAGACGACAGCGCAGCACACCGCACACTGAGCCCCACACACACACGAACACCGAGAGCCAGAGAAAAAGTCAATGAACTTATCATCGTTCAAACGAAGATACACAGTACGGCGGCATGTGAACGAACGAGCACAGTGTTGTGTGTGAGTGTGTGCTCCAAAACCCCACCAGCCAACCAATCAACCAACCAACCCTCATCAGGCCATACGAAGAGGGACAACACAACAAGTAAGGAGTAGGAAAACTAGCCAAGCATGTTAGGCAATGGGTCTCCCCCCAACCACACGAACACTCCTCTCTTCCTATACAACCGCTCTCACAACTTCCCCCAAAGTGTCTTTATTCCCGTTTGACGAGTGTGTGTGTGTGTGTGGTTGTGTGTGCATTAGGTTGTCTGCTTTCTTTCGGCATTTCTTAAAATGTATAACAATTTCCTGTTTAACCATCACGTAGTTCAGATGTTGTTTGTGTTGTTAAGTAATATTGTTGTTATGAATAATTTATTTAAAAAAAAAATAGGTTTAAGTTGTTGTTGTTTCAAGAGTTTTGAAGTTGTTGTAAACAAAACCATTGAGGGAAAATTAGGATTTTCGAAAAGAAAAATGAGCAACATTTTGTCTTTGTCGTTCATACATTCAAGCAAACATGTATGATGAGCAGGGATCTTTTGAAGGCCTACTCTCATGGTTGCTGCTGGTGGCTCTCAAGGGGGGTACGTACGTTGTGTGTTGTTCCCCCCACACAACATTTATAGCTCGTGCATATAATTATGAGTGGCAGGCAGGCAGGCGGGCGGGCTGGCGGTCAGGCTGATATGGTGGCTGGATGGCGGTGTTGTTGTTTGGCTCGCTGACTGAGAGTAAAGCCTGCAAATATTTAGGTTAAGTGCGTTCATTCAACTTTTAGCACCATTTCATAATATCACAGCACAGCGCACCACACACAGGGTCGGCCGACAACAACAACAACGACGGCGACAACGACAACATATTGTTTGCTTTGTGCGGGTGTTTGTTTAACAGAAGCACCACCACACTGTTGTTGTGCCTTACAAAAATTTGTTTAAGCAATTATGCCAAAACGAAAAAAACCCCAAAAAAACCGCGAACTCGAAAACTTGAACTAAATAAATAAATATGCTGCTGTTCTTATCGCCGCCGCGCCTGATATTTTTAGCAGGAAATCAGTCAGTCAGTCAACCAACCAAACAAGCAGCATTCTGAACTGAATCACTCTCATTGTTTTCGAGTAGAACAAGCGACAGCGACGTTAACAAGACACTTAAAAAAACAAGAAACACGAGGAACCTGATTGTTGTTAACTCTTTTCTTTTTTTGCTTCTGCTTCTTGGCCAGGTTAGTGAACTTCAGAGCGGGCACTTGTTTGTCATCAAAGATAAATAAGAAATTGGTGTTTGTTTGGCTGGAGAAGAAAAAGAAGTTGGCAGAAAAAAAAAATTCGCACCAAATTCGCAATTTTCAAAGGGCAGTTTCAACTTGAGTCACAACATTATGACTGATGAGCCACAGGTTGTTGAACCCCGGGTAACAGGCTTGCCAACAAAGTTAAGCGATAAAAATAAGTTTAAACAGATAAACTAAAGGAAACGTTGGAAACGTTGTATTGGCACTTCAACAATTACCTCGAAGGACCATTTTTTTCAAATGACAGTTTAAGCTTGAGTTACAATGGTCTTGAACACAAGCTTTGGTCTTCAACAATTACCTCGAAGGACCCTTTTTTTCAAATGACAGTTTAAGCTTGAGTTACAATGGTCTTGAATTCTTCTCGATTTTTTCTGATCATTTTGCAGTGATTTAAATAACTGGGATCATAGCCACAAACAAATTTGCCTTCAACTATAATATAACATCGAAGGACCAATTTTTTAAACATGCGTCAAACTTTCTTACAATTTTTCTCGATTTTTCGAAACGTTTTGCAGTGATAAATGCGACCACATTCACCATAAAGACAATTTTCCAGCAAAAATTAGCTCGAAGGACCAATTTTTCAAAGGAGATCTTAAAATTTCCCCAAATTCTCACAGTTTTTGGAGTATTTGGGAATTTTGGATTAAAAAAGTAATTCGAAATAAAAAGAAAAAACGACCAACTTGACATAAAACATCATAAAAACAGACAAATAGTAGACATAAAACTATTTTAATAATTAAGATACCTCCTCATTTCAATGAACGGACTTAAATAAATTGAAATAAAAAGAGAAACTTATTGTATATGCTATTTTCATACTTATTTTATTAATTCCTTCTGATAACAATTACCGGACTTTCTTTACCATCATTAATTATTTATTTTATCAGAAATCTTCGCTTCAATAAAAGTAAATTGAAATAAAAAGAAAAAATCCTATTTTTATAGATTCTCCTCTTTTCAATTACTGGACTTTTATTCCCCCATTTTTTTATCAAAACTCTTCGCAGTCAAAAAAGTAAATTGAAATAAAAAGAAAAATCCAAATGCTAGTCATTTCTGATCTAAAATCTTAATATATTATAAATACAAAATTGTGGACTTACCATCACGACTCATGCCGACGGCAATGCATTTTTTCAGGCGACAATATTGGCAACGGTTGCGATTAATGCGCAATATGCTGCATTGTTGATTTTTTGTACAGGGGCGATATTGAATCTTTTGTTGTATGGAGCGACGGAAAAAGCCCTGAAAATATATAAGAAAATAAAAATAATAAATAATTGTTTTTCTTCAATATAAGATAAATAATATATTTTTGAATAGGAAAATTAATTAGAAGATTATTTATAAAGCAGACTTTTGATAAATAACACAGGGAAAAGCTAAAAAAATGCAGAAAATTCCGAAAAATTCCAAAAAAAACAGAAAAAATCATTTTCAACTGAGATTTAATGATCAAATTGAGGAGATGATCTATCTCAATGATTGATACGATTTTTACTGGGCCTATCCTTGTTGTTAGAAAAAACCTACTTTCTCATTTCGTTGTTCCTTATTCGCTGACGCTGATTCCAACAACCTCCCCGCCGCCGCCTCCTGCTGCTGTTGCTCTTCCATTTTAATATCCGTTTTTAATATGGCATCCTTGTGTGTTAAGTCCTCGGTGGCGCTGGCACTGTGGTGTTTGCCAGTTTCTAAATTCTCATCAAATTTCTGACACAAATAATTCAAGGTGGACTGTTCCTCTTCCTTTTGATCATCATCGCAACCGGAATCATCCATATCGTGCTGATGATGGCAATTCAAGTATTGGCACAAAACGCCAGCATCTTCACCGCCAGCCAGGCTTAGACTTGATTGATGATGATGATGATAATCCTGTTGGTCATCATCGCTACTGTCACGCTGCTGCTGCAGCTGCTGCGGCGTACAGGTACAGCCGTTGCTTAGGGAATGTGTGCTGGAGGTGTTGCTGATAAGCGACGAATTGCTGTCCGAACTATCACGTCTTTGTTGGTGATGTTGCTGCTGCAGTTGTTGCTGGTAGTTTTGTTGTTGCTGTTGCAACAAAATGGCAATTTCTTTGTGGGTTTGTTCGGCGAGGTTTAGTTCTTTATTATTTGTATTATTATTATTAATAATTGAGGCATTCATAATTAAAGAGGTGGTGTTGGTTGCTGCTGTGGCAGATAATGATGTTGTTACTAGAGTGGTGGTGGTGTTGCTGTTGTTCGATTTGTCTTTTTCATTTTGGGCTAATTTATCACAGATTTGTCTGTTCTCTGGTTCTCCAACACCGCCAGCCAGCTGATGCTCCACATCATGGTCATTGTCTTTCTGTTGGCTTTGCTGCTGCTCCTTTTGCTTCAATTCCCGGGCATAGCGGATCTTCTTCCACGGACATTGTTGCGGCTCATAGACGGCGACATCTTGAGAGGCGGCAGCACACTTTTCCTCCTCTTCATGATCCTCATCATCAATGCCGGACTCGTTGTCCGGCTTAAGGGCAGGTGGTGGTTGCAAATGTTGCTGCTTCTGCTGCTGTTCCTTATGGATATTTTGTGTGGTTTGTAGTTGCTGTTGCTGTTGTTGCATTGTACTAAAATTGTGATTATAGATTTGTAATGTTGTCTTTATAATGTTACTACTATCACTGGCAGCAGGTGCTGCTGTTGCCGATGTTGTTGTTGTTGATGATGTTAGTGCGGGTAATACTACTAAATGTTGATTTAAAGAGCTAATAATATTGCTGGGAGATGTTGCTGTTGTTGTTGATGATGATGATGTTGATAATGTTGACGATAATGAGGAAGAGTTGTTGTTGTTGGTGGTTGTTGCGTTGGTGTTGGTGGCGACGACGGAGGTGGAGGAGGTTGAGTTTGTTTTCAGTCTTTTTGGTTGTGCCAATTGTTGAGCTAACGTTTGATGTTGCTGGTGCTGATGCTGTTGTTGTTGCTGTTGTTGCTGTTGAGGTTTCTGTTGCTGTTGCACATAGATTATTTGCTGCTGTTGCATTTGTTGCAATTGTTGCGGTGTTACTATATGTTGCTGCAATTGCGTTTGCTGCTGTTGTTGCACGACAGGACTAGTATTTTGAGTCATTTTTGTTGTCTGCTGCTGCTGCTGTTGTCCATTGGCCGCCGTTTTCTTGGTGATCGGCGCCGATTCCAACAGTCTAACCAATGAGGCATGTTGCTTCTTCAATTGCTGACTTTTGTTCGTTGTTAGCTTTTGTTGCTGCGGCACTAGATTCCCGGTCATTTGATAATGGGACTGACTATTGTTGCCATTGTTGGCCAAAGCTGCAGCGGCCGCTGGTGTGGCCAAAACAACAATTGTGGTCATCTGTTGGGGTTGTTGTTGCTGCTGATGCTGCACATTGCCCACAACTCCTTGGCTGCCGTTTGAGCCCGTCGTTGTCGTTTGTAAAAACTGTGTTGAGGGCAGGGTCCTAACCTCCAGCTGCTGTTGCTGCTGCTGCGGGTACGACGTTAGTTGTGGCGCGTGCAGGTGATGGTGATGATGATGATGATGGTGTTCGGTTATGGCCACCGCTGAGGTGGTTAACTCTTGCATAGCACACACCATTTTGTTAGAATTTTCGTATCCTTTTTTCTTGCAAAGAAATTTTCTTTATGCTTATTTCTTATTTTTTTGGTTAAAATGACACTTTGTTTGATTTTTTAAAAAAACCACAATTTTTTTTACTAAAATTTGCTACTAAGGAACATTTTCATATTTTGAACATTGCGCTCGCTCGCTGTTAGTTACTGAAGCGCGCCAAAATTTTTTTCATTTTCCATTTGCCAGACTTTGGTGGACTGGGTTTGGGTTTTTAGAACTAGATCTTTTTTTGTGTTTTACTAAATAAAAATCCCCCGCTTTTTGTCTTGGGGTGCGTATAATCAACACCCTTTTGGCGGAAAGGGTTTTTCCGTTAAGGTCTTTTAGCCTTTTTCTTTGTTGTGTATTCCTTGTTTTATTATTTTTCTTTTTGAATTTCAATGATTGATTTGCTATTTAAAAAATAGCGCAAAAACTTTTCTTCTTTATTTTCAAACGACGCGTTTTATTTGATTACTTTTGCTGTTGTTGTTTTGTTATTCTTTTGGAAAAATTCAAAATAAAACTCTCACGCAAACACGTCCGTTAAGTTTGACACACAATTAGCGAATGATTGTAGACTTTTACGACTCTTCATGATGTTCGGTGGCTGGTCGTCGTCTTTGGCCAGAAACTCACTCAAATGTGTGTTTAGGTCGTTCGTGCGGAGACCCCAACATCGTTGGCTGCAAAATGCACTCAATTGTTGTGTGTATGAGAGTGTGTGTGTGGTTGCGTGTGCTCTGGGGGGCTCTCCGTGCTTGATTGTGTGCTCGCTGCTGTGTGTTGTGCTGAACACGTGAGTTGTGCTGTTATGAGGGGTCTGAGGTGCTCTCTCGCTCTTTGTCCCCCTTTAACATGGTTGAAGGCTGGCTCTTTACAGTGTTGTTTGTTGGTTTACACACACTGCACACACAGCTCACTCACTCACTGTAGAGCTGCAGCTGCAGCAGTAGCAGTGTTGGTGATTGTTTTTGCATATGCACTTTTTTGTTGCTGCTTCGGATGGTGGGGCAAGTTTGTGTTGTTGTGCTGTGGCTGGTAGGGGGTGGGTGGTGGGTTGAGGTTTGGTGGTTCTTATGCTGTGTTCTGATGTGTGTGTCTGTGCCAGCCAGTAGCCAGCTGAGTTGAGCTAAACAGTCGTCAACCTCGCGCTACATTGCAATTTTTTTCTAATTTGTGGGCTAACAGAGGACATTCACATTTTGCAAAAATAAATAAAAACGAAATAGCAGCCAATGCAAGCAAGCAAGCCAGCAAAGCTAGATCTAAACTGTGTTATCAGTTGAGATGTCCCTCGAAATACCCTACCCCTTGTAGATATATAATTTTAATTAAGAACTGTAATAAGGAATTTACTGCAATAAAATAGATTTATAGAAAAATTGTAATCGAAATCCCTAGATTGGGAGTTTGTTGCTTTAAAAAAAAAACTAGTTTAAAATTTAAATAAAAATTATCGGAAAAAAATGTTTTTTAGTTAAATTAATTAATTAAAAAAATAAAAAATTATATTTAAATTTTTTTAAAGCTTTTATAAAAACCAATATTCTCAAGAATGTTAATTTTTTGTTAAAACATATATTTAAATAAAAATTATCGAAAAAATGGGGTTTCAACAAAATTCCTGAGAATGAGAATTTGTTATTTAAAATCAAGTTTTATATTTAAAAAATAATAAAAATAAATTTTAACAAATTTTCCCAAGAATGCAAATTTTGTAGTTAAAATATAAATAAATATATTTTAAATAGAAATTATCGAAAAATATGTTTTCAACAAGATTCCCAGGATGGATCTTTGTTACTTTAAAACAAGTTTTTCATCTTGAAAAGGAAGAATAAATTTCCAAATTTCAATAAATTTAGCATATTTTTTCAAAAAATAATTCTGTAACCTTTTAATTATTATCTCAACAAATTTTAATTCCAAAATTCCCCCTAACATTCATCTTGAAAAAGACAACGAACAAACTTCCCCCGATCTAATCTAAATATTTAGAAATTTAGCAAGCTAATTTTACATTTAAAATATTAATTAGTATTTTGTTGTATAAACATCTTTATATCTTCGAAAATGTTCATATTATTCTCCCCTCCCTCGCCCTCACCCGCCAAATAAAAATAATGTAAACATTTCATTAAACATTATACAACACCACCCGCCCCTTTTCTTATAACAATCTGTGGCCCTTGTCTGTCGCTTCTCCTTCCCCCGAAACTTCCACACAGAGAAAAAAAACAACTCTCAATATCATTAATAATCATTCAAAATCCAAAAACAACATCACACACTGAAAACTTCAACGTAATATGACGAAGACGTATGTGTATTGTATTTTAATATGGTTTATTGGGGACTGTGACGAACTAAGGGGCGAACACAATCAACAACACTCAAGTCAAGCGGCGGCGGCAACGGCAACAACAACGCCTAGTATGAGCGCACAAACATACACAAAAACGAACCAACGAACGAACGTACCAACCAACCAACAAACAAACAAATAAACGAACGAACGTCGACTACGACGACTGATGATTGTTTAGTTCATCGAACTCGCCATTGTCGTGACCCACATTTCGGTCAAAAACCTCGAAATATGGAGCTCTTTTTTGCTCTGTTGCCGTCGTCGCTGTCGTTGTCGTTTTTGCTGTTGTTAGTGTGTTGCTTCTAAAAACACACAGGCAGGCAGGCAGGCCAGTCCGCCAGCCAGCCAGCGAGCCAGCAACTATACAACCACCATCGTATCAAACAAATACACTCACCACCAGCAACATCACCACTGAGAGCTGCACACATTATTTACAATATTCATTCACCATAATATTACGTATGAGTAATATTAGGGCAAATGTGCGCGCTCTCTCGCGCTCACTGGCTCCCCACACGAAGTGATGGTTACGTTCGTTGGCACTCTTGAGTTGGGGAGACTTTTGTACATGAGAGTTCGTTGTAAAGGGGGCTCTCTCGCTGTGTGCAATTGAGTAATGTTAGATAAAGTGCATTTTGCACATATTCACCAACACTGTTTTGTTGGCACAAAATAATGTGTGTGTAAATGCATACATGCATACAGAGTTCACTTGAGCTAACAACAGTTCAATGACCTACAAAGAATTATTTTAATTTTTTTCCACACTACAAAGAACAAATCTTTGGAAAAATCTAGAAATATCGAAGGAAATAATATGTAAATTTTTAATAAATGAAAAAAAAAAGAAAAATTATAGGGGAATTTTTTCGAAAATTTTGAAAATCATTTTTTATGGCAATTAGTTTTTAATAGAAAAAAGAAAAACGTGCTAATTTTTAAAAGAGGCTAAAAAACAATTTATATTGTTAGGAGATTTTCATTTTTGTTTTATTAAAAATATTTTTCGAACAGAAAAAATAACACATTTTGTTAAAGAACAATTAAAAAACAATTATTTCATTAAGAAAAAAATACTTTTAACATATTTTGGATTTTAAAATTTTGCCAAAGCTTCAATATTTTGTTAAAAATATTTGTTAACAGAAAAAACAACACTTTTTGTTCAAAAAAAAAAACTAAAAAACCATTATTTCCTTTAAAAACTATTTTTAAGAGCTTTTGGAGGTTAAACGAATTGCCAAAACTTCAATATTTCTTAGACATATTTTTTTTAAATATATATTTGTAAAAAATATTTTTCAGCTGAAACAATAACACATTTTGTTGAAAGAAAAAACAAACATTATTTCATTAAAAAAGATTTTTAAGAGATTTTGACTGATTAAAAAAAATGCCATAACTTCAATAAAATAAAAGAAATATAGAAAAGACACACTGGGAAATCAGTTTTTATTACAAATATAGAAATGAAAAATAATATTTGAATTAAAAATATTTTAAAAGAAATATTAACACATTTTTTAAAAAATAAAAAAATATATAAAAAAAGTTCTAAGGACTTTTGATGTCAGAAAGATTTTAAAAATTTGCCAAAACATCAAAACAAAAATAAAAAAAAAATTAATTTGAAAAAGATTTTTAGGGGCTTTTCAAAATTTGCCAAAACTTAAAAAAATAGAAAATATTTAAAAATTAAAGAACAGTCAAAAATAGTGATAATCACATTAAAAAAAAATAAATTTTAAAAAGATTTTTAGGGGCTTTTTAAAGTTTGCCAAAACTTTAAAGCAAAATTAGAAAATATTTAAAAATTAAAGAACAGCTGGATAATCATTTTTTATTACAATCAAAGAAAATAAAATTATTATTTAGCTTTAAATATATTTCTTGCATTTTTGTCTTATTTAATTTATAGCAGAAAAATTAACACATTTTGTTAAATTAAAAACTAAAAAATATAGATTTTAATTCTTTTAAAAGAGATTTTTAAGCTTTTTGGATGTCAGATCGATTTTAAAAAATTTCCCAAAACTTCAATAATTTTTTACATTTTTTAAATTAAAGAACAACTGGGAAAGCAAATAGAAAAAAATTAAAATGTGCCAATTCTTAAAAAAAAAAATAAAAAATAGTTATTTTGCTTTAAAGATATGTTTTTTTCCTTTAAAAATTGTTTTTAGGTGCTTTTGGCTACTAAAATGATTTTATATATTTCCCAAAACTTCAATAATTTTTGAAAATATTTCAAATTTTAAAAATATACTGAAAATTCTTTTAAATAAAATAGAAATTTAGGAAAATTTTGTTTCCAAGTTTTCAAGAAAAAAAATTCATAGCAAACCATGTAGAATTTTGCTAGAAACTAGGGATCTCAGCAAAAACCAGTGATCGCCAAAATCTCACACCCCAGAGAGCTTCTCTCACGGTGTCATGGGAGATTTTGGCTGTGAAAATAATTTTAAACATATTTTTAATTAATAAAAATTAAATTTTTCTCGAAAATTCAATTTTAAGATAAAAACCAGTGATCGCCAAAAGAGCTTCTCTCACATTGTCCTAGTCCCACACGTAATGATTTAATAATTGTGTGAGAGTATTTCGGTATGAGAAAGCCTCTCCTGTACAGAGTTTTGAAGATGACTGATCTAAAACCCAACTTACTCTATAGAGAATGTGTTGAAAGAACTCGCAAAAATATCTCACAACAAGATATATATACGCTCAAACCAATTTAAAGCCTTAATTGTGTAAATTGGTCCAACAAATCTTACAGCTTAAGCTAGGCTTTTCGGAATATTTTAAATATTTATTTTGTTCCAAGTCAACAACCTGTCTTTTTCCCCCAATTTTGACCTAAAAGTTGGTCTTAATTTTGTTTTAGCGCCATTTCCTACCCCACTCCCTCAACCCCACAAACACCCTCACTCGTTATGGTTAAAGCTAGATCCAGAGAAACATAGAAAGAGAGCGAGAAAAGTGAAGTGAATGAACTCAGCTAAGTTTGTTTTTTCTTGTTTTGTTTTGTTTCTAGTTTTTTTTTTGCTTCTTTTTGAGCTAGTACATGATGGTGATGATGGAGATGATGACGTTGGTTGGATGGTGATGATGAGTTCAGTAGCTTCAGTTAGCTAAAAGTGCTAAAACAAAACAAAACCAGCAACTGCAGCATGAAGAGTAGATTCGAACAAGATTCTCTACATACATTTGATGGTGATGGTGCTGCCTGCCATCATCTTCTATGGCTGGCTTGCTTGCACGTGAGTGCGGTTGTGTGTGTCTTTCGCTCTCTTTCCTAGTTCCTGCTCCCCCCCCCCCTCCCAGCCTCGGCGCCATTCAAATAAACAAAGAAGCAGAGCACAGCACAGCACAAAAAAACCGAAGCAGCAGCAAACATGTTTTCGTAGAAAGTGAGAGCAGAAATTTCTCATCATCATAACCCATTCGTTCGGGCAACGAACTTAGTTACAGCACGGCACAGCATCGTCATTATAACCATCAGCAGCAGCAGCATCATCATCGTCAGCGTCAGCGTCAACACCATAATCTTTCCTCTATGTTATGTTTGTGCTGTGATTATGTGTTGCTTTTTAGTTCATGCCATGGTTGGTCTCAAAACGTCATTGATTATGCTTGAGGGGGAAAGGGAGAGGGGCAAGGGGGTACCTCGCCATTTGTTTGGTGGTGGGATATTAGACATCTTTGATTCGAAAGCGGAAATTTTTGATTTCAAATTAATTATTTCTCATTAATTTATTTTCCCTCATTATTTTTATTAAAAAAAAAATAATAATAAAATAAATTTGCAATAAAATCTTATCTAGTCCTTTATCCTAATCCAGTCTTTATTTTCCTTGCCAAACTACGCCTTTGTCTTTGTTCTGCCATTTCTATTCTATTCGTTTGTATTCTGCCTGGTTTTCCCTCCATATTCTTGCAAAGCATGCAACCCATCCAGCCGACCAGCTTTGCGCAACAACTACACCGAACCTCACTCAAACTCTCCATGTCACACAGAGGCAGAGATATATGCACATGTTCGATGCATGCGAACGTAACGAGCGAGCCCGGCCTCAAACTTTCTCTGTCGGACTCAGGCGACCAAATAAGAAATGCTGTTTACGAGGGGGGTTCACACCAGGCAGATTTAAGGATGTCATGGCACTCAAACCCAAACAGGCAACCAATTAATAACTTTCGACAAATTCAGGCGACCAAATAAGAAATGTTGTTTAAGAGGGGGGTTCACACCAGGCAGATTTAAGGATGCCATGGCACTCAAACCCACACAGGCAACCAATTAATAACTTTCGACAAATCCAGGCGACCAAATAAGAAATGTTGTTTAAGAGGGGGTTCACACCAGGCAGATTAAGGATCCAACACGACCATGCAACAAAGTAATAACTTTCAACAAATCCAGGCTTTAAGTTGCATTCAAATTAAATTTGGATCTAGAGGTTTGTCGAACCCTAACATGTGAACCCCTCGTGTGTGTGAGACAAAACTAGCTCACACAGAGTGTAATGGCCATGGGAGACCCAAAATGCTATTGCAATCATCACCAGCGTTACAATTATCCTCCTGATATTGAAGCCAACTGCAGCAGCAGCCAACATCGTCATCATCACCATCAAACCACCATCATCATCATCATCATCATCATCAGTGTGGTATAACCACCAAAAGGTAAACGAACTCGAGGTTATTGTCTACTTGTGCCAGTGTGTGTTGGGCACAGAATGACGTCAATTGCATGGTGGACAGGACGGATGGGGAAGGAAATAACACAGAAAGTTGGTCGGTCGGTCGGTCGGTTGGTTGGCTGGGTGGGTGGTTGGGTTGCATTGGGCTAGCCTGATGTTTAGAAGAAGTGCGTACGAGACTGGGAACACGAGTCTCATCACTTCCCCAAAGCAGCACACAGATACTCACACCCACACCCCCCCTCCCCCTCCCTCAAATGGTGGAAATGGCAATGGAATGGGAGGAAGATAATGTTTATAATGATGAGTATGATATGACGTAGAGTGAGGAAATTGTGCCTTTAAATAGCAGTCGACACTCTCAGTTTTTGTGCTGTTGAGGTGGCTGTTTGTTTGAGTTGCTACTCCTGCAAAATTTCGCTAGATTTTGCCACCATGTGCGTATGTGGGCCACAACAAACCAAACAGGAAGCTTTATAGACACTTTACCAAAGGGGTAATTAACAGCTAAAAGTGTTGGGCGTGTGTGTGTGTGTGCACACACCAAATCCCCTCAAACCCTTGCTCACAGGAATTTTAATCCTTGTGGAGTTTGCAACACACATCCTTGTGCCAGCGCATTCGTACATAGGTCATTGAACTTTAACCTGATTTTGTGCCAGCGTTTGTTTTTGTTACGCCTCGTCCACTTATTAGCTGAACGAGGGGGCGAAAGGGAGGCAGATAGAGAGCCAGCAGCCCACACACCCCATTTGTTAATAAATATTTAAGGTGTTCATTACATGGCCACGTCCGCAAGACTGGCACAGTGGTTAAAAACTGAAAAGAAATAACCACAGATAAGAGCCGAAAATATTATTCTCGGAGAGAATATTTTTGGTTCTGGAGATTTTTTTCTCTTGAAAGCTTTAATGTTGAGAACAACTGTGGACTAAATAATGTAGGCTCTCTAAGGAAGTAAATTTGATTTCATTGGCTTGCTTAGGAATGACAGGCAAAAAACCAATGTAATTCTCATTCGTTTGGTGGAGTTTTATTTTAAAATAAATTTAAATTTTTTAAAATAAATTTAAATTTAAAATAAAAAGGTAGCTGATAAAGGACAACATGCTTGTTTTTATTATTGTGATTTCTCTTATGGCTCTCATCAGATGATGATTTTCTCGACTTTCGGCCATGAAATCTTTATTGACGAGGAGAATTATAGACAAAAAAAGTTCAGCTCTTTTGAGAAATAAAAATATGGCTTGCTTTGCTTGAATGACAGAAACAAAGTAATTCTCATTCGTTTGGTGGAGTTTGAGTTTAAAGCAAATAAAAAGGTTGCTGATAAAAGACAAGATCATAATTTGTTATTATTCAAACTTGGGGCATTCATTAGAGGTTGTTTTTTGGTATTCCGACATGAAATCTATATTTTAGAGGACTACTACGGCTCTTTTAAGATATCAAAAAATGTAATTGGCTTCCTTTGGATGACAGACAACACAAAGTAATTCTCATTCATTTGGTGGGGTGTAAACCTGATAAAAGACAAGATCCTAATTTATTATTATTATGATGCCCTTCATCAGAGGATTTTTTTATTTTCTGCATTGAAAGCTATATTGTTGAGGACAACTATAGACCAAACAATGCCGCCTATCTGAGGAAATAAAGTAGTTGTGGCTGGCTTGCTTTGGAATGAAAGACATAAAAGCAATGTAATTCTCATTCGTTTGGTGGCGTTTGAATTTAAACCAAATAAAAAGGTTGCTGATGAAGAATATTGATAATTATTATTTAATTTAATTATTATTATGCGTAGCTCCTTTTTATTATTGAAACCACTGTTCCTAAACCCCCTCCCCCCTACTTATGTTATATATTTACACATATAAGTGGGTATATGTTCATATTAAACAAATTATTCCTTATCGATGTTTGATGTTCAGTGTTATTGTTACTATATTTGTTTGTTTGTTGAAATTGTAACAACTTCAAAGGGACATTCATTTCAACCACAAACAACTAAGTATGCAAACGCCGTCACGGCTGACTGACTGACTGCCTGCAAGCATGAGTCAATCATTGACCAATTGCCCACCACCGCTTGGCGGCAAGGTGGTGGTGTTCTCACACCACGGCTAGGCAAGGCGCATAAAACAAAGGAGCGGCGGCCGCGGCGGTAGCTGGTAATTGAAATGTCAATATGCTGGGTTGGGCGGCCAAAGCCACAAATGAATGTTATTGGCCTTTGTGTTATAGCGGTAAATTGGCCATAAATAACGACCCACCATCACTTTGGGTTAGTCCAGTTTTTGGGAGTTGCCACTGTCGCCGTAGTTAAATGTCAAAGTTCAACCAAAATAAAATATTTTTTCTAAATTTATTAAAACGGAAATGTATTTTTTTCCGTAGATTTCCTACTAATGCCCATGATGATGGGGCCCCAACAGCTGCTGGGACTCTGGCTGTCTGTCTCTGTTCCCTCCGTCCTCACTTTCAGGCCCATCCAACCATCCATGCATGCCTGCCTGCCTGCTTACACGTCGTCGTCGTCATCGTATATGTGCTTTCATTGCAAGTTTTACTCTCTTTTTGTATATTGGTGGTGTTTATTGTTGTTGTCTTCCTATAGGAAATTTTATTTTATTTTTATACGTACATTTTATTTTACTCAATTTCTGGCTGCCTGCTCACTTGTACAATGTACATACATACAGATAGATGCCAGTGTGTGTGGCTGTGTGTGTCTGTTTTGTTGTGCTCCAAAAATGAGGACACTAAACTTTGGTAACCTCATTGGACAACTTGAAGTACTTTTATACCGTAAGAGGATGTAGGAATGTTGTTGAAAGAGGAAGATGCAAGCCGATGGATTGTTTTCATGAAATTCTCTCCAGGGGAAAACTTTTGGTTAATTTTTTAAAGGATTCAAAAGTCCAAGAAACTTGCAGTTGAAAAATATCAAACAAACTCTTCATTTAAATTTCACTTCATTTGAATTTTGAAATCCTTTTTTAATTGATATAATCTTGAATGAGCTAAAGGGCATATTCTCAGCTCCTGTTGATTTTTTAAACGATCAGATTAAATGTCAACATTCTATGGTACTGAGTATGTCACTAGAGGAGTGTCAGGCGTCCACTTGGTATGCGCCACGAACTGCTACGACTTTTTTAAGCTACACAGCTCGTGTTTCCTCAAAAAATCACAGCAGAGAGTAAGAGAGCGACAAAAGAGCGACAGCCACAACCATCCGTCATACCAAGGCAAACACACCCAAAACATTCTCACTTGGCTTGCTCTCTTTGTGCCGAACACCTCCCTAAAGCAATTATCGTCAAATGATCTCGGGGGAGAGTATCTCTCTCATCGACATAGGCTCACACCAATTGTTGCAACAATTCTCGGTGTGAGAGAGCCTCTCTCAAGGAGGGTTTTAACAATCGCTGTCCTAATGTAACATGAGGTTAGAAGAAAATTTGGTATTGCATGATCTTTGGAGCGATCTCTCTTTCTCACAATGTTATTACCATCCATTTCAAGAAAATAAAGTTGAAAATGTAACCTCGCAAGCTTCAACCTACAAATTTACGAAATATTTGTATGAATATCTTCCTGTACTGTTTAGACGACTTTGATATTATTATTGGCCCTGTTCGATATTCTACTAAATATTTGCCTTTGGAAGCCTTAGCTTACAATTTTTCTGAACCTCTTCAGCCTATTATGTCTCTTTCTATGATCCCTTTTCGAATGATCTTATTTTACTCTTCAGAGGACTGCGATACTTGTGTTGGATTCTATTCGAATCCTATTCCTTAATTTCTACTGAATATTGCTTTTCGGAAATCATTGCCCTAAAATTTACAAATCCTAAACTCTACGGTTTACATTGAACTTAGATAGATCCTTTTTTCGAATGATCCCAAATTGTTGTTGGAAATCTCGTCTAAGATGAGTTTAAGTTTACGATTTAAGAGTTCTTAGCACGCTCTCAGTTTTGATTTTTGTCCAGAAAAATGAATTGCAGATGAAGATCTGCTAGAACTCCTCAGCTGACTATTGCTTGGATCTTTGCTTTATGATGGGATTTCTTGGGAATTTTACTTCTTTTCAAAATGAATTAATAGAATTGCAGATGAAGATCTGCTAGAACTCCTCAGCTGACTATTGCTTGGATCTTTGCTTTATGATGGAATTTCTTGGGAATTTTACTTCTTTTCAAAATGAATTAATAGTTTACATTATGAATTAATTTTATGGATCCTCATTTCTTCTTTGTTGAACGAATTGTTTTGCAGATGATGATCTGCAAGTTATCCTCTGGGGATTTATGCTTGAATTGCAGATGAACATCTGCATAAACTCTTCAGCTGACATTTTCTTCGACCTTTTTCCTATGATGGAATTCGCAAAAATTGTAAGGTTCTTAGTTTAGATTCCCTTGAGGCATGAATTGAATTGCAGATGACCTCCAGCCTGAAATCTCAGAATTATCAGCAGACTTTTGCTTTAATTTCCTATAAATTCAGATGTTCTCGATATGTATTTCTATTTTTCGGAATATTTAATCTAATTTGAGAGCAATTTTCTCATTCTGTTGTTTGTTGGTAGACTAGAAGTGCCTCATCTCATCATTGCAGATGATCTCCTATTTTAACTCTCAGCAGACTTTTGCTATATTTTCCAATGAATTAAGATGTTCCTGATATGTATTACAAATTTTCTCAATGTTTAATCTAATATCAGGGCAAGTTTCCCTATTCTATTGTCTATTGTTTGTTGGGCAATTAAAAGTTCTGAATCTGTATTGCAGATGATATCCTATCTTAACTTATTAGCAGACTTTTGCTGCAATTTCCTTTGAACTACAATGTGTTCAATATGTTTATCACTTCTTCTTAATATTTAATCTAATATGAGGGTAAGTTTCCCTTTCTGTGATTGATTGGTGGACTAGAAATGCAGAATCTGCATTGCAGATCATCTTCTGCCTTAGCAGACTCATCAGCAGACTTTGCTGGGATCCTTTTCTATGCTGGCATTTATTTTGAATTTCCTATAAACTAAGATATTCTAATCCAATATGAGGGCAAGTTTCCCATTCTATTTTTAGTTGGGCGATTAAAAATGCAGAATCTGCTTTGCAGATGATCTCCGGCCTTAACTCATTAGCGGACTTTTTCATGGATCTTTGGAATTTATTTTGAATTTTGGTTTTCTCAATATGAATTTTGGTATCTTAATATGGAATAAAATGTTCTCGATATGAGGTTTAAGCTTTCTGTTTTAGTCTTTTGGATTGCAGATGATCTGCTGTCTGAACTGATTAGCTGACCTTTGTTGGGATCTTTTCATTTTATAATTCTCATTATGAATTTCTACAACTTTAATCTAAAGGGAAAGGTAAGTTTTAAGAGTTCGCAGATCTTTTTTGGATCCTTTCATTTTATATTTCTTATTTTGAATTTATATCTTCTATATCTAAGGCAAGTGTTCGTATTTTGCTGATTTTTTGTTCTTTGTTGATCGGATTGAAATAAAGTTTACCTGGAGCGCCAGTATCTTTGTTTCAGCGAACTTTTGGTAGAATCTTTTCCTTCTTGTAAATTTTGTCCCTTATTTTCCATAGGGTTTCCCGAAGTCCCCAACAATCTCGACTCTTGTCCTCTACACTTTCATTCTCTAAATACAAATGTACTACTCTTGCTCCGCCTGCCCTGCAATGGTTCATTTGCTGAGGTCTGAGGGCAGCCCCTTTACGCGATGTCATTTAAGTTCATTGTGCTAAATTTCACGATGATAGAGTTCACTTCAGTTTGATTTGGTTTGGTTTGATTTTGCTTTTTTTCTCAGCTGCCACCACCACTGCTGCTGATGTTGGTGCAGCAGAGCAGCGTGTGTTTTTCCATGCTGCCAGGAGGGGTTGTTGCTTGCTTTGACCGACTTTACGTTCAATGACCGCCAGTCGAAGCAAAAAAAAAAATACAGCGACTACGACAACGATGATGATGATAGTGCAATGTAAAAGGCTGCAGCAGCAAACCAAGCCAGAGCCAACAACAGTGGCGGCGCTAGCTGCTGCTGTTGCAGCAACCTCGCCAACATTAGTACTATCTCAAATGCAGTCGTTGGATGGCAAGCTGCGCATACATAATAACATTATAATGATGGGTTGGTTGGTTGGTGGATTGGTGGATGGCTGGTGGCCTGGGTGTTCAGAGCTGGCTTCGAAGAAGCAAGAGCGGCAGCAGTTGCTAAGAGCTCGCCACTTAGAGCCACCCAAACAAGAGCTCCCCTGCTCATGCAACATACAGAGTAGATGGAGGCTTGCTGCCTCTGCTTTGGATGGTGACAAAATGTGTGGGCAGAGTGCAACGGGCAGCCGGAGAGGCAGAAGAAGACAACATGACTATGTAACCTTAAAAATGGCAACTGTAACATACAACAGAGCTACGTACGGACAGACTTTTGTGTGCCACACGAAATTGTGTGAGGGGTTACTAGAATTTTGTACTCGTACTATGCCAGAAAAGTGTCAATGAACTGCACACCAGCACAGAACCATTTAAAGTTCGTTGTTCTTGTTTTTTTTGGAGGGGTGGTGGAAGGCCCTAAAGGATTTGCCGCCAAGGAAGGAAGGAAAGCTGGCAGGCAAGGAGGCAGGATGTGCCATCGAAACCAGATAATAACTTTTACTTATTGGCGAATAGTTTAAAGAATGGCAATTTTTGTGTTTTCAGGCACTCTATCGATTTCTTGTCGAAGCTGCTGTTACTGTCTTGAATTTAAAGCAGTTCTTCTGACGTAAAGACCCGGCCAGGCAAAAACAAATGCAAATGTGTTCTTGTTCAACATTCAAATTCAAATCAAGTTTTCCAACTGAAGTGAAGTGTATCTATTAGATACAGCCAGTCAGCCAGCCAGCCAGCTAGTGAAAAAAAAAAACTGAAACAAAATTGTAACAAAGTCAACTGCCTAAGAGTTTAATGAACTCTTGTGAAGTCAGGCATTGGATGCCAATTTTTTGCTGCTTTTGTTTTTGCCGTCTGCCTGCGAGTGTGTTAAACTTTAGCATAAGTCAAGAAACGAGTTTTGGCCTCAAGTGAGACTTGTGCGTATGACTGACTGAGTGGCTGGATGGTTGAAGCTGGCTGGCGGCCTGGCCTGTCTCTGCCTCTGTCTTATGTTTGTTTATATTAATCGCATAAAATATGTATATGCGTTACCTTTTTTGTTTGTTATCTGGCAGTGAGTCATTGAAATTGTCAAAAACTTGACTAAACAAAAATACGAAAAAAAAGAACTACAAAAAAATAAAATGATTTAAGCCTGTCGTTGTCGTCGTCGTCGCCGCCGTGTTCGTGTTCATATGAGTTATCTGAACTCCAAGCCCGCCCGATTTGCTTTTCTGTTGTCTTTGTGTTGGGGTTGTACTTCAGCCAGCCAGCCAGCCAGACAGACATCGAGAGCTATTAAGCACCTGGTCTTTGTTTGAAATTGAAATATTTAGGGCGGCGTTTATATTGCATAACGTTATAATGTAATGTCGACTCAATTAAGTGTCCGGTAGGCTAAGAAAGACACACACACACATAATATGAGTCATTGTTATTAAAGAAAAAATTAACAAAAAAATCGTTGTAAATTTGAATTTGAATTTAAATTTAAAGCGCCCTCTAGTGCGAGGCGGGAACATTAAAGAGGTTGTAATCCACCTGTGGCCTTTTTATTCCTTATAAAAATGCTTAGAAAATATCAGCTTTAGCTAATTCAAACATTAGGAGCGATTTAGAAATGAAACTGGCGCCCAACGTGGTGTTGCAGATAATAATCAATTTGCAGATAATAATCAATATGTCAATTCCATATATTTATGTGAAGAAATACAAGCTTTAGTTAATGCTAACATTAGGAACGGGTTTTTGCTGAAACTGGCGCCCAACGTGATGTCTCAGAAAATGGGAGTTTACTTTCAAGTAATTTTCCCCAAAGGGTTTTCATCGGGATTTCGTGTATTTTAGTATTAAAAACAGTTTGATCACAGAAAAGCCGGCGATTAGCGCCCAACTTGAAGTTCAAATGATCACGCAAACCTTAGATTTCAGTAGGGAATTTTAGAAATTCGAAATAAAAAAAATATCTAAAAGATTGCTAAAATTTGACCACAAAACCTGACAACTGGCGCCCAACGTGGACTCCACATGATGTCGAAAACCTTAGATTTCTTTCGGGAATTTTAGAAATTCGATTTCTTAGAATAAATTTATGGAAATAAAAAACATATAGAAGTGATTACTGCAATTTAACCAAAGAAAAGCCAGGAACTAGCGCCCAACGTGATTTCCACACATGTCCATCAATACCTAGAACTCGTAGTTTTCATAACACAAACTTTAAATTGAGTTCACTGCGATATTTTCACAGCTTAAGAATGTAAATTAAGAAAGTCTGAATTTTCAAATTATTAACCAAGCTAGGGTTTACCCTCAAAATTTTTTCCCCCATAAGTTTTCTTTTTGATGTTTTTTCTTTTATAAATTATACTAAATAACCTAACAATAGTTATATTAAATAAAAAACAATAGTTTTCCTCTGCTAAAGCCACGAAAAGTCTAAAAACAACAAAGTGGCGCCCAACTTGATGTGTCAATTTTATGGATTTCAACACGAAAAATCATAAATAAATGCACCATTACTGATCAGCTAGAGAAATGAGCCAAATTATATGGATTTATAAAAAAACACAAAAAAACTGGCGCACAACGTGAACTATGAATTTTCAGATTTTTGTCGAAAAAAAAATAAAAACGAAAAAATTGCAATGTATTGTCATGCTAAAGCACATCTAAGCCGTTTACCAAAAATTTACTACAGAAAAGGACCAATTTATAAGACTTCAAACTTAAAAATATTAAAAAAAAATGAAACGAAATATCTGAATTTTCAATTTATTAACCAGGCCAGGATTATCCTTTTAATGTTTTTGCCACATAAATTATCTTCTATTTTTAATGCTAAATAACCTACTAATACTTTGCCAATGCTAAAGTCATGGAATGCCACAAAATCAAAAAAAGTGGCGCCCAAAGTGTGTCGGCAATTTTATGAATTTAGACACAAAAAATCATATATAAATGCATCATTACAGTTCAGCTACTGAAATGAGCCAAATTATATGGATTTAGCAAAAATTAAAAAAATGGCGCCCAACGTGCACTATGAATTTTCAGCATTTTGTTCCTTTTTCTTCTATTATTTATTCCAAATAACCTGTCAATAGTTTTCCAAAGCCAAATCCATGTAATATCAAAAAAACAAAGAAAATGGCGCCCAACGTGAGGTTAATATTTATGAATTTTCCCTCGAAAAATCATAAATATAAGCACCATTATGGTTTAGTTTATGAAATGGACCAAGTTATATGGATTTAACAAAAAATCAAGAAAACTGGCGCCCAACGTGAGACTAAAATTTTATGAATTTTGACTAAAATCAACTAAAAAAGAAAATTTTGTAATGTTTTTCAGTAGAATCACTCAAGCAAAAACACTTAACTAGAGTTTATCAAAATTAGAAAACAAAAAAAGACAAAATTACTCGATTTAAAACTCAAAAATATTAAAAAAAAAATATTTTTTTTATTTTCCCAAAGTTGAACTACCAAAAATTTTGGGGAATCTCAGATAATAGTATTTGTTTTACTCAAAATATTCCCAGAAAAAAATCATTTTAGGCCGGCTTAACTGCTTTGTAATTGTTGACCAAGTGATTAATGGTAATTTCATTTGTTTGAAACTCATAAAGACAATTTCATTTGTCTCATACCCATTATGATTAATGAGCTTTGGCAATTTTTCTAATCATAATCCGTCTATCTGTACGTACATATCTGTCTGTCACCATATGTGTCAACAAATCCACACATTTTTTTCAGCGAGTGCGAGCGAAACACACACCGAAAAACCATAATGACGGATTTAGCCAAAATTGGTAATGTAAGTAAAGTAAGAAAAATGTCAATGACCATTTGGCCAAAAAATTTAACGATTGATGGATTCTTGCTTGCGTAGGTTGGGTGATGGATGGATGATGGTCTCTCTCAAAACCAAAAAATATCTCAATTTATAATTACATGGTTTGGTTTCGCACATAGTTTGAGACCTAATTCGTGTTCCTATGAATTTCCACCTAGCTTCTTGCTCATTTTGGTCATCACTTCCTTTGAACGTGAACACAAACGTCATTATAAAATTTTGTTATTTTGCGCATGTTCTTGTTCGTGTGGAAGAAAAATTCTCCGCTCGACACGACGAAAAAAAACAACAGCATACAAATTCTGATAGTTTTGCTCGTAACGAAAAAATGCATTTTCTTGCTTGCCTTGCATATTTTTTTGGTGTGTTGCTGTGTGTGTTGTATTCTTTTGTTTGCAAAAGTGTGTGTGAGAGAGTTTTTTTCGTTGCTGTTGTTGTTGTTGCTGATTGAGTGTGCTGCATGCAGTCTTGTTGTACAATTTGATTGTACTATTTTTGTAGTGCACACAATTTGCTCGCCGCTGTAAGTATTACGTAGAGGTTATTGAACGCCAACGACCTAAACTTTGGCTGGCTAAAGTGGCGGACAGACGGTTGGACGGACGGACGAACGGGTGGACGCACTAACTAAAATCGACTGGCTGGCTTGTTAGTTGTTTCGCTTTATGCTGGGCTGGTTAGTTGCAAATATTCACTCTCCTCCTCCTCCTCCTCCACAACATATTCTATGCCAAAGTGTTTGTCTATTTAGTTGGATGTGGTCTCCACATCATCATCAGCATGTGTGCTCGTATAGAGATTTGGGGGACCGACCGAATGACTCTGCTAATAACAATGATAAATAGCCAGAGGATTTATTCGCGGAAAAAAGCGCGAAAATTAGCCTATGTAAAATATAACATAAATTTAATTAATTGGTTAATATGTACACCCTGCTGTTATCACCCAGATATGGTGACAATATAAATAATCTGTCGACAATAGGCAATACCAAATAATATTTGGCATAATAAGAAAAAATTATTTTAAAATAAAAATATTTCTCAACGAATTTTCCTTAAGATGATGACCATTAGAAAGCTAAATGTTTCTAACTGGCGCCCAACTTGTCATAAAATTATCATATGGCTGATGACTTCATTGAGCAAATAATAAAAATTGTAGCAATACTCACTATTATGAGGGATAATTTTCAAGGGAAGCTGTATTCCAAAAGAAGGCGCCCAAAGAGGTGGCCCTCCACTGATTGACAATTGCCTGAAGAAAAAATTCACAGACATTTAGCTCATAAAAATAGGCCAAATTTTTAATTTTTTGGCAAGCCCGAATAATTTAGAAAATTCTTCGCAGAAGAGCAAATATTGAATCGGTAACTATGAGAATTTGCACAAAGTTTTGAGTCGGTCTATTTTTTAGAATTTATTTTTTAAGAATTTACCCTGTCAAGGCTTTTTTTACAAAACTGGCGCCCAACGTGAAAATGATAAGAGAAATGTTGGCTAACAAATGTAGAATCGGCATCTCAATTTTTTCAAAATATTTATCAAATTTTTAAACACATAAAGGTTTTATTATACTGGCGCCCAACGTGCGTTTACAAAAAAGGGACAATTTTTAAAACGGGCGTCCAAATAAACCTGAAATTTTCAACGCATGACACTAAATGTCGAGTCAGTATCCATTGCTTTCCTGTCGCATATCACTTTTTTCAAGAAAATTTAACCTGTAAAGGTTTTTTACAAAACTGGCGCCCAACGTGAATATGAAAAACAATGATTTTTGCTAACAAATGTAGTAACAATGTCCTCCTTGTCGCAACTCAATTTTTTGAAGAATTTCCAAAAAATACAAATCTTGTAGATGTTTTACAAAACTGGCGCCCAACGTGAAAATGGAAAGAAAGAGTTTTGGCTAACTAATGTTGAGTCGGTAATTATATATTCTTTGCCGTAAATTGATTTTTTCAAAAATTTGCTCCATTTTTTGAACCTGTAAATATTTTATGATACTGGCGCCCAACGTGAAAATTGAAAGAAAGGTTTTGGCTAACAAATGTAGAGTCGGTGTCTATGGCTTCCCTTCACGAATTTACTCTGAAAAGGTGTTTTTACAAAACTGGCGCCCAACGTGAAAATTTAAAGAACTAATTTGGCTAACAAATGTAGAGTCGGTAACTATGTCCTCCTGGTCGCAACTCCAATTTTTGAAGAATTTGCACAAAATATTAATCTTGTAAAGATTTTTTTACGAAACTGGCGCCCAACGTGAAAATGGATAGAAAGAGTTTTGGCTAACTATTGTTGAGTAGGTAATTATATATTCCTTGCCGTAAATCGATTTTTTTAAAAAAATTTCTCAATTGTTTAAACCTGTAAAAGTTGTATTATGCTAGCGCCCAACGTGAAAATTGAAAGATATAATTTGGCTAACAAATGTAGAGTCGGTAACTATGTCCTCCTGGTCGCAACTCGAATTTTTGAAGAATTAGCACAAAATATTAATCTTGTAAAGATTTTTTCCGAAACTAGCGCCCAACGTGAAAATTGAAAGAAAGGTTTTGGCTAACAAATGTAGAGTCGGTGTCTATGGCTTCCCTTCACGAATTTACTCTGAAAAGGTGTTTTTACAAAACTGGCGCCCAACGTGAAAATTTAAAGAACTAATTTGGCTAACAAATGTTGAGTTGTAAACCATTTTTTTTTCAAAAATTTGCTCCCTTTTTTTAAACGTATAAAGGTTTTTCTTATTAAACTGGCGCCCAACATGAAGTCACAAATGGTAAGAAAGACTTTGGCTCACGTAAAATGAAAAAAAACTAAAGCCCGTTTAACCACAAGATTTTTTTACATTCTTCGCAGATTTGAAAATGTAGCATTTTTGAGTTCAAAAGGAAAGGAACTTACCTTTCGCAATACGAGTAAGTATATATACAGAGCTAGTGGGCTTTTGTTATTATCAACTTCACGCCCCAATTTAAGCTTTACCCCTACTGTGCGCCGAGAATATTCTCTGCCTAGCCCAGTGTGTGTGCATAGTTAGTTTCATATTAATTTTGTGTTCATGTATATATACATATATTTTTATATTTTATAACTTTTTGTTTGTTTGATTATTCGCTCGGCATTTTTTTCTTGTTGTTGTTGTTTTAATTTAAGCTTATCAGTACTCTCCTATTTAACCTAATTACCCATTGTAGTGGTCAATAACCTTACAACAACAACAGCAACTACTACTAGTACTGGCATACAGTGTGTGCTATAAAATACTGCACACTCTACATGCAGTCTGTTTAATATACACTCATGCCTACAAACGAAACGTCGTCGTCGTCACTCTGCAGTTCAGTTCACTTCAGTTCGGTTCGGGTAGTGCAGTTCTGTGCTGTGCTGTTCTGTTCAGTTCGGTATGAGAGTTCAGAACGTCTCAGATTGCACTCAATACCCACAGACACTCTCGCACACACACATATTGCACTCTAACGAGTTAACTACAGCTAATTGTGTGCTCGGTGAATGTATATGTGTGTGTATTTTGCAAATTTATAAAGAAATGCATAAATTTAAGTGGAACCTCAAAAGCAAGCAAGAACTTCGTCATCATAAACAACCTCATCATCATCACCAACAACAACCAACAACACCATCATCGTCGCCTGCCTTTGTCATCATCGCCATCAACATCACCATCATCGTCGTCGAAGTCGTAGTCGTCGTCGTCACCATTTAGTTGTTGTATGTGGTGTGAGAGTGTGCCGTGAGTGCGTGCGTGCCGGCCCGCCTTTTGTGTAGTGCACATACGTACATACATATACATATATGCAGATTTGTGCATGCATTCATGCATTCATACTTATATGCCCATATGCACTTTACTAAACTATGCATGCATAACTTCTCACCGAGCTGTGCGCTCGCTCGCACGCTCAGCTCGTTCGTTGTTCTAGTATGACACATGACAACAGTAGTTGAATTCTAATATAAAAGTGTTTTATTTTTTTTTTTGTTTTTCGTCTGCTGCTGCTTCTTCTTCATTTTTTTCCTTTTAACTATAAATAACAAATTATAGTAACAATATATATACACATAAATATATTTATGTGTATATATAAGTGCTGTGTACTATATTCAAATCGGGAGAGTTGCAATTAATGTACACTCCATGAAATCCCCCCTTTGCACAAATGATTAGCCCGGTACGGTGGGACCTAAACAAACGTAATAGCCTTTGCAGACTGAAGGCGAGCAAATTTGATACTAGAAATCGAGTCTGAAAAGGCTAAAAGAAGTCTCTAATAAACAGGAAAACCCCGAAAAAGTTCCATTTGAAACAATTTTTTAATGAATATAACAAGCGCCATCTAGTGTGATCAATAGGCTTAAAATAATTAAATTTGCTGGTATAGCTAGATCATATAATTTAATTGCTTAAAAACCACATTTAAATCACATAATGGGTGGTATAAGTAATTTAAATTCAAATTTCATACGACCCAAGGGAATTTCAATTAATATAACTCATACCACCTAATGTATTTCTTTTTATATTAATAAACTAATATTAATAATATGATTTTTGAAACAATAAAATCAATTAATAACTATTAAGTGAAGAACAAATTTAAATTTTGTTTTAAATAAAAATTACAATTTTGCTATAGAAAAAATGGCGAAGATTTGACCAAATATTGACCTTAAGGTGAACAATTTTTGCTTTTCCAGCTTGCACACACGAAAAAATCCTGTAGATGCTGAAAAAGGAGATGGAAACGAAATGTGCGGTACTGACAGTTTTCCGAAATCAATTCGTTTTCACGTTTAAAATGCAAATTACTATTTAGCTATACAAAGAATTAGGATGATTTTACGAAATACGACCAAATTTTGCCTTTTTACCTTGCACACATGTAGAACTCCTATAAATTCTGAAAGAGGGGTTGAAAATAATTTATCTGGGTCCTCCGGTTTTTCTAGATCAAATCGTTGTCTCGTTTAAACTGCAAAATATTATTAGGTCGTTTACCAAATTAGGTTGATACGAGCTAATATTGGTACTCTGTTATAAATAACTACTTTCTGAACTTGCACACACATAAAAATCCCTTGCACATATGACCAAGTCTAGAATATTCTGAAAGGAGCGATAAAAATAAAATAAATGTATTTTCCAGATTTTCTATATCAATTCTTGCCCACCATTTTTTCTAGATCAATTAGTTTTCTTCGTTTCAATTGCACGTTATTATGAGCTGGTGAACTAAATTAAGTTGATATGAGCAAATATTGGTACTCTGTTATAAATAACTACTTTCTGAACTTGCAGAACCACAGAAAAATCCCTTCAACACTTGCACACATGACCAAGACTAGAATATTCTGAAAGAGTCGATAAAAATAAAATAAACGTATTTTCCAGATTTTCTATATCAATTCCTGTTCTCGTTTAATTTACAAATTATTATGAGGCAGCTGGGTGGTATGAGTGTTTTAAATTAGAATTACTCATACTACCCATTTCACTTTGAATTAAAATTACTCATACCACCCATAGCAATATACCGCGAGAAATTTATATACTTTTAAATGGCCTTTTTAAAGGATAAACGAATTGATCTGGGAAAACTGAAAATCACAAGTTTTTTATTTCCACATCCTCTTGTAGAATATATTGGTCTATGGCATGTGTGCAAACAAATTCTTTGCACACAAGACAATTTAGAACAAAATTGTAATTTTGAGGCCATATTTATCTGAGGCTTATAAGACGAATTTTCAATTTTATTTTAAACCCTTGACAATTTATTTTGAATATGATTGAAGCCTTTTATTTTTTCCATTGAATTATTTAAGGTTTTGTTTTTCTTTGATTTATTTTCCGCATTTTCCCAGAGCTCACTGTAAACCGTATCAAAACTAGACTCTTTGATTTTATGTGCCCGCACTAAGCCATTAAAAACATTTAAGAGCACTTTAGGTCAATGAACTATTTGATTGTTATTTTGCATTTCTCTCTCGATTTTTTTTGTTCTTTTCATTTTGTATTTATTCATTTCAACAAACAAAATAATAAACTTAAACGAGACTTTGATATATGTAAGTGTGTGAGAGTGTGTTCGTGTATGTGTGTGCGCTTGTGGGCTTATAAGTAAATTGTAGCTTGTGTAATACAACAACAACAACAATAGCCATAGTGTTCTATAGAGCCGCAATAGTAAACCAACGACCGCTTACGACCTACAAGTTCTTACAGCAACAACAAAAAAAAAGAACAAACTGTGTGTGTATACACAATTCTAAATGATAAGCTAGACTTTAGTGGAGGCTTTTTGGCGGAGAACTAAAGGCACACAGAAACACTTCAGCCACAACATCAATTCGCCAGTTCAGTCCGTCTGTCCTTTATGGCTTTAACAGTGGTTCACAGAGGAATAAACCTATTTCGGGCCCCCCCCCCAATAACTTTAAACTGAACTTCAGGCGCACTGAACGCAAAATGGGAGCCTCAAGTGTTTGTTTCGGGTGCTAGTGGTGATGGTGTTGGTAATGGTGTTTCATTTCCTTTTTTAATGATATTCGTGACGTTTGGGCTGATTTTTGCTGAAAATGTTCACACATGCACAGCCACAAAGCAGCAGCAGCAGAAGAAGAGCCATCATTTTTATATAAATACTTATACGTATATTTACGTTTCATTGTGGTTAAAATATTTTATTCAGTGAGGTAGGTTATTATGATGAGTCTGGTATGGCATGGCATGGCGTGGCACACGGCATAACATGGCCTGGCCTGGCCCGACGACTTGTATGAATGTATGAATGTACGACGTTTTGAGCGCATACATTATAGGCACATACAGACACACGCGTCTGCATGTTATTTAAAAATAAATTTTCTGACAACAAAATGCGAAATGCAAAAACAAAAACCAAGCAACAACACACAGCGCAAATTTTTCCACTGGCCTACAATCATTAGTTCTTTTTCCCACATCCTCACCCGCCCGCCGCCTTCAACGTAAAGGGGCATTCGTTTCAGCTTCTCTTCTCCTACTTTACTTGACGTTGCGGTAATTAAAAGTAATTTGCAAAGCAAAAAACAAAAAATCAAAAATAAAAAAACAGTCTGTCATTCTAAATTTTATTTTGGCAAATGTAATATGGCAAAATTTTTATGTACAAAAACAAAACTATGGCAAGTGTTCTAAATTTATCCGATTTCGGAGGAAAAGACAACACCGTGTCCATCCATTCACTTGAGTTGAGTTGCGAAGATTTTCCCAACAAGCTAAACAATATTTAGGTTAGATATAGTTCTAACACAAGAACAAGAAGAAAAAAAAAAGAAAAAGTATGTGTAACAAGTCGTCGTCCCCTGATAATCCGTCCTCTGCAATTTTGATGCATATGCACATTTTGCAATCATGTGTAGCCATTAATATTTTTTGAGTTGAACACTATTAGGGCAAGTGGATAATAAATAGTTTTCCTGTACCCTCCTCTACACAAATATATGTAACAAGAGAAAAACATGAAATAGTTTAACAACACCTAGCGGCCAAATCCGGCTGCACACATGCAAAATTCCTGTAGATTTTGAAAGGGGAGTTGACAAAGGATAATCTCGAGCCTTCTGTTTTTCTATATCAATTCGTTTATTCGTTTAAAACTAAAATTACTATTTGGCTATACAAAGAATTAAGCTGATTTGACCAAATATTGACCTGAAGGTGAATTTTTTTGCTTTTCCACCTTGCACACATGCACAAATCCTATATATTATGAAAGAGGAGTTAAAAAGGAATTATCTGGGTCCTCCGGTTTCTCTAGATCAATTCGTTTTCGCGGTTAAAATAAAAATTACTTTTTAGCTATACAAAGATTTAAGTTGATTTGACTAAATATTCCCTCAGAGCGACAAAAATTTGCCTTAGCACTTTGCACACAAGTAAAACTGCTATAAATTGCAAAAGAGGTGCTGAAAAGGAATTATCTGGATCTTCCACTTATTCTAGATCAATTCGATTTCTCGTTTAATATGTAAATTATTATGAGGCTAAGTAAAATTTGTTCGTGATACTACGAAATATTGATACCCTGACACAAATATGTACTTTCTGAACTTAAACTCACAGAAACCCCCTTTTAAAACTTGCACACATGTACAAGTCTAATATATTCTTAAAGATGCGTTAAACATAAAACAAACCTAGTTTCCACATTTCCTATATCAATTCCTTATCACGTTTAAATTGCCATTTACTGTGGGTTAGCTGTATGTTTTCAATTAAAATTACTCATACCACCCATCTGACTGTAAATTAAAATTACTCATACCACCCATTGCAATCCTTATACACAACGCACGCAACACACTAATTAATAAGCCTTTTAAACGCTTCAACGAATTGATCTAGAAAAACTGCGAATCACAAATTGTTTATTTTCAATTCCTCTTGCGGAATATATAGATCTACGGCATGTGTGCAAACAAATTGCTACCAAACAAGACGATTTAGAAAAACTATTATATTTGTTTACATCCTGAAACTTAAATTTAAGCTTTTTTACCATATAATGTTATACGAGAAATTATTTGCTCCCTCCCACACATTTATTTCATTTGCAATTTACATAACTATCAGTCCGGGTTTTTCTTCATTTTCCCCGAATATTTGCAATCCATCGAATCATATCAATGACCACCAGCTACAATCGTGGCTACACGCATAACATTAACTCCATTCAATGAATGACGAGGGCCAGACTTTTCACACACTCTCACACACACACAGAAAATCAATCACGTTGTGGCTTTGTCTTCGAAAGAAAATGTTCGTGGAAAAGTTAAGCACAAAGATACAAAAATCACGTTGACCAAGCACAACACAACCTGGCGAGTTCATTAAACTTTAACCAAAGCCAAACTCTGCCTCGAAGGCGGACAACAAAGCTGGAACGAAAAAACCTAACCTAACGCACAGCCGAAAGAGTTAAGCTGGGCTTGAGCACACGTACCACTCGGAGTTTAGAATTGTTGCCTTGTGTGGCGGCTCAGGTCTCAAAAAAAAGAACAACAAAAACAAAAAAAGAACACGAAGAAGGAGGAGAAGAAGGTGGGAATCAGCCATGAAGTTGTCGTTGTGTGTGTTGTCTTAGAGAATGGTCGCGTCGGACGCATTGAAAACTGAAATAAAAACCGTTAACATAATGCTGGCGTTGGTGAACGTCGTATAGCGGCGGGGACAAACGTCAGGCTTTCTAAACTTTAAAACTTCAGAACAGCAGCAGCAACAAAACACGAGTGTGGAAGGTTTTGGTTTGCAGCCTTTGCTGTGGTTGCAACTTGGCCAAAAACAACGAAAAACAAAAAAAAAAAGAAATGGTCAAAATTTGTTACATACTTCTTCGGCGGCTACCATGGCCAAATTTGTTGTTTACAGTTACAATAGGATTTTGCCATACACTTGCCTACTTAACTCTGGCCATAAAGCTATAAAGTCTTGGTGGTTGTTGCACTGTTGCACATTTACGACAACATTTACATTGTGGCCAGGTGGGTCGGTGCATCGGTGCGGCCGTTTGTTTTAGTTTTTTTTTCTTTAGTTTTGTTTGGTGGTGGGCCGTTTGTGTGTGTCTAAGCTTGACTTGGTTGCAAACGAACTGTAAATATGCAATAAAAGAAATGTTGCATACATGCCACGGCAAATATGCATAAGGCAGGCAAATGACCGCTGGTTGGGTATGGTTGGGTATGCTTTGTTAGGCTGACTGACTAGCGTTGACTGCCTAGATTTCGATACGCATATTTTGATTTTGAAAATCAGCCAATAATCATTTCAAACAAAGAAAAACAAAAAACAACCTTTGATACGCACACAAACCTGGCTCGTCACAGGCACAGTGGGGTGAAGGCACCAACAGAAAAAGGAGACACTTTTTGAATTTCATTTAACAAGACACGTATAATCGATGTAAAAACATAATGATGACATAATAATTAATTAATTGACGCCATATTCATGTTTAGCAGAGAAAATTTAAAAAATAAAAATTTTGTTGTTGTGTTTATTGATTAAAATATTATAATACTGAACCGAAGTGTTTGATTTTTTTGATATTTAAAAAAATCAGAATTTTTTAAAAATCATTTTTTATTATTTCTTCGATGTAGTTTCACTTTTTGGAATAGTGAAACTACTCCAGGCGAAAAATTCAAATTATTAAAATATCCATAAAAAATCTCCTTTTCGATCTGCAAATTTGCTAATCTTTGTTCTGTAGCCAAAACTCGGGGTTTTTCGAACTAGAAAATATTCTTTGGAACCTCAAAGTGGCCCACTGTGCGACGTGGATATATCAATTAAAAGCAAAAATAAATTAGCATAGCTTTTAAAATTTTGTTGACTTTCAATATTTTGTAATCTTCCTTTAAAAAAATTCCCACAAAAAATGGCGACCAACTGTACAATTTCGGAAAGCCTAATTTGTCCACTTGAAACGCTATTAGTTCACTGATTCGCATACCTGAATGTTCTCAGTTTTGTTTGGAATAATCTTTTTCAAATCTAAAAAATTTACCCACAAAAATTGGCGCCCAACGGTTAAATTCTCTAAAATCCTAACTTCTTCCGCTGGAACCCCATTGTATCAGTGTTTCACACATTGAAATTTTGCCAGTTTACTGTGGAATTAGCTGACAACCTTCAATTTTTTTTTTAATTTACAAAAAAAATGGCGCCCAACGTTTAAATTTTCAACAAATCTAACTTTTCCTCTTGAAACCCCATTGAATAACTGACTTAACACACATGAATGTTGTATGTTTTCTGGGAATAAACCTCCCAAAAAGTTTACTCAAAAAATTGGCGCCCAACTGTTAAATTTTCTAAAAGCCTAACTTCATCTCCTGAAACCCAACTGAATCACTGACTTATCACACACATGAATGTTATATGTTTTCTGGGAATAAACCTCCCGAAAAGTTTACCCACAAAAAATGGCGCCCAACGGTTAAATTCTGTGAAAACTTAACTTCTCCTCCTGAAACCCTACTGAATCACTGACTTATCACACACATCAATGTTATATGTTTTCTGGGAATAAACCTCCCATAAAGTGTACCCACAAAAAATGGCGGCCAACGTTTAAATTTTCTTAACTAACTAACTTCATCTCCTACAACGATGATTGAATCACTGACTTATCTCACACTTGAATGTTCTCAGTTATTTAATAAACTTGTCAACCTCTAAAATGTTTACCTCAAAAAAAAAATGGCGCCCAACTGAAACCCTAATGGATCAGAGATTCAAAAACTTAAATGTTCTCGGTTTTCCTTTTTGTTAATTTGAAGCACTGTGCCATGGAGGATACGACAAGCGTAGTAATAACGCGGGCGCGTACGCTGAAAATGCTTTAGGCTTTGCCATTCCGCGAGAAGGAGTCAGCTCAGCAGAGCAGAAAACTGCATTCGTAATAGACTCTAAATAAATGCCGCCACCATCGCCTAGGAGGCATACATTTGCTGTATGTTGTCGCCGCCGCAAATATTGTCGTTCGCCGTTGCACAGAGCCGTGGCGGCGGCGAGCAAGCGAGTGAGTGCGCGAGCTTTGGCCGTATATCCACCGCCAGAGCCCCACAAAATACCCCGTTATTTACTGCATAATAATTACGCAACCAAATAAGTGTATAACAAATGCTTAACGCGCGCAACACAAAACATAAAAACTTCACAAAACCACACACACACAATCCTACACGCATTCGCACTCGCACTACGAACATATGCACCATAATGGTGCCCCTCGGCCAGCTCACTCCGTCATTATTTAATATAGCCGCGGTTGTTGCCGCCGCCGCCGCCACTATGCTTTTGATTTGATTGCCTGCAAGCCCCTCCTCGTCCTCCTCCTAGCCCACCCGGCCAAACGCATTTATGTCCACATATACTTTATGACTGTGACTTGCTTTATATGACTCAAACGATATTTTAATGTTGCGATTTTGGTCGACGACAACGACACCGAGGAGAAGGCGGTTTTTCCTTCTCGAACGTACATATGCACATGAGTATGCATTATATCAAATTGAACACGCCGAGAATGCTACTAAATCATTTCCGTCACAAATTCTATATGTGCTGCGTTCATATATATATATATGAACGTAAGGCACAACGCAACGACGACCAAAATAACTCCCTGTCGCACAGAAACTGCATGAAACTGCTAGTCATGCTTAAGGAATTTTGTGATTTTGTGTTTGTTGGCCCCAAAGTGCCGACTAAAAGATCTACCCAAGGTGTTATTATTAATCACTTGGAGTAGGCGGGTTAATGGCTGATAAGGATATGGCTGGAATGGGTTCTAGGACATTTTGGGTTAAGCCTTATCCACCCTCCCCCTTAGTACAGAGGCAAATGTTGACAACCTCCAAACAATTTAGCCAAACAATTGGCGCCCAACGTTTAAATTCTCTAAAAAGCTAACTTCTCCTCCTGAAAGCCCATTGGAGGACCAGTGATTCACATACTTCCATCCTTCCTTCCTTAAGGAGCCAAAATTTTGTAATATTTCTGGCTTTAAGTAAAAAGTCTTATTGCTGAGCTTTCGCTTCTTTCCCAAATTCTCCGAGTTTTTCAACAATTATTCCAAATTATATGGGTCTCGAAATGCCACGGACTGAAATCTCAATCAAGTCATCTTGGAGTATATGGCCACTCACTTTCAGGGGTGCGCCAGACAGCATTTTGAATAAAGTCTTCTATCGGTAGAGTCTCCAACCCAGTTGGGAGGGTTTAAGTCTAGGCTAAAAATTGACCGATCTTCTCATATTTAGCCTTTTAGCTGAGGTTCTGGTTTTTCTTGGATCCTCGGAAGATGTAGCGGTTATCCATAGCGAACTCATAAGGTTGAGGGGACAATTCAGCGAACAAGAGATTTGGCAAATCTCAGATTCTTGGCAAGGAGGTTATGATCCAGAACTAAAAGTCAAAGCTGACACCTACGGAGGAAGCTTTAGATATGAACTTAGCAATGATCCAGAGTGTTAAGATTTTATAAGAACTCGAAAGCTAATAAGCTCGAGAATGAATTGGTTTTTGAATTCAGGACAACGGAGGATAGGTGACTAAAGTCTCACATCATATGAGTGGATTGAAGTTTGGGCACCATATCGGAGAGTTTAATTATGGGCTTAACAATGACTGACAACGATCCAAAGTGTTCAGATTTTATAGGAACTCGAAAGATAAGGAATTCGAGAACTAATTGGTTTCCAATTCAGGACAATGCAGGATAGGTGTGTAAAGTATCACATCATATGGATGGATTGAAGTTAGGGCTGCATAATGGAGAATTTAAGTATGGGCTTAGCAATGACTGACAACGATCTCACATCATATGAGTGGATTGAAGTTTGGGCACCATATCGGAGAGTTTAATTATGGGCTTAACAATGACTGACAACGATCCAAAGTGTTCAGATTTTATAGGAACTCGAAAGATAAGGAATTCGAGAACTAATTGGTTTCCAATTCAGGACAATGCAGGATAGGTGTGTAAAGTATCACATCATATGGATGGATTGAAGTTAGGGCTGCATAATGGAGAATTTAAGTATGGGCTTAGCAATGACTGACAACGATCCAAAGTGTTAAGATTTTAAAGGAACTCGAAAGATAATGAGTTCGAGAAAGAATTGGCGTAGAATTCAAGGCAACGGAGGACAGGTGAGTAGAGTCTCACATCATATGAGTGAAAGGAAGTTTGGGCTCCATATTGGAGAGTTTAAGTATGGGCTTGTGAGTAGAGTCTCACATCACATGAGAGAAAAGAAGTTTGGGCTCCATACTGGAGAGTTTAAGTATGGGCTTAACAATGCTTCTGTTCACTATTTGAGGGTTGAAGGCTGGGCTTAGCAGAGACTCAGTTATATTTGTGTGACTACTTTCGGAGGCTTTTTCCACGGACCTCAAGTCCTATCGGTCTGAACTTAAAAAATATTCAGGGCTCACGCCGATTACTTAAACCTAATGTTTTGAAGTCAACTCAAAGTCTCAATCTGCAGGGCAGGATGTTAAAGTCATGACCTAGAAGCCAGTCTTAATTATTTAGTAAAGTCACGAACCTTAACGTTCTAAAACGTTTTAAAAGTTCTCACTAGATGGCGTAGTGGGTCTGGCGTTGCACGATTGTTTCATGTAACCCCAATTGAATACAAAATTAGTTTCACGAAATATTTGACAATTTGTTTTTTCGTTTTTTTTTTGGTTTTTTGCTTGAAAAATGTCAACATACATTTCTGACTACAATAACGAACGAACAGTCAAATCACATGGACAGAGACGGCGGGGCACAACCTTTTCGGGGATTTCGTGTGGCTTGCCAGGCATAACACCTCTTTTTAACGCCTGTCATAACAATTTATTTCATATTAAACGAAACTTGAAATAGAATGTCATTTTGTGTTCAAGTCATGTGAAACAATTTTAACCTAAATTTAGCAAGAAATCGAGAAAAGCACACAAACAGACATACACTCGGCATTACTGAGCTAGAGAACGATTGAACCAGCGAACGAACGAACGAACTACACCTCAGAAATCCTTCATGATATCAGCAGAATGACGGCGGCAATGATGGCTGCCACACTGGGGCATGCCACCACACATAGACTGTGCCACAATATGAAAATTGTTTTATGTTTTTTTTGGTTATTGTGTGTGTTTCGTCTTAGATCTGAATGTAGTGTAGCTTGAGCGAGTGTTACTTCAAGAAACAAAAATAATGGATAGCCTTCAAAAAACTTCTTGTTAACTAGTACAATCACCTAAACTATAACTATGCACAGATGTATGTATGCTAGAGCATATGTACGGCCGTCCGTCCGTCCGAATGGCTGGCTCTCGGTGCAGCAATCAATAACCTCAAGTTGCCTTCGACTCTCCGGCACACCACTGCCTGCCTGCCAGCCAGCCAGCCAACCAACCTTCTTGCCACTTTCGAGCTATGTATACATACATTGCCACACAAAAACGTGACTATCGAGCAACCTCTTGGAATGGGTGCGTCTGAGTGGCAAAGCGAACGAAACAATTGCACACACATTCGCACTCGCCAAAACAATAAACAACAGATTGTTTCTTGAAATTTGGTCGGTCGGTCGGTCGATCGGTCGCAGGGTTCTGTGTTCAGTTGCTTTGAAACAACAATCGAATCGAATCCAAGCCAACAACAAATTGAATTGAATTTGAAAATCTTAGAAACAGCAGCTAGAAATTTGCATTTTTGACGGCACCAATGCAAACATTTAGGAGCAAAAAGAACACATATTTAATTTTTCTTTTTGTTTTTTGCATTCGTTACGTTTAGTTTCGAATTCATAGAATTTTCAAGCCCAAGCAAACCCACTATACAACCAGCCGAACAGTCAGCCAAACCGCCATTCATCCATCCATACATGTCTACCTATACCTAGCTAGGTATCTATACACAGACGTACGTACTGGCCCATACAATCGCAATTGCTCTGAATGAACGAACATGTGTGTATATGTTGATGAGAAGTCAACTACCGCAGAAATCATTCACCTCAAAAAAGTTCATAAACTCGCCGACGACTACTATTGCCACCAAACGCCGAAAGGCATGAAGAACAAGACCAAGAAGAAGAAGCAGAAGAGAACGCAACAGAACGAACGCAAGGCAATGAATGCAACAACGCTGCGTTTGCATTTGTAATGTGTGTGTGTACGCTGTACGCTGCTGCTTAGAAATTCTAATTCTAGTCTAGAGTTTTTGCGAAATTGCACAAGTCCAAAGCTAAAAGTTGAATGAAGATAGCAACTTTGAATGAATTTAACCCTACAATTGGCCGAAGGGGTTCTTTTGGGGAGGGCTCTTAACTTAGTAGTTGGAATTTCGGAGGTTAATTCTGAAGGAATTCTCAGTTGAGGTAGAGAATGCTTGGTTTTTGGTACAGGGTTCAAATCTTTATCTTCCAAATTAGAGATTGAAATCTGGCCTAGATTTTGGTGCGAATTTGAGAGGGTGAGGATTTTATTGAGGAGTAGATTATGCATCTGGGATTAGGCATCCTTTCGAGAATCTTTCAGGAATCCATGTACAGGATTTAAACTAAAACATTGAGGCTCTAGTATGACCTGGATTTAGGGGACCTCTTTTCGGTAGAGTGGGAATTTTATTTCGGAGCGCGTAGGCATCCAGAAAAAGAACATCGGACCGAGCACTTAGACCAGTAGCGCTCCACATTGTAATATCATGTACAGGATTTAAACTCCAACATTGAGGCTCTAGTATGGCCTGGATTTAGGGGACCTCTTTTCGGTAGAGTGAGAATTCGGAGTAGTGTAGGTATTCAGTATAAGAACATCGGACCGAGCACTTGGAACAGTAGCGCTCCACATTGTAATATCAAGGGCTCAGTGGCCACCACCATTGAACCAAGCTTACGAAACTTTTCAGCTTGCCTGAGTTGATGCCGACGCCCAAATAGCCTTAAGCTACCGAAGAAAGCCCAGACCCGTAGATCCAAACTGAGACAAATAACTCCTTCAAACTCTCCAGCAACGCATACTAGTCGTTCCCACAAAAGTTGCTTGACCTGTCATAACCTGTCTCTGGACATGTTTGCATATGAGATTGTGTCTCTTCAATGCTGAAATCAAGGAAGACAACTCAAATTTTTCAAGAGAACGAGAAGAAGAAGAAGGCTTCGTGGTTATGCTTGTGGGTCTAAACAGAGGCACATAACTCCTTCAAACTCCAGCAACACATCCGAGCAACTTCATGACCAACCTCTTCATAAACTGTCTCAGGACATGTTTGCATATGAGATTGTGCCTCTTCAATGCTGAAATCAAGGAAGTCAACTCAAATTTTTCAAGAGAACGAGAAGAAGAAGAAGGCTTCGTGGTTATGCTTGTGGGTCTAAACAGAGGCACATAACTCCTTCAAACTCCAGCAACACATCCGAGCAACTTCATGACCAACCTCGGTCGTTTGACTGGACATGTGTGCCTTTGAGGCTGTGTCCATCCGACTCCGAAATCAACAAAGTCTATTCGAATCATTCAAGAGAAAGAGAGACGGCTTCGTGTCTCTTGCTGTAGGCAGGTCTGATCATCTGATATCAAGTTCCTCCAACTCATACTAGGAGCTCCTACAAAGGTCGTTTGACTGGACATGTGTGCCTTTGAGGCTGTGTCCATCCGACTCTGAAATCAACAAAGTCTATTCGAATCGTTCAAGAGAAAGAGAGACGGCTTCGTGACTCTGGCTGTAGGTAGGTCTGATCATCTGATAGTCGCTGTAGTTGACTTGTCGCGTAGAAGTTTAACTAAGCGAGCAAGTTCCTCCAACTCATACTAGCAGCTCAGACAAAAGTCTCTGGCGTGGAAGCGTACCTCATCGATCAAGTTCCTCCAACTCATACTAGGAGCTCCTACAAAGGTCGTTCGACTGGACATGTGTGCCTTTGAGGCTCCTACTCTGAAATCTACCATGTCTATTCGAATCGTTCAAGAGAAACAGAGAGATGGCTTCGTGACTCTGGCTGAAGGTAGGTCTGATTATCTGATAGTCGCTGTAGTTGGCTTGTCGCGTAGAAGTTTAACTAAGCGAGCAAGTTCCTCCAATTCATACTGGCAGCTCAGACAAAAGTCTCTGGATATGTAAGCCCATTAGGTTATGTCTCTTCGATGCTGAACTCCAAGAAGGTTAAATGGTTCTGCTTGTGGGTAGGCTACTGCGACTAGCTTGCTTGTCGCCTAGAAGAGTAACTAAGCGAGCAAGTCTCATGGGTTCTGGAGGATTTTAGAGGCTTGTTGAGTAGTTTACTCTTCGGTAAGTATATAATTTTGTCCCAAAATTTAATCGAGCAAGTCTCATGGATTCTGGAGGGTTTTAGAGGCTTGTTTAGTAGTTTACTCTTCGGTAAGTATATAATGATGTTCCAAATTTTTTGATAAACAGGTCAGGACGTCCGAAGCTTCGGTGGAAAACCCAGGTAGAAGAAGAACTGTCAAAACTTGGTGTAAAGGAAATCTATTTTATGTGAGGCCTGTGAACGAAATGTTTGTTGAAAGACTGAGACTGATTATAGAAGAACGACAGCCAATCTAGCGGAATAATTCCTCGAATAATAGGGTGATGTGAATTGCAAATCGAAACATACTGAGTAAGGAATGTTCACGTTTTTTTTCAGGAGTACCTTTGGTCCCCTATCGGCGGAGGCAGTTTCAACCTCTAGAGTATTTTGACCAAAGATATGTTTACTTTGTGGACATGAAGAGCTTGAGGAGTAGCTTTTGCCGAAGCCTTTTTATTGAATTTCCTTGCATTACTGGTTTGGCTGCGAGAGCCTTAAAATGGAAAGACAAATTTTCTAGATCTTTCTGGGGGCATTTTTCAAATCCAAATCACTCCACAAGTCTCATATTCTAACAATTTCTAAATGTTCTGCATTTCCTGGGAAATTCCATCGAAATAAATCTAGAGCTAGAGATAAAAACGATTTCCTTTTCTCTGCGAAATGCCATCGATCTCAGCACATGGCGATCGTCATAATCACAACCATCACAGCATTAAGCCAGTTTGTGCGAACAATTTTGCCATGGCCAAGCATGCATAGCTCATATCTCCGGGGAACAAAGATATTTTTAGCTGCCATCATAACATTCATAGATTTGCCGGAGGAGGATTTGTTTTTCGCGCAACATATGATTTTATTTCTTGTTCCCCCCTTCAAATCTATGATGTTGTTGTTGTGATTAGTATTATATAATGACGTTATGCGATTATAGCTGATGACGTTCTAGCTGATTCTGAAACAAGTTTCAGAGAAATGCTAACGACTTTGTATGCATGCCAGTCTGCCAGCCTACCGGCCTGCCTCAACAATATTTAAACACCAGGTACAAGAACTAGCAGATATTATGAGATAAAGAAAAAGTGCTTTGGCACTTAAGGAGTTACGTGTGGCACAAACAACACAACAAGAACAGCAGCAGCAACAACAACAGCAACATCATCAGCGGTGGCATGCAATCAAGTTAAAGAAGCCAATAACCTTATAAAACCAAAGAAGAAGCAAAAAACCGAGGAGTTCATAGAATGTGGAGAGAGAAATGCATTCTGTGGTTGTTGGTGTTGTTGCTGTTGCTAGTTTTTGTACGATGGGAGAAGTGAATGAACTTTGTGCGAAAAGATAGCAGCAGCAGCAGATACGACGGACGATGACGACGACGATGAGTACGAATACGAGTTGCCATCGCAATTGGGTAAGGGAACGTACAAGCCGAACCACAGGCGGGCTAGCACGTTTGCCGTTTGCTCGGCTGTTTAGAGTGTTGCATGTGGCATGTTTCGGGCAGAAAGATAGAACGATGACGTTATAAAGACATCCTCCTGTTCGCAGTTGTGCTTGGAGTTCGCTACACTCAACTCTCTCTCTCTCTTTTGCTGGCTCACTTGTTTCCCTGTGCTCATTAGTTAAGGTTCTAGCTCTCTACTTGTGCGCTCCCTCTCTCTCGAGGTTGTGCGAAGTCAGTTCATTTTTACTACAACTTCCATCGTGCTGCAGCTAGTACGAGCACCACTTCGTAGTAGTAATAGTTGATTGTAGTAGCATTTGCAAAAAAAAAAAACAACAACGCTGCCTTAGCCAGCTGAATAGTAGTGGTAGTGTGGCAAGCAGAGGAGAGGGCGATACACACATGGTACATGATGGCCAACATTCATACATACATACATATGTATGTTTGAATGTACATGCATTTGTGCATGCCACACAAAACTCTATAGGCATAACGAAAGTCATTGCACTCTGCCAGCCAGCCAGCCATCCATCCACCACCACCATCAGCTGCTGCTGCTGCACAGAGCTACGGTACTTTCATTGCTGCCTCGCTGGGGTCGTTGACTTGTAAACACACTGGTGGCAAGCACAACAAATAGTTCTGTTTGCCAGAACTGCCACTTTTTCGCTTGCTTTCTGTTTGCTGGTTTTTTTTTGCATGAAATTAAGCGTCAACCAGGGAATTTGTCCACGAGGAACAAACATTTTAAAATGGGAATTGTTGCAACTTAAAAATTCTATAAATATTAAATTGTTGTTCGAAAATCAAAGTTAATCAGCACAAACGCATTGGCGCAATTGGTAGCGTAGAAAGTGTTTGTAAAGTAAAGTAAATCATCATTAAGCAGTCATTCGCTGGATTTCATGCACTATTTCCACCATTTGCAAAATTCCCAAGAAATTAATTTTTGGCAGGAAGTTCCTAATTTCCTTCTATTCACGAAATCTCGCATCTAACGAAGCCTCAAAAAACATCGAGGTTTTTCCCTGTTCGAGTTCGTTCATCCTTCATTCGGTGATTTCCTTTATTTAGACCTTATTTCTGTTCCTTTGGTAGTTGGTTCTTCGCTCCGTGCGACCGACCTTCTTTCAGTTCGTTCTACGGTTCATTAGTTCGGCATTAGTTGTGTTGGCTCGTAAGTCATTCTTTCAGTTTTTTCCTTTAGTTCATTCATCATCAATTCTCTCCGTGCGACCGACCTTCCTTCAGTTCGTTCTACGGTTCATTAGTTCGACTGTCGTTCTTTTGGTTCGTAAGTAATTCTTTCAGTTTTTTTAGTTCATTCATCATCTCTTCCTAATTCCTTCAGTTCGACCGAAGGCCCTATCTTTAGTTCTTCGGTCCGTTCGTCTTTATTTCGATCCCGCCCATCTTCCTCTAATTCCTTCAGTTCGTTCACTTTACCGTCAGTTCATCCTCCTTGAACCTTTTCCACGGCCCTTCGACCGTCCATCTCCCCTTCGATTCCTAATTCCATCAGTTCGACCGTCTTTAGTTCGTCTATCATTCTTTTGGTCCTTTCGTCTTTCATTCGATACTTCAATTCTTCTTTTTATTCCTCCATCTTCACTAATTTATTCGGTTCATACTCCTGCGATCATTGCCACATTCGTTCTTTTGTTAGACTGTCGTCCATCCTTTATTTAGTTCGTCTATCGTTCCTTCGGTCAATTCGTCTTTGTTTCGATTCCACCCATCTTCCTTTAATTCCTTCGGTTCGTTCACATTACCGTCAGTTCCTCCTACTTCCATCAGTCTCTCGATCCTTTCTTTTTTAGTACCACCGTGCTTCTCCACTTCCAGTTCCTAGTTCTTCCAGTTCCGCCTTCCTCCGTGATTTCTTTAGTTCGTCTGTCGTTATTTCGGTCCGCTCTTCCCTTAATTCTTTCGGTTCGTCAGAACATCCTGCTTCCGTTGGTTCCTCGATACTTCCTTCCTTCAGTTGCACCGTCCACGTCTTTTTCGGTTCATAATCCCATCAGTCCTTTCTTGAGTTCGTCTATCTTTACTTCGTTCCTTTCGTATTTCTTTCGATTTGTCCTTTCTTCTGACATTACTGTCAGTTCATCCTCCTTCCATCAGTTCCACGGTCCTTCCTTCCTTCATTTCTGTCTTTCCTTCAGTCGATTCGTCTTTGTTTCGATTCCATCCATCTTCCTCTAATTCTTTCGGTTCGTTCACATTACCAGTTCAGTAAATTCATCTTCCATCAGTCTCTCGATCCTTTCTTTTTTAGTACCACCGTGCTCCTCCCCTTCGGTTCCTAATTCCTCCGACTGTCTTCCTTTTCTAAGTTCGTCTGCCGTTCTTACGATCTATTCATCTTTCTTTCGATTCATCCGCTCTTCGCCTAATTCCATCGGTTCGCTCAACTTACAGTCAAATCATCTTCCTTACATCGATTCCTCGATCCTTTCTTCCTTCTGTTTCACCGTCCACCTCTCCTACGATTCCTATTTCTTCTACCGTTCCTTCATCATCTCATATTCATATTCATCTTTCTTTCGATTCATCCGCTCTTCGCCTAATTTCTTCGGTTCGCTCACCTTACCATCAAACCATCTTCCTTACATCGGTTCCTCGATCCTTTCTTCCTTCTGTTTCACCGTCCACCTCTCCTTCGATTCCTAGTTCCTCTACCGTTCCTTCGATCCCTTCATATTTTTATTCGATTCGTCCGCTCTCCCCTAATTCCTTCGGGTGGTTGACATTTTTGTCAAGCTCCTCGATACTTTCTTCGTTCAGTGTCACCGTCTGTCCTTTCTTTAGATCGTCTCTTGTTCCTTCGGCCCTTTCGTCTTTATTTCCATTCTTCCGCTTTTGCTCTAATTCCTCCTTCTTTCCGTCTTTATTTCCATTCTGTCTCCTCCGTCTTTATTTTCATTCTTCCGTTTTTTCTCCTCTTTCCTCCTTCTTCTACTAATTCCTTCAATCCATCTTCCTTCCATCAGTTCCACGGTTATTATTTCCTTCTATTCCACCATCCACTGCCTATTCATGCTTTCCTTCGGTTCGACTTCCTCTGTTCGTCCGACCTGCCTATAGTTTAGGTTCTACGTTCATTGTGTAGTTCTTTCTTCTTTTGGTTCCACTGTCCATTCTTTCCTTACTTAGTTCGTCCGTCTTCCTTCTCATCTCTCTCTCTTTCGGTTCGAATGGCTGTCCTTTATTTAGTTCGTCAGTAGTTTCTTCGGTTCGTTACGGATTCTTTCGCTTTTTTCGCCCTGTACGACCTTTCGTCCTTTGTCCCTTTGGTTGTTTCGTCCATTCTTTCTCATTCACTCAGTTCTACCATCCTTTCTTTCCTTAGTTCACCAGACATTCCCTCGTTTTAAATCGTCCGATCTTCCTTCAAAATTACTTCTTTAAGAGCGTCCATCATTACTTCAATGCCTTCAATCTTCTTTTAGTTCAACCATCCTATTTCGAGATCATTTGTTCTTCCTGTTAGTTCCTCCACTTTCCTTTTCCTAAGGAAACTGGACGAATCCTTCTATTCATCTTTTTTGGATTGTTCGCCTTGCTTTAAGTTTGTCTGTCCTTCCTTCGGTAAATATGTCCTCCAGATCTTTAAATTTATTTTAGTTCGACCGTCTCTTGCTTTCAGGACGACCTAGAAGACGGATGTATTAACCATCTTCTAGCTCGTCTATCCTTCCCTTTACACATTCGCTCTCTGCTCACAAATGATTTCAGAACGTCCAGCGATTTTTATATCGATCAGCCCTACTTCAAGTGTCTACTCTTGTTTTAGATCGTTCGTCTAAGCTAAGTCAGTCCGCAATTATTGCAGATCCTTCGCCTTTATTGTAGATCTCCTACCTTCTATCAGTTACTCTGTCCCTTTATTCGATTGATATTTGGATGAAGACTTGTGGGATTTTTGGGGCTAGATTATTATCAAATTGAAAATCAATTGCAATAACTTTAAACTGAAAATATTTTCAAGGAAAAGTTGTAGATGCTGTTACACAAGCCCACCATCATCAGCAGCAGCATCTTGCACCGTAAAATGTCAGAAGCAAATATGACCCTCACCCAAAAAGAAAAATAAGAAAGAAAACCAGTCAAAAGGCAACGAAATTCTTGCAACACAAATATTGTGCACACTTTCATATCTGTGCAACAAAACAAAGTAAAGCAAACAAAAACAACAAGAGCATTGATATGAGGATTGAGAGGCAGCATCAGCACCAGGACCACCCACCCTAACGTCTCCAACATGCAATTGAGGGAAAATTCTAGAGATTTGAACCAAAAAAAAAAGAAAACAGAAAAAATCGTAACAGTTTCATATCTCTTTGAGGTCTCTATGCTGGCACTCTCACTGACAGGCTGGCAGGGAGGCAGGCAGGTCGCCTGGCAGGGTGGCTGGACGTTGTTAGGGTGGTTGGTTGGTTGCTGGCAAACAAACTGTGTGCGAAAAAGGTGACTGACCATAATGTGGGTCATGTCAATCTGTTGGGTTTTTGTTTCCATTTCCATGAACAGGGGTTGGGGGGGAGGTTGGAGGTATATGTCTGTAAGTATCCATGTAATTGCATATTTACTGGCATGTTTGCTGCTGCTGCTGCCGAGTGTATGTTGTGATTGTAATATTTGTACAACCAACCAACAACAATCTTACATATCTACAAATGTTGTTTCGCCAAGGCGAAAAAATTATGGTGAATTACACTCATAGCTCTGGTTGTTGTTGTTGTTCATTTTTATCAGTTTTCGGTTCAGATTGTACTACTCTACAATATGCTTGTTCATATAGTTATTATTTGTATTATAAGCAGAGCTCTTAGTTCAGATACGACGACGACACAGAGTACGAGGAGACCTACAACAAGCACCAGCAGCTGGCTGTTGGCTGCTGCCTGACTGTGTTTTAATTTGTGTTGCTGCTGCTACTACTGCTCATGTTGTTGCTAAACATAAGTGAATGGCTGTTGTATGTACATACAGACTGACAGACAGACAGACATATGTACAAACAAACATACATTCATACAACAAAACACAAGTCGGCTGCTCAATTGAATTCAATAGATTTTGCAGTAGGTTAGTTCATTGCACTATGCCCTCGCCCCAGATTTGGAGCAACAACATTAGTGTTGCAGGCAGTCAGTAGCAGCAGCACCACCACCAAACAACGACACCAACTGCAGTGGCAGCCGAGGCAGAGCCAGCCATCGCCGCCAGTCTACATTAAATGCAGCAGCATTTTGTACTCGTAGTAATGCATTAAACGCTTTTGTTGTTGCTGCAGCTTTAGCTTTAGCTTTAGCTATTGCTGTGTGTTTAGGTTGTTGTTTGATTGTTTTTTTTTTCGTTTCGGAGAATTATAATAGATTTGTTATTGTTCGAATTAAAGGTGATTGTTAAACAAATATTATTAAAAATGCTTATAGAGTTGCTTGTTTTTCTTTCGTTTCGTCTATTTTTTCTCTGTTTATCGCCAAGATTGTTGCTGCTGCCTTTGAATTATGCTGCTATCTGTGGGGAGCGCAATAGTTTTTGGGTGTTTAATTATATACAAATTGCACGAACAGAACAGAATTGTATTAGATATAAGATAGTTGGCAAATTGTTTGCCTTGAAATTAATCACAAAAAAGAAACAGAAAAAAAAACGAAATCAAATTAAAAGCCCATATGTAAAACCATAATATACTAGAACTGCCAAAGCCTACATTCGAAAATATAAAAGCCACAAAAAAAACAACCTAAACAAATTAGACTTATGGAAATGTGTACATAACTATGCAAATTTGTTTATCTGAAATTATTTGAAAATAAAAAATCAAGTAAATTGATCAAAATCTCTAATAACGTCAATGGAAAAATGTTTAAAAGCTGTCTTAAAAATTCTACAACACTATTTTGGGGTTATATTGGCCTTGATTTTTAAGAAAATCAACAAAAATTTCAATAACGAAAAAAGTCGTTATTACAAAATGCAACGAATTTCCGAAAAATATTGCATAAATATTGTTTATAAACTACTGAAGGCTAATAAAAGATAAGAAAATTTAGAAAATCGCCAAAAATTGCAATAACGAAAAAAGTCGTTATTGCCAAATACAATGAATTTCCGAATAAAATCGATTGAAAATTGTTTATAAACTACTAAACGTCAAGAAAATACTAGAAAATTAAGAAAAATCACCAAAAATTACAATATAAAAAACGAGTATTTCCGACAAATATCAGCCGAATATTGTATTAAACAACTAAAATCAAAGAAAATCACCAAAATATCTTAATAACGAAAAAAGTCGTTATTGCAAAATAATGCAAATTTCACCAAATTACCAAAAGGAGATTGTTTATAAAGGACTAAAAGTTAAGAAAATACTAGAAAATTAGGAAAATGGCTAACGAAAAATTCGTTATTACAAAATATACCGAATTTCTAAAAAACTATCGCATGAATTTTGTTTATAACAGACAAATAGCTAAGAAAATACTAGAAAATCAAGAAAATGAACAAAATTTGCGATAACGAAAAAAGTCGTTATTATAAAAACAAGCGTATTTCCGACAAATATCAACCGAATATTGTTTTAAACGACTAAAATCAAAGAAAATCACCACAATATCTTAATAACGAAAAATGTCGTTATTGCAAAATATATATCAAAAATATTGAATGTAAAATGTTTGTAAACGACTGAAATCAAAGAAAATACATAGAAAATTAAGAAATCAAAAAACTTTAATAACGAAAAAAAAAACAAAAAAATTTGTATTAGAAAATAAAGTGAATTTTCCAAAAACCTCGAATAGTGGATATTATTCTTGAACAACTAAAATCGCAGCAAATACTAGAAAATCAAGAAAATTGCTAAAAATTACAATTACAATAAAGGTCGTTATTATAAAATAAAGTGAATTTCCCAAAAATATCTCATGAATATTGTGTATAAACAACTAAAATAGAAGAAAATACTGGAAAATCATGAAAATGTCGAGAAATTTAAATAACGAAAAAAACTAATTTCCATAAAATATCGTATGAATATTGTTTTTAAACGACTAAAATCTAAGAAAATACTAAAAAATTATGAAGATCACCAAAAATTGCAATAACGAAAAAAGTCGTTATTACAAACTATAGCGAATTTCAGAATAAAATCGTTTGGAAATTGTTTAGAAACGACTAAACTCCAAGAAAATCTGGGAAAATTAAGTAAATATCGAAAAAATTTAATAACGAAAATAGTCGTTATTACTAAAATATAGCGAATTTACTAAAAATAATGGAATGGAAATGATTTTTAAGTTAGTCAAAGCTTAGAAAATATTGTTATTTTACAGCTGCCAAATAGTTTTCTCTAATAATTGCAATTGCAATTGCAATTGCAATTAAAATTAAAATTAAGAATTTTTAAAAAATAAAATTTTCAAAATTTATTTTAGACTGATTTCTTAATTTTAAGTAAATTTTTTGTACTATCATGGAATTGTAATTTTTTTATTTTGCTACTGTTCGTTCATTTTCTTTGCTAATTCTGTAGAAATCTGCCATTTTAACTTATAACGACTTTTATCGTTATTACGATTTTTTGCGATTTTCTTAAAAATCAATAACAAGTATAAACCCAAAAAGAAAATCTAAGCTTTTTAAGACAAGTTCTCGACGAATCATTTATTTTAAATGATTTGGTTTTTTGTTTTTACTCTTTTATAACTTTAATTATTATTTTACTATTGGCTACACGTTTTCTTTGCTAGTTTTTTAGAAAATTGCCAATTTAACTAATAACGACTTTTTCCGTTATTACAATTTTCTAAAAATCAAAACAAATATAGACCCAAAAAAAGCAATTTCTTTGATTTTAAGACAAGACAAGAACTAACTTTTATTTAAATACATCAAAAGCTCTAAAGAAGTCAATAAAAATTACTTTTATTTTTCATTTTCCACAGTTTTTTACGTTATATTGTGATAAAAGAGCAACAAAGGCCAATAAACTCAAATTTTGTTTTAGTTAAAAAATATAATTTTCCGAAAATATATATTTCAATTTAAATCTTTCTTCTTTCAAAATTTCCCAAAAATATAAATTTTTAAAATTTGTCATATCTTTTCTTAGAGAAATCTGAAGTCCTAAATAGTTTCCCCAGTTCTTTTTAATAAGATTTTAATTTTTAATTTTATTTTTATTTATTTTTTTATTTATTATTTATTTAATTTTTTTAAATTGTACTATCTATTTAAATTCCTTTATTTATTTTCGAAAATGTTAACTAAAATCAGTTTCAGTTTTTTTGCTTTTGGTTCACTAAACCGAAAAATCCTTCATGTGTTCTCGCGATGCTGATGACGATGATGAAATTTATCTGAACAATTTCAAAATTGTATTTATTTTGTACAAGCATACATACACTGTGTGGTATGTAAGTGTGATTGTGAGCCGTCTGTTTTTTTTTTTTTGTTTTGTTTTTTTTTTTTTCTTTTTTGATAAACCAACACAAAAAAAATTATAATTTACCTCAACCTACATAGAATACAATCAACTTCGTACTTGTCAATTACTTTTGGTGCTGTTGTTGCTATTGCTGCTGCCGTTTGATGTTGTTGTTGTTGTTGTTGTTGTGCGCTATTCGTGCCTTTGCTTTAATTTAAACAAAAGCACAAGCAATACAACAACAAATAAAAGTAAAGCTAACTTATAAACAAAATAGCCGCAATATATTGATGGCAAAAAAAGCTTTACCATCATGATCGCCAATAATTTGGTATTATTTAAACAAATCGTAGACATTTTCATGGCTCCCCAAACAAAAGCTTTAACTAAACGAAAAACAATAACAAAAGTAAATAAATTTATAAATATTATATTCACTAAAAATTAGAGTATACTTCTAGGAAGCTCTAGCAAATTCATTGCACACTTGGCAGCATCTAAAAGTAGGCTATAGAAATTTACACCATTAAAATATACACAAGAACTATGGTTATCTCACAGATAAATTAGTGCCGTTCATTGTGCTCTGTCACTGTGCCTCTTTGCTCTCTATATCAGTCACTCTCTCTCACTTAGTATATGTAGTTGTATTCTCTCACTCACAATTCATGTTGAGTTATGCTTTGTTGTGTGCAGTTTCGCTTTTATTGCATGCATTGATGTTTCGTTGCCCTCGTCGGGTTTGAGTTCGTGTGATGATGGTGGGCTTGCTCTATGCATGTGTATGGTTGGTGTGTGTGGAGTGCGAGTATGAGCAAGAGTGCAAACAATGTGTGCGGTGTGCGGAGTGTTGTGCTGTTGCAGTCTTCATCCCTGCCTGGTCTTAACCTAAATAGAGCATGGCTGCTTAAGGTTGTTGACCTAAATTGCACAGTGCATTGAACTCCCTCGTCTACCAGCCAGTCATTCAGTCAGTCAGTGTAATAGAGTGAAACACCACAGAACAGGCAGAATGAAAACTATCAACAACAATAGAGTGTATTTATCTCTTCGCTTAAGGAATTTTGTTGTGCCTCCCATTGGAACAATGACTCTCTCCCTCTTTCACCGCGTTATTCTATGTGACAATTGGCAATTTGGTATTGTGTGTGTGCGGTGTGCTCACTCCCCTAAATGTTCGGATGTTGGGCATAAATGCGAGAGTGATGTGCTGTGGAAAATATTGCCGTTGTTGTTGTTGTTCCCTTTTCACATTCACTTGAGTTTCAAGTGCATTTTCGGTCATTCACCTTTTTCTGTTGTATTTGCTTTGTTGCTCCCATCTCTACCTCCACGACACGACACTGCACACACATATAACACCAATGCTTGACATAGTTTTGTGCGAGTGTGTGTGTGTGCCGCCGTGGGGAAAACAAATATCAAAGGAAATGCTTTTACACAGGGTTTTTCATTTATGTACCTATGGATTTTGTTAGTTGCCAGAGTATGGCATAAGAGTTGTTTGAAGTGTTTTTAGCAAAACAATTTATTTAATTGGTCTATATTTTTGGGGGGATGGGGGAAAGGATATAAATTTCCTATCGGAAATCTGATTTTTTTATAAAGCAAAAATTTGCACAAAACAAGAATTGCACAAATATTCAGCAGAATTTTTTTAATAAAATAAGAATTAGGGAAAGTTGATAATAGAAATTTTAGTTTTAAATGACTTTTCTTCGAAAAATTAATTTATAATTATCAAGTTGATGAAGATAAAATATAATATTTAGAAATAATAAAATATTTAGAAATAGTTTGGGAAACTCACAAAAATGTTAATTTATTTTTATATGTTTAAGATTTATCAAAAATTATATTGTTGTACTAAAAATGTAATCGAGAATTATGTTTATAAGAAACCAATTAATTTATTCTATTTATATTTTTTTATGAATTAAATTTTTTAAATTGAAAATTTCCTTTTTTCAAGAAGATTTTTCGCTTTATGAAATTGATATTTTTTGTTTTAATTTTGTAATTGACTTATTTTGAAGATTTCTCTAACAATTTTTTCACTTTTTGGAATTTTTATAGCAATACAAATTAAAGAAAAAATATATTTTTAAAACTGTTTTTTTTTATTTAATATTTTTCTTATCTTTAATTTTTTTGCAATTCCTTCGAAATGAACAATAAAAATTTGCATTAAGAAAAAATATTTTTTTAATTGATTAGTTTTAATTCATTAATTTTCTTATGTTGAAAATTTCTATAAAAATTTTTTACTTTTTTGAATTTTGATAATAACAAATTAAAGAAAAAATATATTTTTAAAATTGATTTTTTTATTTAATATTTTTCTTATCTTTAATTATTTTTTTGTAATTACTTCCAAACGAACAATTAAAATTTACCTCAAATAAAATATATTTTTTAAATTGATTTGTTTTTCATTGATTTTTTTGAATTTTTGATATTTTTCTTTGCAATTTTTTTAAAAATTTTTAAAATTGATTTTTTTATTTAATATTTTTCCTATCTTTTATTATTTTTTTTTTTGCAATTCCTTCGAAATGAACAATTAAAATTTGCATTAAGAAAAAAATATTTTTTTAATTGATTAGTTTTAAATTAATAATTTTCTTATATTGAAATTTTCTATAACAATTTTTTTACTTTTTGAATTAAATTAAAGAAAAAATATATTTTTTAAATTGATTTATTTTTCATTGATTTTTTTGGAATTTTTGATATTTTTCTTTGGAAATTCCTTACAAACGAGCAATTAAAATTAAAATTTGCTTTAAAGAAAATAAATATTTTTTTAATTGTTTAGTTTAATTTGATATTTTTCTTATTTTCAGAATTTCCTTATATGTTATTGCATATTTCTTAAAACACATCCAAGTATATGCCAAATTTTGTTTCAATTTTACATACATATGTAACTAAAATAGCCTTTTACAAAATGAGGCTTAATTTTTTTGGAAAAATTAAAAATCCAAAAATTGCCAATTTGTCTACATTCCCCCTTCAGCCTAAAGTTTTCTTCTCGAAATCAATTTCTGGAGTTCCTACTCTTTCATTTATTATTGAACACAATTTCATTTTCACTTGTAAACAATCTCATTTTTTATCATTATATTCTAGACACTATATATATACGTAGTCTACGTAAACCACAATATCAATAAATAAGTAATGAATGATAACAATAATTACAATAAATATTGAAAAAAGAATCCACTTCCCCCATAATTTGTCATTTATTATAAACAAACAATGCCAATAATTCTACGCGTACAATCAACGCCATAAATTATCGCATAACTAAGAAGTCACCAACCATCACAGCAAACACAAGCACGCACGACGCACACACACACGCTTACGCAGGCACTACCCCCACTACCATAGAAAGAAGGAAGTAAAATCGAACAATCCAAACACACATCACAACGAGGAGTGTGAGTGGTGGTCCGTCCGGTCCACACATTAAAGAGCTCACGCAAAAAGCACGCCACTCTATACTCCACACTCTGCACACAACATAGGTTTTTACTCTCTCTCTCTCTGTAATGATAAAAACATACCCGCACACATGGAGAGTCACCGAGGGAGAGAGAGAGATATTGAGATAGGAAGAGGCCTTTGTGTTTGTGCCAAAGAAGAACAATCACCACAATCGTCGTCGGTAGTGGAAGAAGAAGAAGAAGCAGCAAACAATAACAACAGCAGCAACAACAACAAACTACTACGCGTTGACATTGAACGAGTTCATTCACACCATGGGTCTGGTCAATTGCCGATGTTGTTGCGGCTGCTGCTGCTTAGTGTCGACGAGTATTGCTGGGTATATGGTGGCTGATGGGCATGTATGAACGAGCGTATACAATATGTGGTGTTGTTGCTGTTCGTTCGTTTCTTGTGTGAGTATGTTCTGTGTGCGTGTGTGTGTTTTTTTTTTTTGTTGGGAGTTAAAACAAAAATCACCAAAAGCAAATGAAAATAATAACATCAAAATACAGAACATAACAATCACAACATTTCACATACGCTACTGGGATTGTGGTGTTGGTAAGTAAGGTGATGCTGAACTGGGGCTAAGACAAAACGCCGAAAATGGAAAAAGAAGTTGAAAACAAAGTCAGAAACATAGAAGACCACACCACCAACACGTACGGCTGGTTGCTGGTGGTATCTTCGATGAAACACATACACATGCATACAACAACATTTGTATTGGATTTGGAAAGAGGAAGTAGAAAAAGGCAAAGACAAACAATAAGAAAAAAATTAATGGAAAATTTTCTTACAGAGCTCACACACGCACAACAGCTAGCAGTCTGGCAGGCAGTCATAGGGCCTTCAGCATATGTACTTAGATGAGTAGTGCGTTATGGTGGGAGGAAAACAAAATAATAATAAAAAACAAAACAAAAACTGACATGACCATTAACAACTCAAACACAAAACCAAGTTGATGAGCAAGTGCTGAAGTGAACATGTGTACATGAAGGCGGGAGAATTAATTAGATTTTCTAACGCACTACCAAATGGAAATAACCCAAAACAACTGATAATATGAATATATTTAACAAGTTCCAGGGGCAAATATCTCTATCTGGCTCTCCATTTCAGGTCGCCAGACTATCTATTAAACTTCAGCTTCCCCAAGCAGTATATCTGCAAAGGACATTTGTTCATGTTGTTAATGATTTCATAAATATTGTGGACCAAATGGCTGGAGGAACTTCTTGGAAATTTTCATATAGAACAAAAAAATACTAAAATTGGAAAAAGGCCCACCTGCTCCAACATTTCAGGTTGCCAGACTATCTATTGATGTCAAAACTTCGTCCTCATCAAGCAGTGCATCTGCAAAGGGAACTGAAGAAAATATCGCAGCTGTATCGGCCAGTGTTAATGATGACCACCAATTTTCGATTCGTCGCCGTTCGCACCAATTGGGTCTCTGTTACTCAAAAACGTGGAAATGCCAAAATTGGACTAAGCGGATGGACCACCTAAGACGCAGCCGCGGTCAACATTTAAATGAAATTATCTTCAAAAAGTAAATGTCATGGACCAATCTAACGTTTCAAATAAAGAACCGATGAGATTTTGCAAATTTTATGCGTTTTTTTTTAAAAAAAAAGTTATCAAGCTCTTAAAAAATCACCCTTTAGAATAAAAAAATACTAAAATGGGGAAAAAGTCCCACCTGATCCTCCATTTCAGGCCGCAAGACTCTTCAATTGATGTCTAAACTTCAGCTTCCTCAAGCAGTGTATCTGCAAAGGACATTTGTTCATGTTGTAAATGGTTTTATAAACATTGTGGACCAAATGGCTGGAGGAACTTCTTGGAAATTTTCAAAAAAAAAACGCTAATATGAATATATTTGAATGAAGATAGAATAAAAAATACTAAAACAGAGGAAAAAGTCCCACCTGATCCTCCATTATAAATTTCATCTTCTTCCAGCAGTATATCTGCAAAGGACATTTGTTCATGTTGTAGATGATTCTGAAAACATTTTGGAAAATTATTCACGTTCTTCCACCAAATGAATGGCGGAACTTTTTGGAAATAACAGACTCAGTTCAATGAACATTCAAGCTCCGGATTGGGTTAGAATAAAAAACGACACAAACTACTATTGAAATCGGTTAAGATATCACACCTGATCCTCCATTTTAAGCTATAAGACCTAGAAACTTCATCCAGCAGTCTATCTGCAGAGGACATTTGTTCATGTTGTAAATGCCAGAAAATCATGGTCCAGTTCAGGGAATGTTATTATGTTTAGTGATGAGGCAAAATTGCCGCATTTGGAGTGAAGAACATCTACAAAAGATTCCACAAACAGTTAGTGTTTTATGAGCTGTTGGAGTTGTTACTCCTTAATTCTTTAAAAATGAGAATAGCTTGAGCTATAGAACCAAGATTGTCGAGTATTTCGTGTCGCCATACGAATGACTTAATACATGTTTCACCCACAGGTCGACTCCTCAGGATATACAGCAAACTATCGACTTGCCGCCCTCTGTCCCCATATGAGTACCCCTGGTTTAGTGCCAGACATTTTAACAAAAGTTTTTTCTTGGCGTTAAAGGGTTAAAGAAGGAAACATTTGATGACCTGTTATATCCCGAAATGAGCCATTGATCATCGAGATCATGGGATTTAACAGTTCTAGACTTTTTTCCACCGAGTTTAAATGAAAGCGCTGGTTTATATAGATAAACCAGGGACTTGTCAAGCCTTGGAAGCGCCATATGCGGAGATACGACCCCATGGCTAGAAAAATAAATTGGGAAATGCGGTTCCCACATGCCCCAAATTAAAAATCAAACTGTAATGACATACTAATATCATTCTAATCGAGTAAAGTTTCTGTTTAACCCATAAACGTCCTCTGTCCCGAACCTATTAAGTGCGAGACATTTGGGCGTTAATGGGTTAAACTAAGTCTGAGTCCAAAAGTTTCTTGACAATGAATCGTGAATTGGCCCATGTTCCGGAGTTGAAGGTTGCCTAAGCCGCCTATAATGATTTGACGATGATGATTTTAAAAGCCATCATTAGTTTTAATCGCTGTTCTTCGATCCATAACATTTAAATATCCTCCACATTTCCAATTAGAATCATTTAACCAGTTCTTCTTCGACTCGATTAATCTCTTGAAACGTAAAAAGATAACTCGGAAATACACATACTACCCCACTACCAAGAAAATAAAGAAACAAAACCAATAAAAAAACGCACGTCCAGCAACAATGAACAAACGTATAAAGGTCAATATATTTAGTGAAGGCCATTATGGAAAGAACACCACCATTGTTTAATATAATACATATATAGAGAGAATCTTTCAAAATAAAAAATAAAAACAAAAAAACTTTCAAGTTTCCTGATTGAATACGAACGAGACAAAGCCGAGAATTATAGCACAGCACAGCACACCACACACACTGTTGACGCTCGCACGCATAACTATTAGGCCGCATCGCGCCGCACGCACGTACGCAGGCACGCACTCACTCACTCAGTCTCGGGCTCACTGTAGATTTACGAGTTCGCCCGTTTGAGTACAATAGATTTTGACGAACTTGTTTCAAACAAGCACAGCAAACAAAAGACAAGATGAGAACAACAAAAATATGAGACCAAAGCCCTGCTGGCTGGCTGCAAGAGGACAAATGAGTTTGAAGTACACAAAATGTTCGATAACCTTGAACTTCAAATAATAACCACGCACATAAATATGCATGTGTGCATAGGGATCATGCTGAAGTTAGTTGCGAACTTTCGAATACACTCAGCCAAGGTGTTCCAGGGCCAGACAGACCGTGACCAAATCAAACCAACAACGCAATAGTCTTCGGTCGTCGTCTACGCCAAGTAGGGTGGGTTTCGTTTCGTTGCCATCAAACAACACTTGTAATAATCAATTTAATCTGTTCGAGCTGTGTGCCACAAACGACGGCAGACATTCGAACATACATACAGAGAACAAAAAAAAAACGAACGAACGAAGGGTTCGAGTTGAGCGCTGAGCTCGGAGTTCTGTGATTCTGTGTTCGCCAAGGCAAAGCAAGAATGTCGTGATTAAAACAAAATACACACCACACCGGGCATGCGAAAAGATCATGACGCAGTTTCCGAGGAACACCGAACACTGAACACTGAATGGCAGACGACAGCACAGCCAAGTGAAGAGCAACAGAGTTGCAGAAGGGAGCAAGGAGGGTGTGTGCGACATGGTGATTTAACCTAAATCAAGGACGTCGTCATTGAGACATTACTTAGGGTAAACTTCAAGGCACACATACACACACACTGTGTTTATATAAAAAAATTGAAAAAAAAACAATGCCAATTTTTCAACAATGTATGTGTGTGACTGAATGAGGCATAAATATAAAACAAAGTCCTCCCATATATAAGGGAATAGGGCAAACTACTTTTTCAAGGTTGCCTATAGAATACGCGTCGCGTTCTGGCTTGCCACACATCATCATCATCATCATGATCGTTGTTGTCTTCGTCGTGCTTATACATCACACACAAAAGCAGGAGTTAAAAATACTCCACATGGAAGAGTAGTAGTAGTGGTGGAGCGCATTGAGGCCAGCAGCCCGAGCCGTTGCCATGGGCCTTTGCCGGTATGAGGCCGGGGGAAAACCTCCGCACAAAAGAGGCAAATGAACTTGAGCTCCCTGTTCAATGTCAAATTTAAGCAAAAGCTTGGTTTTTGCTTCGCTTTTTTCGTTTTTATTAACCTTCTACTTTAATTTAGTATTTTAGTTGGAGGAAACAAAATCAGAAAAAAAAAGAAAAGATCACTTACCTTGCAACCTTCACAGGAGTGGACACCATAGTGGAAACCAGAAGCCTTGTCACCGCACACACGGCACAGTACAGTGGTGCCATCAAATTCTGGAAGAAAATAGACAAAACATACACAAATCAGTCAAGCTAAACAAAACAAAACAAATATTCAAAAAAAAAAAAGAGAAAGAAATGAAGAGAATTTCAAACAAGCAAGCAAGCAAGATCAAGATCATAGCGTGTCAATAACTTTTACTCTCTATACACAAAGAAAATACTTTCTTTTTCAGAGCTGGAAGAAAGCACCAAAGCATAAACACCAAGAAACGAAGACACAACACACTCACTCACTCTGGCCGGTAGTGGCTTAAATAGAGGATTACATAACTTTCACCGGCCACAATTCATTCATAAAAACATGTTTGCTGCCCCCCCCCCCCCCTAACCCCTCTAACATCGAACAATAAACAACACGGACCCACCACAACACCACGAAGAAAGTACAAAGCATAATTCCGAGAGACAACAACAAAACAAGTAAAGAAATAATAAAAACCGAAACCAAAACAAAAGCAAGTAGGTATTCAAGAAGATCAAGAACTGGTTCGTCGCCGTTGTTGTTTGGTCGAACCCCAGCAAGCAAGACCTAGAGTTAATTCTGTTTCATTCTTACTCACACACACACAAGCGACACCGAAAGAAAGTCTTTCTCTTTGTGTACTTGTGAGAGTCGTGGATGTCTGCCTGCCTGCCTGTGTGGTGTGGATATGCATGAGTGTGAGAGTTGTGTTCTAATCGGTGGGGTATGGTGTGAGAGTGTAATAGAGTGATGTTGTTGGCGTCGTGGTCGTGTGAAACGAAAGAAAGTTGTAGAACTTGTTTTATGTTGAGTGTGGCTGGGTGAACTTGAAAAAAATTCGTATTAAATAATTATGTTAATGTTTTAATGTAGGTTTATGTGTTATAAACACGATGGGTGGCATTAGCGGGCTCAGTCAAGACGACTGTCGCAATGGGTGATGACGGTTCTTTTACTTCGTATGGGAAATTTCCACGCTGTTTTGAGGAAATTTCTAGAGGAGTTTGGAGTCATAAATAGGCTGAAAAACTGAATACCGAGGAATACTGGACTGAAGTTCGAGGAAATAAATTATATTTTGGCGATTATCTCGCTTAAAAGGACATTTGTTCATGTTAAATTTGTTAATTATGCTGTAAAATGATTAATTAATGATTTAGAGAAGAAGATAAAAAGAGTGTGGATAACTATTGTAATTCTTTGCATTGTCTGAACAATTTCTACGCTGTTTGTGGAAAGTTCTAGAGGATTTTAACTAGGGAACTTCATGATAATGAAACTGAGAAACTGTTTGAAAGGTATAAACAAGATTACTGGACTGCAGTTGGTGCAAATAAATTATATTTTTCCGCTTATCTCGCTTAAAAGGACATTTGTTCATGTTGTTTCTTTTAGAGAAAAATTATAACACCCTCTATCGTAGACTATGGGTATTTTCCGTGCTGCTTGTGGAAAGTTTTAGAGGATTGTGAATTCATAAATAGATGATTCTAATTCTATTTATGAATTCAAAAATAGGCTGAAAACTGAATTATGATTTGAAATGAATACCGAGGAATACTGGACTGAAGTTCGAGGAAATAAATTATATTTTGGCGATTATCTCGCTACATTTGTTCATGTTGTTTTGGTTAAGTATGCTGTAAAATAATTAATTTAGGATTTAGCGAAAAAAAGAATGTGGGCCACTATTGCAATTCTTTGCTTTGTATGGACAATTTCTACGCTGTTTGTGGAAAGTTCTAGAAGATTTTAACTAGGGAACTTCAAGATAATTAAACTGAATGATTTGAAAGGAATAAACAATATTACTGAACCACAGTTGGTGCAAATAAATTATATTTTGCGCTTATCTCGCGCAGAAGGATGATTTACAGAAAAATGTTACAAAGAGTAGTACCTCACTATTGTTGTTATTTGCATTGTATGGAAAATTTCCACTCTGTTTGTGGAAAGTTCTACAGGATTTTAACTGGGGAAGTTCATAATAATGAAGCTGAAGAACTGGACTGGAGTTGGTGCAAATAAATTACACTGATTTCGAAATATAGCGTTTTTCTAGCGCAAAAGGACATTTGTTCATGTTGTGTTTGCTATAAAAGGATTCATTTATGATTTAGAGAAAAATTATAAACCCCACTATAGTAGTTCTCTACATATTATGGGAAATTTCCACGCTGTTTGTGGAAAGTTCTCGAGGATTTTAACTAGGGAACTTCATGGTAATGAAGCTGAAGAAGCAATAAAAGAAAATTTGAAGTGAATAAAATGGAAATAACTTACACAAATTTTGAGATATAGCGCTTTTCTAGCGCAAAAGGACATTTGTTCATGTTGTATTTGTTTAACTATGTTGTAGAAGGATTGATTTATGATTTAAAGAAAAAGATACAAAAGAGAGTAAGAGTCACTTCTTTAGATTGTATGGACAATTTCCGCTTTGTTTGTGGAGAGTTCTAGAGGATTTTAACCAGGGAACTTCATGATAATGAAGCTGATGTATAGTGCGAAAGGAAAAAATAGCTGGACTGAAATTGCTGGAAAAAACTTATATCGTTTTTGAAGAATAGCGCTTGGTATCGCACAAAAGGACATTTGTTCATGTTGTAGTTGTTAACTATGATGTAAAGGGATTGATTTATTGGACTGGAATAATTGAACTGATTATCGTTTTTCTGATTCAAAGGTAAATTGTAAAATTCCAGTGTATTTATGAATGTTAATTGATTTATTGGACTCGAATCATTGAAATGATTATCGTTTTCCTGACTCAAAGACAAATTGTAAAAATCCAGGGTATTTGTGAATGTTGAAGCTGAAGTACGGTGTAAACCCATACTTTGTTTATTCTAGATATGATTTTTTAATATTAGATTTCGGAATATATTTCCTTTGAGAGCATATCTTGCTCTGAAGGTCATTTTTTCATGCTACATTTATATAAAAAAAGAATCCCACAAACCTATCGGCTGGCACAAATCAATTTTATAAAGTATTGGTTTATGATTTAGAGTGAGAGATAGAATCAAAACTACAAAGCATGCCACGCATTAATGTATTAGAAAATAGTTTAACGTTAAAATCAAATCTGTTTTTAAGGCCATTTTAAACACAAAATTGTGTATATCTATCGCATTTGGCCTAACACGTTTTGGTGCACATATTTTGTGTGTCTAAAAAGGCCTCTACAGGCTTTTGTCCACCTTATGATTTATCATGTCTATACAAATTGGAGTAGATTTGTTAACAAAATCCCGAATAAGTAGTCAAAATCATGCCAACATTTTCAAAATTATGTTTAAAATTTGCCACAAAAAAAATCAGAATATCTTATTAAAACACATTTCGTGCGAAACTATTACGAGTTCAATGAAAATACATATGATTTCTGCTGTAGTAGGCACTCGGTCTGGTCTGGTCTGGCCTGTGCGTTTGTTATGATCTTTTCTTTCTATACCTCCCCTGTACCCCCTCCCAACCATGTTCGACAGTTCATTGACTTGTTGCATTTCGAAATCTGTTTTTATTTCGAGATCATTGCACTTTTTTTGCATTTTCTGTTTACAATCACCTCGCACACACACACACACAACATCATTAAAATGTTCATCATCATGATCAGCAGAGCAATCAACATATGGGCAGGCGAACAAACTACAGCAAAACTTGCTATTTGCCAGATGCAGCGAAGCACAGCCGAGAGAGCTGTAATGAAGTTGTACACGAAAGCCTCTAACTAAGGACGTACGACCGACTCCCCTAATCGGGCTTCGTCGTAAAGCAGCAGCAGCGGTGAGACCACAACAATGTATGATTTTTTTGGTGTGTGTGCTTGTGCTTGCCAGAGTCACTAAGAGATCATTATACCCATTACTCGGTGTACTGTTGTGTTGAGAGTAGATCTGTGTGGTTGGGCTAATGGTATGGTATGGTATGAAGTATGTTGAAGTTGTAGATGCAACCAACAATAAACGTGCAAAAACCTATAACGTGATGTGTGCGCGCGTATTTAATTGTTGTTGCTGTTGTTGCACTGATACACTCGTTTAATATTCAGTGTCAATGTGAACGCAACAAAACACGTCATTTTTGCTTCGTTCATCGAACAATGACGCCGTTGACTGCGCTGGCCGAATGGCAGGCTGACTTCGGTTGAATCGATGTGCAGCGCAGCGACGAACCGCGCCGCTCTGCGTTCATTGCACTTAGTACTTTTCGCAATGGCTGTTGGTTTTTATTATTTTTTGTGCGTTGTTTTGGTTTTTTCCAATTTTTTTTTTCGTATTCATTCAATAAAAAGTTTATAGTTTTTTTAAACATTTATGTTTTTTGTTTGTGTAAATGTAAATATGTTTTTCTTACGTTTTTTTGCATTATTATGCTGCTGCTGCCTATGAAAAGTGAAAATTTTCTGAGGCGCAACGTAAAATGCAAACACCACGACATCGAACTGTGGCGAAAAGTGAAATTTATTGATTTGATGCCAAAAATCGAAAAAAAAAATAGTAATAGTGTGAAATTTAATGCGTGCAAATAGAAAAGTCGAGTGGTTGGATTTAAAGGTTTTATGTTGAAAAAATAAATATTTATAAATGCTATGAATAATTTGGAATATTAATACCTATTATAATATTAAACTTTGTGGGAATCTTATAAAAATATTAATATTCATTTAGCGCCAAAGGACATTTGTTCATGTTGTATTTAAATATAAAATATAAAAATATTTATTTTCAAATATTGGTTAAAATAAATAAACAAATAATTATTTTCGTATATTATAATATTAAATTGAAACTTAAAAAAAATACCTATAATTGCTATGAAAAATTTTGAATTGTAATATCTATTATAATATTAAACTTTGTGGGAATCTGAGAAAATAATATTATTGGGAATCTTAAAAAAATATTAATATTCTTTCTGATTTAGCGCTTTATCTCGCGCTAAAGGACATTTGTTCATGTTGTACTTAAAAATAAAAATATTTACATGCATATAGAGCATAAGAATTTGTTATAATAAATAAACAAATATTTATTTTCATATATTGTAATATAAATTATAAAACTTTGTTTGAATCTTAGAAAAAATTAATATTTATTTGCATATAGCGCATAACTCGCACAAAAGGACATTTGTTCATAAAAATAAAAAAATATTTATTTTCATATAGAGCATATCTCGGGCAAAAAGTTGTATATAAAGTATGCTAAACAAATTTGTTATAATAAATAAGCAAATATTTATTTTCATATAACGCATAGTTCGAGCAAAAGGGCATTTGTTCATATTGTATTTATTGTATATTCTTTAAAAATATTTATTTTCACACAGCGCTTTATATCGCGCAAAAGGACATTTATTCATATTGAATTTCTTTAATAAATAAACAAATATTTATTTTTCTATAGCTCATATCTCGCGCAAAAAGACATTTGTTCATGTTGTATCTATTAAAAACTCTATAAAAAATATTTTTTTATTATATAGCGCATATCTCGCGCAAAAAAAGACCTTTGTTCATGTTCTGTATATACGTTATTAAAATAGAAAATGTTATAATTAAAATATATTTTTATTTATAAGATTTTGATTTAAATCAAAAAATTATTAAAATCCGAAAAGACTGAAAAAATAAATATTTTATAAAAATAGCGCTTTATATCGCGCAAAAATACATTTGTTCACGTTGTAGTTATTTATATATATTTTATAAAAAAATAGAAAATGTCATAATTTAAAAAAAAAATATTTATTAAATTTTGATTTAAAGCAAAAAATGAAATGAAAAATGAATGAATCACTTATTAAAAATTCTATAAAATTTTTTTATAGCACATATCTCGATACAAAAGTCCATGATTATTTTTTTTTGTTTTAGAAAATTTTGATTTAAAGCAAGAAAGGAATAAAATCCGTAAAGATTGAAAAAATATCATATTTAAAATAATATCATAATTAAAAAAAAAAACATTTTTTTATTAAATTTTGGTTTAAAGCAAAAAATTAAAGGAATCGGAAAAGACTGAAAAAGTGCTACAAAATGGCTGAGAAATGCTTTAAATCCAGCGATATAGACTAGACCGGATTTTCTTGACGGAATTTATAGCATTTTTGGACTCTTTTACAGAACTTTTAAAAATATTTTTTTTTATAAATTTTGATTTAAAGCAAAAATGAATTAAATCCGAGAAGACTGAAAAAAACAAAAATATTCTATAAAAAATAGCGCTTTGTTATACATTTTTTATAAAAATAGAAAATGTCATAAATAATGAAAAATATTAAATTTTGATTTGAAGCAAAAAAAATTAAAAGAATCCGAAAAGATTGAAAAAGTGCTACAAAATTTTTTTTATATAATTTTGATTTAAAGCAAAAATGAATAAAATCCGAGAAGACTGAAAAAATAAATATTCTATAATAATTAACGCTTTGTTGTATATTTTTTATAAAAAATGTCAAATTTTCATTAAAAGCAAAAAAAGAAATGAATCCAAAAGACTGAAAAAGTGCTATAAAATGGCTATGAAATGCTATAAATCCAGCGAAATGGACTAGACCGGATTTTCTTGTCGGAATTTTTAGCATTTTTGGACTCTTTTACAGAGCTTTTAGAAATACTTTTTTATAAAATTTTGATTTAAAGCAAAAAATTAATAAAATCCGAGAAGACTGAAAAACTAAATATTAAAAAAGTAAATAAATATTGTTCATGTTGTAGCTATTTACATATATTTTATTAGAAAATAGAAAATGTCATAATTAAAAAAAATATTTTTTATTAAATTTTAATTTAAAAACAAAAACGAAATGTATCCAAAAAGACTGAAAAATGCTATAAAATTGCTGATAAATGCTATAAATGGACTAGCCGGGATTTTCATGTCGGAATTTTTAGCAATTTTGGGCTCTTTTACAGAACTTTTAAAAATATTTTTTATAAAATTTTGATTTAATGCAAAAATGAATAAAATCCGAGAAGACTGAAAAATAAATATTCTATAAAAAATAGCGCTTTGTTATATAATTTTTATAAAAATAGAAAATGTCATAAATAATGAAAAATATTAAATTTTGATTTAAAGCAAAAAATGAAATGAATCCAAAATGACTGAAAAAGTGCTACAAAATGGCTGAGAAATGCTATAAATCCAGCGAAATGGACAAGACCGGATTTTCTTGTCGGATTTTTTTTAGCATTTTTGGGCTATTTTACAGAGCTTTTAGATTTTTTTGGGTTTTTAAAGAAATTCTGTACTTATTGGAAGATCTTCCAATTCTAATCACATAGTGTGAAGCGTGCCTTTTGGCAAATGACATTTTCGCTAGAGAATAATCTATGGATTGATAATCTGAACATTTTACGAAAAAAGGTCTAAAAGCTAGCTCGGAAAGCACCGACTTCTTGAAGCCAAAAAGTCATGAAATGCTGTAAAAATAACCATGAAATTCTGTAAAAATAGCCATGAAATTCTGTAAAAACAGCCATGAATTTATTAAACCGACAATAGAATGAACTTTAGATTTTCACTGAATTTGCAACATTTTTGGACTCTTTGGGCGAATAATCATAGTTTTTATTTGAATTTAATTAAGTTTAAAAATATATTCCCTCCTAGCTGTCTGTCCCCCAATTTGTTAGACCACTGTGTCAATCTGTCTCAACTATTCTGCGCCAGGCCGCCTGCTGGTTTTGTCGTTTTCATACCTTGAAATGTCTGTCCGTCCGTCTGCCATTACACTATCTGGAAAAAATGTGTTTAATTGCCTCTCACCCTCTTCAAATTCGCGATAATCGCGAGGCAAACAATAAAAGTTCTGTTCTCACAGATTAGATATTCAGCGCAGACGACCTTGAAACATTCATTCACTTTTTTCCAGCATAAAACAGCCACTACTTATCACACGCACAATTTTGCCCGAAGAGACTCTCTTCCCTGCGGAGTGGAGTGAAGTGAAAAAGTTTCGGCTATTTTGGGCGGTGGCAAGGCAGCTCATGAATTTATGATCTTAAACATAATATTTAAGTGTTATTACTCATTATAGAAGTATAGATTTTGACATTGAAACAAACAAACGAAAAAAAAACTATTTAGTTTTTTTTAGGAAACAATTTTGTTTCAACAACATTTGTTGTTGTGCGGTACAGGTAAAACGCCAAAATGCCAAAAACCAAGAAGAGGAAAAAAACAGGCCTTTACCAATTATACACAGCCAGACGGGCAAATGCGGAAATAATTTCGGCATGTAGATACATATGTATGTATGTAAATTTGTGTGCCTGCTGCTGCTTATTTTCTTGGACAGGTTTTTTTTGGTTAATAATATTTTTTGGCGGTTAAATGCTTTTTCTGTTTGTTTGTTTTGTCTTTCTGTTCGCAGTTCAAACACGAAATTGTATTGTATACGAAAAATTAACATAAAAGTTCAAAATCCTATTGTAAGGTCAGTGCTCAAGAAAAAAATCAAAAAAAAAATATACGCATTGATTTAATTAACATTTCGGCTAAATGCAAACGAAATCACAAAAAAATCGAAAATAAAACAGCTGTTATATTTATAACGTTTTAAGGGTAAACAAACTTTGATTGCCAGCAGCAAACAGGCCCCCGCCGAAAAAAACGGTGTATTCATCGTTGGAAGTTGAATGGATTTTAATTGAAAATTGTCATAAAGGTTAAATGCGTTCATAATCTCAAAACAAAACAAAACACAGCGAACGATGACATTTTTATTTTCTCAAATATTATGCAATTTTTGAGTGGTTAATGGGCAAGCAAACCAAGTGCAACGAACTCATCTTTTTGGCGCTGGCGCTGGGCTGGGAAAAGATGTATAACAGCACAAAAATCCATACAATGTAATACGCCAACGAAAATCGACAACAAAAACAATAACAATCATAATAAATGCAAATAAAGGTCAATTGCTTTTCGCAAATTATCACAAGAGAGTGCATTGTTCGCACTCAAGGTTTAAAAGAAGAATTGTATTAATAGGTGTTTATCATATTATTATTACTATTAAAGGATTAAAAAGGCGGCATGGTTCACATTTTAAATCGATTATCTTAATTTTTTTGCACAACTTCAGACATGGCTCAGTAATATAGTTGCCAGAATTGACAATATTTGTAAACATTCATAGTTGAGAAATATTTTTAGTTGTTTTCTTTTGTTCCAAAAATATAAAAACTTCACTTTTTTAATATTATTTTTAGGGCATGACTTCCATATTTGAAAAATAACAAAACGCATTTAAAAAATAAAACAAAAAATAAGTGTTTTTTTGTTTATTTTGAAAAAATTTCAAAAATATAAGAAAAATAATATTTTTAGTTGATTTTTCCCAAAAAAAAAAAATTAAGAAAATTGTCATTAAAAATTTGAAAAATAAAAAAAATAATTAAAATAAAAAATTAGCTATTGTGTTAAGTTCTTAGAAAATTTAATTTTTTTATTTTTTTTTTCATTGAATATTCGAAAAAAAATTAATATAAAAAATAGTTGATTTTTTAAGTTCATAGAAAATTTAAAAAAATAATAGATTTTTTTTTTATTCAAAATAAATTCCAAAATAACCAATTTTTTATTTTATCATTTTAAAGTTCTTCGAAATTTTCAAAAACTAACAACTAACAAAAACTTTTTGTTTGATTTTTAATTTTTAAATGAATTTGTCATTAAATATAAAAATAATTAAAACCTAAAAATGTAGCAGACTCTTTAAGTTAATGTTTTCATTTCTCATTTTCTTAGAAAATTTCACTTAAGTTGTAAATATATCTCATTTTTATTTTTCATTTCTCATTTTCTTAGAAAATTTCCAAAAATAATACTTTTTATTTATTTTGTATTAACAAAATTGTTATTTAAAATTTAAAATATATTTAAATTTTTAATTTTTACCTATATTTTGAAGTCTAAGAAAGTATTTGTCGATTTATTAGAAAATTTTGAATTAATTTTTATTTTTAATTTTTTAATTTTCATTTCTCATTTTCTTAGAAAATTTCAAAAAATAATACTTTTTATTTATATTTAAAAATATATTTAAATTTTTAATTTTTTCCTATATTTTGAAGTCTGACGAAAAATTTAATATTTGTCGATTTATTAGAAAATTTTGAATTAATTTTTATTTCTCATTTTTTAATTTTCATTTCTCATTTTCTTAGAAAATTTCAAAAACTAATACTTGTTATTTATATTTAAAAATATATTTAAATTTTTAATTTTTTCTTATATCTTGAAGTCTTAGAAAGACTGACGAAAAATTGAATACTTGTTGTCGATTTGTTGATTGTTTGTTTTTTTTTATAATTTCTTTTTTTATTTTATTTTTGAATTTTGTGTTTGTTTTAATTTTTTATAGTTATTTTTTATTTATTAACATTTTTATTTTAAGATTTTTTTATTTTTTCTTTTATTTTTTTTTAAGTTTTTCCAATTGTGCAGTGCACTTGTTGTCGATTTGTTACGTTTTATTTTTTAATCAAGTATTTGAAAAAAATCTTTAAAAAATTAAAATTAAAAAAAAAAATATTTTTTTTTTCATTTTTTTTTTGTTAATAAAATATTTATGTGTTAAGTCCTTAGGCAAATATTTAAATTTTTGTTCAATTTTAGTTCATTTAAAAAATATAACAAAATTAAAAATATATTTTTTTCTGTTTTTTTTTAAGACATTAGAGAATTTTAATTTTAATGAGGAAAAAAATTTTCAAATAAAATTGAAAAATCTTTATTAATTATTTTTAATTTAATCTTAAATTAAAAATAACTAATTATTATTTAAGATTAAATTGAAAATAATTAATAAAGATTTTTGAATTTTATTTGAAAATTTGTTTCCTCAACAAAAAAAAAATCGACTAAAAAATTAAAATTTTAAAAATACAATTTTAATTTTTTTTTGTATTTTTAAGGCCTTATGCAATTTTAATTTCTTAGTCGTTTTTCTTTTTTATTTTTTGTTGAGGAAATTACTTTTTAAAGCTTCAAATAAGATTATTTATTTTATTTTTTAATTAATTAATTTTTATGTAACCTTTGTGGTTAGTGGAAAATTCAACGTGTTTATATGTTAGGGTACCTAGAATTTCCATATCGATATATGTTTATCTTTGTTCTTTGTTGACATGTTACATTTTAGAAATGACTTTGTCATGTTTGTTTAGTGGTTTCTTAGTTCTTATCTCTTTTTTTGCTTGGTAATTATTACAACGTATTAGATAATACGTTGCTTTGTATACCCACCGCTCCATGAGAGAGGGTATATTAAATGTGTCATGTCATTTGCAACACGGGCAAAAAAAATATTTATTGGTCCATGAAATTTGGAAACTTGTGGAAGACAATTTATTGAATTGTCCATGAATTTTCATAATTATTCCATTTTTATTTTCAATTTTGTTAAATTTTAATATTCTTTTATTATTGCTAATCAGCGTAAATATTTGTTTACTATTATTCAATTAGATTTTTCTTATATATATTTTTTTTTATAATTTCTTTTTTTATTTTATTTTTGAAATTTGTGTTTGTTTTAATTTTTTTATAGTTATTTTTTATTTATTAACAATTTTATTTCAAGATTTTTTTTTATTAAAAAAAATGTTCTTTTATTTTTTTTAAGTTTTTACAATTTTGTTTTTAAAATTTTGCAATTTTTTTAACAACCTCTAAGAAGATACCTTTCAAGCAGATATTCGTTTTTCACTATAACTTAACTGTGTTAGAAGTTATGCTATTTTTAAAGGATGGGGGTTTTTGAAAATTTTTAATAATATGGCATTTCATGTTTGAGGGTGTCTTAATATTCGTCATTTGTATTTTTTCTTAACCTTATGCGTTTTTCTGTGTATTAGATAATTTTTATTTATTTATTACTGCGTTTTGTTTGTTTACCCTCCCCCACTCCTTCCCCGTTTAACGTTACGCCTTATCTGCACAAAATTTTGCTTGAGTTTTCGTCAAAAAAAAGAAAACGAAACGAAAATTATTTAAACAAACTTCTGGTTTTGATAAGACAACAATACAACAACAACAACACCGAAAAGCAGCCAAGCCATGGGGGCGAATGTGGTGAACCCAACGTTCAACAATTATTATTTGGCTGTTGGTGTGTTTGTTTTTGCTGCTGTTGTTTATAATTGTTTAAAGTGAACTTGAAACTATTTTTGGAAAGAACATACAGGCAAAACTGACGACGAACGTGATATACGCGAACATTTTGAGTGAGTGGGTTTAGCGTGCGCGTGTAGCCAGCGTTAGCTGGCAGCACCAAGCAAAGTGACGTCAAACAAAATTCTAATTTTTCAAAAAATCAATTTTTTCCTTCAACAATTAATTGAATATTTTTCTTTTTTGATTTTGCTTTTGTTGAGGTATGATAGACGACATGTCGTTCAATGGCGAACAAGTAAAAGTGAAATTTTTATTTCGCTTTCATTGAGCGAAAGCTCTATTAAAACTTGGCTTGGGTTCAAGCGCATGTGGTTTCATTTTGTGGCAAATAATGGCCAGTGACAAAAAAAAAACAAAAATGAAAAACAAAAGTTATTGAAGTTCATTGGCTGGCTTTGCTGTTTGATGAAATTCATATAAATATTAATAATTTTTATGTTGAACCTTAAGATGGCACCAGGTTTTTGAACTTTTCCTCCTACCGCAGTTGAACGACTAAAAAAACCCGTTCAAATGAACTGCATTGAACTTTTAATTAACGTTTTTTCGTTGTGTTCTTTCCTTTTTGGAATTAAATGCAAAAACAAAAAATGCGGAATCATTTCGTTCGATTCGATACGATTCGTCGTAGTCGTCAGCGTTGTTAGCGCTACGCTGACTGTGTTGTTTAAGTATTTTTGGGATTTGACCTTGTTTTCGGAAATGTTTATAAATGTATTTTTGTGAGTATCGCACATTAGCAACAAATATGGTTTAAATTGAAATTGAAATCATTCATTTTATTCATTCAGGCCGTCCGTCCGTCCGTCCGCCTGAGTCTTGTGTTGTAGGCCTACATTTATTTATGAGATCATAAACTTGAAATTTGTGCGGCGTTGGGCGCTATGGAAATAAATCATTAAACTTAAAACGAAAACGATTTCCGTTTTTTCGGTTTCGGAAATCGAAAACCAAAAACCGGTGCTGCTTTGCTCTGGGAGTATTGACTTGCGATGCTAAGTGAGTGAGTGACACTGACGGTAAACGGAAATCAATGAACTTTTTTCGGAGTGACCTTTTAAAAACATGAAATGTGGTTTTCTGGTTTCAATACTTTGTGTGTCTGTTGAATCATAGTTATTGAGATCATTCGGTTTCAGGTTTATCTTGGAGTAGTTCGAATATATAGAACTTCTCGTTTCGCTGTATTCGGATATTCAATTTGATGTTATTTTCCCATATAATTAAATATTTAGATTGTTGCTAAGAATTTTTGAATATTTTGTGGGTTCAAGTTAATGGTTTGTCAACCCAACAGATGCTGCTCCTCAGCCCCGAAATCTTAAAGGTCTTGAAGGTCTTCTGGGGTTAATAAACGTTTGGTTGTTCTTGATATTCACAATGTTCTTTTAACCTAGACTGAACTGTATTAATTGGAATACTGAACTCGAAATTAATCTGTATGTTTTTGAATACTAACTCCCAAATCAGTTCCTCAAAACACCGGTATTTATGATTTCCTCAATATCGAAAAAAACCTTCTCATTGACCTGCCCCATAATAAAGTTGAACAGCCCGATAAATTTGTCATTGGTTTTGGGGGTTACACTCCATAAATTCGAAAGGTCTAGTAGCCGTTCGTCAGGGTTAATAAACTTTTAGTTTGTTTTTGGAGGGAAAGTGAAGGATTTTTTTGAAAAATAGAAATCTGTCTTTGAGATTTAAAATAACCTTAAAAGAGAACTAACAATCACAAGTTCTCTATTTCAGATAGAGAATGGGGGTTCATCAACATCTCCAGGGTTTTATGTAGATAGAAATTTTTGATATGTTTTAGTATTTTGTTAGCAACATTGGTCCAGTAATGTACGAAGGACAGATCATGTCACAATAACCAAAAACCTAGCTAACGATTTCTCTAGGCCTTAAAGTGTCCGTTCCCTCCCTAATGTATAAGAAACTGATGCATTTGCAAATTTTAGGATTGGAAAGTAAAAAATAAAAAAAATATCCAAGATTAATCCCTAAAAAGTCTTTTTGAACAAAAAAAAAACAGAAACATATAAACATTTTCAAGGACCGAAATAAAATCGAAAATATTTGTTAAGATTTTTTTAATTTTAATTACCTATCAGAAAGTCAAAAATAGAAATATAAATATTGGTTTATTACTATCTAATGTGGAAAAAAATTAAGTATTTTTAATAGTTTTTTATTTTTATTATTCTTTACTATTTAATTGTTGTTTATTATGGCTAAAAATATTCTTTAATTTTTTAAGTAAGGTTTATTACTTTTCTTCATTTTCCAAATTTGTTTAAAAAAATAAAAAAAGTTTTATTTTTATTTTTTTTTATTTTTTTATCATTACATATTTACTTAATTTTTTATTTTTGTTGATAACCGTTGACAAAAAGAAGTATTTTTTTAATTTTTATTAGCTGTTAATTTTTTATTAACGCTTTGAAAAAAAGTATTTTATAGTTTTTGAAGTAATCTTTTCAATTTTTTTTAGTTTCTATTTTTTTTAATTAAAAATAAGTTTAATTTTTGAAATATTTTTTTTTTTAATTTATTTGTATAATTTATAATATTTATAATTTAATTTATATTATTTTTAATATTTTGTTTTTAATTTTTTTATTACGGTCTAGAAAAAAATAATTTTGAAGTAATCTTTTCTATTTTTATTTATTATTATGATTTTTTTAATTTTCTATTTTTGTTTAAAAATTAAAAAAAAAAGATTTTTTATAATTTTGGAAATATGTTTTTTTTATTATTTTTTTAATTTTATTATCTTTTAATTTATTTATATAATTTATAATATAATTTATATTATTTTTTAATATTTAGTTTAGTTCGGTTAGTTTAAAGTTCGGTCTAAAGTTCTTTTTAAATTTATTTGTATAATTTATAATATTTATAATTTAATTTATATTATTTTTAGTATTTTGTTTTTTTAAATTTTGTTTTTAATTTTTGTTTATTAGGGTCTAGAAAAAATAATTTTGATGTAATCTTTTTTATTTTTTTAATTTTCTATTTTTGGTTAAAAAATTAAAAAAGTTTTTTTTTTTTTAATTTTGGAAATATGTTTTTTATTATTTTTTTTTATATTTATTATCTTTTAATTTATTTATATAATTTATATTATTTTTTAATGTTTAATTTTCATTTTTGAAATATGTTTTTTTATTATTTTTTAATTTCTATTATCTTTTAATTTATTTATTTATAATAGGTTTAAATTTTTTTTATTTACTTGGTGCTTTATTACTTTATTACTTGGTGCGATTTTTTAAACGCAAATTCGGCAAGTGAGTTGTGATTCTCGTTCGCTTGTGAGAATCATCTCCTTATAGAGGCCGGGTTTGATGTTGAAAAGTCGCTGCGAAGCCACCTGAATGAAACCTTTAGACAGGGTGGAAATCATGATAGTGGAAGTCTGCAGCCAAGTAATAAATGTCACCATGCCATTTGTAAATAAATTTGCATTCTATTAAATATAGATGCAAAATGGTCTTGAGCCAGGACAATATCCCAGTTCAAAATTAAAAATATGTTTAAATTTTATTTATATTATTTTTTAATATTTAGTTTTAGTTTAAAGTTCGTTCTAAAGTTTTTTATTTTTGGTTATTATTTTTTGTTTTAATTTTTAACATATTTTAAAAATTAAAAAATATAATTCAAGTATTTTTTCTTTAATTTCAAAAATGAGAAAACTCTTTTAGTAAAAAACTTATTTTTTTAATTTAAATTGTTATAATATTAGAGATATAATCATTTTAATAGAAAATAAAAAATTAGATATTTTTAATTTTTTGTATTTTGATTTATCTTGGCCTTTACGCTCGAGAAAAAATTTTAAAAAATTAATATTTGTGATTAGTTGAACTTTTTATTTTCAAATTGTTATAATATTAGAGATATAATCATTTTAATAGAAAAAAATAGATATTTTTTAATTTTTTGAATTTTGATTTATCTTGGATTTATCGAGAAAAAAAATAAAAAAATTAATATTTCTGATTAGTTGAACTTTTTATTTTCAATTTAATTAAAAAAAAAATATGTAGACTCGAGGCCTTAAATAATCATTTAAATAAATTATTATATTTTTATTTTTAATTTTTATTTATTTTTAAATTTTATTTTTTGTAGTTATTCCAATATATCTTAGCACAGATAGCAAAAATAGTAACATAATTTTTCTTTACTAAATAATTATTTTTCTCGTTTTATTTCGGTCTGTAATCAATGTTTGATTTGAATTAGGATATTGACAATATCTCGCTATTATTTTTATTTTGAATTTTTATTTATATTTTAATTTGAGACATAGATAACCGCCAAGTAGAGACCCAGTACGAAGACAATTATATAAGCTTTAAATGCGCCCAACATAGTTTTTCCAAAAAGGTAAAAACAAAATAAAATACTTCTAACTATTAGCCCACTATACTATTGTGTCAATTGAAAAACTATACTTGGGGGATTGGAAGCTAATATAGTTGTCTTATAATTAAGCCACTAGATCATTTATCTGTGTCTCAAGAAACAGCCAACATTGCCCCACTTTCGGTACAATATATTGTAAGTGCCAATCAAAGATTATCAAATCTGCTAGCAGTTTTCCATATAGAAAACCATCATCACAGGTTAGTTAATCACCTGAAGTTAGAGCTGGAACTAGAGCTAATTGATAAAGCTAACTACTCTTTGGGGATTATTTTTCAATGATGCCCATCCGAGAGCATTACTTTCGGATTATCCCATCCACATTGTTATTGATTTTGACATCCGTTTTTATCGACAATATTATATTCCCTGTAATCTTCTCGAATATTCCCGGGAATATTCTCGAATAATCTCCTGAGATTGTTTGCAATTATAAATAGTTCGTGTGATCTGTAATTTTATTTATTTATCCAGATTTTTCTTGGCAACATTTATCTTGATACAGAAAGGAAAGTTTCGAAAAAAAATCTTCTAAAGACTCTTACCAATATTTAGCTCGGGTTCTCCCTTCATCGAACTAGCCACCGTTGTATCCATGACGGGATATGATTTTATATAATCCGGTGTTTGTGGCCGGGAATCAGCTGCCACCACCATGACGGATTGGCCATTTGACGTTTGGTGATGGGGATGAAGATGATGTTGCGGCTGCTGTTGCTGTTGATGATACATTGCATTGTTGTTGGGGGTGGTGGTTGGTGGTAAAGTGTGATGAAGGTTAACGGCCGCATTTTGTGGCTGTTGGTGATACGCCGATGAACCAAAACTATCATAGGGACTTAAATGCAGAGCATGATGCTGTTGTTGGCTGCTTGATTCCGAGGTGGAAACTATGTTGTTGTGATGCTGTTGTTGTGGGTGGTGGTAGTTGCTGCTATTAATACTAGAGGACTGTTGTTGCTGCTGCAGGACTTGGGATAATATTAAGGAATTGTGTGGGGTTTGTTGTTGTTGTTGCTGTTTTTGGGGATTATTGTAAATCACTGAGGAGGAGGAGGTGGAATTAAGGTTTTGGGAGGTGGAGGAGGATGAAGAGGGACACAACAGAGGCGAGGGAGAACGCTTTATGTGGGCTAGGTTGAACAAGCACGCTGACGACGACGACGATGTGGCCGCTGCTGTGGCGTTGGCAGCACCTGTGGGCACAGTATCCATGTCTGTGACAGGTGCTGCATGGGCTGCTGCTGCTGCTTGCCGGCCGCCATAGTTTGAAGTCCCCTGATTCGACTGCGAGGGGGTGTTGTTGCTGTTGTTATTAAACTCCTGCTTCATGGAGACTGGATACAGAGCACAATGCTGTGCTGCTGTATCCTCTAGGGGATTGGGTAAAAGTTTGGTATTTTGATAGTAAGCCGACACACTGGTGTTGGGCGGCAACTTCAAAGCATTCTCCAGATGCGAACGACCCATCACAATTTGGGGTCCGGAGGTGGTGGACGAGGCGGCCGAGGCCTCCACCAGATGGTGGGAGGCGGCGGTGACGGCTGCGCCGGAATGCATGTGTTGTATATGTTCTAGGGTTTGTTGGGTTTGTGTCTGATGTGACATGTGACAGATCACGGATATTTTTGCACTTGTTGATGGAGCTTCGGCTCCCACGACTACACTACTACTAGAGGGATGACAGTCCGAACTGTCAGCGGACATGACCATTTTCATGTTTTAGGTTTTAACAATAATATTTGAACAATTTTTCTTTTTTTTGAAAAGATAAACTTTTATTTTCGCACAATTATTTTTTGGAGGATTTTCACAAATTCTTGGCCATTTTTTTCAACACTTTTCTTCTATTCTTCTTCACTGTATTTCCACTTGCATATTCCTCAAAAATTCTTTTTCACATTATTTGTAATTTATGGCTTTGATTAGCTTTCATTTATTTCATAATTTGTTGTTTTTAATATTTATTTTAAGCCGTTCGTTCTCACGTTAAGGTTTGTTTGTTTTTATTTTGATTTTGATTTTGGTTTTGTGTGTTTCTGTCTCACTTTATTTTTTGTGGTTTGTTTGTTTGTTGAATGTTTGCATTGACTTTTTTGCTTGAGTGTATCATTACGTATCCGTATACCGTAAAAAACGATCTGCACGTTACGAAGCGCCGCTTGTCAATGAAAGGAAAATCAACGTTTACGTTGGATCTTGTTCGTTTTCGATGGCTGGAACAAACAAACACATACTACAGCGCGACGGCGAACGCCAACTAACTTCGTGGTCGCGCCGTGCCGAAAAAACCCCTTGTCTTCGTATAGTTCGTTGTGAGAGGGAAAAGACCCTGACTGGCGAACGAACGAACAAACGTACGTATGGCCGGCCAACCACCACTCTCAGGCACACACACACACACTCTCTGTCTCTCACTGGCTCTTCGTGGTGTTGTGTGTTCAGCCTGTTGAACTCACGTGCTCTTGAAAATTTCATTTCTTAGTACCCCAGTGGTGTGGATGTTGATATCTGTTGTGGGGTAAATTTTTCGTCGATGTGATGTATTACTACCACACAATGGCTTACGCACACACACGCACGCATACACGCACCGAGGTGGGGAGTGCTGGCTTCGTTGTGTGTACGAGAGTCTGGTATGCCATGCGGTGCCCTGCCATGCCATGCCGCCTTGCCTTGCTTAGTCATTGTCAATGTTATGTTTAACAATTTGTTGTTGTGATCAAGATGAACTTATACACAGAGAGGGAGAGAGAGACATACAGTGAGATAGAGAGAGTGAGCCAGAGAGTCGGGTTGTTGGTGATGTTTGGTTAGGCCATCAGGCTCTCTTGAAGTTCACATTATGCTCATGAATTGAAGCACATAGTTTGGCTGTTGCTGTTGTTGTTATTTTTATTGTTGTGCGATGGGAGTATTCAGGGCTACAGAGTTGTGCTGTTCATTGCTCCGCAGATAAGGCTGCTGATTTGGTTTTGTCGGTGAGTGTGTCTAGTTGGCCGTCCGTCCGTCCGTCCATCCCCGTTCAGTGTTCAACATAGAGAATTTGTTTTGTGTAAAACACGTGTGTGTTTGCCCAAAACAAAAATCAAAACTATGAATTCAAACAATCCCTCTCCCACAACTTTTTCCCTTCGACAGTGATAAGTGATGGGTATGTGTGGTGGTGGTGGTGCTGGTGGTGGTGGTGATAGTGTTGCTTGAGCCTGTAACTTTCTCTATGTTGTCCTAGGTTGTTGTTACACACACAGACACACACTCGCCCATAAACACATGCACAACTTCTACACTAATGTCTACTCTCTCTCTCAATGAATTGCTGCATTGTTTGGTTTGTTGTTTGTTGCTTTTCTTCTTTCAGTTTCAGTTTCGTTACGATTTTGCAGCAGATTCGTTTCTTTCATGATGATGATGCTGATGCTACCTACAGTTGTTCTTGTTGTTGTTGCCTCACATATGGTAATTGTTAAATATTTTATTAACCTTTCGATCGTTCGTTCGTTCGATTTTGGTAGATTTGGGTTAATAAACTGTGTTTTTGTTTTTATTGTCCTTCACAAATAACTAAAAATACACTTATTTTCGTTTCTTTCGTTCAACCATGTTTTTTATCATTATCATTATCATTACATTCATTATGTTTGTGCCGAAGTTTCGCAGAGAGTTCATTGATCGTGTGCGATGATCATCGTACATCGTACGTATGCTTAATAATTTTTATTTAATTGAATTTATGTTGTTGTTGTTGAAGGCTTACCTCGATGTGAAACAAACAGTCATTGACTTGGCAATTGACTCAGGTTTTTGAAACAAGCATTTCATTTTAAGAATTGATGAAACAAAGTTGCACATATGTATGTACATATCTACATACATAAATCAGGATTAAAAAAAAGTAACAGAAGCCGGAAAAGATTTCAGTGTGACCTGACCCCACAACACAATAAATTATCAAAAAGAGAAGGACACATTGACATAAATAGACAGACACCAAGGCCGTAAAAGAGTAGGGAATTGAGAAGACCGGATTGGGAGAATATAAGATATACCGACAGAGGGGGGCAAGAACATAACTCGATACCATAAAATCCAAACAAGCTTAAAGGGTAGAACAGCGGACCTTCTGGTTGCTACTACGGCACTCTAACCATCTCAGCTATCCTCTGTTGTGACTATTGAATAAATAAAACAAGTCATTTAGTTCGGTAGAACTGATAATAGGAAACTTAACAAAATATTTATTTAATATAAAAATACTAGTTAAATTTAGTATTAAATAAATTGAGACAACTTAACTTTACTGATATTATGTTGTATTAATAATTAATAAAAATATGAATATCAGCTTAGTGTTAAGATATTTGGTGCCAAATAATCCGTAGAAAATATAAAATAAATTATAAAAAATAAAATAGTATGTTGCGATCTTCTTAAAATTTTATTTTTCCAAAACCTATATTTTCTTGTATGTTTCATTGATTTTATACCTTGTGTTCAGGAGCTAATGAAAAAAATATAATTTTGATTATTTTTCACTGTAATTTTGGTTGATTTTGAAAAAAAAAAAATCGAAAAGAAAAATCGTAAAAAATAGAAGCCATCATGTCACTACTTTCAAACTCACACAGTCGCTGAAAAATAGACCTAAGCACACTACTTTAAAATTTCCACAAAATGGATTGGTGTAATCATTTCGAAGATCAAAATAAAAAAATTAAAATTCCAAAAACTTTAAAAAATCTAAATAATCTGCTATAACACAGCACATCTATATTTTAAATGTAATTGAAATTACCTTCAAAACAAGGTAGAACACATTAAAATCTGTCAAGTAGTCCAGGAGTTACAGGCGATTGAATGAACACACCTTTTGAAAAAGTAGTATTTTTTCACTGTTAAATTGGTCATAACTCGTGAAAAAAAAAATCAAATCTTTTTCCGAAAATACGTATACAATATTTTTATGAGAAGAATACATAAACAAACTTTCAAAACAATCTCAGCTATCGAGGTCAAAAACCGTACCGCTTGACATGGAATGACTCGAAGTAACAATTTTTTTGAATAAAAACAGTACAAAACTGAGTTTTAGTTTGGCTATAGTTTACTACTCCTCACAAAATATTAGTCTTCAAAAAGTCCTAAAATGAAAATTACAGACAGTACTTAGGCCCTATTTCTATAACTTATTTTCGTTCGTCTGAGGCGAACGATCAGAAAGTACTCAATTATTACAAGAATTCTATAAAACGTAGTTAAGAAATAATTTAGCTATGAGCTCTTCGTGTGCTTTTCTATAGACACAACGAATTATGGACTCCTCTTGTTCATAGATTTCTCGTAATAATTGAATTGATTGTTGGATCGTTCGCCTCAGACGAACGAACGAAAATGAGTTACTGAAATATTTGTGAATGCAAATAATTGGCCTTTAAGGTGACGTGAATAATTTTCAGAAACAGCGTTTTCACGTCGCGCAACATAACTGGAAATATGACCAAAAAAATTTCTCAGCCTATTTTAAAAGTGAGTAATTTTGGATTTTAGACAACTAGTAGAATTTCATAATTTTTGGAAAATTTTCAATACATTTTTCATAGTTTTTAGAGACGTTTATCGCAATTAAAAAACAGTTTATTAAAAAAAATGAGGGACCTTTCAAATGGTCATTTTATGACGGGTAAAAAAATTTATGATAAAAATTATTTGTGAGAATTTCAATTTTTTTGTGGTCATTTATTCATGATAATCCTTTGTGAACAAATTTTTTTCTAATAAATTTTCCTTTTTGATTTTTTTCAATAAATTTGTTTTTAGACAACAAATAGCCCTTCGAAATAACGTATAACTATTTTATGACCTGTGAACAGTGTGGAAAATATAGCCTTAACAATGTAAAAATTATTATTATTTTAATTTTATCGAAAGTTTTGTTTCTATCCGATTTTTCTTTGGTTCTCTAGATAGCGAAAAGAACATATTTCGGTTTTTGGGCATCTAATGAACCTTTACAATGGTGTACGCAACATAAATCATGGGGAAAATATGTTATGTATATATTTCGTTTTTTGTGTGGAATTATTTGCATCATATTTGTTTTTCATAATCGATTTTTTCCTTTGATCCTTTAGCTATATATTTTTTTGTGAGCTTGATTTAAAACGGGTAATTTTAGTTTTTAGACAACTAATAGATTTTTACAATGATGTATAAATCTTATATGTCGGTTAAAAAGTGTTGGAAGTACAGGAGAAACTATGAAAAAATTATTTGGTTTATTTTTATTAGAAGGTTTGTATTCGATTTTTTCTTTGTATTTTAAAATAGATGTTTTTTTCAGTTAAAATGTGATTTTTTTATATTCGGCCTATATTTTTAACTTATTTAATTTAAATTTTAATTTATTCGGCCTAATTATTTAAATATTGAAAATTCAAGCTCGCTTTTTCTCTACAATTTGCTAGAATACAAATCAGCCTTCCATTTTTTTCCGCATCAGAAATTTTCCAAGTTTTAACCCAAAATTTCGAGAATTTTTTTTGATATACTACTCGCTTAAAATATTAGTAGTATAACTTTAATGTTGCAGTTGAAAAATTACACTGAACAGCATTTTTGTAGAATAAACAGTTGGACTGAGTTTCTTTTTATAGCGGATCAAAGTTTTCATTTTTTTGTCGATAAGCGAAAAAATCGTTGTACGTTAATGTCTGAGAGAATTCTTATTGTCAGAACTATATTATGGAATTTTACGGGGATTATTTTTGTGGAAGACCTGAACCCTCTAGCTCCTCTCTGTATGAGTGAATTTGACCCTTTTTCGACAAAATCGAAAAATGTCTTTTTAAAAAGGACATATAAGGATTAAAATGTTCTGCGAAATGGCGGAAAATCTTCAGGGCAGTGTTTTGTACATATTTTTTACTATAAGATATTATATTATTTTAAATAAGTATGATAAGTGCACAATAAATTGAACAAAAAATCGAGAAAACCCCGTGTTTTTGCTCATAACTTTTAAAATTATTCCAATTCTAAAAATTGGAAAAATTAAAAAAAAGTTACAAAATAATATAAAACTAAATATATATAGTTTAGATAAACTAAATTTCAATTTCAGAATATGAGGTCTATTAATGATAAAGTAAAAAAATGAAATTTTTTCTCTTGAACATTTTAAGTTTGCCTCTACAAGTTGTCTAGGTCAATTATTTACATTAAAATCTGTATTTTAGTAGAGCTTTTATTTAATATAAGCTTTCACTTTAATTTCATAGTGGCGCCCGAGCAGCGACACATAAAAGCTATCATCTAAATAAGCTCTATTTTTTATGTTTGTTATTTTATATTTGTGTTTTTTCGGCAAATCTTTTTAAATATAAGCCCTCCTGGCGCCCGAGCAGGGAACTTTATAAGCTATCATCTATAATCAATAACTTATTGAAATCTCCAGCTCTTAATGAGCGAAGGATAATATTTTAATGTAAAGGGTGATTTTTTAAAAGCTATAGAAAAGTTTTTCAAAAAAAAAACACATAAAATTCAGAAAAATGCATGAAATCTTTATTTGAATCGATAGTACGGTCCATATAATTTAATGTTTGAAGATTATTTCATGCAAATGTTGACCTTGAATGCGCCTCAAATGGTCCATACGTTTAGTCCAATTTTGGTATTTCCACGGTTTTGAGTAACAGAGGCCCAATTGCTGCGAACGGCGACGAATCGATAATTGATGGTCATCGATATTTTCTTCAATTCGCACTCTACGTAAGCGTGTTGGTGGTTTAATGTCCAACAACGCCCGAATAGCCGCTTCAGTGGCTCGATTAAACTGACCATAAAATGGAAGCGCGCGATGAACTTTCTTAACAGAGCACGCATTTTGATAATAAAATTCAATAATTTGCCAGCGTTGTTCGTTTGTAAGACGATTCATGGTTAAATTATAGACCAAACTGAAGATGTTTGACAGTGAAACAAAACACGAAACGTGCGTCAGCTGTTTAAACCAGTGTTGCCAAAAAGATAATACCTAAAAAATCACGCTTTACTATTTTCATACTACTTTTAAGGTATTCTTATTTTCGCTGGCGCCCGAGCACATATTTCAAGGCTACCCAAGTTTATAACAATATTAGTGTCTTTTTTCGGAATTTATTATTGAATAAACCATCGATATGATATTTTTTCGTTGTACATTATAAGTTGTCATCTAAAAGAATTTTAAGATCAATAAAATACTGACATCTCCAATTCTTCATGAGAATATTTCATTTTTTTAAGATATAATTTTTTTGAGATTCACCTTTATGGCTTAAGCTTTAAGCTGCTCTTTTTATAAAAATATTTGTTTTTTTTTTTGTGGTATCTCCTATCGAATATGAACCCTCCATAGACTTTTGTGGCGCCCGAGCAGGGATAATTTGAATCTCCAGTTCTTCAAGAGAATATTTTATTTTTTTCAAGATATAGTTTTTTGAAATTCACCTTTTTGGAGGCGGCCGAACATGGCTAAAATATAAGCGGCTCTTTTTAGAGACTTTTATAAAAATATTTCTGTTTTTCGCTATCTCTTATTGTGTATGAACCCTCCGTAGACTTTCGTGGCGCCCGAGCAGGGATAACTTGAATCTCCATTTGTTCAAGAGAATATTCTATTTTTTAAGATATAATTTTTTGAGATTCACCTCTTTAGAGGCGGCCGAGCATGGCTAAAATATAAGCGGCTCTTTTTAGAGACTCCACACTTTTATAAAAATATGTGTGTGTTTTTCGCTATCTCTTATCGAATATGAACCCTCCAAAAGACTTTCGTGGCGCCCGAGCAGGGATAATTTGAATGCTATCAACTGAGTCAACCAAGATTATTCACCTCATGTGAATAAATTTGGATGGTATCTTCAAGGAAGTGCCTATGGAAGCTCCTCCCGTCTTTTCTTCCCTCATGGATCCACCACGACTTAACCTAGGACTTATCTCGTGCACAACATGCCTCACTCGCTCAGTCGAATCTGAAAATGCAAAGCGATAAATGTGCCATGTTAACATTTCAATTATAATTTATTTCCACTTCCTTATTGAACGAACGAAAGAACGTTCAGAAACACAAAGCTAAATTGCAGTAACAGCCCTGCTCTGCCCTGCCCGGCACTGGATGATAAGGAATGTGACGAAAACATTGAAAAGATACCTCGACAACTCGCATACCCTCGCAGAGAGACAGGCACTCACACTCGCACACAGATCGACTCGCACAAAGAAAAGAGCAGACGACAACGACCATATCGTATACCAAGAATGGCATTACATTGCAATGCAACAAAAGGTCAATGGTACGAAGCCAAGTTCAGTGGAGTATTTTGTATTTCGCACAGATACTTGCACAGATACACGACACGACAGCAACTGAACATGGTCGGTGGCAGTGTTTGTGGCACTGGCCAGCAGCCCCGTCCGGCCGTATGTGGAAAACGTGTATTTTGAGTGGTTCCTTACAGGCAGGCCGGCAGCACACCATCATAATCGCGTATCTGTTTTCAGTTTTCTTCAAGAAATGTGAGTAACAATCGATTGCAACATAATATTTGTACTGTTGTTGCTGCTGCTGCCGCCCGCTGCCTGCCTGCTGCAGTTGCTGTTGTTTCGCGGCGAAAAGATGAATAAACTTTTGGAAATACAAAAAAGCAACAACAAAAAAACGACAACAACAAAACAGTTTCACTTTAAAGTCGAGTTCATACACCTCTCATTCACAAAAAAAAACTGAATAAAAAAATTCAAAGTAAATTAAAAAAAAAATAAAATAAAAAAATACACTTACAGCGAACGATGATAAACTTTCGCGTTTTTGATTTCCAAAAAGCAACAAAACACACAATCACCTGTAATGTAAATAATGCCGGCTTTTGGAAAAGACCAACATTGTTGTACGTTTATTTTTTTTTTCATATAAAAAAAAAACTTTATAAATTTTTATTACATTTTGTTGCAGCTTTTTCTTCATTCCAAAGAAATACATAAATAAGTTTTTTATGTTTGCTATTGAATTACGTTCAATGTTAATATCAAATGAATTTGATTGCCGCAATGTTTTCATTTCTGTTGCTCTCTGCGATATATATTAGCGGGTGGCATATATTTCCAACGTACGCGAACTTTCGCCAAATGAGGGGAGGGACTGATGGACGGGACACTAACCTGTGAATGGCATACAATGGCTCAAAAAACATTTTGTTAGATTTATGTTATAATTCAGCCACAGAACAGGTCAACAAAAAATGTCAGATAACTTTCAGAAATATCGGAGCTTTTTCGGGCTCTTTTACAATCTTCCAAATAGAACTTAATTAAAGACAAATTGATTTATGCACTGAGATTGTTTTCACAAAAATCTGACCATCTTTATCTAATTTATTATAATTATCAGATTATGTTCAGAAATGTCTGAGCTTTTTCGCGGCTATTTTGCATTCTTCCAAATAGAACTTAATTAAAGACAAATTGATTTATGAACTGACATTATTATGACAAAAATTTTAGCATCTTTAGCTATTTCATCATAAATGTCAGATTAATTTCAGATATGTCTGATCTTTTTCCGGCAATTTTTCTTTCTCTCAAACAGAACTGCATACATATACATAGACATATTGATTCCACAACGGTTTTGGGAACTGAGACTATCTTTAACTATTTTATCATAATTATCAGATTACTTTCAGAAATGTCTGAGCTTTTTCGGTCTCATTTTCCATTCTATCAAACAGAACTGAATAAGAGACATATTGCTTCCAGACCGGTTTAAGAAACTGAGATTATTTTCACAAAAATCTGAGCATCTTTAACTAATCTATCATAAACATCAGATTACTTTCAGAAATGTCTGAGCGTTTTCGGGCTATTTTACATTCTGTCAAACAGAGCTGCTTAAAAAACAAATTGATTCCAGAACTGCTTACGACCTGAGATTATTTGCACAAAAATCTGAGCATCTTTAACTATTCTATCATAAAAATCAGATTACTTTCAGAAATATCTGAGATTTTTCGATCTATTTACAATTCTATCAAACAGAATTGAATAAGGGTCATATTGGTTCCTGACTGGTTTACGAACTGAGATTATTTTCACAAAAATCTTAGCATATTTAACTATTCTATCATAAACATCAGATTACTTGCGGAAATGTCTTAGCTTTTTCGGGCTATTATTCATTCTGTCAAACAGAGCTGCTTAAAAAACAAATTGATTCCAGAACAGCTTACGATCTGAGATTATTTTCACAAAAATCTGAGCATCTTTAATTATTCTATCATAAACATCAGATTACTTTCAGAAATGTCTGAGCTTTTTCGGGCTATTTTAAATTATATCAAACTGAACTGAATAAAAAACAAATTGATTCCAGAACAGCTTACGAACTATTTTCACAAAAATCTTAGCATCTTTAACTATTCTATCATAATTATCAGATTGATTACAGAACTGTCTGGGGCTTTTTCTGACCATCAACTAAAAGTGAATAAAAAATTTCATGTTGTTCCTGAATGAAAATTCTGATTATTTTCTTACAAGTCTTAGCTATCTATCGTATTTATGTCGTTGGAAGTGGCCGACAAAAATGTCAGATTACTTTCAGAAAACTTCCAGAAGCTTCCACCGGATATTTTGTATTCTACCAAACAGACCCAATAAAAGACAAATTGAATCAGGGACATTTTCACAGAAGTCTGAGCATATTCCGCTACTTGCTAAGATTTAGGTTAGAAAGGGGAGGAAGAGATTCATAAAGATCAGATTACTTACAGAATTGCCTGAGCTTTTTCTGACTATTTTCCATTCCATCAACTAATATAGAATAAAAGACATTCATGTTGTTTCTGTATCAGAACTCTGATTATTTTCTTACAGGTCTTAGCTATTATATCGTAAAAAGGTGGGTGGAAGAGGGCGAGAAAATTTTCAGATTACTTTCACATTTCAGCTTCCAGCAGCTTCTGCCTGATATTTTGTATTATATCAAACACATGGAATAAAAGACAAATGGATTCAGGGATATGTTCACAGAAATTTGAGTATCTTCAGCTACTTGCTAAGATTTATGTCAGATAGAGGAGGAAGAGGACGACAAAATTTCAGATTATATCTGAGATTTTTCCCATTTAAAAGGGGGAATAACTACTATTATTTTTCCACAAGATAATTTTGCCAGAATTATGTCATATTTCACAAAAATTTGACAAAATTTATTCTAAAAATTGGTGTTAACGAATTGATTTGGGCAAACTGAAACTATATGACATTTCAGTTTTAAGTCTACTTTCAGAATATATTGGCCTCTTCGATGTGTGCAAAGTTTCGGTATAATAGGGTATAAATAATAAAAAATCTAAATAAATGATTCAGCATTCCTTTAGTTTACTTCTATTTTAATTTGGAAGGTTTTGTAAGAAAAATTTGATTTACATTTTTTTAAAATCGATAAAATGATTCGTAGTATGTTTAGATTTTAGATCTCTTTTAATTATACTCGTCTTTCTATATAAAAATATGCATTTACATTTTACAGGAGTTAACGAATTGATATAGGAAATATAGAACTGTAGGGCACTTCAGTTTTATGTCTACCTGCAGAATATATTGGATTGCTCCATGTGTGCAAAGAGTCGGATGCTACAATAGGGTACAAATGATATAAAATCTAAATAAATGTTTCAACATTCCTTTAGTTTACTTCTATTTTAATGATGCACGTTACTTTGATAAGAAAAATTTGATTTACACTTTGCAGAGTTAACGAATTGATCTGGGTAAACTGGAACTATTGGGCTTCTCAGTATTACATGTGCTTTCAGAATATATTGGCTTAATCCATGTGTGCAAATTTTTGGCCGATACAATGGAGCATAAATCGTGTAAACTCAAAATAAATGAATTAGCATTCTGTTAGGTAAGTTCTATTGTAATTATACACGTCCCTTTTAAATGAAAATTTTGATTAACATGTTAGAGCGGTTAACGAATTGATCTGGACAATCTGGAAATATAGGTCATTTTAGTTTTATGTCTACTTTCAGAATATATTGGCTTGTTTCATGTGTGCTAAGTTTCGGAAGATTTAATAAGGTATAAATTATTTACAAAAAATGATAAATCATCCATTTAGTTTAGTTCTTTTCTAATTAAACTCGCCCCTTTTATATGAAAATTTTCTCCTACATTTTACAGGGGTTAACGAATTGATCTAGGAAATATGGAACTGTAGGCTACTTCAGTTTTATGTTTACTCTCCGAATATATTGGATTGATCCGTGTGTGCAAAGTTCCTCACGATATAATGGAGTATAAATCATTTAAAATCTAAAAATGATTCGTAATATCTTTAGATCTTAGATCTCTTTTAATTATGCTCATCCTTCTATATAAAAATTTTCATTTACATTTTACAGAGGTTACCGAATTGATCTAGGAAATATAGAACTGCAGGGCACTTCAGTTTTATGTCTACTTTCAGAATATATTGGATTGCTGCGTGTGTGCAACGTTTTGGGCGGTATAATAGCGTAAAAATCATATAAAATCGAAGTAAATTATACATTATCCCTTTAGTTTAGATCTATTTTAATTATGTATATATGCAAAATTTAATTAACATTTTACCGGAGTTAACGAATTGATCTGGGCGAGTTGGATGTATCAAGTATTTCAGAATTATGTCTACTTTCAGAATATATTGGATTGTTGCATGTGTGCAAAGGTTTTGATGATAAAGTAGAGTATAAATCATTTAAAATCTCTTATAGCTCTCAGATCACGTTTTAATTATACCTTGTCATATGAAAATTTTGTTTTTGATTGTACAGTCGTTAACGAATTGATCTGGGAAATCTGGAACTATGGGACATTTCAGTTTGAAGACTATTTTCAGAATATATTGCATTGTTCCATGTGTGCAAAGTTTCGGACCAACAAAAGATCCATCATTCCTTTAGCTCTCAGATCTCTTTTAAATCTACTCGTCCTTCTAATATGAAATTTTTGTTTTTTGATTTTACACGAAGTAAGGAATTGATCTAGACAAACTGGAAGTACAGGGCATTGCAGTTTTAAGTCTAGCTATGGAATATATTGGAGTGCTCCATGTGTGCAAAGTTTCGGACGATATAATGGGGTATAAATTATTAATAATCTTAATAAATGATTCAGTATACCTTTTGTTTAGTTCTCGTTTTATTATACACGCCACTCTTATAAGAAAATTTTGTTTTACATTTTACTGGATTTAACGATGAAAAATTGTTTTTGATGAAAATTTTGTTTTTGATTTTACACGAATTAAGGAATTGTTGTGGCCGAACTGGAAGTACAGGGCATTTCAGTTTTAAGTCTAGCTATGGAATATATTGAAGTGCTCCATGTGTGCAAAGTTTCGGGCGATATAATGGAGTATAAATCATTAATAATCTTAATAAATGATTCAGTATAACTTTTGTTTAGTTCTCGTTTTATTATACACGCCACTCTCATAAGAAAATATTGTTTTACATTTTACTGGAGTTAACGAATTGATCTCGGAAAACTGAATTTATTGGGCAGTTCAGTTTTAGGCCTACTTTCAGAATATATTGCATTGTTCCATGTGTGCAATGTTTAAATCATATAAAATCCAAATAAATGATTCGCCATCATTTATTTTCCGAATCTTATCTAATTTTTTTAATATTTCTTGTGGCCACAATTGCTGGCTGCACCTAATATCTTTCAAATCATTTAGTTTGTGGTGCAAAATCGCAAACATTTTCCCATAGAAAAAAATCCTCGCATATTTGAGGTGAATTTCCGAGCGAACAAAGTCAACGGCGACGAAATGGCCACAAATAAAAAAATTACAAAAGACAAAAAAGCCAAAACATATTTCACCGTTCAATGACATTTGACAAAAAGCAACATCGGCCACACGATCATGTTGGCAATGTCATGATTTTGTACTTTTTTTGGACTGATTTGTCAGAGTGTGTGAGAGTGTGCGTGAGCGTGTGATTCCATACCACAGAAATACGACCGGGATAGACAATAATAGACAATGCAAGTACGTACGTACGTACGATATTCGGATACAAGTAGCCGTATTCGTTGTAAAGAAATAAATAAATAAATAATCGACGGCTGGCGGGCTGGTTGGCTGGCTTTGAGAGCAAAATTCAAACTTGTTTTTATTACTCTCACTTAAGATCAATGCCATTCGCTGATGTTGTCGATATTATTGTGGCCGCTATTATTACTATTGTGTTATTGTTATTATTACTACCACTGCTGTCATTATGTTTCTGAAATTACCGAGTGAAAATCATCAACTGCCCCCCTACCAGCCAAGATCATGATTATGGTGATGATGATGTGCCTCATGATGTCTCTCAGATGTTGATGAACCAGATGTTCGCCGTTCAATGCTGGCCATGCTGAGGAAAAAAGTCGCCAAACCTAATTTTATTGGCCACACATGGTCTGAGAGACCGACAACTATATACACGAGAGTCGTTTGCAAGTAAATCTCAAATGTCAGTTTGTACTACAAATTCACAAATTGTTAACAATCGAAATTTGTTACCGCTTCAGCAATAATTGTCTGCAATTGTTGCAGCAGTTGGCATGGAGAAAGAGGTTGTTTATGATAGCACATATAACTCCGATAACGATGATGATTGTCTTTGGTGTCTATTACCATTTGATACTATTGGAAATGGGGGGTTTCTTTTAAAAAAGAAAAAAACGAAAAATAAAACAAAAACATTTTTATATGAGTTTGTTATCGTGTTGTTAATATTAATTTGAACGCAGACAGAAAAGAAAGTGGTTGCACGACTTTAAGGTGGCCACAAATATTTTGTCTTGTAAAAACATATGCCCTAAGCTTTCATTTCGATTGCGGGGAATACAGTGGTGATTGCTGTAACTCATAGAAAAAATCTCTTAAACCGTATTCCTTTAACTCCCACTGGACCGTAGGATGCCAAAGCTTGTACAACATTATAAATAGGTCTGGATATATTGGAGTCTTCCATTTGTAATAAGCTTCGGAGGGTATTATAACGTATAAACCATTTAAAATCAAATTAATGATTCATGTCACTCTTATATGAAAATTTTGTTTTAAATTTTACAAGAGTTTACGAATTGATCTGGGCAAACCGAAACTTTAGGACATTTTAGTTTTAAGTCTACTTTCAGAATATATTGGAGTGATTCATGTGTGCAAAGTTTTAGGTGGTTTAAGAGGATATAAATTAAGAAAAAATTGTTTTATATTTTACAGGAGTTAACGAATTGATCTGGACAAACTAAAACTTTAGTTTAGTTTTAAGTTTTAAGTCTATTTTCAGGATATATTAGGGTGTTCCATGTGTGCAAAGTTTTAGGCGGTAAAATGGGATATAAATAATACAAACTTTTCAAAAATGATACATTATCATTTTTGTTTACTTCTCTTTTAAGTGTACATGCCGCTTTTATAAGAAAATTTTGTTTTACATTTTACATGAGTAAATGAATTGATATGGGCAATGTATAACTGTAGGGCGTTTCAGTTTTACGTCTACTATCAGGAAATATTGACCTGTTCCATGTGTGCAAAGTCTTTGGCAGTTTAAGAGGATATTAATTATTTAAAGTCTAAAAAACGACTCATTATCCCTTTAGTTTAGTTCGCTTTTGTTTATACGTGTCACTCTTAAAAGAAAATTTTGTTTTACATTTTACCTGAGCAAACGAATTGATCTGGGCAAGCTGAAGCTTTAGGAAATTTCAGTTATAAGTCTACTTTCAGAATATATTAGCTTGTTCCATGTGTGCAAAGATTTGGACGGAATAACGGGGTATAAATAAAATAAAATCTAAATAAATGATGCATCATCGCTTTAGTTTAGTTCTCGTTTAATTATAAATTCCACTTTTGTACGATAATTTTGTTTTACATTTTACAGGTGCTAAAGAATTGATGTGAACAGAATGAAACTATGGTGAATTTCTGTTTTAAGTCTACTTTCAGAATAATGGGTGATTTTTTAAGAGCTTGATAACTTTTTTAAAAAAAAAAAACGCATAAAATTTGCAAAATCTCATCGGTTCTTTATTTGAAACGTTAGATTGGTCCATGACATTTACTTTTTGAAGATAATTTCATTTAAATGTTGACCGCGGCTGCGTCTTAGGTGGTCCATCCGCTTAGTCCAATTTTGGCATTTCCACGTTTTTGAGTAACAGAGACCCAATTGGTGCGAACGGCGACGAATCGAAAATTGGTGGTCATCATTAACACTGGCCGATACAGCTGCGATATTTTCTTCAGTTCGCACTCTACGTAAGCGTGTTGGTGGTTTAATGTCCAACAATGTAAATTTGGTGCGAAATTTAGTCACAATAGCCCGAATAGCAGCTTCAGTGGGTCGATTAAACTGACCATAAAATGGAAGCGCGCAATGAACTTTCTTAACAGAGCACGCATTTTGATAATAAAATTCAATAATTTGCAAGCGTTGTTCGTTTGTAAGACGATTCATGATGAAATGTCAAAGCATACTGAGCATCTTTCTCTTTGACACCATGTCTGAAATCCCACGTGATCTGTCAAATACTAATGCATGAAAATCCTAACCTCAAAAAAATCACTCTTTATATCGGAGTGTTCCATGTGTGCAAAGTTTCAGGCGGTTTAATAGGATATAAATTATTGAAAATCTAAAAAAATGGCTCATTATCTCTTTAGTTTAGTTCTCTTTTAATTGTACATGCCACTCTCATAATGACATTTTGTTTTACATTTTTCACGAGTAAACGAATTGATATGGGCAATGTGGAACTGTAGGGGGTTTCAGTTTTAAGTCTACTTTCAGAATATATTGGGTTGTTCCATGTGTGCACAGGTTCTGATGGTATAATAGGGTATAAAGAATATAAAATCTAAAAAAAAATACTCATTATCTCTTTAGTTTAGTTCTCTTTCAATTATACATTTCACTCTCATAAGGAAATTTTGTTTTAAATTTTTCGCGAGTAAACGAATTGATATTGGCAATGTGGAACTGCAGGGCGTTTCAGTTTTAAGTCTACTTTCAGAATATATTGGGTTGATCCATGTGTGCACAGGTTCGGATGGAATAATAGGGTATAAAGAATATAAAATCTAAAAAAAAAATACTCATTATCTCTTTAGTTTAGCTCTCTTTCAATTATACATTTCACTCTCATAAGAAAATTTTGTTTTACATTTTTCACGAGTAAACGAATTGATATGGGCAATGTGGAACTGGAGGGCGTTTCCGTTTTAAGTCTACTTTCAGAATATATTGCATTGTTCCATGTGTGTACAGGTTCGGATGGTATAATAGGGTATAACGAATATAAAATCTAAAAAAATACTCATTATCTCTTTAGTTTAGTTCTCTTTCAATTATACATTTCACTCTCATAAGGAAATTTTGTTTTACATTTTTCGCGAGTAAACGAATTGATATTGGCAATGTGGAACTGCAGGGCGTTTCAGTTTTAAGTCTACTTTCAGAATATATTGGGGTGTTCCATGTGTGCAAAGTTTTGGGCGGTAAAATGGGGTATATATAAAATAAAATCTAAAAAAAGATTCAGCAGTATAAATTTCAATTACTTGCCTTGGAAACAATTTCAAAAAAATATCTGGAAAACTAGAAAAATTTGATTCGTGATCAGCTAACTTGTCCTACTAAGAAATTTATTTTTTAATAAAATTGCCTTTGTATTTTGATTTGTAATGAGCAAATATTCTTCATTATTTTTTTATGTGAAAGACTAAGTTTAACTATTTCCTGTAGGAAGTTTGGATCTACTTCCATTTTGTCATAGAAGAATATGGCCAGTGTTCCCCTTTTACATTTTTTCCGTTACGTGCTTTTGCTAGCGTTACCTTTTCGGCCAACATCCTTGACTACTCCGGCCAGTTCAATTACCTGGTGCATAATTTTTTTATCTAATCTTTGTCGACACAAACAAATTGCTATCCTCTAGATCAATTAAAAAGCTCTCGCGCCCTCTCGCTCTGCTCGACAACCAGCCAATGTTTACTGAACTATATTTAGGACAAGGTCGTGGCGAAATCAACAGTAGCAACAAACGCTTCCGCAATAACCAAACTGGCGTTCATTTCCAAAGATTTTCGTAGCGCATAATTGTGCGTAGGCCAGAGATAGGCTCGACGCAAACAATACCACCAATTCATTTCGACCATATTGTTGAATATGTGTCTGTATGTTAACACAAACACTTAGCAGCCAAATGATAACGCCAAGCTTAGAGTTTGTTCAAAATGTTTGTGACTTTTATGAAATTGAAAGGCGGCGGCGTCGTCGGCGGCCGAAAATATATGACCATTTTTTTTTTTGGAGGAAAATACCAAAAAAGCACATACCACATAAGCAGCTAGACCAAAAAAACAGCAACAACAACAACAAAAACAAACAATTTGCCATTAATCTATTTCGAGGTTTTCTTTCGCCTAGAGAGCCACACGTATTTATTTTCTGAGGCTGATATGGGGCTGGGGACCTTGAATGTCTGTTATCGAATTTTCACCTTTTGTTTGGAGGTTTTGCAAAAAAAAAATCATATAAAAATATACAAAAACAAAAACCAAAGCAGTCCCCGATAGATAACATTTGGCTGAATGCGGTGGCGTTGTTGCTTGCTGCCCACCACCCTCTTTAGAATCCAGCTGCCCCCGTGCTGACCAAGTGTGTGTTCTAATCATAGCGTGTGAAATGTGACGTTCAGAGAAAACAAAATTTAAATTCAAATTCATAATAATACTCGTATTTATTTTGCGTTTTCGTACTGATAAGGAAATTGAGTTTTAGACAAATTCACACAGAGAAAACATTGGAAAGAATTTGTGCTGGTGACCTTCATTTTTTTGTGTGTTTCGCTGGCGATAACAGGCACAGGCACAGAGATAAACTGGCCGCACAAGATAAGGCAATGGAAATGGCTTGGAAATGAAAAAGGGTGTTTCACTTTTGGGCAAAGAAAATTATAGGGAGAGAAAGATTTCTTACATTTTCTTCTAAAGATTCTCGGAAAAATAGCATAAAAAGAGATAATTTAAGCCTCTCTTTTGTGGTATGAAAATTTGAAAAAGCACAAATTTGTTTTACTTTTCACAGGAGTTAACGAATTGATCTGGACAAACTAAAACTTTAGAACATTTCAGTTTTATGTCTACTTTCGGAATATATTGGGTTGTTCCATGTGTGCACAGGTTCGGATGGTATAATAGGGTTAAAGAACATAAAATCTAAAAAAATTACTCATTATCTCTTTAGTTTAGTTCTCGTTCAATTATACATTTCACTCTCATAAGAAAATTTTGTTTTACATTTTTCACGAGCAAACGAATTGATGTGGGCAATGTGGAACTGTAGGACGTTTCAGTTTTAAGTCTACTATCAGAATATATAGGGGTGTTCCATGTGTGCACAGGTTCGGATGGTATAATAGGGAATAAAGAATATAAAATCTAAAAAAATACTCATTATATCTTTAGTTTAGTTCTCTTTAAATTATACATTTCACTCTCATAAGAAAATTTAGTTTTACATTTTACAGAAGTAAACGAATTGATATTGGCAATGTGGAACTGTAGGGCGTTTCCGTTTTAAGTCTACTTTCGGAATATATTAGGTTGTTCCATGTGTGCACAGGTTCGGGTGGTATAATAGGGTATAAAGAATATAAAATCTAAAAAAATTACTCATTATCTCTTTAGTTTAGTTCTCTTTCAAATATACATTTCACTCTCATAAGAAATTTTTTTTTTTACATTTTTCACGAGCAAACGAATTGATATGGGCAATGTGGAACTGTAGGGCGTTTCAGTTTTAAGTCTACTTTCAGAATATATTGGGGTGTTCCATGTGTGCACAGGTTCGGATGGTGTAATAGGGTATGAAAAATGTAAAATCTAAAAAAATACTCATTATCTCTTTAGTTTAGTTCTCGTTCAATTATACATTTCACTCTCATAAGACAATTTTGTTTTACATTTTTCACGAGCAAACGAATTGATATGGGCAATGTGGAACTGTAGGGCGTTTCAGTTTTAAGTCTACTTTCAGAATATATTGGGGTGTTCCATGTGTGCACAGGTTCAGATGGTATAATAGGGTATAAAGAATATAAAATCGAAAAAAAAAATACTCATTATCTCTTTAGTTTAGTTCTCTTTCAATTATACATTTCACTCTCATAACAAAATTTTGTTTTACATTTTTCACGAGCAAACGAATTGATATGGGCAATGTGGAACTGTAGGGCGTTTCAGTTTTAAGTCTACTTTCGGAATATATTGGAGTGTTCCATGTGTGCACAGGTTCAGATGGTATAATAGGGTATAAAATCTAAAAAAATATTCATTATATATTTAGTTTAGTTCTCTTTAAATTATACATTTCACTCTCATAAGAAAATTTTGTTTTACATTTTTCACGAGCAAACGAATTGATATGGGCAATGTGGAACTGTAGGGCGTTTCCGTTTTAAGTCTACTTTCGGAATATGTTGGAGTGTTCCATGTGTGCATTCGTTTCCGGCGGATTAATAGGAAAGATATAGAGATATTTTACATTTTCCGCTAAAGCTTTTCGGAAAAAATAGCATAAAAAAGAGATAATTTAAGCCTCTCTAGTATGGGATGGCAATTTGAAAAAGAATAAACTAAAATTGAAGAGTAATGAACTGAAGATTCAAACCACTCTATATGAAAATATAGGATAGCAAGTCGTAATTTCCACAAAGAATTTGTCATATTTTCCTTTGGATATTGTCATGTTTTCCATGGGGAATTAGTCATAGAAACATTTTCGTATTTACTATATTCCATAGAATTAGAATCATGTCAAATTATTTAGACATTTAGTTTTACATTTTATAGAAGTAAACGAATTGATATGGGCAATGTGGAACTGTAGGGCGTTTCAGTTTTAAGTCTACTTTCAGAATATATTGGGGTGTTCCATGTGTGCACAGGTTCGGATGGTATAATAGGGTATAAAGAATATAAAATCTAAAAAATACTCATTATATCTTTAGTTTAGTTCTCTTTAAATTATACATTTCACTCTCATAAGAAAATTTAGTTTTACATTTTACAGAAGTAAACGAATTGATATGGGCAATGTGGAACTGAAGGGCGTTTCAGTTTTAAGTCTACTTTCGGAATATATCGGAGTGTTCCATGTGTGCACAGGTTCAGATGGTATAATAGGGTATAAAGAATTTAAAATCTAAAAAAATACTCATTATATCTTTAGTTTAGTTCTCTTTAAATTATACATTTCACTCTCATAAGAAAATTTAGTTTTACATTTTTCACGAGTAAACGAATTGATATGGGCAATGTGGTACTGTAGGGCGTTTCAGTTTTAAGTCTACTTTCGGAATATATTGAAGTGTCCCATGTGTGCATTCGTTTCCGGCGGATTAATAGGAAAGATAGAAAGATTTTTTTAAATTTTTCGCTAAAGCTTTTCGGAAAAAATAGCATAAAAAAGAGATAATTTAAGCCTCCCTAGTATGTGATGACAATTTGAAAAAGAATAAACTAAAATTGTATAGTAATGAACTGAAGATTCAAACCACTCTATATGAAAATATAGGATAGCAAGTCGTAATTTCCACAAAGAATTTGTCATATTTTTCCTTGGATAATTGTCATGTTTTCCATGGGAAATTAGTCATAGAAACATTTTCTTATTTGCTATATGCCATAGAATTAGAATTATGCCAAATTATTTATGTAGGAACATTATAGGATACCAAGCTATAATTTCCATTGAGAATTTTTTATATTTATCCTTGGTTAATTGTCATGTTTTCCATGGAAAATTAGTCGTAGAAACATTTTCGTATTTGCTATATTCCATAGAATTAGAATCATGTCAAATTATTTATATAGGAACATTATACGATACCAAGCTATAATTTCCATATTGAATTTTTTATATTTATCCTTGGACAATTGTCCTGCATCCCATGGAAAATTAGTCAATGCCTTCTAAAAAATGTACTACTCCACGGCCTCACCTTTACCCCTGTATTGCTTTCAGGTTCATCATGAAAAGTAAATTAAAAAAATCGTTTCTTCAATACAATGCCTAGTTTTACTTTCAATATTCTGCTTCTTCTTCTCGTTCTTCCAATATAGTTTAGAGTTTTTTTCGCAACCTCTTTTAACAAATTCTATTAGCTATTCATTTCAATGGCCTTATACTTTGGCTTTGAACCCAGTAGTCCGATGATTCTAATTAACGCACAGCGTTTTTTTTGTTTTTGAATTTCAAAGTGCGAACACGCTCGTTGATCTTGTGTGATCGCTGTGCGGTGCGTATGCTCTCTGTGTGGTGCGTTAGATTTCCAACATAATATGTGTGTGCCGACAAAACCCCATGAACTCGGTCAACTTGAAGGCCATGTTTGCAAAACTTTTTTTCACTCTATGTTCCGACTTGCGATGTGAGCTAGCTAATTTTCTGGTTTTGGTTCCGCCGTGTTTTTTTCATTCTTTTGCCTCGTTTTCGTTTAAGTAATTTTTGTTTATGTTATTTTGAATTATATCACATTGAATTTCTAATATCACTTTTATTTCTAATTTACTTTGACATTTAACACTTGCTCGTGCGCTGGTGTTGTGACAAGTGGGCATATTATTCGGTTTATCAGCACGCGATGTTGTTGATACACAACTCTACCTTATCAATGAAATGATGTCACAAATCAGAGGTTTCAAAAATATGAAAAGAAAATTATATATATTTTCTGCAGAAAAAATAAGAATTTTTATAGGAAAGAAGATATCCTATAACAGCCGAACAAAAATGTTTCCCATATACATATGTATATTAGAGTGGCTTCAAAATAAAAGTTGTGGATGTTCCCTACTAAAATGAAAGATTGGTTTGTTTCATGTCTTCTCCCAAAATATTTCGCTTTTATCAGTGTCCGTTCGTGAGCTGGACGAGTTCAACATAACCTCTATAAATCAGGTTTTCTTGAATAAAATTCACGGTGAGAAAGGTATTTAGATAAAACCTGCTAGAAATTAAAATCTGGTTCGAGCCTTATCAAACCATATCAAAAAATTGCATTTAAACCAAGAATAGATTTAGAATTTTAACATTTTTCTGCGATTTTTGTTGCATTTTTTATAAAAACCGCAATAACTTCCATGTTATACCCTCCACCTCCAGGATGGGGGTATACTAACTTTGTCATTCCGTTTGTAACACCTTGAAATATCGACCTGAGACCCTATGAAGTATATATATTCTTGATCGTCATAATATTCTAAAAAAAATATTCTTGAAAGCACGCTAGCATCTAAACGAAAGGAGCTAGAACGTTCAAATTTTCCATAAATGCGTCTTATAGTCGTAGATCGGTTGGGATTGAAATGGGGCGAAATCGGCCCAAAGGGAATTTTTTTCCTCACAAGCACTAAAAATACCCATAATAATCCCTAATATTTTAGCGTATTTAAGCATGTTTTTTGAATATGTCTGTTTATATTTGCTTGATATTTGGTATGCGCATTCCCCTTATAGCAAAAACGTGCACCATAAAGTGATTCCTATTTGTAGGGGGTGAAATGGGGCAAAAATGGGATACAAATGGTACATATTAAACGACAACAGCTAAAAACACGAAATTCGGTGTGTACATTCCTCTAATTGAGTAGATACATAATATAAAAGTATTTTTTCCAAATTCGTACTTTTAAGGAGTAAAATAGGAATAGAGGGATAAAAATGGTACCAACCAAACGGCTGTACGTAGAATAATGAAATTCGGTATATACATTCCTCTGACTGCATAGATAAGTAAAATACACGGATTTTTCAAAATTCGTACTTTTTGGGGTTAAAATGGAAAAAGGGGATAAAAATAGTACCAATCAAATGACCGCAGCTAGAGTCATGAAATTCGGAGTATACATTCCTCCGAGTGTGTAAACACGGAAAATAAACTGATTCTTCGAAATTCGTACTTTTTGGGGTTAAAATAAAAAAGGGGATAAAAATAGTACCAATCAAATGACCGCAGCTAGAGTCATGAAATTCGGAGTATACATTTCTCTGAGTGTTTAGACACGGAAAATAAACTGAGTTTTCGAAATTCGTACTTTTTGGGGTTAAAATGAAAAAGGGGATAAAAATAGTACCAAGCAAATGACCGCAGCTAGAGTCATGAAATTCGGAGTATACATTCCTCTGACTGCGTAGATACGGAAAATAGACGAATTTTTCGAAATTAGTACTTTCAAGGGATACAATGGTACAGAGGGATAAAAATAGTACCAACTTACCGACTACAGCTAGAATGATGAAATTCTAATTGCGTAGAAACGTCAAGGGGCTAAAAATGGTACCAACCAAATGGAATCATGGAATTCGGTGTATACATTCCTCTGACTGCATAGACACGCAAAATAAAAAGTTTTTTTCCAAATTCGTACTTTTTCTTTTACGACAAAAATTGGTTGAATCATGAAGATAGGTTATTTTGCATTATGTACGTCTGATAATGGATTTTCAAAATTCGTACTTTTGGAATTTAAATAGAATGGAAATACAACCAACTGTAGCACCCACTATCTACCAATATTTATGGCTTTGAAAATATTTTTGAAAATATAAATATAAGAATATTTATTTTTTGAATTGACGTATTGGTAGCATTACCTTATAAGCGTGGTTTGAAATAATTAAAATATTATATTTATTTATAAAATTAACTTTTCAATATTTGTATTTGTTTTGGTTTGGCTATATTAAAAAAATTATATTTCCCTGCGATATTACTGCACTTCTACGAAAATCGACAACCTCTGTGGAATGCAATCCATGGTGGAGGGTATATAAAGTTCGGCCCGGCCGAACTTAACGCCTTTTTTACTTGTTATATTCTCTATTAGATGGGATCCTAACGAATAAATCAAATCCTGGATAAATATATAAAAGCTAAGGGTAAATGTAGAAGATATGACTCTTCTGGTAGATGTACATATATGTTATAAATCGTGAAATCGGAAAAATATAGAACACTTATCCATAGATTTTTATTTCAAATAGGCTTACTATTTTTCATTAAGATGCCAGGTAATATATAGTAATATGTATTTAAGATGTGATTTTAATGGGATTTTATCGTGGCAGAAAAATATGTGTTAACAAGTTAAAACCACAACTTTTTAAAAAATTCTTACTAAGAGGGTTAACATTTTTATTTATTTTATTTATATCTAGATATTTTTCAATTAGGCATTGTTTTCTTCTTTAGGTTATTAGCTATTAAAAATGGAAGACAAATATTTATTTACGATTTTTTCTATATTTTATTTCGTGCCAACAAAAAATCTTTAAAAAAAAAATATTTTTTTTTCTCATGTTTTGACGACCGTCCCAAAAGCACTGCATCTATGGGTAGATGATATTCAGAAGATTTGTAGCCCTTACCCTTCAGTTTAAAGTAAAACAGGGCATGAACGATTTTATATTCTCAAAAGTATAGTACCAATATTAATGATAACATCGAAAAAATTGGAATAAAATAAATGGAATAAAAAAATATCCATAAAAATTTTATTGTGTTGATTTTATGGCTCAATACACACAAAAAATATTATTTTAGATTTCGGACACAACATTTTTAGTTTTTTATTAAAAAAATCAGTCAGAGAATAAATCATTTCAAGTCATTTTTGGGGAAGGAAAATAGTATATTTTTTCTCATAAAATATATGGGATTTCTCTCTAAAATACTTCCTCTTAAATATATTATTCTTTTTATACTTAGGAAACCACACAGAAAGAAAAGATGTGATGGCTGCAACCATATTTGATGATAGGGATTGTGATAGGGGTAATCAAAGTATGGGTGTAGCTAATCATAATGTGATCATAGATGGCCATTTCATGTTATGACTATCCACAATATGATGCCCTTCAATTGCTTTAGCAGTAATCATGTTATGATTGCAACAATCATATGTGTACTCTGCGTGCAGACACCTATTTCGCTATAAACGATGTAATATTTTCGTTATGAAGGGTTTTTTTTTCCAAACAGAGCCTTATTCCCCAAGGATAGGGTAGTATTTTCCAGAGGAACATAAATAGATTATTTTGTGATAACATTTGTTAAATGATAATGTTTTCCCCTAGAGAAAAAAAATCATATTTTTAGCTCGGTAAGAAAATAGGTTTTTTGCGATTTTTTCGTTTGGCACAAAAGTCTTGGTTTTCATGGGAAATGTTTTAATATTTTTGAATATTTCTTAAAAATAAATTCAGTTCCCTGGATGGGGGTTTTATTGTCGATTACTGTTCTTTTCTCTCATTCAATTTTCTTCTTCGTTTTGAAATCTTTTGGCTGTGTTGTGAAACCTCCACAATAATTTATGCCATTTCCTTTTTTTCAGTATTCTTCTGCCAGCAACTCTTCTTTTTACATATTCTTTAGATAATTTCCACATCATCAGCAGCAACGGATATGTGGCAACAACTTCTGCTGCTTTGGCTGCTTCTTCTTCATTTGATTTGTTCTTCAATGGCAGTGCGCGCTGCTGCACTTGAACTCAATTCGAAGATTACAAAATCAATCTCATAAATAATGCATGCTTTGGAATGCAGCCAGCAACAACATGCAACGTTCATGTTCAGTGTGCAACAGCATGCATGCAACAACAACAACAACAATAGCAATGATCATGCTAGAATTTTCTAGACAAACACACACATTCACTCATACATGAGCAAAAGGAAATTAATCACAACGAAAGGAAACGTTTTGGGCGAGATTTCGAAAAGAGAGGAACGAGAGGAAAATTCGGAAAAACTGTCGTTTCTGGAAAATTCTCAAATGCGTTGGTGTTGCGCATGTGCCCGCCCGTGTGTGAGGCCAGGCCAGGCCACTGATAACAACATTCAGACTCTTTGTGGCGGGGTCTTGTAATCATTTTGATGGGCTGAGCGCTTCAGACTACATCCACACATGACAAATGGAGTGGAGTTGATTGTACTCACACTCGCAACTCTCGGGGTTGTGCCTTGAAGTTGTTGTGGTAGTCGATGACGGCGGACTGAGGGACGGACGGATATGGAGCAACTTTGCCTCAGTGAATGAATGTTGTATACAACAGATTACGATTTATTTCAATTACAGCCGAAGCCGAAGAAGAAGCAGAAACGTTCAATGATCTTGAGAGTTGTTCGCTGGATGTGTTTCAGATTTTTTTCCTTTCTTTCTTTATTTTTCAATTTACCAACACTCTCGCACATTCAGACATTGTAATCTTGAACAATTTCAACGCGAAGTGGGGAGTAATTGTGGCATGCCACCGCACTAGAGATCCGTATTGTGGCAGCATTTTCCAATGCAAAAGAAATAAAAAGTGATCGTTGCTATAAAAATGATCTCGACATTGAAATCGCAGTACAGACACACTCAACACACACAGGCAGCACACAATCAGCAACAATTGTTGCAAGTTCAGCAGTCATTGTACTCCTCGCCTATATACACAGTTTATGGTGGTGCTGTTGTTGCTGTTGTTGTTGCATGGTCATGCTAGTAAGTGGATGTAGTTCCACGACCAGGCATTGCTCTTTATGGCACAAATCGGCGATTATACTCGTACACGTAATGTAAACAGCATTAGCAACGCCATGATCATGATCATCATCACGATCTTTAAATGATCTTCTGGGGTCTCACCAACAAATGTTCACTCGATTTTCCATTTCAATGTGAATGCTTCGCGGCACAGAATAAAAAAATAAAAGAAAAACAACCGCACAATATCATTTTCCCCAGAGATTTTTCATTTCGTATAATGTTGTTGTAATTGTGTGATCTGTATATATGTATGTATATATAAATTTGTTGTTGTTGTATTTTCCTTCATTCCATTTGAAGTTCAAAGCCACCAGAGATAGACAGACAGAGAGAGAGAAAGAGAGCTAGATCTTTAAAAATAGCTGCGGTTTCTTCTTAAAAGTGCAACAATGCTACAGATAGGCCTGCACGGCTACATTAACCAGATATAGTTTTCCCGCAGATATCATAAAGGAAGAAAATGTGAAAATTCTTTTAGCTGGAGGTCTAAGTACTCTATGCACAAAAATGTTGTCGAAAGGCTGTGTAAAAAATTTTCTAATGTATTTTGTCTTTATAAATTCGAAAACGATTTTAAAAAATTCTTTTATGAATACATTTATTTTTTACCAAAATTCCAATTTTCCAAAATTTGTCACTTCACATTTTGTCACATTTCGATGAAATTCTCCATTTCCCGATTTAAAAAAAATCAAAGTTTTGAAGACACTAGGTTGGATTGAAAATAAAGTATAAGATAGTTTTAAAATGAATTTAAATTATCTCACATTTATTTTGAATTTTAAAGTCAAAGGCTTATATTCAAAAGTGGCTATGAACAAAAACTTAAAGATGATTATTAATTGCTACGATTAAAAGTATTCAATAACGCCAATTTACATTTTCAATATGAGCAGTACTGATGATACTCAGCAAAAAATGGACAATTACTTCCAATAGAAGTTCCAATGACATTTTCCAGATAACTTGAATTCTATTTAAAAAAAATAAATTTGTAGACACTTGAGTGCATCGAAAATAAAGTATAAGGGAATTAAAAATAAACAAGTAAAAACGGCGTTAAGTTCAGAAAAATTTATACTCCGAATTTCCTGACTCTAGCTGCGGTCATTTGATTGGTACTACTTTTATCCCCTTTTTTCTTTTTAACCCCAAAAAGTACGAATTTCGAAAAATCTGTTTTTTTTTAAGCGTCTACGCAATCAGAGGAATGCATACACCGAGTTTCATTATTCCAGGTGTAGCCGTTTGGTTGGTACCATTTTTATCCCTCCGTACCCATTGTATCCCTTGAAAGTACGAATTTGGAAAAAAACCTTTTATTTTTCATGTCTACGTAGTCAAAGGAATGTATACTCCGAATTTCACGACTCTAGCTGCGGTCATTTGTTTGGTACTATTTTTATCCCCTTTTTCTATTTTGACCCCAAAAAGTACGAATTTCGAAAAACCAGTTTATTTTCCGTGTCTACACAGTCAGAGGAATGTATACTCCTAATTTCATGACTCTAGCTGCGACCATTTGATTGGTACTATTTTTATCCCTCTATTCCCATTTTACCCCTAAAAGTACGAATTTGGAAAAAATGTTTTTATATTATGTCTCTACTCAGTTAGAGGAATGTACACACCGAATTTCGTGTTTCTAGCTGTTGTCGTTTAATATATACCATTTTTATCCCTTTTTTGCCCCATTTCACCCCCTACAAATAAGAATCACTTTATGGTGCACGTTTTTGCTGTAGGGGGAATGAGCATACCAAATATGAAGCAAATATAAACAGACCTATTCAAAAAACATGCTTAAATACGCTAAAATATTAGGGATTATTATGGGTATTTTTAGTCCTTGTGAGGGAAAAATTTTGGCCCTTTGGGCCGATTTCGCCCCATTTCAATCCCAACCGATCTACGACTATAAGACGCATTTATGGAAAATTTGAACGTTCTAGCTCCTTTCGTTTAGATGCTAGCGTGCTTTCAACAGACGGACGGACGGACGGACATGGCTAGATCGTCTTAGAATTTTATGACGATCAAGAATATATATACTTTATAGGGTCTTAGGTCGATATTTCAAGGTGTTACAAACGGAATGACAAAGTTAGTATACCCCCATGAGATATAAATGCAATTTTTCTAATTTCAAACATTTTTTAATTTTATAGAAAATTGTCAAATCTTAGAAAAAATATTTTTTTTTTTAATTTTTTGTTATTTATATGTTTCTTTATTTTATAAACAAAAAATATATACCTTTGATTTTTGTAAAATAAATTTTGTTAATAGCAAATTGTGTCATTAAGATGCTCCATAAGTTTCGTGATGGTGTTGCTGGTACTTACTCCAAAAAGAATTATGAAGGTGATTGCAATTGAAATAAAATATATTTGATATAAATAATTAAGGGGATTAAGGGTTTTGGAGTAAATACCAGGAACACAATCATGGAACTTACAGAGCGTCTCACTGGCATAATTAACTATTAATAAAACTTAACTAAAAAATTGAAGGTATATATTTTTGTTTATAAAATACATAAAAAAATTAAAAATATCTGTTCTTAGGATTTAACAATTTTCTGTAAAACTAGTAAGCATTTCTAAGGCAGGTTCGAGAGCTTCGTGTGTGGCATAGTAGATAGTGTGATTTAAAAACAAGCAAAAACGACGTAAAGTTCGGCGGGGCGGAACTTTATATACCCTCCACCAGGGATTGCATTCCACAGCGGTTGTCGGGTTTCGTAGAAGTGAAGTAATATTACAGGAACATATAAATTTTCTAATATAGCCAAACCAAAATAAATACAAATATTGAAAAAATAATTTTATAAATAAATATAATATTTTATATTTATTTATTATTCTCATATTTATATTTTCAATAAGCTTAAATACCATAAATATTGGAAGATAGTGAGTGCTACAGTTGGTTGTATTTCCATTCTATTTTAATTCCAAAAGTACAATTTTTGAAAATCCATTATCAGACGTACATAGTGCCAAATAACCTAACTTCATGATTCAACCAATTCTTGCCGTACGAATTTGGAAAAAAAAAACTTTTTATTTTGCGTGTCTATGCAGTCAGAGGAATCTATACACCGAATTCCATGATTCCAGCTGCGTCCATTTGGTTGGTACCATTCTTATCCCCTTGTCGGTTCTACGCAATTAGAATTTCATCATTCTAGCTGTCGTCGTTTAGTTGATACTATTTTTATCCCTCTGTACCATTGTATCCCTTGAAAGTACGAATTTCGAAAAATCCGTTTATTTTCCGTGTCTACGCAGTCAGAGGAACATATACTCCGAATTGCATGACTCTAGCTGCGGTCATTTGGTTGGTACTATTTGTATCCCCTTTTTCCGTTTTAACCCCAATAAGTACGAATTTTGAAAAATCTGCTTATTATAAGTGTCTACGCAATCACAGGAATGTATACACCGAATTTCATTATTCCAAGTGTAGCCGTTTGGTAGGTACCATTTTTATCCCTCCGTACCCATTGTATCCTTTGAAAGTACGAATTTGAAAAAAAAAACTTTTATTTTTCATGTCTACGTAGTCAAAGGAATGTATACTCCGAATTTCATCACTCTAGCTGCGGTCATTTGGTTGGTACTATTTTTATCCCCTTTTTCTATTTTGACCCCAAAAAGTACGAATTTCGAAAAATCAGTTTATTTTCCGTGTCTACATAGTCAGAGGAATGTATACTCCGAATTTCATGACTCTAGCTGCGGTCATTTGATTGGTACTATTTTTATCCCCTTTTTTCATTTTAACCCCAAAAAGTACGAATTTTGAAAAATTCGTGTATTTTACTTGTCTATGCAATCAGAGGAATGTATACACCAAATTTCATTATTGTAGGTACAGCCGTTTGGTTGGTACCATTTTTATCCCTCTATTCCTATTTTGCCCCTTAAAAGTACGAATTTAGAAAAAATACTTTTATATTATGTATCTACTCAATTAGAGGAATGTACACACCGAATTTCGTGTTTCTAGCTGTTGTCGTTTAATATGTACCATTTTTATCCCTTTTTGCCCCATTTCACCCCTACAAATAAGAATCACTTTATGGTGCACGTTTTTGCTGTAGGGGGAATGAGCATACCAAATATGAAGCAAATATAAACAGACCTATTCAAAAAACATGCTTAAATACGCTAAAATATTAGGGATTATTATGGGTATTTTTAGTCCTTGTGAGGGAAAAATTTTTCCCTTTGGGCCGACTTCGCCCCATTTCAATCCCAACCGATCTACGACTATAAGACGCATTTATGGAAAATTTGAACGATCTAGCTCCTTTCGTTTAGATGCTAGCGTGCTTTCAACAGACGGACGAACATGGCTAGATCGTCTTAGAATTTTATGATGATCAAGAATATATATACTTTATAGGGTCTCAGGTGGATATTTCAAGGTGTTACAAACGGAATGACAAAGTTAGTATACCCCCATCCTGGAGGTGGAGGGTATAATAAATATATATTTCCTTTATTTGAAAAGGTGTGTCATTTTGGTTCTTCTCTCCAATTTTGATGAAATATTCCAATTATGTACTTTTCTATAAGGCGAATTTCCACATTTTCAAAAAATAAGAATCGAAAATAAAGTATTTTTGTCATAACTGGGAGCTCTTGTCTCCTCTGGGAGCTCTTGCCTCCTCTGGGAGCTCTTGTCTCCTCTGGGAGCTCTTGTCTCCTCTGGGAGCTCTTGTCTCCTCTGGGAGCTCTTGTCTCCTCCTTATGTCTCTTGGTTTATACAGTGTGGTTATCTCATATGTGGAGCATAATTTTGACTTTGAGGGACCGAAGATGAGGCACATCTTTTACAATCACCTATAAAGACCCACTATCATCTATCATGCGCGACAAATGAAGCTGCAATTCAAAGATCACTGCCGAAAACGAAGAAGAGACAGTCGCGAAATTTTTATACGATTGCCCAGCTCTAATAAACCCACGATACAAGGCCTTTGGGAAGCAATTATTACAAGACATTGGCGATATATCGGAAATTGATATTAGAGATTTAATAATATATCTCAATCTTCCTTGCCGAGTAGTGTGGTCCATTCAAAACGCTATTTGAAGCTCATCTTGTTCCCTAGGCAACGATTTATATTTCCCGCCAGGAACTACTGGTCCATTCTTGATGGAATCTTTTATTTGTGTTCTCAGATAGCGAACCGTACTTCCTTTCTCTCGGCATATACTTACGACCGACTATATATATATATATAGAATTCATATCTCTCTACAAATGATGAGCTGTTTAATTTAATTTGTTTTTATTTTTATTTTCTTCCCTTTTGTTGTTATTCTCGTGATCTGTGCATCACCATATACTCCGACATGTTGATGTAGGTTCAGTTCAGTTCAGATCTGATTTTTTTCATTCCATTTCATTTCATTGTAATTCACAGAATTGTTGTGGCTGACGCTGCTTTAGATTTTTCACAAAGGCTAGATATTCTTGCAGTAGTAAATAGTTGGTTTCGTTTCGTTTGTCTTGCTCATGTCTTGTTCTGAAGACGGCGATGACGACGACGCTGACGAAGAAGAAGGCAATGATCTCCGGTGTCGTTTCATTTGGGATTGTATAATAACAGCGCAAGAAATCTACTGTTCAAAACACGTTTCTGCCGCTCAGGCTGTCCCAAGTTCGTCCGTCCGTCCGTCCGTCCGTCTTTTCTTCTGTTTCTACAAAATTTTTGCATTGCTGCAGCCGCAGCACTAAGGGTCTTTAACCCTTTGCCAACATGCAACTTGCGTTCAATGCACTCTACTCTTGTTGTGTTTTTGCGCCACACAGCCATGAGCCACAAGCTCTGCAGAAGCAAAGCCAAGTCTAGCACATAAACGTCATCATTTCACGCTCTATGGCAGTGGCCCTGGTTGCCAGGGGGAGGGTGGTGTTTGCTTGGTGTGCTGCGCCACTCTGCCTACTGAAAACGAGTAAGATCACTTCTACTGCTGCCGCGCTCTCTGGGGTACGAAGTAATGCGATATATACTCTATATGGTGTGGCGAGTGGTTTTGTGCCTGCCACACCACACCATTTAATAGCTTCATTCTGCATGCCTGCCAGCCAGCCAGTCAGCTAGTCAGCCTACCTTCGTTTGTTGTTATGTTCTACTCCAAGCCAGTCTATATCCATTTTTGTGCAATTTCTTGTTTTTTTTTTCTTTCTTTCTGGTTTTAATTTTACCTTGTTGTTACTCACATAGAAACACAGTTTTGTAACTGTTTTCCACAATTTAAAATTGCCTTCAACTTGTTGGGTTTAGTGGTGATTATACGGCCGGCCAAGGTTCCCCCGATCGTCCCACCCTAACACATCACATCACATCGCATCATCCATCCAACCGAACTCCTTTCGCTGGGTGGTGTGCGAGTGTGTTGGTAAAACAGAAAGTTCTAAGATTGTTCTGGAAATCCATGGATGGATGGATGGGATGAAATGAGATGGGAGAATGGCCTTCTTCTAATGCTGAGGATGAAGAAGATCATCATGATGATGATGTCGAAAACCTGTGCGAGATAATGACGTTGGTAGTCCATGCCAATAATCGTTATGTGTTATTACAAGTGTGTGCCACATGATGTTGCATGTGTGGCATATCGATGGTTAATCCATACATATGTGTTGGCACGTTTTAGGAGTTTTGCAGAATTCGATTAACTTGAGGAAAATTGATGGCGTTTGACAGCCATTTAAATGGAAACCACCAAGCCATAGAAGGGATTGTTGAGGGAGTGTCCGAAAAAACCGACCAGGATAACAATTAAATTAGTGCAGGGCAATCCCAAATTCCTGGTAAATTGCAAAAAGCAATATTGGCAGACAAGGTTCTCCATCAAAATCTTGACAGTTATGTAGCTCTACAAATAGTATTATTATATATAACCTACCTAGTTTAAGATTGAAGGGATATTCCAAAAAATATAAAGTGAGTTTTGACTGAAACTTGAAAACATTGTATACATAGATGCGAAGGAAACTGTTTATGACCCTCCGACTATCCATAAATTTCTCTCCATCCAGAAACCGTGGAATCCAGAGAGCTTGGAAGTGTTGAAAACTGTTGAATAGCCTTTCGGCTATTGTTAGAATACGTTTGGACCTATTGAGTTCACCTATTCAGGCCGTCACTCAGGTACGGCATAGCAAAATTGGCAATTTTAACAAAATAAATAAAATTATTAAAAATAAAAATAATATAAAATAAAATTTAACCAAAAATTAAAAAAAATGGCTATTATAAAATATAAAAAAAATAATTTAAAAAATAAAAAAATATGCAATTTTACCAATAAAATTACAAATTACATAAAAATGAAATTTAAACTAAATAAATTTTTCAATAATTTTTAGAAAAAAATTGGGAAAAATAAAAAAATTATTTTTATGAAAAAAGTATTTTTTTACAAAGAATTTATTACATTTTAAAAATAGTGTTAAATTTTAACAAAAAAAAATCTCATTAAAAATACAATTACAAATAACAAAATATGTATGACATTATGACAATAATATTTAAAATTAAAACAGAATTTAATAAAAAAATAAATTAAAAAAAATAATAAAAAATTTAATTTAAATTTAACAAAATATGTTAAATTTCAACAAAAAATTTGCAAAATTAAAAAAAAATAAAATTAAAATATATACCAAGAAATAATTGCATACATTACGCAACAAAGAAATCAATTTTAGAGAAGATTGGCAAATTAAAAAAAAATAAATTTTAACAAAAAGGTAAATTTTTTACAAAGAACTTACGAAATTTGAACAAAAAATACATTTGGAAGGATATTTTTTTGGAGATTTTAACAATAAAATTTAAAATAAAAAATATTTTTTAGCAAAAAAATAATGAAATTTAACAAAAAATATGAAATTTTACCCAAAAAATAACATTACGAAATTTTAACAAAAAATACATTTGGAAAAATATTTTTTTTGAAGATTTTAACCATAAAATTTAAAATAAAAAATATATTTTAGTAAAAAAATAATGAAATTTTAACAAAAATATGAAATATACATTTGGAAAAATATTTTTTTTTTGAAGATTTTAACCATAAAATTTAAAATAAAAAAATATATTTTAGTAAAAAAATAATGAAATTTTAACAAAAATATGAAATATACATTTGGAAAAATATTTTTTTGGTCATTTTAACAATAAAATTTAAAATAAATAAAAAAAAGCAAAAAATAATGAAATTATAACAACAAATATGAAATTTTACCCAAAAAATAACATTACGAAATTTTAACAAAAAATACATTTGGAAAAATATTTTTTTTAGAAATTTTTACAATAAAATTTAAAATAAAAAAATATATATATAAAATAAAATATATATTTTATTTATTTGAAATTTTACTCAAAAAATAACTTTAACAAAAAACTGGCAAAATTAAAAAAAAAATATTAGAAATATACAAAAAATTATTTCACACATAACAAAAGAAATAAATTAAAAAAAAAACTGGCAAAATTAAAAAAAAAATAACAAAAAGGGAATTTTTTTTTAAATGCATTTATGAAATTTTATAAAAAAATTGGCTATTAAAAAATAAAATTAAAAAAATATATGAAATTTTAACAATAAAATTAAAAAATAACAAAAAATTGGCAAAAATTGAAACAATAAATTTTAACAAAAAATGCCAAATTTTTGTTAATATTAAGACCCGTTAAAAAATAAGAAAAATTAAAATAAAATTAAATAAAGCTCGAACAAAGAATTTATACAATTTTAACAAAAAATTGGCTATTAAAAAATAAAAATATAATTAAAAATATAACAAAAAAAAGTATGAAATTTTAACAATAAAATTATAAATTCGAAAAATGTAAAATTCAAAAAGAAAGTATTTAATTTAATGAAATTTTAACAAATAATAGTGAAATTTTAACAAAAATATGGTGAAATTTTAACAAAGTACTTTTTAGGGGGAACGTGCCGAAAGGAGCATCAACTCAAAATGCTGTAGCTAGAATAATGAAATTCGACGTTGCTCATATTGCGTAGACGAGTAAACTAAGACGATAATGTGGAATACACTCCCTGGTGGAATGTAATTAAGATTCGGCCAGGCCGAACTCAATGCTCTTTTTCTCGTTTTTTTTTTGTTAAAATTGCCAATCTGCTTAAAACTATTTTTCTTTGTTAAAATTTTAAATTTAATTCACAATTTTTTGTTAAAGCTTTCAATTCTTTGTAAAATTATTTAATTTTTTCTTAAAATTTTCATTTTTTGTTCAAAATTCACAATTTTTTGTTAAAATTTTCAGTTTTTTGCTAAAATTTTCAATTTTTTCTTAAAATCGCTTTTTAATTTTTAAATATTAAATAATTTAAATTTTAATTTTTTGGAATTTTTTTAATTTTGTCTTAAAGTTTTCATTTTTTGTTAAAATTTTTCATTTTTTTGTTAATTTTTTTTTTAATTTTTATTTTTTTTTTGTTAAAATTGCCAATCTGCTTAAAACTATTTTTCTTTGTTAAAATTTTAAATTTAATTCTAAAAATTCACAATTTTTTGTTCAAGCTTTCAGTTCTTTGTAAAATTATTTAATTTTTTCTTAAAATTTTCATTTTTTGTTCAAAATTCACAATTTTTTGTTAAAATTTTCAGTTTTTTGCTAAAATTTTCAATTTTTTCTTGAAATCGTTTTTTTAATTTTTAAATATTAAATAATTTAAATTTTAATTTTTTGGAAATTTTTAATTTTTTTTGTTAAAATTTTTCATTTTTTTGTTAAAATTATTTTCTTAATTTTTAAATTTTTTCAATATTATATAATTTAAATTTTAATTTTTTGCAAAATTTTTAATTTTTTCTTAAAATTTTCATTTTTTTGTTTAATTATTTAATTTTTTTGTTAAAATTATTTTTTTAATTTGCTAATATTGAAACTTTTTTTAATTTTGGCTATTTTTTCTTAAAATTTCATACATTTTTTAATTTAATTTTATATTCATTTTTTTAAATTTTGAACGTTTTTGTTAAAATTTCTCATCTGCACTTTGTTTCCGAATTTTAGGCATTTTAATAATAAATCAAGATATTCGTTAGAGGATCAAACTACACTTTATATGATAATAATATAATAGGAAAAGTAATTTAAGATCGAAATCAATACCCCGAGCTTAAATAATCATTTAGTCACGTCAGTTTTTTTTTTTAATTCTAAATTTCTTGTCAATATTTTATAATATTTTTTTGGTAAATTTTAAAATTTGCCTACAATTTGGCTCTCTCTTTTCTACTATCCTCAGCTGCTTCTCTAACCAAACCTTTCAAAAACTTCGGCATGGATCCTCAGATGAGATCAACGTTCGCTTAGCTTATGGTTCAATATTTGTAACTTTGGATATTGTCGATGTTGAACTTATGCAAAGTGTGCATATTATATAGGACTTTTGGTTGGGAACATCATCGGGGAAACTTAATTCTTTCTTCTGACCTGTATAGCCCTTTAAACCATTGAAGTATCCTCCTTAAGTTATGAATGTGGCCAAATGTCCACTCTTTTCCCGCGCTTTTTTCCTTGAAGAGTTCTCTCTCCAACTCCTACCAAAACCTATTAGCATATCCAAGCATTTTATTTCATAACTTGGCAAATTTAGCCCGAGCACCTGTTGCTTGAACAAAGCACAAAAGGCTTAAAGTCCAACTTAATTTCCTCAGAAAACAAATGGCCCTACCCAAAAAAACCATAAAGTCCAGCTTAGAAAAAAAGCAAAGCAAACACAATAGAACCAATATTTCAGACTTCAATAAAATGAAATCATGTCTTTTTTGTTCATTGCTTCTCCACTGTTCTGTTTCAGTGTTTCACTGTTTTCGTTTCTTTTCTTTACAAAGCCACAAGTCGTTCGTTTCGTTTTTTGCACAACCCGCCAAATCAAAGTCCGCCTTTTTCTATACGGGCGAAATAAAACCATATATACATTTCTTTAAGACACACTTTGCGCAAAAAACAGCCGGGCTGAAAACCAAGAACAACGAGCGAAGAAGAAGGGGAACAAGAAACAGCAACAGAAAAAAAACATACAAAAACATTACAATTCGTGCGAAAGTGAATGACCTCCATTAACCGCCATTATATGTTTGTCTGAATACGCTACGTCGGTTTGTCTGTATATTCGCATTTCGAATTCGCAAAAAAAACAGAAAAACAGGCGCACAATCATCCGTCAGAACTGCCGCAACAACAACTTAAGCTCACAACAACATTTGGTATTATTTAATTTTCGTTTATCGTTTTCGATCGCTTTCGTCTTCAAAATAAAGAAAAAAGTTGAATAGTTGAATTGAACTATACTACGCATGTTCAACGACTTTGAGTTCTGTTTTGAAATTTCAGAACCTGAACGGTCACTTTGGTGAGTACCTCTCTCGCAAGATATCGCAATCTGGGCTAATACTAGTTTTGACAATTTTTTTTTTGGAGATTGTAGTGCTTTGACACAGCCAATGTCACCGAGGAAATATATGTCACTCGAAGGAAAGCGGAGGCCATGCTACCGAAAACTGGTACCGAAAGTGTCAAAAATGATCAAAATTCAAATACCTTCGGCATATATCTGGCACAACGTTTAGATCACATAGAGTTTAAGATTGGGTCATTGCGCATTCCAAGGTTGTCCGGTGTCAAGACCCCCAACACAACACAACTCAACAGGAAACTACAAACGGAAGATATTTAGTTAAAGCTTAGAACAGACTGACATTTTCATCGAACCGCCGGCCACTCACTGCCTAGTAGGAAGTGTGCTACTGTGTCTAATGCTATCTTCCAAACCAAATTTTCGTGAGGTGAACCGTAAAGATTTGACCCATAATCGAAGGTTAAGAATAAGTCGAGAAGCTATAAGAAAGTATGTCAAAGCAAAATTTGTCTGCGACGTTGGATGATAGTCACATTGGCTTTAGTTGGAATTTTCGAGAGATTCACCGCTAGGGGTCGTCGATCAAGAATCTCAACCAGAAAAGCTATACTGGAGAGAGTTGGAGAGAAGCCATTAAACTGAATATCAATGGAAAGCTGTAGAAATGTTATACTTGCGGAGTTCTGTTTTTTTAAAGATTTTGGTATATTGTAGTTCGATTTGAGGAAGCTTACAATAATATAGAAGAAGTGAGAAGGCAACGTATTAGAAGAAGGCAGAGGATCGATCGATTTGGATATTCATGATCTTATCCTGGACGTGAGAACGTTCCATAGAGATACGCGACTTTCTTTCATCCATCCAAATCTCTATCTTTCTTCCGTTAAAGCAGTACTGCCTTTATAGGGAACATCACCTGAGTGTTGGTTCAGTGAAAAACAAAAGACAGCGAGCTGGGTTGATGAAGTTACTAGAGAATATCTTCGACCGAAGATCACCAGGAGGATCTTCTACATGAATGAGGTTTTATATTGGATTTCTAGCGATCTCGACAGAGTATATGTTATGGGTTAGATTACCACCGGAGACTCTGGTCTTTTGGTGCGAAAACTAACTTTAATGATTTTTGTCACCCGACTCAATACCTAATCTTCCCATTGGAAGATTCTGGTACATTATAGTTCCATTTGAGGAAGCCTCCCATACACTAGGAGGCAATTTATTAGAAGGTTCAATCGGTTGATTCACAAAGTAGTCTTTGCGCTATCAACTATGGATATTCCCAACTTGTGATGGCAGCAATATTCTTGATATGCGAGAACGATTAGGAACTCTCACCCAATTACAGAATGAATTCCTTCTTCGCCTACGCTATAGACTTTCGGCAGAAATCTTTCTCAAAACACTTCTCCCTCTTTCATCCATCCAACTCCCCTTTTTCCTTCCGCAATAGCAATTGCACTTCATTTATAGGCAACATCTCCTGAGTGTTGGTTCATTCAAAAAATGAGAGCAAGGTGGGTTGACGAGATTATCTACTGGAGATTATCTACTGGAGATTATCTACTATCGAAGATCACAAGGAGTATCCTGTAGAAGAATGAGCTTATATATTGGATTTCTAGAGCGCCCCGGTACTCGAGTTGGTAGCGATCCCGGCAGAGTATATGTTATGGGTTAGATTACCACCGGAGACTCTGGTCTCTTGGTGGGAAAACTAACTTTAATGATCTTTGTAACACGACTCAATCCCTAAACTTCCTATTGAAAGATTTCAGTACATTATAATTCCATTTGAGGAAGCCTTTCATATTCTAAGAGGCAATTTATTAGAAGGATCAATCTGGTAGATTCAGAACGTAGCCTTTACGCTATCAACTATGGAGATTCCCATCTTGTCTCTTTAATGACAGAGATATTCTTGATATGTGAGAACGCCAAATTCTTATCGATTGGATAGGCGGCCGCATTACAGAATGAATTCCTTCTTCGCTTGCACTATAGACTTTCGGCAGAAATCTTTCTCAAAACAGATGTCAACAAACACTTCTCCCTCTTTCATCCATCCAACTCTCTTTCTTCCTTCCGCCAAAACAATGCTCTGCATTTATAGGGAACATTCCCTGAGTATTGGTTCAGCGAGAAAAAAAGAGAGACAAGAGCGAGCTGGCTTGATGAAGTTACTGGAGAATATCTTCGACCGAATCTTGTTGAAAACTGAGGTTATATATGGGATTTCTAGGGCTCGACAGAATATATGTTATGGTTTAAATTGCCACCAGAGGCTCTGGTCTGTTGCTGCCAAAACTATCAATAATGGTCTTTGTCTCCCGGCTTAATCCATATAAGATAAGATAAATAAATATTGTATTTAAATTCAGTAGATATTATTTAAATTTAGTAGAAGTAGATATTAATTCTTAGAGTGCTTCTGTCGTCGTCTCCATCAGAGTTTCTCTTCCTTCGAACTATTTGACGTACCAGTGCTATTGTCTTTAAAAGAACATTCTGAGACCCTTATGTATCACACAAAGTTTCTTGACTGACGATTTTGCCAGGCCTTCAGTCATGCGAAGATCATCAGGATGACTGTGTAGAATAATGTTCTTTCGAGCTCATCTTAAGGTTATATATTGGATTTAATAAATGTATGTGGGCAAGTAGATATTAATCCTTAGAGTGCTTCTGCTGTCCTCTCCATCTTTCCATAACTTCCTTCGAGTTCCTTTACAAACCGGTGCTGTTGCCGTTAAAAGAACAATTTGTGATCCCTTTGGATCACAAAGTTTCTGGGCTGACGATTTTGACATGTTAGCCTACCACACCATTGCAAGATTTCGATACAATAAGTTCGATTTGAGGAAGCCTCGCCTAATCAAGAATAACTGATGAAGGCAAATGATCAAAAAGTTTGCGGGAGTGAAAATTAGAACCTATCAACATGGATGGTCGACCTTCAGGGCATGAGTAGCTATTGACATTCTCGGCTACTATCTATCACATAAACATCATCTTCTTTCGAATACTTATATATAAATATAAACTTATAAACATCATCTTCTTTCGTATACTTTTACGCCAAATGCTACCCAGAATCCAGGCATACATCCAACGAATCCCCCAAGACTGAGCACTACAAGAACCACAATCCAGTCACGTCTGGCGGAAGTAAGGTCAAAATGGTGCCTTGAGGCACTTATTTACAATTGCGTGAAGTTGAGCGTAAACTAAGTGTATGCTAAGATGAGTCATTAAGTGCCGCCAGAATTGTCAATTTCCAGTAGAAGGGAAATCTGATCCATAAACCTCGAACTCCATCAAAAGTCAGTTATTGTGAAAGAGACTGCTTTGTATTGCCAATCTCCTTCACTAGAGCGTCGAGTAGTGCCTTAAGGCACCGCCAATTCCCCGGCAATGTTTGTCGATCCAGGTATTTCGATAAGGGTGGGAAGGTCAATGATCCAGCGCGCAGATTACATACTGTAATGGATGAACAAAAAGAAAATCAATGTGGATTGTTGAGTGGCATCTCCTGAAAATATCAATAAATCAGCGATCGAAGACCACTGTCAGGACGTTATAGAGTAATCTTCGTTATTATTCTTTGTCTCTGACGATCTTGAGAAGATCTAGAAGTAATGAACAAATGTGACAGAAGAAAAATTTTCGCGAGAAGGCCAAAGATCTAGAACTCAGTCAGTACTCAGTCATCATCGAAGATCACAGAGAGGACTTTCTAGAGTAATCTTAGTTATCATGCATTGTCTCCATTGAGCTAGTGTATTTCAAGAAATTAATGATCGAATGTGACAGGGAAGAATATTGCGGCAGAAAAATTTTCGCTATAAGTGTAAGAAGTCAAAGGATCTATCATGATTCTGAAATCAGTCTTTACGTACTCTACAATCGATCTTTCCTTTGATGGCATCTACAGAATGAATCAAGGCATATAAAGGAAAATCAACTAGGGTTGTCGAGAGAATATCTAGAAATGAGGGATCGAAAATTACGGTGAAGACTTTAAAGAGTAATCTTTGCTATTATTCTAGGTCTACGACTAATATCTAGAGGCCAATGATCGAAGGTGACAGGGAAGAATATCGCTGCAGAGAAATGCTAGCTATAAGTGTCAGAAGGCCAAGGATCTTGCATCAGTTAGAACTCTGTCTCGCTACTATAGTGCTCTCCTTCGATGATATATAAACTATGAACCGAGGAGGTCCGATGGCATAGTAAAAGAAAATCAAGTATGGATGTCGAAAGAATATCAAGAAATCAGCGATTAAAGATGAACTATATGTCTTTATAGAGTAATCTTCGTTATTATTCTAGGTCTACGACTAGCCAGTGAATATCTAGAAGCCAATGATGGAAGGTGACAGGGAAGAATATCGCTGCGGAGAAATGTTCTCTATTAAACTAAAATCAATAAGTGTCAGAAGGGCAAGGATGCTTTCGAGCTTTCCTTTAATGACATACAAAAGAAGAACCATGGTGAGTTGAGGGCATAGAGGAAGAACATCAAGTAGGTTTGTCGAGAGAATATCAAGAAATCAGCGATCGTAGATCACCGGGAGGATTTTGTAGAGTAATTAATATACTTTGTCTCATTCGACGAGTTAGTGACCATGATCGAAGATGACTGTGAAGAATATCTCGGAAAAGAAATGTTCGCTATTAAACTAAAAGCAATAAGTGTCCGAAAGGCAAGGATGTATCAGTTTTTAAGTACTCTGCTTTCGAACTTTCCCTTAATGACATACAAAAGCAGAACCATGGTGAGTTGAGGACATAGAGGAAGAAAGTCAACGTCCGAGAGTTTTACATGATTCTCGCCGTGAGGCTTCAACCATGGTGCGCCAGCGCACAGGGGCACGTTACCATGCGACGGCCAGCGCCCGAGCAGAATTACTCCGTTGTCTCCTTAGAGAGTGGTAGCCCTCCACGGGAGCACCTAAGGTCTATCCCATCAGTACCAATTCGAAGCTTGTGCTATATGGGCATAACTTCCCCCTTGTTTAGGAGTTGAGGCCTATCTTAATACCTCCGCTGATCTTTGGGTCACAGCACCCGGTTGATAATGCAACACTACATGGAGCAAGCGCTCTAACCGCGATTTGGGAAGAAAGGAAGAAAATCATGTAGGGTTGTCGAGAGAATATCAAGAAAGAAGCGATCGAAGATCGCATAGAGGTCTATGTAGTGTAATGTTCGCTATTGGTTCTGCCAAGCTGGTGAATGTCTAGAAAAACTGCCATCAAAGATGACAAGGAAGAATGGAGCTGCAGGAAAATGATCCCAAATCCAAATGCTCGCCTATTTAACTGAGATTTTTCTCCTCTTCTTATCCATTGGAATGCAATAGGATCCGATGGAAATCTTCGATTGCTATCGTTATATTTTTGGCCACCCTGATGACGTTTTTGGCTCACGCATGTAATTTGCAACTTTCGCAAGAGCTTGGTGTAATGTAATATTATCTGATTTGTTTATAAAAATATAACTTTCACACACACACACCGGCAGAGTTCAATATATCGTTCATGAGTAAGGCATTGCGAAATAGTGAAACGTAAATGGATGTTGCCAAGTGAAGGTGCCACCACGAACATCGCCTCAGCCACTCCAACGCTTTTTCGCCCGTTTTATTGGATGGGTTGTTTGCTTTTTTTCTCTTTCTTTTGCTAGCGGAGGTGATTGCACTCTGAATGCAAGGAGCAGCAAACCAATGGCAAAGGCAAAGGCAGTGACAGAGACATTCACCGTGAGTGAGTGAGGGAATGAGTTACCGCAGCGATAATACAAACCCACATTATCCACAACTGCGACACCAACTTACTGGCTCAGGCACAGTTTGCAGTTTGCTCTGTTGCCGAGGTCCAACGTTCCGTACTACTGCCTATTGACAAACTGTGCGAGTGTAACTGCGTTGAAATCGTAAAAAGCCAAAGGTAGTCAAACCACAACAAAAGACCTCTTAAACTATAGAAAATATTGCAACAACAGCTACGGCAAAATCCTACAAACAAATCACACTGACTGCCTGCATGCCTGCCACCAACCAACCATTGGACTCCTTACCAGGCCTCTTGACGCTAACCATCATCATCATCATCGCCGTCAACGTCGTCGTAGTAGTAGTAGTCGTAGTAGTAACTTAACTTACCACCAAAGTCACTGATCGTTTGAATGAAAGTTGACTGACTTATACTCGCACATACAAATGGCAAATGGTTGGTTGGATAGATGGTTGGTGTGTGGTATGGTAATGCCTGGCCTGGCCCAGCCTGGTATGGCATGGCATGGAATGGTATGGTTTGTTCACCATGACTTGTTAATATCCAAACTTACTACATTGCTGCTTGGAAAGAGTTGTGGCAGATGATGATGACGTTCGGGGTTATTATACCCCAGTAACTGCACAAACAAACACAGACGGACACCACTGACTGTGTGACTGCAACTGGTGTGGTTGTGCGCTCGCTGGTGCTCTGTCGTGGTCTTTGAGGATTTTGACCTTCCTAACTAAAGTGAAAATGTGCAACTGGTGTTAAAAGTGTAGGCTTCAAAGCCGTCCGAGCAATTGTTTTGGTTGTGTTTGGTTATTTTTTTCATTGCTTTGTTGTCCTATGATCACCCAAAAGGTTTTTGCTCTCTTTGCCAGTGCCGGGAGGGGGCATATATTTGCCGCCGCCGCCGCGTTACAGTGGTTGTGGGTTTCTTAGTTTGTCAATAAATTGCATTCGACAAGGGCATAGGCAGAAGTTCGTCATGAATGATTGTTAAATAAAATTATGGTTATCTTACGATCCACATTAGTGATCGCCAAAAACAGACACGCGAGAGGCTCTCTCACACAGTGAGAGCATGTGTTGACTTGATGGAATTAGCCGAGTTCTCACACATTATTTCTCCTCCTCCTCTTGGATGAACGATAAACCATGAATTTTGTAACGCCTAGTGAGCTGAGAGCTATCTGTAGATTGCTGAACAAAAATGGGCATCTTAAGAAACACATGAGTTCGAGCCAGCGATAGCCAAAACCCAACTAGCGAGAGGCTCGCTCACAATCCCACATCGATTGATTGAAACTTTGTGTGAGCGAGAGTTGACGTGAGAGCGTGTGCTGGAGTTTATCGATGACTGTTTTGGACAATTGTTCAAACATTGCATCTCTCCCTCTAGGGTGAGCGATAAATCATCATCATCGCCTCATGAGCTGAGAGCTATAGGCAGATTGCAGGACAAAAAGTTTAGACCAGTGATCGGCAAAACCCAACTCGCGAGAGGCTTCTTTCTAATGGACATACACTCTCATCCATTGATTTAACCTTTGAGGGATCGTGTGTTGACGTGATGCCTTTCGCGTGTTGGAATTAGCCGAGGTTTAAGCATGGACTTCTCCTTCTCTCATCTTCGTTATATGGTATAGTTTAGGTTCTGAGGCGAGCAGCAGGGCGAGGGAGATACCAGTGGAAGGCCAAGGAACTGGCGAAGGAGATCTGCGATCGCAAAAAAAAAACCTCTAGGGTGAGCGATAAATCATCATCATCGCCTCATGAGCTGAGAGCTATAGCCAGATTGCAGGACAAAAATGGGCATCTTACGATCTCAATTAGTTTAGGCCAGTGATCGGCAAAACCCAACTCGCGAGAGGCTTCTTTCTAACTCTCATCCATTGATTTAACCTTTGAGGGATCGTGTGTTGACGTGATGCCTTTCGCGTGTTGGAATTAGCCGAGGTTTAAGCATGGACTTCACCTTCTCTCAACTTCGTTATATGATATAGTTTAGGTTCTGAGACGAGCAGCAGGGCGAGGGAGATACCAGTCGAAGGCCAAGGAACTGGTGAAGGAGATCTGCGATCGCAAAAACAAAAACAAGAAGGGAGAAGCTGTCTCGCATCAACATAAGCTCACATCGATAGATTTAGTGTTTATGTGAGCATATGTTGACGTGAGAACGTCTCTCAGGCGCTGGAATTGTCCGAACCGAGGCTTAGGTTCGCACATTGTTTCTCCCCCTCCAGGTTAACACAACCTCGTTGTATGAACTCGGTTAGGTTATACATAGGATATAAGATGCTAAGCAACTTATTTCCTAGAAGGCCCGACATAGCGGATGTTGCACGGACTACTTCGTCGCCTTTGCTTCTGAAGTAGTAATGTCGAGAGATATGGTCTATGATAGAGTGTCTGGTTTATGATAGAGTGTCTAGATATATATGGTAGAACAAAGTGATACAGAGGCTAGAGATGCGTCTTTTATCCTAGAAGGTCCGACATAGCGGATGTTGCACTGACTACTTCGTCGTTTTGTAGCTCCTGAAGTGGCTAGAGATGCGTCTTTTATCCTAGAAGGTCCGACATAGCGAATGTTGCACGGACTACTTCGTCGTTTTGTAGCTCCTGAAGTGGCTAGAGATGCGTCTTTTATCCTAGAAGGTCCGACATAGCGGATGTTGCACTGACTACTTCGTCGTTTTGTAGCTCCTGAAGTGGTTATGACGAGAGGTACCTATACAATTCACCATCTGCCTTAGTAGGTAGATAGATCTAGTAGATAGATTGTCAGATATGACTCCTTCGAGCGTGCTGAGTTTCCTCTTGACAATTTCTAGTAGTTTTTTCATTCTTGTGGGGATTCTGTTTGCCCATAAGATACGAGTCAAGAATCTTTGGAATGACACAAGGGCTACCCCTTTCTTATTCCGGGACAAGGACAACGAAATCTATTATTATTGACTCCTTTGATCGAGCTGAGTTTCCTCTGGAAAATTCCTAGTATTTTTTCTTTCTTGTAGGTTCTTCAATAATCTTTGAAGAGAAGCGTTACTAAGAAAGGGTAAACAAGGTCACTAGGTTTGTTGGATCTTTAAGTGCGACCCATAAAAAGCAGAAGGAATCTGAACTCGGCAATAGATTTTTCCCACAATTCGTTCGAGTTTTCATCCCATACATAATCATGAGCATCTTTGAAGCAAATGGAAGTAACCAGCCATTGAAGTAAGATCCAAAAAACTCTTCACACAATCTTTAAAGAGCTACTTACAAAGAGGAGAAACGAAATCATTAACAGATGGATCAGAGGATTGATTTTTTCCTCAGCCTTGCTCTTCAATGAAGTTTCACTACATCAAGGTTCTTTCCATCATGCTCTCTTAATCAATCCGTTGAAACTTAACAAAAAAACTATTTATATATCAATAGAAATAATTTTGGTAGACAGCCCAACATTAAGAACTGCAAAAATTCCGGCTAGCTCACAGCAAGTTGGGTTCGAAATCCTTAAAGAAATACCGAGTTGAAGAGGGCAACCGAAAACTTTAAGGATGGATCAACTGTCGACGAAACTTATGAACAATATGTGACAATAACAGAGGAAATTTGTGATATCCAAGGGTAGTAACCCCAACAATCTTTTCTAGTAGCAAAAATCTTGATAGTAAGTCCAACATTAAGACCTACAAACTTTCCAGCTAGCTCATATCACTTTGGGTCCGCAATCCTTAAAGACATACCGAAATCTCCAAGGATGGATCAGACGAAAGATAACTATCGAAGCAAAGGAGGAGCAACGTGTGATAAGGCCAACAGCAGGCAAGATTCCAATAAATCGAGATCTTCAACATCAACAACATCTAGCAATCAACGATAATAAAATCAGTATATCATAATAGATCCAACAATGTAATACAATCTCTAGGTATTGAAGGATGAGATTATTTTATACGATAGCAGATATCTTTATAGTTTTATGAAAGCGCACTCCGTATATTTCCCAAAGCAAAGCATCATCATCTCCTGAGTGTTAGTTCAGTAAAAAGGAGAAAGAAGAGAAGTGTTCTGATGAAGTTACTGGAGAATATCTACGATAGAAGATCACCAGGAGGACTCTGTAGAATAATGATCGAGATCATTGTCTCGGTCAAGATCATCTCAAGATCAACCCTACGAAGTACGAATCCTATCCCGCATAAACTTCGAACTCAACTATCAAGTAGTGAGAAAGACTGCGAGAAGTACCCCGATTCAGATTCATTTTTTCTCCGACCAATCAAACTAAACTTCCTTGCAACCCCTCGCCATATTTTCTTTCATTGCTAAACATTTTCTTCTTCGCCGGCAGACATTTCTCTCTAAAAACACACTATTGTAACAAAATGTTGGCTGAACAAAATGTTCGTTTGGTTCGGTTTCTTGGCCGCGTACCACCGCAAACATTTGCAGAAGAAGTAAACGAGTGTTTAGTTAGTTGTTGGAGTCGACAAAATAAAAAGTGACTGTGAAATTGCTGGAAAATACTCGAGTTCAGTTGTTAATTTAAAAGTCACAATGACTTTGATAGCATTGTCTAAACACACACACAAACACACAGAAAACGAGAAAGTTTTGGCATTTCGAGCAAAACAAAAAAATGCAACAAAAGTCACCCCCCAATGTGCAATGTGTTGCAGAAATATACCACCAAAAAGTTTATTCACATTTAATTTGAGATTAAACGAAATAAATTAAATCTATGGCGTTGGAAAAGAAAGTTAGTTGACTGCTTTGGAGGGGGGGGGGGCCTGCTTGAAATGCTATGGAAAGCTAAATTTTAATATTTACAAGGACTCAATGTATGAATTGCTCTCTGCAAACCTCTTCAAACTTTGAAGAGTTTGAGCGAATGAAAGCCATGGGAAAGCCAATGTTTATCAAAAGCTAGTGAAATCCTTGCTTACAAGTCACTTCAAACCTCCTGGGGTTGCATCAAACTACAAGCAGTTTGAAAGGGGTCGATGACAAGGACAAGCTAACTTAATTGGTAGTTCTTCAACGTGCCAAGGAAGGGGACAAGATTTAAATATTGGACATTTCGGGGACTTTCTACCTCCTGGGGTTGCATCAAACTTCAAGCAGTTTGAAAGGGGGGATGTATGAACAAGCTAACTTAATTGGTAGTTCAGCAACGTGTTGAGGCACTGGATAACCTCTTCAAACTTTGAAGAGTTTGAGCTAAGGAAAGCCATGGGATGCAATGTTTATCAAAAGCTAGTGAAATCCTTGCTTACAAGTCACTTCAAACCACCTGGGGTTGCATCAAACTTCAAGCAGTTTGAAAGGGGTCGATGTATGGACAAGCTAACTTAATTGGTAGTTCTTCAACGTGACGAGGAAGGGGATAAGATTTAAATATTGGACATTTCGGGGACTTTCTACCTCCTGCGGTTGCATCAAACTTCAAGCAGTTTGAAAGGGAGGATGTATGGACAAGCTAACTTAATTGGTAGTTCTTCAACGTGTTGAGGCACTGGATAACCTCTTCAAACTATGAAGAGTTTGAGCGAAGGAAAGCCAATGTTTATCAAAATCTAGTGAAATCCTTGCTTACAAGTCACTTCAAACCTCCTGGGGTTGTATCAAACTTCAATCAGTTTGAAAGGGGTCGATGTATGGACAAGCTAACTTAATTGGTAGTTCTTCAACGTGCTGAAGAAGGGGATACGATTTAAATATTGGACATTTCGGGGACTTTCTACCTCCTGGGGTTGCATCAAAGCAGTTTGAAAGGGAGGATGTATGGACAAGCTAACTTAATTGGTAGTTCTTCAAAGTGCTGAGGCACTGGGTAAGATGTAAATATTGGATATTTCGGGGGCTTGCTTGCTAAAAATAATATTTGACGAGCAGATTTCCTCTTCAAACCTCTTGGTGTTGCATCAAACTTCAAGCAGTATGAAAAAGGGGGTGTGTGGACATGCTATCTTAATTGTGAGTTCTTCAACGTGCTGAGGCAGGTGTTAAGATTTAAATATTGGATAATTCTGCGACTTTATAATGTGTATGATTGCGAAGAAGAATATTTGGCGAGCTGATTTCCTCTTCAAACCTCTTGGTGCTGTATCAAACTTCAAGCAGTTTGAAAAGGGGGATGTGTGGACATGCTATCTTAATTGTGAATTCTTCGACGTGCTGAGGCACTGGATAAGATTTAAATATTGGACATTTCGGGGGCTTGCTTGCTAAGAAGAATATTTGGCGAGCTGATTTCCTCTTCAAACCTCCTGGGGTTGCATCAAACTTCAAGCAGTTTGAAAGGGGGGATGTATGAACAAGCTAACTTAATTGGTAGTTCTTCAACGTGTTGAGGCACTGGATAAGATTTAAATATTGGATATTTCGGGGGCTTGCTTGCTAAGAAGAATATTTGGCGAGCTGATTTCCTCTTCAAACCTCTTGGTGTTGCATCAAGTTTGAAAGGTGGCGATGTATGGACAAGTTATCTTAATTATTATTTCTTCAACGTGCTGAGGCACTAGATAAGGATGCATTATTAGCCATTTCGGGGACTTTCCAATGTGTAGAATATTTGGCGAGCTGATTTCCTCTTCAAACCTCCAGGGGTTGCATCAAACTACAAGAAGTTTGACGGGAGGGAGTTCGACATCAATTAACTCTTCTCTAGCCTACATTAGCAGAAGAGTTTAGACATATTTTGCTTGAAGTTTGATACAACCACAAAAGGTTTGATACAACCAAAATAAGTTTGAAGGTACTTGGAAGTGGTTGAATATAAATATTGGACATATCGGGGGCTTTCTTGCTAAGAAGAATATTTGGCGAGCTGATTTCCTCTTCAAACCTCCAGGGGTTTCATCAAACTTCAAGAAGTTTGACAGGAGGGAGTTTGACATCAGTTAACTCTTGTCTAGCCTACATTAGCAGAAGAGTTTAGACATATTTTGCTTGAAGTTTGATACAACCACAAAAGGTTTGATACAACCAAAATAAGTTTGAAGGTACTTGTAAGTGGTTGAATATAGAGACATGACCACACAGACGCCTACTTTAATCATCTCTCGCAGAATTGAGTTCCACACTAAACACTTCCTCGAGTCCAATAGGGCAGAGAGCCATGGACTATCATCGATATAAAGTCTGACGACCATACAAAAAAAAAACAGACGCTTCTCTGACCCAGAAGTTCAGCTTCAAATATTTCCACCATATTGAAGTCAATGTACAATTACAAGTTCAGACCTTTGTGTAATATAAACCGGGTCTAAAGTGCTGTTGTTTACAAATTCATGGCCAACAATGCTCCGTCGCCGCCACTCCACTTGGTGTTTAATTAACAGAATGCGGTTTATTTGGGTTATGGCATTTCATTCTTTGTAATCATTACAAAGTCTGGCCATCAACGTTTTTGTAATTTAAAGCTTTTATGTTTATGTAAACCCCCCGCCCACCTCTCTTCAGACAACGTTTTTTTAGGGAATTCTATACAAAAATATAATTTATTGTTGTTATTTTCATTTTCCTTTTCTACTCATATTTGTTTACCACTTTTTTTTTTGGGAGGTAAACTTGGTTTCAATTTATTATTCATTACTTGGCGAATGTTTATTAGTTGTTGTTGTTTTTGTTTTTTTTTTTCTCGGTTTTTGGCGGGGGCAAAAAACCTCAATGATGTCATAACAATTTCATTAAAGCTGTCAACACCGACAACAAACGGCGGCGTCAGAACGTAGTGGTGGTATCATTTGTGGTGGTTTCTAAGAAAAGAAAATCCAAAAAAAAAACAGCGACTTCATCTTCGAGCAGTTTCTAAAGAAGCTCAAAAAACAAAGATGAAGGAAATCCCCAACGAACACATAATTTTAATTTTTTCACAATGTAAACACTTAAAGGAAAAATATATTTTGCTAATTTAAAATGTTCTTAGAATAGAGGATATTAAAGTGAATTGACATTGTGTTTTATTTAAGAACTCGTTACAAGTCCTAAACTCACTTCTGTGGAGTTCCAGCCACTTTAGGTTTAAAAAGTCTAGTATCATGAGGATTATCAAAAAAGACAAAAAAAATATAAAACAGACTTTTGGAAACTAACTAATCTAAACCTCTTTTGGAACATTACTTTAAACCCTCAAATCGAATGGTTATCAAATTTTATAAGTATAAGCTCTCTTAACTCAATTCTGTTATTTCATATATTTGTTGTATGGTTGGTTGTATCAAACATACTGTAGTTTGAATGACAGGAATGAAAGGAAAGGAGACAAAACACTAAAACACTTAACCAGCAGACCCTTGGAACTTAATTTCTGTTTTTTATTTTATAGCAGAGCTCACATCAACCAATTCTATTATTTCACATAATTATAGATAACAATTTCTTTCAATCTCCCGAGGTTGTATCAAACTTAAAGTAGTTTGAAAGAAATGATGTGCTGAGGATACAAGAATTTGGATCAGATATTAATAAATCTTTGCATTCAAGCAGAATCGCAGGTGGATGTATCAAACTCTCAGTAATTTGAGAGAACACGCAAAAGCCACCGAAAAACCTCTAAGTTTTAAGTTTATTCCTTTAGATCAAACTTAATGTGGTTGCATCGAACTTAAAGTAGTTTGAAGGCGGCAATGAAATTGAGAACTGACTCAGCAACGTTTGATTTGATAGTCAAAGTTCAAACTCAAGAGGTTTTCAATAAATTGAACAAAAATGAATTGCAATTCATTTCAATCATAGAATCGAGGATAAAAGTATTTGGCTCAGATATTCTTGAATCATTGCATTTTCACAATTTGTCACAAACAATCGCAGGTGGATATCTCAAATCCTACGTAATTTGGGAGAACCCTCAAAATCCACCCAAGAACCCCTAAATTCCTTAGTATTCCTTTAGATCAAACATAATGTGGTTGCATCGAACTTAAAGTAGTTTGAGGCCGGGAATAACATTGAAAATTGATCCAGCTATGTTGGGGGAGAATACATTTTTAAAAATTTGGATTTATATTCGGATTCGAGTTCCGCTTACATTCCTAGTATTATTAGTTTATATCAAACTTAGTAGTTTGATTTGTTGGAATTTGGAGGAGAGTGACTATTGTTCGAAAATAAAAGGTAAATATTTAATAAATATTTAATAGAAAATCCTTGAAAAGCTTGGAGATAGCATTCCCTGAAACGATATATTTTATGGTTACATCAAACTTCAAGTACTTTGATATGTTTGACTGGAGGAGAGGGAATATTGTTCAGAAATTACCAGTTATAAAGGGTGTTTTTTATTGGGGTATAGAACTTTAAGTTGGCATCACTTTTTTAACTGGCGGCCATTTTGTCAGCTGTCAAGTGATTAATATTTAGTTTGGTTTGCCATTTCATCATGAACAGGTTGACAAAAGAACAACGCTTGCAAATCGTGCAAATTTATTTCGAAAGTAATGGTTCAGTTTGCGAAGTTCACCAGTTTATGGTCGACATAATCGTCCATCAGAGCAATTAATTCGGTTAACCATGGATCGTTTTCGCACTACGTTTACTCTATGTGATAATACGCATCCGCAGAGACGTCGAACAGTGCGCACCGAAGAAACAATTGCCGCTGTAGAGCAAAGTGTTGAAGAGAACCCGAATGAATCGATTCGCCACCGTGCACAGCAATTGGAGCTGCACAGCAATTGGAGAAAGTGGTTGAAAATTGGACCTGTAGAATTGGCTATATTCGAGCCAGCCGTGGCGGCCACATGCCCGAAATCATATTTAAACATTAATGGCATAAAATTATCCTTCCAATAAAGCCAAATTGATGGACATTAAAACGATTTTCTTGTGTTTTATTTCAATTCGAAGTTCTATACCTCAATAAAAAACACCCTATATGAGAAATCTTGAATATATATGTTCCCATCATTCTCTAAGGAGCATAGGGCCTCAACAAATGTTCTCCAATTAGATCTATCAGTTGCGATTCTTTTAATTTTCATCCAGCTTTTTTCCATCTTGCCTACTTCCATAACATAACTGTTAGAGATTGTGTTTGTCCAGAAAATTTTTAGGATTCTCCGCAATCATCCGTTGACGAAGACCTGTGCTTCATTAATATCTCGTGTTGCTGCGTTCCCGGTTTCACATCCGTATAGAAAGACAGACTTGACATTCGAATTAAATATTTTGACTTTAATAAATCTTGAATGAATAATGTTTAACATTGGCGCAACACTTGAACACTGGAGTCAACATCTAGTCGGATAGTCAGATCCATGGACTAAAATGCAAGACTACCGCTAATCTATTCAAGCAGTTCGGTAGTTCAAGGCATAGGGACATCCCAGGGAACTGTAAAGCTGACTGAGATTGCCGGAGTAGTAACGACCCTACAAGATCCACGCGAACTTGCTTGTATAGGTACAGCCCTGTCGACAGATGCTAGCGAACAGCAGGTGGGCGAAACTAGGCACGGGCAGAATCGCGAAGATGGTCTGACCCAAGTATGATATGAAGAGGGCATAGCGACATCCCAGGGAACTGAAAAGCTGACGAGATTGCCAGAGTAGTAACGACCCTACAAGATCCACGCGAACTTGCTTGTCGACAGATGCTAGCGAACAGCAGGTGGGCGAAACTAGGCACGGCCAGAATCGCGAAGATGGTCTGACCAAAGTATGATATGAAGAGGTCGAGCTGCTTTCTTTCAAGATTTCAATTGTCTATGTTGATTTCAATATTGATGGGACATAATAGATACACATGTCCACAGGTAGGGCATCGAGTCAAACAACTTTTGTAGGAGCTGTGGGGACTAGGAGGAGATTGAGAGTGCTGAACACCTCCTCTCTATGTCCAGCTATGGCTAATAGACGTTTTGTGACACTGGGTTCTGCTTTCTTTGAAAGCTTGGCCAGTATAGACTTCGGCATGATAAGGTATTTCTTGAGTCGCAGAGGTTGCTTCCGACGAGGGTTGCAATAGCCCTTGGTATCACAATGGACCTCTTCTGGTCTAAGTGAGTCAGACTGACTGACGTTATGACAGCCACCACAACCTAACCTAAACTAAGCTACGCGACAAAGCTGCAAAAAATACTTAATATCAAGTAATGGAAAAGGTTTGAGCTTATATATATTGACACGATCTACTCATTAAACCTGATTTGGTTGCTTCAAACAACAAGTAGTTTGATGGGCAACTCAAGTTGTAACAAATTCTTAATAGTTGGTCATGTCAAAGTTCTCATTTCACGTGGATTATGGGAATAGCCATTGAGATCAATGCTAGAGAACCTCAATCTGGGAGTTCCATTATAATTTATATTCCCTGGCCTATCTACTCATCAAACCTAATTTGGTTACTTCAAACAACAAGTAGTTTGATGGGCAACTCAAGCTGCAACAAATTCTTAATAGCACGTCATGTGAAAGTTCTCATATCACGTGGATTATGGGAATAGACATTGAGATCAATGCTAGAGTACCTCAATTTTGGAGTTCCATTATAATTTGGCCACTTTGCATCACATGCAACTACTCCAGGTTGCATCAAACTTGACATGTTTGAAACGAATCATCTTCAAACCTCATATAAAAGCATCATTCGATTCCCTTTTTCACATTTGTCCTAGATTGTCAGATTAGTCTTGGCGGCTATCTTTGAAATTTTGAGGAGTTTTTATTAGAGGTTTTATCCTATCAACCTATTCACTAACTATAGTGGCCTTCAATCTTGTATATAGAAGGTTTTAGGTTTGATTCCTGGTGAGACCTATGATGGAGAATGTCAAACCTGGTATTCTGTATGATTTGGTAACACCGCATTACTTGCAACTACTCCAGGTTGCGTCAAACTTTACATGTTTGAAACAAATCATCTTCAAATCTTCTTTTCAGATTAGTCTTGGAACCTTAAGGAGTTTTTATTAGAGAAATTATGGAAAAGATTTGATTTTATATTCCCTGGCCTATCTACTCATCGAACCTGATTTGGTTACTTCAAACAACAAGTAGTTTGATGGGCAACTCAAGTTGCAACAAATTCTTAATAGCAGGTCATGTGAAAGTTCTCATATCACGTGTATTATGGGAATAGCTATTGAGATCAATGCTAGAGAACCTCAATCTTGGAGTTCCATTATAATTTGGCAACTTCGCATCACATGCAACTACTCCAGGTTGCATCAAACTTGACATGTTTGAAGCGAATCTCTTCAAAGCTCATTAGTTTCCCTTTTTCACATTTGTCCTAGATTTTCAGATTAGTCTTGGCGGATATCTTTGAAATTTTGAGGAATTTTTATTAGAGGTTTTACCTTTCAAACTATTCACCAACTCTAGTGGCCTTCAATCATGTACATAGGTACAGGTTTTAGGTTTGATTCCTGGTGAGACCTATGATGGAGACTGTCAAACCTGGTGTTCTGTATGATTTGCTAACACCGCATTACTTGCAACTACTCCAGGTTGCGTCAAACTTCACATGTTTGAAACGAATCTCTTCAAAGCTCATATAAAAGCATCATTAGTTTCCCTTTTTTACATTTGTCCTAGATTGTCAGATTAGTTTTGGCGGCTATCTTTGAATTTTGAGGTGTTTTTATTAGAGGTTTTATCCTTCAATCTTGTACATAGAAGGTTTTCGGTTTGATTCCTGGTGAGACCTATGATGGAGAATGTCAAACCTGGTGTTCGGTATGATTTGGTAACATCGCATTACTTGCAACTACTCCAGGTTGCATCAAACTTGACATGTTTGAAACGAATCATCTTCAAATCTTCTTTTCAGATTAGTCTTGGAACCTTAAGGAGTTTTTATTAGAGGTTTTACCCTGCAACCTATTCACTAACTCTAGTGGCCTTCAATTTTGTTCATAGATGGTTTTAGGTTTGATTCCTGGTGACATCAATAATAGAGAACGCCAATCTTAGTGTTTTATTATGATTTGGCGACTTCGCATCACATGCAACTGCTCCAGGTTGCATCAAACTTCACTTGTCTATGCATGCCTAGAGAAGATAATAAAAACAATTCTTCTGAATTCTGGTGGTTACTAGAATTTTGCAGGAATGTAAAGCCGGTCAGTTCGGATATATGGATCTACTAGTGTTTAGGGAATGTCAATATCCATAAAGAACCTATAGATCTCTAGTATTGTAGGTCATTCTATATTTTACTCGCTGCTGAATTTTGGCATTTACCTGCTTGTTTCGTTAAACACATCCTTCACATTAAAGTTGATGACCTCCGTAACCTGCCCGGCATGGAAATTCATCGGAATTCCCATAAGTCATTGGAAGCATGTTCTCACATGTTTTCTGTCACACAACACAACTGTTTTCCTCTGACTGACTGACTCTTAACAGCGATTGCGAGAGATCATTGCACTTTACGGCCATAATAATAAATAAATACCATGCTTGCAACTGAGAGAGGGAACAGAGAGAGAGAGAGCACACAGCGAGAGAGAAAGAGTACCTTTTAAATGTTGCGAAATGGAGAATGCGAGAGTAAACCTTTTATTTTTTGCACAAAGCCAAAATGATCATGAACTCTGGAACTCATGAAAAAAAGCAATGTTGCTGCAGGCAGCCATGACGTTTGGGTTGCATGTGTCTATGCAACATTTACTGCAACTGCAACTATTCCTACGACTACTACTACTACTCTGATTTGTTGTTAACAATGGCCATGATCATGCCACGGACAATGATGAAGATCATCATCATGATCATGACGATGTTGCTGATAATAGCTTTGCACGCCATGTTGCTGTAGTGCAAGTCATACTTGTAAGTAATTATCGTCGTTGCGGCTGTCGTTGTTGTTGTTGGGTATTGTTGTTAGCTCAACTGGTCATTGGTGCTCTGGTTCATTGCCATCAAGCATGGGGTAACTAACCCAAACAACAACATACACAGGCGCGCACACAGCAACAACAATACATTACGAACAACAACCAACGGCAATCGCAACCAACAAGCAGCCGCCGAGCAACATATTTGCCATAGCCAACACGTCATGAAGAAAGCCTCTTATCGCCTCTTCGCTTGGGCTTCGTAGAGTCAACGATTAACCGTGTGCCTACATGGAGTTATGACACAAGGAGTGTTCACACTATACAATCGAATCATATGAATTTAAATGGCAATAATGTGATGATTTTGGAACAACTTAAAGATTTGCTATCGATCATTCCACCATGGGTCCACCACAAATCGTTTAATGTGAACCCCGCTAATATTATAAACCAACCAGATGATGATGACGAAGAAGAAGCAAACAAATTGATCGTTCCACAAGGACAACAAACCCAAAGATAGAAGACAACGAATATGCTGCCGCGAGTACATGCCACGATTGAAGTGTGGGTTGCAACATTGGTTGCTTGAACTACAGGCACATTGAACTTCAAATTTATTCGCAGAGGAGTATATGAGGCGTCACAGCTCACGTTATTGAACTTTTCTTTGGTTGGCCAGCAGTTTCAGTCGCTGGCACAGACATGACAACGAAAGAAAAGTCGAAAGTCTGCAGTGGGTTCTTCTCCCACCAAAGGAAAACAAAAAAAAAAGAAAACGTTTTTGCGAATAATTGTTGATCACTATCTCGAGGTTTTGGCTGTGTTGTTTTTCCTTTTCGGTATTTTTGGAGGTCTTGGGTGAAATTTCCAAAAAAACACAAAAAAAAGGAATAACAATAAATTCAAGTGGTTGGCAAAAACAAGCCGTTCAAGGTGAACTTTTCCTTGGCTTGGCAAAAATGAAAGTGAAATTGTTTAAAACACTTTATGAAAAAAAAAACAAATTTTATTTAAGGAGTACATAAACAAGTGACAAAAGTTTCAAGCAACCATTGGGGTAGATCTTTGGAATTTATATTATAAACCACTGATTTGCTAAGAGCTTGTCCTACATTGACAATGAATCACAGCCTCAAACTGCTGGAGTTTGCAATAGGGAGGTTCAACTAGTTGCAGATTATGGGAATGGTCATTGAGATCAATGCTACAGAGCGTCAACCTTTGTGTTCCATTATTATTTGGCGACTCCGCATCACATGCAACTACTCCAGGTTGCATCAAACTTCACATGTTTGAAACGAATCATCTTCAAATCTCATATAAAAGCATCATTAGATTCCCTTTTTCACATTTGTCCTAGATTGTCAGATTAGTCTTGGCGGCTATCTTTGAAATTTTGAGGGGTTTTTATTAGAGGTTTTACCTTTCAATCTATTCACCAACTCTAGTGGCCTTCAATCTTGTACATAGAAAGTTTTAGGTTTGATTCCTGGTGAGACCTATGATGGAGAATGTCAAACCTGGTATTCTGCATGATTTGGTAACACCGCATCACATGCAACTACTCCAGGTTGCATCAAACTTCATATGTTTGAAACGAATCTCTTCAACGCTCATATAAAAGCATCATTAGATTCCCTTTTTCACATTTGTCCTCGATTGTCAGATTAGTCTTGGCGGATATCTTTGAAATTTTGGGGAGTTTTATTACAGGTATAACCTTCCAATGTTTGAAAGGAATCATCTTGACGATGAGTTCTAATTCTAACCTCATATGAAGATTTATCATTCACTCATTTCCAGATTGTCAGAATAGTCTTGGCGCAGATCTTTGGAATCTTAAGGAGTTTTCTGTAGAGGTTTTATCTGCCGCCATATTCACCAACTCAACTACTCCAGGTTGCATCTAAATGCACATGTTTGAAACGTATCATCTTCAAAAACAGTTCTACTTCAAAACTCATATAGAAGCATCATTGTTACAATAGTCTTGGAGCAGATCTTTGGAATCTTAAGGAGTTTTTGTTTGAGGTTTTATCTTTCAACCAAATCACCAACTCTAGTGGCTTACCGTCTTGTAAATAGAAGGTTTTAGATTATATTCCTGGTGAGAACAATAATAGAGAACGTCAGCTTTGGTGCTCCTATATGATTTGGCGACTTCGCATCACTTGCAACTACTCCAGGTTGCATCAAACTTCACATATTTGAAAGGAATCATCTCGAAGGCAAGTTCTACTTCAATTATTTGCGGTTTTATCTTTCAACCTATTCACCAACTCTAGTGACCTTCAAAAGGTTTTCGGTTAGACTCCTGGTGAGATCAATAATAGAGAATATCAATCTTGGTGCTCTATTATGATTTGACAACACCGCATCTCTTGCAACTGCTCCAGGTTGCGTCAAACTTCATATGTTTGGAACGAATCATCTTCAAATCTCCTTTAGAAGCATCATCAGTTTTAGATTTGTCTTCGGTTTTCAGATTAGCCATGGAATCTTAAGGAGTTTTTATTTGAGGTACTGCCTTTCAATCTATTCACCAACCCTAGTGGCCTTCAGTTTTGTACATAGAAGGTTTTAGGTTAAATTCCTGGTGAGATCAATAGTAGAGAAAGTCAGCTTTGGTGATCCTTTATGATTTAGCGACATCGCATCACTTGCAACTACTACAGGTTGCATCAAACTTCATATGTTTGAAACAAATCATCTTGAAGATAAGCTATAACTCAAAGCTCATCTGGAAGTAGCATCTGTTACCCATTTTCAGATTTGTCTTAGGTTGTCAGATTAGTCTTGGAGCAGATCTTTGGAATCTTAAGGAGTGTTCTGTAGAGGATTTATGTTTCAACCTATTCACCAACTCTAGTGGGCTTCACTCTTGTGTATAGAAGGTTTGAGGTGAGATTTCTGATGAGATTAATACCTTGGTGCTCCACTGTAATTTGGCGACACCGCATCACTTGCAACTACTCCAGGTTGCGTCAAACTTCACACGTTTGAAACAAATCATTTTCAAATCTCACACAGAAGCATCATCAGTGTCTTATGTATTCAGATTAGTCTATGAATCTTAAGGATTCTTTATTTGAGGTTTTGTCTTTCAACCTATTCACCAACCCTATTCACCAACTCTCGTGGCCTTGTGGCTTGTATATAGAAGGTTTTAGGTTAGATTCCTGGTGAGATCAATAATAGAGAATGTTCCATTATGATTTGGCGACTCTGCATCGCATGCAACTACTCCAGGTTGCATCAAACTGCACATGTATGAAACGAATCATCTTGAAGATCATATAGAAATATCATCAGTTAACCATTTTCAGATTTGTCTCAGGTTGTAAGATTAGTCTTGGAGCAGATCTTTGGCATTTCAAGGAGATTTCATTGCGACTTTAATCCCTCACCCTTTATAGAAGGTTTTAGTTTAGATTGCCGATAGATAGAACAATAAACATTTTCGGTAACCGAAAAGTTCTGCACTAATTACAATTCAACAAAAAATACATGTAAAAAGCTTATCTTTGCTAGTGATACAGCAGTGCTCCTACCGGAGTATAGCCGCGAAAAAATTCAACTGGCATGTCTGTTCTTTAAGCAGCCTGGGAAGTAAAAATTTTAGAGTTCGTAGCAAATATGGGAAGGATGAGTCTTCTGCGATAATCGATTATCTCCTATACTCCTGAAATGAAGTGTGATCAGTCAAACCGAAGGATCTGATGTAAAAAGCTTGATACAGCAGTGCCACCTAGCGGAGTATAGCAGCGAAAAGACTAAATTGACATTTCTATAACCCCTGGAAGTAAAAATGTAGGCATTCGTAGCAAATATGGGAAGGATGAAAGGTCGAGTCTTCTGTGATAATTGGTTGCACTCCCAAGACGAGCTATATGAACAGTCAAACCGAAGGTTCAGCTACATTCAAGCAAAAAATATTGGACGTTCACTTCACCCTGATATAAGTTTAATCAATATATAAGTGTTCGACGATAAGGGAGAACACGTTTGTTTAGCAAGTCTGTCAAACTGTGGCAATAACTATGGTAAATCCTCTATTAACCCATTTGGCTTCCCCTAAACAATTGCGGAACGACCCAAGCAACCTTTGATCAGCCAACTTCCGCCTATTCTCATAACGCTCCTATCACCATCGCGTATAATGTATATTCCTTTTTCCACACGCACTATATTTATCCCTTAAGTTATTTTTGCAATTCCCTTTATCTCACTCGTGCTATATATATACATATACATATAACTATAAGTACAAGGCAGACGATTTCATAAGTTCACCAGCCAATAAATGTTAATGCACTCTTATGCCACTTGAAATTTTATTTTGTGATAGTGGCATTCAAGAGCGCAGCACAACACTGGTGTAGTATTCTTCATTATCATTTTCGCCTTCTGCTGTTCGTCGAATTCAGTTCATTATACTCGTATGCTTTCTTTCATGTATATATGTACGTATGTTTTAAATGTTGAAAATGTTGTTGCTGCAGATTTGTGCTTTCTTTGCAAGTTCAAGTTTTATCGAACATTGATGTTAAAGAATTTCAAGTTTAATGTATGCATTTCTCTCACTGAGTTGTTTTTTTGGTTTTTGTCTTCATCGATAGGAAATGCTGGTATGGGGGGGGGGGAAGAATACCTCTTCAAGTAGTTGGAAATGCTGGTGTGGGGGGGAAGAATGCCTCTTCAAGTAGTTGGATAAGGTTATTGATATATCCGAAATGGGTGGTTGATCCACAATCTATCTGATGAAAGCTTAAACCCCTCCGAAATATAGGGTTTCTAAAGAACTTGTTTATCGAGGAGTACAAAATATTAGTTGATTCAGTATTCCTTTAGCTCAAATTATGTGTAGTGGCATCGAACTTAAAATAGTTTGAAGATCGATGCCTCAATCTATAGGATTTCTATATTTCTTCGAAATATAGGATTTCTAAAGAACTAGTTTATCGAGGAGTACAAAAAATTAGTTGGTTCAGTATCCGTGTAGTTGCATCGAACTTAAAATAGTTTGAAGATCGATGCCTCAATCTATAAATAGTTTGAAGAAAAGTACAACTTCAGAGTTGGTTCAGTCAGTCCTTTAGGTCACACAATATGTGGTTGCATCAAACTGAAAGTGGTTTGAAGGCGGGAAGTCATAATTTATACTTAGAGTTGATTCAGTAATCTTGTAGCTCATCAAAATTGTGGTTTGAATGTAATTGAAGAGTCAACGTTATTAGTTCGTGTAGAATCCTTTAGTTCAAACTATGTGTAGTTGCATCGAACTTAAAGTAGGTTGAAGGTTGATGCCTCATTCTATAAGTAGTTTGAAAGAAGAGTACAACTTTGTAGTTAGTTCATTATTCCTTTCTCCGAAATATAGGATTTCTAAAGAACTTGTTTATCGAGGAGTACAAAATATTAGGTGATTCAGTATTCCTTTAGCTCAAACTATGTGTAGTTGCATCGAACTTAAAATAGTTTGAAGATCGATGCCTCAATCTATAAGTAGTTTGAAGAAAAGTACAACTTCAGAGTTGGTTCAGTCAGTCCTTTAGGTCACACAATATGTGGTTGCATCAAATTTAAAGTAGTTTGAAGGTGGGCAAACATTAATTAAACTAAGATTTGGTTCAGTAATCTTGTAGCTCATCAAAATTGTGGTTTGAATGTAATTGAAGTTATTAGTTGCTGTAGCATCCTTTAGTTCAAACTATGTGTAGTTGCATCAAACTTAAAGTAGTTTGAAGGTTGATGCCTCATTCTATAAGTAGTTTGAAAGAAAAGTACTACTTCGTAGTTGGTTCATTATTCCTTTAGGCCAAACAATGTGTGGTAGTTTGAAGGCGGGACTCATTATATTTAGAACTCAATTAATCAAAAAATACAACTTAGAGTTGGTTCAGTTCACAATTAGGTCAAGTAATGTGTCTTTTAGTTCAAACTATGTGTAGTTCATCGAACTTAAATCAGTTTGAGGGTTGATGTCTCAATCTGAGAGTAGTTTGAATGAAGATTAATACCTATGAGTTGGAATACTGATTCCTTTAGGTCAAACAATATGTGGTTGCATCAAACTTAAAGCAGTTTGAAGGCGGGACTGGTTATAATAATAACCGTTTATCCAAAATGCAACTTATGAGTTACAAACAATTGAAACCAGATTGTATTCAATTAAAAAAAAATAGTTTAAATAAAATTGTAACTTTCCTTCAGTCCAGACTATGTGCAGTTGCATCGAACTTAAAGTAGTTTGGAGATTGATGCCTAAATTTGGGCAACAAAAATGTGTGGGTTCTTCAAAGTTAAAGTAGTTCGAAGGCGGGAAGAACTTGTGTATCGAAAAATACAACTTGTGAGTTGGTTTAGTTTTCCTTTAGTTTAAACAAAGTTTTATTGTATCGAATTTAAAGTAGTTCGAATGAAATTGAGATATTCTTTAGTGCAGTTGCATCGAACTTAAAGTAGTTTGAATGAAATTGAGGTAATATTTGGTTCAAGAAGTGTGCCGGAGAGAGGATCGGAAGTGATAATGAATGTTGTTATCGAATTTAAAGTAGTTTGAATGAAATTGAGATATTCTTTTAGTTCAAACTTCATGCAGTTGCATCGAACTTAAAGTAGTTTGAAGATCTATACCTCAACCTATAGGTAGCGAGAAAGAAATATACAAAATAAGCCATGTTTGAGGATTCCTTAAGGCCGAACAATGTGCGGTTGCATCAAACTTAAAGTAGTTTGAGCTGGTTTAGTATTCCTTCAGTTCAAACAATGTATAGTTTTATCGAACTTAAAGTAGTTTGAATGAAATTGAGGCAATATTTGCTTCAAGAAGTGTGCCGGAGATAGGATCGGAAGTGATTATGAATGTTGTTATCGAATTTAAAGTAGTTTGAATGAAATTCAGATATTCTTTTAGTTCAAACTTCGTGCAGTTGCATCGAACTTAAAGTAGTTTGAAGATCGATACCTCAACCTATAGGTAGCGAGAAAGAAATATACAAAATAAGCGATGTTTGAGGATTCCTTAAGGCCGAACAATGTGCGGTTGCATCAAACTTAAAGTAGTTTGAGCTGGTTTAGTATTCCTTCAGTTCAAACAATGTATAGTTTTATCGAACTTAAAGTAGTTTGAATGAAATTGAGGTAATATTTGGTTCAAGAAGTGTGTCGGAGATAGGATCGGAAGTGATAATGAATGTTGTTAGACAATTTTATTCTCATAAATAGGCAGGAGAAAATTTCCATTACCAAAAATCATCATCCTCTAAAATTAGGAGTTCTTCTCTCAGGCAACCTCTTCAAAAATTCCCTATAGAAACGTATTTGTATTATGCTTTTGATACTTTACTTTGTGTGACTTGGATAAAAATATGCATTTCGGTTTTCTTTTTTGTCCCATCTCCTGACCTCCCTCCTCTTTCCATGCACAACGTCATTCCTTGCCTTCGAAGTCAAAATCTTATACAACGTCATTGGCTGGCTGCTTGGTGTTATTCCCGGTCGCCGAAAAAAGTGCACACCTTGCACAAAAACAAAAATCCTATGCCAGAGAGTCCAACACACTGGTTGGTGAGTAAGAAGGCATTTCCATCTTCTCGAGCTGCTCGTATACCTACGGCTGTGTGTGATGTTCATGATGATGATGTTTGAGATTGTATCTCACCGATGACGCTGAAAATGCAGTCATTCCTCCTTTGCAAACAGTCTGTGAATTGCTTCAAAAGATTCGCTGGCTGGTTAGGCGACCGCGTGTATGGAAGGATGGTGGTGGATGGCTGGAATGATGATGGGTTAGCCAAACACACACACTCACACAGAGCCAGAGCTTTAAACGAATTGGGGTGAATGTCATCAGGACGCTTTCGTGTTGTTGCCACTTTTGTTTTGGCATTGTTATTGTTGTTGTTGCTCTGTCCATGTTTGTAAAAGCGGTCAATTGCCTCGATTTTTGAGTTTATTTTTACTAAAAAGCTGTTTACACATCAACGTTGTTGTACTCATATATCGCAGTTTATGTTTTTGTATTTGTTTTGTATCTGCTCTTTACGATAAACAAAAAAAAACTCTTCGTTTTGTATTTGTTGCTGATGATTCAGTTGAAATGTGATTGTATAATATTAAAAAAAATAAAGTAAAATAAATAAAAAATAAACGAAACAAATTCGAGTATTCGAAATATAAGCAATTCTTGGGTTTAGTAACCTTCCGACGTTGTGAAATGTGGGAATAAATGTGGCCAATAAACTGATGACTTCAGTCAATTGTGACAGATTTTCCTCATCGCTTTTAGCCTGATGTCTGTCGGAAGATCGTTTTTTTTGACTTTAATTGACATGAACAATGTGATTTCCAGAGATAAGTGGTTGCTTGCAAAAGTGCCGTATAATATTCTTCCAACGCAAATGTTTCTCAGAAGGGTGTTGATCTGATGATTCAACATTTATATGGATATACAAAATAAAACTGGGTCAAAGACCCATAAGCTATACATGACCTATTTCTTTAATGGTGGTAAGACAGATGGGAATCTGAATTGGGATTTCCTATAGATTTCTGGAACTGAATAAATTATTTGGATATACAAAATAAAACTGGGTCATAGATCCATAAGCTATACGTGACCTATTTCTTTGATAGTGGTAAAACAGATATGAATCTGAATTGGGATTTCCTATAAATTTCTGGAATTGGAGAATTAAAAATTATTTTTTATTTAAAAATTCGAAACATCTGTCAAAAAAAGTTGCAATCGATGAACTAGAAAAATAAATTGTGATAAATATTACTTCGAACTTCTCCACGTGGGGTATTCCATAGCTTCAAACTGGTTTTGGTTGTGTCAAACATCTACAGTTTGATAGGATGTAGAGACCAAAGCTATGTAGAGACCAGAGAGCCTGTTCTCTCTATGCTTTATTCGCTACACATCAAGTCAAATACCTTTTTACATCACATTTTTTGATTTATTAAAAATTAAGGAACATAATTTTTCTTACAGAAATATTTTGTTGTAGTACGTAAATGAACCAGATTTTTGTTCAAATCCAATTTCAATAATTCTTAAGAACTATATAGCGAACAGTGCGAAATATTACTTTATTCAGTATTCCTTTAGGTCAAACAATGTGTGGTTGCATCAAACTCAAAGTAGTTTGAAGGTTGATGCCTCTGTCGATAAGGAGTCTGAAAGAAGAGTACAACTTCTGAGTTGGTTCAGTATTCCTTAAGGGCAAACAATATGTGGTTGCTTTGTTTTGTTTTTGTCTTCTTCATACATACATCGATAGGAAATGCTGGTGGCGGAAAAGAATCCGTCATCGAGTGGTTGTAGTATATCCGAAACGCGTTGTTGTTCCAAAATATATCTGTAAGAAGTCAGGAAAAACCTTAAAACCCTTCGCCTTCTTAAGAACTTATTTATCGAGGACTACAAAATATTACTCGGTTCAGTATTCCTTTAGTTCAAACTATATGTAGTTGCATCGAACTCAAAGTAGTTTGAAGGTTGATGTCTCAATCTAAAGTAGTTTGAAGAACTTCTTAAGGGTTTATGAAGAACTTATTTATGGAGGACTACAAAATATTACTCGGTTCAGTATTCCTTTAGCTCAAACTATGTGTAGTTGCATCGAACTCAAAGTAGTTTGAAGGTTGATGTAGTAGTAACTTCTTGAGGGTTTCTGAATAACTTTTTTTATTGAGGACTACAAAATATTACTCGGTTCAGTATTCCTTTAGTTCAAACTATGTGTAGTTGCATCGAACTCAAAGTAGTTTGAAGGGCAAGAAAGTTTTTAGGGCAAACAATGTGTAGTTGCATCAAACTTAATGTAGTTTGAAGGCGGGAATAATTATATTTAGAACTCGTTTATCGAAAAATACAAGTTGTAAGTTTTTTCAGTATTCATTTAGCTCAAATAATATGTTATTGTATCGTATTAAAAGCATTTTGGACATTCCTTGAGTTAAAACTGTGTAGAAGGTTGATGCCTCTTCCTATAAGGAGTCTGAAAAAAGAGTATAACTTCTGAGTTGGTTCAGTATTCCAACTCCAATTTGTGGTGGCTTTAAATTTAAAGTAGTTTGAAGGCGGGAATGGTAATGAAATTGTTTTTTTTTTTTTTTTTTGTGAAAAATACAACATAAATTGATTTGGAATTCCTTCAGATCAATGTATCAATGTGTATTGAAATTAAAGTAGTTTCAATAAAATTGAGTCCCTGTTGTCCTCACAGGAACCAAAGGAAACAATATATAATGAATTTGAGATATTCCTTTGGTTCAAACAATATGTAGTTGCATCGAACTTGAAGAAGTTTCAAGATTGATGCTTCTAACTATAAGTAGTTTGAAAGAAGAATACAAATTATTTGTTGTTTCAGAATTCCTTCAGTTCAAACAATATGTGGTTGCATCAAACTTAAAGTAGTTTGAAGGCCAGTATGAATATATAAGAATTCGTTTAATGAAAATAAACACGTTATGACTTCATTTGGCATTCCTTTAGTTCAAACATTGTGTGGTTGTATCAAACTTTGATTGGTTGAGCGAAATTGAGGCATTCCTTCAGTTCAAACTAAATGTAGTTGCAACGAACTTGGAGTAATTTTAAGACTTGTGCTTCAATCTATAAGTAGATTGAAATAAGAATACAAATGAAATATGCATTCTTTTTGTTCAAACAATATGTAGTTGCATCAAACTTAAAGTAGTTTGAAGGCGAGAATGATTACATAACAATTCGTTTATTGAAAAATACAACTTATGAGTTGGTTCGGTATTCCTTTAGCTCAAACCTTGTTTGTGGTTACATCAAACTTAAAGCAGTTTGCAGGCGATAATGGAATTGAGTTCAAGAAGTAAGTCTCGGATCGGAGGTGTCTTCAGGAATGTTCAGATTTATTTAGCCATAGTACGCAAGGGGACCACATTTTTGTTCAAAACCAATTTCAATAGATTAAAATTACTGAAAACTGGAAACAAGTGTGTCACGATGAGAATATTCACACTATTGTCTTACAAATCTCATGGGCAGATTTATATAAATAGACAAAAATAAAGTTTGCAGTAATTTTTATGGTCTGCAGTTATACTTTTCTGGATAGCATGATTAGTTTTAAACTTTCATTTGAATTTTGAACTATAACTAAAGGTCTATACTCATATGTTTAGAAACTTACCTATGTCGGTTTGAATATTCCCTTCTCGGACACTTTTTCCTTAAAAATTTAAAAACATTAATTTATGAAGTCTCGCTCGGTTTGTCATGAAATGAGGAAATATATCAGTTTTACATTATTTTGGTTTCGTCGAACCTTTCAGATAGTACTGTTCGCTTCTTGATCACTCTTTCTTTAACAAATTTAAAAAGAACATCCATTTTAGGAAACTCGCTTGGTTTGGCATGACGATGTACCAACTTTGATTGTATCGAACCTTTCACATAGTATAGACTGTTTGAATCAAACTACCTTTGGTTGGAGAGTAGTTTGAAATGAGACGAATTTTTTTCTCATAGAAATTCCAACTTAAGAATATGCCATGGAAAACTGGTGGACCCGTCTGACAAAACAGTGTCTTCATATATAGAATCTTCTATAGAATCAACTGTAACTGATATTGATATTATTATTTTCGTGGTTTGATCAAACTTCCTATAGTTGTAGAGATATGCCAGAGTTGCAAGAATCACAAAGAACCTACACAATCTTGAAAAACGTGGATAGTTTTCTATAGGAAGGATTATTAGTCTCCATACTAAAGATGGCTTGATCGCTTGTTCAAACCTCTTCTGGTTGGTTGAAACTTTACATGGTTGCACAAAGGCTGATACAAAATATAATGTACTCAAGCTTAATGAGACTTCTTTGAAGGTGTATTCTTCTAATTCATCCAGAAGGCACATTAAGACCTGGACACGGGCAGAGTCACGATGATGGTTTGGCCAAAGGGTAATATCGACCTCCTCCTAATCATCTGCTCTAGACTATGGCGACATGGGGTATATTGAGAGGATCGATCACCTGACTAAAACCTCCAGAAATCACACTGCTGGTCTGAGTATGTATGTGTACATTCTGCCTAACCTAGTTAATGGGCATCAGACCATAGCTGGTTGCATCAAACTTCACTTGGTTGCATTAAACTTCAAGTGGTTACAGAACATTATAATGTAGTCTGAGTAAGACGGATGCATATTTTCTCACTGTCACCTAGAGATGTATAGTCGATTTTTCGACTTTTGAAAAATCGATTTCGACTTTCGATTAGTCGAAAGTCGATTTATAGATCCCTACTGTCACCACAACATAATCCAGCCCATTTGGTGAGCTTCAAACCTTAGGCGGTTGCATCAAACTTCAGTATGTTGCATCAAACTTCAGTTGGTTGCATTCAACTTAAACTGGTTGCAGAGCAGTCGAATAAGAAATTAATTGGTGGAAATTGTTAAACAAGATTTGAAACGATCTTGCCTAGAGATTAAGGAAACCTGAAACCAAAACCACCCAATCACTGGGGACTCCAGAGGACTCCTTTAATCTAAAACTTTTCCACACAATTTTTTGATCTCTACATTTCGTTTATACCCAGCTCTTGATCTTTCCATTCAAACAGCGTTTTTTTTTGTCGAAAACTCTTCCTGCTCGTTTTTCGACATTCTCAAAAGCCTAAAACCGAATACGTACGTACCAATCAACGTGAGCATAAAAGACCGTCTGCGTGCTAAAGTTGTGGTTGTTGTTGTCGGTGCCGTACAAGTATGTGTATGTAAACAAAAGAAACTGCGAACAAAACGTAGCAAAAAAAAACAAAAAGATTTGCAAAAAGTGGCCAACCGTAAAAAGAAGCAGAAAAACAACAAAAAAAAACGAAATTTTGGCAATGAACTTGAAACACGCGTAAGAGGAATGAATAATATTTAATTTGTTGTTGGTTTTTGGTTGGCGGCTTTGCGACGAGAATCACAATTACAAACACAACTATCAACAGCTATGTATAGTGGAGAGAGGGAGAAAGAGAGGGGGTAATAACCGTGCTTAAATGAAAAATTAACCCATTGAGTGGGATAAGTTTTGCAATGAGACAATGAATGATCATAAAATCAGAGCTTATCCATCCGTGCCCTTAAAAGTTAGCTAAATTTTCGTGAAGAATGAGATATATTAGCCTTGCTGAAATGTTCAATATTGAGTTTTGTCTTAAAAATCAGCCATTGAAAATATATTTGTCCGGAGTTTCCTTTACAACATAGTACCAGGTATGCTATTTCGTCGCCAATAAACACTGGCAAATTTACTCATTTACTCTTTCGACGATGAAAGCTTAGGAGCTATTGCAATAGCTGAGGCAGTAGTACTGTCTCACATTATCAAATCAGAAAATATTGACGCAACTTGTGTGACCCGACAAATATGTTTGATGTGTCAGAGACCTAAATAGGCCTAGGAAATCCAGTTAAGCCATTTTTGCCAACCATCTACTGTAAGACGATGTAAAAATCTGCTCCCCTGAACACCAGATGGCGGCACTTAATTCAAAGTTTTAAACATTAAAATAAAGTGAACTCCTTCATGTCAATAGTTACCATAGGGTTAAGAGATTTTGTCCGTATGTATTGGTAATAAAAATTATAAGAGAACTGGCGAATCTAAAAGAATTAACAAAAAATCACCACCACTGACAGGGAGTGTAAACAAAAGCATAAGAATGACTCCACTAGTTTGGAGGGAATTTTCCACAGTTCTTCTTAAGCTTCTTTTGCTCCCTTCGCCTGCGGCTATCATATTTTTTTGCACAAATGTTGCGGCGTAATAACCCAAATTTTGTATTCCACTTCGGAAAAATTCTTCAATTCAGAGGTTTGTATTCACATTTTCGATTTTGTACTTTGCCCGGATATTATTTCGTTGGGTTTTTTGGTCATATGACCAATATATAATTCTTTTGGGAATCATCATTCATTTCTATTGTTCATTCCTTTTTTTGGTTTCCGTTTAAGTCTAAAGCAATTTTTCGGGGCATAGTTTCATTCAAACCATAAGGGCATTAATCGATACCTAAAGTAATGCGCATTTTATCAAAATGTGAAGTGTAAACTAGACTGCGACAGACATTAAAAGTATATTGGGAATGTACAAATGCGTGGTTGTCATTATCGTACAGGTAGGTACTGGTTCAAAAAACGCTCCCGTGATGATGAGAACATTTTATGAACATTTCCAAATTAATAAGGATATGACAAGATTGATAAAAAAATTGAATATGTAAACATGACATGTCGAAAATGTCAAAAATAAAGCCAAAGAGTTACTCTCAGGAGAATAGTAATAAATATAACAGCATCTCTCCACATACCCAACTAAGTCATGTTGCATCCAACATCAAGTAGTTGCATTCGAACAGATCGTGAAACCTTTGAAAGAACCCAGTGCAAGCCAAGGCTTCGACAAGCCCTAGGAAGTTTGAGGTACATGATAGTACAAGATCTGATCGATCTTACAAATTGATTGGTTCAATATTTTTATAATCTCTCTTACAAACGTCGAACCTCAAGAGTTGCATCAAACTTAAAATAGTTGTAGGACAATCGAAGGGATAGACAAATTGATGCAATCACTCATTGTAAAAAAAAACATGATGTACATGTCAAATAAGATCTCCAAAATTAAGTTAAATGCTGTAATCTTTTCGCAAAGGTCTTGTTTTAGTATTCCAATTCCGACTTCCTGACTAAAGCAGAATATTTATAATTAAGCAACAATATGATACATTTTTCTATTTATCGTCGCATGGGTATTTTTTAAGACAGGCTGACCTCTTAAATCCAGGAACTTTCAGAACCATAGCTACTCTTGTAGAACAGTATGCATTCTGCCTTATAAAGGGTGTCCCAAGAAGAACGCAATTTTTAAATCTGGCAACAAGTTTCATTGTTTGACATTTGAACAATTGTTATTGTTTGTTAGTAGAAGGTACGAGGTTAGTAAAAATGGAGCGCTACACGAATGAACAACGCATTCTCATTGTGAAATTGTTTTACCAAAATGGTGAAAGTTTTGCGGCTACAGTTCGCAAATTGCGATCAATTTGGGGTCACAATAATGCTCCAAAAGAGTCAACTGTAAAGAGATTAATGGATAAATTTGTCGAAGCTGGGTCTGTTAGTGATGTAAAGACAACAACGCGCCATCGATCAGGTCGATCGACCGAAAATGTCGCAGCTGTACGTGATGATGTCGCTCAAACTCCATCCACCTCAATTCGACACCGAGCTCAGCAAATTGGTGTCTCCTAATCCACTTTGCAGCGAATTTTGACGAAAGATTTGCATCTTCATGCATACAAAGTTCAATTGACTCAGGAACTGAAGCCAACTGACCATGGACAGCGAAGGGAGTTCGTTAATTGGGTATTGGAGAGACAACATGAAAATGCTGATTTTGCCGATAAAATCATCTTCAGTGACGAGGCCCATTTTCATCTTGATGGCTTTGTCAATAGGCAGAATTGTCGCATTTGGGGTGCGGAAAATCCTCGAGTGATTCACGAGAAGCAAATGCATCCTCAACGTGTCACTGTGTGGTGTGGTTTTTGGGCTGGAGGAATCATTGGACCTTTTTTTATGAAAATGAGGCAGGTCAAGCGCAAACAGTCAATGGTGTTCGATATCGTGAAATGATAACCAGTTTTTTCTTGCCTAGAATTGAAGAAATGAATGTGGAGGTCATGTGGTTCCAACAAGACGGCGCCACATGTCATACAGCCAGAGAAACAATTTAATTGCTGCATCAGTCATTTCCCGGTCGTGTTATTTCGCGTTTTGGAGATCAGAATTGGCCGCCTAGATCGTGCGATTTAACACCATTAGATTTTTTTCTTTGGGGTTTTTTGAAGTCGATGGTTTACGCGAATAAGCCGACGACGACTCAAGCCTTAAAAGACGAAATTGGACGCTGCATTAATGACATTGAAAATTTCATTAAAAGATCGCGTGCATGCCAGCAAAGCCGCGGCGGCCATCTGCACGATATATTGTTCCATACATAACCTCATTCTGTCTACTTTACGATATAATAAAGTTTCACGATTTTTTCTTAAATATCTGTGTTTTATTTAAAATTAAAAAATTGCGCTCTTCTTGGGACACCCTTTATGTAGCCCTTGACATATAGGATTTTTGGCGATGAAGGGACAAACGAGTTACCAAGGATTGATTGTTCTTTGAGTAGCCACGTCTTGGAGTCCGCTGTAATTGTATTTGGAACAAACACTTTAGGCGCAAGGGTTTCATCGACATTTTAGAAGACAGGCTGACCTCCTAAATCAAAGATCTTAGAGGTCTACAGCTATTCTTGAACGATCTGTCGAATCTAAAAGACTTTAAAGTTTATATTCTGTTATTGCAAAGAATCGTTTAATGTTATCGAACAATTTTATTATCTTAACCGTATAAGTAAGATATATAAGTAAGATGTGTAAAACAAAATTAAAAAAGTGCATGTATACGCTACAAATCACAAGTATAAGAGTTTGTTGTTGAACTATTAAGGACCAATTGCTAATGTTTTCTTCTTGGGAAAGTTGTATTATTATTTTTGAGCGAAATTTCTGGCTAACATCTTGAGTATAAGAGTTATATTACGACTTATTTTGATGTACAGGGTTGCCCATATTCGACGGACCCATCTGGCAACGCCATAACTTTTGACAGAGATGTCAGATCGCTTAATGACATACCCCGTTTGAAGCGTCAGTCCAAGCAGATTTTTACCATGCAACAATACATGCCACGCGAGCGCTCTGAAATAGTTGAAATTTACATTCAACAGAACAAGTCAATTGTGAAAACTCAACGTGCTTTTAAAATATTAAAAAAATGTGAGAAGTGCGCCTTCTAAGAACACCATTAAGCGTTTATACGAAAAATTTTCGACTGGTGAGGCTCTTTCTAATCCGAAGAGGCCAAATAAAAGTCGACCAAGGCGATCGGCCGAGAATATCGCTGCCGTGTTGAGAGGTCCCCAAGAACATCCCAAAAACGCCGTTCTCAGCAGTTGGGCATGGCTCGGTCCACTTTACAACGGATTATTCGCGTTGATTTGCATTTGTTCCCGTACAAAATTCAATTGACGCAAAGATTGTTGCCTGTGGACAAGCCTCGTCGATTGGAATGGGCCCAAAGAGTCATCGAAATGGCCGAAGATGACGAACAATTTTGGAACAAAATTATCATGTCCGATGAAGCCCATTTCACATTGAATGGGACCGTAAATAAGCAAAATTGCCGTATTTACGCCACTGAAAATCCTCAGGAGATTCAAGAAGTGCCTCTTCATTGGGCCGTTTTTCTTCCAAAATGAAAATGGCCATGCTGTTACCATCAACCAGGAGCGTTATCGCGACATGATGACCAATTTTTGTGATGCCAATTATTCGTCGAAAGCGTATGAGGCAGTTCTGGTTTCAACAAGACGGCGCTCCACCGCACACAAGTCGCATAACAATCGGTTTTCTGAAGAATTTGTTTCCGGGCCGTTTGATGTCGAAAAGTGGTGATTTGGACTGGCCACCGCGTTCGCCCGATTTGACGCCGCCTGACTTCTTCTTGTGGGGATATTTGAAGTCAAAGGTTTACGTTAACAAGCCAAGGACCGTAGAAGAGCTCAAGGACAACATTCGTGAAGAAATAGCCGCTATTCCGGCCGAAATGTTGGCGAAAACGATGGAAAATGCTGCAAAAAGGGCACAATACGCCATCAACGCCAGAGGCGGCCATTTGAGAGATATCATATTCAAAAATTGATGTAAACAAATCTACTTGGAACAAATTAAATGATTAAGATTGCCAACCGCCAAATTTTTCTTTTTTTTCTTTGATTTTTTTAAAAAAAACATGGGTCCGTCGAATATGGGCAACCCTGTATAAGAATAAAATATTAGATTTTTTGTTTTTGAAATAAATCGTTTATTGTTATGGGCCAATTTTGTTGAATTTTCTTAACCGTATAAGAGTTGTATAGTATGTGTTTTGTTAAAAAATTCTTAACTTTGCTTCATATCATGAATATAAGAGCTTTTGTTGAGCTCTTAGGCCCAATGTTTTCTTCATGGGTAAATTGTTTTATTATTTATTTTTTACTTTGGAGCGAAATTTATGCCTAGCACAAGTAGTCTTATGGATTATTTTGAAGTATAAGTTTTTAAAGCTTAGATTTTTGTTGTTGGACTACAATTTTTGGATTTATGGGACAATTTCGTTCGATTTTCTTAAACGTATAAGAGTTGAATAAGATTTGTAAAGAATTTTTTCTTAAAAAAACACGTATACGCTACAAATCACAATTATAGGAGTTTTTGTTAGCCTTTCAAGGCCAAATCCTAGTGTTTTCGCCATGAAAAAATTGGTTTATAAGTTTTTTGCGAACTTTTTATTGAAATTTGTGCTTCGCATAGCGAGTATAAAAGTTGTCTAATGATTTATTTGGATGTATAAGGCACTAAAGTTTGACTTTTTGTTATTGGAATATAACGTTTAGTGTTATGTGACAATTTTGTTGGATTTTCTTAAACGTATAAGAGTTGTATAAGATGCGTGAACAAATTTGTTGTTGAGTATAAGAGTTTTTTATAAGCTTTGAAGGCTTAAACTCTAGTGTTTTCTTCTTATGAAAGTAGTTTTCATAACTTTTGCGAACTATGTGCCTTGTTTCGCGAGTATAAGAGTTGTTTTAGGCTTTAGTTTGATTTATAAGACTTTAAGAAGTTGGGTTTTTGTTATTGTAATAAATCATTTAGTGTAACGGGAAAATTTTGCTGGATTATCTTAGCTGTATAAGACTAGTAGGATCGTATAAAAGTTGTGTAAAACCATTTTTAATTAAATTAATTAAATATAAATTAAATTAAAACAAATTGTCGTTAAAAACTTCACATTTTCGTTGAAAATCTCGAGTATAAGAGTTGTTATGGAGTCTTTTAGACTCCAGCGGTAGTGTTTTTTCTTCTCGCAGTTGTTTTTCCAAGGTTATAGAACTTTTGTGCTAGATTGGTGCCTTGTATCGCGAGTATAAGAGTTGTATAAGAGCCTGTTTTGAAATATAAGATATTTAAATTTCGATTTTTGTTATTATAATAAATCGTTTAGTAATTTGGGAGTGTTTTTGTGGGTTCCTTACAAGTATAAGAGTTGTATAAGACGTATAAGACATTTTTGTTTAGTTATTTTTAGTTGGAAAAATTGTGCTTTTGTTATTGGTAGTTGTTCTGTTAAGGTTATACAACTTTTATGCTATATAGTGCCTTGTATTCCTAGTATAAGAGTTGTATAAGAGTCTATTTTGAAGTATACAACATTAAAATTTCGATTTTTGTTATTCCAATAAATCCTTTAGTAATTTGGGAGTGTTTTGGGAATTCGTTGTAAGTATAAGAGTTGTATAAAACGTATATGATATTTTTGCTTAGTTATTTTTTGTTGAAAATAATGTGCTTTTGTTATTGCAATAAATCATTTAGTGTAATGGGAAAATTTTGCTGGATTTTCTTAGCTGTATAAGAGTTGTAGAGTCTTCTAAGGGTTGTGTAAAACAATTTTTAATTAAATTTTAATTAAATAAAAATTAAACTAAAACAATTTGTCGTTAACAAATTCACATTTTCGTTGAAAATCTCGAGTATAAGAGTTGTTATGGAGTCTTTTAGACTCCAGCGGTAGTGTTTTTTTCTTCTCGCAGATGTTTTACCAAGGTTATACAACTTTTGTGCTAGATTGGTGCCTTGTATCGCGAGTATAAGAGTTGTATAAGAGTCTATTTTGAAGTAAAAGACTTTTGAATTTCGTTTTTGTTATTCCAATCAATCGTTTAGTAATATGGAAGAGTTTTTTGTGGCCTAGTTATAAATATAAAAGTTGTATAAGACGTATAAGACATTTTTGTTTGGGTATTTTTTGTTGAAAAAATTGTGCTTTTTTTTATTGTAATAAATCATTTAGAGTAATGAGAAAATTTTGCTGGATTTTCTTAGCTGTATAAGAGTAGTAGGATCGTATAAGAGTTGTGTAAAACAATAATTGAATTAAATTAATTAAATATAAATTAAATTAAAACAAATTGTCGTTAAAAAATTCACATTTTCATTGAAAATCTCGAGTATAAGAGTTGTTATGGAGTCTTTTAGACTCCAGCGGTAAAAAAATCACATTTTCGTTGAAAATCTCGAGTATAAGAGTTGTTATGGAGTCTTTTAGACTCCAGCGGTAGTGTTTTTTCTTCTCGCAGTTGTTTTTTTCCAAGGTTAGGCAACTTTTGTGTTAGATTGGTGCCTTGTATCGCGAGTATAAGAGTTGTATAAGAGTCTATTTTGAAGTAAAAGACTTTTGAAGTTCGTTTTTGTTATTACAATTAATCGTTTAGTAATATGGAAGAGTTTTTTGTGCCTCGTTACAAGTATAAGAGCTGTATAAGACGTATAAGACATTTTTGTTCAGTTATTTTTAGTTGGAAAAATTGTGCTTTTGTTATTCGAAGTTGTTCTGTTAAGGTTATACAACTTTTGTGCTATATTAGTACCTTCTATTCCTAGTATAAGAGTTGTATAAGAGTCTATTTTGAAGTATACAACTTTTAAATTTCGATTTTTGTTATTCCAATAAATCGTTTAGTAATTTGGGAGAGTTTTTGTGGGTTCGTTACAAGTATAAGAGTTGTATAAGACGTATAAGACATTTTTGTTTGGTTATTTTTTGTTGAAAATTTCTTATTTTTTGCTAATAAACCCTTCTGACAACATATTTGCTGATCTTACTTACGATTTGTGCCTTGTATAACGAGTATAAAAGTTTTATTAATATTTACTTCAAAGTATAAAACTTTCAAATTTCGATTTTTGTTTTTGCGATAAATCGTTTGGTAATTTGGAAGTGTTTTTGTGGGTTCGTTACAAGTATACGACATTTTTGTTTGGTTATTTTTTGTTGAAAAAATTTTATTTTTTCTTTATAATCTATTTTGATAACATATTTACTGATCTTACTTACGATTTGTGTGTTAAATTTATCATCAAATTAATTTTATTTTTCGAATTCAAACTTACCTGAAAATAGAGAGAGAGAGAAAAGATTATGATTAATTTATGGTTTACACTAAAACACACTCTTAACACAAAAAAACATTTAAAACATCATCTATTCGGTTAGCATTTAATTAGGCCATAAAATGTGGCCAACAATATTGGCCATGCTTATGCGTACATTCAAATCTCCCTCTGGTTTTGACTTCCGCATTTGAAGAAAACGCAAACACAAACCCAACAAACACAGCTAGCAAACGACCAGCCGCCAGCCGACCAGCCAGTTAAATATACAGGCCAGCCAACAGCGAACACATGAATATCTTTCAAGCCGCACACACAAATAAGTGATCTTGAAAAATAATATAAAACATACAAAAATAAAAATATTCGTGTACGATTTTGAACTTTTGAAGCTAACGTCAAATAAAACAAAATTGTATTTGTATCTATAGAATACGGAATTACATGAATAGGCGACTAAATAGGCAGATACAATGTCCGTGTGTGTTAATTTTGTTCGAATGAATGTGAAACAGTTGAACCTTAGAGTGGGTCACGTTTCAATGTTTTGACTTTGGGAATAATCAAAAACTATCCAAATCTCACGGCCCATTCTAGTGTCCATACATTTGCCATCTTATCTATAGATATTGTGCATATGACGTAACATGGTGGTGGTGGTGGTATAATTCTCCTATGAATTGCTTGATAATAGCCCATTTTATAGTACCTTCCCTATGCCCCCCCAACACAATTTCAGGTGTAATATACCTGTTCGCATATATACACATTGTGTTAGCAAATATTACATTTGTTTGTTTAACTTTAACTGATTACGAGAGTCGCCATCGGTTTATTTGTTAACCTTAGAATAGGTCATCATCAGGGTTCGCTAGTTCCCTCAACCCTGTTGTTGTATGTATTATAGAATCACTTTTCCCTCGGCACTCTTCGGTGTGCCGGTAATAGTCAAGCCAAGATTGATTAGATTTCACATCAATTCTGGTATGTGTCGAGAACCTCAACGAAAACGAAAACTTGATTTCCAACAGACAGCAAAACTAACAACAACAACAACAGCATATGTTTTATTGATAAATAATTAAATGATTTCAAATTTTAGATTAGCTGGTGTGCTGAGACAGAGAGAGGCGGAGGAGGGGGATTGATAACAAGCCAGCATTTATTATCATATTTACGAGTAGCAAAAAAAGAACCTTCAAATAGAGCTTTGAACTTTTTCTAAAAATGTTTGGAAATATTTTCGAAAATAGTTAAAACCAGACAGCAACATTTTTAGTTTGTGTTTTCGTTTTTTTTTCTTGACGTAGTTGATCTTTGGATTTATTTAGAAATCTAGACGAATGCATAACGCGCCATTTGCAGTTTACTTAGATATGATATCATTTTCATAACCTTCAACGCTGAAAAAAGTAGTTACGTTTTTTTAGCATACACACTACGTTCTTAAATTGTGCAACCTTAGCTGGGGTTGAAAGTTATCGAGAGATCATTGAGAAATATCAGGAAATTGAATTTCAATACTAAACACAACGATGGAGAAAATGAGCTGGAAGTTGCATTAAATTTACGTCAAACTTCTGCGAGTTGCTACACAGAAGTGATCTTAGTTGGATGGAAGTTGTATCTCCTTAATTTAAAACTTCTTCTGGTTTGCACAAAGTGGATCTTAGTTTGACGGAAGTTCTATTTCATTGCTGAGATACTTATTCAGGTTGCAACATTTATGCCAAACTTCTACGAGTTGCTACAGAAATGTGATCCTAGTTTGATGGAAGTTGTATCTCCTTAATGTCAAACTTCTTGCGGATGCAACAAAATTAAGATTAGTTTGATGGCAGTTCTATTTCATTGCTGAGAAACTTGCTCAGGTTGCATCAGACTGGAAGTTGTAGTTCCTTAATGTCAAACTTCTTCCGGTTGCAACAAAAATATTATCTTAGTCGAATGAAGTGTCCATCTCACTGCTGAGAAACTTATTAGGGTCGGAACAATCTTGATGTTACATCTCCTTAAAGTCAAACTTCTTCTGGTTGCAACAATAATACATGATCTAAGTTTGATGGCAGTACTATTTCGCTGCTGTCAAACTTATTAGGGTTGCAACAAACTAGAAGTTTTATCTCCTCAATGTCAAACTTCTTACGGTTGGAACAAAAATATGATCTTAGTCTGATGGCAGTTCTATGTTATTGCTGACAAACTTATGCAGATTGTAATAAAGAGTGATTTTTTTGAGGTTAGGATTTTCATGCATTAGTATTTGACAGATCACGTGGGATTTCAGACATGGTGTCAAAGAGAAAGATGCTCAGTATGCTTTGACATTTCATCATGAATCGTCTTACAAACGAACAACGCTTGCAAATTATTGAATTTTATTATCAAAATGCGTGCTCTGTTAAGAAAGTTCATTGCGCGCTTCCATTTTATGGTCAGTTTAATCGACCCACTGAAGCGGCTATTCGGGCTATTGTGACTAAATTTCGCACCAAATTTACATTGTTGGACATTAAACCACCAACACGCTTACGTAGAGTGCGAACTGAAGAAAATATCGCAGCTGTATCGGCCAGTGTTAATGATGACCACCAATTTTCGATTCGTCGCCGTTCGCACCAATTGGGTTTCTGTTACTCAAAAACGTGGAAATGCCAAAATTGGACTAAGCGGATGGACCACCTAAGACGCAGCCGCGGTCAACATTTAAATGAAATTATCTTCAAAAAGTAAATGTCATGGACCAATCTAACGTTTCAAATAAAGAACCGATGAGATTTTGCAAATTTTATGCGTTTTTTTTTTTTAAAAAGTTATCAAGCTCTTAAAAAATCACCCTTTACTTCCATAATGTCAAACTTCTTTGGTTTGCAACTTAAATATGGTGATTGTATCGCATGAACATCGAACTTTAATGGCGTTGTCACAACAATCATGCTCATCATCATCAATATAATGCAAGCAGTCAGCACATTAACATCAAACTATTTCATTGTTAAGGGTTCTAAGAGACCATGTCGCATGGTGTTCGATACGGTAGAGAAGAAGTTCGTAAAGAATTTATCGTAACCATAAAAAAGTCATGTAGAGATTGATTCTTCATGGTCCTAATCTGTTGTAGGTTGTACCTGAAATGTCAAACTTCTTCGAGCTGCTGAATCATATTAATGACATATTTTCGTTGTTGTAACCAAAAGCAACCACCCAAAATCCACTTTTTTGGGCACATATCTAAATGCAGTACCATATTCTTTATGAATGAAAAATTTAAATGATTACGGACATCCAGAAAAAGACTTAAAATATATGTTACCCAAAAATCCCCTATATTGAATATCAAAGCCCAAATGTTTATGAAATTCCAAGCTGGGGACTTATCATGGGATTCATATCGAGCAGTTGAGATCGGAATCAATTTTGATTTTTGAGAAAGAAATATAAATTTCCAACAAAAACTAGTAGGATGTTGGCATAACGTGTATTGGAACTAATCTAGATAGATTTTGAATAATTTTTGTCGAAGCACTTTTACAAATATTTTATTAAATTTTAATCCTAAAATAATCCCACAAACATGCCTGATGTATAAAGAAGTCAGAAATCGTTCTACTATTTAAAGTCATCTTCTTGTAGTTAAGTTTATGTTTTGAAGAAGATTTTTCCAGGGGTTTCCAGCATAAATGTCGCCATCAATGATGAATAAGGACAGATTGGCCTGTCTAGAATTGATCTGCCAGAATTTTAATCATCAAATAGTTGCAAGAGATAGCAAATAATTATCAAAAGCGAATGAATTGCGAAAATTATGATCGGAAACACCCACTGAATAAAGACATATATTGTTTTATCTGGAGTTAGACCTGAGTTTATAGATTAGAGCGTACACAGACTACCGCGCAATGCTGGCTCACAAATCCTATAAAGAATGTAATAGGATAAATGTTGTATCAAACTTCTAATAGTTTCAACACACATATAACAGAATTAACTTGAAAGCATTTCAACTATTATTGTGGTTGGGATAGCATAAAATAATTTTTGAAAATCAGAGCAAATAAAAACAATTTCAAAACAAGTAAGTCAACACTATGCCAACGTTAAACCCTGACCTACGATTGACAAGCATAATTTTACGGCGCCACTTTATTTTAAAGAATCCTTTCACAGGGAATACAGCAGAAGACAAATATGCTGCAACTTTAAACTTCAGTCCAAGGATGGTAAGGTTATTATTATACTAAGTCTATCTTTTCAGAGGGAAAAATAAATATCTGCAAACAAATCTGGGATGATAATGATATACTGAGGCGATAAAACATAGTCCATCATATCCACAAGTCAACCTCTCCGCTACAAACGAGGCTTTGTCGACCGAATTAGGGCGGAATAACCCTAAATCTGCAGTTGGTCCTATGTTTCACGATGGATCGACAATGAGCTAAAAATAACATTAATCCTATGTGGCGAATTCACATAAATGCAATGGGGAAATTAAATCAAACCAACCAAATCGGTGGAAACCTGGATTTTGATAATAGAAATATATAAGAAGGATAAGAAAATATATATTGATTATGGAAACATTTTTTAAGTCTACTAGTCCTAATTTTCATACTTTGTAGGGCATAAATTCTTTGAAAAAAGAAAACACACACACATTCAATACATAAAAAATAGCACTAAAAACTAATCCCATTATATAAGTTATGTTAATTTCGCCAATAGGTTTTTTAATTCCCAATAACTTGCAAATATGTTAGACTCCTTGGACGGGTCCCAAAGGTATCCTGAATCTTTCGCATTGTTAATCATATAAGGTTATATGCGCTAAACACAAAAATCAATGCTCAATATGCCATTATAGAATATAAATATTCAAGCACTATATACAAATGAAACTATCAACACTTTATCAAATCAACAGCATTTATTCTATGTTAAAATGCAAGCAAAATAATTTGAATAAACTTAAGCCATCGATGTTATGATAAATTGGGTATGTTAATAGATTACAATGTGCTTATATGGAAAAAATGCACGCTATTCTTATGATAATATTATTATTACAATCGTAACGATGAATTTTCTATAATGGATATTCACGTTCATCGGGCTTAACCTCTAAGCAGTTGCACGTACTATTTAACTCTCTATTCAGAGTTCTTTTCAACTTTCCCTCACGGTACTTGTTTACCAGCGGTCTCATGGTTATATTTAGTTTTAGATGGAGTTTACCACCCACTTAGTGCTGCACTATCAAGCAACACGACTCTTCGGAAGTGTTCTCTAGTAATCATTAACGTTATACGGGCCTGGCACCCTCTATGGGAAAATGACCTCATTTAAGAAGGACTTAAAACGTTAATTTCTCATACTAGAAATTGAACATTCCATAGCAGTTCTAAAGAAAATGAAGGCAACATTTAGGACGAGTGCAAAATTCTTTGGAGCGAATCTTATACTAAAAACGCATCATCACATCGATAATCTTGAAACAATCAATGGACGACCCTCTCCACAAGAGGTTCCCAAGAGTAAAATAGAAGTCAAACGTTTTCTGAAAAACCAAAAAAACTCTTTGATGAGAGTTTGCACAACTATATGGCACTATACGGCACAAGTTTGAAGCTGCAAAAAAAGGTTTGAACAAGTCTTCCTACAACTAAATGACGATCCTCTCCACAAGAGGTTCCCAAGAGTAAAATAGAAGTCAAACGTTTTCTGAAAAACCAAAAACACACTTTGATGAGAGTTTGCTCAACTATATAGCACTATACGACACAAGTTTGAAGCTGCACAAAGAGGTTTGAACCAGTCTTCCTACAACTAAATAAATTGAAATAATAAATAATTCCATCAGAACTGATGGAAGTAGGACGTATTCGAAGTATTTGTCAGAAGCAGACAGCACTTCAAACTGCTACAAGTTTGAAGCTACACAAAGAGGTTTGAATAGAACCGAATAAGTAGTTTTCCAAATGCCACTACATTGCAGGAGTGCGAATATTTAGACTGAGCTGAGGGCAAAGAAAAATCTTAGTTAGAGGAAATCAAAGTTGCGTCTATCCAATAACCAATCCAAAGCCTTTTAGGAAGTAATGCGATTAGTATTACATTGAACATGACACAACTTATGACTTTGCAGACACTAGTATTTCAGATAAATTGCAGGTTGGGAAAGGCTTTTAGAGAAATTTTACTATTTTAAGGAGACCCAAATTAATTCTTTAGAAGGACAAACAATCAAATATCAAGTTCTTTGTTGTAGGAAGGTACAAACATAGTTGCTAAATATACTCGGTATCCTCACATTATGGAAAACTCTCTGCTAGACTGCTTCCTCAGCCTATGATAATGATTTTGAGTCAATGACAATCATATCATTCATGGAAGAATAAATTATACTCTGATCTTCGAATTATATTTTATGGTATCCCTAATAAATTATAATCCCGAAGATTTACAATCGGGATTACCTAACAATTGTTGTCCTTGTATGACTCCAATGATTCTAAGACACAAACCCTCTCTGAGGACTTTCGATCGATGACTGCAATATATCACATAAATTCTGTTCATTCGAGGATTTCCAAATGTGGTCCTTCGATGAACCTCAATTTCCAGACATCTATTGGTGGACAATCGATGACTCCTATATTTCTTGGAAATCATAGATCTTCGAAGAATCGATGAGTTAAATATGTTTAAGAAGTTGTGGTTATTTGAAGACTTCTGAACGTGGTCCATCGACCACTCCCGATTTCTAAACATTCATAGATCTTCGAAGAGTTTTAATTATGAAGACTCGGTGACTCCAATGCTTCTCAGAACTTATGGTCCTTCGAAGACATCGAATCGTGGACAATCGGTGACTCCCAATTCCAAAACATTAATGTATCTTCGATGTCCTCTAATCGTAAATAATCGATTTTTTCTAAGTATTTATTGTCCTGTGAATACCTCTGAAAGTGTAAAAAAATTCGAGTCAATGACAATCATATCATTCGTGGAAGAATAAATTATATTCTGATCTTTGAATTATATTCGAAGATCATGAGGGTCACAAAGGCGTATGTGGTGGAGTAAATGTTGCAAAGTCATGATTTATTAGCCCACCCTCTCCCTCTTTTTAGGAGATTCAACACTACAATCCATCAACTCCAAATGAATCGAGGAAACATAGAATTTAGAATAGTTTTCATAAAAACTCCATCATAAATATGTATGTTTGCGCGGTGGTGGCTCATAGAAATCTGCGTTGAAACCCCCGCCGCCACCGAAGCAGCCTCCTATGCTGCGTTAGTTTTTGTTTCATACCCACCGAAAAACCCCTTCTAAACCTGAATACTTCACTGAAAACCGAAAAAAAAACTAGAATAACATTAATTCTTTTTTTTTTTGAAAATATGTAGTTTTATTGTTCGTTCAATACAACTCACTCTCGCACTGGTTTATGTGCGTTCTAATTTTATTCTCGTTTTCTATTCGATTCTATACGAACGCATGTTGTTCAGAGGGACCCCCCTTCAGCCGCGCAAACCCACCGGGAAAAATGTTCTGCTTTTAAGTGATGTGTGACGCTATGTATGGCTGAGTGTGTGTGTGTGTGTGAGTGCGTGTTTTTGTCTAAATTTACGCACATTTGGTTTTTGTCCGTCCGTCTGTCTGTCCGTTCCCAAAACAACTATTTATCACATCATAAAAAGCAAAACTCTCTGACAGTTTGTACGGAAACTCTGTGTGTATCCTTGAAATATGTGTGACTGTGACAGAGTGGCAGTATCTGCGTGAGTGTATGTGTCGGCATTTTTAGGGTTGCCCATGTGTTGGTGTACGAGTTTTGATGGTTATGGTTCTCTGTCTACCCCAACAGCAAGTTTACTGACCTTGAACTTCACAACAAAAATAAAACACACAATATATATGTGTCTCTTTGTATTGATATATGTATGTGTGTCTTATAGAATAATACACACACTCATATATACACATTTCATAGTAGAACAAGTAGAAGTGGTGCTAACTTAGGCTTAACCGAATCGTTGGTACCCTGCTTCATGATCTTTTTGGGGAAAATTTTCCCTAAAATGCCCACTAAGTTTAGAGTCCGAGGCCGATCCAATTTCCAGCTACTAATACTTGGAAGCTTCAGAAGGAGGTTTTAATTGTACTGGTTAAATATTTTCAAAGACTTCTCTACAATACTTGAAGTTTGACGCAAGCTCTTAAGAACTTCACACTTCTCAATAATCACTTATAGAACGTATTAAGCTACTATTGATGGTCTCTTGTGTTAACAACGGTCTGGTTCTAACCTTTCTCTCTAGGATACGACCAAAAAAATATGGTTACTTTTCTTAGAAGACTTTAAGTTCTCAAACTACTTGAAGTTTGATGCAACCTTAAGAGGTTTGACATAGTCGAAATATACCATGAGTTATGTATAGATGTCCCATATAGAATATTATTTGAGTTGATCGAATTCAAGTAATTGGACTGGTCAAATGGTTCAAAGTCTTGCCTACAACTACTAGAAGTTCGACGCAGTTTTATTCAGGTGTGAAGTTCTCAACAATCCCTTAAGTAAGATACTGTACCTATGAATGAATATGAATGACATTTCTCTCTGAAGCCTTAAAGTTCTCAATGTCTTTCTTCTTTCAAACTACCTGAAGTTTGATGCAACCTAAAGAGGTTTGACATAATCTAGATACACCATAATTTATGAACAGATGATATTTGTCTTATATTAAATGTTATTTGAATTGGAATACTTGAATTGGGCTAGTTAAATATTCCTAAAGACCTTCCTAATGTCTTTCTTCTTTCAAACTACTTGAAGTTTGATGCAACCTAAAGAGGTTTGGCATAATCGAAATACACCGCAATTTATGTACAGATATTTGTCTTATATTAAATGTTATTTAAATTGTAATACTTGAATTGGGCTAGTTAAATATTCCTAAAGACCTTCCTACAACTACTAGAAGTTCGACGTAACCTCTCAAAGTGTGAAGTTCTCAATTACCCCTAAGGCACATACTGTGCCTATTAATCTAATACTGGTGGTCTCTTCTATCAACAAAGGACTGGTTTTGAATGCGACCATAAAAGTTGGATATCTTCTCTTGGAAGTCCTTAAGTTCTCAATGATTTCCTTCCTTCAAACTACTTGAAGTCTGATGCAACCTGAAGAGGTTTGACATAGTCGAGATATACCGGCAATTATAAATAAATAGTTGATCATTGCCTCATATTTAATATTAGTTGAGTTGGAATACTTGAATTAGACTGTTTAAATATTTTCAAAGACTTTGCTTCAGCTACTAGAAGTTCGACGCAACCTCTCATGTTGTGAAATTCTCAATAATCCCTCAAGGTACATACGGTACATACAAGTTCGACGCAACCTCTCATGGTGTGAAATTCTCAATAATCCCTCAAGGAACATACGGTGCCTATGAATACACTATTGACGGCCTCTTTTGTCAACAAATGTCTAGTTCTGTACATAAAATACATATTTTCTTAGAAGCCTTGAGAACTTTCAATGTGTTTCTTCTTTCAAACTACTTGAAGTTTGATGCAACCTAAAGAGGTTTGGCATAGTCGAGACACACTTGCAATTATAAATTGATGATATTGGTTCCATATTAAATTTAATTTGAATGGGAATACTTATATTTATGTACAAAATGTAAGATTTTCCTCCTTAAAAATCGTATCCGTTAAACTTCCTCGCAACATCCACAGCAGATGCAACCACCTGAGGATTGATGTGCTCAAAAGAGTATATAAATTGTAAAATATTGCGGCTATGCTGCATAAATTATTATGATGATGGTCCTTCAAAGGATTCTAATCTTGAACTTTATACAATTCCAATATATTTAAGAACCAAAAGTTCTGTCGAAGACAGAACCAATCGTGGTTCTTCGACGACTCCAAAATGTCTAAAAAGTAATAGCTTTTCGAAGACTTCTGATCGCTGTCATATACTTATTACATTTTGTTCAAGTCAAACTACTTGAAGTTTGATGCAACCTAAAGTTTGGTTTGACATAGTCGTGATACAACGACAATTATATGGTCCTTCGGTCATATTTCAAAATATTAATGGTTCTTCCAAAACATCTTGACTTCATTATTTCTTGCAAATGATAGACCTTCGATTTGGAAGTCTCTCATTTCTTGCAAACTACTTGAAGTTTGACACAACCTGCAGAGATATGACAGCATTCTATTTCCTTCAAACAACTTGAAGTTTGATACAACCGGCAGAGATATGACAGCATTCTATTTCCTTCAAACTACTCACAGATTGACTCAACTGTAGATGTTTGACTATTTTATGCTTCCTTCAAACTACTTGAAGCTTGACACAACATGAAAGATTTAGCAATTTTCCATTTCTTTCAAACTACTACTAAGTTTGATACAACCAGTTCAGAATTTGAACTACCTGCAGAGATAGACAGCATTCTATTTCCTTCAAACTACTCGCAGTTTGATACTACACGAAGAGGTTCGACAGTGTTCTGTTTCTGTCAAACTACATGAAGTTTGACACAAAATGAAAGGTTTATCAATCTCCAATTTCTTTCAAACTACTTGAAGTTTGACACAACAACATTCTATTTCCTTCAAACTACTCGAGGTTCGACACAACATGAAAAGGTTTGACACTATTCCACGTCTTTCGAAATACTTGAAAGGTTTGGCAATTTATAATTTCTTTAGAAATACTTGACAGCATTCTATTTCCTTCAAACTACTCGAAATTTGACACAACATTCGGTCATATTTCAAAATATTAATGTTTCTTCCAAAACATCTAGTAGTAGATAATAATAATCTAGATAGTAGACCTTCGATAGACCCCATTTCAATCGGGGTACATTGATGATCCCAATATTTCTTGCGGTTCTATGAAGACTTCTAATCGAGATTCGCAATTTCGGAATATTCATGGACATTTGAATATCTGAAATCGTGAACAATCACTGACTCCAATACTTCTAAGAATTTGAGGTTCTTTGAAGACTTCCAAATGTTGTCCTTCGATCGTCGTTTTTTTGAAAATATTCATGGTTCTTCGAACACCTTTAATTGAGGACAATAGATGAGTCCAATATTTCTTGGAAATTATAGATCTTTGAAGAATTTCAATTGTGGTACATTGATGACTCCAATATTTCTAAGAATTTGTAGTTCTTTGAAGACTTCTAAATATGGTCCATCGACTCCCGATTTCAAAATATTCACAGATCTTCGAAGACCACTAATCATGGACAATCGATGACTCCAAAATATCTTAAAAATTATAGACCTTCGAAGAATTTCAATCGTGGTACAATCGATGACTCCCAATTCCAAAACATTTATGTAAATATATTCGAAGACCTCTAATTGTGGACATTCGATGATGAGATTTTATTTATGGTCCTTCGAAGACCTCTAATGATGGACAATCGATATCTCCCAATTCCCACACATTCATGGATCTTCGATAACCTCTAATCGTGGACAATCTATGACTTCAATACTTCTAAGAAGTCATGGTCCTTCGTTGACCTCTATCATGAACAACTGATGCCTTCTAAGTATTTATGGTCTTTCGAAGACCGAAGAATCCAACACTTATTAGAATTTATGGTGCTTCGAAGACCTCTAATCGTGAACAATCTATGACTTCAATACTTCTACGAATGCATGGTCCTTCGTTGACTTCTATCATGAACAAATGATGTCTTCTAAGTATTTATGGTCTTTCGAAGACCGAAGAATCCGACACTTATTAGAATTTATTGTGCTTCGAAGACCTCTAATCGTGAACAATCTATGACTTCAATACTTCTAAGAATGCATGGTCCTTCGTTGACCTCCATCATGAACAACTGATGCCTTCTAAGTATTTATGGTCTTTCGAAGACCGAAGAATCCGACACTTATTAGAATTTATGGTGATTCGAATACCTCTAATCGTGAACAATCGACGACTTCTAAGTATTTACGGTCCTTCGATGACCTCTAATCGTGGATAATCGATGACTCCCACTTCCAAAACTTTCATGGATCTACGACGACTCTAATGTTGGTCAATAGATGACTCCTACTTCCAAAACATTCACGGATCTACGATGCCTGTAATGTTGGCCAATAGATGACTCCCAATTCCATTTATGTGAATTTTGATGACTTCTAAGTATTTATGATCCCTCAATGACCTCTGATCGTGGATAATCTAAAAATGTATGGTCATTCGAAGACTTCCAATCCTGGTTCAGCGATGACTCCAGTATTTGTAAAAATGTCTGGACTTTTGAAGACTTCCACATGTCGTCCTTCTCTCCAATATTTCTAAGAATTTAATGTCAGCCGAAAACTTAGTCGATGCCAGTAATATTTTTAAGAATTTGTGGTTCTTCGAAGCCGTTTCCGAAGTCATTCTGTAACACAAAAATGTCTGAGAGCTGATGACACTTTGAGCACTTCCAGACGTAGATGACCCCAATAGTTTTAAGATATTATGGTGCTTCGAAGACTTTTAAACGTGGTACTTTAATTATCTATAATTTCAAAGACTTCCTTCTTAGCATTCATTTCATCCATGGTCTCACGTTGACTCCAAAATTTTAAACAATTGCGATCGTGCTATCACATGCTGTATTGTAGGGTATGCTCATTTCATTCTTTCAAAATTAAGTGAGTAGTTCACTTCAATGTTGGCCCAGAATGATGGACGGCGTATTTTTACAATTTTCCATACACAATCTTCATTTTGCCTATTACATACACGCTTATGTACGTGCAGACATATTATTCAAGTTTTAGAAAGTTTCTTGTTTTTGTTCTGCTCCTCCTCGTTCAAACCTCCCCGTTCTCGTTTCGTTTTCTAGTTGTGTGTTAGCAGGCTATTTCGAAAACAGAATATGCCAAATTTTGTTATATGTTCAACAACAAAAATGTTGTCTGGTTTTTGGAGGCACAACAACATATGGTTCATTAAATATTTAGGGAAGCTACCATAAATGATGAAAAATAAATGAACAATTTGAGTTTAGCAGAACAAACATACAGAAAAAAATGAAAGGTATGAGTTTTATTAACATAATTTTTGATTATTATTAACATAGAAACGTAGAAATATATATCTATATTTTTTGTATTTAACTACCGGTTCAGATTGGCGCGAATTTCAGCGTAAACTCCCAGATTAAAGGCGAAAGTCTATCATGGGAACTTATCGCTCTGAATAATATCACCCATGCAAGAATTATGGAATTTGAGGAAGGTGTTTTCTCTTATATTTCCATACTTTTAGTATATTCAATCTATATTCTACTAAATAATATTACTATACTGTAGGTTCCACAGCGATATTTTTATACTTGAAACTACTTTAAAATGGGCACAACCTCAACAGGTTTGATGTTTGACATCAAGTATTGGGACTGAAAAGGTTTGCTAGTGCTCGAATTCCTTTAAAAGTTTAGTTTGACACTGCGGAAAGAGGTTTGACCCCTTTCTTTCAAACTACTGGCAGTTTGACACAGTTCGAAGAGATTTTGCAGAGTTCTATTTCCTTCAAACTATCGCCCATTTGAATCAAGCAGAACAGGCTTGACCTCTTTTTTCAAACCACTGGCAATTTCACATAGTTCAAAGAGGTTTTGCAAAGTTCTATTTCCTTCAATCTATTGGCAGTTTGACTCAAACAGAAGAGGTTTGACCTCTTTCTTTCAAACTACTGGCAGTTTGACACAGTTCGAAGAGGTTTTGCAAAGTTTTATTTCCTTAAAACTATTGGCAGTTTGACTTAAACAGAAGGGGGTTGACACTTTTTCTTTCAAACTACTGGAAGTTTAACACAGTTCGAAGATTCCTTTAAACTATTGGCAGTTTGACTCAAACAGAAGAAAGAGGTTTTCCTTTTTCTTTCAAACTACTGGCAGTTTGACACAGTTCGAAGAGGTTTCGCAGAGTTTTGTTTCCTCTAAACTATTGACAGTTTGACTCAAACAGAAGGGGTTTGACACTTTTTCTTTCAAACTACTGGAAGTTCGACACAGTTTGAAGAGGTTTCGCAGAGTTTTGTTTCCATTAAACTATTGGCAGTTTGACTCAAACAGATGAGGTTTGACCTCTTTCTTTCAAAGTACTGGCAGTTTGACACAGTTCGAAGAGGTTTTGCAAAGTTCTATTTCCTTAAAACTATTGGCAGTTTGACTCAAACAGAAGGAGTTTGACACTTTTTCTTTCAAACTACTGGAAGTTTGACATAGTTCGAAGAGGTTTTGCAAAGTTATATTTCCTTCAAACTATTGGCAGTTTGACTCAAACAGAAGAGGTTTGACCTCTTGCTTTCAAACTACAGGCAGTTTGACACAGTTCGAAGAGGTATTGCAAAGTTCTATTTCCTTAAAACTATTGGCAGTTTGACTCAACCAGAAGAAAGAGGTTTGACCTCTATTGACTATTCGAAGTTTGACACAACATGAATCGAAGAGGTTTTGCTGAGTTATATTTCCTTCGAACTATTGACAGTTTGACTCAAACAGCAGAAGTTTGACCTTTTTCTTTCAAACTACTGGCAGTTTGACATAGTTCGAATAGCTTCTGCAAAGTTTTATTTCCTTAAAACTATTGGAAGTTTGACACAGTTCGAAGATTCCTTTAAACTATTGGCAGTTTGACTCAACCAGAAGAAAGAGGTTTTTCCTTTTTCTTTCAAACTACTGGCAGTTTGACACAGTTCGAAGAGATTTTGCAGAGTTCTATTTCCTTAAAACTATTGGCAGTTTGACTCAACCAGAAAGAGTTTGACACTGTCTAAATAAGTATGATAGAGTTATATTTTCTTCAAATCGCTTGAAGTTAGAATTACAATGATATATTTCCATCAAACTACGTGAAATTTGACTCAACTTGCAGAGCACTATTCTGTTTCCTTTAAAGTACTTGAAATTTGACACAAAGTTAATGGTTTGGCAATTTTTAATTTCTATTAAACTACTTGAAGTTTGATACAACCAGCTGCGAATTGGCAATACTAGCAGAAAAAATATATTATTATAGTTTCTTCATATTACTTGAAGTTTGACTCAACCTGAAGAGGTTCGGCAACCTGAAGAGTTCCTTCAAACTACTTGAAATTTAATTGATCATGAAAGATTTGAGTTTTCTATTTTTTCTCATTACTTGAAGTTTGAAACAACTTGCAGAGATATGAAAGCATTTCATTTCCTACAAACTACCTGAAGTTTCGACAGTGTCTCCTTCAAACTGCTTGAGGTTTAACGCAATGTTAAAGGTTTAGTAATTTTCCATTTCATGCAAACTAATTGAAGTTGGACACATCGAAGCATCGAATTGTCACTACCTGCAGAGATATGAAAGCATTCAATTTCCTTCAAACTACTCGAAGTTTGACACTGTATGAAGAGGTTCGATAGTGTTCTGAGAGGTTTGGAAGTCTCCTATTTCTTTCAAACTACTTGAAGTTTGATACAACCAGCAGTGAATTCCCACAACTTGCAGAAATATGACAGCATTTCATTTCCTTCAAACTACCTGAAGTTTGACACAAAATGGAGAGGTTGGACCATGTTATGTTTCCTTCCAACTGAGTGAAGTTTAACACAATGTTAAAGGTTTAGTAATTTTCCATTTCATTCAAACTAATTGAAGTTGGACACATCGAAGCATCGAATTGGCACAACTTGCAGAGATATGACAGCATTCTATTTCCTTCAAACTACTCGAAGTTTGACACAACATAAAGAGGTTTGACAGCGTTCTGAGAGTTTTGTCAGTCTCCCATTTCATTCAAACTACTTGAAGTTTGATACAACCAGCAGCGGATTGTCACCACCTGCAGAGATATGACACCATTCAATTTCCTTCAAACTACTCGCAGATTGACTCAACTGTAGATGTTAGACTATTGTATGCTTCCTTCAAACTACTTAAAGTTTGACACAACATGAAAGGTTTAGCAATTTTCCATTTCTTTCGAACTTCTTAAAGTTTGATACAGCCACAAGCAAATTGGCACTAGTTGTAGAGTTATGAAAGCATTCAATTTCCTTCAAACTACTTGAAGTTTGACACAACATAATGAGATTTGACAGCGTTATGAGAGGTTTAGCAGTCTCCCATTTCTTTCAAACTACTTGAAGTTTGATACAACCTGCAGATATATGACAGCATTCAATTTCCTTCAAACTACTTGCAGATTGAATCAACTGTAGATGTTAGACTATTGCATGCATCCTTCATCCTTGAAGTTTGATACAACCTGCAGAGATATGGCAGCATTCTATTTCCTTCAAACTACTCGCAGATTGACTCAACTGTAGATGTTAGACTATTGTATGCTTCCTTCAAACCACTTGAAGTTTGACACAACATGAAAGGTTTAGCAATTTTCCATTTCTTTCGAACTACTTGAAGCGTGACACAACATGAAAGATTTAGCAATTTTCCATTTCTTTCAGACTACTTAAAGTTTGATACAACCAGTTCAGAATTTGAACTACCTGCAGAGATAGACAGCATTCTATTTCCTTCAAACTACTAGCAGTTTGATACTACATGAAGAGGTTCGACAGTGTTCTGTTTCTGTCAAACTACATGAAGTTTGACACAAAATGAAAGGTTTATCAATCTCCAATTTCTTTCAAACTACTTGAAGTTTGACACAACAACATTCTATTTCCTTCAAACTACTCGAGGTTCGACACAACATGAAAAGGTTTGGCACTATTCCACGTCTTTCGAAATACTTGAAAGATTTGGCAATTTATAATTTCCTTTAAAAATACTTGACAGCATTCTATTTCCTTCAAACTACTTGAAGTTTGACACAACCTTCAGAGGTTTGCCACTATTCCAAGACATTCAAACTACTTGCCATTTTTGACACAAACCTGAAGAGTTCTGGCTGTGTTCTATCGCTTCTTGACACAACATGAAAAGGTTTGGCACTATTCCACGTCTTTCGAAATACTTGAAAGATTTGGCAATTTATAATTTCCTTTAAAAATACTTGACAGCATTCTATTTCCTTCAAACTACTTGAAGTTTGACACAACCTTCAGAGGTTTGCCACTATTCCAAGACATTCAAACTACTTGCCATTTTTGACACAAACCTGAAGAGTTCTGGCTGTGTTCTATCGCTTCTTGAAGTTCGACACAACCTAAAGAAGTTTGACAATTTTTTTTATTTTCTCTATTTAGGCCATCTTTTCTATCTATTCCCTATATTTTATATTGGCCTATTTATTCTTAGCTACATAAGATAAATTACCGAATTAAAGGTCATATCTCAAGTCAGGGTCTTACTATGCATTCAAAGTACTTTACCGAATTACATAACAATTTGTCTTTGTAGGTTCATGGCAGAGCGCTCTTTCCCCATTTGAAGTTGTAGTCTCAGTCTCGAATAGAATTAAAAGTAATAAATTATAATTTCTCGTACGTTACTAATGATTTAAGTTGAATATTTACGACTCAATTAAACAACATTTGTAAGATGAAGAACAACCTTTCAAGCAGTCTGCAGTCTTTCATTCATTTCAGTCGCACGAAGAAGAAGAAGAAGAATAAACAAACAATGAACAAAGCCCCCCGAAATTATGGTCGGAAGATTTTCGTATAGGCATAGCATGGCATAGTAGAGTGGAGTGGAATGGAGTAGTATCCGCTGTATGTACACATAGGTATGAACCTTTAAAAGAAACACTTGATTATAGGGAACGAGTATGAACGACGTGTACCTAAAATAATTACCCTTGAATTGTTCACAATCAAACAAACCAAAAAAACAGCCTACAACAACAATAACAACCACAAACCCAGCAATCTACAAGATATGCCTACAAATGCCCAGCGTATGTATTTACAACGAGCTCATGTACAACACGATCATATCTTAAGAATATTGAGGTATGAGTGCGTACTCGAACTTGTATCTCCAGCGAGCACACCAAAAAGGTCTTGAAATGAAACACCGCTCAGAAGGTAATGAAACATTTGAAATGCGTATGACGAACTTGAACTTCAACAAAAAAAAAAACTAAAATGTTAACGAAGGTAGGAAGCCAAGAGAACAGCGAGAGCAGAAAAGTAAATAAAGACAATAATCGAAATGATTATGGTAGTGTGGCATGAATGGTGACCCTACATTAAGTAAAAACGGCAGAAAGACTTGAAAACTGAATTGAGCTTTGTTGCCTAGACATAATTAAAATCAAAAATTGAGAAAATATATTCAAAATTTCCTCTAAAAATACAATTAAGAGTCTAAAAGATGATAGAAAATTCTCATTTATCATTGGGCTATTTCCACTGGAGTAATTGTTCTTTTTCGTTCAAACTACTTGCAGTTTGATACAACCTGAAGAGGTTTGACAATGTTTTAGTTTGACACAACCAGGAGATCATTGACGGAAATCTCATAGTATTGTAATTCCTTCAAACTACTTGAAGTTTGACACAACCCGCATAGGTTTGACAGTCTGAAGTTCGATAAAACGTGAAATGTTCAGCCATTGCTTTCAGACTAATAGATAACTTCCATCTTCTTCTTTTTCTTTCAAACTACTTGAAGTTTGACACAACCCGCATAGGTTTGACAGCATTCTATTGCTCACAAACTGTCTGAAGTTCGATAAAACGTGAAATGTTCAGCCATTGCTTTCAGACTAATATATCATTTCTATCTTCTTCTTTTTCTTTCAAACTACTTGAAGTTTGGCGCAACCTGCATAGGTTTGACAGCATTCTATTGCTCTCAAACTGTCTGAAGTTCGATAAAACGTGAAATGTTCAGCCATTGCTTTATTGCTTTCAGACTAATAGATCATTCCTATTTTTTTCTTTCAAACTGCTTGAAGTTTGACACAACCTGCAAATGTTTGACAGCGTTCTATTTCTCTATCTCATCTATCTCAAGTTTCACATATCGTGAAAGATCCGGCCATTTTCTATTTCTTTTGACTTGGTATGAAGAGATATTTATCCCAATAAGCAGGGGTTTATGGTGAGTCTACATTGGAAACCTTGTGATCTTTACATTTTAAGTTCAGAAATATTACTTTAAACACTACGAGGAACATTTTAACACTCTAGCTCCACAATATAGGGATCTTTTTGGTCACTTTTGTCAATATTTCCCACTTTTGTACATTATTGTAATGAATCGGCATAGGAAACCTTATGATCGTTAAATTTTAAATATAGGATGTGTTCAGCAATATTACATAGAACACTATGAGGAACATTATTGTGGAACATTTTAAACCTCCAGCTCCTCAATAAATGGGTCTTTTTGGTCCCCTTTTTGGCAACTGTCAATAAATCCCCCTTCTGCACATTCTTATCTTGAAACGGCATAAGAAACCTTGTGATCTGTACATTTTAAGTATAGGATGTGTTCAGTAATATTACTTAAAATACTACGGGGAACATTTTTGTGAAACATTTTAACCCTCTAGCTCATCACTATACAGGTTTTTTAGTCGCTTTTGTGCTAATGTCAATATTCCCCCCTTTTGCACATTCTTCTGACGAATGGGCATAGGAAACATTGCAATCCTTACACTTTAAGAATACAATGTATTTAGCAATATTACTTAGAACACTACGGAGAACATTTTTGTGGAACAGTTCAACCCTCTAGTTCCACAATATAGGGGTCTTTTTGGTCCCCTTTTTGACAACTGTCTATAATTCCCCCTTCTGCACATTCTTACATTGAAACGGCATAAGAAATCTTGTGATCTTTACATTTTAAGTATAGGATGTGTTGAGTAATATTACTTAAAACACTACGAAGAACATTTTTGTGGAACATTTTAACCCTCTAGCTCATCAATATACAGGTTTTATGATCCCTTTCGTGCTAATGTCAATATTTCGCCCTTTTGTACATTCATCTGACGAATCGGCATAGGAAACATTGCAATCCTTACACTTTAGGAATACAATATATTTAGCAATATTACTTAGAACACTACGGAGAACATTTTTGTGGAACAGTTCAACACTCTAGCTCCACAATATAGGGGTCTGTTTTGATCCCTTTTGTGCAAATGTCAATATTTCCCCTACTGCATATTCTTATCTTGAAACGGCATAAGAAACCTTGAGATCTTTACATTTTAAGTATAGGATGTGTTCAGTAATATTACTTAAAACACTACGAGGAACATTTTTGTGGCACATTTTAACCCTCTAGCTCATCAATATACAGGTTTTTTGGTCCCTTTTGTGCTAATGTCAATATTTCCCCCTTTTGCACATTCTTCTGACGAATGGGCATGGGAAACATTGCAATCCTTACACTTTAAGAATACAATGTATTTAGCAATATTACTTAAAACTCTACGACGAACATTTTTGTGGAACATTTTAACCCGCTAGCTCCTCAATTTAGGGTTCTTTTTGATCCCTTTTGTGCAAATGTCAATATTTCCCCTTCTGCATATTTTTATCTTGAAACGGTATAGGAAACTTTGTGATCTTTACATTTTAAGTATACAATGTATTCAGCAATATTACTTAGAACAATATGGGGAACATTTTCGTGGAATAGTCGAACCCTCTAGCTCCTCGATATAGGGGTCTTTTTGGTTAAATGCCAGGAAAACGACAAAACTTAAAATTAATTTTAGTGTTAATTTCGTACTTTTTTCAAATTGGTGCTAAAATGTGCCACAAAACTGAATTTTAGGGGGGTGGTACGAATGGAAAAAATATTCTACATCAAATTTCACTATAAGTCAGCGAACAAAAGAAAGCTGTAGCTAGAATATATCAATAAAATATAAGTCAATCAATTTGGGTATTTTAACAAGAAATTATTTAGAAATTTTTTTCTTTGCTATCAAACAATGTCCAGCATATGTTATATGTGTAACATCTTCCATATGTTACATTCTCTGCATGAGCCTAGATATGAGTCAGATACCTAACATTCTCTGTTAATAACAGCTGCATGACCTTCAACAGTATTCGTACTTTATAATAGAGATTTTGAGGCCTCTGTTAAAGAAATTATTTAGAAAATTTTTCTTTGCTATCAAACAATGTCCAGCATATGTTATATGTGTAACATCTTCCATATGTTACATTCTCTGCATAGCCTAGTCAGATACCTAACATCCTCTGTTAATAACAGCTGCATGACCTTCAACAGTATTCGTACTTTATAACAGAGATCTTGAAGCCTCTGTTTCTCTAAAAAACAGAGATTTAACATTGTACATTTCTAACATCAACCTTATCACCACTGTTACTAACAGATTTTAAGCACACTCTGTTACAGACTCTGTTTACAAATTTTATAACAGAAATAGTCCACTTTAGGCTATTCTGCTAACATAAGCTAGTTCACATTCTCATTTAATAGCAAAAAAATTCTCTCCGGAAATATTCATGCTACACTGTTTGTCAATCTTATCAGAAATATAGCTACAGTGGCAAATGATTTAGATAGAAAAAATATTTTATATCAGTAGATTTTTGTTTATTTATTCGCCCTTTATTTAAACTATTATAATTTTTATTGAATTAAAAACGAGCTCGAGTTCTTAGAATGCAATAAAGTCACGTCTGTACTCAGTTTGTCTATGTTTTTATTAGTATTATTTCGAATTCTGAAGATGCCTTCCGACGAAATATTGATTAATAAAATTTAAAAATACCAAAACAAAGACCTCGAGCACGTTTTTAATTTAATAAAAAATATATATTTTATTTTTTACAAAAAAAAACGAAAGTTGTAAAAATCAGGAAAATTTCAAATGAGAATAATATTTGATTTCTATTATTTTTTATTTCCAGTAAAAATCAGGAAAATTTTAAATGAGAATGAAATTTGATTTCTATTATTTTTTATTTCCAGCTTGCATCCTTCATTTCATGAAGAAAATCCATGGGAAATATACAGGAGATATGACGACCTATTTAGTGGGAGTAACACGAGATTATTGTGGCGAATTAATCTACGAATTGCATCCGTATATAAATCTATGATTACTTCCTGGTCTTAAACATGTGCCTTAACATTATTTGTGCCTAACCTATATACCTTACATACTCTGTTAATAACAGCTGCATGAACTCTAACAGTATTCGTATTTTATAATAGAGGCCTTAGCAGTATTCGTGTCTAAGAGATACCTTACATACATCCTCTGTTAATAACAGCTGCATGACCTTCAAAACTGTTCATGTCTAACATATAGCTTACATGCTCTGTTAATAACAGCTGCATGCATGTGAACAGTATTATTATTTTATAATAGGGACCTCGGCGTAGCGTTTTAATAACCGGTTTTTAAGCGTTTCTCAGAAAAATAGTTGCATGAGCTTCAACATTGTTCATGTCCAACATACTAGCTCTGTTAATAACAGCTGCATGATCTTCAACAGTATTCGTACTTTATAATAAAGATCTTCCGGCCTCTGTTAATATCCGCTTTCCAGAACTGTTTCTCTAAAATCACAGATTTAACAATATTCATTTCTAACAGAGACCTTATCGCCTCTGTTACTAACAGACGTTAAGCACACTCTGTAGCATGATCTTCAACAGTATTCGTACTTTATAATAAAGATCTGTTAATAACCGCTTTCCAACTGTTTCTCTAAGAACCGAGATTTAACAGTATTCATTTCTAACAGAGACCTTATCACCTCTGTTACTAACAGATGTTAAGCACACTCTGTAGCTTTAGACTCTTGTAGCCTTTCAGCATCTTTGGGGTTTCCTTTATTAAGAATATTGACATCCTTCCTTAGGTTAGTTTACATTCTCATTTAATAGTAGAAAGTTAGTTTCTGTTAATATCAGCGATTTTAAAACCTGTGTGTCTCTACTTAGACATTTTGAATGAGAATCTTTTCATTCCCCGTTTTGACTCTTGCCTACTGTAGTGTGTCTGCCTGTAATCTGTGTAAAATTTTACACATTGTTGGTTTTTCGTTTATTTACTTATTTGGACGTTCGTCCGTCTGTCCGTCCGTCCAAAGGTTTTCAAAGTCAAGGTGTTTACATGCTTGTACATCCGATTCCATAATTTCGGTAGGTGTTCGTTGTTGTTATTATTGTTAAATTTGGTGAAATATTTAAGTACATAAGTACGTGTTGGAAATTTATAATTTGAGGTAGTGGGGCGGGGGAAGGCCCCTGCTCAACTGCTCTAAGGGAAAATGATAATTTGTAATAAAAAAAGTTTTGTTTTTTGTAAAAACACAACAAAATTTCGGCTGTCTGTAATGGCTGGATGGCTGGCTGGCTGGCGTTCAAGAGTGAGTGATGCCTTAACTAGAGGAGGGGGTGATAAGAAATCGAATGGGTTATCGTCAAAACGTGTTTGCCATTTGTTGGCCTTTTGCGGCCAAAAAAGAATCTTTCGTGTCGGCGTGCGTGCGTGAGTGCGTATGCTTGTGGGTATGTGTGCGTGAGTCTTAAGAATAAACATTTTGTTCGCCAGTTAGATGTTGATGATGATGGTGATGTTGGTTAAAGACCAAAAAAGCGGGTTTGGTAAAATTATTATATGGAGGTCAACACAGCAGCGCCGAGCGAACAAAGTTAACGCGTCATGTTATCCGATTAGTTGGTGTTATACAATCAGTCAGTCGTTGTCTGGGGTGACCAGATACAGCGGCAAGGTTAAATGTTAACAATAATGGCGGCACGAAACACAATGGGTTAATCAGATCGAGATCGTTGGATTTCGATTTATGACAGAATTTTAAGTTAGTAACAGAGATTTTAAGTTAGATTAGACCAGTATGTGCTAACAGAACACAAATGTAAGAGTCTGTTAATAGGTTTTAAACTTTGCAGAGTTATTGGTAACAGATATTTAACAGTTTATGTTAATAACATAAGGTTAATGTACTCAATCTGAAGATTGAATTGGAAATTGTAGAATATAATCTCTTTCCCTACAAGATTGGACTGATAACACTATGGAAAACCAAAAATAACGAGGATCTGACAACGGATTCTTATAGAGGGGGTAAAAAGAGAATATACGTGTGTCGGCGTCTTGAAAGTTTATCTATGCTGGTCATTTTAGGGTGGAGGTTCAACATTTCCCCCTTTTGCACATTCTTATGTTAAAACGGCATAGGAAAACTTGTGATCCGTACATTTTAAGTATAGGATGTGTTCAGTAATATTACTTAAAACACTATGAGGAACATTTTTGTGGAACCGTTTAACCCTCTAGCTTGTCAACATAAAGGTGTTTTTGGTCTTTTTGTGCAAATGTCAATATTTCCTCTTTTTGATATTATCATGTTAAATCGGCATAGGAAACCTTGTAATCTTTACATTTAAAGTATAGGATGTGTTCAGTAATATTACTTAAAATACTATGAGGAACATTTTTGTGGAACAGTTTAACCCTCTAGCTTGTCAACATAAAGGTCTTTTTGGTCTTTTTCTGCAAATGTCAATATTTCCTCTTTTTGACATTCTCATGATAAATCGGCATAGGAAACCTTGTTATTTTTACATTTAAAGTATAGGATGTGTTCAGTAATATTACTTAAAGCACTATGAGGAATATTTTTGTGGAACACTTTAACCCGCTACCTCCTCAATATAGGGGTATTTTTGGTCCCTTTTTGCAAATGTCAATATTTCCCCTTCTGCATATTCTTATCTTGAAACGGCATAGGAAACCTTGCGATCTTTACATTTTAAGTATACGGTGTGTTCAGCAATATTACTTAGAACACTACGAGGAACATATTTGTTGAACATTCGAACCCTCTAACTCCTCAATATAAAGGTCTTGTTGGTCCCTTTTGTGCAAATGTCAATATTTCCTCTTTTTGACATTCTCATGATAAATCGGCATAGGAAACCTTGTGATCTATACATTTTAAGTATAAGATACGTTCAGCAATATTATTAAGAACACTACACTAAGAATATTTTTGTGGAACATTTTAACCCATTTTTTTAATCCATTTTGTGCAAAAGGCAGAAATAAGTCAAAACTTAAAATTCATTTTAGGGTTAATTTCGTATTTTTTCCAAATTGTAGCTAAACTGTCCCACAAAACTGAATTTAAGTATAGGATGTGTTCAGCAATATTATTGAAAACACTACCAAGAATATTTTTGGGGAACATTTTAAATCTCTAGCTCCTCAATATAGGGGTGTTTTTGATCCCTTTAGTGCAAAACACACAAAAACATGTGTTTATGGTGCATCGACATAGAATAACCTAGTGATCTTTACATTTTAAGTACAGGGTGTATTCAGCACTATTACTTAAAACACTACGAGGAACATTTTTGTGGAACACTTTATCCCTCTAACTCCTCAACATAAGGGTCTTATTGCTCCCTCTTGTCCAAAAGGGTAAAAATCACCCCTAACACAGGGATTTCACGGGTCCAAATGTTCTACAAAAATATTTGCCGTAAAATTCGACTACAAGTCTCTGAATACACCACAGCTCAAAACTTAACTTAAATGGCAGAAATAAAACAAAAATTAAAATTCATTTTAGGCTTAATTTCGTACTTTTTCCGAACTGGTGCTGAATTGTCATAGAAATGTGCATTTTATGGGGGTGGTGTGAATGGAAAAAATATTCTACGTCAAATTTCACTATAAGTCAGCGAAAAAAAGAAAGCTGTAGCTAGACTACATAAATAAAATATCAGTCAATCAATTTGGGTATTTAAACAAGAAATTATTTAGAAAATTTTTCTTTTCTATCAAACAATGTCCAGCATACGTTATATGTGTAACATCGTCCATATGTTACATCCTCTGCATGAGCCTTAACATTATACGTGCCTAACAGATACCTAACATCCTCTGTTATTAACAGCTGCATGATCTTCAGCAGTATTCGTTCTTTATAGTAGAAATCTTGCCGCCTCTGTTAAAAACCGTTTTCCAGCTGTTTCTCTAAAAAACAGAGATTTAACAGTGCACATTTCTAACAGCAAACTTATCAACTCTGTTGCTAACAGATGTTAAGCAGACTCTGTAGTCTTAGACTCCATTTTCAAATGCAGCTCTTTCGTATTCTTAGTATTAGTAGTTTTATAGTAAATACCTTGCCGCCTCTGTTAATAACAGTTTTCCAGGTGTTCCTATAAAACCAGAGCTTTAACAGTATTACTTTTTAACAGAGACCTTATCACCTCTTTTGCTAACAGATGTTAAACACCCTCTTTCGCTTTAGACTCGTTTTTCCTCTGTTAGCTCTTTCGAGTTTTTGGTTTTTTTTCCCAACTCGATATTATATCTTTGAGCTGGCCACCTCTTTGTTACCCCTTATTGCCATCAACATCACCATCGAGCGAAGTAACTAACGCCATACGCATTTTTAATATAGATTTTTTTTCGTACACAAAATTTGTTCAATGTGTTTGGTTTTCTACCATTTTTTCCTCCCAGTTTGATTTCTCATCTTTGCTCGCTGGTTAAACCAAAACACCGAGCCAGAACACACTACATAAACAAACCAAACACACACACCGAGTTTTTTTCTTTTTTTTTTTTTTGATGAAAATGTCAATGTCCGAACAACCTTGAAAGAACTTACAAAGTCAGTTTTGTGTCTTAAAGAACAGCCAACGGCAAAGCGTAAAAAAGCCGAATTTTATTTCGCCGGCAACGAAAAAAAAAATTGGCGAATCACTCGCAAATTTTGGCAAATTCAAAAAACGAAAGAAAACAAAAAGAAATCAAGTTTGACAATTGAGGAAGAATAGAAGAGAAAAAAGAACAAAAGGAAACAGCGAACAACAACAACCAACAGCAACAGAATTAAAAACCCGAGCCCACAAAACAACGTAAATGAAAAATTACCAAAAAAAAAAACAAAATAAATGAATGCGAACTGAAAAGAAAAAGCCACATAACAACTTTAATGGCTGGAGGAGAACATAATTCGTAGTTCAAATTATTTAAGATTCTTTACAAAAATAAAAAAAAAAACAAAAAACAACCAGTGATTAATTATCACAACAAGTCTGGAGTTTAGAGATGATAGACGAGAGAAAAACCATCAAGATAAGGCGTATTTACAAATGTCTGGGTTAATAGCAAAATTTTTGGTGAAATAAAAATTTTAATTTGAACTGGACTAATGTCCAGGCTCTAGACCTTTTATTATTATATTATATTTTTATATATTTTATAGAATGCAAATTTATTTACAAATGGTGATATTTATTAAAATAAAAATAATAAATATAATTATTAAATTATTAAATTAAATTTCATAATAAATATCATAAAAATTAAATTAAATTTGCAAATAATAAAAATAATAGCAAACGATGATGGTTGTCAAGAAATTGTTGAAAATATGTGAAGTTAAGATAATGCTTTCTGCGCATGTGTGCCTTTCTTTGCTGTACTTTAAAGGTCAAGATTCGATTACATCTGTCTCAAGATAAAGTCAAACTAGGGAAACTAGCTCCAAGTTGAACAAAAAATATTTCTGTTGAGTCAAAAATATATTAAAATAGTAAAACTACTCTAACGAAATTTTAATAATGGATTTTTTTCTTTTGGGAGTTTTTTAAAGACCCATTTTTTTCGCCAGCCCACGAAGGAGTAAATTGAGGCTACTATCAAGGATCGCCTTAAAGTTGTACGATTTTCAATTATAAACTAAATCTTATGGGAGTCTCGTATCCATACATTACAAACGATGTAACAAAGTCAGTATGCCCAGTATGACATGATAAAAGGTATACCCGTACTATGTACCTCGCAGATCGCCAAGACCAAGTGAAACGGAAAGTTGTTTGGACCACTTTGGTATATGCGCAAGGCAATATCAAATTTACAGTTCTTTCCCAACGCTTCAGCTCAGCAAATAGTTGGATGGATGGATAGGTAGGTACCTACCTACCTATGTTACAACAAGTACAACAATTTCATGCTTCTTTTCGTTGTTTCTTTCGAGTATGAGCGTTTTTTTCCTTTACAATGCTGTTGTTGTAAATGATGTAACCTAAAGAGTGACAGAGAGAGAGAGGGAGATAGAAACAAATTGTGCGTAGACCTACTTCGAGGTTCTTTCTTTGAGTTGGTGTTAAAAATATCTGACGGCACAAATAAATTTTTACGCACAGCACACATCGTTGTCGCCATCATCAGCATGACGTGTGAATTTATTAGGCATGTTTTTCTAGCTGTGTGGGAAAAATAGGTAATTGATTGATAACTATAGTGTACAAAGATTTTGACGAAGGGCTATGTATAACATTTTCTGATGTATGATATCTAATTTTTTATGGATATTTTTTTACTAAAATTCCAATTTTCCTTGAACTTAGCTTTAAAAATTTTACTCGCATTTTTTAAATATAAATCCAATGTAAAAAAATAAAATGACTACACTTCCACGAGCAATAGTAGTTTAGAAACAGTCGTCAAAAAAAATTGAGAAAAGATAAATTTAAAAGAAATCGTTTTTTCTTGCAACGAAAAATTCAATAAAAATAGAAAAAACGGAAAAGATTACATGAGGGTAATTATGTAATTTCCAAATGTATAATAGTTTTTTTGACATATTTCCATACAAACAAAAAAAATTTCAAATGTTCAAATTCCAAAGTTAGTCGTGGTACATAATAATGAACGATATTTGAAACGATTTTGATTTTCTGCCACCATACTGATCGTTCATTATCACGTTTGTTTTTAAAATTTTGAATTTGAACGTTTGAAATTGTTTTTGTTTGTATGGAAATATGTATATCAAAAAAACTATTTGTCAAAACGACACGATTATTCGGAAATTATATAATGAGCTCCCTGTGTTTTTCTTCTTCTATAATTTATATAATTTGCGAATAAATATTAATAAATAAAAAACAATAATATTTTTTTAATAAATTATAGAAAAATTGCAGTAAAAAATGTTGACAAGATTTAAGCCATGAGAAGAATGAGATGTAACCGAAAGTTCAACAAATGAACTCATCTCTAAGAATTTTGCACCACTTATTGTTGTTGTAGCTGCGTCAGCCTACAGTCAGAGGCAATGCGAAAGGTTACTGGTAGATCATAACCATCCTCAAAACGACTTGTAGTGCAGTTTTCCGGATGAATATATAGCGCATTTGTAAATTTGTAGAAGCACAATTATATATACGGCTGATAATAAACACTCTATAAAGTAGCGTCACTGATGATTTATCCCCACACAGAATCTCAAAAGCATCTATGGCCAAAGTGTTGAGTGTGACTCCCCCACATTTCCATTGCCAAACACAAAATTTTCGTTGATCGAATTAAATCGAGTGTATTACATTAAAAAAGCGCTTAAAAGTAAAACTTTGGTATCTACAATTTCAGCTTAATTGATTACTGGTCCTTTCTCAACTTTCAAAGGTTTCCTCAGTTTTTGTTGTAACTCTTATTCAGGTTCAAGATCAATTGTTTTTGTTTTCTTAAAAGAAAGTGTGTGACATTTATTTGGTTCGGTTGTTAGCAGGACAGACGATTGTTTCATGGGACGCTACTCCCCCTTAGTAATGCCCAGTGCAATTCAACAACTACTCTGGTTAATTATTAGTTGTATATCTGCCTCTCAAACTCAACTGAATGAGAACTGCTTCGGACTTAAATATACACCCAAAAATCCCAGTTCAGTAGTTACCGAAAACAAACAAATGTCCACACTCCTTCTCGCGAGTAATCGCAATTCTCATACGGGTCTAACTATTGCATTTATCCATAGATATAGATTCTGATTTAAAAATAATACAAAAGATTATACGAATTTTTTCTTTTTTATGATTTTTCTTTGTGACAGAAAAAAGTTTTTCAAAAACTACCAGAAGGATCATAATTTCAACATTTATCTATAGATTTTCTTCAAATATACATTCTCTTGTCATTAAGATGTCTGCCATTAGAAATTAAAATAATAACACTTTAGAAAGATTTTAGGAAGTAATATAAAAATAATTCGGTTTTTATTCTTTAATAGTTGTAACCCTTATATTTGCACAAATATTAAAAAAATCAAAATTTTTCCATAGATTTCTTCACATTAAATGTAATAAAAGTTTTCTATCTTTAATATTAAATTATTGAAAAAAAAAGATTTTTAAAAACTCATTTTTAAACACTCACGTATGCAAAGTCGACCATGACATCAATATTTATCAATAGATCTTCTTCCCTTGCTAGCTTCGTCAATAGCTAATATTTTAAAAAATATTTTTTCGATTTTTTTTTTGTATCCGTAAAAACCGACTCAGTTTCGATATGAAAGTGAATTTCGCAATATTAGAGAGTGCTTACACTTATACTACCAAAATTTTAATACATATGTATATTAATGGTAGAGTCAAGGAATATTGGAATTTTATATTTTTTGTAAAATAAATTATCCAAAATAAATATAAAAACAATATTAAAGAGTTCGTGTTTTAGTTGACGAATCGTTGTGGAGCCATCATGGGCCGGAATTCAAGATATTGCTGAGGGGCAGGCGGGTCAACATTTGTAAAAAAAAATATTCTATAACATATAGATGCAAAAAGGTATTGAGCCAGTACAATATCCCAGTTTTTTATTTTATTGAAGATGATTTTGTAAAGTTATTTTTGTGTATTTTCAACTTATATTTTCTATTTTTTGCCGAAATAGTTGTCTTAAATTGGAGCCATTAATGGAGTTGGTCGGTTGTTTCGGTCTCATGATTTAGACGAACTAGCGAAACCAAATCGAACAATGAAAATTAAAATTCGATTTTGGGCCCTAGTACATAAAATACATACTAATACACTTTCCAGGACCAAAACATTTTTCTGAACGCCCTGCTATTATCTAAAGTCCAATCATTCACTATACTTTGAATAAAGGGGAGTGTAAGATATCCGAAGCGCCGCAATACGACCACATATTTGGATAGAGAAGACATAAGCAGAATGGTTTGTGGACATGTTATCGATATCGTACAAAGGTAGTTATCGAAAAATTGCATATCATTTTTTGTTTGTTTGTTTGTTTTTTATATTGAGCTCATTTTACAAAATAAGATGCTATCTGTTTTGATTATTTTTTTACTTTAATTTGCTATAACTTGATACACAAGTGAGATATTAATAATACTGTGCAACAAATAAAATAAAAATTTAGTGTGCACGACCTAAAAATGAATTTTTCATAAAATCAAAATAAAATACTTTATTTTTTTCCTAAGCCAATATCCAAAAAATCGAGAAACATTTCATTTGAAAAAATAGAAAATCGTAAGGAAATATGTTTTAATAGCTACTATTCTAATGAATAGAGCAATGTCTATCTGTAAAAGAACTATGGATAAATTCTTCTCTCTTTATTGGCTCAAAAGAATTTTTTACAAATCATGATTTTTTTAAATTTTTTATTAAATAGCGCAAAATCCCGCTTTCAAATTTTGAAAACCAAAAAGTTTTTTTTTTATTTTTTAATAGCTTAATGTGGAAGTTATTATTGTAAAAGTAAGGAAATTTCCATTTCTGTTTTTTCAATTTTTGTTTTTGCTTAAATTGATTTAGTCATATGTGATGATGGCATTAGAAGAACGTGCCAAGAAGGCCATAAATTCTACATTTAAACACGGATTTTCTTTAAATAGGCCTAGTTTTCTGCATTTAGATGCCAGATGTATTACAAAATAAAATATTCTATTATGTTATTTGTAAAGGGTGTTTTCGCAAAATCAAATTTAAAAAAAAAACTTCTTTTGCGTCTGCAAAAAATGCTCATAACTTCTTCATTTATCCATAGATCTTTGACATGTTGACATTGATGTCTTCGTTAGAATGTTAGTTATTGAAAAATAGAACAAAATATTTTTTTCCGATTTTTTTCTATTTTTAGGATTTTTTTCTTGCCTGCAAAAAAGATTTTTTCCGAAAAAAAATTGCATAACTTTTTTATTTATCCATAGCTCTTTTACATTTAGACATTGTTGTCTTCGTTAGAATGTTAGATATTGAAAAATGGAATAAAATATTTTTTTTTTTGATTTTTAAAGGATTTTTTGAGTCAGCAAAAAGTAAAAAAATAATTGTTTTTTATCCTTTTTTTAGATTGTACGTAAAACACTGTTTCTATGTGAACATTTGTAGCCATTTTATCTTTTATTTAACATATAAACGAATGTAATCGGAATTATATTTCCAAAATGATAGTACAAATATCAAATATACTATTGAGGAAAATTGGCATTTTAATAGAAAATTAAATAAAATATTTATAAAATAAAAAAATAATGTATTTTTAACAATGTCAAAATACACCAGAAAATGTTGTACATAGTCCCTTGACAAAAATGTTGTTGGATAGTGTAACATGTCCCCAATGTGTCTTCTTATTCCAAAAATATAGTCAAACCGTGGCTTCGGTTATCATACTCTTGCCTGAATATATATATTTCAAAACATAACATAAAACTCCTCTATTATTTGTATACCAGCTAGTTTGAGTACATTTGTTGTAAGTGTAAGTGTTGTTAAGTAAATTTTGTGTAAGGTTAGTTTCTTGGACGTGGTTCCAAGCAGGCCTCTGTCGTTGTTGTTATTGCTTTTGTTGTTGTTGTCTGTGGTACACATTACAGAGAACAACCCAGTGGTGGTGGTGTTGGTGTTGGTGGTGATGATGTGATGGCTGATTTCGAAATCAAAAGTCATTTATTTTCTTCACATTTGATGTCCATGTCGATGTTGTTGGTACCATTTGTCGTTGTTGTTGTTGTTAGTGTTGTTCTTGTTTGTAGGGGTTCTCGAGGTTCTTTAGTATGTTAATGGAACTTTCTTGCTTTCGTTGTGAGCGCAACTATTTCTCGCTTCGTTTCGTTTGGGTTCTACAAGCGAGCGTTGTGTGCGAGTGTGTGTGTGTGTTTGTTTGTTTTATTATTTTTTATATATTTTGTTTACTTTCTTTTTCTCTCTCCTTTTCCCTCTAATGTTCATGTTTCAATCTTCCATTCTGTGTAGGCATTTCTTTTCTAGTTCTAGTTCAGTGTGTGTGTGTGTGTGTTTAGAAACTAGAAATTACATAATTGCTATTTTGACTTTCTTTTTCAATGGATGGACGGATGGATGGTGTTCTTAATGGTTCTGTTGTTTTTGTTGTTCTTTTTTTTGTGGGTTATTAAGGTGTTTAGGGAATTTGTTCTCCGAAGACCTTCACTTAATGATCTTTTTAACGAAACGCTCTACCAAAATTAGGTTAATGGTTTGATTGGAGTGAAAAAAGGGTTTTATTTCGGTTATTTTTATTTCTTTTTTTCTGGTGTTTTTTGATAGATTGTAAACGTCGTTATTATCGTTGTGATAAATTATTGTGTAATTTCTTTGGGAATTCCTAGAATTGAAGGGATTTTGTTGTGCGCATGCGCACAGTTTTTTGTGTGTATTTCCATAAGTAATAGAGGGAAATGGAAAATTTTAATGAATTCTTGCTCTCATTTATATAATCCTTTGAAGTCGTGATGAAAAATAATCCAAAGTTTTACTAAAAGGTGGAAAATGGTTTCACAAAAATTAAGAAAAATTAAATGAAAAATGAAATTGAGAACAGAATAAATGAAAAATTGCCCAAAAATTGAAATGATCGCCAAAAATAATGAAAAACGTTCAATAATAAATAGAATTTTATTAGTATAGGAAGGTAACGACAAAGTAGTACACAATACGATCTGTTTTGCTTTATTTGAAAAGTCATAGGAAAGAGATTTTATTTCGACCTGTAATGAATTTGATTTGAACTCGACGCTCAAGTTTTTGACAAGGAAGTGGTGTGATTTGGTACTTGGCGTGATTATTTTTGCCAGATTGCGCTAAGCAACTACATTTTTATACCCTCCACCTCCAGGATGGGGGTATACTAACTTTGTCATTCCGTTTGTAACACCTTGAAATATCGACCTGAGACCCTATAAAGTATATATATTCTTGATCGTCATAAAATTCTAAGACGATCTAGCCATATCCGTCTGTCCGTCTGTTTAAAGCACGCTAGCATCTAAACGAAAGGAGCTAGAACGTTCAAATTTTCCATAAATGCGTCTTATAGTCGTAGATCGGTTGGGATTGAAATGGGGCGAAATCGGCCCAAAGGGAAAATTTTTTCCCTCACAAGGACTAAAAATACCCATAATAATCCCTAATATTTTAGCGTATTTAAGCATGTTTTTTCAATATGTCTGTTTATATTTGCTTGATATTTGGTATGCGCATTCCCCTTATAGCAAAAACGTGCACCATAAAGTGATTCTTATTTGTAGGGGGTGAAATGGGGCAAAAAAGGGATAAAAATGGTACATATTAAACGACAACAGCTAGAAACACGAAATTCGGTGTGTACATCCCTCTAATTGAGTAGATACATGATATAAAAGTATTTTTTCCAAATTCGTACTTTTAAGGGGTAAAATGGAAATAGAGGGATAAAAATGGTACCAACCAAACGGCTGTACCTAGAATAATGAAATTCGGTGTATACATTCATCTGATTGCATAGACAAGTAAAACACACGGATTTTTCAAAATTCGTACTTTTTGGGGTTAAAACGAAAAAAGGGGATAAAAATAGTACCAATCAAATGACCGCAGCTATAGTCATGAAATTCGGAATATACATTCCTCTGACTGTGTAGACACGGAAAATAAACTGATTTTTCGAAATTTGTACTTTTTGGGGTCAAAATAGAAAAAGGGGATTAAAATAGTACCAACCAAATGACCGAAGCTAGAGAGCTAGGAGTATACATTCCGTTGACTACGTAGACATGAAAAATAAAAAGTTTTTTCCAAATTCTTACTTTCAAGGGATACAATGGGTGCGGAGGGATAAAAATGGTACCAACCAAACGGCTGTACCTAGAATAATGAAATTCGGTGTATACATTCCTCTAATTGCATAGACAAGTAAAATATACGGATTTTCCAAAATTCGTACTTTTTGGGATTAAAATGAAAAAAGGGGATAAAAATAGTACCAGTCAAATGACGGCAGCTAGAGTCATGAAATTCGGAGTATACATTCCTCTGACTGTGTAGACACGGACAATAAACTGATTTTTCGAAATTCGTACTTTCAAGGGATACAATGGTACAGAGGGATAAAAATAGTACCAACTAAACGACTACGGCTAGAATGATGAAATTCGAATTGCGTAGAAACGTCAAGGGGGTAAAAATGGTACCAACCAAATGGGCGCAGCTGAAATCATGGAATTCGGTGTATACATTCCTCTGACTGCGTAGGCACGCAAAATAAAAAGTTTTTTTCCCAATTCGAAATTTTTGTTTTACGGCAAAAATTTGTTGAATCATGAAGTTAGGTTATTTTGCACTATGTACGTCTGATAATGGATTTTCAAAATTTGTACTTTTGAAATTATGATAGAATGGAAATACATCTAACTGTAGCACCTACTATCTACCACTATTTATGGTATTTAAGCATTTTGAAAATATAAATATAAGAATATTTATTTTTTGATTTGAAATAAATAGTTAAAATATAATATTTATTTATAAAATTAATTTTTCAATATTTGTATTTGTTTTGGTTTGGCTATATTAAAAAACTGCACTTCTACGAAAACCAACAACCTCTGTGGAATGCAATCCATGGTGGAGGGTACATAAAGTGCGGCCCGGCCGAACTTAACGCCGTTTTTACTTGTTTTGTATACAATTTTCCGATATGTTTTGGCTTTCTAAACTCGTAAACGAAATTAAAAAAATATTATGGATTGTTTTCCTAAAATTTTAATTTTTCACCAAAGGTACCTTTAGTATAAGTACCATCATTTTGGAAATGATACCCAATTATATTTGAAATTAAAGGTAATTCTGATGGCTGCAAATGTATCGAATATCACTTTCGCATAGAAACAGTGATTTAAGAAAATTTTCAAAAAAATTAGAAAAAAGTATTTTTCCAAAAAAAAAATTGTCTTCCAACAAAAATCGAAAAAAATAGTTTATTTTATATTTTAGTAGCTAACATTCTAACGAAAAAAAATATCTATGTATAATTGTACGTGTATCATTTTGAAAGTTTACGTATATTGGTCATTTCAGATGGGGCTCAATATTTCCCTTTTTTGCACATTCTTATGATGATTCGCCATAGGAAACTTTAGGCTCTTTCCATTTTAAGTATAAAAGGTGTTCAGCAATATTACTTAGAACACTACGAGGGACATTTTTGTGTAACATTTTAATCCTTTATCTCTTCAATATAAAAGTCTTTTCTGGGCCCTTTTGTGAAAAAGAGTAAAAATATCCCTAAAACGGGCGTTTGAAAATGTTCTACAAAAATATTTGCCATAAAATTTTACTATAAGTCTCTGAATGCACCAAAACTCAAAACTAAACTTAAATGCCTGAAAAAAGTCTAAACTTAATATTCATTTGTAGGGTTAATTTTGTATTTTTTCAAATTGGTCGTAAACTGTGCCACAAAACTGAACTTAAGGGTGGTGGTGTGAATAGAAAAAAAAAATTCTACGTCAAATTTCACTATAAGTCATCGAACAAAATATAAAGGGTGAATTTTTAGGTATTATCTTTTTGACAACACTGGTTTAAACAGCTGACGCACGTTTCGTGTTTTGTTTCACTGTCAAACATCTTCAGTTTGGTCTATAATTTAACCATGAAACGAACAACGCTTGCAAATTATTGAATTTTATTATCAAAATGTGTGCTCTGTTAAGAAAGTTCATCGCGCGCTTCTTCCTCTTTTTTACCGAAAAATTGTGTTCAGCGACGAAGCTCATTTTTGGCTCAATGGGTACGTAAATAGGCAGAATTGTCGATTTTGGAGTGAATATCAGCCAGAAGCATTGCAAGAGCTACCAATGCATCCAGAAAAAGTCACAGTTTGGTGCGGTTTATGGGCTGGTGGGTGGCATCATTGGACCGTACTTCATCAAAGATGATGCGAATCGTAACGTAACTGTGAAGGGTGAGCGCTACCGTGAGATGATATCCAAAATTTTTTTGGCCAAAATGCAAGAGCTTGACTTGCATGACATGTGGTTGCAACAAGATAGTGCCACATGCCACACAGCACGCGCAACAATGGACTTATTGAGAGGCGAGTTCGGTGAACATTTTATTTCACGTTCGGGACCGGTCAATTGGCCGCCTAGATCGTGCGATTTAACGCCTTTAGACTATTTTTTGTGGGGCTATGGGTTAAAGCTCATGTCTATACAGACAAGCCCGCTTCAATTGACGCATTGACGAGGACAACATTGAAGCATTTAATCGTGAGATACCGGCCGAAATGTTGGAAAGAGTATGCCAAAATTGGACTAAGCGGATGGGCCATTTGAGGCGCAGTCAAGGTCAACGTTTGCATGAAATAATCTTCAAACATTAAATTATATGGATCGTACTATCGATTCAAATAAAGATTTCATGCAATTTCTGAATTTTATGTGTTCTTTTTTTGAAAGCTATTCCTATAGCTTTTAAAAAATCACCCTTTAGTATTATAATTACTCACTCGTTGTGTCTAATTAAAAAATTTTGAAATAATTATTATTTAATGTTTGTGCATAATCCTCAGCAATCTGAAATATATGTATATATGTATTCATAGTTTTAAAAAAATGTATAAATTGTCTAACAATTCATCATAAATAAATGTTATTTAATAGGCCTACCTCAAACAAAATACAGAAAAAACAAAATCAAAAAACCTTCCATCAAAAACCAAAAATGTTCGCTTGGTTAACTAACCAAATTGAACTTTAAATTCAATTGACATTGAACTTGAAAAAAAACTAAAACTGAAATTAAACTAAATTCTCGCACAGAAAAAAACACATGCCGAAAATATTGTGTAAAGTCCAAAAAAATTATCAAAATGGGTTGACGTGAATTACACACAGACATAGTAGAGCTCAGTCGACGTGGGTACAGCGCACAAGTGTGAATTCCGAAAAAAAAGAACACCCAAAAATATTTGGTAATGGATTGGATGGTCTACAAATTGGTGTGGTGGGAATACGTGTGTAATGTTGTTATGACCCCGATTGTTGGCAGAAGGTTACAACGCAGCTCAAGCGGAAATAGATAGGTTAGATCTGGTTAATTGCCGAGAATGCAGAGTGATGGGTGGGCATGTTTGAGGAATGTTTGGAGTCGAGGTGCTAAGCTCAGCTATACGATATTCCATGATTTTCTTAACTAGTTTATGGAAAAAGTATATTTTTTGAATAGAAAAAAAATATTATAACATAAAAAATTAATTATTATAACATAAAGTTGACTGCGCAGCTTCGATGGGCGCTACCCCATCTCGTCAGAACTATCGCAAGGAAAGTATGTCTTTGACTTAAATCAAGCTTCGCATTGTTGCGAGCGATGCGAGCACATGCACAACATTGAATTGGCAAAGCGAGATTTTTAGTGTGTCGTCTTAGTTCGGTGGAATATTTTGTTTATCAGCGCTTCTCATTTGTCATATGTGACCGCTGGTACTAATATGAACCCTGATTTAAGTCAAAGACATGCATTAGTTGCGAAAGTTCTGACGAGATGGGGTAGCGCCCATCGAAACTGCGCAGTCAACTTTTAGCTGCAACAATAAAGGTCTCACTTTGTCTTTGTGCTAATTTTGGGTTCTGCTGAAGACTTCAGCACAACCTTTGGTCTTAAACCGAAATAAATGACAAGACATAAAAAATTATTTTTAAAAAGAATTTTTTCAACTTCAACAGAGAGCAGAAAGTAAAGAAACTTTAATGAAAAATATCGAAAAAAATATGAGGAAAAATATCTAAATTTGAAAAAGTTTATTTTTTGTATATTAGACTGGGTTGCCGTTCATATAAATAAAAAAAATATTTTCAGCCACCGTACGGTAATAAAGTTTAGATTGATTAAAGATGATTTGAAAAATATTTCGCGTCGAGTTAAAGCCGCCTGTGAGGTAAACTCCCCCCAAAAAACAACCCCAAACATTTTTTGATCATGGGTTCTTGTAAATTTTTTTCTGAATTAATACACCTTTGAAAACACTTTAAATATAATTTCTTACTTAGTATGGCCTTACAATAACTTATTGGTCTAACTAATTGGACGTTTATACTATTCTTTGTGGTTTCTTATAGTGACGACTAAAAGCTCACATTTCTTGAGGCAGCTTAAAAAACTGATCACAAGTAAAATGACATAAGGAAAAAATTAAGAAAGAAATAAATGGATCAAAGAAATTAAAAGTAAACCAAAAATGAAAAATCACCCAAATGAAAAATTGCACATAAAAAGCAAAATAGGAGTTTATGAAATTTTTTGAATTTTTCTAGTTTCTTTGCAGCCCTCCAGCTTAGCGAAGAAAACAATTTATTTTGAAAAAAAAAAATCTATTGATAAGAGCTGTATTAATGTATTGGCGATATGAAAAATCGATTAAAAAATTAAGAATGACCCAAATAAAAAAAAATTAAATATGACCCAAAATTAAATTATAAAGGGTGATTTTTTAAGAGCTTGATAACTTTTTTTTTTTAAAAAACGCATAAAATTTGCAAAATCTCATCGGTTCTTTATTTGAAACGTTAGATTGGTCCATGACATTTACTTTTTGAAGATAATTTCATTTAAATGTTGACCGCGGCTGCGTCTTAGGTGGTCCATCCGCTTAGTCCAATTTTGGCATTTCCACGTTTTTGAGTAACAGAGACCCAATTGGTGCGAACGGCGACGAATCGAAAATTGGTGGTCATCATTAACACTGGCCGATACAGCTGCGATATTTTCTTCAGTTCGCACTCTACGTAAGCGTGTTGGTGGTTTAATGTCCAACAATGTAAATTTGGTGCGAAATTTAGTCACAATAGCCCGAATAGCCGCTTCAGTGGGTCGATTAAACTGACCATAAAATGGAAGCGCGCAATGAACTTTCTTAACAGAGCACGCATTTTGATAATAAAATTCAATAATTTGCAAGCGTTGTTCGTTTGTAAGACGATTCATGATGAAATGTCAAAGCATACTGAGCATCTTTCTCTTTGACACCATGTCTGAAATCCCACGTGATCTGTCAAATACTAATGCATGAAAATCCTAACCTCAAAAAAATCACTCTTTATATGTGTAAAAATAATGCAAGATCAACCAAATAAAAAATAATTTTTCATATGAAAATCGCCCAAAAATGTGGTTCATTTTTCATATGAAAAATCGCCCAAGAATTTGGGTAATTTATCACACATGGGCTATGCTAGCTTAGGAAAGAAACCAATTTATTTCTGAAGAATATCTGCGGATAAAAAATTTAAAATTTCACAAAAAATTGTGTAATTTTTAAAGGGTCCGCAAAATAACTTTTTTTTTGAAAATACAAAAAAAATCTACTTAATATTTTCTCAAATTTCTTTTTTTATTTGAAAGTACAATCCTTCCGGTTAATAATGGAAAATAATTTCATTCAAATGGCTGCCTCGGGCACCCCACAAATAATAGTCCAACGGTTGAATAGTTGAAAAAAAAACGTTGGATGGCGGACCCTATATAATAAAAATTAATCATTTTTTTTTCATATGAAAAATCGCCCAAAAATATATCTCATCTGAGGTATGTCCAAATCCGACTACGCAGTGTAAAGGTTTGTGGCGTTGTCGACTTTAGTGCTTAAAGATTCTCCAAATAGATTTGAGGGACGTACGAGAAATTCAATAAGTAGACAAAGAAATGCAAAATCACTCAAATGAAAAATCGACCTAAAAATATTCGTGTAATTTTTAGTGTAAAAGCAAAAAAAGGATATCAACAAAATCGGTTACTTTCACAAATTTATTGATTTTTGGGGGAGGCCCAAAGAGAAAAATTACATCGTATTTATTGTTAAAAGTGCAATAACTGGGCAAAAAAATTAAACGCGAAAATAAATGCAAAATCAACCAAATGAATGAAAATCGAGCAATTTGTTATATGAAAAATCGCCCAAAAAGGCAAAATGGCGGCCTAACAAGAAAAAAGCAAATAATATGAAATCGAAATTTGGTGCTCTGTGTGGTATATCCATAGCAATTATTTATAAATTTATTTCGTTGCCTTAACTTGATGCTAAAGAGGATCTTCTGTGGCGAAAGCCCAAAAATAAACAAAAAGTTAATCAAATGCAAATTCTCCCCCAAAAAATCGTCATACGAAGAAGAACGCCCATAAAGACAAACTTGCAGCCTATGATTGGAGGCCCAAATTATTAAGATCCCAAAAACACGAAATTCGGGACAAAAGACGATGAGCGCCAAAAATGGGACTCTGAAGAGAGTTACATGAGATTACGCAAATGATGGATTGTTTAGATAAATCCAAGAAGCACGAATATGAAGTCGGGAATTCGGGCCAAAAACCAACAGTTTATTACGTTGCAATTAGTTTTCTCTTCAGGAGTATGTCCAAAGGTGAGTACACAGAGCAAAAGTTCTGGCGATATTTAGGCTATTTATAATAGGCTATTATATAATGAATGATCCATAAAATAATGAATTTATGGCTTGTTTTTACTAAAATTGCAATTTTCGTATTAGGTAGCATTAATAATTGTACTCTCATTTTGGTAATATAAATCCGAACACACCTGCTTATATGTTCACGTAAAAGTAATTCACTTAGAAACAGTAGTTCAGGAACAGTCTCCAATAAAATCAAGACCAAATTGTTTTGTTTTCCCTGGCATGAAAACCTGTCTATATGTAAAAGTTCTATGGATAAATGTAGACGTGAGTGATGTTTCGTTATGAAATATCGGCTAGTAACCATGAATTAAGATTAAAATTTTGGGCTACTTCCAAAAGAAAATTTTTTTTTAGCCCGGATTATATTCGAAAGCAATGACTTTGTCGACTGTTTTCACTGTTTCTTAGAGTATACTTTTAGGAGTATATTATATTGCATAACACAATGTATGATCGATGGCTGCGACCGAAGAATTTCATTTAGTACTATTTGATGGTGGTTCTCGAGAAACCCGAACTAACAAAGAGTACACAGTGAAACCTCTCAACCGCGGACAGTCACGGTCACCCGAAATTTGTCCGCATATACCTCCCATATCCACTTATGAGATAATAATATATGATAAAATAAAAAAAATATATTTTATGCCCGTGTCTACATAAGAAAGTGTCTGCTTAATGAAAATTTTAAAAATTTGATTGATTTTTTAAAAAGTGTCCTGTTAAAAGAGGTGTCTACTTGAGGGAGTGTCCGCTCTTGAGAGGTTTCACTGTACCGAAAATTGTGGGAACCCCTTTATTTATTTCTCAATATAGTCCTCCCATTTAATTCTAAATCGATATTTCAAAAAGGCCGCATATTCTGATTTAACTTTGTTATTTATAAAAACATAAAACAAAATCTCGGAAAAAATAGTTGGGAAAATTTACGTTTTCAGTCCGCGTTTGTAGCATCAGAAAAAATTAAAATACAAGATTCGCTTAATTAACTATTTTTACTTTCATTGTTTTTATAACTTTAACATTGTAATTTTGCTCAAAAAAAAAATAATATAATCAATCAAAATCAAATGAATAAAATGAGGAAATCTTTTTCGTTTATTTTATTTCGGACTGCAATCAATATTTAATTTGAACCATTTTGCATATATATTTTATAGAATGTAAATTTATTAAGAAAAAATTTTAAAAATCTTAAGAGACGATATCGTAACATATCGGTATTTTTAAAGTAACTAAAATTACTTTTAAAGAAAGGTATCGGTCAAGTATTTCAGGAGTTACAGGCCAATGTACAATTACGAATATTTGTAATTTCACGTTAATTAAATTGGTCATAGCACGTGATTTTTGTAATTCTTCTTGAAAGACGTTTAAAATATTTTTAAAATCCAGCAGATAAATTTTCCCTTATCAAAGTAGCTAACAGATGCAAATTCAACTTTAGCGGAAAAAGCTTTTATATACGAAAACGAAAAGACAGCGCTTGTGTTATCATAGCGTGTAATTTCGGCATTAATAAAAGCAAAAGCTTTTCAAAAGCTTTGAGCGAAAGCTTTGCTAACACACAGCAGATGGCGCTGAAATCGATTTCACATGGACGGTATCATAAAAGACGTTAGAGTTGAAACAAGATATTTTTCGAAAAAAAAAACAACATGAAAAAATATTTTTTCCTGTTTTTAATTTATTTAATTCATTTTAATTTATGTTAAATTTTTGTTTATATTTAATAATAATAAACAATTAATATAACCAGCTGCATAGAATGGTTGGCTGATAAGTTTGTGTGGTGTAACATTTTATTATTCATAATTGACGTCACAACGTGCAGTGCAATGCAGTGCATTGAAACTATTGAGTTCATGAACGAACGGTTGTCGACTCCAACAATTGGCAATTGGCACCAACACAAACACACACGCACACACAGAAGACCTGCAGAACAGCAGACCACCCAACACCCACCTAACATGAGCTCTCCACCACACTCAGGCACTATCATATGCACTCTGTGAGAAAACAAAGCTTTCGCTCATTTCAAACACGTACATGAAGCTTCGCCAACACTCACTTGATTTGGCGCAAAACCCTCCAACACAGCCACACGCAGCACATCATCAATGCATTAATGTAATAGTAGTGGTGGAAAGCAAAGCTTTTGACTGCACGTGCTTTTTTCTGTAATCCCAGCAAACCAAATGTTGAGAAATCACTACCACAGTCGGCTTAAACTTCTAATTTCGGATACGAAATCAGACCGACATCGTCGCGAAAATGGTTGACACGAAGATTTGCCGATGGGGCTGAGGGAAATCTGATGGTTTTGCCGAAATCTTTACGAATTCGTTTAGATCTGAGCGAAGAGTTCTGCAAATGTGCAGACTTGTTGGATATCAGCCAATGTTGGATCGCTTAGTGGTTTGCTGGGATGTTACGTTACTCACATACACCTCTCTCAATTTACGAACACACAGACAAACATAGCATGCAATGCAATTTCATAGATGCATTCGGTTCGTTTTTACTATTTGATAAAGTGTGCTTGTGCTACGCTTTTCGAAGGTCAATTTGCTAAAAGCCAAAATAGAGAGCAACAAGCCAAGAGAGCCAACCAACTTGAGCGGGAGAGCGTTATGCTGTTCATATTTCTATGCAGCTGAAACAAATGGTTAGTAGGTAGTTGGGTAGTTGGTTCATGGGGATGACGAGGGGGAGGAGGCTCGCGAAGTTTAGCAGCTCGACGTTTGTTGATATGAAGGCGAATGAACTATTGTGACCCGCTTCGAATTGACCTCTAAAAGCAATTCGATGTGATGATTTTAAAAATGCTCGAAACGAACAAACACAAAAAACGACGAATAAAAGAACGCGCGCCAACAGAGGCAACAACAGCAACAATAATGTGAGGTTTGCAGGGGACAAACTGTGGAAGAGGTAGCAGTGATGTATGAATGTATGTGGAAGGGATGAAGGTTAAGCTAGACTCGTGATTGAAGTGGCGAAGGCAGCCTCATTAGGGATCTAAAGTCTAACAACTGAACTTTTCTATAGGAAAAGTTATTCCAATAAAAATATTCTATATTCCAAAACTACTAGTCTATGGGAAAGTTGTCCCAAAAAAACTATTTTATAGAAAAAAATTTCCCAAAACAACTATTCTATTTAAAAAGTTGTCCCAAAACAACTATTCTATGTGAAAAGCTGTCCCAAAACTAATATTATATAGAAAAAGTTCTCACAAAACTACTATTGTATAGAAAAAGTTGTCCCAAAACAACTATTCTATGTGAAAAGCTGTCCCAAAACTAATATTATATATAAAAAGTTCTCACAAAACTACTATTCTATAGAAAAAGTTCTCACAAAACTACTATTCTATAGAAAAAGTTGTCCCAAAACAACTATTCTATGTGAAAAGCTGTCCCAAAACTAATATTATATATAAAAAGTTCTCACAAAACTACTATTCTATAGAAAAAGTTGTCCCAAAACAACTATTCTATGTGAAAAGCTGTCCCAAAACTAATATTATATAGAAAAAGTTCTCACAAAACTACTATTCTATAGAAAAAGTTGTCCCAAAACTACTATTCTATAGAAAATTGTCCCAAAACAACTTTTCTATAGGAAAAGTTGTCCCAAAACAACTTTTCTATAGGAAAAGTTGTCCCAATACAAATTTTCTACAGGAAAATTTGTCCCAATACAACTTTTCTACAGGAAAAGTTGTCCCAAAAAAAACTTTTCTACAGGAAAAGTTGTCCAAAAACAACTTTTCTACAGGAAAAGTTGTCCAAAAACAACTTTTCTATAGGAAAAGTTGTACCAAAACAACTTTTCTATAGGAAAAGTTGTACCAAAACAACTTTTCTATAGGAAAAGTTGTCCCAAAACATTTTTTCTATAGGAAAAGTTGTCCCAAAACAACTTTTCTATAGAAAAAGTTGTCCCAAAACAACTTTTCTATAGAAAAAGTTGTACCAAAACAAATTTTCTATAGAAAAAGTTGTACCAAAACAACTTTTCTATAGAAAAAGTTGCACCAAAACCACTTTTCTATAGAAAAAGTTGTGCCAAAACAACTTTTCTATAGGAAAATTGTCCCAAAATTACTATTCTATAGAAAAAGTTTCCCAAAAACAACTTTTCCTCTAGAAAAGTTGTCCCAAAACAACCTTTTCTTTAGAAAAGTTGTCCCAAAACAACCTTTTCTCTAGAAAAGTTGTCCCAAAACAACCTTTTCTCTAGAAAAGTTGTCCCAAAACAACATTTTCTCTAGAAAAGTTGTCCCAAAACAACCTTTTCTCTAGAAAAATTGTCCCAAAACAACATTTTCTCTAGAAAAGTTGTCCCAAAAGAACTTTTCCAATAGAAAAGTTTTCCCAAAACATGTTTTTCAATTGAAAATTTGTCACAAAACGTGTTTTTCTATAGAAAAGTTGTCCCAAAAGATGTTTTCCTATAGAAAATTGTCCCAAAACTTGTTTTCCTATAGAAAATTGTCCCAAAACTTGTTTTCCTCTAGAAAAGTTGTCCCAAAACAACCTTTTCGACAAAAATGTTGTCGCAAAAAATTTTCCTTTAGAAAAATTTTCCCAAAAAAAAATTCTTCAGAAAAATTGCCCTAAAACATTTTTTTATAGGAAAAGTTGTCCCAAAATAACTTTTTGTATAGAAAAGCTGCCCCAAAATAACTTTTTGTATAGAAAAGTTGTCCCAATATAACAGAAAATTTGTCCCACGACAACTTTTCCTAAATGTTTACAGTTATTTTAGTAAACTTGGCTGTGCATATATGTACACAGGCTATAAATCTCCCAGCCACGAGACACCAGGAATTTTCTATATGTAAATACAGACACATTCACAACGCGCGAGCTGTGAAATGCAACTTGCAACAGCAACCCCATGAAAAATGAGAGCAACAGCTAGAAAAAACAAAAAACTAGTGGAGGCCAGAGGATGACGAGTATGTTGAGCAGTAGAGCTGAAATTTGCGATACAATGAACGACATTGAACTCGTTTCTGAGGAACGAAGGAGCACAAACTGCTAGAGGTGGCGGCGGTGACGATAGTGAATATTGTGCAAAATTAGGCGCATAGCAACCCACTGCTGGTGGCAGCTACAAAATTTCACAACATATTTCGTGTTTTTTTTTTTAACTTTAGCAGAAAATGTCAAACTTATTTCAATATTATTATCATAAATATCAATTCAAACTTATGGAAATGAAACCGAGACAATTAATCCAGCAAATGAAGCTTTTTTCTCTGTGAGTCTTAATTTCCAATTAATAAAATGGTTTGCTATTTCCTATTTGCTATTGATAGTTCTACCCTTCCTCTTCCTTTCGGCATCTTTTTGACCCCTTTTTTACTCAGTAAATGTCCACAGTTTCCCTTTTAATTCATTATGGAATACTCACGTAAACCATCAGCAATTTCAAATACAGAGTGGAAACCTTTATTTGAATTTGTTAATAGCAAATGGAACATGGTCGACCATAGTTGAGTATAGGATTGCAATGAAATCAAATTGAAAATGTTCAGCATTTCCAATAAACCTATATTCGTTTCCTTTTTAATTGTGTTTTTAGGAAATTGAAATGTATATTTGCCCACTTTTCATGGGGGGGTTACAAAAAGTTTGCAATTTTTGCAATTCAAGATGGCTATGGACATATCAGGAGTTTTTGTCATACCCTCCAATGACGACAAACTTATTTTGTTGATAAAAATTGCTGTCCCAAATATTGTGACTATCACTTTGTGCGCAAAATTGCAAGAGGCCAATGTACCGCCGACCTTCCATTGATGCTTTGGCAGCAGCACAGTATCATATTCGATTGCTCTCATATTCATGCTCATTCGAGCAACATTGGACTAACAAATGCATTTATTGTTTGTTTGTGTTGTTGACTCGATATATTGAATATCGAATATCTCTATGGATGGATAGAAGACAACAGACTGACTTGGTTGGCTGCCTGCCTCTCACCAATGACTGCACCAACACACTTCATTGCATTCGCAAACAGACTGAGGAACTCAGAGCTCACAGATAAACAAAACATGCAACTGTGTGTGTTTGCATGTGGAGGAGTTTGTTTGAGATGTCATGGCTTGAATGTGAATATTTGTATCTGTATCTGACATGGTTGGTCGTGATGGTGGTGGTGGTGGTAGTGGCAACCTTGACAGCAAATTATTTGCATGTGATTTGTTTGTAACAATACTGTGATAAATCATTTGTACTTCATGTTGACTGGGGGGATTAAGTACTTCGTTCAAGTTGCAACTACACATTGCTTCGTGTCTACATCCATATATATGAGGAATATGTATGTGTGTGTATGATTGAGATTGCTTGTGGCAACCCTGAATTAGTCAATGGAGTTTATTAACTCTTTGCTGTAACTGTTATTTATTCTATTAGGCATTGAAGTTTATTAACAAAAGCTGTATTAAAATCAACAATGGAAAAGTTGTCCCAAAATAACTTTTCTATAGGAAGAGCTGTCCCCCAACAACTTTTCTATAAAAACGTTGTCCCAAAACAACTTTTCTATAAAAAAAGTTGTCCCAAAACAACTTTTCTATAAAAAAAGTTGTCCCAAAACAACTTTTCTATAAAAAAAGTTGTCCCAAAACAATTTTTCTATAAAAAAGTTGTCCCAAAACAATTTTTCTATAAAAAAAATTGTCCCAATACAACTTTTCTATAAAAAAATTGTCCCAAAAAACTTTTTTATAAAAAAAGTTGTCCCAAAACAATTTTTTTATAAAAAAAGTTATCCCAAAACAATGTTTCTATAAAAAAGTTGTCCCAAAACAATTTTTCTTTAAGAAAAGTCCCAAAATAACTTTTCTATAAAAACGTTGTCCCAAAACAACTTTTCTATAAAAGCGTTATCCCAAAACAACTTTTCTATAAAAAAAGTTGGCCCAAAACAATTTCTCTATAAGAAAAGTTTTCCCAAAACAACCTTTCCTCTAGGGAAGTTGTCCCAAAATAAATTTCTATAGGAAAATTGTCCCAAACAACTTTTCTATAAATAATTGTCCAAAAACAAAATTTCTACAGGAAAAATTGTCCTAAAACAACTTTTCTATAGGAAAAGTTTTCCCAAAACGACTTTTCTATAGGAAAAGTTGTCCCAAAACGACTTTTCTATAGGAAAAATTGTCCCAAATCGACCTTTCTATAGGAAAAGTTGTCCCAAAACCACCTTTCTATAGGAAAAGTTGTCCCAAAACGACCTTTTTGTAGGAAAAGTTGTCCCAAAACGACCTTTCTGTAAGAAAAGTTGTCCCAAAATGACTTTTCTATAGGAAAAATTGTCCCAAAACGACTTTTCTATAGGAAAAGTTGTCCGAAAACGACTTTTATATAGGAAAAGTTGTCCCAAAACGTCTTTTCTATATGAAAAGTTGTTCCAAAACAACTTTTCTATAAAAAAAGTTGTCCCAAAACAACTTTTCTGTAAAAAAGTTGTCCCAAAACAACTTTTCTGTAAAAAATTGTGCCAAAACAACTTTTCTATAAAAAAATTGTCCCAAAACAACTTTTCTATAGGAAAAGTTGAACCAAAACTACTTTTCTATACGAAAAGTTGTCCCAAAACTACTTTTCTATAGGAAAAGTTGTCAAAAAACTACTTTTCTATAGGAAAATTTGTCCCAAAACGGCTTTTCTATAGAAAAAGTTGTCCCAAAACGACTTTTATATAGAACAATTGTCCCAAAACAGCTTTTCCTACAGAAGTGATGTCCTACACACAGCTGGAAATATGAAATTCAGTGTAAACATTCCTTAGAGTGTTTAGTTGTACAACATAAAGTGATTTTTAACAATTCTACTTTTAGGGTCAGAATGGCTCCAAAAGGGATACCATTCCCATTCCACATTCCCATATTCCCTCTTATTCCATTCCCTATTTCATACGTGTACTTTTGCTTAATTGTTGTAGCTGCTGCCTTCTTTGTTTTGAGAGGCTGTTCTTAATATTTATTTCCAATTTTTCAAATTCACTTTCATCTGTGTGTTCGGCTGCTGCCTTTGTGATTCTAAACTTTATTTATTTTTTCTCATTTTAACCTAAATTACAACTACAAAGAAGCAGTCAAACACAAATACAAAATCCACTCTCGTTTGCACACACACATACATAGAACTAAAATCTATATCACACACACACACAAATGACAAAGCTGCTACACATTGCGAAAAGTTGAATGCACTTTTTGCATCCAATGCAGCTCAATGACCTCGATCCAGATATTCATACTCGACTCGTACATTCGAACGACAGCAGTCAGTTGTAGCATAAATCGGTATATATACATATACACACACACATATACATTGGAACACATCATATGGATGGACGTACCTTCAAACGAACGAACGAACGTTCAAACACTTCTCACTTATACTCACACGCCATCTAATGATGACTCTGAATGTTTCTTTTTTCTTTTTGTTGGCAAAAGAGCTTTTATTATTATTTTTTGTTTTACTTGTCGTCGTTTTATTTGATGTTAACATTTACCAATAAAACTCAAAAACACACAATTAAACTGCTGGAAGCGAAGCTGTTCGTCTCCCTCTACCACCAAGACGCTCGTCGAGGCCATTAATTGTGAACCCTTGATTTCGATCAGTTTGTAATTGCTGTCGGCGGGGTAGCGGTGAGAAATTACGGGAGAGTAAAGGTTTAGTCAAGGGTTATGATAATGTTTCGCCAAGAATCAAAACTGGGTATAGACTTAATTCTATGAAGGAACATACTGAGACGAAACATTTTTATCTGGGGAAGAAAATGGAATCTCGGCAATGTCTCCTATTTTTAAACATCTTAAGAAAATAATAGTTAGGACCAATATCTCTTTTTAGAAAAGAGATATGATTGCTGCGACCATATTCCAAGAGTAACTGATTGGGATTATGGTTGTGGGAATCATAGTATGGCTGTAGCTAATCATAATATGATCATAATCAGCATTTCATGTTTAGCTAAAACTATATTATGATTACCAACAATTTTAACCATAATATGATGTTCTTCAATTGCCTTAGCAGTAATCATATTATACCTTCTATGTTCGTAGCATTCAGGTCTAGGCTCTCTGACTTAAGAACAAAAGTGTTCGGACAATTTTTAATTAGACACAAAAGAGAAAAGTCACCGTTTAATCCCTGGGCCCGGATGACATTTCAGCACTTGTCCTATATAAATGCTCTTCGATGCTAGCACGTCCACTTTGTAACCTTGAATGCCATGTAGGGAATTCTCAATAAATCGTTCTTAATTCTCACCATCGTTCACCAGCAAACTTTTGCCCGATTGCGATTTGTTCTAAGCTCTACAAGCTTATGGAGAGTATGGACGCAATCAGAAAGTAAGCTTAGACAATAAGATGTCCATTGTGATGGAGATTATGGCGAATCACCGTCTTGTGAGGTAGCCAGAGACCAATGACCTTTTGAGCCGAAGTGAATTGGAGACTTTCCTTTCGACGCGGTGGAGCCGATCCATCCACCATTTTAGAGAGGTGTATATCTCCAACACCTTTTGAAGAGTCTCATACAGCTCACTCATTTCAAATCTTAACATTTTCGTTGTCGGCAGTGAGTTCTTTCGATGGCTCCTAATAGACGTATCAGAAATCGACGACCAAGGATTGTCCGCAGGAGTACTACAGGGCTTTGTTCTACTTCATTTTGACTATTTTCATTCACAACCTTTTGGTTCAGACTTTGAATTCAATCTACTCATTCGCGGATGCCAATAACCGTCATCATTCATATTCAAAGTCGACCATAAACCAAGTCCTGAAGAGATTGAAGAAAAATCAGCCTTCTTAATAATGGACAGTATATCATCCGTAGGAATAGATTTAGAGTAAATCTGGCACTTCTTTCGGAGAGTTGGAGTCAATACAACCACCGGTTTGGTGGGAGTAAAATCGATGCTCTGGATATCCCCAAAACCTCTGAGGGATAAGCTTCATTTCAAAGCTTATCGCTTTGGGTAATGGCAGTGATTTATCTCGAGTTATATCGACGACAGAAGGAATCGATCTGCGGGAATCTGCTGACGTTCCTTTCGGTGCGATAGAGTCGATCTATCCACCAGTTTTATGTGAGTAAGGTCGATGCTCTGGAGAGAGCTTATCGTTTTGGGTTTCTTCAGTGAGATATATAAATTTCTATAGAGTTTCCTCTGATGTCAGACTTTGAATCCAATCTACTCATTTGCCTATCCAAAAGTCAACCTCTCCTGCTAGAGGCTCAGTCGATCGAATTTGGGTGGAATTATCCCTAAACGGCAGTGCTTAAATCCACTGCGTAGAACCATTCCGGAGGCAATGTTGGCAGTCTGAGCACCAGGATCGGAAACTGCAACCCAACACAGCTTAAACAAATTAGATTAACGAAACCAGATCACCTCGATGGATTGAAAAGGAACAAATAATAATAACAATAACATTTGCCATCCATATTCTTAGTTGACTCATTAACCAAATCCTCAAGAGATTGAAGATTGCCTTTTTAATTGTTGATAGATGAGACACTTCGTCACTATTTAATAACCATATTCAAATGGTATCGATGGAATAGTAAGAGCCAGTGCTCCTTTTTATCTTACCAGCCATTCATTGTCGTAAATTTCTATAAACGCCATCAGCTGCTCTTGATGTTGTGGACATAGAAGAAGGAAGCATTCAGGTGTCTATGTAAGAAATACTTTTAAGCCTGATCATCTCAATATCTACGCTATCTTCATCAAGCCTAGTATGAAATAAAACTTCCAGGTCCTACAAGATCATCGTTGAAACTACTGTTCAAAGGAGAGCGATAATGTTATAATGATTATCCAATATCAGATGTTAGAATATCCGATTGGTGACTTTAGAATATCCAATTCTTTTGTCTCTCTTGATGTTCTTGGGCACAGAAGATGCCAGGATTCGAAAGAAGCATTCAGATGTTTAGACTTTCTAGGCTAGCGCTGCTTCTTACTTTCTTCTCAGTATGATGGTGTATGCCTAAGATACATTACAATTCATATATATGATAAAGTGCTGCAAGATCATCCTTAGAGCTGCTTGACCTTGTTCAGAGGATAGTTATGGTATTGATGCTATAGTTGATGTTTAAATAATAAAATCAATTGTCTCTCTTGATGTCCTGAACACAGAAGATACAAGTGTCCGCAAGAAGCATTCGAATGTTTAAGATTTCTAGGCTAGCGCTGCTAGAAATACTTTTACTCCTGATGATTTTCTAAATATCTACAGCATATACATCAGGTCTAATATAGAATGTAACTCACAGGAGCTGCAATATTAGCTTGGGAGCTACTTGAATGTGTTTATAGGAGAGCAAAGGTGTTTATAGACTATTAGGATATGCAATTCTATATTCATCTCTTGCTGTTCTGGGCATAGAAGGTACAATAATTCGAAATAAACATTCAAGTGTCTAGACTTTCTAGGCTAGTCTTGCAAGAAAGATTTTGCTCCTGCTAATCTTCTCAATATTTATACAATCAAGTGCTGCAAGATCATCCTCGGAGCTAGTTGACCATATTCAAAGGAGATGGGTTTGATGGGATATCCAATACGGTGACGTTAGGATATCCGATAGATGATGTTAGAATATCAAATTCTATATGATCAAGTGCTGCAGGAGCATCCTTAGAGCTAGTTGAAAGTATTCAGAGGAGATGGGATTGATAGGATATCGGATAGGAAACTTTAAGATATCCGATAGGTGATGATAGGATAACCAATAGATGACGTTACGACATCCGATAAGTGGAGTTAGGATAACCGTTAAGTGATGTTAGGATATTCGATAGGTGATGTTAGGATATCAAATTCAATTGCCTCTCTTGAGCATCGTGCTAATGTGGGAAGTTAGTCGCTGTTCTATCGATTATTTCAACAGGTTTGCTCTTCTGATCTTATCCCGGACGTGAGGACGTTCGGAGATGGGTTTGATGGGATATCCAATACGGTGACGTTAGGATATCCGATAGATGATGTTAGAATATCAAATTTTATATGATCAACTGCTGCAGGAGCATCCTTAGAGCTAGTTGAAAGTATTCAGAGGAGATGGGATTGATAGGATATCGGATAGGAAGCTTTAAGATATCCGATAGGTGATGATAGGGTAACCAATAGATGACGTTACGACATCCGATAGGTGGAGTTAGGATATCCGATAGGTGATGTTAGGACATCAAATTCAATTGTCTCTCTTGAGCAGCGTGGTAATGTGGGAAGTTAGTCGCTGTTCTATAGATTTTTTGAAAAGGTTTGCTCTTCTGATCTTATCCCGGACGTGAGAACGTTCGGAGATGGGTTTGATGGGATATCCAATACGTTAGACGTTAGGATATCCGATAGATGATGTTAGGATATCGAATTCTATATGATCAAGTGCTGCAGGAGCATCCTTAGAGCTAGTTAAAAGTATTCAGAGGAGATGGGATTGATAGGATATCGGATAGGAAACTATAAGATATCCGATAGGTGATGATAGGATAACCAATAGATGACGTTACGACATCCGATAGGTGGAGTTAGGATATCCGTTGAGTGATGTTAGGATATCCGATAGGTGATGCTAGGACATCAAATTCATTTGCCTTTCTTGAGCAGCGTGGCAATGTGGGAAGTTAGTCGCTGTTCTATCGATTATTTCAACAGGTTTGCTCTTCTGATCTTATCCCGGACGTGAGGACGTTCGGAGATGGGTTTGATGGGATATCCAATACGGTGACGTTAGGATATCCGATAGATGATGTTAGAATATCAAATTCTATATGAGCTTAGAGCTAGATGAAAGTATTCCGAGGAGATGGGATTGATAGGATATCGGATAGGAAACTTTAAGATATCCGATAGGTGATGATAGGATAACCAATAGATGACGTTACGACGTCCGATAGGTGGAGTTAGGATACCCGATAGGTGATGTTAGGACATCAAATTCAATTATCTCTCTTGAGCATCGTGCTAATGTGGGAAGTTAGTCGCTGTTCTATCGCTGATTTCAACAGGTTTGTTCCTCTGATATTTCTGATCTTATTCCGGACGTGAGGACGTTCGGCAGAGAAACGCGACTTTCGAAGAACTCGCATCTATTTGGCCTAGGAACCCGAGAGTTTTTCGGTTTAGTTGACACACTCTTTGGTTTAAGAACAAACAAGAGTATATCAGCTTAGCTCAGGCAATCTTTTCAGTTCAACGTAGAAGAGTAAGTGAATCTTAGTTTCCGGGAAGACCTTTTTTCCCCAACTAAGTTTTCATTTTCCATTTAATCCTTCCACTCCACTAATTGCTTCCTAATACTCAAAGTTTTCTTCGCTTCCAATTAATTTCACAATTTGGAAGCTTTACTTAATTAATGTTATTTAAATATTTAATATATTAACAAAACCCAATCGACCACATATCATTTGCTGCCACAGGAACCGCCACCAGTGCTTTGCTCCATGTTAAGACCTCAAACCCCCAGGTTTTTTCCCGCCTCCACCTGCCAGCAAACAAATAATTGCGGTGCTTTTTTATTCGGTCACAATTCAATATCTCTTAGTCGGTCGGTGGTGTTGGTGGTGGTGGTGAATATACATTGTTTTGATTACGAATTGGCCCGTTGGGGTGGTGTAGTGGTGGTGAAAATTATGGTTTTCTAGGAGCTAGCAATGGTGGTGGTTACTGGGGGTGGGTGGGTGCTTTCAAAGGGGTTTGGGTAGACATATGCTGCCACTGATTATTTCTAGATAACATGGTGTGTATTGGGCATGTACGTGAGTGTGTGTTGCCAGTGTTCTCTCCTCGGCTAGGTCAATGAACGCTATTTTCTGCCATCAACATTTCCAAGGCCAAAGCCATTGAAGTTATTTTGCAGGATGCAGAATGTGGGTCGATTGGCGGAGGTCGGGTGGCGGCAAGAGAGCGGCGGACTCTTGTTCTTTAGATAGTGAGCATGGGCGCACATGATAGGAAAGTACAAGAATGTGCGTAGGAACGACGGAGCGTCGTCGAGAGATAACACCGGGACGGTAAGTGTGACTATATTTTTTCTATTTCCTAAGCAAAATCAACACCTAAAGTTAACGGTGGAGGGAAAGAGTAAAGGTGTGTGAGCGGAAAAACCCCCAAAACGCATGAGTTGTGGGGTGAGAGGTGTAATTTTGTTCTGTTCTGAGGGAAATGAAATAAATGACTTGATAAACAAATCAAATTGTTTGAATAAATGAATGTATTCAATAAATATGTTTTATTCGTTCGTTCTATATTTGGAACACTTATTTGGGAAAGGGAAAATCAACACGAAAGAAAAGCTGCCAGAACTTACAGTTCAATGACCCGGGTGGTGTTTCCAAAGTTTATTAACCTTAGACTGTGATATATCACAGCTGTGTTATATAATCCCCAAAATGTTGCCACCACTTACTCCAACAAATAAGTTGTGTTTAATGTCTCACGTACGCAGTGTATTCGAAAGGAGCTGTGATATATCACAAACCCAATTTATTTGTGCTTCTTCCGCCTTAAGGTTTTACAACTCGGTAAACAAATAGATAAAGACACAAAACCAATAAATATCATTTTATCGTAATATTAAATGCCCTACCGTTTAGTTAATGTTGCTTTTTTATAGCTGTGATATAAATTGTTGCGATAGATTTGCCTGGAATCCAGGGAAAATGTCGAAGAAACACAGTTTCCTAAGCAACAAAGGCTATCTAGAATAATTGTAGTTCTGAAACAGTGATATATTACTATCAGTGATATATCACAGTATTATTTTTTGGCCGAATACAATTTTTGTTCATTCTGTTATATAGAAAACTTACTCTAATTTATGGTAAAAAAATATTTCAGGTTTATATACCAATTATTTTTTGTCTTAAGCAACAAAGGCTAGCTTATATCAATACAGTGACATATCACTGTATTATTTTTTTGGCTGAATACAATTTTTGTTTATTCTGTGATATAGGAAAATTACTCTAATTTATACAAAAATTATTTTTGTCTTAAGCAACAAAGGCTAGCTACAAAATATTACTTAGATCTGAACAGTGACATATCACAGTATTATTATACCCTCCACCTCCAGGATGGGGGTATACTAACTTTGTCATTCCGTTTGTAACACCTTGAAATATCGTAAGTATATTTATTCTTGATCGTCATAAAATTCTAAGACGATCTAGCCATGTCCGTCCGTCCGTCTGTTGAAAGCACGCTAGCATCTAAACGAAAGGAGCTAGAACGTTCAAATTTTTCATAAATGCGTTCTATAGTCGTAGATCGGTTGTGATTGAAATGGGGCGAAATCGGCCCAAAGGGAAATATTTTCCCTCACAAGGACTAAAAATACCCATAATAATCTCTAATATTTTAGCGTATTTAAGCATGTTTTTTGAATATATCTGTTTATATTTGCTTGATATTTGGTATGCGCATTCTTCTTATAGCAAAAACGTGCACCATAAAGTGATTCTTATTTTTAGGGGGTGAAATGGGGCAAAAAGGGATAAAAATGGTACATATTAAACGACAACAGCTAGAAACACGAAATTCGGTGTGTACATTCCTCTAATAGAGTGGAGACATAATATAAAAGTATTTTTTCCAAATTCGTACTTCTAAGGGGTAAAATGGGAATAGAGGGATAAAAATGGTACCAACCAAACGGCTGTACCTAGAATAATGAAATTCTAATTGCATAGACAAGTAAAATATACGGATTTTTCAAAATTCGTACTTTTTGGGGTTAAAATGAAAAAAGGGGATAAAAATAGTACCATTCTAATGACCGCAGCTAGAGTCATGTAATTCGGAGTATACTATCCTCTGAGTGTGTAGACACGGAAAATAAACTGATTTTTCGAAATTCGTACTTTTTGGGGTTAAAATAAAAAAGGGATAAAAATAGTACCAACCAAATGACCGCAGCTAGAGTCATGAAATTCGGAGTATACATTCCTTTGACTACGCAGACATGAAAAATAAAAGTTTTTTTTTCAAATTCGTACATTCATGGGATACAATCGGTACGGAGGGATAAAAATGGTACCAACCAAATGGCTACACCTATAATAATGAAATTCGGTGAATACATTCCTCTGATTGCGTAGACACTTAAAATAAACAGATTTTTCGAATTTCGTACTTTTTGGGGTTAAAATGAAAAAAGGGGATAAAAATAGTACCAATGAACTGACCGCAGCTAGCGTCATGAAATTCGGAGGATACATTCCTCTGACTGTGTAGACACGGAGAATAAACTGATTTTTCGAAATTCGTACTTTTTGGGGTCAATATAGAAAAAGGGGATAAAAATAGTACCAACCAAATGACCGCAGCTAGAGTCATGAAATTCGGATTATACATTCCTCTGACTGCGTAGACACGGAAAATAGACGAATTTTTCGAAATTAGTACTTCCAAGGGATACAATGGTACAGAGGGATAAAAATAGTATCAACTAAACGACTACAGCTAGAATGATGAAATTCGAATTGCGTAGAAACGTCAAGGGGGTAAAAATGGTACCAACCAAATGGGCGCAGCTGGAATCATGGAATTCGGTCTATACATTCCTCTGACTGCATAGACACGCAAAATACAAAGTTTTTTTTCCAAATTCGTACTTTTTCTTTTCCGGCAAAAATTGGTTGAATCATGAAGTTAGGTTATTTAGAACTATGTACGTCTGATAATGGATTTTCAAAATTTGTATTTTGGAATTCAAATAGAATGGAAATACAACCAACTTTAGCACCCACTATCTACCAATATTTATGGCTATGAAAATATTTTTGAAAATATAAATATAAGTGTATTTATTTTTTGAATTGACGTATTGGCAGCATTACCTTATAAGCGTGGTTTGAAATAATTAAAATATTATATTTATTTATAAAATTAATTTTTCAATATTTGTATTTGTTTTGGTTTGACTATATTAAAAAAATTATATTTTCCTGTAATATTACTGCACTTCTACGATAACCGACAACCTCTGTGGAATGGAGGGTATATAAAGTTCGGCCCGGCCGAACTTAACGCCGTTTTTACTTGTTTTAACTGTTACTGCTTTTTCATTGCGTTTTTTTTTTGTAAAAATATTTTAGTTTTCTTTTTTTAATTATTGAAAAAAAAAATAATTTATTTTAATTCTGTGTCCACTGTATCTTAACTAGAGTTATAGCCCACATAGATGTCTTCAAATTTAAACCAATATATTTATAAACTATTTTATTTTTTAAATTTTTGATTTTTGTTTGTCTTTGATATTCTTTTTAAAAAACATTTTTTATAGTTACACTACACCTTAACTAGAGTACCGATTTATTTTTTTTTAAGAATATTTGTAGCTCACATTTCATCCTTCAAATTGGGACCATTAAATTGATAAATATATTTTTTTTTATTTTTCTGATTTTTATTTTGTAAAAAATATTATATAATATAATAAAATATTATATAATGTAATATAATTAACAGTGCATCGATTTAAAAACTAGGTTCCGAATATTTGTAGCGCACAGAGTTACCTACAAACTAAGATTAATAAAATGATATAACATTATTTGTTCTGGGTTTTTAAATAATTTATTATAATTTTCACAGATATAAAAACGTTATTCAAACATTTTTAACACACAACAATGAAAGAAAATTAAATAAATAAATCCTTAATTTTTATACTATTTTTTGATTAAACTATCAACAAAGCCATCTCAAGTAAAATCAGCTTTCATGAAAAATGTCATTATAAAGAGGTTTCTTCGTCTATCATATATGTTATTCAATATCCTTTTAAGTTTTATTTTAATTTTAAAATATCTTAAAAAAAACATTTTTAAAAGTTTTTTTTGCCCACTGTACCTTAACTAGAGTACCTTTGAAGTAGCTTTCAAAATGAAACCATTAAATTAAAATTAAAAAAGTTATTTTTTTTTAATTTTTCTAATTTTTATTTGCCTTCGATTTTTATATCTCTGGATGGTCTGGCTGGAGGTCATGAACATTATATTTCAATTAATAATTTAATATAATATTATTGTTTTCTAATTTTTCTGATTTTTTTCTCGCTTCGATTTTTTTTTTAAATTATAACTTTTTGCCCACTGTACCTTAACCAATCTAACGATTTAAAAACTATATTGAGAAAATTAAAAAACCAATAAATTAATTAATCCATAATTTTTATATTATTTTTACATTAAACTGTCAACAAAGCCATCTTATTTAAAATCAACTTCAATGAAAAATATAACAAATAAAAAGGTTTCTTTATCTATCAAATCTGTTATATATTATTGAGTCATTGATGTAAAATCATTATGTCAAACTACATGATCGATATCCTTTTTCCCATGAGTAACACTAGTTAACAATCATTTCGTTGATGTCTACAATTTTGGGAGTTCGATTTCGTTTAGAAATTAGTTTTATTTCTTCCCCAAAAGGAGTTCATCGTTTTGACATGTGATGAAGTCAATCAATCATTCAATTGTCAGCATGTGTGACTCGAAATCTGTGATATATCACAAATGCCCGAAAAACCCTTCAAAGTTAACTACAGATATTTACAATATCACAACCCCCACACACCCCACCCGTTCAGAGTCATACAACTGTGATATGTTGAAAAATTCACTGTCGAACAGAAGTTCAATCACTTACAACAACAATTGCTAAACACAACTCCCCCATAACATCCACACACCTCCCACCACACCCCCCACGACCAACAACAGCATGTCCACCTACCCACACAAAACACTATTCCCTATTCGTTACATTTCGTAAATCATAATGCTTTGCTCGGCTCCCACAACACCGATTTCGTGGTCATTAAACACACTTCGTGAAAACACATGCTGTTGCTTTACAACACATTTCTTCGGTTGTTCGGAACTTGTCTTCGTAGGTTATGCGCGCGCTTCGTTCGTTAGAACTTTGTTGGTTCGCAATACTTTTTGCGGTGCGATGTAGGATTGTTGCAAGTGCTCAAAGAATTCGTGGTGTGTGTGTCCGTTATAGTGACAGAGAGTGAGAGAGAGCGCGGGAGAACACTTTTCTTTTGGTTGTGTGTGCTGTCGTTTGGTTTGTTCATTTTTTGTTATTTGCGCACAAACTAGGCCACGGATACTTACGGTCAATGAACTTGTGTTCAGCAGGCGCTACTGAGGCATTGTCTGTCCCTCAATAGCTACCGCTCGCTCCCACATCCCCTGCCCATTCACAATATTATTGCAATTTCAGGCTATGCGGTGCTTTAACATCCATATAAATTCAATTTAGGAAAATCACAACGCAAGAGAGGAGGGTGACTGAGACAGTGAGAGAGAGGTAGTGGGACCAAGAGTGCCTTTGAAAAAAGTATGGAAATAAATAAATTTCATTTTCATTTGTTACAACAACAACAAGAACCACTAGAAAACATGTTCATGTTGTTGTCGTCCGCGTCGGTTCATATGGTGTTTCGTGCTATTTTCTTAAGTGAATTTAGTTGCTCACCCATACAGACACATGCACAGAGCCATAGTGATAGTGAGAGTGTTAAAATAACGACGACGTAAATTTCAAATCAGAAAAATGAACGACTAATTAATAATTGTTGGGCGTATTGGGAACGCTATGTGTGCTGTGGAGCACCGAAATGTGTCTGGGGTGAGGGAAAAAGGAAGAAATTCTGTGGAATATGTAGGTAGAGCAGATATTTGGGCAAATAATTTCATAGAGCTTTGAATTGACTGATTTTTTTGATGAGTAGAAAAATTATTGATATTTTTATTTTAATTTAGTTTCGACTATATCTGGAGACAGAAAAGTAGAGCAGATATTTGGGCAAATAATTGCATAGAGCTTTGGATTGACTAATTTTTTGATGAGTAGAAAAATTATGGATATTTTTTATTTTTGTTTAATTTTTTTTTTTTGCGAAAGTAACCCAACAAAACAAAGCTGGATCGATTGATAGTAGAGCTTTGGATTGACTAATTTTTTGACGAGTAGAAAAATTATGGATATTTTTTAAAAAGGGTGTTTTTTATTGAGGTATAGAACTTCGAATTGAAATAAAACACAAGAAAATCGTTTTAATGTCCATCAATTTGGCTTTATTGGAAGGATAATTTTATGCCATTAATGTTTAAATATGATTTCGGGCATGTGGCCGCCGCGGCTGGCTCGAATATAGCCAATTCTACAGGTCCAATTTTCAACCACGCCACGAATGTTGGCTTCCAAGCCCCCTAACGTTTCTGGTTAGACGACTTCATACGAGACGAGCGACTTCACATATCCCCAAAGAAAATAATCCAATGATGTCAAATCACACGATCTTGGTGGCCAATTGACAGGTCCATTCCGCGAAATTATCCACTCATCGAATGTTTCCTTCAATAATTCGATTGTGACGACCATAAAATGGACGGAGCTTGCGGTGAACTTCGCGAACTGAACCATTACTTTCGAAATAAATTTGCACGATTTGCAAGCGTTGTTCTTTTGTCAACCTGTTCATGATGAAATGGCAAACCAAACTAAATATTAATCACTTGACAGCTGACAAAATGGCCGCCTGTTAAAAAAGTGATGCCAACTTAAAGTTCTATACCCCAATAAAAAACACCCTATATATATTTTTTTAATTTTTTTTGGCAAAAGTAACCCAACAAAACAAAGCTGGATAAATCGATTTGCACATTGGTAAAAATTTATCATTTTTGACAAATAAAAAATATCAAATACAAAATATAAAAAGACAAACTTCGATCTTGCCAAAAAGTGGAATATTAAAATGAATGGCTAATCAACGATAAAAAGATAACAAATGCTTTCATTATACAATTTCATTATTTGTAATTATTAGCAAATTTATTTAAATAAATATATTAAATAGCCCATTTGCTGCTTAAATATTTACCTAAACTATTTATTTCGTTTCCTCAATTTGCAAACGTAAAACAGTTACTATATTTGTCCAATCAGACTATCCGAATGATAAAGAAAAAAAAATTGAAATCCATCATAGGTACCATCTATCATTAATATTTCGCAATTGCGTACTATGTGTAATGGAGTGGGTAACGAAAAGTAGCCTACTTCAGCTCAATAATAAATTTGGAATACCGGTATTTTTTAACGCAGTTTTAGTAACTAAGTTAAAAACAATTTATATATTTTATAATTTTGCCAGACAGTTTCGATATTTTTTAATTTACATTTTTCGTCAGAGGAAAATTTATTTTCTTTGAAAAAACAATTTTTGCAATTGTTGCAAATTTGCAGTTAAATAACTTTTCCTGTTGAAAAAAATATTTTGCTTGATATATTATATTTGACTTAAGAGTAGAAATAACAGTGAAAAAATTCCGCAGAAATTGAAAATTAAAAAATAATAATATATAAAAATAATAATATTATATAAAAATGAGAAAAATATTTATAAGAAAGTATCATATTTTTTTTGTCAGTTTGTGTCTGAATTTTTTCGATTTTGGAAAGGAATTAGTTTTCAAATTTTGACCCACTGCACTTAAACTACTACTAAACTACTTTACCGATTGGAAAATTCGAATAATTTTCAGTTGTCTTGAAATAGATCTTTTACTGGAAAAATAAAAATTAAATAAAATAATATAAAAAAATAAAATAAAAAATAACGAAAATAGCCAGAAATAGGGTCCGCAAAATAACTTTTTTTGAAAATGCTATAAAAAAATAACTACTGAATATTTTCTCAAATTTATTTTTTTATTTGAAAGTATAATCCTTCCGGTTAATAATGGAAAATAATTTCATTCAAATGGCACCCCACAAATAATAGTCCACTTATTTCCTACTATACTTGAACTACTTTATTGATTAAACTATGAAATAAAAATTAAATAAAATAAAAAATAAAGAAAATAGTCGGAGATTTAAAAAACGTACATAAAGAAATATAATGTTCAAAAAATTATAAATCGTGTACTATTTGTACTATTTTTGCTGATTTTTTCGAAGTCGAAAAAAATATTTTTTTTCACACCTATTGCCCACTGTACTTGAACTAGTTTATTGATTAAAAATCTATGAGGGAACTATTTGTAATTTACATGCAGTGGAAGTCGAAAAATGCTAGGATTTTTTGTAAAGAACCCCAGAAATATGTGATTTTTATTAATTTTCCTATATTTTCTGTCAATAGGCGTATTTACACATTTTGGATAGAGGACCTTTCCCAGCAAAAAGAGAGCGCCCAAGAAGAAGTGACAAAGATGTTCATCTTGTGATTCGGAAGTAGTGAAAATTGGGATCTTCACCAATGAATTTAACACGGAGTTGTTATTTTGATTTAATTTAATATTAAATTAAATTAGTATTAAATAAATTAAAACTACTCAATTTTACTCATGTTATGTAGTATTAATAATTAATACAAAATGAAATATTTGCAGGATCTTCACCAATGAATTTAACATGGAGTTGTTATTTTGATTTAATTGAATATTAAATTAAATTAGCATTAAATAAATTAAAACTACTCAATTTTACTCATATTATGTAGTATTAATAATTAATACAAAATTAACGTTTTTTAAGCAAAAACATTAAAATAATACAAAATTAAACTTTGGATTTTGAGATGCGATTAAAATACGCTTCCTACGGAAGTACTTCCAATTTTTTTGCTGTATTTTCATAAGAAGAATGGTACCTATCTTAACTATCGGACGTTAAAATTTTTAAAATTATTTTTTTCATTCCAAGGAACTCAAAATCGAAAATTAGAAGTAGAAGAAATCGATAACTTTTTTAGCTATCGATAACTGCCTTAGTAATCGATAATTTCCATAGCAATCGATTGTGGAAATTTCATAAAATTTATGTGTTTTTTTATTTAAATGAATTCTGACTTAAGCTATCGATATCTGTCTCAGTAATCGATAACTTCCATAGTCATCGATGGTGAAAATTTGCTAAGAATTGTGTGTATTTTTATTTAAATGAATTCTGACTTAAGCTATCGAAATCTGCCGTAGATGGTGAAATTTTGCTAAGAATTGTGTGTATTTTTATTTAAATGAATTCCGACTTAAGCTATCGATATCTGCCTCAGTAATCGATAACTTCCATAGTCATCGATGGTGAAAATTTGCTAAAAATTGTTTGTATTGTTATTTAAATGAATTCTGACTTAAGCTATCGATAACTGCCTTAGTAATCGATAATTTCCATAGCCATCGATTGTGGAAATTTCATAAAAATTATGTGAATTTTTATTTAAATGAATTCTGACTTAAGCTATCGATAACTGCCTTAGTAATCGATAATTTCCATAGCCATCGATTGTGGAAATTTCATAAAAATTATGTGTGTTTTTTATTTAAATGAATTTTGACTTAAGCTTTCGATATCTGAATCAGTAATCGATAACTTCCATAGTAATCGATGGTGAAAATTTCCTAAGAATTGTGTGTATTTTTATTTAAATGAATTCTGACTTAAGCTATCGATATCTGCCTTAGTAATCGATAACTTCTATAGTCATCAATTGTGGAAATTTCATAAAAATTATGTGAATTTTTATTTAAATTTATTCTGACTTCATCCTTGATTTATCTGATGATAGGTGCCGCTTACATTATATGGAAAATCGAAAATTAGAAGTAGAAGAAAATCGATAACATTCTTTAGCTATCGATAACTGCCTTAGCAATCGATAACTTCCATAGTCATCGATTGTGGAAAATTAATAAAAAAATATGTGTATTTTTATTTAAATGAATTTTGACTTGATTCTCAATTTGTATAATGACAGGTGCCGCTTACATTATATGGATCGTGACCCACTTTACAGTATATAAACTATATATATTTTATTATTATTATTTGTTTAACTGAAAGTGATAGTTAAGTACCACTCGTATACACACATACACACACAATTTCAAATGAACCAACGAGCAAACAGAAATTAGACAATAACAAATAAATAAATATGTATAGGAACAACAACTACTACTACCACAACAACAGCAAAAACAAGAGCACACCAGCAATAATCATTCGCTCGGTACGGTACAATCAAGAAATTTAGGTTAACTTTGTAGTAAAAGTTCAATGACCGCATATCAACAGATAGAGACAGAGATACAGATACACCGTTGTTCAAAGAGAGGGTGGGTGAGAGAGAGTGCGTAAGTAAGGGTGGGGGTGGTGGTGGTGGGAGGCTGAAACGTGCTGAATTCGCAAAAGGCAAAGTGTACGCGTTCGCATAAAACACACACACGAACACACACACATGAAAACAATGTTCTAAGGTACGACGAGATAAACACACGAACACTCAAACACACACACAAACATCCTACACCTACCACCCAGTCGAGTCTTTTGGGTGGAAAGTGATAACGAACCTGCCACCGCCACCCAACCAACCATATTTTGTCCCAAATAGACTTCGCCAGAAAAACAAGGCAATAACTTTTAGAACTTTGTGGTGTATTGGTTGCTTGGTTCGGTGGTTCGTTGGCTCGTTGGTGTTTCATACAATTTATTGTTGATGTCTCGCTGTTGTTGTTGTTGTTGTTATTGTGGTAGGAGATGCTTTCCTATGTGTATTAGGCTCTATTAATGTGTAGGTAGATGGTGTGTGTGTGTGCCGTGTATAATGTTTTGTTCCTTTGAAAGGGAGAGTGCAAATCATCTTCGGGCATTTTTCACGTTTGTGGTTGGGGGAGGGGGAATTAATTCGGATATTAATTAAGAAACGTGGGAAATCATTGGTTTAGCTCCATTTCCATACCAGCCTAAGCTACTGGCATCGTGTGCCTAACAAAGAAGATAGCATGGGTCGAGTAGGGAACCGGAAAACATCCTATCGTCGAGTAATGATCAAATTAAGGGGAAGCGCTGATTTTCCTGACACATATGGTCGGTTTTATTATCGATACTGTTCCGTATTAATAATATTAATGTTCGTTAATACAACGAAGGCTATTATAAATTGTATTATTATTATAAGGAAAATTTCGTCGCATCATCGACGTCGATGCCGATATAGATCTATAACTCGTTAACTATAAAATTTTGATCTTTTGGGCTAAGACTTCAGATTCTGAAAATTTTGAAAACCCAGCAAAAATGGAAGTTTTTCCGCAGGCACTTAGTTGCATCCCTAAATCCCATGTTACATATATTTCCGCTTTTGAGGAAGTTCTTTTGGACAACTTCTAACAAAAGAATAGCATTTTCGCAAGTGAATGGGAATGAATATTTCGTATGCGGCAGCAGAGGTAACGTGCCCGCTTTGCACCCAGAAGGTCTCTGGTTCGAATCGTGACTCGAGAAATCTTTTTCTGATTTTATAACATATAAATAATGTCTTATTTTTATTATGGCATCCCAAAATCTCCATTTGTATAATTCCCTCGTTTGAGGAAATTCTTTTGGACAACTTCAAGGCAGGTTGATTATATGTTAATATCCTGTAACATTTTAAGAACAGAATTTTCTCAACTGAATAGGAACGAATATTTCTTATGGGTTCACAGATGTAATAATCTTTTTATTTTTTTTACCATCATTGTTCATTGGTAAAAAACATAATAATTCAAATATTTTATTTTTTTTAAGTATTCGTACTAATATCAATATCATAACAGAACTATTATTAATTAATTTACTATTTTTTTGCCGCAAATGGTACATAACTCGTTGACTACAAAAAATAGAATTATTCGTTGAAGTCAAAATGTTTGATTTAAGGAACGATTTACTTTCAGTTTGCGGGAATATGCTTAGTCGCCCTAAGTTATCCCCTGAGTGTTGATAACTTAGGGCGACTAAATCTTTTTGTTAGATTATAAAAGCGTACCGATCAAGTGCAAATATTTCGTTGAGCAGTTGGGGCCAAGTTTAGGCTCAGACGGCAGCCAACATCTTAGTTGCCAGAAAATTAAGTAAGGATAGTAACTAAGTACTTCATCAAATGAAATCTACGAGGGCAAGCGAACATTCTTCTTTCGGGATTTTGATCTTATGGATTTATCTTGTAACGTAGACTTTTCGTAATCGTTTTATTCCCCATCTACAAAGAAGTGTACCGGCGATAAATAGAAGCAATGCTGTATTTAATAGCTTTGTCGAAATTTCTAAGACAGATTTCAAAGTAAATTGTAATTGTATTTTAAATCTGTGATACATAACAACCATCGTCCCCTCAATGCAATAATAACCGATAATTTGTTACCTTTTGAACTAGAATTTCTCAAAATTTTGATCAGATATAGAATCACTAATGACTGCAATAAAAAAATAATTGTCTATGATCACATAGGATTTTTTATTCGAGAATGTTAGTATTATTCCTTTAGATTTAAATTAGTGACCCGGATATTGTGTGATATAACCCAACTATATATGTGATATATTGCTAGCAAATTACAAAAATATTTTAATAGTTGTAAATTTATAGAAACTGACAGATTTCAAAGTAAACTGCAATTGTATTTTAAATCTGTGATATATCACAACCATTCAAGCATTTACCAGTAGTGTTGTTGGAAGGTGTAATGTATGATGTCTATGAAATATTATGAACCTGTGATATATCACAATGTTGGAATTCATCAACTTCGAGCATTTTAGAACTATGACAAGCAGTCACTTGGCTTTAGTGTGATATATCTAACAATATCTGAGGAATGTCTATTGCTGGTAAGGTTTACCAAAATATTGTTTAAATCATTAGTCGTTCCTTATAAATAATTATCCAAATTTAAATAATTAGTAAAATTAATACAATGTAATTTACCCATTATATATTTTACAGAACTAATAGAATTTTAAATCTGTGATATATCACAACTTTGCTAAAACGATAGCTCGATAGATGCCCGTACATGCATATAATATTAGTTTTGCTTAAAAGTCTAATATATCATTTATTTATTTATGAAATAATTTGAAAAAATCGATTTTTCGAATATAGTAAAAATAAAAAACCGACAACATTTTAGTTATCGATAACTGCCTTAGTAACTATTGAAGTTATCGATTGTGGAATTTCGATAAAAATTATGTAATTTTTTTGATATTTTTGGTTTCGATAACTCGAAAGTTATCGAAAAATGTTAACCGATGTTTTCACTATATTATATATAGTTTAAATTTGCGATTTCGATGTATCGATAACTAAGACAGTTATCGAAAAATTTTATTTATTACGATTTTTCATATTGACCTCATTTTACAAAAACAATGGATTTTTAATCTTTAATTTTTTGATTATATTTGAAAAAATCGTTTAACATTTTTCGATAGCTTTCAAAATAAAAATATCGGAAAACTGGCTTTTATAGAATACTTATAAACAGATATGAAAAGTAAAGAAAAACTAAAAATTATGTAAATTTTTTCGATAGTTTTTGTTATCGATAACTTGAAAGTTATCGAAAAAATTTAAGCGATGTTTTCACTATATTATATATAGTTTAAATTTTCGATTTCGATGTATCGATAACTAAGACAGTTATCGAAAAATTTTCATATTGACTTCATTTTACAAATTAAACTTTAATTTTTTGATTATTTTTGAAAAAAAATCGTTTAACATTTTTCGATAACTTTCGAGTTATCGAAATAAAAATATCGGAAAACTGGATTTTATAGAATACTTATAAACAGACATGAGAAGTAAAGTAAAACTTATTGATAACTGGCCTAGTTATCGAGAAATACATTTAATAACAATCCAAAAAATAAATAAGGTTAAAGAGGATATATTTAGTAAAAATTATGTCTTTCTATATTGAACCACCCTCACAAGGTAAAAATTGACATAAAAGCACAATTAAGAATTCAAAAGGACCATGCAATTCGCACCGCGATTGCTGTATTTTATATTATCGGTGACAATTTGCGAAAAAAAAATATTTTTTTTTATCGAATTCGTGTAATTTTTAATTTAGCTTTAAATAAAAATGCAGCTAATTTGTCGAATTTTTGTCGAATTCCCAAAATCGATAGCTATGGAAGTTATCGATTACTAAGGTAGTTATCAATAAAAAAGTTATCGATTTTTTATTTTTATTTTCGATTTTGAGACCATTGGAATGAAAAAATCGATTTTATTATAATTTATCCTACGCTAACTAAGTGTGATATCGATAACTGTCTTAGTAATCGATAATTGTCTCTATCCAAATACGAGATCGTTAGTAAGCTTTTTGTAAAAATACGAATTTTCCCAAAATAGATCTCATGTGATATTGGATAAAATAAAAAAAATATATTTTTTTCTTTTAAAATATTAAAAATCCAGTTTTTCTTAAAACACAACTTTTGATTAATAAATTAATTGCTATTACAATCAATTTCTTTCCCTTTCATATACTTCATCGACCGCTCAAAAAAGCTTGCTCTCGCAAACTTACCAGCCAAGACACGTCCTATCAAACGTTCCGTATCATCGATGGGCTTTGCATTGGCAAAGAGATCTTCGCGTGAGCCGACTGTCATGTTGGCGACAAGTCGTTGGCGGCTAATGGCTTTTGAAGAAATGTTGTTGAGTTTTTTTTTAAAGGACAAGAAATTTGCTATTTCGTTTTTTTGTAGTTTCTTCACTTTTCTTTGTGTTAGTGGCTGCAGTTAAGTTTGGACTTAAAATTATTTTGAACTTTTCAAAGATCTTCTAATATTGGCAAATTTGTAACGGCACTTTTGAATTTGAAATCAGGTAATACTCGATTTATTGCAATAATATGGCACCGTTTGTTTATTTTTTAATTTTGTGGAATTTGAATTTGTTTTTCTTTTTATAATTAATTAACTACACAATAACTCGTTAGGCTAGTTAGTATTCACTAAATAAATTCACTTTTATTTTATTTTATATTTATTTTATTATCACACAAAATTTGTTTTGTTTGCTCTCTCTCTCGCTAAACTGATTTTATGCGATCAGTTGATGTTTTTTACGGGTTTTATTCTTTGTCAAGTCTTTATGCATTTTCATGAACCTGAGCACATTTTTGAAACGGAGATCATTTTCTCTAAACTAGCATTGCTTTTTCTGAAAAGGATATTTTGTCAGTTAACATTTATTTTATTTGAAAATAAATTGATTTTTTTTTTGCAAAAAAATATTGAGTCTTTTTTCCCTCTATGACACTTGTTTGCTCGATTTTTTATATTTTTATTTGCAATAATTTGCGCTTTTGCTTTTGCCGCTCTAAACGAATTTTTATTACGTTGCGTGCGTATATTTCCGTTGACCCGTTCGATGCTGCTGCAATGATTGGCGAATGTGGAATAAAAGCATATGGCAGCATGTGCTTACAACATGTTAGAATCACCATTAGAACGAGCACCTACCTCCCACCGCCTACCACCCTATCATCATTCGTTCGTTTGCCTCTTTGTCAACTACAACCAGTTGCTTTACGTTCGAACTTGCTGGTTGTATGTTGTGATTGGCCTAAAGCTTTTTTGCCTTTTGTTCTACGCAAAGCTTCTTTCTGCATTTGTTTGCTGCTCCATCGACAACTTTCGTAATGCTAATTTGGCTGTTTTCTATGTGAATTTTAGCGATTTTCTCTGATTGCAGAGAACATTTTAGATAAGGTCGTGTTTTGTTGACATGACTCATTGATTGGCTCGCGTCGAACACTTGGCGGATAAGGTATAGACCAAAGAAACACATAGGGAGTTTAACATCAAATGAGGCGCGACTTTTCAACATCAAACCCGGCCTCTATAAGATGATTCTCACAAACGAACGAGAAGCACAACTCACTTGCCGAATGTGCGTTTTAAAAATCGCACCATTGTGAAAGTTTATTACCAACTGAACAGATTTCCATCAGTATGATGGCACTGTTGGTCTCCCCTAGACGTAGTCTAGTCACATTTTTAAACCCTCCACCTACAAACCTAACACCTTGAAATATCGATCTGAGACCCTATAAAGTATATATAGGGTCCGCCATCTAACGTTTTTTTTTCAACTATTCAACCGTTGGACTATTATTTGTGGGGTGCCCGAGGTAGCCATTTGAATGAAATTATTTTCCATTATTAACCGGAGGGATTGTACTTTCAAATAAAAAAAGAAATTTGAGAAAATATTCAGTAGTTTTTTTATAGCATTTTCAAAAAAAAGTTATATTCTTGATGGTCATAACATTTTAAGACGATCTAGCCATGTCCGTCCGTCCGTCTATCTGTCTGTCTGTCCGTCCGCCTGTTGAAAGCACACTAGCATCTAAACGAAAGGAGCCAGGACGTTCAAATTTTCCATAAATGCGTCTTATAGTCGTAGGTCGGTTGGGATTGAAACTGGGCGAAATCGGCCCAAACAAGGACTAAAAATACCCATAATATTCCCTAATATTTTATTTAAACACATTTTATCAATATGTCTGCTTGAACTTACTTGATATTGGGTGTGCGCATTCCCCCTGTAACAAAAGCGTGCACCACAAAGTGATTTTTATTCGTAGGGGGTGAAAAGGGGCAAAAAGGATAAAAATTGTACCTATCAAACGACAACAGATAGAAACTCGAAATTCGGTGTGCACTTTCCTCTAATAGAGTGGATACATAATATAAAAGTATTTTTTACAAATTCGAACTTTTAAGGGATAAAATGGGAATAGAGGGATAAAAATGGTGCCAACCAAACGGCTGCACCTAGAATAAAGAAATTCGGTGTATACATTCCTCTGATTGCGTAGACACGTAAAATATACGGTTTTTTGGGGGGTTAAAATGGGAATAGAGGGATAAAAATGGTACCAACCAAGTGACTGCAGCTAGAGTCATGCAATTCGGAGTATACATTCCTCTGACTGCGTAGACACGAAAAATAAAAAGGCTTTTCTAAATCCGTACTTTCAAGGGATACAATGGGAACAGAGGGATAATGGTAAAAATGATACCCACTAAACGGCTACAGCTGGAATGATGAAATTCGGTGTGTACATCCCTCTAATTACGTAGACACGTAAAATAATGGGACTTTAGAAAATCGTACTTTATTTTTTGCTTCTCCGGAAAAGTGATAAAACTGGTCGCGAGCAAATGGCTAGAATCACGAATTTAGGTTATCTTGCACTGTGTACGTAAGAGATAATGGATTTCGAAATTTGTACTTTTGGAATTAAAATAGGGTGATTTTTTAAAAGCTATAGGAAAGTTCTTCAAAAAAAAAAAACACATAAAATTCAGAAAAATGCATGAAATCTTTATTTGAATCAATAGTACGGTCAATATAATTTAATGTTTAAAGATTATTTCATGCAAATGTTAACCTTGACTGCACCTCAAATGGTCCATCCGCATAGTCCAATTTTGGCATTTCCACGTTTTTGAGTAACAGAGGCCCAATTGCTGCGAACGGCGACGAATCGATAATTGATGGTCATCATTAACACTGGCCGATACAGCTGCGATATGTTCTTCAGTTCGCACTCTACGTAAGCGTGTTGGTGGTTTAATGTCCAACAATGTAAATTTGGTGCGAAATTTAGTCACAATAGCCGCTTCAGTGGGTCGATCAAACTGACCATAAAATGGAAGCGCGCGATGAACTTTCTTAACAGAGCACCCATTTTGATAATAAAATTCAATAATTTGCAAGCGTTGTTCGTTTGTAAGACGATTCATGGTTAAATTATAGATCCAAATTGAAGATGTTTGACAGTGAAAGGAAACACGAAACGTGCGTCATCTGTTTAAACCAGTGTTGCCAAAAAGATAATGGCTAAAAAATCACCATAATAGCTAAAATATACCATTTTTGGTAGCCCTGCATTGTAAGCGTGCTTTAATATAACTCAAAGTTTATATTATTTTTTTTAATAAAATTATTTTTTCCATATTTTTTTTTGGTTTGATTATATTTAAAAATATGTTATTCCTGTAAATTTGCTGGACTTCTGCAAAATCGACCGCCTCTATGGAATACAATCCCTGGCGGAGGGTATATAAGGTTCGGCCCGGCCGAAGTGAAAGCCCTTTTTGCTTGTTTTACTTTCCATTGTCATTTTCACACGTGAATAAGTGCAGTGCATAAACAATTTTGAGTTTACTTCCCTAAAATCTCAAACAAATATTTTTGAATAAAAATGTGGAAGGCCCCACTAGAAATCTATTGCTACGCCAATGACAAACAGATGGGTGCGCGGTGATTGATTCTGTATCTATATAGGTACCCTATAAAGATATCTCGTTTTCTTAGCTTTGTGTTTTGTGGTAAATATCCGAACCAATGGCAGCCCTGACGTGCTTCTAATCTGGCTAAGACCAATCTGCTTATCTAGTGCCGGTTTCAGCTCACACATGCTGACGACATTTGTAGTAAACTTCTCATAAAAATGCATTAAACTCTTACTACTTAAAGACATGCTGCGACTATCCATCGAAAAATGCAACTTTTTTATGTTTTATATTTTATTCTGGCATAGTTTCCCTATTACATTTTGAAATATAGACATTCGATTTAGACCAAATATGAACTCAATTTATAATTAAGTCAGCATCAAATGTGCAGACTCACTGTACCTATAGTGGGCAAAAATCACGTTTTCGACAAAAATTTCGGAAATTTCAAGAAATAATAAATATAGAAGTTATTATGGCTGCTTTTCTTTAAGACTGGATAATTAAGCTGCGATAACAAAAATCTAAATAAAATGTTAACATTTCACTCAAAATAAAAAATTCTTTTTTAAAATTTTGTGTTAAAAATTTCTGACTTAGCCTGGATAATTATCCAGTGTAAGTCAAAATTATGGTTATCGAGGCTGAGTTCAATAAAGTTGACACAAAATATTTTTTTGAAAAAATATTTTCTTATTTTGAGCAAAAAAATAAATTTTTTACGATTTATTCCAATATCTCGGATTTACATCACCGTTCACCCTGAAATTTTTTGAAGTTGCGTTGCAGCGCGTGCAATTTTAGTATGACAACTGAGACACCTGCAACATTTTCGGTTTGATGCCAAAAGCTCGGCTGTTTCGGATGGTCTTCTGTCCGCTTCCATCCGTTCGTACGATTGCTGCCTCGTAAAGCCTTGTTGTAGTGGCCCACATTTACACCTTCGTTTACAAACTTCGGTTTGTTTACAGATTTTTTTGTTGAGTTTGTTGGTATGCGAGCGTATGGATGTGTGTAAATTTGTGTTGTCAACATATTCACAAAAGTTTAGTGAACCTTTCCTTGAGTTGTGTGGCGGCCTGAAAGCTCTCTCTCTCTTATTTTTTACATTCCAATAATGCTTTAGTTCCGTTTCCTTTTGCGTGTGCATAGGGTGCTAAGGAAAAAAGCTTATATTGTTTGAAGAAAGCTTGCTTTCGTAAAGGTTGGGAGGAGATAGTAATAACAGGATTTTTGGGACGCTTTCATATCGCTTTAACGAATACCAAGCAATTGAAAACCGACAAAAAATTTCAATTTTCAGTTTAATTTTGAATTTTAAGATAAGATCCCTGCAGGTAATCGATCGAAATATTGGAAAATTATAAATAAAAAATGTAGAAAACAAATGATTTTGATTTGTTCATGATATCGATCAAATTTTCTTCAAATTTAAAGACAATTTTGAAAAATGCTAAATATTATTGGGATAAAACGCAACAACACAAAATCTCGAGATATTTTTGTAGACAACATCTAAAGTGTGATTTTTTAAGAGCTTGATAACTTTTTTTTTTAAAAAAACGCATAAAATTTGCAAAATCTCATCGGTTCTTTATTTGAAACGTTAGATTGGTCCATGGCATTTACTTTTTGAAGATAATTTCATTTAAATGTTGACCGCGGCTGCGTCTTAGGTGGTCCATCCGCTTAGTCCAATTTTGGCATTTCCACGTTTTTGAGTAACAGAGACCCAATTGGTGCGAACGGCGACGAATCGAAAATTGGTGGTCATCATTAACACTGGCCGATACAGCTGCGATATTTTCTTCAGTTCGCACTCTACGTAAGCGTGTTGGTGGTTTAATGTCCAACAATGTAAATTTGGTGCGAAATTTAGTCACAATAGCCCGTATAGCCGCTTCAGTGGGTCGATTAAACTGACCATAAAATGGAAGCGCGCAATGAACTTTCTTAACAGAGCACGCATTTTGATAATAAAATTCAATAATTTGCAAGCGTCGTTCGTTTGTAAGACGATTCATGATGAAATGTCAAAGCATACTGAGCATCTTTCTCTTTGACACCATGTCTGAAATCCCACGTGATCTGTCAAATACTAATGCATGAAAATCCTAACCTCAAAAAAATCACTCTTTATAAATCGTATATCGCGGCACGATTTACAAAATAAGTGGACGAGAGTGTGAAATTTTGTGTGGGAATATCATTGGAAACGGTAAAAGAAGCAAGAAACTTTCCAAAAGCATATGCCTTTCACCAGAACAAACGGAAGCTTTAAAAGCTGCAATAAGCTTATGTTATTGGTCAGAAAGATTGATAGCCGGTGAATAAAGATGCGAAAAAAATTCTGTGATATTGCATATGGTCAGCTAAAAGCATGTTCGAAAGCTCCCCACATTTGTGAAAGCTCGTGATTTACAAAAGGAGGGGTATTGACACCAAAAACCGCCGCTAGTCGATAATAGATGGCGTCCTTTGATTTGTAATTATTTTCAAAAAATGTTTTCCATTTCAAATGAGATTGAATCAATAGCCTAACAATACAAATTAATATAATAAAGTTTGTTCTTTATATTGGCAAGGATTCTGAAAGAAATTGAAAAAAAGCTAGTTATCCTTTCCTGCTTGTTTTTTTCATTTAAGCAATTTTCGTAATGCTGCATAGCTCTAATTCAATTGAAGTGTATAAAAACGTATTCGATTTCCATTGGAATCGAATCGAATCGTTTCTCCAGCTTTCTTTCATCCTTCGTCGTGTTCAGTTATGATACCCTCTGCTGTCATCTCTGTTCATCTCCGGCTAAGTGCCTACCCTCGCTCACCCATACCTTCATGCATTCATTCATTCAATCCTCTGACACACACACACACACACAACACGTTTCTTCAATTCAGGTTAAATGAACTGTAAAGATGCCAATGACATGTACAACGGTCGGATGACCGAAAAAAAAACTTTTCAAGGACTTGTGTGGTACACAACCAAAACACAACGACGAAACTGCTGAATTTACACATATGTTTAGTTGTGTGTGTGTGTGTGGAAGTATGAAAATCTGTGCCTGTGTTTGTGACAGCATCAGCGTGTGTGTCCGTGTATGAGTGTGATATTCCTCAACGCCAGGCTTTCCAAATCACACAACAATTCATGGATTCATGGTCCTTCCATGTTGCTGGTGGCACTCTTTGTTGCTGACTTTTATTGTTAGAGACAAATTCTTGCCTTGCTCTAAATTTCCCTCCGCATTTGTTTTGTTCATCAAAAAAAGGGAGCTACCGTTTGGCATTTTCTTTTTCGTTTTTTTTTTGTGGAGGTCGGATGACAAACCGACTGAAAGTAGTGAGGCCATTTCGGGCAATAAAATGAATATTAGTATACTCTCACCCCCCGCCCCATCTAAAGGGTTGGAGGGGGTTAGCCACTATCATTGATAAGGACAAAATGTGTAAAAATACAAGTTTGAGTTATAAAACGATTTCCTTCAGGATTCATTGTATTTGTGATCTGTTTATTTTACTCGGTTCTAACTGCTAAAGATTTATGTTTATTGGCGAATTTGTTATCTTTTTGCTTTAATTATATTCCGATTTTATCGGGTGAACCCAGCTCGAGATAAATAGTCAAACTACATTTGGAAAAGCCACTGAACTGTGTAACCTGCAGATAAAGACAAACTGGCGCCCAACGAAAAACAGGATCTTCCCAAGCCATCATACAAGATTGTTGTTATCAAACCTCAATTTTACAATTATCTAATTATAAATTTATTCAATTATTTGGCAAAATATCCTCAAAGAACATCAAAAATGTTATCGATATCTCGCTTAGTTATGGAGGATATGGAAGGTTAACGTTTGGAAAAATCAAAAATTAAATTTTTCTTGTAAAATGAGGTCAATATGAAAAAACGGAAAAAAAGTAAAATAAAAATTTTCTAACTAAAGGGTGATTTTTTAAGAGCTTGATAACTTTTTTTAAAAAAAAAAACGCATAAAATTTGCAAAATCTCATCGGTTCTTTATTTGAAATGTTAGATTGGTCCATGACATTTACTTTTTGAAGATAATTTCATTTAAATGTTGACCGCGGCTGCGTCTTAGGTGGTCCATCCGCTTAGTCCAATTTTGGCATTTCCACGTTTTTGAGTAACAGAGACCCAATTGGTGCGAACGGCGACGAATCGAAAATTGGTGGTCATCATTAACACTGGCCGATACAGCTGCGATATTTTCTTCAGTTCGCACTCTACGTAAGCGTGTTGGTGGTTTAATGTCCAACAATGTAAATTTGGTGCGAAATTTAGTCACAATAGCCCGAATAGCCGCTTCAGTGGGTCGATTAAACTGACCATAAAATGGAAGCGCGCAATGAACTTTCTTAACAGAGCACGCATTTTGATAATAAAATTCAATAATTTGCAAGCGTTGTTCGTTTGTAAGACGATTCATGATGAAATGTCAAAGCATACTGAGCATCTTTCTCTTTGACACCATGTCTGAAATCCCACGTGATCTGTCAAATACTAATGCATGAAAATCCTAACCTCAAAAAAATCACTCTTTATTTATTTATAGAAAAATTTAAACTGGAAATTTTTAAAAAAATTTGAAGTTTATATAATTTTTAGCTTCTTTTTACGAAAAAGGTTAAAAAATCGGATAAAAAAGTATCAGTTAATTTACAGTTATCGAAATTAATAATATAGAAAAAAAACTGATTTTTATAGATATCTCTCTCTCTTAGTTATCGGTATATCGGGCGTTTTAGTTTGAAAATATGGAAATATTTTTGTTAAAATGCGAAAAAAATAAAATAATATTTTTTATTATCGAAATTGAAAATTAAATTAATTTTCTTTTAAATTTTGCTCATTTGAATGAAAAACGCAAAAAACTGGGGTAAAAACGAGTTTTTGTAAAAAGGGGTCGAGATAAAAAACGAAAAAACGGGTTTTTGTAAAAAGGGGTCGAGATAAAAAACGAAAAAACCCAAATTTTCCGATAACAATCTTAGTTATCGAAATTGAAAATTATTTTTTTTATTTTTTTGGTATTTTAGCTCATTTGATGAAAAAGGCAAAAGAAATATCGAGAACAAATTTTCAAATATTTTAGAGTTATCGAAATGGAAAAAACCAACTTTTATAGTCACCGTGCTTAGTTATCAAATGTTGAAATTTGGAAAAATAAAAAATATTGATTTTTTGTAAAATGAAAAAAAAAAAAAAAAACTGGAAAAAATAAAATTTTTCGATAAATATCGAAACATGGAAATTGAAATTTAAATAAATCGATTTTTTTATTTCTTTTGAATGAACAAATATAAAAAGATTGGGTAATAATTTCCGATAACTTTGTAGTTATCGAAACCAAACATATCGAGATCTGATTTAGTTACCCGACGCTAAAATTTGGAAAATCGAAAAAATGCATTTATTTATATAAAATGAGGACAAAATAAAAAAGGGAAATTAAAAATTTTCGATAACAATCTAAGTTATCGAAATTCAAAATCGATTTATTCTAAAATTTTTTTTATTATTTTTGTAATTAAATTTTGCTTTAAATAAAAATAAACATAATTTTTATCGAATTTCCCAAATCGATAAATATGGAAGTTATTGATTACTAAGTCAGTTATCGATAACTCATAAAGTTATCTAATGTTTCCTCTTCTAATTTTCGATTTCGAGTTGGAACGAAAAAATAATTGATTTGGACTGGGATATTCTCCTCAATTTTGATTTAAATAAAAATACATATAATTTTTATCGAATTTCCACAATTATTCTACAAAAATCGAGCTAGTTTTTTAATAATTTTTCCTTTTTAATTTTCTCTGAAGTGTATCTAATATTTTTTTATAATTTTCGATTTTGAGCCATTTGGAATGAAAAAAAAAATCGATTTTTTAAACTTAATCGTCCGATAACTAAGCGAGATTATTCTTAAAAATCAAGAGATTTGTAAATAATTATTTCTCTTTAATTTTGATGTGCATAGAATAATTATTTTTAATCTTGAATTCATTTGAAGGTATACCGATAATTATAATATGAAATACACATAATTTTTTTTATCGAAATCCCACAATCGATAACTATGGAAGATATCGATTACTAAAGCAGTAATCGATAGCTAAAAATCGATTTTTTCGATCTTTTTCTTCCATTTGTTTAATTATTTAACACTTTTTTCACCTTCTAATTTTTTTCTTAACTCTATTATCGATAGCTAAAAAAGTTATCGATTTTTTTTATTTTTTTCACTTTCTAATTTTTTTCTTAACTCTATTATCGATAGCTAAAAAGTTATCGATTTTTTTTTCGATTTTCTTTCTTCTATTTTTGGATTTGGAACGTAAAAATCGATAAGACAGTTATCGAAAAATGTTTAACACGCCGACAAAATTTACTTACTTTTTAAATTTTCTTATCTGTTCCTATCCAATTACTAAGGCTAATATCGATAACGAAAAAATGTATCGATTTTTTTCGATTTTCAGCCCTTTGGAACGAAAAAATCGATAATGCAGTTACCGATAAGTATGTTATCGAAATTTTTATTTTTTTCCTTTTCATTTTTTTCTTATCTGTCCCTATATTATCGATTACTAAGTCTATTATCGATAACTAAAAAAGTTATCGATTTTTTTCGATTTTCAGCCCTTTGGAACGAAAAAATCGATAATGCAGTTACCGATAAGTATGTTATCGAAATTTTTATTTTTTTCCTTTTCATTTTTTTTTTCTTATCTGTCCCTATATTATCGATTACTAAGTCTATTATCGATAACTAAAAAAGTTATCGATTTTTTTTCTATTTTTTTTCTTTAATTTTTCAATTTTGAGTCCTTTTGGAACGACAAAAGTCAATTTTTTCAAACTTTAACGCCCCATAACTCGATTAGTAAGCGATATCATTTGTATTTATTATCTATATTGGAGCCTCTGATATCATACTCTCCCCAATTATTCAATTAATTATATTCATTCGTTTAATTAAATTCCAATTTTTAGTTATTCTGAAGATGTGAAGTTGGAATATTTTCACACTTTTCACATTTTCAATAATATTTATTTTATTTATTAATACTTTCGTCCAAAGTTGTATTTAAATTAAAAATATACACAATTTGCAATGTCATATGTGGCTGTCGTCGCAGTCTACGTTCAATATGTTGTTGCTATTGTCACTGAGATGGCTGGCTGCTGGTGGATTGCTTGCTAGCGTTGCTGTTGCTATCGTTGCCATTGTTGTCATTACACTGCTCTTTGTATGTCAATGTACTAAAAAAACAGTTCAACGACACAATCAATGACTTTATAGAATGAAACGAGCAACAGAAGAAGAAAAAAAAAACAAAACCTAAAACTAAATATGAGTGCACTTTGCTATAATGACGTTCTCGATTTTTATTGTTGCCGCTGCTGCTGCTGCTGCTGCTGCTCCTATATTTATGCATGTTTGTAGTATTGTTATTAATAAATGTAAATTTAATAGAGTGTAGTTTTATTCGCCGCCTCCGTCGCCGTCGTCGTCTATGGCACAGACTAGCTAGCCTACATGCCTTATTGCCAGCGAAGTGCCACGACGAAGTGTTATCAGCAGCGCTGGTACATGCCCATGTTGTCAATTGAAAATGTCACGAGTGCTCTCAAGAAAAGTGCATTTTTTTAAAATAAATTCCATCCATTTTGTTTTGTATTATTTCGTCATATAGATTTTGGGCAATGTATGAATTTGGAATCGATAGATCAGATGTAAGTGGGCTTGACTGGAAAGCTTTTATTTTTTCCCACACACCGAAAGTGAGTTTCAACTGAAAATGCAACCGAGGCCATACTTTTTTCCTTCATGCGGCATTATGACAGAGTCACAATGGGTTAAAGGAAAGTCTTCCCTAATCTAAGGTATCACATTTCTCTAGTTTTTCGTTCACACCTTGAAACCTTTTGAGTTTCTCTCGAATATGGCAACACTGAAAGTGAGTCTATATCTTAAAATGCAACTCTGATCTATAAAGGGAGCTCACTTCAAAGATATGCACACAGAACAATAATACAGAAGTTTCCAACAAGAGGTGTTATTTTGGTATTCAAAGAAAAATGTCATTTTTTGAGATAAATGATCGGATGTTTATTTCATAATAAAGAGGAAGGTGTGCGTAAATAATGAAAAACATCATCAGCCAAATGGCCAGTACAGGACCATATCCTTTTCATGAAATTTTCCATAACCAAATCGCAAAGTTGCTGCCCTATGTCCTCGATAGCCTCACGAATTCTATCTTTGAGGCCTTGAATCGATGTTGAGCTGTTGGCGTAGACTTAATCTTTCACGTGACCCCAAAGGAAGAAGTCGCAGCGTGTTAAATTACAAGATTTCGGTGGCCAATTGTAATCAACTCTTCGAGAGATAACACGGTCCGGAAACTTTTCCCATAAAAGAGCAATGGTTTCGTTGCTTGTGTGGCACGTAGCGACGTCTTGTTGAAAGTAAACGTTGTCCAGATCAATACCATCCAACTGCGACCATAAAAAATCATTAATCATCTCTCGATAGCGCAATCCATTCACCGTAACGGTTGGTTCAACCACATTTTCGAAAAAGTAAGGTCCAATGACCCCGCCGGACCATACCAAACCGTACCAAACAGTCACACATTGAGGCTGGAGAGGCTTCTCAACAATAACTCTTGGGTTTTCCCAACCCCAGATGCGACAATTTTGCTTGTTGACGTAGCCACCGAGTTGGAAATGGGCCTCATCAGTCAAGTTGATTTATTTGATTTATTTTTGTAGCGAATTTTAATAATTTCAATGCGTTGTTGAAGCGTGTAGCGGTCCATTTTTAGTAATGGCCTAGTTTCTAATTGTCAAATATGTCAAATAATAAAATCTTCAAAAGTGACAGCTACCGAAATACCGGGTGATTCAAAATAACACCGCTTGTTGGAAAACCCTGTATTTCCCAATATTTTGTAAGGTTTTTATGAAAAAAAAAAACATCACTCTACAACTTCCGTCCCCCTTCCACCACCTTTCTTCCCACTCCTCGTACTATCCTTTCTGTCTAACTGTCTATCTAATTCCACGCCTTTCAATGATGATGATTGTCATGATATGATAGAAAAATCTGACCAAAGCAAAAAACCCGAATTGTATTACAACAACAACCAAAAACTAAATATCAACTTCAATTAATTTCAGTGGCATTTTATCGACATCAATGAAAGGCTTTAAGTTTTGCGCATGCTCCTCTTAGCAATTGCCCGCCCCCCAAAGAGGTCATCGAACCTCTGAAGGTTACCCAAAATAGTATAGCTCTAGATCTTCTATTGCCTTGTTTTTATTTTCTGGTTTAACCTCCAGCATTTTGGTCCTACGAAAAAAGGCAACTAACAAAAAAAAAAAAAACAAAAAGTTTTGCCAAAAACTTTGCTTTAGTTTTCCAAAAAAAAAATAATCAGAAATCTATACGTACATATGTCAGTTGTATTCCATTTGATTTGATTTTCCAAACCAATGCGCCTAAATTAAAGCATACAATAGAACAGTGGGCCATATGTTCAACAATAGTTGAACACTTTTTTTTGGTACAGCATACCTTTAGGGGCAATATTATTTCGGGCATTCATATATGTGTATTTATTTGTAGCTGTGAGACCGAAAGCAAAAGATTTCATTAGAAAATTTGTTATAACCCCAAAAGTATGCTTTGGCAAATACACATATTCCAATCAGTCGATTGGATTTATAGGAATGGTTTGTCAGGCCATTTGGAATGATTTATTAATTAACAAAAGATGGTAAGCTATTATCTCCAGATGTTTGTTTGCAAATGTTGAGCTGACATATTAAGCCTTCGTTATTTATCAAGTTATAAGAGTAGGTTACTATCGATTAAAAGATGCAAAGAGTTTTATGGGAGTTTTCAAAATCGCAAAAAATAAAAAAATGCATATGGGAGTTGGTCGCCGCTCTGGCAATTATCATTTAATTGTGATCTGAACTAAAATTCCTGGTAATGATTAGCATTAATTTATATATAGAAAAAAGTAGGAAATATAAGACAAAAACTTTGTTTGATCAAATTTAAAAATATATATTATATATAATGTCGTTGGCTAAAACTCGCCAGTAAGAAAAGAATATCCCTAAAAGGTTCAATATGTATCCACTTTGCTGCCACTGTGCACACAAAGTATCTCTGCACGACAATGTGTACGAGTAGCTGTTTATTAGTGTGTTCCATTTCTCTCTAAATCGAAACAACAACAAAAATAAATTCCATTGAATAAAATCTTAGTAAAAGTTAAAGAAAATTAAAACAATGTTTACTTAAAAAATAAATAAAAAAATTTAATCGGAATTGAATTGCATGTATTTTTATTATTTTTTTTTTTGTATTTTGTAATCACCCAAAGAATATAACATTGAAAGTATTTTTTAACGAGTAAGAAAAAAGCTATGAGTTCATGTCCGAGACCTAAATAAATATTTTTTGGTTTGTGTAAACAATTTTTGTGGATTTTTTATTTTTTATTTCTTTGGAAATTTAAGTCCGATGTCCAATTAAAGGTAATAATGACGGTTACAAATTTGGTTTCGGAACAGTCTACTAAAAATTGATTTTTTCGAAAAAAAAAAAAAATATTTTTGCAGGCACAAAAATGGAAAAAATTTAAAATAATAACACTTTCCAGCAGTATTTTTGGAACAGGGACTCTGTAATTCTGTAAGGGCATGTTGAATAGACCATTTTTGCAGAATAAACTTATAGTCCAGCTGGTCTGAGTTTCTTTATATATTGTACTGAGAGAATTCTTATTGTCAGAATTATATTTTGGAATTTTATGAGGATCATTTATGTGTCAATTGGACGCCTTTTTCGAGAAAATCAAAAAAGTCCTTTCATAAAGGACATTTAACGATTAAATGTTCTACGAAAAAAATTGTGGGGGGTCACCGAAGACACCAAAATTGTAAATAATGCTCTTGCCGCTTAAGGGGCAAAATTACGCGCCAGCATATAAAGGGTGATTTTTTAGCTATTATCTTTTTGGCAACACTGGTTTAAACAGCTGACGCACGTTTCGTGTTTTGTTTCACTGTCAAACATCTTCAGTTTGGTCCATAATTTAACCATGAATCGTCTTACAAACGAACAACGCTTGCAAATTATTGAATTTTATTATCAAAATGCCGGCTCTGTTAAGAAAGTTCATCGTGCGCTTCTTTACCGAAAAATTGTGTTCAGCGACGAAGCTCATTTTTGGCTCAATGGGTACGTAAATAGGCAGAATTGTCGATTTTGGAGTGAGTATCAGACAGAAGCATTGCAAGAGCTGCCAATGCATCCAGAAAAAGTCACAGTTTGGTGCGGTTTATGGGCTGGTGGCATCATTGGACCGCACTTCTTCAATGATGATGCGAATCGTAACGTAACTGTGAATGGAGAGCGCTACCGTGAGATGATATCCAACTTTTTTTGCCCAAAATGCAAGAGCTTGACTTGCATAACATGTGGTTTCAACAAGACGGTGCCACATGCCACACAGCACGCGCAACAATGGACTTATTGAGAGGCGAGTTCGGTGAACATTTTATTTCACGAAGAACATTTTATTTTCGGGACCGGTCAATTGGCCGTCTAGATAGTGCGATTTAACGCCTTAAGAATATTTTTTGTGGGGCTAAAGCTCATGTCTATACAGACAAGCCCGCTTCAATTGACGCATTGGAAGACAACATTGAAGCATTTACTCGTAGGATACCGGCCGAAATGTTGGAAAGAGTATGCCATGGACTAAGCGGATGGACCATTTGAGGTGCAGTCAAGGTCAACATTTGCATGAAATAACCTTCAAACATTAAATTATATGGACCGTACTATCGATTCAAATAAAGATTTCATGCATTTTTCTGAATTTTATGTGTTTTTTCTTTTTTGAAAAACATTTCTATAGCTTTTAAAAAATCACCCTTTATAAGAATATTTATTTTTTGAATTGTCTTGAAGTATTATTGCGATATGTAAACTTATTGGTAGCCTTGCCTTATAAGCGTGGTTTGAAATAATAAAAATATTATATTTATTTATAGAATTATCTTTTCAATATTTGTATTTGTTTTGTTTTGGAAATCGACAGCCTCTGTGGAATGCAATATATGGTGGAGGGTATATAAAGTTCGGCCCGGCCGAACTTAACGCCGTTTTTACTTGTTAATTATGGAGACGTTCCATGTTTTTATTGATTTTTAAATTATATTATGTATTTAAACGATACAAAATAGGTGTATTCGATATTTTTAGTTACGATATCTCGAAAGTTATCGAAAATTTTTATCCGATTTTTTGTTGTTTTTTTTCAGGCAAATGAGCTCAAAATAATAAGAAAATAAAAAATATATTTTTTAATTTTCATTTTCGATAACTAAGATAGTTATCGAAAAAATATATTTTATTTTTTCTTGTATTTATAATAAACTTATATTGCAAAAAATGCAGTATTTTTTCGATTTTTTCAAACTTTAAAACCCGAAAATGCGATAAGTAAGCGATTTATCGGTAACTTACCGATCTGACTGTATTTGATAACTCGCTTAGTTATCGGTCGCTCAATTTTGGAATAATGGAAAAAATTGATTTTTTTGTACAACGAGTTGAAAATGGAAAAAAATTAATATAATTAAATTTATCGACGGCTATCTTAGTTATCAAATTTGTAAAATTAAAAGAAAAATGATCTGCATGTTATAGTCATCGATATCGCTTAGTTTTCAAGTTATCGGAATTTTTTGTAAAATGAGGTAAAAAATAAAAGAGAACGAAATAAACAAATAAAATTTTTCGATAACTATCTTGGTTATCGGCCCGGTCGATAAGTAAGCGATTTATCGGAAACTTACTGATCTGACTGTATTTTTGAAAATAAGTCAAAAATGGTCGGCAAGTTATCGATAACTCGCTTAGTTATCGGTCGCTCGATTTTGGAATAATGGTAAAAACTGATTTTTTTTTTGTAAAACAAGTTGAAAATGAAAAAATATCGAATTTGGAAAATTGTAAGAAAAAAAATGGTCTGCATGTTATCGATAACTCGCTTAGTTTTCAAGTTGTTGGAATTTTTTGTAAAATGACATAAAAATAAAAAAGAACGAAATAAATAAATAAAAATTTTCGATAACTATCTTGGTTATCGAAATTGTAAATGAAAAAAAAACGATTATTTTAATGTTATTATTTTTTAGCCCATTTAGAAAATAAACCAAAAAAAATCGGCTTAAAATACTCGATAACTTTCGAGTTATCGACATAAAAATATCGGAAAAATTGATTTTTACAAAAAACTCAAAAGAGACAGAAAAAGTAAGTAAACTTTTTCGTAGTTATCGAGATATGGTATAAAGTCTCCGAAAAAGGTGCCCCTGCCAAATGTGAAGAAATTCGAAATGATTAGCCCAAAAGTACAAATCGATATTGCTGGACTTTATATTGTGGGCGACAATTTGTTAAAAAAAATTAAAATGGTGCATCCTCGTCAAAATGTAATTTAACAAAATTGCGTGATTTTATTTAAAAAAATGGCTGTATTTTTTCCCTTGGAGCCCCGCATTTTGTCTGTGATAAATACGGAAAATTGAATATACTTGTTGACGAAGTATGGGTCTAACTATGATTTCTAATGAGTTTTGGGGTTTCTTATTTATACAGGACATGAGTAACAGGATGTTTATCCATTATTCTGCAGAGTCCTGTTAAATAAAAAAAATATTTTGAAATGTTTCTTCAATGTATGTATAATCTCGAATATGTATTACTTACAACAATACAATAACAAATATAGTTTTTTTTTTGTTTTCGATGAGAAGCCAAAAGATATACCAAAAATTTTTAATTAAAAAATCAAATAATTGGTATTTTAGACGTAACTTTGTTTTTCACCTTCCTACATACATAGATCTAAGCTGCTGAATTTCTTGCTTCTCTTTTGAATAATATTAATAATAATACTTAAAAAATATTCGATTTATAGGACAAACTCATGATGTTGCTTATAAGAAACTTGGGGGCGAAAGGGTTATAAAAAATTAACCCGCAAAAGCACCGCAGGCGATTATTTATTAAAAAAAAACGCGCGATTATTCTAAAATATTTTTTCTTTTTAGATTCTGTACTTTCGTTTTGCCATTGAATTCATTTGAGGATATTCGGGTAATTTTTATTTTTTATTTTTTGAAATAAAATACATAGAATATTTATCGCATTTCCACAATAGATAACTATGAAAGTTATCGACATTTTTCGACTTTTTTTCTTCTAATTTTCGATTTTGAGCCCATTGGAACGAAAAACTACAATTCTTTTCAAACTAAAATGTCCGATAACTAAGCGAGATATCGATAACATGTCGACCTTTTGTTTCCTATTTTGAGGTCCTCTATCTAGGGACCCAAATTTTTAATAACAATTTCAAGTTTTGGACACCAAAATACATGAGAAAATTTTATCGATATAATACTATTAGAGAAAATATACAGAAACATTTGCGTGCGGGACACCCTAGTGCATATACATTCAATTATGTCTTCAAAAGGAGGTTACAAAAACACACACTCACACAGCCATACATGTTTCATTAATGGCCCTGAACTCGTCCAACGACACACTACATTTACGAAGCGAGCAACAAGAACTACGAACACAAAACACACTCGCATGTAACCCAGTCAGTCAGCCAACCAACCAACCCAGTCAATAGCCATCCATGGACTAGAAATTTTGAATTTTGTAAAAAAAACTAAGCCAAGCAACTCAACCCCCGACATGCAACATGCAGCCTGAAAACATTTCGGCCGTTGAGTTTCGGAATTTGGTATTCGGCGACACAAGGTGGCGTTTTGTTGGGTTAGCCAGAGCCAGGCAATTGTTGCTGTTGCCTTCACACACAAATGAGAGTGAGCGCGCCATGCTCGCCGCCTCTGGCCTGGACACTTGGAAGTGGTTTAAAAATAGACTAATAATTGTAGCAGCAGATATTAACGAGTTTCGAGATATTCTGCAGAGTTGTGTGTGAGTTGTCCGGTTAAGGTGTAGTTCTAGCAAAAGGTTCCACTCACAGGGAAGGGGGAGGAGGAGGTTGCAACGAAATGTTCTGCGTGCGAAGAACTGGTTGGTATGAATGTATGTAAGTCAATGAGCTTTGGGATTGGTCTGCGATGGGGGGGGGGGGGGGGGTTTAAGTAGGTGTTGCTGCAATTGTCAACTTGGCATTAAAATTTATGCTTTTTGGAGTGCGGAGTGCTGCTTACTGCTGGTGGTGGCATGTGTTGCATGTGGCATGCTCAAATGTATGTCGGCCGCTTTGTCTGTGCGCTTGTTTTTGCGCATTTTTTTAAGGTGTTTTCACGATTGCCTTGCCTTGCGAAACAAAACGAACGTTTTGAAAAAAAAACACAAAAAATGTGCGGCAAAAAAGTTCAAAAGCGTACAATGACTTGAGCGGAGGCAAATGTGTCATAGATAACTGAAAAGGTATTGAATTGTGACAGAACTACGACTGAGATAGGTATGCATATCTCTAAAGTTCTCACAGAAAGGCACCAGATAGGTACTAGGCAAGAAAATGAGGTGGGAAATATTGGTGGGAAAGTGGGTCCTTTTTGTGCTTGTATTTCGGGTCAAAAGCAAAAATACAAAAAATGCGGCGAAAAATAAAAAATGCATTTTTATATTTTTTCTAAACTTTTTTGTTAAGTTTTTTAAATGTCCTCAACTTAAGGCCATGGAAAAATGGTGCTTTTAAATTTATTCCTAATATTTTGGTTGTCTTTGTCAACCTTCAACTCAGGGGGTAAAACAATTTCCAAAATACATGGGAAGTAATAATATTTTTTTCTAGGGTTTTTTGAGTAAAATTGGATAAGAATCTGTTTTCATTAAAATTATTTAAAAAAAATAAAAGTTTTGGTACCTAAAATTCATTAAAACCGCTAAAAATGGTAAAAGAATGCATTCCGATCATTTTAGTAAAAAATCCCAAATTTTGGAACACATTTTCCCACACTTTGGGAATTCGGCAATTTTGTAAAAAATGTTCAAGTTTGCGAATTTGGGGTCCAAAAATATATAAAATTCATCAAAACAGATTAATACTGTAAATTAAGAGAATGGCTACTATTTTAGCAAAAATCCCAAATTTTGGAACAAATTTTCCCCACATTGGGAATTTGGCAATTTTGTAAAAAAACGTTAAATTTTAAAATACAGATAAAAGCGGTAACTAAAGGCATATCGACCATTTTAATAAACATCCCAAATTTTGGAACAAATTTTCCCCACATTGGGCATTTGGCAATTTTGTAAAAAAACGTTGAAGTTTGCAAATTTGGGGTCCAAAAATATATAAAATTCATCAAAACAGATTAAAACTGTTAATTAAGAGAATGGCTACTATTTTAGTAAAAATCCCAAATTTTGGAACAAATTTTCCCCACATTGGGAATTTGGCAATTTTGAAAAAAAAAACGTTAAATTTTGAAAAACATATAAAAGCGGTAACTGAAGGCATATCGACCGACCATTTTAGTAAAAATCCCAAATTTTTGAACAAATTTTCCCCACATTGGGAATTTGGCAATTTTGTAAAAAAACGTTAACATTTTCGAATTTGAGGTCCAAAAATATCTAAGATTCATCAAAAAAGATAAAAACTGTAAGACTACCATTTTAATAAAAATCCGAAATTTTGGAACACATTTTCCCCACATTGGGAATTTGGCAATTTTGTAAAAAACATAAAATTTTGCGAATTTGAAATCCAAAAAATACATAAAATTAATGAAAACAGATAAAAACTGTAAATAAAGGAATGACAACCATTTTAGTAAAAATCGCAAAATTTGGAACAAATTTTCCCCACATTGGGAATTCGGCTATTTTCTGAAAACACGTTAAATTTTCCGAATTTGATGTCCACAAAATCTAAAATTCACCAAAACAGATAAAAATGCTAAATAAAGTTTAGTAAAAATCCCAAATTTTGGAACACATTTCCCCACATTGGGTATTTGGCAATTTGCAAAAAAAGTTAAATTTTGTGAATTTAAAGTTAAAAAAATACATAAAATTCATCAAAACAGATAAACCCTTTAAGTAACTAAAAGACTTCAATTTTAATAAAAATTCAAAATTTTGGAACAAATTTTCCCCACATTGGGAATTCGGTAATTTTGCAAAAAACGTGAAATTTTACGAATTTCAGGTCCAAAAATACATAAAATTCATCATTCCATTCATCATCAACCATTTTAGTAAAAATCGCAAAATTTCGAATAAAATTTCCTCACATTAGGCTAGTTTATGAAAACACGTTAAATTTGCCGAATTTGATGTCCACAAAATATCTAAAATTCACCAAAACAGATAAAAATGCTAAGTAAAGTCATGTTGACCATTTTAGTAAAAATCCCAAAGTTTGGAACAAATTTCTCCACTTTAGGAATTTTCAATTTTTATGGAGAAAAGGTAGGAAAAATGTTGAATTTACTCAGATACCATTTTTTAAATACCAAAACAAAATTTATTTAATTATTTATTTAAAGTCTAACCAGATTTCATTGACAAATAAGTGAATGAATTCCAAATTTATGGAATTTTCTTTGCTCATTTTAGGAATTTTGGGAAAGATTTCTAAATATCCTAAAGATGTTCTTTTTGAAAAATCACAACTTTAGAGATTTTAGATACATATGAGCAGAATTGAGGAAAAAAATATTTAAATCGATAAACAAAATTTAGGGATTTTGGAGATTTTTCGCCCCATTTTGGGGATCAAATTCCAAAAACATATGATCAGAAATCTGGTAATTATATTCAAATTAGTAAATAAATTCCCAGTTGTGGGTATTTTTTCACTCATTTTAGGGAAATCCTGATCATACAACATATGATCAGGATTTAGATAACTATAGCCAAATCTGTAAAGACATCCTCAATTTTGGGTATTTTTCACTCATTTTAGGAATACTGGGACAAATTAAAAAATCGTAAATTTTGAAAAATGACAATTTTGGAGTTTGTAAAAAAGTTTGTACAGAATTGAGGAAATTATAGTTAAATCAGTGATAAAAAACAATTTGGGATTTTGGTGATTTTTCGCTCCATTTTAGGAATTCTGGGGAAGTCTGACATGATCAGAATTGTGGTAACTATAGTCAAATTAGAAAAGAAATTCCCAATTTTGGGTATTCTCTTCCACCAATGGAATTCAAGGATTTATCGAACATTAAAGTTTGAAAAACATCGAAATCCATAATTAGAAGAAACAAGATTCGATAATTTTGTGATATCGATTGTTTTAATAATCGATAACTTCAATAGTTAACGATTGTGGAAATTCAATAACAATTATATGCATTTTTATCAAAAGTTAAATTAAAAATTATACGCAAACCTACCACTATACCTTGCTTCAAGTTTGTACAAAATCGACTTTTTATGGCTGCAATGAGCTCAAAATCGAAAATTGGAAGAAAAAAAATCGACAATAATTTTGATAATTTTTTGTTATCGATAACTGTCTTAATTTCTATTGTTATCAAATGTGGATATTATTATTATTTATTAGAAAGTATTTTTATTTAAAGCAAAATTGAAATGTATATTGAGGGCTATCGTTAACTCGCTTAGTTATCGACACATTGGGCGTTAAAGTTTAAAAAAATATTTTTTGGTTCCAATGGTTTAGTAATCGAAAATTAAAAGAAATAAATCCAAAATAAGTTCGATATTTGTTTGTTATCGATAACTAATTTTAGTAAATTTTTGTTATCGATAACTGTCTTAATTTCTATTGTTATCAAATGTGGAAATTATTATTATTTATTAGAAAATATTTTTATTTCAAGCAAAATTAAATGTATATTGAGGCCTATCGATAACTCGCGTTAGAGTTAGAAAATCGATTGCTTTGTTTGTTCCAATGGGCTTAAAATCGAAAATTAGAAGAAGCAAATCCGAAAAAAATTCAATATTTTTTGTTATCGATAACTAATTTTAGTATTTTTTTGTTATCGATAACTGTCTTAATTTCTATTGTTATCGATTGTGGAATTTATTATTATTTATTAGAAAATATTTTTATTTAAAGCAAAATTAAATGTATATTGAGGCCTATCGATAACTCGCGTTAGAGTTAGAAAATTGATTGCTTTGTTTGTTCCAATGGGCTTAAAATCGAAAATTAGAAGAAAAAAATCCCAAAAAATTTCAATATTTTTTGTTATCGATAAATAATTTTAGTAATTTTTTGTTATCGATAACTGTCTTAATTTCTATTGTTATCGATTGTGGAAATTATTACTATTTATTGGAAAGTATTTCTATTTAAAGCAAAATTGAAATGTATATTGAGGGCTATCGTTAACTCGCTTAGTTATCGACATATTGGGCGTTAAATATTTTTTGGTTCCAATGGTTTAGTAATCGAAAATTAAAAGAAACAAATCCAAAATAAGTTCGATATTTGTTTGTTATCGATAACTAATTTTAATCATTTTTTGTTATCGATAACTGCCTTAATTGCTATTGTTATCGATTGTGGAATTTATTATTATTTATTAGAAAATATTTTTATTTACAGCAAAATTAAATGTATATTGAGGCCTATCGATAACTCGCGTTAGAGTTAGAAAATCGATTGCTTTGTTTGTTCCAATGGGCTTAAAATCGAAAATTAGAAGAAGCAAATCCGAAAAAAATTCAATATTTTTTGTTATCGATAACTAATTTTAGTAATTTTTTGTTATCGATAACTGTCTTAATTTCTATTGTTATCGATTGTGGAATTTATTATTATTTATTAGAAAATATTTTTATTTAAAGCAAAATTAAATGTATATTGAGGCCTATCGATAACTCGCGTTAGAGTTAGAAAATCGATTGCTTTGTTTGTTCCAATGGGCTTAAAATCGAAAATTAGAAGAAGCAAATCCGAAAAAAATTCAATATTTTTTGTTATCGATAACTAATTTTAGTAATTTTTTGTTATCGATAACTGTCTTAATTTCTATTGTTATCGATTGTGGAATTTATTATTATTTATTAGAAAATATTTTTATTTAAAGCAAAATTAAATGTATATTGAGGCCTATCGATAACTCGCGTTAGAGTTAGAAAATCGATTGCTTTGTTTGTTCCAATGGGCTTAAAATCGAAAATTAGAAGAAGCAAATCCGAAAAAATTCAATATTTTTTGTTATCGATAACTAATTTTAGTAATTTTTTGTTATCGATAACTGTCTTAATTTCTATTGTTATCGATTGTGGAAATTATTACTATTTATTGGAAAGTATTTTTATTTAAAGCAAAATTGAAATTTATATTGAGGGCTATCGATAACTCGCGTTAATGTTAAAAAAATCGATTGCTTTGTTTGTTCCAATGGGCTTAAAATCGAAAATTAGAAGAAACAAATCCGACATTTATTTGTTGTCGATAACTGCCTTAGTAATCGATACCTTTAATAGTTATCGATAACAATTAAACGTTGAAGTTTGAAAAATTATTTTTTGTTTCCAATAGTTTAATAATCGAAAATTAAAAGAAACAAATCCGAAATAATTTTGATATTTATTTGTTATCGATAACTGCCTTAGTAATCGATACCTTTAATAGTTATCGATAACAATTAGACGTTAAAGTTTGAAAAATTATTTTTTGTTTCCAATAGTTTAATAATCGAAAAATTAAAAGAAACAAATCCAAAATAATTTCGATATTTGTTTGTTATCGATAACTGCCTTAGTAATCGATACCTTTAATAGTTATCGATAACAATTATGTGTATTTATATTTAAAACAAAATTGAAAATTACTTTACATGTAATAAAGGAATTTCATATTTTCCTTAGTGTGGCAACTCTCAGCCATCACAGTAGTGCCACCTAATCAAAGCAACGGCATTGCCATATACAAACATGTCCATTTATTTGCTTTCATTTCCACAAAAACAAACAATAAAACACAGAGAACCAAAACAAATCGTTATGGAGGAGAGCATAACAGCAATAAAATAAAAATAAATGAATACAAACTCAAGCCGCAGCGGCAGCAACAGCAATACAAACAAACACAATAACAACAGCATTAACTCCACTGACACGAGCAACAGCACCATAAAAACACACAACCCCCCTCCCAGCACACTCACACACACTTCGACATCACACACACACCACAACAACAACAACAACTATATTCCACTTGGCCCAGATTATTTTTGAAGGTCGCATTTTATCTACGGACGTTCACCTATTTACTTTTTCTTATGACTATAGCAAAAGAACACACACACACACTCGTACACTCAGAGCATGCTAAGAAGAAGAAGAAGAAATGCAAAAGGAATCAAGAGGAGCCCAACAAGACACACCGTGTGTGGGGAGTTGCTGCACATACACAGAAACAAATAAAATAAATTCAATGTCTCCCTCTTCCTCTCACGCTCTCGCTCTCTTCACACTATAGACAATAGTCGACAGTGTATGCATGCGCCTCTTCTATAGTTTATTATTTGGCGGAGGGATGGCAGAGCAGATACTATGTGGAAAAAGTGAAATAAAATGGAATATCAACAATAACAACAGCCACAACAACAACAAAACTACAACAATCACTAGAATAATATAAAAAGCCACAAACAGCAACAACAACAAATTAATCAGACGTTGCGCGTGCAGTGTGTGAAGAATGATTAATTTTCGGATGAATTTTTGAAAAGTTAATTTTTTCACACACTTTGGCATCGGATATACACCCAAAATCCACTTGGGATTTTCTTCATATAGAGAGGTTGACAGGTGAAATCCGCACAAAGTATATTTTGGGCACATATCCGAACTCAGCATAATAACCTTTTCAGACTTCATGCGAAATCGAGCTGAAAAGACAAAAGGACGATTTACAAATGATATACAAATTTAACATTTGTAAATCGACCTTCAGCTGAAATTGCTCTATTTCGCATGGAATTTGAAAAGGAAATTCAATAGACGGCGAAATCGTTTTTTAATGTTCTGATCACATTGAAATTTGACACTTGAAATCGATTTAAGCTGCGTCATCAGTGTAAAATGGCTGTAACAGAATTGAACACATTGAATGCCAAGCGGTTTTAACGCAAACCTTCCCAGGAGGCCAAAGTAAAAGCAATCACTGTCGTACGGAAACGTTAGGTGACGTACGGAAACTTACGACGTGGCACTCAATGTGTTAAAGGCGCTTTGCCTTTAGGGTCCAACCTAAATCAGCGCGAACAATTTTGATTACATGTATTCTTATGATAGCTCCTTAAATCCGCATGCGGATAGCTACCATATGGACCCTTATTTAAAGTCTCTCAAATGCCATGTGCCAATACATACAGGACTACTTCAACGCCTGCCATCTAGAGGTGGACAAATTAAAAAGTGTGAAAAAATGTCTTCATTTTATCAACTGAAATTTGAACTGGTAGCGAAATGATATAAATTGAATAAATGCCTTCCATTGTCTGACTTAAATGCAGCCCCAATTTAGGAGCTCTTGCCGGGCAAATGAAAAGGCCCAATTGCCTTACAGGCAATTTTTTGCGGGATTATAACATCCCCTAGGGTATCTCCAAAGTCGGCTACGAAAAAATACAAATCTTTATAGAAATGATTTGTTTTAAGAAAAAAAACTTCGGAGCTAATATATATTTGACCAAATTTGTATTTAAATTTCAATAAAAATAAATCTGGCAACACAAATAGGTCATAAAACTACTGTGAAATAAAAAATTTGGTTGTTTATCAACAGCCTTCTATGTAAAAATCTCACGGTAAATCTCATGATATTCTGAATCCTCGAAACTTAAGCATTGAAGCCTACATGTCCGATAAATGTAATTCGTCGTGATTCAGTCTAAAACGCAAGACAAAACTCACCCCGAAACTCAAGAGGGAGCAGACATGTGGATATCACAGAAGACAAGTATAGGACGAGATAGGCAGTCAAATGGTGATAGAGCTGAGAAGGAGTCATGTGAGCTACGATTAATAGAGCTGCAGTAAACATAAATGCGAGTTCATAGGCAGCAATGATGATGACGAAGCATAGATATTGTGGAAATAAGGGACATACAAGGCAGCATAGATAAGGGTTCGAGATGAGAATGTTCGTATACATCAGAATGGATGGTTTTAGGCATAAAGTGAACAAAGCTCTCCGGAAATCAGATGATGATCCAACAATGCCGCCCTAGAAACTGAAGTAATTTGTTACATTTCCCTATTAACTTAGGATTCTGAGCTTGATGAGTAGACTACAATTCCATTACACTAGAGCACAAGATAGTCTGTGAGTAAAAGAATTTCTCAGATTTGCTTTATTCTCCAGAATCATTATGTCTGTGATCTATTGATATTGGAAGAAAAAAAAGCGGAAACAGAAATACTTAAGGCACCGTTTTAAATGGACCACACCACTCGGAAAAGTCTATTATAACCCACCTGGAACATTGAGATATTTGATTAGATCTATATCATCAATTTCCGATATCTCATCAATGTCGTATAGTACGTGCTTCCCAAGGGCCCTATGTTCTGGGTTTAATAGAGCTGGGTAATCGCATAAGAAGTGTTCCACTGTCTCTTCTTCCTCTAAGTTCGTCGTTGCCAATTGTCCAATGGCCCATCAGCATTGCGATCACACTTGATATTTAGTTACATTGATTCCAGTTTTGTCTGGATATTTGACAAGTGTCTATGTTTTTCCGCCTGATATTAGCTTGGTCTAGGTAGTGCATGAAGATAACACTTTTAAGAGACGCTTTTCGGTGTTGCGACCAACTCGGTGTCGAGGATACTTAAAGTAGATCCCATTCTCGTCTGATATGACCTGGTATCCATATAAGAGTGAATTCAGTCTGGCCAGCTCATCAATGCACTGTCCTATTAAAGTACATGTTATGTGCTTAGATCTACGAGTCAAGTTGCCCTGACTGTCTACAAAGATCCATTATGATCCGCTGTGCCTAAAGAGGAAATTTCACTAAGACTTCCGCCTGAAAGACGCTGTAGCTGCCTAGAAGTTTGAATGAATATGCAAGGCCAGCTTTATCTGAGAATACACCAGAACCAACTGCACAATCCATTTTGAAGCCGTCCGTGTATACCTTAGTCTCATGTTCGTCAATTGGATATCCTCTTTCCTACTCCATCCTTAAAGGGAATTCGACCACGAATAGCTTTGCGAATGTCATCATCAATATACTTCTATTACAAAAAGCATCAGATTCCGACATCTTAAAGAATACTTCCGATTTCTAAACATGGGTTAATGGAAGCATATCTCCTCGGAGTAGAGGACCGGAGTATTTGTCACCACGACGAAAGCCGCAGTCATTTGGCCATCAGAGTTTGTGGACCATGGAAGCTGAAGTTTGACAAGGAAGACGCAAATCGACAATCAAAGCAATTCTTTAGCGAGAAGAGGATACCTAGATTTGTCTCCAGAGTCGTTGTGAGGACAAACCATACACTTTAAGCATTTTTATGAGCGATTTCAAAATCGTACCTTTGGATATGCTTCCCTAAAAGGATCATATGAGTGTTTGTCATCAATACGAAAGCTGCAGTCCCAGAACTATTTAAGTTTGTGGACCATGAAAGCTAAATTTCGTTAAGAACGACGCAAACCGACAATCACAGGAATTCCTTAAAGTTAAGTAAGTGTTTAGACAATTCGCCAGAGTAAACTGAACACGGAACACGCTATACTTCACTGAAATCCAATTTCTAATCTGAAATCCTCATGATCACCAATTTAAGAAAGAATATCCACAATATTTCTGAAGTAATCTGGTTTCTTGTGCGGCAAAGCTCGCTACATTTTAGGCATTTTTGACGAACGATATCAAAACTTTTGGGGCAATGCTTTCCTAAAAGGACTTCTGAATCCGTATCATTTATGATTATCACTTTAAGAAACCAGATCTTAATAGGATGCTCTTTTTGATAATTACAGGGAAAATGCATTTTTCCGGTGAATCTGTTACTCCATGGCGGCAGTTCACGAAGAACGATTGCTGAGGAGACTCAGGTTTCAATTTTTCTGACTGGAAGTAGACATCCATAAAGAGCGAGTGTTTTCGTACAGAAGCTCAATCTAAAAGACTATTAAATACCAACATTCTCATGTTTCACTTAGAAAACATTCCTTATTTGGTTGATATTTTGTCCCCAGGGAAGTTAAATTCCAGTAACGTATCTGCTTGGCAATGGTGGCAGTTTCAGGCCATACTATAATAATTGCTGAGATTACTCCGGCTGCAAAGATGTCAAAATATCTGGGAATATTATGAAACAAAGAAGGATCGGACACATCTAAATAAGCCCTTTAGCACTATTCAGCACATAAGAATTTGAATGTCTCTCAATCATGATAGGGAAAGTGTTTCTGCAGAAATAGATCAAGATCTAAAAGCACCAGCCATGTCTGATGGAACATTCATAGAACTAAGATTCTTCACTCAAAGTACAGATCTTAGTTATCTTCTCATTTCCACCCATCGGGAAATGAAATACCAGATGTGTATCTGTTTCGCAACAGTGGCAGTTGCATGTCATACTAGAGTAATTACTGATGTTACTCCGGCTGCAAAGATGTCAACATATCTGCGAATATGATGAAACCAGGAAAGATCGAGCACATCTAAGTCAGCACTTTGGAAATTACATATCTCTCCTTCATGGTTGGAGAAAACAGCTGTCTGGAAATTTTTTTCGAAGTGTTGGAGAAACTTATGAGGAAAGTACCTCAATAAATAAGAGCTCCAGGTCTTTCTGATGAACGATATTAAAGTACTAAAGTGTTTCTTTTTAAATCAGACCTTAATCAGATGACCATGGAAGAACGATTGCTGAGGAGACTCCGGTGTCGATTTATCTGACTGGAAGTAGAAATCAATGAAGATCGAGCGCACCTAAGACCCCGCGGACAGAAAGTCAATCTACAAGAGCTGTTGAATACCAAGATCTTCCAATTCGTGTGCCTCTTGGTAGGGAAACCAACTACCCCCAATATTATTGAAAAGGAATATTTATATTATTATATTATTTATAAGTACCGTAGAAGGGAAGACCTCAAGATGTAAGAGTATCTGGTATTTCTGAAGAAACATTCATAGTACTAAGTTTTGCTTCACTGAAAAGCTAGCTCTTAGTTGGTTTAGCATTTTCCCCTCCCCAAAGGGAAATGAAATACCAGAACAGTAGCTCTTTTGCAAAGATTGCTGAGGTTACTCCGGCGGCAAAGAAGTCAACATATCTGGGAATATGGTGAAGCAATGAAAGATCGGGCACTTCTATGTCAGCACTTTGGTACTCTTCAGGACCTTGGAAATTGTATATCTCTCCATCATGACTGGGGAAAGCAGATGTCTACAAATGTATGTGGGAAGTATTTGACTACTTTAGGAAGAAAAGACCTCAATAAATAAGAGCTCCAGATCTTTCTGATGAACCTTATCATAGAACAAAAGCTTTTCTACAATTTTATTTAAAAAGCAGACCTTAATCAGATGATTGCTTCCCCCGCGGGGTGAATAATCTACTGAAATGTGTGTGATCATCGATTGCTACGGAGACTCCGGCTATGCAGATATCAACATATCTGGGAAGCTGGAGAAAAAAAGGGATGATCCAAGCCATCTGGATCTCTCTCTCTATCCGGAGCTCAACCGAAAAGAGTTACTCAGCACTATGAACATCTAGAAATTTGAGTGTCTCTAAGGTAGCGGAGATCTTGGTAGGTAAAATATTGGGCACATGTGGGAATATTGCTTTATTTCTGAAGTATTAGGGAAGGAAAATCCCTTCAAATACCAATAACTGAGGGAAGTGCGTGAACGTTATCCAAAATCTAAGATTTTCTCCACAGGGTAATAATTTTTTGAATTAGTCCCTTTCACCCCATCGAAGGACGAATGCTACGGAGACTCTGGCTTCTCAGATTTCAACATATCTGGGAAGCTGGTAAAACAAGAGACGATCCAAACCTTCTGGATCTCACTCCATCTGTAGCTCAACCGGACAGCTGCGGGAATACTGCTCACCTAGAGGAGAAATCCCACCAAATACCAATAACTGAGGGATCTTCGAGTGAATCTTATTTAAAATCTAAGATTTTTTAATCGAGACCACAATTATATGATAATTTCGCCTACTAGACTATCGAAAAACGACTGCAACGGAGACTCCGGCATCACAGTTGTCAACATATCTGGGAAGCTGGTGAAACAATGGAGGTCCCATACCATCAGGATCTCTCTCCATCTGTAGCTGCACCGAAAAGAGTTCTTCAGCAGTATGAGAACCTAGGAAGGCCTTAGTATCCAAACAATTTAGCACATGTGGGAAAACTGTTCAGCTATGTTAATGAAGTATTAAGCTTCCTTACAGGAAGAATCCTATCAAATAATAATAACTGAGGGAAGTTCTAGTGAACGTTATCCAAAATCTATGATTTTTTAATCCACACCATAATTGTATGATAATTAGGGTAATAATATTCGGAATTTACCACTTTCAGACTATAGAAAAAGGATTGTCACGGAGACTCCGTCTTCGCAGTTGTCATCATATTTGGGAAGCAGGTACAACAAGGGAAGTTCCAGATCATCTGCATATTTCTCCTTCTGGATCTAAACTAAAAAAAGTTATTCACTGATATGAACTCCTAGGACTTCGAGTTCCTTTAAGAAAGCGGAGGTCTTGTGGGAATACTTCTGAAGTATTGGAGTTTCTTAGAGGAGAAAACCCTGCATATACTAATTACTGAGGGGACTTCGAATGAAATTTCTCCAAAATTTAAGAATCTCTTTTGTTTTCATGTTACTGCGTTAAAAAATGAGTAATTCCCGATTGAGAAGAAAAGTCTCCAAGAATATATTCTTCAACAACAGAACTGAATCTCTCTGTCATAGGCTACTGGGTGGAGCAAGGAATGTCTAAGCCACAGGAACATTTACCAGGGAAGTTATTACGTTGTGATTGTGGAAAATCTTAGCTCTCATATTCGTATAGCTTTAATTTAAAGCTTTGTTAACGAATCTCTCTGCCATAGGATACTGGTTGGAGAGGAAGGAATGTCAATGCCTGGAATGGAATATTTACGAAGTAATCTATTACGTGGTGATTCTGGAACATCTTAGCTCCCATCTTCGCATTTCTTTAATTTAAAGCTTTGCTAGCGGGAACACCAGCAAAAAATATTTATGCCTCCCTTGGAGTTTAAATTAAAACACCAGAATCCCCCATTTCCGCAACAATTCAACTGTAAGAGGAGGTGGGGAGAACTTTCTTTACCAATTTTTTTTTAATTTTCAGGGGAGGGCTTTCTTTTCCAATCTTTTTTCATATCGAGGAGAGGACTTTCTTTACCAATCTTTTTTTCCTATTGACAATAACAATGGCTGTCATGTTCAAATCCGGTTTCAAATTGAAAATATCAAAAAGTATAAATAAAAGAAAATACAAATTGAAACAAACAGAAAAGAAAACCAACTCTCGATATTTACAACCTTAAACAAACAGCAACAATGTGTTTATCCGCCCACGGGTAAACTCTACAAAACTCTACGCCAACTTTCAGCAGTGTCTCCACAGTACACACCCTCTGTTTGGCCAGCCACCACCACTAGCACCGTCCACGGAAGTGTTCGGGAAAAAGCAAATCAACCACCAAAAGTATTCCATTGTTTTTTTTTTTTTGCGTTGGTTGTGTTGACTTTTTGACATAAGTATTCGTTGTACATAAATAAATTTTAATGGAGCAACATTTCGTTGTCCTAACCATACACAATAAATTCTGTATTCGATGGGATGGAAGTGTAAGGCTAAAGGTGGTGGAGAACCATCCCTTGAATAGGCTTGCCTGCACACAACGCAATTCACTGCCCTTGTTTGGTGGAGAGCATTGTGAGTGGAAAGGGTCTAGTCCTGACTACTGAGAGTATGGGTATTTATTTTTGCCCTAATGCTGGAGTTGACCATGAATTTTGCCCTGAGACAGTTTTGTGAGGGGGTGGCTTCACAATCTCTACAATGGCAATTACATATGGCATTGTATGCGGGACGATAATGGTTTTCGTTGTTCATGGTGCGTTCTTTGGCATTGTGAACACGTGTCGCAAAAAAGGTGGTGATGCCAAGAATTAGAGATGATTTTTTGAGGTTATTTACATTCAACTACGTGCTATTTTTAGAAACGCAATAGAAGTTGAGAATAACTTGGAAGTGTGCAGGGCAGGCCATAGAAGATAAGATAATTTGAAGACACGAAATAAATAACCAAAAATATTGAAGACTTCGGGAAATGGACGAAAAAAGTGGGAGCCAAATAGTGCCAGTTTCAGGCATTCATAGAATGATTGCTGAAGTTACTCCGGCTGCAAAGATCTCAACATATCTGGGAATATGACGAAGCTAAAAATGATCGAGCACTTTAGCACTCTTCAGCACCTCGGAAATTAAATGTCTCTTCATCATGACTGGGAAAACTTCAACCTGCAAAAAATATTTCGGAAGTAGTACAAAAAGACCTCAATAAATATGAGATCCACGATTAAAGTTTTTCCAGACATTTTGCTTTAAAACCAGACCTTAATTAGATATCTGACTGAAAGGTGATATCAATGAGGGTCGAGCGAGGGAAGAGGAAATAACCTTGATTATTGAAGACTTTGGGAAATGGACGAGAAAGAACTGGGATTTCAGAAGCCAAATAGTGCTAGTTTCAGGCATTCTTAAAATGATTTCTGAGGTTACTCCGGCTCCAAAGACGAGAAGATATCAGGGATTATAGTGAAGCAAAGAAAGATCGAGCACTTCTAAGTCATCAGAATTCTTAATTCTTAAAACGATTGCTGAGTTTACTCCGTCTGCAAAGATGGCAACATATCTGGGAATATGGTGAAACAATGAAAGATCGAGCACATCCAAGTGAGCACTTTAGCAGTCTTCAGCAGGAAGGACGTTAAATACCTCTCCATCGTGAATGAGAAAACGTCTTTTTGCAAATTTCGTTTGGAAGTAGAAGGAAAAGACCTCAATAAATATGAGCTCCATAACTTTCTGAGCAACGTTATCACAAGTTTTTCCAGACTTTTTGTTTTAAAACCATACCTTAATTAGATATTTGCCTGAAAGGTGAAATCAATGAGGAGCGACAAGAAGTAGCCATGATTATTGAAGACTTCGGGAAATGGACAAGAAAACTGGGATTTCAGAAGCCAAATAGTGCTAGTTTCAGGCATTCCTAGAACGATTGCTGAGGTTACTCCGGCTGCAAAGACGAGAGGATATATGGGATTTCTGAAGCCCTCAAATCCTAAAGAACTAAGAGCTGTAGGTAATTCTAATGAATCGTATCATAGAACTAAGATAGGCCTATGCTTCACTAAAAAGGCCATGGAAAAACGATAGCAACGGAGACTCTAGTTTATCAGAAGTCTCCACATCAGGCTGGGAAGGAAATCACTCGAAGATCTAAAAATACGTGTATTCGTCTTGCAGCGGAAATTTTCGATTTTGAAAAACTGACTTTACTGACTCCAGAAGTTCTATAAAAACAGAAAAAAATATATATTTGTTATTTAATTTGTTTAAGTTAACAAAGAAAACTTTTGCAATATATCTATTAGGGTGCACCAGTATAATTGATAAACGCATACCTTCTACTTTTTATATTTGACTCCAGTAGCTGATGTAACAAATAATATTTCGATCGGATAACGATAACCCTTGCCGACTTGATGAACATTAAAATTACTATGGAACCTATTTTATTTTTTTGCTTTTTTTCAATATATATAAATATTCTGTTATCTGTATTTTGCTCAGCGTGTGCTTCTCAGAAGTTTCTGATATATAAGCAAAAATTGTGTATTTATTTTTAATATTTTATTAAAAAATAAATTCCATTTTTTTTTTCCAAAAAAAAACTAAAATTATTTTTTTAAATTTTCATTTTTGGTTTAAAAACCGAAAAACTGATGACCGATTGCAACATTAAAATTACCGACTACGTCTGCTTATATGCCCAATTAAAGGTAATTATAATGGCCACAAATGTTGCAAATTTCGTTTTCACCCAAAAAGAATGGTTTAAGAACTGTCTCTAAAAAATATGTTTTTTTTTAAATAATTTTCAATTTTCATAGTCGACGATACATAATAAATTAATTGAAAATTTTCGATTTGTAAACAAATTTTGATTGTAAAAAAATCAAATTAATAAACATTATTTAAAATAATTTCCAATTTCCAGAGACACCCTGTGCACTGCTCATAAGACCTGCAGCGCCATCTGTTAATGACTAGCAGCATATACTGGCATGCATGTAGGCAGGCAGCCAGGCATCACAATACACCAGAGTGCATTTCCTCACTGCACACTGTGCTAGTGGTGGTGGAAGCTCTTTTTGGTATCCCATATGTGTGAGTGCTGTGGTGAGTGCATGAATCTAATGCAAAGTTGCATTAGAAAAAAAAGCTTTTGATAGAAAAGCTTGTTCTCCTCAAATGCACATTTTTGCATACAGTTGGCGTTGTGTTCCGTTGCAATTGTGATGCATTGCCAGTCGTAACAAAAATGAAGCTTTCGAATAGAATGCTGCAACAACAGTGTTGTGCAAAAGTGTGAGACCATTTTTATTTAAGCAATATTTTACAATATCTTGAATGTCTTGCACATTATTATTGTAATAGTTTGTATTTTGTATGAAGAAATGTAGATAGTGAATATAGGAATATATATAATATATATATTTTTGTAATATATGACTAAAGTAATAAAGAATAAGTATTTTAATTTAAACAAATATTAAAATTTTAGTGGCAGGAAATACGAATTATCAAGTCTTTAAAAAAATATATTTTTTTTAATTTATTAATATCAAATCTTTGTACAAATGGGCATATCCCAAAAAGGTCTACCAAAAAATTAAATCAGACCATCGTAATAGCTTTTAACTTTTTTTCTTCCTTATTTCGACAACTTTTTTTATTATGAAACTTGTAGTTAACATGTTTTCTTTTATTTTTATTAAAAGTAGAAGCGTTATAACGAAAATTACTACTTTTTTTACTAAGAGTGGAAATATTTGTAGCGTCCGTTTTGTCGCGCCCGTGTTCTGCTGTACCTAATTAAACAAATTTAAGAGTTAATTCTCATATTTCATAAATCTACGAACAAAATATATCCTCTGAACTTCATTTCTCAACAAAGTTCTCAAAAAATCGCTGTACTTTGTATATTTGTATAAGGCTTTCAAAAGTACTTCTATATTTTGTCGCGTCCGTTTCCGTGTTAAAAATTGTTAATAATTTTGTACTAAATCCTGACGATATATTTTTCTCTCTTTAAGCGCTTTAGAACACTAAAAAGGCTGGTCGACTTTTTCAGTTTCTTTCTTGCTTTTGGCGTAGTTTAAGGCGTGCGAATGTCGCGTCCGGGCCACTGAGAGGTGCCCATATGACTACTTCAATTGCTTCTATTTTAATAGAAAATTGTCAAATCTTGAAAAATATTTTCTTAATTAGTTTATATTTTTAATAATTTCTATTAAACTAGAAGTAGGTAGAAAGAAAGTCTCTTGCAAGTAATACTATCAACCTTGAGACAAATGTTCGTTTCATCAAGTTTTATAAATGATGGATATTAGGGCTTGTTATACCCTCCACCTCCAGGATGGGGGTATACTAACTTTGTCATTCCGTTTGTAACACCTTGAAATATCGACCTGAGACCCTATAAAGTATATATATTCTTGATCGTGATAAAATTCTAATACGATCTATCCATGTCCGTCGGTGCGTCCGGGAAAAAATTTTCCCTCACAAGGACTAAAAATACCCATAATATTCCCAAATATTTTAGAGTATTTAAGCTCATTTTTCAATATCTCTGCTTGTACTTACTTGATATTGGGTATGCGCATTCCCCCTATAACAAAAACGTGCACCAAAAACTGATTTTTAGTCGTAGGGGTAAAATGGGGCAAAAAGGGATAAAAATGGTACATATCAAACGACAACAGCTAGAAATTCGGTGTGTACATTCCTCTAATTGAGTAGATACATAATATAAAAGTATGTTTTCGAAATTCTTACTTTTAAGGGGTAAAATGGGAATAAAGGGATAACAATGGTACCAACCAAACGGCAGCACCTTGAATAATGAAATTCGGAATATACATTCCTCTGACTGAGTAGACACTAAAAATATATGGCTTTGTTCCATATTCATACTTTCAAGGGATACAATGGATACAGAGGGATATAAATAGTACTAAGTAAACGACTTACTAGAATGATGAAATTCTGTGAGTAAAAATATTTTTTTTAATTGTCACCAACATCAATGTTTCTATGAAAATAAATTTTGAAATAATATTGTGTTAAAAATGTTAGACTTATCCTGGATAATTATCCAGTGAAAGTCGAAATTGTGGTTATAAAATTATTTTTTATTTTATTTTGGCAAAGCCCAAAAAAGTCAGCACAGAATATTTTGTTTGAAAATTTGTTGTAATACAAATACTTATATTGTAGTTGGTGACAATGTGAAAAAACATTTGAGAAAAAAATAATAATTTGTGATTTTATCGTCGAACGCTCAACATGACATGGACAGGCTATGTTTATGTCTACCAAGCAATGAATTACAGAGTAGAATGATTTATGGCTGGGTATTTGTAACAACCACCAAATGACAAAAACCTACATATTTTGGACATCATTAAGAGAGAAAATCGCATATATCTTCGTGATTCTAAATCGAAAAGAAAAAATTGTGGAAAAATGATTTTAGGAAACTAAATTATTTATTTTTTCGTCGGAGGCAGTTGCACTACTTTGACTATATCTGCAGACTGTGATACCCAATATGTCCAATAAAGGTTTAATTGCGAGAAAATTATATGGGCTACAAATATTCTACGCACAGTTTTTCCATGGCTTAAGTAAGTGGGCAAAAATTTTGAGTAAATATAAAATACAAATTTATGCAACAAAAATATATTTGACCAGAACTAAACAAATTATTATTTGTATGCCTAAAATGCCTAAAACATTTTGATTCATAAAATTATTTATTTTTATTTTTGCAATCATTCATTTTGAATATATATATTCAATTAAAGATACTTATGATGGCTACAAATGTTGTTAAAATCACTTACACCTAAATGCAGAGTTTTTAAAAATAATGTCGAAAAAAAATTATTTTTCGAAAAAAAAAAGTTTTTGTTGCATCGAGAAATATCGACAATAAATAGAAAAAATATTTTCCTATTTTAGAAAATCTAGCATTCTTACGGAGAAAATAATGTCTAGCTAAATAAAAACAAGTAAAAACGGCGTTAAGTTAACTTTATATACCCTCCACCAATGATTGCATTCCACAGAAGCTGTAGATTTTCGTAATATTGAAAAATCATTTAATAAATAAATATAATATTTTTATTATTTAAAACCACACGTATATTCGAAATAATACTTAAAGTCAATTCAAAAAGTAAATAAAGGGTGATTTTTTAAGAGCTTGATAACTTTTTTTAAAAAAAACGCATAAAATTTGCAAAATCTCATCGGTTCTTTATTTGAAACGTTAGATTGGTCCATGACATTTACTTTTTGAAGATAATTTCATTTAAATGTTGACCGCGGCTGCGTCTTAGGTGGTCCATCCGCTTAGTCCAATTTTGGCATTTCCACGTTTTTGAGTAACAGAGACCCAATTGGTGCGAACGGCGACGAATCGAAAATTGGTGGTCATCATTAACACTGGCCGATACAGCTGCGATATTTTCTTCAGTTCGCACTCTACGTAAGCGTGTTGGTGGTTTAATGTCCAACAATGTAAATTTGGTGCGAAATTTAGTCACAATAGCCCGAATGGCCGCTTCAGTGGGTCGATTAAACTGACCATAAAATGGAAGCGCGCAATGAACTTTCTTAACAGAGCACGCATTTTGATAATAAAATTCAATAATTTGCAAGCGTTGTTCGTTTGTAAGACGATTCATGATGAAATGTCAAAGCATACTGAGCATCTTTCTCTTTGACACCATGTCTGAAATCCCACGTGATCTGTCAAATACTAATGCATGAAAATCCTAACCTCAAAAAAATCACTCTTTATAAGACAGAAATCTTTAAAATAAAAACATAAATACCATAAATATTGGTAGATAGTGGGTGATAAAGTCTACGCAATCAGAGGAATGTGCACACCGAATTTCACCATTCTAGTAAGTCGTTTAGTTGGTACTATTTTTATCCCTCTGTACCCATTGTATCCCTTGAAAGTATGAATTTGGAAAAAACTTTTATTTTTCGCATTTACACAATCAGAGGAATGTATATTCCAAATTCATGACTCTAGCTGCGGTCATTTGGTTGGTACTATTTTTATCCCCTTTTCCATTTTAACCCCAAAAAGTACTTATTTCGAAAAATCCATTTATTTTACGTGTCTACGCAATCAGAGGAATGTGCACACCGAATTTCATCATTCTAGCTGTAGTCGCTTAGTTGGTACTATATTTATCCCTCTGTTCCCATTGTATCCCCTGAAAGTATGAATTTGAAAAAAACCTTTTATTTTTCGTGTCTACGCAGTCAGAGGAATGTATATTACGAATTTCATGACTCTAGCTGCGGTCATTTGGTTGGTACTATTTTTATCCCCTTTTCCATTTTAACCCCAAAAAGTACTTATTTCGAAAAATCCATTTATTTTACGTGTCTACGTAATCAGAGGAATGTGCACACCGAATTTCATCATTCTAGCTGTAGTCGTTTAGTTGGTACTATTTTTATCCCTCTGTACCCATTGTATCCCTTGAAAGTATGAATTTGGAAAAAACTTTTATTTTTCGTGTCTACGCAGTCAGAGGAATGTATATTCCGAATTTCATGACTCTAGCTGCGGTCATTTGGTTGGTACTATTTTTATCCCCTTTTCCATTTTAACCCCAAAAAGTGCGAATTTCATAAAATCCGCCTATTTTACGTGTCTACGCAATCAGAGGAATGTGCACACCGAATTTCATCATTCTAGTAAGTCGTTTAGTTGGTACTATTTTTATCCCTCTGTACCCATTGTATTCCTTGAAAGTATGAATTTGGAAAAAACTTTTATTTTTCGCATTTACACAATCAGAGGAATGTATATTCCGAATTTCATGACTCTAGCTGCGGTCATTTGGTTGGTACTATTTTTATCCCTTTTTCCATTTTAACCCCAAAAAGTAGGAATTTCGAAAAATCCGTTTATTTTACGTGTCTACGCAATCAGAGGAATGTGCACACCGAATTTCATCATTCTAGCTGTAGTCGTTTATTTGGTACTATTTTTATCCCTCTGTTCCCATTGTATCCCCTGAAAGTATGAATTTGAAAAAAACCTTTTATTTTTCGTGTCTACGCAGTCAGAGGAATGTATATTACGAATTTCATGACTCTAGCTGCGGTCATTTGGTTGGTACTATTTTTATCCCCTTTTCCATTTTAACCCCAAAAAGTACTTATTTCGAAAAATCCATTTATTTTACGTGTCTACGTAATCAGAGGAATGTGCACACCGAATTTCATTATTCTAGGTACTGCAGTTTTGTTGGTACCATTTTTATCCCTCTATTCCCATTTTATCCCTTTTTTGCCCCATTTCACCCCCTACAAATAGGAATCACTTTATGGTGCAGTTTTTTGCTATAAGGGGAATGCGTATACCAAATATCAATCAAATATAAACAGACATATTCAAAAAACATGCTTAAATACGCTAAAATATTAGGGATTATTATGGGTATTTTTAGTCCTTGTGAGGGATTTTTTTTTCCTTTTTGCCCCGTTTCAATCCCAACCGTTCTACAACTATAAGACGCACTTATGGAAAATTTGGACGTCCTAGCTCCTTTCTGCTTTCAACAGACGGACGGACATGGCTAGATCGTCTTAGAATTTTATGACGATCAAGAATATATACTTTATAGGGTCTCAGGTCGATATTTCAAGGTGTTACAAACGGAATGACAAAGTTAGTATACCCCCATCCTGGAGGAGGATATAATAAGAAATTCAATGAATAACACTATGCAACAAAAAGGACGGTGTCCCAGACTTTGATTTTTGTGTGCAAAAAAAATTCCAATTCCTGTATCTTGTAATATTTGTATTCTCATTTTGAAAACATAAGTCCCATCACATCTGCTTTCGCTTAAAGGCATTTATGATGGCTACAATTGTTACGAATTCCAGTTTCACATAAAAACCGTGGTTTCGGTTTCACTTTCCAGAAATTTGAGAAAAATTTTTTTTCTTTTAATTTTTTGCTGGCACAAAAAAAACTTTAAAAATATTTAAAAAAAAATCGGAAAAAAAATATTTTATTATTTAATAACTAATATTCCAACAGAGAAAACGATGTCTATGCGTAAAAGTTATATGAATAAATATAGCAGTTATGAGAGTCTTTTTAAACGCAAACGATTTTTATAAAAGAATCTTGATTTTTTTAAATCTTTGTTTAAATAAACTAAAATATTTGGTTTTATTTTATAATAGCCTATTGATACATGCATATGGCATTTCATTTCGTGTAGGAGTCTTCTTCGCGTATGAATAAATACATTTTTGAAATTACCTTACTTCTACATTTACTTATAGTTCTTTTTTTTTCGAATACGGTTTGTCTTCTTCTCTAAGATCCCAGCTATCATAAAATAAATATCCCAATATTCCGGTATTTTATTTACAAAAGAGTTTTTCGCGTAATTTAATTGCAAATTTAGAATTTGTTTTTTGTTTGTAACACCCAAAAGGGAAAAGGCTTAGAATCATTTTCTGAGTCGATTTAACAGATTTTCTTCAAAATTGGCAAAACATCTTATAGTTCAACTATAAATACCTGTGGTAAAAATGTGTTAGATCGGTTCAGATTTATATATAGCTCCCATACAAATTTCGTTCCCACTTTGAATTTTTCATATTTTAACAGATTTTCCTCTAAATTCGCAAAACATCTTATAAAGAGTGATTTTTTTGAGGTTAGGATTTTCATGCATTAGTATTTGACAGATCACGTGGGATTTCAGACATGGTGTCAAAGAGAAAGATGCTCAGTATGCTTTGACATTTCATCATGAATAGACTTACTAACGAGCAACGCTTGCAAATCATTGAATTTTATTATCAAAATGCGTGCTCTGTTAAGAAAGTTCAGAAAGAAAGAAATTGTGTTCAGCGACGAAGCTCATTTTTGGCTCAATGGGTACGTAAATAGGCAGAATTGTCGATTTTGGAGTGAATATCAGCCAGAAGCATTGCAAGAGCTACCAATGCATCCAGAAAAAGTCACAGTTTGGTGCGGTTTATGGGCTGGTGGCATCATTGGACCGTACTTCTTCAAAGATGATGCGAATCGTAACGTAACTGTGAATGGTGAGCGCTACCGTGAGATGATATCCAACTTTTTTTTGCCCAAAATGGAAGAACTGAACTTGGTTGACATGTGGTTTCAACAAGATGGCGCTACATGCCACACAGCTCGCGATTCTATGGCCATTTTGAGGGAAAACTTCGGAGAACAATTCATCTCAAGAAATGGACCGGTAAGTTGGCCACCAAGATCATGCGATTTGACGCCTTTGGACTATTTTTTGTGGGGCTACGTCAAGTCTAAAGTCTACAGAAATAAGCCAGCAACTATTCCAGCTTTGGAAGACAACATTTCCGAAGAAATTCGGGCTATTCCGGCCGAAATGCTCGAAAAAGTTGCCCAAAATTGGACTTTCCGAATGGACCACCTAAGACGCAGCCGCCGTCAACATTTAAATGAAATTATCTTCAAAAAGTAAATGTCATGGACCAATCTAACGTTTCAAATAAAGAACCGATGAGATTTTGCAAATTTTATGCGTTTTTTTTTTTAAAAAAGTTATCAAGCTCTTAAAAAATCACCCTTTATTTAAACTAGGAACACCTATTGTGAAAATGGGTCACATCGGTTCAGATTTACATATAGCTCTCATACAAATTTCGTTCCCCAGAAACCGCGTATTTTCAGAGAATTTCTTAAAATTGAGCTTAACACGTTATACTTCAACTGGAAGAACTTATTGTGAAAGTTAGTCACTTCATTCCATGTTTGGATATAGCCCCGATACAATTATTATTCTCGATTTGACAAGTTGGCCAGGTCATATTAGCCTGTGATTAGGAAACATACAAAAATTTTTCACGTTTTCACTTTTTTACTGAATTGAATTGTATTTCGATATAAAGTGGAGTGTATCATATAGTCGGTCCCGCCCGACTTTAGCCTTTCCTTTCTTGTTTTTTCTTAATTATTTTGGGTCTACAAAGAGAGCTATAAGCTCTACATTTATCCATAGATCTATAACATATGCAAATTGTTTTCTGCGTTAGAATATTAGCTTTTAAAAATTAAATATTTTTCCATTTTTTCGTGCCAGCAATAAATCAAGTTTTTTTTAAATTATTTTTTGCAAAATTTTCTGAAAACAATTCAAGAAGGTATAGTAGTGGGATTACTTCATTTCAAATTCACATATGTAAATTTAATTCTTGGAGCCAACATATCTTGTATTTTAGTCAAATGTAAATTAGTCAATACAAAACTGGAATTCCGATTCTGGATTTTAAGTTCTTAGGTCTTTTAGCACTTCTGTCTAACAAAATACCCAGATTCCCAAAATGGGGAAAATATGTTCCTAAATATGGGATTTTATATTAAAATGTTCGTTTATCGTTGTTATTTTCAGCAGGGATGTGAAAATACTTGTTGAACTAGAAGTCAACATATGGGGTTTAAAAAAATATACTAAACATTTTTAAGCGGTGCTTTGCGACATGAGCATTTTTGAAAATAAAAAAATATATATCGAATAAATTGAAAATTTCGGGAGGACCTAGCGAGGAGGTGTTTTTCGATAAAAACGGGAAGTTTTGTCGATAGAATTGTATAACTTCTAATTGAACTAAGATTACTTATTTATAAAATAATTTGAAAATTATTACCCTAAAAAAATATCAAATTTTTGCTTGTAACCAAATGTCTCTTAAATTAATTCAAAATTTTGCAAATCACCTGGAAAACACCCTACTCTAAGAATGTGAAATTTTGTCAACATATATTTTAGCATACAAAAGATACAGATTTAATTCCAGATGGAATCGAGGTGGTAGTAGTTTAGCTGCAGAGGACACTAAGTTGGAGAACAATATTGTTTTTTGAGATGTTCAGAAAAGACGGAAGTAACCAAGTAATTTCTGAAACAAAAAACAATCCATGGAAGTGTGGAGAAAATCCATGACAAAGACGATTTTTTTGGAAAATTTATATGAAATGGTATTCAAGCTGTTGCTGAAAGGGTGGAACAAGCTGTAGTTTGACAAACTTATTTTTTGGTTGTTGTCTTAACTCATCTGTGGCACTGTGTACAACCACATTGTTTGTTATTTCTCTTTTCTTTTCAACTCAAACATTTGTGTTTGCATTCCTTCAAAAAGTCTGTTATTACAACAGCTACGATTTATGTTATAAGTATTTCCATCGTATTTCTCAACTCTCTTCCAAAAGGACCTCGTTCTCTTTATCATTTACATGGCCAGAGAATAACAATATACAAAATTAACAGAGCTCGCTCTTGGCCGAGAGAAATCCTTTCCTTTTCCTTGCCTTCAGGAACCTTGCCGGTGACCACAATTCTCTCTCTCTCTCTCACTATAAACTATAAATCATGGCCATTCGGAAAGTAACGAACCGAAAGGAAAATAACAACAAAAAATCCTACAAGTTGCAAATGGCCGGGATAGGCGGTTGTGCCGGTACAACAACTGTTGCAGACTCGCCGAAATAGGGGTCACATTTGATGATGATGATGGGTGCAAAAAAAAAAAGTAGAACAGCAGCACTAGGGAATACATACAGATAACAACTGTCGGTATGTATTTATATATATGCGACAGTTTTCAATAAAAAAGATGAAGAAGAAGAACCTACATAACCATAAGTATAACGACTTGAACCTTCTCATGTTCAAGGATGTAGGACGAAGGACGCACTTCCCACTAAAGGGTGGCAGCAATGGCATCAGTATAAGGACAATGTTAAGGTTGCGCTATGGTTGGAGGTCCTGGCCCTGTGGCCATGGCCATGATGATGATGATTAGTGTTATGTGTGATGGCCATCATCACAGTCACTTTAAGGTTGTCGTTAATTGTTGGCATTTGCGAGGAGGGGAAGGAGATGGAGGTGGAAGAGGATCCCACTCAGTGTCAGGGCGTTGCCTTGGCCATCATCATGGCAAAGCGCATATTTGTGGTATCCCGACACATGCAGACAAGTGTGTCCGCATGGAGAGAGAGGCAGGAATAATTTGTGGGTGTTAATTAATTGATAACTTACTGCGAATAATAATATTTTTTTGAACATATTCGGAACTTATTGCTGGTACATACCTGGAAAGAAAAATAGAGAAGAATTTCAATTAATTCTCAAATCGTTTACAATAAATATAAATTTTAGTTTAATTTAAAATACATTTATTTTAATCGTTGTGTTGAAATTTCACTGAAACTTAAATAAAAAATATATAATATAAATATATATAATATAATATATATATATATAAAAATATATAAATATAAATAAATTTAAAATGGACTGGAGATTTTTTAAGTTTTACTTTTTTGTGTTATATTCATTCGATTGAGATTCAAAATTTAATTATATATTTTTTTTATAAAAAAAGTAAGAAAAGGCTAAAGTCAGGCGTAGGCAACTACATGATAACCTACATCATTCCTTGCTATATATATATATATTCGATTAGTAATCATATTATAGGATTACTAATCGAACAAGAATTTGAGCATATTTCCGGCAAATAAAATTTAGCATAAAAAAAATTATTAATCTTTTTATCTGCCTTTTCAGAAGTTAATGAGAAGAAAATGAGTAAATTACGTTTTGGAACTGAAAAGGTCGGACTTTTTGCACTAAATGTATCTTCCAAGGGGGCAATTTCGTTAAAAGTTACCCTGAAAACACGGCGAACCCTTCAACCTTTCCAAATAAGTATATATTTTGTGAAAGCCTTTCACAAGAAAAAATTTGTGTTGGTCCAAATTCAGGCATTAGTTCAAAAAGGATATTTTTTTAAATATTCACAACAAACAAACTATATTTGGCACAAACATAGTTTTGTTATCAAAATAAAGCTAAGAAAGCACAGTTGCTAATAAAAAAATATTTGAGAGCAAAATCTCTTAAAATATCTGAGAAACAATTCGACAAAATCAAAAAAAAAAGAAATTACGTTTTTTGCAATTTTCAAAATCTGAAAAATGTAAAAATCTTTTATGCAAAAAAATAAAATTTTTTCTTCGCATTATGAACAAATACCTAAAAATATGTTAAAAAACATAAAAACAAAAAAAAATAAAAATTTTAATTTTCTTTAAAATCGAAAAATACGGGAAGTATTCAACATTTGGTCGATTTCTAAAATATATCCGATTGCCCAATTTTTAATAATTATAACTCAAAATAATCCTTGTCTAATTTTGGTTTTTTACACAACTCAAAAATGTCTACTAGAAAAAAAGTTATTGAATTTTGGCCAATGGATTTTGCTTCTGAACCACTGTGCAGCGATCATAGTGAAAATAGGGTTCACATCGACCTATATAGTTCACTTTCATGGTATGTGTTCTTAGTAATAGCGAAAATCGGAGGAAGATTTGTATGGGGGCTATATCTAAATCTGATCCGATTTTTTTTTCATATTCAATAGGGACCGTGCCTCTTTGAAAAAATGTAATCCTGCCAAATATCACGACAATCGGCCATTTTGCAATCTGTACTTTGATCAGAAATTTTGGATGGACGAGCAGACACGCAAAAGTCGTTAAAATAACTCATTTGATGATTCTAAGACAATCGGTTTACCTTAAGATGGCTCTGGCTCGATTATTTCTTGGTTTTACAAACATTTGGCGGGAAACTAACTTATAATACTATAATACCGGAGTGGTGTTAGGTTATAAAAACGAAACCAAAATTTGCTCTGTTTGTCTTCAAAAATCATCGTAAAGTAAAAATTAGTTTGACTATTTTTTGTATTTGTTTCTAATATTTGATATTTCGATAAAAATCGACACAAATGCTTACTAAAGCAACACTTACGATTTTTATATTCATTTTATATATTTTTTAAATTATTTTTCTGACATTTGGAACAGAATTTCTAATATCGGTCTGATAAAACTATACAACAGTGTCTGAGACTTAAAGAAATATTTTTGTATGCATTGAGGCTTTGGTATATAAATTCAAAATACAAAAATATAAATATAAATTTTCAAAATATAAATATAAAAATTCAAATGGTCGAAATCATGATCGTGGTAATCTGCAGCCAAGTAATAAATGTCACCATGCCATTTGTAAATAAAATTGCATTCTATTAAATATAGCTGCAAAATGGTCTTGAGCCAGGACAATATCCCAGCTCAAATCAATTCAAATTTTCGTCGAAACTACCTTTTCATCCCCATCATAGGATGGGGATATAAACTTCGATCTGAAACCCTATAAATTAGATATATACTTGATAGTCGTTGATCTAGCCGTTTCTGTTCCTTTATTGGAAGCTAGGTAGCTAGTTAAACGAAAGGAGCTAAGATTTTACAATTTTCGAAGAAACTCCTCTGATTGTGTTGATGGGAAACATAAAGGATGCAGCTAAAATATTGAAATGAGAGTCGCTCTGACTGAGAGACATTTGGAGGGGAAAATGAATAAAATTGGTACCGAAGATATGTCTGTTGTTAGAATAGAAAAAATGTGTATTTTCATTCATCTGAAGCTTGTTTAGCGAGCTTAAGGAATTTTTCGATTTTTTTTTCTCTTAAGGGATAAAAATGATATTATGATAACAAACGGTTGTGAGCCAGGACCATGAAATTTGGTGTTTACATTCCTCAGACTGCGGGAATGTAAAATGATTTTTTCACATTCGTACTTTTTTGGTCGTGGTATCAATATTATTTATATAGACTCCAACGAACCCAAAGCCATAATTTATAATTTTTATGAATATTTTTTTTAATAATTTTTTAAAACACTTTTTTCAGTTTTTCAACATTTCCACATAATTCAAAGGAAGCCGGTAATAGTAATCATATATTTGGTATCTCAATAAAAAAATCCTCAAATAGAATAATTTAAAAAATATACGAGCTCAAACAAATAATTAAAAAATATTTTTTAAAATATTATAAAATTATAATAAAATATGTCTTAAATATTTTCGTTTGTTTTATTGCGGTCTGTAATCAATATTTGATTTGAACTGGGATATTGTACTGGATCAAGACCATTTTGTATCTAAATTTTATAGAATGCAAATTTATTTATTTTTTTAATCAGAGAAAATTTGATTACTTAACATAGTCTATTAAGTTGTCTTTGTTGTGAATTTAAATAAAACCCATTTTCGATAGTAGAAGGTTCACTTCAAAGAAAACAAAATAGGCATCAAAAGTGTAGCGAATAGTGTTCCGCAATCAATTGAGTTTGAAGGCCAGCAGTAGCCTTGCAAAAATTCGAGATTATGTCAAAAAAATTACAATTACAAAATTTGAGAAGAAATTATTTGGTTTATGTATTATAAAGGGAGATTGCTGTTTTAATTTTAATCTCGACCGACGCTTGAAGTAATATTCAAGTTGGCGGTAGAACATTTTACAGTTGCCACCTGCACGTATGAGTGTTAATATCTCATTTAATTAACATTAAATATTAATCTTACGCCTTGAACATGTTTATTATGTGTCGCTTGATCATAGATGCGGCTAGCAGCAGTCACACGGGTAGCGGTCAGTGTAAAGGTATAAAATGCTTATGAAATTATTTTTAAAGAAAGAAATTGCATAAAAAAATCTCATTTTTGGCGAGAATAAAATTTTAGGATTTTAGAAAACATTTTACGCTCGATATAGTTATATCTCCAAAATGCTTCAATTGGTATAAAAACTCTAGAGTGAGATAAAATTACTTCAATTTGGTGTCAAATCGATTTTCATGTGCCACTTAGACGTATGATTGATTTATCTTTTCAATACAATTAATATTAATCATGCGCCTCCAACAGTTTTAAGTGTAATGTCCTATATAGGCAGATATTTATCTGTAATACTACTGAAAAAGACCCAAGAAGAATGCAGTTAAGCAAATGTCCCATTTTGTTTCAAAACCCGTCTGTATTTAGGAATTCATACAAATAATACAATCTTTATGTATTGTCAGACAAGCCGCATTTTCCAAGAAAAATTAAAAAGTTTATATATTCAGTCCAAAATCTGGCCATTCTCAGTGACAAGTTGAAGCCCAAATGCTACAGTTTGGCGATTAACAAAGCCATAAACATATATTTTGAGCATTAAATAAGTCTTAAAAATAAATATAAATAAAATTTAATAAATTTTAAAAATAAATAAAAATTTATTTAATTGATTTAATTTCCGTATTTTTCCAGATTTTTTTCTCGAAAATATCTCTACCTTTTGGTCAGTATAGTAAACTTGTTGACGAACTCTGTTCAGAACGTTTTCAGTCCATACAGTTGTCGTTTAAACAGATCATAATATAGTCGAAATAGTGAAACGACTACTGACAAAAAAATTCTAAATAATTTTCTAGTTTTTAGTAAATTCGAAAATGCGCCAGTTTTGATGATTAACAAAAACACATATTTTTTTTGAGAAATAAATAAATTTTATGGTTCATCGTAACTTAGGTGAACAAAAAATATTTTTATGCATAACTTCTAATAGAGATGTGGCGAAGATTTTTCCAAAAGTCAAAAATTCTAACAAATATATGTTAAAATTAATTTTTTTATTTAGAAAAAAAAACAAAAAAGTATACCTGAAATTCCTATAAGGATTATAGGGTCATAATAATAATAATAATATTATTAAGAAACCATTTAAATTTATTTTTTAAATTTTGCGTAATATGTATGTTTATACCCTCCACGTCCAGGATGGGGGTATATCTGTCATTCCGTTTGTAACACCTTAAAATATTCATCGGAGATCCCATAAAGTATATATATTCTGGGTCGTGGTAAAAGACGATATAGCCATGTCCGTCTGTCTGTTGAAAGCATGCTAGCTTCCGAAGGTACAAATTTTTCCCTCACAATATTTAGAGTATTTCAGCCTGCTTTTTGTATATGTCTCCTTGTATTTACTTGATATTTAAATGATTCTTATTCGTAGGGGACGAAATGGGACAAAAAAAGGGATATAAATGGTACATATTAAACGATAACAACTAGAAACAAGAAATTTGGTGTTTACATTCATCTAATTGAGTAGATACATAATGTAAAAGTATTTTTTCCAAATTCGTACTTTTAAGGATGTAAATGGGAATAGAGGGATAAAAATGGTACCAACGAAACGGCTGCATCTAGAATAATGTAATTCGGTTGATACAATCCTCCGATCGCGTAGACACGTAAAATAAACGGATTTTTGGAAATTCGTACTTTTTGGGGTTAAAATGAAAAAAGGGGGGATAAAAATAGTACCAACCAAATGACAACAGCTAGAGTCGTGAAATTCAGAGTATAGATTCCTCTGACTGCGTAGACACGAAAAATTAAAGTTTTTTTCAAATTCGTACTTTCAAGAGATATAATGGGTACAGAGGGATAAAAATAGTACCAACTAAACGGCTACGGCTAGAATGGTGAAATTCGGTGTGTACATTCCTTCAATTGCGTAGTCACGTAAAATAAAGAGATTTTAGAAAGTCGTACTCATAAGGGGGTAAAATTGGAAAAAGGGGATAAAAACGGTACCAACCAAATGACTGCAGCTTGAATCATGGAATTTGCTGTATACATTCCTCTGACTGCATAGACACGCGAAATAAAAAGATTTTTCCAAATTTGTACTTTTTTACTTTTACGTCAAAAATGGTTAAATCATGAAGTTAGGTTATTTGCACTATGTACGTGAGATTTTCAAAATTTGTACTTTTGTAATTAAAATAGAATCGAAATACAATCAACTGTAGCACCCACTATCTACCAATATTTGTGGTATTTAAGCTTTTTTGAAAATATATATATTTGTATTATTTCGATATGTAGAGTAAACGTATTGGTAGCCTTGCCTTATAAGCGTGGTTTGAAGTAATAAAAATATTATATTTATTTATAAAATTATTTTGTCAATATTTGTATTTGTTTTGGTTTGCCTACATTAAAAAAATTATTTTCCTGTAATATTACTGCACTTCTATGAAACCAAACAGCCCCTGTGGAATGCAATCCATGGTGGAGGGTATATAAAGTAGTAGAGAACTTAATGCATTTTTTACTTGTTTGTAAATTACACCGTACGACAATGCTTAAAAAATCGAGTCACTTGAACCGGATGAAATACGTCTGGAGCTATAGGCAAAATAGAGTTAATTGGAGTTATTAGGACTATAAAATTCCAAGCGATGTAATTTAAAAAAAAATAATTTGATAATAATTAAAAAAAAATTATACTTTGGGAGGGGCAACAGGATGAGGAAATGAAAGACTAAATTAATTAATTCCTTTCTGCCTATAGTTTTAGACGTATATCATCCAGTTCAAGTGTATGGACCACGAACGGTGTTATGGCCCACTGTACTCGAAAATCCATTTTTATTTATATTTTTTTATTTCATATCTGTAATAGTTTTGCTATTTTTCCTATATCTTGGGGCGGTTTTATGAACTCCAAAATTACACCTTAATAAATGTACTTAAGACGATGCTGCTCTCGAATTAAATGAACTCAAAACGGATGATATCACTTTCTGGATGTTCTACTCAAATCTACTACTGCGGTAGATAATTTGCATCCGTCTACACAACGGCAAACAAATAAAGGTATTGGTATCTGATCGCACAAACGCACACACACACACACACCCACATGCATACGGCCAAATAATGATGGAGTGCGTCAACAATGTGTATGACAAGAAAGAAAAAATAAAAAAAAAAAAAAACAAAACAAAAGCCAAACACAGCTGATGACATTAATGTGTCTGTTTGAACACATATTTTGAATACATTTCATCAATAACAACAGCAACAATAACAATAAGAGCAGCAACAACAAAACCAACAACCATAACACAGCTACGGTAGCAACACACGATTCTATATTTCATCTTCTATTTCATAACGAAGCTACACACTCTGCATAGAATCCCCACAGAACACACTCTCGCCAACACACACTCACACACACCGGCACACACACTCCAGTTGAAACACGCAAGAAGAGTATCTCATTCATTCTCTGGGCGGCGCACATACCCTCTGAGATACTCTGATACTCTTGTTGATGGCTCTGCCATTACTCAGTCAGACACACAAGCACACACACACACGAGCACACCCAACCATATCATGCATACACTTAGCGGGTATTCTCTGCGTATGAAATATTCAAAATACTTGGGATGACTGTCGGGTCGGGTTGGTTCGCTGGTTGACTGACTGGCTGGCTGCCTCTGTGGCTGAATGGCGCGTTGGCGCTACCTCTATATTGGCGGCGCAGTCAGAGCGCCGCTGTCGACCTTGACCATCACAATATTGTTTGTTCTTGTTGCTGTTGCCGTGTTGTTGTTTTTGGTTTTTATTAGTATTTTTACTTTTTATTGGTGTGCTTTCGTTGTTGCCTTTTCAGTTGCTCGGCGTGTGTGTGTGCGTGAGTGTATGTGTCAGAGTGTGCTTTTAATTTTATTTACTTTTTCCACTACTGTTCGACCTTTTTTAAAATGATGATACAATTTTTTTCGCGTTTTTTTTTGCAAAGTATAATTATATTTTTTATTTTTGTTGTCGTTGTTGTTGTTCGTATTAAATGATTTTTAAATGCACCGAGAGAAATTATAGGCTATGGTACGTCACGAACATACTTTCTTATCAGTAATGACGCTACAAAATAATAAAAATATAGAAAAATGCTTTAAGATTAAATATTCCTATATGAAATATATTTTTGGAAACATTTTTCCTATAGAAAAATGTTTTGGAAACAATTTTCCTATAGAAAAATGTTTTTGGAAACAATTTTCCTATAGAAAAATGTTTTTGGAAACAATTTTCCTATAGAAAAATGTTTTTGGAAACAATTTTCCTATAGAAAAATGTCTTTGGAAACAATTTTCCTATAGAAAAATGTTTTTGGAAACAATTTTCCTATAGAAAAATGTTTTTGGAAACAATTTTCCTATAGAAAAATGTTTTTGGAAACAATGTTCCTATAGAAAAATGTTTTGGGCGACATTTTTCCCAGAGAAAAATGTTTTGGGCGATATTTTTCCTATAGAAAAATGTTTTGGGCGGCATTTTTCCTATAGAAAAATGTTTTGGGCAACATTTTTCCTATAGAAAAATGTTTTTGGAAACAATTTTCCTATAGAAAAATGTTTTTGGAAACAATTTTCCTATAGAAAAATGTTTTTGGAAACAATTTTCCTATAGAAAAATGTTTTTGGAAACAATTTTCCTATAGAAAAATGTTTTTGGAAATAATTTTCCTATAGAAAAATGTTTTTGGAAACAATTTTCCTATAGAAAAATGTTTTTGGAAACAATTTTCCTATAGAAAAATGTTTGGGGAAACATTTTTTCTATAGAATACAGTTTTTAGAATAATTTTTCCTATAGAAAAATGTTTTGGGCGACATTTTCCCTATAGAAAAATGTTTTGGGCGACATTTTCCCTATAGAAAAATGTTTTTGGCAATATTTTTCCTATAGAAAAATGTTTTGGGCGACATTTTTCCTATAGAAAAATGTTTTGGGCGACAATTTTCCTATAGAAAAATGTTTTGGGCGACATTTTTCCTATAGAAAAATGTTTTGGGCGGCATTTTCCTAGAGAAGAATGTTTTGCGCGACATTGTTCCTATAGAAAAATGTTTTGGGAATCATTTTTCCTATAGAAAAATGGTTTCGGAATCATTTTTCCTATAGAATTTTTTTTGGGAAACATTTTTCCTATAGAAAAATTTTATAAGCAGTTTTACTATAGAAATGTGTCTTGACAGAAATTTTTGTTACAAAAAACTGACTCGAGAAACACTTTTCGAAAAGATAAATGTCTTTCTTGCAGAGAGATACTTCAAGAGTCACTTGTCTTTGACGAGACTCCCTTTTTGGCTCATTGGACATGTCGATAAGCAAAATAGTTACATTTGGAGTGGTTAGAGAAGCCACAAGATTACTGTGAAGCAGATGTATATGTAGAGTACCTTGAGATGAATGCAGTGATTTGTCCCATAAAGAAAGTATATGGAGATGAACCTTATCTTAGGTGAAATTGATGAACAAATCCTATACTATTCATCATTCCTATACTATTCCTATACTATTCCCATTAGAATAGTACCTCCATCAGAATAATAGCGTCAGTGATAATAATATTCCCTTCAACAAAGTTTCTGGAGATGGATTCAGGGAATGTCCCACTGGAAAAGTACTTCGAATTAGGCTCAGTACTTTTGTCTCCAGACAAGTATGATTAGTATGAGATGAACTTTTAGGTAAGGTAAGGTACCTTATTAAAAACGACCATCAATCCTATACTATGCCCATCATAAAAACACCTAGAGTAAGTTGTAATACTTTTACATTTAGTAAAGAATCTGGAGTTGGGTTCAATGATTGTTTATCTAGAAAACTAATTTAAGGTTGACTCAGTACTTTTTCCTACAGAAAAGTGTGATTAGTATGAGATGAACTTTATATCATGCATACCTTATTAAAAATGATCATCCATCATATATATTTCCATTAGAAAAGTACGTTAAATCAAGGTCAGTACTTTTAATGTATCTGTAGATGGATTCAATGATTGTCCCACTAAAAAATAACTTTGAAGTGGGCTCAGTACTTTTGACTCCAGAAAAGTATACGATGAACTTTATACCTTACTTAATTAAACGTGATCATCATTCCTATACTATTCCCATCACAAAAATACCTACAGTAATGATCAATACTTTTTACCTTCAGCAAAGTATCTGCAGATGGATTCAGTGATTGTCCAATTAGAAAACTACTTTGAAGTGGGCCCAGTACTTTACCCCCCCCCCCCCCTTAAAAGTATTATTAGTATGAAATGAACTTTATTCCATACCTTATTAAAAATGATCATCAATCCTATACTATTAAATCATACTATTACATCCTATACTATTACATTGAGTAAGAGTCAATACTTCTTTCCTTGAGCAAAGTCTTTGGAGATGGAATGATTGTTCCACTGGAAAAAGTACTTTGAGGTGGGATCAGTATTTTATAGTTTACTTTAAGCAAAAAATATCATCAATCCTATACTATTCCCATCACAAAAAATATCTTGAGTTTAGATCAAGATACCTTTTCTCCTCAGCAAAGATTTTGGAGATGGGTTCAATAGGGAAATAATTTGAAGTGGGATCTGTACTTTCACCTCCAGAAAATAATATAATATAATTTGAAGTGGGATCTGTACTTTCACCTCCAGAAAAGTATGATGAGTGTGAGATGAACTTTATATTTTACCTTAAGAAGAAATTATCATCAATCCTATACTATTCCCATCACAAAAGAACCTTGAGAAAGAGTCAATACTTTCTACCTTCAGCCAAGTATCTGGAGATTAATTCAGTGACAAAATACTTTGAAGTGTTCTGTCACCTTCAGAAAACTATGATGAGTATGAGATGAAGTTTATACCTTACTTTATTAAAAATTATCATCAATCCTATACTATTCCTATCACAAAAATGCCTACAGTAATGATCAATACTTTTTACCTTCAGCAAAGGTAAGGATTTGGAGAAGGATTTATTGATTGTCCCATTAGAAAAATACTATGAGGTGGACTCAGTACTTTTGCCTCCAGAAAAGTATGATTAGTATGAGATGAACTTTATTACATACCTTATTAAAAATGATCATCAATCCTATACTATTAAATCATACTATTACATCCTATACTATTACATTGAGTAAGAGTCAATACTTCTTTCCTTCAGCAAAGATTGTTCCACTGAAAAAGTACTTCGAGGTGGAATTAGTACTTTCACCTTCAGAAAAGTATATTGAGATAAACTTTATAGTTTACTACAAACAAACAATATCATAAATTCTATACTATTCCCATTACAAAAATATCTTGAGTTAAGATCAATACTTCTTCTTTAAAGCAAAAAAATTGGAGATGGGTTCAATGATTGTCCCCATAGGGAAATAATTTGAAGTGGGATCGCCAGAAAAGTATGATGAGTGTGAGATGAACTTTATTCAATACCTTATTAAAAATTATCATCAATCCTATACTATTAAATCATACTATTACATCCTATACTATTACATTGAGTAAGAGTCAATACTTCTTTCCTTGAGCAAAGTTCTCCAAAAACTGGGATGATTGTTCAACTGGAAAAAGTACTTTGAGGTGGGATCAGTACTTTCAGAAAACTATATTGAGATGAACTTTATAGTTTACTTTAAGCAAATAATATCATGAATCCTATACTATTCCCATCACAAAAAATATCTTGAGTTAAGATCAATACTTTTCCTCTTCAGCAAAGATTTTGGAGATGGGTTCAATGATTGTCCCCATAGGGAAATAATTTGAAGTGATGAGTGTGAGATGAACTTTATATTTTACCTTAAGAAGAAATTAGCATCAATCCTATACTATTCCCATCACAAAAGTACCTTGAGAAAGTGTCAATACTTTTTACCTTCAGCCAAGTGTCTGGAGATGGATTCAGTGAATGTCCCACTTTGAAGTGGCCTCTGTACTGTCACCTTCAGAAAAGTATTTTGAGATGAACTTTATCGCTTTCCTAAGAATAAGTTAATATATAAATCCTATACTATTACAAAAGAACCACGAGTAAGTGTCAGTACTTTATCCTTTCAGTAAAGTACTTGGAGATGGGTTTAGTGGTTGCCCAACTAGAAAACTGCTTTGGGGTGGTCACAGTACTTTCACCTCCATAAAAGTATGATTAGTATGAGATTGAAAATAATCATCAATCCTATACTATTCCTATCACAAAACTAACTTGAATAAGGGTTAATACTTTTTCTCTCCTCAGCAAAGTTTTTGGAGATGGGTTCAGTGATTGTCCTAATGGAAAAGTACTCTGAAATGCCGCCAGAAGAGTATGATTAGAGTAGGAGGTGGGTGATGAGTATGAGGTGTTGAGTATGAGATGAACTTTATACCTTTCCTTAGGAGTAATTGATCATATATCCTATACGATTTCCATCAGAAAAATATTGTGAGTCAGCAAAATATCGTGAGATGCGTTCAGTAACTGTTCCACTGGAAAAATACTTTGAAGTAGAATCAGTAGTTCCTCCCCTCAGACAAATACTTTGAGATGATCATGGTACCCTATCTCATCTAAAAATAATGTCTTCATTTTATAGAAAATTTTCTCAAGTAACACCTTCTCACGTGATAAAATTTCGTTATAGAAAACTTCCCTGAAATGTATTTTTGCCCTTGTAAAAATATTCCTGCTGATGTTCAGTCTTCTATTTCGTCTATGATATTCTTTGGTCGGTACTCTTGACCAATTCTACTTAGCCTTTTTTGGATTTTTTTCTCAGAGTCACTGCGAGCAATAGTTGTAATCTGCCGACCACACCAACCTAAACATTCTTAAGGTCATTGCTATTGACGTCGACGATTTGCGACGTGCCACTGTGGTTGTCGATGTTATTGTTTGTTTCCTATTCCGTAGGCAGAACTAGAGCCAACACAGTGGGCACTGTGCCAAGAGCCAGCCAAAGAAAAAAAATAAAATAGGAAACTAGTGTGTGGGGGCTGGGGAACATGACTATGATGCACACTGTATCGGTCATAAAATGCAACAAAGTTGTGCGATAAATTTGCCAATGTTTGTAAATGAAAAAAGAAAATGTAAATGTTTTTTCTGTGTTGCTGGAGTCAAGGTCCCCTCACAATAGGAACAGAGATTTGGGAGACATTGTCGTGGAAGAATTTTTTAGAAATAAAAAATTTGGGAGAGCGCTCCTGTAGTCGAGATGGATAACTAGCTGCAACAACTAGCTACAATGGTCTTAGTCACCCCGGCTCAATTCCTGGTCAAGGTGCCCTCACAATAGGAGGAGATTTGGGAGACATTGTCGTGGAACAATTTTTTAGAAATAAAAAATTTGGGAGAGCGCCCCTGTAGTCGAGATGGATAACTAGCTGCAATAACTAGCTACAATGGTCTTAGTCACCCCGGATCAATTCCTGGTCTCAAAATTAGAATATAAATTTACTTCGTATTGTAATCCATAATAAATAAATAGAAAGTTTGGGACTATTTGAATGGTCTCATCCCATTTCTGCTCTTGATTTGCTGTGGGAAAGAGCCACGGCGACCTATTATGTTCCTACATTTCTACATGTTCCCTTTACCCCCATCCCTTCCTAGTTTCTTCATACTGGTCTTTTCTGGGCGACCTTTAGTAACAAAAATCCATTTTTGTAAATTCTCTTTGGTCCAATTTGTTGTTCATCCATTCATTTCCTTCCGCTGCACAACCACTGCTGCACAAACATTTCCCATTTCCTTTACGTTGCAACGTTGTGTTGTCGTATTACCTTTTCCAACAAATGTCAAGTAATTTGGCCCTGACCTAGCCTTCAATGGCAATTTCTCTCATTCTCACTCGCACACACACACACACCGAACAACAGCAGCAGTAGTAGTAGCCGAGTCACAACAAGAAGGCCAAGTCATTACAAATTTAGACTAAGAGACCAAAAAGACCAGCCAAACGTAGAAGTAGAAGAAGTAGAAACAACAAGAACAACAAAAACGACAACAAGCCCACGTACCACAAGAAAACGTTGCAGTCAACCACCACAGCGTCCCTGAACCATGGGCCACACTCGCCCCTCCAACACAACCTCATCCCCCTTTCCCATTTTCGTGCAGCTAAATGCTGCATATATGGAAAATTTTCTCTTCTGGTAACCCCACAACAACAGACGTGACTTGACGTCTGCTCACAGACTCACGACAACGTGTGCACCCAACAACTGCTGTTGGCCGCTGCTGCACATGCAACGCCACACCATCATCAGCGCTGTGAAAGAAATGAAAAAAACGCGGCAGCAAAATATGGCCGGGAAAACTAAATTCAATGTCATTGTTGAGCGAAGAAATGCAAAAGTAAAAATAAAAACAAATCAAAATCAAAGAAAAACACAAAATGAAATTGCTGAAAAACAAGTGAAACCTTCACTGAATTTCATGTTCAATGTCAGTCATTAAACGCTGAAGACCGCAAATACGAGCAACTGGGGAGGCAAAGAGCGGCTGAAAGGGGCCTTTGGAATAGAGACAGGGCACTGTGAAGTGGTAGCCCTACTCAGACAGGAAAGTTTCTTAATAACACTGTGCAACAAAAATTAATATATAATATCTGGAGCTTTCTTTTGTTCGTTAACTTACAGTGAAATTTGACGTAGAATATTTTTCCCATTCACAGCGTCCCCCTAAAATTCAGTTTTGTGGCACATTTCAGCACCATTTCGGAAAAAGAATAAAATTAACCCTAAAATGAATTCTTAGTTTTGACCTATTTCTGGCATTTAAGCTGGAACTCATAGTAGAATTTGATAGCAAACATTTTTTTTAAACATTTTGACCCGCTAAACCTCTGTTTTAGGGGTGTTTTTTACCCTTTCGCACAAAAGGGACCAAAAAACCTCTTTCTTGAGGAGCTAGAGGGTTGACATGTTCCACAAATATGTTCCTCGCAGTGTTCTAAGTATTATTGCTGAACACATTCCATACTTAAAATGTAAGCATCACAAGTTTTCCGATGCCGATTCATCATCATAATATGAAAAAGGGGTGTTTTTTTACCCTTTTGCATAAAATGGATCAAAAAGACCCCTATATTGATGAGATAGAGGGTTAAAATGTTCCCCGTAGTGTTTTCAGTAATATTGCTGAACATATTCTATACTTAAAATCTAAGGATCACAAGGTTTCCAACGCAAAAAGGGGGAAATATTGTCCCCCTCTCGAAATTGATCATCATCTGCAAACTTTCAAAACTCCGACACACGTATAATCTCTTCTTACCACCTCTATCGGAATCCGTTGTCAGCATCTTGTTTTTAATAATAATAATTTTTAATAATTTAATTTAATGATTAATTATTTTTTTTACTAAATTACCAATTTTCGTCGAAGGTACCTATATACTTGTAGAATATCTGTGGCCTTATAAGTCCAATCACGCTCGCTGATACGTTAAATTATAGACAATTATGGTGGCTACAAATGTTGCGAATTTCACTTTTACATAGAAACAGTGTTTAGGGAAGAGTCTTCAAAAATTAGAAAAAGATGATTTATTTTCGAAAAAAAAAATTTTTTATTGGACGAAAAAGTCATAAGAAATAGCGAAAATTGGGAAAAATCTTATGTTTTTTTCTAATAGAAAATATTATAACGAAAAAAGTGGCTTCATGTAGCAGATCTATGGATCAAAGTAGAAGTTATGACATTCTACTTTTTTAAATCATAATTTTTTATATATTTTTTGTAATAATATCATGAATATGTTATTTTATAATGCCTGGGGATCAGAGCGAAGAAAAGAATATCTATAGATAAATGTTGAAGTTATACCTCTTCTTGTAGAAGTACATGTAGTCTTCACTTATTTATTTTTTCTTTTTTTTTTACTAAAAAAATGTAAATTCTTTGGACTCTGTTCCTAAACTACTGTTTCCAAGTGCAAGTAAAATTTGCAACATATCTCCAAAGTTTAAATATTAATGGTATGTTGGGAGTAAATTGAAATTTTAGTAAAAATTAAAAGCAAAAATTGTGCATACATTTTTTTTAAATCGTTTTCGGATTTAGAAAGCCAAAATACATTAGCAAATGTTATACATAGCATTTCTTCGAAAGTATCTTTACTACTTGTCCTATGATTTTTATTAAAGGTAATTATGATGGCTACAATGAGGTGGATTTTGATCACAAAATCGAGACTCTTTTATATTTTTTTAGTAAATTTTAATATATTTAGTTTGTAAATAATTTGGCGTGCTGAAAGCAAAAGTGGCCTAACTAACTCTACTTCCGATAAATGGGCTTCTAACTAGCCAGTTTTTTAATTGAATTTACTATTAAATTATCCCTAGTTAAGGTGGCTTAATGTGTGTGTGTGTGTAAACTTCCTATAAGAAGTATCATCTATAATCTGAGAACAATTTTTTTATTTTTGCTGATGAAATTTTAGACGAGAAAAAATTAATAATAAAAATAAAATAAAATTAATAAATCGTTTTAATCGTTTTAATAGTGTGGTTAATAGTGAAAAAATGAGAAATTAAACCACCCTCACGTATGAGTAATATTATTTGGCAAAGAGAGTCTTCCCCATGGCGTATACGTGATATTTTCCTTTAGTCTCAAATTCAAAACAATCATACGTCTCGGAGATCTTCATCATTTTGCACTGATGATTGATCAGTTAAAAGGGAAATAAAAAAATTCTTCAATTTAATTTAAATTGATGATATCATTACACTGTGCGGCAGTACTTTTTTGGCCTGAACAAGTCCATATACATATGAAACTAGAGATAATATGTAGAAAAACTGTGTAGTCAGTCTTTACATTTGGTGATCTTTTACAGGACTTTTAATTTCCAAAGAATACATTTCTCTTAATAATTTATTTTCAAACTTTCGAGAGCCATATACAGGCGATATGGATATCAAATGAAAGAGAAGAATGAATGTTAGAAATACTAAAATTACCATGTCTCTATCTGTATTAGTTTAGCATTAACAACCATTTCAAGTTTTCCCACTTAAATAGTAAAAGATTAATAAACTAAATAAATAAGAGGGGGAACTTGAAATTGTTGTTAATACTAAAAATATTATAATAGATACTAAAATATTTATAATAGATATTTTTCTCTTTCATTTGATAGACATTTCATTCATGTGTGGCTCGTTAAAGTATGCAAATAAATTATTTAAATATATATATCCTTTGGAAATTAAAAGTCCTGTAAAAAAGGAGAAAAGATCTCCAAATGAAAAATTGAGCACACAGTTTTTCTAAATACGATCTTTAGTTACACATATATATTGTCTTGTTCAGGTTCAATAAAATAAATGTAAAATTGTCGCTCGGTGTTAAATTCGTGCGGAAAATAGATATTAAACCACTTTCATTGGCCCTTTTGAAGAATATAATAATAAAACCATAGATCAATTCCTAATGAAAAAAGAGAAATTAAACCACCCTAACGTATTACCAATATTATAATTTGGCAAAGAGAGTCACTCCGCTGACGTATACGCGATATTTTTCTTTAGTCTCAAATTCAAAGATCTTCATCATTTTCTACTGATGAGTGACAATTTTGAAGGAAAAAGAAACCCTCTGAAAACATTGAAGGCACAGAATTTCCTTATTTGATAAAAATTGATCACAAGTATTTGCATAAATAGTGAAAAGAGAGAAATTAAAGCACCTTCACGTATGAATAATATTATTTGACAAAGAGAGTCCCAAACTCAAATCAATCATACGCCCATCGATCACATGGTCATCAATATCTACGAATGAGAGAACTTTTCGTAGGAAAAAGAAACACCAAACAAAATTGGTAATATAATTACCATAGATCGAAAGATTCAAGATATGAAAGTGTACTGAGAAAATGTCTGTATACCTACCCTGATGGAAGGTTCTTCATTATATTAAGGAAAATTGGATATGAAAGCCCACGAAAGGAGATAGAATTGAAGAAAATAATAATATAAAAATTTCGAAGTCATCAAATTTCTTTTTTTTTCTTTCCATAGATCAATTCCTAATGAAAAAAGAGAAATTAAACCACCCTTACGTATTATCAATATTATTATTTGGCAAAGAGAGTCACTCCCCTGACGTATACGCGATATTTTTCTTTAGTCTCAAATTCAAAGATCTTCATCATTTTCTACTGATGAGTGACAATTTTGAAGGAAAAAGAAACCCTCTGAAAACATTGAAGGCACAGAATTTCCTAATTTGATAAAAATTTATCACAAGTATTTGCATAAATAAAGTCATAGTGAAAAGAGAGAAATTAGAACACCTTCACATATGAGTAATATTATTTGGCAAAGAGAGTCCCAAACTCAAATCAATCATACACCCATCGATCATATGGTCATCAATATCTACGAATGAGAGAACTTTTCGTAGGAAAAAGAGACACCAAACAAAATTTGTAATATAATTACCATAGATCGAAATATTCAAGATATGAAAGTGTACTGAGAAAATGTCTGTATACCTACTCTTCATTATTCTTTATTATATTAGGAAAATTGGATATGAAAGCCCACGAAAGGAGATAGAATGCTTCTTTATGATGTATTTTGACGTTGTATACATATATTAAAAATGATTTTAATTAAAAAAAAAATAAAATTCATGATCTCTCCGAAGGAAAACTTAGTATTTGTACTGTTATTGTCGCAGTATAAGTCCGCTAGTTATCTCCTTGACGTTTAAGGAGTGGTTGATGGTGAGTCGCCAAACACATTTATTTATATATTTTATATTTCTGATAACTGTGAATATCTGCTAAAATCTTTAAAATCATTTAAGCCCTTTTCTAAGATAGAGAATTATAGAAATGTCTAAATTTTTCTAACGCCCTACACAAAGGTATCTGTAGACACCGGCATTTGCATCAAAATTGTTCGCTTTTCAATCACGAAAAAACACCCGCCATTTGAGCTGTAATGCCAATTGGGAAAACTTGAACTTGAATAAAAAATAAAAGCCCTTCAAAGCCAAAATAATATGTTATTCTCTCCCTACATTTGTCCTTCTCTCTCTACATTTGTCCCTATCTCTCTACATTTGTCCCTATATCTCTCTCCCTAGCATTATTTAAGAGCATTAAGGGCTACTTGTATTACCAAACTAAATGCTCTCTATCTCTCTCGGCAACTTAACATGAGAGAAATAGATAGAGAGAGAAATCTTGCTATTCGTGTACATATGGCCCTGAGAAAAGGCAAGGGCAAACGACATGAGATGTTCTAAAGGTTGTGACTGACATTGTTTGGTTCTTGTTCATGGTCAAATCCGGTGAAATAAACAACAACGACGGTAGGGTACGGTGGAGAAACTATTAAGGTCTTTTAAGACACACACGCACACACTCCTACGCTGAGATTATAATGGATGCCATAAACACCGAAGCAATAGCAACAACAAATACCCTCTGTCACTGCTACTACAGGTCACCTCCACCTCGGCAAACACACACACGCACACACATAGTACTTGTATCAGCTGTTACGTGGTATTGAGGAGGTTATATACTCTCACACACACAGTCGGCAACATCACTAAAACAAAATCTCAGTGTCACTTGGTAACGGCATTGAGTCGGAGTGACTTAGTGAGCGAGTGTGTGTGTGCAGTAGGGGGAGAGCGGTAGAGGGAGAGATTCATAGATTTAGGGAGGCAGCAAACATTTATCAGGCCATAATAAACACACAAGGCCAAGGACTTTTGTTTAAGTTTTTTTTTATTTTATTGTCACAGTTCTGCTCGCTCTGCTCTGCTCTTCTCCGTTCATTTTCATGTTGTTGCTTTCATTTCTATTCACTTTATTAAGTTTGCAAATACAACAAATTGTTGTTGTCTGTTACTACTCGTAGTCGTAGTACTACTGAACTACTGGTGAAATGAACGCTGAACGCTGGAAGCGGAAGGGCGAACGACATCCTTGGTGATGAGATGGTTACCCGGAAATTGCCAAGAATGTTGTTGCATGTGCATGTTACATGAGGCATGAGATTGTCATCTCAACACGACCACACACACACACAACGCTGTGGGATATTTTCCATTTTCCAGTAAATTGTTACAAAGTAATTACCCCGATGTTGTTGTTGGTGGGTTGGCTTTTTCATTTTATTCATTTTTTTTGTTGCCCTTTTTAGCCAACAAAGACTGAGAGATGACGAGAGAAGAACAGCACAGCACAGCAATTGATGTTAATCAAATTATATTTCTATTAAATCAGAGTAAAAAAAACTATATACATATGTGGAAAGGATCAAAGGATGTGGTGTGGTGTAATTTAAAAAAAAATAACAATTTATATAGAAAAATAACTAATTTCTTGTTCATAATAGTTTAATTGAAATTGTGGTTTGATGATATAAATATTGGATATTTCACGTGAAACCGGAGAATCATAATAATCATAAAATTAAACTACCCCAACGTATGAGTAATATTATTTGAAGTTATATAAATAAACAAACAAGAGAGATATACGTATACGTGATATTTCCATTTAGTTCAAAGACTCTAAAGAAGCGAAGAAAGAATGATATGGCGAAAATTGAAGAACAGAACTTTAGTTTACTGCGATTATCAAAAAGCAAACTGGAGATTTGTTGCTAAAACATATCATCATAAACCACCCTAACGTATGAGTAATATTTTTTGACAAAGAAAGTGGGCCTTCATGATGATTACGTGATAATTTCATTTAATCCAGCTACATTAAAGAGGGATAAATAAAATTGCAGATCACAAGTTTATTTTGCGGCGAATGTGGTAGGAAATATGAAAAAGCAAACCGGAGATTTGTTGATAAATCATATCATCAAAACCACCTTGACGTATGAGTAATATTATTTGACAAATATAGTGGGACTTCGTGACGTATACTTGATATTTTCATTTTGATTTGGCCAAAAATTGCAGTTTGCTATATTTAACCACCCCTTATCCAAAAAATCCCATATTTGGGAATTTTTCTGTTCTTTTTGGGTATTTTGGGGATTTTCGTATTCTTTTTGGGAGTTGTGGGATTCACAATTCTAAAAATGTACATTTACAAAAGCAGGTGTTTTAAAAATGTTTAACCACCGTTTACCCAAAAAATCCCATTTTTGGGGATTTTCCTATAATTATTGGGAATTGTGGGATTCAGAATCCAGAAAATACAGATTTGCAAAATTATGTGTTTTAATAATATTTGTAATATTTAACCACTCCTATTCCTGTTCTTTTTGGGCATATTGGGGATTTTCGTATTCTTTTTGGGAGTTGTGGAATTCACAATTCTAAAAATGTACATTTACAAAAGCAGTTGTATTTAAAATGTTTAACCACCGTTTACCCAAAAAAATCCCATTTTTGGAGATTTTCCTATAATTTTTGGGAATTGCGGGATTAAAAATCCAGAAAATATAGTTTTGTAAAATTAAGTGTTTTTAACATATTTGTTAAGTTAACCACGACCGCTTACCCAAAAATCCCATTTTTGGGGATTTTCCTATTCTTTTTGGGAATTGGTGGGATTCAGATTTCTAAACATTAATATTTACAAAAGCATGTGTTTTACAAATATTTGCCATATTTAATCTCCCCTTCCCCCAAAAGGCCCATTTTAGGATTTTCCTTTTCTTTTTTGGGGGAATGTGAAAAAGCAATCCGGAGAATTATTTATAAATCATAAAATTAGACCACCCTGACGCATGTTTAATATTATTTAACAAAGGGAGATGTTCTCCGTTACATATACGTGATATTTTCGTTTAGTTCAAAGACTCTGGTGGAGGAATGATGGGTTAAGACGAAAATTGAAGAACAGAACTATAGTTTGATGCGAATAGACCAAAAATATCAAAGTCAAGCCGGAGATTTGTTGCTAAATAATAAAAATTAAGCCACTCTAACGTATGAGTAATATAAATATAGTCGCTCACCATGACGTACTCGTAATTTTTGTTTAGTCCAAATACACTAAATAAGGGTAGATGTGTTACGGCGAAAACTGAACAGAAATTAAGTTTGCGGCGAATAGAGTAGGAAGTATCAAGAAACAAACCGGAGATAAGTTGATCAATCATACAATTAAACCACCCTAACGTATGAGTAATAATAGTTGCTAAAGAGAGTTGCCCACGTCATGGTGGGCAACTCTCTGATATTTTCGTTTAGTCCAAATACAGGAAAGAAGGGAAGACATTAAGTTATGGCGGAGATTGAAAAACAGAACTTCAGTCTGTAGTGAATAGGGTAAGAAATGTCAAAAATTATACCTTAGTTTTGTTATTAAATCACAAAATCAAACCACCCTAACACAATATTACTTGAAAAAGACAGTCGGTCTTCATGTCAAATATGTTATATTTGCGTTTATTTCAAAAGTATGAACTTAAGTTTGCGGCGAATGGGGTAAGAAATATCAAAAACCATACAGGAGAAATGTTAACCTTCGCCTTGCAAATACCCACCCGGGTGACCATTTTACTCTTATTTCTTTATGGATAAAAAAATCTTCCGTAAGGCGAAGGTTAATAAATCATACAATTAAGCCACCCTATCGTATGAGTAACATTATTTGAAAAAATAAGAGTAGCCCCCTGCGTATACATGATATTTTCGTTTACTCCAAAGACACTACAGAATGGAAAATATGAAGTTATGTCGAAGATTGAAGAACACAACTTTAGTTTCAAGCAAATCAGAGAAAGCTTAATAAATCACAAAATTAAATCACCCTAACGTATGAGTAATATTATACGTTTGGATTAGATAAATAATAAAATTTCGAAGTGATCAAATTCCTTACTTTGATAAACACCATAGATCAATTCCTAATGAAAAAAAGGAAATTAAACCACCCTAACGTATTATCAATATTATTATTTGGCAAAGAGAGTCACTCCAATGACGTATACGCGATATTTTTCTTTAGTCTCAAATTCAAAGATCTCCATCATTTTCTACTGATGAGTGGCCATTTTGAAGGAAAGAAAACCATTGAAGGCACAGAATTTCCTAATTTGATAAAAATTGATCACAAGTATTTGCATAAATAAATTCATAGTGAAAAGAGAGAAATTAAATCACCTTCACGTATGAGTAATATTATTTGGCAAAGAGAGTCCCAAATTCAAATCAATCATACACCCATCAATCTTATGTTATGTTTTAAAGCCGAGTGGAGATTTTTTCATGTTAAACCGGATAACAAAATATTCACACAACTCCAATTTTTCTGATAATCTCAGATAAGATTTTTCTTTAAAAAATATTTTGTACGTGACTTAGGAAACTATTCTCAAAATTCTTTGTTGTCTTTGTTTTATTTCGATCGGTAATCAATATTTGTTTCGAACTGGGATAACTCTCAAAATTTTATTTACTGAGTTCAAGGATTGAGTTTAAAATCTTTCTATATTAAAATCTATGTATTTCGCAATTGGTTTAAGCGATTTTAAAGTTACCTATATACCTTGCTTGAAAGGACCTTAGGCTTATCTTAATCCTTAATGTATGATAATAAAGCGTTACAAACATTTAATTATTTTTTCAATTTGGGCTCGCAATAAAAATCATTCTAGATATTTTTTCTATGTTCTCTGAATACTTTAAGCTGGAGATGCAATGGGTTTTATTCAAAAAATCAGTATATATAATAGAAATAATTTAAACAATATAAAATTGTGATAAAAGTATTTAAAAAATAAATAACTTTTTTGTGTTATGAGATACAAATATAATTTTTTCTATTTTTATTGCTTCTAGTTTTATTAAATTCTAGTTTAAATTATCAAATCTTAAAAAACTAAAAATATCAAAATAAAAAACAAATATCTTTTTAAACAAAAATAAATCTTTGATTTTGTTAAATACAAAGATACAACAATTATTAACTTTATGGCAGTCAACATTAAAAATATTTAATAGAAATATTTAAAACAAAATTTTGGCGGCTTCAAAAAAAATTGTGGGCGATCCCGACTAACACTAATCATTGATTTGTTTAAAGTGCTGTCCCCAAATATTTCGGATTTATTACTTTCCATTCATGAGCTAGCCAGTTTTTTTACGATTTAAGAGCCCATTTCTTATACATTCCGAATTGTATATATTTTCCTAATCGTAGTCTATGATGGAACCCAAAATATACTCTTACGTATGAGCAATATTATTTGATAAAGACATCCCCTGTACGTATAAGTAATATTTTTAGTCGTAAATTAAAATCAATCATATGCCTCAGTTTAAACGAAAAGTAGAGGGATGCTCTGTTTAAACGGGAAGTTTTGGGTATTTTTTAAAGACAAAATAAGGAGTGAGAAAGACATATTTAAGAATACAAAAAATTAATTTCAGATTAGAAGAAAATTTATATATTCTATTATAATAGAATAGTTTCACTATTAAAATAAAATCTACATCCCATCCCCTTGTATTTCCAAACAAAAATAAATATGTTTTCCAAAGGGGAAGACAGTCTGGTACCTTGAATAGTTTTTCTTAGCTTTGAAACTTCATATTATTCATATTATTGGAAATTACTATTCAAGATTATTATTATTATTGATAATAAAGAAAAAAATGAATATTAATACGACAAAGCATAATCTAAATAAATAAGAGGAAAGAAAATAAAAAATAAAATAGTTTTCAGAGAAAATAAAAAGATTTTACTTCTACAACTTGTTTTCACAACTTTTTCCTCTGCAAGGGCAGGTATGAAAGGAATATGTTAGAGAAGGCAGGAAATGGAAAGACTAAAGTCCGACAAGGCTGATTATAAGCATGATATCCAATAACACTCTCTATGCGATGATTTCTCAAATCAAATTTAGACTGATAATTAAGGATGAGGACGAATGATTAAGTATTGAGGACTGATAACACTATGGAATCAAATGCAACTTTTTCGAAAATAAGAAGTTTTGAAACATTGCGAATGGGGGATTTCATTCTTATGATGAAACGCCAATCGGAAACCTTGTGAACCTTACATTTTAAGTAAAGGATGTATTCAGCAATATTACTTAGAATACTGCGAGGAAAATTGTTGTGGAACATTTTAACCCGCTATCTACTCAATTTAAGGGTCATTTTGGTCCCTTTTATGCAAAAGGGTAAAAAACAGCCCTTTTGTATATTCTTATGATGAATCGGCAACGAAAACCTTGTGATCCTTAAATTTTATGTATAGTGTGAGTTCAGCAATATTACTTAATCCACTATGAGGAATATTTTTGTGGAACATTTTAACCCTCTAGCTCCTCACGGAAGGGGTCTTTTTGGTCACTTTTGTGCAAATGTTAATATTTCCCACTTTTGCACTTACTTAGGATGAATCGGCATAGGAAACCTTAGCATACTTTCATTTTAAGTATATGATATGTTTAGCAATATTACTCAGAATACTACAAGGAACATTTTTGTAGAACCTATTAACCCTCTAGCTCCTCACGGAAGGGGTCTTATTGGTCCCTTTTGTGCAAATTTTAATATTTCCCACTTTTGCACATTCTTAGGATGAATCGGCATAGGAAACCTTATAATATTTACATTTTAAGTATAGGATATGTTTAGCAATATTACTCAGAATACTACAAGGAACATTTTTGTAGAACCTGTTAACCCTCTAGCTCCTCACGGAAGAGGTCTTTTTGGTCCCTTTTGTGCAAATGTTAATATTTCCCACTTTTGCACTTTCTTAGGACGAATCGGCATAGGAAACCTATGATACTTACATTTTAAGTATAGGATGTGTTTAGCAACATTACTAAGAATACTACAAGGAACATTTTTGTAGAACCTATTAACCCTCTAGCTCCTAACGGAAGGGGTCTTTTGGTCACTTTCGAGCAAAAAGGGGATGAATCAGCGTAGGAAACCTAGTGATCCTTACATTTTAAGTATAGGATGTGTTCAGCAATATTATTCATAACACTATGAGGAAATTTGTGGAACATTTTAAACCTCTAGCACCTCAATTTGTGGATATTTTTGGTCCCTTTTTGGCAAAAGTGTAAAAAGCACCCCATTTGCACATTCTTATGATGAATCGGCATCGAAAACGTTATGATCCCTAAATTTTAAGAATAGGATGTGTTCGGCAATATTGCTTTGAACAATGCAAGGAACATTTTTTGGAAAATGTTAACCCTCTAGGTCCTCAATTTAAGGGTCTTTTTGGTTCATTTTGTGGAAAAGTGTAAAACACAAACCTTTTGCACATTCTTATGATGAATCGTCATAGGAAACCTTGCGATCCTTACATTTTAAGTATAGGATGTGTTCAGCAATATTACTTAAAATGCTACTAGGAACATTTTTGTGGAACATTTTAACCCTTGAACTCCTCAATATAGGGGTCTTCTTAGACCCTTTTCTATAAACGTGTAAAAAACACCCCTAAAACAGCGGTTTAGCGGGTCAGAATGTTCTACAAAAAATTTTACCATAAAATTCTACTATAAGTCTCTGAATACACTAAGACTCAAAACTGCACTTAAATGTCGGAAATAAGTCAAAACTTAAAATTAACAAAACATGGGTTTAATGGGTCAAAATATATTACAAAAATATTTGCCATAAAATTCTACTGTACGTCTCTGAATACACCAATACTCAGAAATCAACTTAAATGCCGGCAATAAGTTAAAACTTAAAATTCAATTTAAGGTCTTTTTGGTCCCTTTTGTGAAAAAGTGCAAAAAACATCCCTAAAACAGAGGTTTAGCGGGTCAAAATGTTCTACAAAAATGTTTATCATAAAATTCTACTATAAGTCTTTGAATACACCAAAACTCAGAGCTCAATTTAAATGTCCGAAATTGAGTCGAAACTTAAAATTGATTTTAGACTTATTTTTGTACTTTTTCCAATTTTGTGCTAAAATGTCCCACAAAACTGAATTTTAGGAGGGTGGTGTGAATGGAAAAAATATTCTACATCAAATTTCACTTAAAGTCATCGAACAAAAGAAATCTGTAGCTAGAATGTATATAAATAAAATATCAGCGCCAAAATACCGAAGAAGAAAAATATAAATTAAATAAAATATTTTCCCATGAATATGAGATACAATTTTCTGGGCTTTTAACATTAAGTCTGCATCCCAACCCTATCAATCATTATCTCTAACGCTGGCTAAGTTAGACAACAAAGGATACTATTTGTTCAGGAGCGAGAAATATTACTAAGAAATTCAGAGGAATCACAAAGTGCTTCATTTATTTTCATTTCTTTCTTAAAATATATAATTTTCAAGGTATGACCTTTCTATGCTCTCCCGTGCCATGACAAGAAAAAGATTTTTGTTGATTTTTTCCTGTCGATTTCCTCCACGTTTGTAGTGTGTCTTTCTTGGAGGGTCGGTTTCCCCGGGGGCGTATGAGTATTTTTAATTATATTGTGTTATGTTAAATGGTCGCTCATTACTCCGTCTGGAGTCATATTATCATTAGACAAATTAGGAATTATAAATATGTACCATGTAATTATTATGATTATTTATTTTGTTACACCTACGACGACGACAACAAGTCTACCACTCAAGCGTATGATTAAGTTAAGACAAGAGAAAATAATAAAATAATTGCTTTTGTTTTAATGTTACTCAATAATAAAGGCATATATTTGTGGTGATTTTTTCGTTTTTTTTTTCTTTGGGAAAATTTAACAATTTTTTTTAAATAATATTTTCCCATAAATAATATTGCTACCCGTGACCATGATGACCAACATTGACCATTCATCATTCATCTTTTGGCCCCAGAAAAATGACAAAAGTCTCATGATCGTCTCCCCGTGGCCAGCATTCTGGCAGTTCTGCCTAATTAGCTTTTATTCTATGTGCATTCCATCTTTGTGGCCTGTGTTTCATTCCTCTATTCTCAGCGAATTTCTTTTGTCTGAAGACCAACCAAAACTAGACCTAAGCATGTTCACAGAAATCCCCCAACCCCGTCCCGGTGAAAGTGAAACGGGGGGAAAATTGGCTAACACCAAGAATGGCGAAAAAAAACATGAAATGACAAATAAGGAAATCGAAATTGACGACCTTGAGAGGCGATAAATCGTAGCCGCACAGACCAAACAGAACAGACAAAACAAACTAAGTGAAAAGATAAAAGGCAACAGCAGCAAAACAAACAAAGAAACAAAAAATAAAAACAAAAACAATTTAACATTGATTGGGTTAGTCGGTCGGTCGGTTTGGTTCGGTTCGTGTAGGTGAAAGTGAATCTCAAAAAAAGGTGATTGTTGGGGATTTTCTCTAGAACAAACGACACAATTTATGTCGTTGTGAAATGTTGCTTAAAGGAAATGTCAGAAAATTGGGTTAGTCAATTTGTTGTCGAGGAAAAATGTGAGCCAGTGAGTGTTTGTTTAATGAGATACATAAATAATCCTGGGGGGTTTCTTTCTTTGGCATACATTTTAGAATATTTTAAATATCTGTTGTTGTTGGTTGGTTCTTTTTTGCCAAGATAAATTGTTCGTCATTGAAAGCATTCTTCGCACGAAGACCCTGCCAAGTGTTAAAAGGTAAATATTCACAAAATTTATTGTCAAGCCTATATGATGTATATTAATACAAATAATATCGCGCATACGTCACCAAAGTAAGTGGAAGTAAGTTAAAAGTCATTCGGGTCGTATGATGAACATTAATGCAAATAATAACACTCATACGTCACCGCAGAAAATTGAAGTGGAAGTTAACTAAAAGTCACCCAGGCCGTATGACGAATATTAATACAAATAATATCACTCATACGTCACCAAAGAATATGCAATTGGAGACAAGATAATATTTTTAATAATAAAAATAATTCCAGAATAAGTAAATTAATATATTTTCTATAGAAAAAAGAGGCGTTAATTAATTTTTTCAATGGCAAAGACTTACATCTTTCTCAGAGGAAATAAATAACCACAGGATAATACATATTTTCGTGAAATAAATCACAAACACCACCAAAGAAATTAGAAAGTCAACCTGGGCGTATGGTGCATATTAATGCAAATAATATCACGCATACGTCACCAAAACATATGGAAGTTGAAATAAGAATAATCAACATTTTTTCAGAATAAGTAAAGAAATATATTTTCTGTAGTAAAATGTTAACAATTTAATTTTATTTCAATGAAAAGAAATCAAACATTTCTCATAGGAAAGAATTTGCACATATTTTCGAGAAATAAAATAAAATCAGCTCAGGTTTTATTTAAGCAAAGTCTTATAGTTTCTATAGGAAAAAGTTCATATTTTCGGAAAAATCTATTCGAAATAATCGAATCTATTTTATCCATTGATAATTTATTAATTTTATTTTAAAGATTATTTATTTAGAAAATCTACCTTAGGGTCATTTAATTTTCCAAAAACAAATTTATTTGTTCGAAGAGAAACTGGGATATTTTCAATGAGAGATGATTTTAGATATCATATTTTTTGAAGCTTTTATTTAGATATTTCCTTAAGAAAAGAGTACCAACAAAGTGGCAGTATTTTCTTAAAAAAATATAGTTTGGCATAGAAAAAAATCAAAATTTATCCGCAGGACAAGATATAATTTCACAGAAATATAATCATATTTTTCGAGATGAAAATTAACATATTTTCTCTAATAAAAGATTGCAGATTTCTTCATCAAAACATATAAAAATGATGAACAAATTTTGTAGATTTAGCAAATTCCAAAATTCCCAAAATGGGGAAAATGAGTTCCAAATTTGGAGATTTCTTCATAAAACATCGAAACATATAAAAATGATGATTAAATTTGGAGATTTTCAAATTTAGCCTTCTTTTTTTAATTTTCAAAATTCCCAAAATGGGGATAATGTGTTCCAAAATTGGAGATTTCTTCATCGAAACTTATAAAAATGATGAACAAATATCTGGAATTAGCATATTTCCAAAAATAAAAAAATACCCGAATTCGCAATTTGGAGATTTTTTGCTCAAAGCAGATAAAAATGATGAAAAAATCCAGATTTTCCGATTCAGCATTTTTCCAAAAAGAATCCGAACTCCCAAAGTGTGGATAATGTGTTCCATAATTGTAGAATTCTTCATCGAAACATATAAAAAATGATGAATAAAAAATTTGTAGATTTTCAAATTTTCAAAATTCCCAAAATGGGGATAATGTGTTCCAAAATTGGAATTTGTTCATCAAAACAGATAAAAATTTTGGAAAATTACAAGATTTTTAGATTTAGCATTTTTTTTTTTTTTCAAAAGAAATTTGGAGATTTTGTTTAGCGAAAAATATAAAAACGGTGAACAAATTTCCAGATTTCAATTTAAAAAAAATACCCGAATTTCCAAAGTGGGGAAAATATGTGGCAAAATTTAAATCTCTTCATTAAAACAGAAAAAACGATAACAAATATTTTCTAGATTTTCAGATTCAGTAATAAAAATACCCGAATTCCCAAACATCATCATTCATCAAAACATATAAAAAGGATGAACACAATTTTAGATTTAGCTTTTGTTTTTCAAAAATAAAAAAGTACTCGACTTGGCAATTTGGAGATTTTTTGCTCAAATCAGATAAAAATGATAAAGAAAATCCATATTTTCTGATTATGCATTTTTCCAGCAGGAAACCGAAGTGTGAATAATGTGTGACAAAATTGTAGATTTCTTCATCAAAACATATGAAAAGAATGAACAAAATTTCTACATTTTTTCCCAAAATGGCGAAAATTGGCGATTTGTTTCAAAATTGGAGATTTTTTCATCAAAACAGATAAAAATAGTGAAAATTACAAGATTTTTAGATTTTTTTATCAAAACAGGTAAAAACGGTAAACAAATTACTATATATTCAGATTTCGATTTAGAAAAAATACCCGAATTCCCAAAGCGGGGAAAATGTGTTCCAAAATTGGGGATATTTGTGAATAATGTGTGACAAAATTGGAGATTTCTTCATCAAAAGATATGAAAAGAATGAACAAATTTCTACATCTTTAGATTTAGCATTTCTCCAAAAAATTTCCAAAATGGCGAAAATTGGAGATTTGTTTCAAAATTGGAATTGTTCCAAAATTTGAGATTTTTTCATTCAAAACAGATAAAAATGGTGAAAAATTACAAGATTTTTAGATTTAGTTTTTTTAAAGAAAAAAAATACCTGAATTCCCAAAGTGGGGAAAATATGTTCCAAAATATGGAGACTTTTTTACCAAAACAGGTAAGAACGGTAAACAAATTACTAGATATTCAGATTTCGATTTAGAAAAAATACCCGAATTCCCAAAGTGGGGAAAATGTGTTCCAAAATTGGAGATATTTTCCTAAAATGGTCGCCATGTTTTCTATTACCAATTAATTGGAATTGTTCCAGAATTGGAGATTTTTTTCATCAAAACAGATAAAAATGGTGAAAAATTACAAGATTTTTAGATTTAGTTTTCAAAAAAAAAAATAAGGAAAAAAATACCTGAATTCCCAAAGTGGGGAAAATATGTTCCAAAATTTGGAGATTTTTTTATCAAAACGGTTAAAAACGGTAAACAAATTACTAGATTTCGATTTAGAAAAAAATACCCGAATTCCCAATATGGGGAAAATGTGTTCCAAAATTGGGGATATTTTCCTAAAATGGTCGCCATGTTTTCAATTGCCGCTTTTATTTGTTTTCAGCAATTTTAAGTATTTTTATTAAACCTTAAATTCGAAAAATGTCCAAAATTGTATTTTCAAGTTTTTAAAATAAATTCATAAAAATGGTATCATTTCCTTACCAAATAATGTGTTAAAACATTGCCAAAGTTTAAAAATGGCTAAATGAAAATAAAAAATATTAAAAAATTAAAATTGACAAACCACAGTGTCGTCCGAAAACACCAAAAATAGGATTGTTTTTAATAAAATAAAATTCGATTGAGAAGTAGTGAAAGCGTGGATGCTTCAAACGGATTTTTTAATTTAATTTAAATAAAATAAATAAAAATTTTATTAAAAAGTGAATGAATACGTTTTCACTATTAAAAATTAACTGATTTTTACTCAAACTTAGAGAAACATCTCCACAATATTTTTTTTGGAATAGTGTTTGAAATGTATTTCGTTTTCAGCTTCCGCTTTAAAAGTTGGGGATTTATTTATTGGTAGGAAGAAGTGACCTCATTCTCATATTCGTTTCCTTAATTTTTCCAATTAGGAATAGAGTAATCTCTTGCTTAGGCATGGTCTTTCATCTAGCTGGCAAAGGCCACCAAGGTCTTCCATATTAAAATATTCCATTCCCTTCCTAAAAATTTGGAAGAGTGGCAACCTTTCTCTAGGAATCTCAACATATTTTCCTCTTTTGTGCTAAAGCAAATATATCTGATCTCTCTCCCTCTCTCTCTGATTAGCAGCACTACTTTGTCTTGTTGATTAAACAATGAAATCATCTTTCAACCGTGGTCTTCTTCTTTGCTTCTACTCCGGCGGATGGATACGGATGGACTTAAGCTGAATTCATGTTATTGACCTAAGTCAAGGGCACTGCACTTGTACCAGAAAACTACACAACAACAAGAACTAGCTTGACTCGCCGCCAATTGTGGCCGGTGCCTACAATGATACACAAAACACACACGCCCGCTTGCCCGTAGCATCAAACCAAAACCAGTTCTGTGAAGTTGCCTTGTCTTGACCAGGCCAGGCCAGGCCTCCCTTCCTGTCCTGTCCGGTACCATCCCATGAAAAGTAAGTCAGTCTGTGCTCGTAGCTTCCAACCAGATTCTTAGGAGTTTATTTTTATTTCGGTTGGATGTTGTTTTGTGCTCGTGTTCTGTCGATGGTGTCTGGCAACGTGACTTGATTTATACGAAACCAATAAATGATTGCCTGCAAGAAAACACGCAAAATATGATACCCTCCATTGTCGGAGATGGCAAACATTATGGCCCGAGAGGTGGAGGAGGCGGAGGAGTTGGGGAGGAGTTAATGACGGCACTGCACTGAAATGAAAATGAAAACGAAACTGAAACTGGAAGAGGGACGACAAGCAGACAGCAACCACGCCAAAAAGCCGAATTTCATCAGAGCATGACTGATGTTGTTGTTGTTGTTCTCTTTCATGTCTTCGCTTTTATTGGAATTTTGGTGATGAATGTTTTCCGTTTTGTTTCTGCTCTGCGCCGATCGTCGTGTGTGGAGGGATCACCGAAAGTCGTTGACAATATCAAGGCCAGGCCACAATTGGCAATCTCAGCAACATACATGCTGAGGAGCCCAGGGAGAACAACAATAAACCTGTAGAGAAGTGCGCACTGCGCATGTCAGCCCTTTGCAGGGTCCCACCACACACTTGCTTAAGCCAGGTTTATGGTGGCTGCAAAAAAAAAGCAACTGGTTGTGTTGTTTTGGTCAGAGCTGGCTGGCATTGTTTGCCGTTGAAGCTGAGGTTCCGTGGTGACTGTGCATGAATATCCATCCATTCATGTTTAAAGTTCATTAACACTTGGGCCAGCCACGTGAAAGAAAGCCACACAAAAGTGACTTCTTCAGAGTTGGGAGCAAAACCACTGCGATAAGAAAATATAAAATAAATATTCTTCTTGAAGAAGTTGATTTTGGAATGGTGACTGTTTTTCTTCCTCATTATAACAAATAGATTTTCCGGACAAATACAAGCGATTTAAAAAAAAAAAAAATCCCCGAATTCCCAAAATGGGGAAAATCTGTGCCAAAATTGGAGATATTTTTCTTTCAAACCGGTTAAAAACGATTAAAAAATTACTACATTTGCAAAATTAGATAAAACTGATAAAAAAAATTTCTAGATTTTCAGATTTAATATTTAAAAAACCTATTCCCAAAGTGGGGGAAAAGGTGTTCCAAAATAGGAGATTTTTTTTATCAAAACAGAGAAAATTACTAGATTTTCAAATTTAGCATTTTTTCAAAAAAAAAAAAATCCAGAATTCCCAAAATGGGGAAAATCTGTTCCAAAATTGGAGATATTTTTTCTTCAAACCGGATAAAAACGATGAAAAAAATTACTAGATTTGTACAACTAGCATTTAAAAAAAATGCCCGAATTCGTAAAAAGTGGGGAAAATGTGTTCCAAAATTGGAGATATTTTTTCTTCTTTCTAAAAACCGTGGAAAAAATGTCAGAATGCGTTCCAAAATAGGAGATTTTATATCAAAACGGATAAAAACGCTGAAAAATTACTAGATTTGTGAAATTAACATTTTTCAAAAAATGCCCGAATTCCCAAAGAGGGGAAAATATGTTCCAAAATTGGAGATTTTTCATCAAAGCCGATAAAAATTGTGAAGAAATTACTGGATTTTCAAATTTAGCATTTTTTCCAAAAAAAAAATCCAGAATTCCCAAAATGGGGAAAATCTGTTCCAAAATTGGAGATATTTTTTCTTCAAACCGGATAAAAACGGTGACAAAAATACTAGATTTGTAGAACTAGCATTTTTTCAAAAAATGCCCGAATTCGTAAAAAGTGGGGAAAATGTGTTCCAGAATTGGAGATATTTTTTATTCTTTCTAAAAACCGTGGAAAAAAATGTCAGAATGTGTTCCAAAATTAGAGATTTTATATCAAAACGGATAAAAACGCTGAAAAATTACTAGATTTGTGAAATTAACATTTTTCAAAAAATGCCCGAATTCCCAAAGAGGGGAAAATATGTTCCAAAATTGGAGATTTTTCATCAAAGCCGATAAAAATTGTGAAGAAATTACTGGATTTTCAAATTTAGCATTTTTTCCAAAAAAAATCCAGAATTCCCAAAATGGGGAAAATCTGTTCCAAAATTGGAGATATTTTTTCTTCAAACCGGATAAAAACGGTGACAAAAATACTAGATTTGTAGAACTAGCATTTTTTCAAAAAATGCCCGAATTCGTAAAAAGTGGGGAAAATGTGTTCCAAAATTGGAGATATTTTTTCTTCTTTCTAAAAACAGTGGAAAAAAATGTCAGAATTCCCAACGTGAGAAAAATGTGTTCCAAAATTGGAGATTTTATATTAAAACAGATAAAAATTGTGAAGAAATTACTGGATTTCAAATTTAGAATTTTTCCAAAAAAAAATCCAGAATTCCCAAAAGGGGAAAATATGTTCCAAAATAGGAGATTTTTTTATCAAAACAGATAAAAACGGAGAAAATTACTAGATTAACAAATTTAGCATTTTTTCTCAACAAAAATCCCCGAATTCCTAAAATGGGGAAAATCTGTTCCAAAATTGGAGATATTTTTTCTTCAAACCGTATAAAAATGGTGAAAAAAATACTAGATACGAATTCGTAAAAAGTGGGGAAAATGTGTTCCAAAACTAGAGATATTTTTTATTCTTTCTAAAAATCGTGGAAAAAATGTCAGAATGTGTTCCAAAATAGGAGATTTTATATCAAATCAGATAAAAACGCTGAAAAGTTACTAGATTTCTGAAATTAACTTTTTTCAAAAAATGCCCGAATTCCCAAAATGGAAAAAAAGTGTTGCAAAATTAGAGATTTTTTTTCATCAAATAGATAAAAGTTATGAAAAATTTTCTACATTTTCAGATTTAATATTAAAAAATCCTATTCCCAAAGTGAAGAAAATGTGTTCCAAAATTGAAGATTTGTTCATCAAACCGTATAAAAATAATGGAAAGTGTTCTAGATTTTTAAATTCAGCATTTCGTCCAAAAAATACCCGAATTCCCAAAGTGGAGATTTTTTAATGAAAACAGATAAAAATTATGCAAAATTACTAGATTTTCGGAAAAATTACAAGCTTTTTAGATTTAGCATTTTTTTTCCAAAAAAAAAACAAAATTCCCAAAGTGTTGAAAATGTATTCCCAAAGTGGGGATATAGAAACGGTGAAAAAAAATTAAGATTTTTTCATCGAAATAGATAAAAACAGCGAAAAAGATTTTCAGATTTAAAATTTTTGAAAAAAAAAACAAATACCCGAATTCCCAAAGTGGGGATAATGTGTTCCAAAATTGGAGATTTCTTCATCAAAACATATAAAAAAGATGAACAAATTTCTAGATTTAACTTGTATCAAAAATAAAAAAGTACCCAAATTCCCAAAGTGGGTAAAATGTGATCCAAATTTGGAGATTTGTTATCAAACCGCATAAAAATGGCGAACAAATTACAAGATTTTTAAATTTAGATTTTTTTTTTCAAAAAAAAAAATCCCAAAGTGGGGAAAATGTGTTCCCAAAGTGGGGAGCTAGAAACGGTGAAAAAATACTGAATTTGCAGATTTTTCATCAAAGCAGATAAAATGATGAAACTAATTTTAGATTTTCAGATTTAGCACTAAAAAAATTCCAAAATTTCCAAAGTGGGGAAAATATGAAGAAAAAGATTTTCAGATTTAAAATTTTTGAAAAAAAAAAATAATGTGTTCCAAAATTGGAGATTTCTTCATCAAAACATATAAAAAAGATGAACAAATTTCTAGATTTAACTTTTCTCAAAAATAAAGAAGTACCCAAATTCCCAAAATAGGTAAAATGTGATCCAAAATTTGGAGATTTTTTCCTCAAAGCAGATTATAATGATGACAAATTTCTAGATTTAGCATTTTTTCCAAATTCCCAAAATGGGGAAAATCTCTTCCAAAATTGGAGATTTGTTATCAAACCGCATAAAAATGGTGACAAAAATACTGGATTTTCAAATTTAGCATTTTTTTTTTCAAAAAATAAAATCCAGACTTCCCAAAATGTGTTCCAAAATTGGAGATATTTTTTAAAATTAGCATTTAAAAAAAATAATCCTAAAGTGGGGAAAATGTGTTCCAAAATTGGAGATTTTTTTTTTAACAAAATAGATAAAAATGATAAAAAATTTTCTAGATTTTCAGATTTCATATTTAGCATTTTTGTTGTTTGTATGTATAGTTGGTCTGTTATGTTGTATGTGTTGTCATTTATTTTGGTTTAAGACCAAAGGTTGTGCTGAAGTCTTCAGCAGAGCATTAGCAATTTTTCAAAAAGAAAAAATCCGAATTCTCAAATGGGGAAAATCTGTTACAAAATTGGAAATTTTTTATCAAACCGTATAAAAATGGTGAAAAAATACTAGATTTTCAAATTTAGAATTTTTTCAAAAAAAATCCAAATTCCCAAAATGGGGAAAATGTGTTCCAAAATTGGAGATTTTTTCATTAAACCGTATAAAAATAATGGAAAATGTTCTAAATTTTTAGATTCAGCATTTCGTCCAAAAAATACCCCAATTCCCAAAGTGTGGAAATATATGTCTATGTCTATGCAGTCAGAGGAATGTATGCACCGAATTCTATGATTCTAGCTGCGGCCATTTGGTTGCTACCATTTTTATCCCCTTTTTCCTATTTTACCCCCTCAAGAGTACGAATTTCTAAAATCTCTTTATTTTACGTGTCTACGCAATAAGAGGGATGCATACACCGAATTTCATGACTCTAGCTGCGGCATTTGGTTGGTACTATTTTTATCCCTTTTTCCCCATTTTAACCCCCAAAAGTACGAATTTCGAAAAATCCGTTTATTTTATGTGTCTACGCAATCAGAGGAATGTATACAGCGAATTTCATGACTCTAGCTGCGGTCATTAGGTTGGTACTATTTTTATCCCTTTTTTCCATTTTAACCCCAAAAAGTACGAATTCCGTGTACTTTACGTGTCTATGCAATCAGAGGAATGTATACAGCGAATTTCATTATTCTAGGTGCAACCGTTTGGTTTGTACCATTTTTATCCCTCTTTTCCCATTTTATCCCTTAAAAGTACGAATTTGAAAATTTTACTTTTATAAAGAGTAATTTTTTTGAGGCTAGGATCTTCATGCATTAGTATTTGACAGATCACGTGGGATTTCAGACATGGTGTCAAAGAGAAAGATGCTCAGTATGCTTTGACATTTCATCATGAATCGTCTTACAAACGAACAACGCTTGCAAATTATTGAATTTTATTATCAAAATGCGTGCTCTGTTAAGAAAGTTCATTGCGCGCTTCCATTTTATGGTCAGTTTAATCGACCCACTGAAGCGGCTATTCGGGCTATTGTGACTAAATTTCGCACCAAATTTACATTGTTGGACATTAAACCACCAACACGCTTACGTAGAGTGCGAACTGAAGAAAATATCGCAGCTGTATCGGCCAGTGTTAATGATGACCACCAATTTTCGATTCTTCGCCGTTCGCACCAATTGGGTCTCTGTTACTCAAAAACGTGGAAATGCCAAAATTGGACTAAGCGGATGGACCACCTAAGACGCAGCCGCGGTCAACATTTAAATGAAATTATCTTCAAAAAGTAAATGTCATGGACCAATCTAACGTTTCAAATAAAGAACTGATGAGATTTTTCAAATTTTATGCGTTTTTTTTTTAAAAAAGTTATCAAGCTCTTAAAAAATCACCCTTTATTATGTATCTGCTCAATTAGAGGAATGTACACATCGAATTTCGTGTTTCTAACTGTTGCCGTTTGAAAGGTACCATTTTTATCCCTTCTTCGCCCCATTTCGTCCCCTACGAATAAGAATCATTTTTGGTGCACATTTTTGTTATAGGGGGAATGGGCACACCCAATATCAAGTAAGTACAAGCAGAGATATTAAATATGTTTAAATACTCCAAAAAGATTAGGGAATAGTTTGGGCATTTTTAGTCCTTGTGAGGGAAAATGTTTTCCCTTTGGGCCGATTTCGCCCAGTTTCAATCCCAACCGATCTACGACCAGAAGACACATTTGTGGAAAATTTGGAGGTAGGAAGCTCCTTTCGTTGCTTTCAACAGACGTACGGACTTACGGACATGGCAAGATCGTCTTAGAATTTTATGACGATCAAGAATATATATACTTTATAGGTTGTCAGGTCGATATTTCAAGGTGTTACAAACGGAATGACAAAGTTAGTATACCCCCATCCTGGAGGTGGAGAGTGTTTCAAAATAGGAGATTTTTTGTATCAAAACATAAAACGGTGAAAGCTATAAACATAAATTCATAATAAATAATTAAAAAAAATCTTGAGACGAGTATTTTTCTGCAATGACATAGGATATTTTCTTAGGGGATTTTAGGACTTTAGGGCCTTTTTAGAACTTTGTTTTCCATCAGCAAAGAATTATAAATTTATATTTTCTAAAATGAACGAAATATTACTGAGGAACTTAAGGACATGTCTTTGCTGACACAAATAATATTTTCTTAGGGAAAATTTTCATTAAGAATCCTTTAGAGACACGACAGGGCGAAATTTTTGCTTGTTTAAACTGAAACTGAAAAATCATAAATGCAATTTTACAGCAAGTTAAGGATATTTTCCTATGGAAATTTTTCAGAGTTCCCCAGGACACTAAAACATGCTTTAAAGACAAGATAGGACGAATATCAGAGCAATTTTTTTCAACACTTCGATAGATTTTTTGAATCAACTGCTCCAATTCATTGCCCCTTGGCAAACCTGCGCCTTTTGCCCCACTGTGAGGAAAAAGATCTTATCATGTCTTTTTTATTTGATTTTCCTTTTCCCAAAAACGCAATGCAACTCATGTCAGTTTGTACCATTATTTGCTCTCTCTTTTTGCTGTTCTCTCTCTCTCTCGAAAAGAATTGTGTAAAGTTCAAGGTTTTTGCTGTTGACGACTGGATTTTGGTTTTGATTGTGTGTTTCAGTTGGCTTTTTTATTTATTTAGCTTATATTTTATTCATTGTTCTCAAAGTGGAGTTGCCGTCTGCAAATGCCGCCAACCGCCCGCCTCTGCATTGCAGGGCCGCTGCTGGTCTTTTGTCTGGTTGCATGCTTTAGTCACAGGCGTCTCGTGCGTTCATTTCATAGCTTTTTTGTATTTGATCATATGATTCACGACATTGAAATGATATTAACCAAAGAAGAAGAAGAACTACATTGTCGAATGAATTTTGATTTAATGGAATATATATTCGGACAAGAGAAGTAAGTGATTCTCGAAACAGAAATGCAAATAAAACATAAGCCGTCCAGTGAAATCAAAGTCGGGAGACGGACGGTTTAGTAAATGCAAATGACACCATGTCTGGTGGAAAGTGAAGTGGAAATGATGATAATGACCCCAGACATACATACATACATACATGTGTCTGCAACTGAGGTTATCCGCATATGAGGGGGTAGACATTCAATCGGGAAATACGCCAGGAATTTCAGGCCATAATTAGCATGTAATTATACCAAAGATCAGACTAGATTGTATAAGTTCATGATTATATCACAGAAATTAGCCGCCACTCAAATCTTAGGCACGTTGAGTGAATTATCCATCCCACCTCCAACTTCCCTTTGCTTTAGGTCTTTCTAATGAACAGACAATTTTGAATTAGCAATTGATGCCGCTGAATAATAATAAAAGATCTGGCGACTGTCTCAGACTGTGGCAATAATTAGTTAACATGTCATGTTGTGCTCTACATGTTCAACTTCGCAGCAAACCAATAAACGAGGGAGGGATGAAAAGTTAAAAATCAACATTTTTTGAAGGATAACTAATTGATTTTTTTTTTTTCAAACAAAACGAACAATTGATATCAGTATTATCGATAGTTGTTGCAGTACATTTTAGCACAATTTCATTTTTACATAAAACAGAAAAATATTTTTTTTATCATTTTAAATTATTGCTGAATTTTGCTGTTGCCGCATTTTTAAATATATTTAGAAAAATAAAATAAATTAAATTTTGGTAGTAATTTTTAACACAATTTTAGCACATTATTAAACAAAATAAAAAAGTATTTTTTTTTTTCAAATCATTTTAATTTATTTCTTCATTTTTAATAAATTTAGAACAAGTTGAAAAATAATTAAGAATAATTAATAATTTAAATTATTATTTTTTTTTTATTTAAAAAAAAAATAAATTAATTAATTTTTGGTAGTAATTTTTAACATAATTTTACCACATTATTAACTAAAATAAAAAAAATATTTTTGAATTTATTTTAATTTATTTCTGTATTAATTGTTGCCACATTTTTAATATATTTATAAAATTAAAAAAAAAAAACAATATTCAAAATTAATATTAACAATATTCAAATCAATTTAAGTTAATATATTTTTGAATATATTTAGAAAAAAATTAATTTTTGGTAGTAATTTTGATCACAATTTTAGCACATTAAATAAAATAAAAAAAATATTTTTTTCAATTAATTTTAATTTATTTCTGTTTTTTTCTGTTGCCACATTTTTAATATATTTATAAAATAAAAAAATCTTTTTTTAATTTTTATAATTTAAGATAATATTTTTTTGAATATATTAAAAAATAAATTAAATTTTGGTAATTTTTAACGCAATTTTAGCAAATTATTGAATATTTTTTTTTCAATCCCTTTTAATTTATTTCTGTATTTAATATTGCCAAATTTTTAATAAAGGGTGATTTTTTAAGAGCTTGATAACTTTTTTTTTTAAAAAACGCATAAAATTTGCAAAATCTCATCGGTTCTTTATTTGAAACGTTAGATTGGTCCATGACATTTACTTTTTGAAGATAATTTCATTTAAATGTTGACCGCGGCTGCGTCTTAGGTGGTCCATCCGCTTAGTCCAATTTTGGCATTTCCACGTTTTTGAGTAACAGAGACCCAATTGGTGCGAACGGCGACGAATCGAAAATTGGTGGTCATCATTAACACTGGCCGATACAGCTGCGATATTTTCTTCAGTTCGCACTCTACGTAAGCGTGTTGGTGGTTTAATGTCCAACAATGTAAATTTGGTGCGAAATTTAGTCACAATAGCCCGAATAGCCGCTTCAGTGGGTCGATTAAACTGACCATAAAATGGAAGCGCGCAATGAACTTTCTTAACAGAGCACGCATTTTGATAATAAAATTCAATAATTTGCAAGCGTTGTTCGTTTGTAAGACGATTCATGATGAAATGTCAAAGCATACTGAGCATCTTTCTCTTTGACACCATGTCTGAAATCCCACGTGATCTGTCAAATACTAATGCATGAAAATCCTAACCTCAAAAAAATCACTCTTTATATTTAGAAAATTAAAAAAAATCGTTTTTATTCTTTTTAATTTAAGTTAATAATTATTTGTCTATCAAGCTCGAGAAAAGTGGCAATATTTTAAACAAATTTTTAATTAAAAAAAAATTAATTCGTACTAAATTCAATTATTACGATGCTCCAAATAAAATTTAAAAAATTACTAATAATTAAAAAAAAATACATTTAAAAATATATTTTAATTAATTCTATTTTAAATTAATTTGTTTTTCATCAGAGCTTGCGACAATTTTTAATATTAGATATAATTAAGCCCGATAATATATAAAAAAATATAGAACTGGGATATTGTTCAAATATTGATTTGAAGTAATAAATGTCACCATGCCATTTGCAAATAAATTTGCATTATATTAAATATAGATGCAAAATGGGTTTGAGCCAGGACAATATCCCAAACCAAATATTGATTGCATACCAAAAAAATAAGAACGCAAAAAAAAAACTAAAATATTTTTAATTAATAAAACTTATTCGACTTTAATTTAAATCTTTTGCTGTATTTTAAATTTATTACTAAGCTCCAAAAAAATAAAAATTATTAAAAGTTAGATAAGTATTTTTTAATTATTTATTATTTCTACTTTAATTTAATTTGTTTATTGCATTTTAAAACCAAACAAAATTTAAAAAATTATTAAATAAAAAAATAATTTTTTTATAATTTTTCTCTTTAAATAAAAAAGTTTTTGATCTGAGGTTGCGACAATTTCTTATATACATTTAGGACCACAATGCTCGAAAATATATATGAAATAATTTTTAATTTATTTCTGTATTTACTGTTTATATTTTAATATATTTGGAAAACGTTAAAATATATATTTAAGAATAATTGTTTTATTTTAAGTTCAAAAAATAGAATATTTTAAATTAATTTAATTTTTACTGTATGTTGGTCTACTACACGAAACCAATTTAAAAATTATTTTATAATAGTTTTAATTTAATTTGTTTGCTGTATTTTAAATGTATTGCTAAGCTCGGAACAAAAAAAATATTTTTTGGATCTGTGGTTGCGACAATTTCTTTAATACCTTCAGATCATTAGCTCGATAATATATAAAAAATATTTTAATTAATTCATTTCAATTTGTTTCCGAATTGACTGTTGAAACATTTTACATATATAGGGTCCGCCATCTAACGTTTTTTTTTTTCAACTATTCAACCGTTGGACTATTATTTGTGGGGTGCCCGAGGCAGCCATTTGAATGAAATTATTTTCCATTAATAACCGGAAGGATTGTACTTTCAAATAAAAAAGAAATTTGATAAAATATTCAGTAGTTTTTTTTTATAGCATTTTCAAACAAAAAAAGTTATTTGGCGGACCTTATATTAAGACAAATTTATAAAAAAATTAACTGTTTTTAAATTATGTTTAATTTCAGTTAATACACTTTTTTGTATTTCGCAAAAATTTAAATTAATTTGAATTTAAATTATTTTTGGCTTGAAACAAAATTAAAAAAATAAATATTTAAAAATATGTTTTAATTAATTCTACTTTAATTTTATTCTTTGTTGTATTTTAAATTAATTTTAAACAAAAATAAAAAAATATTTTTCAATTAATTTTATTTAAAACTATTGTTTTTCCTGTATTTTGACATATTAAGCATCGAAAAATAATTAATAAAATTTAAAAAAAATGAATTTAAATTTCTCTCTCGAGGTAATTTCACTTTTTCGACCAAATCAAACCTAATAAACTACACATTTTAAGAAAACAATATTGCAAACAAAGTTCTAAACTTTATGCCCGAAACAAGAACATTTTCAATAAATTTTTATTTTATTGAAAATTTTACTGTATTTTGGTCTGCCCAGCAAAAAAGCAAATTTTAGTCCCATCCGAAAATCCCAATTTTCATCTTTTACGCATTTGAAGAAGATCTTTTGAACAACTTCAACATTTTATAGATAACAATTTCACAAGTGCATTTGGGCGAGTATTCCGTATGAGACCACAGGCATAAGGTGTCCGCTTTGTACCCAGAAGGTCGTGGGTTCGAGTCGTGGCACAGGAGAAATTTTTTTCTTTTTGTTTATTTTTTTGTAAGTAATCATTGTTTAATTTTGTACTATTTTATTAATTTATACAATATTGTTAAAGAATTTTATAAATATATTGGTATGCTATGCAACAAAAAAAATGTGTTCATGCCGAAAAAAAAAATATTTTTTGTGTGTATTAAGACATGCTGATTCATAAAATCAACACAAAAAAGATAGGTAAAAATGAAAATTACTAAAATTAAAATTTTCGTCGTAGGTACCTTCAATATTTGTACTTTCATTTAAGATACATTGGTTCGATCGCATCCGCTTATATGTTCAATTAAAAGTAATTCTGAGGACTATAAATGTTGCGAATTACACATTCACATACAGAGGTTTATGAACCGCCTCCAACAATTTGGGAAAAAATGAATAATATTTTTTTTTTCGAAAAAATTATAAAGATAGAAAAAAGTCGGAAAAAATATTTTGTTTTTTTTTTTCTAATAGCTATGTATATGTATAGCTTATATGTAAATATCTATGCTCTTTGTAGACGCCAACGAATTTTTAAAAAATAATACAAATATTATTTTCCCACTTTTTTGTCAGCAAAAATAGTTTTTTAAATAATCTTTTCCCAAATTTTTGGAGGCTGTTCCTAAACAACTGTTTCTAAAGGGTGATTTTTTAAGAGCTTGATAACTTTTTTTAAAAAAAAAACGCATAAAATTTGCAAAATCTCATCGGTTCTTTATTTGAAACGTTAGATTGGTCCATGACATTTACTTTTTGAAGATAATTTCATTTAAATGTTGACCGCGGCTGCGTCTTAGGTGGTCCATTCGGAAAGTTCAATTTTGGGCAACTTTTTCGAGCATTTCGGCCGGAATAGCCCGAATTTCTTCGGAAATGTTGTCTTCCAAAGCTGGAATAGTTGCTGGCTTATTTCTGTAGACTTTAGACTTGACGTAGCCCCACAAAAAATAGTCTAAAGGCGTCAAATCGCATGATCTTGGTGGCCAACTTACCGGTCCATTTCTTGAGATGAATTGTTCTCCGAAGTTTTCCCTCAAAATGGCCATAGAATCGCGAGCTGTGTGGCATGTAGCGCCATCTTGTTGAAACCACATGTCAACCAAGTTCAGTTCTTCCATTTTGGGCAAAAAAAAGTTGGATATCATCTCACGGTAGCGCTCACCATTCACAGTTACGTTACGATTCGCATCATCTTTGAAGAAGTACGGTCCAATGATGCCACCAGCCCATAAACCGCACCAAACTGTGACTTTTTCTGGATGCATTGGTAGCTCTTGCAATGCTTCTGGCTGATATTCACTCCAAAATCGACAATTCTGCCTATTTACGTACCCATTGAGCCAAAAATGAGCTTCGTCGCTGAACACAATTTCTTTCTTTCTGAACTTTCTTAACAGAGCACGCATTTTGATAATAAAATTCAATGATTTGCAAGCGTTGCTCGTTAGTAAGTCTATTCATGATGAAATGTCAAAGCATACTGAGCATCTTTCTCTTTGACACCATGTCTGAAATCCCACGTGATCTGTCAAATACTAATGCATGAAAATCCTAACCTCAAAAAAATCACTCTTTATGTGAATGTGAAATTCACTATATTTGTAGTCATCATAAGTAGCTTTAATTGGACATACAATAGGGTGGTATAGAACTTATATGAAACGAAAATGAGAGTAAACTATTAGAGGTAACTCTGGCGAAATTGGAATTTTTTGTAAAAAATTGAAAATATATATATTTGTCCTGATATTACCAATAACATTTTTAATATGGTTTTCGTGTTTAGAAAGCCAAAATTCATAAGAAACTATTACACATTGCCTTTCGCCAAAATTTTTTGTTTGATCTTAACATTTCCATTTTTTCTTAAAATTTAAAAAAAAAAAATATTGAAAAATTGATCAATAATTTGCTTATTATCTTTTAGTTCAGATTTTTTTACACTTTTTCCTTCAACAGTTTTGATAACTTTCTAAACACCCCTCGTAGTCGTCTGCCTCACAAAAGTACTAACTATTCAAATATTTATACGAGCACTTTGAGATACTTTGTTATACATATGTATATGCATTATATAAATACCTATGTAAATGTGCACTTTGCTTTGCAATGAGTGAGTGGGGGGGGGGATAACAAATGCTGATCTAGAGAAATACACAACATGGGCAACAAGTGTGCTGTCTCAATGCATAAAACTCCCCCCGATTGTTAGCCAACAACAAAATACATGGCAAGCGTACCCACAACAAAACACCCAACCAATTGTTAGCCAACATCAACACTTTTGCGGCGCGTTAAGATACTCGTACTCGGTATTTCCTATTCGGTTGATGGTATGACGTTGCCACTCGGACTGAACCGAAGTGAAGTGAGTGGCAAATGGTGTTTGACGGCATGAGCGAATGTTCGTGTGGGTGTCCCATGTGCACAATATTGAAAATGTTAATGTTCGCATTTAATATTTAATAAATTACATTTTACTTTATGTTCCAATGCAATTCGCAATTGCAATTGCAATTCTATTTCCGTATGCGAGTGAAACCAACAGTTGAAATTGCATTCGCAATGTTTTTTTGTGCAAATTGCAAATCGATAAAAACAATCGAAAACGAGATTTTTTGTTTGTTTGCTCCAAAGACATTCGCTTAGAATGAATGAGCGAATGCGAATGAATGAATGCCAATGCATGCGGGCCAGACATCAAATGTCATTTAAATTTTTAATTATTCAGTTGCGCCGCCTCCTCCTCATCATTTTTCATTGTGTGTTTAATGCATTCAGTTAGACGCCCGCAAAAGGTTTGAACGTTTGTGAACTTTCCCGTTTAACAATTTGTTTCACAATTAACATCACAAATGACTTTGTAAGACGCCAGACTGTGAGACGTCAGAAGTCAGGCATGCATAAAGAATGGAATGGAAATATATGTAAATCCCACAGGAAATCGGAATTGTGCAATGATGTATCTACAGAGCGGATAGACACAAAACGGTATCGGTATTTTTCGAGGTCATGACTTTTATTTGGAAAATAGGCAAATTTTTCCACTTAAGAAATGATAAAGATTCAATGTTTCTAGAGATGGCAAAGGACAGGAAAAAACACGTATGTCCTCTCAAAGAAATTTATTTTTCAAAAAAGGCTGTGAATTTAACGAACTTCGATTCATTTTTAATTTTAATTTAATTTTATATTTTCAAAAAAAAAAAAATAATACAAATTTTCAGAACATTAAAAAATATTTTTTTTAAGAAAATCCCATTTTAAGAATATTAAAAAAATAATTTAATTTTTCTAAAAATATATGTAATTTAAAAAAAATAATAAAAATTTTCAAAACATTTAAAAAATATTTTTTTCAGAAAACTCCACTTTAAGAATATTAAAAAATAAAAATTTTTTAAAGTACAGCCTTTTTATTATTTATATTTACGATAAATAAATTATTCAAACTATATTATTAAAGAAAAAAGTTTAACAAAGTAAAATAATATAATATTCTTCAAATCATATAAATTCAAAATTTAAGTTCTAAAATATATTTTTTAAAGAAAAAATTATTTTAAAAATATTAAAAAATAAAATAATGTAATTTTCGTATATTTTATAATTTTTTTGTCACAGTCTGTGGACTTTTTATAAATTCAAAATATATTTTTTAAAGAAAAAAATTTTAAAATTTCTAATATTATATTTCAAATATCTAATTTAATTTTATATTTTCAAAAAAATAATAAAAATTTTCAAAATATTAAAAAAAAATCTTTTTAAGAAAAAATCCCCATTTTAATGATATTAAAAAACAAAATAATGTAATTTTTATAATTTTAAAAATCTTTTTTCAAAGCACAGAATTTTTATAAATTCAAAATTTATGTTTAAAAATATATTTTTTAGGAAAAATAATTTTAAAAATATTAAAATATAAAATAATGTGCTTTTCCAATTTTCAAGAGTTTTTTGTCAAAGCACCGACGTTTTATAAATTCAAAATATATTTTTAAGAAAAAAATTTCAAATATAAAAAAAGTTAAAATAATTTTTCTATTTTTTGGAACTTTTTCAAATCAAAGACTTTTCGAAATGTTTAAAATATATATTTTAATAAAAAACAATTTTAAAATTTCTAATTTAATTTTATATTTTCAAAAAATCAAAATATTTAAAAAATCAAAATATTAAAAAAAATAATTTTTAAGAAAAATCACATTTTAAAAATATTAAAAAATAAAATAATGTAATTTTTTATATTTTTAAAATTTTTTTCAAAACGCAGATTTTTTATAAATTCAAAATATATTTAAAAAAATTAAAAAAAATAAATAATACAATATTTCTATTTTTTTGATTTTTTTTTTTCAAATCACATAATTTTTATAAAATCAAAATTTATGTTTAAAAATATATTTTTTTAGGAAAAATAATTTTAAAAATATTAAAAAATAAATTTTTTTGTCAAAGCACAGACTTTTTATAAATTCAAAATATATTGTTTAAGAAAAAAAAATTAAAAATATTAAAAAAATAAGTTAACATAATTTTTCTATTTTTTGGAACTTTTTCAAATCAAAGCCTTTTCAATGTTTAAAAAAATATTTTTTAATAAAAAAAATAAATTTCTAATTTTATATTTAAAATTTCTAATTTAATTTTTTTATTTTCAAAAAAAAAATTTTTCAAAATATTAAAAAATATATTGTTTAAGAAAACCCTCATTTTAAAATAAAATAATGTAATTTTTATATTTTTAAGAATTTTTTCAAATCACAGCCTTTTTCTAAATTCAAAATTTATGTTTTAAAATATATTTAAATTTATTATATATAATATATAATTTTAAAAATATTTAAAAAATGTAATTTTTTCTGTTGTTTAGATTTTTTAAATCACAGACTTTTTATAAATTCAAAATATATGTTTTTAATAGAAAAACACTTTTAAAAATACTAAAAAATAAAATTGTATAATTTTCCCCTTTTTTATTTTTTCAAAGCACAGCCTTTTTATAAATTCAAAAATATTTTATAAAATATATATTTTTGAATTTATATTTATATATAAAAAACACTGTAAATTTAACGAAATTCGATTCATTTTTATTTTTATTTAAATTTTAAATTTCAAAAAAAAAAATTAAAATATTTAAAAAATATATTTTTAAGAAAATCCCATTTTAAGAATATTAAAAAATAATGTAATTTTTCAATATTTTTATATTTTTTAAAGTACAGCCTTTTTATTATTTATATTTACGATAATTAAATTATTCAAAATATATTATTAAAGAAAAAAGTTAAAAAAGTAAAATAATATAATTTTCTTCAAATCATATAAATTCAAAATTTAAGTTCTAAAATATATTTTTTAAAGAAAAAATAATTTTTAAAATATTAAAAAATAAAATAATGTAATTTTCGAATTTTTTGAATTTTTTTGTCACAGTCTTTTTATAAATTCAAAATATATTTTTTAAAGCCTTTTTATAAATTCAAAAATATTTTATTAAATATATATTTTTTTTTAAACCCAATTTTTAAAGTTCTAAAAAATAAAATATTGTAGTTCTTCTATTTTTTTTTAATTTTATAAAAGCACAACATTTTTATAAGTGTAAAAAAACTCTCATTCCTTTTAAAACAAAATATTTTGAATTTATAAAAAAACATTCCAAAAAATAGAAAAATTACAGTATTTTATTTTTTAGAATTTTTTTCAAAGCGCATACCTTTTATAAATTCAAAATATATTTATTAAAGAAAAAACAATTTTCTATTTTTTGGATTTTTTTAATAAATTCAAAATAATTTCTTAAAGAAAATAATGCTGCAAAAAATATTAAAAAACAAATAATAATAAAATTTTTCTATTTTTTCGATTTTTTCAAATTACCGCCTATTTATAAATTCAAAAATTATATTTTTTAAAGAAACCCCGATTTTAAAAATTTCTTAAAAATAAATTTTATAAATTCAACAAAATGCTGAAAAACTCTTATTTCAAAAATATTAAAAAAATTGTTTTATTTTTTTCGTTTGTATTTTTTTGGTTTGTAATCAATATTTGATTTGAACTGGGATATTGTCCTGGCTCAAGACCGTTTTGCATCTGTATTTAACAGAATGCAAATCTATTTACAAATGGTGACATTTATTACTTGGCTGCAGACTACCACGATCATTTCGACAATGTCAAAAGTCTTTTCAAGTGTACAAAATAAAATAATTTAATTTTTCTATTCATTAGAATTTTGTAAATTGAAAATATATGTTTTAAAATATATTTTTAAAGAAGAAACCATTTTAAAAATATTAAAAAAATAAAATAATATAATTTTTCTATTTTATGGAATTTTTTTCAAATCACAGCATTTTTAAAAATTTTAAATAAATTTTTTAAAATATATTTTTTAAAGAAAAAATAATTTTAAAAATATTAGAAGAATAAAATAATATAATTTTTCTATTTTTTTGGATTTTTTAAAAGCACATGCTTTTTATAAATTCAAAAAAAAATCGGCAAAAACTCTCAGAAAATATTGTAAGTTATTAAATTATTATTTATTCATATAATCTCTGATTCATTATCTACAAATTCTTCCCCCTTGACCTCTTCCCATCGTTCGCCCTTCATTCACCTACATTTAACGTTATCTTTCGATTTCACCAAGTATTCACTTTCCATGACATTCCAACCGGCCGCTTGACCTCGTTTGTGTTGCATTCAAACATTTCGCTGCTTGCGACGACGACGACGACACTTGTCGTAACGCCGCCAACATTTCTCTCACTGTAATTACAACAGCAGCGTTAGCTTCGCTGTTTCACTTTTTTTGTTTGCTTTTGCATTTTTTATTTCGCCGGTTTTGGTGTTATGCCCATAAAATTGTTCCGTATTCCGTATGGCTCGGCTCGTAAGCGATGCAGCAAATCACCGTGTCTGTGTGGGTGTATGTGTGTGTAATCAATACATAGTCTAAAGGCCATTTAGACATGCAAAATATTTAATCCAGAATATTTTGGAAATTTTACGAATTTCACAAGAAATTTTTATATTGAAGAAAAAAGACAGCACAGTGGAACATTGTGGGAAAAATCAAACTAAAGCTAGAGGAAACCTCAAATGTGTAATGGAATTAAACATCGTGAAACCTCGATAACAAACATTTTTAGGCTCTGGGTGAAGACTAAATAATATTAAACTTCAAACTCAGAAAAAAACAATTTTTTTTTTCAAAAAAGAAAATAATTAAATTCTCAGAATATTCAAAAAGCAAATATTTTTTAAGAACGAAAAATTTTAAAAATATTAAAAATAAAATAAAATTTTCAATTTTTTTTAATAATTATTTACTTTTTTCAATAATGAAGAGATAATTTTTAAAATATAAACGTTACCCGAAAAATTAAAAGAATAAAAAATGACAATTCCGGACATTTTTAACAGCAAAAATAATAAATTTAAATATTTTTTTGAAAAATTACAATAATGGTAATAAAAAAATATTTTGTAAAGAGAAAAATATTAAAATATTAAAAAATAATGTAACGATTTTTACTCTTTCATATGCTTTTAAAATTGTTCTCTATTTTTATATTAAAACAGAAAGTTTTAAATTTATATTTTCAATAAATAATTGATAATAAATAATTAAATATTTAAAAAATTATCTCTTAACGAAAGAACAATTTTAATTAATTTTTGAAAAATTATAATAATAATAATAAAATATTTTGTTAAAAGAAAAATTTTTAAAAATAAACTAATGTTTTTTAACTTTTTCATATTCTTTTAAAATTGTTGTCTATTTGATTTGAACTGGGATATTGTCCTGGCTCAAGACCATTTTGCATCTATATTTAATAGAATGCAAACTTATTTACAAATGGCATGGTGACATTTATTACTTGGTTGCATCCTACCTACCACGATCATGATTTCGACAATGTCAAAAGTCTACTTTTAATATTAAAATAGAAAATTTTATTTCTTCAAAAAACAATCACTTCTTCAAAATATTTTAAAAATTATATTTTTTAAAGAAAAGACAATTTCAAAAATATTAAAAAAAGATAATAACATAATTTTCGATTTTTAAATTGTTTTTTAGTTTTTTAATAAGTTTTAAAATTACAATGTTGTGCGAAAATGAAACAGAATAAAAATGTGACAACCACGGACAAAATAACATGGAATGGAAAATTAATATTTTTCCTAAAAGATTAAATATTGGTCAACTTCAATCATAGAAAATATTAATTTTATATTTAAAAAAATAATTACATTTATAAAATATTTAAAAAAATATTTTTTATTAAAAAAGTATTAATGTTTCTATATTTTTTTATATGAAATAGATTAAAATTATGTTTTCTTTTAAAAAATGTTTTTTTTCTTTGAAAAAAAAAATTGGAAATAATATTTTTTTTCTAAAAAAAAATATATTGTAAAGAGAAAACAATTTTAAAACTATCAAAAAATAAAGTAATGTATTTTTTATATTTTTTTTTTAATTCTTTTAAATATTTTACAACTTCAGTCTCGGAAAAAAGTAAAAATTTTAATTTTATATTTTCGAAAAATAATCACATTTTCAAAATATATAAATATATATTTTTAAAGAGAAGACAATTTTAAAAATACTAAGAAATAAAATAACATAATTTTCGATTTTTTAAAATTTTTTAAATTGTTTTTTTTTTTTTAATAATGGAAAATTACAACGTTGTCCGAAAATGTAACAGAATAAAAATGTGGCAACCACGGACAAAACACAAAAAATAATAATTTTGCTGAAAATATTAAATATTGTTCAACTTTAACCACAGAAAATATTTATTGAATATTTAAAAAATAATTACTCTTAAAATATTTTAAAAATTTATTCTCTAAACAAAAAATATTAAAGAAATATTGTAATTTTTATATTTTTCGATTTTTTTTTTGTTAACTGTTTTCTATTTTCTATTTCTTCTTATTATTATATTGTTCAACTTTCAACTCCAGAAAAAAACAAATAATCTAGATTTTTCAAAAATAAAAATAAATTTTCACAATATTAAAAAAAATATTTTTAAGGAAATAACAGTTTTAAAAACATTAAAAAAATATTAATATAATTTTCGTTTTTTTTTTTAATATTTTTTCTAGATTTTTTTATAATGGAAAAATTAGTTTGAAAATAACAACGTTGTCAGCAAATATAAAAAATAAGAATGTTTCATAAAAAGAAATAAAAACCGGACAATTTTAATTTTATTAAAAAAATAATTATAATTTAAAAATATTTTTTTAGAAAAAAAAATGATTTTAATTAATTAAATTTAAGTAAATTTTTTTTTTGAAATATTTTTTTAATTGTTTTCTCTTTTCTGTTTCTATATTATTTAAAAGATTAAATATTGTTTGAAAATAACAATGTTGTCTGCAAATATAAAAAATATTATTTTTTTATAAAAAGAAATAAAACCAGAAAATTTTAATTTTATTAAAAAATAATTATAATTTAAAAATATTTTTAAAATATTAAAAAAAAATATTTTAATTAATTAAATTTATGTAAATTTTGTTTTTTTTTTTGAAAATATTTTTTTAATTGTTTTCTCTTTTCTGTTTCTATATTTTTTAAAAGATTAAATATTGTTTGAAAATAACAATGTTGTCAGCAAAATTAAAAAATAATATTTTTTTATAAAAAGAAATAAAAACCAGAAAATTTTAATTTTATTAAAAAAATAATTATAATTTAAAAATTTAGAAAAAAATAATTTTATTTAATTAAATTTAAGTAATTTTTTTTGAAAATATTTTTTTAATTGTTTTCTCTTTTTTGTTTCTATATTATTTAAAAAGTTAAATATTGTTCCATTTCAATTCTCGCAAAAAAAGAAAATTTTATATTAAAAACAAAAATCTAATAAAAATCCATTTTAAAATATTAAAAAAATGAAACAATAAAATAATATAAATTTCTAATATTTTTTATAATTATTATCTATTTTTTAAATTATTCAAATTGTGGTAACACTGCAATTTCAAATACAGTTGTAGAAAAAACCAAATACATTTTCTAATTCTTTCTAACTTCAAATAATTAAACACAAAAAAGAGTTTTATTTTTTAAATTCTATTTTTTTATGTAAATATTTTGTATGGGAAAATCAGTTTTAAAACATTCTAAAACAATTAAAATAATTTTAATTTCATTTTTGGAAAACCAATAATCAAAAAACATTAAAAATAACATTCAAAAATCATTCAAACTGAAAAAAATGTGACAACCCTGGACCTTTTTTAAAACTGAAATTTAAGTTACAGTTAATGCAAACTTTAAAAAATAATTTCCTACCTTAAACGCTATCAAAAATTATATTAATTTTTAAAAAATAATTGAATTTTCTATTTTTCCTTTAAAATTTCATGTTATTGTTCCACTGAGCTGAGTTCTCGAAGTTTCTTTCGAGTTTGCAAAATTTTGATTTTCGCACAAGACTCTGGCAATTATGCGCAAACATTTTGTGTGTCTAATTGCCTGGTGTAATTGTAAGGTGTATTTAGAGGTTCGCTGTTATTTTGTTATTGTTCGTTTCACATTCTGTTATTATTTTATTTATTTTGTGTTTTTTTTTTGGTTTTGTATTTGTGTTTTCATTACAAGGTCGTTTACTTTTTCTATTTCTAGACTATGGAATGGCGAGAGGGGGTGAGCAGGAGCAGACGGGCAAGATTGTCAAGCAGTCAGTCATTAGAACTACAACAATTTACTGTTATTTTACAACAAAAGTAGCACCAGTTAGCTGTTGGTTTGCATTATATATTTCCTTCTATTGAGAGATCACTGATTCAAGATTAAATTGACATTTTTCCTGTAAAACATTTGAGTCTAGTCTCCATTGTGAATTGAATTGAATGAACTGAATTGAATAGCGTGGAATTTTAGTTATTTATTAAACATAATCAATGGCGTTAACAACAACAGCAAAAAAAGTAATTTGTATTGAAAATCATAAAGTTCGAGACTAAAGTAATTATGGCCGAGACTATGAGACAATCAACAAAAACGACAAAAGTTATTACGTCGTTTAATTTATTTTTTGCTTTTTTATTAAATGAGCTGTAGAAACGAAATGGTTAATGGAGCGGATAATTAGCTTTGAAGTGATATAAGAAACATGTCGCATGAAATCAAAACTTGTAGGAGTTGGAAGGTTGCCGATAATGGCGAAGACCAATGCTTAAAAAACGCAGGTCTCTTGGAGGTTCTTCGAAGAAAAAACTCAGATGTTTTATAAATAGTCCAAAGTTTCTAAAAAATAAACCTTTAAAACCAAAACCAAGTCTTTCAGTACATTTTTGGAATGAAATTCACAAAAATCTAAAATTCTCAAAAAAGTTTTGGAATCTTAATCTACTAGACAGTCTAGACATTGTCTCAAAAATCGGCTACGTACTAAAATCAAATCCTTTTAGCAACAAAATGGTTCACCTCCAATGAGTTGGTCTTGTATATCTTCGGGATGCAAAAATGAAACATATATAGGAGATCAAAGGACGTCCGCCTTCTTAAATATGTCTCCAAAGTCTTCTAGTACATCTAAGTAATCCAAGGTCTTCTTGAAGATCTTTAAAATAGAAAGGCGATCTCTTTGAAATCAGAAACCGCAAGTTCTCATATAAGTCATCATGGGAATAGATAATCGTAATAATTTCTAATACGAGATCTTTCAGGTATAAATAACCCAAGGCCTTGTAGAAGATGATTATAACATATATAGTCTTGCGACTCAAAGACTTGGACCATCATTCTTCTATGAGATATTTGATATACAAAGAAATTCATTGTTGATGATCCTTATCATCTATGGGATTATTAGAAGCAAATCGATATTATACGACGAGATCATCCAACAGATATTGAGGATTAGAATAATAACCAAAGATTCTTAGCAAGCTAATAGTTCTTCTTCGACGAGATCATCTTGTGGACGCCGATTATTAGAAAGAAAAAAAAATTGAGGATCAGAGTTATTCAGACTTCTAGTATATCTAAGAAATCCCAGGTCAGCTTCAAGATCTTTGAAATAAAAAATCGAGATCTTCCACAAGATTAAGAAAAATAACAAGATATTATGGAATCTATCTTGAGAATAAATAGTCATAATCATTTACAAAAGAAATAATCATAATCCTTTTATCAAATCGTGGAAGTCCATATTCTAAGGTCTTCCAGGAATCAAAACCGAAGATCCAACAGAAGGTCTTTGTGATGTAATCTTCTGGCCACTTTTAGATAAAGCCAATGAGAGAGATGCTTGGAATACAAATATGTCCGTTGCTGATGATTTTGCTCCGCTCTTAGGACATATAATCAAGGCTGTGAGGTTTTTAAAAAGACAATTGTCCAATTGCGACGAATTCCTTTTTTTTGGAAGCCAACCATTAGATTCGAAAGTCTATGGTTTTTTGGGGATCCAAAATCTTAAACCATCTAAAGGGTCTTTGAAAAGTCTTCTTTCAAAAGTCTAAGAAAACCAAATCTTTGAAACAAAAATCCTAAGCCTTTTGCAAGTTCTCCTAGAAACCATCTTGACCACTTCTAATAGAAGAATGTATTTCTTTTAGAAGTGTTTTCCTCTAGAAGATCTTTTTTCTGGAATACAATGAGATGTTCCTCCAGAAGATTTTTCTTCTAGAAGATCTTTCTTACAGAATATCGTTATCCTAGAAGATTTTTTCTCTACAAGATCTTTCCTCCAGATGATCATTTTTCATATTATTGTTTTTCATATTATTGTCCTGCAAAATGTTTTTCTTTTAGAAAATCATTCCTCCAGAAGATCTTTCTTCCAGATTTTTCCTCGAGACGATTTTTATGGGAAATTTTTCTATACAAGATTTTTTCTCTAGAAGATTTTTCCTTTAGAATATTTTCCGAAGATCGTTCTTCCAGAATATCTTTTCTCCGGAAGATCTTTCTTTCAGAAAATCTCTCTTCTAGAAGATCTTTCTTTCAGAAGATCTCTCTTCTAGAAGATCTTTCTTCCAGAATATCTTTTTTCCAGAAGCTCGTTCTTTCAGAAGATCTTACTTACAGAATATGGTTATCCTATAAGATTTTTTCTCTACAAGATCTTTCCTCTTGTTGATCTTTTTCAGATTATTTTCCTGCAAAATGTCTTTCTTTTAGAAAGTCATTCTTCCAGAAGATCCTTCTTCCAAATTTTTTCTAGAAGATTTTTTCTGGGGAATTTTTCTATACAAGATTTTTTCTCTGGAAGATTTTTTCTTTAGAATATTTTCAGAAGATCTTTCTTCCAGAAAATCTTTTCTCCAGAAGATCTTTCTTCTAGAAAATCTTTCTTTCAGAAGATCTTTCTCCCAGAAGATCTTTCAGTCAGAAGATTTCTCTTCCAGAACATCTTTCATCCAAAACGTCTTTTTTCCAGAAGATCTTTCTTAAAGAAGTCCTTTCTTCTAGAAGATCTTTCTTTCAGAAGATCTTTCTTACAGAAGTCCTTTCTTCTAGAAGATCTTTCTTCTAGAAGATCTTTCTTCTAGAAGATCTTTCTTCCAGAATATCTCTTTTTCCAGAAGATCGTTCTTTCAGAAGATCTTTCTTAGAGAAGTCCTTTCGTCAACAAGATATTTCTTACAGGAGATCTTTCTTCCCGAACATCTGTCTTCCAGAAGATCTTTCTTCTACAACATCTTCCTAGGAGATCTTTCTACCACAAGATGTTTCTTCCAGAAGATATTTTTCCACAAGATCTTTTCCAGAAGATCTTCCTTTCAGAAGACATTTCTGCTAGAAAATTGTTCTAATAGAAAATCTATCTTCTACATGATCATGGCACCATGATTGAGATCTTCTATAAACCTTAAAATCATCCAGAAAATCTGTAGATTCAAAAACCATAAAACTTCCAGATGTTGTTGTGGTTCAATAGTTTTCTAGAATCAAAAACCTAAAGACCATTCATTCATTAATTCTTCCAGAAGACCTTTCTTCCAGATTTTTCGTCTAGAAGATTTTTTCTGGGAAATTTTTCTATACAAGATTTTTTCTCTAGAAGATTTTTCCTTTAGAATATATTCCGAAGATCTTTCTTCCAGAAGATCTTTCTTTCAGAAGATCTTTCTTCCAGAAGATCTTTCTTCTAGAAGATCTTTCTTCCAGAATATCTTTTTTTCCAGAAGATCGTTCTTTCAGAAGATCTTTCTTACAGAAATCCTTTCTTCAACAAGATATTTCTTACAGGAGATCTTTCTTCCCGAACATCTTTTTCCCAGAAGATCTTTCTTCCACAACATCTTCCTAGGAGATCTTTCTACCACAATATGTTTCTTCCAGAAGATATTTTTTCAGAAGATCTCTCTCCCACAAGATCTTTTCCAGAAGATCTTCCTTCCAGAAGACATTTCTGCTAGAAAATTGTTCCTCTAGAAACTCTTTCTTCTACATGATCATGGCACCATGATTGAGATCTTCTATAAACCTTAAAGTCGTCCAGAAAATCTATGGAATCAAAAACCATAAAACTTCCAGATGTTGTTGTGGCTCAATAGTTTTCTAGAATCAAAAACCTAAAGACCATTTACAAATCGTTAGAGTCAATCAAACTAACTCTTCTGGGATAGTCTTCGGTAAAATGTTTGTAACCCAAAGAAATACTTTCCCAGTGACTTTGATCTCTTTCGACCATTTTATTCCTTTCAAAGTCTAGTCTCCTTCGCAAAGTCTATGGAATTAAAAACCTCAAATTTTCTATAGTGTCTTAATAATTTTTATGGGATTCTAAAAGAAGTCTTTAGGATCAAACCGACTAAAAAATCTAACTAGATAGTCTTGCACAGGTTCAATGGAATTCTGGACCATATGACTTCTCTAAGATAGTGGATTCTGGATCATTAGTCTTCTGGAATCGAAAATTCTTCAGGATCAAGCAAACCATAAATCTTTTAGTCATAATTTCTTTAGAATCAATCTTAGAGCATTTCGGAAAATCGTTGGAAGTAAAACGTCTAAAGACTTCCATAGACTTCAATGAGATTTAAACCCTCAAATCTTCTATAAAGTCTTGATGATTTTAATGCGATTCTGGTATTAGGGAATTAAAAAGCAAATTCTGGACTTTAGGTTTAAAATTCTAGAAGACTTATGGTCCTTCTCTCTTGATTCTTCTAGAATCAAAAATCTATTTAATGCTACAGAAAGTCTTTAAACAACAACCAAACTATTCTATGCGAACATGCTCTGGATCAATGGGAATCTGTTGATCCCATGATCATCATAGAGGATCAACTATGAGATATTTTCTTATTATCAATATTAGGGCCTTCTAGAAAGTTGTTGGAATGGAAATCTTAAGCTTTTCATTAAATAGAAATCAAGAAACTCCACAAAGTCTATGGAAATCAAGAAACTCCACAAAGTCTATGGAATTAAAAACCTCAAACCTATCTATATTTAATGGGATCCCAGATGAATTATGCTCAAGAAATCTTTAGCATCTTTACATAAATCTACTGGATAGTCTTGGGCGAGGTCAATGGGATTCCATCCTTTATGAGTTCTTTAGAATCAATCTTTAGGCATGTGGAAAATCGTGGATATTGTAGTAGATATAGTATTATGATGAGAGGTTTTCTAAGCTGATTTCGAGGCTAAGTTGACGGAGGCTTCATCCGCGTAAAGTAACGACCTCTTTCTAAACAAACTAAATATAAATATTTACGATGCCGAAGACTAGGAAAATTTGATAATTCCCTTCAAAAGCATTCTGTTGAAATGTGTCAATATTTTCAGTCGTCCAAAAAATGGATTTTTTCGGAAGCACTTCCTAAATTTATAAACGATTACCCAGCACTCCGCAGAGTCCGTGAACTTCCAAAATTATTATCTAATCTGTGATAAGCTCAAAAGCAAAATTAAGTATAAATTATGGCAAATCGAATACTATTGGCTTATATAATTTGTGCAGGCAAAACTTTTTGCTGATAATGTCAATCAACATTTGTGGAAGCAAGAGAGGGAGGGAAGAGTACCCACATTATAGACCTCTAATGGAGTGATAACCTACCAATGAATTTGCAAAATAAAAGGAAGCACCTATAAATTAAGAGATTTGTATGAGGGGGATTAGGTCTAATTGTAGGGTGGGCCGAAATGTGTTATATAGTCCTTAGATATCGAAGGGAATTGGGATACAAGGGAGATGGGAAAGAGACCTTAAAAGTATACATTACACATTTATATATGTAAGTACAGTAATAAAATGTAAGTACAGTAATAAATGGATGCGAGGATCTTCTTGAAGAAAGATATTCTGGAGGAAAAATCTTCTTGAAAAATATTTTCTAGATGAAAGACTTTCTGGAAGAATATCTTGTGGAGGAATCATTTCTGGAAGAAATATGTTCTGAAAGAAAGATGTTTTGGAAAAAATATCTTCTGGAAGATAGAACTTCTGGAAGAAAGACATTGTCGAAAGATGTTTTAGAAGAAAGATATTATGAACGAAAGAATTTCTGGAAAAATATCATCTGAAATAAAGATCTTCTGGAAAAATATCATCTAAAAGAAAGTTCTTGCAGAAGAAAGGTCTTCTGGAAGAAAGATCTTCCGGAAGAAAAATCTTCTAAAGAAAAAATTTTCAAGAGAAAAAATCCAAAAAATAAAATGTATCCACAAAATCAATGGAATCAAAAACTACAAAACTTCTAGATGTTGTTGTGATTCAATAGGTTTCTATAATCAAAAACCTAAGGACCATTGCAATTCTTTCGGGTCTATCAAACCAACTAGAGATAAAATCTTCCGGAGTATCTGGAAGAAAGATCTTTCGGAAGAATGAATATCTAAAAGAAAGAAATTCTGGAGGAAAAATATTCAGGAAGAAAGAGCATCTAGAGGAAAAAACTTCTACAGGAAAGATCTGCTAGAGAAAAAATTTTCTAGGAGAAAGATATTCTGTAAGAAAGATAATAATCTCATGTCTGTTAAAAAATTATTTAAATATTATTTATTTAATAAATAATTTCTTGTTTAAATACCCAAATTGATTGACTAATATTGTATGTATAAATCTTCTAGCTACAGCTTTCTTTTGTTCGGAGACTTAGAGTAAAATTTGATGTAGAATATTTTCTCCATTCACACCACCCACCTAACATTCAGTTTTGTGGGACACATTAACATCAATTCGGAGAAAGTACGAAATTAACCCTCAAATGACGTTTAAGTTTTGACTTATTTCTGGCATTTAAGTTGAGTTTTGAGTTTCGTTGCATTCAAAGACTTATTTGCCATAAAAGCTGGGATCTTAACAAAGAAAATAAATCCTAGTTGAAATAAATATATGTAGAAGTTATGTAGAAGGCCCTTATTGTAGAAGTAAGGGAATTTCAAAATTATTATTTTTCCACATAAAAGCGAGTACTTCTACAGGAAAAGCCATAACTTTTACATTTATCAACAGATTTTCTTCAACTAGACCTTGTTCTCTTTGTAAAAGTTCTATTAATTATAAAAAGATTATCTAATTTGAAGAGCAGTTTTTTCGCGCTATTTAATCTCAAATTTAGAAAATCATGATTTTTTGGTTATTTTGCATTTACAAAGAGGGTAACAACTTCTACATTTATCCATAGATATTTTACATATAACCATGTTTTCCTTTGTTATAATGTTAGATGTTTTGAAAAATCTGATCAAATATTTTTTCCGATTTTTCTTCTATTTTTTAAAGATTTTATCGTGTCAGCATATTTTTTCCGGAAAATTATTTTTTCTCAATTTTTAGGAGAATCTTCCTAAGCCACATTTGTAGCCATCGTAATTACCTTTAATGACATATAGAGGCAGTTGTTATGAGACTTATATTTCCAAAATGACTTTACAAATACTAAATGTACCTTTGGTGATAATTGGAATTTTTGTAATAACCACATTTTTATATTTTCTAATTATTGATTAATTTACATACTTGTGTTAGTATTTTCTAATATACAAAATATTTTCTATCCTATCAAGTATAAGACATATAAATAAAAAATATAAAAATATAATTTATTTATTAAAAATAATTTCTGTGCTGAAGGTCCTCTATCAAGAGATGAAAGCCAATATTTTTCATCAAATTGTTACTGATATTTTATTTATCAATATTCTAGCTACAGCTTTCTTCTGTTCGCTGACTTATAGTGAAATTTGACGTAGAATATTTTTTCCATTCACACCACCCCCCTAAAATTCAGTTTTGTGGTAGAGTTTAGCATCAATTCGGAAAAATTAAAATTTTTAATTTTTTACCATTTCATTAAAGGGACCAAAAAGACCCTTTTAGTGAGGAGCTAGAGGGTTAACTTATTCCACAAAAATTTTCCTCGTAATACGTTCTAAGTAATATTGCTGAACACATTGTATACTTATAATTTATTTAATAAAAATAAGTGCCATGCTAAAGGTTCACTACCAAGAGATGAAGGTAGTACAATATCGTTCCTCATCATTGGTACTGAAATTTTATTTATATATATTACAGCTACAGCTTTCTTTTGTTCTGAGACTTATAGTGAAATTTAACGTAGAAAATATTTTCCATTCACACCACCCCCCTAAAATTGTGTTTTGTGGGCTTGTTTAGCACCAATTCGGAAAATTACGAAATTAACCCTAAAATGAAATTTTAGTTTTTACTTATTTTCCGGCATTTAAGTTGAGTTTGGAGTTTTGGTGTATTCGGAGGCTCATAGTGAAATTTTATGGCAAATATTTTTGTGGAACATTTTGACCAGCGAAGGCTCTTTTTTAGGGGTGATTTTTATATTTTCTCATAAAAGGGACCAAAAAGACCCCTTTAGTGAGGAGATAGAGGGTTAAAATGTTCCATAAAAATGTTGCTCGTAGTGTTCTAAGTAATATTGCTGAACACGTTCTATGCCTAAAGTGTAAGGATCATAAGGTTTCCTATGGCGCTTCATCCTAAGAATGTACAAACGGGGGAAATATTAACATTTGAACAAAAGGGTCCAAAAAGACCCCTATATTGAAGAGCTAAAGGATAAATATGTACCACAAAAATGTTGCTCGTAGTGTTCTAACTAATATTGCTGAACACGTCCTATACTTAAAGGGTAAGGATCATAAGGTTTCCTAAGCCGATTCATCCTAAAAATGTACAAAAGAGGGAAATATTAACGTTAACAAAAAAGGGACCAAAAAGACCCCTTTAGTGAGGAGATCGAAGGTTAAAGTATTCCACAAAAATGTTCCTCATAGTGTTCTAAGTAATATTGTTGAACACATTGTAAACTTAAAATGTAAGCATCATAAGGTTTCCTATGGCGCTTCATCCTAAGAATGTGCAAACGGGGGAAATATTAACATTTGAACAAAAGGGTCCAAAAGACCCCTATATTGAAGAGCTAAAGGATAAATATGTACCACAAAAATGTTGCTCGTAGCATTCTAACTAATATTGTTGAACACGTCCTATACTTAAAGGGTAAGGATCATAAGGTTTCCTAAGCCGATTCATCCTAAGAATGTACAAAAGGGGGAAATATTAACGATAACACAAAAGGGACCAAAAAAATCACTTTACTGAGGAGCTAGAAGGTTAAAGTATTCCACAAAAATGTTCCTCATAGTGTTCGAAGTAATATTGTTCAACACATTGTAAACTTAAAATGTAAGGATCACAAGGTTTCATATAACGATTCATCATAAGAACATGCAAAAGGGGGGCAATATTGACCCCACCACTCTAAAATGACCTCCATACGTAAACTTTAAAAACGCCGATACACGTAGATTCTTTTTTTGCCACCTCTCTCTTAGAATCCCTTGTCAGAATCTTGTTATTTATATTTTACTCCACAGTGTAATTTACTTTGAAAACTTATAAATCAAGAGCCATGTGTGATGACGACCTATTTTGAGGGTATGGGCACCCTTAGGCATTTGCTTACGTGTACATGTATTTAATATGTATGTACGTACACTTATAAATGTATTAATTTTTTTATTTGTAGCTGTCGCTTTCTTTTCACTTAAAATAAATAAACAAATTTAATTTTACTTTTTTGCGTTTTTTTTTTCTTTTCATTTTTTTCTTGTTGACTTGCAATTCAATGTCAATGTCAAAGACACAACACGCTTCCTCCCTATCAGTACGACGAAATGAAATGGAAAAGAAAAGAAACATAACAACAACAAGAACAACAAAAGCAGCAGCAACAAAATACGCATGCTTTGCAAATTGTGTGTTTACGTCGGCTGTTGAATTTCTTATCTTTAGCGTGGCGCGGCAGACAACCCCGTGAAGAAAGTGTGGAAGGATTTAAAGGCAACAGAAAATGGGTTTTTGGCAAAAAATTATAGAATTAAAATTATGATAGAGGAGATTTGTTTGAAAATAGTTTTTTTCAAACCAAAAAAGATTTTGTTACTTTTCAAAATCAAAAATTATTTCAAAATCGAATGCACAAAATTTATTGTGGAACACAATGAAATTAATAAGATTCTGACAACGAATTCTGATAGAAGGGATGAAAAAAGAATATACGTGTATAGGCGTTTTGAAAGTTTAGTTTGAAAGGTGGTCATTTCAGAAGGGGTTAATATCCCCCCCTATTGCACATTCTTATGATGAAACGCCATGGCATAACCTGGGGATACTTACATGTTACGTATTGGATGTGTTCAGCAATATTACTTAGAATAGTACGACCAAAGTAGGGGTCTTATTGGTCCCTTTTTTGCAAAAGGATAAAAAGACACCTTTTGCACATTCTTATGATGAATCGGCATAAGAAACCTTGTGATCCTTACATTTTAAGTTTACAATGTGTTCAACAATATTACTTAGAACACTATGTGCAAAGTTTTTGTGGAACATTTTAACCCTTTAGCTCCTCACTAAAGTGATCTTTTTGGTCCCTTTTGTGTTAACGTTAATATTTCCCCCTTTAGTACATTCTTAGGATGAATCGGCTTAGGAAACCTTATGATCCTTACCCTTTAAGTAGAGGAAGTGTTTAGCAATATTATTTAGAACACTACGAGCAACATTTTTGTGGAACATATTTATCCTTTAGCTCTTCAATATAGGGGTCTTTTTGGACCCTTTTTTTTCAAATGTTAATATTTCCCTCGTTTGTACATTCTTAGGATGAAGCGCCATAGGAAACCTTATGATGCTTACACTTTAGGCATAGGAGGTGTTCAGCAATATTACTTAGAACACTACGAGCAACATTTTTATGGAACAATTTAACCCTCTATCTCCTTACTAAAGGGGTCTTTTTGGCCCCTTTTATGAGAAAATGTAAAAACCACCCCTAAAAAGACCTTTAACGGGTCAAAATGTTCCAGAAAAATATTTGCCATAAAATTTCACTATAAGTCTCTGAATACACCAAAACTTCAAACTCAACTTAAATGCCGGGAAATAAGAAAAAACTAAAATTTCATTTTAGGGTTAATTTCGAAATTTTCCGAATTGGTGCTAAACTCTCCCACGAAACTGAATTTTAGAGGGTTGGTGTGAATGGAAAAAATTTTCTACGTTAAATTTCACTATAAGTCTCAGAACAAATGGAATATTTTAACCCTCAATCTCCTCTTTATAGGGGTCTTTTTAGTTAATTTTATACAAAAGGGTAGAAAGCACCCTTAAAACGGGATTTAACGTGACCAAAAATATTCCACAAAAATATTCGCCATAAAATTCTACTATAAATCTATACATCAAAATACATGAAACTCAACTGAATACGAGAAAATAAGTTAAAACTTAAATTTGATTTTAGGGTTAATTTCGTACTTTTTCCGAATTGGTGCTAAAATCTTCCACAAAACTAAATTTTAGGGGGGTGATGTGAATGGAAAAAATATTCTACTTCAAATTTCACTAGAAGTCACCAAACAAAAGAAAGCCATAGCTAGAATATATATAAATAAAATATCAGTAGCAATTTGATGAAAGATATTGCCTTTCATTTTTTTTGTAAAGGACCTTTATTTAGCCTGGCATTTATTTTTATTAAATATATTTTTAATATATACATTTTTATATTTTTTATTTACATATCTTACACTTAATAGGATAGAAAATATTTTGTATATTAGAAAATACTAACACAAGTATGTAATTTAATTAATAATTAAAAATATAAAATATTGTTTTTACTAAAATTTTAATTTTCAACAAAGGTACCCTTTATATTTGTAGTCTCATTTTGGAAATATAAGTCCCATAGCAACCGCTTATAGATACAATTAAAGGTAATTGTGATGGCTACAAAATATCATTCGCTTATAGCAACAGTGGCTTAGTATATAAATTAATTAATGAATAAAAAATATAAAAAAGTTTTTATTACTAAAATTCCAATTTTCGCCAAAGCTGCTCTCTCTCTCATTTTGGAAATATAAATCCCATAACAACCGAGAATATCACTTTCAAGTAGTTTGGTACAATTTCCTAAAAATTGAAAAAATTGTTTTTTTTTTGTTTTTGCGAAAAAATATTTTCTTGCGATACGAAAAAATCTATAAAAATAGAAGAAAACATCGCAAAAATATTTTGCTTTATTTTTAAATAGATAACATTATAATAAAGAAAACATGGTATATTTGTAAAAAATCTAAGGATAAATACAGAAGTTATGGACCCTATTTGTAGACGCAAAAGATTTTTTAAAAAATCATGATTTCTCAAATTTGTGTTTGAATAACGCGAAAAGACCTTTGTAATTTAAATAACAGAATAGTTTAATTTATTTTATAATTAATGGAAACATTGCAATGAAAGCGAGGTCTAGCTAAAGAAAATCTTCAGATAAACGTAGATGTTATGGCTCTTCCTGCAGAAGTACTTGTTTTTACGTCGGAAAAAAGTGAATTTTGAATTTCCCCTACTTCCACAATAAGGGCCATAACTTCCAAATTTATTCTTAGATTTTCTTCAACTAGACCTTGCTTTTCTTCACTAAGATCCCAGACATCATTACAAATTAAACAAAATATTCTGTTGTCTGATTTGTAACGAGTTTTTTGAGCTATTTAATCACAAATTTAGAAAATCATAATTTTTTTAATTTCCTTTACGTTTACAAAAAGGGCCATAACTTCTACATTTATCCATAGATATTTAACATATAGACTTTATTTTCTTCATTGTAATACTAGCTATGAAAAAATAGATCAAAATAATGTCTTCCTTTTTTTCTATTTTTTATAGATTTTTTGTTGCAACAATTTCTTCTTTTTTCGAAAAAAATAAATGTTTTTTTCATTTTATTGCACACTGTTCCAAAACCAATGTTTCTATAAGAAATTAATATTTGCCACATTTGTAGCCACCATTATTACCTTTAAATTGTCATATTAAAGGGTGTTATGGGGCTAATATTTCCAATATGAGAGTACAAATAGTAAAGGTACCTTCGACGAGAAGGAATTACAAAACTTTTAGTAAAAAATTAAAATTACAAAAGTTAAATTAGAAATTATCTGTAATTTTTGTGTTGGTTTTATGTCACTATGTATCAATGCAAATAAAAAATGTTTAGACACAAAATGTTTATATTTTTGTTGCATAGTTTAATCAGAGGTCTTCTAACGATCTTTCGGGTTTAAAAATCGCAAAATTTTCTTAAGGGTGTCTGAAAAGCCATCTAAGTAAACCAAAATCTTTTTGAAGATCTTTGAAATAAAACTCCAAATTTTGCCACAATTTCTAATAGAACATACTCAGTGAATTAATAATCCAAGTTCTTCTAGAATATCTTTCTTCCAGAAGATCTTTCCTCTAGAATATCTCTCTTCTATCTTTCAGAGGAAATTTTGGACACAAAACCACAAGCCTTTTAAAAAATCATCATTAAACTAAGGTCTTCTAAAGAGTGATTTAAAGAAAACCCTTCTGTTACATCTGAGAAATTCAAAAAAACTCTTAAAGATCTTTGAAATAAAACTCTCAGTTTTTACACAACATGTTTTTAAACAAACAAACCGGAAGTTCTCTTTGAAACTATCTCGACAAGTTCTAATAGAAGATACTCAGTGTATTAATAATCCAAGTTCTTCTAGAATATCTTTGTTCCAGATGATCTTTTCTCTAGAAGATCTTTCTTCCAGAAGATGTTTCCTCTAGAATATATTTCTTCCAGAAGATTTTCCTCTAGAAATCTCTCTTCCAGAAGAATTAAAACAAATGATTTTTATCAATGAAATCATAGACATACTAGATCGTCTACCGGTGTTTCCTGCTTCCAGAAGATGTATCCTCTAGAATATCATTCTTCCAGAAGATGTTTCCTCTAGAAGATGTTTCTTCTATCTTTTAGAAGATCTTTTGGGGACAAAACCACAAGCCTTTTAAGAAAAAATCATCGAAATAAGTAAAGTAGAGAGTGTGGTTAAAATCAAAAAATCTAAAAAATGCCAAAAAAAACCTTCCCCAGACTAGATCTAGATTTACAAGAGTCTTCTAGATCTAGTCTGGGTCATAGATCTGCTACAAAATGCTTGGAATACAAAGAAATTTGTTGCTGATGATTATTCCAGAAGATGTTTCCTCTATTAAATCATTCTTCCAGAAGATGTTTCCTCTAGAAGATCATTCTTTTTCATTTTCGAAGATCTTTTTAAGAAAATCACCGAAATCAAGAAACTATGGTCTTCTAAGGTGTGATTCATCACAAAAACTAAAATACACCAGAAAGCCATATTCTTCTATATAGATAGTCTTCCAGTTAGTCTGGGCCAGAGGTCTGCTTGGAATACAAAAAATTAAAATAATATTTTGAGCTTTTATCAATGAGATCATTGATATACTATGTAGTCTACCTGTCGATAGTTCCTTAACATTTATATTAATTTAAAAACTTCTTTTTAATTATTCTCACTCCAAGTGGAACATACATAGGGCCTCCAATCTCAAAATAGTAAAAAGTAAAAATTAAAAAATATATTGACTTTTTAGCAATGAGATCGGTCGATAGCTCCTTAGCATTTATATAAATTTAAATTTTGCCTCTATACTCCGCTGAGGGGCGCTGTACGTCGATATAAAATTGTATTTTATTATTTTTTTTTTATTTTTTCTTCGTTAATATTTTCTGATGTTTTTTCAGGTCGTATTGTTTCTCCAAAGAAACAACTACTTTTTCACGATTTGTCCTTCGCTTTAAAAGCACTGGTCAGAACATTTGTGGTTCATTGTGTTGGAACGAAAAAGTAGTGAAATTTCAATTTAACAAAATTTTTCATAATTTTTGCATTGAAGAATGAATCGAATCAATTTTCTCAGTGAGATCATAGATACACTAGGTCATCGATTGGGCAATGGCCACTGCTCCGTTAAGAGGAAAGCTCCTTAGTATTTATATTAATTTAAATTTCGCCACTATCCTCCGCTAAGGGGCTCTGTATATTGAAATTTACTGAGGAACATTATGTCCGGTAAATAAAATTGTATTTTCACTTGTAAGAGGATAGCACCTTAATATTTATATTAATTTAAATTCGCCACTATCATCCGCTTGGAGGCGCTGTATATCGAGAAAAAATTTTGTCTGTTAAATAAAATGTATTTTTACTTGAAAGACCATGTACTTCTATATTCGTTCGTGAGTTTTGAATAAGAAGAAAATTTCAAAAATATTTTTTTATTTTTTTTTTCATTTTTTTTGATATTTTTTCATGTTCGATTTTTGTTTTTTGTTAAAATATATTTTCCACTTATTTGCTCACTTATTCTTATACGACTATTCCGATTTAATAAAACAGTGGTCAGAATTTTTATGACTCTCATGGTTATATTAAAATTGAGGCTATACTGGGCATGATGAGACGTCTCTATCACAATAGATTGAAAATAAAATTGAAGAGAAATTATTCATAACTTTTTATTTAAATATGAAGTAGACAGCAATGACTTTTTCAGTGATATTATAGATGTACTGGGCCATTTATTGGACAATGGCTCCATGACACAAATATTAATTTAAATTTCGCCACTATTCTCCGCTAGGAGGCAGTGTATATACAAATTTACTTAGAGAAACATTATATCTGGTAAATAAAATTTTATTCTCAATTGCAAGACCATGGATTTTCTTCAGAAATGCCTTAACTTTCAATCTATATAAAGAACACTGTGGAATATAGTAGAAATTTTGAAAGTAAAATAAAAAATATATATTTTTTTATAATTTTTTCTTTAGAAATGCCTTAAGTTTCAATCTATATAAAGAAAATTGTGGAATATAGTCGAAATTTTGAAAGTAAAATAAAAAATATCCATAATTTTTTGAAATTTAGGAAGTCAAGATACATTAAAAAATTGTGATGGGACTATATCGCTTCCATTTGTGGTTGTGGAGATTATAAATACATCTTGAATTCCATGAGACAATAATTGTTCGGGGGTGTTATATTTTCTTAAACAGGTTGATAGCTCTCAAGACGATATCAAGCAGGTTAAATTCAATGAACTATGCGAGTGAACAGGTATGTTTAAGAGGTTGTCAAAAACACCTCAAATCGATTGATTGTACACAGCGCATGCGCAGCCACTTTCAAGCGATTTCATCGGCACTCTTAGTAATTCAAGACATGTGTGTAAGACTACATAAGAGTTCTCGCGTACATATAAATAAATGAATAAATTTACATGCTTATATGTTCACACATTGTATGTACATCTGTTCGCATATAAGTGCAACATCAAAAGAATTGAACATAAAATTCGGGTTTTTTGTTCGGGTTGGTTTGTTTGTTTGTTTTAATTTATTTTTTTATTCGCGTTTAACTCAATTAATTGAAACTGGTTTTCGGCGATCTTTTTTGGCGATTCTTTTTCTAAGAAATCTTCCGCCAAACCCCTCACTTCCCTTCTTGTCAGAATCAAAATCCGTGTTAATTTTTGCATTTTTGGTCATATTGAAAGTGACAGCGATCTCAGTTTTTTTCTTGTTCTGCTTTTGTTGTTCACTTCCATATTCTTTAGATACTTTGTTGTTTGTGTTACTTATTTGTTCATATATTTTTTGTGATTGTTTCGTTTTCCTTATTATTATTATGTTTTTGCATTCTTCCTCTTCTTCTTCTTAGTCTTCGTCTGCTACTAATACTTATTCTATGGGTGTACTTTCTATATGGCACATATAGGTATGTGCGTTGATTTAAATGTACGCACAGTGGGTAACGCTTAAAGGCAACACTAAGCGAAATTTGCATATGCAAACACAACAAATTGATTCTTTGTTCAACTAGAGCTAAGTTTGAAGTTAAAATGTTAAAAGTAAAAAATGGAAAACAAAATAATGTTTTCTTTTTTTGAAAAAAAAAAAATGTTTTTTGTTGGGATGAAAAAAATCCAAAAAAAAATAGAGAAAAAATCGGGAAAAATATTTTGTAATAGAGGGTTATAGAAGTTATGGTTATAATTTTGCAGACGTAGAAGAGAATTTTAAAAATCAGGTTTTTTTTAATTTATTCGGAAGAAAAAATCCATCAAAATGGAAAAAATCAGAAAAAATAACTTGTTTTATTTTGTAATATCTCAAAAATAAAAAATGGAGAAAAAAATTATTTTTTTTTTGAAATAAAAAAATCGTTTTTTGTTGGGATGACAAAATCCAAAAAAATGGAGAGATCGGAAAAAATTATTATGTAATAGAGGGTTACAGAAGTTATAACCCTCTTTGTAGACGTAGAAGAGAATTTTGAAAATCATTTTTTTTGCGGAAGAAAAACTCAATAAACATAGAAGTATTTTTTAATAGTTCTAATGAAGAATACAAAATCAACTTAAAAATATCTATGGATAAATGTAAAAATTATAATTATTTTAATACGAACGAACAGTCACCGAAAAAAATTAAAATAAATGAAATGAACCTTCGCAGGATTAAAGGATTTAGCGCATATTTTTAGATTTATTTTAGATTTTATAGTAATTTAAGTAATTAGTTGTGTAGAAGGAGACAATCATATTAATTTTAATAGTTAATGGTCGTTTAGAAATTTTATTTTATATTCCACTTATCTGGTATCTTAATAAAGAAAAGATAAAATGATCGTAATAAAGAAATAGATAAATGTAGAAGTTGATACACTTCTTGTAGAAGTAAGAGAATTTCAAATTATCATCTACGCGTATTTCTTTCATTTTAAAATTATTTTTTTAACTATGGCAAAATCTTGAATACAATACGTCCCTGTTTTCTCCGTTAGGATATCAGCTATTAAAAAATAAAACAAAATATATTGTTTTCTAATTTAATGGGCCAGCAAATAAACGCTTTTTAATCCAAAATTAAAACAATTTTCTAAAATCCTCTAACATCTACAAAGAGAATTATAACTTCACGTAGATATTTTTCAGCTAGTCATTATTTTCTGCGCTAGAATGATAGTTATTAAAAAATAAAACAAAAAAAGTTATTTCCAATTTTTTAACCATTTTTAAAGATTTTTTTCTCACCAGCAAAACTATAATGTTTTCAATATAAAAACATTTTTTGACATTATTCCTAAACCATTATTTCAGTATGAAAGTGAAATTGGTATGAGAGCTATTTAAAAATAATATAAATTATTTTTTCTCGATTTCTATCTATATTTTATCGATTTTTTTCGTGCCAGTAAAAAACGAGTTTTTAAAAATAAAATAATTTTTTTTTTATCAATTGATCATAAACCATTATTTCAATGGTAATTACCTTTCATATCAGATGAATGTATACACCGAATTTCATGATTTCAACGATTTTTATTCCTCCTTTCCAATTGTATCCCTTAAAAGTACGAATTTTGAAAAATCGTTCTATTTTAAGTGTCTACGCAATTGGTGTGATGTACACACCAAATTTCATGTTTCTAGCTATTGTCGAATCATTCGTACCATTTTTATCCCCTTTTGACCTATTTTCCGCATAAGAGTACAAATATCGAAAAATTCCTTTATGTTTTGCATCTTCACAGCCAGATGAATATACACCGAATATCATGATATCAACTTCGGCAGTTTTTAAAAGTACGAAAAAATTTTTCTATTTTACGTATTTACACAATTTGAGGGATGGAGGTACATTCCAAATTTCATGTTTCTAGCTCTATTCGTGTCATTGGTACCATTTTTATCCCTTTTTGTCCCCTTTTGTCCGCTAAAACTTTTATTTATTTTTTGGTGCGTTTAGATATCATGAGGAATGTACGCAACAAAATACAAGTGCATATAAAGCAGAAATTAAAAAAATGCTTAAATAGTCCAAATATTAGGGGGTATTTTCAGTTCTTGTTGGGGAAAATTTTTTCTCTCTGGGCCGATTTCACCCACATTCAATACCAACCGAATTGCAACCTTAAGACACATTTAGTGAAAATTTGAACCTCCTAGCTCATTTCGTTCGGAAGCTCGTGTGTTTTACTCACAGACGGACAGACAATGATGACTTTTGGGATCTCCGAGGAATATTTGAAGATGTTGCAAACGAAATGACAAAATTAATATACACTCCATCCTAAGGTGGAGGGTATACAAATATTGTTATAAAAGTTATTTTTACCCCAGTGTCCAAAATTTCATATTTTATGAAAATGGGGAAATGCAGCTTTATTTGCCTTAAAGAAAACTAAAAATTTGGACAGACAAAATTTGTGTGATCGCTCCCATAGTTACCACCCATTATCCTTCTAAGCGTATGAGTAATTAATATATTCCAAATGCTTATACGCCTTAAAGGTCCTAATGTCTTATTAGTGAAAATCATATAAAGCTCTTCCGACATAATTGGCATAACTTCTATAATTATTTTCTTCCAAAAGCAGACATTATTCTTCAAGAAGAGTTGCCCAATTATTATACGAATTCCTGGGAATATTTATTTTCTTTTATTAAATGTCTTTATTTTCTAAAACTTCCTACTTGTGTTGCGTTTGCCGTTTGATTACAATTATATTTTTTAACGTATTTCGTGTATTAAGTTCGAAAAAAATACAAAAAAATATGGAATATGAAATATAAAATTAAAAAATAAAAATTGATTAATTTTTATATATTTCTTTCAAGATTCTAATTTCCATATTTCGTCAATAAATTATTATAGAATACCGAACAAGCCTCTTAAAAAATCAATTACATGATTTTTCTAGATTTTTTCAAATGCATTGGTAGTTTCTGGTATCATTTTGGTATTTCCAAATTTTCATTTCTCGTTTAAATTAGTTTCGTTTATATTTTGATACAGAAAACCGAAAAATTCATTAATTTTAAATCTTAAGTTTTAATTCCTATATTTCCATTATATATTGCTTCGGAATACCAAACAATTTTAATTTCTTTATTTTAGATTTTTGTTTTAATTTAGATTAAATTTTAATTTCAGATTAAAAGTAGTTTCTCCATTTTGATTATATCTTGATTCAGTATACGTAGCTTTTTAAAGACCCAATTTCTTGATTTAGATTTTTAGAGTTTTCAAATTATTGGTTAGTTTTGGCATCTTATTTTTAACTTCTAATTTTTAAATTCTCGTTGAAGGTAGTTTCACTCTTTCCAATATATATTGATGCAGAAAACCGAACAAGCCTTTTAACCAACCGATTTCCTGGTTTTGTATTTTAATATTTTATTCACATTCATTGGTAGTTTTTTTGGCATAATTCTGTGTACATAATACCAAACAAAACTTTCAAATAACGAATTTCTCGATCTCGTATTTTTTATATTTTTAAAGTCTTTATTGGTTAGTTGGCCATCATTTTTGTACTTCTAAATTTAAATTATATCTTGATACTGAACCCCAAAACTGCGTTTTAAACCACCAATTTCCTGATTTTGTATTTTTCCAGTTTTTTTCAAATTATTTTTATATATTTTTTCACATTCATTGGTAGTTTGTGGCATTTCCAACCAATTTCTCGATCTCGTATTTTTTGTATTTTTTTAAAGTCTGTTGGTTAGTTGGCCAACATTTTTGTACTTCTAAATTTAAATTATACCTTGACACAGAATATCGAAAATGCGTTTTCAACAACCAATTTTCTGATTTTGTATTTTTCTATTGATTCAGTAAACCAAGCCTTTTAAACATCCAATTTCATGGTTAAGTTTTTTTTAGATTTTTTAAAGCCGTTGTAAGTTTTTGGCAACTTTTTTGCAATTCTAAATTTTAATTTCTTGTCGTAGTTACTTTCATTATTTCGATTGTATCTTCATAGAGAATAACATTCGTGATTTTATTTTTTTTTTGATATTTTTATATTAATTCGTTAATAGTTTTTGTCATATTTTTGTATTTTATGAAGCATTTTTTAAACATTTTTTTCGATTCCTTTGGCATAAAATAGTTTGGTTTGAAATATAATTATTCAAGGCAAACAAAAAAGTATTTAAAAATTAACCATAAAATTAAAAAACATGCCGAGAACTATCAGTGAATTAAAACAAAAAACCAATCTAAAAATACAAAATCAAGAAATTGGTTGTCTAAAAGGCATGTTTATTATTATCTATCAGGAAAATTTAGATTTACAAAAATGATTCCAAAAACTAACAAAGAATTAAAACAAAAATCTAGAAATCCCAAAATCAAGAAGTTGGATCTTTAAAGGGGGTTTCAGGTATTCTGAATCAAGATGTAATGACAATAAAGAAACTACAGTTAACGAGAAATTAAAAATGTTAAGTAAAAAAGTCTTTTTTATCTAAATGTAATTTCTTGTGGACTTAATTTCACTTTTTCGATTATATTTTAAGCCATTTATGATTTTCTCTATTTTTCCAAATTTCGTTTTCTTTTACTATTTCCCCGTTACCGATTTGATTAACAAACTGTGTTACATTTTTCTCTTTCAAATTTATTTGAAATGTATATTTTCCCAAACAAAAAGCACTGTTACTTATAACCTATACCCACTGTTAAATCTCTTGTTTGCTTGTGTATGCAAACTTTTCTGCTTTGGTTTGTTTATTTTCATTTTTTTTTTATTTTTTTTTTTTGCAATAAAAAGTCAAGGTTGTCCACATTGTTTCACACAAAGACTCTGAAGAGGAGGAGAGAAAGAAGTGGCAGAGTAAGTATCAGACGTATAAGACGTTTGTTACGGTATCTTGCCTACATAACTACTCAGACAGACAAATGCGGGCAGAAAGAATGAAAAGAGCAAAAAAAATAGTAATTAATAACTGACTATAAAGAACAGATAGACGGACAGCCGATCAACCGAGCGGCCGGCCGGATCATCACACCAACCAACAGTGTAAAAGAACCTATCTCAGGGGTGTTTTACACTGGACTGTCGAACGAAAGTGGTCAGGAAAGTGGTCTAACAACAAAGGACATTTGGAAATAAATTTATTATTTGGAAATAATTTTCATTTCAGTTAAAACTGTAGAGTCTAACTGCGGAAGTTGTTGGACCAGGAAAAAAATTTAGCCAATTTATAATAATAAATTTGATTTGCTCAATCACCAACCCAATCTGGCTTCTGAGAATAACAACGGAGGGACATCATTACACATTTTTAGGATCTTCGATCCTTCCCTCATCTTGCCACCTTTTATTCTCCTGTCTAGCTCTCGTAACACAACACCCCTGAATGTTTGCTTAAGAGCACATAAATAATCTGGCTGGCAATGGCAACTTGAGGGGAATTATTGTGTGTGTCTGTTTGTTTGTTTTTGTATTTTTTGTTCTCGCAACAACCATTTAATATTGATTTATATTGGAAATGTGTGAATAATGTTCTTTCTGAAAGTTGCCATTAATTAGCAGCAAAGTTACAAACCAGTTGATTATATAAATAAATTGAAATTAGAACTTGGGAAAATAAATGGCAAACCTTGGATAAGCCAAGAAAATGCTTGGCAACGCACACTTGACACATAGGAAATAGTCCACATATGTATGTACATATATACATTAGGGTAGTCCTTATAGGAAATTTTTTTTAGTGCCGCATATGTTCGTTGGACATTCTAGAAATCCTTTTAAAGAAAAAGTTTTTGAGTTTGTATATTTCTAGTTATTTTTCAAATGCATTGTTAGTTTTTGGCATAATTTTTTACTTCTAAATTTTTATTTATCGTTTACGGTAACTTCACTATTTCGACTATATTTTGAATAACGAAAAAGCGTTTTCAAAAATCAGTTTTATGATTTTGGATTTTTGTTATAATTCTTTGTTAGTTTTTGGCATCATTTTGGAACATCTAAATTTTAATTTCTCATTGAAGGAAGTTTCTCTATTTCGACAATATCTTGATAAAGAGTACCAATCATTTTAAGCCACCAACTTCCTGATTTTGTATTTTTTTAGATTTTTGTATTAATTTTTTTTTTAGTTTTTGGCATCATTTTTGTATTTCTAAATTTGTATTTGTCGTTGAAGATAGAGTCTCTACTTCGATTATATCCTGATACATAATGCTGAATAAGCCTTCTAAACAGCCAATTTCATAATTTTGTATTTTTCTAAATTTTTGTTATAATTCATTATTAGTTTTTGGCATCATTTATGTACTTCTAGACTGTAATTTATCGTTGAAGGCGGTTTCTCTATTTCCATTATATCTTGATAGAGAATACCGAACAAGCCTTTTATATTTTTTAAATTTTTGTTTTAATTCATTGATAGTTTTTGGCATAATTTTTGTACTTCTAAATTATAAATTCTGATTATATCTTCATAGAGAATACCAAACAAGCATTTTTTGAAGCAATTTCATGATTTTGCATTTTTTAGATTTTTGTTATAATTCTTTGTCATTTTTGGCATCATTTTTGTATTTCTAAATTGTAATTTCTTAATATATCTTGATACAGAATACTTAACAAGCCTTCTAAACAACCATGATTTCATGATTTTCTATTTTTCTAGATTTTTGTTTTATTTCATTGATAGTTTTTGGCATCATTTTTGTATTTTTCAATTTTAATTTATTGTTGAAGGTAATTTCAGTATTTCCACTATATATTGATATTGAATACCGACCAAGCCTTTTAAAGAACCAATTTCATGATTTTGTTGTATTGTTCTAGATTTTTGTTTTAATTCATTCATAGTATTTGGCATCATTTTTTATTTCTAAATTTTAATTTTTGATAATATCTTCATAGAGAATATCGAACAAGTCTTTTTATGAAGCAATTTCATGATTTTGCATTTTTCTAGATTTTTGTAATAATTCATTGTTAGTTTTTGGCATCATTTTTGTATTTCTAAATTATAATTTATAATTATATCTTTGTACAGAATACCGAGAAAGACTTTTAAAGAGTTAATTTCATGATTTTGCATTTTTCTAGATTTTTGTTATAAGTCATTGATAGTTTTTGGCATAATTTCGTGCTGCAATATTTTAATTTCTGATTATATCTTGATACATAATACCGAACAAACCTTTTAAACAACCAATATCATGATTTTGTATATTTCTAGATATTTATTTTTTTATTCTTTGATAGTTTTTGGCATCATTTTTGTACTTCTAAATTTTAATTTCTTGTTGAAGGTAGTTTCCCTATTTCGACTATATTTTTATTGAAAGGGTCATATCTTTTAAAGATTTTTTTATATTTTTCCACTTTTTTTCAAATTCATTGTTAGTTTTTGGAATAATTTTTGGACTTCTAAATTTAAATTTATCGTTGAAGGTATTTTCAATATTTCCACCTTATATTGATATAAAATACCGAACAAGCTTTTTAAACAACCCATTTCATGATTTTGTATTTTTCTAGATTTTTGTTATAATTTATTGACAGTTTTTGGCATCATTTTTGTACTTCTATATTTTAAATATCTCGTAGAAGGTAGTTTCACTATTTCCACTATAGCATGAGTACCTTAAAAATAATCATTTTCATCATTTTGTATTATTATTGATTTTTGTTATAATTCATTGTTAGTTTTTGGCATCATTATTTTTTTTATTTTATTTTCTAGCTGAATCTAATTTCACTACTTCGATTATATTATGATACAGGATACAGAGCAAGTCTTTTAAATTACCTATTTAATAAACTATTTATTGATTGATTTTTGTTATAATTCATTGTAAGCTTTTGGCATCATTTTTGTAATTTTCCAATTTTAATTTCCCGTTGAAGGTATATTCAATATTTCGATTATAATTTGCTACAGATTTCCTTATAAACAATCAATTTCTTAATTTTGTATTTTTCTAGATTTTTGTTGTAATTCATTGTTAGTTTTTGGCATCATTATTTTTTTAATTATATTTTCTAGCTGAATCTAATTTCACTACTTCGATTGCATCGTGATAGAGGATTTAGAGCAAGCCTTCTAAATAATATTTTTCCTGATTTAGTATTTTTCTAGATTTTTGTTATAATTCATTGTTAGTTGTTGGCATCATTTTTGTAATTTTCAATTTTATTTTCCACGTTGAAGGTATATTAACTATTTCGATTATAACTTGAAGCAGAATTCCTTACAAACAATCCACCATTTCTTGATTTTGTATTTTTTAAGATTTTTGTTGTAATTCATTGATAGTTGTGGGTATCATTTTTGTTCTTTTCAATTTTATTGGTAGTTTCACTATTTCGATTATATGTTGATTCCTTATAAACAACCAATTTCATGATTTTGTATTTTTCTAGATTTTTGTTTTAATTCACTGTTAGTTTGTGGAATCATTTTTGTAACTTTTAAATTAATGTTAATTTCTCTACTTCGACTACATCTTGACCCCGAATACCGAACAAGCCTTTAAATAACAAATTTCCTGATTTTGTGTTTTCTAGATTTTTGTTGCAAAACTTTGTTAGTTTTCGGCACCATTTTTGTACTATAAAATTATACTTAAGGTAATTTCACTATTCCGATTATATCTTGAGTACCTAAGATTTTGTATTTTGCTTGATTTTTCTTTTAATTAATTGATAGTTTTTGGCATCATTTTTGTACTTATAAATTGTATTTTCTCGCTGAAGGTAATTTCATTATTTCGATTATATATTGAGAAAGAATTCCTTATAAAAAATCAATTTCATGATTTTGTATTTTTTTTTCAAAATTCATTGTTAGTTTTTGGCATAATTTTTGTATTTCTAAATTTTATTATCTCGCTGAAGGTAATTTTACTATTTAGAATTTATATTGATACAGAATTTCTTAAAAACAGTCAATGATTTTGTATTTTTCTTTTCAAAATTCATTGTTAGTTTTCGGCATCATTTTTGTATTTCTAAATTTAAATTTTTCATTAGAGGTAATTTCTTATTCAAGGTAATTTCATATCCTGCTAGACAATACTGAACTTGCCTTTTTAATAGTCAATTCCCTGATTTTGTATTTTTCTCGATTTTTTTTTAAATTCATTGCTAGATTTTGGCAACATTTTTGTACTTCCAAATTGTAATTTCACATTGAAGATAATTTCACTATTTCAAGAATATCTAAAAACTCGAACAATCCTTTTAAATAATATTTTTCCTGATTCAGTATTTTTCTAGATTTTTGTTATAAGTCATTGTTAGTTTTTGGCATCATTTTCGTAATTCCAAATTTAAATTTCCCGTTGGAGGTAATTTCATTATTTCAAATACATCTGCCGCATAAACCTTTTACTAACCAATTTCTTGATTTTTTTCAAGTTCATTGTTAGTTTGTGGCATCTTTTCTATTACAAAGTTTACTCGTGACTTTCCTTAGATCCCTTAGCTCTGCGGTCTACCAAAACGGTTGGTTTGGGTAATTATGCCCAATATTTAATGTAATAAATATATAAACAAATATTTTCCTCTAATAGTGCTCTGATTTTTTCTATTTTGAAATAGACTAGAACACGAACCCCTTCTAGCGATCTTAGAGACAATACGAGAAATACGATACCGAGGTCATTTTTCAATTTCTTTTTTTGTCGAAATATTGCAAAATACCACAGAATTATGAATGACTATACATATATTCCAAAGTGTGCGTGAGAAACAATCGCTTCAAAACATGCTCCATTCCCCCTCAAAAAAAAAACAACAACAACAGAAACAATGCAATAAACTATACAATAGCATTATGTGAATTCATAAGAGTGTTGAGCGTTGAATATTGAACAAACTAAATATAGAAACGTTCTAAAATGTTGATGATGATGATGATGACGCTGACGACGGCGATGATGTGCATGTTTTCGCCAAATCTCCGAATTTCAATGAAATTTCAAAACTGAAACGCTTCCGTATCAACTGAAGGCGGCAAAACAACAACAAAACCACTCACAAAAAGTCAGTCTCTCGTAAGTGAACTGGATGGCACCCCACACTTCACACCCCACAAGTAAACAGTAAAATGAGTAGCTTAATTGTTATGAATTCCGAAGTGAGACTCACTCCTCAAACAAATACAACTTGATTTAAATATAAATAAAAACTCAAAACCTACAACAACAGCAACAACTTGACTAAATAAACAAAAGCAACTAAAATGAGAAAATGAACGAATAACTACACCACGAATGCCTAATAACCCCTTTAAACAAGACCCCTTTCCAAAGCGAGAATTAAACAAACTAAAGATAGACAGGCAGTGGAAAGAATTTAGAGGATTAGGTGTATAAAATGTGACAAACAAAGTCTAGTTTATGCTCTGTACAGATCCAAGAGATTGCGGACTTATGCTATGGAAAAAAAATCATGTTAGGTCAAACCCAGACTTTTCCAATAGAAGAATATCCCAAGACGTCCACAACATGACAATCCTTTGCATTCTTTACATTTCTTTTTGTTATAGAAAAATACACTCCAACGGTTGAGTCTTCTGTATAGAAATACAAGAGTTGCCTAAAACTTCTGTAAAATGAATTATTTTGATAAGACCCGGATATTTCTTATGGCAACGTCTTCTTAGAATATTCGAGACAGTTTTTCAAATGTGAGAAATAAAATCAACCAAATGTAGATAAACAGTTGATCTAATTAAGTATATTATCATCCAAGATACTAAAACGATTGTTGATGAGTCTTATAGAATATTAAAATTACAAAACAAAGTCTAGTGCAAATTCCTACGGAAAAATACATTTTGGGTCTAATCCAGACTTTCTCCCAAGCATGGCAATCCACTTTAGTATTTTCTTATTGCCATAGAAAAATTTGCTCGAAAAGTTTAGTATAGAAAAAGAAGAGTTTCCTAAGATTTCTACAACATATATTATGAACACATTATCATCATCTAAGACTCCCCGAAACAGTATTTCAACATCATGAGATTTACGATCAACTAGAAATAGACAGACAGTGGATTTAATAAAGAATATTATCTTCAAAGATATAGAACTACAAAATGTGATATAAAAAGTCTACTTTCAACTCTACTCAGATCCAAGAGATTGCAGACTTATCCTATGTTCAAATATCCTAAAGAATAATGCTCTAAGACATCCACTTGATCTGACTTTTCTCCTGGACCTAGTGAACTTTTCACACAATTTGATGTAGTTTCATACTCAAGAGATTGCCGACTTATCCTATGGTCCAATTTCCTATAGAAGAATGCTCTAAGACGATTACTTAAGCTTTTGATAGGACAATGAAATTGAACTAGAACTGAAATTTTGAAGCTGACTTTTGCTTTAGTCAACACAGATGATAAAAGATTAAATCTGCTGTATTCCAATAGAATATTCAGCTAAGAAGTCATCATTGAAATTCTACTCATAATACCCTTTATCTTTATGTAGCAAAGTCTCTTCAAACTATTTAAGAGAGTCTCCTCATTTGAGCGAAACTTTTGCTAGGGAAATCCCAAGAGATTCTCCTCATTTGAGCGAAACTTTTGCTAGGGAAATCCCAAGAGAGTCTCCTCATTTGAGCGAATTTTTTGCTAGGGAAATCCGAAGAAAGGCTCCTCATTTGAGCGAATTTTTAGCTAGTGAGATCCACGAGGGTTAATGATAGAGACCTCTAATGATCATCTTCTAAGATGGATTAGTAGGCTTCAAAAATAGCTACGAAGTCATCAATCTACACTCTATTCATAAAACCATCTATTTTTATGTAGTAAAGCCTCCTCAGACTATTTAAGGGAGTCTTCTCATCTGAGCCCAACTTTTGCTAGGGAAAGCCCTCTCAGAGGGTCAAAGGTAAAGTCTCATACAGAAGACTTTACCTTTGACTCGTATAAGATTATTTAAAAGACTTTTGGAATATTAGAACTAAAAATATGATGAAAAATGTCTAGTTTCAACTCTGTGCAGATTCAAGTACTTGCGGACTCGTTTCTCTTATCCTATGGAAGAATTTCCTATGGAAAAATATCCGAAAACGGCCACTTGACTTGACTTTTCTCTTTTAATGGACCTTCCAGGCTTTTGCTATAGCAAAGATTGCTCAGAGGGTAAGAGATAGAGATATCTGTAATAAAATAAGACGTCATCAACATAAATTCTCCTCATAAGACTTTCATCGTTTTGTCGATAAGGTTCCCCAGACTATTTGAATGAGTCTTCTCGTCTGAGCGAAACGTTTCTTAAGGAAAGGCAACTCAGAGGCTTGAAGGTAAAGTCTTCTGTATGACAATGTTGCTCTAAGTCATTCTTAGATTGATGTATATCCAAAAGATCAGTACTATTCCTATCACAAAATCGAGTCTTCTCATCTTAGAGATTTTTATTCTCAATATTATGGAGAAGTTTTAAAGTAGACTCTTGCTGTTGACAAATCCCCTCAAGAGATAAGAGGTTAAGTCTTCTGTAGAAAAATACAAGAGTCTTCTAGGACGCTCATGAGACTCTAGATTAAGACAAATCTCTCGAGAGACGGTTTGAGGCTTCGATGTTTTGAAGCGGACAGAAACCTCTCAGGGAATAAGAGGTTAAGTCTTCTGCGTGAAAATGGAGTGTATATTTAAGACATATAGAGGTTTGATTCTATCCATAATACTTTTACTATTCATAAGGGAAAGTCTTATCAGACTGCTTCAGGCATTCTTATATTATTTGAGGTTTTGAAAGTGACTCTTACTATAAATAAGTGAACTCAGAGGTATAAGAGTGGGTCTTCTACGTGAAAATAGAAGAGATGGAACAGTCCATACGATACTCAGCTTTCATATGACAACACTTCCTCCCAGTGAATCATAGACTTTTAATGTTTGGCGTTCCTTCCGAGGCTCTAAGTCATTCTGAAGCTGAATTCTATCTATAAGATCTCTACTATTCATAAGAAAAAGTCTTCTCAGATTGCTTGAGGCATTCTAACTACGAAAAGTCCATTCCGCGGGATATAATGCAGAAGAGATGGAATACAGTCCATATGAAACTCAACTTTCCAACTTCCTCCCAGTGAATCATAGTAAGACTTTTAATGTTGGGCGTTCCCTCCGAGGCCCTAAGTCATTCTGAAGCTGAATTCTATCCATAAGACCTCTACTATTCATAAGAAAAAGTCATCTCAGATTGCTTGAGGCATTCTTACTAGGAAAAGTCCATTCCGCGGGATATAAGACCGAGTCTTCTTGTGAAAATAAAAGAGGTGGCAGACTATCCATAAGGCACTAACCTTTCATATGAGAACATCTCCTCCCAACGAGTCATAGTAAGACTTTTAAAGGATTGCCCAATCCTTCAGAGGCAAATTCAGAGGCAAGTTTCCCAAGACATTCACAACCATTAGACTACCGATTTGCATAAGATCTCTTTGTATCCCTAAGAGTTTTACAAATCATAGAGTACTTCATAAGAATATTCTTAGAAGGTTTTGAAGATGACTTTTTTATAAAAAACTCCACATAGAAGAATATGAGGATGAATCTTCTACTTGAAAATAGAAGAGCATATAACACACCCACCTTTCATAGGGCAGAAAAGTCCACTCAGAGGGAGCTGGGATCAAGTCTTCTGTGTGTAAGCAGAATACTATCCATAAGGCATTCACTTTGTATAGGGCAACAACTCCTAAGACAGCCGGATTTAGTCTTCTATTCTTCGAAGTTTTCTGAATGTTGAGTCTTCTAAAGGAAAATACATAATTTTTCTGAAATTTTGTAGATGACTTTTGCTATAGAAAAGTCGACTCAGAGGGAGCTGGAATCACGACTTCTGTGTGTAAATAGAAGAGGTGGAATACTATCAAGGGAAACTCACTTTGTACAAGGGCAACAACTCCTAAGACCGCTGGAGTTGGTCTTCTATTCTTCGAAGTTTTCTGAGCCTATAGATTTATGGCCCTCGGGCAGATATTAGGTTGAGTCTTCTATAGGAAAATTGCAAAAATTTTCTGATGTTTTGTAGATGACTCTTGCTATAGAAAAGTCGACTCAGAGGGAGGTCAGATCAAGTCTTCTGTGTGTAAATAGAAGAGGCGGAATACAATCCATAAGACACTTAGCTTTCATAGGGCAATAACTCCTAAGACCGCTGGAGTTAGTCGTCTATTCTTCGAAGTTTTCTGAATCTATAGATAATGGTGCCTCAAGGAGACATTAGGTTGAGTCTTCTTTAAGAAAATACAATATTTCTCTGAAGTTTTGTAGATGACTTTTGCTATAGAAAAGTCGACTTAAGAGGAGCTGGGATCAAGAGGAGGAATATTATCCATAAGACACTCACTTTTTATAGAGCAACAACTCCTAAGATCACTTGAGTTAGTCTTCTATTCTATGAAACTTTCCGAATCTGTAGATATTGGCTCCTCAGGGAGAAATTAGGTTGAGTCTTCCATAGGAAAATACAAAATTTTTCTGAAGTTTTGTAGATGACTTTTGCTATAGAAAAGTCGACTCAGAGGGATGTGGGATCCCTCCATATCCATAAGATACCTTTCATATGGCAACAACTCCTACGACCACTTGAGTTAGTCTTCTATACTTCAAAGTTTTCCAAATCTATAGATAATGGCCCCTCAGGGAGATATTAGGTTGAGTCTTCTATAGGAAAATACAAAATATTTCTGAAAAGTACTATAGAAAAGTCGACTCAGAGGGAGCTGGAATCAAGACTTCTGTGTGTAAATAGAAGAGGTGGAATACTATTCATAAGACACTCACTTTTTATAGGGCAACAACTCCTGAAACTGTTTGAGATGGTCTTCTATTCTTCGAAGTTTTATGAACCTATATAAAGCAAAAGTCTAATAAGATTGCTCTGGCAAACTCCACTTAGAGGGAGGTGAGATCAAGTTTTCTGTGTGTAAATAGAAGAGGCGGCATACTATCCATAAGATACCTTTCATATGGCAACAACTCCTAAGATCGCTGAATTTAGTTATATATTCTTCGATCTATTTTCTGAATCTCAGGGAGATATTAGGTTGAGTCTTCCATAGGAAAATACAAAATTTTTCAGAAGTTTTGTAGATGACTCTTCCTATAGAAAAGTCCACTCAGAGGGAGGTCAGATCAAGTCTTCTGTGTGAAGGTAGAAGAGCTGGAATACTATACATAAGACAATAATTTTTTATAGAGCAAGAACTCCAAAGACCGCTGAAGTTAGTCTTCTATTCTTCGAAGTTTTCTGCGCCTATAGATTTATGGCCCTCAGGCAGATATTAGGTTGAGTCTTCTATAGGAAAATATAAAAATTCCTTTAGATATTCAGAGACTGAATTCTATCCATAAGACTTTCACTATTCATACCCTCAGACAGTTTAATCTCTTCAGATTAAAACTTTTGTTTTGTAAATCCTTTTCAGAGGATTCAAGGTTCAGTTTTCTATATAAAAATCCTATCTCCGAGGCAAAGGTAAATTTTGAAATCGTGTCTAATCGTCTAATTAGAGCAGACGACATTTATGAGTATGAAAGTCTGCTAAAGCTTCTCTGCAAAAAGACTCCTGCTATGGAAAGTCCTTTGAGAGAAAGGTTCAGAGGATTAAAGGTTCAGTTTTCTATATAAAAATCCTATCTCCGAGGCAATGGTAAATTTTGAAATCGTGTCTAATCGTCTAATTAGAGCTGACGGCATTTATGAGTATGAAAGTCTGCTAAAGCTTCTCTGCAAAAAGACTCCTGCTATAGAAAGTCCTTTGAGAGAATAAAAGATTGAGTTTTCTGTATAAAAATCCTTTGACACCTGTCACAATTCCTCAATACAAAAAATATAGCATTTTTTTAGCTACTTTACAACCACAGTGTGAATTTGCGACAGACAGACAGACGTGGACAAACGTCATGATTGTCCGAGAGTACTTGCAAGTATAGCTTTTTTGCTTTTGTTTAGAATTTTGTTTAAATAAATAAAGTTTTGTATTTAATTATACAAAAATAAATCTTGAATTGTTATAAACCGTTTCTCGTCTGACGATGTCGTACATTAAATTACGAGGTTAAATAACGGTTTATCCGAAGTGTGCAAATCTGGCGCATGATGATTGTCATGGCTTAATGTTGCTCGGAATGAAATTAAAAACGATAACCCACTGTTTGTTTTGCGCGTGTGTGTGTGTGTGTGTATCAATCCCTGAGATTGTTTACACACATTGGCAATTATAACACTGGCCGGCCAAGATGGCAACTAGGAAATGTGATCGCCTTTAGAGGCGTTCAGTTCCAACATCTCATAAACATCCGTTGCAGTGGCTCAGATGGCCGGCGGCTGATTCACTTCAATTCTCTTCAATTCATTAAACTGCTCCTCCCCTGCCCTAGCACATCCTCCGTTGTCTATGTTTTGCTCAACGGCGAGTATCTTATGATTTATCTCAGTCTCTCTCCCTCCCCATCCCTATCCACTTGCGTTTGTCGCTACTGACCTTAATTTTGTTCCTATAATTAGAATGAAATGCAAAAAAAAATCATATTCCCTTCTACGAATGACAACGGGTTTGCAATCACCGTCGCATTTGAATTGAATTATTTATTTATTGTTTGTGTATTGTTTTCTCTTTCATTTGAAATAGAAAAATATTCCATTTCCTAGTTGATTTGCTTGTTGTCGTGGTACGAGGATGGTGGCAGGAAGGTATGGTTTGAAGAATGCGTAGAATATATTAAAACTGGCGCCCAACATGAGAGCTCACGTAAGTGTCAGTGGCTGACTTGATATGTTCTTTAAATAATGGCGCCCAACGTGGAGACTGAAAAAAATATAATTGTCCTAGATTTGCAAAAAGATGGATAATAATTCTAGTAAATCACTATATCAGAACCGGGACAACCCAGTGTGAGACCACACAATTAAATTTAAATAATGGCGACCAACTTTGACAAGGTTGCCATTAATTAAATATAAAGGTGATTTTTTAAGAGCTTGATAACTTTTTTTTTAAAAATCGGTTCATCGGTTCTTTATTTGAAACGTTAGATTGGTCCATGACATTTACTTTTTGAAGATAATTTCATTTAAATGTTGACCGCGGCTGCGTCTTAGGTGGTCCATTCGGAAAGTCCAATTTTGGGCAACTTTTTCGAGCATTTCGGCCGGAATAGCCCGAATTTCTTCGGAAATGTTGTCTTCCAAAGCTGGAATAGTTGCTGGCTTATTTCTGTAGACTTTAGACTTGACGTAGCCCCACAAAAAATAGTCTAAAAGGCGTCAAATCGCATGATCTTGGTGGCCAACTTACCGGTCCATTTCTTGAGATGAATTGTTCTCCGAAGTTTTCCCTCAAAATGGCCATAGAATCGCGAGCTGTGTGGCATGTAGCGCCATCTTGTTGAAAAAACATGTCAACCAAGTTCAGTTCTTCCATTTTGGGCAAAAAAAGTTGGATATCATCTCACGGTAGCGCTCACCATTCACAGTTACGTTACGATTCGCATCATCTTTGAAGAAGTACGGTCCAATGATGCCACCAGCCCATAAACCGCACCAAACTGTGACTTTTTCTGGATGCATTGGTAGCTCTTGCAATGCTTCTGGCTGATATTCACTCCAAAATCGACAATTCTGCCTATTTACGTACCCATTGAGCCAAAAATGAGCTTCGTCGCTGAACACAATTTCTTTCTTTCTGAACTTTCTTAACAGAGCACGCATTTTGATAATAAAATTCAATGATTTGCAAGCGTTGCTCGTTAGTAAGTCTATTCATGATGAAATGTCAAAGCATACTGAGCATCTTTCTCTTTGACACCATGTCTGAAATCCCACGTGATCTGTCAAATACTAATGCATGAAAATCCTAACCTCAAAAAAATCACTCTTTATATATCTTCTATATTTGAACTGATATCATTGGAGCCATATAACACTGTGGAATAAAATGAAAATAATATGGTTCTGGCAACGTATTCCCATAGGGGGGTAAAAAAGCAATATAGGTTTAGCGTCATTTTGAAATTTTACGTATGGTGGTCTGGGGGGGTTGAATATTTCCCCCATTTTTGCAGATTCTTATGATGCATCGGCATATCTTTACATTTTAAGTATTCAAAGTGTTCAGCAATATTACTTCAAAAATACTCTCAGACGATACTTTCAGAGGAAGTAAGACTGATCTTCCTGCAGACAAATCATCTCAGATGTATATCACAAAGTCTCCTAAGCCTATTTGAGACATCCTTATCTTCTTAGATGATTCGAAACAGACACTTGCTAGAGAAAAGTCCCCATCATTAGGATTGGAGGATGAGTCTTCCGTATGAAAGTAGCAGGACGTTCCCATCCAGAGTTTTATTCATAAGACTCTCAATATTTATATGACAAAAGTTCTCCTTAGAACAGTTGAGGGCATTCTTGTCTTCTAAAGAAAAGTTTCCTCAGAGGAAATGAGGTCGACTCTTCTCTAAGGCAATTCTTCCAGAGGGGCTGAACTTCCCATAGACAAATAGCCTTAGATAAGCGTAGTTTTTCTGGCAGAAAGTGTCATCAAGAGGTCTCTTAACTTTTCTTAGACATTCTGAGGTAGACTCTCCATCCCAGGAAAATATTTTGGAACCTGTTCCGAACATTATGTGTTCTAGAACAGGTTTTGAGACTCGAAAAAAAAATCAATGCCAGAAATGGAAGTAGAACATGTTCTGTGGCAGACAATTTGTTCATAAGTCGGTTCTTTCCAATCGAAAATTTTGCTGGGATCTATCTGTCCATCTATTCTTGTAATCAAAGTACAGGTCGCAATTGTTGCTATAACTAAATGAAACTTTGCACAACGAAGTTTTATGGGATAAGGACGAACGCTATTTAATTTGAAGCAAATCGGTTCAGATTTAGATATAGCTCTGATTTTACACTTTCAGCTCTAGAAACCACATATTTCAATATATTTTCTTGCCATTTGGCAAAACGCCATATATTTCAACAAGAAAAAGGCTGTGGTAAAAATAGGTCAGATCGGTTCAGATTTATATATAGCTCCCATACAAAAGTCTCCCCCGATTTGACTCTTTCCGTTCTAGAAACCACATATTTTAACAGATTTCAAATCAAATTTGGGAAAAGTCTTATATTTCAACTAGAAAACCAATGCCAAAAATGAGTCAGATCGGTTCAGATTTATATACAGATAGAAGTATGCATTTTTTTATTCTCTTATAGATGTATCGTATATCACACAGTTCCAATGTAACGATCATTTTAAGCCCTACACCACAGGTTATAATACTAGGTTTACTTGTTTTCCTGATAGACAGTGTCATCAGGAGCTTTGATATAAATTAAATATAATATAAATATAATTAATTATATTATATTATAATAATATATAAATATAAAATTTTCTCACTGCTTAGTCCTCTTCTGAGTTAGACTCTCCTGTTAGTGAGGAACAGATTGAGGTAGAGTCTTCTGCATGAATATCCTCTGACGATACTTACAGCGAGTGTAGGAATGATTTTTAGTGGAGTTTAATGGTAGATGGTGTCATCAGGGGATCTGTGGATTCTAAAGCATAAATATCCTGGTACACAGGGGTCATCAAGTGATCTGATATAAATTATTCTCACTGTTAAGATCTTTTAGGCGTTCTCAAGTAGGCTCTCTAGCTAGTGAGATGCAGATTGAGGTCGAATCTTCTGTATAAAAATCATCTCTGAGGACATTTCCAGTGTGGGAATAATTTATAAGAACAGTTTTCATAGATGAGATGGTGTCATTAGGGGCCAGACCCCTGAGCTACTGTTATTGAGCTAAATTATTCTCACTGTTAAGATCTTTTAGGCGTTCTCAAGTAGGCTCTCTAGCTAGTGAGATGCAGATTGAGGTCGAATCTTCTGTATCAAAATCATCTCTGAGGACATTTCCAGTGTGGGAATAATTTATAAGAAGAATTTTCAGATGAGATGGTGTCATTAGGGGTCAGACCCCTGAGCTACTGTTAGCCCCCTAAGGATTCTAAAATGTAGTCTATCTGTTAGAAAGTGTCAAGGCATCTGATATAAATTCTTTCCACTGATAACATCTCCGAGACATTCTGCGGTAGAATCTCAAACTAATGAGCGGCAGATTAAGATCGAGTTGTCTTCTGTATAAAAATCCTCTCTGTGTGAGTGTGGGAATTATTTATTAGAGTTGTTTACATATTAGAAAGTATCATCAGGGGTTCTAACATAAATTCTTTCTACTATAAATCCCCTAAGGATTATAAATCATTGTTTTCCTATTATAGAAGGGTCATCAACATGCCTGATATATGTTCTTCTCACTCTTAAGTTCACTGAGACATTCTGAGGTCCACTCTCCAGCTAGTGAGCGGCAGATTGAGATCGAGTCCTCTGAGCATAATTTCAGGATATTAGAGGATATAGATATTACATAATGCCATTAGGGGTCTGATATAAAATTTCAGGATATTAGAGGATATAGATATTACATAATGTCATTAGGGGGGTCTGACATAAATTCTTCCCTACTCTATGGATTCTAAAGCTTAGGTTTCCTGATAGAAAGCATCATTAAGAGGTTTGATAAAAATTCTTTTCGCTGTTAAGTTCTCTTAGGCTAGTGAAAGTCAGATTCAGGTCGAGTCTTTTGTATAAGAGCCCTCTCTGAGAATACTTGCATCGAATGATTTATTAGAGGAGTTTACATATTAAAAAGAGTCATCAGGGAATCTCACATAAATTATTTCCACTATAAGTCCCCTATGAATTCTAAAGCATAGTTTTCCTGGTAGAAAGAGGTCTGATATAAATTCTTCTCGCTGTTAAGTTCTCTGAGATATACTGAAGTAGACGTAAGTTAATAAGTAGAGTCTTTTCTTTGAGAATCCTTCCAACGAGTTTGGGAATGATTTATTAGATGAGTTTACATCTTAGGAGATTATATATTATCATCAGAGGTCTAATATAAATTCTTTCCATTGTAAGACCCCTAAGAATTTCTATACTATCCTTAGCAGAATCATGGACACTTATTTTTCCAAAGATTCTGAAACAAATGATTTCCCACAGCCTACAATTTGAGCCCATTGTATGCAGTTGATTTCCTCACTGATCATACATACCTGCGCGCAAAATCGCCTGCTGTTGCACCTTATATGTACATATGTTTCATTTTGTACGCCGCCCCCTCCCTCCCTAACTGAGTGCCAGTGTCTGGCCAGTTCGCTGCGCTATGTGACAGTTATGTTAGCAAGTGTATCTTGGCTAATACCCATAGTTGTACTTGTGTCTATCTACCTATGTGCGAGTACAATGCAACACAACATATGTATATGGCGGAGAGGGGGACTATATATAATTATACATACCTATATATATATATTAGTATTTATTCAGGGTCAACTTGTTTCACTAACATTGTGTGTATGTTTGTGTATCCATTTCTTGTTTGATTCTTGTTATTATTGCACTGTTTTTTATTATTTTTTTTTTTTTTGAATATTTCTTGTTGCAAAAAAAAACTAAACTTGTCGTCGTTACATTGACAATTGAGCATTGTCTATTGTTTGAATGTGAAACAAAATACCGTTAGAATTGTGTCATAATCACAGGGAAAACAAGAAAAAAAAACAAATCATTGTAAACATTTCATTTGGAAAATGTTGTCTGTTGGCGTTCCTATGGCATTGATAGAGGAAAAGTCGAAAAAAGTCCCCATCACTAGGGTGAGAGATTGAATCTTATGTGTACAAATAGTAGAGTCCCTTAAGACGTTTCTATCCAGAATTTTCATATGACTCAGAATGGTTGAGACAGTCTTATCCTCTTAAAGGTTTCGTGCTGTAGAAAAGTCAATTCAGAGGGAAAGAATTCCAATCTTCAATATAAAAATACTCTCTGCGGATCATCATCCCCAGATTGGTTCGGCAAATCGGACAAATGATCAGAAAATGCTTGGATAAGTCGGACCATTTTCGGATGTTTGGTTTAATTTTTTTCCGAAATTAGTCGGAGAAATGGTCGAAAAAGTCGGACCATTTTCGGATTTTTGATTTGACTCTTTCCGAAATTGGTCCGACAAATGGTCGAAAAAGTCGGATATTTGATTTGACTTTATTTTTCGAAATTGATCCGACAAATTGGACAAATGGTAGAAAAAGTCGGACCATTTTCGGATGTTTGGACAAATCGAACAAAGTTGGACCATTTTCGGATGTTTGGTTAGACTTCTTTTCGAAATTGGTCCGACAAATGGCCGAAAAAATCGTTTCGGATGTTTGGTTAGCTTTCTTTATGAAATTGGTCGGACAAATGGTAGAAAAAGTCCGACCATTTTCGGATGTTTGGTTTGACTTCTTTCCGAAATTGGTCGAAAAAGTCGGATAATTTTCGGATATGTAAACAATTCGGTTGGAAATGTTGGACCGTATTCGGATATTTGATTAGACTTCTTTTCGAAATTGGTCCGACAAATGGCCGAAAAAATCGTTTCGGATGTTTGGTTAGCCTTCTTTATGAAATTGGTCGGACAAATGGTCGAAAAAATCGTTTCGGATGTTTGGTTAGACTTCTTTACGAAATTGATCCGACAAATGGTACAAAAAGACGGATCATTTTCGGATGTTTTAACAAATCGGGCAAATGGTTGGAAAAGTTGTACCATTTTCGGATGTTTGGTTAGACTTCTTTTCGAAATTGGTCCGACAAATGGTCGAAAAAATCGTTTCGAATGTTTGGTTCGACTTTTTTCCGAAATTGGTCCGACAAATGGTAGAAAAAGACGGATAATTTTCGGATGTTTGGACAAATCGGACAAATGATTCGAAATTTTTGGATATTTGATTAGACTTCTTTTCGAAATTGGTCCGACAAATGGTCAAAAAAATCGTTTCGGTTGTTTGGTTAGACTACTTTCCGAAATTGGTCCGACAAATGGTCGAAAAAGTCGGATAATTTTCGGATATGTAAACAATTCGGACAAATGGTTGGAAAAGTTGGACCATTTTCTGATATTTGATTAGACTTATTTTCGAAAATGGTCCGATAAATGGTCGAAAAAATCGTTTCGGATGTTTGGTTAGACTACTTTCCGAAATTGGTCCGACAAATGGTCGAAAAAGTCGGATAATTTTCGGATATGTAAACAATTCGGACAAATGGTTGGAAAAGTTGGACCATTTTCTGATATTTGATTAGACTTATTTTCGAAAACGGTCCGATAAATGGTCGAAAAAATCGTTTCGGATGTTTGGTTAAACTTCTTTACGAAATTGGTCCGACAAATGGTAGGAAAAGTCGGACCATTTTCGGATATTTAAACAAATCGGACAAATCGTTGGAAAAGATTTCATTCCAAAATTGGTCCGACAAAACTTCAAAACGCACAGAAAAGTTGTCCCCCAACAACTTTTCTATAGGAAAAGTTGTCCCCCAACAACTTTTCTATAGGAAAAGTTGTCCCCCAACAACTTTTCTATAGGAAAAGTTGTCCCCCAACAACTTTTCTATAGGAAAAGTTGTCCCCCAACAACTTTTCTATAGGAAAAGTTGTCCCCCAACAACTTTTCTATAGGAAAAGTTGTCCCCCAACAACTTTTCTATAGGAAAAGTTGTCCCCCCAACAACTTTTCTATAGGAAAAGTTGTCCCCCAACAACTTTTCTATAGGAAAAGTTGTCCCCCAACAACTTTTCTATAGGAAAAGTTGTCCCCCCAACAACTTTTCTATAGGAAAAGTTGTCCCCCCAACAACTTTTCTATAGGAAAAGTTGTCCCCCCAAAAGAAAAGTTGTCCCCCAATAACTTTTCCATAGGAAAAGTTGTCCCCCAATAACTTTTCTATAGGAAAAGTTGCCCCCCAACAACTTTTCTATAGGAAAAGTTGCCCCCCAACAACTTTTCTATAGGAAAAGTTGCCCCCCCCAACAACTTTTCTATAGGAAAAGTTGCCCCCCAACAACTTTTCTATAGGAAAAGTTGCCCCCCCCCAACAACTTTTCTATAGGAAAAGTTGCCCCCCCCCCAACAACTTTTCTATAGGAAAAGTTGCCCCCCAACAACTTTTCTATAGGAAAAGTTGCCCCCCAACAACTTTTCTATAGGAAAAGTTGCCCCCCAACAACTTTTCTATAGGAAAAGTTGCCCCCCAACAACTTTTCTATAGGAAAAGTTGTCCCCAAAACAACTTTTCTATAGGAAAATTGTCCCAAAACAACTTTTCTGGAGGAAAATTGTCCCAAAACAACTTTTCTATAGGAAAATTGTCCCAAACCAAATTTTCTATAGGAAAATTGTCCCAAAACAACTTTTCTGGAGGAAAATTGTCCCAAAACAGCTTTTCTATAGGAAAATTGTCCCAAACCAAATTTTCTATAAAAAAAGTTGTCCCAAAACAACTTTCCTATAAAAAAAAGTTGTCCCAAAACAACTTTCCTATAAAAAAAAGTTGTCCCAAAACAACTTTTCCATAACTTAAGTTTAAAATATTTGTCTCCACTTACCTAAATCCGGAATCGAGCTGGATGGTTCTTCACAATTGCCATTTAGATTCATTGAAGACGCTGACGATGTTGACTGTGAGGACGCTGACTGTGAGGTCGAACATGTGACCGATGACGTGGAGCCAGCTGACGATGAGCCACCTAGGCCACAACTAACACCGCCATTGACGCCTATAACGCCGCCATGATGAGAGCCGAGACCCAACGAATTCGAGGTGTGTTTGATTTTTGGCGGCGGCGGAGGTGGTGGTGGACGCATGGCAGTATTATTATTGTGGATTGGTGTGGGTGGCGATGTGGAGGTGGAATTGTTGTTGTGGTTGTGGTTGGCGGCAGAGGAGGAAGAAGAAGAAGACGAAGAATTTGATAAGTGATGACCGCTACTGCTGGAAACTACAGGAGTACGAAATATATGAGTTGCAGAAGAATTAGAAGAAGACAAAGACGATGAGTTGGAGTTGGAGTTGGAGGCTGATGAAGATGATGGTGAGTTATGATGATGATGTGGTTGTGGTTGTGATTGCTGATGATGATTGTGATTGTGATGTTGCTGCTGCTGACCATGATACATTTGTTGCTGACCATGAAGTGATGATGGCGTATGATGTGAATGTTGCTGTTGGCTTTGCTGTGTAACGGGTGACGATGTAATGATGTGATGTTGCTGTTGCTGATTGGGTGCATAGGCAACATGTTGTTGTGATGGATGATGGTGTTGTTGTTGTTGTTGTTGTTGATTGGTATTTGATATGAGATTAACTACATATTTACGGGCTGATGGTGTATTTGTTATGATATATTTCTGACCTGTGGCTGTATTTCCATTGGACGACGACGAGGACGTAGCTGCTGCTATAGCCTGCGAACAGCTGGCGGATGATGAAGCCGAAGGACCAGCTAATGCTGCTGCAGTTGGCGGCGGCGGTGGTAGTGGTGGCGGCGGCGACGATTGCGGAGTGTAACGACGCACGAGACCGACAGCCCCGCCGTTGGCTGGTGAAACCGGCGCGGAACGCGTATAATGCTGTAACGGCGGAGGCGAAACCGATTGTCTGCGCAAAGCATTGGCACAGGCTATGGTCTCCTCATACAGGCGACCATCACGTATGACACGCACATGTTGCTGCTGCTGCTGCTGTTGTTGCTGCTGCTGGTGATGTGGCGTATTGGAACCTGAGCTTAATGATTGTTGCTGTGGTTGGTGATGTAAAGGCGGTGGTGATGAAGGCGCTGAATGGCTATTGTTGCTGTGCGTCACAGCCAACGCGACACGATGATACTGTGAGGGACTGGCTGAATGACGCCGCGATATATGATGATGCGGCTGCGACAGTTGACTCTGCCCAGCAGCACTAGAAGAGACTGTGGTGGTCGAGGGTAGCGTACGCGTTATGATAATCTGTTGCGAGCCATTCGAGGCCGATAGGCTACGCTCCGTGCTGCTGTTGCTGTTGACGGGAATTTGAACATACTCCACGCGAGGCGTCAGTATAACCTTTTGCGAGTTGCCATTGTTGGTGATGCCCTGGCGGGGAGGTACAGTCTGTACTTGTACATGTTGGTAACGCTGGGGAGCGCTCGTCGTCGAGGATGCGGTGGTGGTGGAGGAGGAGGAGCTTGAGGGGGCGGAGGAGGTGATGGCCATGGTAATGTCATTGTCTCTGGTTAGGTGGCGCTCTCTCAGATCCTTCTCCTCCAGATGCAGCATCTCAAAGTCCAGCGGCTCGGTTTTGATGATCTTAACATTGGTGGTGGTGGTGTTCGAGGTGTTGGTGTTGCCAACTCCACTGCTGTTGGCCGCATTGTTGGCCTCTCTGGCCAAATTGGCCGCAGCCTCCAGACATCTCAATTTTTTCAACATTTTCTAGCTGTTGTTTGTTGTGGGGTTTGGTTTCTTTTAGAAAAAACTATATATAAATATGATCCAAAACTATTTGTAACTTTTGTTTGTGGATTAAATCCAAATCACTTGTTTCTTTTGTTGTTGTTCTTGTTCTTGTTGTGAGTGTAAATCTTGTTGTTGTTTTTTTTTATTATGGCTGGTTTCTGATCTTATATGGTTTCGGTTTTGTTTTCTTTTGTTTTATTTGTTTGCAACTGCTCCCTTTAGTTTGTTTATTTGTTTTAGATCCTTAAAAGCTACAATGTTTTTGTTGTTGGTGTCTACTAAACTTATATCCTTATAAAAATCAGTCTCTTCTCTTGGTTTTGCTGCTTGATTTAATCTGCGTCTGTTTTTTTTTAATTTTTGTGAGTGTATGTATATATATAAATCTTTTTATATATATAAGTTTGGTATTAAATTTTGAATTTCTTTTCCACGCTCTCTTTCTCTCTCTAAATAACTCCACTCGTTCTTAAATTGTATTTGTATTTCAAATTGTATTCAAAATATTGTATCAGCCTTCAAAGTTGCATATCCTTAAACTGCCTTAAATTGCTAAACAAAAGTTGACCCCAAGAAGTTCTACAGCTTCCCGCAGTCGTAGTTATAGTGGTTTGTGGATTAAATGAATATGAAGACGACGACGACGACGGCAAAAAAGCAACAACCATCAAATGTTTGTATTTGCGTTGCCTGAGTTATAGCAAAACAAAAATATATCCTTATCCTTATTCTTAAGCTTATCCTTATCCAATAAATATATATGTAAGTATATGTGATGATTATATAGTTGTCCTCTGATTTGTGTTGCTGTTGTCACGTTGTCCTTAAACCTGCTTCTGTTGCTGTTGTAGTATGCTTATGCTGCTAATGAGTATATGTTGTAACTATTATCTCTCTCTATATATATATAGTTATATATGTATATATCCTTTTTTGTTAATATGTATGTAGGTTTATGTAGATTCGATTTATTGTTTTATTTGCTTTGCTGAACAACGGAAAAATCGCAATAATTCCAATAGCTATTGCCTCAGGAAGGAAGTAAGGTAGTAGGAGATGTATGCTAATAATACTTGTTGTGGTAGTTGATGATTTGGGGGCTATTATTATTATTATTAGTTTTGAAAAATTATTTCAAATTATAATTTGTGATGTGGCGTAAGATTTTATTTTTAAGATTTACGAAGTATAAAACTGCAAAGAAAAGAAAGGAAACAGAAAAGTAGAAACGTTAAAATATGGTTTCTGAATAACAAATGTTGAATATTTAAATATTCAAGCTTTATTTATAATTTTCTTCAAAGTCTTTAAAGTTCTTTAAGAGTATAAATTATTTATAGGTCAAGGTCTTCATTTCCGGATTTATTTATTATTTTTAATTTATTATTTTTTAATTTACTATTTTTTAATTTATTATTTTTAATTTATTATTTTTTAATTTATAATCTTTTAAATTATTTTTTTAATTATTATTTTTTAAATTATTAATTTTTAATTCATTATTATTTTTGAACTTATTATTTTTTAATTAAAAATTTCTTAATTTATTATTTTTTTTAATTTGTAATTTTTTTATTCATTATTTTTTTTTAATTTAATATTTTTTAAATTATTATTTTTTAATTTATTAGTTTTTAAATTATTATTTTTTAATTTATTATTGTTTTATTTATTATTTTTAAATTTATTTTTTAATTATTTTTTTTTAATTTATTATTTTTTAATTTATTCATTTTTTAGTTATTAATAAAGTAAATTAATTAATTTCTAAATTATTATTTTTTTATTTATTAATTTTTTAATTAATAACTTTTTATTTTACTATTTTTTAATTTATTTAATTTATTATTTTTTAATTTTATTATTTTTTAATTTTATTATTTTTTAATTTTATTATTTTTTAATTTTATTATTTTTTAATTTATTATTTTTTAGTTTATAATTTCTTAAGTTATTATTTTTTAGTTTATTATTTTTTTAATTTATTATTTTTAATTTATTATTTTTTAACTTATTCTTTTTTTAATTTATTCTTTTTTAATTTATTCTTTTTTTATTTATTATTTTGTAATTTATTATTTTTAAATATATTAATTTTTAATTTATTATTTTTTAATTTATAATTTTAATAATAAATAAATAATAAATTAATTTATTAATTTATTATTTTTCTATTTATTTATTTTTTATTTTTTTATTTTGCATATTTATTTATTATTTTTTCATTTATTATTTGCTTATATATTTATTATTTTTTAATTGATTTTTTTTTTGATTTATTATTTTTTAATTTCATTAGTTTTTAATTTATTAGTTTTTAATTGATTATTTTTTAAATTATTATTTTTGAATTTATTATTTTTTCTATTATTATTATTTAAATTATTATTTTTCAATTAATATTTTTTAATTTATTAATTTTAATTTATTATTTTTCATATGTATTTATTATTTTTTTAATTTATTATTTTTTAATTTATTATTGTTTTATTTATTATTTTTTAATTATTTTTTTTTTAATTTATTATTTTTTAATTTATTCATTTTTTAGTTATTAATAAAGTAAATTAATTAATTTCTAAATTATTATTTTTTTATTTATTAATTTTTTAATTAATAACTTTTTATTTTACTATTTTTTAATTTATTTAATTTATTATTTTTTAATTTTATTATTTTTTAATTTTATTATTTTTTAATTTTATTATTTTTTAATTTTATTATTTTTTAATTTATTATTTTTTAATTTATTATTTTTTAACTTATTCTTTTTTAACTTATTCTTTTTTTTAATTTATTCTTTTTTAATTTATTCTTTTTTTATTTATTATTTTGTAATTTATTATTTTTAAATATATTAATTTTTAATTTATTATTTTTTAATTTATAATTTTAATAATAAATAAATAATAAATTAATTTATTAATTTATTATTTTTCTATTTATTTATTTTTTATTTTTTTATTTTGCATATATATTTATTATTTTTTCATTTATTATTTGCTTATATATTTATTATTTTTTAATTGATTTTTTTTTATTTATTATTTTGTAATTTCATTAGTTTTTAATTTATTAGTTTTTAATTGATTATTTTTTAAATTATTATTTTTGAATTTATTATTTTTTCTATTATTATTATTTAAATTATTATTTTTCAATTAATATTTTTTAATTTATTAATTTTAATTTATTATTTTTCATATGTATTTATTATTTTTTTAATTTATTATTTTTTAATTTATTTTTTTAATTTATCATTTTTAATTTATTATTTTTAACTTATTTTTTAAATTATTATTTTTTAATTTATTATTTTTTAATGTATTATTTTTTAATTTACCATTATTTAATTTATTATTTTTTAATTTTTTAATTTAATTTTTTATTTTTTAATTTATAATTTTTTAATTTACTCTTTTTAATTCATTATTTTTTAATTTATTATTTTTTAATATATTATTTTATAATTTATTATTTTTGAATTTATTATTTATCCAATTATTATTTTTTAATTTATTATTTCTTAATTTATTATTTTTTAATTTATAATTTATTATTTTTTAACGTATTATTTTTTAATTTATAATTTTTTAATTTATAATTTTTTAATTTATTGTTTTTTAGTATATTATTTTTTAATTTATTATTTTTTAATTTACTCTTTTTTAATTTATTAATTTATTATTTTTAACGTATTATTTTTTAATTTATAATTTTTTAATTTGTTATTTTTTAGTGTATTAATTTTTAATTTATTAATTTTTAATTTATTATTTTTTAACTTATTGTTTTTTAATTTGAACTGGCATATTGTCCTGGCTCAAGACTATTTTGCATCTATATTTAATAGAATGCAAATTTATTTACAAATGGCATGGTGACATTTATTACTTGGCTGCAAACTACCACGATCATGATTTCGACCATGTCAAAAGTCTTTTCAAGTGGCTTTGCAGCGACTTTTCAACATCAAACCCGGCCTCTATAAGGAGATGATTCTCACAACCGAACGAGAAGCACAACTGACTTGCCGAATTTGCGTTTAAAAAATCGCACCAAGTAATAAAGTACACATGCCATTATTATTGTTTTTATTTTATTATTTTGTAATTTATTATTTATTAATTTACTATATTTTAATTTATTATTTTTTAAGGTATTTAAGGTATTTTGTATTTTATTATTTTTTTAATTTATTATATTTAATTTATTATTTTAATATTTTTTATTTATTATTTTTTAATTTTTTATTTTATTATTATTTTATTTTTTAATATATTATTTTATAATTTATTATTTTTTAATTTATTATTTTTCAAATTATTATTTTTTGATTTTTTATTTTTGAATTTATTATTTCTTAATTATAATTTTTTAATTTATTATTTTTTAGTATATTATTTTTTAACGTATTATCTTTTAATTTATAATTTTTAATTTCTTATTTTTTAGTGTATTATTTTTTAATTTTTTAATTTATTATTTTTTAACTTATTGTTTTTTATTTTATTATTTTTTAAATTAATTATTTATTAATTTACTATATTTTAACTTATTATTTGTTAATGTGTTATTTTGTATTTTTTTAATGTATTATATTTAATTAATTATTTTAATATTTTTTTATTATTTTTTAATTTTTTATTTTATTATTTTTTAGTTTAATATTTTTAATTTATTATTTTTTAAACTAATATCTTTAATTTATTATTTTTTAATTTATTATTTTCTAATTTATTATTTTTAATTTATTATATTTAGTTTATTATTTTTATTTTTTTTTTTTCAATTATTATTTTATGATTTATTATTTTTTAAATTTATTAATTTATTATTTTTTGAATTTATTATTTTTGAATTTATTATTTTTAATTTATTCTTTTTTAATTTATTAGTTTGTTTAATTATAATTTTTTAATTTGTTTTTTTTTTTTAATTTTTTAATTTGTTTTTTTTTAATTTTTTAATTTATTATTTTTTTTATTATTATTTTTTATTTATTATTTTTTATTTTTTTTATATTATTTTTTTAATCTATTATATTTTTAATTTATTTTTATTTAATTTATTATTTTTTTAATTTATTATTTTTTATGTATTATTTATTTATTTTGCATTATCTTATATTATCTATTCTATATCTATCCGGGTTGTTTTTCTTAGAAAACAGAATAAAATATTTTATAAGTCACACTGGCGATGAGCTAAACATTACTAAGACTCCGCATGACTCGAATGCATTTAAAATGAAAATCAGATACTGCCTAATCTAACCATGGTGTGGTTGCAATAAATGAAGCAAGACAAAAAGCAAATTCTAGAATATAAACTCATGGTCATGGTTTTAGGCAAATGACAAATGACAAACATTACGCATGACCTATTGCGGGGTATTCCAAGAGTTGCATGTTCAAATCCCAAGTGACAGATATGGGAAAAACTTAAATCTTTCAAAAATAAAAACTTACTCGACAGATTAGTATTGAATATTTCTGTGCTCTTGGCAGATCTCTTTAATCAAAAGGATATTATAGAGTGCTATATAATATTTTTATTTAGTTTATAAAATATATTTATATATTATTTCCAAAAACTTACCTTAATATAAATTATAGTATAAATATGCTGGTATTTTGTTGTTTACTTTACTGATGATTAAATAATATCCATACGTTTGAGTTTGAAGGAGAAATAATTATTACTTTTAATATTTATTTTGTTTTTCGTCGTTATAATTATGTTGAAAATTAAGTTTAATTTAACTGTTTAATAAAATATCAAATTGTATATACAAAATATATTCAATATTATTGTAAGATTTTTCCTCTTTTTTTATTTTTTTTTTTTCTTTTCACTTGATTTGTTTCACAAACTTTTTTTAGTTTTAGCCATTTTTATAGAAAAAGAAAACCTACAGCAAAAAATAGACAAACAAACAAATTAACTAAATTTAGCTGATATTTTTAAAACCATTCAGAAATATTTTTTATTTGGTTGCACTTTAAAATGATTCATTTGCTATTTTGGTTTTGTTGCGAACGAACGAACGAATCGAAACATTATTATAATTTTTTCGGTGTACTTTTTATTTATTTTTATTTATTCTAAATTTGTTTCACACACAATTTGTTGTTGTTGTCTTTTCGGTGTTTTTGTTTTGTTGTTGTACGTTTTATTATTTGTATTTGTATTTTTTTTTTTCATTTTTATTCAGCTTTAGGTGGTGGTTAATACGTCTAAAGTAAGATAACCTTGAAATATTTTACTGCCGCAAACATTCATACAAATTACGCTCGTCGTCGTATGCGAAATACAATATATTGTGATACATTTTTTTTTGCTGCTTCTTTTTGGATATATTTATTAGAATTGTAAACACACAAACACATGCACGGCATAGCTCGCTTTTTTGAAAATATTTTGATACACGTACACATGTGTGTATGTATGTGGATCAGAATATATGTTCTTTTTTCTCTAATAACACAAATTTAATTTATTTATCACAGCATTTTTGATATTTTGTCTCGCATACATATTTTCAGGATAATTAATCATCGCCATCGAAGTGAGTGTCACCATGTCATGGAATGCGTGAAATGTCATGGATATCTGGGAATAGGATGGGGGAGCAAAGGGAAGGTTAATTCCCCGAAACATTTCATATTTATTAATTGAGTTAGTTACTATTTTGAGCATCATTACTCCAGGAATCAATATTTTGATATTTAACGATTTCCGATCCATTTCGAATTGCCTTTGTCAAATTGAAGTTGCCAGCTCAGAACCCCCAGATAACCCAAAATTGAAAAGAAAAAGTTCCCGAGACATATTCAGTTACTCCGCTGATCTAACATCCCGAGCTATCATTGTTTCCCGCCCATCTCCCTCTATACTCGGACATAGAAGGTCCATGGTTTCAGTCACCTCCCAAGGGATTTATTGGGAAGCTTTTCAGTTGATTTGAGACACCATTGGCTCCGTGAATCGCTCGTGAGACAACTGGATCTTACGTGTATTAATATCAAAGTTGAATCCATACGGAACTGACCAGTAAATACTGGCTAGTGACTCAGCTATCAATCGCCTTTTGTCCGCCAATTCTTGAAGACTTGGTCGATGATCGCATGAGGTTATCGTCATCCGCGAATGGGAAGATTGGATTCAAATCCCGATCCCAAAGGTTGTCAATGGAAGTAACATAAAGACCCAGAGAAAGAAGAGTGCCCTGTAGTGCTCCAGCGGTCAATATATGCTCGCCCAATGAGATTCCATCTACTACAACTCGTACAGTGCGATCTCTGATCTCCGATCCTGGATCCAAAAGATCTTCAATGAAAATAAGAAAAAAGACAGAGAAAAAGAACTGTGCCCTGCAGTGCTCCTGCGGTCAACCTATGATCGTCCAATGAGATTCCATCTACTACAACTCGTACAGTGCGATCTCTGATCTCCGATCCAAAAGGTTGTCAATGAAAGTAAGAAGAAGACAGAGAGAAAGAGAAAAGGAGCAGTGCCCTGTAGTGCTTCAGCGGTCAACCTATGATGGTCCAATGAGATTCCATCTACTACAACTCGTACAGTGCGATCTCTGATCTCCGATCCAAAAGTTTGTCAATGAAAACAAGAAAAAGGACAGAGAGAAAGAACAGTGGCCTGTAGTGTTCCTGCGGTCAACCTATGCTCATCGAACTCGTATTGTGCGATCTCGGATTTCCCATCCCCGATCCTAAAGGTCTTCAATGAAAATTAGAAAAAGACGGAGAGAATGAACACTGTCCTGCAGTGCTCCAGCGTTTAACCTTTTCTCGTCCATGCGATCTCTCAGGAGAGAAGTCACTGACGGCATCAAAAATGATAACCTTTGAAGTTAGTGAGCCGTACTAGACACTCTCAAAGCCATTGGGGATATACATGTGGATGTAACGACTCCATCGTTGCGAAAGAAAGATTTTCAGGTCCCCCATAGATCTATTCCTACGGAATCCATACTGTCCTTTATTAAGAAGGGTACCTTTTGTCTTCAATCACTTGAAGACTTGCTCTATGGTCGAACGAATATTAATGACAAGGGTTAATGTCATTCACTCAAGAGAAGATTGGATTCAAAATCTGATCCAAAAGGTGGTCAATGTGTGTGCGATCGATATGAGTGCGCAAAGGCAGGCTCTATAGAGGAGAAACGAGCTTACTCTCAACAAACTGGTGATGGTGGATTGACTCCATCGTTCCAACGAAAGGATCAGATCGATAGAAATCTATACTGTCACTTATTATAAGAAGCAATCTCTTGAGGACTTGCTATATGGTCGACTGAATATTAATGATAAGACTTGTTGTCATCCTCGAATGAGTAGATTGGATACAAAGTCTAATCCAAAAGGTCGTCAAAGAAAAAGACCGAGAATGAACAGTGCCCTGTAGCACTCTAGCGATCATTTATGTTCGTTGAATTAGAATCCAATAAACCTTATTAAACTGCTGAATGAAATGACTCCATTGTTCTGACAGCAACGTCATCAGATCCTCCGTAGATCAATTCCTATGGGAGCCATACTGTCGATCCTTAAGTAAGACATTGGTCTCTAGATACCTCACAGATTCTGATTAACCATACTCTCGATAACCTTGGAAAGCCCAGAGCAAATCGCAATCGGGCGGTAGTTCGTAGAGTTATTAGCCTCAGCATTCTTTAGGGATGGGGTGAACGTTCGTAATCTTGCCGACATCCAATGCAATACCATATGGATATCTCATCTCACTGAACTGATGGATGGGAAGACTCCAACGTTCCTAAAGGAACATCTTCAGATTGATTCTCCTACCAAAGCCATGCCGTCGTTACTTTAGAAGGCAATTGTTCTCAATATACCTCACAGACGGTGATTAACGCTAATCTTGATAAACTTGGCGAACCCAGAGAAAATCGCAATCGGACGATAGTTCGCAGAGTAATTAGCCTCATTTCACGTGTAAAAATCCTGACAAACCTGGTTCTTATCTGCTTACATAGCAGATCAGAGGTGTAATTTTTAGTCAAACGCCATTTTCTGAATGTTTCCTCGTTGGATCTGACTGCTGTCTAGCGTGTCTGTTTCAACTATCATTTATTAAATGGTTTGTCCGAAATACAGATAATATTTGGAATATATGACTTCATCGCAATGAAGATAATATTATCGATCATTTCAGCCGAGTTGTTTGTGAAACCAAAGCACCCAATAAAAAAAGCTGAACAATGTTGCTGAGCTCGACACGTCTGCTTTTCGTAGATATATATTGTCCGCTTTGGAGCCTGGACGGAAGGAATACGAAGCGGATGCTGAAAGAAAACAATGATCCGAATTACCATATTTCGGAGGGCGTTAAATAAGAAAAAAATCAAGAATATTGTGGTGTTGCCCTTAGACAAAGGTAATATGTGTCGGTTTATTCACTGATAGCATCCAATCATTAAGAGCTCCTTCGTATAAGCTCTCCAGAGTTGAGTGGCTGGAAGGGGCAAGCCTAGAGGAGTTGTGGACATTGAAATCACCAGCAGCCAAAATTTCACTAACGAGACAATACTGGGGCATGGAGGCCAAATTGGAGATCGACTAATTTCTCATAGGCTATCACTTGGCCACCCCTGCTAGAGAGCCTCCAGTCAGCAGTTGGTGTGCAAGGCAACTGGTAGTAATTTCGGCTACGAGGTCTTACCGGAGTCTGTAATCTACTACCTCGAGCTCTTATGCTGATGTACCAGCCTTATCAGCTGGGAACGGCACTTCGGGGAGTTATTTTCTGAAGGAGGGCTGGTCATCGCATAATTACGGTTCTGGTGTGATGGCACACCATGGTTCAGGACCAACATGGATGAGGATTGTACTAATTGAAAGTGTGTCAAAGTCATTTAGGGATTTCAGCCAGACCAGCTGGGAATGGCTTTTCGGAGAGTTTCGGTTTGGCTATGGTTTAGATCAAAATCACAGGGTTTAGTTTGACGTGGAGCTGCGGGACAATCCTCCAAAATTTTAGGATGTCATCCCATTTAGGGATGCCAGACCGACCAGAAGGGAATTGTCCTTTGGGAGTTTCGTGGTGGCTGTCGTCTGAGAAAAATAGCTGGGAAAGTTTCGGTTTGAGTTGGATTTGCTTATCAACCTGGTGCTATGACCCATGACGAGTAGAAGAGGTTTAGATGGATCTCAGTTCTAGCCAAGCCTGAGGAATATTTCCACACAACATATTCTCATTTGTACTTCGATTATAAAATATTGCCTATGCATAATTACGACCCCAGATGTGATGGCATTTCGTTATTCGCGATCAATATTGTTGATAATCACGTTAAACTCGGGAGACAATCTGTCGGGACAATCCTCTAAACTTTTGTAAATTAAATCATCGAATGACGAATGAAAGGGAGGGCCCTCTCTTCTACATAGAAATCGTAAATACTGTATATTAGGCAAGGTCGCGGTCCATACAAATGGAAAAACAATTTGAATTGTTTAATCATAATTTGCATAATATTTCGTTCCTAGATCAAGTCGTCTTTGAAAACACCTCTAAAAATCGGACTTTTCCCTTCTAATTTTTTTCCATGTTGCACTTTTGTACAAAATTTTTCTCTGAATTAATAGATCCTTGAAAGCACTTTAAATATAAATTTTTTGCCTTGTCTTAGAGTATGTTATTGGATAGGGTGTAATATTTTAACTTTGAACTTCCGATTAATTTGACTTTTCAGGTTTATGCTTCACAATTGCAAAAAGGGACGCTATACGCTCGAACAAAATTGGGAAATATTTAAAACCTACTTCCAAAGTAGTGAGTCTTTAATGCAAACTGTATGAAATTTACGGGGAAAATATTCGTGTTTTCACATGATGCTCATTTTCATCTCGCTGGCTATGTCTATAAGCAAAATTGCCGCATATGGGGTTCAGAGAACCCACACGTGACTATTGAGAAGCCAATGCATCCACAACGAGTCACTGTTTGGTATGGCTGTACTGAAAACTTGGGTTGATCGGATGAGGTACTGCCGAGCAAGTCGTGGTAGTCATATGGATGATATTGTGTTCCATTGTTAAATGACAAAGTTCAACCTTTCCAATAAAACTAGAAATTTAAAAAAAATAAACACTACTTTTTTATTGTCGATTCTAATTTAAAATTGTATATGGTCCACCCTAAATTTTTGGGTTTTTTCATATTTACAACTGACAACTTTTTCGCATTTGGTGGTAGTATTTTATAAAAAGTAAATATGTAGCTGCACTCGATAGTTTTCGAATGAACGTCGGAAGAAAATTGACGCCACAGCGTCCATTTTTGTAAAAAGAGTTTGAAAATTTTGGTTCTGAAAACTCATCTTCTGTATTAAATTATTTCACAAAAAAATCAAGTCTGTGACGTCATTTTTTGTCCGATATTCATCGTTTAGGCATCATTCGAAAGGTGTTGACTCCTTCTATTTTTTTTTCATGGCACATTTTGCAATGAATTTCCATGAAGTATGAGTTTTTAGCTGTCACTTTGAAAAACCACAAAAAAATCAATCTAAACGTCCAATATTAACACCATATTCTAAGACAAGAATCGAAATTTATATTTAAAGTGCTTCCAATGTTCTAGTTTGGACAAAAATGCAACATCAAAATTACAATTACAATTACAAAATTGCAAACTACATGATATTATAGGTGTTTTCAGGAGCGTTTAGCTCATAGTACCCGCTTGACCCCGCACCAAAATATTTTGCAAAACATCATTAAACAATCCAATATACATTTCTGACCGCTGATATTTTTTCGTGGGCTACCCTATTGTACATGTGTACCAATCCTTCAAAGGGAGTTAAATTCAGGAATTTGTGAACTCAGCCAGCAACACTGTCGTTTCATACCTAAAATTCCCACAAATGGCTACTTTATCCCCGTCTCAATAATAAGGACAACCGAAGCAAAAACTGATGATTAAAACAGTGGCCATATCGAGGTTCCCCTCGAAGTCCTTCAGAACGATCCTAAGGGTTTGGGTAAAATTATTATTATTATCCATGTTCACTTCACCCAAAGCAGATATTAGGGACACCCAATCCCATCCAACCCCCCAATATATAATTTCCCGGCATCTTGAAATCTCTGACGTAAATCTCCATTCAACACCAAGGCAAAGCAGCCTGTTTCGCGCTAATGCAAATCAATCTACATTTAAAGTTAATATAATTTGGCTAAATGTCACAAAAGTTATTTTTGACATTTCACTACGTACGAATGGATGCCTAAAAATGGCAACACATTAGCAAAGAACAAACATACTTACATACAAACATACACACATACATACGAACAGCTGTTACGTCAAACATTACAAACGGTGTAGACAGTCGTAAACGAAATGTAATACAAAACATAATGAATTGACATTTGAACGCACTTCCGTTTTGCCATGAACACAGACAAACACACAAACACTCACACATAGTCGTCGTAAAGTGAGAACGCACAAAAATATAACGGTATATCCGAATATACACAGAACAACTGACGACCGACCGACCGAGCGACTACCTCATCAAGAGCGTTGCGCGCAACGCTTTCGTTATAACACCTGTGAAATTGAATGTAAACGAATGAACTTGCAAATCGCGATTGTTTGTGGAGGGGGAGGGAGGTATGGAGGCAGGAAAATACACACCAACCAAAACATCAACAAAAAATGAAAAAAAAAAAAAAACGGAAAATCGTGCAAAAAACTTAAATAACAACAACAGCGCAACGCGCCAGCGAAAACACACTCAAAACAAACGACAACAGCAACAACAACAACAACTGTTAAAACACAATAGCCGACTTTGACATTGGCAGTGACAGTGAAGTGAATGACGACAATGAGGAAAATCACGGCACACACAGACACACGCGCGCCCTCTTCAATAATTTCAATGAGACGACAACAAATAAGTAGAGCGAGGAAAACTTAACATCACAAGAGAGCGCACACGAAGGTCCCTCACCAAATGACACCACACGACGAGAGCATAACAGAGCTGTGTATGTGATGTGTGTGGTGTGGTGAGAGCGGTGGTTCTCTGTTTACTAGTGAATTTGTTGGGTAGAAGTATACTCTCCTTCGTAGGGTCTTGTCAGTTCATTATAAGGCTTGTTACACATTGAAAAATTTGGAACTTCCGAATCAGGCAGATTTATAAAATTTATATGGAAAAAGTTCTTGATTCAGGACATTTGGCAAAAACTGTGACTATTTTTTAATGTCTGAAGTAACGATGACAGTTAGGTCAGTTTATTTGCTCTTTCATATGAAAGAGAAAGTATGAGTCAAAGGAAAAGAGCCAGTGAACAACACCATCGAAACAACGTCGTGTTTGAGAGTTAATACCTTGTCAATCAATACCTTTAGTGTAAAGTAACTGCTGACTTGCCGTACAAATGCTTAACGATCTATATCATATCCAAGTACAATGTTATTTTGCATCCGCGAAGCTTGATAATAGATGTTCAAACAAGACACACTGAAAAAAATTTATCGGGTGCCGAATGTTATAGTCTTTTCACACTGTCGACTAAATCGAGTTATGGTCGATTTCAAATGTCAGGTTCATAAAAATGGGAACAAATCTATTTTAATGGCGATGGTCAAAAAAAAACAAATACAGCCTTGTAGAGCGTTAAAAATTACCAAAAAATGGCGCTATGGTCGACTTTCCGAGATCGGGGCCTTGAAAGTTCGGATATATAATTTGAGCTGTAGTCGTCATTCCTGATCCGATCGGGTCGATATATATATATATATATCGTTGGAAAGCTTATTGAATTTACTATAAGATAGCGGAGCAAATTTAAAATCATTAACCCATCGGGAGCCAGCGTTAAAAAAGTGAATTTTGAACCCGCTTTTTTTTGGTAAAATCGACATTATCTGGAAATGTGATCGATATTGCGGTAAGAGATGATTAATATAAGTTTATAGCCTTCACTTTAAGCTCTCTTTCAATGTGGGTTACGGAATCGTAACCCACCTGGAACCGGAGATATTCAACTTCAAAATAATGCTTTTGGGGAATGTCTGCAATAATTGTAAAAATTTTGTTTTCTGTAGGCATGTTTACACATGAGGATGTATTGTACATCCTAAAACACGCAGACAGAAACATGAAGTTTTTTTGAGTAGCAGGCCTTCGGCCGGGGTTAAAGATTTTCTCCTCTGGGGTATGTCCAAAAACCGGCTACGCAGACTAAAATTGTCTCTCATAGCCGGCCTTTGACCGGGGTTTAAGATTTTTTCCTCTGGGGTATGTCCAAAACCGGCTAAGCAGACTAAATTTATATTCAAAAATTAAATTTTGTAAAAATTAACAAAACACTAGAAGTTTGTAAAACAAAGCCAGGTTGGCTCGTAATTGATTAAGAAATCGATAACTAAATCATAGGACAACTTTGAAGTTGCATATCTGCAGTTCCAAGAGGGTTAAAGAGCTGCAAACGCAAGAGCTTAAAAGAAAGCTGGAAGTCTTGATTATAAACCTATATATACGATGGCGTACCTCAATATAGGACCTATTTCAAGATAATGTCGATTTTACCAAAAAAAGCGGGTTCAAAATTCACTTTTTTTAACGCTGGCTCCCGATAGGTTAATGATTTTAAATTTTCCGATCGGATCAGGAATGATGACTCAAATTATATATCCGAACTTTCAAGGCCCCAATCGCGGAAAGTGAACCGTAGCGCCAAATTTTTTTTTGTTGTGTTCAGATCAAAATGTTCTATCTATAGTGAAAATTTGAAACAATTCTGAGAATCTCACTTAAACTAGATTTATGCCTAAAAATGTAACACTCGAGGATTACTTTTTTGTAATTGGAAGTCATTTGCAAAATTTAAATTTGAGTTTTCGATTGAACATAGAGCATTGGCCATCTTTATTAAAAGAAGAAGTCATAAAAACAAATTTGTTTTTGAAAAATACAACTATTTCTTGCAAAGTATTAGCAATTTTTTGCGGACCAAACACAATCTGTTTCAGTTTTTACGTCATTTTCCAAATTTAGAGCATGTTTTTCATTTTAATTTGTTGAGTAACCGTACGCCTTGTGTATAGTACGTTTAATAGGGAATAAAACGGTATTTTGGTTAACTGAGTTATTGAAGTTTTCGCTAAAAAAATTTTTTTTCAAAAGTACAAGTTTTGGCCCTTCCAGTTCACATCTCTCAAAATTTTACGAAATTGAGGTCCAAAAAATACCCAAAATTCGTTAAAACGACAAATAAAGAAGTAGAGATCAAACGGGCTTTTTACGCATAAGTCTAGATTTTGGAGTTGTCAGGGAAATTTCTATAACAGATTCCTGTTTTACTCGACAATACCTACATGAAAAGAATTTTTGGACCATCGCACAGTGTTATTCAAAAAAGCTGATAATTGTAAGGTAACATAGAGAGGACTGGAAATTCAAGATTTTTGCAGATTGCATAATAAAGAGTGATTTTTTTGAGGTTAGGATTTTCATGCATTAGTATTTGACAGATCACGTGGGATTTCAGACATGGTGTCAAAGAGAAAGATGCTCAGTATGCTTTGACATTTCATCATGAATCGTCTTACAAACGAACAACGCTTGCAAATTATTGAATTTTATTATCAAAATGCGTGCTCTGTTAAGAAAGTTCATTGCGCGCTTCCATTTTATGGTCAGTTTAATCGACCCACTGAAGCGGCTATTCGGGCTATTGTGACTAAATTTCGCACCAAATTTACATTGTTGGACATTAAACCACCAACACGCTTACGTAGAGTGCGAACTGAAGAAAATATCGCAGCTGTATCGGCCAGTGTTAATGATGACCACCAATTTTCGATTCGTCGCCGTTCGCACCAATTGGGTCTCTGTTACTCAAAAACGTGGAAATGCCAAAATTGGACTAAGCGGATGGACCACCTAAGACGCAGCCGCGGTCAACATTTAAATGAAATTATCTTCAAAAAGTAAATGTCATGGACCAATCTAACGTTTCAAATAAAGAACCGATGAGATTTTGCAAATTTTATGCGTTTTTTTTAAAAAAAAAGTTATCAAGCTCTTAAAAAATCACCCTATATTTAGAAAATAATCAAAAACACTACACCACAGGGTATAATGTCTTTGTGCATTTGTTTGTAACATCAAAAACCGAAGCGAGATAGACCCATCGTTTATTATACCGGATTTAGCCATGTCCGTTTGTCTGTCCATCTATTCTTGTAAACACGATACAGGTCGCGGGTATTGTCCGATTCTAACGAAACTTGACTTAAACGATTATTGCACGTCGAGGACGGACGCTATTTAATTTGAAGCAAATCGGTTCAGATTTAGATATATCCCCCATAAAAATGATTTGACTTTTTCTGCTCTAGAAGCCACATAATTGAAATAATTTTGCACAACACCTTACATCTAAGTTAGAAACTGCTGTGGTGAAAATGGGTCAAATCGGTTCATTTCATTCATTCATTTTCGCTCCCTATTTCACATTTTCCGGTCTAGAAACCGTAAATTTTAACAGATTTTCTTCAAATTTGGCGTAACACCTTATATTTCAACTAGATACATTTCTGGTGAAAATGGGTCAAATCGGCTCAGATTTATATATAGCTCCCATACAAATGTCGCTCCTGGTTTGATTTCTTTTCTCTGAACAGATTTTGATCATATTTGGCACAACACCTCATATTTCAACTAGAAACATCTGCCGTAAGAATGTGTCAAATCGGTTCAGATTTAGATATAGGTCCCATACAAATTTCGCTCTCGATTTTTTTCATATTCGGCAGGACATCTTATATTTACACTAGAGCCATCAATGGTAAAAGTGGATGAGATCGGTTCAGATTTATATATAGCTCCCATACAAATGTCGTTCACGATTTTCACCGAATTGTATTGTAGTGGAGTAGAAAGTGTAGGGTATCAAATAGTCGGCCCCGACCGATTGTAATAGACGCTATTTAATTTGAAGCAAGTCAGTTCATATTTATATTTATATTCATGTTGATGTTTTAATACAGCCCATTAAAAATATTCTTCCCGATTTCCTTCTTACCTTGTATATAGCATTATAGAATCACCTATATCAGAAGTGGACTACATTTGTCATTGTTTTGATATAGTACCACAAATTAAAATTTGCTTATTGTTGTGTTATAATATCAATGACATTTTTAATCAAACGGGTTAATTAAAATAACCTTGTAATGGGGTTGAGAGTGGAGGGTAGCATATAGAAGGCTCCGCCTTCCCTTACTGGTTTAGAAATGAAAAAAGTAAAGTGCAAAGTGAAGGGCAAAGTGCAGAAGTAATTGCAGCATTTTTGGTAAAAACAAAAAATCATACGTTTTTTACTCCTCTGACTATATGAAGAAACATATTTTCTTATTTTTAAATTTTCATTTTTCGTCGGAGGTACTTCGACTATAACTTGGGGCTGAAGACATATTTTTCAATTTGTGTTTTTTGGTTTTTTATATAAACTAAACTTAAAAGCCGTAATTTTGGTTTTTATGTGGCTATTTTGCCTTCAAAAAATATTAGAATTAGAAGAGAAAATATTCCATTTTAGGTTTATAATGTGTTAATGAATTTCATCAGAAATATATTTCTCTCAGTTTTTTCCTGAAGAACACAAGCTAATGTTCCAGACATAGCTGCAAATCTAACATCTTCTATACCCTCTGCGTGGGAGTTATCTGCAGCAATCTATAAATTCACAGTGTGGCGTATTATTAATATTAATCATACGCACAGAGGACTGTTTATAAAATATGCTATTGGTTTTTTTTTGCTTTAAACTTGAAAATGATGTGAAAAATTGCTCAAAATTTTGGGGTGATTTTGCATTTATTATTGAGAATAATTTAATTTTGCGTCATTTTTAATTTTTAATTTTGGGCGATTTTTTCATGACTCCTCCAAGAGTGAGAATTATTTCACAATTCCCTTGTTCTATAAACAACGCTGTATAAATAATACAAAATTCCAACTTTTCACTAAAGAAACATGTATTAGCTCCCCTCTTTTCGTATTGTCAGGGGCCCATTGTTTGAAATCTCAGCAAACACCCACTGGTTGTAAACCCGTTGAAACCATGCAAATCATTCTGTGGTGTAGGGTATTGTAAGATTCGTTCCGGGCTCGTGTTTACTCTCCTATGTTAAATTTAACATTATTGTGGATTTCCTTAACGTTTGTTGACTCTTGTCGCCCAACAGGAACTGTTAATGTCGTTCATGAAAATTAATGTTGTTTTTTTTTGTTTTTTTTTTTTTTTTCTAGAGGGAGGTGATGGGCAGGTTTTTCGTTGAGATAGGAAGGCCAATATTTTCCGAAATCGTTTTCCCCTTTTACAGAGAGCCGGAGAGTGAGTGAGTGAGAGCGAGTGGGGAAACCTTGCTATAACATTTAGCATTAACCAAGGACAAGGACACACACATTTTGATAATTGAATGATATTCAAGGAATTTTGTGAAATTGTATTACTAGAATTTCATTTCTTTTTCGTGGCTTTTTGGATTTTTCTGCCATATGTATTCACAGTATTGTTTTAACAAACACTTTTAACACCTTTAAACCAACCTTATATTTGGGGGAAATTCTTTTTCAATCAATTCAATATATATTTTTTTGATATTTATTTTTATTTTAATATTTTTTGTTTTTTTTTTCAAATTTCAAATGATTTATCTTTTGTTTTACCACAATTTATTTGCTTTGCCATTTTGTTTCTTGGCTTTATTAACTTTTTCTATACACTTTTTCTTTTCTTGTTTTTTTTTTTTTTTTTTGTTGTTAGCACTTTTAGTTGTTGTTGTTGTCGTTTTGCTCTTTATTTCCTTTTTTGCATTTGAGAATATTTGCGTTGTTTTTTGTTTTTTTTTTTCTATGTTCTTCTTTTGTTTTGTTTTGCTTTGTTATGGTTGTAGAAAAATAGTAGTAGTAGTTGCTGTTTATTTGTTGTGTTGTAGTATGTCTCGTCGGTACTACTTTGGACATGGACCGCGTTTTTAAACCGTTTCATTTGACGTACTTTCTCTAACTGAAATTCGCTTTTATTTGCAATACATCAGTGCACTCCCCAAATGAGAACAGCCGACAGTCAACAGCCAACAGCATACCTACTACATCACAGTGCTCACTTCAAACCTCACACATGATGGTGGAACCCCCCCACAACCCCCCACTCAAACACAAGTGCAAAATATCTTTAGAATCATTTAGTTGTTCTTTAGTGTGAACAGCAGCAGCAGTGGCAACAGAACACTCTCACTATCGTCTGTGCAGTTGCTAACATTGAGCGCAGCGCATGACGCTGAAAGTGAAACCATTAACAGTGTAGGTTGTATTGGTTGCATGTTGGCAACAGCGGGCTCTCTTTTGAGATAACATTTGCTGCGCTCTTTGGCCTAACATGAGGGTGACAGTGTGTGTAAACCTTGCAATGTTTTCATTTTTTTATTATTATTTCTCACATTAGATTCATTTAGGTTACGAGGGTGATCTTAGAGGTTTGGTGAGGTTGTAAATATTTCATGGGAGGGATTTTGAACTATAAAGAAATTGCAATTTCATGACACTAATAACACAATATTATTGTGTTATTATTAATATTGAGTATGCCTCAAATTACCTCGATCAAATTGAAAACCAAAAATTGTATGAAAATAATTTTTGTTTATTTTTTCGATTTTAAATTATTATAAATTTGTGATGTCATTGTCTTTTAATGTTGCACAATGTTTGTATTCAGTTTTTCTCTGTTTTATTTGTATTTTTATGAACGACAAAATCTTGAATACTAAAAATGAAAAATTAAAAAATACAATGAGCTCGTTTTTAATTTAATGCAAATTTGTAACATTTTTTCTTTACTTTTTTATTAAAATTTCCGTCTAAGGCACCTTTATCATTTTTAATATAATTTAGGGGTTTTAAGTCCGATCGTGAATCAAAGTAAACAACATATAGACATATTTCTAACATAGCTCAAAATCAACATCATTTTAGTATGTTTCATACATTAGAAATTTTCGATTTATATATTAAATCTGCTGAATTAGAAATCATTAATCTCATTTCCTTTTTTTGTTTTCATTTCTTGATTCATCACAAAAAGTCATAGTTCTACTCAAGAAAAAATCATATGGTTAAAATTTTAATATAGTGTTTGAATATTGTTTGGGGCTAGGATGTGGAACATTCTGGATGGTCAATTTTCAAGCAGAGTTTCAGCTTTATTTCCACAATGACTTTACACAACCCCAGCGTAAATAACCTAGAGGCGTTGAATCGCACGATTTCGTTGGCCAAATTTAATAAGACCATTGCTTCATGCGCTGTATATTTTCTGAAGAAAAAATTGATTTGCGTTATTATCATTCTCATTTAAAAAACAAGTATGTAAGATTCACTAAACTGACTTTTATATACACTCACTGTCAGAGAACAGTTAGAGCAGAATAATTTGTGTAGAAGGTACTGGAGATTCGTGGCAACTGGTGCCAGTTTCCACATTTGTAAAATAGATTTAAAAACATGATTAAATATGAAGTCATAGTGGATTCTATACTGGTGCATGGCAGTATTAGAGTTATGAAGGATTTAATTTTACATGAAGGGGCCGAAAACGGAAAAAATTAAATCATGATTTTTTATAAATATTTTTTCTCTTTTAATGGGTTTTTTCCTGTCAGAAAACAATGTTTTTTTTTTTGAAAAAAGTCAATTTTTTTCAATTCTATGTGAATTGTCCTATAATTGAATATGGGATTTTTATTTAAAAATGACAGTACAAATATAGGGTGGGCCATTTAAAATTTTAACTACCGATTACTTTGACTTTGAAACATTAATTTTTATTTTCAGGTTTATATTTGACATTAGCACATTGGGACGCATGCGCTCGAGCAAAATTATGAAATATTAAAAACTTTAACTCAAACTGTAAGAAACTTACGTTGAAAATTTTCGAGAACAACAGATCCGACTGTTCAGCCTTCATGAAGCTCATTTTCATCTCGTTAGCTATGTCAATACGCAAAATTGCCGCACATGGAGTTCAGAGAACCGACACGTGACTATTGAGAAGCCAATGCATGCACAACGAGTCACTGTTTGGTGTGGATTTTGGGCTGTACTGCAAAATTGGGTTGATCGGATAAAGTACTGCCGAGCCAGTCATGGTAGTCATATGAATGATATTGTTTTCCATTATTAAATGACAAAGTTCAACCTTTCCATTGAAAATTTAAAAAATTAATCAGTACTTTTTTATAGCAGATTTTAATTTAAAGTTTGAAATGGCCCACCCCTATATTACAGCTACCTCGACGAAAATTTAAATTTCCAAAAAAGTTTACTCTTTAAACACCGAAATCTTAGTGCCTATCCCGACTAATTATGCTTCAAAATATTGCAAAACTGGAGAGAACAACGCCCAGAAAATAGAAAATATTAAATTTTTGGGTATGGACTCAAAGAATTTCATCGGAACTCAGCATTTTCCATAAGTACACAAGCTAGTGTACCAGACATTGGGAAGAGAACATTTTCTATACTCTCTTGGGGGAGTTATCTATAGCTGCACCAACAAATTCATAATATGGTGTATTATTAATATTAATCATACGCACACAATAGATTTCAACCAATTTGTCGAAGGACTGTCTATAAAATTTAATTATGTATTTTTATGTCCTAAACTCGAAAAAAAAATTAATTGTTAATTTTTATTTTTGGGCGATTTTTCATTTCGTGAAAATTATTTCCCAAAACTAAAGATAGCAATTTTAACGAATTTAAGCCCAGTAAAAATACTTAAAATTCGTCAAAAATACTTAAAAAGCGTTAAAACATTGCCAAATTTGACAAATGCCTAAAAATGGTTTAAAAAATGTGTTTGCTGGACAAAAACACACTGATTTCTTAAATAAGCTAAATATATACCGATCCAGGTTTTTTGTTTTCAAATCCGATGAGAAAGTGAAAATCGCTTGATAACCAACTATTTTACAGACTTATAAGTGTGCAAAGGTACGAAAAACCGGGTTTTTACACGTAATTCAAGATTTTGGCGGAGTCTGGGAAATTTCAAATACAGACAATACCTAATATACCTCTCAAAGTTTTTGGACTGTCGCACAGTGTTATTTATAAAAATATGATTTGTTGGTCTCTCGCTAAAATAAAATAGGGCTTTAGGCCTAACCGGTTCTAATCTAACTGGGCACAATTAATAATAGCTTTGTCAGTGCACAGTGGCCGTCTAATCAATATTGGCAAATGGAATTAAAAAAACAATAAATTTTTCGATTTATTTTGTATAAATATTTGCAAAGTTTTAAAAGGACGAACGAAAGAAATTATCGACTCAACTATTCTGAGGTGACTATATAAAAATTGGTCTCTCCCTCTGACCAAAAACGTCAAATATTTATTTAGATAAACAGAATTGCTATTAAAATTAAAATTATTACCAGGAGCAAGTAAATGTAAGTGGTGTGAACTCAAAATCCGTCCTGTGTTACATTGACAAATTTTTTGAGCAATCAGGTAAAAATATATTTTCCGCAAATATTTGCCCAATGTGATCGTAACTTTAGTCATTCGTGGTGTTACTTTGAATCTTAAGCAGCCTTTATATTACACGATTTTGTGAAACGATTTTTCGTGAGAGAAATTGCATAATTTCTCTCCCACTTTCCGTTTACATTTATCATACAAAAATATGACATTAAATTAAAAACATTTAGCAATCGGTTTTAAGTGTTACTTTCTTTATTTTTCACTTTCTTTGCTTGCCTCGTGTAATGTAACTAACCCTGGGGCCAAATCACGGCATTCGAAAACGAGAATGTTACTATCGAAACGAACGTGCTTTGTAAAAAGGTATAAATTTCACCAAAAATTATACAAAATCTAATTAGATTATCTCCAATAGCCTTAATCTCGACATCCTATTTGGTTTTATTGGAAAATTTCCACTTCTTTCATAGAAATTAAAAATTGATTTCGATCGCAACTTCTCCATATCGGATCCCGTGATTTGCTTCCTGATCGCAAAAAAAGTTTTTGGAGTTTTTGACAAATTCCAAAAAATTAAAAAAATCAAACATATTAGTCTTGTTCGATTGGGCTTACTAGCTTATCTTTTGTATGGAATTTACTCGCTTAACAAGAAAGTAGTTTGTCACTCTCTTAGCTACGTTGCCAGATTTGTGTTGCCAATGTTGCCACCTTATAAAGTCTCTTAACTGTAATCTAGTAAGCCCAATCGAACAGGCCTATTGTCATGCGATCCTCTCTTGGCTTTGTTTACACTATACGACCTTTCACGCGTTCTGTCTTATTTTTGACAATTCGTGCGACTGGATCGCGTAATGTAAAGGCTGCTATAATAACGCAAACTTTTTTATGTCCTCTCTAATGTCTGTAATTTGAAATAAATTGACTTCATCAAAAATAACGATCGCAATTTTAATTTCAAAATTCATCAGATTCTGAAAAAGAAAAATATTTAATTGATACACTGCATGTCTTAAAGCATTGGTTTGAAATTTCTATTGCAAATTGCCAAATTCATTCATTCTTCATGCAATCATTAAAAGAATCTCTGAAATTGATTTCATTTAAATTCAAAGCTTAGATATATTCATTTACATTATGAAGATTCTCCTTTGTGAAGCATCAACAGTTTACTATCCTACAATTTAGAAACTTGATAATGTGGCAGCATTGTTATTCTTTGGATTTTCTTAAATGGATAGGCACGGAAAATCTGGTAGCTTTTTAAGCGAGTAAATTCCATACAAATACTAAGCTAGTAAGCCCTATCGAACAGTTCTCATAAACAGTATCAGGCGGCACACAATAGTCTGCACCGTGCGATTTACGATATTCCATGGATCGCCAATAACTTCCTCCTGCATTGCGCACACTTATCATTCTACCCTCTGTTACACAGCATGTGTGCCTACAATGAGTAGACGGAACATTGAGAAATCATATGAAACTTATTAAGTTTTTTTTCGTTCAGGGTAAGGTCTGGGGCCTTCTAAACACAATCAACCAATATTTGTGTGTGTGGATGCATAAAGAACAGAACGCATACTACTGCAAGTCTAGTGATGAAAACGCACTGCACACACATGCAGGCGGCAGGCTTATCCACAAACAATAAAACGGAAGTATTAAATGCTAAGATAAGCAAGAGCGCGAGTGAGTCAAACAAAACATGTAAAGAGTTGCTGTTAACCATTCCACAAAAGAGCATTACAAAGCACACACTCTGCGCCCTACTGACGCAGTGGCAGAGACGCGAAGCGCACGAAGCTCTCCATCAAACAAAATATCATTGTCATTGCTGCTTGTGTGGGGTTTGCATATTTTTTGTGGCAAATCGGAAGTGGGGTAGTAGTTTATCCAGTAGGCCTGTTCGCATGCATGCTCGTATGTATCTCACAACTCGTCTCTTCTTCTCTCGTACTCTCTCGCTGCCCTCCCATTCCGCTGCTCGGGTGATGGATGGTTGGATGGTCGATTGTGCTTGTGCTGTGTGTGTCTTTATTTGCATTGGTATGTGGTTGGGGTAGGCTCTTCGTGTTTTTTCTCCTTTGACTGCGGATGGATGAGTTGTTCGTTAATGTGTGTGTGTGTATGTGTATGTGCGGCTGTTCTTCAAAAATAAATATGTTTTGTTTTGTTTTGTTTGTCGTCCACACACACCGAGTTATGTTGAGGCAGGTTGGGGTTGCGTACTTTCGTTTCGGTTGCAAATGAGTACAGGCGCTGCTGTTCGAGCATGAATGTTGAATGAATGTGGATCTGGTTTGTGCGGTTTTTTCGTGATGGTGTCGGGGCACAAATTGGAAATCAAATTGTGCCGTTTTGGAAGTCCTTACGAGTTCAAATTGTCAAATGATTTCAAATTCCTCAATAATACAAATGTCGGATCAATTGAACGTTATTAGAAATACATTTTCGGACTATATGCGAAAACTTGCTGATATCGATCAAAGTGGACTTACAAACGGCAAATTGCTGCAAATAGTTTCGCGCCAAATGTTTGTAACACCAAGAAATAATTGAGCTAGACCCACCTTTAAGTATAAGGCTTAGAATCAACAGCTGAATCGATTTAACGATATCTGTCTGTCCGTCCGTCTGCTGTCCATCTAAGCTTGTTCGCACTCTACTGGTCGCAATTGTTGCCCGATTGTCATGAAATTTGACAGAAGTTACTTTTTTTGCCAAGGTCGATCGGTATTGAATTTGGAGAAAATCGGTTCAGATTTAGATATAGCCTTCATACAAATATCCCTATAATTTACACTATTACTGCTCTAGAATGCACATTTTACATGGGATCATGACCAAATTTCCAGGATCGTGTTGTATTTGTACTAGAAACAGCTCACGGGAAAGTGGACCACATAGGTCTATGTTTTGATATAGCCCCCATAAAAATGTACCTCCGATTTACAATATTACTGCTCTAAAATGCACAATAAACATCGGATCTTAATAAAATTTTCCACACATCACATTTTACATCGGAAGTTTTTCAAATTTTGCAGATTTTATTATATTTCAACTAAGAAAGTCAAATATATGTGACGATACTTTGGTATAACCCAAATGGGCCCCATTCTACTCTATTACATCTCTAGAAACTACATCTTGATCAAATTTTGCAGATCATGATATATTTCAAATAGTAATACCTACAGCGAATGAGAACTAAACAGGCCCATATTTTGGCACAGACCCCAAATGTTGTTATGGGCCTCTTCAAATGTCCGTCCGATTCATCCTATTACCGTTGTATATTCTGTATTTGTCATTAGCTCTTGATCAATTTTTCCAGATCATGTTATATTTACTTTACTTGGAATAACTGCCGAAAATTGGATCAATTACCATATTATTTACATCATGAAACGAATTTGGTCTAAACATACTTAGGGTCTTAAGGCACTCCTTCAATGCGTTACACTTTTTTTCTGTCCCAAATGATATATACCCTCCTACTCTGTAATGTGAGGGTATAAAAATAATAAAAAATCATAAAAAACCTTTTATCTATTTCACTAAACGATCTTCTACTTCTGGGAAGTCGATTTGCTAATCTTTTCAGTTTACTGCGTCCTTCAAATGAAGCATCTTATAACGCGTAACTCTTTTGAAGCATATTTTCTTGAACAATTTTCAACTTATAGCTGATATTCAATATTTAAAGCTTTCGTTACGATGTAATTACATGTTCTGCAAAAATTCCAAAAGAATGACAAATAAATATATCTCCTAGTATGAAATTCACTAAATCAATTGAAAAATCCCACTTATAGAGGTCCACAGTGAAAGCGAAATCCGACTCTTAGAAAAAAACGAGTAAAATATCCCACTCATAGAGGTAATTGTGAAAAAATCAATGCCAATTAAAGAGGTTCAAATTCCTGCTTAAAGAGGTTTTTTGCATGAAGCTTGAGGGGCTATCAAAAATGTCCTACTAATAGAGGATACCCACTTATGCAGGTCCCACTTATCCAGTTTCGATTGTAATATATTTCGTTGTGTCTCTAACTCCAAATATAACAAAGTCCCGATGTAAATCTACAACATATTTTTCCAAAAGAAAAATTACCTCGGCCTTGTTTCCATTTCTGATGCTGCTGATCGTTTATAAGATATATATTGTTATTTATGTTTGGTGTATACTCCTCGATAGTATAGTGATCAATATTCCCACCTTTTAAAGTTTCAGTCCTAATTGTGCGCATTTATTATAAGATAAATGTTTTTTATTTATATTTGAAATATAGTGGTCTCGATATTATAGTGGCCAATACTGGCACCTTTAAACCTCAAAATCTTTCTCTTAATATTGCTTCTAATGTATCCATTCCCAATAGATTCGACTTTTTATTAGATAAATGTTCTTATTTCTATTTAAAGACTATTCCACGATATTATAACGGTCAATATTCACACCTATAAAGTGTACTCCATTAATTAATTTTTATTTTCAGGTCTCTTTTAAGTTTCTTTCCATGTTTCCAGTTCTGATGCTGACGATCATTTATAAGATATATTGTTATTTATGGTTGTAGTATATTCCTCGATAGTATAGTGGTCAATATGCCCACCTTTCAATGTTCCACTCCTAAATGTTCGAATTTACTATAAGATACATATTTTTATTTATGTTTGAAGTATGTATATTCCTCGATAGTATAGCGGTTAATATTCCCAACTTTAAACCGTACTCTATTAAATAGTTTTTATTTCTTTTTTTCTCTTTTAATTTCCCTTTCACCGTTTCCAGTTCTGATGCTGCCGATCAATTATAAGATTTATTTTGTTACTTATATTTGAACAAAATCCCTCGATGGTATAGTGGTCAATATTCCCAACTGTAACCTTAGAAATCATTCTCTTAGTTTTCCTTTCAATGTATCCAGTTCTGATTCTTCCGATATAAGATCAGATATTATTCCTCGATAGTATAGCGATCATTATTCCCAACTTTAGAGTTACACCATTAAAGAGTTTTCATTTTCTGGTCTCTTTTAATTATTCTTTTCTATGTTTCCAGTCAAGATGCAGCCGTAAGATAATGATATTTATATTTGAAGTAAATTCCTCGATAGTATAGCGGTCAATATTCCCACCTTTAAAGTCTACTTTTTTAAAGTTTTTTTATTTTCTGGAGACCTCTGTTCCAAAGAAGTGGTCATATGTAGATCTATGCTGATTTTTCCTGAAAGTTTGCATTTAGTGTCGTTGGTTTTCCTTCTAGGATTACTCTTAAGTGATATATATGTTTCCAGTTCTGTTAGTGCCGACCAATTATAAAATGCATACATATTGTAACTTCTGTTTAAAGTATATTCCTCGATAGTATAGTGCTCAATACTGCCAGCTTTAAGCCACCAAATCATCAATTCATCTAATTCATCCGATTTATTATAAGATAAATGCTTTTATTTATATTTGAAGTGTATTCCTCGATAGTATAGCGGTCAATATTCCCACCTTTAAAGTCTACTTTTTTTGTATTTTCTGGAGACCTCTGTTCTAAAGAAGTGGTCATATGTAGATCTATGCTGATTTTTCCTGAAAGTTTACATTTAGTGTCGTTTATTTTCCTCGTTAATATTGTGATTGTGAGTATCCTTAGACCTATTCGGATATAAAGTCCTTCTATAATTAGAATAATCCATTCACTTTGCCATTTACTTTCCTTTGAATCTATTGGAAATATCGATTCATTTCTATTTTTCTTTAGCATTGTTTTGACAAATCACAACGAACGTACGACCGAACTAACGCTTGCCAAAGAAAGTAAGAAACTAATGCGAAAAGAAAATGTTCCGCATACGCAATCTACCCATTTGCAAACAAACAAACGTAAACATCGAATGCGAGTGTAGAGGAGACGACACACACACACAAATGCAAATAATGCCGCAGCCGCCAGCAGCAACGACGAGAAAATGATTTGCCTTTTCAAAGTGATTACGTTGCTATGGGTAAAAATAAATTGATATAACCATGAAAAAATGTAACATGACCTTAACACTGAATAAGTATAACGTCTGTTTTCATATGTCGCACAGCCAGTCGGACAGCCAGCCGGTCCACCAACCAGACACACAGCTTCGAAGCGCCGCCGAAGAGATACTGAGCTACTGTTCCACTGAACGTAGGTATAACAGTTTTAGTAACATACTTAACCAAATAGCAGAGATAGAGTGAACAATTGCATGGACATGCAATCGGAGTGTGACCGAGAGAGATAGAGAGAGACCTGTTAAGCAGAGAGTAAAAAAAGTATGTCTGCTCTCCCCGAACAAACAACTGTAGTATTAATAAACCTTGTTATTCAAGTTCAGCTCAACATGTCGGAGAACATTAACAGTGCTCTGTTATGGCCGCTCCAAAAATACTACTGAGAATTTCCAGAATGTGCATTAGCATTAGAGAGTGTATGTGAGGGTTTTGTGCCTTATTATTTGCTATCCTTGAGCTTGTAAGGATATCGCGGCGCACTTTGTAGTTTATGATGTCCTCTTTTTTGTAATTTGAAATCATTGAACGAGCACGGCGGCGGAAGGCCATTAGCATTGAAACGAAACTTTGCAAGTTCGACGACGACTATTACATTGACGGGCAAGGACTTGTTCCATGTGACATTCACATTTACTCCATGACATGTAGAACATCAAGTACTTGCCTTTGTTTTGTTCAAGGTGTGTGGGGAGGGTGGCGGTTGCGAAGGTGTTCGTTCGGTGGTTTTCGTTGGTGGGGGGGGGGTGGGTTTTAGAGATGTTGCATATAAATCATGTGAATATTTTTTGGTTGAGATTTCGATTTGGGTATCGAAAAAAAAACGGATATTAATGATTGCTCATCAAAGTGAAATCTAGATGTGACCTTTCGTTGATTGAAGTTGAAATACATAAATTATAATGTGAAATGAATAAAAAGCATAGTGTGGAAATACATTTATTTATATATTGTAGATAAATGTATTTGGTTGGATGATGAGATGTGATCCTATTAATTGATACAAAGTATTCTTAAAATCATAACACTGCCATGTTTAGCTTGAACCTGATATTCTTTCGCTCCGAACCCAATTCTATATGCTCTGAGCTTAAACGTGATTTTCTGAGTTTCATGTTGATTTTAATTTTAATCTGTTCGAGGATTTATTTAGATTTCCTACCTCAAAGCAAAGATTCTTTGTGAAGACTGTCTTTAATTTGAAATGTAAAATGCTTGGAAGTCGGAAACTAAATTTACATTCATGAATCGTGGTAAATGTTATTGGTTTGAAATCAACTCAGAACATGGATGAAGTCATACTCAAACCAACTAGTAAAAAAATACCGGCATCTCCTCTGATAGATTCCATTCAAATTAGAAGTCAGATAGTTTGAAGTACAGTGCCAATATGCCCATCTTTAAACCTTTCCTTTCAATATATCCAGTCGAAATTCTTCCCATTTATTATAAGTTAAATGTATATATTTAATTTTGAAGTGTATCCCTTCCTTTGAATTTTCCTTTCGGTGTTTCCAATGCTGCCGATCCATTATGAGATAATTTCCGATCTTGAATCCAGGTAAATATTTTTGGTATGAAATAGAATCGGAATATGGTTGAAATAATTCTCAATCCAACGAGTACAAAAAATAACGGTGTCTCCTCTGTTAGATTCCATTCAAATTAGGTGTCAGACAGTTTGAGGTAGCCTCTTCTCTTTTAAGACTATTCTTTGGTGATATTTATTCTGCCGACCAATTAAGAGCTACATCTAAATTGTTATTTCTGTTTAAATCCCTCGTTAGTACAGTCCTCGTTATTCCCATCTTTCAATGCTCCAGTCGTAATTGCTCGCATTTATTTTGAAATAAATATTTTTACTTATGTTTGAAGTATATTCTCGATAGTATAGTGTCCAATATATCCAATATGTCCAATATTTAAACCTCGTAATCTTTCTATAAGTTTTCTTTTCAATGTATCCAGTTGCAATTCTTGCCATTTATTAAAAGCTAAACGTTGTTATTTATATTTGAAGTGTACTCCTCGATAGTATAGCGGTCAATGCACCCACCTTTAAAGTGATCTCTTTTAATTTTCCTTTCAGTGTTTCCAGTTTTGATGCTGCCGATCAATTATGAGATAAGTATATATTGTTACTTGTTTTCAAAGTATATTTCTCGATAGTATAGTGGTCAATATTTCCACTTTCAAAGTGCACCCTTATTATTTGCTGCTGAGGTGCCTACTCTGTTAAGATCAGGTAAACTAATCTTCAGCGCATACTTATTCCAAAACGTCAGGGCGGGGCCATATTTTCTCATATCTCAAGCAAATGCCCACACACGCTCATGGATGGATTCAATATTAAGACCAGTAAGTATCATAGATTTGGGTTCCATCTCCGTGTTTCATTACAACATTTCAAGGCGGTTAATAGTTTGAGAGGCGGTTTTAAAATTTGGTTTCATTCCTAGTTAAATTTTACCAGTTTTATTTATCCTGCGTGGTCCAAACATCTCCTTTATTTTGAAAGTCAAAATGGCTGGGATAATCTAAGTAGGTTGATACGAATGGATGAGTAAATGACTTTTATGAAAGTGGTTGTAAAGGGTGTTTTTATTGAGGTATAGAACTTCGAATTGAAATAAAACACAAGAAAATCGTTTTAATGTCCATCAATTTGGCTTTATTGGAAGGATAATTTTATGCCATTAATGTTTAAATATGATTTCGGGCATGTGGCCGCCGCGGCTGGCTCGAATATAGCCAATTCTACAGGTCCAATTTGACAAAGCTCCAATTGCTGTGCACGGTGGCGAATCGATTCATTCGGGTCCTCTTCAACACTTTGCTCTACAGCGGCAATTGTTTCTTCGGTGCGCACTGTTCGACGTCTCTGCGGATGCGTATTATCACATAGAGTAAACGTAGTGCGAAAACGATCCATGGTTAACCGAATTAATTGCTCTGATGGACGATTATGTCGACCATAAAATGGACGGAGCTTGCGGTGAACTTCGCGAATTGAACCATTACTTTCGAAATAAATTTGCACGATTTGCAAGCGTTGTTCTTTTGTCAACCTGTTCATGATGAAATGGCAAACCAAACTAAATATTAATCACTTGACAGCTGACAAAATGGCCGCCAGTTAAAAAAGTGATGCCAACTTAAAGTTCTATACCCCAATAAAAACACCCTTTATATGAGTGGACTGGAGTGAATGACTGTCGACGGATGGGAGTGTCTGTCCTGTGAGGTTTGTGGCTGTCGCCGGATGACTTTAGATGATGACCTAGACATTTTCCAGAAACTTAACTGTTTAATTATAGACTTTGACCAATATGGATTGATATGACAGGACTAGAGTGAATGACAGTAGACGGATGAGAGTGTCTGTCCACGTAGAACTGTGGCTTCCGACAGCTGGGATAGAAGTGGCTTGACTGCAAAACATTAAAGAATGATCTAGAGATTTTCCATAAGCTCAACTGTATTATCCTAGACTAGATGTGAAGTGCGTCATTATTTTCCTTTCAAATTTCCTAAAGCAAACAACATATTCTGTGTGATGACGAACTTCAGAAAGATATTCTAAGCCTTTCTATTCCAAGATATTCTGCTGACCATTGTTAGTGGCGGTATCACTTACTTAATGCTACTTATATATTAGTCGAACACAGTCGACGTTGAGATTGATTGAGATAAGCTTGTCTTTTCGAGGATGTTTGTGGTATTATTTGTCATTGATTGAAAAAAAAACTCCCCTTTGTACCTTCGGTGATGTTTGGGGAATTATTTGTTTAAGTGGTGTGATGACAATCCAGATTCTTCTACTCTTTCTGTTTTCTTTCGTCAGCAGTGGTATCTCCGACTTTGTGAGCTTCTCTAAAAATCTATATATATAGAAGTCGAACGAAGTCAGCTCTAAACATTCGCAGCTCATTGATGAGGAGAAGATCCCTCTTGTCCCATCGGAAATGTTTGTGGTATTATTTGTTACTGATTGAGAGAAACTCCACATTGTCGCTTCGGGTAAGTTTGTGGGATTAATGGCTTAATTGATTTGCGGGCAAGCCAGATTATTTTCCAAACTCTGTTGTCATTCGTCAGCGGCAGGCGACCTGTGAGCTTCTCTAAAAAAGTCTATATATGTATTGATCGAACACAGTCGGCTCTAAACATTAGGTCCCTTTCACTGAGGATATGAGCTGTATGCTCATTGATTGAGAGAAGCTCTGCATTGTCCCTTCGAGTACGTTTGTGGAATTCTCCTCATGCAGACAAACCAGAATACTTCCTTCACTCTGCTGAGTTATCGCTGACGGAGTTATCGCTGACGATATTGTGAGCTTCTCTAGAAATATAAATATTTTATTGGAACCAGTCGCCTCTAAATTAGTATACCATTGTATGGTGCACAGTTTAAGCTCTGCCTTGTCCCTTCCGAGATGTTTGGGGTTATTTGCGGACAACCCAGATTCTTCTCTTCTTTCTGCTGACTTTACTCATTTATAGTTGCGACTTTACGAGCTTCTTTAAAAAACTATATATCTGTTCAACGGCTTTAATCATTAGACCCGTTTCAGTGAGTATAACATTTTGTCACGCATAGTTCATTTGGTTGAGAGAAGCTCCTCTTTGTCCCTTCGGAGATGTTTGTGAGATTATTTGTTTGTGTGTTATTTGGTTTGCGGATAAGAATAATAACCGTTTAAACTACCCGTTTAACCTACCATTTCCTTCATTTCATTTTCCCATGGAAAGTTATAGCTTGCTTATGGTGTTTTTGTCTCAGGGCAAAAAAAAATGTTGATCCGTCGGAAGGAATTAATATGAAAACATGTCATTTCTCTGTCGAAATTATGCGTTCTTACGAGAAAAGGTCTTACAAAGTCGCTACAAAGGTCATATTTTTTCAAAAAACCCAGAAAAGGGTCAGAAAAAGTGTTCCACATCGGATTTCAATTAGGAACACTAAACGAGGAGAGAAAAGAGAATGCCTTTTTAGTTTCATTTCCCTTAACTTCTGAGAGAAATTCTAAAAAGAGCGTCCCCATAGTCGGCTTCATATAATAGCAAGCTCGTAAGAACTATGGATTCGAACCCTATCAGAGTATCCGATCTGTCATTAGCTACAAAGCTTTTTATAACCCGCCTATAGCTTGTGATTCAAAATAAAAATATTTTGTTCGGTCGGTAATCAATGTAAGAAGACAATGAATGTGTGCTTTGTTTCTTAGTGTGTTTGAAATTCGAAAAGTGTGTTGTAATTCCCCTTCGCTTGGGAGAATTATTAATTTAAAGAGTTCGGATATTTGGTTGACAAATCGCTCCCTTTTTATACCCTCCAGGATGGGGGTATATTCACTTTGTCATTCCGTTTGTAACACCTTGAAATATTTATCGGAGACCCCATAAAGTATATATATTCTGGGTCGTGGTAAAATTCTAAGACGATATAGCCATGTCCGTCTGTCTGTCTGTCTGTTGAAAGCACGATAGCGGCCGAACGAAATGAGCTAGAAGGTTCAAAATTTTCCTAAATGTGTCTTATGGTTGTAGATCACTTGGAATTGAAAGTGGACGAAATCGGTCCAGAGGGAAAAATTTTTCCCTCACAAGTACTGAAAATACCCTTAATATTCAGAGTATTTCAGCATGTTTTTTGAACATATTAGCTTGTATTTACTTGATATTTGCAATTCGCATTCCCTCGACATTCTTTAATCTACTGGTAATACTGTGGAATGCACTCTGTGGTGGAGGGTATATAAGATTCGGCCCGGCCGAACTTAACGCCATCTTACTTGTTCTTATTCCTTTTTTGGGAGAATATAAATGTATAGCGATAAGGATGTATTATGGAAATGTTGCAGTACGCTGCAACATAGTATAAGTATTAGTTACATAGTTCTTGAAATGTATTAGTATATACGCTAGAAATTAAGTACAAATGTTAGTCGTAAGATTATACTCAATTTTTTAAGTTTTTGGAATTAAATAAAATCTGAATCTGTTGACAAATCGCTGCGAAGCCTTTTCTGATGAAGGTTGTCATGGGTCGGAAATCATGATGGTTGGCATGCAAAGAATAAATACCACATCTATGCGATTTATAAATAAAATTGCATTTTATAAAATATTGATGCACAAAGGTCTTGAGCCAGAACAATATCCCAGTTCAAATCAATCAAAATGTATTTCATATTAAAACAAATTACGAACAAAATACCTCCTGAAATGAAACTAATTGGGAATATTCGTGAATTATGTTCACTGAAACTTCTGAAGACCCGTATTGCTTTCCGTGTCAGTCGAAAGCAATGTACTTTCTTGGTTTATTTTTTATCGACAGCGTATTTTTTATCCCAAAGCATATTTTGAATGGATGGTTATAATTGAATGGCGACTGAACCGGTTCCAACCAGTATGGTGGCCCTGATGGTCTCCCCTAGACGGTGTCTAGAGGAGACAATTTATGAAAACAACACAAATTTGGATTATTAATATTTTATTTGAGCAAGTGTCACTGCTTCGTACTGATTACACAAAACTATTACTCCTTTGACAACCATAACAGGAACGAAACCGCCATCTATCGGATTTATCTATATGTATTTTATAGCATTGCCATAAATTCATCAGTTGAGATCGACCATATGATTGATCTGCAACAGCGACTTCAAACAAATGATTTTCATGATAAAAAAAATTAAATAAAAAAATCGATATGAACAAATTTATGTTGGAATATGTTGCATAGCGATACGCATATTTTATCAAAATATGGATTAAAACTGAGAATTGCATAAAAATCCGCTGTTGACCCATCATCCACCTCTTCCTATTCCAAATTAAAAACATCCCTAGAACAAAAGAATAAATTCATCAAGAGTGATTGGAAGAAATGGGAACGAAAATAGATGGTAAGGGATCGAAAAAATCTTATTGGTCCAGACATCAAAAAGGTGCCCCGGGTTTCAATGTTTTTTTAGCTTGAAATGCAAAAATTAGGTATCGCCACAAAACGAATCGTCTGATAAAACTGGACATGCTTTAGCTTTATCACTTCGTTGGATAAATTGGAACTGCATCAGCAAATTGTTGGAGGTTATACATTTTTTGACAGTTCATTGGCGCTCCAACTTTCATGGTTTACAAGAGTTTGATAGAAATAATTGATAATCCTAAATGCATTGAATATGATGTATGTTACAAAATTATAGTGGAGATAAATTTCACTTTCGAATCCTCTATTATTTTTCTGCATTACTGGAGTCCATCCCAAATGGAACACATAAAAAGTTCAGCATTTTTACAATTATTTAACGAAACAAAGCAAACACAAAATGTTGTCGAAGTGTAAACCCGTCGGCATTCATATTTCAAGGTTATGTTTAAAATATACACATTTTAGTTTTTTTAATATTTTATAAAAACACAAATGTTTTTTTAAATATTCCTCGATAGTATAGTGATCAGTATTCCCAGGTATATATTTTATAATTGTGGAACAATTTCCATAATTACTTAAAATTATTTTAAAAATTTCACAATTATAGATTTTCGTTTTAATTTTTTTGTTTGTTTTGTTATTTACTTATTTATTTTGTTATTATTTTTTTTTTTAATTAAAAAAATTATTATTTTTTTTGAATTATTATTTTTTATTTTGTGTATCTCCTTTGTTAAGATTTTTCTTTATTTACAGTAATTTGTTGTTTCTTTTTTTACTTTTTTATTAAAAAATCATTTCACTCTTTATTTCACACTTGAACTCGAAACCAACCTTCATTAATAGATTCTACAAAATAAATATTATTATTTTTCTCGATTTACACAAAATATTCCAACTCTCGTAGAGAAATCTACAACAATATTCACTGCTGCTTGCTTGCACACTTGCACTTTCTCGCGTAAAAGAAACAGCTAATTTTTTTTTCGAAAAAAAATTCATAAAATTTGGCTTTTCCAAACTTGTTTCTTTCCTTTTCTACGGTTATATCCCAAAATTGTTTAATTTCTTCATAGCACTTGATCTCAACACATTATTGTTCGATTGGAAAACAAAGTTGTTGGGTAAAAAAAATTTCCATATGCATCCGTTGTAGACATCACTTCATGCGCGACATACGTACGACATGACGTCGTTAACGAGACTGAAATTGAGAACTATTGCGAAAAAAAGTGAAATACAGCGGCGTGCGGCGTTAAGAACCAACGAACCAACTGCCAACTGCACACAACACAACACCAAACCAAACCAGTCAGACAGACAGAACACCGCGCACTTCCATGAATGTATAGTGCTGCAGACAACCGACAACAAAGTACAAAGTGAGGTGGGGGAAAGAGAAAAGCTGCACACAGTGCAGGGTGTTGCCAAAAGCTTATTTTGGGCTGTACCGCAAAATGATGCTAACGAAATTCCAGAAAATCCCAAAATTATTTGTCAGTCACTAAGAGAACAAAGCAATCGTCGTGTTGCACTCGATGCTCGTCTTGCAGGTTTTTATGTGAAAATATGAGAATGCAAAGCGATGATAGTTTTGAAGATTAAAAATTAGGCAGGGATTCTGCTCTGAGACATTAACAAAAATAGCTAACCACAATGATCTTGACAATCACTATAGAACCGTCATAGACAGAAGTAGTGAGACTGAGGTATACGTCCCCTTCTAGCGGTGGGCTGGTCTTGATATATGCCAATGAAATTCTCATCGCTTCAGGGTAAACGTTGACCTAGAGGAAGTGTCGAGATTTTTCGACAAGCGGAAAATGCAACTGAACGTCGACAAGTGTGAGGGAATAGTTTACAAGGGCAAGATGCACTTCCTCTACCTACCTTAGCGCAAGGGGTTACGAACCTTATCTCTCTATTGGAGGGAATATGATTGGTACTTCCGATGGAATCAAATATCTGGGAGTAATCTTCCATGGTAAATTTGAATTCTATAGGCACATTGACCATTGGCTGAATTCTGGCGTTATCTGCCTGGGTGGTCTAGATGTTTAAATCAAATTATTGCTATACAAACAGATCAGAACAGGCCCACGATTTCAGTACAGTATATTGAGGACCGGTCCAAACTGAGTTTTCTGTATATAGATCCCTGAGTATAAGGAATTTTAAGGGGACGAACGAGCTGACGAGTTAGCAAGGATGGTGTCGACTTTAGGTACTCTCTCTCTTTAAAATTGAATCTTCATTTACTACACTGAAATAATTTTCCTTCATAATATCTATGAAGCGATTACATAAAAGGTTTTTCATAAATATGGTGTATTTTTTCTTATTATGTATGAAAAATTCATAAATAAAATGAAATGTTACATACAATTTTTCATAAACATTACATATTTCATAAACAAAATTGTTAAATTAGTGAAACTTAGTTTCATAAAATCAAATAAAGATTTCATTGTATTAAAGAAACAAATCTTAAAGATTATGAAATATGTCATAACCAACAAAATATTTTTGTGTTATGAAATGTCTTCATAAATATAGTGAAGGATTTCATAGTTTTTATGAAATGTTTCATAACTTTTTTACACTTTCATTTGTCCTCTGTTAACTCTGACATAAGTATTTACCCTGATTTTGGTCAAAGATATTTCGAATCATAGGATTTTGATTTTGCAGGCAGAGTTCGAAGGTGCGAAGGCTATTTGATCTCTGAACGAACTAATTCCAAATTTGCAAACATGGGGGAATCTCCGAAGAACATCATATGCACCATGAACTCTGGCCGACGAGCTGGAAGCTAAGATTAAAATCCTTCCCCCGTTCCGTCAGTAACGACATGGACGAAGTCGTCACGCAGTTGGTGACTAAATGCAGTCAGGAGGACCTCAAACTGCAATCAACAATCCAAGGAGTTTGTATCTGCTACCAGTACGACACAGGGAATCTACTCATCTTTGAACGAACTAATTCCTCATGGGCAAACATGAACACTACTCAACAACTAGTCATGTTCCGAACATAAACTCTTCTTTGACGTGATGGAAGTTAAGATTAAAATCCACCGGTAGTGACTAAGTCGACACTAAGCTGTTAGATCAAAAGCAGTAGGGTGAACCTCAACTAGAATTAGAATTAACATTTGAATGGGGGCTAAATGGAATCGAGCACCAATGTGGTTCAGATTCATGGTAGCAGTTCCCAGGTGCAATATAAGATGATTTGACAAATTTGAACCAAGTCACTTATAACATATGAATCGTAGAGTGTTAGCAAGTCAAATTTGGAGGCATATTTGCATGGCGCCACAACAAATCGGGCACCGAAATGGTTCACTTTCATAGTAAATGTTCCTATGTGATATATATGTAAACCTGATAAATATGAACCAAATCGAGTATAATATAAGGCTTTCAGAGCGGTAGGGAATCAAATTAGGTAAAAATTATAAGATGATTTGACAAATTTGAACCAAGTCACTTATAATATATGACTCGTAGAGTGTTAGCAAGTCAAATTTTGATGCATATTTGTATGGAGGCTACAACAAATCGGACACCAAAGTGGTGCATAGTAGATGTTCCTAGGTTATATATAAGTACACCAGATAAATATGAACCAAATCGTGTATAATATCTGACTACTAGAACGGTATGAAGTCAAAGTTGAAGGCATATTTATATGTTGGTTACAAAAAAAAAACGGACACCAAAGTGGTTCACTTTCATAGTAGATGTTCCTAGGTGATATATATGTAAACCTGATAAATATGAACCAAATCGTCTTCCAGAGCGGTAGGAAATCAAATTAGGTAAACATTTGTATGTGGCCGTAATACATCTGGGGGTTCCCTTTAATAGTAGAGGTCCCTAGAAGAAATATGAGACAACTTGAGGAATTTGAAACATGTCGATTTAGGAATTCTAATGAAATCTATATTTGAATCTGTATGCAATATCGTCCTTCCCTAGTCATGACAATATTTTGGTATGGATATGCATACGTCGCTCCCGATTTGACATTTCCCGCTCTATAAACTACATATTGTACCCGATTTTCTTTAAATTTGACACAAGATCTTACAATCGAACTAGAAACATATATGCAGAAATTAGGTAAGATCGGTTCAGATTTAGATATAGCCCCCATACAAATGTCACTCCCGATTTGACATTTTCCGCTGTAGAAACGACATATTGAGCCCGATTTTCTTTTAATTTGGCAAAACATCTTATAATCCAATTGTAAACACCTATGCAGAAAATGAGTAAGATCGGTTCAGATTTAGATATAGCCCCCATACAAATGTCGCTCCCGATTTGACATTTTCCGCTCTAGAAACCACATAATGTACCCGATTTTCTTTAAATTTGGCACATCATCTTATAGTCCAACTAGAAACACTTATGGTGAAAGTGGGCTAGATCGGTTCAGATTTAGATATAGCCCCAATACAAATGTTGCTCCCAACTGTTTAACCGATTTTGCACAAACTATACATATTATATTTCACCTATTTCGTTCGAGGTTTAAATATACCCCCATACAAATGTCCTTTCCGATTTAAAATTTTTTGTCAAACACATACATTTACAGGATACAAAAATCATTCCCGTCTTCACTTTATTACCGAATTGAATTGTATTCGGATTGAAAGTGGAGTGTATCATATTGTCGGCCCGCCCGACTTTAGCCTTTCCTTACTTGCTTTTCATTTCAATTATGAAACTTATAAATAGAAAATCAAAGTAGGTATGATCTCTGTTTCTGTTTAAAATTTCCCAAAAATTTATTGTTATAACCCTTCTCAACTTCGCCATCTGCCGTAGGGAAAATTTAAAGTGAATCGCTTGTATATTTATGTAGTTATCATTCCCACAGTCATTGTTTATATAGCCCCCACGATAATAAAGGGACGACTGGGTCGTTAGTTCTGTAGGGTTTTCCACCACTTGTCTACCCCTCCACCTTGAGTATACATACTGTCCCCCCTTAACATACCTAAACGTGCAACATAATCTTTCCACACACAACTTGAGTCATGCCATAATTATTTGTCAATTCTTTTTAGCCAAAGGATTATTAATTATAATCCCCCGGCAGTGACAACTATTCTATGTCATCGAAGAATTCAGACCATATCAGACTACCTTAGCTTTAGGCTTGTTAGACCTCTTGCTGTTATTAGACCTCTTAGAACGAATTGATTTTAATGATACTGTCTGATATTATGCAGTCCATGTCAGACTACTCTAGTCTAAGCCTCTCTTAGCCGGATTTCAGTTCGGCTCTTGAAAGCATCGAGGATATCAATCCGCTTTCTAAAGGGACAATTGTCTTCCACACGCTAAACTAGAGTTCTGGGAACTTCAACCGTATAAAAAAGTCTTCCAAAACAAAAACTGGTCTTCTTCTTCTTCGCTCAACTTCAACGAACTCGACTAAAAAACCTAAGCCAGCCAAACGAGACTTTTACATATCCTCTATCATCGGCTTCTCCTTAGAATCATCCTGGCAGAACTATCGAGTTCATGGCGAAAGCTGATCTAAACTTCATTCCTGCCTCCCACTCGATCCTACTCTAACCAAATGCTCGATGTAAAACCCTTAACCTGGCAACTCTGCACCCTGCATACACATTAACTAGAGAGTGTCTGCATATAGCTACATATGCGGCCAGGCAAGTAAGAGTAAAAGCCAACGAAGAAGCTTAAGACATTTGGGGTATGGGTAGGTCGTGGTATGAGAGTACATCGCACCACATGCACAAAACACACACGCACACACACACACACACAGTAAATTGCAGGCAAGTGCAGACGACACCAGAATAGCACTTACACACGCACACCGACATACACGGACATACACTTCGCCAAACCAGAAGGAACAGTCAAAACAAAACACAGCCAGCGCTACGAACATTATTTCAAAGCGTAACATCACAAAAGCAAACAGCAGACATGCAGAGCGAAGCACACACATACTCGCATACAGGCGCGCGCCAATACACATACAACGTAACGTATACTTGCTTACTCCGGGGGGGGGGGGGGAGGTGGATAGACCGGGAAGCGGACGGACGCCTAAGAACGAAAGCAACTACGAAACGACGTCGGCACCGGGTTCTAAAAATTGAGAGTAGTGTTGGGCAATGAAACGAAATGAAAGGAAACGAAAGGAAAGGAAAGGAATGGTGGAAAACCAAACAATTCAAAATCCCGAAATGCAATTCCAAACAATAACAACACGTCGGCGACGACGTCGTCACCATCATCATCATCATCATGAATGCCAACGTCATCATCATGCTCTCCCTTCTTCCTCTCCCTCTTCTCCTTATGCTTTTTCGTATTTTGTATGGATATGAAGAGTAAAATGAAATGCAGAAAAGTCAATGTATTCTAGTGTGTTAAGCACAAAAACCCAACAAATCCGCTCTGCCCTGCTCTGCTCTGCAATGCAATGCACAGAAAGGATTGGCGCGTCAGACGTACGGTTTGGGCTGTCGGTCAAATGGTCGGTCGTTAGCGTTTGAGGAATTTACCAGCAGACAAATGCAGTGCTCTCTCCTCTCTGCGCTCTAGCTTGTATCCCTAAACCTGGGTGCAATTGAAAATGATTTCTGTCTGAAGCTCTCTTTCGGTGCACTTTTGTTTTTGCTATGCGATATGAGTCGGCGGTCTACAGGGATGGGATGTCTGTTAGAGTAAAGGTGTAAAGGACCTATTATTATGTCCTATCCTACTACTGAAGAGCCGAGAAGAGTTTGCTTCCCTTGAACATCCTCATCCAACCAAAGTCTGTTTAGATGTGGTCTATTCCATAACGCCTTCGAGCTCAAGTAATGTATCCAAAGTGCTCTTCGACGCTTGCTCGTCCCCTTCGTAATCGTTTCAACCTTGCATACCGTGCAGCGGTTTTCCCAGGGCGTTGGAAAATTGCGAACATCCAGCTCATCCCTAAAAAAAAGTGAGGCTAATAATCCTGCTAACTATCGACCGATCGCGATTTGCTCAGCTCAGCTTTCGAAGGTTATGGAGAGTATGGTTAACCACCATCTTGTGAGGTATTTAGAAACTAATGACTTACTTAATGATCGACAGTATGGCTTCCGTAGAAATCGATCTACGGAAGACCTGATGACACTGCTATCCGAAAAGTGGAATCGATCCATCCACCAGCTTGGAGAGAGTAAGGTCGTTGCTCTAGATATCCCCAAGGCCTTTGATAGAGTTTGGCACGGCGCACTCATATCATAGCCTTTCGCTTTTGGTGTTGGTAGTGACTTCTCTCGATTTATATCGAGCTTCCAGAGATCGCACTATACGTGTTGTTGTAGATGGGTTCTCATCCGATGAGCATAGGTTAACCGCAGGAGTACCACAGGGCTCTGTTCTTTCCCCCTCCCTTTTTCTTATTTTCATCGACGACCTCTTGGATCGGACTTTGAATCCAATCTACTCATTCGCGGATGACAGCAACCTCTGTCATTCATACTCATTCGATCATAGACCAAGTCGTCAAGAAATTGAGGACAAAAGGCGATTGATGGATGAGTCACTTAGCCAGGATTTGATGGCCATTTCTGAATGGGGTCGAGAGAATAGAGTAGATTTTAATGCACGTAAGACCCAGTGCTCCTTGTTGTCTCACAAGCGATTCGTCGATTTTAATGAACGGTGTTGATATTGAGCAATCAGATGCTCTCGTTGTTCTTGGCATGGAAATACAACGTGATGTTCGTTGGACAAAACATGTATTTGATGTGTCGAAAGATGCATTCAAATGTTTAGAAATATTTCACACCCTCTGATCTTCTCAATATCTACACTACTTATATATTTCTCATCCAAGGTAGGTATTCGTAGTTGAAACTTATAATGATCTGCAAAATTTTATGAAGATCCGATGGAATACAACTCCCATATATGGTCGGGTGCTCCAGCTTCATCACTGGAGCTACTTGACCGTGTCCAGAGGAGGGCGATGGTGTTGATAGGCCACGGTAGGATATCCAATTCTATTGTCTCCCTTGAACACCGTCGTAATGTTGGTTGTGTGTCATTGTTCTATCGATACTTTCATGGAGTTTGTTCTTCGGAGATTCGTGATCTTATACCGCCCGTGAGAATGTTCGGTAGAGATACGCGACTCTCCAGGAACGCTCATCCATTTATTGTCTATTGGACAACCGGCCGCACTACACATTACAGAATAAATTCGTTTTTCGCCCGTACTATCCGTATGTGGAATCGACGACCTTTCCCTCCAATTACGACATTCAGAGTTTCGAAACAAATGTCAACAGACACGACTCCCTCTTTCCTCCTTCCAATACCTGATCTTCCTTCCGCCAACGCAATGCACTGCATTTATAGGGGTCCTCCCCTGAGTGTTGGTTCAGTGAAAAAAAAAAAGAATAGGATTTGCCTCAGAGGCATCATTCCCCAAACCTACAGATAATTTCAAGGAACGCTTAATTTTGCTGATCCATTTGATGTCGAAAAGTCAGAGTAGTTCACTAGGATATTCTTCGTTCTGCCGATAAACTAGGGAATAGTATTGATCTTCGGCTTAGTAGTAGAATCTCTGATGCCGGATGCGATTGATGCTGAAGCGATTGGTTGACATGGAGTTGGATGTAGTGGCCTGCAGTTCAGCAGAGGTGTTAGATAAGTCTTATGCCGCTACCAAGAGGAATGTTATGTCTATATAAACGAAGCATCGAATAGATCTTTGGCTCTCCTATGGAGAGTTGCCAATATATAACGGGTAGCCTGTTTAATTGGCGCTCTTTCCAAAAACTTAAATGACAATGGATTGGAGATAACCTTGTAATGATCATTATCCCGAAATAACAATGGATTGGATGGAGATAACCTTGTAATGATCATTATCCCGAAATAAGATTTGTCTTGGTGGTACCAATCACTGATCCAATCAAATTTAATCAAAGAAAATCAGGGCAGTTCACTAGAATATTCTTCCTTTTTCTGGAGACCGATAAACTAAGGAAGAGTACTGAGGACCTATCTTTGGATTTGCAAAAAATTATGAGAGCGGACTGCTTAATAGTGAATACATCTTCGGCGTTCCTATGGAGATCCTTTGAATATATAGAGGGGTATTCTGGTAAATTGGAACTTATTCATGGCGCTATTCCGAGAACTGACATGACAATGATTGGATATAAGAAAATCATCATCCCGATAATGAGCAGTCTGCAAACGCTTATTCAATCCACAAGGAGAAACGGAAGATGCAGAACTACCGAAGCTATTAGCTCCAAGTCGAATAAACTTAGATACACAACCCTATTGTTCATTGATAGTTAAGAGATAATATACGCCAGCTGTTCTGCACACAATTGGGTGTACAATGTGATCGCATGAACCACACTTGGACATGGCTTAGTCCTGGATTGTATGGACACCATAAGAGAAACAAAGAAAATAGTTCAATGAGGATTTAAAAGAAAATATTTAAATAAAGATACCCAGCCGCGTCCTAAAGGCTGATGAAATCTCAATCTTCAACGACGGCTCAAAAATACTCATAATCCCTAGATCTAAGAATCTCCACCAGACTCCAAGGTATCGTCTGCCAGACAAAGATATTCGCCATGAACAAAGCCGCAAACCAAACAAAAAATGAAAAATCGAACAGACGTGCAATCCTCGAAGTCGTGTGGTTTTGTTTACACTCTGTGACTTTTCAAAAAATGGCAGATCGCGTAATACTCAAGCGCATGACATTATGACGCTCTGCTGGGTACCATCATCTGTGTACACTCCGTTCGTGGAACTTAAGTGGAGCAGCAGCAACCAGATCGAGGTGGTCATCAGCAGGTTAGCTCGATCTCGTTGGTCGGTCATTGTTGTGACATGCACAAAAGAGCTCAGAATTCCTTCAGTACTAATCGCTGGACATTATGTGATAGGTCGCATGATTGCACCCATGAAACTTCCCTTCGAAGTCTTCTGTAGAAGCTTTTTAGATGAAGAAGATGAGGGATTAGTGCGATTCATGTAAGAGACTGCAAGGGTATTGTCTCCTCTACCTAGGGTGCAGACTCTTCGATGACCTTGGCCATTTAGCAGATGCTCCTCTTAAACTCCTAGTCAAAGTTATATAGAGATAAATCCCATATTTCCCTAAACTTAACATTCATCACTTCCTAAATGAACTCTTCGGCTGGGGTACAACCTAACCTAGATGTGGCCAAACTGAGAATCCGAGAGTTCACAGTAAAGCAGTAGATTGGACAGCGACTGCAGAAAGTCTCCAGTTCTTATTCCTTTCGAGAAGTTCCCACTCAGTTGGGAATTGTTTTTTGTAGGAGATTTTAGACTGTGAGGAAACACATAGAGAGAATTTTAATCCTCCAAATATAGGCTGATTTATCGTGAGGTTTGATATTCAATTTTTGTTCAGTATCATTTGGCAAGTCATCATGGAAAGACTCACAGCTTAACAGTGTCTGCAAATTGTTCAGCTGTATTACGAAGAACAGCGTTCTATGAGAAGGAAGGCCGTGGCGAATCGATTCGTCGTCGTTCTGAGCAGCTTGGCTTGCCACATTCGACAACTTGGTGTATTTTACTTAAGGATCTCGGCCTAATTCAGCTTGTGCAAGAATTGAAGCGTGTTATTTTCAGTGAATTGGAGATGCCAGTCGCTATGCTAGAGCTGCAAAACAATCGATTGTATCGATAGTTTCATTATACCCTCCACCTCCAGGATGGGGGTATACTAACATTGTCATTCCGTTTGTAACACCTTGAAATATCGACCTGAGACCCTATAAAGTATATATATTCTTGATCGTCATAAAATTCTAAGACGATCTACCCATGTCCGTCCGTCTGTTGAAAGCACGCTAGCATCTAAACGAAAGGAGCTAGAACGTTCAAGTTTTCCATAAATGCGTCTTATAGTCGTAGATCGGTTGGGATTGAAACGGGGCGAAATAGGCCCAAAGGGAAAAAATTTTCGCACACAAGGACTAAATATACCCATAATAATCCCTAATTTTTTTATAGTATTTAAGCATATTTTTTCAATATGTCTGCTTCAACATATTAAAAACGTGCTCCATAAAGTGATTCTTATTTGTAGGGGGTGAAATGGGGCAAAAAAGGGATAAAAATGGTACATATTAAACGACAACAGCTAGAAACATGAAATTCGGTGTGTACATTCCTCTAATTAACTAGATATATAATATAAAAGTATATTTTCAAATTCATACTTTTAAGGGGTAAAATGGGAATAGAGGGATAAAAATGGTACCAACCAAACTGCTGCACCTAGAATAATGAAATTCGGTGTATACATTCCACTGATTGTACACGTGAAATAGGCGGATTTTTTTTTAAATTCGTACTTTTTGGGGTTAAAATTGAAAAAGGGGATAAAAATAGTACCAATCAAATGACCGCAGCTATAGTCATGAAATTCGGAGTGTACATTCCTCTGACTGCGTAGACACTAAAAATGAAAGGTTTTTCCAAATTCGTACTTTCAAGGGATACAATGGGTACAGAGGGATAAAAATAGTACCAACTAAACGACTACAGCTAGAATGATGAAATTCGGTGTGCACATCCCTATAATTACGTAGACACGTAAAATAAAGAGATTTTAGAAAGTTGTACTCTTGAGAGGGTAAAATTGGAAAAAAAGGGGATAAAAATGGTACCAACCAAATGGCCGCAGATAGAATCATGGAATTCGGTGTACATATTTTTCTCACAGCATAGACACACAAAATAAAAAGATTTTTCCAACTGTACGTAAGATAATGGACTTTCAAAATTTGTACTTTTGGAATTAAAATAGGATGGAAATACAAACAACTATAGCAGCCACTATTTACCAATATTTATGGTATTTACGTTTTTTTTTTTGAAGATTGCTATATTATATTTACTTTTTGAATTGACTTGCAGTATTATTACGATGTATATAGTACAAACGTATTGGTAGCCTTGTCTTACAAGCGTGGTTTGAAATAATAAAAATATTACATTTATTTATAAAATTATTTTTTCAATATCTGTTTTTGTTTTCGTTTGGCTTCTACTCAAATCGACAGCCTCTGGGTATATTCACCGTTTTTGCTTGTTAATGCTATGATAAATTTGGCGACATATTCAGACAAGCACAACTTTTGGATTTTTGAAATTCGCGTTTTTTGCAAAGTTATATGGAAAACGGCTAAAAAAAGTTAAAATGGCGATTATTTTTATGAACCATTGAAATGAGCACTTTTTGATGTATCACGAAAAAATTGTGCTAGGCGAGCACAATTCAGCACAGTTTTTGGATTTTCAAAAATCGCAATTTTAACAAAATTAGGGTTTTTTTTGAAAAAATCGCCAAAATTTTAATTAGCGATTTTCTCGAAAACGGTTTGCGATAGAACTTAGCTTGAAACGGCACAATAACACCCTCCTCTAGAAGAACCTAGCACAACTTTTGCTGCCAAAAAAACCTATAATGAAAATTTCAGCGATTTTTGTTGCAAAAAGTTTTTTTCGCTGTATCTCTGCCAATTTTCAATTTTTCGAAAAACTTTTTGCGGCACAATTGGGCACAAAACTAGCACAATTCAGCACAACTTTTGTTTTTGAGAAAAAACAAAATGGCAATTCTAGGATTTTTTCGATAATAGCGATTTTTTCGAAAACGGATTGAGATAGAACTTTTTAAAAAACGGCAGAATTATGTACTCCGCTAGCACAATCCAGCACAACTTTTGTTTTTGCAAAAAAACAAAATGGCAATCCCAGCGATTTTTTTTTTTTTTGAAAAAAAGTTTTTTCGCAATATCTCGGTCAATTTTCAATTTTTCGAAAAACTTTTTACGGCACAATTGGGCACAAACCTAGCACAATTCAGCACAACTTTTGTTTTTTTTTCGAAAATGGCATTTTCAACATCTGGGACATGCTTTGATGTTCAAATTTGCGATGCTGAGCAGATTTGTCTTCAACTCTGAGAAGACTAATTTATTAAGATTCCGACCGTCCATAACCATGAATAATGACTTTGGGATTATATATATAAATGGCAACAGACAAGGGATCACAATATCTATACTCCGAATTCCTAGATCCAAGAATCCCCACCAGACTCATTGATGGAAGTACGGTCTTAAACATTACCGCAAATCAGATTGGATCAGGATATCTCTTCGACTAAATTCAAAATCTATGTCGACAGCCGGTCTGTTCTTAGACTCAAGAACCATAAAATCTTTTTGTACATTGTAAAGGACACAAAGTGTATTGTCTCGTCTACCTAGGGTGTAGGTTCTTCGATGAGTTTAGCATATGCTCCACTTAAACCCCTCGTCAGATTTATATAGAAATCCAGGATTCCTGGCTCAATAGAGCCAATGTGAATGATTGAGAATGATATGCAATAATCTTATCTTTCCCTAAACTCAGCATTCGTCACTATGCGGTATCTCTCTGGCTTAACCTTTCTACTATCCATTTTACTTACAGGAACCACAATGCTCCGGAAAAGGTGCAATGGCAGCGACTTCCGGCGGGCAAGGAGGAGACACCAAATCTCCTCTGCGTGTCATAACAGATTTAGATGGATTGACAGAGGAACGCCCACGGACAACTCTTTATGAAGAAATGGAACGACAGGCTACCTTATCCATACTTCTATTCGACTATCTGCTTGAACTGCCTATAATGGATTCATTGACCTACGTCTATCTACTTAATGACAAAAAAGTTATTCTTAGGTGAGGGAAAGGACGACCTTAGCATTGAGACTTTGAACAGGTGCCATTTTGGAGTAGCAGGAAGAACTCCAGCACCAACTGGAGGTGGAACGGGAGTCCTTTTTGTGATCGCTCAGTGATACCCCATAGGAGGGTTCGACCAGTTATGGATTCTCTCGGACGAGCTTGATGTCACTCTGACACAATCTCCAAGAGATATTCATTGTAGGTCGGAGTCACTGTTATCGGTGAGAGCTTACTAAAGGCTCTGGTGATACCCCAGGTCGATGCGCTACGGCCTCTCTGCTACGAATTTTCATAACGCTGAAGTAGAGTAACAGACTCACACAAGCTCTTCATTAGTTTATTCATCTCTACTGGGAACATTGTTCCATAATTGCAAACCCTGCACTACCTTAACGGGCAGCGTCTTGATTTGATGAAGAGCTGTTCCACTTCATTCTGGGTCCATCATAGAAAATCGGCCTGGAGTTGCTGTTGTTTTAGAGGCTGATATCTGAATATCTTTGTCAGATAATTTGGTATTCAGAGTTTGGATTCTTCTTCTGAAATTCTTCCCAAAGTGAAGTACTCCACATATTCGCTCTTCTGAAAGTAGGAAGCCGAGATTTATTAGCGAAGAAATTAAGAAATTTGTAGTCTGTGCTGGTCCTCTACACGCCTCCCTTTCTCGATTTTATATTCACTAATCACCTTGGCACAACATATCCCAGATGAATGGTGGCGTATGAAGTCTTGATTCGCCCAACAAGACATAATATTTGCAAATTACGTCTTCTTTTAATTTTCCCAGTGGTACAGTTTCCTCCTTCACGGTTCGCAACACATCTCCCATCCCTGATGCAAAACGATTCCTGAGCTATTCTTCGGTGCACCACATTCAAAGCGTATTCCTCCTGTTGGCTGGTATGGATTTCTTCTGCCGATGTTGTCTATTTGTCTCCGCTGCCGCCGTTTGTCGTTCCTGTAGTTGTTGCTGCTGCTGCCGCTTTAGTTACATTTCAAGTTTAGGGTATGAGGTCAGTGTCGCAGTTTCCAGTTCTCCGATGTTATGGGTACTTTTTTGTGTGGATGGCTGGCTGGCTGGCTGTCTGTTTGGCTCACAACAACACAGAACATGCCAAGACGACGAAGGGTTGATTTTTCGCTCGCTTCTCCAGAACAGAACAAAACTGAAGTTTCTTGTTTGAAATTGTTCGTCGTTTTTGCGAGAGCAAAAAACACAGAAACTTTTTATTTATGTCCTTTTTATGGTATTTTCGGTAATATAACCTATTTATTTATAGTTGGGGTAAGGTGTTGATTTTTATGTACATATGTATGTATGTATGTATATAGTGAATACATACAGTTACTAACCCCGGTCATATGCCACTGCTGTATATACTTTTATCTGAATTCATTTCCAAATGATTTCAATTCTCTTTGTGCTTTTGATTTCAGTTCGACAGGAGAGCCAGCCAGCCAGCCACAGACGTCCAAGGAATCCGGGGTAATGGCACTAAACCTTCATAATTATGTATATATGTATGTGTGTTTATAAGTGTATGTTTAAATGTGTTCTAATCTTGTTAAAGAGACACACCATGTCAACCAACCAACCCTTGATTGGTAATTGCGGAAGGAACCATGACCAGGAGACCGGAAGAGGGACAGGAGTGTGTAACACACATTTATTTGAACCCATGGCTGCCATGGCGATTTTCAAGACTAATTAAGTTATAAGGTTCAATTGCGAAATAAATAGAAATAATTAACGGGGGATTATATTTCGGCGTTTAAAAAATAGCAAAGAAAGTAACAACTCCATCAACTTCATATAAAAGGGCAATCAGTTCATCTCGGAAAAATACGTCATCTTAACATTATTCTCAGTTGAGGCATTGCCTTGAAGATTCCTGGAACAAATTGAAGATCCATTGGGCTTTATATGCTCACTTGACTGAATACATTGAAGATCAATGGAACAAATTGGATCCGAATTCAAAATAGATATGTCAAAATTTTGGCGTTTCGATCGTCAGGAAGCTGAAAAGTCAGTCGGTTTGTTTCACAATCAAGCTCAGATGGCTGCTATATTGTTCAAAATTTCCATTATGGCACAAACAACGCTTCTTTATGTAACTTTTTTTTTGAAAATGTTATAAAATAAAAACAAGTAAGGAAAGGCTAAAGTCGGGCGGGGCCGACTCTATAATACACTCCACTCTATATCCAAATACAATTCAATTCGGTGAAGAAGTGAAAACGGAATGGTTTTTTGTATCCTGTAAATTTATGTGTTTGACAAAAAATGTTAAAGGAATGGGAAAGGACATTTGTATGGGGTTATACTGAAAACTGGTTATAAAGAGTGATTTTTTGAGGTTAGGATTTTCATGCATTAGTATTTGACAGATCACGTGGGATTTCAGACATGGTGTCAAAGAGAAAGATGCTCAGTATGCTTTGACATTTCATCATGAATCGTCTTACAAACGAACAACGCTTGCAAATTATTGAATTTTATTATCAAAATGCGTGCTCTGTTAAGAAAGTTCATTGCGCGCTTCCATTTTATGGTCAGTTTAATCGACCCACTGAAGCGGCTATTCGGGCTATTGTGACTAAATTTCGCACCAAATTTACATTGTTGGACATTAAACCACCAACACGCTTACGTAGAGTGCGAACTGAAGAAAATATCGCAGCTGTATCGGCCAGTGTTAATGATGACCACCAATTTTCGATTCGTCGCCGTTCGCACCAATTGGGTCTCTGTTACTCAAAAACGTGGAAATGCCAAAATTGGACTTTCCGAATGGACCACCTAAGACGCAGCCGCGGTCAACATTTAAATGAAATTATCTTCAAAAAGTAAATGTCATGGACCAATCTAACGTTTCAAATAAAGAACCGATGAGATTTTGCAAATTTTATGCGTTTTTTTTTTTTAAAAAGTTATCAAGCTCTTAAAAAATCACCCTTTACTTTCGGTTAAACTTTTGGGAGCAACATTTGTATTTGGGCTATATTTAAATCTGAACCGCTCTTACCCACTTTCACCATAGTTTTGTTTAGTTGGATAAGATGCTGTGCCAAATTTAAAGAAAATCGGGTACAATATGTGGTTTCTAGAGCGGAAAATGTCAAATCGGGAGCGTCATTTGTATGGGGGCTATATCTAAATCTGAACCGATCTTACCCAATTTCATCATAAGTGTTTCTAGTTGGATTATAGGATGTTGTGCAAATTTAAAGAAAATCGAGTACAATATGTGGCATTTAAAGCGAAAAAAGTCAAATCGGGAGCGACATTTATATGGGGGCTATATCTAAATCTGAACTGATCTTACCCAATTTCAGCATAGGTGTTTCTAGTAAGATTATAAGATGTTGTGCCAAATTTAAAGAAAATCGGGTACAATATGTGGTTTCTAGAGCCGAAAATGTCAAATCGGGAGCGTCATTTGTATGGGGGCTATATCTAAATCTGAACCGATTTGACCTATTTTCACAACAGATGTTCCTAGTTTAAATATAAGATGTTTTGCCAAATCTGAAGACAATGTGATACAATATGTGGTTTCTAGAGCGGAAAAAGTTAAAGAGGGAGGGAAATTTTTATGGGAGCTATATCTAAATCTTAACCGATTTAATCCATTTTCAACACAGGTATTTCTAGTTGAAATATTAGATGTTTTGCCAATTTTGAAGAAAATCTATTGTAATATGTGCTATCTAGAGTAAAAAGAGTCAAATCGGGAGTGTAATTCGTATGGGGGCTATATCTAAAACTGAACCGATTTTCTTCAAATTAAATAGCGTTCGCCCTTGTCCCGGAAAACTTCGTTGTGCAAAGTTTCATTTGGTTCTGGCTATCGTGATTACAAGAATCGATGGACAGACGGACAGACGGACGGATAGACAGACATTGCTAAATCGATTCAAAAAGTGATTCTAAGTCGACCGGTATAATTAACAATGGGTCTATCTCGCTTCCTTTTGGGTGTTACAAACAAATGCACAAAGACATAATGCTCTCGTGGAGTGTATAAAAACACGGGAAAAACATGATTTTTAGAGGTGTTTTCAGGAGCGCTTAGCTCACAGATGGCTTGACCCAGTGACGAAATATTTTGTAGATCATCATTAAACAATCCAAACTTTATTTCTGGGGGTGACCGCTGCAACGTATTGTCGTGACCCATCCTAACACATAGATACAGTCCTCTTCATAGTTCCAACAGCCGTCATTAGAATGACCGATAATGTTTATAAAAGCACCCTATTCAACAGGGTTAGTAATTCAAATCACACCTAAAAAATCTTCAGACTTGCACACAATGAGGAAGTAGAATTTTGATAATGGCTATTTTGAGAACCATGAGGCCATTAAAGCTATAAAATTTCGATGGAAATAGTCTTTCAATGGGAGGAGAATTTCTCTCAAATTAATTGTATTTTCTTTGACAAGTCGTGTAGTTCTATAACCGCTTCGTATGTCACTACTTGGGCCGAAGTTTTGCCTTCCAATGGTTGGTCAAACGCCGGGTATATTGTGTTTGCGGATTAAACTCATATAATCAGCTGTTCTCTATTGCAATCATATCACATTAGCTGTTGATGTCTATATGACTGGTTATTTGTGGTGGTCAGAAAGTATGAACAACCAAGAAAAAAATTAGGCGCTCTCAAAACGCATTAGAGTCCAAGCCCGATCACACATGCTGACGGCGGCGCACAGAGGGTTGAAATCGCCAAAAATGGAGATTAATTCAAAAATCAAAATTTATTTTTTTAAAAATTTTTATTATACCATTAAAGAATATAAAATTCTACATCTCTACCGAAAATACATATCAATGACATGTGTTGTTTACTTTCCCAGTTGCACTGCCTTAAAGTCAACACATGTCTACACAGTCTGAGGAATGTATACTCCGAATTTCATGACTCTAGCTGCGGTCATTTGATTGGTACTATTTTATCCCCTTTTTTCATTTTAACCCCAAAAAGTACGAATTTTAAAAAAATCCGTGTATTTTACTTGTCTATGCAATCAGAGGAATGTCTACACCGAATTTCATTATTCTAGGTACAGCCGTTTGGTTGGTACCATTTTTATCCCTCTATTCCCATTTTACCCCTTAAAAGTACGATTTTGAAAAAAATACTTTTATATTATGTATCTACTCAATTAGAGGAATGTACACACCGAATTTCGTGTTTCGTTTCGGACATGGCTAGATCGTCTTAGAATTTTATGACGATCAAGAATATATATAATTTATAGGGTCTCAGGTCGATATTTCAAGGTGTTACAAACGGAATGACAAAGTTAGTTTACCCCCCATCCTGTAGGTGGAGGGTATAAAAAGTACGGAAAGACTAAAGTCGGGTAATGATGGCTATATAGGACATTTGTATGGTAGCTTTATCAAACAATGGACAGATGTCACCGAATTTAACTACAGCTGTTTGTAGCTGCAATATAACGTTTTGTTGCCAAATGCGAACAAAATTGGGCAAACAATTTTGTTACTAGAGCGAAAAAGTCAAATCTGGAGCGACATTTGTATGGGATCTATACCTAAATCTAAACCGATGTGGCACACTTTCACCATAAATGTTTCTAGTTCAAAATTGTTTCAGTGTAGAATATATATATTAATAAAATATCACTACCAAGTAACAGTATTTAAACAATATTAATAAGACTGTTTTTCTCTAAGCCGGGATAACAAGCAGCGATAACAGAAATGTTAATAGAAAGTTAATATTTTACTCAAAATACAAAAATATTTTTTCACATTATCACCAACTACAATATTAATGTTTGTATCAAAATAAATTTTCAAAGAAAAAAAATATTTTGTGCTAACTTTTTTGGACTTATCCTTGATAACCATAAATTTGACTTACAGTGGATAATTGTCCAGCCTAAGTCCCACATTTTTAACATAAAATTATTTTAGTTTTTTTGTTTGTATTTTGTATACCCTACACCACTTCGTGGACTAGGGTATTATAAGTTAGTTTCGCGCCAAATGTTTGTAACACCAAGAAATAATTGAGCTAGACCCACCTTTAAGTATACGGATCGCCTTAGAATCACCAGCTGAATCGATTTAACGAAGTCTGTCTGTCCGTCCGTCCGTCTGCTGACCATCTAAGCTTGTTCTCACTGTACAGGTCGCAATTGTTGTCCGATTGTCATGAAATTTGGCAGAAGTTACTTTTTTTTGCCACAGAAAATTGGTATTGAATTTGGAGAAAATCCGTTCAGATTTAGATATAGCCTCCATACAAATAGCCTTATAATTTACACTATTACTGCTCTAGAATACACATTTTATATGGGATCATGACCAAATTTTCAGGATCGTGTTATCTTTGAACTAGAAACAGCTCACGGGAAAGTGAACCACATGGGTCTATGTTTTGATTCAGCCCCCATACAAATGTACCTCCGATTTACAATATTACTGATCTAAAATGGGCATTTTACATCGGATCTTGATCAAATTTTCCACACAATGTTACATTAATACTAGAAACACGAATTTTGAAAGCCAACTATGTATATAGGTCAATGTTTTGAAATATCGCTCTAGAACCCACATCTTACATTGGATCTTGATAAAATTTTGCAGATCATGTTATATTTCAATTATGAATAGCTACTTTGAAAGCGATCTATAAAGGCCCACTTTTTAATGTAACGCCTTTACAAGTGGGCCCACCATTACCTCTCTAGGACCCACATTTTACATCGGTTTTTCAAATTTTGCAGATTATATTATATTCATATTTCATACGAAGAGTTCCTACTTTGAAAGTGATATATAGGGGCCCACTTTTAAATGTAGCGCCCTCATAAATGGCCCCATTTTTATTATTACCCCTCTAGGACCCACAATTTACATCAGAAGTTTATCAAATTTTGCATTTTGTATTATATTTCAACTAAGAAGACATATTATGAAGGTCAAATATATGGGTCCATATTTTGGTATAACCCACATACAAATTGGGCCCCCATTCTACTTTATTACATCTCTAGAATCCACATCGTGCATTAGATCTCGATATAATTTTGCATATCATGTCATATTTAAACTAAGAATACTTACTTTGAAAGTGATCTATATGGAACCACTTTTTAATGTAGAGCCCTTACAAATTTCACATCGGATTTGTTTTTCAAATTTTGCAGATTATATTTCAACTAAGAATACAAAGTCAAATATATGTGTCCACACTTTGGAATAACCCAAATGGGGCCCCCATTCTACTCTAGTACAGCTCTAGAAACTACGGCCTACATCGGATCATCATATATATCAACTATGAATACCTACTGTGTATGAAAAATATATAGGCATATGTTTCGGACCTGGCTCCAAGTGTTGTTATTGGCGTCCTTTCAAATGCCGGTCCGATTCATCCTATTACCGCTGTATAATTTGTATTTGTCTGCCGGAAAATTGGATCAATTATTTAAAATATTTGTTAAATATGACTAAAGATGAATTTATAGTATTCTGTCTAACTTATATAAACTACATAAAATCGCTCACATGAAACACCTGGGTTTAGTAATCAAAGCGAGGTATATACGCAGGGAGTGGTGTAGGGTATTATATAGTCGGCCCCGCCCGACTTTAGCCTTTCCTTACTTGTTTTTGTTTTTTATTAAAAATTATTAAAAAAAATATTTTTTTAAATTTGTTTTCATTTAATTAATAGTGCTGTTGGTGGAAATTTTTAAAAAATAATTTTTTAAGTGAAAATTAGACATTTTATTTAGATTTTTGTTATTGCAGCTTAGTTATCCAGTCTTAAAGAAAAGCAGCCCTTATGTTAAAGAATCGCATTAAAAGTATTCATTCTTAACTTTTCAGATGGTGCACATATTTTGACCTTTAACATTTCTCTCGTATTCTCAATCAATGTTTTTATTATATTATTTTATTATTTATATAATCCCAATTATATATATTTATAACTTTACACTGTTTATTTTTATTTGCGTTTCAAAATTGCCTGCCACACAAATTCATAGCCATAACACTTCCTTGCACTATACCAACCAATTGAATGGCCATATAATAGGCTACCTCCCGCGCCAACCTTGCCTTTTTATGACGTTCTTATTATTATTATTGGGTACTACGATTTCCTGCCTCGTTATAGTCACCTTTCTTCGCCAAAGACTTGGCTTCGCATATCCACGCAAACTAATTAAAATTCAATTCACATCGGCCTCAACAAATAAAATGAGAAAGCGTGAAAGCAGCCAGTCATACATCCCGGCAGCAATTCTAATCAAATAGAAATAGAAAATCCTTTTACTGCTGTTAAGTCGTTGTTGTGAGCCTACCAACACCGGAGCAGATTCCTGGCGAGAGAAATTGGGTTGGAGGAATTCAAACAAAGGCCAAAGGCGTCTTTAAATATCCTAAAGGATAATTGTCCTCGTTGTACGCAAAACTTCCGACCGCCCCTCAAGAATGTTAATGAACCTGCACCAACCAACCAGCCAGCCAACCATCCAACCAACGACCCATCGAACTTATTCGGCAGGAAAAAACGCTACCGAAAAAAGGACAATGAACGTAAATAAGGTTAATATTCTTAAGGAATGAAATGCCTGCCTCGCCTGTTTGTGCCCGAGTATGTGCGTGCGAGTTCGGCAACAGCACCTCCTGCACGGATTTGCGTCAGTTATATGGGTCATTGTTTGGCTGAGGAGGTCACCGGAGGGCATAAGACACACACACACACACACGACGCACATACATATCTACGCACAAAGAAGAAGATGTTGCGTTTAACATACAAACGTTTCGCCTTTTTTGCGGATAATAAAAAAATGATGGATATCCTCGATAATTTGTCGGCTGTTGACATGAAGGTTTCAAGCAGGCATTAGTTGGATTTTTTGCAACCACATTTGTGTCATCCTGTTCTTGGATGTTTGAAAAATTGAAACTTCGACTTAAATGTGAGACTACAGGACCACAAAGGCCCTGTTTAGCCAAGTTACAGATACTATATTTATGTGGACCCATTTTATGCTATTTATATATTTCTGACGATCTAAGGACATAATTCAAAATAAAAATATGTAAATGAAATAAAGAATATGAAGAAAGTAATGAGATTTGCAGCCAGATTTGAATGAATATTTGGTTTTTTATGAAAAGAATCCCGGAATTCATGAAAGATTGGGCAATCCCCTAAATTGATTGAGTGGGGGAATTCGGAGATTTTTTTAAAATATATGTATCTGGGTCTTGGAATAAAAATAATAAAATCTTTTTATGAAATTTTTATAAATTCCCAAATTTGGTAATTGAAAAAGTTTTGATATATAAAATGGCATTTACGAAAATTGCAATAAATATAGGATTTTTATGAAAAAATTCCAGAATACATAAATCTGGATTTTCATAACATGAATCCCAAAATTTCTAAAAGATGGAGAATCCCCTAAAATGGTTTGGGTGGGGAATTTGGATTTTTTTAAATAAATCTGGTGTTTGAAATAAAACTAAAAAGTATTTTTATATATTCACACACATTTCCAACAGAAAATTCCAGAAAATATTGGATTTATATGAAAAGAATTCCTAAAATAAGGGGGCATTCCCTAAAACTATGGGGAATTGGGGGAATTTTTAAAATTTCGAATTTGAAAAAAAAATAGAAATAAATATGACATTATCAACAGAAAAATCCAGAAGAAATGGATTTATATGAAAATAATCCCAGGATTCCTAAAAAGGAGGAAAATCGGTTTGAGTGAGGGAATTCGGAATACGAACTGGATCGGAAAAATATAAAAACTTCGATTTCCATGAATTTTTTATAAATCTCCGCAATTGCAATTCTTTATAAAGGGTGATTTTTTAAGAGCTTGATAACTTTTTTTTTTAAAAAACGCATAAAATTTGCAAAATCTCATCGGTTCTTTATTTGAAACGTTAGATTGGTCCATGACATTTACTTTTTGAAGATAATTTCATTTAAATGTTGACCGCGGCTGCGTCTTAGGTGGTCCATTCGGAAAGTCCAATTTTGGGCAACTTTTTCGAGCATTTCGGCCGGAATAGCCCGAATTTCTTCGGAAATGTTGTCTTCCAAAGCTGGAATAGTTGTTGGCTTATTTCTGTAGACTTTAGACATGAAGTAGCCCCACAAAAAATAGTCTAAAGGCGTCAAATCGCATGATCTTGGTGGCCAACTTACCGGTCCATTTCTTGAGATGAATTGTTCTCCGAAGTTTTCCCTCAAAATGGCCATAGAATCGCGAGCTGTGTGGCATGTAGCGCCATCTTGTTGAAACCACATGTCAACCAAGTTCAGTTCTTCCATTTTTGGCAACAAAAAGTTTGTTAGCATCGAACGATAGCGATCGCCATTCACCGTAACGTTGCGTCCAACAGCATCTTTGAAAAAATACGGTCCAATGATTCCACCAGCGTACAAACCACACCAAACAGTGCATTTTTCGGGATGCATGGGCAGTTCTTGAACGGCTTCTGGTTGCTCTTCACTCCAAATGCGGCAATTTTGTTTATTTACGTAGCCATTCAACCAGAAATGAGCCTCATCGCTGAACAAAATTTGTCGATAAAAAATTTCGAACCGAACACTGATTTTGGTAATAAAATTCAATGATTTGCAAGCGTTGCTCGTTAGTAAGTCTATTCATGATGAAATGTCAAAGCATACTGAGCATCTTTCTCTTTGACACCATGTCTGAAATCCCACGTGATCTGTCAAATACTAATGCATGAAAATCCTAACCTCAAAAAAATCACTCTTTACAATGGTGCAATTTGAAATTCTTTGGAAATAAATCTAGCATTGGTTTGATTGTGAAATTCGGAGATTTTTTTTTTTCAAATAAATAGGTATTCGAATGGAAATTTTATCAATGAATGAAAATTAATGAAATATGAAAATGATCTCCAATATAGGGTACTAATTCCTCAAACTTGGGATTTCGTGGGGAAATCCTCAAAAAAGTGTTTTTATACACACCTTTGCAATTTAAATGAAAATCAAAAAAAATGATTTTTACAAACTCCCAAAGTAGGGAACAAAAAATTCCAAAATTGGGATTTGTGAAGATATGTGGATTCTTTAAATAAAACTGGATTGGCAAAAATAGGATTATTTACACAGCAAGGGAACTATGATAATATTTGAAAGAAATCTAGCATTTAAATGAATTTTCAAAAAATTCGATTTCTAGAATAAACAGCCGTTGAATGAGATTTCCAAAAAAAATTGAGATTTTTACGAAAAGAATAAATAAATTCCTCCACTCAATTCCAACATTCCTATTGAAGGGGGAATTAGGAATATTATTGATAGTAAATCTGAAATTTCTAACCGACTAGTCGGATTTAAAAGAAAAACATCCCACAATCCTTAAATAATGAAGGGAAATCCCAAAATTTTTGGATTCTGGAGGATTCTTGGGGAATTTAAAAATAAATTTTTAAATAATAATTTCTAACTAGCCCAATTTGGAAAGAAATTTTGGATTTTTACAAAAAATAATCCCACAATTTGGATTCAGTAAGAATTTCAAAATTTGAATTGAGTGGCTGAATTCTGAAAAATAGGATTTTCATGAAATTTTTTTTAAATTTCCAAAATTGCGATTTTATACAGACTGGAAGAAATTTGGAAAACAAAAATTATTACTGATTTGAATGGAAATTTCCGAAAAAAAATACATTTTTATAAAATGAATTCCAGAATTGCTAAATTCCAAACTCAAATCTAAAATTGCGATTGAAAGGGGGAATTAAAAAATTATTGGTAGCAAATCTAGCATTTCTAAATGGATTGTCGGATTTTAATGAAAAATCCCACAATTCTTAAAAAAAAGTAAAAAAATCGAAAATTTTGGAATTCTGGTGGATTCTCGGTATTTGACAATAATTTCTAACTAGCCAAATTTGGTGAAAATACCGGAAAGAAATTTTGGATTTTTACAAAAAATAATTTTTCATAATTTAGAAAATGGGATTCATTTAGAATTACTAACTGGATTGAGTGGGCAAATTTAAAAAACGTTCGAAAATAAATCTCACATTTCTACCTGGATATTAAAAAATGGAATTTTCATAAAATTTTTAAATTCTCAAAATTGGGATTTTTATATAGACGGGGTAAATTTTGAAAACAAAAATTAAATTTCAAATTTTCAGCTGACTAGTCGGATTTGAATAAAATTTCCAGAAAAAAATGGTTTTTATGAAATCTATCCTAGAATTGCTAATTCCAAACTCAATTCAAAAATTCATGATTATGTAGGGGAAGGAAAAATCCCCAAATTTAGAATTTGTATAAATCCTCATAATTGGGATTTTTATATCTCCAAAATTAAGATTTTATACAAATGGGTGAATTTCCAGGAAAAAAATGATTTTTATGAAATCAATCCCAGAATTTCTAAGAAAAATCGCCAAAATTCTGCAAATTTTTGGAATAAATGTGGTATTTCTAATTTTAAAATTAGACATTTTATGAAATGTTTATAAATTATAAATTATTGGAATTTTTAAGCACTGCTAGATTTCGGCAGGATTTTTGAATTAAATCAACTGATCCATTTTGAGCGAAATTTCCAGAAAAAAAAGCAATCCTCGACCTTCAAAATTCCCCACTCATTCGGTAATTTTTTGGTATTTAAATCCTTAAATTAAAATTTTCGGAATTCCCCAAAATTGGGGTATTTCGACAAATTTTTGAAAATAAATGTGGTATTTCAAACTGATCTAATTTGAGGGAAAATTTTCGGAAAGAAATTGTGGATTTTTATAAAAAAACGCAGAATTCCAAAAATACGGAGTGAAAAACAAAGCGTGAGAATTTGGTATTTCTAACTAAATTGGAATGAAATTAACAAAATAGGATTTGAAGATTTTTTAAGAATCTCCACATTTGGGATTTTTTTGCCCACTAGGGATTTTTGAATTGATTTGGAATGCAATTTCCATAGAATAGGATTTTGAAGATTTTTTTACGAATTCCCACAATTGGGATCTTTTGGAAATAAATCTGGGTGGTAAAAATCCACGAAATAATGATTGAGTGAGGGAATTCGTAAAAATGTACGGAAATGAATCGCAGGCATTTTTAACGGGATCGGAATTAATAGGATTTTCGTAAATTTTTTATAAAACCCCAAATTTGGGATTTGGTACAAAATGTGGGAAATGCACATGCAATTTTCGGAAGTATGCCTGACATTTCGAACTGGATTGGAATGCATTAAAAAATAGAATTTAAAAAAATCAAATCCCACAAAATTGGGATTTTGTTCTAAGTGGGGGAATTTTGTATTTGTAATGCAATTTCCAAAAAATACGATTTTTTGTGCACTGCGTCATTGTTATGAAACGAATCCAAGAATTCCTTAAGTAATGGGAAAAAATCTCAAAATCACAAAAATGAATGAAATTCCTTTGGTTTTTTTTTTTTTGAAGAATTCGGAAAATTTTTGGAATTAAATTTGATCTTAGATGGAATTTTAAAACTAGGTTTATAATGAAATTTTTATAACTCCTCATAATTCGGATTTGTATGTGCTTTGGGGGATTTCGAATTTTTTGGACATAATTGGTTGAGTTTGAGTGAAAATTCTGGAGAATTTTTCCAGAATTCAGAAAAACCCCACAATTAGGATTGAATGGGGGAATTCGTAAAAATTTAGGAAAATAAAAAAAATCTGACATTTTTAACTGGATTGGAATGAAATTAAAAAAAATGTTTTTATGAAATGCTATTTATAAATCCCCTAAATTGGGATTGTATGCAAAACGTGGGAATTACGAAAAAAGTTAAAATTAAATTCGACAATTCCTGCTGATTGGTCGCATTTGAATGAAGTTTCCAGAAAAAAATGGTATTTCTATGAAATAAATCCCAAAATTGAGATTGAGGTGGGAGAATTTGGAACATATTCGGAAATAAACCTGACATTTCAATACAATGCATTAGCAAAATCGAATTTTTATAAAAAAATCAAATCCCCAAAATTGGGATTTTGTACAAAGGCCACGTATTTTGAATGCAATTTCCAAAAAATATTTTTTTGAATATATTTTATGAATCCCCACGTGAAATCCTCCATTGAAATTTTCTGTGCAATGAAGGATTTTTGTACAACGAATCCCAGAAATCTTTATATAGTGGACAAAAATTCCCAATTTGGGGATTTTTGGGAGAATTCGGAAGAATTTTGAACTTAAATCTGATATTTCCAAAGGGATTGGGATAAAATTAAGGCTTATAATGAAATTTTCCTCATATTTTTATAAATCCCAAAATTGGGATTGAGATGGGGAAACTCGGAAAATTTTCGGAAATAAAGCTGACATTTCAAACTGGATTGGAATGAAATTAAAAAACAGGATTTTCGTGAATTTTTTTTCAAATCCCCAAAATTGGGATTTTCTAAAAAGTGCTGGAATTTGATATTTCTAACTGAATTGGTATGCAACTTCCAAAAGTAAAAGTTTAAAGATTTTTTATGAATCCCCACAATTGAGGGATTTTTATGAAATGTATCCCAGAATCCCTTGAATAGTGGACAAAAATCCACAAAATCTTCAAAATGAATGAAATTGGTTTGGGATTTTTTGGGGAGAATATTAGAATTATATCTGATATTTCTAAAGAGATTGAAATGAAATTTTAAAAATAGTCTTATGAACATTTTATAAATCCCCATAAATTTTATAAATCCGAAAATTGGGATTAAGTTGGTGGAATTCGGAAAATTTTCGGAAATAAAGCTGATATTTCAAACTGGATTGGAATGAAATTAAAAAATAGGATTTTCGTGAAATTTTTTAAAATCCCCAAAATTGGGATTTTCTAAAAAGTGCGGGAATTTGATATTTCTATCTGAATTGTTGTGCAATTTTCAAAGAAATAGGATTTTGAAGATTTTTTATGAATCCCCACAATTGAGGGTTTTTTATGAAATGAATCCCAAAATACCTTAAATAGTGGACAAAAATCCACAAAATCTTCAAAATGAATGAAATTGGTTTGGGATTTTTTGGGGAGAATATTAGAATTATATCTGATATTTCTAAAGAGATTGAAATGAAATTTTAAAAATAGTCTTATTATGAACATTTTATAAATCCTCATAATTTTTATAAATCCCAAAATTGGGATTGAGATGGGGAAATTCGGAAAATTTTCGGAAATAAAGCTGACATTTCAGACTGGATTGGAAAGAAATTAAAAAATAGGATTTTCGTGAAATTTTTCAAAATCCCCAATATTGGGATTTTCTAAAAAGTGCGGGAATTTGATATTTGTAACTTAATTGTCATGCAATTTACAAAGATGAAGATTTTTTAATGATTTTTTTAGGATTTTCGTGAAATTTTTTAAAATCCCCAATATTGGGATTTTCTAAAAAGTGCGGTAATCTGATATTTCTAACTTAATTGTCATGCAATTTCCAAAGAAATAGGATTTTGAAGATTTTTTATGAATCCCCACAATTGAGGGCTTTTTATGAAATGAATCCCAAAATACCTTAAATAATGGACAAAAATCCCGAAATCCCATAATTGAATGCAATTGGCTTGGATTTTTTTTTTGGAAAATGTTGGAATTAAATCTGATATTTCTAAAGGGGTTGGAATGAAATTTTAAAATTAGCCTTATTATGAAATCCTCACAATTTTTATAAATCCCACAATTGGGATTAAGTTGGTGGAATTCAGAAAATTTTCGGAATAAACCTGAAATTTGAAACTGGAGTGGAATGAAATTAAAAAATAGGATTTTCGTGAAATTTGTTCAAATTCGCAAAAATTGGGATTTTCTAGAAATTTTCTGGAATTTGATATTTCTAACTGAATTGTTATGCAATTTCCAAAAAGTAGAAGTTTAACGATTTTTTTGTGAATCCCCAAATTTTATGAAATAAATCCCAGAATTCCTTAAATAGAGAACAAAAATCCCGAAATCCCATAATTGAATGAAATAGGTTTGGGATTTTTTTGGAGAATTCGCAAAATTTTGGAATTAGATCTGATATTTCTTAAGGAGATTAGAATGAAATGAAAAAAAAAATAGGATTTTCGTGAAATTTTTTCAAATACCCAAAATGGGGATGTTTTAAAAAGTGCGGGAATTTGATATTTCTAACTGAATTGTTATGCAATTTCCAAAAAGTAGAAGTTTAACGATTTTTTTGTGAATCCCCAAATTTTATGAAATAAATCCCAGAATTCCTTAAATAGAGAACAAAAATCCCGAAATCCCATAATTGGGATAGGTTTGGGATTTTTTTGGAGAATTCGCAAAATTTTGGAATTAGATCTGATATTTCTTAAGGGGATTAGAATGAAATGAAAAAAATAGGATTTTCGTCAAATTTTTTCAAATCCCCAAAATTGGGATTATCTAAAAAGATATTTCTAACTAAATTGGTATGCAATTTCCAAAAAGTAGAAGTTTAAAGAGTTTTTATGAATCCCTATATTTTATGAAATAAATCCCAGAATTCCTTTAATAATGGACAAAAATCCCAAAATACTCAAAATTAATGAAATTTCGAAAAGTAGCGATTTTTTGAACATTTGAGCAAAATTCATTTACATTTAGGTTTCGTAAAAAATACAAAGGTCCCTTTTAAGCAAAAAAATAAAAAAAATTTATATTTTTTTTTAATTTTTAATTCAAACGACTATAACTTGTTGAAGATAATTTATATCGTCCTGATGGTTTTTGTGGAAATTGTTCGAATTTGAAAGTCATTAGTAAATTTTTAAACATTTCGCTGCTAGGACTAATATAAAACTCTTCCCATTCCTTTTCGAACGTCCCTACTTTACTTCACGTGTATTCATGTGTGTGTCTGAGATTTTTGTTGAAAAGAAAATACAATTGATGCCAATCGCTGGCCATTAAAATGTCTGAAGGAGGCGTTTTATTGTTGCTTCATGACAGCGTTATTGCTGTCGCTATCATCATTGCTGGTGTTGGGACACAATTTTCCTTTCTGGGGCGAAGGACGAAAAAGGAATTTCGTAGGAGATCATGTTTAGTTGACTAATAACTTTATTATGAGTCAGTCACATTGAACCCAACGCACCAAACGAACAAAGGACGATTGTTTGGTATTTTAAAATACTTGGGAAGGAGCCTATTTTTAGGTGATTCATAGCATATGAATGCAAGGATACAAGGACTAAACTGAATCATGGTAAACAAAGGTTGGCCATACAAATGACATTGGCAAACTAATCAAAAATAAATATCCTTTGAAAAGTTTTTCATTTTATTTTTTGTTTGTTGAAATTGCTGTTGCAATTGAATCGATGACCTCCGGTTTCACTTCAATTAACAAACTCCTTTGATGTGTGAGTGTGTGTGATTTCAACTACAAACGAGGACCTTTAGCTGTAACCTTAACCGGAATAACAAATGGGCCTGTGGAAGGTCTCCGAGTGGCTTTGTCATATATATAAAACCACACACACACACACTCACACACATCTATGTATGTGTTTGAGGACCCAGCAAGGTCTGACAATTATGTGGGGCATAAGGACCTTCAGAAAACCGGCCGGATCGTTAAACTGACATTGAAAGGCAATAACAGCGTCAGAGAGCCAAAGCAACAGAGAAATGTGTGAAGTTTTTAATGACACCCCCTTGTGGCTCTCTCTTTTGAGAGGTTTATGCTTTCGTCCTTTTCCTCCTACCTACTCTCTTTCGCTGTTTTTTTAATTCATAACATGATAAATTCCATGTCATTTACCCTTGCTTCGCACTGCGCATGCCTAGGTGTCCTTGCCCTTGTTGCTACAAATGTTGTCTGATGCCTGCTGTACATATTTTGTTGTGTCAAAGCCTTGATGTCGGCGGCATCCTTGGTCTCTTTCTTGGTGTTGCAGCAGCAGCCAATACACGTGCAACATTTCATTGGCATCAGTGTCGTCTGATGCAATGCCAATGTGTATTTGCATATGTTCATGTTCATGCAAATGTGTATTATTTGTAATATTCGTTCATACTTTTGAAATACATATTTAAAATGCTCAGTCAATTGTCGACATTCTAAATACAAAGGACAATGATGATGGTTTTGGTGGCAAGGTTGTTGCTTTGAATTTTATCATTTGATATGAAACAAGAACTATACTATACAATTAAACTTTGTTTGTTGCGAAAACGATAATAAAAAATTTCAATGGATGTTATTTTTTTTTTATTAAAAATTACATTTTCGCCGAAGGTATAAAAATTTAATTTTGTATGGGAGCCCCCTTAAGGAGTGGAGATAGAGGACATTTATGTTTGCGAAAAATGTTGGGGAGAAAAAATTAATGGGGGTCAGTCTTACATGTCTCCCCTCTGGGGGTGACTCGGTGGTAGTTTTGAGCCTTTCTTTCATAAAAAATATAAAAAATAAATAAATGAAGGGGCCACCTTAAGGGTTGAAGATAGAGGTTAGTTATGTTCTCAGAAAATATTGGGACTGGAAAAATATTGGAAGTTGGCTATGCATTTGGCTTCACTAGGGGCCTCTTTGGGCTAGTTATAGCGGTGGGAGCAAATTTAATAAAAAAATAGTTTTTTATATGGATGCCCCCTTAAGGAGTGGAGATAGGGGCTAATAGTGTTTGGAAAAAATGTTAAGAAAGGGAAATTATTGAACGTTGGTCTTACATTTAACCCAGCTAGGGGTGACTCTTGATCAATTTTGGGCCTTTCTTTCGTAAAAAATATAAAAAATCGTATGGGGATCCCCTAAAGGGTTGAAGATATAGGGTAGATATGTTCTGAGAAAATATTGGGACTGAAAAAATATTATGTGTTGCTTAAACATTTGACTCCACTAGGGGCCTCCTTGGGGTAGTTAGAGGGGTGGGAGCAAATTTAATAAAAATATAGTTTTTGTATGGGAGCCCCTTAAGCAGTGGAGATAGGGGACAGATATGTTTGGGAAAAATTTTAGGAAGGTAAAATTAATGGGGGTTAGACTTACATGTTTCCCCTCTAGGTGCTACTGCGGAGCAGTTTTGGACCTTTCTTTCGTAAACAATTTATAAATAATAAAAAAAAGGTTTGAATATAGAGGTTAGGCATATTCTGAGAAAATATTGGGACTGAAAAAATATTGGCGGTTGATTTCACATCAGACTCCACTAGGGGCCTCATTGGTGTAGTTAGAGCGGTGGGAGCAAATGTTATTAATATTTAACATTTGTATGGGAGCCCCCTTAAGGAGTGTGGATAGGGGGTAAGTGTGTTCGAAAAAAATTTTGGAGTCTTACATTTAACCCCTGCGACTGCGTATTTTTTCCCTCACTTTTGAGCCCGATGAGCGTTCTCTTACACTCACCCCACTACGCATGATTGTCTTTTCCGAACCTCATAAAATTAGGAGATCTAGCGTACCCAAATCGCGTACCAAAATTGATATTAGAGATCTAATCAAATATCTCAATCTTCCAGGCCTTTCCGAGTGATGTGATTGATTCGCCACCATAATGGAGAGCGGCCTCGTAAGCCAACCAACTGCTCCCAGGGTTGGCCTGGCCCTAATATATATCACTCACCGATCCAGGGACCTACTAATGCTACCTAAGGTAAGAAAGGGCAAGGCCAAAGGTTTCCTGCGTTACCGGTCTTGGGCTGGACTTTAACGTTTTCTCTTCGAGTATATGTTCATATAGGGCTACGGAGAGTAAAAACTTCTTGCCGATCTTCATCCGAGCTTGACTAGTCTGACTTATCTGAAGTGTGATCAAAGCCGGCTACGTAGAGAAAAAGTTTCCTGCATTGATGGCCTTCGACCGGCGTTTAAGATCTTTTCCTCTGGGTAATGTTCAAAGCCATGTTCAGAAACAATATTTTCTGCGTTGTCGGCCTTGTACCGAGTTCAAATATTTTTTCCTCTGGATAGGTCCATTCAGGGATACGCAGAGTAAGACTATCATGCGCTGACGTCCTTCGGTTTTGAAATTGTTTTCATCTGGGGTATGTCCAAAATCGGCTACAGATTATAAAGGGTTTCTACGTGGGATACATCAAAAGCAATCTATGCAAAGTTTTCCTGCGGTGCTAGCCGGTTTTTTTGTCTCCTCTGCGGTATGCTCAAATATAAAGGATTCCTGCGTTGACAGCCTTTGGCCGCTATATTTCAATCTGAACCGATTTAAGCCATTTTCAGCACAGGTGTTTTTAGTTATATTATAAGGTGTTAAGCCAAATTTGAAGAAAATCGGGTAATAAATGTGCTTTATGGAGCGGAAAAAGTCAAATCGGGACCGAAATTTGTATGGTTGCTATGTCTAAATCTGAACCGACTTTACCCGCTTTAATTATAAGTGTTTCTGGTTAGGTTATAAGATGTTGTGCAGAATTTAAAGAAAATAAAAAATGGTTTCTACACCTTTTTCAATTGTAATTCAAAAGACATCACTTGAAATTCCAAAGACACCAGTTGAAATTCAAAAATTCAATTTGCAATTCAAAAATGTCAATTGAAATTCAAAAAATATCATTTGAAACTCAAAAGACATAATTTGAAATTCAGAACTCTTCATTTGCAATTCAAAACTCGTCATAAGTAATTCAAAAGACACCATTTGAAATTCAAAAGATTTCATTTGAAATTCAAAAGATTTCATTTGAAATTCAAAAATTATTCCATTTGTAATTCAAAAATTATTCCATTTGCAATTCAAAAAGGGTAAACAATATTATTTAAGCAAAATAGACATTAGGTTGGGTAGGATTAATTTATTTCTGTAAACTTTACGTAAATGACGAGTTTTGAATTTCATATGACGACTTTTGAATTTCAAATGGTATCTTTTAAATTATAAATGAAGAGTTTTGAATTTCAAATGATGAGTTCTGAATTTCAAATGATATTTTTTGAATTTCAATTTATATTATTTGAATTTCAATTTATATTATTTGAATTTCAAACGGAGTTATCTTATCATTTTATTAAATCTGTTTCCAAAACTGCAGAATATCCAAATTTGCAGAAAAAATAAATGCTACCCCACCTAATGTATATTTTTCTTAAATAAGTTTGTTTACATTTTTGAATTTCAAATGGAATCTTTTGAATTTCAAATGAAAACTTTTGAATTTCAAATGGTGTCTTTTAAATTACAAATGACGAGTTTTGAATTCAATTTCAAATGACGAATTTTAAATTCAATTTGAAATGACGAGTTTTGGATTTCAATTGATGAATTTTGAATTGCAAACGATGAGTTTTGAATTTCAAATGATGTCTTTTGAATTACAAATGAGGAGTTTTGAATTTCAAATGATGAGTTTTGAATTTCAAATGATATTTTTTGAATTTCAATTGATATGATTTGAATTTCTAATGGAATTTTTGAATTTCAATTGATATATTTTGAATTTCAAACGGTGTCTTTTGAATTACACTTGAAAATGGTGTAGAGCTGAAAATATCAAATCAGGAGCAATATTTGTATGGGGGCTGTATTTAAATCTGAACCGATTTGCTTCAAATTAAATAGCGTTCGTCCTTGATCCACAAAACTTATTTGTGACAATTTTTGTTAAGATCGGACTATAATTTCGACCTGTAATTTGATTACAACAATAGATGGACAGACGGACATTGCTAAATCGACTCAAAAAGTGATTCAAAGTCGATCGGTATACTTAACAAGGGGTCTATCTCGCTTCCTTTTGAATGTTACAAACAAATGCACAAAGTCATAATACACTCATGGAGTGTATAAATATTATATAAATATCAGTCAGAAAGGAATTTAAACATTCGACTTACTTAGATAAGAAGGATAGAACTATTGAGTAGGTGATTCCGATGGAAATCACATGGAGACATTGGCACCAGTGCTTCACTATCACATTTTAATAGTTGTTGCCTTGACTTGACGCGCCGTTGACGCTCCGTTGATAATCGGGGGTGTTCCGAGCTTCACTTTAGCTGTTAGTGAAGGGAGTTCTCAGTCACTTATCATCGAGAATAAAACAGGATTATTCGTATCAGGGAAGCAAATCGATTTCCGAAACACTTCCACACAATCGAATGAAATTGTTCACCAATGAATAGTTTCACCAAAAATCTCAAGTGAGGTGAAACTCATAACAGTCCCAAATTTCACCAAAAAGTCACCCAAAATCGTCGACAAAAATGGTGAATTGAAAACACTTGAACCCTGGCGGTCACGACGTCTATACTGGCCAAGTTGCCCAAACCTTCAAGGGAAGCTGAAACCAGTATCACTAAAGTGTGATCTAGACGGACAAAAACAAAGCGACATTGTCGAAACTTAGCAGCTACTACAAAAATGCGTTCAACGTGATAACGAGCTTCTGTGCAAGTGTGTCTATCATCAACTAAGACAATTGAAATATTCTACTTATTCATATCTTAAGTTGACCAAACCTTCTTTGCGATTCTACACGACTTCAGACAACTGTTTTAATGTAAAATGGAGTCCCACACATCTCATCTATTGATGTTGAAAATCATCTATTGAATATTGAAAAGTTGTGTTATAGATTCTTTAATTAAAGTTGTCCGAGGACGTCAGATGCTCCGGAAAATGTTTCCAAAGCCTTCGTTCTTCCTGGGTCGACTTATCGTTTTTCAAAATGGAACCTACGATATTTCTAAAGGACGTTAGTGCCTCAAGATCATTTATACTGAGATGATCACCTCGAAAGTTGATAGAGTGCTAATCTATCAACTTGGGGTCTCAGGGTTTGATTCACAACCGGACTGCGAGCGGTTAATTTTCTTCCGATTTCATAGAATAAAATTATCAATTACCATCATTTCGAATTCTATAACAGTTTATTATTACATATTAAAATCACATTTCTTTTCCGCACAAAACACTTAACATTAACATTTGCCACCTCTCTTCGCCTTCTTATTCTTCCTTTCTCATTTGCACACCTCCTCCAAGTCCTTGGCTATCAAGTTCATGATGCCAATTCGTAGGCCAAACTTGCGATTGCGCGGAATTTGCCTCATCGAGGGCAACAGACTCATGACGAAATAATAATCCTCATCTTTAACTTCCAGATCGGCTGATTCCAGACTTTTCTTTCTTTTCGTGGTGGCACTGCTGCTGCTGCTGCTACGTGGTGATTGATGGTCCACATGGTTGTCTTCCATGGCAATGGCGACCCGTTTGAGGCTTGATGTCGAAACATGAGCTTCTTGTTGGAACTCCTGTGCGAATTGTGTTGATGGTCGAATCATTGTGTTGGATAGCGAGTGCTGCCCCATCGTTGCCATACATTCCGATTCTAGTTCTATATCGGACTCGGGTTCTCTTTTGGTCAACATCTCCATAAGTTCTATGGGATTTGGTAGATCACTGCTGCTGGTGTCTTTCGGTCTTTTGGCGGAACCACTGCTCTGAGGTGATTCCAACTGTCTATTGTCCATGGGATTGCTAGAGCGTTTGAGGCTGGAGGTTGAAACTTGCGCCTCCTGATGAAACTCCCGCGGGAATTGTGCTGCCAAAGGTACACCCTGTCCGGCTGGGGGTTGTGCCAAACATTCCCTTTCTATTTCAATGTCTGATTCGGTTTCTCTTTTGGCCAGCATCTCCATAAGTTCTATGGGATTGGGCAGATCTCTGCGGTAATCTTTGGAGGAATCACATCTTGGTTGTACTTCCGCCGGTGAGGGATAGTAAGGTGGTGGTGGCATTTCATGCGGGGCAGCTGCAGTTTGTGGTAGCTGCACGAGCAGCGATGAAAGATCACTCAAGTTATTGGTCTGCTGCCAATGTTTGGACAAGATTATGGGCTGGAATTTTGCCGTTGGATTCGGTGTAAAATTCACCTCTACTGAGGAGGATGTTGTTGCTTTGTTGGCTGTTATACTCATATTTGGTTGCTCTGTGTAGCTTGTATCATTTTCGAAATCATAGTCGGGATATTGTTGCATTTCGTTGGGTTCCATTTCCGAATCGGAATCGGTGAGCTCATTCGGTTGACCCTTACAGGTGACCATCTCGCGTATGAAATCCATGTCATTGAAAAAACGCCATTTCGATTTGAAGCCATACTTCATTTCACGCTTCAGATCACGTCGGTATTGGTCGCGTAAATTCTCCCAGGTGCGGCGAATTTTGTCAACTGGAAAAGGAGGAAAAGAAAAGCACAAAACAATTAGACAGATTACAGGGCAAAGAAAACAGAAGCAATGTCAAAACCCCTAAAAATGATAGGCGAATTGGAACAAAACTCAGGAGTGGCAGATTGGGTCGTTAACCTTTTTCAAAGCAGAAAAACTCCAAAAGAGGTGGAAAAATAAATTATGAATCAAATATAAAATAGATAAAGAAACATATAATTCCGCAAAAGCTTGTTTGTTGAAAATCCAAATGTCCACAAGGGTGAGAGCTACGAGAGAAGTCCTTATGTTGACTGTATTGATATTGATTCACTCTCACACATGTTTGACAAACAATTCTCAAGACATATTAACACTGGATAATTTGCCGTGTGAACTCTACTTATGGCTGCAGTTCGTCAAGCGTACATGTTGACAAAGCCAAAATGCGGAAAGTTGTGGCTGATTAAATTTTTAACACAAAATTATTTTTTCAAAATTTGTTTTCACACACACAATTGTAAAAAAGAATTTTTTATTTTCAGTGAAATTTTAATATTTTATTTAGATTTTTGTTATCGCAGCTTAGTTATCCAGTCTTAAAGAAAAACAGCCTGATTATATTTTTAAAATGAAGTACTCTCTAAGCGCTTTAGAATATTAAATGCTGATCGACCTTTTCTGTTTCTTGTTTTTGGCGTAATTTAAAACGTGCGAATGAATATTTCATGAATTTTAATTATTGAAAAGAAGGGCCTCTTTGATTGGGCGTACTAGCTTAATTTTTGTATGGAATTTACTCGCTTAACAAGAAATTATCTTGTTACTAGTGGTGCTGCCACAATTTTGTTGTTGATCTATTTAAGAAAATCCAATTGGTAATAATGGTGCCACCTTATCAAGTCTCCTAATTGTAAGCTAGTAAGCCCAATCGAACAGGCTTATATGCAGTGATGCCAAATATTCACCAGCAAAATGCGCGGTCAATGCCTCAAATTGCGACAAAATGCGCCAAAAGTAACACGAACAAAATGCGACAAAATAGGCCAAAACGCATTTCATTTAAAGTCGCCAAAATGTTTTTATTAATATCTAAACATAACTTAAAATTCGTTTGTACTTTTTTAATACATTTGCTACACTTTCGAAGTATTTTTATTAATCATTAAACAAAACTTAAATTTTATTTGTACTTGTTGGTTATATTTTGTATCCTTTACACTGAAAATAATATAAAACTTAAGAAAGAAATTTTTTTCGAATAAAATGTTACAATATTCAGTTTCGTTTATATCATTAGGTCATAAAACAGTTTCTAAATAATATTTTGGGAACAAATCTAGTTTAATGGCGATGGTAAAAATAATACAGCCTTGTAGAGCGTTAAAAATTACAAAAAAAAAGAAAAAAAAAATGACGCTATGGTCGACTTTCCGAGATCGGGGCCTTGGAAGTTCGGATATATAATTTGATCTGTAGTTGTCATTCCTGATCCGATCGGGTCGATATATATATCGTTGGAAAGCTTATTGAATTTATAATTGAATACTATATAAAATCATTAACCCATCTGGAGCCAGCGATAAAAAACACAGTGCAACGCGAAAAAAATAACCATATACGGACATCGCTACATGATAAAAGACCAAAAAAAAAAGACCCGTGTTTTTTTTTTTCCCCCAAAGTCATGCACTTTTTTTTTATGGGCCCCCAGAGATTTGAGGCCTCGGTGTAATTTTTGGAAAAAAGTGATCATATTCTCAGGCTCATATATTACAAACCGTTCGGAATTTTGATTTACTCTCTGAGGCAAAGTTCTAGCTCTTGTCATAAAGAACAAAAATTGTGAACATATAAAATCAAAAAAACTTCATCTTCAAGGTCAAAATCGCAAAAAACTTAAAAAAATTCGATTTTTTTTAACCTTTTTTCCCCTGTTCAGGTCCATAGGTAGCAACCCGTTGAAAATTCAGGGAAACAATCAACTACAAAAATGTACCTAAGATCTCAATAAACAACTTTCTAGAACATATGAACTTCCTAGGAATTATTCTTAACACCGTTTAGGTAGCGCTTAGTTAGCCGCAAAAGTGAAAAATTGTTTATTCCAGTATTTCTTACCCACACGACATCATCGATGCCATTCAACAAACAACAACAAAGTCGTCGGTCCAAAAATTTGCACTAACAAAACACATGACAATTCAAAGCAGCGAAGTAGTCGCAATCCATTTGTACCAACAACATTAACAACACATATGTAGCCGCAGCACACAATATAAAAGCGACACGACGCTCACATTTTCAATTTTGCGGCTACCTAAGCGCTACCTAAACGGTGTTAAGAATAATTCCTAGGAAGTTCATATGTTCTAGAAAGTTGTTTATTGAGATCTTAGGTACATTTTTGTAGTTGATTGTTTCCCTGAATTTTCAGCGGTTTGCTACCTATGGACCTGAACAGGGGAAAAAAGGTTAAAAAAATTAAGTTTTTTGCGATTTTGACCTTGAAGATGAAGTTTGCAAGATATGAGCCTGAGAATATGATCACTTTTTTCCAAAAATTACACCGAGGCCTCAAATCTCTGGGGGCCCATAAAAAAAAGTGCATGACTTTGGGGGAAAAAAAACACGGGTCTTTTTTTTTTTGGTCTTTTATCATGTAGCGGTGTCCGTATATGGTTATTTTGAAATGACTTCAAAAATGTTGCACAGTGAAAGTGAATTTTGAACCCGCCATTTTCGGTAAAATCGACCTTATCTGGAAATGTGATCGATATTGAGGTAAGAGATGATTAATATCAGTTTATAGCCTCCACTTTAAGCTTTTTTTCAATGTGGGTTGCGGAATCGTATCCCACCTGGAACCGGAGATATTCAACTTCAAAATAATGTTTTTGGGGAAAGTCTGCTATAATTATAAAAAATTTTGTTTTCTGTAGGCGTGTTTACACATGAGGACAGACTAAAGTTTACTCGCGTAGCCGGCCTTCGGCCGGAGTATACGATTATCTCCTCTGGGGTATGTCCAAAACCGGCTACGAAGACTAAAGTTTTCCTGAGTAGACGGCCTTCGGCCAGGGTTAAAGATTTTCTCCTCTGGGGTATGTCCAAAACCGGCTACGCAGACTAAAGTTTTCCTACGTAGCCGACTTCAATCGAAATAAGTCAATTCTTTCTTTATTTTTCCAATTGCAATGTTTTAAATTGCTTAGCAATTTCCAAATTCGTCCACTTCATTTGTAAATGCAAGAATATCTTCTTGTTCGTTTGTCAACCTTTAGTAAATTCTATGAATGTATATTTATTTACCTTCCAGAATTTTATAATTGAATCGGACAAACAATTTTCAGTTTTCTCACGCACAGTTATGTTTTAAGAAATGTGGAGAGAATATAAACTTGTACATATTTTCTGCAATTAACAGTTGCACAAAAAAGGCTAAATACTCCAAATTGAAAAAGAATAAGCGCCATTTAAAATATGGCGCTTTTTGGGTAGTCAAAAAAGTGCCAAATATGGCGCGAAAAGAGCCAAATTGCCAACAATGCTTATATGCTATTAGTTCACCATCTTCACGAATATTTTAACTAAATTTTAGTTAATTTTATTTAAATAAAGTTTACTCAAATGTAGGTATCACGATTTCCCCACAGTGCACTATGGTCCCAAATCCATATTTTTTGGCAGAAATTCAAAAAAAAAAAATCGAATAATCGATAAATGTGTATATATTTTCTTAATGGTAACACTCCAAGCTATCAAGAAAATGGGTTGGAGAAAACTACCTGAAAATCATTTAAAATTTGACGTTGAAACAAACAAGTGCGATTAATTCGGAACAAAAGCAATTATACAAAATACTTAAAATTAAGGCGTAAAATGAAAATAATGATGTAACCAGAGCTGTTAAGTAATGATTAGTAATCGTAATCATTAGTAATTAGATTACTTTTTCTAAAGTAGAAGTAATGATTACAATACGATTACATTCAGTTTTATACGATTAGTAATTGATTACGATTACAAGTAATCAAAAAATAATCAGGATTACTTGCGATTACTGAAAAATAATCAAAAATAATCAAAAATGAGTTCGACTACTTTAAAAGATTACTTTTGATTACTTTTGACTATTTTAGATTACTTTTGATTACTTTTGACTATTTTAGATTACTTTTGATTTTTTGTGATTACTTTTGATTCTCGCGAAATCGGTATGAGAGTCATAGTAGTCTGTTTGTCAAAACTTTTGACTTTTCAATATATGTCAGTTTTTTCTGTTCTCGTTCTTTTGCCAGCTAAAACCGAAAGGTAACGGTAATCGCAAGTAATCCTGATTATTTTTTGATTATTTGTAATCGTAATCAATTAGTAATCAGAAATTGTTGAATAGTGGATTATATAATCATTACGATTCTTTTTAAAAAGTAATGTAATTGATTACTAATCGTAATCGAAATTTAACAGCTCTGGATGTAACTATATTATTGAAATTGAAGGCCGGCGTAAGTAGTTGAAAAATTATATTTAACATTTTGCGATTACTGTAGTCTTGTCAGTTTTCTTAAGTGTTGTAATTTTGTGATTCGTAGTGAGCATAACTTATAAATGTCGTGGACCAAAAGTTATATGTAGGACTCAACTTGACTCAAAGTGTAAATGTGAAAGTGTTCGTCAGAGTGTGTAGTTTATGGTGGAATTAATATCTCGTCACCATTTTTCGGCAAACTCATGCAATTGTCACTTTTTTTGCAGAATTTTCGATTAGCCATAGTACACATATTTGATCATATCTCTGAATCAGATTTGTGACCCTTCATCATCTCAATTTAAAGGTATTGCAAGTACCCTTAAAATGGTATATAACGTCATTCACTTTTCTGTAGACATGTTGACATTTTATATTATTTCCTGAAATAATTATTTAAATTGCAGTGTCAAGTAGAATATTTGAATGCTATATTTTGCTTTTGTAATAATGTTCAGAAAAACATTGTTCGCCAAAGCGAAATAAGTTTCATTATTTTAAGCTTTCATAAAATTATGTTTTTTGTCACCATGTACTAATACAGGGTGATAATTATGTTGGTTATATATTGAGTTTATATGGGAGGTGGTAGTGGGCGTGGTCCGATCGACCCAATTTTATTTTCCATTTTTTAAGTATGTTATGTCTAGCAAATGTGCAAAATTACAAGATTGTATTTTTCGACTTTATGCCAATCGATTTGGGACCAGTGTGCACTGTGGAAATATCTTTGTCCCCTAAAATAACAAAATCATCTGGCAATGCCACTCTCTCTCTCTCTCTCTCTTATACACTCTCTCACTGTCTGCCACTTACTTACCCGATACACCAATTTGCTCAGAAATTTCTTCCCATGTTTGCAATTTTTGCGGACGATTTCTATTGTAATTTTCCTGGGTTTTATTCCACAAAATCGGATGTTTTTTCACCATCAATATCAGTCTGCGTCGACAATTATTACGTTCCGCCGAAAAGGTGTTCATTTTTGTTTAATTCTTTATTTGTTTTTGATATTTTTTTGCCAACAAAATTTCCGCAGAAAAACGACCGAAACACCAGCTATGCGTCACTCGTGTCTACAAAATGCTATGCTGCTGTGCTGTCGTACGTGTAATTTGTTGTATATTTTGTATGTATAAAACCAAAGCGCGTTGTATGACGACTAATCTGTCTGTCAAAGTCTGACTGAGCGGCGCATGCATACATTTTTGCTGGGAGAGTTGATAAGGCAACACAACAAACATACAGATTTACTGCCTGACCAGGTACAGACACTCTGTCTGTCTCCGTCATGCACACGATGTTATCGTAGAGTATCGACGTAGTCACTTTGTTTGTTGTTCTTCTTCTTGCTTTATTCTCAGAGTCTCTTGGTAGAATTTTTTGTATGTTTATACACGCGCTCTCTCTCTCATTCTCTCTGTTTTGGGAGCAATGTTTTTGTAGTAGTCGAGTACTTTGTTGCTGGTCACGCGTTTGGGTATTTTGGTGTATGCCAAAGAGACTGATAACCAGAAGAGGCATCAGCAAACAGCCTACAAAACTTGTCACGCAAAATGGATATTCCAACAGAGAGAGCAAATATGCTAAAACACAACTTAAGTTAGAGGCGAATAGGTGAAGAAGAAAATTGAATATAATTGTCGAGGCAAGAGTATGATACCCATGTCCCCACGATCTGACTATATTTTTGGAAAGATGGCTTAAAAATATGAAAAAAAAATAAATATTGATAGTTATCGAATGTTAAATTTTGGAAAATCGTAAAACATTTTTTTTTGTAAACTGAAATCGAATTAAAAATAAAGAAAAATTAAATATTTTTTCTATAACTATCTTGGTTATCAAAATTGAAAATTAAAATAATAGTTTTTTTATTTTTTGCTTATTTGGAAAAAATCGGGTATTTTTTTTTCGATAACTATCTTGATTATCGAAATTGAAAATTAACGAAATCGTTTTCTTATTTTTTATGATTTTTAGCTCATTTGGAAAAAAATCGGGTAAAATTTCTAAAATATAAAATATAATAAATTTCGAGGTATCAAAACCAATAATTTCCGAAAAATAGTATAGAACTCAAAAATAGGCAGAAGAAGTAAAGTGTATTTTTCTATAAGTGGCTTAGTTATCGAGATACTGCTCAATGTTTCCGAAAAAGATGTTTCCGAAATGTGAAAAAATTTGAGATGGTTAGCACAACTCAGTATTGTTGCATTTTATAAGCAAGCGATAACTGTGGAAGTTATCGATTACTAAGACAGTTAACGATAACCAAAAAAAATTTCGTTTTCTTTTTGGATTTGTTCTTTGAAATTTCAATTTTGAGTCCATTGGAATGAAAAAATCTTTTTTCAAAGTTTAACGTGCTATGAAAGTTATAGCTTACTAAGGCAGTTATCGATAACTAAGAAAGTTATCGATTTGTTCTTCCAATTTTCGATTTTGAGTCCACTGAAACGAAAAAATGCCTTTTTTTTACTATAACATCCTATAAAGCTAACCACAATTTCTATATAAGCGAGATATCGATGTCATTATGACCAAAAATATAGTCGGATCGGTTATCATACTCGCATTTTCTAATTAAAATGTATGTTTGTCACAACAAACAAATATTCAATTGTGAATATTTGTTTGTTGTGACTTCTCTTTACTATTGTGTCATGAAATTTCAAAAAAAAAATGTTTTTTTTTACAAAAATCAATTCAAAAAGTTACCCAACAAAATCGAGGAACCCTTTAAACTTTCCAAATATTTATATACCTCGTTAAAGGCTTTCAATTGTGAATATTTGTTTGTTGTGTCTTCTCTTTACTATTGTGTCATGAAATTTAAAGAAAAAAAGGTTTTTTTTACAAAAATCAATTCAAAAAGTTACACAACAAAAACGAGGAACCCTTTAAACTTTCCAAATATTTATATACCTCGTTAAAAGGCTTTTGAAGGAACAAAGTTGTGTTGGTTCAAAGTAAGACATTTGTTCAAAAAATATATTTTTATAAAATTCATTGAAAACAAAAAATATAATAAAGCTAAGAAACCACAATTTCTAATAAAAAAATTTGAGTGGAAAATCTCTTAAAATGTGTGAGAAACAGTTCGACAAAGTCAAAAAAAGAAATTACGTTTTTTCAATTTTCAAAATCTGAAAAAAACGTGAAAATCTGCAATACAAAAAAATCAAATTTTTTTCTTCGCATTATGAACAAATACGCAAAAATATTTTAAAAAACGTGTTGCCATTTATTTTGGTTTAAGACCTTTACCATTTTAACTCCAAAAAGTACAAAATTCGAACAATTCTTTTATTTTACGTGTCAAAAATGTATACACCGAATTTAATTATCTTAGGTGCAGCCATTTGTTTGGTACCATTTTTAGCCCTCTATTCCCATTTTAGCCCTTAAAAGTACGAATTTGGAAAAAATACTTTTATATTATCAATTAAACTCAATTAGAAGAATGTACACCGAATTTCATGTTTCTAACTCTTTTCGTTTGATATGTACTAATTTTATCCCTTTGTTGTCCCATTTCACCCCCTACGAATTAGAATCACTTTATGGTGCAGGTTTTTGTTATAAGGGGGATGTGCATTCCCAATATCAAGTAAGTCAACAAGGTTAGATCGTATTAGAATGTTATGACGACCACGAATATATATATACACTTTATAGAGTCTCAGGTCGATATTTCAAGGTATTACAAACGGAATTTGAGTGGAAAATCTCTTAAAATGTGTGAGAAACAGTTCGACAAAGTCAAAAAAAGAAATTACGTTTTTTCAATTTTCAAAATCTGAAAAAAACGTGAAAATCTGCAATACAAAAAAATCAAATTTTTTTCTTCGCATTATGAACAAATACGCAAAAATATTTTAAAAAACGTGTTGCCATTAATTTTGGTTTAAAACCAAGGATTGTGCTGAAGTCTTCAGCAGAACCCAAAATTAGCAAAAAGGCAAAGTGAGACCTTTATTGTTGCAGCTAAAAGTTGACTGCGCAGTTTCGATGGGCGCTACTCCATATCGTCAGAACTTTTGCAACGAATGTATGTCTTTGACTTAAATCAGGGTTCATATTAGTACCAGCGGTCACATATGACAAATGAGAAGCGCTGATAAACAAAATATTCCACCGAACTAAATCGACACACTAAAAATCTCACTTTGCCAATTCAATGTTATGCATGTGCTCGCATCGCTCGCAACAATACAAAGGTTGTTGTTGTACGGTATGTCCCGTCTTCACAGTACCTCGTGTGTATTGTTGTTGTTTGTATGTATTGTTGGTCTGTTTGTTGTATGTGTTGTCATTTAAAAAACATAAAAACAAAAAAATTTTAATTTTCTTTAAAATCGAAAAATAGTCTACTTTGGGCCGATTTCTAAAATAATACTCAAAAATGTCGACCAGAACAAAAGTTATTGAATTTTGGCCGATGGATTTTGATTCTAAGCTTCCTTCCGACATTCATAATTTAGACATCATTTATTTTTGTACAAAATAAGAAAAAGTTTTCAGTTTGCACTATGAAAAACACACAAAAGAAATACTATAAACCTCCAATAATTCGACCACTAAGTTATTCTAAGAAAAGAGTAAATATTTGTATTTAAAGTATTTTCAAGGGTGTATTAATTCTGAAAAATTCTGTGAGAAATAAAATAAATAAATCGTCCTCCCATTTCTTACAAATTATATTTCTCACACCTTTCAAATTTCATTTTGTATTTTTCCAATAAATTTCTATTAATTCGAAATCCTCTTCTCTATAACAAGGTTTTTAAATTTCTAGAATTTCTCATATTAAATAGTCTGTCTCCAACGAATTCTCTCTGTAACTTAGGCAATCACCTATCCCCAACTGCAACTATGACTGTATGAACGCAACAAAAAATAAGTCATTTTATTTAAAAATCGTTGGGAATAATTATTCGCTACATTTTATTACCATTAAATAATCTCTTCACATTACATTTATAAACAATTTATTTTTCACTGTGTTTCGAAATCATTCAGTTTATAATGAATCCTTAAGATTATTGAAATATTTCCTTCGACTACAACACCGAACCGTTCATTGAGCCCAATGAGTGTGCTCTGACAACTCTAGCAGTTATTGGTCGTCGCTTTGGTGTATGGCGTCGACATGTTTGTCGGCAACGCATACACACTAAATTCGTCGGTTGGTTGTTTGTTGTCGGCTGCTTTCGTTATCTACTGTTTAGTGCTCAGAGAGTAGAGAGTCAGTGAGCGTACTTTGGTTTCGGTTCGTTGTTCGTATTGTTGTTGCCACAGTGTGCATTGCACATGTTATATGTATGGCAAGCATCCACACAACAGGTATGGACACATACATACGGTGGAAAATGTTCCGACAGATTTGAGAAGTCCTCAACATTTCGTTTGCACTCGTATGCACTTGATTTGTCTGCTTGCCTGTCTGTTGGTAATTGATTTTAATTATAGACTAGTTTAGTGGTTTTCACACTACACCATTTTTCGGACTAATAACTCCACTGTTGAAAGGTCGCATATTTTTAAATCCATGGACAAAACCTCCAAAGTCGCGTGATGAACTATCAAACAAACAAAACAAAAAGAAATAGGACAAACATGTTTTGCAGCGATGTGACTACAGTCCGACAGTGGGACATTCGGAGTTAATAACAATAGTTTAAAAAATAACTGCAAAAATCCTAAGAAAAAAAATTTTTCTCCGAAAAAATATTTTCTTCTATAGAAAAACACGCAAAAAGCTCGTATATAAATTATTTCCTACCTTTTATAGAATTCATGTAATAATTGAGTGATTTTTGATCGCCTCAAACGAACGGAAATAAGTTACAGAAACAGGCCCGTAAAAATTTGGAAAATTTTTTTTTTATATTTCTGCATATAAAAAGTCCATGGATAAATGCAGAAGTTATGGTGCTTTTTGTAGAAGCAAAATATTAAAAATATCATAATTATCTAAATTTGTGGTTAAATTACTCGAAAAATCACTTTGTAAATTAAATAAGAGAATATTTAGTTTTAAGTTATAATGGCTGGGATCATAACTTCTACATTTAACCATAGATCTTTTACGTGTATGCACTTCTTTCTAATGTATATAGTGATAGTTATTAAAAAATAAAACAAAATAATATTATATTATTTTTATAGATTTTTTTTTCTAAAAAAAATAATTTTTTTCTCAACTTTTTGGAGACGTTCTATGAAAGGTGCCATAGAATTTATGAATTTTTTTGTCATCAAAATTCATCATTTTTCATAATATGATGTATGAAAATTTTCATAGATTTTATGAAGAAATTTCATTAATTTTATGAAATAGTTTCACAAATGAGAATTGCTAGCATTCAACGAATAAAGTCGACACACTAAAAATGTGGTTGTAAGTTATGAAACATTTTATAAAACCTATGAAATCCTTCATTATATTTATGAATCAGTTTCATAACACACATATTTTAATGGTTATGACATATTTCATAATATTTAAGAATTGTTTCTTTAATACAATGAAATCTTTCTTTAATCTTATGAAACTAAATTTCTCTAATTCAACAATTTTAATTTATGAATTAGGAAATGTTTATGAAAAAACGTATGAAACAATTCATTTTATTTATGTATGTACATATATGTATGAAAACATATTAAGAAAAAGTTCACTAAATTTATGAAAAACTTTTTTTGAAAACGCTTCATAAATATTATGGAGGAAAATTCTTTCAGTGAAGGTGAATGAAAGTGATATTTGCAGCATTTGAAGTACCTTTAATTAACATGTAAGCGGGTGCTATCGGAAAACAAATATTAGGGCTGTTTTTCTTTAAGCCGGGATAACAAGCTGCGATAACAAAAACGTTAATAAAAATTTAATTTTTTGCTCATAATAAAAAATTATTTGTTCACATTTTCGCCAACTACAATATAAATATATGTATCAAAAAAATATTTTGTGTCGACTTTATTGGACTTAGCCTCGATATCCATCATTTTGACTTACACTGGATAATTATCCAGGCTAAGTCAAAAATTTTGAACACAAACTTATTTTTTTCAAAATTTGTTTTCACACACACATTGATATTTAAAAAATAATTTTTTTATTTTGAGTGAAATTCTAACATTTTATTTAGATTTTTGTTATCGCAGCTTAGTTATCTAGTCTTAAATAAAAACAGCCATATTAAAAGTACTATCGGAATTTTAGTAAAATCATTTTTCAAATAAAAATATCCATTAAAAAAAATCGTTTTCGAGCTTAGAATTCCAAAATACATTAGAAAATGTTATAGTTTTAGCAAAATTTTGGTTGGAAAATTTATGCCTATTTTCATGTTTCCTATAAATGTCGGGTGTTTCCGATATTTTTAGTATCGGTAACTCGAAAGTTATCAAAGACTCTTACTATTTATACTTTTGCAGCATCGAAGCAGCAGAAAAGTAAGCTGAAACAGCAGAAGAGTCTGCATATTTGTGATTTGTGTCAAAAAGTAACTATGCGACTAACTTAGGCAAGAAATGTGACACCAAGGAAATCTGAACCTAGTGTCACAAAAAGTCTTCTTGCCACAGTTAAATAGAGTCAAAGAAGGCGTTCGATCTCCTCTTTGGCATCACAGCTCCTACAAAGCTACTGGGCACGTGAGTTTATAATACTGAATCCCATAAATACTAAAATCAACGTAGACAATCGAAAGAAGGAAGCACCAGTGGCTTCTACCAACTGAGTCAGAGGAATGTCTACTTCGAATTCCATGATTGCAGCTACTGCCATTTAGTTGGTACCATATTTATCCCCTTTTTCCCATTTATCCCCTTAAAAGTACGACTTTGTAAAATCTCTTTATTTTACGTGGCCACGGAATTTGAGGGATGTACACAACAAATTTCATAATTCCATCTGTGGCCATTTTGTTGGTACCATTTTTATTCCCATTGTATACCTAGAAAGTACGAATTTGGAAAAACCTTTTTATTTTTCGTGTCTACGCAGCTAGAGGAGCGCATGTTGCGAATTTCATTTGTATTCTCCTTTTCCATTTTAACTCCAACAAGTAAAAACGGGGTTAATTTCGGTCGGGCCGAATTTTATATACCCTCCACCATGGATTGCATTCCACAGAGTTTGTCGGTTTTCGTAGAAGTGCAGTAATATTACAGGAAAATATAATTTTTTTAATATAGCCAAACCAAAACAACTACAAATCTTGAAAAAATAATTTTATAAATATATATAATATTTTCATTATTTCAAACCATTATTTATTTCAAATCAAAAAATAAATATTCTTATATGTATATTTTCAAAACGCTTAAATACCATAAATATTGGTAGATAGTGGGTGCTATAGTTGGTTGTATTTCCATTCTATTTTAATTCCAAACGTACAAATTTTGAAAATTCATTATCAGACGTACATAGTGCAAAATAACTTCATGATTAAATCAATTTTTGCCGTAAAAGAAAAGTACGAATTTGGAAAAAAAAACTTTTTATTTTGCGCCCATTTGGTTGGTACCATTGTTACCCCCTTGACGTTTCTACGCAATTAAAATTTCATCATTCTAGCTGTAGTCGTTTAGTTGGTACTATTTTTATCCCTCTGTACCATTGTATCCCTTGAAAAATCCGTTTATTTTCCCTGTCTACGCAGTCAGAGGAATGTATACTCCGAATTGCATGACTCTAGCTGCGGTCATTTGGTTGGTACTATTTGTATCCCCTTTTTCCATTTAATCCCAAAAAGTACGAATTTTGAAAAATTGTCTATTTTCCGTGTCTACGCAGTCAGAGGGAATGTATACTCCGAATTTCATGGCACTAGCTGCGGTCCTTTAATTGGTACTATTTGTATCCCCTTTTTTCATTATAACCCCAAAAAGTACGAATTTCGAAAAATCTGTTTACTTTATGTGCCTACGCAATCAGAGGAATGTATACACCGAATTTCATTATTCCAGGTGTCGCCGTTTGGTTGGTACATTTTGATCCCTCCGTACCCCATTGTATCCCTTGAAAGTACGAATTTGAAAAAAACCTTTTATTTTTCGTATCTACGTAGCCAAAGGAATGTATACTTCGAATTTCATGACTCTAGCTGTGGTCATTTGGTTGGTACTATTTTTATCCCCTTTTTCTATTTTGACCCCAAAAATTACGAATTTCGAAAAATCAGTTTATTTTCCGTGTCTACATAGTCAGAGGAATGTATACTCCAAATTTCATGACTCTAGCTGCGGTCATTTGATTGGTACTATTTGTATCCCCTTTTTTCATTTTAACCCCAAAAAGTGCGAATTTTAAAAAATCCGTGTATTTTACTTTTCTATGCAATCAGATGAATGTCTACACCGAATTTCATTATTCTAGGTACAGCCGTTTGGTTGGTACCATTTTTATCCCTCTATTCCCATTTTACCCCTTAAAAGTACGAATTTGGGAAAAATAATTTTATATCAATTAGAGGAATGTACACACCGAATTTCGTGTTTCTAGCTGTTATTATTATGGGTATTTTTAGTGCTTGTGAGGGAAAAATGTTTCCCTTTGGGCCGATTTCGCCCTGTTTCAATCCTAACCGATCTACGACTATAAGACGCATTTATTGAAAATTTGAACGTTCTATCTCCTTTCGTTTAGATGCTAGTGTACTTTCAACAGACGGACAGAAGGACGGACGGACATGGCTAGATCGTCTTAGATTTTTATGACGATCAAGAATATATATACTTTATAGGGTCTCAGGTCGATATTTCAAGGACAAAGTTAGTATACCCCATCCTGGTGGTGGAGGGTATAAAAAGTACAAATTTCGAACAATTCCTTTATTTCACGTGTCTTCGTAATCAGAAATGTATACACCGAATTTAATTATCTTAGGTGCAGCCATTTGTTTGGTACCATTTTTAGCCCTCTCTTACCATTTTAGGCCTTGAAAGTACGAATTTGGAAAAAATACTTTTTATATTATCAATTAAACTCAATTAGAAGAATGTACACCGAATTTCGTGTTTCTAGCTCTTTTCGTTTGATAGGTACTAATTTTATCCCTTTGTTGTCCCATTTCACCCCGTACGAATTAGAATCACTTTATGGTGCAGGTGTTTGTTATAGGGGGAATGTGCATTCCCAATATCGAGTAAGTTCAAGCAGACATTTCAACAGACGGACGCACGGACAAGGTTAGATCGTATTAGAATTTTATGACGACCAAGAATATATATATATATATGTTATAGGGTCTCAGGTCGATATTTTAAGGTGTTACAAACGGAATGACAAAGTTAGTGATTTGAGGAAAAATCGTTAGAAATATTTGAAGTTTTGCTCAATTTGTATCCATTTCAAAGTACACTTTCTGAAGATGGTGGCAGATATATTTTTCAGCACCTTCTTATGCCTTTAAATAAGGATTATAATTAATATTGGAAATATATGTCAGAAGTTATATTCTCCGACTGAAGCAGCAGTAGCACATATAAGTCTTCTGAAACAGCAGAAAAATCTACTGAAGCAACGGAAATGTATGCTGAAACAGCAGAATAGTGTGATGTGTGATGAAATACTAGAAAGTATGCAGACTTTGTCAGCGGAAACAGCAGAAAAGTCCGCTGAAATTGTCAAAATAGTCTGTGGAAATAACACAAAGTTTGCAGACTTTATCAACGGAACTAGCAGAAATGTCTGCTGAAACAGCAGAAATGTCTGCTAAAACAGCAGACTTTTTAAACTGAAACAGAGTAGGCAAATATTTTTGTTGAAATAACAAACATTTCATAACCCTTTTATAAAAATAAATCTGAAATAAAAATTTGAAATGATCTGCATTGTGGAATCAAGTTCAATTTGATTTGAGGAAACAAACTAATGAAATTTCATAATTTCGGTTTGAAAAAATTGCAGATTTCCGATCTGTTTGCTGATATGCGGCACATGTATTGACATATGTCTGTGCATTTAAAAAGTTTTTTGAATGTTTGTTTTCAGTATTTTTTAGGAAAATGAATAGAGTTGTAGCCAATTAGTCACAACAGGCATCCTGATGAACTTCGTCCTTTCGTGCTAACAAAGGAACTGCATTTTTTTCACATTTTCGTGTTCCAGACAAGACTCCACAAAAACCCATTATTTGCCCACATGCCGACATCGTTATTGTGTGTCACATTTACATATGTATGTACATATTCTTGTGTGTGTGTGTATGTATATAAGTGCAGAATTGTCTGAATGCAAATATATTTTCCACGAAAGGGTTTAACGTTGCACTTGCACGAGGGTGGGTGGGTAGATGGGTGTAGCACGTACATGTGGGCTTGTGTGTGTACAAATTGTGGAAGGTGGTGGTAGTAGGTGGCCTTTATACTCCGAGACGGAAGGCGAAGGGAAAAAATTGTACAAAGTACAATAACCTTGACATGCTACACCAACAACACAAAAGAGCACATAAATCGAGACTGCCACAGTGTTCGTGCCGGCCGCACCAACCCTGGCCCCTAGGCTGCAGTCGGAGTACTCGTACACCTGTATGCCACAATATGCGGCGGCCGCCACACTCCACACCAGCCCCCCTCCTCACAACACAAGCACTTTGCAATGCTTTCACTTAAACGGGGGAGAGAGTGTACGAGTGTGTGCTGTGGCTGCTCCAGACTTTTCCTGATTACATTTTTTCGAATTTCCTTTCCTTGTTGGACGACGACGACTCCATGTCAATAGAACCAGGGACAACACCCATATTATTGGTAACACACCGAAAAGCAAACAAACGAATGCAAAAAAACCGCCAGCAGAGAAAGGAGACTGTCGTTGTGGCTGGGAGTTCTTTCTGGTCGTTGTTTTTGTATTTTCTGTGTCTTTTGTCTGCGATTATTTTGTTTATTTTTCATTTTTTATTTTTCGCCCCTTCAATGCATGACTGCATTTTGGCGTGGTTCGTGCTTTTGTTGTGGGCATGAACACACACATACACACAGAGAGAAAAAAATCGCACAAACTGAAAGAAAGAAATTTATCGTATCCCTGTAACGGAAATGAAAAATTCAAGTGCAATTTGCCTGTTTCATGGGACGACTGGGTGTTGTTGTACTTAATTAAAGCAGCGTTTAGGGTAATGACTCACGGAAAAAGGTGGCGAATGAAAGTTATACCCTTTGTACGCAAGTTTGAGAAAATAACTGCAAAAAAACGTTCAATTAGAACTACACTTTTGGGAATGGTGAATGCACTCAATTTTTATTTTTTTTTTGGTAAATTATGGAGGATGCATTGTTTGGGTAAACAGAGAGAGGAGGTGAAGAAATTAAAAAACTAATTGGGGAGTCATTTTAGGGGAGTCTGTTTGAGATGGAGCATTAGAAAACGATCACGAAGGGAGAAATATAGAAGATTTTAGAACAACGTTTCAGCTAAAAAGAGTTTTTCTGCTCAAAAACAAAAATGTTGCTGAAACAGCAGATTTTTTGTTGGAAGAGCAGACCTTTTCTGCTGAAACAGCAGTTTTTTTTTTGCTCAAACAGCTGATAACGTTTGCAGTTTCTGCTGGAATTGCAGAGTTTTTCAGCTCAAACACCAGACAATTCATCGGGGACAGCAGAGAAGTCTGATAAAATAGCAGAACTCAAAATAAGAGACTACAAACATACTTGTGGACATATTTGCATTTAAAGTTTTATCAGTATAATATTGATGAGTGAGTGGACAAGTCCAGAATTTCGTCGAAGCAACCTTAACTGATTTTATTCAGCGGTGGTGTTGTGAGTAAAATTTGTAAGGCTCTGTTAAACATTGACCTGTAAATAAGAGACCACAAATTGATAATGGACCTGCTGAGAAATCTGCAGACCTCAAAATAAGAGACTACAAACGTACTTTAGGACATATTTGCATTTAAAGTTTTATTATACACTCCACGAGAGTATTATGTCTTTGTGCATTTGTTTGTAACACCCAAAAGGAAACGAGATATACCCATTGTTAAGTATACCGATCGACTTAGAATCACTTTTTGAGTCGATTTAGCCATCTATTCTTGTAATCAACGTCACGTCGCAATTGTTGTTAGAACAAAATGAAACTTTGCACAACGATGTTTTATGGGCTAAGGACGAACGCTATTTAATTTGAAGAAAATCGGTTCAGATTTAGATATAGCTCCCATTCAAATTTCGCTCCCGATTTGACTTTTTCTGCTCTAGAAACCACATATTTTAACAGATGTTCTTCAAATTTGGAAAAATGTCTTATATTTAAACTAGGAACACCTGTGGTGAAAATAGGTCAGATCGGTTCAGATTTATATATAGCTCCCGTTAAAATTTCGCTCCCGATTCGACTTTTTCTGCTCTAGAAACCACATATTTTAACAGATGTTCTTCAAATTTTGCAACTAGAAACACCCATGGTGAAAATGAGTTAGATCGGTTCAGATTCACATATAGCTCCCGTTAAAATTTCGATCCCGATTCGACTTTTTCTGCTCTAGAAACCACATATTTTAACAGATGTTCTTCAAATTTGGCAAAATATCTTATGTTTCAACTAGAAACACCCGTGGTGAAAATAAGTTAGATCGGTTCAGATTTATATATAGCTCCCATACAAATTTCGCTCCCAATTTGACTTTTTCCGCTCTATTTTCATCAGATTGTTTTCAAATTTGGCAAAACAGCATATATTTAAACTATGAACAACTGTGGTGAAAATGGGTCAGATCGGTTCAGATTTATATATAGCTCCCGATTCGACTTTTTCTGCTCTAGAAAACACATATTTTAACAGATGTTCATGAACTTTGACAAAATATCTTATGTTTCATCTAGCAAAACCCATGGTGAAAATGAGTCAGATCGGTTTAGATATATATATAGCTCCCGTACAAATTTCGCTCCCGGTTCGACTTTTTCAGCCCTAGAAGACACGTATTTTTAGAGAATTTCTTTAAATTGAGCATAACACGTTATACTTGATTTGGAAGAACCTATTGTGTAAGTGGGTCACATAATTCCATGTTTGGATATAGCCCCGATACAAATATTCTTCTCGATTTGACAAATTGCATCAGGTCATATTAGCCTATGATTAGCCCCGCCCAACTTTAGCCTTTCTTTACTTGTTAGTATTATATTGCTGAGTAGGTGGACAAATCCGGAATAAAGTGGATGCCACGCAACACCAATTCACTTTATGAGGTGTCTTTATGAGCAAAAAAAAAACGTTGTAAAGAGACTACAAATTGATAATGGATAACTTAAATTGGGAAATATTTGCATTTAAAGTTTTATTAATATAACATTTATATCAGGTTCAACAAATCCATTATTTCATGGGTGACGTGGTGCTGTTGTGGCTGTGTGACGGCATACAGATAGTCACAGGTTCAAATCTAGGCGGCACCAACCGATGTGGCACTCAAGAAATGACTCAAATCTAGGCAAGAATAACTGATTTTATTCAGCGACACTTTTTCATCATCAATACTGGTGATTACTATATTTATGAGTAAAAAACATATAGAAGGGGCCTCAAATTTAAGATACTTGGGATATATTTGCATTTAAAGTTTTATAATATTAAGGTGTGGCTGTACACGTCCATAATTTCAGGGATGCCATGGTGCAACTGCATATCGTGGCGATAAGCAAAGCACCAAATCCAGACAAGACCAGCTGATTTTATTCTGAGGCGATACAACCTCATTATTGGCGGCAACACTTATAAGTGCAAAACCTTGTAAAGGTTCTGATTGACTATTACCTGAAAATAAATTCAACACAATATTATCATATTTGTGGACATATTTGCATTTAAAGTTTTATCAGTATAATATTGATGAGTGAGTGGACAAGTCCAGAATTTCGACGAAGCAACTTTAATTGATATTATTCAGCGGTGGCATTATGAGTAAAAAACGTTCCAAAGGCTCTGATAGACTGTGAGCTGAAAATTTAAAGTTTTATAAATATAAATGTACATCAGTTTCAATGAGTCCATTATTTTATTTGTGACATGGTGAGTTGAAAATAAGAGATCATTATAAAAATTATGATATTTGTGGACATATTTGCATTTAAAGTTTTATCGGTATAATATTGATAAGTAGGTAGACAAATCCGGAAATTCGTGGACGCCAAGCAACACCATTTGACTGTATTCAGCGGTGGCATTATGAGTTAAAAACGTTGTAAAGGCTCTGTTAAACTTTGACCTGCAAATAAAGTACCACAAATTGATGATTGGCCCTTTAATTTGTAATATATTTGCATTTAAAGATTCACCGAATCAACTTTATTTGATATTATTCAGCGGTGGCATTATGAGTAAAAAACGTTGTAAAGGCTCTGTTAAACTTTGACCTGATCTGATAGACTTTGAGCTGAAAATTTAAAGTTATATAAATGTACACCAGTTTCAATGAGTCCATTATTTTATTTGTGACATGGTGGGTTGAAAATAAGAGATCATTATAAAAATTATTATATTTGTGGACATATTTGCATTTAAAGTTTTATCGGTATAATATTGATGAGTAGGTGACAAATCCGGAAATTTGTGGACGCCAAGCAACACCATTTGACTGTATTCATCGGTGGCATTATGAGTTAAAAACGTTGTAAAGGCTCTGTTAAACTTCGACCTACAAATAATGTACAAAAAAATTGATGATTGACCCTTTAATTTGTAATATATATGCATTTAAAGATTCATCGAAGCAACTTTAATTGATATTATTCAGCGGTGGCATTATGAGTAAAAAACGTTCCAAAGGCTCTGATCGACTTTGAGCTGAAAATTTAAAGTTATATAAATTTACACCAATTTCAATGAGTCCATTATTTTATTTGTGTCATGGTGGGTTGAAAATAAGAGATCATTATAAACATTATGATATTTGTGGACATATTTGCATTTAAAGTTTTATCGGTATAATATTGATAAGTAGGTGACAAATCCGGAAATTTGTGGACGCCAAGCAACGCCATTTGACTGTATTCAGCGGTGGCATTATGAGTTAAAAACGTTGTAAAGGCTCTGTTAAACTTTGACCTGCAAATAAAGTACCACAAATTGATGATTGACCCATTAATTTGTAATATATTCATCAGAATGACATTGATGGCTTAACAAGACGGCTATATCATGGGTGACATGATGGCGATGTGCCCTCATATAATGCAGGTAATCACAGGTATAAATCTAGACGGACCTGATTAAAATTTAGGAAAGAACAACTGATTTTATTCAACGGCATTTTCTCATCATTAATGCTGTCGACGACTATATTTATAAGTATAAACAAATATAAGAGATAACTTTGGATATGTTTGCATTTAAAGTTTTATCATATTTAGGCGTGGCTATACACTTCCACAATTTCATTGATGCCATGGTGTAGCTGCATATCATACCGATAAGCGAAGGTTCAAATCCAGACAATATCAGCTGATTTTATTCAGAGGCGATATCACCTCATTAATGGCGCCGACTTTTATAAGTATAAAACCTTGTAAAGCTTATGATTGTCTGCGACCTCAAAATAAGAGACCTCGAACGTTTGATATTTGTGGACATATTTGCATTTAAAGTTTTAACAGTATAATATTGATGAGTGGGTGGACAAGTGCTGAATTTCGTGGTTGTCAAGCAACGTCAACTGACTTTATTCAGCGGTGGCATTATTAGTAAAAGATAAATCTTTGTAAAGGTTTTGATAGACTTTGATCTGCATAATTTAATTTAATTTGGGAAATATTTGTATTTAAAGTTATATCCGTTTTATCAACACAAATCCGTTGTAGCCACAAATCGTGCAGATAATCACATGTTCAAATCTAGGCGGCACCAACTGACATTATTCAGCACAGTTTTAACTCATCATACTGAAAACATATATGAGAAAAAGTATTTTTAAACCAGAATATAAAATACCTCAAATTTATGATATGTCTATGTCCTGTCGATGCTTTAGTATGGGATATATTTGCATTTAAAGTTTTATCATTATAAAATTAAAAACCGCCGACGCATAAGCTGTTTGTTGTTTAGACAGAATATTTATTGTAATAGCTGACAATTTATTTTAACGGACAAATTCATAATTTATGGCAGCTTTATAAAATAAATTTTCAATAGAGCCTTTGATAAATTGTAATGAATTTGTCCATTAGTAAATAATTGAAAGACTTTGAAATACGAAATTTTGTTTAATGCATTTGAAAGCCAATAAATAGGTTTAGCAGATCCATATTTGTAATATTTAGAGGACGTTTCCATTTTGAAAATTGTTTTAATTTCATTTTTGTTTTTTTTTTTTTTTTTGCAAAGCTGGAGCCATAATGGAAAAAATCAACGCGGCCTTCTTTCCCCATTTCCTTGCAAATTCCCAACTGCAGCTCGTCAGTTGTTGGTCAATGACCTTCTTCCCCAGCTATAGCATATCTTACGTCACACCTCACAGAACTCACTTCTGCTCTTTTACGACTGCGACGACAAGCGAATGTGTGTAATCAAAGATTGTCATCGGGAGCAAACAGACGAAACAGCTCAGTGAGCTAGCTCAGTGGTATGCCCACATCATCCATACGAACACAGTGTACAACACAGTGCTCGAGTAATGACTCCTGACATTAGGGTTGTGTGTTTGTTTGTTGTTCTTGCGCCCTTGCCCCCTGTCGTTATACATTTTTACGCTTCATTCAATTATTATGATATTCGTACGTCCGCCTGTCCGTCCCTCCGTCGTATCTGTATGAATTGGTGTTATTTTGCCCGGTAGAATGTTTATTATTTGCACAATCGGCATGACTGACGGGGGAACAACATTAGCGTTGCATCCAGTCCGTCGTCCGCCAACCAGCCATGTCACACCCACCTACACGCAGGGCTATATATACCTACTCGCTGTGCATCGTGTAGCATTTTGTATGGACTGCCACAATAACTGACTTACAGGACGACGCCAATGCAGAAATGAACGTGCCTCGTACCCGATAATCGTAACAGTTTCGTGAAACGCTACAGTCATGGATACCATGCACAGTGGGCGAAATAGATTTTGGTTTGTAAATAACCTTAAAGAGAGGACCCAATAAATTGCAATCCAAGGCAAAGAAATAAATAAATAAGAATAGGTAAATAAAAAAGTTTTCAATATCAAAATAAATAAATAAGAAACAAAGTGACTAAAAAATAAATTACTAAATGACTACAGAACTAAGTTGGCATATAAAACTTACTTTGCACAGTGAATCATTCATCTAAGTTGGCATATAAGACTTACTTTGCGTAGAGTCCGATCACGAAGCAAATCATTCATCTGCGTAACTTTGCCGAAACTCAGTATACTCTACCTGTACATCATATATCTATAAGTGGAATGGTTAAAATATATGAGGACTTGACTTTTGATCCCCAAAATTGGTCACATCACGCGATGTGTATGTTTAGACCTAAAGATATAGGAGATATACTAGCATTTAAAGTATTATCAAAATAACAATAATAAAATACAAAATAACATTGATGTAGATCGTAATGTAGCAGAAACTCACAGTTTTAAATTTAAGCAGGAACAACTGATTGTACTTTCTCCTCATTAATGGCGACGACTATACTTTTTTGAGTAAAAATCTTTACAAATTTAAATTCTTGTGAAATTGGCGCTTTAATTTGAGATATATTTGCATTTAAAGTTTTATAATATTGAGGTGACACATCTTCATTGGTGGCGGGGATATTTAGGAAAAGCTTGAAAAGCTTATGATTGACTGTGAACTGAAAATAAGAGATCTCAAAATTTTAATATGTGTGGGCATATTTGTATTTAAAGTTTATCAGTATAATATTGATAAGTGCGTGGACAATGCTGGCGACGACTATATTTATGAGTTGCAAACTTCATATAGGTTATCACATATTTAAGATACTTGTGAAATTGGCGCTTCAATTGGAATATATTTGCATTTAAAGTTTTTTAAAATTGAGGTGTGGCCGCATACAACCACAATTTCATGGCTGCCATGATGTAGTCGCATATCATGCCGTTAAGCAAAGGGCTATACCCAGGCAATTAATTTTATTTAGAGGAGATATCACCTCATCAATGGTGGGGACGTTTACGAGTACAAAATCTAGTAAAGGTTATGATTGACTGACCTGAAAATAAGAGACGACAAAATTACGATATTTGTGGATATATTTGCATTTAAAGCTTTTCAGTATAATATTGATAAGTGGCTGGACAATGCTAGTAAGTGTGAAAAACTTTATAAAGGTTCTGCACAGACCTGAATATAAGATACCGCATATTTAAGATACTTGCAAAATTGATGCTTTCATTTTGGATATAAAGAGTGATTTTTTTGAGGTTAGGATTTTCATGCATTAGTATTTGACAGATCACGTGGGATTTCAGACATGGTGTCAAAGAGAAAGATGCTCAGTATGCTTTGACATTTCATCATGAATCGTCTTACAAACGAACAACGCTTGCAAATTATTGAATTTTATTATCAAAATGCGTGCTCTGTTAAGAAAGTTCATTGCGCGCTTCCATTTTATGGTCAGTTTAATCGACCCACTGAAGCGGCTATTCGGGCTATTGTGACTAAATTTCGCACCAAATTTACATTGTTGGACATTAAACCACCAACACGCTTACGTAGAGTGCGAACTGAAGAAAATATCGCAGCTGTATCGGCCAGTGTTAATGATGACCACCAATTTTCGATTCGTCGCCGTTCGCACCAATTGGGTCTCTGTTACTCAAAAACGTGGAAATGCCAAAATTGGACTAAGCGGATGGACCACCTAAGACGCAGCCGCGGTCAACATTTAAATGAAATTATCTTCAAAAAGTAAATGTCATGGACCAATCTAACGTTTCAAATAAAGAACCGATGAGATTTTGCAAATTTTATGCGTTTTTTTTAAAAAAAAGTTATCAAGCTCTTAAAAAATCACCCAAGAGTGATTTTTTTGAGGTTAGGATTTTCATGCATTAGTATTTGACACATCACGTGGGATTTCAGACATGGTGTCAAAGAGAAAGATGCTCAGTATGCTTTGACATTTCATCATGAATAGACTTACTAACGAGCAACGCTTGCAAATCATTGAATTTTATTACCAAAATCAGTGTTCGGTTCGAAATTTTTTATCGACAAATTTTGTTCAGCGATGAGGCTCATTTCTGGTTGAATGGCTACGTAAATAAACAAAATTGCCGCATTTGGAGTGAAGAGCAACCAGAAGCCGTTCAAGAACTGCCCATGCATCCCGAAAAATGCACTGTTTGGTGTGGTTTGTACGCTGGTGGAATCATTGGACCGTATTTTTTCAAAGATGCTGTTGGACGCAACGTTACGGTGAATGGCGATCGCTATCGTTCGATGCTAACAAACTTTTTGTTGCCAAAAATGGAAGAACTGAACTTGGTTGACATGTGGTTTCACACAGCTCGCGATTCTATGGCCATTTTGAGGGAAAACTTCGGAGAACAATTCATCTCAAGAAATGGACCGGTAAGTTGGCCACCAAGATCATGCGATTTGACGCCTTTAGACTATTTTTTGTGGGGCTACGTCAAGTCTAAAGTCTACAGAAATAAGCCAGCAACTATTCCAGCTTTGGATGACGACATTTCCGAAGAAATTCGGGCTATTCCGGCCGAAATGCTCGAAAAAGTTGCCCAAAATTGGACTTTCCGAATGGACCACCTAAGACGCAGCCGCGGTCAACATTTAAATGAAATTATCTTCAAAAAGTAAATGTCATGGACCAATCTAACGTTTCAAATAAAGAACCGATGAGATTTTGCAAATTTTATGCGTTTTTTTTAAAAAAAAGTTATCAAGCTCTTAAAAAATCACCCTTTATAAGTAAAAAACTTTATAAAGTTTCTGAGTGACTTTAAACTGAATATAAGAAACCACAAATTTAAGATATTTTCAAAATTGACGCTTTAGTTTGGAATATATTTGCATTTAAAGTTTTATAGTACTGAGGTGCGGACGCACACGTACACAATTTTATGGATGCCATGGAGTAGCCGCCGATAAGCAAAAGTTAAAATTGAAGCAAGGCAAACTGATTTTATCTATCCTCATTAAAGGGAAGGGAACATGTTTGTGTCCAAAACCTTGTAAACTTATGACAGAAAATAAGAGACCATAAAGTTATGATAATTGTAGATATATTTGCATTTAAAGTTGCATCGGTATAATACTGATGATTGGGTAGACAAGTCTAGGATTTCGTGGATTCCAAGTAACAGCAATTGACATTATTCAGCGGCGGTATTATGAGTAAAAAAGTTGTAAAGGCTCTGCTAGAGTTTGACCTGAAAATTAGAGACCAGAAATTGATTATGGGAAATATTTGCATTTAAAGTTTTATCAGTATTTAAAGTATGGCGTGGTGGGGATGTTTGGGAAATATTTGCATTTAAAGTTTTATCAGTATTTAATGTGGGGCTGTTTAGCCTCAAATCATGCAGATAACATCGTGAGACAATTTTACATTTATTTATTTATTAAAATGTATTATACCCTCCACCTAAGGGATATATTCATTTTGTCATTCCATTTATAACACCCTGAAATATTTATCGGAGACTGCACAAAGTAAAATTCTAAGATGATCTAGCCAAGCCACTCTAGCTACCAAGTGATATGAGCTAAGTTGTTCAAATTTTCCCTGAAATTAGATCGATTGGGATTGAAAGTAGGCGAAATTGACCCAGAGGGAAAACATTTCCCCTAACAAGAACTGAAAATATTCCAAATATTTAGGATATTTAAGCATTTTTTAAAATTTCTGGTCTTGTACCAATGATACGACATTATTTCGAAATTTGTACTATGTAGGGATACAAGTGGAAAAGAGATAAAAAGTAGAAAAGATCGCCAAATGAAAAACTGAGTAGACAGTTTTTCTACATGCGATCTCTAGTCTCATGTGTATATGGTTATGTTCGGGACCAACAAGTACTGTCGCACGGTGAAATTACAGGCTCAAATCTAGGTGGCACCAACTGAGCACAGTTTCAACTCATTCATACTGAATACATCTACGAGAAAGAATGTCTTTTAAGGTTCTGTTTGAGTTTGAAAAGAATGAAAGATACCTCCATTATATGTTATCGGTGCTTTAATCTGAGATATATTTGCATTTAAAGTTTTATCAGTATAGTATTGATGAGTGAATGCACAAGTCCACAATTTTGCCTAGGCCATTGTGTGACTGAATAGCAAATAAGCCCAAATTCAATTCAGACAACAACAACTGACTTTAATAATATTCACGGCTCCGGCTGCTTTCAATGAGTACAAAAATTGCAGCTCATTGATTGAGAGAAGTACCCCCTTATTCTATTCGGCTTTGTCACCCTGTGATTTAGCAAGTATTTCAACCCACTGTGCTATATTGACGATTGTATTGGTGGCAGCCAATTGGACCGAGTGCCAATATTTACAATAGTAACTTTATTCAGACAGACGGCAACATGCAACCATATGTACGTCCGCGCAACTGAGTGCGGGTAATGATACATAAATGATGTCTGAGAGTGTGGTTAGTTGGTTGCTATGTGCTTACTGCATATATGTATGCATGCCCTTTATTTGGGGCTTCGGGTTTTTTGTTGTTGTATATGCATTTTAAACAATTGGGAATCAGAGCAGTAGACATTGTTTCCAATTTTTGTCGTCATTATCTTGTTTTCCCATTTACAAAGGTAGGGCAACATGCCTCGGTACATATACCTATACCTATAGCGAAATACATATTTAAAAAGCCCTCCTATTAAATATTTATGTTTGTATGATGATGTGGCAAAGCCAAAGTCACTCTTGCTTCACCGAGTTGTGGCGACAATAATCAGTGCACGGTGAGTCAATGCAAAGGAGACTTTGATCAAAGTGCAAGTCGTACAGGGTTGCTGACAGCATTGCAGTCTTATATTAGCAATGTTAGTTTTGCCGTCTGATGTGAAGGAGTCCACATAAAAGGCCTATTCGACTGGACTTACCAGCTTACAATTAAGTGACTTGATAAGATGGCACCATTGATACCCACTGATTTTTCTTTAATGGATCAACAAGAATAATCTAGCAGCGACACTAAGACAGTAGCAAGCTTGTTTCTTGTTAAGTGAGTAAATTACATATAATAATTAAGCTAGTAATCCCAATCGAACAGGTCTATAAATTATATTAACATGGGGTTGGCATTTAGTTAGTATCCGCTTAGTCAAAACCATGGTATTATTGGAAGACTTTAATTTAATTTGAACGTTTCAAATAAGACATGATAAATCGATTTATATAAAGCGGACTGGCTTCCATCATCTATCGATAATTGTACCCACATCATTAGTAGATAAATTTAGATAGATATCGTGGAAGCTCCACAACCTCCATTTTACATATTTCGTCTGGAGTGGTATCGTGATTTACCTTTCTCTAAATCGCTATCCTGGATCATTCAAACCTATCGTTCATTCAAACCTAGCTCCTAGCTTTCATCAGAGACGATACGAACGAATGGACGGACCCAGTTGTTAAAACGAATCCTTTGTGGACATGATTGATATTGATCATAAAAACATTTTGAGTTTTTTTCCTCAAGTGTTATTAGTTGACTTGGGGGATGCCAGTAGAGACCGGTCACAATAATTGAGATGTTTAAAAAATGATTGCAAATACAAAACGGAAGATCATGAGACTACTTAGCTCTAAAAAAATAAAACCACAGCAGAGGACCTTCGGATATCAACTATTTCATGATAATTAATTAAACATTTTTATAATATCTCAGCTGGATATAACAGACCCTTTGTGAGTGGAGTGGTCCATTCAAAGTAGTGCTCTAAACCACTCTTTAACAATCGCCTGAGCATCTACGTAATCCAAACAAATAACCTGAACTCAATTTGCTGCTTTTTTCCCGAAGGAGTTCGAACTACTGAGATCTGAAACTCACCTTGACAGGAATTCCTCTCCAACATAAAATTAAGTCATTTTAATTAAAATTATTCACGTACGCCAAAGGTGGCATCAATTACATTTTATATTGACGAGTTCTCTCGAAACCTAGCAAGATTTCAAATTATATATCGATATCTCTTTGTTATATGGTGGACATATAACCTAAATAAATATATGTGATATATTTTCTATCGGTGCTTTCATTTGGGACATATTTGCATTTAAAGTTATATCAGTGTGTTACCCAATAACCAGTTCTCCAAATACTCCCAAACACTAATTCATATTGACAGCAAAGAATTCAGGATCTTAACAAAGCCAATTAGTAGTTAAGTTGTCTGGTGAAATGGTTTTTGCCAGATGGAGGACTCATAACCTGAATATGAGATACCTCCATTGTATGATATAAAGTGTCATGTGCTATCAGTGATTTAATTTGGAATATATTTGCATTTAAAGTTTTATCAAGAATATAGAGAGACTGACTAGCAAATAAGCCCCAGTACCAATAGCCAGTTCTCCGAATATTCTCAGGGCAACCTTAACAGCAATTCATATTGACAAGGGCATTTGACATGGCAAGGAATTCAAGATCTCCACTCTGCCAAGTGGTAATAGAGTTCACTGAATATGAAATACCTCCATTTTATGATATTTGCTTTCAATGTTTTATCAATATAAAATTTCTCCGAGGTAGTGGTGTGACTGACTAGCAAATAAGCCTCAGTCCTAATAGTCAGTTCTCCGATTACTCTTCAGATCAACCTAAAAAGATTGGAATTCAAGATCTGGGGAAGAAGTATTTATCTGATGGAGGTCATATGACCGCCTTCGGTTGGTGAAACTGGTGTTCGTTCCAGTTTTCTTTGTGGATAAGTTATATCGCCGGCTGCTACTTCGAAACTTCCCGTCCGAAGTATGATTTTCTGCAGACATTCATAGACAACATATTCTCCCCTCCCAGACAACCTCAGCACTAATTCATATCGACAGCCAGAATTTCTCTATGCTATGGGAACTGTACTGGGAACTAAATGTAATAGACCTCAATTTATGATATATGAGCTATCGGTGCTTTAATTTGGGACATATTTGCATTTAAAGTTTTATCAGTATATTATCGATTTATGGGAGCACAAGTCCACAATTCCGTCAAGACCGTGTTGTGAATAAGCAAATAAGCCACTGGAATAATCCCAGGGCAACCTTAGCAGAAATTCATATCAATAGAAAAGATCTCAACACAGTTCCAAGTGGTAGTTGAGTTGTCTGGGCAAGTGGTTTTTGTCATTTGGGATGTATTTGCACTTAAAGAACGTGGACTTACTAGCAAATAAGTTTCAGTCCCAATAGCCAACCTGAACAGCAAGGAATTCAAGATCTCAACACTGCCAATTTTTAGTTGAGTTGTCAGGGGAAGAAGTAATTGTCTGATGGAGGACGTATAGCCGCCTTCAGTTGGTGTACATTCCAGTTTTCTTTGTGGAGTATCCCTTGACCGCCGTCTGCTACTGCGGAAGTTTGCTGTCCGAAATGTGATTTTCAGCAGACATAGTCTCCCCTGAACATCAATTTGTATAGACTCTCAAGACATCCTTAGCAGTTGAGTTGTCTGGCGGAACTGGCTGCTGTCAGTAGGTGAATGTATAACCTGAATATAAGGCACCTCCATTTTATGTGTTTTTATTAGGAATATATTTCCATTTAAAGTTATATTATTATAGTATTGATGTGAGGGTGCTCAAGTACACAACTTCGAGGCCTGGTGAGACTGACTAGAAAATAAGTCCAGTTCTAATAGCCAGTTCCTCGAATATTCCCCTGGGTAGCTTCAACAGGAATTAATTTTGACATCAAGATCTCAACACTGGCAGTTGAGTTGTCTGGGAAATTGGCTTGGAATGGAGATATCGCTGCTGCAACATGGGAAGCTTCCTATCAGAAATACACTTTTATGTCTTTTTCAACGCCTTTGTATCGGAGGAGGAAAATCCCTGCAGTATGGATGATGTTTAGAACGGCGGCTGATCCTGTCTGATGTCTTACTTAAATTATGGCCACTGGACCGAAAGCTTTCACTTCAAACCCTCCATTCTTCTCTCTAGAATTTGTGGTATATACTTTACATATCTCGGCAAGACATTTACCACGTCGTTGGCACAGTGGTGCACTATCTTAAACATCGTATTTTGCTATAAGCCCATCCAACTCCTTTCAGGTTTTCCTCAACTTCTCCTAATGCATTTGCCTTTCATTTTCGCTGCATTCTTGTGAATCTCCAGTGTTTAGTCTCGAAATGGAAAATTTTTCAATTGTTTCACTTTTCTTTCTTGCAATGCAACATTTCGCAGTTGCATCATGAAGAACTGGTTCTGCTTGGTTGCTCTTGCTTTTACTCTTCTCTGTATCTTCTTAGTCTTTTTGTGTGCAATTTTCCCATTTTCATTTTGTTTTTTTTTTTTTGTTGCCACCAAAGTGGTATGTGTGCCTCTCGGTTACATCCAGAATCGTCCACAAACATTAAGATGGAGGGGAGGAGAGGAGAGGTAAACTGTGCCTTGTGTGTGGAGCATTAGAAACAATCGAGTCGTTTGTTAGAAACAATAGAGTAGCTTCCGAGTATGGCGTTCGTGCCACATGCATACATAAGCTGATGGAAACTCGTACAACTCGTTCCGACCAGATTGTGTGGCAAGTAGAATGCGATAGAAGTTGCAAGAACAGGCACTAGCACTAGCAGAACCAGCAAAAAAGTGGCAAAGACCTTAGCCTTGACTTTTTCTAATAGTTTATTAGCCTTATGGGTGGAAGACTAGTTGCGGCATGTGTGTTTGTATCTATCCCCACTAGTCAGCCAGTCAGTCATTCGCATGCATCCAAACGGGGCAGCGATAATAGTTCTGTGGTGGATAGCACCACATGAGTGTGAATGGCTCCTGCGTTATGTTCTATGCTTGGTGAGAAGAACACAAAACAAACACCAAATGCCATAGAGTGCTGGTGATGTGTGGATGTGGAAAGTGGAAAAAGTGATAGTTCTTGGGTTATTTGTGGCGCAAGTCGTGGAGTTTCTGGGTATGCGAGTATGTTCGTATTGAATTTGAGGGAATTTTAGAATGTTCTTCGAAAATAATTTAGTCAATTTCTGAACATACATAACCAGAAATCTTTCAGAGATAAATAGTCGGTGAGATCTTTTCCTAATAATACAAATACGAAGTTAGCAAAAGCGGAGTCGACACAGCTCTTGTATTTGCAAGTCCCAATTTCCTTTCTTTTTTACTTGACTAGCATTCTAGAAAGCCCGGTACTACTGTCCTTCTATTTGATCCTCTCTCTTATATTTTTTCTCTTTGACATTTTGGCTTGCAATCTGGAGATAGCTCAATAGCCGACTCTTATTTATTAGACCACAAACCCAGGGAATCCTTGCCATCGCCCAAAAGGCAACTTTAGTAACTGTGATCTCAGTGTTGATCCTTAGGCATGTTTTCTATATAAGTCTAAGGCTCTCTTGGCCTTGAGCTGATACCGATCAGTACGGGAATCAAAACGATATGTTCATGTGAGCCAGAACATTGTTTCCGCAAAAACCGTACATGTTTCCTTCGACACACTTCCTCCAGGAGGATCTTCTTCTTTGGAGTGATGTTCGCCAGGTCCACTGAATCTAAATTATCTTAATTAAAGACCACTTTCACCTCTTAGCTACATATCTTATCAGTTGATACAACAAAATTCAATACTATCTTCATCTTTTAGCTAGTTAAATAAGTTCGATATACAACTTATTTCGGTGTCAGGGACACCCCAGCCGATTAGCATACCAGATTAGGAACCAACGGAATGCTGGTCCCAGGTGTTTGCGTCGCATTCCTTTGGTTGTATTTGGGCTCACTGAGTCATTCTCCTCCATTAGAGATCAGAGTATAATATCATTGAAAACTATGTAAATAAATCGAAATCATCTAAATTAAAGACCATTCCCGTCTCTTAGCTATATAACACAGTGCAGCATGAAAAAAATTTAACCATATACGGACACCACTGCGTGATAAAAGACCAACAAATGACCCGTGTCTCCCAATTTTTGTGGAATTTTGATTTACTCTCTGAGGCTAAGCTCTTGTCATAAAGAACAAAAATTGTGAACATATAAAATCAAAAAAAAAAACTTCACCTTCAAGGTCAAAATCGGAAAAATCTTTAAAAAAAAACAATTTTCCCTGTTCAGGGCCATAGGTAGAAAACCGCTCAAAACTCAAGGAAACAATCAACTATAAAAAATTACCTAAGATCTCAATAAACAACTTTCTAGAACATACGAACTTCCTAAGAATGATTGTTAATACCGTTTAGGTAGGTATATCTTGCAGTTTCTGTTAATGGTCAGTCCGACTACAGTGCGTATGAGTGATATTATCCTTAATCAACAGCACGTATACGCTACCTACACTCACTACAGCCTATAAGATTTGTTCGACGACATTTGCGATTTTGACCTGGAAGATGACGTTTTTTTGATTTTATATGTTCACAATTTTTGTTCTTTATGACAAGAGCTACATCTTAGCCTCAGAGAGTAAATCAAAATTCCAAACGGTTTGCAAAATATGAGTCTGAGAAAATGATCATATTTTTGCAAAAATTTCACCGAGGTCTCAAATCTTTGTGGGCCCATAAAAAAGTGCAAGACTTTGGGCAAAACTGGGTTTTTTGGTCTTTTATCACGTAGGTAGTGTCCGTATATGGTTATATTTCCATGACTTAAAAAATTACACACAGTGTGATCTGCTTATTTGATTAGCATAAAAAATTAGGAACTACTGGCCAAGTTCTGCCGGAACTAGCATGCTTGAGCAACATACCTATCGACATGCAAGCTGCAGCTCAGACGAAGGATTTGGTGTTAAGGAGATCTGCTGAGGCGAGAGCGACCCCTGAAACTAAAGACGGTCTGTCCTAAGAATGATATGAAGAAGACGAGCTACCATCTTTCTTGAAAGATTGCAATTGACGGGTATCGCCTTTAAAGCACTCATGCCCATAGTCTGGCACTTTTGCAGCAGATGTCAGGATAAGGAAGAGATTCAGAGTGTCGAACATCTTCTTTGTCTCTGACGAACTTTGGCTAGATGACGTTTAAACTGGATTCAGTTTCTTTTGAAGGTTTGAGCGACTAAGCAAATGTAGATGTCGTTACGATAAAAGGTATTGATGTAGGTGGGAGGACCTGACACCTGACGAAACTAAAGGGTGTTTTTTATTGGGGTATAGAACTTTAAGTTGGCATCACTTTTTTAACTGGCGGCCATTTTGTCAGCTGTGAAGTGATTAATATTTAGTTTGGTTTGCCATTTCATTATGAACAGGTTGACAAAAGAACAACGCTTGCAAATCGTGCAAATTTATTTCGAAAGTAATGGTTCAGTTCGCGAAGTTCACCGCAAGCTCCATCCATTTTATGGTCGACATAATCGTCCATCAGAGCAATTAATTCGGTTAACCATGGATCGTTTTCGCATTACGTTTACTCTATGTGATAATACGCATCCGCAGAGACGTCGAACAGTGCGCAACGAAGAAACAATTGCCGCTGTAGAGCAAAGTGTTGAAGAGGACCCGAATGAATCGATTCGCCACTGTGCACAGCAATTGGAGTGGTTGAAAATTGGACCTGTAGAATTGGCTATATTCGAGCCAGCCGCGGCGGCCACATGCCCGAAATCATGTTTAAACATTAATGGCATAAAATTATCCTTCCAATAAAGCCAAATTGATGGACATTAAAACGATTTTCTTGTGTTTTATTTCAATTCGAAGTTCTATACCTCAATAAAAAACACCCTATAGTTACATAGAGCAAAGACCTACAGACATGCAGAGATGGTCTGGCCTAAATATGATATGAAAAGGATCAGCTAGATTCTATCCTTACAAACACTTAATTGTATACTTTGATTTAGGTATTGTAGTTATACAGCATTTAAGGCACTCATACCCAGTAGCTGGGCATCGAGTCAATTGAGTGTCACGATAAGGAAGAGATTCAGAGTGTCTTCTGTATCTTTGATGGACTATGGCTATAGGAGACTGGGTTCAATTTTCTTTGAAGTTTTGTCCGATAATGTAAGTATAGATATCGGCAAGATAAAAAGGCATTGGTGCTGTAGGTGTGCGGACCACGTAAACCAAAAACCTACAGACATGCAGATTCACAATGATGGCCAGGCCGAAGTATGATATAAAAAAGAGGAGCTACATGCTTTTAATTGAAGGACATCATTATATACGGTGTTAGAGGAGAAGTGCCATTAAATCACACATGCCCAGAGTCTGGCCATCGAGATAAATGACAGGTGTCTTCTCTGTAACTGCCAGACTATTGATAGATGAAATTTAGACTGGATTCAGTTTCCTTTGAAGACTAAGATGTCGGCATGATAGAAGGCATTGATGCTGTAGGTGGGCCGACCAAGAGACCGGCCACGTAAATGAAAGACATACAGATTCCAAAAGATGGCCTGATGTATGATATGAACAGGAGGACTCTTCTTTCACATGACAGTTATCAATTACACTGTGCAACATTTTTGAAGTCATTTCAAAATAACCATATACGGACACCGCTACATGATAAAAGACCAAAAAAAAAAGACCCGTGTTTTTTTTTTCCCCCAAAGTCATGCACTTTTTTTATGGGCCCCCAGAGATTTGAGGCCTCGGTGTAATTTTTGGAAAAAAGTGATCATATTCTCAGGCTCATATCTTGCAAACCGTTCGGAATTTTGATTTACTCTCTGAGGCAAAGTTCTAGCTCTTGTCATAAAGAACAAAAATTGTGAACATATAAAATCAAAAATTACACCGAGGCCTCAAATCTCTGGGGGCCCATAAAAAAAAGTGCATGCCTTTGGGGAAAAAAAACACGGGTCTTTTTTTTTGGTCTTTTATCATGTAGCGGTGTCCGTATATGGTTATTTTGAAATGACTTCAAAAATGTTGCACAGTGAAATACTGGAATAAACAATTTTTCACTTTTGCGGCTACCTAAGTGCTACCTAAACGGTGTTAAGAATAATTCCTAGGAAGTTCATATGTTCTAGAAAGTTGTTTATTGAAATCTTAAGTACATTTTTGTTGTTGATTGTGTCCTTGAATTTTTAACGGTTTGCTACCTATGGACCTGAACAGGGCAAAAAAGGAAAAAATCTAATTTTTGGAAAATTTTTCACTTTTGCGGCTACCTAAGCGCTACCTAAACGGTGTTAAGAATAATTCCTAGGAAGTTCATATGTTCATATGTTTATTGAGATCTTAGGTACATTTTTGTAGTTGATTGTTTCCCTGAATTTTCAACGGTTTGCTACCTATGGACCTGAACAGGGGAAAAAAGGTTAAAAAAAATCGAATTTTTTTTTTGCGATTTTGACCTTGAAGATGAAGTTTTTTTGATTTTATATGTTCACAATTTTTGTTCTTTATGACAAGAGCTAGAACTTTGCCTCAGAGAGTAAATCAAAATTCCGAACGGTTTGCAAGATATGAGCCTGAGAATATGATCACTTTTTTCCAAAAATTACACCGAGGCCTCAAATCTCTGGGGGCCCATAAAAAAAAGTGCATGACTTTGGGGGAAAAAAACACGGGTCTTTTTTTTTGGTCTTTTATCATGTAGCGGTGTCCGTATATGGTTATTTTTTTTTCGTGTTGCACTGTGTTATGCACTGTATTGGAGGAACACTGCCTTTAATGCAAACATTCCTGGATTCTGGACACGGAGACGACGTTTGTCTTTAACAACAGCTACCAGGATCAGGAAGAGATTAAGAGTATCGAACATATTCTCTGTCTGACTAGGACCAGAAGACGTTTGGTTTCAGTTTCATTTGAAGATTTTTTCGACAGGGCTAGTATTAATGTCGGTCAATATCAAATGTTTCGTGAGTCGCATGGTTATTTTTCGATGAGGTATCGTAAAGGCCCATGGTATTCAGATTTCTGACTGCCACCACAGCTTAACTTAGCTAGTGTACAAACTATATCGAAGTGCTTTCAGATGCCAAACTAAATAAGGGCTTAGCCTGTTTATGTTCCTGATCCGTAACACTTACCCGTTGTACCGGTTATATGTCTCAGACCTCAGACTAATCTTTGATGTTGGGTAATCTAAGGCACTATGGCATTAGTATTTGCGAGCTCTCCAGTTTCTTAAAGAATTTTGGTGTCTGGATTGCTCTTCGAAGTGTCCAAAATATCAGTTACTTTAGACGCCAAACTTATTAAAGGTTTTAGTCTGTGTCTGTTACCGATTCATAACACTTTCCTGTAGTACCATATATATTTCTAAGAACTCGGTCTGACTTTTGATGTTGTTAATCATTCCGGATGACTTCACTAAACCTAACGAAGCTTTGTAAGCAGAAGAAAACTGTCGATCGACCAGTAGCGCACACTTCAGGGACAAGAGTCTATTACCAGAACTAGATTAACTAGTATCTTCGGCGATTTCGTCGATAAGAATAAGAGTCAATTCCTAGAAATATGTTGGCTGGTATCTCCGGTGGTTTCGTCAATAACGATAATTTCTACACCTCACAGTTTCCACGTTCCAATTTCACGCTTCACGTATGACAGTCGATTATTGTTTGATGTAGGGTGATTGATTTTCAAACTGAATGTGAAGGATCAACTTATGATTTAGCTTAAGGCGCTTTTCCAGACTTTGTACTCATCATGTCATTCAGATATTTTTAAGAGCCCTGCTTGAGTTTAGACTTTTATGTTGCCTAAAATTGAAAAACAACACTTAAGTCACCCTATACCACGAGACTGGTATCCACATCAATAACGCGAGATTAAGCCAATATCAAGTATGGCCTTTCCTAAAAGCTCTAGGTTAATTTTGACAACCACAAAATTAGCTCTTTGTCAAAACTACTACTAGACTACTACATACATATGTCTAACTTGTGTACATAATATATGTACGTTTCCATGTCCTTCTTCCTTCAGGACAAGCCCAGACATAACCAATTTTGCCATGTACATGAGTAAGTACACGTACAGACATCCATCCATACACATGTACTAACTTAGTCATCCCCTAATCGAAATAGTGCAAATACGAGTACATAAAGTGCAATGCCCGAATTGTATGTTGGCCCAGCATTTTCAGGATACAGTCATAACCACGCCGTTAACCCCGCACAACGTTATCATTGTCATAACGGCTAGGAAGGAAGAGAAGGGTGTTTGCCCAACGCAACATGGAAAAGGACACGTGTTCAGACCAGGGCCAAAAAATGCGACAAAGCTCATTGACATAAATTTTTAAAATTATTTATCTTTTGTTGTCTATTGTAAATTGTAAAATATTTGTGATTTTTCCACATACATACATATGTAGATATGTATTTGTTTTATTTTTTAAGCTTTTGATAACAATTACAATAAATTATCTTTATGGTTTACATGCAATTGCTCACATCCTTTGTGTGTGCAGGGCATGTGAGTGATATGATGTGAGACGAGTGTGAGTGCATATGTATGTGTGCTTGTGAAAAGAGATGGTGTTGTGGTGTTTTTGTTTTGAGTGGCATGGGTAGGTCAACCACCAGACATTGAACCTGTAAATGAAGTTCTCGTAGTTCGTAGTCTGTTGTTGTATGGCCAACAATGACGATGACGCCGACAACGACGTCGCCGACGATTCTCTTCCTATGCGTTGGCACTCGGCACGAAATTAGAAAAATATGGTTGGTGTGTGGCTGAAACACATATTATGCAAAAGTTTGTAGATGTAAGTGCTACTGAGAGTGAGAGAGAGAGAGGAAGAGAGAATAAGGTATGTGCATTGCAATGCCAGACAGAGAAATATGAGGATTTATTGCAGCCAACACTCTACACTAAGCAAACCGGCATCAGTTTTATATACGAGATCTGATTAACTTCTTCTAAAAAACAGAAACAAGTAAAGAAAGTGAACGGGGTCGACTTTATCGGGAGAATAGGGATATTCGAGGCTCCACGATCTGACTAAATTTTTTGATAGGGGAGCTCAAAATAAGAAAAAAATTACAGGCAAATTAACGAAATCTCGCCTAGTTATCGGATTTTAAAGTTTAAAAAATCGATTTTTTCCATTCCAATGGAAAATCGAAAACTAGAGGAAAAATCGATAATTGGTTTGTTATCGATAACTTCCATAGTTATCGAAAAAGTTTACTTTACTTTTCCTGCCTATTTTTTAAGTTTTAGTTTCAATAACTCGAAAGTTATCATCATTTTTTTCCAGATTTTTTTATTCAAACGCATTCGAAATAATAAAAAAAGTAATAAAATCGATTTTTTGTTCTATTTCGATAGCAAAGATAGTTATCGAAAAATTTATATTATTTTTTGTTTTATTTGAACTTAGCATTTTTTAGATTTTTTCAATCTTAAACTTCTGATTACTCGATAACTAGAAGTTCTCTATCGGAAAATATACTCTTGCCGTCTTCTTGATATTCTCATTTCACTCTAATCCATTACCATCGTTTTATTGTCTATCCTTGAAGTTTTCAAATGCCGGAAAGTTGTAATTTGATGGTGCCTTGAGTACTAACGCGTGTAAAATTTACCAAAATAATTATAAATTATGAATTTGTGGTTTCTAAAGTAAGACATTTGCATGAGAGTGCACCAAATCATGAAACTTATGTCCTATGTATATTAGGCTGGGTCGCGGGCCATACAAATGGAAAAACAACACGAAAATAAAGTTTGGATTGTTTAATGATGATCTGCAAAATATTTCGTCACCGTGTCAGGCCATCTGTGAGCTAAACGCTCCTGAAAACGCCTCTAAAAATCAGGTTTTTCTCGTGTAATTTTTTTATATTGGATTTTTGTCCAATTTGTTTTTTCTGAATTAATAGGCCTTGGTAGCACTTTAAACAAAATTTTACTTTTCTTTAAAATCTAAAAATACGAAAAGTGGGCAACATTGGGCTAATTAATTTTTAAGCCATGGAAATATAACCACGTACGGACACCACTACATGATAAAATACCAAAAAAAAAGACCCGTGTCTCCCAGTTTTGCCCAAAGTCATGCACTTTTTTATGGGCCCCCAAAGATTTGGGGCCTCGGTGTCATTATTGCAAAAAAAAGATCATTTTCTCAGGCTCATATCTGGCAAACCGTTTGGAATTTTGATTTACTCTCTGAGGCAAAGTTGTAGCTATTTTCATAAAGAATAAAATTTTAGTTTTTTCGTTTGTATTTTTTTTGTGAACATATAAAATCAAAAAACTTCATCTTCCAGGTCAAAATCGCAAATGTCGACGAACAAATCTTATAGGCTGTAGTGTGTGTAGGTAGCGTATACGTACTGTTGCTTAAGGATAATATCACTCATACGCACTGTAGTCGGACTGACCATTAACATAAACAGTCTATCAAAATATATTTTCCTACACTCAGAAGAATTTGTTAGAAAAAAAAAACAAAAATATTACTGTAAAAAACTGATTTTCTGCTGAAAAAGTGACAGCAGATTGTACCTGCTAAATAGCAAACAGTCGTTTGCTGTTTTTGGAACAAAATTATACTCATAGGACTTTAAGCATATAAAGGGTGTTTTTTATTGAGGTATAGAACTTCGAATTGAAATAAAACACAAGAAAATCGTTTTAATGTCGATCAATTTGGCTTTATTGGAAGGATAATTTTATGCCATTAATGTTTAAATATGATTTCGGGCATGTGGCCGCCGCGGCTGGCTCGAATATAGCCAATTCTACAGGTCCAATTTTCAACCACTTTTTCGAGCATATGGGGCCGTATGTTGGCAATAACGCCACGAATGTTGGCTTCCAAGTCCCCTAACGTTTCTGGTTTGTTGGCGTAGACGAGCGACTTCACATATCCCCAAAGAAAATAATCCAATGGTGTCAAATCACACGATCTTGGTGGCCAATTGACAGGTCCATTCCGCGAAATTATGCGCTCATCGAATGTTTCCTTCAATAATTCGATTGTGACGTGCGCTGTGTGGCATGTAGCGCCGTCTTGTTGGAACCACAACTCATCCACATTCAAGCCATCCAATTCGGTTATCATGGCTCTATACCGGTCTCCATTAACGGTAACTGACTCTCCAGCATTATTTCGGAAGAAGTATGGCCCAATGACTCCACCAGCCCATAGAGCACACCAAACAGTCAGTTTTTGTGGATGTAATGGCGTCTCAAGGGTCTCATGTGGATTCTCTTCACTCCAAATGCGGCAATTTTGCTTGTTGACGTAGCCATTCAACCAAAAATGAGCCTCATCACTGAACAAAATTTTGTGATGAAAATCAGCATCGAGATGAATCTCATTTTCGGCCCATACACCAAAGTCACGACGCATTGCATGGTCTCGCGGCTTTAATTCTTGCACAAGCTGGATCTTGTAAGGTCGGAAGCCAAGATCTTTGCGCAAAATCTTCCATAAAGTTGATGGACAAAGCTCCAATTGCTGTGCACGGTGGCGAATCGATTCATTCGGGTCCTCTTCAACACTTTGCTCTACAGCGGCAATTGTTTCTTCGGTGCGCACTGTTCGACGTCTCTGCGGATGCGTATCATCACATAGAGTAAACGTAGTGCGAAAACGATCCATGGTTAACCGAATTAATTGCTCTGATGGACGATTATGTCGACCATAAAATGGACGGAGCTTGCGGTGAACTTCGCGAACTGAACCATTACTTTCGAAATAAATTTGCACGATTTGCAAGCGTTGTTCTTTTGTCAACCTGTTCATAATGAAATGGCAAACCAAACTAAATATTAATCACTTGACAGCTGACAAAATGGCCGCCAGTTAAAAAAGTGATGCCAACTTAAAGTTCTATACCCCAATAAAAAACACCCTTTATATAAAACATTATGGTATAGAAATATAAAGAAATGAAGAGCAAATCTTATTCTTAAAATTGTTATGTTTATTTTTTAATTAAGAATTCCTATTCTTCCCCTTAACCATCATTATCAAAGCAGTAGTTAACAAAAAATACGCATTTAAGATTAATATTAATTACCTCAAAGACTAAAAATTTCTACATTTTTATTTACAAAATACAAGTTTTATACAATATTAACGATTATAATAATATTTTTTTCAGAAATATCTATCATATGTCATATTTTTTTAACGTATCATTTCAATATGATTATCTTCGGGCAAGCCAATTGAACCAATTAGATTTATTAACAATACTTTTAGAAGGAAAGTTATTACATGTAACTAATATTACTTGAGAGATATTTTTTATTATAGGCATATTGTCACGAGCTAATAGAAATTGAAGTTCGTTATTTTTTTAGTTTTTAATTAACAGCAGTAATTTTTAGCAGACTACAAACTCTTCAGCAGTTTGAATGCTGACGCAAAACTGCAGATAAACTTTTTTATGGCAGAAGACCTGCTTTAACAGCAGAAAAAGTGCCTGCTGATAGGTAGCAAACAGTCTCTGCTGTTAATAGCAGACATTTTTCTTAGTGTACCTAAACGGTGTTAAGAATCATTACTAGTTCATATGTTCTAGAAAGTTGTTTATTGAGATCTTAGGTACATTTTCGTTGATGATTGTTTCCTTGAACTATCTATGGACCTGAACAGTGGAGAAAGGTAAAAAATCGATTTTTTGCTATTTTTAACTTTATTCTTTATGACAAGAGCTATAACTTTGCCTCAGAGAATAAATAAAAATTCCAAACAGTTTGCAAGATATGAACCTGAGAAAATGATCACTTTTTGCAAAATGCACACGGAGGCCCCAAATCTTTGGTGCCCATAAAGAAAGTGCATGAATTTGGGCAAAACTGGGAGACACGGGTTTTTGGTCTCTTATCACGTACTGGTGTCCGTATATGGTTATATTTTTTTCGTGTTGCAATATATCCGATTGTCCGATTTTCTATATTGATATCTCAAAATAATCCTTGTCTAATTTCAGTTCTTACTGAACTCAAGAATGTTTACTAGAACAATAGTTATTTATTTGTGACCGATGAGTTTTGATTCTGAACCACTGTGCGGCACACTGTGGCTGAAATTTTGATTTCACTGGCCAAATGTCTAATTTTTTTAGTCACCGATTTTATTATCAAAAATAAATGGTTGCTACTCGCAAGCTATCATCGATAATGACCTGCGGTCTTTTTTATAATGTAAGTAGGATTATAGTCTTTAGTTGTTGTAAGTGGTCACAGCTCTAGCGTTTAATATTAGGGACGCTATGAAATATTTATGAAACTGCTATATTTTTCTCAAATTTAAACTTTAGTGGAATAGAAATTCTAGGAAACAAGAAACGTATACCACCCGGAGAAAGGTGAAAGTGTCCTCTTTAACCATATATATACTTTTACACCCGCCACGACCCGCGGGTAGAACACTTTTTCATTTTAATGAAATTACTCTAAAAAAATTCAAATTACGATAATTTAAGCAGCCCTTTAGGTATTTTAAAGCTTATAATGAAATTTGCTTTGAAGCTTATAATTGAAATTGGTCGAAATCGGTTTTAGAAGGGTATCCCAAAATGTTTACTTAAGTCCCCAGAACACTCTCAAAGTATTAAATTTGGACTCCGAATATTTTTTGCGTCCTAAGAGGAGAGAGGTGCTCTAAGTTTGAACGAATTCAAAAAATAAACTCATGATGCCATTAACAAAGAAGTTGATATCATGGCTCAAATTGCAACACTACAGCCATTACAATTACAGTTAGATGGACTGCAAATTGAAGTAAGCTACCAATTAGTGCTGACAATGATAAATGGAAGTAGACTAACACAAAGGCTGCATTCAGCTGCATTATATGCCAATCAACATCAACCCAATTAAACCAAGTCCCGACAAAATCATTAGATAACACCGATGCAAGAATACGACTTATGGAACACATACAAAAATTCAGTTATGATTTGGATTTCGCGTCTTCATGATCAATGAGAAACAACGAAACCAACAAAGAGTTAAGAAGTTCAAAAAAGAAACATGTTCAAGATGAAAATCGCAAATTTGGATTGATTATAGATCAGCGAAAACAAGGGTCAGACAATCCAAATGATGGCAATACCGCCAGAAGATTCTTGTCAGATCCAGAAACAGCATCTGATAATAACAGAAGTGGATTTAAACCTTATTTTCAGATTTAAAATAATCCTAGAAGTACTTGCGTGCAATGAAGAAATTGACTATATTAAATTGGAAAAATATATACAACCAACTACCCATGGAGAAATATGTCTATCACAGTTCAAAAAATCCTTTATAATGGAGAAGATGTCATTAAATATCATTTGGTGCCACTTGGAGATCTATCAGAGAAGGCTCAGGAAAAAGGAGCAAGGATTACAGATTTTATAGAGAGCACAATACTAGAAAAATTTCACGAAATTCTACAAACGAAGATCTATTTAATATATTATTGGCAACGTCAGATACGTTCATCTCTAGTATTCGAAATCAATCGAAAGTGTGTAATGTAAATCGTCTCTGAATAGGCATTTTCTCTACTTTATATGAATGAAGTTTACGTTGACGATGTCATTGTCAACCCGAACGTTTATTGCCGATGGTATTGTGGTGATACCATTCGTATTTGCTCAGAAAGAGGACTACGGGAGCCATTAATAACTAGCTTCAGTCGGGTGGGGGGTTCTCGTCATTTTCTGACAAATATGAAGTTAATTACAAAAATTATTATAGACTCCCTATTTTGTATGAATGGAAAAAACTATGGATCTACGAGGACCTAATGACTACCTGAAACAATACCCGATTGTAGTCACCGAATGAATAAAACTAACATTCAATTCTACTAATATCTCTCTGATGTCATGAGAGACTGGTGCCTTGATACCCTCCCAAACCAATGTCCTGATTGAGCACCTATTTTATTACAGGACCTCGAATACCGAATCCTAATCCAACATTACTACATGCCTACAAGAAAACACTTCGTTTTATCTATCAATTCATATTTGAAACATATAAACTATTTATTCAAATCATTATTTTAGAAACTTATTTTAGAAAAAAAACTTATAAAATGAACTTTTAACGAACCTCATAAACATTCTATGAAAGTGCACTTCATATTAAGCTTTGAAAAATGATTTAATTAGCGATCGTGTTCGCTTCTGCATTCAACAGTAAAAATTATAACATATTTTGTTCTAATCGCGATAAAATAAATACTCGAGATAAATACGTAACAGCAAATAAACGCGAAAAAGCTACACCAAATATCAATCAAATAGTCATACAGCTCAAATTTCTATTATCACTTGTTTTTTTGTGTGCGTTTTTTTCTTTTAACTAAATGATCATTAGTACTCACCAAATATGTTTGTTGTTTGTGCGTGTGTCGAAGTTTGATGAAGGCCTCCAGCAAGTTCGATGCATATGTTCAAGTGCTAATGATCGTAGCGATGCAATGATGTTTGTTGTAACTGGTATGATACTTAATAATGATGTTCAATGCGCAGTGTGGTTAGCTAATGATGTTTTTTTTTTATGTGATATTTTTTGCGATCATGATGCTGTAACAATAGAATAGTTACACTCGAGAAAAAATCTCTTCTATTCGGTCTTATTGTTTTAATTTTAATCTGTTGATAATTTGTTTAGTTAGTTTTGGTTTTACGTACGGTAATTAATACTTTTAGAAGAATGATATGCACTTTCATTATGAAATTTTAAACTAAATTTAAGCTAACGAAATAATTTTACTTATTGCTATGTGATATTCAAAACAAAAATTTAAAATTTTTGGAATTAGAGAAACTACGTATGTTTGTAATTCGAAAAAACATATGTACAAAATTCAGTGTTAAAATTTGAGGAATTGCAAACAGGATTAGGCAATTTATCATGGTTTTAAAGAAATTTAAACTTAGCTTTAGAAATTTTTATAGGAATTTTAGCAAATTTTACATTTAACTTTAGAAAATTTGTAGCAAATGTTAGACTTAACTTTAGAAAATTAGAATTAGAATTTTATGACAAGAATTAAAGACTTAAATTTAGGAGACTTATGCCTTTATGCATTTTTTATGGAATTTTAAGCTCAAAATTTCGAATTTACCGTGCGATCATTGCGGTTATAAAAATTAAGGGAACAATATATAATTTTTAACTTATCCCATTAGAATTGAGGTCCACAATATTGACGTCAAAGCTACACCGATCCTTCTTTTGTGCGGAGCAAGCAAGATGTCGGTGTTTTTTCAGACTATTTTCTTCTGGTGTGGCTGTACCGATATTATTACTTGTGATGGATTATTTCTTCTGCGCTTTCTTTGGAATGGAGGATGAAATGTGTGTCGCCTCCACGTGGACACTGTCCGCCTTATTATTTTAATTGGGAACTTGTGGCCAGTTCCAGGCGAAGATCGACACTTTTTAGGACTATCACAATGATTACGACTCTCACAATGTGGTGATGAAACGTAATTGCCTATAAATTTTGCAATTTAAATTGGGTATTGATCTAAAAATAACACTTTTTACCTTCTGATATAACAATATATCGCGATTTTGTTAATAAAATACATTCAGTCTTTATGACTGAATAAAACTATTTTTCTTGCACTTAATATTTATGCGTGCTCACTTATCGAGATGCTGACGAAAAAGGAAGTTAAGTCGTTCCTAACTCACTATGACAGGTTCTGTCGCGAGTCGAACTGGGTTTCGAATAACAAGGAGAAGTTTGTAAAAACAGGTATGTTTGGTGACATTAGATACCCTGTTGATTTCGAAGTTAGTTCGTTAAAATTGGAGTTACCATATCACCGTCGATTTAAAAAATTAAATTAAATTAAATTAAAATTTAATGAAAACATGTCAATACCTAATCGTATACTACAAGTGTTGCATCGGGATTTAGATGAAGAAGCCAAAAAAAAAACTACTAAAGAACAGAAATAGCTTTGAACAAAATATGGAATATTTGCAATCAATATTTGAGTCAAATGAATAATAATTATTATTGCCTTTCATTGTTATTTAAGTACGAAAAACATGGTATTAGAAAAATATAATAATAAACAGAACCTATCATTGTTACAAATGCTATTAAAAGTTTTTTATATTAAGTTTTTATTTTTAAAATTATCAAATTTGACAGCTAAAAATAATAAATTTTTCTGTAGTGGATTTGTTATTAGTTAATATTATTAACGTTTTTTAAGTGTAATTATTCTTTGAGTGTAAACAAATTTGCAAATTTTACAGCAAAAAATGTTTAATTTTTCTGTAATAATAGCAAAATCTTCAGTTGATTTTACTATTTTTATACCCTCCACCTCCAGGATGAGGGTATACTAACTTTGTCATTCCGTTTGTAACACCTTGAAATATCGACCTGAGACCCTATAAAGTACATATATTCTTGATCGTCATAAAATTCTGAGACGATCTAGCCATGCCCGTCCGTTTGTTGAAAGCACGCTACCATCTAAACGAAAGTAGCTAGAACGTTCAAATGTTCCATAAATGCGTCTTATAGTCGTAGATCGGTTGGGATTGAAACGGGGCGAAATCGGCCCAAAGGGAAAAAATTTTCCCTCACAAGGACTAAAAATACCCATAATAATCCCTAATATTTTATCGTATTTAAGCATGTTTTTTTAATTTGACTGCTTATATTTGCTTGATATTTTGTAGGCGCATTCCCCTTATAGCAAAAACGTGCACCATAAAGTGATTCTTATTTGTAGGATGTGAAATGGGGCAAAAAAGGGATAAAAATGGTACATATTAAACGACAACAGCTAGAAACACGATATTCGGTGTGTACATTAGAGCGTACCAGGTTACAAGTAAAAAAAAAAAAGTTCGCCGTACACCTTCGAATATGAAGTATTATTGAAAGGTAGTTTCAAAAAATTTTTTTTTATTTTTTTATGCCGAACGTAGGGGTCGCGCTTTTACATTTTTCTATATAACTTCTGCATTTATAAACGGATTTTAAAGTGTGATACATCGATGTTTTTGTCCGATTTTTTTGTCTTTGAAGTCATTGAGCTCAAACATGATTCATGATTTTATGCGAGCTTTAATTTTCGATTATTAGAGTGGTACATTAGGGTAGTAGCAACTGAGAAATGATGGGTAAGTACCAGAAGGGGGTGCTTGAGCTCAATGACTTCAAAGACAAAAAAATCGGCCTCGTCGAGACAAAAACATCGATGTATCACACTTTAAAATCCGTTTATAAATACAAGTTATATAGAAAAATGTAAAAGCGCGACCCCTACGTTCGGCATAAAAAAATAAAAATTTTTTTTTTGAAACTACCTTTCAATAATACTTCATATTCGAAGGTGTACGGCGAACTTTTTTTTTGAGGTACGCCCTAGTGTACATTCCTCTAGTTGAGTATGTAGATACATAATATAAAAGTATTTTTTCCAAATTCGCACTTTTAAGGGGTAAAATGGGAATAGAGGGATAAAAATAGTACCAACCAAACGGCTGCCCCTAGAATAATCCAATTCGGTGTATACATTCCTCTGACTGTATAGACACATAAAATACACGGATTTTTCAAAATTCGTACTTTTTGGGGTTAAAATGACCGCAGCTAGAGTCATGCAATTCGGAGTATACATTCCTCTGACTGTGTAGACACGGAAAATAAACTGATTTTTCGAAATACCCACTTTTTGGGGTCAAAATGGAAAAAGGGGATGAAAATAGTACCAACCAAATGACCGCAGCTAGCGTCATGAAATTCGGAGTATACATTAATTTGACTACGTAGACATTGAAAATAAAAGTTTTTTTCCAATTTCGTACTTTCAAGGGATACAATGGATACAGAGGGATAAAAATGGTACCAACCAAACGGCTACACCTAGAATAATGAAATTCGGTATATACATTCCTCTGATTGCGTAGACACGTAAAATAAACGGATTGTTCGAAATTAGTACCTAGAATGATGAAATTCTAATTGCGTAGAATCGTCAAGGGGATAAAGATGGTACCAACCAAATGGGCGTAGCTGGACTCATGGAATTCGGTGTATACATTCCTCTGGCTGCATAGAGACGCAAAATAAAAAGTTTTTTTTTGTCAAATTAGTACTTTTTCTTTTACGGCAAAAATTGGTTGAATCATGAAGTTAGGTTATTTTTTACTGTGTTAGTCTGATAATGGATTTTCAAAATTTGTACATTTGGAATTAAAATAGAATGGAAATACAACCAACTGTAGCACCGTAGCACTATCTATCAATATTTATGGTATTTATGGCTTTTTGAAAATATAAACATAAGAATATTTATTTTTTGATTTGAAATAAATAATGGTTTGAAATAATTAAAATATTATTCTTATTTATGAAATTATATTTTTCAATATTTGTATTTGTTTTGGTTTGGCTATATTAAAAAAATTATAGTTTCCTGTAATATTACTGCACTTATACGAAAACCAACAACCTCTGTGGAATACAATGCATGGTAGAGGCCGGGCCGAACTTAACGCCGTTTTTACTTGTTTTTATTGTAATTTTTTTTTGAGTGTAACATTATTACAAAAAATATATATAAACCCATATTTCGCCCTAAAAGTTAAAAAAATGGAAAGTTCAACTTTGACCTAAAATTCCTTAAAAAGTCCTCAATCAATTTTAATATAATTAAAACTGTGTCAAGCGGAACTAAATATCTATCCATTAAAAAAATACTTAAATATTTTCATCCTTCCTTAAAAAGTACCGAATTTTGGCCAATGAAAAGCGATTTTCAGCCACTGTGTAGGCGTAGGTTTCCATTACATTATATATAACGTGTATCTCTTAAGCGCCCTGGCCACACGTCAAACTGTTCGTTCAAACTCTTGTATGTATAGGTAATATTTTGTTTTCCTTATCACAGCCACACATCAAACTCATAGCAACAAACTTCATTAAAAAAAAAAAAAAATTTCAAAATAAAATTTTTTTCTTCCATTTCTATAAAACTCGCGTCACCAAAACAAAACACTTATCGCTTCGAAAATTAAAAAATAAAGACAATTGACGTTTTTTCGTGCACACACTCAAACTGACTTCAAACAGGCTTCATATCTCTGCTGCGACGAAGCAAATATCTAAATGGTTTTGATTTTCTTCAAACTCACACAAACCTATCCGTGTGAGTTTTTTTTTACTAACACAATCAAAAAAATGACAGTTTGAAGAGTGAGTGTTATGTGTGGCCATGGCGCTTAAATGGTTTTGATTTTCTTCAAACTCACACAAACCTATCCGTGTGAGTTTTTTTTACTAACACAATCAAAAAAATGACAGTTTGAAGAGTGAGTTTGATGTGTGGCCATGGCGCTTTAAACTGTTGATAGAACAAATAGTCTATCACTAGCTTAGAAATATTTTTCCGATCAAATTTCGATCGATATAAAATCAAATGATATAAAATAAAATGGGTTTAACTCATTTTTTGGGTTTGCTTGTTTAAGCGCGTCATATAATACCGAGAATTAAAGTTGTATAATTCATAATTCTCGCAACATAAACACTATCTCATTCGTTCTTCAAATTGTAAACGGTATTTTAAAACCAAGGAAATACTTTCTACAATTGCAGGGGTTACAGAATGTCTCCTACAACTGTCTGTCGAACCAATCCAATCTTGCATTTAAGCTTTTATGTACATTCGGCAAAGTCTCTCTCGCTGTCTGCCTCTCACATGCTATCTCTCACCCAGTGTGTCTCTGTGGTTTGTGCTCATTCAGAGCACTGCATGGCGGCTGATGACGAATATGCATGCATTCCCGATGTGTTTGCGATGTTCGTGTGTGTGTGTGTGGTTATCAAACGCATGGTTGCCAGTGTATCTGGCATATGAATGAGTGCAAAAGTGCACTTGTATTTGTGTGTGTGTGTGTGTGTGAGTGTGAGTGTATAAAAAGCCTGCTAGTAGAGTAGGGCAAAGGGAGTTACAATTTTTGGTAGCAATGACCTTCACCGCGTTGTTGTTGAGCTTGAAATGATTATTTCATGTTTGCTTCGTGTTTTGTTTTTGTTGTTATGGTTCGTGATAACGAACGAATGACGATGATGATGGTGATGATGAAATTGCCATCGTCGTCTCTGTTGTATTTTTTCTTTTTGCACAACTGCTGGCAACTTCGGGCCGTCAAGCAACGCATTGGTGAGGTTGTGTCGTGTCGTGTGAAGTGCAGTTTGCAGTTCGAGTTTTGCTGTTGTTGTTGTGTTGTTTCATACCCTTCTCTCCCTGCCTGTTGTTGTTCTTCTGTGGTGGAAATTGTAGATCATTGTGGAGTAGGGAACAACACTGTTCGTTGTATTTCTTGTGTGGGGGGGAGGTGCGGTGCTATGTGTCTGAGTTTGCTGTGGGCTGCTTGCCGTGCCGCGCCGCTTGCTCTGCAACTTTTGCTTGCATTCCCTTCCGCACGAGGCACGTTATTGCTCGTAGTACTCGTATTCTGTTGATATGGTTGTGTTTTTTGCTGCCTCTTTGCTTTTCATAAAATTTTCATTAACAACAACAATGGCTTTGTATGCTCTTGTCGCCCAGAGTACAGTGTTGTGCAGAGAGAGACAGAGAGAGAGAGCGCGCGAGTATAGCTTCACATTTGCAGTTGATTTCCCAGTGATTCGCCATTGAAAATGGAGTTCATGACCACATAAACTTGACACTGGCGCAAAACAAAATTGAAAATGAAAAATCACATACACACGGACATAGTCATGGACATGGACAGGGGCATGCCATACACAAATGTTGATGATTCTCGATTCTCCCCATTGTCGTGCAGCGGTTATGTCGTGATGTTGATGATACGGCCTGGTACTAGTCGTCCAACAGGAACCCAAACCCATAGCGAGGGTAACCACGAGAGGGATTGGATTTTTGCTTAGACCATTCACACTGGGGCAAATACTTCTTGGTGACTGGTTGTTGGCATTCGCGGGAGTAGGGAAATCAACGCAAGAGCAGCTCCTCCTTAGCGCTCCCTCTTCGGGAGCCCAATCTTTTTCTATTACAGACATATTATACTCCATTTATAAGTGTGTATGTATGTCTGTATGTTTAATTCAGTGCGGTGTGGTGTGGTGCGGCGTGTTGTGGAGGATAGAACACAAAAACCATTAGTAGGGAAACTGGCAGACATGTTTGGTTTGAGTTGGGCAACAGCAACGATGACGACGACATCAACTGCAAAAAACGCTAGAGTTTCAATGACCTGTTCTCTGTGCGATTCGGTTCGGTGTTGTATTCTGTTTTGGGTTCTGGTTTATTCTATGCCATTATCATCTAATATGCATTCATCGTTGTACCCTACAGTCAGCAAAAACGCACAGCCTAGATTTCTCTTGATGTATGAGAGGAGGACCAAGGAGGACATTGCTCTCGCATCGGGTATTCAAGCAATACACCCCTAATCGAGGAGATTCTTCGAAACATTTCTATTAAAAAAGTTGGTTGGATTTATCGCCAACCTTATATTTACATATCTATGTCTTATGGACACCAGACCGTCTGGGGTCATAACATACCAAGTCCTATCGACACGTTTATACCTCCGTTCCTGTGGTCATAAGAATAAATAATGGGCCAGGCACAAAATAACTAGGATGATAAGATCGTTACTAAGACCACCACAGAGCAACCTCCACAAACTACATTTTTGGCTAGAATTCAAAAGAAGGCGCAGATGAAACAAGTAAAAACAGCGTTAAGTTCGGCCGGGCCAAACTTTATATACCCTACACCATGGATTGCATTCCACAGAGGTTGTTGGTTTTCGTATAAGTGCAGTAATATACAGGAAAATATAATTTTTTTAATATCGCCAAACCAAAACAAATACAAATATTGAAAAAATAATTTTATAAATAAATATAATATTTCAAACCATTATTTATTTGAAATCAAAAAATAAATATTCTAATATTTTCAAAAAACTTAAATACCATAAATATTGGTAGATAGTGTGTACTACTACAGTTGGTTGTATTTCCATTCTATTTTAATTCCAAAAGTACAAATTTTGAAAATCCATTATCTCTCACGTACACAGTGCTAGATAACCTAACTTCACGATTCACAAAAAAAATTAAAAATAAAAAAGAATTTGGAAAAAAAATTATTTTGCTTGTCTATGCAGTCAGAGGAATGTGTACACCGAATTCCATGATTCTACCTTCGGCCATTTAGTTGGTACAATTTGTATCCCCTTTTTCCCATTTTACATCCTTAAAAGTACGACTTTCTAAAATCTCCTTATTTTACGTGTCTACGCATGTATACACCGAATTTCATTATTCCAGGTGCAGCCGTTTGGTTGGTACCCTTGAAAGTACGAATTTGGAAAAAAACCTTTTATTTTTCATGTCTACGTACTCAAACGAATGTATACTCCGAATTTCATGACTCTCGCTGCGATCATTTGGTTGGTACTATTTTTATCCCCTTTTTCTATTTTGACCCCCAAAAGTTCGAATTTCGAAAAATCAGTTTATTTTCCGTGTCTACACAGTCAGAGGAATGTATACTCCGAATTTCATGACTCTAGCTGCGGTCATTTGATTAGTACTTTTTTTATCCCCTTTTTCATTTTAACCCCAAAAAGTACGAATTTTGAAAAATCCGTGTATTTTACTTGTCTATGCAATCAGATGAATGTATACACCGAATTTCATTATTCTAGGTACAGCCGTTTGGTTGGTACCATTTTTATCCCTCTATTCCCATTTTACCCCTTAAAAGTACGAATTTGGAAAAAATACTTTTATATTATATATCTACTCAATTACAGGAATGTACACACCGAATTTCGTGTTTCTAGCTGTTGTCGTTTAATATGTACCATATTTATCCCTTTTTTGGCCCATTTCACCCCCTACAAATAAGAATCACTTTATGGTGCACGTTTTAGCTATAAGGAGAATGCGAATACCCAATCACAAGCAAACGTATTGAAAAATATGCTTAAATACTCTAAAATGTTAGGGGTTATTATGGGTATTCTTAGTCCTTGTGAGGGAAAATTTTTTCTCTTATGGCCGATTTCACCCACGATCTATTCACCAAACGATCTACGACTATAATACGCATTTATGGAAAATTTGGACATCCAAGCTCATTTCTTTTAGATGCTAGCGTGCTTTCAACAGACGGACAGACGGACATTGCTAGATCGTCTTAGAATTTTGTGACGATCAACAATATATATACTTTCGACTCAGGTCGATATTTCAAGGAGGTGGAGGGTATAATAATGAATAGAACGACAGAAATTGCTTGAGGATTATAGACGAAATTCATACACACTCTGCAGCTATTTTCCCATACATCCAAAGCTTCCTCTAAACATAATCATACCGCAGATCATATTCGTCGAAGAGTTAGTCCACATAACTAGACTATATCACGAATTCCCGTACCATGGATTTCAGAGAAAAACAAACCACGATGTAAGCTAAAAGAATAATAGGCTTCTGTTGTTTCCACCAAGCTAAATACGACCAACCAAGCGTTTCAGCCTCTTTCCTTTAAGGATAAGCTCGACCAGTTTCCAGGCAAGAAACAGAGATCCAGTATTAGTACTATTCATCCTAACCACTGAGAAAAGAATGTGTTTCCGGTCTATGTCTGCGTCTTGAATGGACTCATGTGCAAAAATCTAAAAACTGGATAGTTTAAGAGCGGAACACATCCACTTTCTTCAGAGTCATTTGGGGTTTCCTCTAAACTTACTCGATGAAGTAGACCCAACAATAACTACAGCCCGATTGCGATTTTCTCTCGAAGGTTATGGAGAGTATGGTTAATCACCATCTTGACAGTGTAGCTTCCGAAAGAATTGATCTACGGGGGACCGAAAAAGTGGAATCGATCCATCCACCATTTAGTGAGAGTAAGGTCATTGCTCTAAATATCTCCAAGGCCTTTGACAAAGTCTGACGCAGCGCACTCATATTCCTCCTTTCCTCGAGCTTCCTCAGGGATCGCACTATACATGTTGTTGTAGAAGGGTTCTCGTCCGACGAGCATAGGTTAACCGCAGGCTCTGTCATTTCCCCCTCTCTTTTTCTCATTTTCATCGACGACCTCTTGGATTGGATTTCGAATCCAATCTACTCATTTGCAGATGACAGCAACCTCTGTCATTCATACTCATTCGATCATAGATTAAGTCGTCAAGAAGTTGAAGACAAAGGGCGATTTATGGACGAATCACTCAGCCAGGATTTACTGGCCATTTCCCAATCGGGTCGAGTGAATAGAGTGGATTTTAATCAGATACTCTTGATGTTCTAGGCATGAAAATACAATGTGATGTTCGTTGGACAAAACATGTATTTGATATGCCGAAAGCAGCATTCAAGTGTCTAGGCTTTTTAAAGCGGTATAAGAAACACTTCACTGCCTCTGATCTTCTCAATATATACACTACCTTCATCAGACCAAAGATGAAATACAATTCCCACGTAAGGTCGGCTGCTTCAGGATCTATCCTGGAGGATCTTGACCGGATATTCGTGATACGCGACTTTCCAGGAACTACCACCCAGTTGTTGTCGATTGGACAACTGGCCGCACTACACATTACAGAATGAATTCGTTCTTTGCCCGGCAAATATCTTTCCCGCCAATTACGATATTCAGAAATTCAAAATAGATGTCAACAGACACTACTCCCTCTTTTCTCCTTGCAGTACATTATCCTCCTTCCACCAACGCAATGCACTGCATTCATAGGGGACATATCCTTCAGTGAAAAAACACCAAGGATAGCTTGATAAGTTTCGAGCTGTAGAAGTCAGTCATCTTCAAAAAGTCACAAACTAGACTAATTAGGATTTATAAGAAGAAGACGAGAAAACACCTCTGTAAGACAAAAGAATAAGTTAGTTGGAGTTAGAAGTCGCTTCATGCAGATTCGATACCCCAGCATAAATCAGCAGATTCGCTACCTACTGTGGATTCGTTTGCACTAATAAGATGATGCAAGGAAATAAAATGTAAGGATCAAGAGTCTTGGAGGCTTTCCTCACTCTAGATGTAAACGTTATAATGTACTACGGGAAGGAGAGAGGATGTGAATATATCTTTGCAAAAGCGAAAGTCAGATGAACAATCAAATATACCAGTTGAGAGCAAAAACTATTTTATATAAAATTGATAGTTCTTAAAGGATTTTGTAACCTGGCGAATTTTAGCTATACCTAGGTGATCAAAGATAATATGTTGAGAAATGTTCTTTCTGAAATCTTAAGTGAACACAAAACCAATTACGACTGGGGATCCTAGAGGTAACACTGATCTAGCGAAACCTTAAACTTTGTAGAAGATAAATGCAAATATGTTGAGGGAAGGAAGATAGCGGATCTTCTGCTGCAACAATAAGTGAAAGAAGGCTGGGAAAGGTTTCAGAATCTTGAAGGAAGTCTCAATCTAGAGGAACCTAAGCTTCTGCATATGGTCACTGATAACATATAGAATGAATGTGGATACAAATATATTGAGTGATGGAAGAAATCGGATCTTGTTCTTCGTAATAGTATAAAGAGTCAATTGTAGTTATGATTGGAGATCTTTGAGAAAACACTAAGCCTAAGCTTTTATATATGATATACTACAGAAGGAATGAGGAATTGCGAATCTTGTGTTGTGGATATATGAGGGATCATGAAAGAAGGTTATTGTGAATGAGTAGAGATCTTTGAAGACTCTTATATGATCAAAGTATATTGAGGAGGAAATTGGATTTTATTCTTGCTGAAAGGATCATTATTGGCATAGTTTGAACGGAAATAATTATAGTGAATCAAATGAAAATATTTAGTTGGTCTTGTCGGAATATTTATCATCATTCTACTCAGAATAAGATCGGAATGGATAAGGAAAGTAACGTTCAACATAGTAAGGCGACTTTTCAAAGAAGGTAACTTGATAAGATTAAGCCTAAATTCATATGAAGACAGTGTACGGAAGTTCCACCCTCGCCCACGCAGACAAAAGAAAAGGAATTGTTTCTGCACAGATTACTATGAATAGTATAGGATGGGTCCCATATTACCGAATCATATTCAAGAATGCACCTAACCAAAGAGGTATATACTTGTTTAGTGACAGAATGATCGGAAAACTCCTTACTCCAACGTCTCATAAAACCAAGAGCACCATAAGCTTTGTTTACTATCATAGAAATGTGAGACCTGAAGTTCAGACGTTGAACCAATAGAATTCCAAGATCCAAAAAGGAAACTACAGCCTCGAGTTTATGATCACCAAGAAAATAATTAGTTTCTAAATTTCTAGCTCTAGAAAATGACATATGTTTGCATTTCAACATATTTAGTTCCATAAAATTAATTTTACACTTACATTCATGAAAACTATAGAGATCAGAAAGAAAACGTTGTTCAGTGGAATCTTTAAAGGATCGAAATATTTTTACATCATCAGCATACAATAGAATATTGGAATGACGAACTACAGAGGGAAGATCATTAATAAATATTGTAAATAGAATCGGACTAAGATGACTTCCTTGTGGTACACCGGATGATATTTCGTGAAAGAGCTTTTTCCAAATTTTACTCTTTGAATTCGACCATCTAAATAACATTTTAACGACGATAATAATGTTTTACTAAAGCCCATCATATATATATTTTTTTAGCAGAAGTTTGTGACTTTTTATAAGTCTTGCTGTCTTGCTCACTTTTTACCGCCTTCGGGCAAATAAATTGTACTACAGGGACTTCGGTCCACTGTTCAAACACAGGAACTTCGGTTCACTGTTCAACCAGTAGTTAGATTAGTAGTTTAGAAAACTAGTTCGAGTCAACCCGAGCATGAAGTAGTCGGTTATTATCGAACCTGAAGTAGCCGATTATTACCGCACTTAAAGTAGTCTGTTATTACCGAACATAAATTGTACCACAGGGACTTCGGTCCACTGTTCAAACACAGGGACTTCGGTCCACTGTTCAAACACAGGAACTTCGGTTCACTGTTCAAACACAGGGACTTCGGTCCACTGTTCAAACACAGGAACTTCGGTTCACTGTTCAAACACAGGGACTTCGGTCCACTGTTCAAACACAGGAACTTCGGTTCACTGTTCAATCACAGGGACTTCGGTCCACTGTTCAAACACAGGGACTTTGGTCCACTGTTCAACCAGTAGTTAGATTAGTAGAATGTAAATAGATATTTAGTTTGTAATGAAGAACGAGTCAACCCGAACCTGAAGAAGCCGATTATTACCGAACCTGAACCAGCCGACTTTACTACCGAACCTGAGAAACCGAGTCTACGGACAAACTAGCCACGTTTACTACCGAAACCCGATTCTATCTTCATCAAACGCCGAATCTACATTAGCCTGCACTGCTACCGAATCAGAATCTACTACTACAAATCCCTCGTTTCCGATATTCTGCCGCTGTGACTGCTAAAGAGAGTTACGAGAGTTCCCGATCAACTTAAATCGACTATCCACTCAGCCCGTAGAGGCGAGCCAATATCCAATACGAATCACTTTCAATGAAATATATTTATTAATATTTGCATTTTCACAAGTAGATTATAACATAGTTTTACATCAATAAAGAACCGTATTGTATTATTGCCCGTGTTATTATTTCGTAAGGTTTTGTGGGTCCTTATGACGACCCTGGATGCGATTGAACTTACCTCAGCCAACGAGAAAACCACGTTACATATTTACGGAATCCATGTTGGCAAGACGACAACAATGAGGAAACTTGGTGCGATAACATATCAGTTAAAATTTTTTCTAATAGCTTCGGAATGGCACTTAATTTTGCAATGCCTCTGTAATTTGATACTTCAATCTTGCTACCAGATTGAAGACTTAATAACCTGCTCTATGAGAAATTTCTGTATTCATTCCATTCATTATACCTGGACACCATCATCTCTTGAGATAGCTAATGCTTTCATTGTCATCTACCAGTGATCTGCTTATGAAAGATCCTACCTACAGTCCTTGTTGCAATTTCGGAATGAGGACATTTACTATTCTCTGGTTCAGAAAATCGCTAATAAGAGATTGTAAACTACAGGATCGAATTTAAAAAGGTAGTGGCAAATAAAGGGTGTTTTTTATTGAGGTATAGAACTTCGAATTGAAATAAAACACAAGAAAATCGTTTTAATGTCCCTCAATTTGGCCCCTAACGTTTCTGGTTTGTTGGCGTAGACGAGCGACTTCACATATCCCCAAAGAAAATAATCCAATGGTGTCAAATCACACGATCTTGGTGGCCAATTGACAGGTCCATTCCGCGAAATTATGCGCTCATCGAATGTTTCCTTCAATAATTCGATTGTGACGTGCGCTGTGTGGCATGTAGCGCCGTCTTGTTGGAACCACAACTCATCCACATTCATGCCATCCAATTCGGGAACAAAATAGTCGGTTATCATGGCTCTATACCGGTCTCCATTAACGGTAACTGACTCTCCAGCATTATTTCGGAAGAAGTATGGCCCAATGACTCCACCAGCCCATAGAGCACACCAAACAGTCAGTTTTTGTGGATGTAATGGCGTCTCAAGGGTCTCATGTGGATTCTCTTCACTCCAAATGCGGCAATTTTGCTTGTTGACGTAGCCATTCAACCAAAAATGAGCCTCATCACTGAACAAAATTTTGTGATGAAAATCAGCATCGAGATGAATCTCATTTTCGGCCCATACACCAAAATCACGACGCATTGCATGGTCTCGCGGCTTTAATTCTTGCACAAGCTGGATCTTGTAAGGTCGCAAGCCAAGATCTTTGCGCAAAATCTTCCATAAAGTTGATGGACAAAGCTCCAATTGCTGTGCACGGTGGCGAATCGATTCATTCGGGTCCTCTTCAACACTTTGCTCTACAGCGGCAATTGTTTCTTCGGTGCGCACTGTTCGACGTCTCTGCGGATGCGTATCATCACATAGAGTAAACGTAGTGCGAAAACGATCCATGGTTAACCGAATTAATTGCTCTGATGGACGATTATGTCGACCATAAAATGGACGGAGCTTGCGGTGAACTTCGCGAACTGAACCATTACTTTCGAAATAAATTTGCACGATTTGCAAGCGTTGTTCTTTTATTAACCTGTTCATGATGAAATGGCAAACCAAACTAAATATTAATCACTTGACAGCTGACAAAATGGCCGCCAGTTAAAAAAGTGATGCCAACTTAAAGTTCTATACCCCAATAAAAAACACCCTTTACATATATGTAAGAGAAATCAAATTAGATTGACAGTTAATGGACTACCCGAGCCTCTGCTGTTCCCAATATAAATAAATATTTCTCGGATAAGTAAGTAAAACCTCTCAGGGAACCACAGGGAAATCTTCCTCTCCATCATTTAGTAAGGTAGTGGTAATTGTATATAAGAGAAATGAGATGGACTGCCTCTACTGATCCTAAATCTAAATCGTTCCTGGATAAGGAAATAAGACCTCAGAGAAATCCACGAAAAATCACACCCTTCATCATATAGTAAATATGTAGGATACATTACCTAGTCATTTAGTATCGACCAGTCCATTACGCTCACTCTGCTTTGTCAATAGCTCCCTCATTCCTCACATTATCTACTTCCCCCTATGACCCTCCTCCTCCTCCAAAGAATACTAAACTGAATATCCATACACATGTATTCTTTATGGAATTTCAAAATGATTCTGTTTTATTCATGTAGTAGTACTATTAGCATTCCCTGTTTTTTTTATTCTTCTCTGCAATTTCCACGCCAGAATTTGCTGTGAGCATTATGGCTGCCGTTGTCGCAGTTTATTGGAGTACGAGGGTATCTAGTTTTTCATTTTCAGCTCTTGTTTTTCCCACTGGTATTTCGTATTTCGCATTTCCTTTGTTCTTTGGGTTACTCTGCTATTCAAGAGAGAGAGAGAGTTGTATGATTTTTTCCACCGCTAAAGAAAAGTGAGGTTGAGTTTTCCCTGCTCCAGTGTCGGATAATGATGGTGTGTTCCTGGTGCTGTTTCTGTTGTTGTTGCATCATCGTTGCTCCCAACGAAATGTGTCTTTCTTGGTTAGCGAAATGACTTTTGTTTTTAACATGTTTTCCTGCACCGCCTCGCTGTCGTCTTCCACGTAATACTGCATTGTCTGCTTTGGTTTTCTGCTTTTGTTTTTTTTTTTCTTTTTTGTTCTTGTGTGATGTGGTTGGTGTTGCTTTGTTGTCATTGTGCGGCCGGAGAAAATGAAAATTCTGGGGAATTGTTATTAGAAGTTAGAACAAAAGTTGCATCCACATAAAGCGAAACTTTGTTCAGCAATTTATCACGCAACAAAGCCAAGACGAGGTGGAATAAATGTATTCGAATTTTCTGCAACTTTTCGTTGAAATGCATTTCCATGTTGTGCACAAGAAAAATCCATCCATTTACGGCGAAAGTTTCGGTTTAACTCATCCTCTGGGGGATATTCGTTATTCATTCACTTACAAGACTAAAGGAAAGTTGGTAAGAGACACGTTCAAAAGTTGATTTCAAACTACTTTTGGTACAGAATCGCTGTGTTCTCTGGCCATTATTACCAAGGAAAAGTTCGCCTCAGACACGTGGTCCTTTAAAATGTGTCCCTCAAAATGTTTTCCTATAAGAAAGTCGTCTTACAAATAATTTTCTGGTAGTAAAGTCGGCTTCGGTGCACTTTTCCCTGGAAACGCCATCTGAATGAATGTGATGCCATGGAAAAGTCAACTTCAGATCAGATTTTTTATGTAAAGTCGGCTTCAAACCAGCTTTCCGATGGAAAGTCGGCTTCAAACCAATTTCCCTGTGGAAACGTGCACTTCAAGCTATTTATCCTTTGGAAAAGTCAACATCGAACTCCTTTTCTGTAGGAATGTCAGCTACAAACAATTTTCGGACTACTTAGCAATTTGGAAAGGTCGGCTTAAAACCACTTTTCATAGGGAAATATCGGCTTCAAACCACTTTTCATAGGGAAATATCGGCTTCAAACCATTTCTCATTGGGAATGGTGGGTTTGAAAATACTCATAATGAAAGGTTTCCTTAAAATCGTTTTTCTTTTGGGAAAGTTGGTTTCAAAGTCGATTTACAACCACTTTTCCAATGAGAAGACCCTTCGATAACATTTTTCATATGGAAAGCTCATTTTCGCACAAGTTCATTTTCACAATGGAAAATGCCGGCTTCAGACCTACAAATAGTCGGCTGCAGACCCTTTTACTATTGAAAATAGAAATATATATATTTTCCAGGGGAAACGACTACAGGAAACTAATTTTCCAAAGGAATCATCGGCTGGAGATAAATTTTCCACGGGAAGCAACGACTGGAGACTAATTTTACAAAGGAACCATCGGCTGGAGACTTATTTTACAAAGGAACCATCAGCTGGAGACCAATTTTCCATAGCAATCATCGTTCTCAGACCGTTTTCCTATGAAAATTTGTCGACTTCAGACCCTTTTCCTATTGAAAAATATATTTCTGTCCTCATTCTTATGAAAACGACAATTTCTGACCACTTTGGGTATGAGAAAGTCGGCTTCGGGCAACATTTCCTATGAAAAGTAGGTCTCAACCAACATGTCTTATGGTAATGTCGATCTCGTACAATTTGTGCTAAGGAAGAGTAGGCTTCGAACCTATGAAAAAGTTAGTTTCAGACCACTTCATACCTCTTTTGATGTAGCAAAAATCAGCCTCAGACCACTTTTCTAAGAGAAAAGTCAGCATCAGATCATTTTCCCATGAAAAGTATGCTTTTAGACCATTTTCCTAGTCGGTATGTGGAAAAGTATGTTTCTTCCCACCTTTTTATTAAAACGCTTGTTTCAGGCCACTTTTTGTATAGAAAAGCCAGTTTCAGAAATCTATCCTATAAAAAAATAGGTATCAGACAACATTTTTTATGGAAATATCAATCTCAGACAATTTATCTGAGAGGAGAAGTCGGCATCAAACCACTTTTTCTACGAAAAAGTTGGTTTCAGACCACTTCATACCACTTTTGCTAAAACAAAATATTGGAAAAGTCGACTTCAATTTTGTTTTTCCACTGAAAATTAGATCCTATATAACATGTCTTACGGGAATGTCGATCTCAGCCAATTTGTGCTGTGGAGCAGTAGGCTTCAAACCTCTTTTCCTATGAAATAGTTGGTTTTTAGACCACTTCATACCACTTTTGCTAAAGCAAAATTCGGTCTCACACCATTTTTCTTATACAGAAGTCGACTTCGCCATCCACTTTCTTATGAAAACTCCCATTCAGACTTCATTTGACATTTAAATGTCGGTTTCAAACAATCTTTCGTATGAAAATTAGGTCTCAGGCAACATATTTTATTGAAGTGTCGATCTCATACCATTTGTCTGAGAGGATAACTAAAACTACTTCTTCTATGAAAAGTTGGTTTCGAACCACTTCATTAGACTTTTTCTATAGCAGATGTTGGCTTCAAACTACTTTTCCCATAGAAAAGTCGACTTCAGTGTTTTTTTCACACGGAAATGTAAGCTTCAGTCAATTTCTTCTGTGAAAAAATTCGACTCTGATAATTATTTCTATGAAAAGTAGATCTTATATGTACATCCCTTACGGAAACGTCCATCTCAGACAAATTTTACTATGGAGAAGCTGGCTTCAAACCACTTTTCCTAAGAGAAAAATGGTTCCATGTCACTTCATACCACTTTATCTACACCAAATGTAGTCCTTAGACCAATTTCCTATTTTCTTATGGCTTCAGACTATTTTGTATGAAAAGTATGCTTCCTATGAGAAGTCGGCCTATGTAAGTTTATGCTTCTGTTCACTTTCTTATGAAAACGCATGATGCACATCATTTTTGGCTTGGACAGTCGGCTTCAGACTACATTTCTAAGCAGAATAGGTCTCAGACAACATGTCAATCTGACACAATTTGTTTGAGAGAACCCGGCATCAAACCACTTTTCATATCAAAAGGTTGGTTCCAGAGCTCTTCATACCACTTTTACTAAAGTAAAATTCGGCCTCAGTTAATTTTTCTTACGACAAGACGGTTTCAAATCACAGTCTTGATTTTTTTATGACGATTAGGTCTTATATAACATGTCTTACGGAAATGTCTGCCAACGGGAAGTCGGCCTATGGTAATGTATGTTTGAAAAAACCCCTTTCAGGGAACTTTTGGCATGGAAAAGTCGGTTTCAAACAAAATTTCCTACGAAAATTATGTCTCAGACAACATATTTTATTCAAGTGTCTATCTCATACAATTTGATCGGAGAGGAGAAGACGGCATCAAACTAATTTTCCTACAAAAAAGTTGCTTTCGAACCACTTCATAAGAATTCTTCCATAGCAGATGTTGGTCTCAAACTATTTTTCTTGTGGAAAGTCGTCTTCAAACTACTTTTCCCATGGAAAAGTCGACTTCAGTCCTCTTTTCATATGGAAATGTAAGCTTCGGTCAATTACATCTGTGAAAAAATCGGATAATTATTTCTATAAAAATTAGATCTTATACAGGGTTTTCAAACAAGAGGTGTTATTTTGAATCACCCGGTATTTCGGTAGCTGCCACATTTGAAGCTTTTATTCTTTGACATTTGACAAGTAGAAACTACGCCACTACTAAAAATGGAACGATACACGCTTCAACAACGCATTGAAATTATTAAAATTCACTACAAAAATTGTGAACATCTTGCAGTCACAGTTCGCAAAACCTTGTCGGACCGCAATACAGAAGTTGATGGAAAAATTCGAGCTGTTGGGACAAGTTAGTGATGTGAATAATAAAACCCGTGCACGTCGTTCAAGAACAACTGAGAATATTGCTGCTGTAGCCTAAAGTGTTGAAGAAACCCCAGGTTTGTCCATTCCTCGTCGTTCTTTGGAATTGGGCATTCCACAAACGTCATTACACCGTATTTTGCATAAAGACTTGGGTCTTAAGGCTTATCAAGTTCAGTTAACACAAGAACGGGCGATCATCAACAACGTCTTGTCTTTGCTGATTGGGTCCTTGAGATGAATGAAAATGATCCGGAATTCCATCGAAAAATCATCTTGACTGATGAGGCCCATTTCCACCTCGGTGGCTACGTCAACAAGCAAAATTGTAGCATCTAGGGCTCGGAAAACCCAAGAGTTGTTGTTGAGAAGCCTCTCCATTCTCATCGTGTGACTGTTTGGTGCGGTTTATGGTACGGCGGGGTCATTTGACCTTACTTTTTCGAAAATTGAGGTTGGATCAACAGTTAAGGCGAATGGATTGCGCTATCGAGAGATGGTTAATGATTTTTGATAGTCGAAGTTGGATGGTATTGATCTGGACAACGTTTACTTTCAACAAGACGTCGCTACGTGCCAAACAAGCAACGAAACCATTGCTCTTTTACGGGAAAAGTTTCCGGACCGTGTTATCTCTCGAAAAGGTGATCACAATTGGCCACCGAGATCTTGTGATTTAACACCTTGCGACTTCTTCCTTTGGGACTACGTGAAAGATAAGGTCTACGCTAACAGTCCAGCGTCGATTCAAGATCTCAAAGATAGAATTCGCAGCAGTTTGCGATTTTGTTATGGAAAATTTCATGAAAACTATTTTTTCTATGATAAAGTTGATTTCAGACCACTTCTTATGAAAGGAAATTCGGATTCAAACTACTTTTCCTATGGAAATTTTGACTTCAGTCTACTTTTCCTACGGTTTCAGTCAAGTTTTTCTGTGGAAATGTAGGCACCGGACCTATGGAAAAGTGAACCAATGGTGGTCTATTTAAGGAAGTCCTAAGGAAAAGTTTCCGGTTCACTATTTTTCTTTTGAGGAAAAATCGGCACTGGACCACTTTTCCTATGAAAAGTCTTCTTTTCCTACGGCTCCTAAGGAAAAGTCTCATTGGACCACTATTCCTGAGGAAAAGTGTCAGTGACCTACTTTTCCTATTGAAAAGTAGGCACTGGACCACTATTCCTGAGGAAAAGTGTCAAGGACCTACTTTACCTATTGAAAAATCTGCACTGGACCACCTTTCCTATAAAAAGTCGGCACTGGACCACTTTTCCTGAGGAAAAGTTGGTACTGGACCACTTTTCCTATAAAAAGTCTTCTTTTCCTACGACTTTAGTCAAGTTTTTGTGTGGAAAAGTCATCACTGGACCGTTTCTTCTCATGGAAAAGTCGGCTCTGGACCATTTTTCCTGAGGAAAAGTTGGCACTGGACTACTTTTCTTATCGAAAAGTGGTCCAGTGACAACCTTTCTTATCAAAAGTCGGCACTGGACCACTTTTTCTATGAAAAAGCAACGTTTCCTATGGAAAATCCCTTTTCTTACGACAAATTGGTTTGATGCCAACTTAAACATGAAGAAGTGGTTTCAAGCCTCACTCTGTTATTTATGTGGAAATATTATGTATAGGTGCCGAATTCATTTTTGTTGCTGTTCTAATTGTTCTCAATCGTTTGAGATTTGTTGATTAACTTTCTTGCCTGTCCGACTTCTCTGTGTCAATCAATCATTTTTTTTATCCGATCAGATTTCAATGTCGTCTTGAAATCTATACCCGCACCATTCAGATGCCATAATTTCGGTTTTCCTTCGCTCCCAATGAAAGTGTTCAACATTCTTTGGTTTCCATACAATGATTATGTCAATCATATATCAACATAGATATGTATCTACCCACGTGTGTGTGTGTGCTCTCGCTTACGAGTGACTAGTTTCCTATTACACAAACCAAACGAATGAATTACCTCATATGCTTTCATACACACACATCCATACATACTTGCATCTGGCGACTGCAACATAAATAAGTCTCATCGTACTTTTTCTGCCATTTCACTCTCACTACACTTTTTTCCCCGAACGCCAAACAGCCCACAATCGTAGATCCGATCCAAGCATTCGTATGCACTCCTATGCATGAGCCTCCCTGTTGATACATTCATGCGATTGTGAGTGTGTGTTGAGAACTTTGCACAGAGATTCTCTGTTTGTGTGTCTCAGCCATACGAATGACTGAGCGGTAGTCATACGTCTCTCATGATACGTACATGTGTACGTATGAGTACCTAGAACAAACCTGATACGTCTCCGACTCCTTGCTCTCCTTGCCCACATCATCGTCATCATCATACACGTTGTCGTCGACGTTATCGTTGTCGATTCTAAAAACAATTTTTATCGTGTTTATATAGTTGGCGTTCGTCGACCTTGCAACTCGTTTGTATTTCTACAACATATTGCTAGTTTATTGCTGGTGTTGTTGTTTGTTGTTGCTTGCTGCTGCTGATTGCTATTTCAATGTGTTTCCTCGTCCCACTGCTGCAATGACAACACGAACCTTTGTTTGTGTGGTTCTCGGTTGTAGTCTATACAAGTATGTATGAATGTGAGTATATGTGTGTTTGGAGGAAGACTGGTTGTTTGTTGTTATTCTATGGCAGCTCCGTATGAACGGGCATCTGAGGGTGTGTGTGTTTGTGCATGTGGCTTGAAATAGGCTTTTCCAGTTATGTGTGTACGTCTGTATGTTCATTGCGCGCGTTAAACAATCGGTGTCAACAACTTCATAATTGCCAATCAAAGCATCAGTTGGAGTTTGAATCACATTATGTTGCATGACAGTTCTCCACACTGATGATTTTGTGTCCCATTGAGATAAGATGACGAGCGAGAGCGAACAGTTCTTTAGAAATGACAGCAGATTTCGAGTAGATCATAAAACTAACAACTAATGGTAGGTTCTAAGGCTGATTTACACATAACGACGAATGTGCATCTGACCATAATATTTTCTATGGAAAAGTCGACATCAGATCGCATTGCCTTTGAAAAAGTCTGCTTCAGACCACTTTTCTTAAGCAAAACTCGACTTCAGATCTCTTGACCTGTGGAAAAGTAAGCTGCAGTCTACTTTTCCTGTAGAAAATCAGATTCAAACCACTTTTCCTGTGGAAACGTCGGATTCAGACCACTTTTCCTAAGGAAACGTCGACTTCAGACCACTTTTCCTATGGAAAGTAGGCTTCAGACCACTTTTCCTATTGAGAAGTAGGTTTCAGACCACTTTTCCTATGGAAAGGTAGGCTTCAGACCACTTTTTCTATGGAAAAGTAGGCTTCAGACCACTTTTCCATTGGACAAGTTGGCTTCAGACCACTTTTCCAGTGAACAAATTGGCTTCAGACCACTTTTCCAATGGAAAAGTAGTTCAGACCACATTTTCTATGGAAAAGTTGGCTTCAAACCATATGGACAAGTTGGCTTCAGACCACTTTATCAATGGACAAGTTGGCCTCAGACCACTTTTCCAATGGACAAGTTTGCTTCAGACCACATTTCCAATGGACAAGTTGGCTTCAGACAACATTTCCAATGGACAGACCACTTTTTCTAAAGAAAAGTCGTCTTCAGACCACTTTTTCTAAAGAAAAGTCGTCTTCAGACCACTTTTTCTAAAGAAAAGTCGTCTTCAGACCACTTTTTCTAAAGAAAAGTCGTCTTCAGACCACTTTTTCTAAAGAAAAGTCGTCTTCAGACCACTTTTTCTAAAGAAAAGTCGTCTTCAGACCACTTTTTCTTAAGAAAAGTCGTCTTCAGACCACTTTTTTCTAAAGAAAAGTCGTGTTCAGACCACTTTTTCTAAAGAAAAGTCATCTTCAGACAACTTTTTCTAAAGAAAAGTCGTCTTCAGACAACTTTTTCTAAAGAAAAGTCGTCTTCAGACAACTTTTTCTAAAGAAAAGTCGTTTCAGACAACTTTTTTGTAAAGAAAAGTCGTGTTCAGACCACTTTTTCTAAAGAAAAGTCATCTTCAGACAACTTTTTCTAAAGAAAAGTCATCTTCAGACAACTTTTTCTAAAGAAAAGTCGTCTTCCGACAACTTTTTCTAAAGAAAAGTCGTCTTCCGACAACTTTTTCTAAAGAAAAGTCGTCTTCAGACAACTTTTTCTAAAGAAAAGTCGTCTTCAGACAACTTTTTCTAAAGAAAAGTCGTCTTCAGACAACTTTTTCTAAAGAAAAGTCGTCTTCAGACCACTTTTTCTAAAGAAACGTCGTCTTCAGACCACTTTTTCTAAAGAAACGTCGTCTTCAGACCACTTTTTCTAAAGAAACGTCGTCTTCAGACCACTTTTTTTAAAGAAACGTCGTCTTCAGACCACTTTTTTTTAAAGAAACGTCGTCTTCAGACCACTTTTTCTAAAGAAAAGTCGTCTTCAGACCACTGTTTCTAAAGAAAAGTCGTCTTCAGACCACTGTTTCTAAAAAAAAGTCGTCTTCAGACCACTTTCTCTAAAGAAAAGTCGTCTTCAGACCACTTTTTCTAAAGAAAAGTCGTCTTCAGACCACTTTTTCTAAAGAAAAGTCGTCTTCAGACCACTTTTTCTAAAGAAAAGTCGTCTTCAGACCACTTTTTCTAAAGAAAAGTCGTCTTCAGACCACTTTTTCTAAAGAAAAGTCGTCTTCAGACCACTTTTTCTAAAGAAAAGTCATCTTCAGACCGCTTTTTCTAAAGAAAATTCGTCGTCATCTTCATCGTTCCTTTGGGAAAGTATGTTTTAGACCACTTTTCCTATGGAAAAGATGGCTTCAGACCATTTATCTCAAGGAAAATTTGGCTTCAGACCTATTTTCTTGAGGAAAAGTAAGTTTCAGACCACTTTTCTTAAGAAAATGTCAACTCCAAACCCCTTTTCCTAAAGAAAGTCCTATTCATACCAATTTTCAATGTAGTCTTCAGACCACTCTTCTTATGGAAAATTAGGCTTCAGTTAATTTTTTTTAAGAAAATTAGACTTCGGTTCAAATTTCTTACGGAAAAGTAATCTTTAGACTTCTTTTCTTATGAAACGGTTGGTTTCAAACAACGTTTTTTTGAAAAGTCGGCTTCAGAAGAAATTTCTTATGGAAATTTGCGTTAGACTTATATCCTGGTCACTAGTTGAAAGAAGCTTCCCCTTCGCTTTTTCTGTTTTTGTCCCATTAGGCACATTAACACTAAACTAACATCTTCTTTGGCATTAATAAACTATCACTTATTACGTTTGTGGCGTCCATAAAAAAATTGCAACCCTGTACGATTTACACCGACACACACTGGGTGTCTCACAGAAATTCAAAATTGCTCAAATGATTTCATTACAATTCATAAAACGAATATTTTTTGTTAGATTATGAATTTGGTATCATTTCATTTCATAATATGTACGTACACTACTCATGCACTTTTTTTAGATCTATCTGGCCGATGCTGATGCCGTTCCCGGTTTCAATTCATACGTGAAATGGAAAAACAGAATTATTGTTTGTTTTTGCGATTTTTCATTTTGTTTTGTTTTGCATTCATACTTCAATTGATATGAATAGAAAGATAAACACAGCCAACTGACAATAGTTGGCGAAGAACAATCACACACGCACGCATACATACCATCTCATACTCACTCGCAACATTGGAAAGGGGGAAGTTATTCAATGTCCATAGAAATAAGCATAAAAACAAACCATAAAACGCTTAAGAGCCAAGAACCAAGAACCATCTACACATGTACATATGTATGCACGTAGAACTGGTAATAACACGAACAACAACAACAAGAATAGTACAGCAAAGAACACACAAAAACCGAAATGGCAATGGCCCTGAAAAAGCAATGTTTCAATATCATCATGGATCCCCACCAAAGCATGGCTGGCAACGGCAACACCAACACCAACCAACACTCGTTGTAGAACACACAACTCCCTACCGAACAACTCTTCTTTTTGCAACATGGTTGGATGATTGCATTGGAGCAGGGCGGCCAGGCCAGTTAGCGTTGAAGAGCAAAGCATGCAGACTATCTAGCATATGCACCATTACAGCGGCGGAAGGGAGGAGCTTTTTTCTCAAAATGCCATCATCTCAGTTCTCTAAACGACTTGGCTTTATAAAGATGAAAGTCAAGAGATATAAATTAGGCTCAAGTAAAAATGCTGGAAAAGAAGCCCTTCATTAAGCAAGAAAAAGGCATTCACAAGACCTGAGTGAAAGGTTCTATGGACCGTTTTATTTCTTCCTAAAGAAGAGACGTTGGAATTTTTAGCGGATCTTTCAGAAAGTAGAACGAAGGTATTTTAACATGACCTATTGGATTGAAATTGTGGACTTCTTTGGAAGGTAAATAAAACGATTTTCCTCAAACTAAAGCAGGGTAGCAGAACTTTGCATCAGTTCTTTGGAAAGACAATGATTAGAAGGAGCGAAGATTAGATTAGGAGCGATGCAGCACAGCATCTTTTAGACTACAAGTATATCTAGGTAAGCTGGTGGGTACTCGATGGATGGAGGATATTCGATGGATATGGCAAATTGTGAAACACATTAAAAGCAGTGACCTCCATTACACCTGCGAAGAGAGCAAGCAAGAGGCGGATTCATTGCGAGAATGAGCTTTCGACATTAAGTTTACAGGTGCACACCAGAGAGACCTTCTTCCGTCTCTCTGGTGTGCACCTGTGATATCTTATATAGTTTAGACGAGAGTCTGGAGCCAGCAAATAACATGTATTCCGAACATGACATTAACATTCCATCGAAATGTTGAAAGTGGATCCCAGTATCAGTGCTAACGTTTTGGAGAACAGAATGTCTACATGATTCCAAAAAATGCAATCTATCTGAATGTACTACACGGAAGGGAGTATCTTCAACACAGTGATAGCCCACCCTATTACAAACAGACTAACATCTGCCCTGGAGCCAGAACATCGGCCACATCTAGTTGGTTCGCGACCTGAACTATACTACGTAGACCACGTACACACCCTCAGAATTATCGGTCCTCAATGGAACGACGGGAATAAATCATGATAATGGCATTGATGTAGCATTCGGGAACTTCAATGTAAATTTAGGCAGACTCGTCCGAACGATGCGGCAAACGAAGTTTGAGCTGCCACCTACTGAATATCTGCGAGATATTTGTTCAATCTCAAGTTAATGGTTCGGGACTTAGGCCCCGAAGCAAATAAGCCATGCTGAGGCAGTGATTAATTAGGAATATCCAAGCCGTAAATCCAGTATTTTGCACAACTATGTCCATTACACCGTGCGTTCCATTCGCTCCTCAGGGTCAAACAGCCCGAGTTTATGCCTCCTGCTCTGGATGAACCATCTGCACAAATGTTAGATGAAAAGTCCAATAACGGAGAACGGTCATCTAAATCAGTCACACTTGTCATAACAGCTACATCAACGAGTTGATAAAGCAGGACGCCAGTAGGTCATCGACTAGAAAATTAGACTTTCCATCGGCACTCAGAAATCGTTATACCGACGAGTGTGGTACCTACCACTACATTTTAAACGTCAAAAGCGGCAGAAACCGAATTACGAACGTATTGTACGGAGATGAATGCACAGCTGACTCGGAAGCGAAGAATATATTAATTCAATGGGTTTACGAGCAGCATCTGAGTAATTCAACGGAAAGACGAAAAAGAAAAGGATTGTATTTCAAAAGAAGACCAAATGGATAGCTAATGGTTTGGGGATATCGAAATATACGAGAACTAATAATTATGAAAAACTTCCTGTGGGAATGAGAATTGTAATCTGGTATAAGAATCGCCAAGAGAGCGGCCGAAGATCATCAATCCACAGAATGAAGTCAAAACAGCTGTAGTCCGATGAAAAAACTAGCGAAGACCAGTGGCGATGAACTGAAAGGTAGGAGCTCAAGGAGCTTTCACACAATACTTATACTCAAGTACAAGTGAATAGCCATGTTATCCAAGGAACTTATGGCAAGCAAAGCTATCATGAGACGACGCTTAATCCAATGGATTTAAGAGCATAATTTTTACGAATCCGCGGAAAGACGAAGACGAAAAAATTCTTTAATATTGGATAGACAAATAGAGGTAAGGATGGATGATTTGGGAATATCGAAAAATCTATCAAATTGCTAAACACTCGCCGTGAAAGCGCCGCAGATCCTGTTGATATCAATCCACAGAATGAAATGAAAACAGATCTAGTCCGACACAGAACAGAAAACAGTCAGAATGATTGAATACCGTTGGCGATGAACTGAAAGGTAGGATCCCAAGGCGTCTTAAGACACTACTTAACATTTCTGTAAAAGTGAACGGCCACACAATCCAAAGAACTCAAGGTAAGACGATGAATGCAAAGCTGTCGTGAGGCGAAGAACACAAGAAGGTTATGCTAACCTTATTGGAGCGATACCGAAAGATCTAAGAAAAACACATATTCCAAAAGGGAAAGTTCCCAAGAATATCAAAATAAACCGAAGTATGAGCTGGAACGAAATCAAATAAACTAATGCAAAGGCATCTACTGGTTGCCGATGCTAAAAAAAGCTGGTCTACCATGTTCATTCCAAATTCCAGGCATCTGCAGCGTCTTTCAGACAGAAGTCTAAGCAATTAAGGAAGCACGCGGCCTAGGAATCTTTGTAGTTAGTAAAGTTGCTCTCTTATATCTTAGATCTGACCTTAGTAAGTCAGTGCATTGAGGAGCTTTCCAGACTGAGTTGTCTGTCAGAAATCACTCTTATCTGGATACCTCGACATAGAGAGTTTTATGGAAGCAAACGTGCCGATGAGTTGGCGAGGATGGAATCTATTTTAAGTACCCTCGCTACGGAGATGGCCCCAACAGCGATAGGATGTGTTAAAAGTGGTATCTTCATGCACTACCTAGATCGAAAAACCAGAGACCTTCTAAACCGAAAGAACATATCAAGAGTGATCCAGGTGCAGATTGATCATTGGTCAATTGGAAGTCATGAGCGACGAATGAAGCTGCAATTCAAAGATCACCACCGTGGTTGAGACAACGAAGTGGAAGAAGAGGTACTTCTTACGCGCTCTAATAAACCTACTGTACAGTGCACTTGAGAAGCACTTACTGCACGACATTGACGGGTATTGATATTACAGATCAAATCAAATATATAAATCTTTCAGGCTGGATTCAAAAATTCATTCAAAACGGGGCCTTAAGGCACAGCTGAAGCTCCTGTGAGGGAGAGCGGCCACGTAAACCAATCAATCAACTGGCAGAACCGAAGTGAGAATTCAGCACCGATCGAAGATCAACACTTAACTGATTATGGAAAATGGATATGGATGTCAACCATCCAACCATCAACGAAGTCAACGAATCTATGGCCGTACTTACAGTCATCGAACCAGTAGCTATCGATGCCATACCGGCAGAATAGTTTAAAACCGAAGCCAATGCATGGACCTTATCAGTTCTACTTGGAAGGAAGCATGTCAGCTAATCAATTGATATTTTACATACCTCAAAAGCAGAAGTGAGGATCGAGGAACAATTGTGAAGCCGATAAATTGCCTCGAACCAGCACATCCCAATTATAAAATCCGAACGGAAAATTTTATGAAAATTCAAACGATACCTACGCTTGACGCTGCCACACAAGTGAGCGGCAAAGTTACAAGCCAAACCAGAATTGTCGACGGCGGCGGAGCTACCCAAAATGTGTCGGCGGCGGCGGCTTTCGGCTCATTTGCCGGCTCGTTCTGTCATTCGATCACCTCTATTTATTTGACAATTTTGGGAAAAGAGAAGGAACAATTTGTGTTGGTTTTTAAAACCTTTTCTTTTATTTTTGCCAAGTAATTCAATATTCGTAAATATTAGCAAATATTCCAGTAATTTCATATTATTATCCCATACAATTATTTGTTTGGAGTGGGAATCCATTCCTAAAATTTATAATATGGATGAATATGTGAGGCATATTTGACCAGACATCTTGAATATCATAATCCTTCCAAAGATGGAAAAGCTCTAACTACTTTGACACATTTTTGTTTTTATAGGAGCACATGGCCACGCATACTGGAATTGACTTATATAAATGCGTCTTCCAAATCAAAATACAATCATTCAACTTTCTATAGACGTCATCATTTAGTGGGATCCCAAATTCAAAGATCCATATATTTCACAGTAGTTGGTTGTCTAAGTCGGCAGTTATATTATCTTTTGTAATTTTCGACTTTTGTAAATTTTCTTCACCCACGGCGCGTTGTTGAAGTCGATATGAGCCGATGAAATCGGCGGCGTGGTCAAGTCGATGTGAGCCGATTAAATCGACGGCGGCGCCGCTCGTGCAGTAACATGCGGCTGCGACGGCTTGTCGGCTTAAAATCGGTCGGCTTGTATCTCTGGTGAGCGGCCACGTAAACCAAGCAATTCAGATAATTTGAACCTCTGAGTCATATGACCAAGACACAAAAAAGGAGACAAGCTACTAATGAATCTCATAGGCGGTCCCCTGGGTACTCCTGCTAGAGAGCTAACAGTCGGCAGTTGGGGTGGCAGACAACTGGAAGTAGTTTCGGATATGAGGTCTTAACAGTGTCTGTAATACTGTACCACGAGTGGTTCGCTGGCCCCTGATCAGCGGGGAACGGCCCTTCGGGAAGGTTCGTGGTGGCTGAGGCCAAAATCGCTGATGAAGTTTATGGTGGAGGTGGAGTTACGTATCCGTCGGGTGCTACTACCCATAGAAGTACAGTAGTTTAGATGTGCCTTGGCTCTAACCAGGGATGGGGAAATGTACTTTCTAACAAAAGAGTGGTACTCTGATTCTCAATGGGCGTTGAACCATGGTTTGATGGCACACCAAGGTTCAAGACCATCCGGATTATTAACTCGAAATTGGGCGAGAAAGTTGTGAGGAAACGTGTTACAAGAGGCACGCCGCAAGGAGGTGTGATCTCGCCGATGCTTTGGAACCTGGTGATAAATGAAATCCTACTTGACCTCAACAGAGACGGAATTAAGGTGACGGCATATGCCGACGACTTAGTACTGCTGATCCGAGGTAAATTCTTACCAACGATTAGTGAGGTCATGGAAAGATCACTAAGGAAGCTCTTAAGATGGGCAACAAGAAATGGGTTAGGAGTTAACCCAATGAAAACAGAGTTGGTTCTGTTCACAAGAAAATATAAAATTCCGGACTTCGACCTCCCCAAATTAGACGGGGAGATATTGCACCTATCAAAGACAGCAAAATACCTTGGCATAATCCTGGACTCGAAACTTTCTTGGAAAGGAAACACAGAAGAGAGAGGAAGGAAAGCACTCTGCGCCTTTAATACCTGCAAAATGATGTTCGGGAAAAGATGGGGACTACAACCAAAGATGGTACACTGGCTGTACACGGCAATAGTAAGGTCAATACTCATATACGGGGCATTGGTCTGGTGGAGCGCCGTAAAAAGAAAATCACTCCTAGCAAATCTCAACAAGGTACAGAGGATGGCATCCTTGGGCATTGCTGGGACAATGAGATCAGCTCCTCAAGCCGGACTAAAAACTATACTCAATATACAACCCGTGGACATTTTCGTAAGGAGATTGCGTATCAGAGAACTCGGTATGCTGAAAAACGACACGCTTGGGCACAGCTCCATTTTAGGAGCTGAACCATACGGGAGGCTAGATAAAAATTCAGATTTTCTCAAGCCCAGTATGCACCTACATAAGAACTTCAAATTGGTAATACTCACCAGAGAAGAATGGGCATCCAACATGGTTATGACCGACGACGAAAAATCAATCTTCACTGATGGCTCAAAAATGGAGACAGTTACGGGATCGGGAGTCTTTTCTGAACCTTTAAACCTTAAAATATCCATCCGACTGCCAACCACCTGCACAGTCTTTCAGGCAGAAGTATATGCCATCAACATAGCCGCGAGAAATATTCTGGAACGGGACATCGACCCATCAAAATTCAGAATTTATGTGGACAGTATGGCAGCCCTTAAAGCCTTAAACTCCAAGACTATCAGATCAAGATGCGTACATGACTGCTTAAAGTCTCTGGACCGACTCCAAATGCATAACGTCACACTTGTATGGGTACCGGGTCACACGGATGTACCTGGAAACGAAATGGCAGACGAATGTGCACGGAATGGCTCCAAGGAGACGGACGTTCCATGTAATACGAACATACGCACGCCTTTCATCGAAATACTCAATCAAATAGACGAAATAGCAGACCGAGAAACAAAGTTGCGATGGGACTCCGTTCATAACTGCAAAATAACACGTAACTTATGGCCGAAAATCAACCCTAGTAGAACAAAGGAACTACTGGCACTTGGCAAAAGAAACACAAGCATCCTCAGTGCCTCAGGGCACTGCGCAATAGGCCGTATGGCAGAGCGTATGGGAATCCCTCATATGGACTACTGCAGAAGCTGCCTCGACGAAGAAGAAGAGGAGTCGGTGGAACATCTGCTATGCTCATGCCATAGACTGCAGGAGCTCAGGCTACATTATCTTGGAAGCAGGTTCTTTAGCAGTCTGGCAGAAGTAGCAAGTGTTCCTCTAAAACCCCTATATAAATTCATAGACAAGGCCAACTGGTTCTCCAGTAGAAACACCAGGCAATCTAACAACGACTGACACTATAACGAACCCTCCGGACTTTCCTTGCTATCAACTTCTCTTCTCCCACTGTAATCCTCCTCCTCTATTCATTAATACATTCCTTCCACAAACATCTATCAAGGGTAGCACAATGGACAAATAGTCTCCGAGTGAACTCGCTTGGTTGCGTATACACATGATGTTGTATATACTACCAGCGGGCAATCCTTTCAACCTAACCTAACCTAAGACCATCATGGTTGATAACCACGTAAAACTCTCGAGACTTCTGCGCTGATCAGAGACCATTGGTCGAGTCAAATGGATGATTCCAACAAGAAAAGTATTTAGGCGCAAGTGCTAGATCAAATAGGGGATATCGATTGATCGTAGAGAAATGGGTGTTGTAGAGAGTTGGGGAAGGGAAAGATCGAAGTGATTGGAAATCAAATCGAAAACAGAAGAAGTTTAGTTTACTTTGTACTTTGGTTATATCAAAGGCCCTTTTTAGAGGCCTTTTTGGAAAACTCATATCGGTGCAATACAACGCTGAGATACCACAGAATATATATGCATATATGTATATGTGCATTATGCATACATATGGTTGGCCTTACCCTACCAATGCCATTGTCAATGCCAGGAGGTTGCTTTGGAGGCCTGTATGGCTGACTGTGCCAGAAATAGGTAAAGTATGAGGACGTAGTAGTCCATACATATGTACATGCTTATGTACTTCACTATGGCTGCATGCATTTGCCATTGGAACAGTTGTAGTAGTAATACACGCAGTTGTGCAGTTTCGTTTTTATGGCTACCCCCTTGAACACTTCTGCCACTCTCTGGCTCAACAGAGTCCCCACACTCCTACCGCGCGCTCTCGCACTCTCTTTTCAGGGGAGCCCTATCTTGGTGTTGCCCTCACATTTTCCTCCTCTTCGTCTCGGTTTTCCGTTCTCGCCAGCCTTCAGCATTTCAGCACAGGGATATGCTTTTAAACGCTACGCGAGTACTCTTGAGGCCATTAGCCTTAGTGGCAGCCACCAACATTCACAATTCCAGCAACTATGAAATGCAGTTGGCAGTGACTCCTATAGCCTGCCGCCACCATCCCACCTATTGGATGAGAGTAAGTGTCGCACACACACACACGAGAGAGAGAGAGAGCTGGTATTGGTGTCTGCTGCATTTGGGAGCATGCGCTGTCCAGGGCAAACGAAAAAATGCAATTACACATTTTCTGAATGTTAAGGCCAACAACTGTTTGTCGCCTAGAAGTTGTGGCAGTGGTAGGAGTCCGCCAAAATCAATGACCGCCATGACAGCGGTGCTTTAGTCTTTTGTTGGAGGAGGGGGTGGGGGGTTTGAGTGTGGGGAAATTACGAGGGTTATACAAATGTTTGGTTTATTTATGGTGGTTTTCGGAAAATTGAATTAAAAAATACAGTTGATTTTTTTTTTTTTTGAAAAGCGGTGACCCCATTTTTAATCAAATAAAACAAATAGTTAACCCTGAGCAGTGTTTAACGTTGTGATCGGTTAATAAATAATTGTCGTAGTTATTATAAGGCCTTTGTGTTGATATTCAAGGATTTTTATAAATCAACAATATTCTTGAATCACTTTCGGATTTCGAAAGAAAGAGAAGACTTCTCACGATAGACAGAATTGGAAGATCGTTAGGATTGACTATTTATTAATTTAATCTATATATATAAAAGAGTTGCGTTACTGACTGGCTGACTGACTTAAAGGACAAAAAGGGATAAAAATGGTACCAATTTAAGAATTACAACTAGAATCGTGAAAATCCGTATTTACATTTCTCTGACTACGTAGACTTGCAATATAAATTGATTTTTCGAAATTTGTACTTATAAGGGGTGAGCGGGACAAAAAGGGATAAAAATGGTACCAACTAAAGTATTAAACCTAGAATCGTGAAATTTGGTATGTAAATTCCTTTGACCATATAAAAGCAAAGTAAAATTGGATTTTTCGAAAATTGTACTTTTAATGGTCGTGCGGAACAAAAAGGGATAAAAATGGTACCAACAAAAGTATTACACCTAGAATCGTGAAATGTGGTATGTAAATTCCTCTGACCATATAAAACCGAAGTAAAATTGGATTTTTCGAAAATTGTACTTTAAAGGGCCAGCGAGATAAAAAGGGATAAAAATGGTACCAACTAAAGTATTACACATAGAATAGTAAAAATTGGTATGTAAATTCCTCTGACCATATAAAAGCGAAGTAAAATTGGATTTTTCGAAATTTGTACTTTAAAGGGCCAGCGAGATATAAATGGTACCAACAAAAGTATTACACCTAGAATCGTGAAATTTGGTATGTATTTTCCTCTCACCATGTAGAAGCGCAGTATAATTGGATTGATCGAAATTTGTACTTTTTAGCTGGTAGGCGGGACAAAAAGGGTTACAATTTAATCATTGCAGCTATAGTCGGGAAATTTTGAGTGTAAATTGTGTGTTAATCGCAATATAAATGGATTTTTTCAAAATTTTCTTACAGGGGCTGAGCAACAAGAGATAAAAGTAGTAACGACTAAAGTATTGGAGCTATAGTCGTGAAATGTGGTGTGTAAGTTCCTCAGACAACGTAGAAGCGCAAATATAATTCGAATTTAAATTAAAATCGAATTTTTCCAATTTTGTACTTATAAACAATGAGCGGAATAAAAATAGTACCAACTAAAATATTTCAGCTATAGTCGTGAAATTTTGTGTTTAAATTTCTCTGACAACGTAGACTTGCAACATAAATGGATTTCTCCAAATTTGTACTTTTAAGTGGCGAGCGGGACAAAAAGGGATAAAACTGGTACCAATTTTAGTATTACAGCTAGAATCGTGAAATTTAGTGTGTAAATTCCTCAGACCATATAGCAGCGCAGTAGTTTGATTTTTTGAAAATTTGTACTTCTAAGGGGTGCGCTGGACGAAAAGGGATACAAATGCTGTACAATCCTTTAAAGGGGAATGAATGTGTTACCAAATAAGTTACATATTTTTAGGGGAAGCAAACACCCGTTACCTATAGTGATTTTTCAAAATGTTTACTTTTTGGGAAAGAGGTGCAAAAAGTTATAAACTGGCTGGCTGAATCTAGAAACATGAGATCGAGGATATAAATGGTTGTAATTTTTTGTTCAAAACTTGGTAGAAAATTATACATACGAAGTAGTTCAGCTAAAATAGTGCATATCGACAAGCACATTCCTTTGACTGTATGTGAGTGCTAGCTAATAGGAGGTTTCCAAATTACTATTTTAGATATATCTATAGCCACCAAAAGAAAATTAAATAAATACTATCCAAAAACAGAGACGGATAAAATTAACGAATAACTTGCTTTGCGGGTACTGCTAGTTTAAAAATAATTAAATGAATTAAACAGAACACCAATTGGATTAATTTTAAATTGATATAATTATATTTTAACACTTTTTTATCTCTATTCGTTTTTTACTTTTCAGCAGACAACAATCCATTTGGCAGATGCTTCAATGGAGCGAAAAATAAATATATTTTTTAGTATATTTTTAATGAGACTTTTGTCATCTTTACATATCAGAAATTTAGATAATTTAATATAACAATCAATAAGGAGATTTAAATCTATAATGTATAGTTTTAAAACAAGATTGTTAAGTATACAGTACCGAACTTTAACAGAATAATTGATTATGTTTTAAATTTAATATCAAGATTTAAAAGTATACAAGCTAGCTCCTGGCATTTAACGTAACATGAGATTAAATACCATATGTTTACTTGTTTGCAAAGTTAAATACTTTCAATAGAAATTAAAAAAAATCGTACAAAATGTTTCTAAGATCAAATTGCAATATGCAACAGAAAAATTTATATACATTTAAAATTTTAAATTTGAACTACCGATTACTTTGACTTTGAAAGGTAGAATAACATTCGTTTTTATTTTTATTTTCTGTTTTATTTTTGAAATTTGCAAAATGGAACGCTATACGCTCGAACAAAATTGGGAAATACTAAAAACTTACTTCCAAAGTAGTGAGTCTATAACGCAAACTGTAAGAAATTTACGGGGAAAATTTCGAGAAGAGATCGGCCTTCATGAGTTCATGAAAATGGTTAGTTATTGGACAACTCAACCCGTGTAGTTCAGTGCGTTCAATCGAAAACATTGCTGCTGTGGCTGAGAATGTCCAAGAGCATCCATCAAATCATCGTCATCGTTCTCAGGAACTGAACATTTCTCGCACTTCTTTGAGAATAATTTTTCATAAAGTCCTCGGTATGAAGGATTACAAAGTCTAATTGGTCCAACAACTGAAGCCTCATGATAATCCGATGCATTTTCGCTTCGTCCAATGGTCTGAAGATTGTTTGACAGGAGATGAAGAATTTTACCGAAAACAAGTAAGGAGAGGCTAAAGTCGGGCGGGCCGACTATATGATACACTCCACTTTCAATCCGAATACAATTCAGTTCGGTAGAAAATTGAAAAAGGGAAGAATTTTTGTATAAGTTCTTCTTGTTGAAGTATAACGTGTTATGCTCAATTTTAAGAAATTCTCTGAAAATACGCGGTTTCTGGGGGAACAAAATTTGTATGGGAGCTATATATAAATCTGAACCGATCTAATACATTTTTACAACAGGTGTTTCCAGTTGAAATATAAGGTTTTTTTGCGAATTTAGAAGAAAATCTGTTAAAATATGTGGATTCTAGAGCGGAAAAATTCAAATTGGGAGCGAAATTTGTATGGGAGCTATATATAAATATGAACCGATCTAACACATTTTTACCACAAGTGTTTCCAGTTGAAATATAAGGTGGTTTGCGAATTTTGAAGAAAATCTGTTAAAATATGTGGATTCTAGAGCGGAAAAATTCATGTTGTCAGGGAATTTTGTATGGGAGCTATATATAAATCTGAACCGATCTAACACATTTTTACCACAGGTGTTCCCAGTTGAACTACAAGATGTTTTGCCAATTTTGAAGAAAATCTGTTAAAATATGTGGTATCTAGATTGAAAAGGGTCAAATCGGGAGCGAAATTTGTATGGGAGCTATATATAAATCTGATCCGATCTGACCTATTTTCACCACAGGTGTTCCTAGTTTAAATATAAGTTGTTTTGCCAAATCTGAAGACAATCTGATAAAATATGTGGTTTCTAGAGCGGAAAAAGTCAAATCGGGAGCGAAATTTGTATGGGAGCTATATATAAATCTGAACCGATCTAACACATTTTTACTACAGGTGTTTCTAGTTAAAATATAAGATGGTTTGCCAAATTTGAACCAAATCTGTCAAAATATGTGGTATCCAGCGTGAAAAGAGTCAAATCGGGAGTGAAATTCGTATGGGGGCTATATCTAAATCTGAACCGATTTTCTTCAAATTAAATAGCGTTCGTCCTTATCCCGAAAAACTTCGTTGTGCAAAGTTTCATTTGGTTCTGTCTACAAATCGATGTCTAAATCGATTCAAAAAGTGATTCTAAGTCGATCGGTATAATTAACAATGGGTCTATCTCCCTTCCTTTTGGGTATTACAAACAAATGCACAAAGACCTAATACTCTCGTGGAGTGTATAAAAATATACAAAATTACCGCATATTAGGTTCAGAGAACCCACGCGTGACTATTGAGAAGCCAATGCATCCGCAACGAGTCACTGTTTGACTGTGGATTTTGCATTTTTTATAAATATGTACATGTTTATTAAAATTTCAAATTTCAAATAGAAGCAGTGCCAAAAATTGAGCAAATATTGGGGGTTCCTTTAGATTTTTTAGTTATCACAAAAAACCATAAAAATAGGAAAACATTTAGTGTGTCGACTTAGTTCGGTGGAATATTTTGTTTATCAGCGCTTCTCATTTGTCATATGTGACCGCTGGTACTAATATGACCCTGATTTAAGTCAAAGACATACATTCGTTGCGAAAGTTCTGACGAGATGGGGTAGCGCCCATCGAAACTGCGCAGCCAACTTTTAGCTGCAACACTCACTTTTTGCTAATGTGTTTTTCACTTTGCCTTTTTGCTAATTTTGGGTTCTGCTGAAGACTTCAGCACAACCTTTGGTTTTAAACCAAAATAAATGACAACACATTTTGGAAATTTTAAATAAAGAAGAAGAAAATAAAATGATTTTTAAGTTTTTAATATATTGTTTTTCATTGTCTAATAGCTGACATCCTAACGATAAGGCCTTTATGAAGAAACTGTGTCTATGAATAAATGTAGTAGTTTTGACACATAATCAGACTGCATGCTAAATCTAGCTGAATGACGTAAGGTCGTTTTATAAATATCAGATTCCATATAAATTTGACATTTGAAAATCGACCTTATGCCATTTCAAGCTGAAATCAATGGAATTCGCATGTAGCCTGAACAGGCTATAAGAGAATTTGGAAAACATCATGTTCCATATTTTTCATTTTTCAAATAAAGTTTTTGCTAATTGGATTTCGCCACACGTGAATTCGACACTTCCAGAAGAAGAATATGACCATTCATCTGTCTTTATTCGTATATTTTAAGTGGATGTGTTTACTTTTAATTGCTACTTCGGAAAAAAAAAATAAAAATAGAAGTGGCCATTAGTTCATAAAAAATTGAATATATTATTTTTAACTTTTTTATTGACAAGACAAAATATTTTTTTAATTAAATTTAGGGATCATCATCATTTAGAGATTATCCGAAAGGTATTGACTGCCGCTATTTATTTTTTATAAAATACTAACACCAAATACGAAAATTTGTATACCCTACACCACAGGGTATAATGTCTTTGTGTATTTGTTTGTAACACCCAAAAGGAAACGAGATAGACCCATCGTTTATTATACCGATCGACTTAGAATCACTTTTTGAGTCGATTTAGCGATGTCCGTCCGTCCGTCTGTCCATCTATTCTTGTAATCAAAGTCCAGGTCGCAATTGTTGTTAGAACTAAATGAAACTTTGCACAACGAAGTTTTATGGGATAAGGCTATTTAATTTGAAGCAAATCGGTTCAGATTTATATATAGCTCCCATACAAATGTTGCTTCCGATTTTACTTTTTCCGCTCTATAAACCACATATTTCAACAGATTTTTCTCCAATTTGGCAAGACGCCGTATATTTCTATATAACTAGAAACAGCTCTGGTAAAAATAGGATAGATCGGTTCAGATTTATATATAGCTCCCATACAAATGTATCCTCCGAATTGACTCTTTCCGCTCTAAAAACCACAAACTTTGACTGATTTTCTTCAAATTTGGCAAAACAACTTATATTTCAACTAGAAACAGCTCTGGTAAAAATAGGATAGATCGGTTCAGATTTATATATAGCTCCCGTCCAAATGTCTCCTCCGATTTGACTCTATCCGCTCTAGAAACCACAAACTTTAACAGATTTTCTTCAAATTTGGTAAAACAACTTATATTTCAACTAAAAAGAGCTCTGGTGAAAATGGGTCAGATGAGTTCAGATATATATATATATATATAGTTCCAATACAAATTTCGCTACTGATTTGATTATTTCCGCTCTAGAAATAGCATATTTGAACAGATTTTCTTCTAATTCGGCACATCAGCTAATGTTTCAAATAGAAACACCTATAGCGAATGTGGGTCACATCTGTTCAGATTATATATAGCTGCCGATTTGATTCTATCCGCTCTAGAAACCACATAAAATTTGTGTTCAATAGTTTGTGTTCAAATTTTCTTACAAATACAGATAGAAGTATGGAATTTGTAGTATATCATCGCATCGTATATCACCCGGTTCAAATGTAATGACCTTTTTATATCCTACACCATAGGGTATAATGACTAAGTGTAGGGTATCATATAGTTGGCCGTGCCCTACTTTAACCTTCCTTACTTGTTTTCAGTCCTTACTATGAAAAAAGCACAAAAAGTTACTATAAATTATGAATATCGGCGAAAAATGACGTCACTGTTCCATTTTTTTGCGTAAATATTTTAATACAAAAGATGGTTTTCAAAATGAGCGCTGCGGCGTCAATTTCATTCCTATGTTCATCATATAGACATCATTTAAAATAAATTGCAGCAGTATTGAATGGAGCAATTTGTTTTTCATGAAATGCTACGAGAAAATTTTCAGTTGTCATTATTAAAAAACGCAAAAAATTACTATTTTTATCGACATTTATATTTAAAATTTATTCAGAAACAAATGCAATATAAAAAAAAGAGATAAATAAAATTTTTAGCGGAGCGTTGGGCTCACAGATGGCTTAATCCAGTGACGAAATATTTTGCAGATCACTATCCATTCTTCATTTCTAAAGGGTGACTGGAAATTATTTTTGTATTCATATGGACCGCAGTCCATCCTAATGTATATTAGGGTGTCCAAGCTATGAGGAAGATTTTTTCGAATTGAGAAACGTATATCCTCCACTTTTATTTCATATGAACCAATTAGCTGAAATAATAAATATTATTTCGATCGGACATGATAAACAGTGCCGACTTGATGATCATTAAAATTACTATGGAAGCTATTTTATCGTTTAGATTTCCTCAGCAATTGGAACTTTCTGATATATCAGCCAAAATTGAGAGATATTTATTTGTATGTATTTTTAGAATTATAACTTTATTTAAAAAATAATTTCAATATTTTTTTTTTTTTTTTGAAAAAATATTAAAAATATTTTTTTAATTTTAATTTTTCGTGTTAAAAAAAATCTTTCGTGGAACAGAAGTCTGGTTGAGTCAAACCCCACAACATTTTTCAAAAAAATATCTTCATATATTTCGCAAAAAAGCGTCTTTACCAAATTTCATCAAAATCGTTAGATCTTCGAAAATTTCTCACCGAGCGCCTTGTTATGCAAGTAGTGACATGTTCCGATAGAAGTCGACACGGATTGCCGTAGTTCTAAGTGCATCAAACTATATTTGCGTTTGTTTTGACTCCATTCAAAAAATAACTTTTGTTTTTGTAGGCCAAGGACCTAAGATAGTTTCGAATCAATCAGATATTCACTGAGATAGCTCTGATTTCGTTTGGTTTTTAATACACCCTAATACTTGAACTTTCAAATTACTAGGCCCACATTATCTACAATTCCAAGCAAAACATCTCTAACTTTCGCTTTATTTTTTGTTGACATTTATGGGCCATTCTCACAGGATCCTTCGGCGTGAATGCAAGGCCTGTCATTGATGTTTTAATGGATTATCCTGTTAATTTCATTCATTGTTCTGTCGACGATTTTTTGCTCCTTAGCAAACGAGTGAGCGAGCATAAGCTTGACTGCATTTCCAATTATTTTGGAGTAGTCCCCCCCTTTCCTCATATCCCAGATTGTGTGTCCTGTGCTAGGGAGTATCCTCCCTATTTCACGATAATTTCATTCATTTATTCCTCAATGTCCTGTCGCTCCGTTGGCTCCGTTATGTCAAGTGAAAAGAAACTTGGCTACCTTTCCGTTTCTTTGGTGATTTTCATTTCCGTTTCTTTACTTTTCATTTTTGTTGTTCGCCATGCTCGAAATATCCTTTAGCCAAAATACAGGCGAGTGAGTGTCTGGAGTTTTATGCAATATCAGGCAATGTTGCAACACAATAACACACACGCACACTCACACACGGACGCCAGACAACTACCACGCCTAGGGCGGTGTCAGGCGGCAGTGGCCTGGCCAAAGGAGCGTCAGTTGTCTATTCACAGCAACAGAAACACACAAACACACGATGCAATTTCCATCGATTGAAATTTGTCTCAGAATTCCGAAAATGCAGGTCATTGATCTGCTCATGCTTTTGAGCACGTACACCAGCGACTATGGAACAGCTCAGCCCAGCCCAGCACAGCCATGCAAGAAATTGGCAAAGGCTAAGGCAACGGGGACGGGAACAACAACCGGGAATGGCAACGCCGGCAAGGATAACGCCAGCATTTCGTTGGCAGCACCAGACAACAGACGAACGGCGACAATTTGCGAAGGGTTGTTTAGGGAAAACACAGGGTATATTTGTCCTAGCATATCCTTTGGCCACCGCTTGAAAGTTGGCAGGATGAGGAGTTGAATCAGTCTGGTGTTTCGTTTTTTTTAGAAAATTTCGCTTGCAGCCATTCTTTTGCCAACTCCAGAGTTTTTTTATTTTTCGTTTGTTTTCTGCAGGTTCTTGTTATGGCTTAAAATAGTCTAACGTCGTCGAGTTCCTTACGGGGGAGGGGAAATGCAACAACCCCGACTCGCACCACGCCAAAGTTTTGGCCCAGCACTTTAGCGCAGCACAGTTGCTGTTGCCTTTGTCGGTCGGTCGTCCTTTGGCTGGTAAAGCATTCAGCTACCGCTCCCTCCAGCCAGTGCTTGCTGCGCTGCGACATGTTGTTTGGTGTTGTGTGTGACACTGACTTTCATCGTTTGCAACACTTTGGGGTAGTGGAGCAATTGCTTTTGCTGCTTGTTTTGTTGTTGCCTCTCACAGACTCAGCTCTACCAATACAACCAAAAACCAAACAAACAAACAAAAAATCATTGGCAAACTGTACCAAAAATGTTGCTGTGTTGGTGTCGGTGAGACCAACCAAAGGACAGACGGTCACATAGACGGACGAACTTGCACTCGTACACCCATCACATCTAAAACTTGTAATTTACTCATCCGTATGAGGCATTTACGTTGTACTCGTACTTACATTTGCCCGAGGACAATAGTGCGGTTTTATTTGAAACTGGAATGAGAAAAATTTTAAATAAAAACAAGTAAAAACGGCGTTTCCACCATGGATTGCATTCCACAGAGTTTGTCGGTTTTAGTAGAAGTGCAGTAAAATTACAGGAAAATATAAATTATTTTAATATAGCCAAACCAAAACAAATACAAATATTGAAAAAATACTTTTAAAAATAAATATAATATTTTAATTATTTCAAACCACGCTTGTAAGGCAAGGCTACCAATACGTTTACATATCGAAATAATACTTCAAGTCAATTCAAAAAATAAATATTCTTATATTTATATTTTCAAAAAGCTTAAATACCATAAATATTGGTAGATAATGGGTGCTACAGTTGATTGTATTTCCATTCTATTTTAATTTCAAAAGTAAAAATTTTGAAAATCCATTATCAGACGTACATAGTGCAAAATAACCTCACTTCATGATTCAACAAATTTATGCCGTAAAAGAAAAATTTCGAATTTGGAAAAAAAACTATACACCGAATTCCATGATTCCAGCTGCGCCCATTTGGTTGGTACCATTTTTACCCCCTTGACGTTTCTACGCAATTCGAATTTCATCATTCTAGCTGTAGTCGTTTAGTTGGTACTATTTTTATCCCTCTGTACCATTGTATCCCTTGAAAGTACGAATTTCGAAAAATTCGTTTATTTTCCGTGTCTACGCAGTCAGAGGAATGTATACTCCGAATTTCATGACTCTAGCTGCGGTCATTTGGTTGGTACTATTTTTATCCCCCTTTTCTAGTTTGACCCCAAAAAGTACGAATTTCGAAAAATCAGTTTATTTTCCGTGTCTACACAGTCAGAGGAATGTATACTCCGAATTTCATGACTCTAGCTGCGGTCATTTGATTGGTACTATTTTTATCCCCTTTTTTTCATTTTAACCCCAAAAAGTACGAATTTTGAAAAATCCGTGTGTTTTACTTGTCTATGCAATCAGATGAATGTATACACCGAATTTCATTATTCTAGGTGTAGCCGTTTGGTTGGTACCATTTTTATCCCTCTATTCCCATTTTACCCCTTAAAAGTACGAATTTGGAAAAAATACTTTTATATTATGTATCTACTCAATTAGAGGAATGTACACACCGAATTTTATGTTTCTAGCTGTTGTCGTTTAGTATGTACCATTTTTATTCCTTTGTTGCCCCATTTCACCCCCTACAAATAAGAATCACTTTATGGTGCACGTTTTCGCTTTTTCCTTGTGAGGGAAAAATTTTTCCCTTTGGGCCGATTTCGCCCAGTTTCAATTCCAACCGATCTAAGACTATAAGACGTATTTATGCAAAAGTTGGACTTCATAGCTCCTTTCGTTTAGATGGTAGCGTGCTTTCAACAGACGGACGGACGGACATGGCTAGATCGTCTTAGAATTTTATGACGATCAAGAATATATATACTTTATAGGGTCTCAGGTCGATATTTCAAGGTGTTACAAACGGAATGACAAAGTTAGTATACCCCCATTCTTGAGGTGGAGGGTATAATAAGATTCATAATTGAGTTACAGATAAACTATCTACCCAATTTTTACGTCTTTGGTCTCGTTGGAAAGGTACGTTAAATGAAATCGATTTTCAACTTTGGTGGAATTGAACTAAAAAAGTTTTGATAAGTTTTGGAAGACATTACTTTTAGGTGATTTAGTACACATTACTCTGCCGTATTCAATTAAAGTTGGCTGCCGATACTTTCGATTCTTAGCACAACATATTCTTCACGTCTCTGACAAGATGAATTTAAATCTTGAAGTGCCTCTCAGGCTTGTGGTATTGCCACCAATACATTTTCTTGATAGCTTGCAGTGTTGGCATTAAGAAAATGTATTTTTGAATTTCTGACAAAAAATGGATTTGGGACCAGTGTGCAGTAGAGCGTACCAGGTTACAAGTAAAAAAAAAAAGTTCGCCGTATACCTTCGAATATGAAGTATTATTGAAAGGTAGTTTCAAAAAAATTTTTTTTATTTTTTTATGCCGAACGTAGGGGTCGCGCTTTTACATTTTTCTATATAACTTCTGCATTTATAAACGGATTTTAAAGTGTGATACATCGATGTTTTTGTCCGATTTTTTTGTCTTTGAAGTCATTGAGCTCAAACATGATTCATGATTTTATGCGAGCTTTAATTTTCGATTATTAGAGTGGTACATTAGGGCGTACCTCAAAAAAAAAGTTCGCCGTACACCTTCGAATATGAAGTATTATTGAAAGGTAGTTTCAAAAAAAAAATTTTTATTTTTTTATGCCGAACGTAGGGGTCGCGCTTTTACATTTTTCTATATAACTTGTATTTATAAACGGATTTTAAAGTGTGATACATCGATGTTTTTGTCTCGACGAGGCCGATTTTTTTGTCTTTGAAGTCATTGAGCTCAAGCACCCCCTTCTGGTACTTACCCATCATTTCTCAGTTGCTACTACCCTAATGTACCACTCTAATAATCGAAAATTAAAGCTCGCATAAAATCATGAATCATGTTTGAGCTCAATGACTTCAAAGACAAAAAAATCGGACAAAAACATCGATGTATCACACTTTAAAATCCGTTTATAAATGCAGAAGTTATATAGAAAAATGTAAAAGCGCGACCCCTACGTTCGGCATAAAAAAATAAAAAAAATTTTTTTGAAACTACCTTTCAATAATACTTCATATTCGAAGGTGTACGGCGAACTTTTTTTTTTTTACTTGTAACCTGGTACGCTCTATGGTACATTAGGGTAGTAGCAACTGAGAAATGATGGGTAAGTACCAGAAGGGGGTGCTTGAGCTCAATGACTTCAAAGACAAAAAAATCGGCCTCGTCGAGACAAAAACATCGATGTATCACACTTTAAAATCCGTTTATAAATACAAGTTATATAGAAAAATGTAAAAGCGCGACCCCTACGTTCGGCATAAAAAAATAAAAATTTTTTTTTTGAAACTACCTTTCAATAATACTTCATATTCGAAGGTGTACGGCGAACTTTTTTTTTGAGGTACGCCCTAGTGTGCAGTGGCCATCTAGTTTGCTGAGACCCAGTATAAGCAGGTCAAATCTGATGAATTCTTGACATAGTTGCGTCATTTTAGGGGGTTCGTGAAGAGTTCGAATGTTCCAGTTTACAATTCGTGATTCGCATTTCTGCTGAGAGTCGTCATGAAGTCGATATTTTGTATTTTGGAGTTTTCACTTTGTCATTCCGTTTCTAACACCTTGAAATAATCATCGAAGACTACGAAAGTATATATATTCGAGGTTGTGGTAAAATTCTAAGACGATCTAGCCATGTCTGTCAGTACGTCTGTCCATCTGTCTCTTGACAGCACGCTAGCCGTCGAACGAAATGAGCTAGGGGGTTGCAGATCGGTAGGGATTGAAAGTGGGCGAAATCGGCCCAAAGGGAAACATTTTTCCCTAATAAGGTCTGAAAATACCCCCTAATATTTAGTTTTTATACCCTCCACCTCCAGGATGGGGGTATATTCACTTTTTCATTCCGTTTGTAACACCTTGAAATATTCATCGGAGACCCCATAAAGTATATATATTCTTGATCGTCATAAAATTCTAAGACGATCTAGCCATGTCCGTCAGTCCGTCTGTTGAAAGCACGCTAGCATCTATACGAAAGGAGCTAGAACGTTCAAATTTTCCATAAATGCGTCTTATAGTGGTAGATCGGTTGGGATTGAAATGGGGCGAAATCGGCCGAAAGGGAAAAATTTTTCCCTCACAAGCACTAAAAATACCAATAATAATCCCTAATATTTTAGCGTATTTAAGTATGTTTTTTGAATATGTCTGTTTATATTTGCTTGATATTTGGTATGCGCATTCCCCTTATAGCAAAAACGTGCACCATAAAGTGATTCTTATTTGTAGGGGATGAAATGGGGCAAAAAAGGGATAAAAATGGCACATATTAAACGACAACAGCTAGAAACACGAAATTCGGTGTGTACATTCCTCTAATTGAGTAAATACATAATATAAAAGTATTTTTTCCAAATTCGTACTTTTAAGGGGTAAAATAGGAATAGAGGGATAAAAATGGTACCAAACAAACGGATGTACCTAGAATAATGAAATTCGGTGTATACATTCCTTTGATTGCATAGATAAGTAAAATACACGGATTTGTCAAAATTCGTACTTTTTGGGGTTAAAATGAAAAAGGGGATAAAATAGTACCAATCTAATGACCGCAGTTAGAGTCATGAAATTCGGAGTATACATTCCTCTGAGTGTGTAGACACGGAAAATAAACTGATTTTTCGAAATTCGTACTTTTTGGGGTTAAAATGAAAAAAGGGGATAAAAATAGTACCAATCAAATGACCGCAGCTAGAGACATGAAATTCGGAGTATACATTCCTCTGACTGCGTAGACACGCAAAATAAAAAGTTTTTTTTTCAAATTCGTACATTTTCCTTTACGGCAAAAATTGGTTGAATCATGAAGTGAGGTTATTTTGCACTATGTACGTCTGATAATGGATTTTCAAAATTTGTATTTTTGGAATTAAAATAGAATGGAAATACAACCAACTGTAGCACCCACTATCTACCAATATTTTTGGTTTTGAAAATATAAATATAAGAATATTTATTTTTTGAATTGACGTATTGGTAGCATTACCTTATAAGCGTGGTTTGAAATAATTAAAATATTATATTTATTTATAAAATTAATTTTTCAATATTTGTATTTGTTTTGGTTTGGCTATATTAAAAAAATTATATTTTCCTTTAATATTACTGCACTTCTACGAAAACCGACAACCTCTGTGGAATGCAATCCATGGTGGAGGGTATATAAAGTTCGGCCCGGCCGATCTTAACGCCGCTTTTACTTGTTTTAAGCTATTTTTTGGAGAATTTCTGATTACATATGAATTTGTTGCGTACATTTTTCTTGTAGCGTAAAAGTAAAGTGAAAAAAAAATAAAACTTTTAGTGGGCGAAATGGGACAAAAAGGGATAAAATGGTACTAATGATCCGACAACAACTAGAATCATGAAATTCCTTTAATTGCGTAGATTCATAAAATAGAGGGATTCTTCAAAATTCGTACTTTTAATGGATACAATTGGAAAATAGAGATAAAAATGGTACCTACCAAACGGCTGAAGGGGAATAAAAGTGGTACCTACCAAACGGCTGCAGCTATAATAATGAAATTCGGTGTGTACACTTCTATGACTGTGGTGACGCGAAAAATAAAGAGATTTTTCGATATTCGTACCATCATCATCTAAATAGGATTAAATTTGACAACAATCAGTCGGCTGTATCTAGAATCATGATATTCGGTATTTGAAGCGGAAAAAAAATACGTACGAATTTTTCAAAATTCATACTTTTAAGGTCAAAATGAAAAAGGAGTGAAACTGGTACCAATCAAACGGCTGTACCTAAAATCCTGAAATTAGGTGTGTATCCACTCTTCCTATCAAAATGCTACAGACAGGCTGTAGCTGGAATCAAGAAATTGCAAATGGAGAGAATCGTCCTTGAGCAGAATTGTTTCTGCCTAATAATATTTAGGACACATTTTTTAAGATTGCTGATTGATGTTCGACTTTTGATTCTATTTGAAGTTTTATATTTATATAGTAGAGGACTATTAATACCACAATTTTCTTACTATGGTAGTGCACTTCTATGTAAAGTTGACAGCCTCTAATCTGCCGATAATACTGTGGAATGCACTCCGTGGTGGAGGGTATATAAGATTCGACCCGGCCGAAGTTAAAGCCTTGTTATTTGTTCTTGTTATAATTTGATTACCTGGCTCCTGGTGTTTTTTTTTTCGATTTTATGTTTCTGCTTTATTTTCTGAACCATGTAATTAATAATTTATTCCAGATATAAATACTATTATTGATGATTTTTTATTACTTTTGTTATACCATGGTTTCTACATCTGGTTCCTGCTTCGATTTCTTCAATAGTTCCAATTTAATGTATCATTGCTATTTCATGCTTCCAAACCAGATTTATGTTTGTGTCCTCTTCAAACATGTTCCTCATGTACCTGATGCAATTTCAACGCCACGATTGAAATTGGATTGCTTGATCCTGCGTTAATTCTTGTTACATTACTCCTACTTATCAACACATTGTTCTTGCCTAATCATATGTTCTTGAATTACTGGTCATTGTTATACAATTGATCCTAATCTAATTTTAACATTTCCATCCAGTTTAATTTTTTTACACAATTCCAGAGTAAATCTAACTCCGCGTGTTCCAAGTGGCTCTTCGCGTTCGGGATTGTTTTCTCACTTCAACCCAAAATAACACAATGATGCGATAAAAAGTCATATTTTTACTTTTAATTAAAATTATTAGTAAACAATTTGCTTAATTTTTATGGTTTTGTAATAACGGTTTGTTCTGACGGCTTAAAATAAAACAGCACTAATGTGGTTACAGCATGCCGTCCTCAAATTATTACCTATTATAATTCTATTATATTGTTAGAACAGGAGAAGAGAGAAGGAGTGAATCGGGTTTGGTTTATCCCAGAATTTAATTTGTATACCCTCCACCTCCAGGATGGGGGTATACTAACTTTGTCATTCCGTTTGTAACACCTTGAAATATCGACCTGAGACCCTATAAAGTATATATATTCTTGATCGTCATAAAATTCTAAGACGATCTAGCCATGTCCGTCCGTCCGTCTGTCCGTCTGTTGAAAGCACGCTAGCATCTAAACGAAAGTAGCTAGAACGTTCAAATTTTCCATAAATTCGTCTTATAGTCGTAGATCGGTTGGGATTGAAATGGGACGAAAAAGGGATAAAAATGGTACATATTAAACTACAACAGCTAGAAACACGAAATTCGGTGCGTACATTCCTCTAATTGAGTAGATACATAATATAAAAGAATTTTTTCCAAATTCGTACTTTTAAGGGATAAAATGGGAATAGAGGGATAAAAATGGTACCAACCAAACGGCTGTACCTAGAATAATGAAATTCGGTGTATACATTCCTCTGTTTGCATAGACAAGTAAAATACACGGTTTTTTTTAAATTCGTACTTTTTGGGGTTAAACTGAAAAAAGGGGATAAAAATAGTACCAATCAAATGACCGTAGCTAGAGTCATGAAATTCGGAGTATACATTCCTCTGACTGTGTTTACACGGAAAATAAACTGATTTTTCGAAATTCGTACTTTTTGGGGTCATAATAGAAAAAAAGGGGATAAAAATAGTACCAACATGAAATTCGGAGTATACATTCCTTTGACTACGTAGACATGAAAAATAAAAGGTTTTTTTCCAAATTCGTACTTTCAAGGGATACAATGGGTACGGGGGGATAAAAATGGTACAAAGCAAACGGCTACACCTGGAATAATGAAATTCGGTGTATACATTCCTCTGATTGCGTAGATACTTAAAATAAAAAGTTTTTTCGAAATTCGTACTTTATGGGGTTAAAAAGAAAAAAGGGGATATAAATAGTACCAATCAAATGAGTCAGGAAATTCGGAGTATACATTCCTCTGACTGCGTAGACACGGAAAATAGACGAATTTTTCGAAATTCGTACTTTCAAGAGATACAATTGTACAGGGGGATAAAAAAAGTACCAACTAAACGACTACAGCTAGAATGATGAAATTCTAATTGCGTAGAAATGTCAAGGGGGTAAAAATGGTACCAGCCAAATAGGCACAGCTGGAATCATGAAATTCGTACTTTTTCTTTTACGGAAAAAATTGGTTGAATCATGAAGTTAGGTTATTTTGCACATGTACGTCTGATAATGGATTTTCAAAATTTGTACTTTTGGAATTAAAATAGAATGGAAATACAACAAACTGTAGCACCCACTATCTTCCAATAATTATGGTATTTAAGCTTTTTGAAAATATAAATATAGGAATATTTATTTTTTGATTTGAAATAGATAATGGTTTGATGTAATTAAAATATTATATTTATTTATATAAATATTTTGTCAATATTTGTATTTGTTTTGGTTTGGCTATATTAAAAAATTTATATTTTCCTGTAATATTACTGCACTTCTACGAAAACCGACAACCTCTGGGGAATGCAATCCATGGTGGAGGGTATATAAAGTTCGGCCCGGCCGAACTTCACGCCTTTTTTACTTGTTTATGTTTAATACTTTAAAAATTATGGGTTCTTTAAGTTCGGAATGAAAAATAACCAAAGGGCGCTATATCTGCGATATTTATTTTCACAGCTCTTTTCAATTCTGCCATCTTCTGTCGTTGTGGGACCATCATTGCAAACTGTATTAAATTTTATATAATTTCAACCCTTATATGATTTAATATATGTATTTTATTTCATTTTCAACTAAGACATCATCGCAAAATAAACAAGTTGTGTAAGTGTATCAAGGAGTTGTAGATGAGGAGCCATGTTTTTAGAGGATAACAAATTGGGCACCATGCTTTACACTTGCCAAATTAGACTAGCTTGGTTGGGACAAAACTTCTTAACTTCGATATCGGAAGATTTGTCATATATGTGATTAAACAAATGTTGAAAACACTGATTTTAAAATCCTGGATATCTTTAAAATCATCACCGCTTCATATGTATGAAAATATTTTTGTGCAGGTGTTTTTTGTTTTCTGATTAAACAAACTGTGTTCAGGTCAGGTTACTATTTTTTAAAAATTCAACTCCTCCAATACTTACTCGCAATAAAATTCATTCATTCCTTCCCAATTCATTGGCTAGAGACGTTAAAACATGCCGCTTTAGCTCTGCAGTGACGGTTTTGTAATCCCCAACCAGGCCAGCAGTGTCTGCACTCACAGCAGATTGTAAAAGCTTAAAATGTAAATGTAATGTTGTATGAACTTACATGCAACACACAGACATACAAACTTGCATACATATCCATACATATGTATGCGAGTAAGACCATTTAGCAGCAGACATTGGTAGAAAGGGAAATCATTAAAATCAGAGAACAACAACAGCAAAACTGATAATGAAATTCTAGATACTATTCCGACGACGACAGCAACAATGGTGACAGCGACATTTGGTGACAGCGACACTGTTGGAAGTGGTGCTAGTGGTGGTAGTGGAAGTGACTCTGGTGACATTACGCCAACAAATAGTGGTTGATTTTTTTTGCATTTTTATCTCTGCAATTGGAGTAGTGGGTTTAAGTGTTGTTGTAGCATTTGTTCGAGAACAGAAAGGAAAACTCATTTAAAAAGCTACAGATGTAAAAATGTGTAATTTTATACAAATATGTTTGTATATATATTTTAATTCAATTGAGTCTAGTTTTTCATTATTATTATTCGATTTTATCGTTTACGCAGGAATATAGATAGATAGCTTTTATTAATTAATTAATTAATTAAT